>CAKJTW010000001.1:17500000-20000000 GCA_917880005.1 Nanger dama
ATGGTGACCACACTTAAAAGTGTGCTATGTCTGTAGTCATTAGGACATGAATAGCACCATAAGTTGAGGAAATATTTTACCCGTGTTCAAAAATTATCATCTTACGCAACCAAAACATTTCTTGCATAATTGGTGAATGAGTGAAGTTCTAATATATGTTTTTATTTTTTCATTTTTGTTTTATTGATGAAAATGAAAATATCCATGTTAAATCATATTGAATTACACTTATCAATTGCAATCATGGATTGGCTACAGAAGCAAAAGTTATCCAAAAATCAAAGAAAACATTCATACTGTGAGAATTAATTGGCTATATATAATTTAAAATGAAAACTTATGTATTTAATATTATTTGTAAATTGTTCAGTTCAGTCGCTAAGTCATGTCCGACTCTTTGTGACCCCATGAAGTGCAGCATGCCAGGCCTCCCTGTCCATCACCAGCTCCCCGGAGTTCACTCAGACTCAGGTGCACTGAGTCAGTGATGCCATCCAGCCATCTCATTCTCGGTCATCCCCTTCTCCTCCTGCCCCCAATTCCTCCCAGAATCAGGGTCTTTTCCTCTCTTTGCATGAGGTGGCCAAAGTATTGGAGTTTCAGCCTCAGCATCAGTCCTTCCAATGAACACCAGGACTGGTCTTTTTAGGATGGACTGGTTGGATCTCCTTGCAGTCCAAAGGACTTGCAAGAGTCTTATCCAGCACCACATGTCAAAAGCGTCAATTATTTGGCATTCAGCTTTCTTCACAGTCCAACTCTCACATCCATACCTAACCACTGGGAAAACCATACCCTTGACTAGATGGACCTTTGTTGGCAAAGTAATATCTCTGCTTTTGAATATGCTATCTAGGTTGGTCATAACTTTCCTTCCAAGGAGTAAGCATCTTTTAACTTCATGGCTGCAGTAATCATCGGCAGTGATCTTGGAGCCCAAAAAATAAAGTCTGACACTGTTTCCACTGTTTCCCCATCTATTTGCCATGAAGTGATGGGACCAGATGCCATGATCTTTGTTTTCTGAATGTTGAGCTTGAAGCCAACTTTTTTCACTCTCTTCTTTCACTTTCATCAGGAGGCTTTTTAGTTCCTCTTCACTTTCTGCCATAAGGGTGATGTCATCTGCATATATGAGGTTATTGATATTTCTCCCGGCAATCTTGATTCCAGCTTGTGTTTCTTCCAGCCCATCATTTCTCATGATGTACTCTGCATAGAAGTTAAATAAACACGGTGACAAATTACAACCTTGACATACTCCTTCTATTTGGAACCAGTCTGTTGTTCCCTGTCCAGTTCTGACTGTTGCTTCCTGACCTGCATATAGGTTTCTCAAGAGACAAATCAGGTGGTCTGGTATTCCCATCTCTTTCAGAATTTTCCACAGTTTATTGTGATCCACACAGTCAAAGGCTTTGGCATAGTCAATAAAGCAGAAATAGATGTTTTTCTGGAACTCTCTTGCTTTTCCCATGATCCAGCAGATGTTGGCAATTTGATCTCTGGTTCCTCTGCCTTTTCTAAAACCAGCTTGAACATCTGGAAGTTCATGGTTCACGTATTGCTGAAGCCTGGCTTGGAGAATTTTGAGCATTACTTTACTAATGTGTGAGATAAGTGCAATTGTGTGGTAGTTTGAGCACTCTTTGGCATTGCCTTTCTTTGGGATTGGAATGAAAACTGACCTTTTCCAGTCCTGTGGTCATTGCTGAGTTTTCCAAATTTGCTGGCATACTGAGTGCAGCACTTTCACAGCATCATCTTTCAGGATTTGAAATAGCTCAACTGGAATTCCATCACCTCCACTAACTTTGTTCGTAGTGATGCTTTCTAAGGCCCACTTGACTTCACATTCCAGGATGTGTGCTTCTAGGTGAGTGATCACACCATCATGATTATCTGGGTTGTGAAGATCTTTTGCACAGTTCTTCTGTGTATTCTTGTCACCTCGTCTTAATATTTTGCTTCTGTTAGATCCATACCATTTCTGTCCTTGATCGATTCCATCTTTGCATGAAATGTTCCTTGGTATCTCTAATTTTCTTGAAGAGATCTCTAGTCTTTCCCATTCTGTTGTTTTCCTCTATTTCTTTGCATTGATTGCTGAGGAAGGCTTTCTTATCTCTTCTTGCTATTCTTGGGAACGCTGCATTCAGATGCTTCTATCTTTCCTTTTCTCCTTTGCTTTTTGCTTCCCTTCTTTTCACAGCTATTTGTAAGGCCTCCCCAGACAGCCATTTTGCTTTTTTGCATTTATTCTCCATGGGGATGGTCTTGATCCCTGTCTCCTGTACAGTGTCACAAACCTCAATCCATAGTTCATCAGGTACTTTGTCTATCAGATTTAGTCCCTTAATTCTATTTCTCACTTCCACTGTATAATCATAAGAGATTTGGTTTAGGTCAATTTTTAATATTTAACTGTTTATATCCATTGTTATAGACATATTGCTATGTTTTTTATTAATAAATAAGTTTATATAAAGGGTAATAATTGATATAAAGAATATCAATACATATAATAATTGTGCATATAAAAGTGCATATATTTTTATATATGCAGACTTTTTCTGGGCTTCCCTGGTGGCTCTCAACGATCTGCCTGCCAAACAGGAGATGCAGGTTAAATCCTTGGGATGGGAAGATCTGTTGAGAAGGAAATGACAACCCATTCCAGTATTCTTGCTTGGAGAATTCTATGGACAGAGAAGTTTGGCAGACTACAGTCAATGGGGTCACAAAGAGTCAGACATAATGACTAAATAACAGCAACAATAATACTTTTTCTAGAGATTTCCTCCATATATATGACATTTAACTACTGATTTTTTCTTCCAATTATTACCTGATATTATCTTTTGTGTTTTTTTCAGTAAGATTTTTCCATTTTCCTTGTGAGTTTAACTCTTTATATACAATCATGCAAAGAATCAATCAGTTGTATAAGGAAGGTAGTAAGACTGGCAATATATTTTTCAATGGCAATGTATTTTCCACCCTTGGACCGTAGACAGTGAGGCTCCACTCTCCATGGGATTTTCCAGGCAAGAATATTGGAGTGGATTCCCATTTCTTCCTCCACGGGATTTTCCCAACCCAAGTCTCCTGCATTGCAGGTGGAATCTTTCCACTGAGCCATTGGGGAAGTTCATTTTATACATGTAGTATATGTATTTTAATGCCAAGCTCCCAATTTCTCCACCTGCTTTCTCCTTCAGTAACCAAAAGTTTGTGTTCTTCGTCTGTCTACCTCTGTTTTGTAAATAAGTCCATTTATAACTTTTTTTTTTTTTAGATTCCACATATAAGCAATATATGATGTTTGTCTCTCTCTGCTTGATTTACTTCACTTAGTGTGACTATCTCCAGGACTATCTCCAGCATACATACATACGTACTTTATCCATTCATCTAATGATGAGCACTTAGATTGCTTCCATGTCTTGGCCATTGTAAATAGTGCTGCTGTGAACATTAGGGTGTGTATTTTCAAATTATGGTTTTCTCTAGATATGTGCACAGAAATAGGATTGCAGGATTATATGGTAACTATATTTTTAGTTTTTTTTTTTTTAATGTATTTAACACACTTTTTAAAATATTCACAGACATTTATTTGAAACTATAGGTTAGTGTGTAGGGGGGTGTGTGTGTGTGTGTGTGTGTGTGTGTGTGTGTGTTACACTGACTGTGCTCAGTTAGTTCAGTCATTCAGTGATGTCCAACTCTTTGCAGCCCCACTGACTGTAGCACATCAGGCTTCCCCATCCATCACCAAGTTACCAACTCCCGGAGCTTGCTCATACTTGTGCCCATCAAGTCAGTGATGCCATCCAACCACCTCATCCTCTGTTGTCCCCTTCTCTTCCCATCTTCAATCTTTCCCAGCATCAGGGTCTTTTATAATGAGTCAGTTTTTTTTCATCAGGTGGGCAAAGTATTGGAGCTTCAGCTTCAACATCAGTCCTTCCAATGAATATTCAGGACTGATTTCCTTTAGGATTGACTGGCTTGATCTCCTTGCAGTCCAAAGGACTCTCAAGAGTCTTCGCCAACACCACAGTTCAAAAGTATCAGTTCTTTGGTGCTCAACTTTCCTTATGGTCCAACTCTCACATCCATATGTGACAATCAGAAAACCATAGCTTTGACTAGATGGCCCTTTGTCAGCAAAGTCAAGTCTCTGTTTTTAATATGCTGTCTAGGTTATTCATAATTTTTATTCCAAGGAGCAAGTGTCTTTTAATTTCATGGTGCAGTCATGATCTGCAGTGATTTTGGAGCCCCTCAATATAGTCTCTCACTGTTTCCATTGTTTCCCCATCTATTTGGCATGAAGTGATGGGACTGGATACCATAATCTTAGTTTTTGAATGTTGAATGTTAAGCTTTTGCACTCTCTTCTTTCACTTTCATTAAGAGGCTCTTTAATTCCTCTTCACTGTCTACCATAAGGGTGGTGTCATCTGCCTTTCTGAAGTTATTGCTATTTCTCCCGGCAATCTTGATTCTAGCTTGTGCTCAGTTGCATCCACCTCTTTTTGACCCCATGGACTATAGCCTGCCAGGCTCCTCTGTCCATGGAAGTTTGCAGGCAAAAATACTGAAGTGGGTTGCCATTTCCTACTTCATAGTTTTAGTTTTTAAGGGTCTTCCATAATGTTCTCCATAGTAGCTTCACCAATTTATATTCCTACCAACTATGTAGTACAATTCCCTTTTCTCTACATCCTCTCCAGCATTTATTATTTGTAGATTTTTGGATGATAGTCATACTGACTGGTATAGGTAATACCTAGTTTTGGTTCTCCTAGACTGATTGTTTAAAGTTTCTTTTAATTACTATCAAAGTTTTCCTTCAGCTTTAAAACTTATTTGAAATGTCATTTAATTTTTTAAGATTGTTGCCAAATTTGTAAAAATCTTTTTTATATTTCTTTTTACATGTAAAGTGTAAGATTTTAAGGTGGTTTTTTTTTTTTTTGGTGTGTATGATGATTAATGGTAATTACATTTTAAATTCATACTCGTTAACTGATGTGTCACTGATGTTCTCATTGTTGTTGCTGCTGCTGCTGCTAAGTTGCTTCAGTCATGTCCGACTCTGTGCGACCCCATAGACAGCAGCCCACCAGGCTCCCCCGTCTCTGGGATTCTCCAGGCAAGAACACTGGAGTGGGTTGCCATTTCCTTCTCCAGTGCATGAAAGTGAAAAGTGAAAGTGAACTTGCTCAGTCATGTCTGACTCTTAGCGACCCCATGGACTGCAGCCTACCAGGCTCCTCTGTCCATGGGATTTTCCAGGCAAGAGTACTGGAGTGGGTTACCATTGCCTTCTCCACTGTAGTGACATGCAAATTTTCTTATTAACTTAGTCAAGTCACTGTTTTAAGTCAACAAGAACCAGTAAATAAAATAATTAGCTATGGGAAAAGAATGAGCAAAGTTCTTTCCCAGCAAACATAGCAATCCAGTTTGGATAAAGTATGCTGTGCTGATAAGATAGGAGGGGGCAAAAAGGTTAAAAAAAAAAAAATTCTTGGAGTCAGACAACAGTAGGAACATACTATCACTTCCTGATGGGAGCTTAAAGATAGACAGTCTTAAGAAGCTCTGCTGCTGCATCACTAAGCATATGAAAGTGAAAGGGAAGTTGCTCAGTCGTGTCCAACTCTTTGTGACCCCATGGACTGCAGCCCACCAGGCTCCTTCATCCATGGGATTTTCCAGGCAAGAGTACTGGAGTGGGTTGCCATTTCCTTCTCCAGGAGATCTTCCCTACCCAGGGATTGAACCCGGGTCTCCCGCATTGTAGGCAGATGCTTTTACCATCTGAGCCACCAGAGAAGTCCCAAGCATATGAAGGGCAGTCTAATGGAAGTGTTAAGTGCATTATGTAGTCAGACTAAGACAGGTCTGAGTCTTAGCTCTGCCATCTACGAGCATATGATACCTTGCTACCAATTACTTGACTATATTTTCTTGGGCTTCAAAATCATGGTGGATCTTTACTGAAGCTATGAAATTAAAAGATACTTGATCCTTGGAAGGAAAGCTATGAAAACCTAGATAGCATATTAAAAAGCAGAGACATCACTTTGCCAACAAAGGTCCATATAGTCAAAGCCATGGTTTTTCCAGTAGTCGTGTACAGATGTGAGAGTTAGACCATAAGGAAGGGTGAGCACTGAAGAATTGATGCTTTCAAGTTGCGGTGCTGGAGAACACTCTTGAGAAAGCCAGTCAATCCTAAAGGAAGTCAACTCTGAATATTCATTGGAAGGACAGATGCTGAAGGTCCAATACTTTTGCCACCTGCTGCAAAGTGCCAGCTCACTGGAAAAACTTTGAGTTGGGAAAGACTGAAGACAAATGAGAGGAGGACGGCAGAAGATGAGATGGTTAGATAGCATCACTGACTCAATGGACAATTTGAGCAAACTCTGGGAGAACAGAGGAGCCTGGCATTCTGTGGTCCATGGAGTGGCAAAGTCAGATATGACTTAGCTACTGAACAACAACAATCCATGGAAATGACTATACATCATATACCTGTATCCCTTAACACCAAACTCACACTGCCCTCCAATCTCCATTAACCAAGTCCTCCAAATGCTGTGGCTCTTTCAACATCACTTAGTATATGAGGAAGTATGGCAGAGAAGTAGCAGTGAAAAGAATTAGTGGTATTAGCCAACTGCAGAAAAAATACCTTATATTTTGCAGTTTTTAAGAAATCACAATTCTGGGGTCCCTCATGGTACGTTAGAATGACCTATGCAAGTGAGAGAGGCCCCAAAAGTTATGCTTTATCAGCTTCACAGTAAATGGGCCTCTGCTGAAAATGTTATGATGGGAACCACATTTTGGATGTTCCCCACACAACCAGGATAACCACAAGTCAAGGGGAAACTGAAGTTAGTTTGAAGAGGCTGTCACCTTTGCATTGTTCTTTTCATGCATTTGTGATAAGATCACCTTTCTCTGTTTGGTAGTGATCTGTCTTTTAGCTGCTGCAGAAAATGAGAAGTGGGCAAATGAGAAGTTACTGGGCAACTGGGAAGAACTTTCAGAAATCATCATATTCATTTGCTGCTTCTGGTAAATTTCAATTTCTTGGAAAAACAAGAAACAGTGAAAGACAAAGGACTACACTAACATATTGTCTAATATACTGCTCCCCTTAAAAGTTCAACCCATTTTAGGCTTGAGATAGTGGCTGTTTTAAAAAATGGAATTTTTGATTTTCCCAAAAATTAGGCAAAGAACCAAGTTTTTATAAATGAGAAACATTGTGTTTGCAGTTCATAGTTTGTGTTATTGTATTATATGCTTAAATTCACAAACGCTTGTTATAAAATGCTTTTATTTTATGATATTACTGCTTCTCTATAGTTTTACCTCTGAATGTGTCTTCTCTATCAGGTCAGTGGTTATTAATCTTGGCTGTAAAATAGAATCCCTGGAGTACTTAAAAAAAATATATATATATCCATTTCTTGGCACATCCCAAAGTATTTGCAATTTTAAAAAACATCATAAATAATTCTGATGCACAATAAAGGCTGAGAACCAATGAATCAAATATCAGAGCAAGACAACTCTAGTCTAAGCTTCAACAGTTCCATTACTGTGCTCAGATTTAGAAAGAGGAAACAGAGTCAGGATGGATTGTCCCATTTTTAAAAGCACTATAGCACCACCTACTGGGAGATCTGGCCATTAAAAATGAGTACAGCTGACCCTTGAGCAAGGTGGGTTTGAACTGCCCTCGTCTTCTATACCTGGGAGCTTTTCTACATGTGATACTTAGTTGGTTCAATCAAAGAATATGGAAGTATGTAGTATATTGAAGGTGATTGTAAGTTATAGGCAGATTTTTTTGACTGAGTAGAGAGTTGGCACTCCTAAACCCAGTATTGTTTGAGAGTCAAGTGTACTCTGGTTCCTACGAATATCATTGATTTCATTTTGGTCATTGGCAAAATAAATTTAATCTTGATTAACAACAACAAAAGTTAGTTTCCAAATACTATATTTTAGAAATCAAGTAAAATTCCTAATTTCTTGGTCATGGTGTAAGTAAGGCAGATGTGGATAAACATATCAACATATTTGTTCAAATACTGAGGATTATTAGAAAGAAAGGCATTGCATTCTATCTTCACATCACAGCTCAACTTAATATTTATTCTGGAGAATTTCAACCAAAACTTACTGATGCATGGAACAACTATCACCTCTTCTCTTTCATTCAGTGTTTGGGCACCATGCAACTTGAACTAATCATTATTGCCTTTTTTTCCCTCTTTTTCCTTTTTTTCCACTTCTACGGCAGTCATGTTCCTTGAATCTGAAGTTGTGGATGAGTAGGGAGGTGTTTTCACCTTCCTTTATTCATCAAGTAGATATTAAGTGCCTTCCATGTGCCAGACACTATGCAGGTGTGGTAGGTTTGTTGGGGAGCAGAGATGTGGGAGGTAATTTGAGTTCCTTTCTTCACAGTTTAGGCCCAGAGGGATGATGATTAAAAAGTTTAATGAGATATTGGAAACAACTCAGAAAAATCCATTTCTATGATGACCTGATTATTTGGTGAGGGAATGAAGATGCAAGAGTAGTATGAGTGTAATGTCTAGAGTACAGTACATTAAAGCTTTCCCAAGGCAATATAAGGCAGGGGTGGGTGATTTCCATCCCACTTTTAGTCCAAGTTGCATATACCACTGAGACTCATGCAAACACAGGAAAAAGAAATGAGCTAATATCTTGGGTGGTCTGAAGATATGTTTGCATAAATTGATTAGCACAGAACAGGTTGACAGCCAAATAAGAGGAAAGAGGAATAAAATGGAGATACAGAAGGCAGCAAGGTATCTGTTGAAACATTAGTCTCTTAATATGAGGTCATAGACTCATGTCTAAGTCTTATGGGAAGATAGACTTCAAGCAAAATCTTAACCTTGAGATGAGGAGCCCTTTGCTGGCAGCACACAGGCATCTGGGTATGAAACAGGAGTAGGAAGAATATTCTGCTCCCATGCCTGCTCAAGTATAGCACTCCAAGGGCAAATAATATCAAGAAAATCAAGTGCTAATAGTCTTGGCAGAATCACCAGAATTCTTTCTATGCTTCTCTCTATAGTTTCAAAGATGAGGCAGCCTCAAATAACTTCACAGGCAGTGACATCAGTGAGTGAGTAGGAGTGGGAAGAGTGGGTGGATTCCAGGTAGTTAATGTGGCTGACAAAGTGGTTGTGATACACGTGACATGCCTGAAAATTAGTAGATGAATCGAGGAAACTTCACAGGGGGATGGATCTTTAAAACATGAGTCATTATTGTTAACATGATCATGTGCTTAGTCATGTCCGACACTTTGCAACCCCATGGACTGCAATCCACCAGGCTCCTCTATCCATGTCATTCTCCAGGCAAGACTGCCAGAGTGGGGTTGCCATTTCTTACTCCAGGGGATCTTCCTGACCCAGGAATTGAACTTGTGTCTCCTTCATCCCTTGTATTGGCAGGTGGATTCTTTACCACTGTGCCATGTGAGGAGCTCCATTAACATGATTACACATACCTCTATACATCCTACTTGTATCAGTTCACTCACTCAGTCGTGTCCGACTCTTTGCGACCCCATGAATTGCAGCCCGGAGTTCACCCAAACTCACGTCCATCTAGTCGGTGATGCCATCCAGCCATCTTATCCTCTGTTGTCCCCTTCTCCTCCTGCCCCCAGTCCCTCCCAGCATCAGAGCCTTTTCCAATGAGTCAACTCTTCGCATGAGGTGACCAAAGTACTGGAGTTTCAGATTTAGCATCATTCCTTCCAAAGAACACCCAGGACTGATCTCCTTTACGATGGATAGTTGGATCTCCTTGCAGTCCAAGGGACTCTCAAGAGTCTTCTCCAACACCACACTTCAAAGCATCAATTCTTCGGCACTCAGCTTTCTTCACAGTCCAACTCTCACATCCTTACATGACGACTGGAAAAATCATAGCCTTGACTAGACGGACCTTGTTGGCAAAGTAATGTCTCTGCTTTTGAATATGCTATCTAGATTGGTCATAACTTTCCTTCCAAGGAGTAAGTGCCTTTTAATTTCATGGCTGCAATCACCATCTGCAGTGATCTTGGAGACCAAAAAAATAAAGTCTGACACTGTTTCCACTGTTTCCCCCTCTATTTCCCATGGAGTGATGGGACCTGATGCCATGATCTTCATTTTCTGAATGTTGAGCTTTAAGCCAACTCTTTCACTCTCCTCTTGCACTTTCATCAAGAGGCTTTTGAGTTCTTCTTCACTTTCTGCTATAAGGGTGGTGTCATCTGCATATCTGAAGTTATGGATATTTCTCCCAGTAATCTCAATTCCAGCTTGTGTTTCTTCCAGCCCAGCATTTCTTATGATGCACTCTGAATATAAGTTAAATAAGTAGGATGACAATATACAGCCTTGACGTACTCCTTTGCCTGTTTGGACCCAGTCTGTTGTTCCCTGTCCAGTTCTAACTGTTGCTTCCTGACCTGCATATAGGTTTCTCAAAAGGCAGGTCAGGTGGTCTGGTATTCTCATCTCTTTCAGAATTTTCCACAGTTTATTGTGATCCACACAGTCAAAGGCTTTGGCATAGTCAATAAAGCAGAAATAGATGTTTTTCTGGAACTCTCTTGCTTTTATGATGATCCAGTGGATGCTGGCAATTTGATCTCTGGTTCTTCTGCTTTTTCTAAAACCAGCTTGAACATCAGGAAGTTCACGGTTCAGGTATTGCTGAAGCCTGGCTTGCAGAATTTTGAGCATTACTTTACTAGCGTGTGAGATGAGTGCAATTGTGCGGTAGTTTGAGCATTCTTTGGCACTGCCTTTCTTTGGGATTGAAATGAAAATTGACCTTTTCCAGTCCTGTGGCCACTGCTGAGTTTTCCAAATTTGCTGGCATATTGAGTGCAGCACTTTTACAGCATCATCTTTTAGGATTTGAAATAGCTCAACTGGAATTCCATCACCTCCACTAACTTTGTAGCGATGCTTTCTAAGGCCCACTTGACATCACATTCCAGAATATCTGGCTGTAGGTGAGTGATCACACCATCATGATTATCTGGTTTGTGAAGCTTTTTTTTTTTGTACAGGTCTTCTATATATTTTTGTCACCTCTTCTTAATATCTTCTGCTTCTGTTAGGTCCATACCATTTCTGTCCTTTATTGAGCCCATCTTTGCAAGAAATGTTCCTTTGGTATCTCTAATTTTCTTGAAGAGATCTCTAATCTTTCCCATTCTGTTGTTTTCCTCTATTTCTTTGCATTGATTGCTGAGGAAGGCTTTCTTATCTCTTCTTGCTATTCTTTGTAACTCTGCATTCAGATGCTTCTATCTTTCCTTTTCTCGTTTGCTTTTGCTTCCCTTCTTTTCACAGCTATTTGTAAGGCCTCCCCAGACAGCCATTTTGCTTTTTTGCATTTCTTTTCCGTGGGGATGGTCTTGATCCTTGTCTCCTGTACGTCATGAATCTCTATCCATAGTTCATCAGGCACTCTATCTATCAGATCTAGGCCCTTAAATCTATTTCTCACTTCCATTGTATAATCATAAGGGATTTGATTTAGGTCATACCTGAATGGTCTAGTGGTTTTCCCTACTTCAATTTAAATTTGAATTTGGCAATAAGGAGTTCATGAGCTGAGCCACAGTCAGTTCCTTGTCTTGTTTTCGTCGACTGTATAGAACTTCTCCATCTTTGGCTGCAAAGAATATAATCAATCTGATTTTGGTGTTGAGCATCTGGTGATGTCCATGTGTAGAGTCTTCTCTTGTGTTGTTGGAAGAGGGTGTTTGCTATGATCAGTGCCTTCTCTTGGCAAAACTCTATTAAACTTTGCCCTGCTTCATTCCATATTCGAAGGCCAAATTGGCCTCTTACCTCAGGTGTTTCTTGACTTCCTACTTTTGCATTCTAGGCCCCTATAATGAAAGGGACATCTTTTGAGGGTGTTAGTTCTAAAAGGTCTTGTAGGTCTTCATAGAACCGTTCAACTTCAGCTACTTCAGCATTACTGGTTGGGGCATAGACTTGGATTACTGTGGTGTTGAATGGTTTGCCTTGGAAATGAACAGAGATCATTCTGTCATTTTTGAGACTGCATCCAAGTACTGCATTTTGGACTCTTGTTGACGATGATGGCTACTCCATTTCTTCTAAAGGATTCCTGCCCAGAGTAGTAGATATAATGTTCATCTAGTTAAATTCACCCATTCCAGTCCATTTTAGTTCGCTGATTCCTACAATGTCGACGTTCACCCTTGCCATCTCTTGTTTGACTACTTCCAATTTGCCTTGATTCATGGACCTGACATTCCAGGTTCCTATGCAATATTGCTCTTTACAGCATCTGATCTTGCTTTTATCACCAGTCCCATCCACAACTGGATGTTGTTTTTGTTTTGGCTCCATCCCTTCATTCTTTCTGAAGTTATTTCTTCACTGATCTCCAGTAGTAAATTGGTCACCTATTGACCTGGGAGTTCATCTTTCAGTGTCCTACCTTTTTGCCTTTTCATACTGTTCATGGGGTTCTCAAGGCAAGAATATTGAAGTAGTTTGCGTTCCCTTCTCTAGTGGACCACATCTGCCAGATCTCTCCACCATGACCCATCCATCTTGGGCGGCCCCACATGGCATGGCTTAGTTTCATTGAGTTAGACAAGGCTGTGGTCTGTGTGATCAAATTGACATTTCCAAGGCACTGTCAAAAACCGAGGAGTGGGTGGTTCCCCAATTGATGGAATGGTCCTCCCACTTATTAGCATTTGAAATCACCCAGCTCTCAAAATCTAACTACACCACATTCCATGGCCACCTCGCTTGCCCTGTGATGGTCCACACACTGTGGAGTGTGCTTCTCTCTAAATGTGAACAAATCCACCTCTTACCTATCACTTTGTCTCTCACCTAATTTTTTTGCAATGAGTCATCAAGAGCATGAGTTTCATTAGATCCTAAAACCAGGCACCATGGGTTGTGGCCAGGCTCAGGTTCCAAGAGAGCGGAGCTGAAGGATGGGAAGAAAAAACAGTGGGAAAAACGTGCTGAGGAATCCCCCTCCATAACCTGCTGGAAAATGTGCTAAATACCTGACCTCTGCTCACAGTTTTCATTGGCCTGATCCTTGGCACAAAGAAGATTAAGGACAGAAGAACCCTCACTCGCTTGGGCAATAGCTACTAGGGCACAGCAGACAGTGGAGCCTTCAGGACACACGGGTGTAGCCCTGCCATGGTCCCTCAGCTGCAGCCACTGCCACTTGCCTGTTCACGGGGGTTTGAGGAAACAAGAAACGAGAGATTGTAAAGGAATTAAGATTTTGTTAGCTGTATATCCTTCCAGCCAGGAGGCGAGGACTTCCTACCCCAGCCGAAGGTCTGAAATGTGCGACTGAGCTGCATGAGCTTTCTGCTAAGTTTGTTTTTGCTTTCCTGGTTTTCCAGGGGTTGCTGGGCTTTTGTCACTTCCCCTGTGCTGGGTTTTCTTTGCATTCGTCTTCCACCGTGGGAGCTTTTGCTGAGTTGGGCTTCTGCTGTGCTTCCCTCCACCTTACGGAGGCCAAGCAGAGGTTGTTTCAGCCAAGTTAAGTCTGAGAAACAAACGGTACCGTAGATGTTAGGGGAGTTTGTAATTTCCCTTGGTTCTGTCTCCCCGCAGCAAAAGTTGAAGCGATGGACGGATCGGTGTTACAGCTCAGTTTTATTTGGCAAGCAAAGGAAAATACATCCTTGAGGCATGAGGGTTGCCTGACCCAAAAGATTCAAAGAGAAGAGAAGCCAGGGGCTAATTTTTTCTCCTCTTTTTTGTGTTATTTCTTCTTCCCCTGAGCCTGTCCTATGTAAATTGGGCTAGCCAGGAGGGCTGTTTGTTTTACCTGAGGCTCTGGTCCTTGGACCTTCCTTTTTCTATTTTTGTGGGCTTTTCCCTTTCTTTGTCTTTTACCCACCGCCATTATGGACTCCTTTTTTCTTATTCTAACTACCTAACATATCTATTCTATCCTGTCCACTTTACTGAGCATTTTAATCCGTTTCTTTACCATACAGCATAATAGTTCTGCCATTTATAATTTCCTGGTAGAAAGACATTGCTGTTTTTAAGAGCCATGCTGGTAAAGTAGTAACTGTAAGTCCCAGAGTCTTTGCCTGTGTTATTAAATTATATATTATGACAATTTTATGACAATTGAGTCTCTCTTATCCAATTTAATGTTACACTCCCTTGATCTAGAACCACTAAGAGACAGTTCATTGCTTAATTTCCCAAGTTCTTTCCAAGACGTGTTAGCCAAATATTTCTTTATTTCAAATTGGGCTAGACTGGGGTTTTATCCTTGTTATTGGCTTGGTTGACAGGAAATGATATGAGGATAGATCTTGAGGAGACAAGCATTATCTTGTAAGACTCCTGTCTTGTTTGAGACCTGTGTACAATATTAAGCTGTGGCCTTTAAAGCAATATCTTTGTATAAGATGTAGATGACTGTTTATGCACGTCCAGGCTGCGGAGCCTGGTGGGCTGCCGTCTATGGGGGTTGCACAGAGTCGATACGACTGAAGCGACTTAGCATCAGCAGCAGCATGTTTATGGGTATTTGGGAGGTTAATGATCTCAGTGCATCCACCCAGATTTCTCCAACCTAAGTCTCGATTTCCTTCTCCTACATGATTTTGGCCTTGACATGAAGGACCTGTTAGTGCTGAGAATTCAGCCTTCCAATGAAGCTCTGCTACTCTTATAATTGTCCTGAGACTGTTCCCAATTTTTTTCCCTCATCTACAAGAGATTATGGGTTTTATTAAATGATATCAGGACACACTTCGGCTTTTGAATTTTGCCTTGTTTTAATTTATCATTCTATATCTCTCATTATCTCTCTTCAGGGATACAGTGATACTTAGTAACAGCTACTCAGTTTCGCAGTTTCATCTTTCCCTCATACTTTAAGAATCAGAGAGTGAGACCTTGCAACCTAGGTGAGCCACGTAGTCCAATCATGGCTCGACATGAACTGGGGGACAGGGAAGAAAATGTTTGGTGCTAAGCTAGTGCACTGAGATGTCTACTGATGCTCCCACACCCAGTTTTAACAGTGAACAGTTAAAAAAAAAAAAAAACAACAACAGTTGCCATGGCCTTCACATGGGCATGGTAACCTGGAGTTCAGACAACTTAGGGGCTGAGGCTGTGGGTTGTTTCCACCAGCAAAGGTGCTAGCTGGAAGTAAGGGAATCTAGATTAAGTGGAGAAAAGAGGAGAACGATAAATGCTGATTACTGGTTGGAAATCAAGCACCAACTTGAAATGTAGTTCCTATCCTTGCTAATTCTCTTTTTATGTGTCGCCCTAAGAATGAGAGCAACAGGCATCTTGGAAAAGCTCTTCCCAATTGGGCATACACTTCTGCAGTATATACTGTGACATTTAGCCCAGAGCCCCTCTTTAGGGTGGCATGCTTATCACTATCTGCCAATAAGTACAGCTATTACTCATATATATGAGCTATTCCTCACTGGGAATAGCTCTTGGCTGGAAGGAAGATTATATCTAAGATTATGTTACTTCAAAGGGTGTGGCCATCTGTCAATGACTATCTGATGTGGGGACACAAGAACCCAAGCTCTTTGCCTCAATTTGGGACAACTCTGAGTGGTCATTATAGCTCCAGAACTTGCTGTGGGACTAGCTGAGGCCTTAGTTGTAGAATACTGTATATGTGTTTCTTCTCTGCCCAATTTTGCCTTCCTTGCTGTCTTATAGCTGTGTGTCTTGAGAGGACTTCCCGATTTATCTTCCAAGTGCAACTCTCCATCTCTGAATATGTTTCTGGGGAACCCAACTTGAGACTCTACTTCATTAAACCAGTATAGTCAGATTTCTGTGGGTGCAGCCAAATGCTATCCCCAATGCAAAGACAGTCTAGGAAAGATTCCTGAGAAATGAGGTCTTTATTGGTACATTCCAAATCAGACATACCCTTGTCATTTTTATTTTAACAAGCAGCATTTAATTAAAAGAGCCAAATCTCTTGTTTAAGTGGCAGGTAATTGTTAAACTGAAGTATCACCCCACTGAGAAAATACATAAAATATCAAGACAGAAACACAGCAAACAGGAGAAAGAACCCATGACTTTGAGCAGATTTCTTATAGGCTTTGAACAGACACACCTTGAGATAACTATGACCTAATTTGATTGTTTTTTCTTTTCAATTAACTTAAAAGCTAACTTCTGCTTTTTACTTATGAATTACTTCCTCCTGTTTTACAAAAAAATTTTTTTCCCTAGTTCTCAAGTTGAATCCATAAAGCATTTATTTTCATTCATATGTTGGGAAAAATCAGAAACAATTTTTTGGAAATCAATTACATTTTATCTTCAGTTCAGTTCAGTTCAGTTCAGTCTCTCAGTCATGTCTGACTCTTTGCAGCCCTAAGGACTGCAGAACACCAGGCTTCCCTGTCCACCACCTGAGCTTGCTCAAACTCATGTCCATCAAGTCAATGATATCTTCCAACCAACTCATCCTCTGTCATCCCCTTCTCCTCCTGCCTTCAATCTTTCCTAGCATTAGAGTCTTTTCCAATGAGTCAATTGTTCTCGTCAGGTGGCCAGAGTACTGGAGTTTCAGTTTCAGCATCAGTCTTTCCAATGAATATTCAGGGCTGATCTCCTTTAGGATGGACAGGTTGGGTCTCCTCATGCAGTCCAAGGGACTCTCAAGAGTCTTCTCCAACACCATAGTTCAGAACCATCATTTCTTAAGTGCTCAGCTTTCTTTATAGTCTGCCTCTCATATCCATACATGACTACTGGAAAAACCATAGTTTTGACTAGACAGACCTTTGTTGGCAAAGTAAAGAAACTGAAGAGCCTCTTGATGAAAGTGAAAGAGGAGAATGAAAAAGTTGGCTTAAAACTGAACATTCAGAAAACTAAGATCATGGCATCCAGTCCCATCACTTCATGGCAAATAAATGGGGAAACAGTAGCTTTATTTGGAGGGGCTCCAAAATCACTGCAGATGGTGACTGCAGCCAGGAAATTAAAGGTGCTTGCTCCTTGGCAGAAAAGCTATGACCAACCTAGACAGCACATTAAAGCAGAGACATTTTATTTTAGAAAACACTAAGCTGACTCTTTCAAATGTAACTGAGACAGGTTATATTGGTGGAACCTAGGAAAAAAGTTTCTAAGCTCTTAATTAAAAAAAAATTACTTCTGTAACCCTGACCACAACATCCATATCTCAAAAAAAATTCTACTTTATGTTTGCTATTTTTTGCCCTGTTTTTACTCCCACTGCAATTTAAGCAGTACAGTCACTTGAAAAGGCTTCTCCATTATAAATGGAATTAATGTTTCAAGTATTTGAAACTTAAATGTAGTACATAATAAATCTAAAATTTCTAGAGTTTTTAAAGTTTGGATCTTAGTACAATAAATTATAGTAAGAAAGTCAGCTAAGACAGTATCTCTAAGTTTGCAATCTAAAAATAATCTTGATTTCAATGGGGTTATTTTAGTGCATTCACCTAATCATCATTTTTCAATTTTAAATTGTAGTGACAAAAATATTGAATATAAAATACTTTAAAGGAAAACTTCTGCAAAAGTCTGAAAATACTACATTTAGTATTTGTTACATAACTTCCTACAATGCAGTGATTGAATCTAAGATGTTTCTTCTTATTACAAAAATATCTATGAATCCATGTGTTCATAATCTCTGCATCTTCCTTCTTATTTCCTGTTCAGTGTCTTTTCTCATCTTTTGATTGTCTTTTCCACTACAAGCTATGTTAATTCTACTCTTTGAGTTCTAGGCTTGTCAATTCTGTGGTCCTTTGGTCATTTCTTTTGTAGTGAAAGTGGAGGGTAAATATCAAATGGAAGCAAACAAGGGAAGGGGTGAAAGTAAGACAAGAGACGAAGGTCGCTCCTTGTGTATTTTTATCCATAAGTGTATCATCTTCATTAACTTCAATATTCTTTTTCTATTGTGAGATCCTTTATTTTCTAGGTTCAAGAACTGAAGACTCTGACAAAATATGCAATTTGATGTTGGATAGGCATAGACTTGAATTCAAGTGTTAAAACTTTGCTAGTGATATGGTCCTGGGCAAGTTTTAGTAACCTCTCTGAAGCTATTTCCTCCTTCATAAATGGAGAGAATGCCTACCTTGCAGGGTGTTTGTAACAATTATACATACACACGTAACATACCTCCATATTCACTTGCTCATTCTCACAGTGGACAAATATGTAATAAACATCTTCTGTGTGCCAGGCATTATACTAGGCTCTGGAGTGTAAAGTTTCTGAGAAATAAAAACAGCACATTTCAGGCATAAAATAAATGGTAACTATTAAAAGACTCAAAAATGTACTCCAGAAAGAAGCTTAATGACTCCGGGAACAAGTAATTGTATATCAGACTTGATAGTGAACAGAGACATTATACAAACTTATTCATTCTCCTCAAATATTGAATGTGAAAAAAAATGAAGAAAAAAATAAGGTAAGTAAAAGATTTTTCAAGTTGTTGACATGTTCTGGGGAAAGTCATAAACATCTATATACTCTAGATATTAGAAACTATTAAATTTGATTATAAATATTCATCCTGGTTTAACAGTAGATATGAGGAGAATAAAAATGAAATATTACATATTCTACATCTAGTAAATGACAGACTAGAGAAGATAATCTTTTGACCAAAGAAAGAGGGTAGTTAAAGCTAGTGGGAATAGAAAACAGATTAAAATGTCAGGTATAAAAGGGCATTATATGAATCTGGCAATAAATGAAAAAATTTAAATTCAAATACCTGGTGCTACAGCAGTGATTGATAAACATGAGTGAAAAACAAAGAGAATCCTGGCATTGCTTGCTTTCACATTATGGATTTACTGAGCTGAAACAATAAATATCTTTCTAGGTTTGCCTTGATAGTTGATTTTTTTAAATTCATGGACAAAATTATTCTCCAAGCTGTTTTATATAATAAGAAATAACTGAAATGTATTTAAATTTTCATAAGATATATTGAAATTTATTAGTACATTCTCACAACATATTGTTGCCCTCAACTATTTTACCTACTCCAAATTAAGTTTCACTTAACTTACTTTCATTTGATACATTTCATACAGTAACCAACATTCTTCATTCCCTATGAAAGGTACAGTCTCAGTCTTGTAGCCTCTGGAGTGCTTATGGCCTGTAATTTATTCTGTTATATTTTTATAAATGCACTGTAGCTCCCACTTGTTGAAGGCTAGTTTTGTTTATTCCAAAACATTTTATGCTAGTAGTATTTAATATTTTAATGACAGAATTTAATTAAATATCTTGGAAAAAGAAGTGAAATATTTGTATGAAAATTAAATTCATGCTCTGGAATGTCCCAATAAAGAGAAACAGCTGAAAATGATGTCAAATTAGATGTCAGCAAGCTATTTAGAAAAGATTATAAAACCATAGAAATCTAAAAGGATTTACCACATATTTGCTTCATTGAAGAATTTAAATTCTTGAACCTTTTAAAAAACTAAAACTGGAAATCTTAGTCAATGTTATGGATGTGGTTTACACAGAGAAAGTCAGATGGAATTCCCATCAGTGGATATATTCTCAGGGGAGTAGCTTTCTTCTCACATCAAAAGATTAGAACCTAAAAACATATTTAACACAAAATATTTATAATACATTTAATTTTTATTTTTGTTGTTCCATAACTACTTATTCAATTAATTAGCTAACTACCATACTCAATTCCACTGACTGAAAGTATTTCTGTTGCATGTCATGCATTTATTTTGCTTATAGTATACAAAGCTAATGAATTTCTGGGCGAATAAGTCAGTTGCTTTTGCTTCTGATGCAACTGGATTTCAGGCTTCTGGTTGAACTTCAGATGATTTATCTGAAGATGGAACAGAGCTCTGACTTTAACATGAATGTTCTAAAGTCCTACTTGGAAGTTTAGTGTGTCGAGATGTAGTATGACCAAGTAAATTTTCTGTGTTGGCAGTTTTTACAATGTGAATCCTTTCCAGATGAGTACATATGTTAGTTATTTCTACAATTAGTTGTGAATTCTGAAGCATTTTGTCCAACGTATAACAAAGTTACCCTTATTTTACCAGCAGTGATTGACTTGTTGTAAGTTAGCTGCAAGAAAAATTGCAGCAGGCCTCCATTTTGCCTTGGAACACAATAGTAAGATTTGCCTATGTAAAACAAGGAAGTCCACTAGAGGACACCTTCCTAACCTACCACTGAATTTCAAAATGTTCATCTGCATAATTTAGAGTGTATCTGTGGGTGGTCTCTTTCCAACACAATTCTGTCTTGTCATTTCATTACAGAATAGATAGCACCTCATACACAGAGTGCATTATTTGAAGACCCAGGTTTATGGCAGCCTGAAAGTGAAAGTGTTAATTGCTCAGTCCTTTCCAACTCTTTGCGACCCCATAGACTGTAGCCCACCAGGCTCTTCTGTCCATGAGATTCTCCAGGCAAGAATACTGGAGTGGTTAGTCATTCCCTTCTCCAGGGGATCTTCCTGACACATGGATCAAACCCAGGTCTCCTGCATTGCAGGCAGATTCTTTACCACTAAGGCACCAAGCTAATGCATCTTATTCACAATTCAGAAGGTTAATAGCAAGCATGTGGGTGCCATTTGTTGTGGAAACCAAGGGGCTAAGTTATTAAATTCACAATAATACATAACCAATTATAGTATTACAAGAAAACCTGACTTCTGGAAGGAGGCTTCACAATTTTTATAGCCAAAACTAAATAATGTGGTTGGGAGGATTACCAAATTGTGGAGTATCAGTTCTACAGTTTAACTCCTCAATTACCAGGCTGTGAATAGCTTTACCAATTTTCTGTCTTCATTCCATGTTGATATAACAGTAAAAATTATTCTCAGATGACCCAACTCCAGTCAGTGCAGAGAGTTGGAGAGCTAAAAAACAGGCATATATAACTATCTCATATTATCATATTTTCTCAAAAATTATTGACTTAACTTTTGGAACAGAATTATACCTGCCATATTAATGATTCTTACACACTCCTCTGTTTGTACAAAGGGCAACCCATGGTAAGGACCTTTTATAAGAGATCCTCTGGTATCCTACAGATATTTGTCATATTATTATAAAGTTTTTCCTTTTGAAAAATTTTAAAAATTTGTAAAAATAATCTGACAGAAGTCATGGAGCTGACTTCATGCTCTGTCAGTGTTTAGAGAGGCTGCTTTGGTAGAGTGAATATTGGATGGAGGTGAGGAAGATAGGAGTTCTAGAGTGCTGCTTGAGATGTTTTTATAGCTCTGGCGCCTATGATTCTTCCATGCCTCATTTTTCTTGACTGTAAAATAGGGAGTAATCATGTAGCTGCCTTGTAGACTGAGGTGAATCACATGTGTGTATGTGAAGCATATGAGACATAGATAACTGCTCAGTGCCTCTCAGCTGTTGTCTCATGTGCCTGTTTCTTCTGCTTGGGACCAGGCTGTGAGGTTCTCTTGGAAAGTTGCCCTGCAAATACTTTCTTTATGTTCTCAGTGAATTGTACAGGCATAAAAGAGTTTTGTCATTAACTGGGGAGACCATCTTGTATTGTGGGTTTCCTTTCCCTTTTGGCACTTGGTAGATAAGCGGTGTCATACTGGGGCTAGTGGGGGAGAAGTGGATCAGAGTGATATGGCAGAAACAGGCTGACAGCTTGAAAAGTTTTCTGTTTTCTGTCTTCCTCCTCTGCATGCCTGCTGTGCAACTCAGAAAGAATTAAAGAATAAAAGGAGAAGGACAGTGGCCTCTGGGTTGGAACTGAATGCATGGGAACACGGGGGGTAATGTGAGAAAGAGAATGGGGAGATTTGGCTGTTTAAAAATCTACAAAAATGAAATTGTAGAAGCATTATAGCTATTGATTTCTCATTTAGCCCTAGGGACCAATTAATCTTGATGAGATTTCCCAGTCAGTTTGGGGTAATGGATCCTCAGAGAACTCAGACAAATGGAATCAGAAAATTGCAATTAAATACCAGGCCTCCAGAGCATCTGTTGTATGATCCTGCATGTCTCAATAGTGTTTTCTTTATCTATCATAAATGACATATTGTGACATAATCTGTATTATGTCATTGATTATTTTGTAATTATTATAATGTACCACAACAGATATTATGGGATCATGGCTTTTATTCCCAGCATCCAGCATGATATCTTTCATATAATATGTATACAATATATTTAAAGAGAGAAAAATAAGAGGAAAGATAGGAAAAGGAAAAGAAAAGAAAGAAATGAAGGAAGGCAGGAGGAATGCTTATTCATATGGCTATTGCAAATGACTGCAGACAAATTTTCTTCTTGAAGAGCTCTAAGAAAGAGTATCATATCATCTTTACCGGTAATATATTCCAGAGAGTAGCAACTATTTGAGTAGAGATATTATGAGGACATAGATCTTTACATAATTGAATCTTTACTCTAGAAAAGCAAGTTTTAGAGATATAAGAAATATACTAAAGAGAAGCTAATCTGATTAAATTTAGATAGTACATATATCAAAAGTCATGTGCTATAGTTAGTGGGTAAAAAAGGTGATGTGATCCAAAAACATTTTACATAATGCAGTTGAAATGCTATTGTATTATTCATCAAGAATCCTTCCGAAGTACAAATATGAACTTTTCACCTATTATTAGTTCCCTGGTACATTTTATAAACTAAACCATTTCACTTCTGTTAAACCATAATACCTTTCAAAATTTTCTTAGCCTCTTGAGGTTGATGAATTATTTATTGTTAAGCAACTTGGTTGCCAGAAGGAGACAGTCTAATGAGATTTTGGAAGCTAAATATGAATAGTCTCATGATTTTGAGAGAAAATAGTGCACTTGTTGAGATGTGGATTTCTCAGATTCAACGATTAGTTTGGCAATGTGCCATTTTTCACATATATTGCTAACAATTCTAATAACTTCAACTTATAAGGGAGAAGTGGCACTTTCCACTGCTATTTCTATCAGAAAGCATGGAAAAATATCTTTTAAAAAGTTTGATGTTGTAAATATCTTCCAGAGTTAAACTGATGTTGAGAGAGAAAGCACAATTCTTTCATAAATGCATTAATTCAAAATAAAATGTCAAAGGGATGAGTGGCCAAGAGAGCAGACTAGGAGGACCCTGAGCTCACCTCCTGCCATGGGCACACCAAAATTACAGCTATTTACAGAGTACCTATCAGTGGAAAAATCAGAAGACTAGCAGAAAAGATGTTATAAAACTAAAAATTTTAAAAAGAAACCACAAGAAGATAGGTAGGAAGGCAGAAATGTGGTATAGTCAAGTTCTAGGGTGGGCAACCCACAAAAGGGAAGACAATTATAATTGCAGAGGAGCACAAGTGGCAGCTTTAAAAGTGGCACATCGCCACTAGTCTCACGTCGGGCTCCTCAGCTCTGGGGTTCTGCACCTAGAAGATAAGCTCCTAGAATGTGTAACTTGGCTTCCTTTTGGAGAATCAGAGGGCTGTGGGAAATGGGGACTTCATTCTTAAAAGGCACACACACAATCTCATATGCTGTGAGACCCAGGGCAGAATAAATCATTTGAAAGAAGCTTGCATCAGAACCACCCACTGATCTTGGAAAGTTTCCCAGAGAGGGGCAAATGGAGCTCACCCTGGAGACATAGAGCCTGGTAGCAGCCATCTTTGGGAGCTTGTTCTACCATATGGACACAGAGCTGCCAAACACTGTTTTGAAATACTCCCTCAAGCTTATTAGTGCCAGGACCTAACCCCACCCACCAGGCTTTTGGCATCAGTACTGGGACACTCCAGGCCAAGTAACTAGCCAGGCAAGGAGAATGCTCCACTGACCAGAGAGCCTGATGCTTTAAGACCCCCTGGGCCTACAGCTGTCCCAAGACCTGGCCCTGTGCATCAGAGAGCCCAGGACCCAGCCCCCTATACTAGTATGCTTTCACTAGCCCTGCAACCCGCAGGGTCCTGCAGCCAGAGACCCTGTGACCTAGTTTCGCCCATCAGTGGGACCAGCCTCACCCACCAGCAAGTAGGCACTGGCTCTTTTGCCCACTATTTTGCCCACCAGAGAGCTGAAGCACTAAATCTAGGACCCATGCAGTCCAGATTGGGGGGCACCTGCTAGAGCAGATTCCTCCTAGAGATCAGAGGGGAATCAATTTTGGGGAAGCAAAGGACATCTTCACAAAAAGCCACTTCTCCAAGGTCAGAAAACATAATGAATCTACCATATACATAGAAATAAAAGCAGCAAATTAGGCAAAATGAGGTAACTGAGGAATATCTTTTAACCAAATAAACAGGATAAACCTAAGTGAAGTGGAAATAGGCAATCTACCCTATAGATTATTTAAGGTAATGATACTGAAGATGTTCAAAGAACTTCGGAGAAGAATGGATGCACAGAGTAAGAAGTTACAAGTTTTTAACAGAGAGTTATAAATATAAAGAAGATTAACATAAAGATAAAAACAGAGTTATAATATAAAATAAAGATATTAATATAAAGAAGAACCAGAAATGAAGAAAACAATAACTGAAGTAAAAAATACACAAGAAGAAATCAACAGTAGATTAAATGATGATCCAGAAGAATAGATCAGTGCACTGGAAGACAGAGTAGTGGAAATCATGGTAGACAGCTGATTAGAAAAAATAGTAAAAATAAATGAGGACAGTTTAAGAGATGTCTGCGATAACAAGTATATTAACATTTGAATTACAGGGCTTCCAGAAGGAGAAGAGAGGCAGAAAGTGGTAGAGAACATATTTAAAGACATAATAGCTGAAAATTTCCCCTAACCCAGGAAACATCCAGGTCCAGGAAGCAGAGAGTCCCAAACAAAATCACACCAAGGTATACTGTAATTAAAATGTCAAAAGTGAAAGATAAAGAGAATATTAAAAGCATCAAGGGAATTCCCACAAGGCTATCAGCTGACTTTTCAGCAAAAAGTCTGCAGGCTGGTATCTTTAAAGTGATGAAAGTGAAAAACCTGCAACTGAGAATACTCTACCTAGCAAGGTTTCCGGAGAAGGCAATGGCACCCCACTCCAGTACTCTTGCCTGGAAAATCCCATGGACGGAGGAGCCTGGTAGGCTGCAGTCCATGGAGTTGCTAAGAGTCGGACATGACTGAGCGGCTTCCCTTTCACTTTTGCTTTCCTGCATTGGAGAAGGAAATGGCAACCCACTCCAGTGTCCTTGCCTGGAGAATCCCAGGGACAGAGGAGCCTGGTGGGCTGCCATCTATGGGGTCACACAGAGTCAAACATGACTGAAGTGACTTAGCAGCAGCAGCAAGGTTTCCATTCAGACTTGATGGCAAGATCTGAAATTTTACAAGCAAAAGCTAGAGCAGTTAGGCACCACCAAACCAGGTCTACAAGAAATGTTACAGTGACTTCTCTTAGGTGAAAAAGAAAAGGCTGCAACTTGAAATATGAAAATTATGAAAGGAAAAATCTCTTGGTAAAGGCAAATGTACAAAGCTAGTAGGAAGGTTAAAAGACAAAAGTAATAAAATTATTTGTATCAGCAATAAATAGTTAAGTGATACACAAAAGAAAATGATATAGAATGTAATATTAAAACAATAAACATGGTGGATAAAAATGTAGGGTTGTTAAAATGAGTTTGAATTTAGGAGATTAGCTACTTAAAAAAATCATATATATATATATTGCTAATAACCATGTAACATCTTTGTATAGTGACATATCATAGCTAGACTTATTGTGATCATTTTGAAATATAATAGAAATACAAACCACAGTGTTGTATAACAGAAACTAACAGTGTTATAAACCAATTATCATATAAAAACAAACAAAAACTCTTAGAAAAAGAGAACCAGGTTTGCAGAGAGTAAAGGGAGGGAAATTGGATGAAGGTAGTCAAAACGTACAAAGTTCCATTTTTAAGATAAATAAGAACAAGGGATGTAATGAACAACATGATATATACAGTTAATACTGCTGAATACTATCTATGAAAGTTGTGGGAAAGTAAATCCTAAGTCTTATCACAAGAAAACAATTTTTTATGTTTTTTTCAATTTGTATGAATAAGAGATGATGGATGTTCACTGAGCTTCTTATAATCATTTCATGATATGTGGAAGCCAAATCATTATGCACCTTAAACTTATGCAGTGCTGTATGTCAACTATATCTCAGTCAAACTTAAAGAAAAAATAAGATGTCAAGATTGTAATTATACCCAAAGCAATCTATACATTCAATGCAATCTCTATGAAGCTACCAGTGATATTTTTCACAGAGCTAGAACAAAAACTTTCACAATTTGTATGGAAATACAAAAAACCTCAACTAGCCAAAGCAATCTTGAGAAAGAAGAATGGAACTGGAGGAATCACCCTGCCTGACTTCAGGCTCTACTACAAAACCACAGTCATCAAAACAGTATGGTACTGGCACAAAGACAGAAATATAGATCAATGAAACAAAATAGAAAGCCCAGAGATAAATCCACGTACCTATGGACACCTTATCTTTGACAAAGGAGGCAAGAATATACAATGGATTAAAGACAATCTCTTTAACAAGTGGTGCTGGGAAAACTGGTCAACCACTTGTAAAAGAATGAAACTAGATCACTTTCTAACATCATACACAAAAATAAACTCAAAATGGATTAAAGATCTAAATGTAAGACCAGAGACTCCTAGAGGAAAACATAGGCAAAACACTCTCTGACATAAATCACAGCAGGATCCGCTATGATCCATCTCCCATAATATTGGAAATAAAAGTAAAAATAAACAAGTGGGACCTAATTATAGAAGCTTTTGCACAAAAGGAAACTATAAGCAAGGTGAAAAGACAGCCTTCGGAATGGGAGAAAATAAGAGCTAATGAAGCAACTGGCAAATAATTAATCTGAAAAATATACAAACAACTTCTGCAGCTCAATTCCAGAAAAATAAATGACCCAATCAAAAATGGGCCAAAGAACTAAACAGACATTTCTCCAAAAAGACATACAGATGTCTAACAAACACATGAAAAGATGATCAACATCACTCATTACCAGAGAAATGCAAATCAAGACCACAATGAGGTACCATTTCACTCCAGTCAGAATGGCTGCTATCCAAAAGTCTATAAGCAATAAATGCTGGAGAGGGTGTGGAGAAAAGGGAACCCTCTTACACTGTTGGTGGGAATGCAAACTAGTACAGCCACTATGGAGAACAGTGTGGAGATTCCTTAAAAATTGGAAATAGAACTGCCTTATGACCCAGCAATCCCACTGCTAGGCATACACACCGAGGAAACCAGAACTGAAAGAGACATGTGTACCCCAATGTTCATCGCAGCACTGTTTATAATAGCCAGGACGTGGAAGCAACCTAGATATCCATCAGCAGACGAATGGATAAGAAAGCTGTGGTACATATACACAATGGAGTATTCTCAACCATTAAAAAGAGTACATTTGAATCAGTTCTAATGAGATGGATGAAACTGGAGCCTATTATACAGAGTGAAGTAAGCCAGAAAGAAAAACACCAATACAGTATACTGACACATATATATGGAATTTAGAAGGATAGTAATGAAGACCCTCTATGTGAGACAACAAAAGAGACTCAGAGGTATAGAACGGACTTTTGGACTCTGAGGGAGAGGGAGAGGGTGGGATGATTTGGGAGAACGGCATTGAAACATGTATACTATCTTGTAAGAATGAAGCACCAGTCTATGTTCAATACAGGATGCAGGATGCATGGGGCAGGTGCACGGGATGATTCAGGGAGAGGATGTGGGGTGGGAGGTGGGAGGGGGCTTTGGCATTGGGAGATTGTGGACACCTGTGGCTGATTCATGTCAATGCATGGCAAAACAAATACAGTATTGTAATGTAGAATGAAGTATTAAAAAAATTAAATAATACAATATATTACATTTAAAGATTAAAGAATAAAAATTATGACTCAGTAAAAAAAAAAAAAAACAACAAAGTAGAGTAGATGTGTTGAAATATGGCATTCAGTGAAGTAAAAGTTAGACATAAAATAGAATTTCATGATGTTTAATGCCCATATAATAGTAAATAAAGAATTCCACAGAAATAATGGACACTCAAGGCAAGATATTGTTTACTTTAAGGATGAGAGAGGGTGAAAAGCCAAGAGGGGTAAATGAAATACTTTATTATAGTAATATTTTAAAGCTAACAATGTTATTCTTTAAACCTGTGTATATCTTAAATATAACATAACTCTTTACAAGACTGTATGAGAGTAGCATTTAATATAGGATATGGTTATAAACTTTATGCATGTCTATGCTGATATACATTTCATTTCCCATCACATGTCCCAAATATTGAATGAAGATAAAAAGTTATGATATTCACATTGTTTGAGTCTCAAAATTTAAATTTCACTTTATGAGCCTAATTTTCAGACTCTCTGTTAGGTGGAGAGAAGAGAGATTTTCTTCTCTCTCATGCTTCACTTCTCACGACCTATTTCCACAAGATATGTTTCCGCTTGTCCTGCCTGGATCCTGGCACTCTTATACCAACATACTCACCATCTTTTATAAATTCAGATCAGCACACTATCATGCTTGCTTGCCTGCCTGTTTCCCTTTCTCAGTGGTGGAGAGAATCCATTTTACTAGGCTCAATGTTCTGAAAGTCTCAACTCTGTACTATGGACATCCCTAAACACTTTCTCCTTATTTTTTCATAACAAGAATAGAGGCTGCTCCCTATGCTCATCATCTGGCTCCTGTAACATTTGAATCTGAGAAAAAGCAAAAGAACTTCTTAGATGCAACCAAACGTCTATCTAGGCTTAAAGATGTGATAATGCAGCTTGGTGCCTCAAAAATCTACTGGGAGTGATCATGAAGTACAAAACCATGTGAAAATGTATGGCACTGCTCCAGGTGCAGCTCATGATGGTCTAACTTCTCAGGAAACGTCAAGGGTGTGCATAGTGGGAGTGAAACTGAAGGCCAAGTTTGTACCATGTCAGGAGAAAAAAACCTAAGTGCCAGCAGAGCAGTGTCACCAAAGAGACACCAAACCCGAACTCTTATTTTCTTTCTCTCTTCTATCAAATCTATCACTGCAGCACGTGTCATGAGGCAAACAAATACCATTTGGAGAGAGAACTTGTTTGCAATTTTAACTATGAGAAAGCAAGATATGTCCAGTGTCAGGCCAGATGTAATCAACTCTGGAGAATCCCGGGGTACTTGTTCTGATTTGAGATTGTCTACTTAGGAAGGACTTTAAAGGTTTCAGCTTTCCTGGTTGGCCTCCACTACTGACCTTGATGTTAACAAGAAAAGTGGATGCCCTTGTTTTCCCTCTGCTGGTCTCCAATGCCATGTGTATGGAGACAATTTTTGCAGGAAGCATACTTCTTTTATGACCCCATAGCATTTTGACTCAGCAGCCTGTGGTACCGTAAAGTCATTACTCAGAATAATTGGTAGCTAAACCACAGAAGTATAGGTTTTTCCACATTGCCAACTGGGAGGGGCAGTTGAAAATTTGGCCAAAACTGGACTTCTGATGAGATTGTGCTGGACTGACTAGAATATTTCAGCTACACACCCGTTTAGCTCCCCAATAGCTCTTTTAGCTTGAAAATTGGGAAAATCATTCAGGGAGCAGTAGGATCTGAGA
Organism: Nanger dama; assembly: GCA_917880005.1. Classification (NCBI taxonomy): domain Eukaryota; kingdom Metazoa; phylum Chordata; class Mammalia; order Artiodactyla; family Bovidae; genus Nanger; species Nanger dama. The sequence goes on from CAKJTW010000001.1 coordinate 17,529,815, forward strand.
ATGAATCCAGTGTTATTCTCTGGTTTCTTCAATGCCACTCAGGCTTTAGGTGAGTGATAACTGAGGCAAGGAGATTTCCCGATGTCTCAGTGGTAAAGAACCTGCCTGCCATTTCGGGAGACAAAGAAGATGCAAGTTTGGTCCCTGAGTCAATCCCTGGGTTGGGAAGATTCCCCTGGAGAAGGGAATGGCAACCCACTCCAGTATTCTTGCCTGGAAAATCCCATGAATAGAGGATCCTGATGGGCTGCAGTCCATGAGGTCACAAAGAGTTGGATACAATTGAACGACTGAACTTGCCCGTACACAACCAAGGCAAGATTCCTAAGAAGCTTCTCAAACAGTAGTTTGGTTTTCAAATTGCACCAAGTAGGGACTGTGAAGGAGTTTCATGATGATGTTAGGAGGGATAGTTTAGACCATGTGAAATGTAATTTTGGTTTCTGAAAACAGGCCTCTTAAAAATTGCCTCTTTGTGAGTTACCTATTTCTTTAAGTTTCTGTTTCCTTTTGATTTGAAGACTTATGGTATACCTACAAAAATGTGTTTATTATTCTGTAGTTGTAACTCAACCCCAAAACAAGTGGACTAATTTAGTTTTCACAAAAATCTCAAGAAGATGGTGCCATTATCATCACTACTCTATAAATGAAATTGACTCAGGAAGTTAAAGAAATTAGTCAAAAACACATAGCAATTATACCAAATGCCGTATTGTAACTAAAGGGACTTAATTCTTGTTTGGTTAAAATTTGTAGCCTTTAAAACAACTGGATATTTGAGTTCAAGCAAACATACCTGTATATATCTAGGGCTTTTTTTTTTTTCTCCCTATAATGGAAATAGAATTAAGTAGTGAGTAGAATGTCTGAACAATGGATAATTTGAAAGCTCTACTTTCCAGTTTCTCTCAGCCCATGTGCAATTTTGTATCTAAATTCCTTTTCAATTAACATTATATTACAAGCATTTTCCATATTGTCATAAAATCTAAGTATTGTTTGCACCACATTCCATCACATAGCTATATTACCAGTTACCTAGGTGTTCTGTTCTGCAAATGAAAGCAGGTTTGAATTTCTCTGTAGAACAAATAATGATGCAATAAATATTCTTGTGGCTAATGTTTCTTATAATTACTTCCTTAGAACAGATCCACAAGAATCAGTCAAGGAGTATGAGCATTTTTTAAAACTATTATTGTACACACTAAACAATTTTATGTGTTATAAAAATAACATGTGGGTGTGAGCTACATTATCTGTACAATTATATATGTGTGTGTATATATATATCACTGTATATATGAAAAATATATATACTATAAATACATACGTGAATTACATTCTCTGTACAATTCCAAATCAATGTAAAATTACAAATAATGTTGCCAATATATTCCGGTTTAACTAACAGAGTCAAATGTTGACTGATTGAAGAAATCCATGAAATATTTTTTAATCATTGAAGAGGTAGAAAAAGATACTTTTGAAAATTTTTTCTTAATAGATACATTGCTTTATAAAGGCATTCACAGCATCGACCAAGGATCTATTTTTATCAAATTAAATGTTTATATACTGTATTGGTAAATAAATGCTAAGTAATAGCAGTAAATTAGAGAAGATTTTAGAAATATTGAAAGTCAGGCCACAAAATGTTGGGCCACAAAAGAGAAAATAATTTGAGATGAAGCAAGAATTTTAAAAATGTGACCTACATGGAACCACCATGGAAGGCATTCCCTAGCATTTTGTGGTCACCTTCATTCATAAACTTCTAAATATGCTCCCAACAGAGGAGTTCCCGAGTATGTGACCCTGAAACTGTCTGAGCAAACCCAACCACCGTAAATGATCCTTAAGCTACTAAATTAATTCTAATATATAATAAGAACTGTTTTCAAAGATGACATGTCACAGATTTAAGCAAATCTAGTGACTAAGAGGATGCCTCAATAAAATGCCAAATAAGTGAGAAAGAATGTAAAAATAAGACAGTCTAGTTTTTGTGTGTTACTTTACACAAATTTTATGAACCTTAATAAAATTAATACATTCCTGATTTCCAGAATTTTCTTTTTCATTTCAACTTCTAGATTTTTCTCAATTTCAGACCATATAGAGATATTATATAAAATCAAATCTGAAAATTATACACTTATATAACTTGAGTGATTTTAATAGCATTCAGAAGCTGTCAGTCATTGTCAGTTAAAATGACTTCATTATAAAGAGGTTCTTCGTCTTCTCTAGGGAATAGTGATGTTTTGAATGTTAATCTTGGTACTTTCTGAGTTCCCACAGACTGAGTTCCCTGTTAGCTTCTTAGTTATGCCGCTCCACCATGTTTACAGGGATCAAAGAATCTTGCTCCCTTTTCTAGGACTCTCCCTGAAAGGGAGAGCAGAGTTAGCCTCAGGCCTTATATTACTAAACTTACACGTGTTCAATCATCTCCCTCATAACAGACACATATACACATTCTGCCTAACGTGGCAGACTGAGTCTCTTTTTCCAACACTCAGTTTAGTTCAGTTCAGTCACTCAGTTATGTCCGACTCTTTGTGACCCCATGGACTGCAGCACGCCAGGCCTCCCTGTCCATCACCAACTCACGGAGTTTACTCAAAATCATGTCCGTTGAGTCAGTGATGCCATCCAGCCATCTCACCCTCTGTCATCCCCTCCTCCTCCTGCCCTCAGTCTTACCCAGCATCAGGGTGTTTTCCAGTAAGTCAGCTCTTTGCAACAAGTGGCCAAAGTATTGGAGTTTTTGCTTCAGCATCAGTCCTTCCGATGAACACTCAGGACTGATCTCCTTTAGGATGGACTTGTTGGATCTCCTTGCAGTCCAAGGGACGCTCAAGAACCTTCTCCAACACCACAGTTCAAAAGCATCAATTCTTCAGTGCTCAGCTATCTTTATAGTCCAACTCTCACATCCATACACGACTGCTGGAAAACCATAGCTTTGACTAGATCGATCTTTGTTGCAAAGTAATGTCTCTGTTTTTAAACATGCTGTCTAGGTTGGTCATAACTTTTCTTCCAAGGAGTAAGCATCTTCTTATTTCATGGCTGCAGTCACCATCTGCAGTGATTTTGGAACCCAAAAAAATAAAGTCTGCCACTGTTTCCCAATCTATTTGCCATGAAGAAATGGGACCAGATGCCATGATCTTAGTTTTCTGAATGTTGAGTTTTAAGACAACTTTTTCACTCTTCTCTTTCACTTTCATCAAGAGGCTTTTTAGTTCTTCTTCACTTTCGGCCATAAGGGTGGTGTCATCTGCATATCTGAGGTTATTGATATTTCTCCTGGAATCTTGATTCCAGCTTGTGCTTCATCCAGCCCAGTATTTCTCATAATGTACTCTGCATATAAGTTAAATAAGCAGGGTGACAAATATACAGTCTTGACATACTCCTTTCCCTGTTCGGAACCAGTCTGTTGTGCCATGTCCAGTTCTAAGTGTTGCTTCCTGACCTGCATACAGATTTCTCAAGAGGCAGGTCAGGTGTTCTGGTATTCCCATCTCTTGAAGAATTTTCCACCGTTTATTGTGATCCTCACAGTCAAAGGCTTTGGCATAGTCAGTAAAGCAGAAATAGATGTTTTTCTGGAACTCTCTTGCTTTTTCCATGATCCAGCGGATGTCGGCAATTTGATCTCTGGTTCCTCTGCCTTTTCTAAAACCAGCTTGAACATCTAGAAGTTCACGGTTCATGTATTGCTGAAGCCTGGCTTGGAGAATTTTGAGCATTATTTACTAGCGTGTGAGATAAGTGCAATTGTGTGGTAGTGCTTTCTTTGGTATTGGAATGAAAACTGACTTTTTCCAGTCTGTGACCACTGAGTTTTCCAAATATGCTGGCATATTGAGTACTATCACAGCATCATCTTTCAGGATTTGAAATAGCTCAACTGGAATTCCATCACCTCCACTAGTTTTGTTCATAGTGATGCTTCCTAAAGGCCCACTTGACTTTGCATTCCAGGATGGCTGGCTCTAGGTGAGTGATCACACCATCGTGATTATCTGGGTCATGAAACTCTTTTTGGTACAGTTCTTCTGTGTGTTGCCACCTCTTCTTAATATCTTCTGCTTCTATTAAGTTCATACCATTTCTGTTCTTTGTTGAGCCAATCTTTGCATGAATGTTCCCTTGGTATCTCTAATTTTCTTGAAGAGATCTCTAGTCTTTCCCATTCTGTTTTTTTTTTTTTTTCTCTCTATTTTTTTGCATTGATCACTGTGGAAGGCTTTCTTATCTCTCCTTGCTATTCTTTGGACCTCTGCATTCAAATGGGTATATCTTTCCTTTTCTCTTTTGCTTTTTGCTTCTCTTCTTTTCACAGCTATTTGTAAGGCCCTCTGAGACAGTTTGTTGCTCTTTTTCATTTCTTTTTCTTGGAGATGGTCTTCATTCCTGCGTTCTGTACAATGTCATGATCTCCATCCATAGTTCATCAGGCACTCTGTCTATCAGATCTAGTCCCTTAAATCTATTTCTCACTTCAACTGTATAATCGTCAGGATTTGATTTCAGTCATACCTGAACGGTCTAGTGGTTTTCCCTAATTTTTTCAATTTCAGTCTGAATTTGGCAAGAAAGAGTTCATGATATGAGCCACAGTCAGCTCCCAGTCTTGTTTTTGCTGACTGTATAGAGCTTCTTCATCTTTGGCTGCAAAGAATATAATCAGTCTGATTTCAGTGTTGACCATCTAGTGATGTCCATGTGTATGTAGAGTCTCTCTTTTGTTGTTCGAAGAGGGTGTTTGCTATGACCAGTGCATTCTCTTGGTAAAACTCTATTAGCCTTTGTCCTGCTTCATTCTGTACTCCAAAGCCAAATTTGCCTGTTACTCCAGGTATTTCTTGACTTCCTACTTTTGCATTCCAGTCCCCAATAATGAAAAGGATATCTTTTTTGGGTGTTAGTTCTAAAAAGTCTCCATAGAACTGTTCAGCCTCAGCTACTTCAGCATTACTGGTCTGGGCATAGACTTGGATTACTGTGATATTGAATGGTTTTCCTTGGAAACACTAACCAAGTCTTACTCTGTTTCAGTTTTCTCTTTTATCCTTAGCAAATAGAATCTTAAGAAAGTTCTCTCTCCTTTTCAGTACTTCCCTGCCTTGGCCTTTTTGTTAGTGATAATGAAAGGCAAACTTAGCATATTTCTTCAGTTTCAAGTAAATCTTTCCCTAGGCAATTTAAGATTCAAGTCTACCACAGAATGTGAGGAACAGAGATAAATCATGTGCTCTCCATCCACATTTTTCATGATGGACTGAAATGAACTTTGAAGGCACATTGAAGTGGTAGATACATTTTGTTTGATGATGAATGGATATGGTAAACCATAGAATTGGTTTAATCAGATAAGTTCTTGATTGACCACTGTCTGCCTCACTCTAAAACCTAAATACTGTACTGTATTGCAATGAAATTTGTATGTGAAGCCAAACTTCTCCTCTGCTAGTTTATAAACCAGAGAAGGCAATGGCACCCCCACTCCAGTACTCTTCCATGGTAAATCCCATGGACAGCGGAGCCTGGTAGGCTGCAGTCCGTGAGGTTGCTAAGAGTCAGACACGGCTGAGTGACTTCATTTTCAATTTGCACTTTTATGCATTGGAGAAAGAAATGGCAACCCATTCCAGTGTTCTTGCCTGGAGATCATGTTGGGGGCCAGTGTGAGGAACTCCGCCCTTGGCAAAGGTCATGAGGAAGGGGGCTTTGGCATACGCAAAGGTGTGACCAAGTCTCAGGAAATTCCCCTGCTCCCGAGCATCTAACCCCAAAACCAGAGTGTGCCTTGTACTCTCACCTACGGGGGCTCTCCCCCATAACCGTTTCTCTTGGAGAAGGAGTTAACGTGCAGCTCCAAGGCAGTAAAAATTCCTGGGCGTGACTAGAGTGTTTCAACTTATGGGACTCCCCTGGAGGTTATCTAGCCTGCCTGTATAGGTTCCTCTGGCCACAACAGCCCTCCAACCATGAGAGGCATAAGATGTTTTGACTTACTAAAGGCAAATTCTTGTGGAAAGTTAGAAATTATTAGCATAGTGGGTTGGTTGAGAATTATATTGATAAAGGGTTTTTTCATTTGTTGTGTCAATAATTGCTGCTAATTCCCTGCCCTAGGTGGGACAAGGGCATCTCAGGTTAAACCTCTCTGCAGACACATGATGGTTTACTACCTCTCAACCATAAACAGCACAGAGAGTTTTGGAGTATTTTGAGAGTCTTAATTAACATAGGACTTTTTCTTGTTGAGTCAATGATTGCCGCCAGGCCTCTATATCCTTTAGGTACCTGGGAATATATTAATCAATGTATTTGGAATATAGAAAAGGAAATATAGTAGTTTTTAATGTTAAAAAAATAAATATTAACCTCAATATTAGACTTTTTGAGTTAATGAATTTTCTCTCTTGTAATAGATCACTGTACTTTGTTATAAATCACTGTGTCCTTGCTATGTAAAAATGTAACTTTGTCACTATCTTAAGACTAAGTAGATCTTAAGAGGAACATTGGTGAAAGGATTTTCATTTGTTGGACTGATGTTTGCTGCTAAAATCTCCATATTCCCTGCCCTTATAATGAATATAACCAGCATATAGGAGAAATAAGTATTAACCCATAGGAGAAATAAGTATTAACCTCTAAGCATATAAGAAAAATAAGTATTAACCCATAGGAGAATAAGTATTAACCTTTAAGCATATAGGAGAAATAAGTATTAACCTTTAAGATTAATCATGTTAACCTTGGGTTAAATAAATTCCTTTCTTGATTGTAACGCATTACACCCTCACCCTATAGGAATGCATTTGGAGGGTGGTGCTTGGTTTAAGGAAAAACACCCTTGGAAAAAATAAGTTTTCTGGTTATCAGAAAGAAAGGGTTGTAAATGTCAGCAGGCAGAAATGGCTTGAAGATGATGTAAAACCCCAAGATTTTTTTTACGTAAAGCACCTGATTTTGATAAGGTCAGGACTGCTGACCCCCACGTGACTCTGTATTCATCCCTATATGTAACAAAAGGTATATAAGCAAACCCAAAAATAAAGAAATCGGATCAGTTCCGGAAAGACTGATTCCCTCATGTCGTTCCTTTCTGCTCCCCAATTTTCTGGCTAAATTCCCATCTGGAGCATGGGTGCCCGCCATTCATACGGTGCAAATTCCTTGTCCGGAATTTTATTGGTACCCCACGTAAGCCAAGTTATTTAGCCCCTTTCTCTCTCTCTTACTATTTTCTGGCTGAATTCCCATCTGATGCATAGGACCCACCAAGCCTACTAACCTTGCCTGGGCTTCTAAGATCAGACCGGGGGGCCTCAGTGCCTCCCTCTCCTTCGGGAGAACGGGAAGATGCCTGCGGCCTACGTATGTGGTGATTGGTACCCTGTGTTAACCAAGTTATTCGGCCTCTTTTTCTCTGCTAAATTCCTAATCTCTCTTTATCTGTAATTAAATAAGTTTTTCCTAGGACGCCTACTCCGCCCCCACCTTCGAATCACCCTGGATCCACCAGGGCTGGACCCTGGCAGATCCCCAGGGACGGGGAGCCTGGTTGACTTCTGTCTATGGCTCACACAGAGTCGGACACAACTGAAGTGACTTAGCAACACAGCAGCAGTTTGTAAACATCTCAAGAGGAAGATGAATTTTTTCTTACTCATCTCTATATCTCAACTAGAAGTGTATTTGACCCATGAAAGTGAAAAGAAAGTGAAGTGTTAGTTGCTCAGTCATGTAAGATTCTTTGTGACACCATGGACTGTGGCCTACCAGGTTCTTCTGTCCGTGGAATTCTCCAGGCAAGAATTCTGGAATGGGTTTCCATTCTCTTCTCCAAGGGATCTCTCTGACCCAGGGATTGAACCAGGTCTCCTGCCTGACAGGCAGAGTCTTTAGCATCTGAGCCATCAGGGAGGTCTTAGTAGTAGTAGTAGTAGTAGGGTTAGTTGCTCAGTCTTGTCCGACTCTTTGCAACTCCTCAGACTGTAGCTCACCAGTCTCCTCTGTCCATGGGGTTCTCCAGGCAAGAATGGGGGAGTGGATTGCCATTCCTTTCTCTAGAGAATCTTCCTGACGCAGGGATCGAACCTGGGTCTTGTGCATAGCAGGCAGATTCTTTACCATCAAGAATACTCAGTAAATGCTGCTGTTGCCTCTGCTGCTGCTGCTGCTGCTAAGTCTCTTCAGTCTTGTCTGACTCTGCGCAACCCCAGAGATGGCAGCTTACCAGGCTCCTCCATTCCTGGGGTTCCCCAGGAATACTGGAGTGGGTTGCCATTTCCTTTTCCAATCACTCAGTAAATAACTTATGAAATAAATGAATAGTTTTGGTCTCAGGGATTGAACTACCTCAGTTTCACCTGATTGACAGCATTTGTGAATCACTGTAACATAGCCTGGCTATAGTATAAAAACATCAAAATGCTAGCCCAGTGATTGGGAAATAAAGAGCGCTTAGCAATTTTAATGACAGAATCATATTTTAATTTTTCATCTTTTCATGAGCAAGTCCAATTTGGGGGTGTCCCAACTGTGAAGTAAGCTGGTCAGGTGTATAAGGTTACACAGAAGAATAATCTTTCCAGCAGTGTCAGGAAATGTATTTACTTTTTCACCATCAGTAATTTCATTCATGATCTATCATTAATTTATTAAATTAAATAAATTGTATTATATTTTACATAACATAAATCATATTAAATTATCTTAACTTTTGTAGTTTAAGTAATGGCTTTCATGCCATTGTCACATCTAATCTATAAAGAATATATTGAAATTTAGGAACTGATAGGTTTTGACCACAGTGACACAGCATAAAGAGGTAAATTGGATCTAAATCTTCTCACTCCAGGTGTTCTTTCCACCACGTCATAGATGTACAACCTTCTGGTGGAGAACTCACAGCCGAATCAGTCATAAACTTCCATAAGAGTCCACGTAATTGACCATTATTCAAGTAGAAATTGGAAGTACCATCAAAGAAATCAAGTAACTTGCAATGGGCGGATAGAAGAGTGAAAGTTGATTTCCCTCTGGGGGAAGGGGCGAAGTCCTCCCTGACTGGTGGATGAATGGGACTTTTAGGATGCCAAGAATTAGGATTGTAGGGAAAGATAATTTTAAGTTGGAGAAATTGCATAAGCAAGCACAGAACTTGGGTTGAAGATCAAGGAACAGAAAGTGGCTTAGTTTGGCAGGATCTTGAATGGGTGTAGAGCATAATATGGTAGGAAAGGTCACCTGGGGCCAGATTGTGAGGAACCTGAATTCCAGACTAAGGCAGTCAAATTATTATTGAGACAGTGATCACTGAGGATGCAGGTTTTCTGAGTGGACCAGTGAAATTGTTAATGGGGGAATGTTATGCTTGGACTCTGGCCACTGTACTCATATCCCCCATTAAAAAAAAAAATCAAATCTAATATACGTGCACCTGTTTCTTTGGCTGATGCCAGGAAATCCTTTGCTATTTCCCCGGGGTAATATTTTCCTTGTATACCTCAAAAAGGGAAACTGAAGATCCTATGAGCATTTCCAAGAAATAGGCTGTCCCAGGGCAGTGAGCCCTGACTTCTGCCCGGCAAAACAGGCCTGCTTTCAGCAGGATGTGCACTGCACACATTCAGTTGATAGGAATGGGAAAAGCAGATATTCCATCTGCCAACAATCAAACACATAAAATCACACAGGAATGTACAGTATGCTGGTCTGAACTACATAGGCTTTTGCCCCAACCAAAGAGAAAAGACCTGCCTATTTATGTCCCCTGGTAAGGACATTAGTGAAGAAAAGCTTTGATGTTTAAGCAATCATTTAATTGACTCTACTGTTGGATCCAGAAGTCCAGGGTTGGTTTCAGGAATGAACACTGAACATTTTTAATGGCACTATGAATAAACAGAGGCGTGTGGTTGAAATGGTAAGTAGATAGACCATTATCTGTAAAATATTCAGAGTATGCAGAATTTAACCTTTGCTTTTCAAAATTTATACTGCCAGTGTTGTTGAATTTAGGTTTTAGGAACTGCATCCCTGGGAATCTAAAAAAACAACACAGATTTTCAAATGTGGTTGTGTGAGTTTTGTGAGGACAAGGTCCATGGAAAGGATTTAGATGATTACAGGAGGACACATTGGTCCTTGGATTTTTATGATTGGAATTGGAGTCAATTTCTCATCCTTTTACTTCACCCTGTACATCCAACAAATTTACTCAGTCCTGTCAATTCATCTTTGACAAAAATACATCATTTGCCCCTTTTATATCAGGAGCTGACTCCAGGAATTCATTGCCTTTTTCCTGGGTGGGTGTAATGGTTTCTTAACTGCTTTTCCTGCCTCCAGCCTCTTCTTCCTCCTATCTAACCTGTGAACTACGTCCCTTTTTCCCTCTTCCCAAACTGCAGTCATTCCAAACTATCACTATTAAAATACTGGTGGTGTTCTCTTACTCATCTGTTCATACCACCTTATGGTTCCTCACTGCCTACTCTACAGCTGGGCATTCAGCATCCTCCTGATTAAGATACACAACACAACAGATACTCCTTGATTCCAGTATCCATTCACACACACCCTTCATTATGCTACACTGTTGACATTTTTCAATTTCATGTTTTTCTGAGATTTCCTCACCACCTCATCTTTTGATTAACATACTCTCTCCTCTAATCTTCCTCTTTATCAGCTTAAATCTCAACTTTTCCTTGGAGACAACTTTTCTCATTGGTTTCTAAGTTTTTAGAACATCTTTCCAAATTTACGTCTCAACTCCTAACTCTAGCGCTAAATTATAGACTGCCTTATTTGGCTGTTTAATCACTTTTCATCTGAGTCTTGTCCCGCAAAGTGATTTTATGTGCCAAGAAGGTGAGGATCCTTTGTGGTTTCATATTTGTAACCTTCAGTGTTCAACATCTTTGTAGACTGACTTCAAAAAAACTGCTTTAAAAATGAGTTTGATAGAATTGAACCGAATTATTTTCTCAGAAAGTAAATAAATGGCAAAAGTTTAACTTATTTTATCCATAAATCAGAGAAGTAATTTAAAAAATAAGATAAAAAGCAATCAGTTCAGTTCAGTTCAGTCGCTCAGTCATGCCCGACTCTTTGCGACGCCATGAATAGCAGCACACCAGGCCTCCCTGTCCATCACCAACTCCCGGAGTTCACTCAGACTCACATCCATCGAGTCAGTGATGCCATCCAGCCATCTCATCCTCGGTCATCCCCTTCTCCTCCTGCTCCCAATCCCTCCCAGCATCAAAGTCTTTTCCAGTGAGTCAACTCTTTGCATCAGGTGGCCAAAGTACTGGAGTTTCAGCTTCAGCATCATTCCTTCCAAAGAAATCCCAGCAATAACTAACAATTAAGTTACTGTTTATTTTGTTCCACATATACTTTTATGAACATCTGATGCCTGATTTTATTTAATTTCTTTACCAAACTTGCAAAGTAGATACTAACATTATTCTCATTGTACAGAGAATCAAACTAAAACTTATTGGGATTAAGACACTTGTCCAAAGTAACACAGATGGTAAATGATGTTTAAGCATGTCTGTTCACGTTAGAAAGCATATTATTAATTACTCCTTACTATGGTATGAATATTTGTGTGAGTATGTGTTAGTTGCTCAGTTGTGTATGATTCTTTGCAACCCCATAGGGTGTACCCTGCCAGGCTCCTCTGTCCATGGGATTATCCAGGCAAGAATAGTGGAGTGGGTTGCTATTTCCTTCTCCAGGGGATCTTCCTGACCCAGAGATCTAACCTGGGTCTTCTGCATTGCAGGCAGACTCTTTACTGTTTGAGCCACTAGAGGCTTAATATTTGTGTCCCCTCAAAAGTAGCAGGTTGAAATCCTCTAAAGTGATGGTAATAGGAAGTGAGGACTTCGGGAAGTGATAAGGCCTCTAACTATAGGAAATAAATTTCTGTCATTTATAAGCTACCAGTCTGTGGGATATTGTTATAGCAGCCCAAACAGACTAAGACACTCCTATAGCCTAGATTTCTTAGAGGAGCATTAACTCACCATGTGTTGTTTATTAATACAATTATATTTTTATGATAAAACATGTTACCCATCTAACATGTGAGACTACTGGTACTAGAATGAAAAACAACTCTACTCATATAAGGGCTTCCCAGGTGGCTTAGTGGGTAAAAATCCTCCAGAAATGCAGGAGACAAAGGAGATGCAGGTTCAAACCCTGGGTCAGAAAGATCTGCTGGAGGAGGGCTTGGCAATCCACTCCAGTATTCTTGCCATGAGAATCCTATGCACAGAGGTGCCAGGTGGGCTACAATCCATGGGATCGCAAAGAGCAAACAACTGAAATGACTGAACATGCAATGCCTTACTCATATAAAGAAAAAGTGGAAATGACTTTATGAAAAACAAATATATTCTGACTGAGATGGAAAAAAAGTCATAGAATAAGGTAAGAAGCATTAATATAAGCATATAACTTATGCATTATGATTTATATTTTGTAGTCTGAATATATATTGCACTGTTATTTATAATCAATAACCATTATTTTCAATAAGAATTGACTATTATTCTACTGACTTTAGCCATAATTTGTCTTTCATTGGAATTTTTGTTTAGTTTGGAGTTTGATGGCTGAAATTAGTTGTAAAGATAATAAAATTAAGAAAAACTTCTAAAATTAGAATTATTTTTCTACAGACATATTGTAGAATTTTATGGTAAGCAAGGCATTCCAGCTGATATAAATTTTCAATGAAAACACATAAATGGAAAAATCAGTATTCTTCCAGCAGAAGTAAATACTGTGAATTTGGGAAACACAGCCTTCTGACTAAGAATTATCATTGCATGACATCCATGTTTAATATATAATGTTTTTTGGTTTTTTTTTAAAATATATAATGTTTTATGTGAATGCTATTAAAGTAGTGGGAGCTCCACCTTGCCCTTGGAAATGTCTACACACATCTTCAATAGCAGAGACATTCACAAACTGGTTACAAATGGTGACCAAAAGTGTCTCATGATATCAGTCATCTCCACGAATTAACTTAGGGCTGAAGGATCTCAGGCAGGAAGCAGGGCATTGTGGGTGTCCATAATGTGAGCAGGAGCTTGGAAAAAGGAAAGATTGCTCTACTTTGGCTAAAAGACTTTATGTAATTCTCAGTCGTTTCAGTTAGATTACCTCTAACAGCAAGGCCATCTGAATAGCCTAGTTTAGAACAACGTAGAAGTCAAATACTCTGGAACCAATAGTGATAAAGAGTACTGAATAATCAATTTATTGAATAAATCACTCAGAAAATAGCTTTTATCCAACACCTTTATACAATAAGCACTCTACTAAGCACAGAGGTTATATGTCTTCAAGGAGGTCAGCATGATTTTGAACCAATAATCTGTCAAAGAGAAGTAGGCTATGACTGACATTTAGGGCCCTGGAGGTATCACGGTGGCCGGGGACTGAAATAGATGCTGCAAAGTTGCTTGAAATTTTTCTTCATCTCCCCAGACTCACTCTAGGTATTTCAAGGGGAAAGTAAAGGTACTTATTCACTTAGTTCAGTAGAGACAGGAGTCATTTTGTCCCAGTTGGCCCAGAGAGCTTTGACCTGAGCCAAGCTCAGCTTTAGACCTTGCTCATCAGAAATCCTGCCGTATGTTCTAATCCTGGAAAAACACAATTGGGGCTGGGGATAAAATCTACAGTATATCTCATCTGGACCATTACCTCACAAAGGACCTTACTTTTAAATCAGCATCTTAATTGAGTCTTGTGTTCAGTAAAGTTTGAGACTTTCTATCTTAGCATAGAGCAGTAGTTCTTAACTGGAAGCGATTTTGCCCCTAAGAGGACACAGAGTAAGTGGACGCTGCTGGTGTCTAGACGGTAAAAGCCAGGGATTTTGCTTAACATCCTGCCATGCACAGGACAATCCCCAGAACAACAACAACAAAATTATCTAGCCCAGAAGAATATCAGTGGTGCTGTAATCCTGGCATAGAGCAAACAACATCATGTCCATTTAGGTGATCAGTAAATGTGAAGTGGGTAGAGAAAAGTAAAGCTGAATGCTCTTTTTGAGGGCTCGGGTGCATTTCTTCTGGGACACACCTGGTGGGGATGCTTCACAGCTTTCTAACCTGTCCAGGTGTGTGGGGACACGGAGGCCCAGGACCTCTGAAAACTCATCCATTGCAGTGACTATACATCACATTTAACAACTTATAAGAGGGACAGTCTTTTTCTTTTTTAATGTTCAGGGTGTCCCAGACAGTAAAGAAATCTGCCTGTAATGTGGAAGACCCAGGTTTGATCCCTGGGTTGGGAAGATCCCTTGGAAGGTAATGGATACCACTCCAGTATTCTTGCCTAGAGAATCCAATAGAGAGAGAAGCCTGGTGGGTTACAGTCCATAGGGTCACAAAAAGTTGGACATGACTAAGCAACTAATACTTTCACTTTTCATTTTACACATATAATTATATAATACTTGGACTGCAAGGAGATCCAACCAGTCCATTCTGAAGGAGATCAGCCCTGGGACTTCTTTGGAGGGAATGATGCTGAAGCTGAAACTCCAATACTTTGGTCACCTCATGTGAAGAGTTGACTCACTGGAAAACTCTGATGCTGGGAGGATTGGGGGCAGGAGGAGAAGGGGACAACAGAGGCTGAGATGGCTGGATGGCATCACTGACTCGATGAACATGAGTCTGAACTCATGAGACTGAACATGAGACTGAACTCTGGGAGTTGATGATGGACAGGGAAGCCTGGCATGCTGTGATTCATGGGGTCGCAAAGAGTTGGACATGACTGAGCGACTAACTGAATTGAGATAAGATATAAAAATTAAATATAATATTTAGATAGAGTTATTTCTAGCTCTTTTTATTCCAGTACAATTTCTCTTAATTGTACAATTGTACAAATTGTACAATTGTACAAATTGTACAATTTCTCTTTTGTCTTAAAAGGTCCCCAGCTCTGTGTTGAGGTTCTCTGGCATAGAAAACACTTTGACTATATAGCATCAAGAAAGAAAGAAAAAAAAATGAGGATTCAATGATTCAGTTATAGTTGGGCTTCCTTCATGGCTCAGATGGTAAAATGTCTTCCTGCAGTGCAGAAGACATGGGTTCGATCCCAGCTTTGGGAAGATCCCTTGGAGAAGAAAATGGCAACTCACTCCAGTACTCTTGCCTGAAAAATTCCATAGATGAATGAGCCTGGTAGGCTATAGTCCATGGGATCACTAAGAGTCAGGCACGACTGAGCAACTTCACTGGTTCGTTTGTTCCATCTTAAAATCAATTCTTACTTTCTAAAAATATTTATTTATGCAGGAAGTTTTAGGATATATATAAAATAAAATGTTATAACACAGTATAGATTTTTCTACAAGTTCTGTGAAGAATTTGGACACAGAGTATGTTATTTTCCTCTTTTTGAAAAATATTTTAGATGTTCTAATCAGTTCAGGTCAGAAATAAAAATGAATTTGAAAGACTGGAAAGTCTTTAATAGAATATAAAAATATTTTTCTTGGGTGGTCTGCCTGTAACTCATCATTTTTCTTTTTCTTCTTCTTATCACCTATATTTTCAAACATGTTTCAATATCAGACAAGAGAATTAGAGGAAATAACTTCTTTTAAAACCTACCTAAAGAAAGGAGAAATGCAAAGACTAATTAATAAGGGTGTCTTGCTTTCTTCAGCATTTAGTATGAAGCTGACTTTCACTGCTGTCTAATAAAATGAACGAAGAGTGAAAAGTTCAAATAGTAGGCTTTCCTGTGGAGCTTGTTTCGTGAGGTCTTGAGAGCCAGCATTAGAGGAGTGGCAGATGGGTGTTCATGTTCCTGTCTAGTCTGTGGTGTACTGCTGAGATGGCTACCTAAGGCAAATAAAACTCTCCAAGCCAAAATGTAACTGCATCTCAGAAGTTCAGTGACCTAAGGTGAAAGAACTGTGCTTCGTCTCCACTAACTTCCTCTGCCCTTCACCAACCCCTCTCCCCAAATTGCCTCCTTAAAGCTAAACAAACAAAAATGGCAAAACTCTAGACTTCTCAACAAAAGGCATTTTGTGTTCTACCCAGCTGTTGTGTACAATATATGAAAGTCTCAGTCATGGCAAAAGGAAACTTACATTAAATTAACATTCCCTCAAACAACTTAAAATCAATGGATGTGTTTTTCTCCAGAGAAATCCATAATTACCTTGGCTTCTGCACAGCAGAAAATAACAGAGTTTCATAGACAGTTTTTTGAGTTGACTATAGTTCAGATCAAGGCCCACATATGCTATAAATCTTTGTAATAGCAAGTAACTATCAGGGACTATCAGTAACTACTGAGCCATTTAGCAATTTAAGTGGTCCACACCAGAATGTCCAAACAGATTGCAACAAGTGTTCATTTCTCATGGAGTACCCTGAAATAACCAGTAGACAAAATTAAGGTAGCATCTTAGACATTTAAGCCTGTGTGTGTGGAATAAGGGTGCCAGATAAAATACAGGGCACCCAGTTTATATCTGAATTTCAGAGAAGCAATAGATTTCTTTAAGTATAAATATATCCCAAACATTATATAGGACATACTTATACTAAAAAAAACATTTATTACTTATCTGAAATTCAAACACAATGAGATATTCTCTATTTTTATTTTGTATTTGCTAAGGCTGGCAACCCCACCTATGAAGAATTTCAAACTTTAATTTTAGAAATTCTGTTATTAAACACTAAACAGTTGGATAAATATATACTTATATATATATAACTTTAAACTATGCAGGTATATGAAATGTAAGAAATTGAATGCCAGTACTAGCAGGCACAATAAGTGTAAAGATAGTTCATGAATAATAATATAAAAAAGGTTGTGAAGTTTTTGTAAACCTGAGACATACTTAACCCATCTAACACACAGGTTAACCCTCTTGATGCTTAATAATTGTGATGTTTTGGGTCATGGGCAGCCACCTGTCCAGAGATTGTCTGATAGAATTGGATATTTAATTTACCTTTGACACCATCAATTTAGTCAATCTAAATTTGACCAAAGCAGCATTATTCTCTATCTGCAACTAAACAGTTGTTCTCAGATGATGTGTAGGTCCCAGAGTAACATTTTTTTCTATGGGTTATAGATAAATGTATTTTTGTGGTCAATACAGGATTTTGCTT
Organism: Nanger dama; assembly: GCA_917880005.1. Classification (NCBI taxonomy): domain Eukaryota; kingdom Metazoa; phylum Chordata; class Mammalia; order Artiodactyla; family Bovidae; genus Nanger; species Nanger dama. Next base: position 17,547,061 of record CAKJTW010000001.1, read on the forward strand.
CAAATACTAGTTCTGCAATTTGTTTGTTGCATTAATTGGATTAACTCTCTAAATCTCCATTAAAAAAATATTTATAGAATGAAAGAAAAACACTAACTCTCAATAAGCTGTTGAGATTACAAACTATTCAATGAGACCATGCAATTAAAACAGTGACTGACACTTATTAATGGTTAAGCTATCAAATCCCTGGATGCCAGGAGTTTCTCTGTCTTATTCATGATATAGTATCAGCACCAAGTGCATTGCTTAAGACATAATGGGAGCTCACATATTTTATGAAATAATACTTCTATAAATAACTGTAATAATAGAGATAGTCCTAGAGTACCTGATAAAGCCAGAACTTCAATATTTTAAAAGAAACAATTGGTATTTGTGAGTTTATGAAAGCTTTGTGTTTGGGGCAGTGTGGAAGAAAAATTTTAAAACAGATACATTTCATTTTAATAAAATCACCAGTAAGACTCTTGAGTTACCATATTAAGTACCAATCCAGGGGGTAGTAATATGAGGTCATCTTAAATTTGAATATAGATGCTGCAAATTGTGTTGTTTTCTGTTTGTTCACTAGCAAAAGTTGTAGTTTTTCTGCTTTATTCCTTTGAAAAATCAGACTAGTCATTATATAAAGCATAGATTTTGATTGAATTGTAAATATATCTCATATGGTGCTGTTTAAGATTAAAGCAACATTCAGGAAATATTCTATTTACAATTATTATTGTCCTAGATAGACTCTAGGTCACATTCCATGAGTAGAGAAGTGTTGTGACTTTTTTGAAGAAAAGGATATTCCAACCTATGATCTTCCCTGGATGGTGGATGAGGAATTTTTAACATGAGAAGAGGACCTTCCATTCTGTAAGAATAAGAGTTTCAAGATCAGACTTGGAGACATGGAAATAATCCAAAACACAAGCACCATGAAAGGATAAAGCTGGTGGAGGTTAATCTGGTAACTGCTGTGGAAAAACTGGTTAGGATCTTAGTTCAGTTCAGTCGTTCAGTCGTTCAGTCGTGTCCGACTCTTCGCGACACCATGAATCGCAGCACGCCAGGCCTCCCTGTCCATCACCAACTCCCATAGTTCACTCAGACTCACGTCCATCGAGTCCATGATGCCATTCAACCATCTCATCCTCTGTCGTCCCCCTTCTCCTCCTGCCCCCAATCCCTCCCAGCATCAGAGTCTTTTCCAGTGAGTCAACTCTTCGCATCAGGTGGCCAAAGTACTGGAGTTTCACCTTAAGCATCATTCCTTCGAAGGAAATCCTAGGGTTGATCTCCTTCAGAATGGACTGGTTAGATCTCCTGGCCATCGAAAGGACTCTCAAGAGTCTTCTCCAACACCACAGTTCAAAAGCATCAATTCTTTGGCACTCAGCCTTCTTCACAGTCCAACTCTCACATCCATACATGACCACAGGAAAAATCATAGCCTTGGTTAGACAGACCTTAGTCAGCAAAGTAATGTCTCTGCTTTTGAATATGCTATCTAGGTTGGTCATAACTTTCCTTCCAAGGAGTAAGCATCTTCTAATTTCATGGCTGCAGTCACCATCTGCAGTGATTTTGGAACCCCCAAAAAAGTCTAACACTGTTTCCACTGTTTCCCCATCTATTTCCCATGAAGTGATGGGACTGGATGCCATGATTTTCATTTTTTGAGTGTTGAGTTTTAAGCCAACTTTTTCACTCTCCTCTTTCACTTTCATCAAGAGGCTTTTTAGTTCCTCTTCACTTTCTGCCATAAGGGTGCTGTCATCTGCATATCTGAGGTTACTGATATTTCTCCCGGCAATCTTGATTCCAGCTTGTGTTTCTTCCAGCCCAATGTTTCTCATGATGTACTCTGCAGAGAAGTTAAATAAGCAGGGTGACAATATACAGCCTTGACGTACTCCTTTTCCTATTCGGAACCGGTCTGTTGTTCCATGTCCAGTTCTAATTGTTGCTTCCTGACCTGCATACAGATTTCTCAAGGGGCAGGTCAGGTGGTCTGGTATTCCCATCTCTTGAAGAATTTTCCACAGCTTATTGTGATCCACACAGTCAAAGGCTTTGGCATAGTCAATAAAGCAGAAATAGATGTTTTTCTGGAACTCTCTTGCTTTTTCGATGATCCAGCGGATGTTGGCAATTTGATCTCTGGTTCCTCTACCTTCTCTAAAACCAGCTTGCACATCAGAGAGTTCACGGTTCATGTATTGCTGAAGCCTGCTGCTGCTGCTGCTAAGTGGCTTCAGTCGTGTCCGACTCTGTGTGACCCCACAGACGGCAGCTCATCTGGCTTGGAGAATTTTGAGCATTACTTTACTAGCATGTGAGATAAGTGCAATTGTGCGGTAGTTTGAGCATTCTTTGGCATTGCCTTTCTTTGGGACTGGAATGAAAACTGACCTTTTCCAGTCCTGTGGCCACTGCTGAGTTTTCCAAATTTGCTGGCATATTGAGTGCAGCACTTTCACAGCATCATCCTTCAGGATTTGAAACAGTTCAATTGGAATTCCATCACCTCCACTAGCTTTGTTGATAGTCATGCTTTCTACAACCCATTTGACTTCACATTTCAAGATGTCTGGCTCTACATTAGTGATCACATCATCATGATTATCTAGGTCTTAAGGAATGTTTAATTCCTATAATTTCATGTACCCATAAAATAAAAAGATGTTTGTTCCTTGGAAGGAAAGGTATGACAAACCTAGCCAGAGTATTAAAAAGCAGAGATGTCGATTGGAAGAAAGATGGCGGAGGAATAGGATGGGGAGAACACTTTCTCCCTCTCTACCTCATCAAAAGAACATTTCAACGCTGAGTAAATTCCACAAAATAACCTCTGACTGCTGGCAGAGGACATCAGGCATCCAGCAAAGCAGATCATTGGCTTCCAAACCAGGTAGGAATTATTTTAAAAACGAAGATAGAGACAAAGGAGGTAGGGAGGGAACCCCGGCATGGGAAGGGAATCCCGTCCCAGGAAGAGACTCTTTAAAAGAGAGGTTCCCTAAAATTGGGGAACTTTCTCACAGCTGTGTATGGGGCGAGCCCTGGAAGCCCAGAGGGCAACGTAACAGGAAGGAAGAATAAATTAATAATTAAAACCAACAGATTACGAATTCAACAGTATAACCCCCAACGGATAAGCAATGCAAACGCCTGCATCCGACAGCAGTGGGGGTTGGGCAGGGAGGAGCGCGCCCGCGACAGTGCTTTCTAAGAATTGGGCCACGGGAGACATAGGCTACAGGGCTTTTCTAGAGAATTGGGGCGTAATGGGGCCAGAATCAGGTCCGTGCGTGGATAGAACGATTTATCCCAGACTAGCAAACCAGACTGGGGGATAACTAACATGCGAAACGCTCGAACATAAGACACATTCAGGCCCGTGCACAGAACAAAGGATGGATTGGAAATAGCCGGCTGCAGACCATCCCCCACCTGCGACAGGCAGCCAGAGCCTTAAGCGCTGGAAGAGGGCAGTCGCAGCTCAAGAGAGACATTGCCTACCAAATTGCAAGCAGGCTTCTCTGCTGAGACTTCTGAGGTCTCTGATCAGTCATCATCTGCCTGAGAAAGAGCCCGGCAGAGCTCCCAAAAAATTGAGTGACCCGGAAAGCCCAGAAGATGCAACAATAGTGCGTGGCAAACTCCTAGCCACTCGGACTTGGAACCAAACCCGACACCCGGAGGGGGCTTCCTGAGCGGCTTAGACAGGGGAAGTGCATGAAGCATAGGGCAGGCCCCACACGGTTATCCCGCAGAGCGAGAAGGGGCAAGCCCAGTGCAGAGCTCACCACCACCCTCCCTGTGGCAAGACAGAAATCAAACACTGAAGAGACCAGTGTCTGGAAGTCAAACAGAGGGAGCTGCCTTGGTAGCGACCCCACACAGTCCACAACGACAGAGAAAGCGCCAGATATACTGTTACTACTTTTATGATCAAAAAAATTTTTTTTTGGGGGGATGATGTGGAAGCGTGATTTTTTTTCTTTTTTTTTTTTTAAGAATTTTTTTTCTTTCTTTAAAAATTTTTTTCCTTTTTAAATTTGTTTTTCCTTCTTTTCTTTTTCATCTTTTTTCCCTAAACTTGCTTAAATTTTTAAGTCTTCTATATTTCTGTATATTATTTTTATAACCTAATATTACTTTTCAAAAAAAAAAAACCCTATTGTTAAAGCAAATGCCGTATATAGTCCTATTGGCGGAGGAAGTTGCTTTTTAATAATTCTGGAGTCTTTTATTATATTTTACTTTTTTTCTCTATTTTTTTTAAATTTCTCGCTCCTTCTTCTTCTTCTCTTCAATAATCTATCTTTGAAAATCCAATCTTTACTCCAGATTTTTAATCTTGGCATTTTGGTATTTGTTGCCAATTTTGTACTTTTAAAAACCTAATCTTCAGTACCCAGTTTTACATGAGTGCGAGACTACTGGCTTGACCACTCTCTCCACCTTTGGAATCTCTCTTTTCTCCACCAGGTGGCTTTTGTCTCCTCCCTCCCCCCTCCTCCTCTCTACCTAACTCTATGAATCACTGTGTGCTCCAGAAGGAGGAGAACTCTAAGGGAACTGGTCACTGGCCGGATCTGTATCCCTCCTTCCCATCTCCCTCTTTTATCCTCCTGTCCACTTCTATCTACTTCCTCCCTCTCCTCTTCCATGTATAACTCTGTGACCACCTCTGAGCAGTCCAGACTTCGGAGCACACACAAGAAAGTGGTTACGGGCTAGCTTGCTTTTTCCTCTTTTGATTCCACCTCATCCCATTCCATTCACCTCTAACTACTCCCTCCCTCTTCTCTCCGCCAAGTAACTCAGCAATCCTCTAGGGACGACCCTCAAGGTGGAGAAACCTATCATCATTAACCTAGATGTTTTAACATTAGTGCTGAATAGATGGAGAAATCATGAGGCTATTGTAAAAATAAATCTGAAAACCAGAATCAGGAGGCATAAGTCCAAAGCCTGAGATCATCAAAGAATTCCTGAATACAGGGAACATTATCATTATCCAATAAGAGTTCATCAAACGCCTTCATACCTATACTGAAATTGAGCACTGCCCAAGGGCCAACAAGCTCCAGAGCAAGACGTACCACATAAATTCTCCAGCAACACAAGAACAAGCTCCTGATCTTCAATACACAGGCAACTCAAAATACTCCAAAACCATTGACGTCTCATAACCCATTACTTCCCACTTCACAGCAATCCAGAGAGAGGAAATCCAGCTCCACCCACCAGAACTCCAACACAAGCCTCCCTAATCAAGAAACTTTGACAAGCCACTGATATAACCCCAAACACAGAGAGGAAGCTCTATAAGAAAGAGAATTCCATAAATTCCCAGAATATAGAAAAGCCACCCCAAACGCAGCAATATAACCAAGATGAAAAGACAGAGGAATACCCAGCAGGTAAAGGAACAGGAGACATGCCCACCAAACCAAACAAAAGAGGAAGAGATAGGGAATCTACCTGAGAAAGAATTCTGAATACTGATAGTGAAAATATCCAAAATCTTGAATTCAAAATGGAATCACAGATAAATAGCCTGGGGTCAAGGATTGAGAAGATGCAGGAAAGATTTAACAAGGACCTAGAAGAAATAAAAAAGAGTCAACATATAATGAATAATTCAACATATGAGATCAGAAACACTCTGGAGGCTACAAATAGTAGAATATCGGAGGCAGAAGATAGGATTAGTGAAATAGAAGATAGAATGGTAGAAATAAATGAATCAGCAAGGGAAAAAGGAAGACGAATTAAAAGAAATGAGGACAACCTCAGAGACCTCCAAGACAATATGAAACGCTCCAACATTCGAATTATAGGAGTCCCAGAAGAAGAAGACAAAAAGAAAGACCATGAGAAAATACTTGAGGAGATAATAGTTGAAAACTTCCCTAAAATGGGGAAGGAAATAATCACCCAAGTCCAAGAAACCCAGAGAGTGCCAAACAGGATAAACCCAAGGCGAAACACCCAAGACATATTTTAATCAAACTAACAAAGACCAAACACAAAGAACAAATATTAAAAGCAGCAAGGGAAAAACAACAAATAACACACAAGGGGATCCCCATAAGAATAACTGCAGATCTCTCAATAGAAACTCTTCAGGCCAGGAGGGAATGGCAAGACATACTTAAAGTGATGAAGGATAATAACCTTCAGCCAAGACTACTGTACCCAGCAAGGATCTCATTCAAATATAAAGGAGAAATCAAAAGCTTTACAGACAAGCAAAAGCTGAGAGAATTCAGCACCACCAAACCAGCTCTCCAACAAATACTAAAGGATAGACTTTAGAAAAGAAACACAAAAAGGACATATAAACCCGAACCCAAAACAATAAAGTAAATGGCAACAGGAGCATACTTATCAATAATTACCTTAAATGTAAATGGGTTGAATGCCCCAACCAAAAGGCAAAGACTGGCTGAATGGATACAAAAACAAGATCCCTATATATGCTGCTTACAAGAGACCCACCTCAAAACAACGGACACATACAGACTAAAAGTGAAGGGCTGGAAAAAGATATTCCATGCAAATAGAGACCAAAAGAAAGCAGGAGTAGCAATGCACCCAACATAGGAGCACCGCAATATGTAAGACAATTGCTAACAAGCATGAAAGGGAAAATTAATAATAACACAATAATAGTGTGAGGCTTTAATACCCCACTCACACCTATGGACAGATCAACTAAACAGAAAATTAACAAAGAAACTCAAACGTTAAATGATACAATAGACCAGCTAGACTTAATTGATATCTATAGGACATTTCACCCCCAAAACAATGAACTTCACCTTTTACTCAAGTGCACACGGAACCTTTTCCAGGATAGATCACATTCTGGGTCATAAATCCAACCTTAATAAACTAAAAAAAAATCGAAATTATACCAAGCATCTTCTCTGACCATAATGCACTAAGGTTAGATCTCAATTATAGGAGAAAAACTATTAAAAATTCCAACATTTGGAGGCTGAACAACACCCTTCTGAATAATCAACAAATCACAGAAGAAATCAAAAAGAAATCAAAATATGCATCGAAACGAATGAAAATGAAAACACAACTACACAGAACCTTTGGGACACTATAAAAGCAGTCCTAAGAGGAACGTTCATAGCAATACAGGCATACCTCAAGAAACAAGAAAAAAGTCAAATAAATAACCTAACTCTACACCTAAAGCAACGAGAAAAGGAAGAAATGGAGAACCCCAGAGTAAGTAGAAGGAAAGAAATCCTAAAAATTAGGGCAGAAATAAATGCAAAAGAAACAAAAGAGACCATAGCAAAAATCAACAAAGCAAAAAGCTGGTTCTTTGAAAGGATAAATAAAATTGACACACCATTAGCCAGACTTATCAAGAAACAAAGGGAAAAAAATCAAATCAACAAAATTAGAAATGAAAATGGAGAGATCACGACAGACAACTCAGAAATACAAAGAATCATAAGAGACTACTATTAGCAATTATATGCCAATAAAATGGACAACTTGGAAGAAATGGACAAATTCTTAGAAAAGTACAACTTTCCAAAACTGAACCAGGAAGAAATAGAAAATCTTAACAGACCCATCACAAGCACAGAAATTGAAACTGTAATCAGAAGTCTTCCAGCAAACAAAAGCCCAGGTCCAGACGGCTTCACAGCTGAATGCTACCAAAAATTTCGAGAAGAGCTAACCCCTATCTTACTGAAACTATTCCAGAAAATTGCAGAGGAAGGTAAACTTCCAAACTCATTCTATGAGGCCACCATCACCCTAATACCAAAACCTGACAAAGACACCACAAAAAAGAAAACTACAGGCCAATATCACTGATGAATATAGATGCAAAAATCCTCAACAAAATCCTAGCAATCAGAATCCAGCAACACATTAAAAAGATCATATACCATGACCAAGTGGGGTTTATCCCAGGGATGTAAGGATTCTTCAATATCCGCAAGTCAATCAATGTAATTCATTATATCAACAAACTGAGAAATAAAAATCATATGATTATCTCAATAGATGCAGAAAAAGCCTTTGACAAAATTCAACATCCATTTATGATAAAAACTCTCCAGAAAGCAGGAATAGAAGGAACATACCTCAACATAATAAAAGCTATATGTGACAAACCCACAGCTAACATTATCTTCAATGGTGAAAAATTGAAACCATTTCCCCTAAAGTCAGGAACAAGACAAGGGTGTCCACTTTCACCACTACTCTTCAACATCGTACTGGAAGTTTTGGCCACAGCAATCAGAGCAGAAAAAGAAATACAAGGAATCCAAATTGGAAAAGAAGAAGTAAAACTCTCACCGTTTGCAGATGACATGATCCTCTACATAGAAAATCCTAAAGACTCGACCAGAAAACTACTAGAGCTAATCAATGAATATAGTAAAGTTGCAGGATATAAAATCAACACTCAGAAATCCCTTGCATTCCTATACACTAATAATGAGAAAGTAGAAAAAGAAGTTAAGGAAACAATTCCATTCACCATTGCAACGAAAAGAATAAAATACTTAGGAATATACCTACCTAAAGAAACTAAAGACCTATATATCAAAAAACTATAAAACTCTGATGAAAGAAATCAAAGAGGACACTAATAGATGGAGAAATATACCATGCTCATGGGTCGGAAGAGTCAATATAGTGAAAATGAGTATACTACCTAAAGCAATCTACAGATTCAATGCAATTCCCATCAAGCTACCAGCAGTATTTTTCACAGAACTAGATCAAATAATTTCAAGATTTGTATGGAAATACAAAAAACCTTGAATAGCCAAAGCAATCCTGAGAAAGAAGAATGGAACTAGAGGAATCAACTTGCCTGACTTCAGGCTCTACTACAAAGCCACAGTCATTAAGACAGTATGGTACTGGCACAAAGACAGAAATATAGATCAGTGGAACAAAATAGAAAGCCCTGAGATAAACCAACACACCTATGGACACCTTATCTTCGACAAAGGAGGCAAAAATATACAATGGAGTAAAGACAGTCTCTTTAATAGGTGGTGCTGGGAAAACTGGTCAACCACTTGTAAAAGAATGAAACTAGACCTGTTTATAACACCATACACAAAAATAAACTCAAAATGGATTAAAGATCTAAATGTAAGACCAGAAACTATAAAACTCCTAGAGGAGAACATAGGCAAAACACTCTCTGACATAAATTCAGTATACTGGAAATAAAAGCAAAAATAAACAAATGGGATCTAATTAAAATTAAAAGCTTCTGCACAACAAAGGAAACTATAAGCAAGGTGAAAAGACAGCCTTCTGAATGGGAGAAAACAATAGCAAATGAAACAACTGACAAACAACTAATCTCAAAGATATATAAGCAACTTATGCAGCTCAACTCCAGAAAAATAAATGATCCAATAAAAAAATGGGCCAAAGAACTAAATAGGCATTTCACCAAAGAAGACATACGGATGGCTAACAAACACATGAAAAGATGCTCAACATCACTCATTATCAGAGAAATGCAAATCAAGACCACAATGAGGTACCATTTCACACCAGTCAGAATAGCTGCGATCCAAAAGTCTACAAGCAATAAATGCTGGAGAGGATGTGGAGAAAAGGGACCCCTCTTACACTGCTGGTGGGAATGCAAACTAGTACAGTCATTATGGAAAACAGTGTGGAGATTCCTTAAAAATTGCAAATAGAACTGCCTTATGACCCAGCAATCCCACTGCTGGGCATACACACCGAGGAAACCAGAATTGAAAGAGACACATGTACCCCAGTGTTCATTGCAACGCTGTTTATAATAGCCAGGACATGGAAGCAACCTAGATGTCCATCAGCAGATGAATGGATAAGAAAGCTGTGGTACATATACACAATGGAGTACTACTCAGCCCTTAAAAAGAATAAATCTGACTCAGTTCTAATGAGATGGATGAAATTGGAACCGATTATACAGAGTGAAGTAAGCCAGAAAAAAAAAAACACCAATACAGTATACTGACACATATATATGGAATTTAGAAGATAGTAATGATGAACCTATATGTGAGACAACAAAAGAGACACAGAGGTATAGAACAGACTTTTGGACTCTGAAGGAGAGGGAAAGGGTGGGATGGTTTGGGAGAATGGCGTTGAAACATGTATACTTTCTTGTAAGAAACGAAGCACCAATCTATGTTCAATGCAGGATGCAGGATGCATGGGGCTGGAGCACAGGATGATTCAGGTAAAGAATGTGGGGTGGGAGGTGGGTGGGGGCTTCGGCATTGGGAGATTGTGTTCACCTGTGGCTGATTCATGTCAATGTATGGCAAAACAAATACAGTATTGTAATTAAAAAAATAAATTAATTAAAAAAAAAGCAGAGATGTCACTTTGCTAACAAAGGTCCATATACTCAAAGCTATGGTTTTATCAGTAGTCATGTTCAGATGTGAGCTGGATCATAAGGAAAGCCAGGTGCCAAAGAATCAATGGCTTAGAACTGTGGTGCTGGAGAAGATGGTGGAGGAATAGGACAGGGAGACCACTTTCTCCCCCACAAATTCATCAAAAGAACATTTGAACCCTGAGTAAATTCCACAAAACAACTTCTGAATGCTGGCAGAGGACATTGGGCAACCAGAAAAACAGCCCATTGTCTTCAGAAGGAGATGTTTTATCAACAGTGCTGTATAGATAGAGAACTCTTGATGCTACCTTAAAAATAAGACTGAAAACCAGAAGCAGGAGGCGTAAGTCCAAATCCCGAGAACACCAGAGAAATCCTGACTCCAGAGAGCATTAATTGACAGGAGCTCATCAAACGCCTCCATACCTACACTAAAACCAAGCACCACCCAAGGGCCAACAAGTTCCAGAGCAAGACATATCACGTAAATTCTCAAGCAACACAGGAACACAGCCCTGAGCTTCAGTGACAGGCTGCCCAAAGTCACTCCAAACCCACTGACATCTCAAAACATTACTGGACACTTCACTGCACTCCAGAGAGAAGAAATCCGGCTCCACTCACCAGAACGCCGACACAAGATTCCCTAACCAGGAAACTTTGACAAGCCACCCGTACAACCCCACCCACAGTGAGGAAACTCCACAATAAAGAGAACTCCACAACCTGCCAGAATACAGAAAGGCCACCCCAAACACAGCAATACAAACAAGATGAAGAGACAGAGGAATACCCAGCAGGTAAAGGAACAGGATAAATGCCCACCAGAACCATGGTGCTGGAAAAGACGCTTGAGAGTCCCTTGGACTGCAAGGAGAACAAACCAGTCAATCCTAAAGGAAATCAACCCTGCATAAACATTGGAAGGACTGATGCTGAAGCTAAGTCTTCCCAGGTGCTAGTGCTAAAGAACCTGCCTGCCAATCCCAGAGACATTAGAAACGTGAGTTCAATAGTTGGTCTTGACTGAAGCGACTTAGCACACATGATTTTGAAGTTGAAGCACCAATAATTTGACCACTGATGTTAAGAGTTGACTTATTGGAAAAGACCTGGGAAAGATTGAGGGCAGAAGTAAAAGGTGGAAACAGGATGAGTTGGTATTATGGCATCATCAACTCAATGGATAGGAGTTTGAGCAAACTCTGGAGGATAGTGAAGGACAGGGAAGGCTGGCATGCTTCAATCCATGGAGTCACCAAGAGTCAGAAATGACTAAATGAGAACAATTATTCCTATAAAAGTCAGGAATAGCCATGTGAGACACTGAAACTTATACTTCTATCATTCCTTTAATATTCAATGAAATTTTGCAGAACACTGCTGGAAGGATATAGACACGTTTGGAAAATTAATCAAGGGCTTTGTGTCCCTGCTTGGAGAAGGCTGAGCTAAAGAGTGAGCTCGCAGAATCCAGTTATGAGAAGATGTGATGTGACCTGCAAGAGCGCTGGAACAAAGGTTGCGAGTCCAAACGTCTGGCTGAGCTGAAAAGAGACCACCAGGATGGATTTGTAGAACATGTAAGAATTCCTCAGCAATTCCCGATTCCCAGAAATCACTTGGGAAGAAGAACATAGCACAAAAATGGACTTCCTGAAATTGATTTGGATATTAAAAGAACCATAGTTTTATTTTTGCATTACAAGTAGGTGAGGTTTGGGGATACACTGACTGCATTATGTTCATCTTGGCAGCCAGAAAGCTTAGAGTGGAAAGTATTGCTTAATTATAATAATAATCTCACCTGGAATTCCTAAAATCATTAAAAGCTACCAGGAAGGGAAATCCACCTACAACACCTTCTCTCCTCTTAAGTGATTTGTGACCTTGATTTTAATCTTTATTATTATAGCAATGTTTTGTGTGTTTACTAAGGGGATCTGACTTAAGCATAAGCTGGGATTTAGATCTGCCGAGGCATGTGCAGTGAACCGGAAGGCAGCCTGCCAGGAGTCTGGTCAGATGAGTGACTAGGAAGACTGCTTAGGAAGATAGAGTCACTCACAAGCCTAGTCCCAAAATAGACCTACAGAGTTGGAGGGGAGAAGTGACTCTGTATAATAATTTTGTCACTTGTGTTAGTCATTTGCTCTGCCTCCATGGATGTCTAGGTTGTCTGGGAAGAAGTGGAAGTAAACTAGAGGAAAAAGTTATTTTATTGAAACTTGTGCACAGTCAGAAGCAACATTGCTTTGTCCGACTCTTTGTGACCCAATGAATCGCAGCACGCCAGGCCTCCCTGTCCATTACCAACTCCCAGAGTCTTTCAGTATCCTATCATTTTGCCTTTTCATACTGCTCATGGGGTTCTCAAGGCAAGAATACTGGAGTGGTTTGCCATTCCTTTCTTCAGTGGACCACATTCTGTCAGACCTCTCCACCATGACCCGCCCGTCTTGGGTTGCCCCTTGCGGGCATGGCTTAGTTTCATTGAGTTAGACAAGGCTGTGGTTAGGCCTCCTTAAAAAATAATAATAATTTAGATCCCCCTACCTTGGCCCTTTCGAGCATTCACCATAGTGTCAACTAGGAGCCTTCGGGGCTTTGTGGAAGATGGCTTTGGAGTCTGGTGACAGAAACTAATGAGTGAAGGAGGAATAGCTGTGCAAAGCAGCAGGGGGAGTGCCTGGCAGGCCCAGAAACACACAGAAGAACCAATAGGCAAGTGGAGCATTTCTCTGTGTGAGAAGTGGCAAGACTCTCTTCTGGATTAAACTTCAGTCAGCCTCCTCTATACCCTCTAGGCCTGAATTCTGGCATTTGTCCTTATAGGGCCTGAAACACCCAGTTGTAGAAACAATCATGCCACCAGTTTTATAAGAATTTCCACCCTCAAAATCTGTCTGATCAAATTCTTCATCTCCCATCTTTGGCATCTGGTCACTTGGGCCTACCTTCATCAATAATCTTGTTAAACTGGCTTAACCAAAGAATTCCTCCTTGCTTACCCTTGATGTTTCCTCTTTGTAATTTTTCATCCACTGACCTCCATTCTGCCCCTTGGCTATGCCTCATTTGTCCATGTTGTATTCGAAACTGAGCCCAGTTCTATACACCAAGATCTCCTTTGCCTCATTGCAATAGTTCCTTCCAGAGTGAGAGCTGCTTTCACTGCTTTGACTTGTTTGGCTCCTGTTTTCTTTGTGAGAAGTGATACTTAGTTGATCTGGCATCAAGTAGATCTTGGCAGTACCTAGCGTAAGTGAAGTCACTCAGTCGTGTCCGACTCTTTGCGACCCCGTGGACTGTAGGCCCCCAGGCTCCTGCGTCCATGGGATTTCCCAGGCAAGAACACTGGAGTGGGTTGCCATTTCCTTCTCCAGACCTAGCGTAAGGGGTTATGGTACCCAGAAATGTTGACATTACCAACAGTACCAGCAGAGGCAAAAGTGTGTTATGAGTGTGTAATGACACAGTTGACTGCATACTTGGTGGGCACATTTGAGATGTCCCCTGATGAGTCTCAGAATACAGGGAAGGAATCTTTCCAAAGAGAAAGCCAGAGATTATATTTAATTCTCATAATATACAAAGCATTCATTATAAATAAAATATCATGTACTTAGCCACTCAGTCATGTCCGACACTTTGTGACCCTATGGATTTAGCCTGCCAGGCTGCTCTGTCCATGGGGATTCTCCAGACAAGAATACTGGAGTGGGTTGCCATGTCCTCCTCCAGGGGATCTTCCCAACCCCGGGATCCAACCCAGGTCTCCCGCATTGCAGGTGGATCCTTTACTGTCTGAGCCACCATATCTGTATCTTTATACTTAGTCATTTTAGTCGTGTCTGACTCTTTGCAATCCCATGGACTGCAATCCACCAGGCTCCTCTGCCCGTGGGATTTCCCAGGCAAGAATACTGGAGTGGGTTGCCACGCTTCTTTTATAGTTAATAAAAACTGACTCTTAGAAAAGTGACTTTTCCTATAAAAGGCAGAATTGGGACATAAATCCAAGGGCTCTGATGTATTTTCAATGTTTATTCTACCACAATACAGCTGCCCCTCATTTAAGGTATTCCCTATACAGATTTTGATGCCCTTGTCTTTTAAAAAAATTATATGATGTATGAATTAATAAATTTCTCATTTTTATATGCCAGATAGAATAAATTTCATACCTTCTTATAATTGACTTATTAAAATTTAAAATTGAATTTATTCATTAAAATGTGTTGAATTTTATTCATTAAAAAGATGCTTCCCCATTTTTATTTAAAGAGAAATTTACTAAATTTAAAATTAGGATATATCTTCCAAAATCTGGCAAGTAGTAAGAAGATACACTTCTTAAAAAGAAAAAAAGTGACTGGAGATTCTGAAGAAGCATTGAAGAGTTCTGTCATTGTTTATAAAAGCTGCTGTTGAAAAGGCAGTTCAAACAAGATGGCGACATGGGACTACACTGGGTCAAAATTGTACGACTTGCCCGTCAGTCCAGAAAAACTAGAGCAGGCATCAGATTCAATCCACCAGCAAAGAGGCAGTCAAAGCTGGGCACTAGAACCCTGCCAGAGGCTGAGCAGGGTGGATGCTGGAGGAGTAGCCAAGAGAACAAGCCAAGGATTAGTTAGTGGAGAAAGCAGCAGAGGTAACAGGAGACGAGAACACAGGAAGCGGGTCTTAGGGCTATCTCCTTCGCTTCTGGACAGTGTCTTTTAGCGAGATAATGCCTCACTTCATGCTCCAGGCATGAGCTCACCGCATAGTGGCTTCAAGGTAATTTTCTACACCCGATACCACACAACTCCAATCTAATCTTCTCCCCTTTATAATACAGGATTTTTGTGTGGAAACCAAGAAACACGAGTGTCCAAATTTATCTGGGTTGCCATTAAGGTATGTAGCAGTCTTGCTGGTCAATTTCTTGGACCTGTGATCATCCGTGTCCCCCAGCCACCACCTTGGCACTGAAATAGTGCCTGATAGAGTCTGGAAGATGTATTCACATTTCCAGTCTATTGTTTTGGAAGTAAGAGAAGTGAGGTTGCAGATGGAGTGTGGAGATAAAGAACCTGAGGGACAATGTGTTTGCCTCAAGTCTGGAGAAAGTCTTGGAAAGGAATCCTTTGTATTAAAATCTTGGGACTTGGGGAGGGTTGTGGAGATTACCGTAGCTTTTAAATAGCCAAGTAAAGGGATTGGTCAGCAGGATTACTAGATATGGTTCACTACTCTGAGGGATCCTGTGGTGTCATATATCTATGAATATCATCCTTGCAGTGAGAAGTGTGTGGTCCTGAACTTGTGGTTGGAAAATTTGTGAGCAGTGCCTTCTCCTTTTCTTTGACTCAGAGCTATTCTGTGGTTGTTGTTTAGTCACTAAGTCATGTCTGGCTCTTTGCAACACCACGGACTGTAGCCCACCAGGCTCCTGTGACCATGGCATTTCCTGCTCCAGGAATCTTCCTGACCCAGGGATTGTATCTGTGTCTCCTGCATTGGTAGGCAGATTCTTTGCCTCTGAACTGTTGGGAAAGTCCCCAGAGCCATTTTATTTGACTCTAAAATGGATGGTGCTCAGGATAACAATTCTCAGAATCAATATTTTAAGCAAATAAACCTTCAGTCTTTATTTACTTTTGCCAAAAACCAGACTAAACCCCAGAAAGCAGGGAAAGAGTAGAAGGCAAAGCAATAGGAATAGCAGAAATAATGCCCTACTACTCCGAGAATGTGGTGGGGGGCATGTCTGAACCACTTGTCTTCTTCAGACCAGTGACTGGGCATAGCGGTTGTGGAGGAAACTGGAGAAAATCAAAAGACATATCTCTGCCAGAAAAGCATGGGTTTATCAGCCTTTGGCTGAACTTTTTGCTGTATTATATTTCTCAAGTTGCTGTGAAGGTGTGCTATTGTTTTGAACTTGCTTTCTTGAAATCGTTTACAACACCAGCCAAATAAGCAATGGGGCCTTAAATCATTCTTCCTACAATTTTAGTCCTTAAAAGTTTGTTAAAGTAAAGAATGCATGCCCAAAAGAAACTTAAAAAAAAAAAAAAACTTGCATGAAAAGAAGATAATTTAATAGAAAATAAGAAGCAAAATAAAACAAAAGAGAGGCAAGGACAAGGTGAGTTCAATCATTCTATACAGAAAGAATGTTTGAATTTAAATTTTTATATAATTTGAACATGTTGGAAGGGAAGAGTCAACTGCATTGCATGGTGTTCATTAAAAAAAAATTTTCACTATAGCAACTAGCCTGTTCACAGTTCTGCTTCTCAGTTATTTATGACACTTGTTGTGCCAACAAATCTGGGTGATATGGTCCAAAATGAAAATGCCCAGTGACCGTAGCATAAGTGTTCTTGGTGTAGGTACAATTTTCAGCACTATGCTATAACTCCACAGGGAGGAAGAAGGATGACAGGGATTAAAGTTGATTCCTCCAGCCCTGTCAGTGCTGATCCAGCATGTACATTTCCTATTTGTCGTCTTCTTTGGACTATGGATAATAGCAGAAGACAAGTGCACTTTCATTTGAAGATACTGCAGCAGATACAGCCTAGGTGTGCCACTGAGTCACACCCTTTCCCTGAGTGTGAGTGGACACCGTGGTCCCCTCCCTTGAGTGTGAGTGGACACTGTGGTCCCCTTCTAACCAATGGAATATGACAGAGATAAAGGGATTTTTCACATATAGATCCTTAATCAGTGGATAGTAAGTTCATCCGAAGAGTGAGATCCTAGATCGGCCTGAACTAATCAGGGGAGCCTTAAAACACCAGAGCCTAGCTTCGCGGAAGGCAAAAACTGCAAGCAGCAGTTCTCTTTTTCTCCCTGTTTCAGGTCTTCGTAAAGAGTCAGACTCGACTGAATGACTTTCACTTTCACTTTCTTTCAGGTCTTCAGGAAGCAAACAGAGATGCAGAATACTGGAGTGGGTTGCATTTCATTCTCCAATGTATGAAAGTGAAAAGTGAAAGTGAAGTCACTCAGTGGTGTCCAACTCCTAGCGACCCCATGGACTGCAGCCTACCAGGCTCCTCCGTCCACGGGATTTTCCAGGCAAGAGTACTGGAGTGGGTGCCATCGCCTTCTCCGTCAAGGATACAAATCCTGTCAACAACCTGCCAGAGCTTAGATGCTGTTCCATTCCTGGCAGAGCCTGCAAATGAGAATGCAGTCTGTCTAGCATCTCTGTTTCAGCCTTATGAAGCCCTAAGCGAGGACCCAGATTAAGGTATGGCCAGACTTTCAACCCACAGAAGCAGTGTGCTATAAATGAATGTTGACTTAAGTGTCTACATTTGTGGAGATTTGTTATGCAACAAGAGAAAACTGATACAGACACTGATCCTTCTCCAAGGGGAAAATGAGCAGAGGCCTACAGTGCAAGATTACCTGACCTTGGATTGCAGAACTCAAGATATTTCTCCTTAAAAGAGTAGCCATGTTGAACACGGTAAAGGGCGGGGGGGCAATTTCATGCAGAGAAAAGATCATTCCTTTTTGTGTATATGAGCACATGTACAATGCAAAGGATGGTGCCATGGCCCTGGTCAGCAGTAAAGCCCATCAAAACAATTTCCTAGAGTCTATTTCTGTTTTGCCATGTTTGTTCATTTATATTGTGTTTTTAGCTTCCACCTATACATGAAAGTATACTGCAATTGTCTTTCTTTGTCTAAATTATTTTGCTTAACATAACAGAGAAAAGAGAACAAACTAGTAGTTACCAAAGAGAATAAGGTAGGGGGAGGGGTGAAACAGGTGTGAGGAATTAAAAGGTACGGACTACCAGTTATAAAATAATTTACAGGGACATAATGTATAGCACTGGCCATGCATATATGCTCAGTTCCTCAGTCATGTCTGCCTCTTTGCAACCTCACAGACTGTAGTCCTCTAGGTTCCTCTGTCCATGGGATTTCCCAGGCAAGAATACTGGAGTGGGTTATCATTTCCTTCTCCAGAGAATCTTCCCAACTAGGGATTGAACTCACATCTCCAGCATTGACAGGCAGAATCTTTACCACTGAGCCACCTGGGAAAGCACAGGGAATACACTCAATATTTTATAATTACTTTGAATTGTATATAAAATATAAAAATATTAAATCATTTGATTGTATGCCTGAAACCAATATAATGTTTTAAGTCAACTATACTTGCTCCTTGGAAGAAAAACTATGATCAACCTGCTGCTGCTGCTGCTAAGTCACTTCAATCGTGTCCGACTCTGTGCGACCCCATAGATGGCAGCCCACCAGGCTCCCCGTCCCGGGATTCTCCAGGCAAGAACACTGGAGTGGGTTGCCATTTCCTTCTCCAATGCATGAAAGTGAAAAGTGAAAGTGAAGTTGCTCAGTTGTGTCCGACTCTTAGCGACCCCATGGACTGCAGCCCACTAGGCTCCTTGGTCCATGGGATTTGCCAGGCAAGAGGACTGGAGTGGGGTACCATTGCCTTCTCCAACCTAGACAGCATATTAAAAAGCAGAGACATTACTTTGCCAACAAAGGCCATGTAGTCAAAGCTGTGGCTTTTCCAGTAGTCATGTATGAATGTGAGAGTTGGACTGTAAAGAAAGCTGAGCTCCGAAGAATTGATGCTTTTGAACTGTGGTGTTGGAGAAGACTCTTGAGAGTTCCTTGGACTGCAAGGAGATACAACCAGTAAACCCTAAAGGAAATAAATCCTGAATGTTCATTGGAAGGACTGATGCTGAAGCTGAAGCTCCAATACTTTGGCCACCTGATGTGAAGAATTGACTCGTTGGAGAAGATCCTGACACTGGGAAAGATTGAAGGCAGGAAGAGAAGGGGACGACAGAGGATGAGATGGTTTGATGGCATCAGCGACTTGATGGACATGAGTTTGAGAAAGCTTAGGAAGTTGGTGCTGGACAGAGAGGCCTGGTGTGCTGTGGTCCATGGGGTCACAAAGAGTCGGACGTGAATGAACAACTGAACTGAACTAAACTGCTACTTGAGTAAATATTTATAGAAAAATAATTCTCTAGACAGATGTAAACTTACAACATGAGCATGAGACTCCTCATTCTACCTTAGAAATTTAGGAAGAGGTAAATACTGAGCCACCAGCACTTTTGCCATATTGAAGGGACAGTTTCATGGTGTCAGGCCCATTCTCGTGAGGACTGGCATAAGGGTACAACTGAATGAATGAATGCATGAATGCATGTGCCCTGGTAGGTGGAAGCAAGCATATAGCAGGTCTTCACTAAAGGAGGCCTTCTCTAGGTACATGCCTAGGATGACAAATGCTTATGAGATAGCATGGGCAAGTGAACCAGCTGCTAATAAAATGAGCTTCAAACAGGCAGCAGGCTGAGGAGGACTGCACAAGGTTCTTAAACAGGCTGAGTGTTCCTATGGGGGATAACAGTAACTAGAATTTGAATGAAGCAAAGAGCACAACCTGTGTCACTATCTGAGTTTTTCCTGTTTTACTAGATTCTGGACCTTTGCCTTGTAATGGAACAAACATGACCTTTCAATAAGGTCAGTGATTTGCTTTTCCCACAAAGGCTGTCTGCTGAGATAGTCCAGCTCTCTGTCTTCTCTAAGAGATAGTGATAAATAAGGGTTGTGACCTGGATAGCACCTGTAGTCTTGACATCTTTCATGCAAGTGCTCAGCTGAATTACAGATCTTGTTACCAGTCCTTGAAACACACAGAGCTCTGGTTTGGGGAAGCAAATCCATCAGACGTGATGAAGAGCCTTTCCCAGCCTCAGAGGTGGATGGCATTCCTACTGTGGTCTGAGGAATAGCTCCTCGGCCCCATCTAGTTCACAGTCTGCACGAGTGTACAAGGGAACCCGTGTGTGCATGTGAGCTAAGACGTTTCAGGCATACTTGACTCTGTGGACTGTAGACTGCCAGGCTCCTCTGTCCATGGGCTTCCCCAGGCAAGAATACTGGAGTGGGTTTCCATGTCCTCCTTCAAGGGATCTTCCTAACTCAGGGATCAAACCCACATCTCCTGGTGGCTCCTGCACTGTAAGTGGATTCTTCACCTCTGAGCCACTGGGGAAGCCCCACATGGAAACTCAGGTGGTGTTAAAACCAATGGCCAGCTTGGTCCATTGTTCAGAAGCAAAAGTGGATATAAGGTTTAATCTGTGATCTGAACAATGCATCATGCTGTCTGTCAAGGTCCAGTTCCTGGGAGTCACATGGAGATATTATTAGAGAATGGGACACATTAGAGTTTGTTTGAGTGAGACTCACTGAAAGACAGCAGCCAAAGTCACAAAAGATGGGGATATAGTAAGCAGTTGCTAAGGCAATTTGACTAATTATTAAAATATCAGATGTCATCTGATCAGTATGATTGTAACAAATCAGACACACGCCAATATCTGATTCAATGAATGGATCATACTATAATTAAATCTAAATAATACAAATATTTGCATTTGTCTGCATTTTGTTTGTCATCAGTCACATATAAAACATGGACCATTGACATTTTTAATCCTGAGAAACAATGAAGCATTGGAAAAGTGGTGAAGTTTTCTCTCCAATCACAGAATTCTAGAATGTGCTGTTTGTGTAGGAGCAAAGAATGCGTTACCTTACTTTGGACATTTCTCAGGAAACAACCAAATTTCCCTTTCCCAAAATAAATATTTTAGGTGTTCTGAAATTCCTTCTTTTATTTAATAAGGTTAAATTTGCAACAATCCTAATGAAGCTATTTTATTCTAGATTTTAGCAGGTAGGTAATGATACCTTGGTCATAACCTGGGTGCATGCATACGTGCATGCTAAATTACTTCAGTCGTGTCCAGCTCTTTACAACCCCATAGACTATAGCCTAACAGGTTCCTCTGTCCATGTGATTCTCTAGGAAAGAATACTGGAGTGCATTGCCATGCCCCCCTCCAGGGGAATTCCTGACCCAGAGACTGAACCTGCATCTCTTACATCTATTACATTGACAGATTCTTTATGACTGAGCCACCTGGGAAGTCTTTCTTGGCCATGACGTCATGTATGAAACATCCTAAAGAAAGACTTGGTTGTCTCTTCTGAAAAGGAGGCCTGTATAGTCTTCTTTTTCATAGTAAAAAATGAAACCTAAGTACCATTGCTTGTACAGTATCAATAATTATATTTACTTGTGAAGATGATACAATAAAATTAAAAGAAATATTAGCTTTGGAGGATAATTTATATCTATGCTTTTCCCCTCTGTTCATGAAATATGAAAATATTCACACATATCACCCACCTCCAATAATAATAAAGCAAGCTCCCAAGAGACCAGCATGCAGTTTAAGAAACAGAACCCATAGGAGTTGAGATTTTATTTTCTTGGGATCCAAAATCACTGCAGACTGTGACCGTAGGCATGAAAGGAAAGCTATGACAAAACAGGACAGCATATTAAAAAGCAGAGACATCACTTAGCCCACAAAGGTCCATATAGTCAAAGCTATGGTTTTTCCTGTAGTCATGTATGGATGTGAGAGTTGGACCATAAAGAAAACTGAGCACCAAAGAACTGATGGTTCAAATCATGGTGCTGGAAAAGACTCTTGAGAGTCCCTTGGACTG
Source organism: Nanger dama (assembly GCA_917880005.1). Taxonomy (NCBI): domain Eukaryota; kingdom Metazoa; phylum Chordata; class Mammalia; order Artiodactyla; family Bovidae; genus Nanger; species Nanger dama. Next base: position 17,569,081 of record CAKJTW010000001.1, read on the forward strand.
CAAGGAGATCAAACCAGTCAATCCTAAAGGAAATTAACCCTGAATATTTATTGTACAGACTGATTCTGAAACTGAAGCTCCAATATTTTGGCCACCTGATATGAAGAACTGACTCACTGGAAAAGACCATGATACTGGGAAAGATTGAAGGTGGGAAAGAAGGGGACAATAGAGGATGAGATGGTTGGAATGCATCACCAATTCAATGAACATGAGTTTGACCAAACTCTGGGAGATGGTAAAGGACAGGGAAGCCTGGCATGCCACAGTCCATGGGGTTGCAAAGAGTCAAACATGACTTACTGACTGAACAACAACAAAAGTAGTAAGAAATGACCCATCAGTTTCTATTTTATCAATTTTTTTTAAAAATTGAAATTGAGGTTTACTTATGTGAAATGCCGCCCTGGCATATATGGACATGATCATATAAATTTCTCTTCCATCTGTTAGTAGGATTAATTTTTATTGATAGCTCTCCTAATGTTGAAATATCCACTTGATCCTGAAGTACTGCCGGATTCTGTTTACTAATATTATATTTAAGCTTTCATATTTACATTTAGAAATGAGATTGACCTTTAGTTTTGAGTGTATGTTTTATAACAATGTAAACTCACGTAATGAAAAGAATTGAGAAGAATTTCTTTATCAGGGGCTTCCCAGGTGGTGCTAGTGGTAAAGAACCCTCCTGACAATGAAGGAAACATGAGGTTCAGGTTTGATCCCTGGGTCAGGAAGATTCCCTGAAGGAGGGTATGGCAACCCACTCTAGTATTCTTGCCTGGAGAATCCCATGGACAGAGGAGCCTGGTTGGCTACAGTTAATAGGGTTACAAAGAATCAGACACAGCTTAAGTGACTGAGCATGCACACACTCACTTCTTTATCAATGCTCCAGCATAGTTTACATCATTAAGGTTATCTGGTCTTCACAGTTTTGTAGAATTCCTCTTTCATACCATTTGTTTTGATGGCTTCTTGTGGCTCAGTGATAAAAAATCTGCCTGCCAATGCAGGAGATGTGGGTTTGATCTCTGGTCTGGGAAGATTCCCTGGAGAGGGAAATGGCAACCCAATCCAGTATTCTTGCCTGGAAAACCCCATGTGCAAAGGAGCCTGGTGGGCTACAGTCCATGAGGTTGCAAAAGACTCAGACTTGACTTACCAACTGAACAATAACAATAGGATGGAGAGGCTCTTTGACAACTTATTTTTTTTTCATCTATGAAAATTGGACAGTTTGAAACATCTACATCTATTGAAGCTTGTTTTTATAAATTATATCTTCCTAACAAGCTGTAGGGAGAAGGCAATGGCACCCCCACTCCAGTACTCTTGCCTGGAAAATCCCATGGACGGAGGAGCCTGGAAGGCTGCAGTCCATGGGGTCACAAAGGGTCGGACACGACTGCGACTTCACTTTCACTTTTCACTTTCATACATTGGAGAAGGAAATGGCAACCCACTCCAGTGTTCTTGCCTGGAGAATCCCAGGGGCAGAGCCTGGTAGGCTGCCATCTATGGGGTCACACAGAGTCGGACACGACTGAAGTGACTTAGCAGCAGCAGCAGCAGCAGCAGCAGCAGCAGCAACAAGCTGTATATTTATCAAGTTTTCAAAAATTCATGTGTATGTACCTATGCAAGATAATCTTAAAAAAATTTTTAATATTTTTGTTTTGGATATTACCCCTTTTCATTTCTTATTTTGCACATTTGCCATTCCCTCTGAGATGTCTCCCTTTCTCAGCTAGAAAATTTGTCTTATATTTTCGAGAATCAACTTTTTGTTCTGTCTTCTAATTTAATATTTACCTTTAGTAATTTCTTCCATTTATATTATTCTGCTTTACTTTGTTGGTCTTTTTCCATTATTTTTGAATTACATGTTTTATTGTTTTCATTTTACTGCTACATGTATTAAATGCTGTGAATTTCTTCAGATGGCTACTTTACCTGTGCCCCATTACTCTAAATCTATACACGGATTTGAACTCCATTCCTGATTCCAAAATATGTAACAGATATCTATTGCTACGTATTTTGCCAAAGTTTTACTTTCATTTCAGAGTCAAAGGATTCGTTAACAAATCACTCATTACACACAAATAAACAATTTCAATATTTAGTAGAGGACTAATTAGCTTAATTTCAACATACAATCATTAAAAGAAAAGAGAAATTGAAATAATAGAGAAGAGTAACAGCATATACATCACCAAATTGTGCTGACCAACATCCAACTCAAACAGCACTGTGAAGTCCTGATTGACAGCAATCTGAAGTCCCAATTCAGAAAGGGTCCTGGACAGTGCATACCCTCCATGGGTGAGACTTTAAATTGAAGTTTTGGGGGCTCCCACTTATAATCCCAGGCCACAAACTGACAGCATCATCAATTTGTATGAAAAATGCAGCTCTTATTTTACTTTAACATTTTTACAGTGTTTTTTTTGTTGTTGTTGTTTTATCTTGTTAATCATAGGATTTCCTTAAACCCTGGGCACAGTTGGCTGGGCTTCCGGGGGCTCAAGAATTCCAAGACCCACCTCCTTTCTAAAGTGCTGCCTGACTAACTGCGCTTGTGGGCAGGCATGGAATCAGGGCAGTGTCCAAGAAGGTCAGAAGCAAGGTCAGAGGCCTGCTCTCCTGCTTCTAAAGCCAGTGTTGTTCAGCTGGCTCCATTTTAATTTCTCTAACAGTCAGCTTCAGGATTGTTTAGGCTGAAGGTCATAGGAATAAGGCAAAATAGTATGAGCAGTCTTGTTAATTCTATAGGTCAAATAACAATTTCAAAACGTAAGAAGCAAGATAATCAGAGAAACAACCAAGAGGTTAAACAATGCAGAAAACAATTTCTGAGCAGTAAGGGATGTAGTAAAGAAAAAGTCCCACCATGAATGAGAAGTATGTTTTTGTACATTAACTCCTATACCTATTAACTTATCAGCTGCAATAGCAGTAACAATAAAATGTTCTATCAAGGTATGGTTTCATTTTTCTATGAAATTTTGTGATACTTGGGTTTCTTGCAAAATTTTACATAGGGGTTCTAATAAAAAGCTAATATTAGGAACAAAGTAGTAAACAGCATTTGAGTTGATAACACCTGAGTTTTTATGAGGGGAAAAATAATAGGTGGTCCCCTAACACTTTCATATTTCCACTTCTAATATAAATGATCAATATGTGTTAAACTTCCAGAAAATGGGGTTCCTAATTGATATGTAGTAGTTCCTACATCATTGGTTACAATACGTGCAAACTGAGAGGCTATTTCAAAAAGCAGGATTTGGGGAAGATAGTCCATTCACAATAGTTGGTAGAGTTCTCCAATAAGCAGGTTTCCACAAATGCGAGAAATTGGTCCATGTAGCAATCCCTCAGTAGCCTTGTCATAGTCTATCAGTAAGTGGATATGACTGGTAAAGTAACACATGAAATTGGCACATAATACCTGTGTTCAAGTATTGAGTTATATCTTTACCAGTGCTTTATAACCTAGCAGACAGATAAATTTTGTCCATAGAAAGTCAAAATTCAGAAAGGACAGCCCTTATTTGCTGGGCAGGTGAAGTTGTCCTGAGTTTAGGTCCAGCTCATGTTTCTTCAGCTGAAGATTCTCCAATAGCTTTCTTCATATTTTTCTTTTCACTGTAGCATATCCTTGAAGGCTGAAGTGTGAATGACAACTCACATTACAGTCAGACTTTCAAGAATAATCTACTCATGAGAATAGCAGTGAGTTAGTGGCACATATTTCTATGTTTTCTGTTCAGGGGGCATCACTAATAAGGTATTAGTCTTCCCCTGCAAAATCACATCAGCAGGTATGGGAGGACCATTAGGCCCCTTTACTTAGACTTTACCCCAATTGCATTATTTCATTTGTGGATCCAAACCCTTCATCATCCCTAACCGATAATAAGATGGGAAGTTCTCCTTTTTGCACTTTGCCAATTACACATGGAAGAATTAGCAGTTGATCAGTTCAATCATGTTTATTAATAAAGAGTTCATACTTTCGTTCACTTTGTAAAATTACTCAAATTTCTCCTGGGTAGTGTGAACCTATAATTCCCCTACCTACATAGTTCTCTTTATATGCTAAACTGGAACAATCTTTGATTAATCCAAAGTGTTCAGGAAGCATTTTGATTCCAACACCGATTGCAATATCACATATCAATCTTTTAGTAAATCTATGTTCAAATATAGAGTACAAATCCAGTCCAGTGGCCTCAAGAGTAGCTCAGAAAGGAGCTAATGCTAATTTCCCCAAAATCAATCTTTTCAGTATAGAAGTCTATTTTTATGAATCTTTAAGTTTGGAATAGTCATTCTCTTTAAAGGAGGTTCTTTTATTATATATAAAAAAGAAACAGTGAGTTAATGTCAATTTGTTACATGCATAATGTCAGAGAAGATTTATAGGATAATATAATTTTAAACTTGAGTGCACAACACTTAGTAATATGCTATATTTGTCAGATATCTGCCACTACAATAAAGTTGCTTGATAGAGGACTACAAAATCTCAGTGGTAAAAGATACTAAACATTTATTAACTGCTGAGTCTCATTAGTCTAATTGATATGTAGTAGTTCCTACATCATTGGTTACAATACGTGCAAATTGAGAGGCTATTTCAAAAAGCAGGATTTGGGGAAGATAGTCCATTCGCAATAGTTGGTAGAGTTCTCCAATAAGCAGGTTTCCACAAATGTGAGAAGTTGGTCCATATAGCAATCCCTCAGTAGCCTGAGGGATTAATCAGGCTGGGCTCGTGTGTGTGTGTGTGTGTGTGTGTGTGTGTGTGTGTGTGTGTGTGTGTGTGTGTGTGTGTGTGTATGTGTGCGTGTGTGTGTGTATGTGTGCTTGTGCTCAGTCATGTCCAGCTCTTCGTGACCTCCATGGACTCTAGCCCACCAGACTCCTCGGTAGTGAGATTTTTCAGACAAGAATACTGGAGTGGGTTGTCATTTCATTCTGATTCTCCTATTGTTGTTCAGTCACCAAGAGTCTGACTCTTTGTGACCCCATGGACTATAGCATGCCAGGCCCATGTATTCTTCACTATCTCCCTGAATTTGCTCAGACTCATGTCCATCGAGTCAGTGATACCATCCAACCATCTCATCCTCTGTTGTCCTCTTCTCCTCCTGTCCTCAATCTTTCCCAGAATCAGGCTCATTTCTAACGAGTCAGCTCTTCATATCAGCTGGCACAAATATCGGAGCTTCGGTTTCAGCATCAGACCTTCTAAAGGATATTCAGGGTTGATTTCCTTTAGGATTGACTGGTTTGATGTCCTTGCTGTCCAAAGGACTCTCAAGAGTCTTTTCCAGCACCATGATTTGAAAGCATCAGTTCTCTGGTGCTGTTTTCTTTATGGTCCAACTCTCACATCCATACATGACTATTGGGAAAACCACAGCTTTGACTATATGGACCCTGGTTGACAAAGCAATGATGTCTCTGCTTTTTAATATGCTGTCCAGGTTTGTCATAGCTTCTCTTCCAAGGAGCAAGTGTCTTTTCATTTCATGGCTGCAATCACCATCTGCAGTGATTTTGGAGCCGAAGAAAATAAAATCTGTCACTGTTTCCTCTTTTTCCCCATCTATTTGCCATGAAGTACTGGGGCCAGATGCCCTCTAAAGCACCCCAAAGTCATCTAGATGTCAAGAGAAATCATTAGACTTTGATTTTAAGATGTTCTGTCAAAAATATCAAAGGATTTAGACCATCAGTCAGATAAGATCATAGGTCACCATGAAACGACAGTTATTTACTCAGCCAAAGTAACAGTAAAAAATTTCAGAAGCAAATCACTTAGGAGGTAAAGAAACTTAATATCTGTTATCAAAGGCAGTTCAACATCCCAAGAAAATTTGTACCATGCATAAAACTCTTTTCTCAGGGTCCACTTTCCACTGATCTTTCTTATCACTTTTTATATTTATCACTTTATTTTCCCATTCAGAAACAGATACCTCTAAGTCAGGCCTATTGTACTTCTTTTTCCCTTAACAACATGCAATTCCATTCCTCATAGCTTCTTTACTAAAAACACACATCTTACTTTCCTTAAGCAACCATGAACTCTCCTTTATAGTAGCATTCTGTGAGCATAAACATCATTGATAATTTCTAAAAATTTTAGTTTCTTTGGTACCATCTCGAGATGGTACCAAATATATTCATTAATAATTTTAAATCTTTTGCTTCTCTGTATTTAAAAAAGTTAGTGTTTAGTAATTACTGTTTTAGCATCTTGTTTTATTTGGAAATGACCTAATTATTTTAAATTCCATCATTTAACTTAATTTAGCACAACTCTATAAATTCAGTTTATCAAAAGCTGGGGAAACTATTTTAGGTAGACATTCCTACTATTTTAGGTAGACATTCCTAAAGCATAATTATTCTTAATAAACTTTATTTAAAAGCTCTTAACTCATTTACTTTTTCTTTCCTTAAAAATTTCTTCCCATCAAGTTACTTTGTAAAGCAGATTCAAAGTCTGGCCCAAATGTGAAATGTGCTGTCACCAGAAATCAAATATCCCTATAAAGTTTTGAGCCTCCTTCTTGTCTTGGGATTTTTAAATTCCATTATCTGTGTGTGTGTGTGTGTGTGTGTGTGTGTGTGTGTGTGTGTCTGTGTGTGTGTCTGTGTGTGTGTGTGTGCTTAGTTGGACACAAAGAGTTGTGTCCAACTCTTTGCAGCACCATGGACTGTAGTCCACCAGGAGCCTCTGCCCATGGAATTCTCCAGGCAAGAATACTGGAGCTGGTGGCCATTTCCCCCTCCAGGGGATCTTCCCAATCCAGGTGCTGAATTTGTGTCTCTTGCATCTCTTCCACTGGCAGAGGGTTTCTTTACCATTGTGCCACCAGTGTCTTTGGTAATATCACTCTATGTAGTAGAGAGATATAAGTCCCCAAAACTTTACAGTCCGGGTGGGTCCCTAAATTTTGGAGGAATTAATCTCCTATCCCAATCTATCCTTGCTTTAACTATTACCAGATGAACTTTCTTTCTGTTAACCTTGCCTCACCACTTTCAGTGTTTAACTTGTGTAAACTTTATAGCAGTTCTTTCAGCTACCAACTGGAAAGTGGAGACTCGGTCAGCTAAAGTATAATTTTGACATTGTAACATGGACAATTGTCCTTGCATATCACATAATTGTATCTCCAATTGTGACTTCTCTTCAACCAATTTCAATTTGGTTTCATTGTAGGCAGAGAAGAGGATCCAGCCTCTTCAACTTGGAGTGGTACATTCTTGTCCTTTCTCAGTTGGCACTAGCCATAGGCATTCAAAAAGTCTGGTCCACTTTAATTTAGGGTCCCATTTCTCTTGCAGTGCAGTGTATATGCCCCATTCAGTAACTAACAAACAGTAAAGAAGAAAAGCTATGACAAACCTAGACAGTGTATTAATAGCAGAGATAATACTTTGCCAACAAATGTCCATATAGTCAAACCTATAGTTTTTCCAGTGGGAGAAGGCAATGGCACCCCACTCCGGTACTCTTGCCTGGAAAATCCCATGGACGGAGGAGCCTGGTAGGCTGCAGTCCATGGGGGTCTCAAAGAGTCGGACACGACTGAGCGACTGCACTTTCCCCTTTTCACTTTCATGCATTGGAGAAGGACATGGCGACCCATTCAAGTGTTCTTGCCTAGAGAATCCCAGGGACAGTGGAGCCTGGTGGGCTGCCGTCTATGGAGTCCCACAGACTGGCCAGGGTGGGCAGTTTCAGTCAGTGTTTTCCCCCTAACAAAAAGAGAAATAGAAATAATAGAGTAACAGCACAAACATCACCAAATTAGGCCAACTGACATTCAGTCTTAAACAGCTTACTAGGAAGTCCCTTGTTAACAGCAATCTTGTATCCCATCTGGGAACAATGTCCTAGGAAATGTGTCCACTCCACAGGTGAGATTTCAAATTGTAGTTTTGGGGTCTCCCACTTATAATCCCAGGCCACAACTGATATCGTCATCAGTTTGTATGCAAAGATGCAGCTCTGGTTTTACTTTAACATTTTTTTACAATGCTGTTAATCTTATGAGTCAGGATTTCCTTAAACCCTGGATGCAGTTGGCCAGGACTCCAGGAGCTCAAGAATTCCAAGACCAAATCCTTTCCTTATCTAAAGTGCTGCCTGACTACCTGTGGTTGCAGGCAGGCATGGAATCTGGGCAGTGTCTAGGCAGATCAGAAGGAAGGTCAGAGGCCTGTGCTCCTGCTTCTGAAGCCTGAACAAAACTTCCTCCATTTTAATTTCCCTAACATTACCTAACATGAAGGTTTTCCAGGCAGCTCAGTGGTAAAGAATCTGCCTGCCAATGCAGAAGACACAAGAGATGCAGCTTCTGTCCCTGGGATTAGAAAGATCCCCTGGCGGAGGAAATAGCAACCTATTCCAGTATTCTCATCTGGAAAATCCCATGGATGGAGGAGCTGAGCTGGCTACAGTCAGTGTTGTCACAAAGAGTCAGACACAACTTAGTAACCGAACATGCAAGCACAAAACTATCTAACAAGTTAGCACCAACTAGTGGCTTAGAATAATCTATATTTGTTATTTCAACTGTTTCTGTGGGTCAGAAGTTCAGGCATGGCTAAGCTGGGTCCTCTGTTTAGGGTCTCTTAAGCCTGTTATCAAGGTGTCGGCTGGGCTGCATTCCTTTCTGGAGCCAATCTTATGTAATGAAATTTAATTAAGAGAATAAATACCCCATCACCTTTGTCATATTCTGTTGGGTAGAAGCAAGTCATAGATTCAGCCTGAACACAAGGGGAGGAAATTATACTTAAACATGTAACGCATTAAGGGGTCACATTTTAGGATGTGTCAATCTTCCTAAATCTATAGTTTTTCCAGTGGGAGATGGAAAATGACTTTTCTCTCTAGCTGATCTTAAGAGTCTTTATTTGTCTTTGGTGTTCTTCAGTTTCACTATAATTACTGAGGTATGGATCTGGTTTAATTTTTTGTATGCAGGTTATCATTATGCTTCTTATAAATGTACTTATATCTTTCGATAATTCTGAAAATTTCCAGGCATTTATTTTTCAGACATTGCCAGGGGATTTCTATCAGTCTGAGACCAGATAAATTTAATTCCTCAGTTTGGATTTTCTGTGAACACATGGAATAATGTAAATTTGAATCCTAGCTATGCATGTGAGGGAGAAGTTTTGAAATTTTTAAATCTCAGTTTTTAAATCTTAGTTCCTTGACCTGTTATGTCAATTTTTCTCAGTCAGCATTTTCACAGAATAAATAGTTGGCTTGGTTGTACTAGCTATCTGTGGGGGTTTCAGTTCAGTTACCCTATTTTGCTTAGATCCTAAGTTCTGTTTACTGTCCCTCCACATACAGCCATTGGGTCCTGATGATATATGATACTGATGTCATTTAACCCAGGTTACCCTTGTTTTCGGTTTTTTTCTTGCTATCTTGGTTTCAGCTTATGATTCATTTATTTGTTCTTTTGGTTGTTCGCTTGGTTTAGTTTTGTTTGATCTTTGGTGATTTTGTTATTCTTTTATTTTATGGTGATTGAGAAATTTATTTAATGCTATTTTTGTCATTGTTTACCAAGTATCTTCATGTTTACGTGGAGGTGATATTTTAGGGCATAGCCACATTGCTGATGTGGCAGTAAACATTTTTAACTGTCTTTAATCATCACTCTTCATCTAGACTTGGTTTTCCTCTGAGAATTAAGTAAAACACTTCTCTCTATCCACATGGATGGTCATCTTGGATTTCTAAGCTGTTCTCTCAGCTGGCCTATGTCTTTCATGTTCCAGGAATTCAATCACATGAGAAAGACCTTTCTTTTGTTCATTTCTTCAAAGAGGGTGAACATCTTTTAGCAATAATTTTCATGATGAACTCTTTAGTATAAAGGTAGGAGTGGATTGAAAATTGATTTGCTACAGTCAGCAGTTAAAATGTTTTATTAGAAACCATCTAAAATGTTTTCTTATGACTTTTAACAAAGATTTAAATTTATTCTATGTTTATAACATCCAATCTCTACCTTATAAATCTGAAAATCATAATAACTGTTTTTACCAACTGACAAGAAAACTTTATTGTATCTTGAATTATGATGGGAATTGGTCTGTAAAGAACTTTTATCTTTGATCTTTTCCCATCTTCGATGCTAGGAGCTGCTTCTACCTTCACAATTAAAATCTTAGAAGATATTCAAACTTTAGTGTACATAAAATTGGTGTGCTTGATGAAATTGTTTATCCTCTACCCACATATCTGTTTTGCTTTTATAAGGCCAATAAGACTATATTTTTTGCATTTTAAGCAAGAACGCTTGGTGAATCTAATACACAAGGACTAAGGATCATAATCTAAGCAACCCTGTAGTGTATTGATTCAACAAATCATTCTAAAATAACTTTCGTCTCTTTTATGTGTATCTGTCACAGTGCTTTCAACTTTAGGAGGTATCATTAGACCAGCAAAATACTGAATTTAACTGGATTTAAAATAATAATTTACCTACATGGTGATTAGTTTCAGACCTAGATGAATTTGTTTCATGTTCTGGGTCTTTTCTGACTTGAACGTTTTCATTTTATTATATTCTTAGTATAAATAATAGTTTTGACACTTGATAACCTTCTTGGAGATATTTAAGTATCTCCTTTGGCTTTACAACTCTACATTTTTTTTCAATTCACTATCAGTACTTATTTTCCTTTTTCTTTTCTCTTTTTCACTCATACTGTTGAGACTACAGGCATCAGCATTTCCCATTGAGTTTCTTTCTAGTCATGCTAATAGATTTTTACTGTTTTCATTTAATTATCTAATTATTTGCTTTATCATTTATTCCAGTAATATCTCACTTACAATAATATTATGTGTTGTGTTCAAATTTTACATAAAATGCAACTGATGGGAATAATTTATGAAATTTATAGAGTTATTTTATAATCAGATTTATCTACTTTTTGTTTAATACAATTTATCACTTTAATAACATACTCTTGTATTTTCTTGAATTCATATCCATCATTTATCTAGTGTTAAACTAAAAGGGTTACAATTTTATTCACAGAAAAAAAATCAACCTTTTTATATAAAGTGAGTAATTTACTGTAAGGGTGGTATAAAATATTCATTGAATAATATCTCAAAGTAAGTTATTTCTGGCCACTGTCAGGACAATAGCAAAATATCTTACACACTTAAGAAGGAGTTTGTTCTCTAGAAGGAAATAGATTAAAAACACATGGAGTCATTCATATCTCAGGCCTTTATTGTTCAAAATTAAGCCTAGGGTGATGATTTGCTAGGAAAGCTCAGCAGACAATATGAAAATCAGAGTGGCTGGAGATATTAGATCTAGTGGCTTAAGATGTCATCCTACTGTAGAAGGGGTTAAGCTCACACAAAAAAACTAAACATGAACAAGAGGAACCAAGAACTATTTTCTTTGTTAAAGTTTTCTAGCAAATTTACCTCATGGTGAAAAGAAGAAATACAGCTACCCAGGGGCTTTCTTGAGCCTGTCTTCTGCTCTCCAGTGGCCACAATCAGGTATCTTGGAGATTTCACTACACTGCTTAGGCATTTAGGGCGAGCGCTCACCCTCTGAGAAACGTGGTAATATGTGCTGGGAGCCAGGAGAGATTAGAGGACAATAGCTTCAGAGTAGCCTTGACACAGCTGCAACCATAGAGTTTAATTGGAAGGGGGAAAAAAAAAAAATATATATATATATATGTATGTATATATGCTGGAGAAGGAAATGGCAATATACTCCAGTATTCTTGCCTGGAGAATCCCATGGACCGAGAAGCCTAGTAGGTTACAGTCCATGGGGTTGCAAAGAGTTGGACACAACTGAGCAACTTCACCTTCACCTTCATGTATATATGATCTAGTAGACTTTAAGCCTTACTTTTTTTCTTTTTCAAAGTTTCACTTCATCATATTTAATAAACCTACATTTCAATCGGCTTTTGTACCAGAATTGATCATTCTCATAGCTTGTGTGGGTTTTTCATAAAATGATACAGTATTTATTCACTTGGGTCAAGGAAAATACATATAGCATGTCAGTTATAAGAATCATTTAAAATACATACAGAAATACATACCTAATCCAAGAATGACAAATTCCAAACTACTGCTATATGTGTTTTTTTTTTTTCCCTGCCTTTCTGATCACCTTAAAATGTTTAGTATTAGAAAAATTTTGGACAATTAGATCTCTTCAGTCTTCAGCTGTCATATATTTGCTGTACTGCTCTCCACCAGGGATCATGAAATTCTCATGATTCATTATAACAGTAGCAAATGTATTACGGAATCCTTGTGTGGAGGAGATACTCTTAATATCTCAAGTCTTCAGGATTTCTCTGCAGTTCTGTTTTGGATGTGTTCAATGAAACTCATCGATCCTGTTTCCTGAATCTCTCACTGAAAAACATTTGCCAGAGTATCTGTGGATATGTTGAAACCAATTTACTGTGACTGAAAAACTATATTTTTCAAGACAAAAAAAAAGTATATACTCTTTAGATGTATTACTATGAATGGGAGCTAAAATTTGAATATTAAATCTTTAAGTTGAATAGTTTGCTCAGTTTATACTTTTTATGTGCTAAGGTATAATACTTTCTTATTTATATCTCAGTGCCTATGTTGAAATTCAGAAAGTATTTCTTTAACACGTTTATTTATTTATTTAATTTTTGGTCACACCCTAAGGCATGAGGGGTCTTAGTTCTCTGACCAGGAAACTGCATCCCCTTCATTGGAAGCTGGAGTCTTAACCACTATGTATTTTAATGATGATGTGCTTTTTCAAACTGTATATTTCCGTCTTAGAAAACAAGACATCATAGAAAGCAAGGGCCTGCATCAGTAGCAACAGAAGAGAATGAATAATAAAATTTAGATTTGTTTCCCCAAAATGTAAAGAATCCACCTGCCATGGAGGTGACACAGGTTTGACCCTTGGGTGGAGAAGACCCCCTGGAGAAGGAAATGGCTACCCATTCTAGTATTCTTGCCTGAAAAATCCCATGGACAGAGGAGCCTGGAGGGCTACAGTCCACAGGGTTGCAAACAGTCAAAGATGACTGAGTGGCTGAGCATTATTATTATCCTCAAAATATGAAGATTTTAAGTGGAATAAAATACTGGAAAGGATATGGGTGGAACCTTGGTTTTGCTCCATGCCATGCCCCACCAACTCTGCCTAATGTTTTTAGAGTCTGAAGTGCTCTCTGCTTGTCCTACTGAAAACTTTCCTGGGCAGAGCAGTGGTGAGGAAAATGGGTCACAATATAGAGTTTGCCTTCCAAGTATTGTACTTTTTTCCTCATGTATCAAGCTACATGTCATCAAATTCATTAAAAAAAAAAAAAAAACAGTCAAGCTGCAAAAAGAAGAGCTTCTGATATCTCAGATTCTGATCCAGAATGGTGTATATATGGAGAATCAACATGATTATGAAATAAAGTATCAGTTTTGTTGGTACTGGGTTGACAGTAATAATAACAATGTAATAATAGAAAGTTGATATTTGTTTAGTGCTTATGCTAAAGCTGAAACTCCAGCACTTTGGCCACCTCATGCAAAGAGCTGACTCATTGGAAAAGACTCAGATGCTGGGAGGGATTGGGGCCAGGAGGAGAAGGGGACAACAGAGGATGAGATGGCTGGATGGCATCACTGACTTGATGGACGTGAGTCTGAGTGAACTCCGGGAGTTGGTGATGGACAGGGAGGCCTGGCGTGCTGTGATTCATGGGGTCACAAAGAGTTGGGCACGACTGAGCAACTGAACTGAACTGAATTGATGGTATGCTATGCAGTTTACATTTATTAGCTTATTCATTCCCACAGTAGCCCAATAAGATATATATATTTTAAAATTTTATTAATTCATTAATGTTGGGGTTTCACTGGGTGTTTGTTGCTGCCCAGGCCTTCTCTAGTTGCAGCAATCGGGGGATACTCTTTACTGAGTGCTTGGACTTCTCACTGTGCTGGTTTCTTTTTTATAGAGTACAGGTTCTAGAGCATGGGTGGGCTTCAGTAGTTGCGGCACATGGACTTAAGAGTTATGGCTCCTCTGCTCTAGAGCACAGGCTCAATGATTATGGCAAACAGGGTTGGCTACTCTGCAGCATTTGGGGATCAAACCCAAGTCTTCTCCATTGGCAGGCAGATTCTTTCACTCAGTCACCAGGGAATTCCTCCAATAAGATAACTTTATAAATGTTGTAATTATCCATATTTAACTGTGGTGCTGGAGAAGACTCTTGAGAGTCTCTTGGACAACAAGGAGATCATACCAGTCAATCTTAAAGGAAATCAATCCTGAATATTTGTTGGAAAGACTGATGCTGAAGCTGAAATTCCAATACTTTGGCCATCTGATGCAAAAGCTTGAATCTTTTCTGACTCACTGGAAAAGACTCTGATGCTGGGAAAGATTGAAGGAAGGAGAAGGGGGTGACAGAGGATGAGATGGTTGGATAGCATCACCAACTGAATGGACATGAGTTTGAGCAAACTCAGGTGAAGGACAGGGAAGCCTGGCCTGCTGCAGTCTGTGGGGTCGCAAAGAGTCAGACACAGCTGAGCAACTGAACAACAGTAACAACAACGAAGTTTTAACTATAAAATTTATCTTTTACTATAAAACTTATTTATTAACCACTAATAATTTTAATGGTGTTCCAGTGTTTGAGTAGTTATTCCAAGTATAAAAGTATAAGCAGACTAAATAATATTTAGGATTCTACTGAAAAATAGAACTCTAAAGTTGGTGATGGACAGGGAGGCCATCACCTCCCTGTCTGGCCTGCTGCAGTTCATGGGGTCTCAGTCGGACATAACTGAGAGACTGAAATGAACTGAAGTGAATGTCTTTTTAATATCTTCATTATCAGACAAAGTCTGCAAAAAATAGGTTTAAGTCACAATAGACTTAGAAGTAAATTCATATTTGTCATAGATTTCAAACAGCAAAAACATGTCAGTTCAAATTCTTTCTCTGTTGCTCTGTCTCCCTCTGTTCTTTGTTTTTCTCTGCATCTCTGTCTCTCTCTTTCCATCAGTCTGTCTTCTTTTGTCTCAGTGTCCCTGAATACATTACTTCATGTGTCTAAGCCTCAATTTTCACATCTATAAAAGCAAGTATGATAATATACTTCCTAGTGTGTTCTAGGAATTTAATTTGATGATACAAGTAAAGTATTACTCAGATTGCCTCATATAATGCATTACTTTCCATTTCCTCCACTCAATCTCTTCATGATAAAGTGTTGATATTTAGAAATCCCACACTTTATGAATGTTAATCTTTAAAAAATGTCAAGTGGGCCTCAAATGGCAATTTTTGTATAATATACTCATTACCAAGAAACCAAAGTAATTTCAGAATATATACTGTAGGTCATGAAAGAACTATGAGATGTTAAATAATATTTTGCTACTTTAAAATGTGATACATATATAAACAACTTGGCAGTGAAATGACATTATATAAAGTTATATTGATATAGCGAGGTGCTAAATTATATGTGGCCAAGAGGAGAGCAAGATAGATAGTGTAAAAGTGCAAGTTGTTCTGCAGGGATTAAAAAGAAACTTAAGGGAATAAAGACCACAGAGGCCTAAGGCTTTTAGAGAAAGTTTGGAAAGGAAGGATAGGTGTCCTATGAACATATGGGAAAGAGAAGGAGGGAATTCTAGACAAGGAAACACTTGAATTAAGGTATAAAAATAGGAGTAATTGTGTGTGTGTGTGTGTGTGTGTGTGTGTGTGTGTGTGGTGTGAATATGTGTAGGCTAGGGTTATCAGGTTGTCTGGATTACAAACTTCTGACTTGTCATCAGCAAGAAATAAGATTGGATGGGTTTTCAGTTCAGTTCAATTCAGTCATTCAGTCGTATCCAACTCTTTGCAACCCTGTTGACTGCAGCAGATTTCCCTGTGCATCACCAACTCCCAGAGTTCACTCAAAGTCATGTCCATTGAGTCGGTGATGCCATCCAACCATCTCATCCTCTGTTGTCCCCTTCTCTTCCTGCCTTCAGTCTTTCCCAGCATCAGGGTCTTTTCCAATGAGTTAGTTCTTCACATCAAGTGGCCAAAGTATTGAAGTTTCAGCTTCAGCATCAATTCCTCCAATGAATATTCAGAACTGATCTCCTTTAGGATGGACAGATTGGATCTCCTTGGAGTCCAAGGGACTCTCCAGAGTCTTTTCCAACACCACAATTCAAAAGCATCAATTCTTTGGTGCTCAGCTTTCTTAAAATAGTCCAACTCTCACATCCATACATAACTACTAGAAAAACCATAGCTTTGACTAGACTGACCTTTGTTGGTAAAGTAATATCACTGCTTTACTGAGGCAGGATTATGCATTTCTGAACTCTAAGCCCAAAGAGCAGTGCTTCACCACGGGTTTGGCATGAAGGTTCTTAACAAGTTCAGTTAGCAGTGTTGATTGGCCACATATCCCCAATTTGTGAGTGTGAATACTGGGGCATTTTCTCCACTTATTTGTGTATTTCCTCAACTTTAAATGTATTTTATTAGCATTGATTTTGTTTCTATTAAAGGTAAAGTATATTTATGCATTCTGCCTCAATAAGCACCAAGTTGGTGATACTAGGAAGAAACTGAATTAAGGTCAGTTAATACTGACTTTATAAGTACTCAGTAAGGGGAGGCAGTCCTAAGATGGTGGAGGAATAGGACGGGGAAACCACTTTCTCCCTCACAGATTCATCAAAAGAACATTTCAACACTGAGTAAATTCCACAAAACAACTTCTGAATACTGGCAGAGGACATCAGGCATACAGAAAAGCAGATCATTGTCTTCAAAAACAGGTAGGAAAAAATATAAAAGACAAAAAAAGAGACAAAGGAGGTAGGGAGGGAGCTCCGTCCCGTGAAGGGAGTCTTAAAAAGAGAGAAGTTTCCAAACACCAGGAAACACTCTTGCTGCCGAGTCTGTGGCGAGCCTTGGAAGCACAGAGGGCAACATAACAGGGAAGAAAAATAAATAAATAATTAAAGCCAACAGATTACAAGCCCAATGGTAACTCCCCCAGCAGAGAAGCAGTGCAGACGCCTGCATCCACCGCTAGCAAGTGGGGGGCTGGGCAGGGAGACGTGGGCTGCAGTGCTTTTCAAGAATCGAGCTGGAATGCCCTGAGTGTAACCAGGGTGAACTAACTTGGGCTAGCATACCAGACTGTGGGATAGCTACCACGTGAAAAGCTCTAACATAAGACACCGCCAGGACCATGCACAAAACAAAGGATGGAACAGAAATAGTGGGCTGCAGATCATCCCCCTCCTGTGACAGGCAGCCAGAGCCATAAGGGCTGGAAGGGGGGCAATCACAGCCCTGGAGAGGCATTACCTACCAAACTGCAAGCAGGCTTCTTTGCTAAGACTTCTGGGGTTCTAGACAGTCTCCATCCGCCCGAGAAGGGGAGCCAGCGGTACACCCAGAAAACTGAGCAGCAGGGATGTGAAAGGCAATAAGTCGCAGTGACTGTGCTCGCCAAACACCTGAGCTACTCGGACCTGGGAAGGGCACAAAAGCAGGCCCAACCGAATCTGCGCCTCTGAGGGCTACCTGAGAGCTGAGCCTGAGCGGCTTAGACCAGGGAGGTGCGGGCATCCTAGGGCCGGCCTCAGACAGGTCCCAGTGGAGCAACACAGAGCCTGAATTGTGTGTGCCGTGAGCAGGGGCAGGCCCATCGTGGCTGAGAAACTGCTGGCACACGCCAGTATCATTTGTTTGCAGCATCCCTCCCTCCCCATAGCGCGACTGAACAAGTGAGCCTAAAAAAAAAAAAAGTGTCTGCCACTGCCCCCTTGTGTCAGGGCGGAAATCAGACACTGAAGAGACCAGCAAAAAGAAGAAGCTAAACAGAGGGAACTGCCTTGGAAGTGACCCCACACTGCCCACAACAGAGAGGTCCCAGATATATCTTTACTATTTTTTTTGATCATTCTCTTTTTTTGTTTGTTTTGTTTTGTTGATGTTGTTTGATTTTTCTTTCTTTTCTTTTTCTTATTTTTAAACTTTAAAAAAATTTTAAGTCCTCTATTTCTCCTTTAATTTTTATTTTTATAACCTACTATTACTTTAAAGAAAAACCCTATTTTTAAAGCAAACACTATATATATATATATATATATGTGTGTGTGTGTGTGTGTGTGTGTGTGTGTGTGTGTGTGTATATATATTTGTGGTTGTTTTTGTTTTTAATAATTCTTGTAACTTTTTTTCTCTTCTTTTCTTTAATATTGTGTTTTTGAAAATCCAAACTCTACTCTAGATTTTTAATCTTTGCTTTTGGTATTTGTTGTCAATTTTGTACATTTAAAAATCCAATCTTCAGTACCCAATTTTACCTAAGAGTGAGATTACTGGGTTGACCACTCTCTCCTCCTTTGGACTCTCCTTTTCACCACCAGGTTGTCTGTCTCCTCCCTCCCCCTTCTTTTCTCTACCCAACTCTGTGAATCTCTGTGTGTTCCAGATGATGGAGAACACTTAGGAACTGTTTATTGGCTGCATCTGTCTCTCTCCTTTTCATTTCCCTCTTTTATCATCCTGGCCACCTCTGTCTACTTTCCCCCTCTCCTCTTCCCTGTATAACTCCGTGAACATCTCTGAGCAGACCAGACTGTGGAGCGCACATAAGGAAGTGATTATTGGCTGGCTTGCTCTCTCCTCTTTTGATCCCACCTCATCTCATTCCAGTCACCTGTAACTACTCCCTCCCTCTTCTCTTCTCCATGTAACTCAGTGAACCTCTCTGCATGTTCCTCAATGTGGAGAAACTTTTCACCTTTAACCTAGATGTTTTATCATTGGTGCTGTATAGATGGAGAAGTCTTGAGGCTACTGTAAAAATAAAACTGTAAACCAGAAGCAGGAGGTTTAAGTCCAAATCCTGAGAACATCAGAGAACTCCTGAATCCAGGGAACATTAATCGATAGGAGCTCATCAAATGCCTCCATACCTACACTGAAACCAAGCACCACCCAACAAGTTCCAGAGTAAGACATATCACGCAAATTCTCCAGCAACACAGGAACGCACCCCTGAGCTTCAATATACAGGCAGCTCAAAATTACTCCAAAACCACTGACATCTCATAACTCATGACTGGACACTTCATAGCACTCCAGAGAGAAGAAATCCAGCTCCACCCACCAGAACTCCGACACAAGCTTCCCTAACCAAGAAACCTGACAAGCCACTGATACAACTCCACCCACAGCGAGGAAACTCCATAATAAAGAGAACTCCACAAATTCCCAAATTACAGAAAGGCCACCCCAAAGGCAGCAATATAACCAAAATGAAGAGACAGAGGAATACCCAGCAGGTAAAGGAACAGGAGAAATGTCCACCAAACCAAACAAAAGAGGAAGAGAGAGGGAATCTACCTGAGAAAGAATTCCAAATAATAATAGTGAAAATGATCCAAAATCTTGAAATCAAAATGGAATCACAGATAAATAGCCTGGAGACAAGGACTGAAAAGATGCAAGAAAGGTTTAACAAGGACCTAGAAGAAATAATAAAGAGTCAATATATAATGAATAATGCAATGAATGACATCAGAAACACTCTGGAGGCAACAAATAGTAGAATAACGGAGGCAGAAGATAGGATTAGTGAAATAGAAGATAGAATGGTAGAAATAAATGAATCAGCGAGGAAAAAAGAAAAATTATTTAAAAGAAATGAAGACAATCTCAGAGACCTCCAGGATAATATGAAATCCTCCAACATTCGAATTATAGGAATCCCAGAAGAAGAAGACAAAAAGAAAGACCATGAGAAAATACTTGAGGAGACAATAGTTGAAAACTTCCCCAAAATGAGGAAGGAAATAATCACCCAAGTCCAAGAAATCCAGAGAGTTCCAAACAGGATCAACCCAAGACAAAATACCCCAAGACACATATTAAGCAAATTAACAAAGATCAAACACAAAGAACAAATATTAAAAGCAGCAAGAGAAAAACAACAAATAACACACAAGGGGATTCCCATAAGGATAACTGCAGATCGTTCAATAGAAACTCTTCAGGCCAGGAGAGAATGGCAAGACATACTTAAAGTGATGAAAGAAAATAACCTACAGCCCAGATTACTGTACCCAGCAAGGATCTCATTCAAATATGAAGGAGAAATCAAAAGCTTTACAGACAAGCAAAAGTTGAGAGAATTCAGCACCACCAAACCAGCTCTCCAACAAACACTAAAGGATATTCTCTAGACAGGAAACACACAAAAGGCATATAAACCCGAACCCAAAACAATAAAGTAAATGGCAACGGGATCATCTTCTTCTTCTTCTTCTTCTAAGTCACTTCAGTCATGTCCGACTTTGTGCGACCCCAGAGACAGCAGCCCACCAGGCTCTGCCATCCCTGGGATTCTCCAGGCAAGAAACAGGATCATACTTATCAATAATTACCTTAAATGTATATGGGTTGAATATCCCAACCAAAAGGCAAAGACTGGCTGAATGGATACAAAAAAAAGACCCCTATATATGCTGCCTACCAGAAACCCACCTCAAAATAAGGGACACATACAGACTGAAAGTGAAGGGCTGGAAAAAGTTATTCCATGCAAATAGAGACAAAAAGAAAGCAGGAGTAGCAATACTCATATCCGATAAAATAGACTTTAAAACAAAGGCTGTGAAAAGAGACAAAGAAGGCCACTACATAATGATCAAATGATCAATCCAAGAAGAAGATAAAACAATTATAAATACATATGCACCCAACATAGGAGCACTGCAATATGTAAGACAAATGCTAACAAGTATGAAAGGGGAAATTAACAATAACACAATAATAGTGGGAGACTTTAATACCCCACTCACACCTATGGACAGATCAGCTAAACAGAAAATTAACAAAGAAATGCAAATTTTAAATGATACAATAGATCAGTTAGACCTAATTGATATGTATAGGACATTTCACCCCAAAACAATGAATTTCACGTTTTTCTCAAGTGCTCACGGAACCTTCTCCAGGGTCATAAATCTAACCTTGATAAATTCAAAAAATTGAAATCATTCCAAGCATCTTTTCTGACCACAACGCAGTAAGATTAGATCTCAATTACAGGAGAAAAACTATTAAAACTATTAAAAATTCCAACATATGGAGGCTGAACAACACGCTTCTGAATAACCAACAAATCACAGAAGAAATCAAAAAAGAAATCAAAATATGCATAGAAATGAATGAAAATGAAAACACAACAACCCAAAACGTGTGGGACACTAAAAAGCAGTGCTAAAAGGAAAGTTCATAGCAATACAGGCTACTTCAAGTAACAAGAACAAAGTCAAATAAACAACCTAACTCTACACCTAAAGCAACGAGAAAAGGAAGAAATGGAGAAACACGGAGTTAGTAGAAGGAAAGAAATCTTAAAAATTAGGGCAGAAATAAATGCAAAAGAAACAAAAGAGACCATAGAAAAAAACCAAAAGTTGGTTCTTTGAAAGGATAAATAAAATTGACAAACGATTAGCCAGATTCATCAAGAAAAAAAGGGGAGAAAAATCAAATCAATAAAATTAGAAATGAAAATGGAGAGATCACAACAGACAACACAGAAATACAAAGGATCATAAGAGACTATCAGCAATTATATGCCAATAAAATGAACAAGGTGGAAGAAATGGACAAATTCTTAGAAGAGTACAACTTTCCAAAACTGAACCAGGAAGAAATAGAAAATCTTAACAGACCCATCACAAGCACAGAAATTGAAACTGTAATCAGAAATCTTCCAGCAAACAAAAGCCCAGGTCCAGACGGCTTCACAGCTGAATTCTACCAAAAATTTAGAGAAGAGCTGACACCTATCCTACTCAAACTGTTCCAGAAAATTGCAGAGGAAGGTAAACTTCCAAACTCATTCTATGAGGCCACCATCACCCTAATACCAAAATCTGACAAAGATGCCACACACACAAAAAAAAAAAAAGAAAGAAAGAAAGAAAGAAAAGAAAGAAAACTACAGGCCAATATCACTGATGAACATAGATGCAAAAATCCTTAACAAAATTCTAACAATCAGAATCCAACAACACATTAAAAGATCATACACCATGACCAAGTGGGATTTATCCCAGGGATGCAAGGATTCTTCAATATCCACAAATCAATCAATGTAATTCACCACATTAACAAATTGAAAAATAAAAGCCATATGATTATCTCAATACATGCAGAGAAGGCCTTTGACAAAATGCAACATCCATTTATGATAAAAACTCTCCAGAAAGCAGGAATAGAAGGAATGTACCTCAACATAATAAAAGCTATATGTGACAAACCCACAGCAAACATTATCCTCAATGGTGAAAAATTGAAAGCATTTCCCTAAAGTCAGGAACAAGACAAGGGTGCCCACTTTGACCACTACTATTCAACATAGTTCTGGAAGTTTTGGCCACAGCAATCAGAGCAGAAAAAGAAATAAAAGGAATCCAAATTGGAAAAGAAGAAGTAAAACTCACTGTTTGCAGATCACATGATCCTCTACATAGAAAATCCTAAACGCTCCACCAGAAAATTACTAGAGCTAATCAATGAATATAGTAAAGTGGCAGGATATAAAATCAACACACAGAAATCTCTTGCATTCCTATACACTAATAATGAGAAAACAAAAAAAAGAAATTAAGGAAACAAGTCCATTCACCATGAAACGAAAAGAATAAAATACCTAGGAATATATCTACCATTCTAAAGAAAGGTAATGCAAAACAATGCTCAAACTGCCGCACAATTGCACTCATCTCACAGGCTAGTAAAGTAATGCTCAAAATTCTGCAAGCCAGGCTTCAGCAATACATAAACTGTGAACTCCAAGATGTTCAAGCTGGTTTTAGAAAAGGCAGAGGAACCAGAGATCAAATTGTCAACATCTGCTGGATCATGGAAAAAGCAAGAGAGTTCCAGAAAAACATCTATTTCTGCTTTATTGACTATGCCAAAGCCTTTGACTGTGTGGATCACAATAAACTGTGGAAAATTCTGAAAGGGATGGGAATACCAGACCACCTAACCTGTCTCTTGAGAAATCTGTATGCAGGTCAAGAAGCAACACTTAGAACTGGACATGGAACAACAAACTGGTTCCAAATAGGAAAAGGAGTATTTCAAGGCTGTATATTGTCACCCTGCTTATTTAACTTATATGCAGAGTACATCATGAGAAATGCTGGGCTGGAAGAAACACAAGCTGGAATCAAGATTGCCAGGAGAAATATCAATAACCTCAGATACGCAGATGACACCACTCTTATGGTAGAAAGTGAAGAGGAGCTAAAAAAAGCCTCTTGATGAAAGTGAAAGAGGAGAGTGAAAAAGTTGGCTTAAAGCTCAACATTCAGAAAACGAACATCACGGCATCCAGTCCCATCACTTCATGGGAAATAGATGGAGAAACAGTGGAAACAGTGTCAGACTTTATTTTGGGGGCTCCAAAATCACTGCAGATGGTGACTGCAGCCATGAAATTAGAAGATGCTTACTCCTTGGAAGGAAAGTTATGACCAACCTAGATAGTATATTCAAAAGCAGAGACATTACTTTGCCGACTAAGGTCCGTCTAGTCAAGGCTATGGTTTTTCCTGTGGTCATGTATGGATGTGAGAGTTGGACTGTGAAGGAGGCTGAGTGCAGAAGAACTGATGCTTTTGAGCTGTGGTGTTGGAGAAGACTCTTGAGAGTCCCTTGGACTGCAAGGAGACCCAACCAGTCCATTCTGAAGGAGATCAGCCCTGGGATTTCTTTGGAAGGAATGATGCTAAAGCTGAAACTCCAGTACTTTGGCCACCTGATGCAAAGAGTTGACTCATTGGAAAAGACTCTGATGCTGGGAGGGATTGGGGGCAGGAGGAGAAGGGGACGACAGAGGATGAGATGGCTGGATGGCATCACAGACTCTACGGATGTGAGTCTGAGTGAACTCTGAGAGATGGTAGTGAACAGGTTGGCCTGGCGTGCTGTGATTCATGGGTTCGCAAAGAGTCAGACACGACTGAGCGACTGAAATGACTGCTATCTACCTAAAGAAACTAAAGACCTATATATATATATATACAGAAAACTATTAAACACTGATGAAAGAAATCAAAGAGGACACTAATAGATGGAGAAATATTCCATGTTCATAGATCAGAAGAGTCAGTATAGTGAAAATGAGTATACTACCCAAAGCAATCTACAGATTCAATGCAATCCCTATCAAGCTACCAGCAGTATTTTTCACAGAACTAGATCAAATAATTTCACAATTTGTATGGAAATACAAAAACCTCAACTAGCCAAAGCAATCTTGAGAAAGAAGAATGGAACTGGAGGAATCAACCTGCCTGACTTCAGGCTCTACTACAAAGCCACAGTCATCAAGATAGTATGGTACTGGCACAAAGACAGAAATATAGATCAATGGAACAAAATAGAAAGCCCAGAGATAAATCCACACAACTGTGGACACCTTATCTTCAACAAAGGAGGCAAGAATACAATGAATTAAAGACAGTCTCTTTAACAAGTGGTGCTGGGAAAACTGGTCAACCACTTGTAAAAAGAATAAAACTAAATCACTTTCTAACACCATACACAAAAATAAACTCAAAGTGGATAAAGATATAAACGTAAGACCAGAAACTATAAAACTCCTAGAGGAGAACATAGGCAAAACACTCTCCGACATAAATCACAGCAGGATCCTCTACGATCCAACTCCCAGTATAATGGAAATAAAGGCAAAAATAAACAAATGTGATCTAATTAAAACTAAAAGCTTCTGCACAACAAAGGAAACTATAAGCAAGGTGAAAAGACAGTCTTCTGAATGGGAGAAATAATAGCAAATGAAGCAACTGACAAACAACTAATCTCAAAAATATACAAGCAACTTAGGCAGCTCAATTTCAGAAAAATAAACGACCCAATCAAAAAATGGGCCAAAGACCTAAATATGCATTTCTCCAAAGAAGACATACGGATGGCTAACAAACACATGAAAAGATGCTCAACATCACTCATTATCAGAGAAATGCAAATCAAAATCACAATGAGGTACCATTCACACTAGTCAGAATGGCAGCGATCCAAAGTCTACAAGCAATAAATGCTGGAGAGGATGTGGAGAAAAGGGAACCCTCTTACACTGCTGGTGGGAATGCAAACTAGTACAGCCACTATGGAGAACAGTGTGGAGATTCCTTAAAAATTTGCAAATAGAACTGTCTTATGACCCAGCAATCCCACTGCTGGGCATACACACCGAGGAAACCAGAATTGAAAGAGAAAGTGTACCCCAATATTCATCACAGCACTGTTTATAATAGCCAGGACATGGAAATAACCTAGATGTCCATCAGCAGATGAATGGATAAGAAAGCTGTGGTTCATATACACAATAGAGTATTACTCAGCTATTAAAAAGAATACATTTGAATCAGTTCTAATGAGTTGGATGAAACTGGAGCCTATTATACAGAGTGAAGTAAGCCAGAAAAAAAAAAAACAAAACACCAATACAGTATACTAACACATATATATGGAATTTAGAAAAATGGTAATGATAACCCTGTATGTGAGACAGCAAAAGAGACACAGACGTATAGAACGGACTTTTGGCCTCTGAGGGAGAGGGAGAGGGTGGGATGATTTGGGAGAATGGCATTGAAACTTGTATACTATCAGGTAAGAATTGAATTGCCAGTCTATGTTTGATACAGGATACAGGATGCTTGGGGCTGGTGCACGGGGAAGATCCAGAGAGATGAAATGGAGTGGGAGGTGGGAGGGAGGTTCAGGATTTGGAACTCAGGTACACTTGTGGCGGATTCATGTCAGTGTATGGCAAAACCAATACAGTATTGTAAAGCAAAATAAAGTAAAAATAAAAATTTAAAAAAAAAAGTACTCAATAAATACTCAAAATACTTATTGAGTACCTATTACATATCACACTCTGGGTGAAGTGCTGAGGAGACAGCAGGGAATGAGATACAGAGAATATCTGTATCCACACAGTTTACAGTCTAACAGAAAAACCAGATGTTGATTTTTTTAAAAAAGAATGCAAGGAGAGTTTTGAGAGAACAGACATCTAGAGTGCTATAACCTAGTCTAGAGTATAAGTGAAAACTCACAAAGGGAGAGAAGGACCAATACCTTTTCTTAATGGAGTTACACAAAAGTTGAACACATCTTTCCATTGTCTCCTCACTCTCTCACAGCAAGTTAGGTACTTAGAGGGATAGTGGGTCTCTACTCATGCAAGTTTCTTTGTGTCTTACTTACTATGTGTTAAGTGCTTTTGAGAAGAGGCAAACTTGTCAAGAAAGCCAAACAGCTAAGGAGTTGTTGAGAACTAAGGTAAACACATTAGAGAAAGTCATTAGTAATGAGATGGAATTTCTTTTTATTTCAGAGAGTCAAAGGATTAGGTCTGATAGACAGAGTGCCTGAGAACCATGGGCGGAGGTTAGTGACATTGTACAGGAAGCAGTGATCAAGACCACCCCGAAGGAAAAGAAATACAAAAAGGCAAAACGGTTGTCTGATGAGGCGTTTCAATAACTGAGAAAAGAAGAGAAGCTAAAGGCAAAGGGGAAAAGGAAAAAGATATCCATCTGAATGAAGAGTTCCAAAGAATAGCAAAGCATGGTAAGAAAGCTTTCCTCAGTGATCAATGCAAAGAAACAGAGGAAAACAATAGAATGGGAAAGATTACGGATCTCTTCAAGACAATTAGAGATACCAAGGGAACATTTCATGCAAAGATGGGCTCGATAAAGGACAGAAATGGTATGGACCTAATAGAAACAAAAGATATTAAGAAGATGTGGCAAGAATACACTGAAGAACTATACAAAAAATATCTTCATGACCCAGATAACCACGACTATGTGATCACTAACGTAGAGTCAGACATCCTGGAATGTGAAGTAAACTGGGCCTTAGGAAGCATCACTACAAATAAAGCTAGGGAAGCGATTGAATTCCAGCCAATCTATTTCAAATCCTAAAAGATGATGCTGTGAAAGTGCTGCACTCAATATGCCAGCAAATTTGGAAAACTCAACAGTGGCCACAGGACTGGAAAAGGTCAGTTTTCATTCCAATCCCAAAAAAGGGTAATGCCAAAGAATGTTCAACTACTGAAAAATTGCAGTCATCTCACATGCTAGCAAAGTAATGCACAAAATTATCCAAGCAAGGCTTCAACAATACGTGCACCGAGAACTTCCAGATGTTCAAGCTGATTTTAGAAAAAGCAGAGGAACCAGAGATCAAATTGCCAACATATGTTGGATCATAGAAAAAGGAAGAGAATTACAGAAATCATCTACTTCTGTTTTATTGACTATGCCAAAGCCTTTGACTGTGTGGATCACAACAAACTGTGGAAAAGTCTTTAAGTGATGTGAACACCAGACCACCTTATCTGCCTCCTGAGAGCTCTGGATGCAGGTCAAGAAGCAACAGTTAGAATGGGACAAGGAGCACCAGACTGGTTCCAAACTGGTAAAGAAGTACATCAAGGCTGTATATTATCACTGTGCTTATTTAACTTATATGCAGAGTACATCATGCAAAATGCCGGGCTGGATGAAGCACAAGTTGGAATCAAGATTGCTGGGAGAAATATCAATAACCTCAGATATGCAGATGACACCACCCTTATGGTAGAAAGCAAAGAGGAACTAAAGAGCCTCTTGATGAAAGTGAAAAAGGAGAGTAAAAAAGCTGGCTTAAAATTCTACTTTCAGAAAACTAAGATCATGGCATCTGGTCCCATCACTTCATGATAAATAGATGGGGAAACAATGGAAACAGTGAAAGACTTTATTTTGGGGTGCTCCAAAATCAGTTCAGATGGTGACTGGAACCTGAAATTAAAAAATGTTTGCTCCTTTGAAGAAAAGCTTTGACCAACGTAGACAGCAAAGAGACATTACTTTGGCTGACAAAGGTCTGTCTAATCAAAGCTATGGTTTTTCCAATAGTTATATATGGATGTGACAGTAGGACCATAAAGAAGGCTGAATGCCAAAGAATTGATGCTTTTGAACTGTGGTGTTGGAGAAGACTCTTGAGAGTCCCTTGGACTACAAGGAGATCAAACCAGTCAATCCTAAAAGAAATCAGTCCTGAATATTCATTGGAAGGACTGATGCTGAAGCTGAAGCTCAATACTTTGGCCACCTAATGTGAAAAGCCAATTCATTGGAAAAGACCCTGATGCCAGAAAAATTGAAGGCACGAGAAGGGGACAACAGAGGATGAGGTGGTTGGATAGCATCAGCGACTCAACGGACATGAGTTTGAGCAATCTCTGGGAATTGGTGATAGACAGGGAAGCCTGGCATGCTGCAGTCCATGGGGTCGCAAAGAGTCAGACAGGACTGAGTGACTGAACTATAATGAACTCAACTGGGCTCAGCTATCATTTGAGGTGATGGTTGTTTCTAGGTACACCACAGCTCATCTGTGCTACTAAGTTAAACTCCAAGAGCAGGGGTCCCCAACTTCTAGGATCTAATGCCTGGTGATTTGAGGTGGAACTGATGTCATAATAATAGAAACAAAATGCACAATAAATGTAATGCACTTGATTTGTTCTGGAACCATCTTCCACCTTTCCTCTCTCCAGATCAGTGGAAAAATTGTCATCTACCAAACTGTTCCCCAGTGCCAAAAGGGTTCGGGACCACTGTCCGAGAGGACAGCCACGTTGACTTTGATGGTTAAGGCAGATCAGTGGCTGCCGATCCCGATGTTAACATTTAGGGTCTGGAGCAGCCATGGGCCGGAGCATGCTGGTAGGGCAGAGACTCAGTGTCACAAAAGCCTTCAGTAGCATTGACTTTTGGCAGGTGTTGCTGTCAGATTCTTCTTCAGAAGGTGAAGCAGGGGCCTCATCTAAGCTTTCAGACAGAATTCAGATGATGCCCAGAAGCTGCAGAAAGTTCTCATGCAAAATACCCCCTGCCTGAGACATGCTAATAGGTATTCCTTAGAAAAAAAAAAAGATCAGGGGAGGAGAGGCTTTTCCTTGTTTTTGTCAAATAGGGAGACTCAGGATAAAAACAATCAGGATTTTTACACAGTATGTTTATGTGAGCTGTGACTCTGGAGTGAGTGATGGCATGGGACACTTCTCCAGGGTAGTTCATTATAAGCCCTCATAACAACCTGATACACCAGTGTTCATGCCTGGTTTAGGAAAGTCTATAATAAACCACAGCAGCCTGATCTTGATTATGGTGACATTTTTATTCTTTGACATCTCTGAGATCCAAATCTGTCTTTCCTCATTTTACACCCCTGACACAGTGCCTTTGGCCTAGAGCTGAAACCAGTCCTGGCTTGTCAAAGGAACTGACTGAAGCCAGATTGAGTGTTTTTATCAAAGGATGCCACACACAAGCTTTTAGAAACTTGACTCTCAGGAAGTCCTTAAATACTACATCCAAAACAAATTAAATGCCTCATGCTCTAGCTTCAGTCATGTATTTCTTGTTCAAACCTCAGTGGAAATTCAAAGCAGCTGATAACTATTATATAATCATTCTCATATATTTATTTATTGTTAGCAGATCATTCCTTAGTTGTGTCCTTTTAAATGATGAATTATCTTAGTTCCTTTTAAATGTGTCACATTGAAACAAATATTTGTTTCATTTCTGGCAAATAAACTAACCCATGTCCTATTGGTGGTAAAACTCTGTAAGTAATGTCACTGTTCAGAAATTTTCTATAAGACTTTTGGAAGAAATTTGCATATTCCGGAAACACTTCCTTAGCTGTAGTTAAACTTCAGTCCATTTGTGAAATGGCCACCAATTTCTGTGACTAACATTATTGTTTTTACTCCTGAGTTAGGATTGCCAGACAAAATACAAATGCCCACTTAAATCTGAATATCAGACAAATAATGAATAATCTAGTATGTCTCATATATTAAAAAAATACTTAGTGCTTATCCAAAATTCAGCTTTGACTAGTAATCCTGTATTTTCGTTTGCAGTCTCTGACAACCCGAATAAGATACTTTGAAAAGCACACATGAAAACTGTTTTCACTTTAAAATGTAGCACATCTCTTTTCTGCCTGTATCGGAAGCAGAAAACATTCCAGAATTCTTGAATAATACCTCTTGTTGGCGCTAATGTTGATAATTGACAGCTGATGTCAGCGTTTGAAAGAATTTCTTACCTACCACAGTGGAAAGCTTCGAATCGTAAACGCAGCCGTGACCGCGTAATCTTAGACGAGCTCCTTAACAGCGCTGAATGTCGGATTCCTCAGCCGTTAATGGGGATGATAATAACTACCTTATAGACCTGTGGCAAAGACGACAGTAATGTAATTCTTGTAATAGGCCTGAAGCAACACGTGGGGCTTCCTTCTGCAACATCCCACGAGTACGGGGCCCCGACACGATGTGGTAGGTGTAGTCCTAGGCACCAGGGGATGAGAGTGAACTAGACAAGATCCCTCTCAGGTAATAAAGCCAAGAAGCAATGAAACAAGGGGAGATTAAATAATGGTGAGAGCTAGGCAAAGCACCGACTGGGTGACCTTGAAGGCATTAGATGGAGGCACAGGGCTCACAGTGGAGGCTGAGGGAGCGTTGCCAGGGCTGCGCTGAGATGGTAACACTGAGACTAAGGGAAAGAAGGAGCAGGCTGTGCAGAGACCTGTGGGCAGGCGTCAGGGGCAGGAGGAGTTCTGAGAGTAAAGGCAGACAGAGCTTGTCTTGCTGGGAAAGTTAGGGGAGCCAGAGGGGGTGGGAGTATGAAACAAAGAGCAGGGCTGAAGCATGAACAAGGAGCAGGTTTCTAGAACAGTGTTTCTCAAACTCTCTGTGGTGAAGGGCAGTTTTTAAAAAATTTGCCCTACTTTTATAAAATACAATAAACATTATCATGAAAATGAAATATATACAAATACAAGCTCATATTTCTTAATTAGATTCAGCATCATAAGAGCATATTTCATTAAGTGATATGAGAACGAGGATAACACTAAGAAATTTTAAAATGGTTACACATTCACTGACTGTGCACCTAGGCAATACATCCTGTTCATTTAGCTTTGCCCACCAATCACACATATGAATGTGGACTCAAATGCTGTGGAAGTTTCTTCGCCTCACCCTTGCAGGTGGGCTTTTGGTGCAGACACCACACTTTGCGGAAGTGGTGAACTGTTCTTGACTAGAGGCTTCCCTGGTGGCTCAGAGGGTAAAGCGTCGACTAGAAAGGCAGAAAGACAGAGGTCAAAAGGACTGTGATAAGAAGTCAAGATTTAAGTGTTAGCCAGACAGAGTGCTGATAATGAAGATTTGGTTTTCTAGTCAGCTGTGAAGAAAATGGGATCCCTTTTATCCTAAACTTCCCAGAAGCGTAGATCTGAGCAGGGTGAGTTCATTATAAAAAATGTCCACACTGGCAAAATGTCCACATTCTTCCGAGGTTCCTACTATTTCCATAGCATCGGTTGGTCCCTCCCTTCAGTGGCATGCTGGATCTAAATGGGGAGACTAGATAAGTCAATTTTAGTCTAACTAACAGGAGGCTTGAGAAAGTTTCTTAATATTTCCAGGTCCTAGTTTTCTCATTTGTAAAAAACAAGATTACCTAATATCTTAGGTACTTCTAAATTTGAAAATTTTATAAATCTCTGATTCCAGTTGAGTCTTTTCTCAACAAAATGTACTTTTCAGAATGAAAAGAACTTGCTAAATCAAAATCAGATTAATAATAATTTTGACTATTTTTAATTGAAACAAAATGATTTAAATCAAATTAATCAAAGCTAGAATCAAAACAATAATTTGATTTTAGTAAGATGAAACTACTAGAAAATATCTGAATAGCTGAAATTTCTAATATTTACCATATTTTGTTTCTGAATTCAATTTGTTATCTTATTTGGAAAAGTCTCCAGTATACACTGGTCAGGCTGTCTATAGATTAAGAAGTTAGTATTCATTCACTTTCTAGCTTTTTATTCTTATGCCATGGTACTCTTCACCATGATTCAAACTTTAGGTTTATTCATTTCTATTTACTCTGAGGTACTGTAAGGAGGTATCAAAAATAACAATTCACTCCTAGGCTATTTTAAATGTAAATGTACACCTGTGGCTGATTCATGTCAATGTATGGCAAAACCAATACAGTATTGTAACGTAGAATAAAGTACTAAAAAAAAAAAAAAAAAAAATTAAAAAAAATAAATGTAAATTTAGAAGTGATAAATAAAGCTGTTCTGGAAGCTATCCTTTCATCAATTAAATGTCTATTGAATACTTCTTTATTAAATATCTGAATAATATAAAAACAAATGGTACCCAACCATGCCCATGAGAAGATTATGATTCATTTAGGGGTAATTCAATGGGTTGTTGTGTTTGGTTGCTCAGTTGTGTCCAATTCTTTTGCAACTCCATGGACTGTAGCCTGCCAGGCTCCTCTGTCCATGGGATTTTCCAGGCAAGAATACTGGAGTGGGTTGCCATTTCCTTCTCCAGGAAATCCTCCCAACCCAGGGATCGAACCTGTGTCTCCTGCTTGGCAGGCAGATTCGTTACCACTGAGCCACCAGTGAGGACTGAAGAAGTACAAAGTGCTCTGAGAACCCAAGGGCTGTAATGACTGGCTTCCTGGGAGAAGGAAGACAGACGGGTTTGGAAACATTAGGATGGGATCTTGAAGAATCACTGGAAATATGTATTTTTATTTCTATCTAGAGGGCACACTTATGCCCAGGTGCAGGAGGGAGAGAGGTGAGTGAAGAAGGCAGGGCATTCTGTGAGGCGTCTGGAAGCAACAGATACATGCTGCTAGCATTGCATTTTGAAGGTCCTCCATCATGTTATAAGTTTGGAAATTATTTTGTAATAAACTATAATACATTTTAGAGGACTTAAATTAAAAAATAAGGAATGGAGTCCTTGAGAGCCAATAGTGTCTGGCATTTTTCCTTCCCTTAATCATGACCTTTCTTGGCTCACAAAATGAAGGAACTGACACTCAGAGAGGGCAGTTAACTTCCCCAAAGTAACAGAGCTCGTAAGTGGCAGAGCTGGCATTTGAATCTAATTGTTTGACTTCAAAGTTCCAAAAGTCAGCATTTTATCCTTAGCACCAGGCACCCAAAAGAGGCAGACACGTCCCTGGTGGGAAAAGCTCTCATCTGTCTTGTCTCTCGGGCCACCCAACTTCCAGGGCTCACTACAAAATGTTCTCCCCGGGGCATTTTCTGTGCGAGGGGCTGGGAATTTACCTAACTTCAGAATGCAGAGCCCCTCCTTATCAACGATGGCCTCACGGGGTCTGCCTTCAGGCTTTTCAGCCCGTTCAGGCAGGTCCGGCAGAGCAGTTCACAGGCGACAAACTTAATTAAATTCAAGTGAGTGTTGTTGCGAAGACCTGACAGGCTCAGTTGTGTGGAGCTGAATAATTGAGTTGTGCGGAGATTTTTTTTTTTTTTTCTCCTTTGCCTTCTTGGTGGTAGGCTTTTGGGGGTTTTGTTTTGTTTTCTTCGGGTTTCTAAAGATGACCCTGACACTTTTCATAAAGCTGTTTTCTAGTCGGAACGCCCTCCATCAAAGAGACGCAGTCTGGTTGCCAGGCTACCGTGAGAAAAGAGAAGTCTGAAGTGACAATGCCGACCTTTTCTTGAAGTATCCAGGGTCCATACTTTTGAGTACAAAAGTACCTCCCATAGACCTCACAGCTAGAACTGCACCGTGTCACTACCTGAGCCCCAGATGGTTAGGACCGCACGGGCGTTGCCTGACTCGGCTCACAGCGAGGATTGAAAAACAAACCATATCAAATCGGTAGAGGGGAAAAGAAGAGGTCATTTAGAGATTCGTTTCAAAAATATCACTCATTATAAGCACAGATGAAAGCAATTAAGGAGTATTTTCTCCATGCAGCCCTCTGGCCCAGGGAAGGATGACGCTTGGTTGAGAAAGGCAACAAAGGTTTTGCAGCTGATTTGCTTACATGTTTCAAGGTAGATGGCTTGCAGTCAGTGCCTGGATTGTAGCACACGTCCCTACCTAAGATTTTGGCTTTCATGTGTTTTTACATAATCTTTTTCTTTTCCTACTGGCTGTTTAAATATCACAGAGCTTACAACTCAGGGGTTCCTCAGTTACTGCTTCCCACTGGTGAACAGTAATCATTTAGTCTTTATATTAATTTCTAGTATGAAATACAGATATAAATGAAAATGGATTTTGTAAAATTTCTGTTGTTCTTGACATGTGTCTTTGTAAATCAATATTTGAAAGCATTACGGACTGGTAGAAATTTTTAGTTTTTAATCACCATATAGGTTTTTATCCTAGTGGCTCAGAGGGTAAAGAATCTGCCAGCGATGCAGGAATCCTGGGTTCGATCCCTGGGTGGGGAAGACCCCATGGAGGAGGGCATGGTAACCTACTCGGGTATTCTTGCCTGGAGAATTCCATGGACAGAGGAGCGTAGCAGGCTACACAGTTCATGGGGTCCCGAAAAGTCAGACATGACTGAGTGACTAACACTTTCTTAGTTTTTTAGATAAGGTTTTTGGTTTGAAATACTTCAATATAGTTCACTATAGTAGCCCATGCTGTCATCCAAAGTCATCTGAGTGTTTATAAATTAGATGTGCACAATATATTGAGTTTTCTTCTTTTCAAAATATTTTGATGGTTTGGAACTTGACAGATCATAAAATGCTATCTTTTACACAGAGAACTTTTAGATGATTTTACCTTCTCCAATTCCTATGATGTAGCTTAGAGTAAATATTGTTACCTGCATATTCCATGCGATAAAATGGAGCTTAACTCTCTATCCAAAATCATATCCTTCTTTGCTAAAACTATATTGTTTCTCAAAGTCTCCTAATTCTTGTGCTGAAGCCAGTAAAGGGGGAAATTCTGACTTTCAGAGACTCCATTCCAGTCTCTGCTTTTTAGTTTTAATTTTTGTAGTGTTTTAGAAAAGTTCCTTCTCTCCTTCTCTGGATCTCTGAAGTTCTTTGGTTTTCAGGACAACTTTAAAGTAACACAAGATACTGTCACTGCTGGCCAAGGATCAGTTCAGTTCAGTTGCTCAGTCATGTCGGACTCTTTGTGACCCCATGAATTGCAGCACGTCAGGCCTCCCTGTCCATCATCAACTCCTGGAGTTCACCGAAACCCACGTCCATCGAGTTGGTGATGCCATCCAGCCACCTCATCCTCTGTCGTCCCCTTTTTCTCCTGCCCCCAATCCCTCCCAGCATCAGAGTCTTTTCCAATGAGTCAACTCTTCACATGAGGTGGTCAAAGAACTGCAGTTTCAGCTTCAGCATCATTCCCTCCCAAGCAATCTCAGGGCTGATCTCCTTTAGAATGGACTGGTTGGATCTCCTTGCAGCCCAAGGGACTCTCAAGAGTCTTCTCCAACACCACAGTTCAAAAGCATCAATTCTTTGGCGCTCAACTTTCTTCACAGTCCAACTCTCACATCCATACATGACCACTGGAAGAAACATAGCCTTGACTAGATGGACCTTTGTTGGCAAAGTAATGTCTCTGCTTTTTAATATGTTATCTAGGTTGGTCATAACTTCCCTTCCAAAGATAAATTCTTCAATTCTGTGGTTTTCTGTCTTCAGTCAGTGAATATTCTGTAGAGTTTTAGCTATTCATTTAAAAAGTATCAAAAAGTGGTAAATTGATTCATTTTCAACTCTATCAAAGATATTGTGGTGGAAATCCTCTGAAATGTGTAGATGAAATAACTAAAGCACCTACTAGGTGCTTAATTTAATAAGATAGCTGATGAGCATCTAATGTATGTCAAACATCATTCTAAAAGATGGAATTCTAACAGTAAGCAAAGAAATCACCTGCCCTCATAGGTTGTTGGATGTCGATTTCAAACAAACATGTGATGTCAGGGCTCCAAGAGTGACACAGTAATAGTTCTTGGATGGTGTTGGCATACTTTTAAAATGTCAGTAGGTGATTCTGATTGGAAAAGGAAATGGCAACTCACTGCATGATTCTTGCCTGGGAAACTCCATGGACAGAGGAGCCTGGTGGGCTACGGTTATATGGGGTCGCAAAAGACTGAAACACGACTTATCAACTCAACAGCAACAACAAAGGTGATTCTGGTGTGTTACCATTTGTATTTGGAGTGTGATGCAAGGCTTTCTCCTCATACTAAGACTTTATTTTATTTAAAATGGTCTGCAGAGTTTGGGGATATAAATATAAACATTTATGTTATAAATGTCAGTCAATAAATATTGTTTTGAGAAAGTCATATATTCTATGAAGTTTGGATGTAAAGACCAGTAGGCAGTCTTCTGGGAAAATTGTAACTGAGAAGATGTTTTGTGTAAAATGTACATACTTGAAACAGGGAATTTAATCCCTGGAATTGGTTAAACAGATGAAGAAGGAGCCGAGACGCCAAACAGAGGTCACTGAGGCAGAGATTAGCGACAAGAAGTTGGTAAAGCCCTGGCTGAAAGGGAAAAGCAGAAGGTCCAAGGGAGCCAGGGCCACATAGCAGAAGCTGGAATCAGGCTGGCTCAGCCTAGCAGGAGCTGGAGACCTGAGTCAAGAGGTTGTTGGCAGCAAGAGCAAGGGATCTTCTCTTTCTCCCTTCTTCCCATCCTCCAGGATTCCTCTAGTGCCTTTCACTGGTTGAACTCAAGCAAATGAGTTAACAAGGGAATGTGAGAAAAACAGGCATAAGGAGATCAGACAAAGAGAAGAAATGAGTCTGACGGATACTGACCCAAGTCCGGCACTTTTCATGACTTCTTTGCTCAGAGAAGGCTCTGGAACCAAACTGCTTGGACTCAAATCCTGGCTTTACCACTAATTCTGTGTGTAATCTTGGGTAAATTATTTAATCTAAGTCTCATCTTCCCCAGCTGTAAAATGATGACCATGTAGGAATAGCATTATATACATTGTAAGGTTGTGGTGAAGATGAAATAATGTATTTAGCATGTTATTATTATCATTATTACTGTATAAGACATTGTACTAGGTGACATGAGAAATGTAACAAAGCCATCACCATCCCCAAAGTCATGTGTAATCTACTTGAAGAAGAAAATACAGTGATAAATACTAAAAGGGAATGTACCATACAGAGGGGGAGTGAATGTTGCACACAGTTGTACCATGTTTTATTGCGCTTCCCAGACGTTGCAGTTTTTGCAAACTGAAGTATTGTGGCAACCTTACACAGTCAGATGATGATTAGAATTGCTTAACAATAAAGTATTTTTTTAATTAAGGTATGTACATTTTGGGGAACTTTTAAAAGACATAATGCTATTGCACATTTACTAGAGCACACTATAAATATAGCTTGCATGCACTAAGAAATAAAAAAATTCATGTGTTCTGCTTTATTGCAATGCTTGCTTCATTGTGGTGATCTAGAACTAAAGCCACAATATCTGCAAGGCATGGCCTGGGTCAGCTAAGAGTGGAACCACACTATTCAGCTTCCAAGTTGCAAACTGAAAGGGATAGTACTGTGTGAAATTACTTTTAAGTCCTTGCAGTATGATTAATGTTTAAATGTACTATCTAGATTTGCGGGCAAGAGAGTAGTTTGTTTTTTATATTTATTTATGGATTTAAAAGTAATAATATTCATTGTACAGAATTATAATGATATAGAACAATACAAAGAAGAAAACAACAATTAGTGGTAAATTTAACTTTAGGAGATGGTCATATATATTTGACATATTTTCTACCAGTCCTCTTTAAATAAGTGTATTTAATGTATGTATATGTTATTTCACTTATAAAATTTAAAACATAATTATATATAGCTATAGAGTAATGGCCCCAGGTGGCTCAGTGGTAAAGAATCCACCTGCTAATTCAAGAGATACAGGAGACATGGGTTCGATCCCTGGGTCAGGAAGATACCCTGGAGTAGTAAATGGCAACCTGCTCCAGTATTTTTGCCTGGAAAATTCCATGGACAATGGAGCCTGGCGGGCTACTGTCCATGGTGTCACAAAGAGTCCAATATGACTGAGTGACTGAGCATGCACACGTACAGTGATACCTTTTCCATTATTACATTGGAAGGATTTCCTTATATTATTAAATATAATTTACAAAAATGATATTTATCTATATAATGTTGCATGTTATATCGGAACCTTATTTTATCTATTTTCTTATATTTGTACCTTTGAGAAAATTTGTTCACAATTAACTGTAGTGGTGAAGTGGTGTCACACTAAACCAGGAAAGTCAAGCTCAAATACCTGCAGGACCAGGTCAAGTCTCTACAAAACCGTTAAGCCTGGGACAATATCGAGTCATGAGGTCTGTGGTAGATACTGGAGAATGCATGCCCTGTGGAAGGGTATTCAAACCACAACCACCAAAACAACAACAGCAATAGACAGGAAGAATTGGACATTGTTGCTAGTTTGACTACTTCTGGACATTTATTAACATTTTCCAGAAAAGTAATATACCTACAGGAGATTGAATGCTTGGCTCCATTCTTCCTCCTTCACTAAATCCACGACCCTGTGGTGGTTTCATTTGGATGGAGCATATGTCTTTGCTCTTTGGCTCACAGTAGGTCTTGTGATTCACTTTGCTTTATGCTCTATGCTGAGCCTGCGTCCTAAGGTTGCCAGTAAAATGTGTTTTTGCTTATACTTTCTTGAATTAGGTTTTAGTTATTCATTAATAAAAGAGTCCTAATGGGCAGAAAGCAACAGTTAGAACCGGACATGGAACAACAGACTGGTTCCAAATAGGAAAAGGAGTATTTCAAGGCTGTATATTGTCACCCTGCTTATTTAACTTCTATGCAGAGTACATCATGAGAAACGCTGGACTGGAAGAAACACAGCTGGAATCAAGATTGCCGGGAGAAATATCGATAACCTCAGATATACAGACGACACCACCCTTATGGCAGAAAGTGAAGAGGAACTAAAAAGCCTCTTGATGAAAGTGAAAGAGGAGAGTGAAAAAGTTGGCTTAAAGCTCAACATTCAGAAAATGAAGATCATGGCATCTGGTCCCATCACTTCATGGGAAATAGATGGGGAAACAGTGGAAACAGTGTCAGACTTTATTTTTGGGGGTTCCAGAATCACTGCAGATGGTGATTGCAGCCATGAGATTAAAAGACACTTACTCCTTGGAAGAAAAAGTTATGACCAACCTAGATAGTACATTCAAAAGCAGAGACATTACTTTGCCGACTGAGGTCCGTCTAGTCAAGGCTATGGTTTTTCCCGTGGTCATGTATGCATGTGAGAGTTGGACTGTGAAGGAGGCTGAGCGCCGAAGAACTGATGCTTTTGAACTGTGTTATTGGAGAAGACTCTTGAGAGTCCCTTGGACTGCAAGGAGATCAACCCTGGGATTTCTCTGGAAGGAATGATGCTAAAGCTGAAACTCTGGTACTTTGGCCACCTCATGGGAAGAGTTGACTCATTGGAAAAGACTCTGATGCTGGGAGGGATTGGGGCAGGAGAAGGGGATGACAGAGGATGACTCGATGGACGTGAGTCTGAGTGAAATCCGGGAGTTGGTGATGGACAGGGAAGCCTGGCGTGCTGCGATTCATGGGGTCGCAAAGAGTCGGACACGACTGAGCCACTGAACTTAACTGAATGGGAAGGAATAGAAAACAGGAAACTGTATTAGAAGCAAACAGAATGAGCAGAGGCATGAAAGTGGTAACAAGTGGGGGCATGATAGAGAACAGGCTTATGGATACAGAGGGGGAAAGAAAAGGTAGAACGAAGGGAGAGAGTAACATGGAAATATATATACCATCATATGTATAGATAGCCAGTGGGAACTTGCTGTATGATTCAGGGAGCTCTAACCAGTGCTCTGTGATAACCTAGAGGTGTGGGATGGGCTTGGAGGTGGGAGGGAGGTTCAGGAGGGAGGGGACATATGTATACCTATGACTGATTCATGTTGATGTATGGCAGAAACCAACACAAATCTCCTTCAGTTAAAAATAAACAAATTTTTTTAAAATGAGGGCATGGTTAGGAAATAGCAATCATCTACTGTTGGGAAATTACAGTGGATTTAGCATGAAAATCTGAACAGTGTATGACTAAGTGTCTGAGCCATCACTGTCTAATAGAAACATAATTTGAACCACATATGCACTTTTTAATTTCTATTACTCACTTAATAAAGGTGAAATTAATTTTAACAATGTGCTCTAACACAACACATCCATAATATTACCATGTAAGCATATAATATATTCAGTTCGGTCGCTCAGTCGTGGCTGACTCTTTGTGACCCCATGAATGATAGCACGCCAGGCCTCCTTGTCCATTACCAGCTCCTGGGGTCCACCCAAACCCATGTCCATCGAGTCGGTGATGCCATCCAACAATCTCATCCTCTGTCGTCCCCTTCTCCTCCTGCCCTCAATCTTTCCCAGCACTGGGGTCTTTTCAAATAAGTCAGCTCTTTGCATGAGGTGGCCAAAGTATTGGAGTTTCAGCTTCAACATCAGTCCTTCCAGTGAACACCCAAGACTGATTTCCTTTAGGATAGACTGGTTGGATCGCCTTGCTGTCCAAGTGACTCTTGAGAGTCTTCTCCAACATTATAGTTCAAAAGCATCAATTCTTCTGTGCTCAGCTTTGTTTATAGACCAACTCTCACATCCATACATGACCACTGGAAAAACCATAGCTTTTGGCATAGTCAATAAATATTATATATATATATATATATATAAAATCATGAAGATGTTTTATAATGTCTGGTTCTATCCTCAAAACTCAGTATGTATTTATACTTCCAGCTCATCTCATGTTTTTTATTGAAGTATAATTGATTCACAATGTGGTGTTAATTACTGCTGTACAGCAAAGTAATTCAGTTATGCATGGATTCCTTTTCATGTTCTTTTCCATTATGCTCTGTCACAGGATATTGAATATAGCTCCCTGCGCTGTACGGTAGGACCATGTTGCTTATCCAATCTATATATACCAGTTTGCATCTGCTAATCCCCAAATCCCAATCTATCCCTCTTCCACCACCAGCCTATTCTCTTATGTCCAAACCTCTGTTTGTGTTTCATCAATTAATTTGTGTCATATTTTAGATGTCACATATAAGTGATATCATATGGTGTTTGTCATTCTCTTTCTGAACTCCTTCACTTAATATGATAATCTCTAGTTGCATCATCTCACTTTTTAGTAACCATGCTTCGGGCTCAATAGCCACAGGTGGTTAGTGGCTAGTGTATTGAACTGCACAGGTCTTGTATTGAACTGCCGGTGCTTTGGTAATGGGGAGCCA
Source organism: Nanger dama (assembly GCA_917880005.1). Taxonomy (NCBI): domain Eukaryota; kingdom Metazoa; phylum Chordata; class Mammalia; order Artiodactyla; family Bovidae; genus Nanger; species Nanger dama. The sequence continues at coordinate 17,610,574 of CAKJTW010000001.1, forward strand.
CTGATAGCTTTTGAGCCACTTATCACAGTACTCATACTGTGTTGCTTTTCAACACCTTAATGTGTTATGGTTTTCAAGATTATTTGGGGAAGGAAAAACTGAAGTAGAAGGCTGTTTATTGTATTACATAAATATTCCAGGCATAATTTTACAAAGCTTAAACTAGAGTAAGAGAAATTGGAGTGAAACAAAGAAATGCTAAAGACCTCAGAGGTAAAAATATATAGAATCTGACAAATAGTTGATATAAGGGTGATAGAGATTTAAAAGAAGATTAAAATAGGTAACAATGATTTGTTTCCTAGCAAGAAAACTGAGAATGTTAAAAGGAATACTTTAGTGGTAAAAATGATGACTTCCACATTATAGATGTTGTTCAAGGCAGTTGTAGGACATCAAAGTAAGAATTCTCATTGGGTAATTGAAGCTGTGAGCCTGTGGCTCAGAATATGGAGTCGGTAAAATGTACAGATATGAGAGAAATATATATGACTGCTGGGGTCATGGGAGACAAAAGAGTTAATGAAAAGAGATTAAGCATAGTTAAGGGAATCACCTTGCTGAATGTTTATATGTAAGAGAAGAAAAGAAACTAGTTATGACCAACCTAGATAGTATATTCAAAAGCAGAGACATTACTTTGCCGACTAAGGTCCATCTAGTCAAGGCTATGGTTTTTCCTGTGGTCATGTATGGATGTGAGAGTTGGACTGTGAAGAAGGCTGAGCGCCAAAGAATTGATGCTTTTGAACTGTGGTGTTGGAGAAGACTCTTGAGAGTCCCTTGGACTGCAAGGAGATCCAACCAGTGCATCCTAAAGGAGATCAGTCCTGGGTGTTCTTTGGAAGGACTGATGCTAAAGCTGAAACTCCAATACTTTGGCCACCTCATGCAAAGAGTTGACTCATTGGAAAAGACTCTGATGCTGGGAAGGATTGGGCACAGGAGGAGGAGACAACAGAGGATGAGATGGCTGGATGGCATCACTGACTCGATGGACGTGAGTCTGAGTGAACTCCGAGAGATGGTGATGAACAGGGAGGCCTGGCATGGTGTGATTCATGGGGTCGCAAAGAGTCGGATACGACTGAGCGACTGAACTGAACTGAACTGAGTAAATGATTATGAAGCGGAAATAGATATGAATATTATGTTAAAATATAATACCTTGAAAGAGAAAGCTAATGAAGGGGAAATTCTTTTGTCCTTAGGAAAAGATCTAAGTACATTTGTAGCCAGAAGATAAGAAACTTGTAGAAGTAAGAACAAAAATTAAATACCAGAAGAAATATAATAAGTAGAGAAAGCTTGCTGTGGAGGAAAGAGGTGATTCAGATATACAGATTTCCCCAACATTTACTGAATACCTGCTCTACACTAAGTACCATGTAAAATGTTCTTGCAAATGATATTCCATTTAATTCTCATTACAGCTCTGTACGGGCAGAATTACTATTTATATCTTTTATAAAGGCTGTTGTGGTATTGCTGTTAAGACCATGAGTTTTGTAGTTAGACTTTCTAGGCTCAAACCTCAGCATATCTAATTAGCTAGGAACACCTGAGAAACTTTTTACTTTTTCTTTCACTTTCCTTAACTGTAAAATAATTTCCATCTCATGGAGGTTTTGTAAGCACTAAAGAAATAATGTATCTGAAATCTTTAATTCCTGAGAATATTCTGCTGCAGCAGTTTTCAATTGGGGTAGTTTTATTCCCAAGTGGATATTTAGCAATGTCTGGAATCATTTTTGATGGCAGTATGCTACTAGCATCTAGTGGGTGGAGACCAGAGATGCTGTTAAATATTCCACAATGCACAGGATGGTACCTCACAACAAAGAATCATCTGACACATATGTTAACAGTGCCAAGGCTGACAAACCGTGTTTTATAGATATTAGCTATTATTACTACTGCTTACATAGAAGGAAATGAAGCATCCTAGAATTTAAGTAACATAGTAAAAATTACACCATTAAAAAATGATAGAACCCAATTTGAATCTGTTTTCCCTCACTCCAAGTTTGAATCCAATTCAAGTGCACTTCCCACACTATATCACAATTGGCACCTACAAGTAAATTTGTACCTGTCATCCAGGTCTCAATTTCTTTTCTTTTAGGGAAGAGGGTACATTGTGTATTTTTTCCAAGTTTACTGGGAAATAATTGATGTGCATCAATATATAAATTCAAGCTACAGTATGATGGTTTGATTTTGATTTATACACATTGTGAAATAATATTAAATCAGGTTGTAGTTTCTAATACCATTTTCTAGTAAAAGGAACCAAAGTTTTTGGAGAAATAGCTGATTCCAGGGCTCGGGTAGGAGCTATACAAAATGATCTTGGAATAACATATAGTGCCAAAAAGTATGGAAGTGCTGAAAAAAACTAACCAAACAAACAAAAACACAGATACCAGGGATGGGAGTATGTCAAAGGGCACCAGATTCAACTGAAGAGCTCCTGATGGCCAGAACTGGAACAGTTTGAACAATGACATAATATAGTATTGGACTATAATACAGAGTATAAAATAAATACCTGTGAGTCCATGATGATATAAAAAATGATTATAAAGGAATAATTAGGGAGAATAGACAAACTTCTCAAGCAGAAGAATTCCAAATGCTTTATGTAACTGCTTTCCCCCTCAAGAAGAAGGAGACTAACTCCCTACTTCTTAAGCATGGGATACGTCTAATGACTTCGGTCCAAAGAGAACAACCTAGAAAAAAATAACTGTACAGGACAGAAACTTGAAGACACTGCCTCAGTAAAGGATCATGACTAATATCAACAATAAAGTCATAGTGACAGCAGGTACTCTTGATACAATGTGATGAAAAGTACTTTACCTCTGTGGTCTTCCTCCCCAGAATTTATAATCCCAGTGTGATCATTATCCATCTTAGAGATATTTTACAAAATTGCAAGAGGAATCTAAGCAGATATGACAACTAATTGTAATGTGGTATTCTGAATGTGATTCTAGAATAGAAAAGAGGCATCAGGTAAAAACAAACAAATGAATAAAGTATAGACTTTAGTTAATAAAGTATTGAAATCCCCTAGTGATCCAGTGGTTACTGCCAGAGCCCAGGTTTGATCCCTGCTTGGGGAACTAAATCCTGCAAGTTGTGTGGCATGGATGAAAAAAAGGAATAAGCTAATAAAGTGTCAATACTGGCTCATCAGTTGTGACAAATGTGTTCTCCCATGGGCTTCTCTGGTGACTCAGTGGCAAAGAATCTGCCTGCGATGCAAGAGATGTGGGTTTAATCCCTGGGTCATAAAGATCCCCTGGAGAAGGAAATGGCAACCCACTCCAGTATTCTTGCCTGGAGAATCCCACTGATAGAGGAGCTGGCAGGCTACAGTCTGTGGGGTTGCAAAGAGTTGGACATGACTGAGTGACTGAGCATGCCTACATGCAAAATGTTAATTACAGGAGAAACTGAATGGGGTTTATGGGAATTCTCTGTACTATCTTTGCAAATTTTCTGTAAATCATAAACTACTGTAAAATAAGATGCTCATTTTTTTTAGAAAAAGCAATTTTTAAAAATTACTCTTAAAATAGAGATCTGGTCTTTTTTTTCCTTCTTGTGGACAAAAGGCTAGGTCAGTTGAGTTTTTGAGGAGAAGAGCTGAACTTACAGGAGAAGAAATGGCTTGAGTATTCTCAATAAAGTAGACATCAAGTGGGATATTCTGAAATATGACAGGTTTGGAGGAAATTGTGTTCTTGAAAATGAAGTGAAAGATTTGAAGTAGTAAATTCAATAGAAATTTTAGGGTGAATATCAGTAAGTACACTGTGTAAATTTTTAAAATTGTTTATGTGAAGAAGAATGTATTTAAATTGTTCACGGAACAAAATTTATTTCTGTGATAATTTAAAGTAAGCATAATATTCATGTTGTTCAGATATTTATAGAGTCATTACATACAACTCATGTAACTAGTAGGAATCAGCTGTTATAGAACCACTCTCTACAAATACACTATTTAGACCAAAGAAGGTGCTTCTGTCAGAGAAGGCTGTTCAGCAGATAATGTTCTTTGTCTATTCAATGTCTGTGACTTGTTTATGTTATTGAAAGGTCCTCAATTTTGTTAAGGGAGGCAATAAACCACCTAAAATAATTAAATATGCTGACATACTTGAAACTAGAGCTGGCTATGGAATACAAGTGTAGCCAATGAGGATTACAGTGAAAGTTGCTCAGTCATGTCTGACTGTTTGTGACCCCATGGACTATATAGTCTATGGAATTCTCCAGGCCAGAATACTGGAGTGGGTAGCCTTTCCCTTCTCCAGGGATCTTCCCAACCCAGGGATCAAACCCAAGTCTCTTACAGAAAAAGTGCAAAATATTATCTTCACTGTTTCTCATTTATCCTTCCTTTCTGTAACACTAATTCCAAACCCAGAGTGCAGGAATAATTCTGTGACTATGAGGGCATAATTGTAAGGCTGCAGTTCACACACTAAGGAGAGTAGGATAAAGAGATGGGCAGCCAGATCTTCAAAATATTTTCGAGTGACTTTGCTAGCCTGGGCATATTACTATCAGACTTCTAGTTATTTGAGGAAAATAGCTTCACTTAGTAGTCTATGAAGTCAAAAGTGATCCTTACTGATACAGCTCCCTGAACTGATCCTGTGACTTAAAGAGTGAAAGAGAAAGGGAATATTGATTTAGTTCTTAATCAATCAATGGGATGGCTAATGGAGAAATATCAATTGCATCAAAAAGAATAAAATATTTGAGAATAAATCTAATTAAGGAGGTAAAAGACTTGTACTTGGAAAAGTAGGAGACACTGGTGAAATACATTGAAGATGACACAAACAGATAAAAAGATACATCACACTCATAGACTGGAAGAATTAATATTGTTAAGATGACATTCTATCTGAGGCAATTTTCAGATTCACGGCAATCTCGATCAAAATACCAATGGCATTTTTTCACAAAACTAGAACTAATAATTCTAAATTTGTATGGAAACAAAAGATCCTCTATAGCCAAGACAATCTTAAGAAAAAGAACAAAAGAGGATATACCATGCTCTCTGATGTCAAACTATGCTACAAAGATACAGTAATCAAAACAATATGGTACTTGCACAAAAGCAAACACATAGATGAATGGAATCAAACAGAGAGCCCAGAAATAAACCCATATTTATAAGCTCAATTAACCTGCAAAAAGTAGACAGCAATGGGGTAGAGACAGACTCTTCACTAAATGGTGTTGGGAAAAGTGGACAACTACATGTAAAAAAATCAAACTGAATTACTTTTTACAACATATACACAAACTCAAAACAGATTAAAGACTTAAATGTATTAATAAGACCTGAAACCATAAAACTTCTGGAAGAAAATAGAGGCAATACACTCTTTGACATGAATCTTAGCAATATTTACTGTATATGTCTCCTTAGGCAAGGGGGAAGAAAGCAAAAATAAATGAATACATCAAACCAAAAGGTTTTGCACAGCAAAGGAAACTATCAACAAAATAAAAACTCTGCCTGCTGATTGGCAAAGATATTTGCAAATGGCATATCCAACAGGGGTTAATACCTAAAATATACAAAGAACTCATACAACTCAAAATAAAATAAAACAAAAAGGCTGATTAAAAAATAGAAGACCTGAATAAATATTTTTTTCCAAAGAAGACAACAGATGGCTAACAGGCGCATAGGTTCAACATTGCTACTTATCAAAGAAATGCAAACCAAAACCACAGTGAGATATCCCTTCATACCTGTCAGGATTGCTAGTATAAAAAGACAACAAATATTAAGCATTGGCCAGACAAGGAGAAAAAGAAACCCGCGTGCACCATTAGTGAGAATGTAAATAGATGCAGCCACTGTGGAAAACAGTACTCAGTTCAGTTCAGTTCAGTTCAGTCACTCAGTTGTGTCTGACTCTGCGACCCCATGAATCGCAGCACTCCAGGCCTCCTTGTCCATCACCAGCTCCTGGAGTTTACCCAAAACTCATGCCCATCGAGTCAGTGATGCCATTCAGCCATCTCATCCTCTGTCATCCCCTTCTCCTCCTGCCCCCAATCCCTCCCAGCATCAGGGTCTTGGAGATTTCTAAAAATAAAAATAAAAATATAAGCTACCATATGATCCAGCATTTCTACTCCTCAGTATTTAGTCTATAGAAAAGGAAAACTCTGATTAGAAATGATTAATGTATGCCTGTGTTTATTGCACACTATTTACAATAGCCAAGATATGAAAGCAATTAAGTAACCATGGATAGATGAGTGGATAAAAATGTGAGATACACACCCAGATACACAGTGCAGTATTACTCAGCCATAAAAAAGAATGAAATCTTGCCATCTGGGACAACATACATAGATGGACCTAGAAGGTATTATGCTAAGTAAAACAAGTCAGACAAGGAAATAATACTGTATGATTTCACTCATATGTGGAAACTAGAAACAAAACAAATGAATAAATATAATCAAATAAAAATAGAATCATGGATATAGAGAACAAAAAGTAGTTGTTAGATGGGAGATGGGCAAGGGAGGAGAAAAGTAAGTGAGAGAAATCAAGAGGTACAAAATAAATGTCATAGTATGAAATGGGAAGCATGGAGAATATAGTCAATAATTATGCAATATCTTTGTATAGTGGCAGATGGCAACTAGAATTATCATGGTGATCATTTTGAAATGTATGGAAATACATTTCAACCTCCAACATAGCCTACTCTTTAGATCTAAAGTGAAAGAAATTTGCTATGTGAATTACTATTATATGCACCAAGAAATAATATAGTGTTGTAGGTCAATCAAACTTCAATAATAAATGAACAAAAAAAAATCTCATAGGAAAAGGCATCATAATTTGTGGCTACCAGAGGCGAGGGGACGGGTTTCGAATCTTCCTGCCAATGAAGGGGCCACAGAAGATGAAGGTTTGATCCCTGGGTGAGGAAGATCCCCTGGAGAAGGAAATAGCAACCCACTCCAGTATTCTTGCCAGGATAATCCCACAGACAAAGGAGCCTGACAAGTTACTTTCACTGAAGTCACAAAGAGTCAGACACAACTGAGAAACAGGGCAGGCATGCAGAAGGTGAGGGGACAGGGAAGGGGAGTTATATGAAGGCAGTCAAAGGTATAAAATCTCCAGCTATAAGATAAATAAGTATTAATGATGTAATGTCCAACATGATAAGATAATTAACCCTGCTCTACTTTATAAATGAAAGTTCTTAAGAGAATAGATCCTGAAGAAAAACATTTTTTCTGTTTCTTTAATGTTTATATGAAATGATGGATGGTCACTAAACCTATTGTTGTAATCCTTTCATGATGTATGTAAGTCAAATCATTATGTTGTGTATCTTAAGTTTATACAGTGCTGTACTTCAATAAAACTGGGGCAAAAAAAGTGAACCTCCAACATAGCCTACTCTTTAGATCTAAAGTGAAAGAAATTTGTTATGTGAAATGAAATGGATTATTGTTAATCCATGGAGGAAATATATTCTCTCTGAACAAAATGGCTAAAGGAATCTCTGAAGTCCTGGAACAAAACTCTCTCTGCAGCTGTTTCAGAACATGCTGGAAGTTGGGGAAAATGTGAAGAGAGCAGCATAGACTTTTCTTCCACTCATGGGCAAAAGTAAGTCTAGTATTTTCCCAGATGTCAAAGGACAAACTGACTCAGTTGTTAAGCACTGTTTTCAGAGACTTCATAATCAGAGGAAGAGATAAAACAGAAAACATAGAACCATACTGTGGAATGTCAACAGAAGGCATTTTAATGTCAAAAATGAACAGAAAAGTTCTACATTAACAAAGAATATTAGTAAAGCATATAAGATTAATGATCATACTACTTGAAATAAAATTACCAATGAAATATAAAAGTAAGGAGTAACTTCACTAAATCTGATAACCCAGGAAGCAGTGTTTTTTTTTTCCTCTCAGAGAAACTTTGAGGAATTTTGAGTTGCTTGAATAAACAGGATTGAAATGAAGAAATGGTGGATGGAACAGATGATCCTCCACAGGTGAAGTACTGAGAGCAAAGGCAGAAGACCTGGCAAAATCCATGTGAGCACCAGCCCTTTCCCTTTTCCACCATCCAAAGGCAGTGGAACAATGTGGATCCTATTACTGCTTCTGGGAAACACAATTGGTTCCAGGAGGTCATGGCAAGCAGAGGCGCCCAAAGTGGCATTTACTCCCTGCCTATTTGGCCCACTAGGTAAGGAACGGGGCTCTTCATTGGCTAGCTTCTAACAGATGCAATGTGCCAGGCAAAGAATGGTGGTCCTCTGCCAGCTAATTCCTGGCCACTACTTGCTGTCTTTGGCTTCAGATACTTCCTATTTCTCCCCAGGCCACTGTACCTCTGAACTAGCAAAGTATGATTACAGTAAATCTTAACTCTTGCTATTTGTGTGTTTTTATGCTAGAAAGATTTTGAACAGAGAAACCCACATAGTCCTGGATAGTTCCCTATCAGCTTCTGTTTGTGGGTAATAAGAGAATTTTCTTTGTCTCAGGTGTGTCTGAGGGGACAGGAAAATCATTAGGCACATCAGTTATTTTTAGGACAAAGAAAGGGGACTGCTCTGAAACATTAGAACTTACTCTAAGAAGTAAATTTTCAAACTTTGTTTACTCAGTCAGATTCTAGAATGTACTACATTATGTAACCAATACGGTCAGTGATGAAAAAGCCCAACCATGGGCAACTCAACTATCATTTAAAGGAGATTTAAAAAAAAAAAAAAAAAGATGGCTACCAAATAAGAAACAGTGAAAGACCTCTTGAAGAAAAGTTTGCACATTTTAGCAAAGTAAATTTTGAGAGTTTGACACATTCAATAAATTGTCCAAGAGCCCAAATAAAGAGAAACAGATTAAAATGATGAAAGAAAAGATGAAGTACCGACACATGAAAGAATTTCAATCTAAAATGGAATGGGAGACTCTGAAATGGAGAATCTCACACGTGCACCCTCAGAATAATGGTACTTAAGAACTGAGAGAGTGCCTTCCCATAAATGCCTCATTACAAATGACTAAGGATTATCTCCTGACCAATGAACATCTGCTAAAAATCCCTGGCCATTCTCAATTCAGTGAACTTCCTGCTTGGTCTCTGGCTGGACTCCTCTTTTGCTCTCCTTGCCCATAACAACAACCCATCCCAAACCCTCAACAGACTTGTCTGTAGCTTGCCACAGCATGTATTTCCCAAATTGCTATTCCTAGTCTAATCTCAAATAAACTCAGTGTCTTGTAATTTGAGCTTGTCCCAGTTTATCTCTTCATTTGGATTGACAGAAGGAAGGAATTCAATATGCCTATATTACTCAAAAAGAGATAAAAGCCAAAGAAGTACTAACGTAAATATAGAAGAAGTTTTAATCGGATGAAGAAAGTCTGAGTCTGAAACTAAAATGGGTTCCCTGAACACAAGGAAAAATAAATGAAAAGAGAGATTAATAGTGTAGGTTTAAAGAAAATAAGTTCAATTATTTCTAAGCAACTCATGAACAAAAGAGAAAGTTTACAGATAGTAAAGAGAGTTGAAAGACTACACAGAAAATAAGAACAATGAAATTTTAGTGTGTTAAGATTTATAGTAAAGGATCAAAGCCAATCTAGAAAACACTAGCCTCTGTGTTGTTTCTATTATTAAATACAAATGAATGAAAAGAAATGATTTCAAACCTCAAAACATTTGAAAATGACCTGTAAAATTTAAGGAAAGCAGGAGAAAGAAACGAATAGAATACATAAAATAAGTAATTGCAAATTAGAGATCTATAGACAGTGTTAAAAGCTAGGAACTGGACCTTTTAAATACATCAAATATATAAAACATGCTGGTAAATCCAAATAACAACAAAAAGAATCAGCGTGTTAAAATAAGGTATCTATAAAAGTTTTAATTAGCTATTATATAACTATATTGTGTGTGTGTGTGTGTGTGTGTGTGTGCGCTCAGCTGTGTCTGACTCTCTGTGACTCATGGTCTATAGTTAGTTAGCGAGGTTCCTTTGTCCATGGTACTCTCCAGTCAAGAATACTGAAGTAGGTTGCCATTTCCTACTCCAAGGGATCTTCCTGACCCAGGGATCAAACTCATGTCTCTTGTGTCTCCTGCAATGTTAAAAAAACTTAATGATATATATATTTTATAGAAAATATTAATTGATAAGATAGATTCTAAAATAATTAGAAAACCTCAGAAAACCTTCAAGCTGAGAAATAATTAAAAGTTGTTTTTGTTTTTAAGGTTTCCATTTTGATAGTTTTACAGGTGAATTCTTCTAAACATTCAAAAAAGAGAAAATATAAAGAGCCTAGGAAAAGAAGAAAATTTTCTAACTCAGCTAATATAAACCTACTAGCAAAATCTTACAAAGTATAGAAATCTGCAGTTGTTTCTCAGTTAAGCGATGTAAACATTCTAAATATACAGCAAATGTAATACAACATGATTTTAATATAATAACATATCACGATTGATTATGAACTATACTAGAAAATAAGAATGGCTTAAAGTCAAGAAATTGATAAAGCAGTGCATAGCAACCATTGGCCTAGGAAGAAAGGCTACATAAATATTTATTGATCTTTGATGTGGGGTGGTGGGGAGAGGGCAACAAATGACTTTTATTATCTTACTTGCTACTCCTCCTATGAACCAACTGAGATGTAGGCAAAGGACTCAAACAAATGGAGATTAAAATACAGTCATCACTTCATATCCACCAGGGCCTCTCCCCACCTCCCACCCATGGATACCAAAATGTACTGATGCTCAAGTCCCTTTTATAAATGTCCTGTATTTGCTTAACTTACACACATTCTCTCCTAAACGCTAAGTCATCTCTACATTATTTATAATACCTAATACAATGTGAATGTTATGTAAATAACATTTTGGATCCTGGACCCAGTTCCAATATGTGTGTGTCAACAAGCAATTCTCAGATGAGAAATCAACTCAGTTCTATCCAGAGACAGCATCAGACTCTGCAAGTAAAGGGTAGGACTGCCTCCACTTCAGGCACCAAACGCAAACCTGAGCTGTAACTGCTCCTGACCAACCAGCTTCAGATTTGAAGTTCTAACAACCCCTCCAGTTCAAGATGCCAACCACAAGTCCAGGTTGTTACCTATACTTCTGAGCAACTGGTTATAGATCAGACATTCCCATGGCCCCCTTATCATTTCGAATAATTTGCTAGACTGCTTCACAGAACTGTGGAAACATGTTTACTCACTAGATTACCAGTTTATAAGAGATTAAGAAGAGGTGACAAGAATACACAGAGGAACTATACAAAAACGATCTTAATGACTGGAATAACCACGATAATGTGGCCACCTAAAGCCAGACATCCTGGAGTGTGAAGTAATGTGGTCCTTAGGAAGTATTACTACGAATAAAGCTAGTGGAGGTGATGGAATTCTAGCTAAGTTATTTCAAATCCTAAAAGATGATGCTGTTAAAGTGCTGCAGTCAATATGCCAGCAAATTTGGAAAACCAGCAATGGCTACAGGACTGGTAAAGGTCAGTTTTCATTTCAATTCCAAAGAATGGCATTGCCAGAGAATCTTCAAGCTACCATATAATTGCACTCATTTCACATGCTAGCAAGATAATGCTGAAAATCCTTCAAGCTAGGCTTCAATAGTACATGCACTGAGAACTTCCAGATATACAAGCTGCATTTAGAAAAAGCAGAGGAACCAGAGATCAAATTACCACAATCTACTAGATCATAGAACAAGCAAGGGAATTCCAGAAAACATCTACTTCTGCTTCATTGACTATGTTATAGCCTTTGACTGTGTGGACCACAACAAACTGTGGAAAATTCATAAACAGATGGGAATGCCAGCCACCTTACCCATCTCCTGAGAAACCTGTATGTAGGACAAGAAGCAATAGTTAGAACAGGATATGGAACAATTGATCACTTCCAAATTGGAAAGGAGTACATCACGGCTATATTTTTTCATTCTGCTTCTTTAATTTATATGCGGAGCACATCACGCGAAATGCCCAGCTGGATGAATCACAAGCTAGAATGAAGATTGCTAGACTGTCAGCAGTCTCAGATATGCAGGTGATACCACTCTAATGGAAGAAAGTAAAGAGGAATTAAAGAGCATCTCGATGAAGGTGAAAGAAGAGAGTGAAAAACTGTCTTAAAATTCAATATTCAAAAAACAAAGATCATGACATCTGATCTCATCACTTCATAGCAAATGGATGGGTAAAAAGTGGAAATAGTGACAGATTTTATTTTCTTGGGCTCCAAAATGACAATGGACTGTGACTGCAGCCATTAATTAAAAAGATGCTTGCTCCTTGGAAGGAAAGCTATGAAAAGCCTAGACAGTGTATTAAAAAAGCAGAGCTATCACTTTACAGACAAAGGTCTATATAGTCAAATCTGTGTGTTTTTTTTTTCTATTAGCCATATATGGATGTGAGAGTTGGACCATAAAGAAGGCTGAGCACCAAGGAATTGATGCTTTCGAACTTTGGTGCTAGAGAAGACTCTTGAGAGTCCCTTGGACTGCAAGGAGGTCAAACTAGTCTCTCCTAAAGGAAATAAACCCTGAATATTCACTGGAAGGACTGATGCTATAGCTGAAGCTCCAATACTTTGGCCAGCTGATGTTAAGAGCCTACTCATTGGAAAAGCTCTGCCGCTGAGAAAGACTAAGGGGAAGAAAAAGGGATGACAGAGGATAAGATGGTTGGATAGCATCACTGACTCTCTGGACATGAATCTGAGCAAACTCGGAGATAGTGAAGGACAGGGAATTCTGACCTGCTGCAGACCGTCGGGTAGCAAAGAGCTGGATACAACTTAGTGACTGAACAACACAACAACAAATGCTATTAAAGGATATACAGATCCACAGCCAGATGAAGGGTTTCATAGGGTGAGATCCCAAACAGAAGAACTTCTGTCCTCAAGGAGCTTATGGTCCAGAACTGAAGCATATGGAAATATTCTAATTCCCCAGCTTGGAAACTCTGAACCTTCTTTCTCTTTGGGGTTTTTTTGGAGCCCTCATTACTTGAGCATGATTGATTAAATCATCAGTCAGTGATGATTGACTGGCCAAGCAATCTAGCCCTTCTTTCCTTCCTGTAAATACACCCTCTCTTCAAGATTGGTCTTCCTTGCCACCAGCTTCTGAGATGTTTTCAAAAGCTACCTTAATTAAAGTGAATCAGTTATGTGGAAAGGGACTTGTGAATAACACAACACTCATTTCACCTTGTGGCTCTGAAGCATTTTCAAGAACTGAGGACAAGAGACCTAATACAATAATAAAAGATGCACCCATTGCTCAGGAAACTTGGGATTTGAGAGCTGTGAGCCTAGAACTGTGGATGAAGACCAGATATATAGGAGAAATATTTTGATCATCTCAGTGACCAAACATACATATTTCTTATAAGTCACAATATTTCAGATAATATATAATCTGGATGTTTAACTATGGTAGCATTATAATGTTATTATTCAGTCGCTAAGTCATGTCCAACTCTTTGCGACTCCATGGACTGTAGCCTGCCAGGTTCCTCTGTCCATGAGATTTTCTAAGCAAGAGTACCAGCATAGGTTACCATTTCTGACCCAGGGATCAAACCCGCGGCTTCTGCATCGGCAGACAGATTCCCTACCGTTGAGCCACCAGGGAACTCACATATAAATATATAAAAGTAACAGTATAACACAAATATTACACAGTAAAATAGATAAAAGAATTGACTTTTTTGGTTGTTTATTTTTATTTTTACTTTACAATACTGTATTGGTTCTGCCATACATTGACATGAATTAGCCACGGGTGTACATGAGTTCCCAATCCTGAACCCCCCTCCCACCTCCCACCCCATATGATTTCTCTGGATCATCCCCGTGCACCAGCCCCAAGCATCCTGTATCCTGTGTCAAACATAGACTGGCGATTCATTTCCTACCTGATAGTATACATGTTTCAATGCCATTCTCCCAAATCATCCCACCCTCTCCCTCTCCCACAGAGACCAAAAGTCCATTCTAAACATCTGTGTCTCTTTTGCTGTCTCACATACAGGGTTATCATTACCATCTTTCTAAATTCCATATGTATGTGTTAGTATACTGTATTGGTGTTTTTCTTTGTTGTTTGTTGTTGTTGTTGTTTGTTTTCTTTTCTTTTTTTTCTTTCTTTTTTTAAGGAATCACTGTTTTATTTTTATTTTTTCAGGTTCACAGATTTGTTTTATTTAATTAATTAATTAATTTACTTTATTCTGTGTTACAATACTGTATTGGCTTTGCCATACATTGACATGAATCAACCACAAGTGTACACGATCTCCCAATACCAAAGCCCCCTCCCACCTCCCACCCCATATCATCTCTCTGGATCATCCCATGCACCAGCCCCAAGGATCCTGTATCCTGTATTGAACATAGACTGGTGCTTTGTTTTTACATGATAGTATACATGTTTCAATGCCATTCTCCCAAATCATCCCACCCTCTCCCTCTCCCTCAGAGGCCAAAAGTCTGTTCTATACCTCTGTGTCTCTTCTGTTGTCTCACACAGAGGGTCATCATTACTATCTTTCTGAATTCCATATATATGTGTCAGTATACTGTATCGGTGTTTTTTTTTTTCTGGCTTACTTCACTCTGTATAATAGGCTCCAGTTTCATCCATCTCATTAGAACTGATTCAAATTTATTCTTTTTAAGGGCTGAGTAATACTCCATTGTGTATATGTACCACAGCTTTCTTATCCATTCATCTGCTGATGGACATCTAGGTTGCTTCCATGTCCTGGCTACTATAAACAATGCTGCAGTGAACATTGGGGTACATGTGTCTCTTTCAATTCTGGTTTCCTCAGTGTGTATGCCCAGCAGTGGGACTGCTGGGTCATAAGGCAGTTCTGTTTCCAATTTTTAAGGAATATCCACACTGTTTTCCATAGTGGCTGTACTAGTTTGCATTCCCACCAGCAGTGTAAGAGGGTTCCCTTTTCTCCATATCCTCTCCAGCGTTTATTGCTTGTAGACTTTTGGATCGATGCCATTCTGACTGGTGTGAAATGGTACCTCACTGTGGTCTTGATTTGCATTTCTCTGATAATGAGTGATGTTGAGCATCTTTTCATGTGTTTGTTAGCCATCCGTATGTCTTCTTTGGAGAAACGCCTATTTAGGTCTTTGGCCCATTTTTTGATTGAATCATTTATTTTTCTGGAGTTGAGCTGCATAAATTGCTTATATATTTTTGAGATTAGTTGTTTGTCAGTTGCTTCATTTGCTATTGTTTTCTCCCATTCAGAAGGCTGTTGTTTCACCTTACTTATAGTTTCCTTTGTTGTGCAGTAGCTTTTAATTTTAATTAGATCCCATTTGTTTATTTTTGCTTTTATTTCCAGTATACTGAATTTATGTCGGAGAGTGTTTTGCCTATGTTCTCCTCTAGGAGTTTTATAGTTTCTGGTCTTACATTTAGATCTTTAATCCATTTTGAGTTTATTTTTGTGTATGGTGTTAGAAACAGGTCTAGTTTCATTCTTTTACAAGTGGTTGACCAGTTTTCCCAGCACCACCTGTTAAAGAGACTGTCTTTACTCCATTGTATATTCTTGCCTCCTTTGTCGAAGATAAGGTGTCCATAGGTGTGTGGATTTATCTCTGGGCTTTCTATTTTGTTCCATTGATCTATATTTCTCTCTTTGTGCCAGTATCATACTATCTTGATGACTGTGGCTTTGTAGTAGAGCCTGAAGTCAGGCAGGTTGATTCCTCCAGTTCCATTCTTCTTTCTCAAGATTGCTTTGGCTAGTTGAGGTTTTTTGTATTTCCATACAAATCTTGAAATTATTTGATCTAGTTCTGTGAAAAATACTGCTGGTAGCTTGATAGGGATTGCATTGAATCTGTAGATTGCTTTGGGTAGTATACTCATTTTCACTATACTGACTCTTCTGATCTATGAACATGGTATATTTCTCCATCTATTAGTGTCCTCTTTGATTTCTTTCATCAGAGTTTTATAGTTTTCGATATATAGGTCTTTAGTTTCTTTAGGTAGGTATATTCCTAAGTATTTTATTCTTTTCGTTGCAATGGTGAATGGAATTGTTTCCTTAACTTCTTTTTCTACTTTCTCATTATTAGTGTATAGGAATACAAGGGATTTCTGAGTGTTGATTTTATATCCTGCAACTTTACTATATTCATTGATTAGCTCTAGTAGTTTTCTGGTCGAGTCTTTAAGATTTTCTATGTAGAGGATCATGTCATCTGCAAAGAGTTTTACTTCTTCTTTTCCAATTTGAATTCTTTTTTTTTTTTTCTGCTCTGATTGCTGTGGCCATAACTTCCAGAACTATATTGGATAGTAGTGGTGAAAGTGGGCACCCTTGTCTTGTTCCTAACTTTAGGGGAAATGCTTTCAGTTTTTCACCATTGAGGATAATATTAGCTGTGGGTTTGTCATATATAGCTTTTATTATGTTGAGGTACGTTCCTTCTATTCCTGCTTTCTGGAGAGTTTTTATCATAAATGTATGTTGAATTTTGTCAAGGCCTTCTCTGCATCTATTGAGATAATCATGTCACTTTTATTTTTCAATTTGTTAATGTGGTGAATTACATTGATTGATTTGTGGATATTGAAGAATCCTTGCATCCCTGGGATAAAGTCCACTTGGTCATTGTGTATGATCTTTTTAATGTGTTGTTGGATTCTGATTGCTAGAATTTTGTTAAGGATTTTTGCAACTATGTTCATCAATGATATTGCCCTGTAGTTTTCTTTTTTTGTGGTGTCTTTGTCAGGTTTTGGTATTAGGGTGATGGTGGCCTCATAGAATGAGTTTGGAAGTTTACCTTCCTCTGCAATTTTTGGAATAGTTTCAGTAAGATAGGTGTTAGCTCTTCTGTAAATTTTTGGTAGAATTCAACTGTGAAGCTCTCTAGACCTGGGCTTTTGTTTACTGGAAGATTTCTGATTATAGTTTCAATTTCCATGCTTGTGATGGGTCTGTTAAGATTTTCTATTTCTTCTTGGTTCAGTTTTGGAAAGTTGCACTTTTCTAAGAATTTGTCCATTTCTACCAAGTTGTCCATTTTATTGGCATATAAGTGCTGATAGTAGTCTCTTATGATTCTTTGTATTTCTGTGTTGTCTGTCGTGATCTCTCCATTTTCATTTCTAATTTTATTGATTTGATTTTTTTTCTCTTTCTTTCCTGATAAGTCTGGCTAATGGTTTGTCAATTTTATTTATCCTTTCAAAGAACCAGCTTTTTGCTTTGTTGATTTTTGCTATGGTCTCGTTTGTTTCTTTTGCATTTATTTCTGCCCTGATTTTTTTCTTTAACTTTAAAGTCAAGTCAGCTTCCTTTCAAGATTCTGCCTCACTGGAAGGTTAGAGCTCGAATGGAAACAATTCCATGACTGAGAGGGAACAGCATAGAGTACCATCCAGACCTAAAAAGACTGAGAGAAAGTGAGCTTGATTCAGATAAAATCTTAACAGTTTTCTTTAAAAAATTGTTTGTTCAGTTGTGTTGTCTTAGTGGCAGCGTGCAGGATCTTAGCTGAGGCATGTGGCTCTCTATATGGTGCACTGACTCAGCTGTTCTGCAGCATGTGGGATCTTAGTTCCCTGACCAGGGATCAAGCCCCCAGCCACTTCATGGCAAGATGGATTCTTAATCACTGGACCACCAGGGAAGTCCATGTCTGAGAGCTTTAATTTCTAGAGTAAATCGGTTGTGCACTCAGGTCCCTTTGTTGTTTACCAAATTAAGCAGCCTCTGGTTTGCATAGTCATAAGAATTTTGTTTTATTTAGTTTCCCCCAGGCTTAGTGAGTCTAAAGGAGTTATAGTCACAGAGCATTTGTTAGAATATCCATATAGAAAGTTTTACTTATATTAATGTAATAAATAGCTTTTCAGAAAACTTCCTAAGATGGTTCATTATTCATGCACGGCTTTGAATAGTGGGCTTTTGTAATAGTGGGTTTTCTCTGATTAAAATAAGATTTCACTTTTGAAGTCTCTGACACGTATGGGAAAATATTTAGCAATAGACACATATGTAACATAATAAATTAAATATATAGTGTTTTTAAAGGACAGTCTATAATACTTGAAGAAGAAGAGTTTAGAATATGTTATTGAATTGGGCCTAGATGGGGTATTCTATGAAAAGCATTTTTATGAAGTGATAAGTAGATTTTTCATGGTTAAGTGTTGATTATCTGCCAGTGATATTTCAGCGTATCTTTGCATATAGGAAATGGAAGTTTGTTTACGTATTTTGTTAGCTTCATGTACACATTACAATACAAAGAAAAACACAGTGGAAAAGTGAAGAGTACCTTGGTAGTCCATGTGATAATAGTTCCAAGTGAAAACCTTCACATATGAAAAGACCCTGTTATTGAAGTTCATTTCTTCTTGAAAAGACTTGCTTTGTACCTGGGATTCTGAGCTGCAACTGATTCTTTCTACCAGCTGGAATTTCAAGTGTCCCTCCCTCTGCCACAACAGGATGAAGGGGCCCCAGGCTAGAATGCACCAGGGCTAAGTTCCTAGACATCTCTCCCAGAAGGAAAACAATAGACTGCTGGCATTTTTAAGTCGATAAGAAGGAGGAAACCACTTGGAACTCAAGAGAAATTAGTTGGTAATGATCTTAAAGGTGGCCGTGAACATTTGCAGTTGCAAAGCACAACATCTTTCAGCAAAGAGGCTCTTGATAGAGGAAATAACTGGTCACTTTGAACAAGAAACAAAATCGGCTTGATTCACACGAATAATCAGCCAAGCTTGAAAAATGCGAGGAAGTAAATCCAGACCCAACTTAATGTTAAGGTAACAGCTGCTTAGCCACTCCAGAGATTCTCACCAATTCCCTAGTTCAAAGCAAGAGCAGTTTGTTCTATAGTTGTTTGTTCTTACATAACCATGAGGTAAAATACATTTGAACTTTCCCTTTCTGTCCATTGAAGCGGTTTGATTTCTCTCAATAATTTTTTTCTCTAAATTTTGGAAAGTCTCAACTTAGAAACTTTAGAAACTTTCCCAAATATTGTTATAACTATAGGTGGATACCATCTCCTTATTATAATTTCATGCCTGGAATGGACAAATGTAAGTTCACCAGGTATAATTTTGCAGCAATTGGGGTGTTCAAGAAATGTTACTTTTATTTGATTTAAATTTAGCTAAAATGTATTTAGGGCTTCCTCACTAGCTCAGACGGTAAAGCATCTGCCTGCAATGCAGGAGACCCAGGTTCAGTCCCTGGTTTGGGAAGATACCCTGGAGAAGGAAATGGCAACCTACTCCAGTATTTTTGCCTGGAGAATTTCATGGAGAGAAGAACCTGGCAGGCTACAGTCCGTGGGGTTGCAAAGAATCAGAAACTACTGAGTGACTAACACAAAGAAACAATTTTAAATCTCCAGATATCAAGGCTGGCAGGAAAATCAGTCTCAGTTACTTGGTCCCTCACTTCCTGGAATTTCAAACTCACCAAAATACAGAAAGTGATCCCTTTTGGTTTGGGCAGCACAGGTTACCTTTGTGATGCCCTGAGAACCAGGCTCTGTGGCATGCTGAGCCACCCACAAGTGCTGGGTTTTAGCTTCTCCAGGCCCAGTTAGAGCCTCGCTAACTCTGTGGGCTGTAACTCCCCAGGCCTTATGGAAATGAGATAGCTCAATATCTCTGATTCTGTCTTTTTCACCAATTATGAGAAGTCACTCCCTTCTATCCCTTTAAGCTGGGGAAACAAAAACACAAAAGAAAAGCTGTATGTGGGATATTTCTTTTTCTTCTTGGTCTTTCCTCAAAGCAAAGAAACACAGAACTTGGTGTATGTGGCAGGATTGGGGGTGGAGAGGATATAGTAAAAAGAATAGTGATAGAACAAGATAAAACAGTATGTGCTGCTTCATACGTAGTTAACATCTTTTACAGAATATGCTGCTAACAGGACTTATCTGTATCTGCATGTTAATAATGGGAACACTTCATCTATTCTCATAGAAGATGAAAAAACCAGCATTTTCTAGAGTGATTAAAGGGATGAATGGGACATTTTTATACCCAGAAACAGGTTTAATGAGGCCCTATTCTATGGATATAAGAGATGCGCAGGTATCAGGAATCTAAGAATTTCTACGTGGCTTCAAGTATACACTAGAATATTAGAATTACTTAAAAGTGAGAGTGAAGTTGCTCAGTTGTGTCCAACACTTTGCGACCCAGTGCATTATACAGTCAATGGAATTCTCTAGGCCAGAATATTGGAGTGGGTAGCCTATCCCTTCTCCAGGGGATCTTCTGAACCCAGGAACCGAACCAGGGTCTCCTGCATTGCAAGCAGATTCTTTACCAACTGAGCTATCAGAGAAGCCCAGAAGTACTTTAGATTTACTCTTATAAGTAATTAATCTAAGAGTAAGAGTAATTGAAGTCCCTCAGTTACTGCAGTGGCAGATGGTAACTGCAGCCACAAAACTAAAAGATGCTTTCTCCTTGGAAGAAAAGCTGTGACCAACCTAGATAGCATATTAAAAAGCAGAGACATTATTTTGCTGACAAAGGTCCGTCTAGACAAGGCTATGGTTTTTCCTGTGGTCATGTATGGATGTGACAGTAGGACCATAAAAAGGCTGAATGCCAAAGAATTGATGCTTTTGAACTGTGGTGTTGGAGAATACTCTTGAGAGTCCCTTGGACTGCAAGGAGATCAAACCAGTCAATCCTAAAAGAAATCAGTCCTGAATATTCATTGGAAGGACTGATGCTGAAGCTGAAGCTCAATACTTTGGCCACCTAATGTGAAAAGCCGATTCATTGGAAAAGACCCTGATGCCTGAAAAATTGAAGGCACAAGAAGGGGACAACAGAGGAAGAGATGATTGGATGACATCACTGACTCAATGGACATGAGTTTGAGCAAGCTCTGGGGGATTGTGAAGGACAGAAAACCCTGGTGTGCTGCATTTTATGGGTTGGCAGAGAGGTGGACACAACTGAGCAACTTAACAAAAACAACTACAGTCCTAAAGAGTGCCTTGCAGTTAGTCTTTCAGTATCAGCATCAACTAAGTCTTTCATGTTCATTTCCTAAAGATGAATGATCTCAGACAGTTCCCTGAATTCCGATGCTCATTCTGGGTGAAGTGCTAATGGAGAGCTCATTGTGAGCATTTCCCCATGCTTTCGCATAGGCAGATCAAATGTGTAACGCTGCAAAAGGAAATGTTGGCCCTGAGTTCCTGTGGGCACCAAACATTTCTGAGCATCATCATAGACTATAGGCTGTGATTTTTTTTAAATTAATAATTAAACTTCCTTAAAGGCAATGGCACCCCACTCCACTACTCTTGCCTGGCAAATTCCATGGACGGAGGAGCCTGGTGGGCTGCTGTCCATGGGGTCGCGAAGAGTTGGACACGACTGAGCAACTTCACTTTCACATTTCACTTTCATGTGTTGGAGAAGGAAATGGCAACCCACTCCAGTGTTCTTGCCTGGAGAATCCCAGGGGCGGCAGAACCTGGTGGGCTGCCGTCTCTGGGGTCACACAGAGTCGGACACAACTGAAGCTACTCAGCAGCAGCAGCAGCAAACTGGTTTTATTTAATGTGCTTGCTGTGTAAGAAAGTACATGATTCTTGAGTAAAACGACATTTAATTTTCTAATCAATGCCGTAGAGATGCTTTCTTGCATTTATTTCTACCCAGTTCTGAATTATATGTTGATTGTGTGTAATGGATGTTTAGTAAGGAATAGGGGACAAAATTAGATGCTATTCTAAATAGCTCATGCCTGGTTTTAATGTCAAATGGCTTCTATTTTCTGTAATTATCTATGAATAGTAAGTCCTGGGGTCTGTCAGTTCAGTGTTTTCTGAAGAGAAGCCATGTCACCATCACTGGGGAACTTGTTAGAACTGACCCAGCCCAAACTTACTGAATCAGGATCTGCATTTATTAGGTACATAAAAGTTTAAACAGCCTGTCTTTGGACACAGTTTAGACTGAATTATTTGTGAAACTTTGGAAAAATATGGATGCCAAATTTCCGTAGTAGATCTGAATCAGAATAACTGGAGTTGCATGCAATGTGCATTTTTAAAAAAACTCACAGGTCAAATTTGTATGTACTTCTAACATTTCTTCTAATAATGTGAAGAAAACTACAATAGTAAATGGAAACATGCTTTCAGCATGAATTGTCAACAGGTATTCACTTCAAGTGGTGCACATTTGTTTTTTAACTAAGACAACAGATTTGAGGATTAGCTAGAGTTTATAGATTCAAGTTACTTTTTATGAATTAACACTTTGAATAACTGGAAAATAATTTGGGGAATAAATATTTTTATACTTTTTCCTAAAGTGTACAAAGCATTAAAATATCATTTGAATATTTGATTTTGTGTTGTTTTGATGGCAAAAGTTTTTTCTGGGATGGTATATGACTACTAAAATGATTGTGTAATTTCATATTTGAACTGTCTCTAATAAACATTTATGGGCTTCTCAGGTGGCACTAGTGGTAAAGAACTCATCTGGCAATGCAGAGGACATAAGAGACGTGGGTATGATCCCTGGGTCAGGAAGATCCCCTAGAGAAGGAAATGGCAACCCAGTCTAGTATTCTTGCCTGGAGAATTCCATGTACAGAGGAGCTTGGTGGACTACAGTTCATGGGGTCGCAAAGAGCTGTACACAACTAAGGGACTAACGCTGGGAGCTCAGAGGTAAGGAAACCGCTTGCAATGCAGGAGATGTAATTTAGATCCCTGGGTCAGGAAAATACTCTGGAGAAGGAAATGGCAAACTTGCTTGGGAAATCTCACAGACAGAAGAGTCTGCAGGCTATAGTCCATGGGGTCACAAAGAGTCAGATGTGACTGATGTGAGTTAACATAACATCATAGATAGTAAGAATTTATTATTGGAATTTTCCAGAATAGTGGTAACTTCTGAGTTCTTGCTTTGTTTAGTGTGAAAATAACAGAATAAGGACCCTAGACATAAATTTTAGTGAATTTTTTTTGTCTTAAAAAGTGAGCTTTTGTAATAATAGCAACCAAATAAGAGCAGTAACAATTTCTAGCTTGATTACTATGGTTTTTCATCTGGCTAAAATCTTTTTGGATAAAAACGAAAAAAATTCAGACCAAAGTTCAAGTTCGGTTTTGTTTTGATTCCTAAAAGCTAGATTCTAAGATTGTGTGTTGTGTTTTTAAGGAGAGACAGTTTAGGATTGTTGATCATAACCGTTTTTTATTTGCTTTGGTGTATTGTTTTATTTTGCCCCTTTTCTCTGTGCAAATTATTTCTAATTTAGTCTGGAACATTCATTGATACTTTGATGAATACATATGATACCCTGAGAACTAAAGAATTTATTTTATTGAAAAGTTTTATGAGGTAAAATTGGGGAAGACTTTTGGTGACTCAGTGGAATACAAAATTTTTTGTTCTTTCTCTTCAAAAAAAAGAGACAAAACCCTCATAAACATTTTGTGAAGACTTCCAGTCAATGAATAAATAATATGAGGTTTCAGAAAATTGGTAATAAAATATAAACTCTCCCTGTTAGTTTAAATTGTAAAGATATGCAAAATATATTGTGCCTCACAATATAGCAGAATTGTAGTTTTCTGTGTAGTCATTGGATTAAATACCCAGAAGACTTCTGACTCTCTGCTTTCAGACAGCATGGAAAAAGTGGAGTATCCTAATCTCAAAAATCTAATCAATTTTACTACAGAAATTGCTTTGTTGCTGCTGCTGCTTAGTCGCTTCAGTCGTGTCCGACTCTGTGCGACCCCATAGACGGCAGCCTGCCAGGGCTTCCCTGTCCCTGGGATTCTCCAGGCAAGAACAGTGGAGTGGATTGCCATTTCCTTCTCCAATGCGTGAAAGTGAAGTAGCTCAGTCGTTTCCGACTTGTAGCGATCCCATGGACTGCAGCCTACCAGGTTCCTCTGTCCATGGGATTTTTCCAGGCAAGAGTACTGGAGTGAGGTGCCATCGCCTTCTCCACTAATGGTAATGTCTTAAGTAGAAGGGTTCTCTCAAATGTAATTTTAATATAGTTTTGCCCTTATATTATAGTGTAAATGTAAAACACTTTAGTAAATTTCTGCAGCCTACCAGGTTCCTCTGTCCATGGGATTTTTCCAGGCAAGAGTACTGGAGTGAGGTGCCATCGCCTTCTCCACTAATGGTAATGTCTTAAGTAGAAGGGTTCTCTCAAATGTAATTTTAATATAGTTTTGCCCTCATATTATAGTGTAAATGTAAAACACTTTAGTAAATTTCTGACTGGAAGGTAATCTACATTCTCCTCTTATAAGAGAATCCAACTTACGAGCAGTAACTTCTAATTTGCTAAATCTCTCCCTCAGTAAATCCTAGTGAGCCTCATCGAAAATGGTGAATCTTATTCTAATATTTTAAAATGGTAATTAATTCACAGTACAAAGGGTATTGTGAGGTACCTCCTAAATGTTTTGTAGCATTGAACTGACAGTTTTTAAAAAAAAAGCACAATTCTGAAGTCAACAAATTTGATGGCACTTCAAAATACAAGTGTTGGTATAGTTAGAAGTCAGCTAACTAAGTTTATTGCACATTTATGGAATGGTCTGCCATGTGAAAAGCACTATGCCACATCTCTGATTTTGAACCTCTGTCTCTCCATGAGAATACATCAACTCTATTCAATAATCTTACATACTCATCCATTTTATCTCAAATTCTACTATTTAAGAATTCCTTGAGCTACCAAAAGGAAAACCATGGAATCAATGCAAAGTAATCTGATGATAATTCTGAAGGTTTCTGTAATAAAAATAGCTGTAAGTACTAGGTCATGTCATTACCAGATTGTAATTTATAGGGAAAATGTATATTTGGTCCTCTCACGTATATTTGGTTCTCATCCATAGTTCCTGGCTTATAGCTTTCAAAACCCTTGGGATTTTCTGAGCAAAAGGAGCAATGAAATAATATTTAGTCTCTCGTACTTAGTTCTTCAGAACGCTTCTGGAAAGGTGACTTTTGATCCCGTTTGAAGGTGGGGGCCAGTTGCCAGGAGAACCATGTTATTAGAGAGGGACTTTCAGTCTAGTTTGCTCCACCTGTTGGAGGTGGGGGGGGGGAGGCCTGGAGGCTGGATCTATCACCAATGGCCAATGATCAACCATGCCCATGTAATGAAGTTTCTAGGGTTTGGAGAGCTTCTGAGTTGGTAAACATGTGAGGAATGGGGAAAGTGGTGGGTCTGAGCTTGGAGGCTCTGCCCTTTTCCTGTGTTTTCTCCTAGGATCTCTTCATTTGGCTATTTATTCCTGTATTTTGGTATCCTTTTTTATAAAAATTGGTAATCTAGTGAGTCAACAGGTTTTTCTGAGTTCTCTGAGCCATTCTAGCAAATTATTCAAACCTGAGAAGTGGTGGGAACCTCTTGATTTATAGCAAGTCAGTCAGAGGTACATGTAATATCCTGCATTTGGGACTGGCATACTGAGTTGGAGGGGGTCATAGTTACCTCCAGTTTTAGCCCATCAGTTAGAAGCACAGGTAACAATCTGGGCTTCCCTTTGGTGTCTGAAGTGGAGAAGAGTATAGCAAGACTGAGCTCTTTACCTGAGGAATCTGATGCGACCTTTAGATGTATAGTGTCAGAATCGAACTGAATTCTTGGGCAGACTGCTGGTGCCCTGGAATTGCTTGTTGATGTGGGAAGGCCTCCAAACACACGCTAGTTGAAATTGGGTCCAGGAAACCCTTTTGGAATCATATCAAGGAACATTTGGAAGAATTTTAAATTTTAATTTCTCCCTTATTTCTGTTTAAACCCCATTTTCTATTATCATTCAGAATTTCCAAGCACAAATATTCCACAGACTTGAGGGAAAAAAAGGAAAATTATTAAAACAATGGAGGGTAGACAAAGTTATCTGTTTATATTAGTTGAGTATAAACAGTTAAACATGTTAATTGATAAGGCGAACTTTAACAAGGAAAGAGACTAATTATGGTGACAGTCAAAGATAAGGATGAAATGAATATTCTTAAATCAAGAAAAAAAGGAAAACCAAGACAAATGATAAATATTTTTTCTTCCCGTTTTGTCCCATAGTGAAATTATTTTTCTAAAAGCAAATGATTGAATAAAAATCCCGAAGTCCCAATTTACCCTTGTAAGATACTGATTTTCCTCTGTAGGAAAAGGCTGTGGGAACAACACTGCCTCAACTGCTAGCCAAAGCACAAACTAGATTACCTAGTAGGGCTTTTCCATTTCTAATTTCTAAACCCTTATATTAATAGATTTTCCTGTTTAATTTTTATGCTCTCAATGGGAGTCCCAAAACGCTGGTTAAAAAAAAAAAAAAGGTTCAAGATGAAAACTGCTTATTCTCTGATAGTAAGGGGAAAAGAAAACCTATTCATTTTACTCTGTTAAATTAGTTATTGTTAGTCACTCAGTCATGCCTGACTCTTTGCAACTCTGTGGACTATAGCTCACCAGGCTCCTCTGAGCATGGAATTCTCTAGGCAAGAATACTGGAGTGGGTTGCCATTTCCCTTCTTCAGGGGATCTTCCTCATGTGGGATCAAACTCAAGTCTTCTGCATCGTAGGCAGATTCTTTACCATCTGAGCCACCAGAGAAACTCCTGTTAAGTAAATATAGTAAATATTCACACCTTCATTCATACAACAAATATTCTTTGAGTGTCTGCTGTGTGCCATGCTCTATTTTATACATGTATGAAATGTTGGCATCTTAATTCCTAATCAATCTAATGCCATGATTAAAGAAATAATAATATTAAAAGTAATGTCTAAAGCTCAACATTCAGAAAACTAAGATCATGGCATCTGGTCTCATCACTTCATGGGAAATAGATGGGGAAACAGTGGAAACAGTATCAGACTTTATTTTTCTGGCCTCCAAAATCACTGCAGGTGGTGATTGCAGCCATGAAATTAAAAGATGCTTACTCCTTGGAAAAAAAGCTATGAACAACCTAGATAGCATATTCAAAAGCAGAGACATTACTTTGCCAACAAAGGTCGGTCTGATCAAGGCTATGGATTTTCCAGTGGTCATGTATGGATGTGAGAGGGACTGTGAAGAAGACTGAGCGCCGAAGAATTGATGCTTTTGAACTGTGGTGTTGGAGAAGACTCTTGAGAGTCCCTTGGACTGCAAGGATGTGGGGTGGGAGGTGGGAGGGGGCTTCGGCATTGGGAGATTGTGTTCACCTATGGCTGATTCGTGTCAATGTATGGCAAAACAAATACAGTATTGTAATTTTAAAAATAAATAAATAAATAAATAAATTTAAATTAGGGAGGAAAAAAAAAAAAACCACAACCAGTCCATTCTAAAGGAGATCAGTCCTGGGTGTTCTTTGGAAGGAATGATGCTGAAGCTGAAACCCCAGTAATTTGGCCACCTCATGGGAAGAGTTGACTCACTGTAAAAGACTCTGATGCTGGGAGGGATTGGGGGCAGAAGGAGAAGGGGACAACAGAGGATGAGATGGCTGGATGGCATCACCGACTCGATGAACAAGAGTTTGGGTGAACTCCGAGAGTTGGTGATGGATAGGGAGGCCTGGGCATGCTGCAATTCATGGGGTCTCAAAGAGTTGGACATGACTGAGTGACTGAACTGAAGTGAACTGATACATAGTGTGCTTCACAAATGAAAAGTCCATATTAATTACATAAAATAAGGAAGGAGTCTATATGAGAAAAAGATTCTTGTCCTCAATTATCAACAGTCATTCTGTATGTGCTGCTATCCATCCCATTTCCTCATTTAGCAAGTCTTGTAGCTGTGCTCTTTGAGGCTATAGAGGGTGGAGTGTTGGAGAAGATGGTCTAGTTTTCATTGTCAGTCCCCTGTATCCGCTCTAATATTTCCCTGTGTTAGTTCTAGGTAACAAGATCCCTAGGACCTGGGATACAACTTATCACTCAGTTCAGTTGCTCAGTCCTGTCTAACTCTTTGCAACCCCATGGACTGCAGCACGTCAGGCCTCCCTGTCCATCACCAGCTCCTGGAGTTTACTCAAATGCATGTCCATTGAGTCAGTGATGCCATCCAACCGTCTCATCCTCTGTTGTCCCCTTTTCCTCCCGCCTTCAATCCTTCCCAGCATCAGGGTCTTTTCAAATGAGTCAGTTCTTCGCATCAGGTGGCCAAAGTATTGGAGTTTCAGCTTCAGCATCAGTCCTTCCAATGAATATTCAGGACTGATTTCCTTTAGGATGGACTGGTTGGATCTATCTCCTTGCAGTCCAAGGGACTGTCAAGAGTTTTCTCCAACTTAACACTAGATTGGGAGAAAAGGGGATGATTTTCCCCAGACTTGCTTGGGATATAGTAGTTAAAGCACTCTGCAACTTCTGTGGGATGGAAATGTGCCAGAAACTTGTAATTGAGAGTGAATAAAGCAGAGGTCAATGCCCTCAAGGATCTTGCAGTTTAGAGAGGGAAGTGGATATAACCTAGTCACTTATGATGTAGTAAAGTTATGTACTTACATTTGAAACAAAATAGTGAGTTTCTCATATTTATTTATCTATATGTAAAAATGAAAAAAATCTACTTAATCAGTATTGGCAGAAGGTTATTAAATATATTAAAAGTTTGAGAAAGTACTTCATTAAAATTAAAAACTTCTGCTCTGTGAAAGTCAAGGTCAAAAGGATGACAAGACAAGCCACAGACTTAGAGAAAATATTTACAAAAGTCTTTTTGGTGCAAAAATAAAGATAAAGGACTGCTATCTAGAATATACAAAGAACTTTAAAAAAATGCAACAAGAAAACAAACAAAAAAAAACTATGTAAAAATGGCCCCAAAACTTTTAACAGACACCTCACCAAATAAAATATACAGATGGCAAATAAACATGTGAAAAGATGTTCTTTTTCATATGTCATCAGGGAAATACACATTAAAAAATGAGATACTACTACACACCAATTACAATGGCCAAAATATGGAACAGGATGCACCAAATGCTGGTGAGATGCAGTACGAATAGGGGCTCACATTATTTGCTGGTGAGAATGCAAAATGGCATTGCCACTTTGGAAGACAGATTGGCAGTACCTTACAAAACTAATAAAAATACTCTTAGTATATGATGCCGTGATCATGCTCCTTGGTAATGATCCAAAGGAGTAGAAAATGTACGTCCACATGAAAACCAGTACATGGATGTTTTTAGCAATTTGATTAATAACTGACAAGACTTGGAAGCAACCAGGTTATCCTTCAGTAGTTGAATAGATAAATTATGGCAATACATTCAGACAACGGAATATTATTCAGTGCTAAAAAGAAATGAGCTATCAAGTCATGAAAAGACATGGAGGAAAATTAAATATATATTTCTAAGTGGAAGAAATCAATCTGGAAAAGCTCCACACTGTATGATCTCAACTATATGTCATTCTGGAAAAGGCAAAACTATGGAGACTGTAAAAGAGATCAGTGGTTGCCAGGGGTAGGAGGGATGAATAGGTGGAGGATAGAAGATTTTAGGGAAGTGAAAATACTCTGTGTAATATTACAATGATACGTGTCATCATATATTTGTTCAGATACATACAGTGTACAAAGATAAAGGTGAACCTTCACGTATACTGTAGACTTTGGATGATTATGATGTATCAATGCAGGTTCATTAGTATTAACAAATATACTACTCTTTTGTTACATTTTGGGGATGTTGATAACATGGTAAGCTATGCATGTTCAGAGGCAGGGAGGGTATGGGAAATCTTAGTACTTCCCCCTCAATTCTGCTGTGAACTTTAAACTGCTTTGAAAAAACCTCTCAGAAACAAAAAGAGTGTGGGAAAGATGAACAGCAGAAACAACAAACCTGTAAAAGAATTATTCACTGTAAGAAATAATAAATTTTGTCTAATATACAATAAACTTTAAGTATTAAAATGTTAAGTTATGAAAAGATAGACAACATTGACTTGTCGGTATCAAACACAAAATACACACACACACTACTCTCTGCTTAGTTATTTGTTGCCAATATAAGAATGAACAGGTTAAAATATCCATGTATCAACTGATTTCATGAAACTTAAGTCCTAAAAAAGATGACTTCACAATTAGGGAGACTACATACACACGATTACTTTTTAAATTATTTCTTTACTTAAAACATATTTTGAGGGTTTCCCTGTTGGCTGAGTGGTAAAGCATCCACATGCCAGTGCAGGAGGCATGGGCTTGATATCTGAGCCAGGAAGATCTCACATACTGAGAAGCAACTAAGCCCATTCACCACAGCTATTGAGCCTGCTCTCTAGAACCTGAGAGCCACAACTACTGAGCCCACGTGCTGCAGTTACTGAAGCCCATGCTCCCTAGAGTCTGTCCTCTACAACAAGAGAAGCCTGTAAAGAGAAAAGTTTCCTGTGCAGCAATGAAGATCCAGCTCGGCCAAAATTAGATAAATAAAATGATTTTTAAAAAAAAACATATTTTGGAAGAAAACATACTCACAAGTATTGCTTTAGTATTTTATGGAGCACATATTAGCATCGCCTGCCTATCGTGCTTTTCTTTGACTTGTGGACAGGAAGAGGAAGGGTCTTAAAACTGAAAAATAGCATACGCAAGTGTGCAGATGTGCGATGTGGCACATGGTGAAAAGAGCACTGCTGTTGAGGGCCAAGAAACATGCAAGGAATGGCAGAGATTTGCTGTGAGGCAGGCGGGCAGGGGTCAGTTTGTGACAGGAACTCAATAACTTCTTTGCCTTTTATTCCTAACGCTATCTCTGGTAAACTTAAAAGTACATAATATTTTAGCTGTTTATATTTTTCTACTTTTCTTAGAACTTGCCATATTTCATTATCAATGAGCTCTCTATATGTAGGCCATAGAGTTTCACCTAACCAATCCTTCATTTAAGTCCTTACTAATCTGGAAGAAACACAAGCTGGAATCAAGATTGCCGGGAGAAATATTAATAACCTCAGATATGCAGATGACACCACCCTTACGGCAAAAAGTGAAGAGGAACTAAAAAGCCTCTTGATGAAAGTGAAAGAGGAGAGTGAAAAAAAGTTGGCTTAAAGCTCAACATTCAGAAAATGAAGATCATGGCATCCGGTCCCATCACTTCATGGGGAATAGATGGGGAAACAGTGGAAACAGTGTCAGACTTTATTTTGGGGGCTCCAAAATCACTGCAGATGGTGACTGCAGCCATGAAATTAAAAGATGCTTACTCCTTGGAAGAAAAGTTATGACCGACGTAGACAGCATTACTTTGCCAACTAAGGTCTGTCTAGTCAAGGCTATGGTTTTTCCTGTGGTCATGTATGGATGTGAGAGTTGGACTGTGAAGAAGGCAGAGCGCCGAAGAATTGATGCTTTTGAACTGTGTTATTGGAGAAGACTCTTGAGAGTCCCTTGGACTGCAAGGAGATCCAACCAGTCCATTCTGAAGGAGATCAACCCTGGGATTTCTTTGAAAGGAATGATGCTAAAGCTGAAACTCCAGTACTTTGGCCACCTAATGCGAAGAGTTGACTCATTGGAAAAGACTCTGATGCTGGGAGGGATTGGGGGCAGGAGGAGAAGGGGACGACAGAGGATGAATGGCTGGATGGCATCACTGACTCGATGGACGTGAGTCTGAGTGAACTCCAGGAGTTGGTGATGGACAGGGAGGCCTGGTGTGCTGCAGTTCATGAGGTCGCAAAGAGTGGGACACGACTGAGCGACTGAACTGAACTGAACTGAATGTTCTACACATGTGCTCCATAGTTTACACGCAAAATTATGCTAATTTTCACAAATTTTGCAAAAGCAGTATTAGTAAACTGGTTTTAGAGTTGAGAACACTAAAATGGAATCTATATGTGAATTCTACCTATCTCAAAGTTCACTTTACTCTAGTAATTGGTTTTTGTGATGGTATTTCTGCAAGTGAGTTCCTCAGAGGATAAAGCATGAGGAAAAAGCATTCTGTGATTACGTTAGTAAGAGGACCAGAGCACACTCCCTCCCTTGAAGACTCTCCATGAGCTTAGGACATTAAAGTCCCTATGTATTTCTGAAACAAAGAAACCCATTTCATTTTCTTCATATGAGCATTTTAGAAACTGTCAGAGAATTCTTTTTTCCTTCTCTCTCTCTCTCTCTCTCTCTTTTTTTTTTTTTTGGTAAAACATCTAACATTCCAGGACATACTTTGGGAAACTTTGTATATTGGAAGAAACTTATTAATAAGAATTCAACTTATTTAGAATCCAAGAAATATAAACCTTATTCTATACTCTCAAATTAATGTTTGTCACAATCAGGGTCATGAACTCACTGGGTTGTGAAATCAATGAAGTGGATCCCAAACAGTATGTGGGAAACAAAGTAAAACAAATAGTATAGAAAATATCAGGGTTGCATGCAGTAAGTACTGAATTCATGAAAATTTTTACTGGGGCACGGTGTAGAATACATTTCTTTCCATGATCATGGCCAATACCATCTAAAGCCATTCCTTTTATTAAAGTTGCATGAATTGTTTGTTATGCAGGAATTATGATGATAACAAATGCTTGAACTGTAGTAAATTAACTGTAATCCCATGGCTAACTAAAAACCAGTTATTACTTAAAATTAGATAATTTTAGAGCTGAATTATCTCTTAGAGGGAAAACCAAAATAGAGTTTTAGTGATTTGTCAAGGTCAGACAGCTGTTAGCTGGGCCTAGAACACAGTTTCTGATTTGTACACTAATATTCTTTTACTTGTTAGCATGTGGGTGTGTGGTGTGTGTGTGTATATATGTGTGTATGCCCATGCGCTCAGTTGTGTCTGACTCTTTGCAACCTCATGGACTGTAGCCAACCAGGCTCCTCTGTCCAGGGGATTTTCCTGGCAAGAATACTGGAGTGGGTTGCCATTTCCTCCTTCAGAGGATGTTCCCAACCCAGGGATCAAACCCATGTCTCCTGGGTCTCTGGCATTGCAGGTGGATTCTTTACTGCTAAGCTACTAGGGAAGCCCCAGTTGTCAGTATAGTGAAGTCTCTCAGTTGCGTCCGACTCTTTGCGGCCCCAGGGACGGTAGCCTACCAGGCTCCACTGTTCATGGGATTTTCTAGGCAACAATACTGAGGTGGGCTGCCATTTCCTTCTTCAACAGACCTTCCCAACCCAGGGATTGAACCCGGGTCTCCTGCATTGCAGACAGACGCTTTACCGTCTGAGCCACCAGGGAAGTTCATTGTCAAGCTTGCTGCTGCTGCTGCTGCTAAGTCGCTTCAGTCGTGTCCGACTCTGTGCGACCCCACAGACGGCAGCCCAGCAGGTTCCACCGCCCCTGGGATTCTCCAGGCAAGAACACTGGAGTGGGTTGCCATTTCCTTCTCCAATGCATGAAAGTGAAAAGTGAAAGTGAAGTCGCTCAGTCGTGACCCCATGGACTGCAGCCCACCAGGCTCTTCCGTCCATGGGATTTTCCAGGCAAGATTGAAATAATTTTTATTTATAGAACATGAGATTATTTCTTTTTAATAAATAAGAAAAATAGGCACAGAATTCAGCAAATCATTCTGACAGTAAGTCAATGATAGGTTGCAAAAATGCTTAAGGCTTTAATTGAAGGAAAAAGTAATTTAGAGATACTTCAGTGCTTCAGTCTAATTATAATTCACAGCTAATCACTAACTAATTAACCCGTTACTGGTGGGGCCATTCACTTCTTTGGTTTCTCACTTGAACGTGTGTGTCCTGTATCTACCATTCTGAGACGACTTAGTAGATAACACAGCAGTAAACACAAACCCCTCCGTGTATAAGCTAAAGATGCAACCTTTAAATAATGAATTTGAAGTATTCCCCTCTAAACTCACACGATGTTTTCTGAGAAGAAAAGGAACTATGACTTACCGAAGCATTTCTTAGCAAAACACCCAGTAACTTCTACACGTGTTATTTTAGACAGGTCTCTGTGAGACTCCTTCCAGTGGAAGTCTTGAAAATTATACCTAAATTTGTGCCTATTCATTCTTCTCTCATGGTCTGAGCTGGGGAGGGAGTGTCAGAGATCGGTCAGTAGAAGTTGGAAATATTTCCTTTTCTACCTCTCTTGCTCCCTGGAAAGCGCCCATGAGAGTCTGCCCTAGGATTCCTAGGACCTGTCCCTGGATTCCAGCAAACCCTTCTCAAGTCTCTGGAGCTCAGGTTGGCGCTATCTCCTCCCAGAAAGGTCCAGGCCACAAAGGGCAGAAATCTTTTGATAACTTAA
Source organism: Nanger dama (assembly GCA_917880005.1). Classification (NCBI taxonomy): domain Eukaryota; kingdom Metazoa; phylum Chordata; class Mammalia; order Artiodactyla; family Bovidae; genus Nanger; species Nanger dama. The sequence continues at coordinate 17,645,007 of CAKJTW010000001.1, forward strand.
TCTTGGTGAGAGGAAGAGACGCCTAGGCCTGTGTACTCCAGTGATAAACGAAAGCACCCGGGTGACTCAAGGAAGAGACACGGCAACGTTTAAAACTAATACAAACGAATACTGCGTAAACAAGAACTGAACGGGGGTAGGAACCATCCCCACCAAACGTGGTAGGGGGCTGGTGTGCGGAGTGGAGACGACTGAGTCGTGACAACCTGGAGGTTCCGGGGCGGGGGCTGCGGGGCGGTTCTCCCCGGGAGACCCGGCTGGGAGAGCAGGCAGGGTAGCAGGAGGTGAATTTCCTAAAGCCCAGGACCGACCCTCGGACCTTCCCGATTCCTAGAATGAACTCAAAGCCGGTCCTTCCAGGCGGGGCCAGCGGCTCCCCTGGGATCGCCACCGAGATCGCCTCCGCCCCGTCGCGGGGAAGGAGAAGATTCCGGGATGGGGAACCGTGCGGGCGGCAAACCCCGGCCACTCAAGCGGCCCCGCGCCCCCACCCGGCCCCCGTGCGGCTTCAAAGCCCGACCCTGCCTGGGGCCGGCCGCGGGCACCGACCGTCCTCCCCGCGCCTGCAGCGCCCGCCCCTGGCCGTCCTGGCGGGCGCGCGGGGGGCGCGGGCCCAGGCCCCGCGTGACGTGGGCGCCGCGGCGGGAGGGGCCGCCCGGGCGCGGGTCGAGGGGGGCCTCTGGCCCACTTATTAGCGCCCCGCGGGTCGCCGGCAGCGAGCAGACGACCGCTCGGCGAGCCACGGGAGCCGGCGAGCGGCCCACTCCTCCCACTCCTCCGCCTGCCTCCTCCCCTCCGGCTCCTCCCGCCCCCACCTCGGAGCGAGCCGCGGAGGCGCCCTCTCCCTGCCTCTTTCTCCCGCTCCCGCTCGCTCGTCCGTCTCTCTCGCTAATACTTCCCCCTGCCGTGTTCCTGGGGACCAAAGCATTCTCAGCGCTAACCTTAGGGACCCACGGTGCGCGAAAAGCCTAGAAAAAGCCGCTGCGGACAGAGATAGCTGGAAGCCCCTCGTCCCTCCCCCCTGCCTCTGCCGGCGCAGCCCTGTGCCCGGCTCGCAGCACCTTCTCTCCTGAACACTCTGTTTGGGAGGACGGGGTGAGAAGGTGAAGTGGAAAGAACTGCAGAGCAGAGGGGGCCAGGCTCAGAGCTCAGATTTCATTTTCATTGAAGCCAAGCACGGAAGATCAGGTTTTTTTTTTTTTTTTTTCAAATTCTGCATTTTTTTTTTTTTTCCTTTTTCCAAGAAACTTACTTTGGGGGGAAGGTTTTGCTCTGGGCATTTGCTTTGCCCAGCAGTTGAAAAGTGAACTCGACTCGTGATGGTTCTCCTGTCACTTTGGTTGATAGCAGCCGCTCTGGTAGAGGTTAAGACTTCAGCTGATGGACAAGTAAGTGGAAAATAATAACAATAAAAAACTCAAACCCAACCTTTTCCCCGAAACAGTTCCTCCCCCTCTTTCCCCTCCTCTCTCTCCTCCTCCCCCCCTCCCACCCTTTCCCTGTTATCTGGTGCCTTCACGGTCGGTGTTTTCGAGGGCTGGGCGCAGCGTGCGGGGCTTTCGGGGGTGGTGGGGGTTACACTGCATGGGAGCCCAGGCTTGTCACCCCTCGGGCTTCACTTTGCGGCATTCTGAACAATTCCCGGTGACCCGACTGCAGCCAATTCGCATCCTCGCCGGGCCATCTGGGTTTCCCTTTTCCGGAGGGCGGTGTGGGCGCTTGAATGAAGTTCTGGACGCTGGGTCCAGGATCCCAGGGCTCCGACTGCAGCAGCCGGAGTCGAGTTCGCGGGGCTTTCTCTCCTGCTCACTGACTCACAGCTCTTTTCGGGCAGCCGGAGGCGGGGGTTTCAGGAAATCCTTGGGCCGGACAGGGAGCGATCCAGTAGACACGTGTCCTGGGAGTACCGCGGCCGGGCTGGGGTTTGACAGTTGGGGAGGGGGCCCCGGGGACGTTTCCTGCCCTGCGTTTTCCTGGGCAGAGAGGCTGGAGGCGCCGGCCGCTCTTCTCCCCTCCCCCTCTACACAACTCCTCCTCTTTTTAAAGCGAAGTTGAGTACTGCTCTGTTTCTTTTCGGCCCAGCCCCCACCATTTGGAGCCTCAAGGTGAAGCCCGATGCTCTCAGAAGAGTCCTTGAGAAGGCTCGGCGGGACGAGCCGAGCCCTGTGTAGTCAGTCACAGCAGCGCAGGGCCGCTGGGGCTCTGGGTACAGAATTTCTCCGTGAGTTTTTGTAGCGTCTCTTGGTCTGCTTGGTCTGACCATAGGATGAGAAAGTAAGAGACTCGTTCTAGTTGCTGCCTGACCTCAAATCTGATCAATCAGGATTTAGACTTCTGTTTTGCACGTATAAATTGGGAGACTTTCTTTCTATTCCTGACCCAATATCTGGAGTTTTCCAAAGAGAATATTGAGTGTCAGGATTTATTTTTGCTGGCTTCGTAAATGTGAAAAGTTAAAACGAGCAAACGACACCCTGTCCCAAATTGCAGTTGCATTCCCGTCACGGGAACCTTCTACAAACCAGGGTGCAGCGGTTAGGCACCAATCCCAGTCTCCGGCGTCGCCTGATTAGTCAGCTCCTGAAAAGCATTAATGGTGGAAATAAAACGCATGAGGTGATAAGATGAAACCCAGTAACTGTTTCTTTTTCTTACTTTCCCCCTCCTTTCCAGGCTGGTAATGAAGAAATGGTGCAAATAGGTAAGCCTTATTCTCAGATGTCACTCTTATCTTGGTAGGGAATGAAGTAAGCTAAGCTAAATATTGTTTCTGAAATTACTCCCATTGATGATTAAAGAAGTAATCGGTGGTCCAGGAACATTTCTGTTCTTCTCTTCCTCTTTACAGAGGAAGGAGTCACTTGCCTCAGGCTGAATTGTAGTGATGTAAAAATTGTCCTGCAGTTGGACTTTTCAGGTGTCAATTTACTATCTGTCTTTGGACAAGCCACTGGTAGGTACTTGAAAGATGATGGAGGGACTGGAAGAAGATACGGAGATAATCAAATGAAATCAACTTCTGTAAGATTAGGTGGAACACATTTGATTAGAAGAGAAAGTGTAAGAATGCTACAAAGAAGAGAAAAATAAAGTACAGATGATGGAAAGTTTTCTCTTAAAATTTTTCCAGCTTTGAATAATCCGTCTGATGACTTTTTTTATACCATCTGCTTTAAAATCATTCTGCTATTGTGTAAGATATGTTAGGCCTTTTGCAGATAACATCTAAAACCTCGGTATTGCCTGATGATAAAGGACTTATTCCCATTTTATGGGTGAGGAGACTGAGGCTCACAGAGTGTGTCTTGTAAAATGTCCCTCCAAAGTCCATGGTCTTTTTTGAAGCTGTTCATAATAATATATTTGTTCTGAATTCAGAGACTGAAAGTCATCAGTCAAGAAGCTGGGCTCCGTTCAGTCTTTTCATACACATTTAACTTGAGTTACTTTAAAAGATAGTTTTCTTTTGGCACAGTAGTCTGTGTATTCTGTATTTGTCAAGTGATACTGTAAAGTCATCTTTTAGACAAAAAGCTTTTATTACTGCAGACTTTGTTACAAATTGTTGCCTATGTGCTGTGTGCCAGGCACAGTGCTAATTGCTCGATGTGCCTTATGTCATCTATTTGTCACAACTGCACTAGGAGGTTGGGACACATTTGTGCCTATTTTAGATTTGAAGGAAATGAAGCTTGAGAGGTTATACAGTAACCTGCTATAGTGCATAGTGGAGAGATGGGGGACTCCAGAGGTGTAAACTAAATGGAGGGGCCCCAAGATCCAGGCCCAGAGGCATCTGTATGTAGCCGCCTGTCATCCTGTGTCACAGTGCTCCCTTCCTACTCAGTGCCTGGTGTTCCTGGAACTCCTCCCCAAGCTTAGACCTCCACAGGAAGAGGAGAGCAGATGGGAGGAGATGGACTGAGAACTGCATTGAAAATACAATGTCTATGAAGAGACATTTGTCGTTTGTAGTTGATAGCAGTCAGCCATCAACATGTTATCTTTTTAAAGAAGGATTTTTTTCCTTTCTAACCAGTCTTCAAGCAAATAGGGAAAAGAAAGCTGTCTTACTTTTCATGTCTTAAACATTTGATTACTTAAATGTCCTAACATTTCAATATGTAAATTAAAAAACTATTTTAAGATCACTCATTCTACAAGGAATAAAATATATTGCTGTGATTAAATTTTCAGATAGACTCAGCATGCTCATATGTAAGAGGCCCTGGTTGAGACAGTGGTCCAATCCTTTAGCTAACAGAAACTACTTTGGTAGCTCTTGTCCTCAGGGAAGAAAGGAGTAGCGGTCTGCTTTATTTTGATAAGAGGGAGATGAGTAACAGCACAGAAGAGAAGAGGTCAGGGCACTCTTAGGTTGTGTTGCTGGAGATTTATTTTCTCCTCTGCAAGTTTATTTGCTCTCAGCAAATGCCTTTGCTTTACGAGATTTCTCTCTTTGATTATTATCAGTTTTACCTACCATTTTCAAATTGAGTTGAAGGGAAGAAATAGATGAAAGGAGACTTGACTCATGAATCTTGTGCAATAGCAAAAGTTTATCATTTGGCTTTGGGTTATAATCATTAGTGTTTTCTTAAGAGGAATTTAAAATTTTATTTGTAAAATATATTTTAAAAGTTTGATGTGCAGTAATGAGATTTCCTTCTCCTATCCCTGTGCATCAAGGGATTGCTAACCTGGAGGTTTGGTGAAGCGTACTTTTCTACATATAATTAAGTAATTTTTTTCCAATAATTGATTGAAAAGTAATTTTGAACAACTTATTTGGAAATTAGAAAAATTAATGAGTTTATATTTATTGATCTACAGATTGGTTAGATAAAATTCCATGTTTCAGAATAATTTGTGAATGTCTCAGGAAGAGTAAATATAAATTAATAACAGATCACAAATTGTTAGGAAGCTAAATTTAAAGAATACTCTCTCCATATATATATATACACACACACATGCAGGTGGTGAATATAAGCGTGCACTTTGCTGATTCTTCATGAAGGGAACACTTTTAGGTGAACAACAGCTGGATCAATAAGAACATTACTAGTGCTTTGTGTCACTTTCCTAGCAGGATCCCTGTATGAAAGGTGACTTCTAATAGGATAGATTAATTTTGCCAGTTTTAAAATGCTTTTTATAAACAAAAATAATGTACACTTTTTAGTATTTGCCTTAGGAAACCAATTTTAAAAATATATATCTGATGTGCTTCAATCCCCTGAACTAAGAAGGCTTTTATTTAGTTGAGAAGAGGGCAGTCTGTGATGGGGGCATGTTGGAGTGTATACAGATGTCACCCAGGAAATGTGGAGAGTGCAGTCATTGATGGGGCAGGTTGGAGTGTATACAGATGTCACCCAGGAAGTGTGGAGAAGGGCAGTCTGTGATGGAGTGTATACAAATGTCACCCATCAAGTGTGGAGAGGGCAGTCTTTGATGGGGGCAGGTTGGAGTGTATGCAGATGTCATCCATTAAGTGTGGAGTAGGAGATATGGCTTCTTTACTTTTTTCCACCCAATGGAAGAATGCCCTTTTGGTAAGTAGGAAAGTATGTTTGGCTCTCAGGAAAACAGGCAAATAAGTTTTGATCTGTGATATAGTTCTCTTCTCTTTTGTTCACCAGAGAGGAGCTGTCCACCTGGTGGTATAGTTGCTAAGTCATGTCCGACTCTTTGCTACCTCAAGAACTATAGCCTGCCAGGCTGCTCTGTCCATGGGATTTCCCAGGCAAGAGTACTAGAGTGGGTTTCTGTGTCTTTCTTCAGAGGATCCTCCTGATCTAGGAATAGAACCTTCATCTCCTGCATTACTAGTAGATTCTTTATTGCTGAGCCACCAGGGAAGCCTCATCTACCTGTATACACCCATGTATACATTTATACACCCATGCATGCATGCATACACAGTATGTGTGTGTGCTCAGTTGCTCCGTCATGTGACCCTTTGGACTGTAGCCCACCAGGCTCTTCTGCCGGTGGAATTTTTCGGGCAAGAATACTGGAGTGGATTGCCATTGCCACTTCCAGAGGATCTTCCTGACACAGGGATTGAACCCATGTTCTCCTGCATTGCAGGTAGATCCTTTACCAAAATCAAGGAAGCCCATACACAGTCTATACATACATCCATATACACCCATACATACATATATCCACGGATATGCACACACACATACATTTGTGCACACACATACATATAGGTGCATATGTGAAAGTGTGTGCACTATGTACACATGTGTAAATGTGTTTCATGAGATAGGTAGCATGCTTCTGTGACATAGCAGGGAACTCTCATTTCTGACTCAGACTATGACCTTGGTAGGTTGCCTAGGGTAATTGTGGGTAGCTCTCTGCCTGACCTGATGGGATAAGGAGGTTTGCTCTGTGACACATGTGGCTTAGGAAGTAAATCATAGTTCTGTATAAATTGGAGAATCTGAAAAATAACTCTCTGAGCCTTTTTATTTCATAAACCACGGCTTTGTGATCACTTGAGTATCATCAGAGGAAAAACCACTGTGAGGCTTTGGTGTTCAGCTACCTTCCCTCTCCCCAACCCCTTCCCATCCCACCCACCCCCACCCCACACCCGCTCTTGGAATTGGGACATGTCAATCTTTTTCTGCTGTATTGCTATTTCCAGTTTCATTCCATTGTGTTCCATTCTTTACCAAATGAAGTTGCTAATCTTACAGACTCAGCTATCTGGTTTCCTGAGAAATAATTTTTCATTATTTGCAGGTACTCATTTCAAGGCTAAGTATGAGTCACTCTACCTCCTCCTTGGTGTAGAATAAGTAGAATAAGTGTTTCCACTAACGTAGACCTTGAGAGAACAAAGACTGTCTTGATGACTACTGTGTCTATCTCCTGCACATACCTTGTGACTCTCAAATATCTGTTGTCCAGTGCATAGATCTAATAACCAGGTTATTAGCATATTAGGATTTGCCTGTGTTCTGGTTTTCTTAAAATATTCTTGTTCTGTGCCCCTCTCCAGGTTTAATTGATCCCTAGGAAAATGAGGATAGAGACAATGGATATACAATTAATCATTCAGTGTTATCAAGGCTCCTTGTGACTTCCTTTTTCATTCCACAAAGCCAAGGACTTAGGCTTACTGGTTTTTTTATGTTTTTGTGTTCCACAAGTATTTGTCAAGTTGAATTGAATTATGTGCAAGTTTGAAATGTCTGCTAATTTTGCCCTGAAGTCTATTTGAGATAATTTTCCATGTTTCTGGCATCAGTGGAAATAAGATAAGCAACGATCGAAATCTGTCAATACAGTTTGCCAGCAGCAACACTAAAAATGTGGTCTAAAGGAAGTTTAAAGGGATCTCTTGTAAAATTTAGAACTTCAGCATCCTAAGCCGTTGCTCTTCTCTGTAACTAAAGATCATACACTTGACTTTACTGATTTAGCTCCTGTCCCACCATTGAGCACCATAATGATCTAAGTTAAGTGCTTTAAGTGTCTTATGTAAAGATGTTATTAGATGCAGTATGTTACCTATCACTGGCAACTTATTGCTCTTTAGCTGAACTGTTTCTTCCCCATACTTCACTGTTTTCTTTTGTCATTGTACCATATAATAATGATATTGCTCAGAAATGTTATGAAATCTCCAGGGTAACCTCTGTTTCCAGGATGATTGTCTTTAAGCACTCTTTACTTATGGGTAGCCAACCCAGATAACCTTGGAAATCCATCAGGGACAGTTCCAAATTGCCTGCTGAAATCATGAGTGGTTTCAGTATGAAGAGTGTGGTTATACTGCTTGGACTGGATCTATTGACAGTGAGGACTTAAATGGAATCCCAGTGCTTCCTCAAAAAGGATTGTTATTACCAGAATTTGGGGAACTCTCATCTTACACTTTCTCTAATTAAGAGATCAACTTTTACTTTTAAGCTGTACTACTTCTATTCTAAGTTGTTGAATTGTGCTTTTTAATTAATCAGTTATAGTTCTGATTATAGATGCTTTACACATGCCTCTTGTGGTTATCTTCTTTTTCTGTATTCCCCAGGTTTTAGACAATCATTCCAGATATCAAGCTCTTGTTATAACTTAGAATATTCTTGTTCAGTCTTCCTTTAATACACAGATTGTGGGGATTTTGTATACATATTTTTGTTTTGTTTAATATTTTAGTATAATTTTCCATATCATTACAAACCCCTCGTAAGCATCACTCAGTTCAGTTCAGTTCAGTTGCTCAGTCATGTCCGACTCTGCGACTCCATGAATTGCAGCATGCCAGGCCTTCCTGTCCATCACCAACTCCCCGGAGTCCACTCAAACTCATGTCCATCGAGACGGTGATGCCATCCCAGCCATCTCATCCTCTGTCGTCCCCTTCTCCTCCTGCCCCAAATCTCTCCCAGCATCAGGGTCTTTTCCAATGAGTCAACGCTTTGCAACAGGTGGCCAAAGTATTGGAGTTTCAGCCTCAGCATCAGTCCTCCAATGGACACCCAAGACTGGTCTCCTTTAGAATGGACTGGTTGGATCTCCTTGCAGTCCAAGGGACTCTCAAGAGTCTTCTCCAGCACCACAGTTCAAAACCATCAGTTCTTCAGCACTCAGCTTTCTTCACAGTCCAACTCTCACATCCTTACATGACTACTGGAAAAACCATAGCCTTGACTAGGTGGACCTTTGTTGGCAAAGTAATATCTCTGCTTTTGAATGTGCTATCTAGGTTGGTCATAACTTTCCTTCCAAGGAGTAGTAGGCATCTTTTAATTTCATGGCTGCAGTCACCATCTGCAGTGATTTTGGAGCCCCCCTCCCCCCCAAAATAAAGTCTGACACTGTTTCCCCATCTATTAATTAACCTTAATTTATGTGATCATTTCCCTAATGACCTCCACTTTCTTATGATAATGAATGTTGTCACACAATGTTGCATGTAGATTATTGTTCACATTTCCAGTGACTACTTCTGGAGAGAGTCCTAGAAGTTGATTCCTGAGTAAAACCAAATTAACAGGGTGCATTTTGACAAGTGATTTTGAAAAAGTTTCTAAGACCCGAATTCTGACTAGCAATATATAGGAAAGTGTTGATTTAAAATATTTTTTATTTTAGATGTGGTTTTGCTCTTCTTGATGTTTGAAAACAATTTTTAAGTATTTGGTTATTAGTCTCTGAAAGATGCAATGAATTATTCATCTTTTTAGTTGTCAGGTACATCCAAATGTGAACCATTATGGAGTGGGTACCCACTCCAGTATTCCGGCCTGGAGGATTCCATGAACAGTATAGTCCATGGGGTTGTAAAGAGTTAGACACAACTCAGCGATTTTCACTTTCACTTTCATACTATAAAAAGGTTTGTAATTTTATCAGTACTGGAGGACAACTTGTCCACCTCCTAGAACAGAATTTGAGAGATGCATGTTCTTTAAAATGCCTAGTAAAGAGTGGGGAGTTTCCTAGCTTAGGAATCTCTGTTCCCACATGTAATTGATCCATCCTAATTTTCCGAATATGTTTACAGATTTTGCTGACTCACTGTAAAGCACTAGGAGAGATTTGTGGTAAAATGTCAGTATCTTGTGTATAAAAATGAGTGCCACAAATTCAGCATGATGAATCTTTTGGAATTTAGAACAAACTGTGAGCAGCATGAAATAGTCCGTCTTATTCTCAAAGTGACTGATAAAACAAAAAGAGTATTTAGGAAACTTTTAGAAAGTAAAGTAGGATTAAACATATGGATCTTCAAATACTTGAATGATAAATCACATTGCCTAGAATTGTTTCATATTTAATACATATATTTTTGTATGTACTATGCACACAAATAGAAAGATTGAAATGATTATTCATGTGAATTTGCATTCTCCTTCTTTTATATGTAATATCCTTTGTTTTTCACAAGTAGAGTAACATTCCTTAATCTAAAATCTAACCAGTGTATGGATTTGTTGGTCAGTCGCTCAGTCGTGTTCAACTTTTTGTGACCCCATGGACTGCAACACGCCATGCTTCCCTGTCCTTTTCCATCTCCCAGAACTTGTTCAAACTCATGTCCATTGATTCAGTGATTTTCAGAGATGATCCAGCCATCTCATTCCCTGTCATCCCCTTCTCTTCCTGCCTTCAATCTTTCCTAGTATCAGGGTCTTTTCTAATGACTGGGCTTTTCGTATCAGGTGGCCAAAGTATTGGAGCTTCAGCTTTAGCATCAGTTCTTCCGATGAATATTTAGGATTGATTTCCTTTAGGATTGACTGGTTTGATCTCTTTGCAATCCAAGGGACTCTCAAGAGTCTACTCTTAGAGGACCAACTAATATTAATTTCCTCTCCTCTGTCAAATGGTCAGCAGCACAGATGCTTTTCACTGTGTGGTTGTGGTTTAGAATCCCGACTGTACCACTTTCTAGCTGATGACCTTAACCTGTAAAAGTGTCCTTGTCTTGTATTTGACAGAAGTATTCTATTTCATAGAGTTTTAAAGGATTCATATAATGCTGCCACATGGTGAGCCAGCTAGAATAATACGTATTTTTATTACCTATCACCTATGGGTATGTCTTAGTCTTGTGCTTTTTAAAAAAAAATTTTACTCAGAGCTGCCTCACACTATTCCCTACATTTCTGATAGGTCTGCCCACCACCATGGCTTTCCAGGTACCTTAATTTAGTGTGTCATGGACTTGTACGCTATCCAGCCACTCAACTTACCATGTGACAGCTCTTTAAGCGTTCTATTTTCATGTATTAGCTTCATGTTGGCATTTCAACATAGTGTTGCTTAACTCGTTGGAATAGAGTAGCAGAGGGAGGAGCTGAATAAGGAATAGTGCAGAAACAGGTGTTCCATGTGGATTCCATACCAACTATATTTTGTATATACCGGACATAATTCTTTCTTCATTTCTCTTTATTTATTGAAACCTCTTTTTCCATTTCACTGAGCGAAAGTTCTTATGTCAATCACAACTCCTTGGGATGCAGAAAACAAGAACCCAGTTGATAGTGGTTAAGGAAGACAGAATTGATCAGAGAATCAAAGTCAGGTATCGTTGGATTTAGGTCTCAAATAATGTCAAAAATCAATCTCTCCCCATTCCTCCTTTGCCTCTCCTTCTCTCCTTCTCCCCTGTCCCTTTTCTCCCTTCCTCTCTTTCTTCCTTCTCTCTTTCTTTCTCTCTCATTTTTCCTTTGCGTTGGCTTTATTTCTCTAGTAGCATAAGATTGTGACCATCCCAGATCCAAGGTGTGGCAAAGACCATCACCAGCAACTCTAGGCTATCATCCTGCTTTCACTCCAGTAGACAAGACACTTCTGTCCTGGAAGCTCCAGTAGCAGTTCCTGGTGGAGCTTTCATTGGCTACTCGACTTGAGTCATGTGTCTTTTTTATCATTAGGTGTGGAAAACCGTTCAGTGAATGTGCGTCCACCAGAGGTGCCCCTGTCATGACAGTCCACTCAGTTTCCTCATTTACATCCTAGCTACCTAACCTGGAGCCCTCTCCTGAAGTTTGTGCTTGCAGATCCTTCACCACTATATTACTTATTGACAGTCCTACTCCTGGAGCATTAGCTCTAACATCCCAGAGAAAAGAAATGGAACAGTCAAAAAGAGTCTAAAATGTTATGTCTTGAGATGGAGGGAGTTGGGTTACTGTTGACACGTGGAAAAGTTCCTTTTTGTTGTCTTTACCAATATTAATTAGATGTGCATGTGCCAGGCTCTTGCAAACAAACAAACAAACAACTTATTTTCAAGCCATGCCTGGTGCTCAGTGAAACAGTGCTCAGGTTAGCCTGGACTGAGATGTTTCATTGTTGATGTGCAGGGACTGAGGGTGGAGCGTGAGACAGTTAGCCTGAGGGAAAACTAAGGTTCAATTAAGGAACAAGAGGGGATGGATGCTGGGAGTCACAAATGTCCAGTAACACCACAGCTGTGAGGACTTCCAGCACCTTGATGGGAACTGGTGGCTGTGGCCAGCAGAGGAATGGACCCCCAAGATGTCTGTGTCTGAATTCCTGGAAGATGTAAATACATCACATGGCAAAGAGGGATTAAGTCTTCAGATGGAATTAAGGTTGGTTATTTCATATTGGATGGCTTTTTGTACTTTTTGTCAAACCATGAACCAGACTATTTTAGATTTGGAAAAAATAATTACCACAAGTAACATTTCAGTGAAAACCTTTAAAGCTGCTATCCACATTTCTTATCTGTCATATTTTCCTCAGCCTTTGGCCCTGGGGATAAATGCTACTTTTCCTGGCTTTAAATTCTAGACTCTATATTAGTCTCTGAAAGTATTATCCATCAAAAAAAAAATTGTAAGACATACAAGAAGTATTAATTTTTAGAATGTTTGATGTTTCGCTTGCGTCTGTAAAGTTTCCAATGATGATAAACGTAACCAGTAAAAGTGCTTCTTAAAAACTGAGATTGAAATGTTAGGATTTTGGCACTTGGGCCTCACTTAATAAAGTAAAGGAGCATCCCAGGTGACGCAAGGGTAAAGAATCCAGCTGCAGTGCAGGAGACACGAGACGGGGTTCAATCCCTGGTTGGGAAGATCTCCTGGAGGAGGAAATGGCAACCCGCCCCAGTATTCTTGCCTGAAAAATCCCATGGACAGAGGAGCCTGGTGGGCTACAGTCCTTGGAATCTCAAAGAGTTGGCCATGACTCAGTAACTGAGCACACAGCACAGCACCAAAAAAAAACAAAAACAAAAACAAAAACTCATTAGCCTGTTATTGATTATTTTAAGATGTAGCAAACAAAGAAAATACTTGGATATATTTCTGTAAAATAGTTGTTCTTTTCTTAAAAGATCTCTTACCTGATTTCATGTTCTGGAATGCTGAAGAATGTGCTGTTCTTTCCTAAATGACTCTCTTGAACATAAACATTGTGCAACTGCAACAAATATTTATGGAAAAGCCAGCTTTTTTTAAAAAATGAGAAGAATTTTGAAGTTCACAAGTATTTGTTCTTCCTTAATAATGAGTATAAAAAAAGCAACCCCTCACAAGAGTTGTGAAAATAGGTTTGCAACTAAACTAAAAGACATCAAAGTGTTTCTCTGCCTTGTGGTGATAACAGCTTAGAGGAGATGAAGTGAGGAAAAAGAATTTGGCTGCATTCAGAATTTCAGCCTGTTATCATGATTAATTTTTAATTGCCTTTGAGAGAAGATTTGTCCCCATCTCCGTTGGTGTTTACAGCCTGGGTGAGGCCTCTGGCATGTGATGTCCTCGTAATGTCCACTCTTCACCCCACTCACATCTCTCTTGGAACAGCTGGCCCCTGTCATTTCTAATGAAATTCATTCTCTTACCCTTGGCTCAGGATTTGGAAATGTTGTTGTTGGAGCGGCTTCTTGAGCAAATCTTGAAAATGCTTATTTGATTTCATTCTTGTGGCCAGATTGCTGCATACTGAGAATTTATACCTGATAAAGGAAATTGCCTGTGTGACTGCCTCTATAGTAGGGCAATCAGCCAATTCCCTGAGACTGAGAGAATCCCAGTCTCTGACTTGGATAATGGAGCATGGGTTCGTAGAGCCAGTCTGGACTTCAGGCCATTTGGTGTCATGGCGTTCAATATCCCTTCTAACCACCAGAAACAATAGCTCGGTTTGGGAATGGAGAGGGGAGAGGCCCAAGGGGAGCTGGGACACAAGTGACTTCCTTTTTGTACAACTCTAGCTGGATGGGGATAGTAGCAGCAGCTAACTTTACATTTACTGAGATGTCTTAGATGGACCAAGCCCTTTATGTGGTTTTATCTTTTCCTATTTTACAGGTAACCTGTTTGAGCCTTGCATTTTCGTAATTTGTTCACAGGATGCCAAAGAGCACATCAGCTTGAAGCTAGCATTCAAATGCAGTGCTCTTTGACTTCAGACTTTTCATATACAACTGTCATACCCCACTTCCTTCTTTACTTGGGAACTAAAGCCATGTTGGGCTTCCCAGGTGGCGCTAGTGGTAAAGAATCCACCTGAATGCAGCAAACATAAGAAACCTGGATTCGATCCCTGGGTTGGGAAGATCCCGGGAGAAGGACATGGCAATCCACTCCAGTATTCTTGCCTTGAGAATCCCATGGACAGAGGAGCCTGGTAGGCTGCAGATCATAGGGTTGCAAAGAGTCAGATATGACTGAAACAACTTAGCACGCAAAGCTGCATTGCATCAATCACAAGTATTCCAGTATTCTGTGTGCCTGGGGTAGCTTTGGTTTTAATTAGATCAGTCAGCTAAAAATTTCTGTGATACATTAGGACCTTATTCTGCAGCCATTCTTGGTCCTAGCACTGTTGATTGTACTACTGAAGGCTTCTTTTCTCTTGCTGTTCTAGATTGTGGTCTTTGTAATGTGCTGGGGACATCTAGTCTTCTCTGGGAGACGCTACATGCTACATTTGTGTAGCATCCTAAAACATATTTAGAAGGATACCAAGCTGCCTGTCCTCAGTTGTGAGCGCATGTGGCCAAATGCTGAAGGCATTAATTAAGATGATCCCAAAGCCTGGGTCATGGGGTCATGCTGTGAGAGCCCTCCCCCCAGGAATCCCCACTTCCAGAAATAGATATTAATTTCTTTTTCCCCCAAACTGGTGTACACTGGGGATATTTAAACACATTTAACATCACACTTCTGCCCCCAAATTGCTTAAAATCTCTGAAAGGACATGACATCAGCATGTAACTTCTCACCCATAGGGATTTATTTTGTAACTGTTATGCAGACTGTGTATGACAGAGCTAGGAAGCTTAGACCATGAAGTCCGTACTTTAAAGCAAGTAAGCAAGGATGTTTTCTTGGAAAAGCTGGGGCTTGAGAAAGGTCGTGAGGCTTGGGTTAGCTTTGAGTAGATGGATAGAAAGCAACAGACCTTTCAATGCAGTAGAGTGTGGGAGTCTCTAAAAGCAAGAGTGATTAATCAGTGGTGTGATTAAGGTGTAGTGAGCACATTAGCATGTTGCTTTAGGTAATATGGTAGATGATATCAAAAAGAAGTTAGGGGGCAGAATGCAAAGAGTCTTAAATGATGACTTTTTTTGATTCAGGCTAAATTACCTAACTTTGAGTTTCAGTTTCTTACGTGTGAAGTGAGGGGATTTGATTAGTAGATAGTATCCTAAGCAATTTTCAGGTCTGACTTAGAAATAAAGATATCAGTTTTCTAATTAATCTTATCCTGAAATAATGATCAGTTAGTTGAAACTATTACCACAACAGCAGCAGCAGCAGCAGTCGAAACTATTCAGGAAAAAATAACAGGGTAATATTAATTATTATTAACATTATTGAACACTTACTAAGTGCTGGATACTGTGTTCAGCACTTTGGATTAGGCCTTTCAATTCTTATAGCAAGTCTGTGAACTAAAGTCTATTGCTCTAATTTTTTCAGGTGAGTGATGATATAAAAAGTCTTAGTGTCCAGAATCATAATTAAACATACTCCTCTGACCTGCCTGGTCTGAATATGCTGAGAAATAGCAAATCTGAAAACATGGTTAAAAGATCTCTTACAAAGAGGCCAGGGTGGAGCACAAGGCTCTCGCACGGGGAGGCAGTGGGCCAGCTGACAGACACCTCACCCCCTGTGAGTGTGTTAGGACTGCTGGGCTGAGACAGGGCCTGAACCAGGGTATGGGGGCGTGAAGTGAAAGAAAACAGGGTCCTTATCAGAAAGGACAGGGTCCTTAACAGGATCCTTCCTCCCGGGAAGAATGATGGTGAGGGCATGCTGAGCTTCACAGGCTGCTTATTTTTCCCAGACTGGCTTATTTTTCCCAGACTGGCTAGTCACATCCATCATGCCTCTTCACTGGGGAAGAGTGAGTTAAGGAGGGCAGAGAGGCCAGGATATTCAGAGAAAAATCTTCCCTCACAGAGAATGGGAGCAGGTGAAAGGCACTGTACCCCTACCTTAAGAAAACATGATGTTTTCTACTTGAGATACCTTAGTTGTAAGAAAGAGGCAAGGATGAGATGGTTTTTCAAGGTCTTGTTTATTTTTGACTGTGTGGTTATAATTCTATGAATATCCAAAGGGACTGCAGAGGAGGGGCTAATTTCCTGCCTCTGGTTCCTCAGTATGAGGGGGCTCTGTGTTTGCATTCCAGGAGGTCTGTTTTAATGATTAGATACACTTTTGTTGTTGTTCTTAGTGGCTGAAAATGTGAGTTCAGGATATTGTGAAATGTTTGAATTTATAGGCCAGCAGACACCATGAGAAACATCCCCCACATTTTCAAGCAGATTCGGGCTATAGAGGTTTATGACAACTTGTGTGGTTTGCTGTCATCGATCACTTGATGATAATTACTGTTTGGGGCAAAGAAGACACATTCTAATTTTTGGTGCTTCTTCAGGCTCAAGTTGCTCTCATTTATTCATTCACAGATATTTATTGGGTGACTTTGGAGTCAGTTTTAGGCACTGGAGAACTATAGTGAGGAGAGCAGATACAAATTCCTTCCCCCTGAAGCTTGGATGCTAGCAGGTGTAATAAAGAAACAAGGGTTTTCTTAGTGGCTCAGATGGTAAAGAATCTGCTTGCAATGCAGGAGTCCCAGGATTGATCCCTGGGTTGGGAAGATCCCTTGAGAAGGGAAGGGCAATCCACTCCAATATTCTTGCCTGGAGAATTCCACAGACAGAGAATCCTGGTGGGCTATAGTCCATGGGTTGCAAAGAATCAGACATGACTGAGTGACTAAGCATACACATTAAGAAGTGATCAAACAGACATATATAAAATATATAGTATGTGAGATGGTGACAAGTTTTATGGAGAAAAGTAAAATGCAGAAGCAAGATAGTAATGAGACAGTTCCTGGGGTCAGGAAAGACAGTGGGAGGGCCAAGTTTAAGTGAAGACTTGAAGGCATGGAGAGCTGAGCCATGCAGCTGTCAGGGGAAGATATTTCGGCAGAGGAAATGGTGAGCACAGTGACCTTGAGATGTGAGATTTCCCAGTGCTGGATCTTGCAAGCCATTTTACTCTGAGTGAAATGAGTTTTGAGGAGAAGGGTGACATGATCTTCCATTTGTATCCCTCTGGCTCTGGTCTGAGGATGACTTGTGACGGGGAGCATGGTGGTTTGGACTAGGGTAGCAGTAGGGGAGGTGGTGAGCAGTCATCAGAGTCTGGTTGTATTCTGAAGGTAGAGTCAGTAAAATTTGTTAAAAGATTTTGTGTGTGGTGTGAGAAGAATTAAGGATGATTTAGTCGAGTTTTTGGTCTGAGTAACTGGGAGGATGGAGTTGCCATCTACTGACATGGTGAGGAGGTGCAAGTTTGGGAGTGGGAATGTGGGAAGTTTACTGTTAGATGTGTTGATGTGCCTAGTGACTGCGCAGGGAGAGGATCCAGGGGCAATGGAATTGATGAGAGAAGGACTTATGGGGGAATCCTGGGCTGGAGATATACAATGGTGAAGGCATTTGAAGTCATGAGACAGAATGAGGACACCACGCTAGGGAGGGTACAGAAGAGGAGTCTCTGACCAGGTCCTGCGGCACTCCAGTGTGTATCAGTCATGAGAATAGAGGGATATGAGAAAGGAGAATGGAGGCGACCACCGATAAAAGAATGAGAACCAGTGAGAATGGTGTTTTGGAAGCTAAAGAAAGGGAGTGTTTCTTAGGAAAGAGAAACAGAGCAAGTAAGAAGATGGAGTCTGGACCATCGGTTTTAGCACTGCAGAGTTACTAGTGACTTTGGCAAGACCGTGATTGGACTGGGTTCAAGAAAGACCAAGATTGGGAAGAGAGGATTTGGAGAAATCTAATACAGTCAATTTTTTGCGAAATGTTTTGCTGTAAAGGGCAGCAAAATAATAGGAAATTAGCTAGAGACGGATGTGACATCAAGAAGGTTTTTGTGTGTTTGTTAAAGATGGGAAATATGGCAACTTATTTATTTGCTGATAGGGAAAATCGATGAGGAAAAAAAGAGAGGGCAGTTGCTGAAGCTGTCTTGCAAAGGCAAGAGGGGCTAAGTTGTGTACATGAGTGGAGGCTTTGTTTCTAAGTAAGAACACAGACAGTTCATCTATACTGGGGATAGGAGAGTGGGATGGACCAGGCATGCAGAGATGCCAGTGGGTTGTATCAAAATTCACTGCTTCTGAGTCACTCTTGCGTAATTAGTGACCACAACGTTGCTTTACCGTGGCCCTGGCTCTTTGTGCTTATGGAACTTATGGCTCACAAAAACTTCTACAAGTCTGTAACTGTGGCCCTTCAGCCATCCGGGATGACAGTTGTAGAGTTTTGCACTTTATTTATACGTTTTTGTATAAAAAAAGAGATGTGGGATCTTAGTTCCCAGATCAGGGATCAAACCCCTGCCCCTTGCATTGGAAGCTCAGACTCTTAACCACTGGACCACCAAGGAAGTCCCTAGTTTTGCATTTTAAAATTGCACTTGGGTAATATTTTAATGGTTTTCCTTGGAAACGAACAGAGATCATTCTGTCGTTTTTGAGATTGCATCCAAGTACTGCCTTTCGGACTCTTTTGTTGACCATGATGGCTACTCGATTTCTTCTGAGGGATTCCTGCCTGCAGTAGTAGATATAATGGTCATCTGAGTTAAATTCACCCATTCCAGTCCATCTTAGTTCGCTGATTCCTAGAATGTTGACGTTCACTCTTGCCATCTCTCCTGTTTGACCACTTCCAATTTGCCTTGATTCATGGACCTGACATTCCAGGTTCCTATGCAATATTAGTCTTTACAGCACTGGACCTTGCTTCTATCACCAGTCACATCCACAGCTGGGTATTGTTTTCCTTTGGCTCCATCCCTTCATTCTTTCTGGAGTTATTTCTCCACTGATCTCCAGTAGCATATTGGGCACCTACTGACTTGGGGAGTTCCTCTTTCAGTATCTTATCATTTTGCCTTTTCGTACTGTTCATGGGGTTCTCAAGGCAAGAATACTGAAGTGGTTTGCCATTCCCTTTTCCAGTGGATCACATTCAGTATCACATTAATTCAAGTCTATGCCTCAACCAGTAATGCTGAAGAAGCTGAAGTTGAACTATTCTGTTAAGACCTACAAGATCTTTTAGAACTAACACCCAAAAGATGTCTTTTCATTATAGGGGACTGGAATGAAAAAGTAGGAAGTCAAGAAACACTTGGAGTAACGGGCAAATTTGGCCTTGGAATATGGAATGAAGCCGGGCAAATACTAATAGAGTTTTGCCAAGAAAATGCACTGGTTATAACAAACACCCTCTTCCAACAACACAAGAGAAGACTCTACACATGGACATCACCTGATGGTCAACACTGAAATCAGATTGATTATACTTGTTGCAGCCAAAGATGGAGAAGCTCTATACAGTTAACAAAAACAAGACCAGAAGCTGAAGGTGGCTCAGATCATGAACTCTTTATTACCAAATTCAGACTTAAATTGAAGAAAGTAGGGAAAACCACTAGACCATTCAGGTATGACCTAAATCAAATCCCTTATGATTATACAGTGGAAGTGAGAAATAGATTTAAGAGACTAGATCTGATAGATAGCATGCCTGATGAACTATGGACAGAGGTTCATGACATTGTACAGGAGACAGGGATCAAGGCCATCCCCATGGAAAAGAAATGCAAAAAAGCAAAATGGCTGTCTGAGGAGGACTTACAAATAGCTGTGAAAAGAAGAGAGCTGAAAAGCAAAAGAGAAAAAGAAAGATAGAAGCATCTGAATGCAGAGTTCCAAAGAATAGCAAGAAGAGATAAGAAAGCCTATCTCAGCTATCAATGCAAAGAAATAGAGGAAAAGAACAGAATGGGAAAGACTAGAGATCTCTTCAAGAAAATTAGAGATACCAAGGGAACATTTCATGCAAAAATAGGCTCAATAAAGGACAGAAATGGTATGAATCTAACAGAGCAGAAGATATTAAGAAGAGGTGGCAAGAATACACAGAAGAATTGTACAAAAAGATCTTCAAGACCAAGATCATCACGATGGTGTGATCACTCACACAGAGCCAGACATCCTGGAATGTGAAGTGAAGTGGGCCTTCGGAAGCATTACTACGAACAAAGCTAGCGGAGGTGATGGAATTCCAGTTGAGCTGTTTCAAATCCTAAAAGATGATGCTGTGAAAGTGCTGCACTCAACATGCCAGCCAATTTGGAAAACTTAGCAGTGGCCACAGGACTGGAAAAGGTCAGTTTTCATTCCAGTCCCAAAGGAAGGCAATGCCAAAGAATGCTCAAACTACCACACAGTTGCAGTCATCTCACACGCTAGTAAAGTCATGCTCAAAATTCTGCAAGCCAGGCCTCAGCAATACGTGGACCGTGAACTTCCAGATGTTCAAGCTGGTTTTAGAAAAGGCAGAGAAACCAGAGATCAAATTGCCAACATCTGCTGGATCGTGGAAAAAGCAATAGAGTTCCAGAAAAACACCTATTTCTGCCTTATTGACTATGCCAATGCCTACAAGTAACAAAAAGAAGACCAGGAGCTGACTGTGGTTCAGATCATGAACTCCTTATTGCCAAATTTAGACTGAAATTGAAGAAAGTAGGGAAAACCGCTAGACCATTCAGATATGACCTAAATCAAATCCCTTATGATTATACAGTGGAAGTGAGAAATAGATTTAAGGGCCTAGATCTGATAGATAGAGTGCCTGATGAACTATGGAATGAGGTTCATGACATTGTATGGGAAACAGGGATCAAGACCATTCCCATGGAAAAGAAATGCAAAAAAGCAAAATGGCCCTCTGGGGAGGTCTTACAAATAGCTGTGAAAAGAAGAGAGGCAAAAGCAAAGGAGAAAAGGAAAGATATAAGCATCTGAATGCAGAGTTCCAAAGAATAGCAAGAAGAGATAAGAGAGCCTTCTTCAGTGATCAGTGCAAAGAAATAGAGGAAAAGAACAGAATGGGAAAGACTAGAGATCTCTTCAAGAAAATTAGCTATATCAAGGGAGGACTTCATGCAAAGATGGGCTCGATAAAGGAGAGAAATGGTCTGGACCTAAGAGAAGCAGAAGATACTAAGAAGAGGTAGCAAGACTACACGAAAGAACTGTACAAAAAAGATCTTCATGACCCAGATAATCATGATGATGTGATCACTCATCTAGAGCCAGACATCTAGGAATGTGAAGTCAAATGGGCCTTAGAAAGCATCACTATGAACAAAGCTAGTGGAGGTGATGGAATTCCAGTTGAGCTGTTTCAAATCCTGAAAGATGATGCTGTGAAAGGGCTGCACTCAATATGCCAGCAAATTTGGAAAACTCAGCAGTGGCCACAGGACTGTAAAGGTCAGTTTTCATTCCAGTCCCAAAGAAAGGCAATGCCAAAGAATGCTCAAACTACCGCACAATTGCACTCACTTCACATGCTAGTAAAGTAATGCTCAAAATTCTGCAAGCCAGGCTTCAGCAGTACGTGAACCGTGAACCTCCTGATGTTCAAGCTGGTTTTAGAAAAGGCAGAGGAACTAGAGATCAAATTGCCAACATCCACAATGCCAACATCATGGAAAAAGCAATAGATTTCCAGAAAAACATCTATTTCTGCTTTATTGACTATGCCAAAGCCTTTGACTGTGTGGATCACAAGAAACTTTGGAAAATTCTGAAAGAGATGGGAATACCAGACCACCCGACCTGCCTCTTGAGAAATCTGTATGCAGGTCATGAAGCAACAGTTAGAACTGGACATGGAACAACAGACTGGTTCCAAATAGGAAAAGGAGGACGTCAAGGCTGTATATTGTCACCCAGCTTATTTAACTTCTATGCAGAGTACATCATGAGAAACGCTGGACTGGAAGAAGCACAAGCTGGAATCAAGATTGCCAGGAGAAATATCAATAATCTGAGATATGCAGATGACACCACCCTTATGGCAGAAAGTGAGGAGGAGCTAAAGGGCCTCTTGATGAAGGTGAAAGAGGAGAGTGAAAAAGTTGGCTTAAAGCTCAACATTCAGAAAATGAAGATCATGGCATCCGGTCCCATCACTTCATGGGAAATAGATGGGGAAACAGTGGAAACAGTGTCAGACTTTATATTTTTGGGCTCCAAAATCACTGCAGATGGTGACTGCAGCCATGAAATTAAGAGACGCTTACTCCTTGGAAGAAAAGTTATGACCAACCTAGACAGCATATTCAAAAACAGAGACATTTCTTTGCTGACTAAGGTCTGTCTAGTCAAGGCCATAGTTTGTCCAGTGGTCATGTATGGATGTGAGAGTTGGACTGTGAAGAAGGCTGAGCACCGAAGAATTGATGCCTTTGAACTGTGGTGTTGGAGAAGACTCTTGAGAGTCCCTTGGACTGCAAGGAGATCCACCCAGTCCATTCTAGAGGAGATCATCCCTCGGATTTCTTTGGAAGGAATGATGCTGAAGCTGAAACTGCAGTACTTTGGCCACCTCATGGGAAGAGTTGACTCACTGGAAAAGACTCTGATGCTGGGAGGGATTAGGGGCAGGAGGAGAAGGGGACGACCGAGGATGAGATGGCTGGATGGCATCATGGACTCGATGGACGTGAGTCTGAGTGAACTCTGAGAGATGGTGATGAACAGGGAGGACTGGCGTGCTGCGATTCATGGGGTTGCAAAGAGTCGGACACGACTCAGTGACTGAACTGAACTGAACTGAAGTTTGACTGTGTGGATCACAGTAAACTGTGGACAACTCTGAAAGAGATGGGAATACCAGACCACCTGACCTGCCTCTTGAGAAACCTATATGCAGGTCAGGAGGCAACAGTTAGAACTGAACATGGCACAACAGACTAGTTTCAAATAAAAAATGGAGTATGTTAAGGCTGTGTGTTGTCACCTTGCTTATTTAACTTATATGCAGAGTATGTCATGAGAAACGCTGGGCTGGAGGAAGCACAAGGTGGAATCAAGATTGCCGGGAGAAATATCAATAACCTCAGAAATGCAGATGACACCACCCTTATGGCAGAAAATGAAGAGGAACTCAAAAGCCTCTTGATGAAAGTGAAAGAGGACAGTGAAAAAGTTGGCTTAAAGCTCAACATTCAGAAAACGAAGATCATGGCATCTGGTCCCATCACTTCATGGGAAATAGATGAGGAAACTGTGGAAACAGTGTCAGACTTTATTTTGGGGGCTCCAAAATCACTGCAGATGATGACTGCCGCCATGAAATTAAGAGATGCTTACTCCTTGGAAGAAAAGTTATGGCCAACCTAGATAGTATATTTAAAAGCAGAGATATTACTTTGCCAACAAATGTCCGTCTAGCCAAGGCTCTGGTTCTTCCAGTGGTCATGTATGGATGTGAGAGTTGGACTGTGAAGAAAGCTGAGTCCTGAAGAATTGATGGTTTTGAATTGTGGTATTCAAGAAGACTCTTGAGTGTCCCTTGGATTGCAAGGAGATCCACCCAGTCCATTCTAGAGGAGATCAACCCTGGGATTTCTTTGGAAGGAATGATGCTGAAGCTGAAACTTCAGTACTTTGGCCACCTCATGCGAAGAGCTGACTCATTGGAAAAGACTCTGATGCTGGGAGGGATTAAGGGCAGGAGGAGAAGGGGACGACAGAGGATGAGATGGCTGGATAGCATCACCGAGTCGAAGGACGTGAGTCTGAGTGAACTCCGGGAGTTGGTGATGGACAGGGAGGCCTGGCATGCTGCTATTCATGGAGTCCCAAAGAGTCGGACATGACTGAGCGTCTGAACTGAACTGAACTGAATATTTGAATGGGCTTCCCTCGTGGCTCAGAGGTTAAAGTGTCTGCCTGGGTTGTGGGAGACCTGGGTTCGATCCCTGGGTTGAGAAGATCCCCTGGAGAAGGAAATGGCAACCTACTCTAGTACTCTTGCCTGGAGAGTCCTAATAATTAGCTAATTTACATTTAAATTAAAATAGTTAAAACTGACAGAATCCTTTGGTTTTAATCTCATTTAAACCTCTCCTATGACGTCATAATATCACTAACCTCTAGTTAACAATTTTAGAGAAGGCAATGGCAAACCACTCCAGTACTCTTGTCTGGAAAATCCCATGGACGGAGGAGCCTGGTAGGGTGCAGTCCACTGGGTCACTAGGAGTCAGACAGGACTGAGCGACTTCACTTTCACTTTCACGCATTGGAGAAGGAAATGGCAACCCAGTCCAGTATTCTTGCCTGGAGAATCCCAGGGACGGGAGAGCCGGGTGGGCTGCCGTCTATGGGGTCGCACAGAGTCAGACACGACTGAAGTGACGCAGCAGCAGCAGCAGCAGTGGTTAACAACTGAGGAAGCTGAGCGTTTAGAATAAAGAACTTGCTCAGGGTCACGTGTAGACTTGCTGCTTTTTGACACTGTAATCTGTTCCTAGACCATGTGCTATATTGCTTTGTGGAAGTATTTGGTGCTGTGCAATGTATCATTTCTGGATGCAGTAAATTAACACTGGTTTGCATATGTGATTGTAACATGAGATTATCATTGATAACTTTGAGCTTTACCCATCCATCCCTTTATTTTTCCCCCAAGACCTAGAATTTAAGAGCCTTTTACAAAGCTTTTGAAGCTGCAGTAGAGGAAAAATTGGTTGGTTGGCTGCAGATAAGCCATCATTATTCTTGTTTTCCTTTATAACTCAGGTCTTCAATTAGAAATTGCCAGCAAGATGTTCCCGCTGTTGTGAATGAGTGTGATCTTCAGTGTCAAGGTGATCAGAATTAAAAATTTTCTTTGGCTCCTTGTTTGCTACGTGTCGGGCTTTCTTGGTCTGCTTTCTCATTTATAAATTAAGGGTTATAATACTTACCAATTGTGATTGTTGTAAGAACTAGAGAAGGTGTATTCCCCAGGACAAAGCACAGTGCCTGGTATTTATTCTGTAATACATGGCAGGTGACTGGGGAGCTCCTTTGTCAGTTCCATTAACTACTGTCCTACGGGGTGGTAGCTTGAGGGAATATTAAATGCATCTTTTTCTTTAATGGGAAATGACTCATTCAGAGTTTAATTTCAAAAGTGTTTCTTCTGTGTACATTTTAGGAATGGTTTATTATTTAAAGTTGGAGAAGAGAAAGCTCTATACAAACATACCATCCTTATTTTGAATAAAAGTTCAGAACATATTGTCTGACAGTGGAAAAAATGGATTTGCCCCACAAAATCTAGGATGTATGGCTTACTGTCAGCATGAAACTCTGGGTATCCCCTTAGGTGTGGAGGAGACGCACTCCACTTTTCCTAAATTTTCTAGTTGTTCAGTTGCTTAATCCAGGCATCAGTATATTGTCTAGATTTTGGTTGTGTGAATTTCCTTCAATGGAGATGAGAAATCCATGCATTAAAATGAAATGTTGTTCTTTCTTTCCCGAAACAGTAAACCAATGGTTAAAGAAAAAGTTAAACTGGAATCGTTGGTGCGGCGAGATGCTCCTGGGCTGTGGATAGTTAAGTCAGTGTTGTGCATCAGCAGAGACGAAGCAAATGTTCTCCAGTTACCCGCATTACTAACTCATACATAGAAAACACATCCTACTGATAAGAGACCCTGGCGAGGGCCAAGTCTTGTATGAGATGATGCTGGGAATACTGAGTTAAATGGGGAATTATCCCTCAGGAATTAGTTTGGGGTTGGCTGTGTCAGTCCACCTCCAAGAGTTCATCCCTTCCTGGGGAAACTTCCCCCTCCATCACTCTGTTTCTGTGACACTTGAGTGCATTCTCTCAAATTTAAAGTTCTTTCTCTCAGCCAGAATTTATGAAAGTGTTCTCATGGATTTGGTTGTAAGGGAGACCGAATCTGTGCGTCTGTGCGTACACCAACACCTATGCGGGTCTTCATGATGTAGCGAGACTGTAGAGAGGCAGGAACTGGGTTGCTTCTGCTCCCTGGAAGCAGGCTTCACTTTACTCTGTGATATGACCCTCCTCACTCTTTCTCTGCCTAGTGAATATCTACAACTGTGTCCCTTGCTGTATACACTTGATAAAAACAGGTACTATGTTTAAATGCACTGGTCATTATAAGTGGTGTCATGGTAACAAACATGCATTCAAGGAATTTCCAGGTTGCAAAATACCTTCATTTGTCTTCTGGTACTTTATGTGTTGAGTTATTTAAAAAGTAGGAAAATGAAAACTTAGTGATTGTTGGGGCTTCTCTGGTAGCTCAGCTGGTAAAGAATCCACGTGCAGTGCAGGAGATCTGGGTTCGATCCCTGGGTTGGGAAAATCCCCTGGAGAATGGAAGAGCTACCTACTCCAGTATTCTGGCCTGGAGAATTCCAAGGACTGTATAATTTGTGGGATCACGAAGAGCTGGGCATGACTGAGTGACTTTCACTGTATGGGATTCCCTGGTGGCTCAGATGGTAGAGGCTGCCTGCAATGTGGAAGACCCTAGTTTGATCCTTGGGTCAGGAAGACACCCTGGAGAAGGAAATGGCAACCCACTCCAGTGTGGAAAATCACATGGATGGAGGAGCTTGGTGGGTTACAGTCCATGGGGTCTCAAAGAGTTGGACACAACTGAGTGACTTCACCTTTCACAGTGATTTTATAAAACACTTTAAGAACATAGGTTGTAGATTCATTTATGGGTCCGATATGCTAATGTATTAGATAACATCATGAAGCTTCCATAGGTGAGGAATCTTTGTGAATCATATAATTTTTTTCATACCTGCTTTGTCATACCTACAGGGCTAGTCTGAGGCTAGAATTATGAAGGTGGAGAACTTTTAAATTCATGCTCTTAGATTTTCCTTTCCATGTGTTCTTTCTTCTTCCTTGTTGCCCTACTTGTTTCCTTCTGCCTTCAAAATTGTTTCTGTTAAGGAAGAAATGGTTCATTTAATGTGTTGTCTTTCCCAAGGATGTTTGCATTTCAGTGGACACAATACTCACATTTGGCTAAACTTGGCCAAACAGTTACATTCTAATTGCGCAATTCAGTTAAACATGTGAGTGGCCACCTATGTCATAAAGTGGACCCTTAATATTGGATTCACATTCAAATGAGGGTCTTTCCCGTGTAAGGAGTATGGTGCAAAATAACAGTGCTGTTTGCTCTTGACTAACCAGTACTTGTGTATTCAACTTATAGATGGTTCTTCTTACTCCATTCTCTTCATTTGCTGAAAATGTTCTGTGATTTATGGGACACAAACATGATAAAGCAGAGGAAGTGTATGGGCTTTGGAGTGTGATGTGAAGATATAGCTGAGCTTCAGTTATGTGACCTTGGACACACACCTCTTGAATCTCAGTTTCCTCACCTGTGAAGTATGCTTAATAGGGTTGGTATGGTGGAAAAATATGTATCAACTGCAGCACCATATACTACAGTATATAAATTACAGGCCAATGGTAGATATGGTACAAAGTACATTGTGTTTAATACACAAAACTATTGTGATAAGTATAAATTCTAGGATTCTTACAAGGAAAAAAAGCAATTAGGAAAGATATCTTCTACATAGTAGCAACTTTGTTAAAAGTCTGTAGCAGTTATTAGTTATGTCAATGATACATTAATTGAGGGTATGTCTTGATTATAAGCAAGCTTGATACAATTTATGGAAAGTTATTTTATTCATATTCTTAAACACATAAATGAGTATTCACATGTAGTGAAATTTTTAAAAATTAAAAAAGAATGATTAATTTAACACAGATTTACCTAAATGTGTTTGAGAAATGATTTGAGTTCTCAAAACGTACTGCTTATGAGACGATTCAAGAATATATTTATTATGCAAGTTGAGGTGTGGTCTTGTGAGGTGGGCCCTTGATGCCTGTGTTACGTCCTCCTGTGTTCTCCTGTTACACAGGATTCTACAGTTCTTTTTTTTCACCCCACAGATTTACCAATAAAGAGACAGAGAGAGTATGAGCTGGTGACTCCTGTCAGCACAAATTTTGAAGGACGCTATCTCTCCCATATTCTTTCTGCAAATCACAAAAAGAGGTCAACGAGGGACGTGTCTTCCAACTCTGAGCAATTGTTCTTTAACGTCACGGCATTTGGAAGAGATTTTCATCTGCGACTGAAGCCCAACACTCAGCTGGTAGCTCCTGGTGCTGTTGTGGAATGGCACGAGGCATCTTCGGTGCCTGGGAATATAAGCAACCCCGTTAATGATCATCAACCAGGAAGTACTTCGGACAGAATCTGCAAAACAGAGCCTTTGCAGACCAACTGTGCATATGTGGGTGACATCATGGACATTCCAGGAACCTCTGTTGCCATTAGCAACTGTGATGGTCTGGTAAGACTTCTTGCCTTTTGTGTCTGTGTGTTTGCAGGTGTTTGGGAGTGCAGCATGGCTCAGAGCATGGTTTGGAAGGTAGAGGTGGAAAGAAAGCCTCGTTATTATATTTCAAGTTCAGGAAGAAGCATTAGAAAGCATTTCACTCTCAAAGATGTGTGCTTTGGCTTCATTCTGACATGAAGACATTAGCCTAAGAAACCAAAGACAACTATTTCAGCATTCTTTGCTTATATGTCCACCTCCATCACATTGGGAATTTTATTTCCTTATTTCTTTAAAATCATCCTGACAACTTTTTAAAGAAGCATAGATTTCTTCAAAATGATAGTATTTCCCTTCTTATGAGGAAACATTAGATATTTTATTAAAGAAAATATTTAGCAAGCATTCTTTGCACACCCCTCAGAAGAAGTGACTCAGCGGCAGCAGCAGCAGCAGAATGCTGAAATGGGAAACGGGTGCTTCTCTATCACAGTTTGTTCAAACTGCATTAGTGCATGAACCTGGGGTGTAGTTCTCTCTCTGTGGTGGCTTTGATTTGTTTTCTCTTGCTTTTGAATGAAATAGCCATATATTGTTCTTCACTTTTGTGGTTGAGGCTAATAGTAACTGACCTTTCTTTACACGCTCTGAAGATGTGAAATATTTTTGTCTTGTATCTCCAGATGTTATTTGAGAAGTGTGTCAATGTTTATGCCTCTTCCATTCATAGTTGCCTTTGTTCAAAAAGAGCAACCATTTTTCTTTCTGTGGTTGCCAGGCTGCTGTTTCTTGGGAGTTCACAGCTTTTCTCTCTGTTTTGTCTCTCCTCTGGGAGTTCTCAAAACAATCCTTACATTCCTTCTCCCTGGGCCTGTCCCCTAACAGCACCTTGAATCTTCTGCTACTATCCCGTTAGTGCATAAGCACAACCCAAAGGAGTTATGATGCCATAGTTTTTACTCAAGGCCTGTTGGGTTCATGGTTGCAGGCTGTCTTGTACTGCCTCTAGACGTTCTATAGGGCTTTAGAAGCCTGAACGGAAAACTGAACAGAGCGTGTGTGGCAGGTGTCCTAGTTGGACCCTTTCCATTTAAGATTCACAGCATCACATTTGGTGCTAGACCATGCTGTAGGGTTTGAAGGCACAAGGAACCTCTGAGATTCTTCTCATTCCACACAAATGTTTAATAGATTGAACAACTAAATTACTGACAAAAACAATAGAAAGAAAACATCTTCTAGAAGACAAAGTTTAAAATATTCACTAAGAGCTTGATTCAACACTACTAGAGTTAAGACGAAATAAATTCTATAAAAGGTTCTATTTTATAATACTTCTAAGTAAAGTATATTGAGAATAAAACTTAATTCAATGTTATTTTAAAGTACTTTTTATCTCTCCGGCTAAGACTGAAGCTCAGACTAGGAGATTTGAAACTTGAAAATCAGTTTAAGGAAGGCAAAAGGCAAGAAAATTGTTTTAATAGTGAATTTTTAAAGCTGATTTAGCAATCAGTGTTTTTCTTACTGTACATGTCAAATTATCAAATCATAGATACAGAAATATAAGGCAGTAGTTGTAAGGAAGAGGAAAATAGGTATAAAGTATGAATATACATTAATTATTAGGATTGATTTCTCATTTTAAGGTATAGTGCTAACTGTTGACGTGGGTACTTTGAAATAGTGTGTCTGTTTGTGTGTGTGTGCACAACTCAACCAGTGTATTTATTTGCTCCATTCTTTGATCCTTAAATTAATGAAAACATATTTCTGAGAAGTCAATTCTGGGCAAGCGCTGTTCCAGACATTGTGAAATGATGAAAGGAATGGTAATAATTACCATTGTCATGGAGCTCAAAGAGGTTAAATTTGCCATATTTTAAGTGTCAAAATATCTAGTATACATTTATGTGTATACAGACACACATATGCATACTAGAATTATGTTCAACTTTAAAAAGTTGTGATAAAGGGAAGTATCTTCTGGAGAGATTTTATGAATGGGAACAGAGTTTCTAACAAGGCATACATGGCTCAGGCCTTGAGCTTGACCTTGGAAAAGAGAGGAGTCCATCCTATAGCAGGCAGTGCTGACTATGCAGGTGTACCTAAACAGAAGGCTTTTGGCGTTTCCAGCTCATGGCAACTATGGAGGAAGAATGAAGATGATGGCAGGACTAAAGCTCAGTAAGAGAGAGCAGATCAATAGAGTGATGACTGCTGCTTCATTAAGCTGGGGACAAATTCTTAAAATTGCATTGGATAGAAGAAGCACTCAGCTGAAATAAAGTAGGAAGTAAAACTGATGTGAATGTAAATAAACTTGGCTAATTAGCAGATTCTTAAACCCTTTTTGTTCCTTTAACTTGCTGTGTAGGGGATTTAAGTTTGACCTTCTTGACCTTAGGAAGAGAACCAGGGATCCTGAGGTCACATAGATGCCTGAGGATTAAGCTGATGGGCTAGAAAGCCATTTCCTGGGAAACTCTGGGATTATAACCAAATCTAAGTTGTCTTAGCAGAAAGCAGAGCCTCTCCTGGCCTAAAAATGCCAATGGGACCATCTCTGCTCAGCAAGATGAAGTGAAGTCTCCTGCTATGGAAGAGAATGCGAGTGAAACCCTATCTGGATGGGTCTACTGTAGATTATGGTCGATTCAATTCCTGTGATCTGATTATCTCCGTGGGTCTTTTGAAACTCTTAGCTATAGGGAGCAGCCACAGGTATTTATTTTTCACTGAGATTGGGAAGCTCTTTCCTTGGGTGAAACCCCTTACCTCTTTTTCTCTAATGCTACTTTGCGGCAAGCTATATATATTTGAACTAGATAGCGGTCTGAGACAGAATTAATTTATATTAAACAGAAGGGTGTGATTTGTAAAAATAAATAAATAAATAAAATAAAATAACAGCAGTGCTCAAAGAGTGTCCATATACCCAGGTCGAGATAAATACTGAAGGTGAGACTGTATAAAGAAACTTTATGACACTTTGACATAGTTATTATATTTGTGGTGGACCTAACAGTAAAAAAAAAAAAAAAAAAGCTGAGGCTGCTATTTTGTGTCTTTTTGGTTTTTCCTAGTAATTAGTTTTCCTTGTATTTTACAAAATTATCAGCCCAAGGCCACTTGGGGAGAAAATAAACAGTTTATTTACCCCAGATAGTTTGAAAAGCAAGTAGTAATACTTAGCTGTTCCTATTCCTCTGAACATCAGAAACTTGACTGAATACTACTTATTCCAGGTAGCTATGAAATGATCCAGAGAAGACAGTGGAGAAGGAAATGGCAACCCACTCCAGTGTTCTTGCCTGGACAAGAACACTGGGACAGGGGAGCCTGGTGGGCTGCTGTCTGTGGGGTCACACAGAGTCAGACACGACTGAAGCAACTTAGCAGCAGCAGCAGCATGAAATGATCACAGGAAAGCTCCTTAACTTTGACATTATGGAGGAAGACAGAAAATTGCCTTAAGTGACATATGCATAGCCAAGGTCTAGAATGTGATAAAAAAGATGTCAGACTAGTGTCTGACTCCTATAACCCCATAGACTAGCCCACCAGGCTTTTCTGTCCATGGGGTTCTCCAGACAAGAATGCTGGAGTGAGTAGCCATTCCTTTCTCCAGGGTATCTTCACCACCCAGGGGTCAAATCTGGATCTCCTGCATTGCAGGCAGATTCTTTACCGCCTGAACCACCAGGGAAGCCCAGACATAGATATACATGATACCTAAAGTATTATTCTGTGCGTTTCTGAAATCAACATCGAAGTGTTCTGCATGAAGGAATTAACAGTGATTTTCACCCACTGTGGCCAAGAACCATATCTGTTCTGTCTAGCATGACCTTTTTAAATCTTTGTCAAGATTATCTTTTATGAGTGATAGCTAATTCTTTACCAATTACAACTTTATGTAGTATACCCTACAGTGAGAAGTGTTATGATATTCAGTCATGGAGTTGTCCTTGTTTTCTGACAGCATCCAGTTTTTAAAAAGCCCAATTCTCTAGATCCTCCTCCAAATTATCCTGCCAAAGCCTAATCCTGTTAATAGGTTCTTTCTAAAGTTCTCTTACTGAGATGCTTATGCTTCCCTCTGGTGTGTGCTCTGGCTCCTGGCAACGTAATAAACCCAGCTTGTCAACTGCAGATGGGTTCCTAGTGGTCTTTGGCTGGAGGCCATTGACGTGTGTTGCCTTTCTGCTTCTGCATCTCTGCAGTAAGAGTCCAGTGGTCAGGAGTCACAGTGATGGCAAGCATTTCACACACTTCTGAGTGGGAAGATGCTTCTGGCTGAGAATTCCAGCTGAAAATAGATTTCTTTATTCCACAGAGCCCTGGCATTGGCCCTGTAACACTATTAAATCTCCCCTGTGAGTAGTGGCGGCTCACAATCATATTTTGTGGTCTTCCAATTTGCCAAAATAAAGGGTTATTTGGTTAGTAGTCTTTATGTCATGTGTTCATAACATAAGGGAACTGGATTTTTCTAGACTTATGAGAACAATATCCCTTTGTTAATTGCTCTGGATTGTCATCAAAGGAAACTGGTTGAGAGTGGAAGAACTGACTGGTGATGGCTATTTTGGATTATCCAACTCAGTGATTTCCTTGTGGGCTGACTTTCTGATCAAGGCAGCTTATCAAGGACAGAAATTTTCAATATTTTGCAACATTTGAAATCCTTCCTCTAAATGAAATCACTGTGCGTGCATGCATGCTAAGTCGTTTCAGTTGTGTCTGATTCTTTGCAATTCTGTGGACTATATCCTGCCAGGCTCCTCTGTCCATGGGATTCTCCAGGCAAGAATGCTGGAGTTGGTTGCCAGGTCCTTCTCAAATGAAGTCACTAGGGGTTATCTGATAAAATAATATATAAAATGGATAAACTCAGGAAAGGCCAGTAAAAACATAGTTTTTTTTTCCCTCCTAACTCCTGTTTATCCTGCCTTATTCTTACTGGAGACCACTCTTAGCCATCCTGAAGCTTCTAATAGGAAATCTCCACTATTAGGTTAGGGAGTCTTGGAAGCTTAAAACTTGGGAGCTATAGGCAAAATCTTTTTCTAAAATACATGATAGTCACATCTGATTAGTATTGGAGGTAATTTACCCTTTTTAGATTTGGCGCATGGCCAAATGAAGTCTTTGTGGACAACCACAAACTTATAAAGAAAACAGCCTTCAGACTTCCATGCCTTAAGACTTCTGCTTTGAGATTTGGTCCCTTCAGAAACATGTCCTCTCTATGCCTATTTCAGTAAGTCTAACTGCAGAGGCACTTTTAAAAAGTCTGTTTTAAAAAGTATTATGAGACAGTGTGCCTGGGATTAAGAATATTTGACTAGTGATTATAAATACAGTTCAATCTGGTAGATGAAATGTTTGATACTAAAAATAGATATAAAACCATAGCTATTTATAGTGGGTTTAGAGTTTTCAAAGACTGATCTTTAGATGTTAACATTTGAACGTCTGCTTTTATGAGGAGAACCTGATCTCTAAAAGCCAGTCCCTCCCACCTTTTTTTCCCCCAAGGAACTTGTCTATGGAAGATGTGTATTTTCCTGATGGGACAGAGGGAGTTTTGTGTCTTAACCATGTACACGCTGATTTAAGACACTTCAGTAGATCTGGGGAACAAAGGACTGACACCTTGTTTCACTTCCAGCCCCCTACACCAGGCTGTTTTTAGCAATGCAGGGTTAGAAGATGCTTAGAGCACCTATACCCTTTTATTTCCATAAGTAGAAAGGAAAAACTGGTTATAAGAACTCTAGTTTAACTAGTTTGGGAGAACCAGTACTGTGATAAGCCTCATTGCTTCCTAGCTGAGATTTGGCCCCATAGGAGCTGACAGTATTAATCCTGCCTGTTCTGGATCTGGGCTGTTGGTTACATTTCCTACCCTGCCTTCCTTCTCAGACAGGCAGCCCGGTTATCTTATCTGTGGTGAAGTAGGAAAGATTTAGCAAAGTCTTCGATCATTTTCACATTTTGCACTTAATTTGTATAAATCCAGAATTATACACGTCAAGCCTTTTGCAAAATCTTGGCTATATTTCTCTTGTGTGGTTTTGAAAATACTTCTTTTTAATAGTTATTTTGTAGCTGATATAACCTATTCATGTTTGTGGGTACCACTTGTTCATCTTACGTTTATTTTATTTATTTGTATTTTCGGCCACACTGGGTCTTCGTTCTCGTGAGCGGGGCCTACTCTCTAGTTGCGGTGCTCAGGCTTCCCACTGCAGTGGCCTCTCTTGAGGTTGCAAGGTGCTTGGGCTTCAGTAGCTGTGGTGCTTGGGTTTAGTTGCCTTATGACATGTGGGATCTTCTCAGACCAGGAGTCGAACCAGTGTCCCGTGCATTGGCAGGCAGATTCTTAACCACTGAACCACCAGGGACACCCCTTCGGCTTGTGATTTTATTTACATCAATTTGATTATGATTTATTTCCCATCACTGTCTCTAACTTTGATATAATACATTTTTAAATTAAGTTTAAGGGTGAGCTGAAAGTTGGGGAAAAAATAAATGTGGTATTTCACATCTTTCTTTGTATAGGAATGGAAAACAGAAAATAAATAAAAGGGGAGGGAAAGTTGACCTGAGAAGTAATGCTTCCTATTCTTCTCAGTGCCATGGCAACTAAATCTTCATTATAACTTTAATACAGATTTTTAAAGATACTCAAGATACTTTAAGAACTGTGAAAATAGTGCTGACCACATCTTTCATTTCTTCTTCTTCTCGGTAAATTATCATTAAAACAAGAACAAAAGCACAGCAAGATATTGATATGACACCTTTGTGCATAATCAGGCTTTGAAGTCACAGAGTTCTTACAAACTAAACCCAGCCTCAAGGTCCTTGACTGCAAAAACTATTAATCGTGTGGCTGCATCTTTGCTTCTAGGAACGCAAGAGGGGGGAAGGGGGGGGGGGGCGGGGGGGCCCCCCCCCCCAAAAAAAAAAAACAAGGGTGCCCGACTAGAGAGAGAAAGGGGGACCGGGGGGGGGAAAAGGGGAAAAAAGGGGCGGAGGCGAAAAAGGATGGGTAAAAGGAAGAGCCTTTGAGGAAAGTAAGAGATATTTGTGATGGCCATAAACATGAAGAGAGGATGGGGTAAGAAGATTTCATGAACTTTGTAATATATGTAATGAATACATGGGTGAGCCAAAGTAGTCTTGGTCAGTATTTAGCTGAATGAAGGAGCAAGTGTGGCTTCCCCTGTGGCTCAGTGGTAAAGAATCTACCTGCAGGGAAGGAGACACAGAGGATGTGGGTTCAATTCCTGGGTCAGGAAAAACCCCTGAAGGAGAGCATGGCAACCCACTCCAGTATTCTTGCCTGGAGAATCCCACGGACATAGGAGCTTGGAGGGCTACACTCCATGGGGCTGCAAAGAGTCAGATACAACCAGAGCGACTGAGTGTGCGTGCACACACAGGAACAAGTTTAACGCAAAGAGAGAGAGAGAGAGACAAAAAAGGAGGGTAGATCCTAGAGATGTATCTTAAGACCAAATTCAGTGCTTGCATGGATAGTCAGGATGAGAGGAGGGCAAGATTAGTATTCCTTAATTATATTGCTTTTCTATGTAGAAAGTTTTTTACTGAAGTCATGGAGCTCTTTCTCTGGAGTTTAGAGAGATTTTTCTCAGTAGCTTTTTTTTTTTTTTTCTAGAATTTGTTCCCCAAATTTTTTCTAAGAGGGTTCAGAAAGTTGATTTTTAAAAATCTGACTTCTCCCGTCATCTGGGTCCTTCAGTCTTTCAAGTTTGGGGAATTAAGTGCCTCATTTAACCTCCTTCTATTGGAGAAGGAAATGGTAACCCACTCCAGTATTCCAGCCTAGAGAATCCTGTGGACAGAGGAGCCTGGTGGGCTGCTGTCCATAGCGTCGCACAGAGTCGGACACGACTGAAATGACTTAGCAGCAGCAGCAGCAGCACAGCTATAACTTCTTCCATCTGAAATGTTCTCCTCACTTTCTTACTGTGTTGATGTATGGTCCTATCCCTACAGTTCAGTTCAGTTCAGTCGCTCAGTCATGTCTGACTCTTTGCGACCCAAATAATCACAGCACGCCAGGCTTCCCTGTCCATCACCAATTCCCAGAGTTCACTCAAACTCATGTCCATTGAGACGGTGATGCCATCCAGTCATCTCATCCTCTGTTGTCCCCTTCTTCCCCTGCCCCCAGTCTCTCCCAGCATTAGGATCTTTTCCAGTGAGTCAATCTCTTTTCATGAGGTGGCCAAAGTACTGGAGTTTCAGCTTTAGCATCAGTTCTTCCACTGAACACCCAGGGCTGATCTCCCGGGCTGGTTGCATCTCCTTGCAGTCCAAGGGACTCTCAAGAGTCTTCTCCAACACCACAGTTCAAAAGCATCAATTCTTCAGTGCTCAGCTTTCTTCACAGTCCAACTCTCACATCCATACATGACCACAGGAAAAACCATAGCCTTGACTAAGTGGACCTTTGTTGGCAAAGTAATATCTCTGCTTTTCAATATGTTGTCTCTGTTGGTCATAACTTTCCTTCCAAGGAGTGTCTTTTAATTTCATGGCTGCAGTCACCATCTGCAGTGATTTTGGAGCCCCCAAAATAAAGTCTGACACTGTTTCCACTGTTTCCCCATCTATTTCCCATGAAGTGATGGGACCAGATGCCATGATCTTCATTTTCTGAATGTTGAGCTTTAAGCCAACTTTTTCACTCTCCTCTTTCACTTTCATTAAGAGGCTTTTTAGTTCCTCTTTACTTTCTCCCATAAGGGTGATGTCATTTGCATATCTGAGGTTATTGATATTTCTCCCAGCAGTCTTGATTCCAGCTTGTGCTTCCTCCAGCCCAGCGTTTCTCATGATGTACTCTGCATAGAAGTTAAACAAGCAGGGTGACAATATACAGCCTTGACGTACTCCTTTTCCTATTTGGAACCAGTCTGTTGTGCCATGTCCAGTTCTAACTGTTGCTTCCTGACCTGCATATAGATTTCTCAAGAGGCAGGTCAGGTGGTCTGGTATTCCCATCTCTCAGAATTTTCCACAGTTTATTGTGATCCACACAGTCAAAGGCTTTGGCATAGTCAATAAAGCAGAAATAGATGTTTTTCTGGAACTCTTTGCTTTTTCCATGATCCAGCGGATGTTGGCAATTTGATCTCTGGTTCCTCTGCCTTTTCTAAAATGAGGTTGAACATCTGGAAGTTCACGTCTTACATATTGCTGAAGTCTGGCTTGGAGAATTTTGAGCATTACTTCCTTCTATTCTCAAAGGAGTATTTCTAATGTTGTTTTAGTGATTTTTGCTTATAGCCTAAAGAGTAATTTGATCAAGTTTACTGAACTTTCAAAAAACAAGACACACCAAGATAACCCTGTCAATGAATGAATTGATTTCAGTGTTAAATCTCATTTTATTTTATGCCATTTATCATATCTACCAAATGTATATGTGCGTGTATAGAAATATATATATGCATGCATATATGCTTATATACATACATACATATATACACCCATATATATGGAAAACCATAGAAAAAGTCGAGAAAAATCAATGTTTAATTAAATATTTGGATTCAATGACCAGTGGCAAAATTTGTTTTTGGGTGTTTAGAGTTGGTATGGCACTCAGGTCTGTTGATGACAAAACTTAGCAGTTCTATCACCCCAAGTTACCTAAACACGCTCTTCACAGTGTGGGTGCTTAACAGAGGTCATGACATGAATTAACTTGTAGATTTGTAATATTGTTAGAAACATAGATTAATCCTAAATATAATTTAAAAGGGCAGTTTTATTATTGTCAGTCTACAACAGTGAACTTGAAAAAGCTGTTTAGAATAAAAAGCTCAACTATGTTTTCTTTATTATGATTAAGTTTGCAAAGTTAAAAAAGTGCTGCAGTTACTTAACTCAGCCTGTGAAATAACATGTGGAAAATAGTCTTCTATGAAGTGAATACTCTAGTAAAAATCCTGTAACTTTTAGATGACCTTCTCCAACTGATGCAGGGCTCCTTTAGCATCATCTTCCCTGAGGAGTACTCTAATCTGTGCTTTTTGAAGACTTCTAATGATGAGAAGCTCACTACTTTCCATCTTATTAATATGTAGCTCTGCCATATAGAAAGTTCTTCCCTAGATTCTACTTAGAAATATAAAGTGAAAATATCTTATTCCATGTATTAGATTCTTTGCAGTGGACACAGGCATACTAAGTATGATGGACTTCTTGTTATTATTATAAAACTTCAGTTTCTTCCACTTGAACACTCAGTCATTCAGTGCATCCCACAGTACACTCCAGTTTTAGGAAACAACTCCCTTTAGTGGTGTGATGGAACCCATACCCTGGCTGGAACGGAGTTAATGAGGCATAGGTCATAATTTTAACACACCTCTCAGGCTTTTCATTTTGGTCAGTATTTTAAATTATGAATCTCAGAGTAAGACATTATGGGAATAGCAATAAAGAGTCCATGGCATTATATACTGCTGTTGTTTAGAGTTTAGTTTTCATATCTTATCTTCCATCTCTTTTATTTGTTGATGGTAGTTAATATGCTGTCTTCTATCTGTTTTTGTTTCCAGTCTAAAGTTTTACTTGGAAAAAAAAAGCATACAGCATTTTCTACAAGTCTGTGGAGGCAATTGTGGGGGTGGGGGGTGGAGATAAAGATGGCACGGTGGGTCCCTAGCTCCAATTGCTAGAAAATGCATTTTTAAACTTAAATGGCATTATCAAAGTAGACTTTTGGGGTCTTTAGTTTTCTGATTAGCTGATAGGACTTTCCAACTCCAATATAAATTTCTGGAAGGCCTACTTCTGTCTGGTGATGTCTCTAAAAGTGGATGCTTGGTGTCATAAGAATATAGCAGGACCCAGTCTGAGCATGTAAGCCTAAGAGAAAATGAAGAACAACACTTAGTAAGAGATTCTGTAAATGTTAGCAACCCAAACACAGTGTGAAAAGTTTTATTTAGCATTATCTGTAAAACAATATGCATTTAACATAGTGATTAAAATCTTGGAGTAATACTTCCTTTGGGCTTGCAGAATATTTGATCTTGCTTATAGGGTGCCGTTATATCATGCTATCCTGCTTGGCTTCATATAGTCCTTTATTTTTCATACCTAGCTTTGAGGATGATATTAATTGGCTGCCCAGACAGAAAAACTGACCAATCATAGTGATGTGTATCCAGATAAAATTAAGTCACTGTAAGATCTCTGTTTCTGTTTGGTCAGCTGCTTGTCCTGGTCACCTTTGGCTTCATCTATGGTACCACACCCAGACTTAGCATAATGATGTAGGAAGTCTCTGAGCCTTTTATATTGGTCCCCAATCCTAACCGTTAATCTAAAATTGTCAAGGATAGGCCCATTTTTATATGCTATGCTTGGAAAAGTTTTAGAAACATGTTAACCTATGAGGATGTTTTGAAATTTAAACTGTACCCATAAAACTACCTTCTTAATCTTCCCCATACTTAAAAATTAGGGGTTTGAATGACATCAGTGGTTCTTTTTGTTCTGCCTGTTCAGAAATACTTTGTAAACCAGATAAACTATTTATTAAGTAATTAACAATTTTACATGTTAACTATCAAAAATATACAAAATTGCTGGTCAAAGTTTCCAGTAAGTATGAATTATAGTCTCTTTATACTGGCTGATGATGTTTTCCAGTAAAAAGGTTTGATTATTCATAAACCTGTACTGTTTTGTTCAACCTTATGACACAGTGACAGTCCTTGCCAGATCTGAATTGTTGCCGCCACTGGCTCCTAGAAGCCCAGAGATCTAAAATTAGGAAACTGTTGACTCCAAGTTTCCAGAGATTCCTTCTAGAACTAATGTTCTGTAACTCTGTAACTAAGATTGTGTTCTCTTTATCCTTGTGGACAGTGCATTCTTGGTCAAGGAAGAAATCATTGCTTCCTACTCATCATTATTCATTTATCATGGT
The DNA here is from genome assembly GCA_917880005.1 of Nanger dama. Taxonomy (NCBI): domain Eukaryota; kingdom Metazoa; phylum Chordata; class Mammalia; order Artiodactyla; family Bovidae; genus Nanger; species Nanger dama. Next base: position 17,685,271 of record CAKJTW010000001.1, read on the forward strand.
TGGGAGTGGAAATCACATGTATGAGTGCCACTTTTGAGATATGATTACTCTCTAATATGCTCTGTTTTTTAAAATTTATATTAAATCCACGAACTATGAACAAATCCTGTGTTCTAGAAGGCTCCAAAGGATCCAACTTCTAATACCATTTTGGGAGATTAATAGCTTAACTCCTAATGAAGTGTGGAAATAATCAGTCTAGAGAGAAATCTGCCAATCTACCTACCTACCTATCTCTAGGTCTACATATGTATGTGTATATGTATGTATATGTAGAGAGAGAAACAATTATATTTTTATAAAATATTAAGAGCAGAAGAGACTGTACTTTGGCTGTGTTGTAGGAGTACCGAATTACCCCAGAATAGGAATGTGTGACGGCTCTGTTGATGCAGTCATTTCCTGGGACAGTTCTTCATAGGTTACATTTGAGGTATATGCAATCTGAGTTGAGAGTCATTGTTTTCCCCCAAGGGGCCTCTAATCTTAGTGTGTATCAGGATCTCCTGAGGGTTTGTTAAAACATAGCTTGCTTATAGCCACCTCAGAGTTTTTGATTTAGTAGGTCTGTAGATGGACCTGAAAGTTTACATTTCTAATACATTCCCAGTTAGTGCCAGACACCATAACTCAACTGTCGGTTTCTTGTTTGTGTGCAATGATTCTGGATACTGGCTTTTCCCAGCTGACTTGCTTTCTCAAGTAAGGAATTGGAACTTTCTTTTTTGGTCTGTAATACTGTCTTGGCCCTTGCCCACTGCCCAGTTATCATCCCAGCCGGTTTGACTCAGCACCCATCAGTCCCAGATTGAATTAACTATGCACAACTGCAACTTGGTCTCTTGGTCTCCTTGCCCAGAGGCGACACATACATTGGACACCTTGGAACGCCATTTTCCCAGGCCAAGTTCTGGCAGAATACAGAAACTTAAAGAAACTGTGCACTTGGACAAACACCTTAATGTGTCTGATCCTTATTTTCCTTTTTGATTCATGCAAAGATTTTCCGATGGTAGGGGGAGCTTTGAAGTGTATCCTCGTTTAATTTCTTCAGTAACCAATAGTCACTACGAAGTGCTTGCAATTTTCTAACATCACTTTGCTTTTTGCGAACTGGTTGGGCTTCCCTGATAGTCCAGTAGGTAAAGAATCCACTTGCAGTGCAGGAGACCCTGTTCAGTTCCTGGGTTGGGAAGATCTACTGGAGAAGGGATAGGCTCCCCACTCCAGTATTCTTCGGCTTTCCTGTGGCTCAGCTGGTAAAGAATCCACCTGCAACGTGGGAGACCTGTGTTCGATCCCTGGGTTGGGAAGATCCCCTGGAGAAGGGGATCCACTCTAGTACTAGTAAAGGCTAGTAAAGGCTACTCACTCTAGTACTCTGGCCTAGAGAATTCCATGGATTGTATAGTCCATGAAGTCGCCAAGAGTTGTACACGACTGAGTGACTTTCACTTTTCCCTTTGGTGGTGGGATTGTGCTGTGGGGCAACATGGAGACCTTGAGTTCTCCAGTTGTCCTGAGCTTTAGCAGTCTGGGGCCATCACAGTTTCTGAGCTCTCGTGAGTCAGTCCCATACTCTGTCCGTCCATCCACACCATCTCAGTACTACACTGAGCTGTATCTACACTCTCAGCCTAGATGCTCTCTTGTGATTCATGGCTTCAAATACCATAAAGCAGTAACGGCCCTCTGCGTCTGGCCCTGACCTCTGCTCTGACCTCTGGACTTGGATATATGTCCTGCTGTCCATTCAGCTTCTCCACATGGATGTCAGATAACCATCTCAAATTTAACAGGACTGAAGATGGTCCCTTAATCGCTACCCCTGTGTGATTTTGTCCCTAGCGAAGTTTGGACCCTAATTCTCTAGCCAGAAACCTAGGCTTATGCCAGATTCCTCATTCCTCATTTCTTTCACAAAACCCATAATGTAAGTCTTAAAGTTGTTTTATCAAACATGATCTGAGAGTTGTTTTATAAAACATGTTCTGAATCTACTTACGAAATCTCCAGTGCTACAACTTTGATATAAACCTCTGTCATCTCTTCCCTGGGTACTACAGAGACTTCCTGTTTTTATTTTTGGTCTATTTTTGCCCCTCTTCATCCTTCATATAGAAATTGAGGTGACCTTTCTAAATTTGATGAATTTTTCTCTATTTAAAACCCTTTGTGGCTAAGTCGCTTCAGTCGTGTCCGACTCTGTGCGACCCCATAGACGGCAGCCCACTAGGCTCCTCTGTCCCTGGGAGTCTCCAGGCAAAAATACTGGAGTGGGTTGCCATTTCCTTCTCCAATGCATGAAAGTGAAAAGTGAACCTTTTAGTCACTTCTAATTAAAATTCAGACTTTTAAGACCCTATGTCAGTTGTTCTAATAATCATTATATCTCATAATCACCTAAAGAGCTATTTAAAAAATAAAGAGGCCTAAACAGCAATTCCAAAATACAAATTCATTTGTCTCGGGTGGTATTGGTCTGACTCTTTGCAACATGTCTGACTCTTTGCAACCCCATGGACTGTAGCCTACCAGGCTCCTCTGTCCATGGGATTTTCAGGCAAGAATACTGGAGTGGGTTGCCATTTCCTTCTCCAGAGAATCTTCCCTACCCAGCGATCGAACTGGCGTCTCCCAAGCTAGGCAGGTGGATTCTTTACCACTGAGCCACCTGGGCTTCCCAATATGTAACTAGACTTTAGAATCATTGTTCTGTCCAAAGGCCTCTAACCTTAGTGCGGATGAGAATCCCATGAAGGGATTGTTGCACCATAGATTTCTAGGTGCCACTTTGGGGTTTCTGAAGAGGAGCCTGAAAATTTGCATTCCTAACAAGTTCCAAACGCTACCATTGGGAAACCACTGTGTTACAAGACTAGTCTCAGCACACTTCTCTGATGCCATTCCCTTGTTTATTATATTTAGTCTCTCTGGTCTTCCTTTTGTTTTTCAAATCCAATTATTTTTCTGTCTCTAACCTTTGGAAATGTCTCTTTAGCTCAGAACATTCTTTTCTAGATCTTCAAATAGAGATTCCTCCTCATCCTTAAATTCCACTTCCTCATAAAATATTTTTTGGTCATTCTAGCCAGAACAGAAACTTCAGCCAGTCTATAGTAGAGTAGTGTTTTTAGTCTATTTGTAGCCATTATTGGCATCTCAAATTTATCTTGAATTTATTTTTACATTTATTGTTGGGGGACTCTCTACTGAGGATGAGGGCTGTTTTCCCTGGATCTTTAGCAATGTTTGTTACACTGTGTGCTCAACAAACCATTGTGGACAGATTGAATGGCATGAATATTAGGAGATTGGTTGCTGCTTGCAGCGTGAGCAACCACTGGTGTCTCACTGGTGTCTTCAAATTTTCCAGTGTGTAACTTTTGCATGACTAAGTCAGTGAGTTTATTTCTGCTTTGCAGACAAGTTCATTTGTATCTTTTTTTTTTTTAAGATTCTGCATATAAGAGATATTGTACAATACCTCCCTCTCTATCTGACCCACTACATTCAGTACGACAATCTCTAGGTCTATCCATGCTGCTGCAAATGGCACTATTTCAGTGTTTTTAAAGGCTAATATTCTATTGCATGTATATGCACCACCCTACCTGCCAATGCAGGAGACGTGAGAGACATGGGTTCAATCCCTGGGTTGGGAAGACCCCTGGAGGAGGGCATGGCAACCCACTCTGGTATTCTTGCCTGGGGAATCTAATAGACAGAGGAACCTGGCAGGCTACAGTCCATAGGGTCACACAGAGTTGGACACAACTGAAGTGACTCAGCATGCACACGTACACCACATCTTCTTTATCCATTCATCTGTGGATGGACATTTAGGTTGCTTCCATGTTTTGGCTGTCATAAACAGTGCTGAAACCAATATTGGGGTGTAGTTATCCAAGCCCATATTTTTGTTCAATAGCACAGTAGTACAGTATGTCTCTAAAATTGATTTACTCCAGTTAAACAAAGGAAACAGATACAAATCAGCATGTCATCATGTTGCCAAAAGATACAGAATGAAAATAAAAGACATTATACAAATGTTATACTTTGGACTAATTCCTTGGAAAAAAAAAGCATATTGACTTTCTTGTCAAGGTTGTTACTCCAGCAACCTATGGTTCTTCTTTCTGAGCACTGTTCACACATAAATTATTTAATGCTTTCTTCACCCTGCTAAACTGGAAAGTCCACGAGAGTTGAAATTGTGTCTGTAGTGCTTACTCCTATGTCTTCAAAACCAGGCACCATCCCTTACAATAGTAGGTGCATAGTAAACATCTGATGAGATATACAATGAATGAAGACACAGGACATTAGTTCTGTGTCACATGCTATAATCTGCTCACTATCATCTTCTAGGTTTTATGAACTTTAACTGAATAAATGCTTTTGTACAGAGTCTCCCTCCACCTTCCTCTTTGGTACCCAGAACGCTGCCTGGTAACCTTTCATTTTTTTCCATGGTTTCTCCTTGATAGAAGGTAAGAATTACAGAAAACCATTCTTCTTGTTTGACTTCTTTTAGACAAGAAATGTTTTTTTCCGACTTTTGTGTTTCTTGGTAACTCTGAGTCTTTATATCCCTGTGAGTGAGTTTTCTCTCTTTCTGCCTCTTGCATGCATGTGTTCTAAGTTGATTCAGTTGCATCAACTCTTTGTGACACCATGGACTGTATCCCAAAGGTTCCTCTGTTCTTGGGATTGCCCAGGCAAGAATACTGGAGTGGGTTGCCATGTCCTCCTCCAAGGGAATGTCCGGACCCAGGGGACCTGTGTCTCATGTCTCCTGCATTGGCAGGCAGGGTTTTTTTTTTTTTTTTTTACCACTAGTACAACCTGGGAAGCCCCTTCTTGCTTCTTGCTGTTGCTGTATGTGGTTAGTTGCTCAGCTGTGTTAGACTCTGTGTGACCCCCTTGGACTGTAGCCCGCCAGGCTTCTTTGTCCATGGGGATTCCCCAGGCAAGAATACTGGAGTGGACGGCCATGCCCTCCTCTAGGGGATCTTCCAAACCCAGGGACTGGACCCAGGTCTCCCAAATTACAGGGAGATTCTTTACCACCTGAACCCCTAATTTGCTTCAGTCATGTCTGACTCTTTGCAACCCTATGAACTGTAGCCTGCCAGGCTCCTCTGTCCATGGGATTTCCCAGGCAAGAATACTGGAGTGAATTGCCATGTCTCCTTCCAGGGGAACTTTTCAACCCAGGAATCAAACCTGTGTCTCTCATGTCTCCTGCATTGACAGCCAGGTTTTTTTCTTTTTCTTTTTTAACCACTAACGCCGCCCAGGAAGCCCCTTTCTGCTTCCTCAGTTCAGTTCAGTTCAGTCGCTCAGTCATATCTGACTCTTTGTGACCCCATGAATCGCAGCATGCCAGGCCTCCCTGTCCATCACCAACTCCCAGAGTTCACTCAGACTCACGTCCATCAAGTTAGTGATGCCATCTAGCCATCTCATTCTCTGTCATTCCCTTCTCCTCCTTCCTCCAAATCCCTCCCAGCATCAGAGTCTTTTACAATGAGTCAACTCTTCTCATGAGGTGGCCAAAGTATTGGAGTTTCAGCTTCAGCATCATTCCTTCCCAAGAACACCCAGGGTTGATCTCCTCTAGAATGGACTGGTTGGATCTCTTTGCAGTCTAAGGGATTCTCCAAGAGTCTTCTCCAACACCATAGTTCAAAAGCATCAATTCTTCGGCACTCAGCCTTCTTTACAGTCCAACTCTCACATCCATATGTGATTACTGGAAAAACCATAGCCTTGACTAGACGAACTTTTGTTGGCAAAATAATATCTCTGCTTTTCAATATGCTGTCTAGATTGGTCATAACTTTTCTTCTAAGCAGTAAGCGTCTTTTAATTTCATAGCTGCAGTCACCATCTGCAGTGATTTTGCAGCCCCCCAAAATAAAGTCTGACACTGTTTGTGCACTGTTTCCCTATCTATTTCCTGTGAAGTGATGGGCCAGATGCCATGATATTAGTTTTCTGAATGTTGGGCTTTAAGCCAACTTTTTCACTCTCCTCTTTCACTTTCATCAAGAGGCTTTTTAGTTCCTCTTCACTTTCTGCCATATTGGTGGTGTCATCTGCATATCTGAGGTTATTGATATTTCTCCCAGCAATCTTGATTCCAGCTTGTGCTTCTACCAGCCCAGCATTTCTCATGATATACTCTGCATAGAAGTTAAACAAGCAGGGTGACAATATACAGCCTTGACGTACCTCCTTTTCCTATTTGGAACCAGTCTGTTGTTCCATGTCCAGTTCTAACTGTTGCTTCCTGACCTGCATATAGATTTCTCAAGAGGCAGGTCAGGTGGCCTGGTATTCCCATCTCTTTCAGAATTTTCCACAGTTTATTGTGATCCACACAGTCAAAGGCTTTGGCATAGTCAATAAAGGAGAAATAGATGTTTTTTTCTGGAACTCTCTTGCTTTTTCCATGATCCAGCGGATGTTGGCAATTTGATCTCTGGTTCCTCTGCCTTTTCTAAAACCAACTTGAACATCTTGAAGTTCATGGTTCATAGAAGGATATAGATAGATTAACATCTGGCTAGAACTTGGCTGAATCATTCATTCATTCAATGAGTACTATGTACTTTCAGTGCTAGGAATGCAACAGCAAGCACAGACAGTCATCGTATTTACTCCCATGGAGTTTTTGATAAAGTGGAAAACACAGACTTTACTTTTTGTAAAGTTATCCAACTGAGTGAAGATAAACTTGCATAAGTACTATTGAGAAGAGGGACATTGTGTCATAAAGTAAGTAACAATCATGTGACCTAAATTCGGGAAAGTTTTCCTGAGGTAATGGTATTTGAGCTGAGTTTTAAAGGATGAGTAGGAGTTCCCTAGATAACGTGCTTGTTCAACACATTTTTGGAAGTAGGAGGGCAGAGAGACCACAAGATCAGATTAACCAGGTTGACTGAGATAAAATTTAACTTTCAGAAGAAAAATAATCTCTCATGGTTCTCCTGAGCTACCCTAGGTGTTTTATCTTAATACTCATACTAATTAAAATTTTATGAGCACCAATTATTATGTGCCAGACAGAGATCTGTCCTTTACAGGAATTATCTTAATCCTGATGACAGTTCCCACTCATGGATTAAGAGCCCAGGGAAGTGAGCATCTTGTCCTGTGTCTCACGGAAGACCCAGATACCTGCATTCATAACCTGTAATTTTGTCTGTTATATTATTCTAGTTCTCCGAGGATATTCCTAATATTTCAGAAAATTTGGGCAGCTTGAGTTGCAACATACACATGTATGGCTGTCTTTTTATATATGTATTTCCTATACACATATGTATACAATGGTATATATGTGTACATTATGTAAGATATAACCTTGCGGATTACGTTGGCATATATATAGCAACAATGTATATATGTTTTATCGGTATATTTTGAAGCTGACGATAGAATCTAAGGATTTGAAATCAAGCAGTTTAACCCTGAAAACAGATGCCAGTTTGGAGAGATGAGTACCAGTAATTAATAAATGCAGCTGAGCTGTTTTCTATCAGATTTGGCTGCCTACCCCCAGCAGGTGTGTGAATTTCATTAGGGCCAGTGAAAATCTTCTGTGTCTGGCCTTATCCTCTGCCACTAAAGCAGCTCATCCCCTTCCACAGTAGCTGCTTATAGCTTTAAATAGCACAGCCCGGACTCTCTCTGCCAACTTTTGTCAAGCCAGCCAGGGTTATGGTGGGGCCAGTGTCGCATGGATGATGCTGTCTGTATGAGGCCAGGGGAAGGGGATAGCGAATTGGCCAGCTGCCTGGGCACTGGTGCAGGGAAGCCGTGGAGCAGTGCAGCAATTTCCTGCTTGTGGTGAAGCCCTCGAAGGCTGGTCCTGGCTAATCCCAGACTCTGAAATTCTTTTGTGATACCCTCACTGTCCTCCTTTCCACACCCCTGTGTTTCTCTGGGGGAGTTGGATTTGTGCTGTTCACAAGTACATGGGAATGATTTAAGGGGATCATTACCCCAGCTCCTCTGTATAGTCATTTTTGCTTGGAATTTTCACTATTAGAAAATACAAATGTCATATTCTCTAGTTAGGAGTTTCTAACTTAAATTGCACTAGCAGTTGAGCAAACTTGCTCCTGCAGGACACCGAAGGGTTGGGAGAAGTGACAGGTGAGGGAGACTGAACAGGAAGCTTCGGTCAGGGAAGGTGGGAAGAACTGGGCCATGCCTGGGAAAATAGACCCTCAGGGAAATATGAACAAAGAAAAAGACCACACGTTTTCCCTTCTTCACTGTTTTACTTAAGTCAGATCTTGACTGCCCATTTCTTTTTTTTTTGGAACTTGCAGCCAAAATGATATCAGCAGATGTATTCCTGTAAGTTCTTTTAAGCATCGCTTCTGTCAAGGTGATGAACACTTCCACACTGAATATTGCTGATAACTGGCTTGTTTTCTGAGTTATCCCAATGGCCTTAGTGATGGTTTCATTTTCTTTTGATTTTAATATATTTTTTAACCTCAAATACCCCTCTAATAATTTAGGTTTCAGGCAGAAATTTGACAGTTCTTTTCCTAGGTTATGTTAGGGGTGATGGAGCACTTCTTAGTGGGAGGGGCATCTGGTCATGGCTTGCTTCTTGTCCTTTATCCAGGGCTTATCTAGTATGGAGTATTCTGCCTCAGTGAAGGGCCACTTCTCAAAAGAGAGGCATTGACGCTGACTAAATAGCAGTGGGGCCCTGACCTGAGACTGTCTGTTCTGACACTCAGTGAAAGTCGCTCAGCCATATCTCTTTGAAACCCCATGGGCTATACAGTCCATGGAATTCTCTAGGGCAAAATACTGGAGTGGGTAGCCTTTTCCTTCTCCAGCAGATCTTCCTGACCTGGGAATCAAACCGGGATCTCCTGCATTGCAGGCAGATTCTTTACCAACTGAGCTATTATGCAGAGCAAATGCATTTCTCAGGGTGGATTGCCCGGGAGCTATGAGGACACTTAACCCTAAGGGGGATGTAATAAAGGCCTGCATATCCGCGCAGGATTTTGTCAGCAGGCTGCAGTTATGAAAACATTTCCCTTGTGTTAGAGATGAGGAAACTGAAGCCCAGGGGAATGGAGTGGTGATTCAGTGCCCACATTTCTAATTAGCAGCGGGGGAAAACTGGTTCCCAGTCTCACCACCATTTTCCCTGTCTAGCATTTGGTTACAAATCCAGAATACTTATGAGAGTTTTTAGGGTAGCTTCCTATTTTATCCAGTTCTAACTTTTCCTTCTGCTCAGCTTATGTGAATATTTGGTTTGATAATAATAAAATTATTATCCATTCCAGTATTTATTCGAGTTGGCTGCCCCATACTTACTTCTCTTGAACCATCATGCCACCTCTGTACTTCTGAAAATACATACCAGACAAGCAACAGGCATTTTATTTAATAACCATGAAGAGAGCATACTGACTAAGGGCGCAGACTCTGGGATTAGCAGTGTGAGTCCTGGCTTCAGCACATACTAGGCATAAAACCATTCTAAGTCTCATTAGTAAATGAGACAATAAATAATAAATTAATAGTAATAATAAACTGTTTCATGGGTTATTGTGAGCAATAAAAATTCCACGTAAGCACTTAGTTCTGTGCCTGGGACACAAATATTCAATCAAGTTAACTATTATTGTCCTTTTAAATGTGTTCAGTTTTTGTTGTTTATTACTCCTATAGGTCGTCATCACCTCAGCTTTAAAAACCGTAGAACACTGTCAACATTTACTTGCTCAGGAAGAGTCTGGTGTTATTTTGGCAGACAGAGCAGCAGACCTGTGACAGTTCTGAGGATCAGGCGTGTGTAGGTGCCTGGAACCTTCCCTCCTCTCTCCTGGCTCGCCTCCTCCTGCCTCCCTATCCCACTGCCCTCTCTCTTTTTGTTGAAATCCCAATTTTTACTGGGTTTTGAAAAGACTCGAAGAGATCACATATTAGGATAATGCCAGCTAAGCATTTAAGGAAAGACAAAACACAGACTATGTGAAGGAAGGTAAAAGGACTCTTTCCAAGTATCTGAACAAGATTAAATACCTGGGAAATAAAGGTTGCTCTAAAGTTTCTGACAGTTAAAACTTAAAAGGAAATATGTTAGTTTGCACAGTTCTCGTTTCTTGACAATAGAAAAAGAGATATATTAAACCTTCAGAGGCAAATGATTCCCACCCCCACCCCCAGGGCTAAACTCAAGTTATAACAATTATAGACAATTGTGTAGCAATTATAATCAGGTTATATGTTAAAGATATTGTTCAGATTAGGCATGGAAGTAATTCAGGGTCAAATGAGTCACTTTTGAGTGGGTTGCATTGTGATAGTTTCTAAATTTTCTAAATTAGCAAAGGTAATAGAGATGAGTCACGCAATTATTTCAAAAATGGTTAAAAAGTTTTCAGTACAGATTCTCCATGTTTAATTTTAATGAAAAGTTAGTGTAATGTGTAGACTTGCTTCACATATTACCTTAAGTTTTCCTGTATATTTCTCATTTTAATCTGAGAGTGATATTTGCATAAAATTTTACCATTTGGTTTAATTTGTTTCCACAAATTGGAAAACAAAATGCTTGTAAAATATATAGGACAACATTGTCCTCAGATTTTTTTAATGTCAATTGTTAACATTAATGTTAATTAACATTAAATTAATACTTAATGTTATTGTTAACATTCTTACCTGTTAATTTAAACAAGTAAGAATGCTAGAAACTGTGCTTTACAGGATAAAAGGATTTATTACTCTGGGCCTGTGTTATCTTTCTGAAATTGTAGAGAAATGTCCTCAAAATGTATTAGAAACTTTCTTTTTTCTTTCAGTGCATGTGTCAAATATGAATTGAATAGACACTCTGTGCATACATTTTTTTCTTCTCATACTCAACTTTTAGAATAATCAAGCCTTTATTCTTTGCAAAATGAGAGATTATTGGGTAATGCCCCAAACTCCTGTAAAATTAAAAATTAGATTATTAAATTCAGGCATCATTATCCTACCCCCATGCATTTTGATGAAAAGAACCCTGTCTGAAAATAAAGTGAGAAAATATTATTTTCAATCTGGTGGGGTTATGGTTGGAATTTTTTATTTTAAAACTTAAAACAGTTCTGTTAAACAGTTGCTAGTGTTAGGAAATTATCTCACTTTGATATTTGCTTCGCCTTAGATGTGTCTTTATTAACTTTTATTAACTTCATCCGACATTAACGTTTTAACTTTTGTAATGGTTTTAACCTTTAAAAAATGTCTTAACATTTTAACATTGTCAGAAATGAAGACTGTTCTCTCTTCTTTTTTTTTTTTTGGTTATGATTCATTTCTATACCAGTTTCCAAAATTAGACAAGGTGTAGTGATATAGAATAGAGCCTGTGTGGGGAGACTTGAAGGTTCAATTTAATAAGTAGAATCATCCTGTGTTTATTCTAAAGTTATTGCCATGTACAAATGTTTGAGTTGGACCATAGAGAAGATTAAGTACCAAAAGAACTGATGCTTTCAAACTGTGGGACTCTTAAGAGTTTCTTGGACAGCGAGATCAAGCAAGTCAATCTTAAAGGAAATCAACCTTGAATATTAATTGGAAGGACTGAAGCTGAAGCTCCAATACTTTGGCTACATGATGTAAAGAGCTGATTCACTGGAAAAGACCCTGATGCTGGGAAAGACTGAGGGCAAGAGGAGGAGGGAATGACAGACAATGAGGTGGTTGGATGGCATCACTGACTCAATGGACATGAGTTTGAGCAACCTCCAGGAGACAGTGAAGCACAGGGAAGCCTGGTAAGCTACAGTCCGTGGGGTTGCAAAGAGTCAGACACAGCCTAGCGACTGAACAACAACGAGAAGAGTCTGTTTTCTCATGAGGATGACTGTTTTTCTCACTGTAGTACATACTGCTGCTGCTGCTAAGTCACTTCAGTTGTGTCCAACTCTGTGTGACTCCATAGACGGCAGCCCACCATGCTTCCCTGTCCCCAGGATTCTCCAGGCAAGAACACTGGACTGGGTTGCCATTTCCTTCTCCAATGCATGAAAGTAAAAAGTGAAAGTGAAGTCACCCAGTCATGTCTGACTCTTAGCGACCCCATGGACTGCAGCCTACCAGGCTCCTCTGTCCATGGATTTTCCAGGCAAGGGTACTGGAGTGGGGTGCCATTGCCTGTAGTACATGCTAGGAATCACCAGCTTTGTAGGTAGCTTCTTTTCCCTTTCTGTTTCTGGCATCTGAGTCTCAAGGAACCTAAGTGTTTGTGAAGTGTCCTCAGAGTGAAGTGTTCTATCATCTTGAGAGGATGAGGACCAGGGCATGTAGGAGGTGCAGCTTTGTTTGTTCTGAGAGAGAGAGAGGATTTCATGGAAGTGAAATGTAAGTTGAATGGAGAGAAGCTAACTGGAATAAATTGTGACTTAGTGACCCGGCAGACTGGACCAGGTGTTAAACAGATCAGAATCTCTGGGGAATGCTGAGGGTGAGTTCAGCCCACCACACCTACTCAGAAGGTCAGTTGTGGGAGGAAAGGTTTTCAGTCGTTTTTTTCCAATCATGGATTTCTGTGTAGGAGAAATGATGTTCCATTTCCTGGTTTATTGTGAAATGTTCCTCCTTTGAGGTCTTCTTTTATTGTATTGGTTCCAGCAACTTAACCTGCCATCTCACTTAAGCTTTGTTTCTGTAGAAGTCTCCATGTTTTTATGTTTTTACTTGAAATTGTTGAGTTCATCTTCCCAGTTTGGTTAAGAGGACATTTAAAGCTCTGATTTTAATGGCAAGTTTTGGGGCCATCTCAAATAAAAATCAAGATATTCTGACATTATTTCTGAGATCAAGGTAGACCAGAAAAGTGAAAGTGAAAGTGAAGTCTCTCAGTCCTGTGCGACTCTTTGCGACCCCATAGACTATAGCCTACCAGGCTCCTCCCTCCATGGGATTCTCCAGGCAAGCTGGAAACATCAAAATCATTTTGTTTACTTAAAAGCATTCATTTGTATATGGTTACTATGGCTTTATTTTTCTGGGAACTGCTCTTTGTTATAGCAATGGAGGTAGATAGTAAATGCTATGTATAACTTCAATTGCCATTTTCTCCTCCAGGGACTCTTCATGACCCAGATCGAACCTGTGTCTCCTGCGTTGGAGGAGAATCTGCATTGCAGATTCTTTACCTCTAAGCCACCAGGGAAGCCCATTTATTATAGTAATGGAAGTGGATAATAAAAGCTATAAATAACTTCAATTTAAATAGAGGGGACTCTTGACAAACTTAGAGTTTAACATAAACTGTAGGCAATGTACAGTATGTGCAGTTTAAGAAATAGTCAATTTTGAGAGTTTCTATGTAGAATTTGGTTTAGGAACAATTATAAGTCAGTCTAGCTTTTACAATGAAAATAATATAAACAAAGATTTTTTTTTGAGTACTGATTATATTGCAGACACTCCACTAAATACTGTATATATATTATGCTTAATAACAACCCTGTAAACTGTGTACCAGGTTCTCAATCTTACCCTTTTTAAAACTTATTTCAAAAGACCTTTGTTCTTTTAAGGGAGTATAAGCATTGGAAAGATAGGTAAGAGAGGCTGTTCACCATATAGAATTAGGCTCACATACTTAAGACTTTGGTTTATCTGATGTAAAGGTTATAAATATTTGGATTAATTTTTAAATGTTGCTAAATTATCATAACTTAAAATTTTTTTTTCTCTTCTAACTTATTTTGTAATTAAGGACTGATTGTCTATATGAAACTGTGAAATGTTTTGGTGAGGATGAATATAGATTATTAAAACATGGTCTTTGAAGGAAGGAACAGTGACTATAGTTTGAGTCTGGGCAGAAATACAGACAGGTGTGGAGCGCAGCTGGTGGATTGGTTAGGTGAGTCAGGAGCAACCTAGTGCATGAAAATCTGATGAGTCTCCTGAGAGTCTCCCTGAGAGCGAGCTTACCTCAGGGAAGAAAAATCTGGCTGTTCTAAGCTTGGCTTGGTCTTGACCATTGAGGAGGGAACAATTTTGAGCATAGAAAATGTTTGTTCTTTTCTTCTTCTTCTTCTTTTTTTTTTTTACTGCTGTAGCTCTTGATAGATTTATGTCTGAGTTCCATGGAAATGTAGGAGGACATTTAAATAAAAACTTCAGTGAGAGAAGCCTTGTTCACAGGTATATGGGAAATATTTCTTGGAGTCTTCTAGAAATATCTGAGACTTGTATGGACCTAGTAGGTCCACATTAGTAGGTACACACATTGGTGACATTTAAGTTATTACTGTTAAGACTCATGTGTCTGTGCCCATAGCTGAGCATGCATGAGTGCTAAGTTGCTTCAAAGTCTTTGTGACACTATGGACTATAGCCTACCAGGCTCCTCTGTCCATGGGATTCTCCAGGGAAGAATACTGGAGTGTATTGCTGTGCCCTCCTCCAGGGATCTTCCCAACCTGGATATCAAACCTGGGTCTCTTACATCTCCTGCATTGGCAGATGGGTTCTTTACCACTAGCGCCACCTGGGGAGCATGGGCAAGGCCTGATAATATAGGAGTTATAGAAATAACTGTCATATGAATGAAAATGAAATGGATATCTATCTATCTATCGCATATGGAGATGGACAAATGGACATTCAGAGGACAGAATGGTAACGATTATACCCATGTCTCATTATGTCAAGGAAAACTTCCAGGGGCTGAGTCTTATAAAATATTTAATATTGAAGCATAGAGAAACAGAAAGAGAGAGAATGCCAGTCCATAGGGAGGAAAATATAGAAATAAAGACATGGACATGACAAGTATGGGGAAGGAAGGAGGATGATGAGAACATTAGCTGCCTTCGTCATGGAACACTGTAAAGAGCTTTGAAGTGGCAGTAAACAAGTGTCCTGATAAGAACTGCATTCAGGAAGGTTCATTAATTACATAGGCTACATGGTGTGGAGTGAAACAGAAGTAGAGGGGAAACGGTGGAGAGCAGCTGTTTGGAAGGCTAGTGCAGTAACTAAAATACAATCATAGTACAATAATAGGTAGTATAATTAGAAACTAGAGAAGTAGCTGTGGACAGATGAAAAGGGAAAGCTTGCCTAACATTAATGAGTGGGATTTTTACAATTTGGCAACCAATATAGATAGGAAGGAAGAAGAGAGTGTGTAGGGGATCAAAGATGAGCTGAAAGTTCCGAGCAGGTATGATCAGGAAATCTGGAAAACAGAAGAACAGGAGAAAACGTTTGATAACTTCTCCCTAACACACGCTGAACGTGAACTGCCAATAGGATGTGCAGATGTGATGTTTAGCTGATAGCTGGGAGTCGTGGGAACTCCGAAGGCAGTGCCATAGCCAGGGAGGAATTTGGAAGACAAGGACAGAGAGGAGGTAACTGAAGCTCAGACAGTGGATAGAGTTGAGGATGTATAGATAGGAGAGCTGAAGTATAGAGCTTTGGAGAGTTCCTATCTTTTTATTTTTATTTTTTAATATATTTATTTATTTGGCTATACCAGGTCTTAATTGCAGCATGAAAACTCTTAGTTGTGGCATGTGGGATCCAGTTCCCTGACCAGGGATTGAACCCAAGACCCCTACATTAGGAGCATGGAGTATTAGCCACTAGACCACCAGGGAAGTCCCAGGAATGCCTATCTTTTAAATACATTTTTTTCAAAAAAGCAATTTTAAGTTTATAGTGAAATTGAGCAGAAAGTACAGAATTCCCCAAGTACCCCCTCACTCTGAAACTGCAGAGAATAATGTGTTTCCAGAGCAAGAAGAGTAGGAACCAGAGGAAGAGACAGAAATGTTGGAGAAAAGGAAACAAACTCCAAGGGTAGAATGTTTATAGGGCTTCCCTGGTAGCTTGGCTGGTAAAGAATCTGCCTGTAATGCAGGGGACCCTGATTCGATTCCTGGGTTGGGAAGATCCCCTGGAGAAGGAATAGGCTACCCATTCTAGTATTCTTGGGTTTCCCTGGTGGCTTAGATGGCAAACAATCCTTCTGCAATGCAGGAGACCTGAGTTCGATCCCTGTGTTGGGAAGATTCCCCTGGAGGAGGGCATGGCAACCCACTCCAGTATTCTTATGTGGAGACAGAGGAGCCTGGCAGGCTACAGTCCATGGAGTCACAAAGAGTTGGATACAACTGAGCGACTAAGCACACAGAATGTTTATAGAAACCAAGCGATTTAATTTAGGGTCAAGTTTAAACTGGTAAAAAAAAAAAAAATTGCTATTATTCACTCAAATTATGCCAAAATAGCATTCCTGAGAAGAAATTCTTATGGATTCTACTGATAAATAGCTACAAGTGGTTGGATTTATGTATTAAAAGTCTCATGAAATATATTTGTTCATGGTTGGATCCACCGAATATTTCCAAGTTTCTATATTAAAAACGTAAAATGTTTTCCCAATGGTTATTTTTCTCAGATATTGGAAAATCAGTTAAATCCTTTGTGACTGATGTTCCCCACGTTAAATAGGACCATACTCATTTTCTACAGTTGCCTTGAAAAATATCCTATAAAAGTAAAATTTTAGATGACTCAGTTTTTCAGTCCAAGAGTTACTGGTGGAAGATTTTGACAAGTACTCTTTTAATCTTCATATTCAATCTGCCTCTCGACTTCTTCAGAAGCATTACTATGGATGAGTCATTGCTGAGGTGCAGAATGGAAGCTAACACCCCAACTTAATAGTAGTAGCAGAGAGGAGATCTGGAGGATGAGTGAAGGGGCCTTCCATATTGTACTTTAAAGGCTTATATGTATTTTATAACGTGCACGTGTTTGTTTACTGCAGTTACTCGATACGGCTTTTGAATTGGGTATATAACTATGCATCTTATCCTGCATGGTGTGTGCATTTCCATGTTATTACATTATTTGGGTATTCTTTAAGCTACAAATTATGTGCCTGATGTGAATAGGGGCATATATAACATTAAAAGATAAGTGTATATACATGGGAATTTAATTATATTACCCTTGTGGATGGGCAATAAAGTATTTAACATGCAAGATAAAAGAGATAAAGGCATTTAACTCTGTATTGGGGATTAATAGCAAGAGACCTCAAGTCCTCAGGCAGAAAATAAAGTGCTTATGGACAGTATAATGATGGTAATATTGGGCTAGTATGATAAACGCAAGAGTGACTTTTGATTTTCTGAAAGGATTTCATTCTGAAAGGATTTCATGGAAAAGTGTTGGGATGTGTGTGTGTGTGTGTGTGTATGTTTGTGTGTGTGTGTGTGTGCACGTGCCTGAGCACTCATTCGCTCAGTCATGTCCAACTCTTTGTGACCCCATGGACTAGGCAAGAACACTGGAGTGGGTTGCCATGTCCTTCTCCAGTGCATGAAAGTGAAAAGTGAAAGTGAAGTCTCTCAGTCGTGTCCAGCTCCTAGCGACCCCATGGACTGCAGCCTACCAGGCTCCTCCGTCCATGGGATTTTCCAGGCAAGAGTACTGGAGTGGGTTGCCATTGCCTTCTCCACATTGAGAAACAGTGCCCTCCAAATAGTGGACCAAAATGAGGTGTGTGCTCAGCATATCCCATCCTTATCAATGGTGTTTTGTTGTTGTTGGCAAGAGAAATAATATTGATTAATACGGAATAATGGAAAATACTGGAATCATATTAGGTAACTCACAAAAATGGAAGGAAAAGCCAAAGAGCCAAATTTCAGAAAAGCAGGACCCAGGACAGCTCAAGAACTCAGTCAAAATCTATTGTGGGGGAGGTTGGAATGATTGGGTTTCGGCCATCATCATTATGCATGGCTTTTCTCTAGATTCAAATTTCCAGGAGTGAGATTCCAGTTAGGTCATCTTGGATTGGGTCAGTCTTTGAAATATGGTGTGATAATTGATGGTCTACTGGAGCCAGATGGACCACAGAGGGCTTGTTCTCCAAAAGAGGGAGGAGGCATGGTTACCGAGAGATGTACTTCTCTCGCAAAGGAAAAGAGATGCTCGACAGGCACACACAAGAAGCCTGCCGTAGACAGTGATGGTGCTTTGTAGTTCTGAAAAAAATAGTGAGAAAATGGGCTCCTTGAGAGCTCTCTGAAACTAGATCTAGATTTATACACACTTACATATGCAGATATACATACCCACACATGTGTGTATTATACACTGCTTTTGGATGATGTTTGGCACTTTTTTCCTTTATTCACTACTCTTGTGGTTGACATATTGAGTAACATACTACAGGCTGCTTTTCTTCCTCAAAGAGAACATTTAAAGAAATACAAGAGTTCCCCAAAGATACATTATTATAGAGTGTAACATATGACAAGTTCTGAGGTCAGCTTAATATGGAAAGTCTTTTTGGGATTGTTAATAAAGGCAGTTTATATTTTTAGGCCAAGAAGTATGTTCTCACATCATTTTGTCTGAGTACAATTTATACTGACTTTTATGAGTATTCCTGTATATCAGTAAGCATAGATTCTCCTCCTGAAATAAGCTTTTTCTTCTGGTATACTGTTTGGCTTCTAATCCAGAACCTGCTTTACTGTAATTAAAAACATGTACGGTACTGGCAACAGAAATTTAAAACTTGCCACTTACATTATGAATTGATCATTTTTGATAGTCTCATTATACTTTAAGCATGGGAAGGCATTTCTCATTGTAGTTCACACACTGTAGACAAAATAATAAAAATATCTCTGAAGTCATTTACAGACCTTCCAGGTTCTGGATCAGTGATTCTCAAACGTCATTTGGCATGAGTCTCCCCTAGGTTGACTGCTGAAAGTATAGATGTCTGGGTCCCCTTCCAGAAGGGTCGTTTGGATTTGATAGGTCTTGTGGAGGTTCAAGATTCCAGTTTTATCAGATATTCCAGATGATCGTGATGTCTGTGGACCACACTTTTGAAAACCCTGCTTTAAATGATTTTGTGTAGCTTGTGAATATTGTCAAAGTAGTAAGAACTATGTCTAATTAGTAGAGGTTTGGAGTTGAATTATTGTAACATTGATCATTCATATCATTTGCTTTTTGAAGCACATTCTACATAAGTGGCTAAGAATTCTATTCTTACTGAAAATATTAGGTGTCTTTATATGGAAGTTAATGAGAAAGAAAAGTCTGTGAGTAAATTCTGTATCTTTGAGTAACATTTCTATTCTGGATGCATCTCATATACTAATAACATTTTTTTTTTTGGTATATGAGAATTTTCCAAGGTACGTTGGAACCCTCCCTTCTCCTTGGTTTTGTGACAAGCCAGAATTCTCTGATAAATATAGTGTAGTAGGTGTACCAAGACTGTAGTTTCATCCTGTATTCCTTTGAAAGTTGTATTCTCATGCATGTACTTTTCTTCTGAAAACAAAGTAGTTTTTGTCAGGCTTTTCTAGTAGAAAACCTTTATATCACACGTGTTTCTCTCAATATATGATGGTTTGAGTTGTGATGTCATTTTTCTTTTTAATTAACTATGAGTGGACCTGACACTGTCAGTGATCCAATGCAAGGATGCCAGGAAGTCAGATTGCAATTGCCAAAGGCACTGTGGATCATATAAAAAAAATTATAGAGAGCAGTTAGACTAGGATAGAGCCCAGCAATCAGAAACAGAGTCTTTAATTTTGAGCAAAATTATAAATATTGCCAGCCTCAGCATATACTGGTTAACTCCATAAAACAAAAGACATATTTTACTACATGTAATATGGAAAAATTGGGTTACATACTGGTCCTTTTAGTTATGTCTGAACTTACCGCTGGGCTTCCCAGGTGACTCAGTGATAAAGAATCTGCCTGCCAACACATGAGACACCAGAGATGCGGGTTCGATCTGCGTCGGAAATTCCCTAGAGGAGAAAATGGCAACCCACTCCAGTATTCTTGCCAGGATAATCCCATGGACAGAGGAGCCTGGTGGGCTATAGTCCATAGGGTCTCTGAGAGTCAGACATTACTAAGCAACTGAGCAGGCATGGATGTACATATTGTAATCATCTGCAGAAGCATCACTGTGTATAAACAACAAAGGCTAGACAGCTAAGGGCGACACAAATGAGACCTCAATTTTTAAATAACCATAAGTCTCATGGAGAAGGCAATAGCACCCCACTCCAGTACTCTTGCCTGGAAAATCCCATGGACGGAGGATCCTGGTGGGCTCCAGTCCATGGAGTCACTAAGAGTCGGACACGACTGAGCAACTTCACTTTCACTTTTCACTTTCATGCACTGGAGAAGGAAATGGCAACCCACTCCCGTGTTCTTGCCTGGGGAATCCCATGGACAGAGGAGCCTGGCAGGCTCCAGTCAATGGGGTCACAAAAGAGTTGAACATGACTTAGTGACTGAAACAACAGCAGCATGCTGTGCTGTTTTCAGTAGTAGCATTCCATAATGTAAGAGATAGACAAGATAGTGTTTTGCCAAGTTCTCCAAAAGAGTGTGCCTATGGTTACATTCTATAGAACAGATTTGGGACCCCATAGACTGTAGCCCGCCAGGTTCCTGTGTCCATAGGATACTCCAGCCAAGTATCCTTGCCATTCTCTTCCCCAGGGGATCTTCCGGACTCAGGGATCTAACACGGGTCTCTTGCATTGCAGGCAGATTCTTTATGCTCTGAGCCACCAGGGAAGCCTCTCTAGAAGAGAAGGAATAACTTATTAAACTAGAAAAAAAAAAAAAAACTGGAAAAGAAGTGCTAATTCTACTTCATGCCATGGTCTTACTATTTCTACTTTTTTCATCATGGTACACAGCTTATTCTGGATTTTGTGTTGGTATCTATATACTTATTTGCAGCATAGAAGTTTGCATACCTTTAAGTGATAGGAAAATATATATTTACATTTGTCTTTTTTTTTTTTTTTGGGAATTTCAAGTCTCTTTTAATGTAAAACAGACCTCTTTTCCTCTTTCTTCTTTATTCACATGACTTTTTTTTTCTTTTTGTTTTACTTTTTCAATTGGAGGAAAACAGCTTTACAATGTTGTGTTGGTTTCTACCATAAAATGCAAAGCAGCCATAATTAGACATATATCACCTCCCTCTTGAGCCTCCCTCCCTTCCACCCATCCCACCCCTGTAGGTCACCACAGAGCATCAGACTAGGCTCCCTGATATAGCAACTTCGCAACTATCTGTTTTACACACTTGTTGTTGTGCTAAATTATTTCAGTCCTGTCAGACTCTTTAAGACCCTATGGGCTGTAGCCACTTCCAGGCACCTTTGTCCCTGGGATTCTCCAGGCATGAATACTGAGTGGGTTGCCTTTCTCCAGGGGATCTTCCTGACCCAGGGATCAAACCCGCATCTCTTCCATGTCTCCTGCAGTGGCTGGCAGATTCTTTACCACAAGTGCCACTGGGAAGCCCCATAGAAGTGTATACATCAATGCTACTTTTTCCATTCATCCCACGCTTTCCTTTCCTCACTTTCAAGGCCTTTCTTTATATCTGTGTCTCTATTCCTTCCCTGAAAATAGGTTCATCAATGCCATTTTTCTAGATTCTATATATATATGTGTTAATATGCTATATTTTTTTTTCTCTCTTCATTCTGTATTATATTTGTCTTTATGATAAAACATTTCCTAAAGCTTTGCTTCAATTTCATTTTTTTAAAATTTGTGGATTATATAAGAAAGAAACCTTCGATTGTTTGGTTTATGCATTTACTATCTAATAACTTCCCTTTAGGCAAGCAAAGTGTCAGGGCTGTGACAACCACCCAAGGTGGGAACTGGAATGATGCCACGAAGAAACAGTGGATGTTAGAAACTACTGCTGTGCAAAGTGAGGGGCAGGGGAATGGGAAGAGACATGTCTCTTTGGGTTTTGAGCTTTCAAAAATATGGAAACAAAATGGAAGATGATGTATGGCTGAGTATTGTCATAGTAAGTGTGTTATTCCCTAGGTGTATTTGAGTTGAAGTATATAGAATCATGATTATCATCTTCAGAAACTGAATGAAAGAAGAATGTACAAAAGGACAGAAGACACGCTAGAGTGGAGAAGCCACTGGGCCGCCTTTCCCATATCTCAGCTTTAAAGAACCTTCCTCACTCTGTTTAATATCTGCCCTGTTAGGAATTTCAATCATTTAAAAATCAATAGGGCTGGTGTGCAACCTCCAGCACTAAGCAGTGCTGGTCTTGGTGGGCTGGAACAGCCAAGCTCAGTTGTGGTGGTAGTAGAGGTGATGGCAGGTGTGGCAGGAACTTTACACACCTTTGCAGTACAGAGGGGTGGCTGTGATGATTCAAACCCAACAGGGGACGAGCATTCTACAGACTGTGAGGACTGTAAGGGAGCAAGGAAATGCAAGATCTGCCACTACAGGCTGGAAGAAAGGTGAGATCTGAATGCCATGACAATCCACATTGTCATGTTATGACAATCCACAAGATGGAGTTATCTTACACTGGTAAAACATTTCCAGCATGAACTCTTGCATGAACAATGCTGCTTTCAGCAAGATAAAGCACAAAATAAGAACACTTGGTTTGTTACATTCAAAGATGTGGCTAGAAAGCCACATGAAAACTACTGCTTTGATGACCTCTTAATCATTCCAGAGCTGATCAACTCATTTTGCCAAGCCTGTAGGTTGAAAATTTCCTTCGTTGGGTAAAATATGCTCTTTTCTTATGCCATGTTTATAGGAAGTACAACTTGATCTTGGTAAGAGCCTAATGAATTTCTTTTATGAAATTATACCTCATGTCAAAAGATTAAATGAAAGAGATGAGAATAAAGCTTTCTCATCATAGTCATCATCTATCCCTAGTCGTCAGCATAATGATGAGAACGTGGTGGGCTCATCATGTGTTTGTGGTGAACAAGATTACTTCTGTGGGAAGAGATAGGACAGACACAGTGCCGAATTGAACAAGGAAATAATGTGTTAATTTGTCTCCATACAGAATTCCTGCTATTTAGTAGGTCTGGTTTATGCTTCTTTTCCTTTTTGTTTTTTACCATGCTGACATTTATATTCCAAGGAAAAGCCTTTTCACTAAATTGTAATGTTCTCAAGATCTGGGTTGACAGCACACACAATAGATGAGGGTTATTGTGAGAAAGCTGTGGAGTTTTTTCCTTTTTTTTTAAATTTGCTGAAGGTAATTAAATACTTGAACTAAAATGAGTAGGTGTGACTAGATTATTTTCTAGGTATTTACTTTTGAATTGTTATTACATGCATTGTAACCTCAACTGGGGTATTTCTACAATACAAAGTTTTGAAGCAGTTTGACAAAATTTCCTTTCTCGTTTTTTTTTCCCCTACCCTTTTGTAACAAAAGGTAGTGAATGTCACCTGCATTCTTTCTAAATATATAGGTAATAATGTATAAAGTGTAAGTGTCTTAACAGTATAAACATAGCCTTTTCAATTTGAGTAATAAGAAACTGAATTGTGTAACTTTTCTTATTCTCGTAATCTGAATAAAAATTTCTGGACTCAAACACAAAATGCATAAGTTTGGACAGTTCTTTATATTTTTTCTCTGCTTTGAATATGGCCAAGAAAGGGCCAAAGTTTTTACAAATCAAACTTTATGACCTCATTGAAGTTCTTATTGATGGTAGTGCTTATTTGGATCATTAAACTCTTTTTAGCAGAATAGAACTCTTTACTGATGGATATCAGGTTTGTTTGGTTCTGTGCTTGTCAGCATATAAAACCTGACTTTACGATGATATTCTTTGGATTGTATGTAAAGGGGGGAAAATAAAACACTGAATATGGAGGGGAAGTATTGTTGATGAGTCGCTGTCCCATATAAGACTGCTCACTCAAAGTAAATCTGGAATCAAACGTGATAGTTACAGAAGGATGTAACTGATTATCTGTGTATGTTGCCTGCGCTTCCCTCTGAGTACCTATTACAATTTTGATTTGCTGGATAGCTCTGTGACTCTTTACTCTCATCTAGTGAGTTGTTTTGGCTCCAAGCCACCTTTTAAGATCACTGATTCTTGTGATGAGTGAAATTACTCCCCACAAAATTTTAAGGACCTATTTTAAACACAGGCATCATTTTTTTCCTTCTCCAGAGAGAAGAAAATCTGCTAGCCTTTTCTTCCTTTATTGTCTTCTGTTTACTTTTCTGGACATTGAGTCAATATAACTTACTAGTGTACATATATATACTGAATCCTGTTTTCTGTGAAAAAGACAATGATCTGAGTCAACATACTTTTATAAAGAACCTGAAACCTCTAGACCAACATCTGACAGAGTAGGCACTCTGCTTCTCCTCCTGTGACTTTGTGAAAATTTAAACTTCTCAATCTATATTTTTTTAATTCTTATCTATAAAAGTGGTGAATGAGCACATTTTTTCATGAAATCTAGTCAACAGACAATGATAGATTATTGAACACTTATTATTTGCAAGACTATTTTGTCCTACCATATTTTCAAACTAACAACACTGAGAGGGGAATTGAGAAGTAATAGCAGATGAGAAGTGAAAAGCATCAGAGAGAAGGGCTGAAGTTTCCCCTTCAAGCTGTCATGCCAGCTGTCCTAATGAGTGCATTGACCATCAAAAGCCTAGATTCTTGCCTCAAATTATGAACTTGACAATCTTTTCTTAAACCCTTTCTTCCATCTGGTAATTTAGTCTGTTTTAGGGATACACATTTCTTTTCTCCAGCTTTTGATTAGACTTTTTGGTATCAGAAATCTGCCTGTTTTAAAATTTAATTTACTAGCTTTTGATCCTCTTGATGCAGTCTAAAAATACGTGTCCAAAGCCATGAATTTATTAACATTGGAGGGCTACTGATTCAGAGACGCAACGGAGAGCTAGATTGTCAGTTGTCTTTGTGAAATAGACATAGAACCTCTGATTCAAAAACTCGTATTTGCAAATGGGAATCAGATAAGCTTTTCTGTATTTGACTAAGCATCCTGGGATATAGACAAAATATATGAATATCAAAATGTGGTAGTTTAACTAGGTTGGTCTATATTGACCCTGATGATGAAGTACTAGATTTTGAAGTAAATTAGAACTGAGTAAAACCTGACACTGCCATCTAGAAACCTAGTTACACTGAGCAAGTTTAATTGATTTCTGTAGCTCATAGTTTCCTCATTTAGGATGTAGGAATAATATTTGCTGTAGAGGTTTTTTGGTCTGGCTTAAATTAAGATAATGTGTAAACCCTACTGCACAAAGTGCTTTCATGAAGTTAGATACATAGTTGCTAATTTTGTTAGAAATATAATAGACGATATTAAAAATATAAACATAGGATCAGCAAATATATCTCTAAGGAGAAAAAAGAAAGGTTAGGGATTAGAAATTAAGGAAACGAAAGATGGAAAATTGGGAAGAAAACTTGTAGAAAGATAGTCTTTGAATGATTTTACTGTGAACATGTTTTCTCAATGATCTTTTAAAAGTCAATAACTTGAATGCAAATAATTAAGATTTGAAGATGATCCAGGCAAACTTGCTAATGTTTTGTGTTAGAATGTAAGTTTGATTTATTGTCTTTTTTCAAGATCTGTTTAAATAAAAAAAAAAATGTGTACCAGATCTGAAATCATTGCTTGATAACTGAACTTTAGCCCAAACTATAAAAATTTTAGCTTAAGCCCTTTGTGAATGAATGGCTGTGATTAGCATGTCTGTAGAGGTTCAAGAAATGGAGTAATAGAGTTGGAAACAAAATATGCAAGAGAAATGTATTGGACTGTGTGGATAAATTTTGAAAGATTGCATTTCTTTCGCACTATGCCCAAGCCTTAATGAAAACCTGGTGACTACAGAAATAATCAGTTTAACAGGCTGTATTTCTCTTTTTCACCCCTTTCATCCAACTTAACAGAGGTTAAAGCGTCTGCCTGCAATGCGGGAGAGCCGGGTTCAATCCCTGGGTCAGGAAGATCCCCTGGAGAAGGAAATGGAAACCCACTCCAGTATTCTTGCCTGGAGAATCCCATGGATGGAGGAGCCTGGTGGGCTACAGTCCACGGGGTTGCAAAGAGTTGGACATGACTGAACAACTTCACTTACACTTTCACTTTAACATTTCACACACTATATTCAAGAATTATTGAGATCCCACGCAGTCCCATGCAGACACTTTTTTTTTTCTAATTGTAATGTTGATATTCAGTTGCTTAGTCATATCTAACTCTTTGCGACCCCATGGACTGCAGCACACCAGGCTTCCCTGTCCTTCACCATCTTCTGACTCATGTCCATGGAGTCGGTAATGCCATCCAACCATCTCGTCCTCTGTTGTTCCCTTCTCCTCTTGCCTTCAATCTTTCTCAGCATCTGGGTTTTTTCCAGTAAGTCAGTTCTTTGCATCAGGTGGCCAAAGGATTGGCGCTTCAGCTTCAGTGTCAAGGCCTTCTAATGAATGCCCAGGCCTTCCAATGAATATTTCCTTTAGGATTGACTAGTTCGATCTTCTTGCAGTCCAAGGGATTCTCAAGAGTCTTCTCCAACACCACAGTTCTGAAACATCAGTTCTTCAGCACTCAACTTTCTTTATGGTCTGACTCTCACATCCATACATGACTACTGGAAAAACCATAGCTTTGACTAGATGGACCTTTGTTGACAAAGTAATGTCTCTGCTTTTTAATATGCTGTTTGTCATAACTTTTCTTCCAAGGAGCAAATGTCTTTTAATTTCACGGCTTCAGTCACCATGTGCAGTGATTTTGAAGCCCAAGGAAATAAAGTCTATTACTGTTTTCATTGTTTCCCTATCTATTAGCCATGGAGTGATCGGGCCAGATGCCATGATCATTGTATTTTGAATGTTGAGTTTTAAGCCAGCTTTTTCACTCTCCTTTTCCACCTTCATCAAGAGGCTCTTTAGTTCTTTGCTTTCTGTCATAAGGGTGGTGTAATTGGCATATCTGAGGTTATTGATATTTCTCCCTGCAATCTTGATTCCAGCTTGTGCTTCATCCAGCCTGGCATTTTGCATGATGTACACTGCAAATAAGTTATATAAGCACAGTGACAATATACAACTTTGAGGTAGTCCTTTATCAATTTAGAACCAGTCCATTGTTCCTTCTGGTTCTAACTGTTGCTTCTTGACCTACATACAGGTTTCTCAGGAGGTAGGTAAGGTGGTTCGGTAATCCTATCTCTTTAAGAATTTTCTACAGTTCATTGTGATCTACACAGTTAAAGGCTTTAGCATAGTCATTGAAGATAAGTAGATGTTTTTCTGGAATTATCTTGCTCTTTCTGTGATCCAGTGGACGTTGGCAATTTGAAATCTGGTTCCCCTGCCTTTTCTAAATCAGTCTTTGAACATTTGGAAGGTCTCGGTTCATATACTATTGAAGAAAGCAAATTTCTTTTCACTTGGAGAATTTTGAGCATTACGTTGCTAGCATGTGAGATGAGTGCAATTATGCAGTAATTTGAACATTCTTTGGCATTGCCTTTCTTTGGGATTGGAATGAAACCTGACCTTTTCCAGTCTTGTGGCCACTGCTGAGTTTTCCAGATTTGCTGGCTTATTGAGTGCAGCAATTTTATAGGGTCATCTTTTAGGATTTGAAATGGCTCTACTGGAATTCAGTCACATTCACTAGTTTTGTTTGTAATGATGCTTCCGAGGCCCACTTCACTTTGCACTCCAGGATGCCTGGCTCTAGGTGAGTGATCACACCTTTGTGGTTATCTGGGTCATGAAAATCTTTTTGTATAGTTCTTCTGTGTATTCTTGCCACCTCTTCTTAAAAGTTTCTGCTTCAGCTAGGTCCATACCATTTCTGTCCTTTATTGAGCCCATCTTTGCCTGAAATGTAACCTTGATATCTCTAATGTTCTTGTAGAGATCTCTAGTCTTTCTCATTCTATTGTTTTCCTCTATTTCTTCGTATTGTTCACTTAGGAAAGCTTTCTTATTTATCTTTGCTATTCTTTGGAACTCTGCATTCAAATGGGTGTATCTTTCTTTTTCTCCTTTGCCTTTAGCTTCTCTTCTTTTCTCAGCTATTTGTAAGACCTCCTCAGATAACCATTTTGTCTTTTGCATTTCTCTTTCTTGGGGATGGTTTTGATCACCACCTCCTGTACAATGTTGTGATCTCTGTCCATCGTTCTTCAGGCACTCTGTCCATCAGAGTCTATCTGTCTGATCCCTTGAATCTATTTGTCACTTCCACTATAAAATTGTAAGGGATTTTATTTAGGTCGTGTGTAATGGCCTAGTGGTTTTCCCTACTTTCTTCAATTTAAGTCTGAATTTTGGAATAAGGAGTTCATGATCTGAGCCACAGTCAGCTCCTGGTCTTGTTTTTGCTGACACTATAGAGCTTCTCCATCTTCGACTGTAAAGAATGTATCAATCTGTAAAAATATAATCAATCATGTGTAGAGTCATCTCTTGTGTTGTTGGAAGAGGGTGTTTGCTATGACCAGTGTGTTCTCTTGGCAAAACTCTGTTAGCCTTTGCCCTGCTTCATTTTCTACTCCAAGGCCAAAGTTTCCTGTTACTAAATAAAAGGAGGAATAATCGAGCATTTTTCAAGTTGAAGAGAACTGCTGGGGCTTGTACTTTTAGAAATCTATTCCCAAGAATTGTCTGTAGCTACTGTTTGACAGAGAATATAGGCAGAGTACATCATGCGAAAAACTGGACTTGATGAAGCGCAAGCTGGAATCAAGATTGTAGGGAGACATATCAATAACCTTAGATATGCAGATGACACCACCCTTATGGAAGAAAGCAAAGAAGAACTAAAGAGCCTCTTGATGAAGGTGAAAGAGGAGAGTGAAAAAGCTGGCTTAAAACTCAACATTCAAAAAACAAAGATTATGGCATCCAGACCCACCACTTACTTCATGGCAAGTAGATAGGGAAGCAATGGAAACAGTGACAGACTTTATTTCCCTGGGCTCCAAAATCACTCCAGATGGTGACTGAAGCCATGAAATTAAAAATACTTGCTCCTCAGAAATAAATCTATGACAAACCTTGACAGCATATTAAAAAGAGACATTGCTGACAAAAGTCCATCTAGTCGAAGCTATGGTTTTTCTAGTAGTCATGTATCGATGTGAGATGGACCATAAAAATGCTGAGTTCTGACGTATTGATGCTTTTGAGCCATGATGTTGTAGAAGACTCTTGAGAGTCCCTCAGGCTGCAAGGGGATCAAACTAGTCAATCCTTTAGGAAATCAGTCCTGAATATTCATTGGAAGCACTGGTGCTGAAGCTAAAGCTCCAGTACTTTGGCCACCTGATGCAAAGAACTGACTCATTGGAAATGACCCTGATGCTAGGAAAGACTGAAGGCAGAAGAAAGGGAAGACAGAAGATGAGATGGTTGAATGGCATCACCAATGATGGACATGAGTTTGAACAACCTCTGGGAATTGGAGATGGACAGGGAAGACTGGCGTACTGCAGCCCAGTTCGGTTCAGTTGTTCAGTTGTGTCTGACTCTTTGAGACGCCATGAACCACAGCACACCAGGCCTCCCTGTCCATCACCAACTGCTGGAGTCTACCCAAACCCATGTCCATTGAGTTGGTGATGCCATCCAACCATTTCATGCTCTGTCGTCCCCTTCTCCTCCTGCCCTCAATTCTTCCCAGCATCAGGGTCTTTTCAAATGAGTCAGCTCTTCACATCAGGTGGCCAAAGTGTTGGAGTTTCAGCTTCAACATCAGTCCTTCCAATGAACACCCAGGACTGATCTGCTTTAGGATGGACTGATTGGATCTCCTTGCAGTCCAAGGGACTCTCAAGAGCCTTCTCCAACACCACAGTTCAAAAGCATCAATTCTTGGCACTTAGTTTTCTTTATAGTCCAACTCTCACATCCATACATGACTACTGGAAAACCCAAAGCCCTGACTAGACCGACCTTTGTGGACAAAGTAATGTCTCTGCTTTTTAATATGCTGTCTAGGTTGGTCATAACTTTCCTTCCAAGGAGTAAGAGTCTTTTAATTTTGTGGCTGCAATCACCATCTGCAGTGATTTTGGAGCCCCCACCCCACCCACCCAAATAAAGTCAGCCACTGTTTCCATTGTTTCCCATCTATTTGCCATGAAGTGATGGGACCAGATGCCATGATCTTCGTTTTCTGAATGTTGAGCTTTAAGCCAACTGAAATGAGTGAAATTGTGTAGTAGTTTGAGAATTGTTTGGCATTGCTTTTCTTTGGAATTGGAATGAAAACTGACTTTTTCCATTATTGTGGCCAGTGCTGAGTTTTCCAAATTTGCTGTCATATTGAGTGCAGCACTTTTACAGCATCATCTTTCAGGATTTGAAATAGCTCAACTGGAATTCCATCACCTCCACTAGCTTTGTTCATAGTGATGTTTCCTAAGGCCCACTTGACTTCACATTCCAAAATGTCTGGCTCTAGGTGAGTGTGAGTGATCTCCCCATCATGATTATCTGGGTCATGAAGATCTTTTTTTTTTTTTTCTTATTAAATTAAATTTTTTTTTTTTTAATTACAATACTGTATTTGTTTTGCCATACATTGACACGAATCAGCCATAGGTGAACACAATCGCCCAATGCCGAAGCCCCCTCCCACCTCCCACCCCACATCCTCTACCTGAAGATCTTTTTGTACAATTCTTCTGTGTATTCTTGCCATCTCTTCTTAATATCTTCTGCCTCTGTTAGGTCCCTACAATTTCTGTCCTTTATTGAGCGCATCTTTGCATGAAATGTTCCCTTAGTATCTGTAATTTTCTTGAAGAGATCTCTAGTCTTTCCCATTCTATTGTTTTCTTCTATTTCTTAGCAGTCCATGGGTCACAAAGAGTTGAACATGACTGAGCAACTGAACTAACTGTTTGACAGCCTTGTTACTTGAGTATCTTTCAGGTGTCCACCTTAAATCTAGGATATAATCATAACAACAGCAATAACCCTTACATCACTCTTTGTCCACTTCCTGCCAGGATGCCTATCTTTATCATCTGGGGAAATTGCTGATTTTCCCTATAGGAAACTTGTGGGCACAGCCAATTTGCTGTGAGTAGCCTGGGCACTCTACCCCATTTGCCCTAAGGTGAATATAGAAGTCATGAGAATTGAATTTTCCCAAAGTATCTCTGATCTTTTGTAGAAATGTAGAGCAGATGCATTGATTCAGATGTAACTCCATCTGTGCCTAGATGAGATTCAGACACACTCATCTGTCTCTTGGTCTTTTGTTCTTCTGCTTTAAGCCTGCTTCACTCAGGAATATTCTATTAAGACATGGAGGGTCAGGTTTCTGAGATTTGAAAAGCTAAAGGTAGACGTTTGTTTAATGAATAATAATGAAAAATACTTTAAAAGGAAAAAGAAGGCTGATAGCTTTTAGGACATCCCTTGAAGAGTTTCACATGTGAGAGAAACTAGGATGGTTCCTTTATGTGTAACATGTTCTATAACTTATTGTCAGATTTTTAAGGATTCGTTATTTTTTTGCTTTCCTTTTTACACATTATAGTAATTCTGATGTGTTTAAGGGAGAATGGAATTCGGGTAAATTGTGTGGGGAAGGGAGAAGGAGCAAAGGTTATTTTAAAATAGGAATATAGCATAGGAAATGCTATCCTAATGGAACTTGGGCACTCCTTGCCTGCCCCCTCCCCTTTATGCCAATCTGTATATTGTTTTGCATGAAGAATGCACAGTAGGGGCAGTGTAAACTTTTCTGAGGACCACTGTTAACAACACTTATTCTCCATCTGACACCAGGATAGACCAGGTATATTTATATGTCTACCTTGGAGACAAATGAAGAGGGTGTTTCTTGGAATTCATTGTTGCAGCGTTGGGCTTATTATTTTGGGAAGAGGAGAAATAAACGAGGGAGGGGTTTAGCAGAAACAGAAACAAAAATAAAACATTGATTGTAAGATTAATCATTGATGCTGCCTAACCAAGACTAGATTTAGTTTAGCTATAGAATTTAAAGACTCAGATTTGTTGAGGCATAATGTAGATAAATGAAATCTACCAATTTGAGACAAAATATTTGGTAAATTCTGACTATTGTATACAGGCATAGAGCCATCACCACACCATGATTTTAAATAGTTCCCTCGTGTGCCTTTGCAGTCAGTTCTCTTCCTACAGTTCTAGCAACTGCTGATCTGCTTCCTTTCACTATAATTTTACCTATTCTAGAATTTTATACAACTGAAATCATATAGTGGGTATTATGTGTGTGTGTGTGTGTGTGTGTGTGTGTGTATTTGGCTTCTTTCAATTATAATGCTTTTGAGATTCAGCCGTATTATTACTGAATCTATAATTTTTGTAATTTTATTGCAGAATACTTACTATTCCACTATATGGATACATCAAAATTGGTTTATCCATTCACCAGTCAAAAAGACCTTTGGATTTTTCTAGTTTTTTTGGTTATTCCAAATAAAGCTGATATGAGCATTAGAGTAGAAGTCTTTGCATGGATAAGTGTTCAATTCATCAAGTAAATATTTAGGAGTAGATTTGTCAGATCATGTAATAAGTATATTTTTAACTTTATAACAAACCACCAGACTATTTTATGAACTAGGCCTCACACTTTTCATTGCTCACAGCAAAGTAAGAGAGTTCCAGTTCCTCTGAATCCTTGCCAACATTAGGTAATGTCAGTCTTTTTAATTTTAGTTGTTCTTATGTGTGTAAGGATATCTCATAAAGATTTTATTTTCACTGCTGTAATTATTGGTGGTGTTGAATATTTTTTCCTGAGTGTATATTTTTCATTCATATATCTTCCCTTTAAGATGTACAATTTTTTTGCTGACTTTAAAAATAAATTGTGTTCTAGAGTCTAGGAATTCTTTTACTATTCTGGACAATAATATTGTATTTTCTTCTGTCTGTGGCTAGCCTTTTCATTTCCATAGCTCTTTTTTTTTTTTTTTAAGAGTCCAGTTTAAAAAATTGTAGTCTGATTTTTTGATGTTTTCTTTTATGTTCATGATCTTTATGTCCTATATTAAGCATTTCGACAGACTCAAAATGCTTAATTCCAAGAAATTTTGTAGCTTTAGTCTGTATATTTAGTCTAATCTGCTGGACCGGTAAAGAATCTGCTGCCAATGCAAGAGATGTAGATGTGAGTTCTATCCCTGGTTAGAGAAGATCCCCTGGAGGAGGAAATGGCAACCCACTCAAGGGAAAATACTGTGGAGAGTAGCTTGACAGGGGGTCACCAAGAGTCAGACACGACTGAGTATGGACCCATGCATGAATTTAGACAGATTCAGTTAAGTCCAGTTGCTCAGTGGTGTACGACTCTTTGTGACCCCATGGATTGCAGTACACCAGGCTTCCCTGTCCATCACCAACTCCTGAAGCTTGCACAGACTCATGTCCATTGAGTTGGTGATGCTACCCAATCATCTCATCCTCTGTTGTCCCTTTCTCCTCCTGTCCTCAATCTTTCCCAGCATCAGGGTCTTTTCCAACGAATCAGCTCCTTGCATCAGGTGGGCAAAGTATTGGTGCTTCAGCTTCAGCATCAGTTCTTCCAATGAATATTCAGGACTGATTTCCTTTAGGATTGTCAGGTTTGATCTCCTTGCAGTCCAAAGGACTCTGAAGAGTGTTCTCCAACACTACAGTTTAAAAGCATCAATTCTTCAGCACTCAACTTTCTTTATGGTTCAACTCTCATCCATACATGACTACTGGAAAAACCATAGCTTTGACTATAAGGACCTTTGTCTGCAAGGTAACATCTCTATTTTTCAATATACTGTCTAGGTTTGTCATGGCTTTTCTTCAGGGCTGCAGTCACCATCTGCAGTGATTTTGGAGCCGAAGAAAATAAAGCCTGTCACTGTTTCCATTATTTCCCTGTCTCTTTTTCATGACGTGATTGGACCGGATACCAAGATCATTGTTTTTTGAATGTTGAGTTTTAAGCCAGCTTTTTCACTCTTCTCTTTTACTTTCCTCAAGAGACTCTTTACTTTCTCTTCATTTCGTGCCATAAGAGTGGTGTTATCTGCACATCTAAGGTTGTTGATATTTCTCCTTGCAATCTTGATTCCAGCTTGTGCTTCCTCCAGCCCAGCATTTCATATGATGTACTCTGCATATAAGTTAAATAAGCAGGGTGACAATATACAGCCCTGATGTATTCCTTTCCCAATTTGGAACCAATTTGTTGTTCCCTGTCCAGTTCTAACTGTTATTTCTTAAACCTGTATACAGGTTTCTCAGAGGAGGCAGGTAAGGTGGTCTGGTATTCCCATCTCT
The DNA here is from genome assembly GCA_917880005.1 of Nanger dama. Taxonomy (NCBI): domain Eukaryota; kingdom Metazoa; phylum Chordata; class Mammalia; order Artiodactyla; family Bovidae; genus Nanger; species Nanger dama. The sequence goes on from CAKJTW010000001.1 coordinate 17,719,554, forward strand.
TTAAGAGTTTTCCACAGTTTGTTTTGATCCACACAGTTAAGGCTTTAGCATAGTCAATAAAGCAGAAGTAGATGTTTTTCTGAAATTCTCTTGCTTTCTCTGTGATCCTGTGGATGTTGGCAGTTTGATCTCTAGTTCCTCTGCTTTTTAAAATCTAGCTTGTACATCTGTAAGTTCTCAATTCATATACTGTTGAAGCCTAGCTTGGAGAATTTTGCGCGTTGCTTTGCTAGCCTGTGAAATGAGTGCAATTGTGAGGCAGTTTAAACATTCTTTGGTATTGCCTTTCTTTGGGGTTGGCATGAAAATTGACCTTTTCTCAGTGCTGTGGCCAGTGCTGGGTTTTCCAAATTTTCTGGCATATTGAGTGCAGAACTTTTAAAACATCACTTTTAAGGACTTGAAATAGCTCAACTGGAATTCTATCACTTTTACTAGCTTTGTTCATAGTGATGCTTCCTAAGGCCCACTTGACTTCACACTCCAGGATGTCTGGCTCTATGTTAGTGGTCACATCGCTGTGATTATCTGGGTCATGAAGATCTTTTTGTATAGTCCTTTGGGTATTCTTGCCACTTCTTCTAAATATCTTCTGCGTCTGTTAGGTCCATGCTGTTTCTGTCCTTTATCGAGCCCATCTCTGCATGAAATATTCCTTCAGTCTCTATAATTTACTTGAAGAGGTCTTCAGTCTTTCCCATTCTATTGTAATTGTCTTTTAGACAGATTACTTCAATATTATTCTTTTTAAAATTGCTTCAGTTATCGAGTTCTGAGGTATATGAATCAAGAATTTTGATTAAACCCTAACTCTGAGGTCCATTAGAAAAAGAGTTGGTTTTTTCCTTTTAGGGGATAGAGTTTAGGGCAAACTGGGGATCTGCTCTTGGGCGGAGGAGCTTCCCTGGTGGCTCAGAGGATAGTGTCTGCCTGCAATGCAGGAGACCTGGGTTCGATCCCTGGATTGGAAAGATCCCCTGGAGAAGGAAATGGCAACCCACTCCAGTATTCTTGCCTGGAGAATCCCATGGACAGAGGAGCCTGGCGGGCTACAGTCCATGGGATCGCAGAGTCAGACATGACTGAATGACTTCGCTTCAGCTATCCTAGTTCCTTTTCCTTTCTGTATACATTTCTGATAATCCTTTCTGCATCTATAAAAAATCTTGCTTGAATTTTGGTAGGGGTTGTATTAAACTTATGTGAAAGTTTGGGAGGATTGATGTCTTTGCCATGTCAAATCTTCAATCCATGATCGTGTATTAGATCTTCACTGATTCTTTCATCAGCATATAAGTCCTGCTCTTGTTTTCTTAGATATATACTTATGACTTCATCTTCTTCCCCCTGAAAGACTGTACATGGTGTTGTTTTTTAGTTCATTGTATTCCCTTATTCACCCTTTTGATGTCTGTGGGATCTTGAACAAATCTTCTGTTTCATTCTTGATATCAGTTAAGTTGTCTCTCTTTTATTTGTTATCAGTCTTTGCTAGAGACTTATCAGTTTTATTAAAGTTTTCAAGTGGCCAGCTCTTTTGTGTTATTGATTTTCTCTATTATCTTTCTCTTTTCTATTCATCCATTTATACTCCTTATTATTTTTTTTTCTTTCTACGTGTTTTGCCTTTATTTTGCTATTCCTCCTCCCAGTTTCTTCAATTGGGAACTTAAATTATTGATTTGAGACTTTTATTTTTTCTAATGTATTCATTTCATATTGTCAATTTCCCCACTCTATACTGCTTTTGGTGGGTCCGCCAAATACTGATGTGTTGTATATTCATTATATTAAAAATTTTTTTTTCCTTGAAAATTCCTTTGACTCATTACTTAAAGTAGTTGTTTAATTTCTCAGTGTTTGGAGGATATTCCTATTATTTTTAGTTTGATTCCCCTGTAGTCAGAGAACACACTCTGTCTGATTTCAGTTATATTAAGTTTGGGGAGATTTTTTATGGCCAACAATATGGTCTGTTTTTGTGGGCTCTTGAAAATATGTGTATTTAGTTGTTCTTGGGTGGAATGTTGTATAAATACTGATTAGATCTTCTTTTTTAATTTTTTTTAATACTTTATTCTACATTACAATACTGTATTTGTTTTGCCATACATTGACATGAATCAGCCACAGGTGTCCACGATCTTCCAATGCCGAGCCCCCTCCCACCTCCCACCCCATATCATCTCCCTGAATCATCCTGTGCACCAGCCCCATGCATCCTGCATCCTGCACTGAACATAGACTGGTGCTTCATTCTTACAAGATAGTATACATGTTTCAATGCCATTCTCCCAAATCATCCCACCCACTCCCTCTCCCTCAGAGTCCAAAAGTCCATTCTATACCTCTGAGTCCCCTTTGTTGTCTCACAGAGAGGGTCATCATTACTATCCTTCTAAATTCCATATATATGTGTCAGTATACTGTATTGGTATTTTTCTTTCTGGCTCACTTCACTCAGTATAATCAGCTCCAATTTCATCCATCTCATTAGAACTGAGTCAAATTTATTCTTTTTAAGGGCTGAGTAGTACTCCATTGTGTATATGTACCACAGCTTTCTTATCTATTCATCTGCTGATGGACATCTAGGTTGCTTCCATGTCCTGGCTATTATAAACAGTGCTGCAATGAACATTGGGGTACATGTGTCTCTTTCAGTTCTGGTTTCCTCGGTGTGTATGCCCAGCAGTGGGATTGCTGGGTCATAAGGCAGTTCTATTTGCAATTTTTAAGGAATCTCCACACTGTTTTCCATAGTGGCTGTACTAGTTTGCATTCCCACCAGCAGTGTAAGAGGGGTCCCTTTTCTCCACATCCTCTCCAGCATTTATTGCTTGTAGACTTTGGGATCGCAGCCATTCTGACTGGTGCAAAATGGTACCTCATTGTGGTCTTGATTTGCATTTCTCTGATAATAAGTGATGTTGAGCATCTTTTCATGTGTTTGTTAGCCATCCGTATGTCTTCTTTGGAGAAATGCCTATTTAGTTCTTTGGCCCATTTTTTGATTGGTTCATTTATTTTTCTGGAGTTGAGCTGCATAAGTTGCTTGTATATCTTTGAGATTAGTTGTTTGTCAGTTGTTTCATTTGCTATTGTTTTCTCCCATTCAGAAGGCTGTCTTTTCACCTTGCTTATAGTTTCCTTTGTTGTGCAGAAGCTTTTAATTTTAATTAGATCCCATTTGTTTATTTTTGCTTTTATTTCCAGTATACTGGGAGGTGGATCATAGAGGATCCTGCTGTGATTTATGTCGGAGAGTGTTTTGCCTATGTTTTCCTCTAGGAGTTTTATAGTTTCTGGTCTTACATTTAGATCTTTAATCCATTTTGAGTTTGTTTTTGGTTGATGGTGTTGTTGAGGTCTTCCATATCTTTGCTAATTTCTGTCTAGTGATTCTATCAATTCTTGTGTGAGGCATGTGGAAGACACCAAGTATAATTGTCAATTTGTCTATGTCTCCTTTCAATTCTGTCAGTATTGTGTAACATATTTTTAGCTCTGTTATTTGCCTGTACGCCTAAGACTGCTGTATCTTCTTGGTGGATTGATTTTATCATTATATACTATCTCTTTCTATGTTAGATACTTTTATTTGCTCTGAAGTCTATTGTATCTGATATTAATGTGGCCACTTGTGATTTCCTTTGATTGATGTTTAGAGGGCATATCTTTTCATTGTTTTATTTTCATCTTGTTTATATTGTTATATTTGAAGTGAGTTTGTAGATTGCTTGTAATCAGCACATAGTCTGATCATGTGCAGAGGGACGGATACTTCTTTATTCCCGGGCGGTGGTGGGACTGTTGGCTTCCCATGGAAATCTTCACTGGTAATATAGGAGACTGTGGAAAGGCTGGTTACCTACCGGTGGGGATAGAATTTCCAGCTTCCCATTTGACTTTCCCTCACACATCAGCCAGAGTGTTGGGGTGACTCATTACAGTATTGAGAGAGTGGAAGTCTAGGCTCTTCGCTTGGCTGATGCTGATGTGGGTGTGGATAGAACCGTAGTTTTTCTTTCTTCTGTGGTGTTTGGCTGGAGTAGAGCTGTTATTGTCTAAGACTTTCTATCTTCAGAGGCTGGCCCCTTCCTGGTCCTTTGGCTAAAGAAAGCAGTCTTTTGTTGCAGCTTTTGTTTTTGGTCTGAGCCTGTTGTTATTTCTGACTTGCCAGCCTTTTCCTCTCCAAGTCTGGAGAACACGAGGCAAGAAGAAAAGCCAGTATCTCACAGCAGATCCTGGGGTCTCTAACTACTCTTTCTTCTCTGCATCTTTAGAGCCACATGTCCTTGTGTGTATATATATAGTGTGTGTGTGTGTGTGTGTGTGTGTGTGTATAAAATGTATATATAATGTCCAGCATATTCAGCTGCACTTACTGGAAAGAAGTCCTTGGTGGAGTAGGAGTAGGTATTTCCTATTTTCCTGGATGTGGGAATCTACCACCTGCGATTTAAATAAGATCTCGGAGCTGTAGCTTAGGATAAGCATGCAGATAAGCAAGGTTCTTCATACATTAGTCATCATTGTTTTTATTAATACTGACATTTTATTCTTTTTTGAAGTTCAGAAACAAGGTACCACATTTTTTTAAAAAATGTAGTTTATTTTGTGTAAGTTGTCAAGTTCATTTTTGTGGAGTGCATCATATTCCCTTGCTCTCTTTTTGATGTCTGTAGGGTCTTGAACAAATCTCCTGTTTCGTTCCTGATCTCAGCAAGTTGTCTTCTCTTTTATTTGTTGTCAGTCTTGCTAGAGGCTTGTCAGTTTTATTGCACATTTCTTTGTTGCAAGTTTCCGATTTTGTTTGTTATGCTTTATGCTAATTTTGAGATGAATTTCTCTCTCATTCATATTTATGATCATAAAATATTACAATTAAGTTTGAGGCAACTCAGATTAACAAGTGTCTTAACATTAAACAAATCATTAGCCAAAGTTTCCTGGGACACTTAAGTTATTCTACAGCTATCAGCATGAGCTATTTATTAAAAAAAAATCACTTTTGCCCTTCATGTTGACTGTCTTTTATGTGGCATATCCAGTAATAGCACCATGAAAACATTTTTACACACCTCCGATTTTTCTGTTATATATATTGGGGATTCACTGGAACTGCAAAATGAAAGAATCAATGCTTCCTTTGAGTGGAATCCCATTTTTATGCCTTCTTTTCAAATAAATGTTGGGGAATGGACAAGATGACATTGTTAGATTCTTCATGAAAGCAAAAGCTTACAAGTAACTTTTATGTTCAAAAGCACCATTTCTGTTGTCCTTACTATATTGTATAAACCTACAGTGAATTGCTTTGCATGCTGTTAAAAAGATATTTCACCGGGGATCTTTCTGTATTTGGCATGCATTCTGCCATAACAGAGGATAGCATTTTATTTTCAGGAGAAAAATGATCAGTATGTAGTTTGTTTTTTATAGGCTTCTCTTCTCCTATGGGGCATGATTTTGGCCTTGGCAAAAACAAGAGATGCAGTGGAATTGAGAATGTATGAATATCTGAATATGTATAAAAACATTATTACTTTTCTATTTGTCATTTATATTGTCAAGTCCCATCTCATTTTTTCCTGGACCAGGATTTCCAGATGTGAAATAATATCACTTTCAGAAACTCAGTTCTTATTTCTAGTTCTTCTTTGTGTTTATCTTAGGAATTTAAAGTATCTGCTTTATGTTGCATAATTTTTGACATTCCAGCTTCAAACGGAGGGAGAAGTGAGCGCTACTGACAGCCTTCTTAAGTGGGGGATGTTGATTTCTCTAAGACAGCAGTTCTCAAACTTTTTGATCTTGGAACTTTTATATGCTGAAAAATTATTGACAAACTCAATGAGATTTTGTTAATACAGAATATTTCTGTCTATGTTTACCGCATCAAATTAAAGCTAAGACAGTGTTAAAATGTTGATTTATCAGTTTTTAAAATAACAACAAAAAGCTCATTATATATTGTTAACATGAAAAACTCTTTACAAAAAAATAGCCATCAAAAAATGTTAGGAGGATGACATTGATTTTTAATCTTCGCAGACCTCTTTAATATCTGACTTAATAGAAGATTGCTGGGTTTTCATATCTGCTTTTGTATTTTAGTGTGTTGATTTTGGTTGAAGTGTATGAAGAAAACTTGGTTTTATGAACATATGCAGTTAGAAAGGAAAGTATTTTAATAGCCTTTTCAGATAATTGAGGCTATTCTTTTATCCCATCCTACAACTTAAGAAATGGTAACATTTTAAAGGTTAGCTGCAATGTGGAATCTGAAATCATATCAAATATTTTTGTAATCTGTTACACCAAAATCCATGTTGTATGTTCAGTGGATCATTTAGCCATGCATGATTTTGTAATTTCATGCATTGGTCATTTGGAAAATATTAGTTCACTGAGTTATGAAATATTGCTATATCAACCTTTGTTAATATATTCACAAAATCAGAAGTAATTTTAGTGTTGGGAGCTGTCAGGCCTACAGTGGAAGATACAAATCCTCCAAAATTCTAATTTTCACTTAAAAGCTTGAATTTTATCATTGGCAACAAATCCTGTCAGTTGTTTTCCTTGAAGAGGTAGGCTCACTTTATTCATTTTCAAGATGTTTGCCAAATACCCAAGCCTGAATAACCATAATTTATGTAGGCTGTTACTTCATGCAATTATGTACCATGAAAAAGAAGTGGCTAGTTCAAGTCACATACCTTAAACAATTGCATAAGTGGTCTTCCTTGAGCTCTCCCTTATATTTTGGTATGCAGTAGAAGTGTGATTATGATTGTGTGCTTCCACTATGTCACAGAATATTTAAAATTTTGTACTTAAGTCTAAAGATTTAATAAAACTGTTATGGCTTTACAGGACATTGTTAAGTTCAGCTGGCTTTTTAAAATTATTATTATTATTATTATTTTATTGTAAGTGTACTGCAGTAAAGAATATCATGATTGCTAAGACAGCTTGGTCCCAATGCCTAGAGTCACACTAAGGGACCAGAAGCTTCACTCACAATTGCTTTTGTGCCATCAGTGCAAAGGTCAACACATGAAAAGGCAAGAACAGCCACATATTAAGATGAGAATAGTTTTGACCTTGCAAAACTCCTTTAAGAGCCTGGGTCTCAAGATCCCCAGGGATGCACAGAGCAAACTTTGAGAACCACTGCTCTAGGTCAGAGTATAGGATAAAACATACGTTGTTTAAAAAATGCTTACTGATACATAATTTTTTTCATTTGTTGCTTTGAAATTGGAAGGGACTTCCAAAAAATAGCATTGGTAGTCCTCATGTAGCCTTGGGGAGAAGGAAATGGCAACCCACTCCAATACTCTTGCCTGGAAAATCCCATGGATGGAGGAGCCTGGTGGGCTGCAGTCCATGGGGTCGCTAAGAGTGGGACACGACTGAGCGACTTCACTTTTCCTTTTCACTTTCATGCATTGGAGAAGGAAATGGCAACCTACTCCAGTGTCCTGGAGAATCCCAGGGTCGGGGGAGCCTGGTGGGCTGCTGTCTATGGGGTCGCACAGAGTTGGACATGACAGAAGCGACTTAGCAGCAGCAGCATGTAGCCTTGAGAAGTAGGTGGCAGTCAGAGTATGGGTCTGAGAGGCGGAGAAATTCAGTCAGTATAGCTAAGCCATTTTGTCTGTATCCAGATGATATCCTGAAAGGTGTGGGATCCTGAGTCAGAATGAAACCAACAGGAGAGCCAAGTGATACTGAGTGTGAGTGGAAACCAATCCACTCTTCTCATTTTGTACACAGATTTTAAGTATTTTCTAAGGCTCAGTGATAAAGAATTCGCCTGCCGTGTAGGAGACACAGGTTCAATCCCGAGATTGGGAAGATCCCCTGGAGAGGAAATGGCAACCCACTCCAGTATTCTTGTCTGGAGAATCCCATGGACAGAGGAGCCTGGTGGGCTATAGTCTATGGAGGTCATAAAAGACTCAGACCTGACTTACCAACTAAACAACAACAAGAAAAACTATCTCAAAAAATATGGCCCATTCAGAATATTGAAAGGAGCAGGCCTGAGAAACTTGTATATGCCAGCCATTGAGATGTGAGGAGTGAGAAAGCAGTGAGGAGGAAGCGGAGCTGATTTTATTAGTGTTCCTATGTGTGCCATGTACTGTGCAAGGCACTTTATGTTACCTCACAACCAACCTGTGAAGTCACTATTATCAGACTCATTTTAGAGATAATGACATGGAGCTTCAGATGTTAAATAGCTAGCCTGAGACGCCATTGCTCCTATGGGTTGGAGTTGGAACTTGAACCATCTCTCTTCATGATAATATGGTTCTTTGCCATCAATCTGCGTGAGTCTCTTGGACCACTGTTAACTGGATAACAGTTACTCTTATCTGTCTTCTAAGCATGTTTTTGAATATATAGTGAGCCCTCTATATCCACATGTTCTGCACCTGCAGGTGCAACCAATATGGATAGAAAATATTCTAAAAAATAGTTCTGGAAACTACCAAAAGCAAAATTTGAATTTGCCATGTGCTGACAGTTACTGACATAGCATTTATATTGTATTTACAACCATTTACATGGAAGGAAAGCTATGACCAACCTAGACAGCATATTCAAAAGCAGAGACATTACTTTGCCAACAAAGGTCCGTCTAGTCAAGGCTATGGTTTTTCTAGTGGTCATGTATGGATGTGAGAGTTGGACTGTGAAGAAGGCTGAGCGCCAAAGAATTGATGCTTTTGAACTGTGGTGTTGGAGAAGACTCTTGAGAGTCCCTTGGACTGCAAGGAGATGCAACCAGTCCATTCTGAAGGAGATCAGCCCTGGATGTTCTTTGGAAGGACTGATGCTAAAGCTGAAACTCCAGTACTTTGGCTACCTCATGTGAAGAGTTGACTCATTGGAAAAGACTCTGATGCTGGGAGGGATTGGGGGCAGGAGGAAAAGGGGACGACTGAGGATGAGATGGCTGGATGGCATCACTGACTCGAAGGACATGAGTTTGAGTGAACTCCGGGAGCTGGTGATAGACAGGGAGACCTGGCGTGCTACAATTCATGGGGTCTCAGAGTTGGACACAGCTGAGCGACTGAACTGAACTGAACTGAACAGAGCATTTACGGGAATTCCTATATAGTGCCAGTGGTGAAGAACACACCTGCCAACGCAGGAGATGTAAGAGAAGTTGGTTGGATCCCTGGGTTGGGAAGATCCTCTGGAGGAGGGCTTGGTAACCCACTCCAGTATTCTTGCCTGGAGAATCTTAGGGACAGAGGAGCCTGGAGGGCTATAGTCCATGGGGTTGCAAAGAGTCAGACACAACTGAAGAGACTTAACTCCCATGCATGCAGGCAGGCACATAGCATTTACGTTGTAGTAGGTGTTATATGCTAAAGAATTGATGCTTTCAAACTGCAGTGCTGGAGAAGACCTCGAGAGTCCTTTGAATTGTAAGAAAACCAGTCAGTCCTAAAGGAAACAATCCTTGAATATTCATTGGAAGGACTGATGCCGAATTTGAAGCTCCAGTACTTTGGCCACTTGATTCAAAGAGCCAACTCATTTGAAAAATGAGATGCTGAGAATGATTGAGAGCCAGAGGAGAAGGGGGCAACAGAGAATGAGATGGTAGGATTGCACCGTTGACTCTATAGACATGAGTTTGAGAAAATGCCTGGAGATAGTGAAGGACAGGGAAGCCTGGGGTGCTGCTGTCCATGGGGTAGCAAAGAGTTGGACACGACTGAACAACTGAACAACGAAGGTATTATAAATGCTTGCATATTCAGTTGTGTCTGACTCTGACACTGTGAACTGTAGTCTGCTGGGCTCCTCTGTCCATGGGATTTCCTAGACAGGAATACCGGAATGAGTTTCCATTGCCTCCTCCAGGGGATCTTCCTGACCAAGGGATCCAATTTGCATCTCTTGTCTCTTGCATTGGCAGGTGGATTCTTTTACCACTGAGACACCCTATGTGGCTCAGCAGGGTATTGTAAGTAGTCTAGAGATAACTATTCATCTCTGTGTGGGAGGATGTTTGTGGGTTATATGCAGACTGCATTTTATATAAGGAACTTGAGCATCCACAGATTTTGATATCCAAGCAGGGGACTTGCAATCAATACCCCCCTCAGATTCCAATGAATGGCTGTACATGCATACGCTTCAGGCTTAATGTGGGAAAAATAAACACAATTTTGTATTCATTTATCCACTAGGGGGCAAAAGTGCTAACTTGTTCTGTAGGTAATAATTGATGAATAGGGTTTAAATTCAGAAAAGGCAATGGCACCACACTCCCGGTACTCTTGCCTGGAAAATCCCATGGACGCAGGAGCCTGGTGGGCTGCAGTCCATGAGGTCTCTAACAGTTGGACACGACTGAGCGACTTCACTTTCACTCTTCACTTTCATGCGTTGGAGAAGGAAATGGCAAACCCACTCCAGTATTCTTGCCTTGAGAATCTCAGGGACGGGGGAGCCTGGTGGGCTGTTGTCTATGGGGTGGCACAGAGTCTGACATGACTGAAGCGACTTAGCAGCCGCAGCTGGGTTTAAATTAAGTGATTATAGAATGATTTATAATTTTATGTATGTATAGGATATTGTATATGGAAAAGTCTGAACAATTATCTGATTATTGTTCCTAGTAAGAAACATTCTGTGTGTGTGCTTAATTGCTCAGTTGTGTCTGACTCTTTGCACCCTCATGTTATGTACCTTGCCAGGCTCCTCTATCCATGGGATTTTCCAGGCAAAAATAGTGGAGTGGGTTGATATTTCCTTCTCCAGGGGATCTTCCAGACCTAGGAACTGAACCTGGGTCTCCTTCCGTTGAGGGCAAATTCTTTATCAGCTGAGCCACCAGGGAAGTCTAAGAAAGATGCTGTGCTATTTTCTTATTGAAACCTAGGAGACTACACTCCTCCTTTGCCCACCAAGTGGGAAAAATAAATGAGGTATAGTTAACTTACAAGTGTGACTGGCAGTTGAAGGAAGGGATCAAGTGATGTAGATTGGCAAAATTAGCAGTAATCCAAGTCAGGAAGATTCAAATTGTGGTCTCAAATTTGTTTGTTTGAATACCTGAAAATTTTAATGATTAATGATATTAGTTTAATTTTCTTATGATCTGTTTAATGCAGTGGTATGTGAAAGAAGTGATATGACTTTCCTAATCGGAGAAGGCAATGGCACCCCACTCCAATACTCTTGCCTGGAAAATCCCATGGACGGAGGAGCCTGGTAGGCTGCAGTCCATGGGGTCGCTAAGAGTCGGACATGACTGAGCGACTTCCCTTTCACTTTTCACTTTCATGCGTTGCAGAAGGAAATGGCGACTCACTCCAGTGTTCTTGCCTGGAGAATCCCAGGGATGGGGGAGCCTGGTGGGCTGCCATCTGGGGGTAGCACAGAGTTGGACACGACTGAAGCGACTTAGCAGCAGCAGCAGCAAGTCATTACTTAAGCCTTAAAGGATAGTATTAAGTGACTTTTTGCATTTGGATAATGCTTTTGTTAATAAGCATTAAAAATCCGCCTGCAATGCAGATGATCTAGGTTGGATACCTGGGTTGGGAAGATCCCCTGGAGGAGGGCATGGCACCCCACTCCAGTAGTCTTGCCTAGAGAATCCCCATGGACAAGAGAAGCCTGGCGGACTACAGTTCATGGGGTTGCAAAGAGTTGGACATGACTGAGTAACTAAGCATAGCACAGATACGGAGAGTTCCTTAAAATATATGGTATATCTAGCTCCTCACTTATATAATTTCCATGTGGGTAATTTATAGTAAAATTATGAAGTGCTTTTTAAAAAAATGAAAACTGTGAACTGTGAAATAGTTACATATATTTGCTATTAAATGTTCATCTTTGAAAATAAATTTTGACTATTCTGATTTATTGTTTGTTAAGACTCCTATAACTTTTCCTTCCAAGGAGGAAGCGTCTTTTAATTTCATGGCTGCAGTCACCATCTGCAGTGATTTTGAAGCCCCAAAAATAAAGTCTGACACTGTTTCCACTGTTTCCCCATCTATTTCCCATGAAGTGATGGGCCAGATGCCATGATCTTCGTTTTCTGAATGTTGAGCTTTAAGCCAACTTTTCACTCTCCTCTTTTACTTTCATCAAGAGCTTTTTAGTTCTTCACTTTCTGCCATAAGGGTGGTGTCATCTGCATATCTGAGGTTATTGGTATTTATCCCAGTAATCTTGATTCCAGCTTGTGCTTCTTCCAGCCCAGTGTTTCTCTTGATGTACTCTGCATAGAAATTAAATAAGCAAGGTGACAATATACAGCCTTGACGTACTCCTTTTCCTATCTGGAATCAGTCTGTTGTTCCATGTCCAGTTCTAACTGTTGCTTCCTAAGAATTGATGCGTTTGAACTGTGGTGTTGGAGAAGACTCTTGAGAGTCCCTTGGACTGCAAGGAGATCCAACCAGTCCATCCTAAAGGAGATCAGTCCTGGGTGTTCATTGGAAGTAATGATGCTAAAGCTGAAACTCTAATACTTTGGCCACCTCATGTGAAGAGTTGACTCATTGGAAAAGACTTTGATGCTGGGAGGGATTGGGGGCAGGAAGAGAAGGGGATGACAGAGGATGAAATGGCTGGATGGCATCACTGACTCGATGGACATGAGTCTGAGTGAACTCCGAGAGTTGGTGATGGACAGGGAGGCCTGGCGTGCTGCGATTCATGGGGTCAAAAGTCAGACACAACTGAGCGACTAAACTGAACTGAAGACTCCTATAAGCTTTGGATGACGATTACTGTGAGAAAAATTAGAATTTTCATGAGCATCATAACCATTTTAATTGTGAAACTTTGCCAACCAGATTCTTATCTGTGTACTGTTTGTATGTTTTCAGTGAGTTGTTTTTGTCGTTCAGTAGCTATGTCATCGGGGAAGGCAATGGCACTCCATCCCAGTACTCTTGCCTGGAAAATCCAATGGACTGAGGAGCCTGGTGGGCTGCAGTCCATGGGGTCGCTAAGAGTCAGATACAACTGAGCGACTTCACTTTCACTTTTCACTTTCATGCATTGGAGAAGGAAATGGCAACCCACTCCAGTGTTCTTGCCTGGAGAATCCCAGGGACGGGGGGTGCCTATGGGCTGCCGTCTATGGGGTCACACAGAGTCGGACACGACTGAAGCGACTTAGCAGCAGCAGCAGCAGCAGCAGCTATGTCATGTCCTACTCTTTGCAACCCCATGAACTACAGCACACCAGGCTTTCTTGTCCTTCATTATTTCCAGAAGCTTGTTCAAAATCATGTCCATTGAGTCGGTGATGCCATCCAGCTATCCCATCCTCTGTCGCCCTCTTCTCTGGCCTTCTATCTTTTTCAGCTTCTGGGTTTTTTTTTCCAATGAGTTCACTCTTTGCATCAGGTGGCCAAGGTATTGAAGTTTCAGCTTCAACATCAGTCTTTCAATGAATATTCAGGTTTGATTTCCTTTAGGATTGATTGGTTTGATCTCCTAGTCCAAAGGATTCTCAAGAGTCTTCTCTAGCATCACAGTTTGAAAGCATTAGTTCTTCAGTGCTCAGCCTTTTTTATGGTCCAGCTCTCATATCCATACATGACTATTGGAAAAACCATAGCTTTGACTATACAGACATTTATTAGCAAAGTGATGTGTCTGCTTTTTAATATGCTCTCTAGGTTGGTCACAGCTTTTCTTCCAAGGAGCAAGTGTCTTTTAATTTCATGCTGCAGTCACCATCTGCAGTAATTTTGGAGCCCAAGAAAACAAAATCTGCCACTGTTCCCACTTTTTCCCCATCTATTTGGCATGAAGTGATGGGACTGGATGCCATGATCTTAGTTTTTTGGATATTGAGTTTTAAGCCAGATTTTTCGCTCTCCTCTTCCACCCTCTTCAAGAAGCTATTAATTCCTCTTTGCTTCCTGCTATTAGTTAAAGTTATAAATTAGATGATCTAAAATAGTATATCATTCAGCTATTTTTAGCTACAATGAACACTTTTCTTGAGCTCTACATATTGAGAATTTTTTCTAAACTCTGAAAATCTCTGAAAGATTACTGAAATAATGTATCTTTACATGATTCTGATTTGAAATATGGCTGTTGGAGCAAAATGGGCCAGGGATCATAATCTTATTTGTTTTGGTAATTTAAGACATGTAGAATGTTGGAATAGCTACAAATTCTTTAATGTTGGGATGTAATTGGACTGTAAAATTGCTGTGGGGGTGGTAGCTTCTGAGGATAGAAAGATGAATCACTAGTTATTTCTTCAAAGATGACAGTCCAGTAGGAACTTTAATAGTAAGCAAATAACTATAATGAGATGTGGTGAGGGTAGTAAAAATGTGATGCAAACTTGCTACATGATATCACCAAAAGAGATACCAACTTCATCTGGGACACATGCCATAAAGATGCTGCAGAGAGCTGGAAGGAAGGGGAAATTTTGAGCAGAGGGAAAAACATGGAACAAATCGAATATGAGAGGACATTAATGTTAGTCACCTAATCGTGTCCGATTCTTTGCAGCCCCATAGACTGTAGCCCCCAGACTCCTCTGCCATGGAATTCTCCAGGCAAGAATACTGGTGTGGGTAGTTATTTCCTAGTCCAGGGGATCTTCCCGACCCAGGGATCAAATGTAAGTCTTCTGCATTGCAGGCAGATTCTTTACCATGTGAGCCACCAGAGGAGAGTATAACTCTTTTCAACTGTAAGAATATAAAGATAGGATAACACAGAAAAGTAAGTTGGATATGCAGTGGGTCTGACAGTACTGTATCCTAACTATATATGAGTAAGTTTGGAACTTACTTCAATGATAGGGAAACCATTCATTGCTGCTTTTTGTAAGGAATGATATGATCCTGAGTTTTAGGAGAATCACTAGCACAGTCTTCGGGAGAAGGCAGAGGTAGATTCAGTGGAGCTGGTCTGAAACAAGGCTGCCATAGTAACACTTGAGATGATGGTCAGCAGAATCCAGGGGTAAGTACGCATAGGATTAACAGGAGAGAGGGACATGGAGAGGTTTGTAGGAGTCTGAATCTGCTCACCCAGCTCTTGGAAGTTGACCCTGAAAAGGCTGAAGGAGGATGCCTGTGTGGGAAGAGGGGAGAGGAGCAAGCTTCTGTGAGGGACCTTGAGCTGGGGGATAGGGCAAGAACAGAAAACACAGCTCTGACATTATCTTTGAATATTTTTAATGTTTGAGGATACAGTACTATTTGCAATGTATTTAATTCTCCCCGTATCCCCTGAAGGTATTACTATCTGTAATTGATCGATGGTGAAGCCGTTTCAGGGAGGTCACATAGTTGACCTCAGATCACAAAACTGGAAGTGCTGGAATTTGGAATTGAATCTAGGTCTATTTGACCCTAAAGCTCTACCTTTTCCCGCTCAGTTACTTTGGGAATCATCACAGACAACTATAACTGAAGTGATGGGTGTACAGGAAAATGTTCCGTTTGGGTACACAGGAAAAATGGGTATACAGGAAGACTGTATAGACAGAGAAGGGGCGATGGCAAGGTGGTTTCCTATGCTCGAACAGAATTTCCTGCCCCTATCCTTGTTCGTTTCCCATCTTTTGTCCACCCAGCAGCAAGATCGGGCATTTCAAAATGTAGATCAGGTTGTCAACCCTCTGCTCAGAACCATCTTCCTTGTCAATCAAAATATAATCCAAGCTACTGCAGTTCGCAGGGCAGCCATAGCTCTGCCACAGGCTTCCTCTCTGATTTTTCTTTTATTGCCTCTCCCAGGCCACACTGCCAGCCAAAGCCAAGTATGCTGTCTTTCTAGACCATACCTGCTTGAAACACTTCGCCAGCTGATCTCTGTTACTCTATCAGAGAGACTTGCCCCAGCCAACCTGTCTGAAATAGCACCTTCCATTATCATATTCTGCTTCTTCACTGTCTTTTTCTGCATCAAAGGTTTCATCACTGGATGTATTAATCTTGTTTATTTGCTTCATGTTAACAGCCTCTCAAATCTCCGCTCATGCCCAAACTTCATGAAGGTAGAGAGGTTGTTTTTTTTGGTTCACTCCTGTGTCCCTAAGATCTAGAATATAGTAAATGCCCAACAAATAAATATTTGGATGAGTGAATACAGCCAGACTGACTTTTTAAAAACAAGTAAGTCAGATCATCTCCCCCACTCCCCAGACTCTATTTAACCCTCCCACTTTAGTAGCCTCCCATTACGGTCAGAATAAAATCCAGACTCTTTCCCATGCCCTCCAAGGCCTTCAGTGGTCTGGACCTTGGCTGAAACCAACCCCTAGTCTTGCCTTTCCTCCGTGGTTGACATTCCAGCCACTCTGGCCTTCTTGTTCTTCCTGGAACTCTCTAAGCTCATTTCTTCCTCTCGCTGCTCACTCTGCCAGCCACTCCTTCTACCTGGCTGGCTCCTTTTGACCTTTCAGATCTTTGCTCACGTATTGCTTCTGCAAAATAGCCTCTCAAGAAACAGCCCTCCCAATGCTAGTCCCTCCACCCGGCTCTTCCCACCACTCCGCTGTGATCATTGTGATTATCACTGACTAAGCAATCGTGCTCATTTATCTACTTATTACTATTCTCTCTCTCAAGCTGGGATATAAATTTCATTAGGGTGGAGGAGGCTTTTTCTGCTTTATTTGCTGTTATAATCCCAGCATCTGAAATAGAGGGCTTTGATTCTCTTAAAAGCCCAATACTTACAGGATAAATGAATGAAATACTTCTGCCCCTCCTGTGAAGGTGGCTCACTGCTACTGGGAGTACTAGAATCCTCTTTTAGTGACAACACAGTTTAAATAAATGCTAAAACTTCTAAGAAGGATGAAGGTTATACAGTTGGAACATTCAGTAATGAGACTACCTTTCAAACTGGCTCATGAAATTCTAGTACATTATAGAGATTCTGTTTGCAAATTCTTAGGAACCCAAGTCTCTCAGACTGTCAGAATCTTGTAACTTTATTTTTAGTTGTTGCCAAAAGTATTTGAGGCTGGATTAGATTGCTACTTCCTCAAGGAGACTAAGTACCGTATTCCCTATTGTAACCCCTATACCTTATCCAGAGCAGATGAAGAGGTTCAATAAATGTTGATCAATGGTAATTTTTTTAATTTATATTAAAAAATTTGGAATTTCCTAAAAGGTATTTCCAGTATTTTTAGGTTTTAGAACTGTACCTACCCTTCTACCCCACCCCCACCATCTCTAGGAAGCTTAAGTTTTAAGAAATATTTTGTTACTGACAAACTGTAGAAGAGGAATGAAGGAATGCTATCCTATACTAAATTTACATTCTGTCCACCAGGCTGGAGAAACAGAGGGGACCTGTAATCATTTATTCACTGACTTAACTCCCTGTTTGGATGAGGTTGGGGTGGAGGCTCTGTGGCCCAGTATCCCTCTTTACTCCTATTTTCTTTCTGATAAAACGGCCAGTGTTCCATGTGGCTCCAAAAGTTTTGGTTAGGGGATTAAAAAGCGAGCAGCAGGTAGCTGTGACGCAGGTTTTGCAGAGTCACTGGGTTGCACACACCTTAAGCCAACATAACCCGTGAAAGGTAGCAGTGTTTGAACTGAATCTGTGCTTTTTCGATGGAGCAGTACCTTTTCAATAAAAGGACGTTTATACCAACTCCTTAAGAAGTTTAGACTGGAGGGTTGTCTCCAGAAACTTGCCCCCTTTCTGCCAAGCCCCATTTGTTTGTCTTGGCAGCCTGGCTGTGTCTGCTTGGCTGGTGCTAATGCTGGGATGTTAAATTGATGAAACACAGAGCTCTTGATCCTTTTCAGTGAGGCTTCTATTTGGTTAATGGCAGGGTAGAGTTCTTTGCTGCTAGCCACCTGTAACAGGCCAAGTTGGAAAAAAAAATAGATTCAGAGATGTGGAAGAGGAAATTTTTCTTAAAAAAAAAAAGCCACCAAACACTTCATTTTTGTTGTTGTTGTTTGTCTGTCTGTTTTACTATCCAAAATAGATTTTAAAACACTGAAAAAGAAAGTAAGAAAAAAAATCACCTATATCTCATCAATATTTTTGGACAGAGGCTATGGAGAATGGATGCTCTTGTAGTTAGAGATTTGAGAACCTGTGACAATTGTTAGAATAATTAACTCTGCTCTTTGTGATGACTTTTGTCTTACTCTTTCTTTGGTCTCGATAGGATGCTTTTGTTCAAATGATTGCAAATATATGATGCTACTTGGTGTAAATATTTGAGCATAGGAAATCTGACAAAAACATGAAAGGTCTGGCTTTTCAACAGTTTGGGCACTTCAGAGCCGCAGACCAACTGTACTTGTGCAGAATGCACTCTTGTTTGTTTGGTGTGCTTGGGATTTGACTGCCCTCAGTCTTCATGACTATTCATTGTTCCAAAAGCCACGGGCCATCACTAAACTTTTTAGAGCCAACAACATAGAAAGGAAGCAAAAATAAATCATCTTTCTGGTTTATGTTTCTCAAGAGGGATTTTTAATATTGCTTAAGTTGTTACAGGTGTTGATGGTCCTCTGAGGCTGGTGACCTTATCAGTCCCTCACTCTACTCAGGATTTTGCTCAAAATTTCCACCTCTCAGGAGAGTCAAAACAGCAGCCACCCAGTTAAAGTCACTCTTTAATGACTTCCTTGCTTTATTTTTTTCATAGCTGTATTCATGATATGGAATTTTATATATATATATATATATATGTATGTATATGTATCTCCTCAACTGCAGTGCAGGCTCTATGAGGACATACATTATTTTTATTCATTTCTTAACCCTCAGCGCTCAAAAGAGAATACAGGATACAGTAAGTTCATGATAAATATGTGTTGAATGACTGTATAAATAAGAAATGGAAAGAAACAATAAAGGATAATACAGAGAAAGAAAATAAGGACTGTTTCGCAGATAATATCGTTCGATATGTCACTAGTTCAACCAGAATAGGACAGTCTATCAACCTTGCACATGAGAAGTGATTATTAATAGTACATTTAATAAAACTTGGAGGAAAAGCTGAATTGCATGTAGCAAACATAACACTTAATCCAAGTAAATGAAATTAGTCAGCCAAAGATCAGGGAATATGAAAACATTTTGTGGCATGGTTGAACTGAAGTTAGATTTGTTGGAATAAAGATGTTAAAAGAGCATGAATTTGCAACTTTTACCATTGGTCGTAAGAGTACATTTAAAATTCACTTGCCTGCAAGACTCTCTCTTTTAAAGGAGGTAAGTTTGTCAGTTTGAGAGACTCTGTAAGTTGCTTATACCTGTTCTCTGAGTATAGCAGCATTTACGGTGCTGCTGTAGCACATGTTGCCACAAACAGATGGAATTGACAGAAGAAAATTTCTCCTGTCCACTAAAGAAAAGTGTTTAAAGGGGACATTTGATGAATAACAGATGGCATGAGAAGTAGCCTGTCAAATTAAGACTGGTGATAATGAATTAATGAGCATCCTATAATTAACTTCCACTTTAGGCCCACTTTTTATATGATTCAGATCATTGCATTTTGTATTTTCTTTCCATATCTTTACGTATTAACTTTTGCCATGAAGATTTATCTGTTTTGTTTTGCTGTCTTCCTAAAGATTGTATTGTATTTCATCAAACTGATATGTTAGAGCGAGACTATATTGAGAACAAGGCTCTAAAAATTATATTTTAGTTCATCAAATTGATAGGTTAGAGTGAGATTGTATTGAGAGCAAGGCTCTTCTTATGTTAGCTGTTTGCCTGGCATGTAGGACATAATCTGTGACTGTTGATTTTCATTGAATATTCCAAATACATTTAGCCTTTGCTTTATGACAGGACATTTAGCTACTTTCTGGTTATTGATTTCAGTGACTGAATGCATATGGTTGGTTTAATGATACTTTTGACTCACATTCTTATAATGAATTCCCAAGGGAAATTTCTCTGTCAAACATTTTTATATCTCTTGATTATGAATGTTATGATACTTTCCAAGTTTGAATATTCCTTTGATTTTATAAAATAAACAAAGGTGTTTTTTTTTTAAAACCTAATCTGGCATTAGTAGTGGCAATTACTTCTTTCTAACACATTTTGACTAAAGGTATTCTCCAGATTTAGATACAGGTATCAACTTATTTTAATCTTTTTTAAAAAATTCTGAGCCTGTTTTTTGAAGAGTGATAGCATGTTTATGGCTTTTATTAATATATGATTTTGTTATAAATTATGCGTCCCATTAATTTTTCAAGGAATTTAGAGATCTTTGAGCTTGGACCACTTACTATTATTGTTGCTATCTTAATATCTTAAAAATCTTTCTCATATGAGGTCTCTACAACTTTGGTGTCCTAAAACTCTTTTTTTTCTCTCTGTCTGTTTTTTGAAATTCTGGTGGCTTTTGAAGTTGTTTCAAATTGTTAACACATACACACATTCCTACGATATGTGGCACATAATTACCATTCCTTCCACAGCTTGGTTACTTTATAGAGAAGTAGAATAAACTAGAAAATCCATCTTGAGCAGCTCTAGTAAACAAGAAAAGAAACCTCTGACTATGTAAGATGACCATATCTTGATTAAAAATTAGCTAATGGACAGTAAAAAAGAAATAAAAAGGAGATATTCTTGATACTTAATTTTTTTGGCTCTGTTTAAAAATTTATTGGAATACTAAAATCTTCCCCCTTTTAATATAGCTTTATGATAATAGTTTTGTCATTGATGTTAGGATGATAACTGTTAGTAATCATAAGTATAATTTGAGATTTTTATATGTGTAAGTCACTGGATTTCTTGTTTATTTTCTCATTTTTATATTTCTCTATAATTATCCCTTTTACAGATGATGAAACTGAGACTTTGGAAGTTAACTGTTTCTTAGAGGTGGACTCAGTGCTCAGACTTGGGTCTGTCCAGCTTTCAAACTCCATGTCTTAATCATGATGCTCTGCTATATATATATTAGTTTTGATAATTTGCATTTGTCCCTAAGTATTTATTCTCAAAAGTATTTGCAATTGTGTGGATTTGTATGACTTTCTCAGAGTTGACATATTATGTAGATCATTTCAGTTCAGTTCAGTCGCTCTTTGCAACCCCATGAATAGCAGCACGCCTGGCCTCCCTGTCCATCACCAACTCTCGGAGTTTACCCAAACTCATGTCCATTGAGTCAGTGATGCCATCCAACCATCTCATCCTCTGTCGTCCCCTTCTCCTCCTGCCCTCAATCTTTCCCAGCATCAGGGTCTTTTCTAAAGACTCGGCTCTTCGCATCAGGTGGCCAAAGTATTGGAGATTTAAAATTTTTATCTAATAACTAAAAAGTTACTAGTTCTCTTTAAGCTTTATCCTCTGGTTTCAATCTGTTCTCTAGTCCTAGACTTCTTCCTTAAACAGAGTCCTCATCCTTCATCCAACTCCAGACTTAATCAAATTAGAATTGATCTTGGTCCTAAGCATTTGTAATACATTCATTCTCTAATAGTAGTTTTCATATTTAATGTTTTACAGTGTGTAAAACACCTCTGAAAAGTTAAAAGGTCTTTTTGTATACAAAGCTGTATTTCATTAGCTTTTTCATTAATATTTCGTATGTTCTGCCAGTATTTGGCAACTGATGCCCTATGGGCAGTAAACAAGCCTAGCTTGATAACGTTGCGTCATTTGTGGTCACCAGTTTCCAACAGAATATTAAAGTGTTCTTTCAAAGTCCTTGTTACATTTAGCCCTACTGTTACTGAAAATGGGGTGGCATATATAAGCACAAACCCCTTCTGGTATCTGGAGTTAGCCATTATGTACCCATTTATAATCACAGTAATTATTTACTTTAGAAGTTCTTAACCTGGGGACCATGGAGAGGGTTTCAGTGTATCTTAGAAAAGCCTAGAGTGTGAAAAGAAAAAAAAGTGTCATAGGACCATTTTAAAAACAGTTCATAGTTTTCATCATTCATTCAGTTATTGAATTATCATCCACTCAAATTCCACAAAAGACAACTAGATCCAAAGAAAGTTATAAAACATTCATATTCTCAAAACCCTTTCTGCATTTATTTAACCACCTACACCTCAGGGTCAGACCTTTTAAGATACAACGTTTTGACCATATGTTCTGTTCCTATTCTTTTGTTAATTTCCTTTGCTTAACTCTTAGCATTTTTTGACTGCTGCTGTTTTTGTTTTTAAGGCAAGGAGGGCATGGACATTTGGTCTATGTTTGTTTTTAATTAACAGCATGATTCAGTTTGTCTCTAGTTGCATAAGTGGCTGTATTTGAGAGAGACAGAGGCAGAGAGAAGAGAGAGGGAGAGAGTGAGCTGTGGGATGGGGGCAGCAAGAAGGAGAGACTAATTGACTATAATTTGGAGAATGTAGGATTCTAGATGATTGGCTGATATTCAAACAGGATATTCAAAACTCGTTATTTCAGTGATGTACATTCTAATAATCTTAAACACAGTCCTATGATTCCCTTTTCAGTAAGAAAATTAATTTATCAGTTTTTTTTCTCCTCATCACCATGAAGACCACTACCTCCACCTCTGAATATTACCAGTGTTGAACTCACTCGATTAAGCTCCGCTCTCTTGTCAATCTGGGACAGACTTCAGCCGCTGAATGACTAAAGACACAGTCAACCAGTGCCAAGGACTCCCTGTCATTTGTGACTCCTCACTCTTCACTTTGTATGCTGTCTCCCAAAGATGAATTACAGTCTTTACTCTAATTGTCTACCAGAGATAATGAGTTTGTTTCCTGAATGAAAAAGCAGAGAGATGATGAAAGAAGAACATGAAATGTGCTATACATTTTAAGGATAAATGTTGGTTTTGGATCAGTTTTTCGTGATTCTAAGAGAAGACTTAATTACTGTATAGTAACTAACTGTGGGATCTGTTTATCTTAGTCCTGCCATTCCTTAGCTGTGTCTTGTTTACAACTCAGTAAAATGGAATAGTAGTGTGGCTCCAGGCTGGGGATAGAGCAGGCATGTGGGTAGCACATAGTAAGTCCTCAATAAATGTTTATTTATTGTTGACATGGAGACATCTTTTGATGTCTCCCACTTTTAGTGACTTATCTAGGAACGACTATATTCTGTTTAAAGTAAAACAACCACTTCTATTTAAAAGTAAAACATTCAACAACCTGTATTAACTAATTCCAGAGCATGTAACATCTAATTTGGAGCAACTCTCACTCCTCTCTACCTGCGTAGATACCAGATCACTGAACATTCCAAATTTATTAAAATTAAAATTGATTTTGTTCCTTTATGTTGCAAATGAATTGAGTGTTACTGCTGTTGTATATGTGTTTAAGGATTTTCAGCCTGTAAAAGTAAATGATTTGCCTCCCATCTATACTATGTTCTGCCAGTTTCTAGTAAGTAACAGCCATCAACAGTGAGCAAATAAAATTTACTCCCTCATGTAGGACATTTGGATTATTAGAAAAAACACTTGTCATTTATTGATTTTTGTTGTTCATTATAAATATAGCACATCTTGATTTCATTTTGCATTTAGATGTGCCAAAAGAACTTGAGACATAAAAGAAAAAATGCTCACAACCCTACAACTCAAAGATCGTTATTATTTACATCTTGGGTAATTTCCTCCCATGATTTTTTCTACCAGTTGAAGACGGTTATCTTCCAATGCATGTCACTTTGCATATGTTCACTTGAGTAAGCTTCTCAAGAGCTTCCTTCTGTCTTTTGATCTTCTGTAGTTCCTCCCTGTGTTGTCTTAGAGCACTGCACAGGAAGCAGTCTGTTTAGAAGAGAATAAGTGCTGTTGTTGTTGAGTCACTAAGTCATGTCCAACTCTTGGCAACTCCATGGACTGCAGCACAGCGGTTTCTACTTGTCCTTCACTATCAGCCAGAGTTTGCTCAAATTCATATCCGTTGAATTGGTGATGCTGTCCAGCCATCTCGTCCCTCTGCTGCTCTCTTCTTCTTTTGCCCTTGGTCTTTCCCAACATCAGTCTTTTCCAGTGAATCGGCTCTTCATGTCAGGTGGCCGAAGTATTGGAGCTTCAGCATCAGTCCTTCCAATGAAGATCAGCACTGATTTCCTTTAGGATTGACTGGTTTGATCTCCTTGCAGTCCAAGGGACTCTCAAGAATCTTCTCCAGCTCCACAATTCAAAAGCATCAATTCTTCGGCACTCAGACTTCTTTATGGTCCAACTCTCACACGTGTACATGATCACTGGGCCTCCCAGGTGGCTCAGTGGTAAAGAATAATCCTGCCAGTGCATAAGCTGGAAGAGATGCGGGTTTGATCCCTGGGTCGGGAAGATCCCCTGGAGGAGGAAATGTCAACCACTCCAGTTTTCTTGCCTGGAAAATTCCCATGGACAGAAGGACCTGGTGGGATACAGTCCATGGTGTTGCAGAGTTGGACATGACTGAGCGCTAAGTTGCAGAACAAGTGAAGAAGCAAATACACAAGTATAAATAAAGAACAAGCCATGCAAAAGGAGCCTACCATTCTTACAGCATGTATATAGAAAATGCACATTTTCTCCCTAGTGCCTCTCCAGTAGTGGCTTAGCAGGAAAGATAGGGCTCATGAGGACGTGAATACTGGTAGGCCTAAGTGAGTGCTTTTATAAGTTAATTAACAGCATTTTCAGCAGATCTTGCTACTTCTAAAAATAACTTAGAAATGATTTAAAATATATTTCCCTTTAGCTAGAGGATGTAATGGACCTTTAAGCAACTCCATAGAAATGTCTATGGACATTTCTGGTAGATGGTATATTAAAGTTTGGTGGATTCAGGTTTTGTGGGGTGTGAAACTTGCAAAAATTAGGTATGATACTTGCTATCATAAAAACGACAAACTCGATAAAGCTGACAAATATTATTAACATCTCGAAATCCAGAAGACACATAATGTTCTTATTAAGTGGCTGCTTGTCACGTTTCTGTGTTTTTTTTCCTCCAGTTTTTGGCTCCCATACTGCCTCTTTATTTATCAATGGTTTTGCAAAATCATTTTTGCAGAGAATCTGGAAAGTTGTCAGTTTCTCTATTAGCGTGATCAGATTAGTACTTTATTAATGAAAATAGAGATGCATACAACATGTGCATGCAGTCATCTTTATTATTTGTAGTACTGCCATTGGATTTTGCCTTACAAACAAAATGATTCTGATAAATTCAATCTCATACATGTCTCATTGTAAAAGAAAAAAATCAGTACACAGTGTTCGTAATTATATACATTGAATTATCAAGTACCTTTACAATGGGGTGAATTTCCATTTTGAGCAGCCACTGACGAATATCAGTTCCTTCACTGAAAATTTTACACACCTGAGGGATGGGAAAATTTTCCACAGTCCAGATTCTATCTTCATATATTTCAAACCCTGTTTCTTCTCTGCTACTCATACACATCCAGATCAAGCCCTGATTCAGTTCAGTTCAGTTCAATGACTTAGTCGTGTCTGACTCTTTGCAACCCCATGAATAGCAGTATACCAGGTCTCCCTGTCCATCACCACCTCCCGGAGTTTACCCAAACTCATGTCCATCAAGTTGGTGATGCCATCCAGCCATCTCATCCTCTGTCGTGCCCTTTTCTTCCTGCCCCCATTCCCTCCCAACATCCGGGCCTTTGCCAATGGGTCAAGTCTTCACATAAGGTGGCCAAAGTATTGGAGTTTCAGCTTCAGCGTCAGTCCTTCCAAGGAACACCCAGGACTAATCTCCTTTAGGATGGACTGGTTGGATCTCCTTGCAGTCCAAGGGACTCTAGAGAGTCTTCTCCAAGATCACAATTCAAAAGCATCAATTCTTTGGCACTCAGCTTTCTTCACAGTCCAACTCTCATATCCATACATGACCACAGGAAAAACCATAGCCTTGACTAGACTGACATTTGTTTGCAAAGTAATGTCTCTGCTTTTTAATATGCTCTCTAGGTTGGTCATAGCTTTCCTTCCAAGGAGTAAGAGTCTTTTAATTTCATGGCTACAATCACCACCTGCTGTGATTTTGGAACCCCTCAAAATAAAGTCTGACACTGTTTCCACTGTTTCCCCATCTATTTCCCATGAAGTGATGGGACCAGATGCCATGATCTTCGTTTTCTGAATGTTGAGCTTTAAGCCAGCTTTTCACTCTCCTCTTTCACTTTCATTAAGAGGCTTTTGAGTTCCTCTTCACTTTCTGCCATAAGGGTGGTGTCATCTGCATATCTGAGGTTATTGATATTTCTCCTAGCAATCTTGATTCCAGCTTGTGTTTCTTCCAGCCCAACGTTTCTCATGATGTACTCTGCAGAGAAGTTAAATAAGCAGGGTGACAATATACAGCCTTGACGTCCTCCTTTTCCTATTTGGAACCAGTCTGTTGTTCCATGTCCAGTTCTAACTGTTGCTTCCTGGCCCGCATACAGATTTCTCAAGAGGCAGGTCAGGTGGTCTGGTATTCCCATCTCTTTCAGAATTTTCCACAGTTTATTGTGATCCACACAGTCAAAGGCTTTGGCATAGTCAATAAAGCAGAATTAGATGTTTTTCTTGAACTCTCTTGCTTTTTCGATGATCCAGCAAATGATGGCAATTTGATCTCTGGTTCCTCTGCCTTTTCTAAAACCAGCTTGAACATCAGGGAGTTCACGGTTCACATATTGCTGAAGCCTGGCTTGGATAATTTTGAGCATTACTTTATTAGAGTGTGAGATGAGTGCAATTTTGCAGTAGATTGAGCATTCTTTGGCATTGCCTTTCTTTGGGATTGGAATGAAAACTGACCTTTTCCAGTCCTGTGGCCACTGCTGAGTTTTCCAAATTTGCTGGCATGTTGAGTGCAGCATCATCTTTCAGGATTTGAAATAGCTCAACTGGAATTCCATCACTTCCACTAGCTTTGTTCGTAGTGATGCTTTCTAAGGCCCACTTGACTTCACATTTCCAAGATGTCTGGCTCTAGGTGAGTGATCACACCATTGTGATTATCTGGGTTGTGAAACTCTTTTGTACAGTTCTTCTGTGTATTCTTGCCACCTCTTAATATCTTCTGCTGGACTTTATGGAGCCCATCTTTGCATGAAATCTTCCCTTGATATCTCTACTTTCTTGAAGAGATCTCTCGTCTTTCCCATTCTGTTGTTTTCCTCTATTTCTTTGCATTGATCACTGAGGAAGGCTTTCTTATCTCTCCTTGCTATTCTTTGGAACTCTCTATTCAAATGGAAATATCTTTCCTTTTCTCCTTTGCTTTTGTTTCTATATTTGTTTCATCCTCATAGTACTATTAAGATTCCTCTTCTGATCTTCCTCAGTCTATCAGTACTATAGTTTATTCAGGGCAATTTTAAACTAACGTGATATTACCTAGGACAAGGCTTACTGACTAATAAGAATAGCAATAATAACAGCTTTCAAGTATCAAGTGCTCTATGTCAACCTTGTGCTGAATTGTTGAGCCCACAGTCCTTGACGTGTCTCTCTGGGGTGATATCTGTACTGATCTCAGTTTTATTGATGAGAACATTGAACTTGCTGAAATTTTTGCTCAGGTGTGTCAGACTCCAAAGCTCGTGTTCCAAACCATTACAGACCTCTTCAGCAGTGTACACTTGTGATGGGGTGGTTTGAATTCAAATATGACCCTATGTTTATATTAATATGAGGATATTAATAAAATACTAATAACAAAATGACAGTAATTCTTACTCTATATTTTCTAATCACAATTCCCATACCCTTGGGTTTTCTGAATGTATAGTTCTAACCCTTTCAGCGGCAAATCATTTTAGAGAAAATTATTTGTAAAACCAAAATGTCTGGTCTGGATAAAACTTAATATTTCAGAATTTTACACAATAAATGTACTTGTTTATAGTAAGACAAGATTCAATACTTAATTCAAAAAATTAGTGCCACAAAATGAAAAGGCCAGTCCATATTAGTTGAAATAAAGAATTTACTTATTTCACCAATTTTTTAATTCAATATGCTTTCAGTCTTTGTGAACAAATGTAAAATATTAGTTTTCTTCATCTTTGTTATAAAGGTTCAGAAGCATATGTATATGTCTACACATATTCCTGCCTTTGCCAAGCAATGAAGTTAATACAACCTTTAGAGTCAAAATCTATCCAATTCTTCCTTTTCTCACTGTTGAAAGAGGTTTGCTATTTTTGAAGGAAGGGAGTCTCTTTTTTAACTCCCAAAGCTCAGCTGTGGTACTTAAATATCATGATAATCATCCCTAATGAGTTTTCTCTCTAGTCCTTGTTTTAACACACTTTTTTTTCACAAGCGAAGGGAAAGCAAATCCATAAGTGCCAGTCTCAAAGACAACCTGTGTTTACTGGGACCATACGATATTTGTATTGTATTACTTGGTTGTTCTCCAAAAGGTAGTCTAACAGATTTATCCCATTTTAAATGTTTATGAAGGGTATTGATATGCTGGATTCTGGAGCCAGGTACCTGGATTTGAATCCCACTGCCACTCCTTACTAGGGCTTCCCTGGTGGCTCAATTGGTAAAGAATCTGCATGCAATGCAGCAGACCCCAGTTCTTTCCCTGGGTCAGGAAGATGCCCTGGAGAAGAGGACAGCAACCCACTCCAGTATTTTTGCCTGGAGAATTTCATGGAAAAAGCGCTTGGCAGTATGGGGTCACCAAGAGTCGGACACGACTGAGCAACTAACACTTTTCACTTACCACCCCATACTAGCAGTGTTTACCTTTAACTGATTTAACATTTTCATGCCTCAGTTTCCTTATCTGTCTGATACGGATAGCAAATATTGGATTGCTAGATGACTTGAATTTGTAAATATATGTAAGTACTTGGAACCCTGAACACTATGCACCAAGCTCTCAGTAAATCTTAGCTGTTGTTTTTAATAGCAGGCAGACTCTATAGCTACTAGGTGGAGTAATTCAAGATGTGTTAGGAATGATTCTCTAACTGCAACTACTTCTACTACCAATAGCCATGGAATCTGAAATGATATTATCAAAGATGCAACAGGAACCTCTTAAAAATGCAAATTATCCTCAGAGGGATGATGTCATTATTTTCTCATTTTGGAGGTATAATTAACATATATTAGTTTCAGCTGTAAAACATGGTTCCATATTTGTGTATCTTCCAAAACAGTCTGTTACTATACATAGACTTATTTTCTTATAATGAGAACTTTTAAGATCTACTCTCTTAGCAGCTTTCAAATACTCAGTATAGTGTTATTATCTATAGCCCCATGCTGTACATCACATCCCCATGACTTATTTACCTATAGCTGGAAGTTTGTATCATTTGAGCCCTTTCACCATTTTGTCCACCTCCAACTCCCTGCCTCTGACAACAACCAAACTGTTCTGTTCTATAGGAGCCCCTCCCCCTCCTTTTTTTTAAGATTCCATATATAAGAGAGTTTCTACAGTGGTATCGGACATTCTCTGACTGTTTTCTTTAGAATGTGAATAGTTAGTAAGAAAAATGAAATGATGAAATGTAAAGCAAAGGTTTGTAGTCAAATATGTTTAGGGAGCATTTGGTTAAGCATCCAGATTTCTTTCACAGTGGGGCTTTTCAGATCTTTTGTTGTGTAAATGTCATAGCAAATTTCTAGCTAGAGTCAAAGTAGCCAGCAGTGGAATCAGGGGCATTTCCCGCTCCCCTGGCCCCTCCCTGACAGCTTTAAAGACCCTTCTTCCTGTTTAGTGTTCTTTGAGAAAAAATCTGTTATGCGCCTTAGGATATCATCAGTTTGAAACCTGATAGAACAGTATTTGACAATTTGACAGGGGTAAGTTGTCGTCGTTTTTTAGTTGCTAAGTGGTGTCCAGCTCTTTGCATCCCCATGGACTGCAGCACACCAGGCTCTTCTTTCCTTCACTATCTCCCAGAGTTTGCTTAAATTCATGTCCACTGAATCAGTGATGCTGTCTAACCATCTTAGCATCTGCTGTTATCTTCTCGTTTTGCTTTAAGTCTTTCCCAGAATCAGGGTCTTTTCCAGTGAGTCACTCTTCGCATCAGGTGGCCAAAGTATTGGAGCTTCAGCATCGGTCCTTCCAATAAATATTCAGGGTTGATTTCCTTTAGGACTGACTGCTTTGATCTTTTTGCTGTCCAAGAGACTAAGAGTCAGTTGCAGCCAAAATAGTGGATTAGGTTGTGGGAGACACTTTGAAGGACATGGCAGTGGGAGGCAAGGGAACCTGTCTCATTTGGAAGGAGTATGTGACTAAGACCGACTGTGCTTCAGAGACCCCATTAGCTCTGATGCATAAAATTGGCTCTAGTCTAGATATGTATTATGAGAACTGTAGGGCCCCAGACCAGTACTGATTTTGATTTATTAAGAAATTTAGTTGAAAGATGGAGGCTGGTTGCTGAGGCAGTTTGAAAAGGAGACTCTTACTGGCTGGTGGACTCGTGTACTAATGTGCTGATTGCTGGCCAGATATGGCAGCTCAAGCATATAGTTTCATTTGGAAACAATTTGGAATGTAAAATGCCTGAGTTCTAGCTTATACTTCCTCAAAGTAATTAGAACAATGTTTATGAGAAGGAAAAAGAAAGATCCATTTTATGGAAGTAGTAATACCCCAAGTATGTTCATTGACTGGTATACATACTATGAATAAATTTACTTAGTTATGTTGCATTACATTATAATCTATTAATTATATTAATACAGAAAATATATTTTTGCTATAGATGATACTTTACAGATGATACAGTTTATAGCTGGCCAATATGTTTTAAGATTTTAAAGCTCAAACTTTAAATTTTGTAATCAGTTTCTGTTTTTATTCCTGAATAAAAGAAAAAACCTTTAAACTTCAAAAATATTGCTTATTGTTTAAAACCTTCAATAATGTCCAATTTACATATGAACATAATGAGTAGATTATATTTCCTTCAACATGTGTAATTTATTTATGAAAAAGTCCTTTCAGAAATATTTTAGGTTTGGGTTTTGGTTTCATTACTTTTAAATTTTGAAAAATATTTGAAGCCAGTTCGTGTAACAAACTCCCTTCTCCTCAGTATCAGTCTATTTCTGTATCTGTAACTACAAATTTCTGTGTCTGAAAAATATTCAATTTACGTCATAAAATAGCACTGGCCTTACTTCTAAGTATACTGGCATTATGATAGGGCTGACTTTTCCACTAGTGTGTCCACACCTATCTTTTAAATATTTGGTTTCATATATTTTCTTTTGATGGCCATCTAGTATACTCATGGTTTGCTACCATTTTGGAATCTGCCTGTAAGAAATGACTTCAGATGTTGTTGAGAAATCTGTGCCATTCTTTTCCCACTAGCAGTTGTTTTGGGTTTCTTTGTTTGTTTTGATTTCTTTTTTTTTTTTCTTCTGACATCTGTTCTGAGTAGCTCAGATTCACCCTAGCCAGGCAGTCACTTCATGCTAAATGCTACTTGACCTTCAAGAATCCACAGACTGAGCCAGGATTGGGTCAGACTTGATCCTCTTCAGTTTTAGATATCTGGCCAACTTCTCTAGCCAGAATTAGGCTCTGACTGTCCTAAAGGTCTGTAGATGCTTTCATGAAAAAGTATGTTGTCCTTTCATTTGTCTGCAGTCTGTTTCTTCAGTGAAAATAATGGAAATTGTGTATTCCTGCTGTTTTCTTTTGGAACACCTTATCTGAAGGCAATTTCTTTCTTTCTGACTGTCCATCTCTCTCCTTTCCTCCCTCCTTCCTATCCTCCTTCTCTCCCTCCCTGCCTTCTTTGCTTCTTCTCTGTCTTTCTTTCTTTTGTTCCATTCTTTCTCACTGTTCACCACCTCTCTCCTTTCTCTTTCCCTTCCTTCCTCTTTTATCTCTCTCCCCTGACCAACACACTTCTCCTGTTTCTCCTAGTTCTTCTTTTTCTGAGGGTGGTGGTGGGTAGAAACATTCACTTGCTGTTTTTGTCTATCTGGTCCCTCTTGCT
The DNA here is from genome assembly GCA_917880005.1 of Nanger dama. NCBI lineage: Eukaryota > Metazoa > Chordata > Mammalia > Artiodactyla > Bovidae > Nanger > Nanger dama. Next base: position 17,751,522 of record CAKJTW010000001.1, read on the forward strand.
GGCACCCTAACGAGGTCTCTGTAGCAAGGCAGGTAAGAGAGGTTGTGGCGATGGCAGCAGCCACCAGCTGGATTGGACCAGTAATGCTGATTGACAGAAGCTTCATGGAGTCCACACTTTTGCAACGTAGGACATTTGCCATCAATTATAGTTCACCATATAGGACTTCCCAGGCTTCCCTAATAGCTCAGTTGGTATAGAATCTGCCTGCAATGCAGGAGACCCTGATCCAATTTGTGGGTCAGGAATATCCGCTGGAAAAGGGATAGGCTACCCACTCCAGTATTCCTGGGCTTCCCTTGTGGCTCAGCTGCTAAAGAATCCTCCAGCAGTGAGGGAGACCTGGGTTCGATCCCTGGGTTGGGAAGATCCCCTGGAGAAAGGAAAGGCTGCCCACTCCAGTATTCTGGCCTGGAGAATTTCATGCACTGTATAGTCCATGGGGTCACAGAGTCGGACACGACTGAGCAGCTTTCACTTTCACAGGACTTCCCTGGTGACTCAGCAGTAAAAAAATCCACGTGCAATGCAGGAGACTGAGGTTAGATCCCTGGGTTGGGGAGATCCCCGGAGAAGGGAATGACTACTCACTCCAGTATTTTTGCCTGGGAAATCCCATGAACAGAGGAGCATGGCAGGCTACAAAGAGCTGCAAAGAATTGCAAAGAGTTGCGAAGAAGACTAACACTTTTACAGATCGCCATAGACATTCTTAGAGGGTATAATCATGGCAGGCCTTATATGTATTTGTGACATTGCCATCATTGAAAATCTAGGAATACATTCTCTAAGACAAATCAGTGCTCCCTCTCCACAGGCATGGTAAAACACCATACCATGAAAGAATTATGCTAAGAACAGCAGTTTGGGAATAGTCATATAATAGATTAAACGTTGGTATTTGTATCTTTGATGCCTCTTCCACAGATGCAATAAATCTCACTGAAAAACAAAGTGGGATTTGTTTTTTCTAGTGTAGGAGTGCCTTACCCTCTTTTCTATAGTGGTAATGCCTGGTCATGTGACTCTTAGAACATATTTATGACCACAAAACTGATTATATTGTTCAGTGCTTCTGTGAAGTGAAAAAAAGAAAAAAAGTTCCAAGCAGTGGTCATGTGAAGAAAGATGTGGTAACAGCCTTGTCCACCCCTTTCTCAAACTGCAGAGTGTAATATAATTTTTGAGGCAAACTTGGAATCATTGACATCAAGATTATCATGTCATTTTTCAGAATAGCATATTGAGGGCTTAAGATGGTATGTGAAGTACTCTTCTATCTGGTGATAACACCAGGATGAAAATAACAGGCAAGATTTCTAGAGAGAGATGTATCAGTTCAGTTCAGTTCAGTCGCTCAGTTGTGTCCAGCGCTTTGCAGCCCCATGAATTGTAGCATGCCGGGCCTCCCTGTTCATCACCAACTCCCGGAGTTCACCCAAACTCATGTGCATCAAGTCAGTGATGCCATCCAACCATCTCATCCTCTGTCGTCCCCTTATCCTCTTGCCTCTAATCCTCCCAGCATCGGAGTCTTTTCCAATGAGTCGACTCTTCACATGAGGTGGCCAAAGTACTGGAGTTTCAGCTTTAGCATCAGTCCTTCCAAAGAATACCCAGGGCTGATCTTTTAGAATGGACTGGTTGGATCTCCTTGAAGTCCAAAGGACTCTCAAGAGTCTTCTCCAACACTGCAGTTCAAAAGGATCAATTCTTTGGCACTCAGCTTTCTTCACAGTCCAACTCTCACATCCATACATGACCACTGGAAAAACCATAGCTTTGATAGACAAAACCTTTGTTGGCAAAGTAATGTCTCTGCTTTTTAATATGCTGTCTAGTTTGGTCATAACTTTCCTTCCAATAAGTAAGCGTCTTTTAATTTCATGGCTGCAATCACCATCTGCAGTGATTTTGGAGCCCCTCAAAATAGTCTGACACTGTTTCCACTGTTTCCCCATCTATTTGCCATGAAGTGATGGGACCAGATGCCATGATCTTGGTTTTCTGAATGTTGAGTTTTAAGCCAAATTTTTCACTCTCCTCTTTCACTTTCATCAAGAGGCTTTTGAGTTCCTCTTCACTTTTTCCATAAGGGTGGTGTCATCTGCATATCCGAGGTTATTGATATTTCTCCTGACAATCTTGATTCCAGCTTGTGCTTCTTCCAGCCCAGTGTTTCTCATATACTCTGCATATAAGGTAAGTAAGCAGGGTGACAATATACAGCCTTGACATAATCTTTTCTTATTTGGAACCAGTCTCTTGTTCCATGTCCGGTTCTAACTGTTGTATAGCAACCCAATAAACATACAAGAAAACAATCAGATTCAGTTCAATTCAGTCGCTCAATGGTCTGAGTATGATGCAGAGAAATAAAATGGAGAAATGTGACAAGAATTGTCCGAGGCATTTGAAAATGAAAGTGAAAGTCGCTCAGTTGTGTCCGACTCTTTGTGACCCCGTGGACTATACAGTCCATGGAATTCTCCAGGCTAGAATACTGGAGTGGGTAGCCTTTCCCTTCTCCAGGGGATCTTCCCAACCCAGGGATCGAATGGCATTTGAAGTGGTTACAAAGAGATGATATTTAGGTCGACAGCTGAAAAAAGTGTGGGATTTGAGGAAAATCAGGAGGATTGGTTAGTAAAACATATAAGACAGAGATGAACTGCTAAGAAGGTGAACTTTGGTTTAGAAGACAAAGTCAGTGAGATGGGAAGCAGGCAGCCCTTGTATGCCTTTGTAAGCTCATATGAAATGCTTAGTTTCAGGTATCACAGAGGATTTTAAACAGAAGGATGATGTGATATGATTTACTTTTTTAATAAAAGATCACCTTGCTGTGTCGAGAGTGGAACAGACACCTTGCTGTCTAAGGCAGAGCCTTGTTTTTGAGATGAGATGTGGTGGCGGCTTGGACTATAATAGCAGCAGAAAGGGAGATGGAAAGGAGTAATGGATTTGGGATATGTTTTAAGGAGAATTTGACAAGACTTAATGTGACCTGTGGAGTGAGAGAAAGAGGAAAGAGTGGTAATGCTCAGAAGTTAGATGTCAGGACAAACACTGATTTCCTAAAATGGGGACCATTAGAGAGGCAGTGGGTTTTAGATGGCAAATTCAAGAGTTCTGTTTTGGCCTTGGAGTTTGAGATGGTTCTGTGGAAAATGTTGAGTAGATGGTTGTGTAACCAAGACTGGAGTCTCATATGCAGTTAACGCTGGAGATGGAGGTGACATCAGCAGTTGGAAAAGGCTCTTTAGAGCCGTGGGATTAGATGGGATCAGCTAAGGAAAGTAAACTGTCAGAAAAGGGAAGGAGGTCCAGAACAGACTCTTCATGCCTCCCTGCATGAAGTATGTGTTTTTTATGGCTAGAAGAGGGTGTAGTAAATGACACAGAGGAGGAGGCAGTACAGTGGGAGGGAAATGAGAAGAGTGCAGTTTCCCAGAGGCCAAGGAAAGATAGCATTTTCAACAATGAGTCTAATGTGGCTCTAAGTTTTGTGTAATCCGAAGCTTAATCAATGTAGGGGTTCTTTTAAAGATAAATAATACAAAATTATTGATACAAGTTAGGCACTAATGTGATTGTTTAGAATGAGAAACCATGGAGAATTACAAAGTAAAGAGCTTAAAATGCCACAAATATCACAAAATTCAGTGAAAACAATTTTATTAATTGAAACAGCTGTTGGACTTACACATTTTTTTCTTTTCCTATTTTTTGGGAAGTGACCTTACTCTGAAATTGCTTCTTCATGTTAAGACAATTTTGTAATATATTCTACCAAGAGAATAGAAAAGTAACTCAGTATCATGGCTGTTTGAAATTATATTTTTATTATTGATAAATTTAGAAAAAATTATTTTAACTATCTCAGCCAATTACCGATATTGTCATGTAAATTTTTAGGATTATTTTTTAAAATGTAGGAAACATTTATCAAATTTCTTTCATATATGAGCTTTACTATTTGAGGGCATTTCAAGTTTGCATTTACAGTGACTTATCATAAATAATCTCTGAGTTGACAATACTCATAAAAAGTTACGGATGTTTTTATAATCCAGTAAGGCATTTCTATCATGCAGACAACTCACAATAACTGAGTTCTACAAGAAAGTTACTGTGAACCATAGAAATATATCCCACTGAACCCAAACTGAATATGCTGCCAACTCTATTTCTGTCTATATCGATCCCCCAAATGCTTGTCAGTGCCTCCCAACATATAGACAAGTGTGACAGAGGGGAAGGCAAAGTGAGAAAGACCATGGCCTAACAAGTTGAGGCTAAAATGTCTTATTTTTGCAGGGAATCATGGAAGTGTATCATGGGATCATTGTTAGGGCTCTTCCCTGGGCCTTCAAAGTAGTCTGTGGCAAATAGATATCTGAACCTTAAACTTCTTTAGTTTCCTCTGGGAGGAGGGAGTAATAAGGCGAAGTGCATACAGGACAGGCGAAAGAACAGGTGAAACAAAAACAAAGAGGTCCTCACTGAATTTATACTCAGAAAATTAAGATTTTGCATTGAAAAAAACAGGTCTAAGATTTGGTGAAATTTTTATGAGTAGCAATATGATGTGCCTGACAAATAGCACACCGGTGAAATCTACAGGCCAGCAGAGAGAAGTTGTTACATTTTTAGATTTGAACTACATGGAGTGGCTCCCTATTTTCCTCCCCAAAACACAGGGAAAGAGTTGACACTTGCTGCATTAGGAGTCTTGCCTTTTAGAGTCGCTTGTGCTCTTTATATGTGCCCTCAGGCAGATCCCTTTATATTTAACATCTGCTATCTAATGTGTAAATAAAAATATAAGTGATTAAGGTGATGAGGGGAGTCTAATGAAAAGCCTTTCTCAATTAAATTTAGAAACTTTTGTCTTCACATGTCAAAATCTGAGTGGTTTTTGAACCCAAGCAAAACCTAAGTAGATTTTACATCCATATTTTATTAAATTATTTTTCAGATGTGGTGTCAGGGAGAGTGTCCTGACTCAAAGTTTGCAGTCACTGAGTATGAACTCAGTAACTGCTTGCAATTGACTGAAGGTCTGTTCTTAAGGTCAAAGAAATTTGGGTTGAAATCATATTATTTGTCTAAATAATTGTCAACATTAACTGCATGAAAATAGGTCAGAATGGAAATTGGAAGGTAGGACTTGGCAGAGAGGAGGGATGTAATTGGAAGTAACGGGCTCCCCCATGGATCTCAATGGCACATTGTTTCATTGCTCCGTTTGCTTGTTCATGTTGGCAGTTAGAATAACAACAAAAAAAGGCATAAGGAATTCTCAGACATTGGTATTTATTTAGTCAGTTCTGACTAAAGCCAGGGCCCTTATGTGATCAGCAATCTGTTCTTCTACTTAGACCAACCGTAAGAAGAGCTGCCTGGGACAGGAATGGAATTATGATTGAAGACAGAAAGAAATGGCACATGGTACTGATGCTCAGAATTGCTTTAAACCCCTCTGAATTTTCTTCATTTTACTTATTGTCTGACACAAGAAAATGCTGCTTGACCTATGAAAAATCATCTTCTTGTTTCTTTTCTGGCCACTTGAGAATATCAGTTTTAGGTTTTTAATTTGATTTGCAAATTTATTAAGGAAGATGAGGGAGGAAATTGTGGGCAAATTTCCTACAAGCTTGATTCAGCCAAACTAGAGAAGGGGGTACAAGAAATCTTAGATTAGCTAGTTCAACCTTTAATCCAAAGACTGTATTCTCTATTGAAGGTGAATCAATCTTCACATGAATGGTCTAATTACTGCCCTCTTAGGAATTGGCCCTGCACATATTGATGGAGAGCTAATAGTTTGTAGGGCCTCAAATTAAATTGATCAGAGATCCTCTCTCTCTAATGGTACTTCACATATTTGAAGACTTCATCCTTGCCTTCCCAACTCTGGAGGTTACAGCCTATTTATTTGTCCTGTGTGTGAGATGGTGTTTGGATCACATATCACTCCTATCGCTTTTGTTTTGTACTTCCTGGAACAAGTCTGCCTTTGTTCATTATTCTACCCTCCCAGTGGATTTTAGGGGGTGACTGCTCTCTGCAGCTCCAGGAGCAAATCGTGGTTAGAATGAGCCAGTCACTGTGGTTTCATTCTCTTTGCTAAGGGTTGGTTTAAGCATAGTCATGTGACCTGATCCTGGCTCTGGGACCTGAGGGAAAAGATGCTTATCCAAGTGAAGGGTACATCAAGTCAATACTTTCTTCCTTTACTTCTTTCTTCCCTCTTGTCCTTCCTCTCACTCTTCCTGCCCAGTTCCTTCCTTCTTTCTTTCCTATGGATGTGGAATTGCCAGTAGTTGACACCTAGGTCTGCTTCACTTACCTTGGAAACATCCAGGAGAGACATCGCTAGTGAACAGAAACAACATAGAAGGATTTTCTGTTGAGGTCAGTTAAGCAGCAAAGCATTCCTTTCATACAGCTTCCTGTACATGAGATGATTAATCCTTTCCTGTTTCTGTTTTATATAGTGTTCTTTTCTGTTAGTTACAGCTTTAAGCACCCTTGTATTAATTTATCTGCAACTTCTACCCATCAATGATACCTTTAGCATTGTTTGTAATATCACCTCTATGGAATTTTTATATTTAACCAGAACCTTTCTTTAATGGTTCATAAACATAGGTAAAGGCATGTGACATGGTTGGTATGGAAGTCAAATTGTCTTCTAAAGTTTTATCCTGTAGTTAAGGTGGAAGAACTCAACTGTGTTTTTCTGCAGTGGGTTTAACACTGGTTGACACTAGTTAATCACTAGTTTAACCCTGGATGTTTTAGGCCTATGATTTCTTTAAGGAAAATCCTCTATCCGATGTATATTACTTTTGGTTAGCTGGTCTGCTATTTATAACTAGGTTTTCCTGTTAAAGGTGAAATTTTGTTTTTGTTGACTCTGTTTTCCTATTTATTCAACCTTTCCGATACATTTTAAAGATCCTTCTCTTTTATAGGACTGCTTCCCCCTGCTACTCACATTATTAAGGACTGTATGTGTAACCAAGGCTTTGAAGCAGATTCGGAAATTTTGCCACAGATTATTAGAATGTTGCTAGCTGCACTAACTGAATGAGGTGAAATGTGCTCATTGCACACAGTCACTGTGGCTTAGACTGAAAAGAAATCTTTTCCTAGCTTTCCCTCCCTCTGTATCCTCCTGGATTCATGCTTATAAACCTGGATGAGAATTTGTTTTATGCTCTTTTCTTTCTACACAAAGTGGATGCCTGTGTCATTTACTGCTGCAAAGTATTTTCTATTTTATAGTGGCCTTATTGAGATATCAATCACATACCATACAATTGACCTGTTTAAAATTTAGTGGTTTCTAGTATATTTACAGAATTGGGCAACCATCACCACAATTAATTTTAGAACATTTTCATCACCCCTGGAGGAAACCTTGTACTGTTTGCAGTCACTCTCCATTTCCTCCCATTGCTTTCCCCTCCCTCCTTAGTTCTAGGCAACAGCTTATGTGTTTTGTCTCCCTGGATTTGCCTACTCTGTGCATCTTGCACAACTTGGATCATACGGTATGTGTACTTTTATAATTGACTCTTTTCATTTAGCATTTAGTATGCTCCTTCATGTTGTACACACATCAGTTCTTCATTACTTTTTATTGTAGAATAGTATTCTATTGTAGGGCTATATCATATTTTATTTATCCATTCTTCAGTTGAGGGACATTTTGCTCATTTCCACATCTCAGCTATTATCAGTTACCTAGTATTATGATCTGAATTCTCGGCTATTACAGGTTACCTACTATTATAATCTGAATTTATCCTTTATTTCCTCCAACTTGTGTTCCAGTTTGCAGAGTCAAATAGATAAATTTCAAAGTTGATTATCCTATTTTCCTCTGTAATATCCAGCCTTAAAATGACATGTCTGTGTGTGAGGCTAACTGATCGCTTAATTCTTAAAACATGTTTATAGTTTCATACAACAGAAGAAGAAAAGAAAGAAAACACACATCCAGACACAAATGCTCATACACTTAAATCCTTGGATTTAAAAAGTTGGAGAAATTCACATGTGAACACATTACTTTTAACACAGACAGAAATTGTAAACCTGGTGTTGTATTTAAATTGGAAAAAAAAATCCCAAGGTGTTTAATGTTTATCTTTAAATGTCCAGGATAAGACCATGATGACAGCTACCAACTTATTTTTTATGATCTTGGAAAGACATGAGAGGAATACATTTTTATCATGCGTCATGCCCTGAGATTTGCGCACCTCTTTTACCTCCTGATTTAGAATTTGGTGAGAGTAGCAGGGAATTATTTCCTTATTTGCTTTTCTAGGAACAGGAGAAGGAACTGTCTGTGCATTTATGTGTTTGTATTTCTCTTCAGAAAGGAAATCCGCACCAGCCCATTCTCACTCAGACGCCCATAGCAGTAGGCTTGCCCTGTGTGTCTTCTTGCCTGCTGACGCTGTAGGCAGTGAGGGGGCTGCTTTTTAAGCTTCCTGTAAGATGTGGCAATACACACGACTGTTCACTCATTAGGGTGATTGCTTACCTGAGCGTTTCAATTCCATAAATATGTGGCTCTCTGTTCCTTGGATAACTGTTCTGTAGCCCATTAGGCTTGTGTTGTTTGGGACTGGTAACCTATGGATCATATTTGATTGACCACAGAGGATCACTGAATGCCCAGTTATCTTTTTTTTTTTTTTTAATATTGTCAGGATTTTGAGGAATAGTTGACCTAATAATAGTAAAAACATGGAACAAGATTTTTTTAAGCTAATTGTATTCATTTACGGATGGTTGTGCTGGGTCTTTGCTGCTGCAGGGCCCGCCTTTCCCCTAGTTGCGATGAGTGGGGGCCACTCTCTCATTGCGGTGTGTGGGCTTCTCATTGTGGTGGTCTCTCTTGTTGTGGAACATGGACTCATATAGGCTTGGTAATTTCAGCTCCTGAACTCTATAATACTGGCTCAATAGTTGTGGCACATGGATTTAGCTGCTCCTTGGCATGTGGGATCTTCTCAGATTAGGGGACCGAACCTGTGTCTCTTGCACTGGAAGATGGAGTCTTCACCCCTGAGCCACCAGGGAACAAATTTTTTGAACTGGGAATATGAATGAGATTTCCTGGACCTACTTTTCTTTTTTTTCTCTATTTATCTTCCCATTCTAGTATTTCTCAGATCACAGATTCCTCTAAATGGAAATATTGCCTGTTAAAATTGCATTAATTTATTTAAACATGGATTGTGCTGGATTGCCTAACAATGAGCTAGCTGTGAACAAGGCTTAATCTACTTTATCTTTTGTGAGAAATTAATTCAACAAACATTTGTGAGACTCTATCAATGTGCCAAATAAGATGCAGTGGTGACCCCCAACCAGGTGCGGATAAGACATTTTAATACTAGAGGGTAAGCTCTGTAATGGTAGTGCCTCAGACAAGGTACATATGTTCTCAAACATAGTCCTTGACATGTGGTATGAATGGATGGATGGCGTGCATGCTCAGTCGTGTCCAACTGTTTGTGTCCCCATGAACTGTAGCACACTGGCCTCCTCTGTCCATGGAATTTTCTAAGCAAGAATACCAGAGTGGGTTGTCATTTCCTCCTCCAGGAGATTTTTCCCCACCCAGGGACTGAACCCACATCTCTTGCACCTCCTGCACTGGCAGGCAGATTCTTTACCACTGGTGCTATCTGGGAAGCCCTGACATGAAATAGGCACTCAGCAAATACTTGTTAAATGAATGAATGCAGAATTGTAACATTGTGTTAAGGGGCTATAATGGAAGTGTGAAAAATGTGGAAGGAATTGACTTTGCTCTGGTGATAGAGGGAATTTTAGGTATATATGTCTTCTAATGGAGAGGGGGGGGGTTCCCTGATAGCTCAGTTGGTAAAGAATCTGCCTGCAATACAGGAGACTCGGGTCTGATTTCTGGGCTGTGAAGATCCACTGAAAAAGAATAGGCTACTCACTCCAGGATTCTTGGGCTTCCCTTGTGAATCAGCTGGTAAAGAATCCACCTGCAGTGCAGGAGATGCAGGCTTATCTCTGGGTCAGGAAGATCCCCTGGAAAATAAATGGCAACCCACTCCAGTATCCTTGCCTGGAAAATCCTTAGGACAGAGGAGCCTGGTGGGCTAGAGTCCACAGGGCTGCAAAGAGCTGGGCATGACTTAGCGACTAAACAATTATATTAGTATGCTGCTAAGTCACTTCAGTTGTGTCCGACTCTGTGTGACTCCATAGATGGCAGCCCACCAGGCTCCCCCATCCCTGGGATTCTCCAAGCAAGAACACTGGAGTGGGTTGCCATTTCCTTCTCCAATGCATGAAAGTGAAAAGTGGAAGTGAAGTCGCTCAGTCGTGTCCGACCCTCAGTGACCCCATGGACTGCAGCCTTCCAGGCTCCTCCGTCCATGGGATTTTCCAGGCAAGAGTACTGGCATGCGTTGCCATTGCCTTCTCCTATGTTAAGTTGACTGATGACAGAATCAAGACCAGCTCTGTGTTTTGTTTTCTCCTCATGAAAGAAATAGAATCTCTGATGAGAGAACCATTATACCAAGAGTCAGATGTTTCAGATTTTGATAACAAAAATTCCAGAGAATACTTGAAATCATTTTGTAATCTGTGGGCATATGCAAGAGTTGGAAACCATGCAATTTCTAAATCACCTCCTTTGGAAGGCATAGAGACCAAGGTGTTGCCTATTCCTCTGCCCTAACCCTGAGGTCCGAATCTGGTGGAGGAGGCCACTCAGCCTCTTTTCAGAGGTGAGAAATGGAGTGCTTTATGCCTCTCTTACCTCACCACATTTATCTGCACAGGACTGAACGCCCGTTCCTCCCAAACACTGACACAGTTTAAATAATCATTCATGAGCCCTCAGCCTTTTGAGATGGATCACAGACCTATATGTGTACCTAGAACACAAAGCCTCAAGTAGAAAGTTCTGGGGTAGACAGTGATTTCTTGAACAGGACACAAAAGTCAGTAACCATAAAGCTTTTGACAAGTTAGACTTCATCAACATTTAAAAGTCTTTTTATTGTAAGATTCCATTAAAATAATGGACAAACCACAGATAGGGAAAATATTCACAACATACATATCTGAAATTATATCTGAATATATTACGTATTTAAAGGAATTTTACAAATTACTAATGAAAAGATGAAAAATCTAATTTTAAAAATCAGATTGGGCAAAGGAACTGAGCAGACATCTCATAAAAGAAGATACATGAAGTATTAATAAATACCTGAGAAATACAGGGTATATTCATCTAGATAGAATACTACTCAGTGATAATAGTAAGAAGCTAGTGATTCATGCAACAATATGGATGAATCTTAAAAGTTTTATACTGAGTGAAAGAAACCAGATTCAAATAATCTCCATTGACTATGTATGTTCTATTTATATGAAGTCTGAGAATAGATTTTAAAAATCTATATTGATAGAAAGAGTGGCCTGGGGATGGGAGAGAGAGAAATTGTCTGGAAAGGGACATGAAAGAACCTTTTGAATCTGACAGTTGTGTCCTATATTTTGTTTTTAATGTTTGTTACATAGGTAACAGGGTGAAGACTTATTTTACTGAACACCTAAGGTCTATATTTTTATTGTATGTCAGTTTCACTTAAATAAAAATGACACACACACAAAAGTAGTAAGTTTCTCATCAGAATCTTTCTAGCAAGAGTAGAAATCCAAATAAAATGGATATACTTTTCTCCTGTGGAACTTAATAAAATTATTTTATTTATGGGTGAGCAAAGTTGACCAAGTGAACATTCTTAGTCTTCCTGAATTGTTCCTCTTGTGCAAAGTTCTCACCTGTACCATGCTATATTGTACTAGGAAGAAGGAAGAGTGTGTCCAAGGTACACAGGCATAAGCTTGTAGGGATGTTGCTATTACTGATGCAGAAAGTGTAACTGAGCATCGCTGTGGACCAGGTGCTGCAAGGCACTCAAGGTCTATTTGCTGGAGAAATGAACTGGCAAAAGATATGGTACTTGGGGTACTGAGTGAACATCATATACCCTGCCAGGAAAAGAGGTTCAAACTTTCTTTTCCAGGAAACTGAAATTCATGGCAGTTTTTAAGCAGGCAAGTGATTCCCGCCCTCCACACCCCCAAGGAGTTGACTGGCCTTGTGGAGAATTAAGCTAAAATTTGGAGAAACTGATGTCAGGGATCTTAGTGTGTGTGACGTGTCTGCTGTAGAGAAGTTGATGTACAATAAAAATGTCTGATAAATTCTAATATTTTACCAGATTTTAATGACTAATCACAAAATGGAATTTGGACATTTGTCTCTTTTGAAATATGTTTCAAAATATGGTGAAACTCATGTTTCACTTGACTTATTTGGTGCATTTTTACATTGTTAGTATTATATAATTATCATTCTTTGGGATAATTGCAAGTGACTTTTGTGAAATTTGAAGTGCTAGTGGTATTTCACTGTAAAATATTTTACTTTTTTCTGTGTCTGAAATAGAAAAGTTGTTAATTAATGTGCTTTTATATCTTCCACAATTTTGCATTGACATTATATAACATAATTCCTCCTTAAAAGAGCATAAATAGCCTAGTCTTAGTGAACCTGTCTGTAGACAATTTAAGAGTGAGAAAAAACAATAAAAAAAAAAAAAAAATTGGAGAAGGAAGTCACATTTTTTCTTTAGGGGATTATTGCTTTTGGAAATACATTTTAAAGTTTCAGCAAACACCTTTTAGAGAATGATTTATTTAAAAAGATAACTATGCCAAGGTAAGGCTTATACCAGTAACATAGCAACTGTAGGTACACATTTAATTTTGTGAGAATGATGGCAAGAAAAATGTCTTGAGCTTGAAATGAATGCCTATTGCCAATTCAATAATGTAAAATATCTCAATATGGAGAAAAACCTGGTTATGATGGTGATTTCTTATAACATTTTAATGTAAATAATATGATTTTGTCATTCATGTTTTGTATAAAAAGAACCTTAGGAGTTGTTAAAAGATTATACTGATCATTGTTAGTTGTTATATACATAACATTTTAGAAATACTTCATCTAAAAAAGGGAAAAATGAGGGAAACAGATGACTACATTATTTGACTAAAGACTTACTCATACACAATTTCACTTAAAAGGAACTAAAGGTGATGGAGGGAAAACATGTGGTTTGGCACTTGAATGTCATAAAGCAACTTTAATATACTTTATTCAGTAAAGCTTTTTGAAAAATGAAATAATTCTCAGGAAGCTAAATACTTTGTTGTTGCAAAAGGTAATTAGTTACTATAATACTAACAATTCTCTTTGTATTTTATGAATAAATATTTAGTGCAATGGCATATAGTATTTTTCTTTCAAAAAATAATGTATTTTAGTAGACATTTATTAAGTTATACTGGTTCAGACCCAGGATCCCAAACCACAAAACATTAAATAGAGCTTAATTTTGACTTTTCCTAATATAACATATCAAATCTTTTTGCTTTGCATATGTTTAAGTGTGCACTGCTTGGCAGATTTTGCTGATTTCAAATTAGTATAAAACTAACAAGAAATAAGTGGAGCCATGAATTAGGTAGACTTGTGATTTTGAATGTATGGCGGTAGTTAGTTGATGTTATGATCTTAAGCAAGTTGATCTTTTTCTTTTGTTTTAGCACTGTTAATATTAGGGTATATTATAGAGAGTGTGACTCATCTTTGTTTGCCTGGACTAATGACTTTCCCCAGGACTTGGGACTTTTGGTGCTAAAACTTAGATGGGTGCATGCTGTCGCTTCAGTTGTGTCCAACTCTTTGTGACCCTACAGACTGTAACCCGCCAGGCTCCTCTGTTCATGGGATTCTCCAGGCAAGAATACTGGAGTGGGTTGCCATGCCCTCCTCCAGGGGATCTTCCCAACCCAGAGATTGAACTCATGTCTCTTTAAGCCTCCTTTATTGGCAGGTGGGTTCTTTACCACTAGCGCCATCTGGGAGGCCCCAAACTAGGGTCAGTTCTGTTCAGTTCGGTCTCTCAAAACCAGGATAGTCCCAGGTAAACCAGAAACGCTGTTCTCTATGTGTCCTCAGGACATCTTTAGGGATTTTGTGAGTCTAAAATCATTTTTATAATTATACTAAGACGTTGTTCACTTCTTTCACTTTCATTCTCACTCATATGTACAGTGGAGTTTTCCAGAGACAGCAAGAGATATTTACAACAGATTACATTAGAAGCAGATCAGAGAATGAACTAAGTCAGATATGAAGAGATTTGTAACAATGTATGTCTTCTCATTAAATTTTCCTTGTTTTGAAAACCTTCATTATCTTTCATTAAATGTTTTATATATATATATTACCATGTAATGAATTCATTTTTAAATGGAGTAATACATATTTTATAAATTTTTGTCTTAGTTTCTAATGTATTGTAATAAGTACTGAGAAACAAAACCTGCATAAATAAATGCTCTTTAAGGATCCTCAATAATTTTAAGGTGTATAAAGGGGTCTTGATACAAAAAGTCTGATAAATACTGATTTAGAATTTTTCTACGTTAAAGAAGGGACTTTTATTTCTGAACGATATCACACATTGAGCCTTTCAACAGACTTTGTTTATGGGACCACGGATTCTTGTCTTACTCTTCTTATCTCTCCGTGTAGTCACGCTTCTTCCCTGTGCCCTAATTTCTATAAAGGAGGATGTTGTCAGTTTATTCTGGCTTACTTTCACTTTCAATCATGACAGCTAAAACTCAACAGGAAAGAGAAAGAACACCAACACTTATGGGAACACAAAGGTGTGAAACAGCTCCATCAGACTAAACATCCATTCTTTTAAGCGGAAAGAATCTTATAAGTAGTAAGGGTACTATTGTTTCTCCAACGCTGCCTGTGTCTTAGCATTACTCCTATGAGTATATTACCTATTACTGATCTTTATGAATATAGATATATGCCACATGACTCCACCTAGCAATTGTAGGTCAGAAAGGATTCTCCTTTTCTTCACTTTATGAGTCTGAGTTACTGTTAATAGTGAAATAATCAGAGTCATGTGACTCTAGGAGAACTTATCCTAGTATTGCCTTCTGTTGTCATGAGGACAGACTCATAGCGGACCAGTGTGGAGACCGGGCTGTGAACTTTGGAACTGGTGAATTATTGACCACATAATCCCATCAAAATATATCCTATGTTAAACTAACAACTGTTCAACTGAAACACTCTCCTTGCTCATTCATGTCCCGACTCTGCTATCCCATGGACTGCAGCACGCCAGGCTTCTCTGTCCATCACAGACTCCCAGAACTTGCTCAAACTCATGTCCATCGTTGATGATGCCATCCAACCATCTCATCCTCTATTGTCTCCTTCTTCTGCCTTCAATCTTTCCCAGCATTAGGGTCTTTTCCAATGAGTCAGTTCTTTGCATCAGGTGGCCAAAGTATTGGAGTTTCAGCTTCAGCCTCAGTCCTTCCAATGAATATTCAGGACTGATTTCCTTTAGGATTGACTGGTTGGATCTCCTTGCAGTAAGGGATTCTCAAGAGTCTTCTCCAGCACCACTTTCAAAAGCACCAGTTCTTTGGCACTCAACTTTCTTTATGATCCAGCTCTCACCTCCATACATGACTACTGGAAAAACCATAGCTTTGACTATGTAAAGGTCTATCTAGACCTTTATTAGCAAAACAATGCCTCTTGAAAGTAATGCACTATGATAGAAGCTGGATTATGATCATTGCCATAAAATCCCAATATCCACTAAGGGAGATACAGATCCATGGCTCAAAAACTATAGGTCTGATAAACTTTGTGTTACAATGAATTTCTGCAGAGCTTTCTTTTATAAACATTTAGTTACTTTAAGACTATTTTAGGAAGTTAATTGATAGATCTCTGATGTTAGATGAAGTTAGTTGATATATCTTTGATATTAGATGGTTCTAGTGTTGCAGACTATCCACACCATTCTGTTATTTCCTAAACATTAGAGCTCAGCATCTTTCCATGGCAGTAAAAATGCATCAAGAACCTAATTTTAATGTGGCTGTGCCATAATTGATTTACTTAATTCCTATTTATTGTATCCACTTGGGATGTATAAATTTAAATTCCTAGAAGTGGAACTGTTGAGTCAACAGATATATGAATTTTTGAGAATTTTGATTTACATTGTTAATTTATCCCCAGAAAGGCTGTAATAATTCATAATTCTTAGAAAATTTTAAAGAGTGTTTGTTTCTCCATAACTTTGAAAACGTGGAGATTATCTTTCTTTCAAATCTTTGTCAATCATAAGATTAATGGGAGCTACCTTATAATTCTGCCTCCCATAGGACCCAGTCTCAGAGGATTTGATTTAGTCAGCCTGCAGTAGAGCTCCAGAGTTTGCATTTCTTGCAGGTCCAAGATCAATAGAAAGAGTATCAGGTTAGGGGTTGAAAGATTTGGGTTCAAGTTCTATTTTTGCCCCTCACTGTGTAACTTCAGATGGATCATTTTAACTTCCCTGAGTTTTGGTTTTTAAATAGCATAAGGTTGTCCAGAAAACTGAATAAGCAAATGAATGTGGACTGGGCTATATTAAGTGTATATTGACACTGTTATCTTTTATGGTACCATTTAGTTAGATGTCGAAAACTTAGTTGCATAACTAAATTCTCCTGGGGAACAGAGGCTCCATTTTATTTGCAACATATGAATCTCAGGAAACAGGCCAACTTCAGTCTCTTTACTGAGTCCTTAAGGGCCATTTGAAGATCAGGATAGGCATGGATTTGAAGGCAGAGGTTTGCCATTTGCATTTGATAGTATGTGTGAATGGATATATTGGAGAAAGAAATAGCAACCCACTTCAGTGTTCTTGCCTGGAGAATCCCAGGGATGGGGGAGCCTGGTGGGCTGCCATCTATGGGGTCACCAGAGTTGGACACGACTGAAGCGACTGAGCAGCAGCAGCAGCATGAACGGATATTGGCTAGTTACTATTTCACTGGGATTTTACCTACCTTATTAGTCTCATCCAGCAGTCCCCAACCTTTTTAGTACAGGGGATCAGCTTCATGGAAGACAGTTTTTCCACGGAATGAGGTGAGGATGATGGTTTTGAGATGATTTAAATGCATTACATTTATCATGCACTTCTATTATTCTTGTAATATATAATGAAACAACTATACAGTTGTCATTTGCCACTCACTGATAGAGTTTTGGCTGTGAGTCTGTAAGCAATTTTGATTTATTACTCAAATCATCGGACATTAGATTCTCATAAGGAACATACCACCTTGATCCTGCACATGTGCAGTTTACATAGTAGGGCTCACTCTCCTGCGAGAATCTAATGCCACTGCTGATCTAACAGGAAGCAGAGCTCAGGCAGTAATGCAAGTGATGGAGAGCGGTTGAAAATACAGATGAAACTTCACTCACTTAAGGAAGACCATCGATTCCATACAAATTACGGCTTTGTTGTTGAAAGAAACACATTTTTTTCTAATCTCTATCACATCCCTTTGATATACACATACAATCTAAAGATAAAAAAGCATTAACCAGTGGTTTTAAACATATGTATATTACTTAATCAAGTTTACAATATTGAGACATGTTTTAGTGACAGCCCATAACTTGAGTAAACTTTGTTATAGGATAAGATCGTGTTTGTGTGACACTGTTTCACAGACCAAAGGTGTGGGAGGAAAGATTCAGGAGGATCCAACAAATATTGTTATTCAAGATAACAAATGCTTTAGCCTCATATTTGATATCTAGAGGTTGAGGCTTTGCAATATGGTATAGCTTTTTCAACAGATGCCATCTTGTTTTCTTGGGAAAGCATTAGTTAATTTAGTTTCTCAGAATAAGAACATTAAAAAATACTCAAGATATGAGATGAGCACTGCAGAGCAAGAGTATACTTAGAGGGAAATGGAGGGAGCTAGAAAAACTTCATCCACAGAGCTTGATAATGGTCATTTGCTGCTGCTGAACTTCTAGCTGGAGAGATGCTTTGGCATTTTGATGTGACTTGCAGGCAGGGTGTGGCTTTTGATCAGAAGCTGACATTAATGATCAGGGTCAGCTGTGGTTAAAGCTTGTTTTTTCCATCATAAGAAGATCATCAAGGAAAAAAGTCAGTATATTTCAATACTGTAAACTGTTTGAGGCTGTTTCCACCATTTGGCAGCTCTATAAACGGAGTAGGGTTTCACTGAAAGAATGAGCAGTGAGCAGCACATGTTCTTTGCTTTCCAGCTGAGACGACTGCTGATCCAATGCAGAACTAGTATTTCTGAGTGTTCATTTTAAGAATAACACTTTGTTACTTTTCCCCTTAATATATTGTAGATATAAATAAATATTCTGAAATATATAAAAAGCTTCAGTTCAGTTCAGTTTAGTCGCTCAGTCGTGTCCGACTCTTGGCGACCCCATGAATCGCAGCACGCCAGGCCTCCCGGTCCATCACCAACTCCCGGAGTTCACTCAGACTCACGTCCATCAAGTCCGTGATGCCATCCAGCCATCTCATCCTCGGTCGTCCCCTTCTCCTCCTGCCCTCAGTCCCTCCCAGCATCAGAGTCTTTTCCAATGAATCAACTCTTCACATGAGGTGGCCAAAGTACTGGAGTTTCAGCTTTAGCATCATTCCTTCCAAAGAACACCCAGGGCTGATCTCCTTCAGAATGAACTGGTTGGATCTCCTTGCAGTCCAAGGGACTCTCAAGAGTCTTCTCCAACACCACAGTTCAAAAGCATCAATTCTTCGGCACTCAGCTTTCTTTACAGTCCAACTCTCACATCCATACATGCCCACTGGAAAAACCATAGCCTTGACTAGAATGACCTTTGTTGGCAAAGTAATGTCTCTGCTTTTGAATATACAGCCTAGGTTGTTCATAACTTTTCTTTCAAGGAGTAAGCATCTTTTAATTTCATGGCTGCACTCACCATCTGCAGTGATTTTGGAGCCCCTCAAAATAAAAAGCTTAGCATATATTTCTTCTGGTGTGAACTAAATATAATGATTATATAGAAAAAGTAAAAGGGGAAATGTAAAGGGAAATGCATCCAAGGACCAAGGCTGGTCCTTGGTCCTTGTTCCCATCAGTGAAAAATAAGGTTAATGGACTCAAGGTGATTTCCAAGATCACTTTCAGTTCTAAAGCTCTGTCAGTTTTACTAGTACTTTTAATGACCTAGGTATTATGCTTTTCATTCAAATGTTGAATGATGTAGAATAGTAAGTGTATCCATTACTATTAAGGTCCTGGTAAGGAGCAGTGGCATTCTTTAAAATGTTTAAATAAAGTTTAAACTTTAAAAAGTTTAAACTAGATAGGTTTCATAAAGGGACTATTTAAAAGGATGTGGACAAGGTTAAGGGAAGTCACCTGGGATGGGGAAGCACTCAGAGCTCATCAAGCAACAAATGCTGTTTTGTCCCAAGATCTCAAAAGGCCAGGCAGGGAAGTGGTATTAAAGCTGGGACCATGGACGAGGGTAACCAAGGGGGCTAGACACCACCATTCTCAGATATATGCTGTGGTAGTGAGAGAGAGAGAGACAGACTCCCAGCTTTCTTTTCTTTCACTTACTGACATGGAGGACATTATGGGCCAATCTAAGAAGTGGCATATATCACTGCCACCCACCTTCCATTGGCTACTATCTGAACACACTTCATTGAAGGGAACACTGGGAAATGAAGTTCTTCTGTGTCTCAGTAAGGTCAAGAATGACTTCCAACTTTCTGAGCAGAACACCTGTCAGATTGTGGTTAGGAAGCTGTCTTGGGCTTTCTTCTCATTTGCTGATAATTTATCGATAGTAAGGCCCACCTTTTGTCTCATTACTACTTGCTCTTTGTTGACATTTTCTTGGTTATAGTCAGTATCTAGAGATCTTACATATCTCTCCTATCTCCTCCCCCAAGTATCTCTGTCCTTTACCCTGCAAAGACTAATTGAGTTTTGCCAAGAAAATGCATTGGTCATAGCACACACCCTCTTCCAACAACACAAGAGAAGACTCTACACATGGACATCCCCAGATGGTCAACACCGAAATCAGATTGATTATATTCTATGCAGCCAAAGATGGAGAAGCTCTATGCTGTCAACAAAAACAAGACCAGGAGCTGACTGTGGCTCAGATCATGAACTCCTTATTATAAATTCAGACTTAAATGGAAGAAAGTAGGGAAAACCGCTAGACCATTCAGGTATGACCTAAATCAAATCCCTTATGATTACACAGTGGAAGTGAGAAATAGATTTAAGGGCCTAGATCTGATAGATAGAGTGCCTGATGAACTATGGAATGAGGTTCGTGACACTGTACAGGAGTCAGGGATCAAGACCATCCCCATGGAAAAGAAATGCAAAAAAGCAAAATGGCTATCTGGGGAGTCCTTACACATAGCTGTGAAAAGAAAAGAGGTGAAAAGCAAAGGAGAAAAGGAAAAATATAAGCATCTGAATGCAGAGTTCCAAAGAATAGCAGGAAGAGATAAGAAAGCCTTCTTCAGTGATCAGTGCAAAGAAATAGAGGAAAAGAACAGAATGGGAAAGACTAGAGATCTCTTCATGAAAATTAGAAGTATCAAGGCAACATTTCATGCAAAAATGGGCTCAATAAAGGACAGAAATGGTATGGACCTAACAGAAGCAGAAGATATTAAGAAGAGGTGGCAAGAATACATGGAAGAACTGTACAAAAAGATCTTCCAGACTCAGATAATCATGATGATGTGATCACTCATCTAGAGCCAGACATCTTGGAATGTGAAGTCAAGTGGGCCTTAGAAAGCATCACTACGAACAAAGCTAGTGGAAGTGATGGAATTCCAGCGGAGCTGTTTCAAATCCTGAAAGATGATGCTGTGAAAGTGCTGCACTCAATATGCCAGCAAATTTGGAAAACTCAGCAGTGGCCACAGGACCGGAAAAGGTCAGTTTTCATTCCAGTCCCAAAGAAAGGCAATGCCAAAGAATGCTCAAACTACCGCACAATTGCACTCACTTCACATGCTAGTAAAGTAATGCTCCAAATTCTCCAAGCCAGGCTTCAGCAATACATGAACCGTGAACTCCCTGATGTGCAAGATGGTTTTAGAAAAGGCAGAGGAACTAGCGATCAAATTGCCAACATTTGCTGGATCATCAAAACAGCAAGAGAGTTCCAGAAAACCATCTATTTCTGCTTTATTGACTATGCCAAAACCTTTGACTGTGTGGATCACAATAAACTGTGGAAAATTCTGAAAGAGATGGGAATATCAGACCACCTAACCTGCCTCTTGAGAAATCTGTATGCGGGCCAGGAAGCAACAGTTAGAACTGGACATGGAACAACAGACTGGTTCCAAATAGGAAAAGGAGGACGTCAAGGCTGTATATTGTCACCCTGCTTATTTAACTGCTATGTAGAGTACATCATGAGAAACGCTGGGCTGGAAGAAACCCAAGCTGGAATCAAGATTTCCAGGAAAAATATCAATAACCTCAGATATGCAGATGACACCACCCTTATGGCAGAAAGTGAAGAGGAGCTAAAAAGCCTCTTGATGAAGGTGAAAGAGGACAGCGAAAAAGTTGGCTTAAAGCTCAACATTCAGAAAACAAAGATCATGGCATCTGGTCCCATCACTTCATGGGAAATAGATGGGGAAACAGTGGAAACAGTGTCAGACTTTACTTTTTGGGGGTTCCAAAATCACTGCAGATGGTGAGTGCAGCCATGAAATTAAAAGACGCTTACTCCTTGGAAGAAAAGTTATGACCAACCTAGATAGCATATTCAAAAGCAGAGACATTACTTTGCCGATGAAGGTCTGTCTAGTCAAGGCTATGGTTTTTCCAGTAGTCATGTATGGATGTGAGAGTTGGACTGTAAAAGAAGGCTGAGCGCCGAAAAATTGATGCTTTTGAACTGTGGTGTTGGAGAGGACTCTTGAGAGTCCCTTGGACTGCAAGGAGATCCAACCAGTTCATTCTGAAGGAGATCGGCCCTGGATGTTCTTTGGAAGCAACGATGCTAAAGCTGAAACTCCAGTACTTTGGCCACCTCATGTGAAGAGTTGACTCACTGGAAAAGACTCTGATGCTGGGAGGGATTGGGGGCAGGAGAAGAAGGGGACGACCGAGGATGAGATGGCTGGATGGCATCACGGACTAGATGGACGTGAGTCTGAGTGAACTCAGAGAGATGGTGATGGACAGGGAGGCCTGGCGTGCTGCGATTCATGAGGTCACAAAGAGTCGGACACAACTGAGCGACTGAACTGAACTGAACTGAACTTACCCTGCTTTATTTTCTTTATACTCTTTATCACTGTATGAAAGTACATTCTTTACTTTGTTTATTGTCTTCACTAGTCTTTTAAACTTTACTGTGTAGGACTTTTGTTGTATTCCTCCTTATGTCCCAATTCCTGGCGCGCTGAGTGGGCCGTTCTAGCACTGCACCATAATCCGTTCTCACATTATTATTTACGCCCGCTGTGTGTTCTATTTGTGTCACTTTCATTTCTCTTGAAAACGTTTCCTTTGTTCTCTCTTGTTTGATTTGTGATTTGCTTTATGGTTATTCTCGTTAGTCTAGTGTAAGAGGCTTCATTGATGAAACCAGAAGCCATCGTACAGTCTTAAGAGTTCATGTTTCCAATTTTTAATTCCTTTATATGTTCTCAGGTTCGCACTTAATTTATTTCTGATGCCTTCCAAGTTTCTTTGCTGTTGTCCCTATTCAGCTTCTGTTATAATTTCTTGCATGATCTGAGGACTCATCTTCTAGTCTGGCCATACTTTCCCTCAAGTTCTTGTAACAGTGTCGGAAGCTTTATCTCTGTCTCCAGACCTTGCCTCTCTAGGGCTTTCCTGGTGGCTCAGATGGTAAAGAATCTGCCTGCAATGCAGGAGACCTGGGTTCCATCCCTGGGTCAGGAAGATCCCCTGGAGAAGGGAATGGCAGAGCACTCCAGTATTCCTGCCTGGAGAATTCCATGGACAGAGGAGCCTGGTGGGCTACAGTCCATGGGTTTGCAAAGAATTGGACTTGACTGAGTGACTATCACTTTCACTTTTTCCCTCTCAGCTATACAACTTAGTCTAAACAATTAAAAATAATGTATAGGGATCTAATATTTGCTTTCATTCAGTACATGCTTTTTCACTTTAACTCTAATTCCATTCTTTTTTTTTTTTCATTGTTATGTAACAAACCATGCAAACTTGGGTGTAAAACAATAGCTATTTTATTCTGATCTTGGATTTTTGTGTGTCAAGAATTCAGAGAGGGCAAGTGTGGATGACATGTCTTTGCTCCAGAATGTCTGGGTCCTCATCTGAGAAGGTTCAAAAGAATGGGAGGTGATTCTGAATCGCCCAGTGTTGGGATTATGTGGTGATTTCTTCATCCACATGTCTCGTGACTAGAATGAGTGATTCAAAGACTTGGACTGTTACTCTGGTGCCTATGCATGGCCTCTTCCTGTGACTCAGATCTCTCACATCTCTCACAGTGTGGCAGCTGGATCTGAGAGGAGGCATCTGGAAAGAGAGTGGTCTATGAGAATGAGGCAGAAGCTTCAAGATATCTTCCACACTAGGTTCAGAAATCATTCAGTGACACTCTACCACACTGTCTTCATTACAAGTGAATCATGAAAGCTGGCTTGGGTTTCAGGGAGGGCAATTAAAATTTTTCTGTAGATGAGGAAGTGGTGAAGTCACACTGAGGAAAGCAATGTGGAATGAGAGACTGTGTTGTGGACCATCTTTGGAAATTAAATCTACCACATTGACCTATATCTAATTCATAGGATTTCCTCTGTTTAACTCAATGCAGTTGAAATGCCCTGCAGCCTTGTTACACAAAGTATCATCCAAAGACCAGAAGCATCCACATCCTGGGAGTTTTTTCAAAATACAGAATCCCAGACCACTCAGTCAGACCTATATTGACAAGATTCCCAGCTGATTCATTTATACTTTAAAGTTTGAGAAATATTGCTGTGTGAGGCACTGACCATGATGCCAACTTGCTAATATCCACCTAATGGCAGAAAAGCATCAAGTGCTAAAAGAATACTTGAAGTGTTCCAGATTGAATTCCTATTTGCAGATAGCATTTCAATACTTTAGATTATACTTGTCATTATGAATTTTGATTTTATTGCCATTAATTGTGAGCTAGGTTACCTTTTTAGGAACAGTAAATATGTCTTCAGTATATATTCTCAAAATTTAGTATAATGCACAAACCTAGCTAAAATAAGTATTAATCAATCTCCTTGACTCAAGAGGATTTAGAATGGCTATGTAGTTTGGTATTTCTTATTATGTTAAGTGTGTGTGTTAGTCGCTCAGCCATGTCCAACCCTTTGAGACCTCATGGACTGTAGCCCTCCAGGCTTCTCTGTCCATGGAATTTTCCAGGCAAGAATACTGGGGTGGATTGGCATTTCCTCCTCCAGTGGATGTTCCCGGCCCAGGGATCGAACCCAGGTCTCTTGTATTGGAGGCAGATTCTTTACCATCTGAGTCACCAGGAAGCTATAATGTTATAATGCTATTTTGAATAATTTCCAAGATCAAAACTTTAGGTTCTTTTGAATTTAACATTCCCCTTAAACTATTTTTAGTTGTTGGAATTTATAAAGCTTTTTCTTTCTTGTGACAGCTGTTAGTGTATATATATGTGTTTTTTTTTCCTGCTAGATGAATGACTGTGATTTTTAATTTTTCTTTTAAATATTAAGATAATTTAACTCATTCTTCAAACTGTTATAAACTTGGGATATGTATAGATACTTTATTAATATCTACAGTAGATGACTGTTATGTAGAGTTCAATTCCTAGATTCCATTTAGTCATGTTTTCTTTAAATAGTCTTCTTAAAATTTGTTTTAGCATAAGGGAGTAAACATCCCCAAATTAATTTTTGTTGGCACATTATTTTTTAAGCAGTTTTTCTCAAACTATAATTTCCATACTGACACTATTTGCAGCATTTTTTTAAAAGTGCTTGTTAAAATTGCAGATTTCTGATCTGCATCCCAGTCCTTTTGAATCAGACTCTCTGGAGTTGAAACATGGAAAAATCTCTGAGGTTGGGACCTAATTTCTTTGGCACACTAAAGTTTGTGACCTACTTTACATTAATCTAGTCATAATTTCAAGTTATTTATCATGGGAATAAACGGGTCTTGGGATATTGGCAGAGAACAGCTTTTCAAATACATATCTTTCCTGGGAGCTTTACCTTTGGAAGATAATTTAATTGGAAGTCATTTTCGTGATTAATCTAGTAAAACTCTTGTATTTTTAAATAATGAAACTGAGCACTAAAGAACTTAAATGAATTTTCAAAAGTCATACTAGTTAGCAGCAAACCTCTGATCAGAACCCACATCTTGTGTGAACCAAGTGAGATTCCTCCTTTATGCTCTCTAAACTAAGGTTGCTTAATCTTCAAGCCTGGCACTTAGGTATGTTCAGTTCAGTTCAGTTTCTCAGTTGTGTCCGACTCTTTGCGACCCCATGGACTGCAGCATGCCAGGCCTCCCTGTCCATTACCAACTCCCGGAATTTTCTCAAACTCATGTCCATGGAGTCAGTGATGCCATCCAACCATCTCATCCTTGGTGGTCCCCTTCTCCTCCTGCCTTCAATCTTTCCCAGCATCAGGGTCTTTTCCAATGAGTCAGTACTTCGCATCAAGCGGCCGAAGTATTGGAATTTCAGCTTCAGCATCAGCCCTTCCAATGAATATTCAGGACTGATTTCCTTTAGGATTGACTGGTTGGATCTCCTTGCAGTCCAAGGGACTGTCAAGAGTTCTTCAACACCACAGTTCAAAAACATAAATTCTTTGGTGCTCAGCTTTCTTGATAGTCCAACTCTTATATCCATACATGACTACTGGAAAAACCACAGCCTTGACTAGACAAACCTTTGTTGGCAAAGTAATGTCTCTGCTTTTTAATATGCTGTGTAGGTTGATCATAACTTTTCTTCCAAGGAACAAGCATCTTTTAGTTTCATGGCTGCAGTCACCTTCTGAAGTGATTTTGGAGCCCCCAATATAAAGTCTGTAACTGTTTCCCCATCTATTTGCCATGAAGTGATGGGACCAGATGCCATGATCTTAGTTTTCTGAATGTTGAGCTTTAAGCCAACTTTTTCACTCTCCTCTTTCACCTTCCTCAAGAGGCTCTTTAGTTCTTCTTTGCTTTCTGCCTTAAGGATGGTGTCATCTGCATATCTGAGGTTATTGATATTTGTCCCGGCAATCTTGATTCTAGTTTGTGCTTCATCCAACCCAGCGTTTTTCATGATGTACTCTGCATATGAGTTAAATAAGCAGGGTGACATTATACAGCCTTGATGTACTCCTTTCCAAATTTGGAACCAGTCTGTTCCATGTCCAGTTCTAACTGTTGCTTCCTGACCTGCACACAGATTTCTCAGGAGGCAGGTCAGGTGGTCTGGTATTCCCATCTCTTTAAGACGTGCCCACAGTTTGTTGCGATCCACACTAAGGCTATGGCGTTGTCAATAACGCAGAGGTAGATGTTTTTCTGGAACTCTTTTGCTTTTTCCATGATCCAGCAGATGTTGGCAATTTGATCTCTGGTTCCTCAGACTTTTTAAAATCCAGCTTGAACATCTCATGGTTCACATACTGTTGAATCCTGGCTTGGAGGATTTTGAACATTAACTTTGCTAGCATGTGAGATGAGTGCAGTTGTGTGGTAGTTTGAGCACTCTTTGGCATTGCCTTTCTTAAGGATTGGAATGAAAACTGACCTTTTCCAGTCCTGTGGCTACTGCTGAGTTTTCCAAATTTGCTGGCATATTGAGTGCAGCACTTTCATGGCATCATCTTTTAGGATTTGAAGTAGCTCAACTGGAATTCCATCTACCTCTACTAGCTTTGTTCGTAGTAATGCTTCCTGAGGCTTACTTGACTTCGCATTCCAGGATGTCTGACTCTAGGCGAGTGATCATACCATTGTAATTATCTGGGTCATGAAGATCATATTTGTATAGTTAGGTACGTTACAAGATTATAAAGTCTTGAACATTTAATTAGGAGGGATCCACTTGTTTTCTAAATTGATTTACCATCTTTGACGCTTTTAGTCATCTAATTTAAGTTTTTATAAGTGATTTTTTTGTATGTACTTATAAATCTCATCCTGACTTGAGGAAATAACTAGATAAAATGCATTTACTTGAAAAACTCCACATGAAAAATCAAGTCAGACAGAGTAGGGATGAATTCTCTTTATGAAAAAGAACAAAAGTTTTCTTTAAATGAATAAAGTATTTATATGCCATAAACTCCACAAATGTTAGATGCTTATGAAAATCACTTTACTAGATATATTTAAGACTTTCTGAAGTTTGTAGTAAGGGGACTCCCTCCCTGCATCCATCTCCAGATTCAGGCTCCTTCACTTCCTCTTCCTCTTCTTCACTTTTGTCCCATCCTTTCCCTCTGGGATTGTACAAGCACAGTAGCTATGGGTAAGCCATAGTACAGATGATCTCTTTTAGGATGTTCAGTCATTAAAATGACTTTTAAACTGCAAAAGGTACTTAAGAGCATTGTACAATTTCAGTTTTTCAATTTTATGCTTCCCTCCGTAAAAGGTAATATCAACTGTATTTTCTGTGCCTTAATATTTGAGGCTATTTTACCTTTATACATATTTAGCAACAAATTTATCATGACTGTTGAGGCCTATATGTATCGGGCAGATATACTGGAAATGGACAAGGGCCTGTGTGGTTTTTTCCTGTATAGTGAATGGTACAAGGACTCCTCGGAAGTTCCTGCGGTTTCTCTGCCTCTTGCTTGTGTACATTGTTTCATTTTGCTGAATTTGGAGTCAAAATCTTGACTGAACTAAAGTCTCTTCTTTTTTTAAATTAAATTATTTTTTTGCTCTTTTGTTCCCCTCTTATTGGCTACTTTGATTCAGTTTTGTGGTTGCTGTTGATACTGTTTTTTTTCTTTATTTAAAATTAATATATTTAATTGGAGGCTAGTTACTTTATAATATTATAGTGGTTTTTGCCATACATTGACATGAATCAGCCATGGGTGTACATGTGCTCCCCATCCTGAGCCCCCCTCCCACCTCCCTCCCCATCCCATCCCTCAGGGTCATCCCAGTGCACCAGCCCTGAGCACCTGTCTCATGCATCAAACCTGGACTGGAAATCTGTTTCACATATGATAATATACATGTTTCAGTGCTGTTTGGTTTGCTTTATGTTTTACAAAGAGCAGCGAGAGGAAATAACAGAAAATATGCTATTTTGGTTCACATAAGTCCTCTGCCAATATTATTGAGGTTATAGCTTTGATGTGTGTATTTATTAATATAGATGGGATAACTCGCTATACAAAATCCAAATTAAACATAAAAACATTTAATGTTTATATTGTATATTGTATACCACTAATCATTAGGAAATTAGAGGAAAGTAAGATTTAGAGTTATAAACTTTCACATTTTGTGAAAAATAATAAAAATAATTTATCCTTAACTTTTCAAGAATGCTAAGATGTTTGTGAAACATTGAATGAGGCGAAATAAACATAGTTAATACATTTAGTCCTATAATTTACACATTTTCAGAAAAATGTGTTCTTGTTTCAAATTAAACCATCATGTCTTAGTTTTAGCTTGCAGCATATAGTGTTGTACTTTAACTTAACAAGTACTTACCTTCTTCAGTATGATAAACATATGCATTTATATACATTCACACAGTAAAATATTGAAAACAGAAGGAAAAACAAGAACAGGAAAACTAATGTCCAAAAAAGTTCAGTATCCATGGTTTCATGACACAAGATTGTCTTAAAGAGAGAATACAAATTTGACTCTGAGTTTTCTCACGGATATTGGTTAATTACATAATATGAAGCTCTGATCAAATGAACCAAATCTGTTTCTATTACTAAAATCTGAGATTTTTGTGTTCCCCTGGATTTTCACATAGCAAACAGAGTGGAGGATATTGAGAGAGGTCTTCAACAACAAACACTGCTATTAGACAGTGAGCTTCCTAAGACCCTTTTGTATAATCTCCTTCTTCATAGGGTGATGTTTTAGCGCTTCACATAGCTGATTAAAAACAGTCTTATTAAGGGGCCCAAATAATGGTGGTCTGGCTTAATGGAGGAAAGCACTGGTGATGGAAATGATAAAAAATAAAGCAGTTTGACTAGATGTATAGAAAATCCTTTCACCTTCAGAAATCTTCCTAGAATTGTATTTCTTGCAACCTAGATTTTGATAAAAATCAGACAGTAGAGGGTTGGAGGTTATGCTGTCTTACTAAGGAACTGACATGGTGATCAGTAATATCACTGGTTAAAGTTAAACCCATTTGCTTTAGCAACTAACTGAATCAAGATGAATTAACTAAGTACAGATTATTGAGTCGAATAGGATTTTTATTTTAAGGACTCCAATTAAAACACCTGCCTGACTGGAGTATCCACTCCCTTCATGGAAAAGATTCTGCAGACATTTATTTAGTGTCATATCAGTTTGCAGAGGATTATGTTAGATGCTGTTGAGTTTCAGCATCCAGAAGGATTATTGTTAAATGAAATGCCAGCCAAACCCAAAAATGAATGTTGAATTTGACTACACATATTTTAGTTCAGCTGACATCTTATTCAACATCTCTTATTTCCCCCAAACTAGCACTGTTAACATAAATAATTATAATAAAAGATTGACCGTGATAAGTACCATAAAAATACAGATACAATGCTAGGAGTCCAAAATTAAAAAAGATTACTTTTGACTTTGGAATAAGAGAAGGCTTTGTAGTAACCAATGGCATGGTTTAAGGCATATATTAGCTATTTCTTAATCTTCATAAGCTCTATCCAAGTGTATCCGAAATAATAAGCTTCTTTATGTAAATAAGTTGTGCTTTTAACAAATACAGCTGTGTTATTTCTCCTTATTCTCTTTTCCATCCTTTCTCAAATATTTTGCTTTCTTTGTAGGAATTTGGAGGATGATATTGAAATAGTTCCTGAAATTCAGGAAAAGTGTTGAAATCATGTTCACATAATAACATCTGTCCATTCTAATGATAACATGAAATTAGGCAACGTGCTTTATTGACATAGGGAAAGAATAGATATTGGAGGAAGCAACAAAGTCAAATGGTGAATCTCCAAATGTGTTTTTATGAACCTTAGTGAGCTAAGATGGACTTGTTGTACCACTAAGTTATAATGATAGTCTTTCTTAACTATTACATCTGCATTTATTCTCTCTTGCATACATACACAACATTAATATAAATTTTTCTCAGTGTTCTTCTAGACATTTAAAACTAAACTAAATTTAATTAAAGTAGTTTAATTAAAACAAACCAAACATTTAAAACATCACTACTTTCCTATTTATGACCTAGTTTAAGACTGTAACCAGTTTGCCACAAAATAATGGATATTTAGTTAGCTTCAGCTTCAATTCTGTATCACATTATTTGGTACATATTTCCTGGAATTCTAAAAGCTGCCTAGCTCTCCTCTCCTTCCTTCATGGAGTTGAGAATTATTGCATTAAAGCAGCATTTAGGTGTCACAGCTGAAAATAAAAGGTTTCCATAGCGGAAGACTTTTAGAATATCTGGCACAGAATTTTCAAAAAACTTTAGTAAATCTTGTTTCAATTCTTTAAAGGTCTTTTATATTGATTCTCATTTTAAACCAAGTTGAATTAGTGACTGCTGTTTATTATTGTTGACATATAAGGACTAGAATTTCACATTTGTGGTAAGTCTTTATGGTTTACAAAGGGGATTCATGGACATTATCTCAGCTGAAACTCCTTGGACCCCACACCCTTTACTTTTGTTTGCCATTTGCATTTTGATGAGGATTAGGAAACCATCTAACTTGGTTTAGTAGAACTGAGTGTCAGATATGACTGCAAGGACCTCATCTAGTGAATGAGGAGGGTGGCTTTCATGATGGCTGTTTCCATGCTCAGAAGCTATTATTAAGCTATTGGCTTAATTCTGTATTCTTGGCAGTCTTTGAGCTGAGTGATGTAGCTGGAAGAGTTGACCAGATGAGAGAGTAATTATGCAGCTGGCTTTTTACATGGATCATTGTTTTATAAATATCCTCTCTACATCGATGTCAAAGGAATTGTGTGAAGATTTAATTAAAATTTAATAAAATATGTTTAATTTCATGCTATACTAAATATAGTAGATTTTTTTAAATTATTTGTGTTAAATTTTGGAAAATAGTTTCAGAAATACCACAAATATTATCCTATATGACTATATAAGATCACAGAAGGGTAAATGTGGAGGTTTTGTGTCATAAAGGGAAATTTATGAAATATTGCCTGATACCATACTTCCTAGGTGGCGCTAGTGTTAAAGAATCTGCCTGCCAGTTCAGGAGACACAAGAGACACGAGTTCAGTCGCTGGGTCAAGAAGATCCTCTGGAGTGAGAAATGGCACCCCACTCCAGTATTCTTGCCTGGAAAATTCCATGGACAAAAGAACTGCAGGCTATAGTTCATGGGGCTGCAAATAGTCAGACATGACTGAGCAACTGAGCACAAACCATACACAAATTAAATAACATTTAAGATACATAAGAAATTATTGCATCTGTTGAAACAGAATCTTTTAGGACCATATGTAATCTTATGTGTGACATTTCTAAGTTATAATTAAAAGTTGGAAATTTCTGGCAAGATTGAAAGCAATACCAATACTTTGAATGTCATAGTTTGAAACTGCCTAATTTTATACATATTGAAGTTTATTCCTTTAAATCACTCCACTGTATCCTGTGAAATAAAATTGTGACGACCGAGAGCTGGAGTGCAAGTTATTTAATATTAAGGTCAACAATTCATGGTCTTTGAGCTTCCAAATATATTTGTTGAATACCTGACTACCTAAATGAATATCTTATGGATAAAAGAATCTTTACTACTTAACTATGAGTACTGATGAGTTTTTGCATGGGTCAGTCTTATCTAAAAACATGAGATTTTCCCCCCTTTAATTGAAGTACAGTTCATTTATGATACTATGTAGGTTATATAGGTTATTATAAGATATTGACTATAATTTCCTCTGCTATACAGTACAGCCTCATTGCTTATCTATTTTGCATATAGTAGTTTGTATCTGTTTGTATCCTTACTTCTAACTTGATCCTCCTTCTCTCCTCCCCTTTGATAAGCGTAAGTTTATTTCTATGTCTGTGAGTCTGTTTCTTTTTGTATATAGATTCAGTTGTCTCATGTTTTATATTCTACATATAAGTGAAATCATATAGCATTTGTTGTTCTCTGTCAGACTTATTTCATTGAGCATAATATTCTCTAAGTCTATCCATGCTACAAATATCGTATATGTCAGTATTTCATTCTTCTTTATGGCAGAGTAATATTCCATGGCATGCACATAAACGCACATATATATCCCATCTTTAGCCACTCCATTTTGGTAACTGCTGAGGAAGAAAACTCCATATAATCCGGTAGGAAGAGCATGCTGAGAATCTACCTATAATGGCTCTGAACAGTCTAGGATCTGAAATATATGTGGCTTTACCACCTGGTCCTTTCATAACTCATTGTAGTATCTCTTCAGCCCCGCTACTCCATCATTTTGTTTCTCTAGTTTCCTTTTCACAGCCTTCATCTTTTGTGTCCTCTTCATTGCTGTTGTTTTTAACGTTGAGGAAATTTCTATTTTGATGCCCATGACATGCTCCTCAGTTTTCCTCCCACCTCTCTTGCCATGTTTTAAATTTTCCTTCTAAGATGTTTTATTTTCGCTTGTCCACTTCTTACATTAATTTCCTCTCCCAGTGTCCATCAAATACTACCTGCTTCAAGCCAAGCTCTGTTCTAGGCCTTGAGATCAGTTCAGTTCAGTCACTCAGTCGTGTCCAACTCTTTGCGACCCCATGAATCACACTATGCCAGGCCTCCCTGACAATCACCATCTCTCAGAGTTCACTCACACTCATGTCCATCGAGTCAGTGATGCCATCCAGCCATCTCATCCTTGGTCGTCCCCTTTTCCTCCTGCCCCCAATCCCTCCCAGCATCAGAGTCTTTTCCAGTGAGTCAACTCTTCGCATGAGGTGGCCAAAGTACTGGAGTTTCAGCTTTAGCATCATTCCTTCCAAAGAAATCCCAGGGTTGATCTCCTTCAGAATGCACTGGTTGGATCTCCTTGCAGTCCAAGGGACTCTCAAGAGTCCTCTCCAACACCACAGTCCAAAAGCATCAATTCTTCGGTGCTCAGCTTTCTTCACAGTCCAACTCTCACATCCATACATGACCACAGGAAAAACCATAGCCTTGACTAGATGGACCATAGCCGGCAAAGTAATGTCTCTGCTTTTGAATATACTATCTAGGTTGGTCATAACTTTTCTTCCAAGGAGTAAGCGTCTTTTAATTTCATGGCTGCAGTCACCATCTGCAGTGATTTTGGAACCCAAAAATATAAAGTTTGACACTGTTTCCACTGTTTCCCCATCTATTTCCCATGAAGTGATGGGACCGGATGCCATGATCTTCATTTTCTGAATGTTGAGCTTTAAGCCAACTTTTTCACTTTCCTCTTTCACCTTCATCAAGAGGCCCTTTAGCTCCTCTTCACTTTCTGCCATAAGGGTGGTGTCATCTGCATATCTGAGGTTATTGATATTTCTCCCGGCAATCTTGATTCCAGCTTGTGTTTCTTCCAGCCCAGCATTTCTCATGATGTACTCTGCATATAAGTTAAATAAGCAGGGTGACAATATACAGCCTTGACATACTCCTTTTCCTATTTGGAACCAGTCTGTTGTTCCATGTCCAGTTCTAACTGTTGCTTCCTGACCTGCATACAGATTTCTCAAGAGGCAGGTCAGGTGGTCTGGTATTCCCATCTCTTTCAGAATTTTCCAAAGTTTATTGTGATCCACACAGTCAAAGGCTTTGGCATAGTCAATAAAGCAGAAATAGATGTTTTTCTGGAACTCTCTTGCCTTTTCAATGATCCAGCAGATGCTGGCAATTTGATCTCTGGTTCCTCTGCCTTTTCTAAAACCAGCTTGAACATCAGGAAGTTCACGGTTCACATATTGCTGAAGCCTGGCTTGGAGAATTTTGAGCATTACTTTACTAGCATGTGACTAATAGAGTTTTGCCAAGAAAATGCACTGGTCATAGCAAACACCCTCTTCCAACAACACAAGAGAAGACTCTACACATGGACATCACCAGATGGTCAACACCGAAATCAGATTGATTATAGTCTATGCAGCCAAAGATGGAGAAGCTCTATACAATCAACAAAAACAAGACTAGGAGCTGACTGTGGCTCAGATCATGAACTCCTTATTGCCAAATTTAGACTGAAATTGAAGAAAGTAGGGAAAACCGCTAGACCATTCAGGTATGACCTAAATCAAATCCCTTATGATTATATAGTGGAAGTGAGAAATAGATTTAAGGGCCTAGATCTGATAGATAGAGTGCCTGATGAAATATGGAATGAGGTTCGTGACATTGTATGGGAGACAGGGATCAAGACCATCCCCATGGAAAAGAAATGCAAAAAAGCAAAATGGCTGTCTGGGGAGGCCTTAGAAATAGCTATGAAAAGAAGAGAGGTGAAAAGCAAAGGAGAAAAGGAAAGATATAAGCATCTGAATGCAGAGTTCCAAAGAATAGCAAGAAGAGATAAGAAAGCCTTCTTCGGTGATCAATGCAAAGAAATAGAGGAAAAGAACAGAATGGGAAAGACTAGAGATTTCTTCAAGAAAATTAGAGATATCAAGGGAAGATTTCATGCAAAGATGGGCTCGATAAAGGACAGAAATGGTCTGGACCTATCAGAAGCAGAAGATATTAAGAAGAGGTGGCAGAATACATGGAAGAACTGTACAAAAAGATCTTCATGACCCAGATAATCATGATGATGTGATCACTCATCTAGAGCCAGACATCTTGGAATGTGAAGTCAAGTGGGCCTTAGAAAGCATCACCATGAACAAAGCTAGTGGAGGTGATGGAATTCCAGTGGAGCTGTTTCAAATCCTGAAAGATGATGCTGTGAAAGTGCTACACTCAATATGCCAGCCAATTTGGAAAACTCAGCAGTGGCCACAGGACTGGAAAAGGTCAGTTTTCATTCCAATTCCAAAGACCTTGAGATACAGCAGTGAATTTGACCCAGTCTGCTTTGGCCACCTCATGTGAAGCGTTGACTCATTAGAAAAGACTCTGATGCTGGGAGGGATTGGGGCCAGGAGGAGAAGGGGACGACCGAGCATGAGATGGCTGGATGGCATCACTGACTCAATGGACGTGAGTCTGAGTGAACTCCGGGGAGTTGGTGGTGGACATGGAGGCCTGGTGTGCTGTGATTCATGGGGTCACAAAGAGTCGGACACGACTGAATGACTGAACTGAACTGATGCTTAATTAAGTTTGTGTCCTGAAAGGATGACTGACACTCATGTAGGTAATTGAGGTAATGCCTCAGAAGGAAAAAGACTAGGATAGAGAAAGAAGGGGAAACTAATTTACGTAGGTGGCGAACGTGCTTGTGGGGTGGGGCAGTAGGGCTGGGGCCATAAGGCTAGAGCCAAAAGAGCAAGATGTGAAGGATTAGGAGAAGCGAGACAAATGGAGAATTTCAGGCCATTTGGACCTTGTAGACCATGGTCCTGAGTTCAGATCTTAGGAATTTCCTATATAATGATATTCTGAGGTTCTGTGAGCATTCCCCAAGATTGGCTGTTGGCTCTCCCTCAGATCTCTTTATGAACTTTTCCTGTTCATTTTTTTCCCCAACAGTTTTAGCTATTGCCTTTGAGGAATATCCCATTTCCAATATATTTGTGGCCACGGCAATTTTTCTGAATAAAAGTTCTGCATCTCTCCTTTGCATGTTAGGTATTTTCTCCCTTACTGCAAGTGAACATGCTTAATGAACTAATCATCTTCCTGCCTTTCTAATCAGCTTTCTGTTATAGCTTTTCTATTTCTGTGAGCAAAGGCATTTATTTCGTAGTTACCTAACTTCAAAATTTTGGAGATTGCACCTTCTTCCCTTATCTTTGCTTCTCATTTTGTCATGTAGTAAATAGTTATTGTGCATCTAGTTTGTGCCAGGCACTGTTTTAGGCATTTGAGACACCGAATGAACAGAACAGACTGAAAGTAAATTCTTGACGAGCAAGATATTGCTGGAACATTGACAGTGAACAAGGAACATGATAAATGGTTAGGTTAGCTAGTGCATCAGAAAGCAGTGAGTGCAATGGAAACGATGGGCAGGGTAAAGGAGTTTGGGGTGCTGGGTGGGGGGAAGCAGGTAGATAGTCAGGATGTGCTTTACTTAGGTAAAGAAGGTGGAAGGGTTAGACATGTGGAATTCCAGGGGGAGAAAGATTTCAGGAAGGGAAAATACAAGTGGGAGTGCTTTTCCAATGTAAAGGCCTTAACAAAGGCATCTACCTGGGATATCAGGAATCAGCAGGGAGCCCGTTGTGGCTAAAATGGAACCAGCAAGGGCAAGAGTAAAGAGATGAGGCCCAGGATGGTGGTGCCAAGAATGGGCATCTTGAAAACTTTGATTATTAATATACATGGCATGGGTATCCTTGGAAGGTTTTGCCTTTTTTAAAAAAAAAAAATTATTTATTTATTTGACTGTACCGGGTCTTAGTTGCAGCCTGTGAACTCCTAACTGTTAGTTGTGACATGTGGGAACCTGGGTCCCCTGCACTGAGAGAATGGAGTCTTAGCCACTAGACTACTAGGGAAGTCCCCCTTGGAAGGTTTTAAGCAGAGGAGCTTCCATGTTAACAGATGACCAAGTATTTATTTTTTCCTGTAATCACTCTTGACTTTATTCCTTTTTTCTTTCTCTTTCCCCTTTTCTCTTCCCATTGCCACTTCTGCCACCTGAACTTTTAGCCTCATGCTTGCTTATTTCCTAGTCTTTCTTCCATCTGGAACTTAATCCTCAGATAAATCTTGAAACATCACTTCATGGGTCTTCATGGCGGCTCAGTGTTAAGGAGTCTGCGTACCAGTGCAGGAGACGCAAGATCAGTCCCTGATCTGGGAAGATCCCACACGTGGTGGGATCCTACATACTAAGCCAGTGTGCCACAGCTATTGAGCCTGAGCTTGAAGCCTGCACGCCACAACTACTGAGCCCACATATGGCAACTACTGAAGCCCTTGTGGCCTAAAGGCCGAGATCCACAGCAAGAGAAGCCAACACAATGAGAAGCCCGCATGTGGCAACCAAAGAGTAGCCCCCACTCTTCACAACTACAAAAAATGCTTGCACAACAACAAAGACCCAGCACAGACAAAAATAATAAATAAATAAATATTATTTTAAAATCTCACTTTCTTTTAGCCCATCTGATCAATCTTAGTTCTCCGTGTTACAAGTTAAAAATTCAGACACAAGGTGACACAAATCTTCCGTAAGCTGTTTCCCAGAGCTGCCCTGCATAGACTCTGCTCTGAATGAGCGGGGTACCCACTGCCCTCAAGCATGTGTTGGGGTTTTGTGCTTCACAACCTTTGTTCAAGCCATGCGCTGTCTCACTTCTAATGCCTTCTCTCACACCACCAGCACAGCAATCCTCCCACCAAGAACCTCTAAAAATTCTCCATCCCCTCCCTTTACCCTGCATTCATGTCACTTTTCATCAAAAATGTATCGAAGGCATATTTTGTGTGGCTGTTGTGCTGGTGCTTAAGGAGACAAAGGTGACTTAAGAGACACATGTTCGCTTCAGGAGCTGACCGTGCCACACGTGCTATGTGCTTAGCCGCTCAGCCGCGTCTGACTCTTTGCAACCCCATGGACTGTAGCCCGCCAGGCACCTCTGTCCATGGGGATTCTCCATGCCCACCTCCAGGGGATCTTCCGAATCCAGAGATCAAATCCAAGTCTCCCACACTGCAGGCAGATTCTTTATCATCTGAGCCAGCAGGGAATCCCTACAGTGCTGTGAGGGAGACAGAAAATAATAAAGGTAACACTTAGATGAGTCAACCTGGGATTTGTGTTAAGGGTTATGAGAGAAAATACATTGCTCTGTCAGACTAATTGGCTAAAAGATAGGCCCTAATTTACATGGGGATACCTAGTCTATATGCGGGTGAAGGAGTCAGAAAATAATTTCTAAGGAAGTAACATTGAAACTGTGATCATAGTGTGTTCATACTCAGTAGCCTGCCAGGCTCCTCTGTCTATGAAATTTTTCAGGCAAAAATACTGGAGTGGGTTGCCATTTTTGATTCCTAAGGATCTTTCCCACCCAGGGATCAAACTCATGTCTCTTGCATCACCTGCCTTTAAACTGAGACCTGGAGAATAAGACCCAGCCAGCTAACAGAAATGTGGCATGGCATAAGAGGAACCTTCTAAACAGAACCAACAATGTTTCAAAGTCTGAGGCCATAAAGAAGGTGGGAATATCAAAAGAAAAGCGACACTGAACACAGGCCCCTAGGCTGGGGCACTGGAAGTACGGGGACAGGGGCAGTTCTTGGGGGTTGATAGGCAGGGCTGGGGAGATACAGGCCTTGAAGGAGTGTGGTTTTAAGTGCAATGGGAAGCAACTGAAGGGTTTCAAGTGAAGGAGTGATATGATCTTATCTGTGTTTGAGACGGCCACCTGTTCATCAAAATCCATTGTTTTTCCTCGCTGGGCACACAGCCAGATTCTGTTTCCTGACTTGCTTTGCAATTGGCTGTGAGCCAGCCATGCGACTGTATCCTGCCCATGGAAGTAAGTGGTACCGGTGACATGACCAGGGCTAACTCAGAAAAATCTTCCGTGTGGGCTTCCTCCTGCTGTTCCCCCTTGGGACTGGGCAAACATGGCAGCCCGTATTGAAATGGTAGAGCCGCCGTCAGTCTGGACACCCACATGGCTTGTGGAGCAGAACCCCTACCTGGCTGACCTAGAAATATTCTGAACTTCTATGTGAGCAGGAAAGCAGCACCTGATGTTTTGAGCCTTTTCATAGTCTGTCCATTTGTTATCACATTCTAGCTTGTCTAAAATAACACCATGATTTGAAATAGTTATTTTGGCTGCTGTGCTATGTGGAAAAGTGTGAACAATAACAATGGCCAAAGTGAAATTCCTATAAGCATTAGGGAGATTTCAGCTGAAATAGATTTTTGGTGGAGAATCAAGAGCTCCTTTGACAGTGGCTTTTGCAGTAGGTTTGTGGGCAAAGAATCTCCCTAATTCGACTTTTCAAGTGCCGTTATCATTTACTGTCTGGACTTTTCAAAATATACATCACTGAATACCTTTAGGCATATATTTCATTTATTTGGCTAGATTGCCCTCAACTGGAGGGTAGGTGAACCATGTCTTTGAGAATTTTTATTTTACTAAGGTATTCGGTACAGTGCTTTAGATAAGATTTTTTTTCATTTAACTTTGCTTACATGATGAATAAAAGGGTAGGCTCTCACTAAATGGGAAGGAAATCCAAAAAGAGGGGATGTATGTGTTTGCATAGCTGATTCACTTTGCTATAGAGCAGAAACTAACACAATACTGTAAAGCAACTATATTCTAATGAAAAAAATTTTTTTAAGAAGATTTCCTGTCCTTGGAGTTATCAGAGGTTATGTGATCCAGCTTTTGCCTTGCCAATGACTCTGCCTCAACCTCATTTAAATTTCATTGTCTTCTAAGGGGAGGGTTAGATGTTTTAAATTTTATCTGTAGTGGAGAAAGTAACATCATGGGGCCTGAGATCTGAACATTTCCAATAGAGGTATGTAGAAATGATTTTTAATGGCATGTGGGCTAATCCTTCCTGCTTTCCCCATGGCTTTCAAGTGTCCCCGGTAGTCATTGCCCATTGCTAAGAGGTTGCTAGCTGCTTCAGTAACCACTGTTTACTCAGTTTCAGGTACTCATCTGGAGAATCGTTGTGATCTATGGAAAGTCTCACAATAGGAGGCAATTTCTGTAATCCAAATGAGCAATGATGAGGTCTGTAACTAAGGAAGTGGCAGTGTAGATAGATGGGAAAAGAATGGAAGAGACTTTACAGAGCAATGTGACTGAATGGATTTAGGCCCCCTCCCCCCCAAAGAAAAGACTTGAATGAAGATGAATACTGATAAACTTCAATCTGTAGACTTTGGTATATAAAACAGACTTGTGTTTCCATAATAAAGCCAGCTAACACTGCCTCCCATCAACAGTTAGTGAATGAGGCTGAACATTTCAGCCTTGGATGTAGTCCTGTTAGTTAACTTTTTATATGCTTACTATGTTTATGCTTAGTTTGCATGTGTTTTATGAACATTATCCCTGGTGGCTCAGATGGGAAAGAGTCTGCCCACAGTGTAGGAGACCTGAGTTCTATCCCTGGGTTGGAAAGATCCCCTGGAGAAGGAAATGGCAATCCACTCCAGTATTCTTGCCTGGAAAATCCCATGGACAGAGGAGCCTGGCAGACTGCACTCCATAGGGTCGCAAAGTGTCAGACACAACTGAGTGACTTCACTTTCACTATCTATGAATATTATTAACCCATCAAAAAAGTGAATTCAAAATTACTGAGAAAAAGAGATTTAAGAATATGACATTAATGCTAAAGAGATTAAAACAAAAATTGAAAAGCATGAGAAAGATGTTGGAAATTGTGTTTGTAGAGGAGATGAATCCATTAACAAGAAGGTCAAGATCTAATCAGGGCCACTTGTGAAAAAAAGCATTTTTTCATTACAGCACTAGGGGAAAAATAATTGACCAGATGAGGAAACAACTCCGGATATTGGAGTTGTGTCTGGAAGATCAACATTACTACTGAATGCCCACTAGGTCAATGTTCTTTGTGGTGAAAGGGTAGAAGTTTTTTCAAGAGGGTAAAACTAACCACTATAGAAAAGCTGTAGTAATATTTCCTTGTAAGACAAGGTGACATAAATTCAAAGGCTGTTTGAATGTGCACAGTAGTTAGGGGATGTAGAGATGGCATGTGGAGACACCAGAGCTTCTGAGAATGCCCTCTGAGGCTTACGCAGAGGGAGTGGGGGTGAGAGCATATCTAGGAGGAGAAGACAGAATAGAAAATGGGGACAGATGTGAATGCAACATAAAAGCAACAGTAATAGGCATATTTGCTGAAAACAGATGCTATGAGGCAAGGTTCACCTGCGTTTCAGGTCTGTGCTGCTTGAGCAGTAGAGTCATTAGACCAGCAATTAGAAGGGGTGGGAATCATCCCCCTCTTCCCCTTCCCTATATTCCATGAGAGTGAGTGACCTCATGTTTGAAAATAAAGAATAAGAGCCTCAGAAGAAGAAGATAACTTAGATCTGATAAATATATTCTAATAATTACAATTCCACACTAATACATTATTTTTTCAACTTTGTTTTCAAATAAATGTACTGCTATTTAAATTAATATTCCATATTAGTACATGTAATATTAATTTAATATTAATTATATTAGTCTATGTAATGTTAGATTTTATTAGACTAATTATATTCTTTGCTGAAGATGGAGAAACTCTATACAGCCACCAAATCAAGACCAGAAGTTGACTGTGGCTCAGATCATGAACTCCTTATTGCAAAATTTAGACTGAAATTGAAAAACGTAGGGAAAACTACTAGGGCATTCAGGTATGATCTAAGTCAAATCCCTTATGATTATACAATGAAAGTGACAAATAGATACAAGAGATTAGATCTGATAGAGTACCTGAAGAACTATGGACAGAGGTTTACAACATTGTACAGGAGGTAGTGATCAATGCCATCCTCAAGGGGGAAAAAAATGAAAATAAGGTGAAATGGTTGTCTTAGTAGGCCTTACAAATAGTTGAGAAAAGAAGAGAAGGGAAAGGCAAAGGCAAAAGGGAAGATATACCCATCTGAATGCAGAGTTCCAAAGAATAGCAAGGAGAGATAAGAAAGCTTTCTTCAGTCATCGGTGCAGAGAAATAGAGGAAAGTGACAGAATGGGAAAGACCAGAAATCTCTTCAAGAAAATTAGAGATAACAGGGGACATTTCATGCAAAGACGGGCACAATAAAGGACAAAAATGGTATGTACCTAACAGAAGCAGAAGGTTTTAAGAAGAGGTGACAAGAATACACAGAAGAACTGTACAGAAGAGATCTTAATGACCCAGATAACCATGATGGTGTGATCACTCATCTAGAGCCAGACATCCTGGAATATGAAGTCAAATGGGCCTTAGGAAGAAACACTATGAACAAAGCTAGTAGAGGTGATGGAATTCCAGCTGAACTATTTCAAATTCTAAAAGATGATGCTGTGAAAGTGTTACACTCAATATGGCAGCAAATTTGGAAAACTCACCAGTGGCCACAGGAATGGAAAATGTCAATTTTCACTCCAATCCCAAACAAAGGCAATGTCAAAGGATGTTCAAACTACCATACAATTGCACTCATCTCACATGCTAGGAAAGTAATGCTTAACATTCTCCAAGCTAGGTTTCAACAGTATGTGAATGAAGAATTCCAGATGTTTAAGCTGGATTTAGAAAAGGCAGAACCAGAGATCAAATTGCCAACATCTCTTGCATCATAGAAAAAGCAAGGGAATTTCAGACAAACATCTACTTCAGCTTCACTGATGACGCTAAAGCCTTTGACTATGTGGATCACAACAAACTGGAAGATTCTTAAAGAGATGGAAATGCCAGAGCACCTTACCTGCCTTCTGAGAAACTTGTATGCAGGTCAAGAAGCAACAGTTAGAAGCAGATAAGAATCAATGGACTGGTTCAAAATTGGGAAAGGAGTACATCAAGGCTGTATATTGTCACCCTGCTTATTTAACTTATATGCAGAGTTTATCATGCAAAATACCCAGCTGGGTGAAGCACAAGCTGGAATCAGGTTTGCCAGAACTATCAATAACCTTAGATATGGAGATGACACCACCCTTATGGCAGAAAGTGAAGAGGAATTAAAGAGCTTGTTGATTACAGTGAAAGAGGAGAGTGTAAAAGCTGGCTTAAAACTCAACATTCAAAAAACGAAGATCATGGAATCCGGTCCCTTCACTTCATGGCAAATAGATGGGGAAACAATGGAAACTGTGACAGACTTTATTTTCTTGGGCTCCAAAATCACTGCAGATCATGACTGCTGCCATGAAATTAAAAGATACTTGCTCCTTAGAAGAAAAGCTATGGCAACCATAGACAGCATATTAAAAAGCAGAAACATCATTTTTCCAACAAAGGTCGGTTTAGTCAAAGCTATGGTTTTTCCAGTAGTCATGTATGGATGTAAGAGTTGGACCACATAGAAGGCTGAGCACTGAAGTATTAATTGACGCTTTTGAACTGTGATGTTGAAGACTCTGGAGAGTCCCTTGGACTGCAAAGAGATCAAACCAATCAGTCCTGAAAGAATTCAGTCCTGAATATTCATTTAAAGGACTGATGCTGAAGCTGAAGCTCCAGTGCTTTGGCCACCTGATGCAAAGAGTGGACTCATTAGAAAAGACCCTGATGCTGAGAAAGATTGAAGGCAGGAGGAGAAGGGGATGACAGGATGAGATTGTTGGAAGACATTATTGACTTAATGGACGTGAGTTTGAGCATGCTCTGGGAGACAGTGAAGGACAGGAAAGCCTGGTGTTCTGCAGTCCATGGGATTGCAAAGGGTGGGAAG
Source organism: Nanger dama (assembly GCA_917880005.1). Taxonomy (NCBI): domain Eukaryota; kingdom Metazoa; phylum Chordata; class Mammalia; order Artiodactyla; family Bovidae; genus Nanger; species Nanger dama. Next base: position 17,795,331 of record CAKJTW010000001.1, read on the forward strand.
CGAATGAGTGACCGAACAACAACATTAGTATATGTTGGACTTGCCTGGTGGCTGAGCCATAAAGAATCCTCCTGCCAATGCAGGAGCCGTGGGATTGATCCCTGGGTTGGGAAGATCCCCTGGAGAGGGAAATGGTAACCTACTCCAGTATTCTTGCCTGGGAAATCCTATGGACAGAGGAGCCTGGTAGTCTACAATCCATGGGTGACAAAAAAGTCAGACATGACTTAGAGACTAAATCAACAAAATAATGATTAGTGTATGACCTTTACAATAGGAATATGAACTGTAGCTATTTGAACGTACTGTGGACTCGATACTTAATGAAGAATAAATTTCAGACAAACTATCATTTCTCTTCAACTGTAGTAGTGAATAGTATAGTCCTGGTGTTTTCTAAGTAAATCAAAGATGAAACAGAGTCATAAAAATACCAGTGAGGTGTAAGGAAGGAACTGAATATCAGATAACCTTTCCGTTCAAAAGGATGAAGCTGGAGAAGGAACAAAATATGTAAAATCATGAAATTAGATTAATATGTGCAAAATTTGAGCTAGTTCTTCAAATTAATAAATATTAGAAATATAGAGTTTCCAATGAAACTGAGGTGAATTAAGGACAGCAGTAACTATGTATGGAGTGCCCCATGGAACTCATTCTTCTCATACCATGGTGATATGATGGGAAAATATAAATAGGTTACAAAAATACTTAGCAGCAGGGAACAATAGCCCCACAATGGGTTACTATGGAAAATCAGATTTTTCTGTAAGATATGTTCCTGTAAGTTTTTTTTAGAGATAAAATGCTAAGTAGAATACATAAATGTGCTTCATCTATAGACTGATGGAATTATATTAGATTGTATGATTTTCTTATTCTTACCCTATGTAAAGCTCTTATTTTGCCTTATCTGCATGTGTGCTAAGTTGCTTCCATCATGTCAGACTCTTAGTGACCCTATGGACTATAGCCCGACAGGCTCCTCTGTCCATGGGATTTTCCAGGCAAGAATATGGGAGTAGGTGGCCATGCCCTCCTTCAGAGATCTTCCCTACCCACGGATCAAACCACATCTCTTATGTCTCCTGCATTGGCAGGTGGGTTCTTTACCAGTCGCGCCACCTGGGAAGTCCATTTTACCTTATGTAGGGAAAGAGCAAATTAACAAGATGCTGCCAGGCAGGCTCCCTCACCCCACACTCTCACGCCTCTGGCCCCATGTTCTATGAACAGTGACTTTGCAGGGTTATGTAACGGCTGGGATCACATGCACCTCACAAGGGACTCACTCGGCCATGGGCTCCTTTGTGTGGTATGCCTGTTATGAACTTCACCATGAAAGCCCTGGCTGCTGCTGCATCAGGGCTACATTGGAGTGACCCATGGTTGTGTTATATGGGTTATGTTATGGCTACATTATGGTTATGTTATGGCTGCTGCTATGGCTGCTTCTCTCCTGCCTGCTTTATCAGCCAGGAGAGAGGCTGTGTTACGGCTGCCGTGCCAGCCAGGAGAAAATAAATGTGTCTGCAATTCTTATTGTTCCTTGAGTCTTCATCCAGCCTCAGATTTCCTGCATTGCCTACCCTGGGTTCAACAAACAGTGTGAACAGCAAGACAGTTGGCATCACAAACAGGATCAACAACACCTAGGAATAAATTATTCCTTCTATATATGAATTTCTACCTTTGAATAACCGATATTTATAGTGGCTTAACCATTTTAATCTGGTGGCTCAGATGGTAAAGAGTCTGCCTGCAATGCAGGAGACGTGGGTTCGATCCCTGAGTTGGGAAGACCCCCTGGAGAAGGGAATGGCAACCCACTCCAGTACTCTTGCCTGGAGAATCCCCTGCACAGAGGAGCCTGGTGGGCTACAGTCATTGGAGTTGCAAAGAGTTGGATACAACTGAACAACTAACAGTAACTAACCAGTTTAAATTTATAACCAAAAGTGGAAAGAAAGTTCATTAGTTTTCAAAAATTGTATTCTTACCATTTAAAAAACTAAATGTAAGTTAAAGATGATAGGTATTTCTTTTAACGTAACACTTTTATGTTTTCTCTAGGCTGGAATGATAAAAAGTGATAATGACGAGTATTTCATTGAACCCTTGGAAAGAGGTAAGCAGATGGAGGAAGAAAAAGGAAGGATTCATGTTGTCTACAAGAGATCAGCAGTAGAACGGGCTCCCATAGACATGTCCCAAGACTTCCACTACACAGGTAGGCATCTTTGACAATCCTCAGTAGTTAACTGTGGTTCTAAGATATGATGAAAACAACTCTCCCATCAGTTAAGAGAATGTGATAGTCATGTGCCTTTGTATAATGTGGAAGAAGCAAAAGAAGCTTATATTTATAAATTCTGACATATGGCTTGCCATTTATAAATGCATAAGAGAAATACATATTACAGGGATTATTTTATTTCAAGGCATCGTTCTCCCAATTTGTTATTTTTTTATTTCTTTTAAGTTTTCACATTAAAATGAACTTTTCTGTAGCTTGGGTTAAAATTTCAAAGTGTGTCTTTAAGGATAATCTAAATTATGCATTATTAATATTATTTTAAAACTTTTAAAATGAGATATGTTGACACAGCAAAGAATTGCATTTTGTTTAAAGTCCAACATGATAGATAACATTTGAAAATAAGAATGCTATTTGATTTCACGTATTTTGCAAAACTTTTACAATGTAAAAGTGACAATTAGTTGAATGATTCTGTCAAATTTTATTTTTAGGTAGGCTAGGCCACTAAAGTCAAGTGAATTATTGCCTGTCAAGGTTTTCTGTTTGTTTTTAATGAGATCAGAAAGTAACTTGGTATTAAAGAGATGTTTTTATAAATTTAGTATTGAAATTCTCTTTATGGAAAATAAAGAAATAATAGGAATCTGTTTTTTAACCAAATTTCAAAGAGCCTATACAGCTGACCCTTAAATAGCACTGAGGTTGGAGTGTCAATCCTCCTTGCCCTTGAAAATCCACATATGATTTGTAGCCTCATCCCTTACATGTGGGTCCTCTATATCTGAGGTTCCCTATCTTCGGATTCAACCAACTCTGGATTCAACCAACTAGGAATCAGTGGATCATACAATATGGTAGTATTTACTGTAGAAAAAAATCCACTTAGAAGTCGACCCAGGTAGTTCAAACCCCTGTTGTTCAAGGGTCAACTGTATTTTCTTTTGTAAGGCTAACTTTCTAAATTAAAGGCAATGGAAATTTCCCCTAGGGAGATGTCAGGGATACAGATAATCTTCTTAATTTAGCAGCCATCTGTCTTCTAGATTAATGATACCTTCTGAGAGTTGTTGCCTAGTTATTAGTCTGAGGTTCAGATGCCACCATCTTCCTTTTATATGTGGTATTAATTGAAATAGTACCATTTAAAATGCATTTAAAATTAATATGGCCTGAAAATTTTTTGAGAAATTTCTGATTTGAAACAGTAGATCTGTATTAACAGATGCAGTGCTATGAAATGTATATCTATCCCAGGGGTCACTGTGGTATCATAGGAAGGAATTACACTCTGCAGTTAGAGAGACATAATAATGATAATAAGTAATAATAATAATGTGAGTACAGCTCTACCACATAAGTTGTTAGATTAGTAGTTAACATTTTGGAGCCTCAGTTTCTTTATCTGTGAGCAGAGATCAGAATGTTGTGAATGCATTACCATTAATTCTCATTATAAATATCTTCATGCTTTAGAAATGCTAATCTAACTCAAAAGATGGTTATATCAAAGGGTAGATAGTAGGATACAGTGCTTTTTCTATAATCCTGATTGTTGTGTGTTAAAAGTAATATCTTTTTGAAGCAACAAACATCTTTTAGAAAAGCATAGCCCCACAGACTATAGAATGGTCTCGGAGGACTGGAAACCAGATTAGTCTCTATGACTGTCCTCCTCTGCTCCATCTATCATACTGTAGTTTCACCAAACTGTACCCTGCTCCTCCACTGCAGTCTCTGAAGATATCTATTTCTATAAATAACAGTCTTTGGTGCTTTCCAATAGTCTGATATCTGTAGGGGAAGAGAGATTTTTTTTTTCTTGAAATAATAAAATTGTAAGAAATATAACATTTAATACCTATTGTATTTTTAGATCTTAAATTAGACAAAATAATTCAGGAGTCAAGGTATATACATTTAAAAGAATCGGATATAATTAATTTGGGACATTATTTTAGGAGACCATTAAAAGTATAAATTCCAGTAGCATCAGTATCAGTATACTCAGATTATATGAGGAATTTTTTAAAAGACAGACTCTGAAAACAGTTTTCCAGTTGTGAATAGAGGATTCAGTTCAGTTCAGTTAGTCAGTCGTGTCCGACACTTTGAGACCCCATGAATCACAGCATGCCAGGCCTCCTTGTCCATCATCAACTCCCCGGAGTTCACTCAGACTCACACCCATCAAGTCGGTGATGCCATCCAGCCATCTCATCCTCTGTTGTCCCCTTCTCCTCCTGCCCCCAGTCCCTCCCAGCATCAGGGTCTTTTCCAATGAGTCAACTCTTCAAATAGAGGATTACTTTATAGTAAAAAGTAAGCCACAACCTGGGGTAATATATTTTGGAAAGGTTTTCAACAGTCATGGGTCAAAGCAAAAGGGATTCCTTTGTTAACTCTCAGTTACCTTAAAACTGGAACCAAAATAGAGCCATTCAGTTCTCTTAGAATATTCCATGATAAACCTTAGTATGAACTTCACAATTTTATTTTCTTATTTATGTAGTTCCTATTGAACTGAGTTGCTGGTGCTAGCAATTTACATCCTTTGGAGAGTCTTAAATTGTAATGATATATTTTAAAAGTGTAAATATCTTCCTAGGGTAAATAGAGATTCAAATTTAGAACCTGAAATAATTTTCCAAGTGAAAATTAAGAATATATTTTTATAATTCATTCCATCATTCTGAAATGTAAAATTAAACAGAATTATAAAGATGTATTGGTTTATAAATGAAAACTATAGTATGATATAAAATAGTAATTTGGGGGTCAATATAGGATGTTGTTCTAGGAGATACAAGATCTCTCTTTAATGAGTTATAGGAAGAGGAATAAAATATGTAAGATAAGCCTTCCTCAGAAAGAAATGTATTTGAGGGCCACAGTCTTCATAAATTTCTTTAATAGGCTAATATAAACACTCATCAGGAGGAGTTTTGATCATAAGCAAGGCACTTCTATCCCTTTACAGCTTCATCAGTGAGGCCCTTGTAAATAAAAACTCTGCTGTTATTTTGCTAGTCATCACACATTGCCTGGCCACATTTCTTGCTTTGTCGGTTTAGCAGTTCAGAAATGCCATTCATTTGAGGTCTGTAGTTTGCTGCAAGTGTTCTAAGTTAAAACCAATTATGACATGAACTAGGTAAGGGGTAGTGAATTGGAAAGAAGGAGCCAAACTGGGTTGAGATTGAAGTAAAATAGATGGGGTTATTTGACAGAGTATTTGTTGGGGTAGTGAGAGAGGAAGAGTGATTATGGATGACTCAGAATCCTAATCTGGAAGACTATAGAGAATTCTGTTTCCAGGATTCAGGTATTTCAAATGAGAAGTTGGAATAGACTTGATGAAGAATGCCATGTGAGAATAATTTTGGATATATTAATTTTGAAGATCCATTGTGACAGTAAGTGCTCTAAAAAATTCATAGGATATTTTCAAAATCATGTCCCAATGTCAATGCATGACTGTTATATACCTGTTGCAGTGGGGATGGGTAGAAGTGATCTTAGGAGTCAGATATTGGCTCACGGTTGCTTAGAATGTCTCTGCTTGCCTTTTACTCTTTCATTTCTAACTCCGTATCAGTGAGGATCAGAAATTGAACATCATACAACTTTGGGAACCCATGAAAGATCTTTGCTACCTATGAAGATTATGTCCTTAAAAACAAACAAAAAAAGAAAAAAAAGTATGGTTCTACCATACTCAAGAGCCCTAAGGTATTCCACTTGACTGAAAGCAAATATTTATTCTGATTCTTCATCTTTAAAAATATTTACCTTGGTTTCCATTAAAAGTCACAGCTTTGAACCTGTTGAGATGAAAGATTATATAGTACAATTCAACAACAACATCAGCAAATCCTCTGTCATTCCCAAATATTGCACAGATTTTCTTTCCTTGACCCTTGAAGAGGTTATATTATTTTGAAATGTGGAAAAATATAAATATCTGTTTAAAAATATATTGAACTTGAACTTATAAAGTCACAAATACAGTGCTCTGTTCTAGAATTAATCTTTCAAGAATAAGACCTAAAACAGTTTTATATTTGGCAATATAAATAATAGCTTCCAGTACAGAACTGGCAGGTATTCACAACACATACCACACCCAGGTTCTGGCAAAGAATACCATCCTTTTCATTAAATGACAAATATAAACTTGGCATGCTTATGATAAAGAAACTTGTCTACTTCATCATGGGGGAGAGTTGAAGTTACTTCTTTTTCTGATTTCTGCTTTGGGAGTATGGAAATTACATCCATTTTTGGCATCTTTAATTTGGACAAAGTTGTTTTATATATTACTGATTTGAATTTTACTTGGTAAAAACATGGCTAGTAAACTCTTAAAGGGTCATAAAATTCACCACCACTGTTTAAATTAGTCATCAGTCTAAACCCAGATAAAAAGGAAAGTACATGTCTGATCATCTCTTAAGAATGTCTGCATTGTCATCAATGAGTAGTTTGTTTTAGATGGTCTATTTTTCTGGGGGGTGGGGTAGACTGTACTTGTATGACATCACTCAGCTCCTCATAATTTTCTTCTTAATCTCTAGGCCCTTAGGCTTCTCCCCTCAAATTGCACACTATTCACTCACCAGAAGCTTTGTGTTAAAGTAATTTTTGTAATTACTTCCTACCAGTGGGAAACAAGGAATAGTAAGCCTTTATCTCCTAGCTTCCTTTCAGGATTTTCCTTTTCCTGCATGAACCCAAGTGCTTGTGGTGCTGGTGTGGTTGTCATGGTGCTGTGAAGGAGCGTCTTTGTCCCAGGTGGGAAACATGTACAAGTCAGAAATGATTTGGGAGTTGCTCCTGGTTGCCAGGGAATGGAACTATGAGACAAGAACTAGAATAATGGGAAGACTATTCCTTATTTTAGTGACACTAGGAACTTCCTAGGCACAGAGTCCTTCCTTGATCTGTAGACACATCAGTAGGTGCTGTAACCCTTTGTATTTGGAAGTTCTCATGACCTATGCCCTAATCAAGGAGAAACTTTGGTGGGCATTGTAACCCGCACACACACACACACACAAATCAAACAAGAGAATTTAACTTTTGCAGATGTTTTCTTATGAATGAAGCCAGAAAGATAATATTACTAAATCATTAAGTTCTGTTAGTAGCAAATATTCTTTTAGGTAGATGTTAAATGATAAAATTTTCACAGCTGCATAGTTTAGTCTATAACATAATTTAAGGGTCAGCTATTTGTCAGAGCAACTCTCGTTGGCTTCACATAGAAATACTGATGATGCCTATGGGATTCCTTTTCAGGTTGGTTTCTTTATGTTTCATAATCTAGGTACTTATAATAATTATTGACAAAAGGAGGCAATTGAAGATTGAATTATTATATAAAGTAATCAGGAAGCAGAGTGAAGATTGAATGAGCTTTCAGATGTGAAATATGAAAGATAATACTTTATTTCCCTTATTAACATGTCTTACTGGGCCTATTCTATCTCTTCATGAATAGGTACAATGAAAGGAGTGTTTATATAGACCAGACTTAAAGTGCACAAAATATAAGTCCATATTTTTTCTAATAAGGTATTGAATATGGAAATACACAACTGGCGTTGACAATTCAAAGTTGCTGGATTACTATCAAAATTTAAGAGACGTTGATTCAAATTGTTTTTTTGTTTGTTTGGTTTTCTTCTCATCTTTCACAACTATTATAACCACTTATATGCTGTTCCACATTAACCTGTTCTTTTGGTTTTGTGCTAAGTGAAAAGTGAAGTTGCTCAGTCGTGTCCAACTCTTTGTGACCCCATGGACACCAGGCTCCTCCATCCATGGGATTTTCTAGGCAACAGTACTGGAGTGGGTTGCCATTTCCTTCTTCAGGTAACTTTCTGACCCAGGGATCGAACCCAGGTTTCCCACATTGTAGACAGACGCTTTCTATCTGAACCACCACCTGATCTTAGCCAAAAGGCTGAGAAGCAATTTGTGCTATTTGTTCATTATTTCAGAGCTCTGATTAATAATACCAAGCATCTTAAGATTTTGTGTATATTCTTGTCCAAAGGATAGTCTTTAAGTGTTTTTTAGATGCTACCTGAAATAAGCTAATACTCAAGGCTTATATCTCTTAAATGTGATTTATAGATTTATGTGTGGTTTTTCAATGTTAAAAATAAAGTCTGTGTGGGACTAAACCTTTTTACATTCTAAATTCAGTCATCTGCTTCAGCAGGTTTTGTTTTCACGTTTTCGGTTTTATCAGGTCTTACCTCGCATACTCAGAGGAAAAAAGCAATGTTTAAACCCCTTTTGGTGAGACAAATGAGTGATAAAAGCAGACTCTTGTTATGTCCTGTGCTCTGTACTAGTAAAATGTCATTGGACAGCCTTTAGGTAACAAGAAATTAAGATATTAGGACAGCTTTTAAATATCTCCATTCCCATTTTTGGATGATGTATGCAGATAAAGTCAATATAGGAATTTTATGCAAGTAAACATTGCCCCTTCTCATTCTGTGATGCTGGGGTTGGCTTTTGAATCCAGTAGGAAGTCCAGAGGAAATCAGCGCTAGCTATAGTAGACGCACCTTCCAATTTATGTTTAAAGGGGATACAATCAATTTAATCAGGTTAGTACATTGATTTTGTCTCTTCAGCATCTTTCTCTTATCTGTGATGATGCAACATTTGAAAAGTCAGAGGAAGTATTTGTAGTTGTTATAGGGGTTGCTATCATTTGAACTCCCTGGGCATTTTTAAAACACTGTCACTCCCTGGTTCTTTTCCACTTAAATTTATGAAAGACGTATTCTAATATCCTGTTATTTCAGACTTCTACAAATTATTAATGAACTTTCGTGATATACCTAGGAATTATTTCTGTAGACTTGAGATCTATAAGCTTTGATGTTGGACAAAATCCAACCTTTTGTCCAAATCCATCTGGGTGGTTATTATATTAACCACCTGGATTTTTATTCTTGAGCAAAGTCCCAACTTTTTTGGATTTTTCGTCTCTCTTAGTTATAAGGCCCAGTTATAATGAGACTCAGAGATCAACGCATAGCATCTAGTAGCACCTCACTCCGCTCTATTTCTCCTCTTGTGACCTTATGACAACTTTGATAAAGTAACTCAAATAATCTGAATTAAATTCAAGTTTTGTATTCTGAATAGAAATTAAGGAACTGGGAAGCCAAGAGTTTATTTAAGTAGTAGGAATTTTGAAATTGGACCTTCCTTTTATTAATAGAATGGTGACTTTGTAGCACATATTGGAGGGAAAAGAAGAAAAAGAAAAGCAGAGATATTCCAAATGCAGAAAGCATCACGTTTTGATTTCGTTCAGAAGTTTTAGATGTTAGCTGGTATGTGGGCTTCTTTCGCTGGCTGAGTGGGCCTCATTGGACTGATATTCCTGGTCTGCCTGGCCACTGTGGGACCTACTGGCATTCAGTGCTGGGCTTTCTCAACCGGACTCCATCTGCTCTCAGGGATGCAGCAGACCACCCTCCGCTCTGGCTAGGACTAATGTTTCCCCAGCCCATGTGACCTGCCCACAGCTTCTGTGTGTGAGCACATCATGGTGGTTCAGCAGTCCTTTATGACAGGCTCCCGGGAAACTCAGATCATGCTATTTTTCAGTTCAGTTCAGTTGCTCAGTTGGGTCTGACTTTTTGCAACCCACAGACTACGGCACACCAGGCTTCCCTGTCCATCACCAACTCCCAGGGCTTGCTCAGACTCATGTCCATCGCGTTGGTGATGCCAATCCTACAGCATAGGAACCAAGGGGTGCTGTGGCTTCCTTGGATACAACTGGATGTGCTAGGAAGTTAAGTGTTCTCCTTCCAGTGTCCCCAGAATAGAGCGGGAGAACAGGCTTAGGTCATTGGAGGTCCTCAGTGATCTGTGTGTTTTAGCGCTGTGCCCCTTCTTTTGAGATTTTGCCTTGAAGGGAGCTGGGAAGAAATCAGAATCACTGTGTCCTCTCCATACGCCATCCAGAATCAGAAGGGCCAAGCTTGCCTTTTTATTCCTCTAATTAAATATTTTTTCCTCACTACTCTAGCCTTATGATTAAGACTAACAATGACCAGGACTTTCTCTTATAGGAGGAAAACATAAAAACAGAACAAAACAAAAAATCCCTCTGTATTGTGGTCTCCAGGTCTAGCACTGATATGTTACATGAGAGATATGAAGATTTAGAAAATTAATTTTTTCTTAACCTACAGATCTCTTAATTTTGAAAAACCTTATTTGAACTGCAGAAGTTGAATGTCAAGTCTCTTTATATTTTTGGTGCAACAATCCTAGTATCTAACAGCTACTTTCCTTTCCTTTCCCAGTCTTCCAGCTAGAGTTTGGGGGTCATTAGCAAGTTATCCATGCATGAAGGCAGAGAAGAATAATTATATTTTTAAAATATCATTGCCATGTCACAGATTACTCTATTTCTGGGATTCACATTGCTGTAGTTGCAAAAACCATATATATCAAAGGGTTGTTGAAAGAGCTTTTGTTAGAATCTTGTCTCCTCTGACTATATACATGTAATTTGGGATGAAGAATAATAAGATAGCAAGTACAAAATAGCAAAAAAAAAAAGAACACACAAAAAACCAAACAGGATTAAAATGAAATTGATGTCAGAAAAAATAAATATTATCTTTATAACCCAAGCATACCTTACCTCATGACTTGTAATCTAAAATGAATCACAGATACAGTTTGGACATCCTGAGTCATCAGGAGAAACTTGGAATTTTCAGTTTTCCAGTGTCTGTATATATAAATTTGGAATCTTACTCTTGCTTGATAGTTATTTGCTTTTTCTAACTAATATCTGAAAATATGGAATTTTATCTCAAATTCTATAATACTTGTGATTAAAAGAAGATACCAAATTTATTCTCCTTGTGAATATAGAATCCTGATGTTTTCTTTCTGATATGATTAAAACAAGAAGTGACTTTTATGCAAATTAGAGAACAGTAGCATAAATATAGTCCTCAGAAGCCCAGTTACTTACTTTTGCAGATTTTTCTAACTTTTGGTCCAGAGATAGAATAATGGTGTTGAAAGTGACAGAGGTACCATGTCCAGCCATCCTTCAGTACAAATAGGGAGGTCATCTGTTTTAGTCTTCTTCAGTTCTTGGCAATAACAAAGGAAAAATTAATAAGAACAGTCATGAAGGCAGTCCCTTAACTTCGGTCCCCAGCTCCAGTAACTATAGCTTAAAAAGAACAACTTAAATGTGATAGACAGCAGAAAAACCAATGGGAGGGGGAAACTATAAGTGCTCAGTATTTAATCCATTGAGAATACCCCTTATCTTTCCATGAATAAAGACAAAATATAAGTGGTTATTTTAGAAAACGTATTTTGATATAAGAACATGTTGCGTTAAGATGGGATCACACACATTCTCTGTTCCACCCCTTTGCACACATACTTTAACCCCACCTAAATGGCCATTCCTGTGAAAGGTATTTCATAGCCAAAGGAATACAGTCCAACTGTGTTAAATTTCTTAGAGTAAAGTTAGCCAAGGATATCCTGTAAAAACAGACTCAAGCATTTGAATATGATCTCTTGAGCCAGTTTTAAAATTAGATCTTCAAACTGGGTCTTTAGAACACTAAAGAAATGTGAAAATCTAAGCAGTGACTTTTTTTTGATACAAGAGTACTAACATGTATCTTTTAAGCAATCTTTACTATTATCTGTCTCACAGAGAAGGGGGAAAAGCTCACATTTTTCAGCTAGTTCATTAGAAAACTATCAGATGGAATATGTGTCTACAGCTTATGCCTTCACAGGGTATGCAGACACAATGCATAATTGTTAATGGTGAGTTTTAGGCTAACATGTAGCCTACTATTGATACAATATATATTATTTTTATTTATTATAGGGTACTTAACATGTGCTTTCCCATAGAGTATAATATACTTCTATAAGTAAGTAAGTATTAGTTGCCCAGTTCAGTTCAGTTCAGTCGCTCAGTCGTGTCCGACTCTTTGCGACCCCATGAATCGCAGCACGCCAGGCCTCCCTGTACATCACCATCTCTCGGAGTTCACTCAGACTCACATCCATCGAGTCTGTGATGCCATCCAGCCATCTTATCCTTGGTCGTCCCCTTCTCCTCCTGCCCCAAATCCCTCTCAGCATCAGAATCTTTCCAATGGATCAACTGTTCGCATGAGGTGGCCAAAGTACTGAAGTTTCAGCTTTAGCATCATTCCTTCCAAAGAACACCCAGGGTTGATCTCCTTCAGAATGGACTGGTTGGATCTCCTTGCAGTCCAAGGGACTCTCAAGAATCTTCTCCAACACCACAGTTCAAAAGCATCAATCCTTCAGCGATCAGCTTTCTTCACAGTCCAACTCTATACATGACTACAGGAAAAACCATACATACATGACCACAAGAAAAACCATAGCCTTAACTAGACGGACCTTAGTCGGCAAAGTAATGTCTCTGCTTTTGAATATGCTACCTAGGTTGGTCATAACTTTTCTTCCAAGGAGTAAGCATCTTTTAATTTCATAGCTGCAGTCACCATATGCAGTGATTTTGGAGCCCAAAAATATAAAGTCTGACACTGTTTCCACTGTTTCCCCATCTATTTCCCATGAAGTGATGGGACCAGATGCCATGATCTTCATTTTCTGAATGTTGAGCTTTAAGCCAACTTTTTCACTCTCCTCTTTCACCTTCATCAAGAGGCCCTTTAGCTCCTCTTCACTTTCTGCCATAAGGGTGGTGTCATCTGCATATCTGAGGTTATTGATATTTCTCCCGGCAGTCTTGATTCCAGCTTGTGTTTCTTCCAGCCCCTCGTTTCTCATGATGTACTCTGCAGAGAAGTTAAATAAGCAGGGTAACAATATACAGCCTTGACGTACTCCTTTTCCTATTTGGAACCAGTCTGTTGTTCCATGTCCAGTTCTAACTGTTGCTTCCTGACCTGCATATAGATTTCTCAAGAGGCAGGTTAGGCGGTCTGGTATTCCCATCTCTTTCAGAATTTTCCACAGTTTATTGTGATCCACACAGTCAAAGGTTTTGGCATAGTCAATAAAGCAGAAATAAGTGTTTTTCTGGAACTCTCTTGCATTTTCGATGATCCAACAGATGTTGGCAATTTGATCTCTGGTTCCTCTGCCTTTTCTAAAACCAGCTTGCACATCAGGGAGTTCACGGTTCACGTATTGCTGAAGCCTGGCTTGGAGAATTTGGAGCATTACTTTACTAGCATGTGAGATGAGTGCAATTGTGCGGTAGTTTGAGCATTCTTTAGCATTGCCTTTCTTTGGAATTGGAATGGAAACTGACCTTTTCCAGTCCTGTGGCCACTGCTGAGTTTTCCAAATTTGCTGGCATATTGAGTGCAGCACTTTCACAGCATCATCTTTCAGGATTTGAAACAGCTCCACTGGAATTCCATCACTTCCACTAGCTTTGTTTGTGGTGATACTTTCTAAGGCCCACTTGACTTCACATTCCAAGATGTCTGGCTCTAGATGAGTGATCACATCATCATGATTATCTGGGTCATGAAGATCTTTTTGTACAGTTCTTCCGTGTATTCTTGCCACCTCTTCTTAATATCTTCTGCTTCTGTTAGGTCCATACCATTTCTGTCCTTTATTGAGCCCATCTTTGCATGACATCTTCCCTTGATATCTCTAATTTTCTTGAAGATATCTCTAGTCTTTCCCATTCTGTTCTTTTCCTCTATTTCTTTGCATTGATCGCTGAAGAAGGCTTTCTTATCTCTTCTTGCTATTCTTTGGAACTCTGCATTCAGATGCTTATATTTTTCCTTTTCTCCTTTGCTTTTCACCTCTCTTCTTTTCACAGCTATTTGTAAGGCCTCCCCAGACAGCCATTTTGCTTTTTGCATTTCTTTTCCATGGGGATGATCTTGATCCCTGTCTCCCATACAGTGTCACGAACTGATTCCATAGTTCATCAGGCACTCTATCTATCAGATCTAGGCCCTTAAATCTATTTCTCACTTCCACTGTATAATCATAAGGGATTTGATTTAGGTCATACCTGAATGGTCTAGCAGTTTTCCCTACTTTCTTCAATTCCAGTCTGAATTTGGCAATAACGAGTTCATCATCTGAGCCAGTCAGCTCCTGGTCTTGTTTTTGTTGATTGTATAGAGCTTCTCCATCTTTGGCTGCATAGACTATAATCAATCTGATTTCGGTGTTGACCATCTGGTGATGTCCATGTGTAGAGTCTTCTCTTGTGTTGTTGGAAGAGGGTGTTTGCTATGACCAATGCATTTTCTTGGCAAAACTCTATTAGTCTTTGCCCTGCTTCATTCCACATTCCAAGGCCAAATTTGCCTGTTACTCCAGGTGTTTCTTGACTTCCTACTTTAGCATTTCAGTCCCCTATAATGAAAAGGACATTTTTTTGGGGTGTTAGTTCTAAAAGGTCTTGTAGGTCTTCATAAAACCGTTCAACTTCGGCTTCTTCAGTGATACTCGTTGGGGCATAGACTTGGATAACTATGATATTGAATGGTTTGCCTTGGAAACGAACAGAGATCATTTTGTCATTTTTGAGATTGCATCCAAGTAGTGCATTTCGGACTCTTTTGTTGACCATGATGACTACTCCATTTTTTCTGAGGGATTAGTTGCCCAGCCTTGTCCAATTCTTTGTAACCCCCATGACCCCCTGCCAGGCTCCTTTGTCCATGGAATTCTCCAGGCAAGAATACTGGAGTGGGTGGCCATTCCTTTCTCCAGGGGATCTTCTCAACCCAGGGATTGAACCTGGGTCTCCTGCATTGCAGGCCAATTATTTACCATCTGAGCCACCCGGGAAACCCATATTTCCAAGATTGATAAAGATACATACCAAGATTGATTCTTTTAAATGCAATTAAACTAATAAGTTACAAAATTAGCTTTTTAATAACTGATCTAGGAAACATGTTCAGTTACTTTAGAGATACCAGTGAAGGCTGAAGTGCTTGAGGGACTTCAGGCTGATAGTGAAGGATGCCTGGAAGTGATGACTGGGAAGAAAGGAAGACAATCCTAAGGAACCAAGACGAAAGTTGAGGTAGAGACATAATAGTGATGATGTGATCATGACATTATTATTAATAACTAAAATTAGAAAACACACATATATAATCATGTTATCTCAAGGATTTTTTGTTTGTTTGTTTGTTTGTTTTTATATAATAACTAATTCAACCAGATTGATTCAGTGTCTTAGCTGCTATTGATTGGCAAACATGTTTTTCTTTAGTATAGTTTTAGCCCAAAGGCTTCCCAGTAAGTGGCTTTGTGACCCATATTTAACATTACAAAATTTTAAGTAACATGCCCAACAGAATGTCTTACGCTATCCCTGAGCCCTACTTAATCTCTGAGCAGTGTTCAGGGATGGGGCAGAGATAAGGGTTCTCTGTTACATGCATTGTTTAGTTTTTAAATTATTATACAGAAAAATAATTTATCATGGAATAATTATAAACAGTCTGACTCACTGGGAAAGACCCTGATGCTGGGAAAGATTGAACACAAAAGAGGAAGGGGATAGCAGAGGATGAGATAGTTAGATAGCATCACCAACTCAACAGACATGAATTTGAGCAAACTCCGGGAGACCATGAAAGACAGAGAGACCTGGCGTGCTGCATTCATGGGGTCATAAATAGTTGGACGTGACTTAGCGACTGAACAACAACACGCATCCAAACTCAGTGTGCTTCAAAACTAATGTTACATGTCCATCTTTATTAGAAGTAAAAAGAAATTTTTGTGCCCGGCCAGATGTAACTTTGGAAGAAACATCTAATGTAGTTAAATAAGCTTCCTTATTGTGTCCCTTGTTTGTTATTACTCTTTTTGGAATATATTCTTGTCACCTCTCTTTAGTGTTTATTATCCAGCTTGAGGGTCATTTTTTAAAAATGAAAGTGTTATTTTTTTCCCTGTAATTTCATAGTTCTTAAAAGTTCATTTCTACTCTTTGCCATATACCATCTTATAATATGAATTATTTCCTTGATTTATTGAGATCTGTTTTTCAGCTCCTGGTATTTCATTTATTTTCAAAATAAATAACACAACTTTTATTGATAAACTATGCTGCTCTATTTTGATTTTTACTCCCCTTTACCTCCTTGTGGCCTTAGAATCTCCCTTTGGGTTTCATGACTAGCGTCTTACTTGGATTTATTTCTTAGCCTCCTTCCTTTATAATTTTTCCTCTTCCCATCCTTTTCATGTAAGTCTCCCTCTTCTTTCTCATGTCTTGTACCATTGGTGATCTTTGGGAGAATTGCATGGTCATGTATATCATCTACCTTCCTCTTGAACTCCAAGACTATATATTCAACAACTTTTTAGCCACCTGCACTTAGATTTCCCACAAAGACCTTTAACTCAATATGGCCAACACTGAACTTGTCTTTAACCATCAACCAGTTCCTAAACTGCTCCTTGATTCTCATATTAGATTTTAGTCTTAGTGAATGGTATTGATATCCACCCAGTTAATCCTTCTGATTTCCATATCCTTTATCTAGTTGGCAAACGAGACCAGCAAGTTAATCTACCGAGGAAACTCAAGATAGCCCCTTCAGTCTCCAATTTGCTACTTTTGCTCAGAACCTAATAGTTTTCTGTTTTGAATACTGCAGGAGTCCCTTGACTGTTCTCCAATTCTAAACCCAGGTCACCTTGGTCCTACTTTCTTGTTTGTCCTTAGATATGGTAGGCTGCATATCTCTTTCTTTTAAGATGTTGGAATGTGTCTTTATATCAAGCTTTAGCTGGTAACCACTAGACCATCTTTTTGAGAAGAGAATAAATGTCTGCCTTCAGTTTTGTAGAATCTGAAAGCTAGATAATATTTATCTCGTATACGAGACTCAATGAAATGAGATAATTAACTTCAACTTCTAGCACACATGGTTTGGCTGTTTTAATTCGTATATTACCTCTTATTTTTATCTAATCTCATCCAAAAAACTCTTGAGAAGAAAGATTACAATTTTATTTTAATTTTAAAGATTTATTTTAATTTTAAATATTAAAAGCTTCAAGTTTCTTATCTATAATAATTTAAGGGAGGTCAACTTTTTCATAACTGGCATTGTATGTGATTGAAATAGGGCCTACCATTAACACATATCAGAGGAGGAAAGTAGAAAATACTTTGAGAAAATGTTCAGTCTCTTAAAAAGTCATTGTTCTCCAGATACTTCCAGAAAGATCTGAACAGAATTTTTTTCTAAAGAAATTGTACTCTGATAAAGAAGACTTGCTTAATCTGCAAGGACATCAATAGGTCTAAAAGCTTCTTAAATTTAATTTTCTATATATGTATATATTTGTGTTGTCCCTTCTCTCCCAGAGAGGTTTCATACCTTGCAAAGGATTTTTGATAGGGTCCATTATTTTAAAATTGGCGGTGTGGAAACTGTTCTCAAACTGTTTTAATTCTCTTTGAGTAACTCGATATGCTCTCCCAAGCTATTTATATACATATACTGAGAACTAAAAGGGTGAGCAGTGCATCTTCCTTATAAAATGACTATGTTGCCCTAACGCTTCGGACTTTTAGTATAAGAATATTAATTGAAAAATATACCTATCCCTCAGTAAAAAAAAAAAAAAAAAAGTAACCTTTTTTGCCCTTTTAAATGTACTCTAGTCCAGTAGTACCTTCTGGCTAAACATAAAAATGATATGTTTCAGTGGGAGGGAAACGTATTGCAGTATGCTTCCTTTTCAATAATGCAAAATATAAAGAAAGATATGGCACCTCTTCCAACACATAGGATACATTTGTATCTGAAGAAATACAGGAAATGTGTGCCATGAAAATGATAATGCTTTGGATGAAGGGATCTTCATTATCTCAACCAACAGTGGTCTTCAGAAGCAATGACATCATTGTTGCTTCACTGACTTCAGAATTCAGGCAAGAGCCCGAAGCTGAAGAACTCAGGCAGCCTCTTTGTCAGACGTGGTACAGAAAGAAGACACAAAGAGCCTCCCTTTGAATCATGGCAGGCTTTGCGACTCCTTTCTTGGCTCTTTGTGAAAGCACATGACTGGGCTTGTAGAAGATTAACCCCCTTAACATTTCTGTAAAAAAATTAAACAGATGCAAAGTAGCTCCATCACCTTTTTTTCCTCTCTGTTGTGAATTCAGTATTATGGTGGGCAGTGAATTATTTTGAATTCCCTCAGAGAGGCCAGAGCAGTCAATGGGGACTGGTGAATGAGGGCCTTCTGAAGGGCTCAGTTGTGGGTTTTCTTGGGCTTTCACTGTTCTTTTTAGCATTATTCCTCTGAAAGAGTTCCCTCGAAGAGTGGGGTCAGTCTAGAGACCTTTATAGTGCTTGAAGTAATCCACCCTCTAATCTGTTCCTTCCTGTGGGAAAATCAGTGTAAAAAAAAAAGAGGGTGAGCTAGTATTTACATCCAGATATGGACTGTTTAGACTATTTGCTTTTAATTTAGTACTGTTCTTTGCATGAAAATAGCGTGATTTCAACTTCAGTTCTTTAATAAAGAAAAAAATTCCAAAAATTAATTCATGGATTACCGACTTCACTTTCACTTTCACTTTCACATGCTGTCCTTGATACTTTTAACTAGTCGTGTGTCAAAGCTGATGAGTTGATCTTCTTAATTTTTAACTCTGTTTCTTCCCCTGAATTACAGTTTCATTAATCCAGCAGCTATTACATATTTCTTAAAATAAGTATGTGGTATTTTATTGTTTTGAGAGATAAATGATCTTTACATCTTTGTTACATTTCCCTGGTTCTGAGTTTATTTATATATTTTATATATGGAAATCATTGATTATATATCTTGTCATGATATGTCAAAATGCTCTATTTGAGGGGTAGCAAGATTTAGCTCTTGACTTTTCATGGCAAAACTGGTGACAGCGATAAGACAAACAATATTTCTTTTGGGAATGGGACAGTAATTGGAAGATGGGATGATGAGAGAAGATTTTTGCATGCTTTTTACTGTTGAATTTGTTTTAGGGGTGGAACTGTGGATGATTCATTTCTTTTTGCTCTGGTTGCAACATTTCTTTTTACAGTTATCATAAAATGTTTTTGTAATAAGAGGAAAAAGAACAAAGTTTCTTCTATTTTAAAATTTGAACATCAGCCACCCTTTTTTCTTTCCGTATGACAGATGCAGACACTGGGCAAGTACTGGGCTTATGGGGGAGGCAGGCAGCTGGTGGTTAGGGGGTGCAAGTGCCAGAGCCCATCACTTGGAGGTGGGTCTTGGGGAGATGCTGGCAAGACCTCTTAGGATGCTGAGAGAGTCACATGGACAGTTTCAAAGCTCTGATCAGGGTTCACACTAAGTGCTCTGTAATACGAGCGATTATTATTATTGACTAGCAACATCTTCCCTGGGTGTTCTGAAACTCCAGTACTTTGGCCACCTCATGCAAAGAGTTGACTCATTGGAAAAGACTCTGATGCTCGGAAGGATTATGGGCAGGAGGAGAAGGGGACGACAGAGGATGAGATGGCTGGATGGCATCATCGACTCGATGGACGTGAGTCTGAGTGATCTCCGGGAGATGGTGATGGACAGGGAGGCCTGGCGTGCTGCGATTCATGGGGTCGCGAAGAGTCAGAAACGACTGAGTGACTGAACTGAACTGAGCAACATCTTCACTACACTCAACACATTTGATAGCTTCACTCTGGGGGGGGACCAAAAGCATGATGTAAGATAGCAAGTTCCAATATCTTTTACCAATAGCCATCATAGATCAGATAACCACCCCTTCCCCAGCCTCAACCTCCCAGGGCTGGCAAAGCAAAATTATGGACAAACCTGGAGGAAGACTGGCTCTGAATCACATAGATGTCACTTAATCTCTTTGTCTCAGTTTCCTCACTTACAAGATGGAGATAATAATAGCCCCCACCTCACAGGACTGTGATGAAGACTCAAAGAGGTCATGTAGACAAGACCCTTCTCCTTGGGTCCAGCCAACTGTGAGTGCTCAATAAATATTACACGTTAGCACAGATTTTCCCTATCCTACAATGGGCTCACATCCCAATAAATCCACTGTAAATTGAAAATCTCACAAGTAAAAATGCATTTAACACACCTAACCTATGGAATACCACAGTTTAGTGTAGCCCATCTTATGTGTGCTCAGAATACTTAGTCTGCAGTTGAATCATCCAACACAAAGCCTCTTCTACCATAAAGTGCTGAATATATCCTATAATGTATTGAAGACTGTACCCAAAGTGAAAAACAGGATGGTTATCTGGCATAGAGTGTATCAGTTGTTTCTGTTGTGATCACATGGCTGATTGGAAGCCAGCATCACCAGAGAGGACTGTACTGTCTACTACTAGCCTAGAGAAAGAGCAAAACTCAAAATTCAAAGTGTGATTTCTACTGAATGAGGACTGCTTTTAAACCATCATAAACCTGAAAAATCTTAAATCAGCGTAAGTAGCGGACCATCTGTCCTTCAGCATTCACTAACTCAGTGCTACCTGCCACCTGGATGGGCCAGGCTTTAGAGGTTTTTCTGCCATTGTTCTCCAGTGTTAACCACTGTAATATAATATGAAGTAGACTTTTTCAAGTGAGACATGTCCTCCTGTAGATTCTGGTTTGCTCCTCTGTTAATTCGCTTGGGCTGCCACAACTAAGCACCCCAGATGAGGAGGCTTAAAGAGCAGAAGTTTATCTTCTCAGAGTTCCAGAGTCTAGAGTCTGAGGGCTGGCCCTCATTTCTTCTGAGATGGCCCTCCTTGGCTTGTGGATGACCATCTTCACATGGTCTTCTTTGCCTGTGTGTCTCTGTCCACATCTACTCATCTTACAAGGATGCTGATCATACTGGATTAGGTCTCATGCTAACAATCTCACTTTTACTTATCTCCTTAAGGATTCTCCAAATTAGTCACCTTCTGAAGAAGTAGGGGTTAGGACTTCAACACAAGAATTTGAGGGGGACAATTCAGTCCCTAATAATTCCTCATATTCTGGAAGAACAGAATTCTCTTCAAATTAAGAATCGGTTGACCCTGAGCCCTGGATATCTGAGCAGGTACAGTTCCTGGGGATGAAACAGGCCAACATACAGCAGCAAAACTGCTCAGTTTTTAAAAAATAGAATCATGCATTCATGTATTGCTTGTATATTTAAAGAAAGTTGAAATAACAAAGAGGAAAATTTATTCACCTGAGAGAAGTGGTGATCATTTTATTTCATGTTCACCTGTTTATTCTGCTACTCAACTTATAAAGATTGTATCTTGTAAAAGGCTCCAATTCCTATCTAAAAATTAATCTAAAAACTCCAGGTCATTAGAAAGAAGAATAAATGTTAGTTTCTCAGTAATGTCTGACTCTTTTTGACCCCATGCACTATAGCCCCCAGGCCCCTCTGTCCATAGGATTCAACAGGCAAGAATACTTGAGTGGATTGCCATGCCCTCCTCCAGGGTACCTTGCCAACCCGGGGATCAAACCCAGGTCTCTTGCATTCTAGGCAAATCCTTTACCATCTGAGCCACTGGAGAAGCTCAACAAGAAGGATAGGAGATTAGAATTAATACTTCCATTGCAAAATATATGTAGGATAGAAGTAGAATGTGCTTTAGGCATAATTTTCTTGAAGACAGAATGCTTTGAAATTTCCTTTCTAGTTTCTATTAGACATAAAGCTAGCTGCTTCCATTTATCTTTGAAATATCATAGAGTTAAATAAAGTGGAGAAAGAACTAAATTGTGTTTAGGCAAATAAGTCAATGACAGAATTTAAAGTCTTTGACCCCTCTTTCTCACTTTCCCCACTCTAGAGTTGATTCTTAGAGAAAATTGGTGACTGCCTTAAACTTAGCTATAACCTTATCCCAGCGTTTGATTTCAGGGCATGCAGAGACAAAATTATAAGGGTAATTTGGATATTCAGATACAGTGAATTTTCAGTTACAATGTTATGGTATAATCATACAATTTTCCCACTACTTTGGATTATGGAAGTGGAATTTTTTTGATGTGCATGAGGCCAAGAAGAAATCGGTGGAGTAGGCTAGTGATAGATTAAGCAATACTTGGGTAAACAGATTTAGTGACATAAAAGCCCTGAGCTCATGGAGCACAGAATCCACCACAATAAGGAGAGTTAAGCGGGGGAACAGGACTGGGGTCAGTTAGAACTGATGGCCTTTTAACTCTGTCCTGTCAGTGCTGCCTCTCTGGCTCCTAGACAGCATGGTGAGGCTGAGACCTACCTCTAGCTGCCCATATCAGGTGAAGCCTAGGAGTCCTGAGCAATCGAGTATGATGGAAAGTGTCTTTGTCTCTAGGAATCAGGAAAATATGAGTTCTGGTCCTCATTTGCCTCTGGCAGTGAGATTTAAGGAGCTTGCTTTTCTGTTCTGCTTGTAACCACCCTCCAGATGGACATACTAGGTCTTAAGTTCCTTAAAACATCTTTATACTCATTGTGGTAAGCATAGGTCTTGACACCTGGAATATACTCATAATCAATTTTTTGAGTGAAAATACATCATTTTTCTAATTGTAAAAATAGGGTGGGGTTGGATGGTTAGAGTTGGTTGTCATGCTTCCTAAGATCTCTTTAAACTCTTAAATCAAGATTTTAGGTCATCTCAGTTCAGTTCAGCCCCTCAGTCATGTCTAACTCTTTCCGACCCCATGAATCACAGCACACCAGGCCTCCCTGTCCATCACCAACTCCCGGAGTTCACCCAAACTCATGTCCATCGAGGCGGTGATGCCATCCAGCCATCTCATCCACTGTCATCCCCTTCTCCTCCTGTCCCCAATCCCTCCCAGCATCAGTCTTTTCCAATGAGTCAACTCCGCATGAGGTGGCCAAAGTACTGGAGTTTCAGCTTTAGCATCATTCCTTCCAAAGAACACTCAGGACTGATTTCCTTTAGAATGGACTGGTTGGATCTCCTTGCAGTACAAGGGACTCTCAAGAGTCTTCTCCAAAACCACAGTTCAAAAGCATCAATTCTTCAGTGCTCAGCCTTCTTCACAGTCCAACTCTCACATCCATACATGACCACAGGAAAAACCATAACCTTGACTAGACAGATGTTAGTCGGCAAAGTAATGTCTCTGCTTTTCAATATGCTATCTAGGTTGCTCATAACTTTCCTTGCAAAGAGTAAATGTCTTTTAATTTGATGGCTGCAGTCACAATCTGCAGTGATTTTGGAGCCCAAAAATATAAAGTCTGACACTGTTTCCACTGTTTCCCCATCTATTTCCCATGAAGTGATGGGACCAAATGCCATGATCTTTGTTTTCTGAATGTTGAGCTTTAAGCCAACTTTTTCACTCTCCTCTTTCACTTTCATCAAGAGGCTTTTTAGTTCCTCTTCACTTTCTGCCATAAGGGTGGTGTCATCTGTATATCTGAGGTTATTGAGATTTCTCCCGGAAATCTTGATTCCAGCTTGTACTTCTTCCAGCCCAGCGTTTCTCATGATGTACTGTGCATAGAAGTTAAATAAGCAGGGTGACAATATACAGCCTTGACATACTCCTTTTCTTATTTGGAACCAGTCCGTTGTTCCATGTCCAGTTCTAACTGTTGCTTCCTGATCTGCATATAAGTTCCTCAAGAGGCAAGTCAAGTGGTCTGGTATTCCCATCTCTTTCAGAATATTCCAGTTAATTGTGCTCCACACAGTCAAAGGCTTTGGCATAGTCAATAAAGCAGAAATAGATGTTTTTCTGGAACTCTTTTGCTTTTTCCATGATCCAGTGGATGTTGGCAATTTGATCTCTGGTTCCTCTGCCTTTTCTAAAACCTGCTTGAACACCAGGGAGTTCATGGTTCATGTATTGCTGAAGCCTGGCTTAGAGAATTTGGAGCATTACTTTAGTAGCATGTGAGATGAGTGCAATTGTGCGGTAGTTTGAACATTCTTTAGCATTGCCTTTCTTTGGAATTGGAATGAAAACGGGTCTTTTCCAGTCCTGTGGCCACTACTGAGTTTTCCAAATATGCTGGCATATTGCATGCAGTACTTTCAAAGCATCATCTTCCAGGATTTGAAACAGCTCCACTGGAATTCCATCACCTCCACTAGCGTTGTTCATAGAGATGCTTTGTAAGGCCCACTTTACTTCACATTCCAGGATGTCTGGCTCTAGGTGAGTGATCACACCATCGTGATTATCTTGGTCATGAAGATCTTTTTACATTTCTTCTCTGTATTCTTGCCACCTCCTCTTAATATCTTCTGCCTTGTTAGGTCCATACCATTTCTGTACTTTATGAAGCCCATGGTTGCATGAAATGTTCCCTTGGTATCTCTAATTTTCTTGAAGAGGTCTCTAGTCTTTCCCATTTTGCTGTTTTCCTATATTTCTTTGCATTGATCACTGAGGAAGACTTTCTTATCTCTCCTTGCTATTCTTTGGAACTCTGCATTCAGATGCTTATATCTTTCCTTTTCTCCTTTGCTTTTCTCTTCTTTTCTTTCCACAGCTATTTGTAAGGACTCCTCAGACAGCCATTTTGCTTTTTGCATTTCTTTTCCATGAGGATGGTCTTGATCCTTATCTCCTGTACAGTGTCGTGAACCTCAGTCCATAGTTCATCAGGCACTCTATCTATCAGATCTAGGCCCTTAAATCTATTTCTCACTTCCACTGTATAATCATAAGGAATTTGATTTAGGTCATAGCAAACATGCTCTTCCAACAACACAAGAGAAGACTCTACACATGGACATCACCAGAGGGTCAACACTGAAATCAGATTGATTACATTCTTTGCAGCCAAAGATAGAGAAGGTCCACCAGTCAGCAAAAACAAGACCAGGAGCTGACTGTGGCTCAGATCATGAACTCCTTATTGCCAAATTCAGACTGAAATTGAAGAAAGTAGGGAAAACCGCTAGACCATTCAGGTATGACCAGTGCATTCTCTTGGCAAAATTCTATTAGCCTTTGCCCTGCTTCATTCCATATTCCAAGGCCAAATTTGCCTGTTACCCCAGGTGTTTCTTGACTTCCTACTTTTGCATTCCAGTCCCCTATAATGAATAGGACATCTTTTGGGGGTCTTTAGTTCTGAAAAGTCTTGTAGGTCTGCATAGAACCGTTCAACTTCAGCTTCTTCAGCATTACTGATTGGGGCATAGACTTGGATTACTGTGATATTGAATGGTTTGCCTTGGAAACGAACAGGTTTTTGAGATTGCATCCAAGTACTGCATTTCAGACTCTTTTGTTCACCATAATGACTACTCCATTTCTTCTAAGGGATTCCTGCCCACAGTAGTAGATATAATGGTCCTCTGAGTTAAATTCACCCATTCCAGTCCATTTTATTTCACTGATTCCTAGAATGTCAACGTTCATTCTTGACATCTCCTGTTTGACTACTTCCAATTTGCCTTGATTCATGGACCTAACATTCCAGGTTCCTATGCAACTAGGTCATCTAGTTAATTATTATTCCTGCACAATGATCCCATCCATAATAACTTTGACATGTTGTCATCCTAGCTTCTCAGCTTCAGTAACCATAGCCTCTCAGTCACTATGTGGCTTTTCCTCATCTTTTTTTACCTGCAGTCTTTAACTGTTTCCTGGTCTCTAGTTCTGCTTCCTCTTAGGAAGATTTTGATGAATTGAACCAGAGGGAATTGCCATCTGTATGGGTCCAAGACAGTGGAATATTGACAATTTCATTTGGTACAACTATAGTTCTCTATCCAAACTGTAGTCACAGACACTTGGCCCCTTCTTTAAACATTTCAGTGGCTTCTCATTACTCCTCCACCTCTCCACCCACTCCCATTGATCCCTGCTCAGCCCCTTCTTGTCCTGACTCACAAGGGCTTTGGAAATCTGACCCTCTCTTTCCCAGCTGGTTTATTCTATTACCAGTCTCTTTCACTGTCTCCACTCCAGCTGCACGGAACTTTCAGTTCCCAGACTGCCAAGCTTGTTCTGTGTGGGCCTTTGGAAATGTCATGTCTTCTGCTGGAAATACCCTCCTTTTCCTTCCCTTCTTCTCCACCCCTCAAACCTGGAGCCTAGCTTGACCAACACCCATTTCATCAACTGAGAAGGATAGTATACACATAATAAATAACCATGGACTATTTCGTATTGTAGAAGTGAAATGTGCTGTTGAGAGAAGCATTTTCTTCCCTGTTAATTACCTCTGACCCTACACTTCTAATGTCCCATTTAATTTGCAGCACCAAAACTGAGCACAGTACCACAGATGTGGTCCAATGAGCAGAGATTACAGCAGGACAAAGATGCGTGCCTTTGTTGGGGCCCTATAATTCTGTCAGTAGGATTTTCTAAGGCGATTGGTTATCCCTATGAGCTCATAGTGATTTTCCATCATCTTGGACATAAAAGGAACTTAAAAAGAAGTTTGGCAAGAATTTCTTTCTTCTAGGAGCCCAGGAAAAAGGTCCTCACTGGGAAGTTAAGAAGTCAGGACAATTTTGAGGAACAGTTTATTTTATTTTATTAAATGGCTTTCAGGTATTTATAGTACAGCCTAGGAAATGAAGTGCTTTCCTAGACAGGTGTTTTTGCTATGCTTTGGATACTGCTCAGGGAGAAATGCTGCTGAAACCTTCTTTTAATTCACAGGAGAAACATACCCTTTTTCTCCTTCCTGTATAATAACATTAACTTTGCCAAAATTATGAGTAATCAGTATAGGAAATGTAGTTATTTTCGGTTGAATATTATGTTTTCATAAAGTATGAGATAATAGGAAATGAAGTGGGGAAAATACGTTAAAAAAAAAAATACAGATTTTGGATCTAGGCTACCTGTGTGAATACACGCTCCACTTTAGACAGTTTACTTAGCTCTGTGCCTCAGTTTCAGCACATGAAATGAGGAAAAACCGTGTCTTCCTTGTTGGATTCTTTCA
Source organism: Nanger dama (assembly GCA_917880005.1). Taxonomy (NCBI): domain Eukaryota; kingdom Metazoa; phylum Chordata; class Mammalia; order Artiodactyla; family Bovidae; genus Nanger; species Nanger dama. The sequence continues at coordinate 17,822,567 of CAKJTW010000001.1, forward strand.
AGAATTAAATGAGATAAAGTGCTTCACAGCAGCAGGGGGCACATCATCAACAACATTATCGTAAAATAAATATGAAAAAAAAAGCGAAAGTGTTAGTCACTCAGTCGTGTCTGACTCTTTGTGATCCCATGGACTGTATCCCGCCAGGCTCCTCTGTCCTTGGGATTCTCCAGGCATGAATACTGGAGTGGGTTGCCAGGCCCTTCTCCAGGGGTACTTAATATTATTTTAAATATAAGTGGTCATGAAACAGAGCAGGACCCTATGCTATGGCCCTCCTTCCCCATGTCCTCTGTCTGCCTTTTGTCTGAGGAAAAACTTTAGCCAAGTTAAATTAGAGAAATAGGAAAGTGCGGAAACAAACAAACAAAAATTGTCCAAGGAGAAAAAATAATATAGTCATTAAGCATAGTCAAGGATTTTTAGTTCCTTCTCAAGGGCTATAGGAGTATTCTAATCCACGTCTGTAGTCTGTCTTATAGATACTGAAACCTCAGGTGAAGAAGTTAACTACATGGTGACCAGATTATAGCCAAGAATCGTAAGCTGCCATGATCCCAAGAGTTGGCCTCAAGGAAATAAAACAAATCCTGATCATGGGGGTGAGGAGGATAGAGGTCTGCCCTCACTGGCCCCTCCCCATTTGCCAGCATACAAAATAAAGCAAATTTCCCTTTTCCACCAATCTGGCCACTTTATTGGCTTTTGAGTGGCAAGCAACCAGACTCCACTTGTGTTAATAGTCATACAGAATCCTCAGGGCTTTAAACGTGTTGGTTGATATTTAATGTTGTAATTCTTATGTAGAGTTTTTTTTTTTTTTTTAGATACTTCAGGGCTATAAAATCATCCAGAACTTCCTGTTTGTATAAATATATTTTTTTTCTTTCATATATGCATTCTCGGGCTTCCCTCGGGTTGCTCAGATAGTAAAGAATTCACCTACAGTATGGGAGACCTGAGTTGGATCTCTGGGTTGAGAAGATTCCCTGGAGAAGGGCAAGGCAACTCACTTCAGTATTTTTGCCTGGACAGTCCCCATGGACAGAGGTGCCAGTCCACAGGGTGGCAAAGAGTCAGACATGGCTGAGCGACAAAGCACACTATGCTTTCTCTCTTAGCTTGTTGATTTACAATATTGTGTTAGTTTTAGATGTACAACAAAGTGATTCAGATATATATATAATAACCTATGGTCCAAAAGAGTCTGAATATATATATATATTCTTTTTCATCATAGGTTATTACAAAACTGCTAAATATAGTTCCCTGTGCTGTAACAGAGGGAACTGCTAATATACTGTTGTTTATTTTTGTGTATAGTAGTTTGTATCTGTTAATCCTTAATTCTATATTCCTAATTTATTCCTCCCCTCTCCCTTTCCCCTTTGGTAGCTGTAACTTTGTTTGGTAACCATAACATTCATTTGTATTTTTAAATTCCCCATATAAGTGATATCATGTTGACCAGCCCTAGAATTCTGTTTTTGGCTTTGTGTTCCAAAGAGTTGAGAATGAGTTGGTCACTGATGGGCCATAAATAAGTTCATGAGAAGCTATTTCTACAATTTATCCAGATATACACACTGCAAATCTTTCTCTTTGATATACTTCTGGAAACAGTTATAAATTCAACAGTTATAAAGTGGAAGAAGGCCACTAAGGAAAATGTTGTTTTTCTCCAGGAGAGAAGATGCTTTTATAATTGTGTCTCTATTGTTGAGTATAAATTTATGATTAAACAAAACACCCCAGTTGCTTTTATTTAAGAATGACCTGTCTCTCTTCCTTTTTTCTCTCCTTCGTACCATCTGCCTCTCGGTCCCTCTGCCCCTTCCTTCTCTCCTTTACTCCTTTCATTTAAAATAAAATTTGGAGTTGCTTGATGCCACCTGCAAATAAGACCATCTACTCTGTTGGATGAATTACTCAGTATCTCTTCTATGAACAGTGCTTGTACTCCTGGCCTTGGCTTGATACCTTGTACGTTATTTTCATTTGTCACAGAGAAAGAGGAACAGGGCAGTATGGTTTAGACAGAGTAGAGCTATCATTTCTACTGCAACATGAAAAAAAAATCTCAGAATGAGTACATTAACTATTCAAAGGTGAATATTAATATTTTCTTTATATGTGATTAATGGCTTGTTTTTTCAATAATGAATAATATGTTTTCAGTTATTTTCTATCTCACTAGCAAATGAGACAGAGATTGGCTGCTAGTAGTTATTTGCTAATTACCTGGATTTATGCTTTCATACTTTGATATTAGAAAATTACTTCTGTTGTGTCTGATGTTGCTAAATAATATTCTTTAGGCACTTACAAAAAAAGCAGTTTTTTTCCCTCTCTTTTGTTAATTATGTATTGTGGAACATCAATAAGTAGCATTTTTGAGTCTGAGCTTTTTGATCAACTAGCTAGGAGACTGACGTCTTTGCGTTTGGGCCAATACCATTTAAGTGGCCCTAGGTACCAAATTCAAGTGGATGCCACTGGGAAATTTTGATAGCACTGTATTCACTATAACAAGTTCACCCCCAAATTGTAGATGCCTTTTCTTGCTAATTACCCTTATGCACTATAGCTCAAGTGAGATAAGATTCACCCAGGACAACCCCAACAAACACCTCCAAGCCTGACTCTCTTTCTTCAAAGTGTCAACCTCCTGACTTCGCATCCTAGTTTGACTTAGGAGATTCAAACACAAAAGGTGACAGCAGACTAGTGCCTGGATTATGATACCATTATTTTTGGAAGGTAGTTTTTATTTTTATAATGATCTATGATAAATTAAAGAAATAGCAAGAATAGTCGACTGAGTGTGGAATTCGCATCACGCGCTTCATGAAGTCGTGAAGTTGCTCAGTCGCGTCTGACTCTTTGCGACTCCATGGACTGTCACCTACTAGGCTCCTCAGGCGACAGTCCATGTAGGCGACAGTCCATGGGGTTTTTCAGGCAAGAGTACTGGGGTGGGTTGCCATTTCAGCTTGCGAGCATGGTTATCTTTCTGTGGAATCTCTGTTTCATGGGTCTAATTACATGGGATGCTTACCTCACATACTTGTAATGAGGATTAAATGAAATGCTCATATGAAAAGCATCTTTTAACCTGAAAATTTCTTGTGAATTTTAGTGCTCTGATACTTTATATCAGCTATCAGATTTAGTCCTTTACAGGGAATGTGCTCAGAATGTACTCTTATATTAATAAGAGTTTTGATTTCTAAATTAACTCTTACATGTCAACTACATACTAAATTTCTATCATTCACCTTATTTTTTTAATAGATGTGCTTGTGGATCAGATTTTCAAAAAGACTAATTCATTGTACTGAAGATCTACCTCATTGTGAACCGTTGAAAACATCACAGTGGTTTTTATACCCCAGTTATTTTTCATGACATGGTACAGTGGGTTTAAAAGAAGGGCTCTCAAGTCAGTCTGCCTGCATTTGAATCCCAGGTTTACACTTAATAGATGTTGAGTGTTGGAAAAGCTAGTGACCCTGTAGTTTGTTGCCAGCTTATAGAAAAGCTGTAATGGTTCCCTGGGTATGTATCCAGTTGTCCCTCCTCTCTCCCCTCCCCTTCTACTCCCCTCTCCTTTCTTCTCTCCTACTTACTTTAACATTTGAAAACAAATTTCAAAAATAATTCGGATTATCCATGTCTTTTGTTGCACTAATCATAAGGTTAATTTTTTAAAGTTAGAGAACTAAAAAGCACAGGATTCTTGCTTTGTGTTGCTTACTTTCTTTGCAAAATGTTCTTTGTCAATATTTTTGAGTAGGAATTTTAACTTCAGTATGGTTAGGGGACCCATATGGATGAAATGTGCATTTAAAAATAAGAATGTATGTATACATGTAAACATATGTCCATATATATGCAGCCATGTACACAAACACAATTTGGATGAACATAAAGATGTGAAAGAAAAAGGAAATTCTATTTGGTTACTGATTATAGGAAGTAGTTTGGTTGGCAGATGATGTATTTTAGGAAGTTACTAAGAATGGCACTCCTTGAGTGAGCTTGGAGACTTTTTGAAGGAATACCAACATAGAAATTAATTGGCTTTTTGACAAAACTTCATAGCAAGTGTAATGGCTGAAAATCAGAAATGGTACATATGATCATTTAATTGAATAAAGTTTGAATATAATTAAAACAACTGATTTTTATGTCTTTCTGACAAATTAGGGAAGTCAAACTTTAAAGAAAATCTTTATAATTAAATTTTTATAATTAAATAAAAAACAAACAAATAAATAAAGTATAATTATGAAATTTATAAATTTATTTTTTCTGATATTACTTTATCTGATAATAGAGCAGTCAGCTAACTTATACTCACTTTATATATGCTGTCTATTTTTATATTTTTATTTTCAAACAGTCTTAGCATATAGTTTGCTCTAGCTTTTTATTACATTATCCTTTATCCATTTTTATAATCTCTTCCTTTGGTTTGGAATATTTCATTTAATTATTTTATGTAATTATTGATAGGTTGGATATATGTCTTATTATTAATATTTTACTATTTGTTTCTGTTTATCTTACCTGTTCCCTTTCTCTGTGTCCTCTTTCTTGTCTTTTCTTGGGTTAATTGAATATTTTATGTAATTTCATTTTAATTTACCCCTTTAATATATCAATTTATTTTTTAACGGGAGAAGGCAGTGGCCCACTCCAGTATTCTTGCCTGGAAAATCCCACGGACAGAGGGGCCTGGTAGGCTGCAGCCCATGGGGTTGCTAGGAGTCAGATGCGACTGAGCAACTTCACTTTCACTTTTCACTTTCATGCACTGGAGAAGGAAATGGCAACCCACTCCAGTATTCTTGCCTGGAGAATCCCAGGATGGGGGAGCCTGGTGGGCTGCCGTCTATGGGGTTGCACAGAGTCAGACACGACTGAAGTGACTTAGCAGCATATATGTGTATATATGTATCTACATATATATACACACACACACACACACACACACACACACTTCAGGAACTCCAGTGAATTCAGGAAGTTTTATTTCCTACTTTTCCTTAGTGTTTACAGTTTATTGTAAGAGAGTTAGTTGAGTAGATTCTACTCAGTCATACCAGAAGTGAATTGCTATCATTTATTTGGAAACACTTACATGGAAGTTTCATCAACTATAAATAAAAAATAGTGGGAAAAACATTTCTTCTTGAAATAAAAACCTTTCTATTCATATGCTAAAAGCAATAAACTTTGCTTCAAGGAGACAGCTATTTGTCCAGCAGAAGATAATTTAAATAAAAGTTAAACCATATTAAATTCTACTGCAGACCCCAGAGGTATTTTAAAATAACTGTTTAAAAAAACATGTTACTTGATGATAGATTTTCTTTGGACATATCTTTATATTCAGACTTTTAAATTGCACAGCATTTTTGGCATTTGCCAAACTAAGTGTTATAATTCTTTTAATCCTTATCTATTTGGAATTTGGGTTCATGGAGTTGGGAGGGGAGAGTAGGAATATACAAAAATGGGTACCACTTATGAAAATAAGAAGTCTTAAAGTGTTCTTCACATTTGGGTGATATCTCAAAGAAGCTTAAGAAAGAAATCAGGAAAGGTAAATGACTGAACTGTAGAGAGTACACTATTTTGTGTGAAAGGCTAAGGAGCAGCAGTTGAGGCAGAGGGCAAAAGCTCTTCTGTGCGCTACTGTGATTTATACACATTACAGAGTTATATAAAGCTCTTGCAAGATGGGCTCATTAATGTGATCTCTGCCTGGTTGGGAAGTGTATCATATGTGTGTGTGCACATGTGCACACTTGCACAGGTGGCAACAGGAGAGAGAGTCAGAGACAATGAGAACAAGAGGGCAAAAAGTTGAGACAGTGTGTGTACATGTGCATGAGAGGGAAGCAAATAAAATTAGATGATTCATGTAAAGTGCTATGTTAGCATAATATTAATTTATATTTCATATTTCTTTGCTTTCTTTAATCTATGGAAGATCATTCTAGTTGTATCAGAGTAATCTTTTTAACCCTTATTTTTACTTTTGCCAGGTTGTTATAAAGTTATTTGACATGAACCTGATTATTCTGTGGAAATAATCTATTAAAGAATATCATGGTTTAAAAATTTTTAACAGCTAAAATTAAACTTTTAAGAGGCAGATATTGTTTACTGTCTCTCCTGAAATTTAAAGGTTGAAAAGTTTATACATTGGTGGCTGAAGATACAGAAATATATTTGAATATGTTATTGAATATATTTTAATATCATATCAACTGAATTGTCCAGTGGCTTCCAGATTTCAGTTTATGAGTCTAATCAAGTAGCTTTCAATCCTTAATGTGCAGCGTACTAGTCCACAGCATTTGTACAAAATATAAGCTTGGGATGTTGCCTAAGCATATGTATTGTTAAAACATTGTATGGGTAATTCTTGTTCCACTCCTGGGTTCAAGAACTGGTACATCATTTAATCCCAACTCAGATTTAGGACTTCCCAGGATAATTGTCGGAGAAGGCAATGGCACCCCCACTCCAGTACTCTTGCCTGGAAAAATCCCATGGACGGAGGAGCCTGGTGGGCTGCAGTCCATGGGATCGCGAAGAGTCAGACACGACTGAGCGACTTCACTTTCACTTTTCACTTTCATGCATTGGATAAGGAAATAGCAATCCATTCCACTGTTCTTGCCTGGAGAATCCCAGGGACGGGGGAGCCTGGTGGGCTGCCTTCTATGGGGTCATGCAGAGTTGGACATGACTGAAGTGACTTAGCAGCAGCAGCAGCAGGATAACTGTGAATGAGAATTTAAGGAGGAAGGAAATTTCTCAATGGTTTTACAAGTTAGGTCCGTGACTCCCCAGGCATTTAGTCTTAGTGCTGTGCTCCGTCGTGTCCGGCTCTTTGTGACTTCGTGAACTATAGCCTGCCAGTCTCCTTTCCTCGTGGGATTACCCCAGCAAGAACACTGGGGTAAGTTGCCATTTCCTCCTTTAGGGGATCTTCTTGACCTCAAACTTGCGTCTCCTGTGGCTCCTGCCGATTCTTTACCCCTGAGCTACATGGGAAGCCAAAAAAATCTTAGGGTTATTTGCCTGCAAACAACAGAATATGGCTATACTAACTTAAGCAAAGATAGCAGTGAATTAATTGAAAAAAATCCTGCATAGGTCAAAGAATCAAAGAACTGAGCAAATAAACAAGTGCAGACTTACAAGAATAAGGCCACTTTGAGCTCTTCATTTGCAGAGTCATGGAAAAGTTCTGAGTGCTGTTGTTGGGTGGTGACTCAGATGATTTCACATAATGTGTGTCATGATGTGAAATAGGTTATGCAGACATCTTCCTTCATAGTATGGCATCATGTTGGGGATGGATACTGTACTTGGCAAATTGAACCATCAACAGTGGAGATATCCAGACTAGATGAAGAGCTTACGTTCATGTCATTGATCCCATACACAGCCTTATTCACTGCTGAGCTGGTTGAGCAAGCCAAATAACTGATATGTACCGAAGGAGTTGGCCTTTCCTAGTGGCTCAGCAGTGAAGAATCCACCTGCAGTGCAGGAGATGCAGATTGGATCCCTGGATTGAGAAGATCCCCTGGAGAAGGAAATGGCAACGTACTGCAGTATTCTTGCCTGGGAAGTCCCATGGACAGAGGACCCCAGAGGGATACAGTCCATGGAGCTGCAAAGAGTTGGACATGACTTAGTGACTAAACCACAACAGCAGGAGTTATCCTGTCCATCTGAATAAGAAATTATTCTGTAGGAAATTTTTGGTGATGATTCATATGGAACACAGGTATCCTCCAATCATGATTACATTCCCAAAATTCTATCCCAACTTTTCCTTTGAACTTCTTGGTTATCAAAATTCCAATTTTTTTTTCATGACTCTAATTACTTGACCAGACAACCTAAAAGTTGACATGTAGGTCCAACCTTGGACTGCTTCTCCTCCCACACAAGGTAGCAAATGATGCATAGTGCTTAAATTTAGTCAACTGTGAACTGTCATTTTTCATCATTTTTTAGCTTCACCTTTAAATGGACCTGTAACATTTTCACAGTCCACTTCAGCATAATCTCTGTATGTCTTATAAAAGTATTAATAAGGCATACTAGAGGTTCTTCATCTTTAGTTTATTAATAAAGAAGAACTCCCAGAAGCATATAGGTATGAATCAGGGGAGGAGCAGAAATGTGTTAGGAGCAGACTAATAATAATGCCAATACTACAAATAATAATTACAATGTGTATACCACTTTATGTGTTCAGTGGCTTAGTCATGTCCTACTCTGCAACTCCATGGACCGTAGCCCCCTAGGCTCTTCTGTCCATGGAATTTTCCAGGCAAGAATACTGGAGCAGGTTGCCATTTCCTCCTCTAGGGGATCTTCCCAATGCAGAGTTTGAACCCGAATCTGTTGCATCTCCTGCATTGGCAAGTGGATTCTTTACCACTGACCCACCTGGGAAGCTATATCACTTTATCAGTTGAGTTCAGTTCAGTTGCTCAGTCCTGTCTGGCTCTTTGCGACCCCATGAATCGCAGCACGCCAGGCCTCCCTGTCCATCACCAACTCCCAGAGTTCATTCAGACTCATGTCCATCGAGTCAGTGATGCCATCCAGCCTTCTCATCCTCTGTTGTCCCCTTCTCCTCCTTCCCCCAATCCCTCCCAGCATCAGAATCTTTTCCAATGAGTCAACTCTTCACATCAGGTGGCCAAAGTACTGGAGTTTCAGCTTCAGCATCATTCCTTCCAAAGAAATCACAGGGCTGATCTCCTTCAGAATGGACTGGTTGGATCTCCTTGTAATCCAAGGGACTCTCAAGAGCCACCTCCAACACCACAGTTCAAAAGGATCAATTCTTTGGCACTCTGCCTTCTTCACAGTCCAACTCTTACATCCATACATGACCATAGGAAAAACCATAGCCTTGATTAGACGGACCTTAGTCAGCAAAGTAATGTCTGCTTTTGAATATACTATCTAGGTTGGTCATAACTTTTCTTCCAAGGAGTAAGCATCTTTTAATTTCATGGCTGCAGTCACCATCTGCAGTGATTTTGGAGCCCCCCAAAATAGTCTGACACTGTTTCCACTGTTTCCCCATCTATTTCCCATGAAGTGATGGGACCGGATGCCATGATCTGTTATATCTATATACTCAGTTCAGTTCAGTTCAGCCATTCAGTCGTGTCCAACTCTTTGTGAACCCATGAATCGCAGCACGCCAGGCTTATCTGTCCATCACCAACTCCCGGAGTTCACTCAGACTCATATCCGAGTCAGTGATGCCATCCAGCCATCTCATCCTCTGTCCCCTTTTCCTCCTGCCCCCAATCCCTCCCAGCATCAGAGTCTTTTCCAATGAGTCAACTCTTCGCATGAGGTGGCCAAGGTACTGGAGTTTCAGCTTTTGCATCATTTCTTCCAAAGTAATGTCTCTGCTTTTGAATATACTATCTAGGTATACTTTATACTATGTTTGTAATACACATGATCTCCTTTGATGTTTGCAATAATCTTTTGAAGAGTTTCACTATTATCAAAATGATTATCACCATTTTTATTGTGAAACTGAAGTGAATAAGAGTTATATGGATTTCCAGAATTTCAGAATGAATAATAGATTCTTACAGAACCTGAATCCCATATTTTTAATTAAAAATTAAATGCTCTTGCTGACCTTGGAGAAAATAGGAAGTCATGTTGTGAATGACCTTTGGGACACTGTGGCAAGAAACAAAAGGAAGCCTAAAGGAACTAAAGCCTTGCCTTACAGTTGGAGAGAAACCTTGGACCTCAGTCAGACAGCCACAAGGAAGTGAAGTATAGCAACAACCCAGACTTCAGAAGAGGATACCAAAACTGAGATGAGTATCTCAGCATGGCTGTCATCTTGATTTCAGGTTTGTGCAGATCTGAAGAAAAAAAAAAAATTGAGTTCTGTTCAAACTCTGACCTGCAGGACCAGTTCTACCCTGCCCAGTCTCTGACCTGTGAGGGTGAATTAACAAGCGAGTGTTGATTTAAGCAGCTAAGTTTGTGGCTATTTGTTACACAGCTAATAGAAAAAAAAACTAATAGAGTTGGCATAATGTTAGCCATTATAAGTTATGTGACTACAGATAAAAATTGTAAGTCATGTTGATAGCAGTTTGGAGATAGCATATAGAGTTAGGTAAAAGGAAGCAATTCTATTTCAGCAGTGTATAATGAAAGCTTACTCTTGCATAAGATCTAACACTTACTATTAATGGCCCACCTAAGATGGGTTTGGCTTCCCTGGTGGCTCAGACTGTAAAGAATCTACCTGCAATGCAAGGGACCGGGGTTCAACCCCTGGGTTAGGAAGACCTCCTGGAGAATGGAATGGCAACCTCTCCAGTATTCTTGCCTGGGGAATTTCAGGGATAGAGGAGCCTGGTGAGCTATAGTCCGTGGAGTTGCAGAGTCAGACATGGCTGAGCAACTCACACACACAAGATGGGTTCATGTGGTCCTATACAGAACTACAAACTGATTCTGCTAACAAAGACAATAACAATACTAATATAGTTATGAAAGTAGTAGGTATAATAAATAGGCAGAAAAAAGGTTATCTTTTGTTATATTTATTATGTAGTTTGAGAATTCTCCTTAAGAAGGAACCAACCTCTGTTAGAAAAAAATAAGATCATAATGGATTTGAGTAGGAGCAGAACCTTCGAATTTGAGGAAAGAGGATGTATTTGCTTGGGGTACTAGAAAACAGGTGTTTCTTGACTTCCTACCTTAGCATTCCAGTCCCCTATAGTGAAAAGAACATCTTTTTGGGTGTTAGTTCTAAATAGCAAACACCCTCTTCCACCAACACAAGAGAAGACTCTACACATGGACATCACTAGATGGTCAACACCGAAATCAGATTGATTATATTCTTTGCAGCCAAAGATGGAGAAGCTCTATACAATCAACAAAAACAAGACCAGGAGCTGACTGTGGTTCAGATCATGAACTTCTTATTGCCAAATTCAGACTGAAATTGAAGAAAGCAGGGAAAACTACTAGACCATTCAGGTATGACCTAAATCAAATCCCTTATGATTATACAGTGGAAGTGAGAAATAGATTTAAGGGCCTAGATCTGATAGATAGAGTGCCTGATGAACTATGGAATGAGGTTCGTGACATTGTATGGGAGACAGGGATCAAGACCATCCCCGTGGAAAAGAAATGAAAAACAGTAAAATGGCTGTCTGGGGAGGCCTTACAAATAGCTGTGAAAAGAAGACAGGTGAAAAGCAAAGGAGAAAAGGAAAGATATAAGCATTTGAATGCAGAGTTCCAAAGAATAGCAAGAAGAGATAAGAAAGCCTTCTTCAGTGATCAATGCAAAGAAATAGAGGAAAAGAACAGAATGGGAAAGACTAGAGATCTCTTCAAGAAAACTAGAAATATCAAGGGAACATTTCATGCAAAGATGGGCTCGATAAAGGACAGAAATGGTCTGGACCTATCAGAAGCAGAAGATATTAAGAAGAGGTGGCAAGAATACACAGAAGAACTGTACAAAAAGATCTTCACGAACCAGATAATTATGATGATGTGATCACTCATCTAGAGCCAGACATCTTGGAATGTGAAGTCAAGTGGGCCTTAGAAAGCATCACTACAAACAAAGCTAGTGGAAGTGATGGAATTCCAGTTGAGCTGTTTCAAATCCTGAAAGATGATGCTGTGAAAGTGTTGCACTCAATATGCCAACAAATTTGGAAAACTCACCAGTGGCCATAGGACTGAACAAGGCCAGTTTTCATTCCAATTCCAAAGAAAGGCAATGCCAAAGAAAGCTCAAACTACCGCACAATTGCACTCATCTCACATGCTACTAAAGTAATGCTCCAAATTCTCCAAGCCAGGCTTCAGCAATACATGAACCGTGAACTCCCTGGTGTTCAAGCAGGTTTTAGAAAAGACAGAGGAACCAGAGATCAAATTGCCAACATCCACTGGATCATGGAAAAAGCAAGAGAGTTCCAGAAAAACATCTATTTCTGCTTTATTGACTATGCCAAAGCCTTTGACGGTGTGGATCACAAGAAACTGTGGAAAATTCTTCAAGAGATGGGAATACCAGACCACCTGACCTGCCTCTTGATAAATCTGTATGCAAGTCAGGAAGCAACAGTTAGAACTGGACATGGAACAACAGACTGCTTCCAAATAGGAAAAGGAGTACGTCAAGGCTGTATATTGTTACCCTGCTTATTTAACTTCTCTGCAGAGTACATCATGAGAAACGCTGAGCTGGAAGAAAAACAAGCTGGAATCAAGATTGCTGGGAGAAATATTAATAACCTCAGATATGCAGATGACACCACTCTTATGGCAGAAAGTGAAGAGGAGCTAAAGGGCCTCTTGATGAAGGTGAAAGAAGAGAGTGAAAAAGTTGGCTTAAAGCTCAACATTCAGAAAACGAAGATCATGGCATCCAGTCCCAACACTTCATGGGAAATAGATGGGGACACAGTGAAAACAGTGTCAGACTTTATATTTTGGGCTCCAAAATCACTGCAGATGGTGACTGCAGCCATGAAATTAGAAGACGCTTAGTCCTTGGAAGAAAAGTTATGACCAATCTAGACAGCATATTCAAAAGCAGAGACATTACTTTTCCGACTAAGGTCCATCTAGTCAAGGCTATGGTTTTTCCTGTGGTCATGTATGGATGTGAGAGTTTGACTGTGAAGAACGCTGAGCGCCGAAGAACTGATGCTTTTGACCTGTGGTGTTGGAGAAGACTCTTGAGAGTCCCTTGGACTGCAAGGAGATCCAACCAGTCCATTCTGAAGAGGATCAGCCTTGGGTGTTCTTTGGAAGGAATGATGCTAAAGCTGAAGCTCCAGTACTTTGGCCACCTCATGCGAAGAGTTGACTCACTGGAAAAGAGTCTGATGCTGGGAGGGATTGGGGGCAGGAGGAGAAGGGGACGACAGAGGATGAGATGGCTGGATGGCATCACCACCTCGATGGACGTGAGTCTGAGTGAACTCCGAGAGATGGTGATGAACAGGGAGGCCTGGCGTGCTGTGATTCATGGGGTCGGAAAGAGTTGGACATGACTGAGCAACTGAACTGAACTAGAAAACAAAGAGAGGGAGGAACAGTAAGAGGTTTGGTTACACTGAAATCGTAAGAGATTGTGGCTTAGGTCACCCTTCCCAGAAGAACCTTAAGTAAGTAAACTCAGCAAATATGTGTTGAAAGAGGGTCTTTCCTTGGAATCACAGAAAGGAGTGAACTTGGTGTTATAGTTATGTATATCATTAGATGTAAAGGAGGCATTCTACAAATGCAGGGAATGAGGGAACCATAAAGTAGTCAGCTTTGGGGAATTTGCTGAAATCATGGAGAAGCTTGGGACTCCCACAGGTCTCTAAGATATGAGGAAGCAGGACTCAGCTGACATCTGTGTTCAGTCACTCAGTCATGTCTGTGGCCCCAGGGACTGTAGCTCGCCAGGCTCCTCTGTCCAAGGGTTTCTCCAGGCAAGAATACTGGAGTGGGTTGGCATTTCCTCCCTCAGAGGATCTTCCCAACCCAGGGATCAAACCTGTTTACCCTGTGCCTCCTGCATTGACTGGTGAACCCTTCTACCACTGAGCCACCTGGGAATCCCAGACCCCAGCTGGGAAGAACCCTCTCTCAATTATCCATTCTGTCTTATGATTACAGGGCATGGCTCCATGGGCCACCAGGCCAGCTAAGTTCTTGCAACTCAGATGTAACCATAACATCACACAGCCCTGAGACCAAAGGGCAACATATTTTAAGTTTACTATGTACAGCCCACTAGGAGAAATCCTTTATTTATATTTTACTTTATACAGGTAAAGTGCTTTACTTCATTTTCCTGAGTTTAAGTTTCATTTTTGTCTTATTTTTTGTAAATTCCAAGCATTCAGCATGTAGGATGCTTTATCTGTTATATACTAAGAACTAAGTTTATAATGATAGAACAGTCTTGATTTCTGTCCATATAGATCTTACAGTCCAGTGAATTAATAAATAAAAGAATAATATGTATGACATAGATCCTACTGTTATCTTCATTTTACTGAGCTCTCTCAGGTTCCGTGAGATTAAATAAATTACTGACTCAGAACATGAGAAAGCCAGCAATAATAACCCATTTGTCCACTTCTTAATATATTACACTTGTCCTGTATTACACACTGCCTCCCATTTAAATGAGATTATTTTGGATGCCATTTTTCAACTCAAGAGCTTTCAATAAGAAATACTGATGATAAAAATCCATAACTATAAGTATATGGCTTTCAAAAGAACTGACATACTTCATTGTAATCAATCAATTTGAAAATGCTTGGAACTTTATAAAACAGAAATATTTGTGATTCCAGCAATTATAGTTCATTCACGGCTCAATTCTACTTTATGTGTTTTATGGAAATCTAAAACTTCTTTCCAGATAACAGTAAGAGAACAGCCATATCGTCACCCCTGTGCCTTCATCCTACCTCTGATTAATCACCATTCTTGAATTGCCTCTTATTTCAAAAAGGGCTTCCTTTGTTTGATTAGGTTGAAAAGCTTTTTAAATCATACTGAGGACCTTCTTTGTTCCCAAAACATGACTGTTCTTTCTCCCTCACTCTTCTCTGAAGATCCTAAAACCTGTCATTTTAAGAGCAGATGATATTCAACGAACACTGATGGAAAGTATACTTATACAGATTTTCAGTGTGTGGATTTACTCGTTGTTACCCTCTTCTACTGCAGCTGCATGCCATAGTCCTGAAATGCCACATTCAGCCTCTTATTATTTTACTCTCTTAATATTTATGCATGATTACTATCTTCGCAGTGTACATTTTTGCTTTTCTATTACCTTTGAACTCTTCTGGTTTTTGGTTGCAAGGCATGTGGGTTTGATCCCTGCGTCAGGAAGATCCCTGGAGAAGGGAGTGGGAATGGCAACCCACTCTGTTATTCTTGCCTGGGAAATCCCGTGGTCAGAGGAGCCTGGCAGGCTACAGTCCATGGGGGTCTCAGAGTTAACATGACTGGGTGACTAACACACACACACACACACACACACTCACAGAGAAGACTGACTTCTAAGTAGGAATTCTTTAGTTCTGCTCAGTATTTGGCAATGTCAAAGGCCACTCAGAATATAGAGACTGTGGACCTAGGTGGCTCAAGGTGGCAGAGCTGTTGGCAGTGGAACTAGTCACATCAAATGGCAACATGGGATACTTCAAGCACCTGGGGAAGAAAGGTTTACATAGCTTTGGAAAGTGCTGGAACAGACAGGCAGAGCTAGACCAGTCATGCTTGGTAACGGCTGTGCCTTTTCTCTTTAGCAATTTAGGTAGGCCTTTCTAAATTGATGTTTCTGAGCAGGTTTTAATAGTACCTGAGTGGAATTATTCTGCAATCATATATAATCCTAAATCCTTTAATCCTTTTGATATTTTTTATTCTTATGTGAATTCACATGCAGTAAAGATGCAGAAGAAGAACAACTATGGTTCTAAATACAGGACTTGCACTGATTATTTGAAAAGATGTCTGCAAAGAGATAGTAATCATTTCATCCCCTCGCCTTTCTAAGGGTGATATTTAAAGCCTTTCACTACTAACGTGGCATGGGACACAGCAGTCAGACACACACTGGCACAGGTGCTGAGGCAGCATGGTGACAGTCCTTTGCTGTACTGGGCATTTCCCGTTTCATTGCCTTTGTGGGTCTGCAGTACTCACAGGTGGCTGGGACAGCAGTTATTTGCCAGTGTCTCTAAGTTGCTGCTAACAGTTCTGGCAACATAATTACATAGTCTTTCTCTTGCTTTTTCAATATCTGAATTTCCAGTTTATCCATGCCACTTGGGTGAATGCCACTTAGGAAGAATTCTTACTATTTGACCATTATTCTCCCACACTCATGTACTTCAGCGATGGCTCAGTCAGTAATGTCTGCCTGCAATGCAGGAGGTATGGGTTTGATCCCTGGGTCAGGAAGATCCCCCAGAAACGGAAATCGCAACCCACTCCAGTATTCTTGCTTGCCAGTGGACAGAGGACCCTGGCAGGCTACAGTCCATGGGATCGCAAAGAATCAGACATGATTTAGCAACTAAACCACCACCATTCCCATAGTCATATAGTGTCTTTTTGTTAATAAGTTGTAGACATTCAGTCATTCAAATATACCATCCTTGGCAATTTAGTATAAGAAAACATGAAACAATTTATATGCTCAAAGGGCATGCTGGCTTTATTCAACAATTTTGAGAAATGGGCCTCGAAGGCAATGCTTTCTTTGTTTTGCAAATAAGAAAACATATTGTTAGAACAGAGTTGTTCAATATTAGCAACATGAGCCTTCAGTTCAGGTGAGTCGCTCAGTTGTGTCCAACTCTTTGCAGCCCCATGAATCACAGCACACCAGGCCTCCTTGTCCATATCACCAACTCTCAGAGTTCAATCAAACTCACATCCATAGAGTTGGTGATGCCATACAGCCATCTCATCCTCTGTCATCCCCTTCTCCTCCTGCCCCCAATCCCTCCCAGCATCAGAGTCTTTTCCAATGAGTCAACTCTTCACATGAGGTGGCCAAGGTACTGGAGTTTCAGCTTTAGCATCATTCCTTCCAAAGAAATCCCAGGGCTGATCTCCTTCAGAATGGACTGGTTGGATCTCCTTGCAGTCCAAGGGACTCTCAAGAGTCTTTTCCCAACACCACAGTTCAAAAGCATCAATTTTTCAGTGCTCAGCTTTTTCACAGCCCAACTCTCACATCCATACATGACCACAGGAAAAACCATAGCCTTGACTAGACGGAGTTTGTTGGCAAAGTAATGTCTTTACTTTTGAATATGCTATCTAGGTTGGTCATAACTTTTCTTCCAAGGAGTAAGCGTCTTTTAATTTCATGGCTGCAGTCACCATCTGCAGTGATGTTGGAGCCCCAAAAAATAAAGTCTGACACTGTTTCCCCATCTATTTCCCATGAAGTGATGGGACCAGATGCCATGATCTTGGTTTTCTGAATGTTGAGCTTTAAGCCAACTTTTTCACTCTCCTCTTTCACTTTCATCAAGAGGCTTTTGAGTTCCTCTTCACTTACCTAGATCTAAACTAGTTAGAAGTGTACTTTTCAGGCCGTGCCTGAGATCTACTGGATCAGAAACTCTGAAGATAGGACCAAGTGGTCTAACAAGCCCTGCAGGTGATTCTAATAGGCTCTCATGCTTGGCATGCACTGTCTTAGAGGTTCAGTAACTCAGGCCTTCAGTGAGGTTCAGTCAGGGCTCAGGTCAGGGACCTCTTCACCTTACCCTTCTGCCTCCATGATAAGAGGCATTTATCCAGTGTACAAGCTAATTTGAAAAAACTGTGTGTAGTCAGTGTTGGGGTTATGCTAGATACTATCTAGCATAGTATCTGTAAATTATAGAAACTGGCTAATTTAAATATAAAGCAGAAGAGTGAAAAAAAGAACTGTATTCTTCTACTTACATGTGTGTAAATATCTCTTTTATTCTGGTATGTGACATTGTAAATGAAATTTATCTAACTTCAAATGTTTACCTTTTGATGTTTTACCTATATTGACAGTTACAGCACTTACATGTAACGTGTTAAATGTATTTGAGTATGTATATTTAAAATTTTCAAATTCTAATGGATTTTTAAAAAACAGGATTCTAATGGTCCTCTTTTAATGTTTATCTTAAACTCATCTCTTCAACATTTATATTGCTTCTCTATCTCTGATGTATGACATTTTACATCTTTTCTTCATCATGGAAATTGATATCTAGTTTTGCAACTTTGACGTCATGAGAAATGCTGGGCTGGAAGAAACACAAGCTGGAATCAAGATTGCTGGGAGAAATATCAATAACCTCAGATATGCAGATGACACCACCCTTATGGCAGAAAGTGAAGAGGAACTCAAAAGCCTCTTGATGAAAGTGAAAGAGGAGAGTGAAAAAGTTGACTTAAAGCTCAGCATTCAGAAAATGAAGATCATGGCATCCGGTCCCATCACTTCATGGGAAATAGATGGGGAAACAGTGGAAACAGTGTCAGACTTTATTTTTTGGGGCTCCAACATCACTGCAGATGGTGACTGCAGCCATGAAATTAGAAGACGCTTACTCCTTGGAAGAAAAGTTATGACCAACCTAGATAGTATATTCAAAAGCAGAGACCACTTTGCCAACTAAGGTCTGTCTAGTCAAGGCTATGGTTTTTCCTGTGGTCATGTATGGATGTGAGAGTTGGACTGTGAAGAAGGCAGAGTGCCGAAGAATTGATGCTTTTGAACTGTGGTGTTGGAGAAGACTCTTGAGAGTCCCTTGGACTGCAAGGAGATCCAACCAATCCATTCTGAAGGAGATCAACCCTGGGATTTCTTTGGAAGGAATGATGCTAAAGCTGAAACTCCAATACTTTGACCACCTGATGCGAAGAGTTGACTCATTGGAAAAGACTCTGATGCTGGGAGGGATTGGGGGCAGGAGGAGAAGGGGACGACAGAGGATGAGATGGCTGGATGGCATCACAGACTGCATGAATGTGAGTCTGAATGAACTCTGAGAGATGGTGATGGACAGGGAGGCCTGGCGTGCTGCAATTCATGGGGTCATGAAGAGTTGGACACGACTGAGCGACTGAACTGAACTGAACTGAACTTTGCAACTTTCCCCCTTGTCACCTATATTTTTTCCCTTATAGAATTTTATGTCACATAATGTCTTTATCAAAGCTCTGGACTCATTTTCAGTTTATTTTTGAAGGCATGGACTTTCGACAAAATTCATGCTGAATGGTTATTTTTCTTCTTTGGAATGAAACAGCCCTTTCACTGAAATACATTTTTAATTTAGTTGTCCTTGTCAAATTTTCAGTTTTTCCCCATCCCCTATCTTTGGTTAATTATTTGATAATTTCCCAATAGAAAATATGTTTTTTCACACAGACACAAATCCTTATCCTGCCATGCAAGTTCCTGCCTGCTGTGAATCACTGACTAATTATCATTCTTTAGATCTTGGTTGTATGTTACATTTTTGGAATCCTTTCCTGAACATGAAGACTGGGTCAGGTCAACCATCATATGTCTTTAGAGTACTTCCTGTTCCCAGCCCTCCTTATAGTCATATATCTATGCACTTACTTGCTTGAGCTCTGCCTTTTCCATCAAAACTTTTGAAGGGCCAGGAATCTCTCTGTTTTACTCATCGTTTTCTTTTTAGCACCTGGCAGAGTGCTGATCATGTAGTAGGTACTCAAGAAATATTTGAGGTGTTGAATGGACTGAACTCCCAGAAATACACTGGCTGCTCAGGAGCAATTCCTTATACTAATGTCAAGTTTGGGGAACAATTTACTAACACACAGGGATGAAATAGAATATTTACTCAAGGTCACCAGAGGCCAGTTACTGAGTCACAGTTGTGGGACAGAAAGACAGTGCCTCTAGCACAAAGTCTGATATAGTGCTATAAATAGAAGAAAGGTAAGCATTGGTAATAAAATGGATAGCCAGGAAGGTTTAGATCAATAAGAAATATATGAGGAAACATTTCAGGGCTAGCAGCTCAGAATTATGACTATAAAAACAGTCTCCTTTCATGCAGTAACCTGTGGGATCTGGGAAGAGTTTCTTAAGGTAAGAGTGAAGAATCAGAACACTAAAGCTTAAGAAATGACTTTCGAATTTCTTAGAAATACCTATGTTCATTTAGAGGTATTAACTGCTTTATCAAGGGCAAGAGGTTTAAAAGATTATAACTACTAGAATTAAGGGTGCTGTTGAGAGTATTTCTTTGCTAGCTTTTTCTGTTGTCATTTTTTTTTTGATGTCATAGTAACAGGTTCCAAATTTAAAAATAAATTCCTTTCACAGCATTTTAAACCAAGCAACTATGCAAAAATATAATCAGTCACCTCATTCTCTTGAAATATATAGCTGAAAGAGCAATAAATAATCCACCAATGTGGACAGGATGGAAGAAACAGAAGTGGAAGAAAATTTAGTGTAAGGAAAAAATATAAAAAATCTATTTATAGAAACGTTTATTTTCATATTGCCTAGTTAATAATTAGTGACATCTTTTAGTTTCCTCTATTTATAACTTCCCTCTTCCTCCTGCCACATAAAATTATCCAATTTTACATAATTTCATATGTATAATAATTCTAGTACAGTCCTGAAGGAGATAATCCCTTGTGACTGGTTTTCTTTGCTTCTGGGTTAGCTGCTTAATGCTAAAAACAACTCAGCTTGAATGACTCAAAGCATAGCAAGAAAATAATAATAAAAAATTCTACACCAGAGCAAAGGAACTTTTCCCAAACATGTAATAGAACAAATAGGCTGCCACAAAGTTTTTCAATTAAATAAATACGTTTTAAATTTTGTCACATGAAGAAACTATAGAATGACTTAATTACAAAGGTTGCACTTTTTCTTCATATTGCTAAAGTAGCCATAGCTTTGACTTTTAGATTTGTTTTCTAGATTCATTATAACACATTCTGTGTTGGACAGTGAAGAAATGGGAAATGTGCTTATTCTAGTATATTTCTCACTAGTTCAGTTCAGTTCAGTTCAGTTCAGATGCTCAGTCGTGTCAGATTCTTTGCAACCCCATGAATCACAGCACGCCAGGCCTCCTTGTTCATTACGATCACTCGGAGTTCACTCAGACTCATATCCATCGAGTCGGTGATGCCATCCAGCCATCTTATTCTCGGTCATCCCCTTATCCTCCTGCCCTCAATCCCTCCCAGCATCAGAGTCTTTTCCAGTGAGTCAACTCTTCACATGAGGTGGCCAAAGTACTGGAGTTTCAGCTTTAGCATCATTCTTTCCAAAGAAATCCCAGGGTTGATCTCCTTCCAGAATGGACTGGTTGGATCTCCTTGCAGTCCAAGGGACTCTCAAGAGTCTTCTCCAACACCACAGTTCAAAAGCATCAATTCTTCGGTGCTCAGCCTTCTTCACAGTCCAACTCTCACATCCATACATGACTACTGGAAAAACTATAGCCTTGACTAGACGGACCTGAGTCGGCAAAGTAATGTCTCTGCTTTTGAATATGCTATCTAGGTTGGTCATAACTTTTCTTCCAAGGAGTAAGCATCTTCTAATTTCATGGCTGCAGTCACCATCTGCAATGATTTTGGAGCCCCAAAAAATAAAGTCTGACACTGTTTCCCCATCTATTTCCCATGAATTGATGGGACCGGATGCTATGATCTTCGTTTTCTGAATGTTGAGCTTTAAGCCAACTTTTTCACTCTCCTCTTTCACTTTCATCAAGAGGCTTTTGAGTTCCTCTTCACTTTCTGCCATAAGGGTGGTGTCATCTGCATATCTGAGGTTATTGATATTTCTCCCAGCAATCTTGATTCCAGCTTGTGTTTCTTCCAATCCAGCGTTTCTCATGATGTACTCTGCAGAGAAGTTAAATAAGCAGGGTGACAATATACAGCTTTGATGGACTCCTTTTCCTATTCTGAACCAGTCTGTTGTTCCATGTCTAGTTCTAACTGTTGCTTCCTGACCTGCGTGCAGATTTCTCAAGAGGCAGGTTAGGTGTCTGATATTCCCATCTCTTTCAGAATTTTCCACAGTTTATTGTGGTCCACACAGTCAAAGGCTTTGGCATAGCCGATAAAGCAGAAATAGATGTTTTTCTGGAACTCTTTTGCTTTTTCCATGATCCAGCAGATGTTGGCAATTTGATCTCTGGTTCCTCTGCCTTTTCTAAAACCAGCTTGAACACCAGGGAGTTCACGGTTCACGTATTGCTGAAGCCTGGCTTGGAGAATTTTGAGCCTGGCTTGGAGGACTGCTGGCTTTACTAGCATGTGAGATGAGTGCAGTTGTGCGGTAGTTTGAGCTTTCTTTGGCATTGCATTTCTTTGGGATTGGAATGAAAAACTGACCTTTTCCAGTCCTGTGGCCACTGCTGAGTTTTCCAAATTTGCTGGCATATTGAGTGCAGCACTTTCACAGCATTATCTTTCGGGATTTGAAACAGCTCAACTGAAATTCCATCACTTCCACTAGCTTTGTTTGTAGTGATGCTTTCTAAGGCCCACTTGACTTCACATTCCAAGATGCTGTGGAGAAAATAATTAGTGTCTGCATGAATTTCCTGCAGCACTTTTTATTTTTCTAGAATGCCTGCTTCCAGATCAAGACCCAGAACATTGTCAGCATCCAGACTCTTCCCTTCACTATTTTAACTTAAAAGTACTATAAATCATTTTTGCCTGATTTTGAACTTTAAATGAACAAGATCATACAATAGATAGTTTTTGTGTCTGACTGTATACAGCTATGTTTCATTCATCCTTATTGTTGTATAGTTTTCCACTGCATGACAATAACACAATTTCTTTATGCATTGTATTGTTAACAGACTGAGTTGTTTCCATTTGGGGGCTATCCTAAGCAAGACTAGTATGAACATTCTTATACATATTATTTGGCTCACATACACATATATTTCTGGTGGGTTTATACTTAGAAGTGACATTTCTGTGTCGTATTTTCAGATTTAGTAGGTGTTTCCAGTTTTCAGAGTAGCTATATAAATATGTGTTAGCAGAAAGTGTACGAAATGTCTAATTATTCCACAGCCTCATCAACACTTTGTGTTGTTGCTGTTGTTGTTATAATTTTAGCCATTCTGGATGTGTGTAGTGACACCTCATTCTGGTTTTTATTAACTGTTCCTTGATAACTAGTAAGATTGAGCATCTTATCATAAGCTTATTGATTTTGGATATCCACTTTACTTAATTGCGTATTTAAGTCTCTATCCTTTTTGCATTGAAATGCCTGTTTTTGTTATTGATTTGTAGCAAAGGAATTCTTTATGCACATCTGAGTACTTTTTCATGTATATGTGTGTATGTATGTATGTATCTCTCTAATCTTTTCTTGCACCCTGCCTTTTTTTTCACTTTCTTTCTTTTTTTAAAATTTTATTTATTTTTTACTTTACAATACTTTATTGGTTTTGCCATACATTGACGTGAGTCTGCCACGTGTGTACGTGAGTTCCCAATCCTGAACCCCCTCCCACCACCCTCCCCGTATCATCTCTCTGGGTCATCCCAGTGCACCAGCCCCAAGCATCCTGTATTCTGTATCGAACCTAGACTAGGATCTTTTGGTGAACAGATGTTAAGATTGAATTTAGCAAAGTTTCCTATAGTTAACATTTTTCATGACCTCTTTTTTTTTAATTTATTGGTTATTCTGGGTCTTTGTTGCTGTGCACGGGCTTTCGCTAGTTGAGGCAAGCAGGGGCTACTCTCTAGTTGAGTTGCACAAGCTTCATTGCGGTGGCCTCTCTTACTGCGGAGTGTGAGCTCTGGGGCATGCAGACTCAGTAGCTGCGTCCCTGGGCTCTAGAGTGCAGGCTCCAGGGTTGTGGCACACAGATCTAGTTGCTCATGGCATATGGGAACCTCCTGGATCAGGAATTGAACCTGAGTCCCTTGCATTGGCAGGTGGACTTCATCACCGAGCTACCAGGGAAGCCCTTTCACGGCCTCTTAATTTTTGCCTGTTCCAAAGTTATAAGGATAGTTGGTGTTTTCATTTAAATACTTTCTCATTTTTTTCTTTTGTATTTGGATCTACAAACCATCTACTTTTAATATTTGTGTTTGACAAGCAGTGTGGCTCAGGATTCATTTTTTTTCCCCCATGTGGATATCCAGGTGACCATCCATCCATTAACATAAAGACCATTCTTTCCCATATTGACTAATATTTTAGGTGACCATATTGTATGGGGCTGTCCTAGACTTCCCGTTCTCTCCCACTGGCCTCTTTGTCAGCCTTTGCATCAACACTGCACTGTTTTCACCAGCTTAGATCTCTACTAGATTTTGATAAATGGATGGTATAAGTTGTTCAGATCCATGCCACTTTTAAAGATTGGTGTGGGTGTTTTCTGTCCTTTAAATTTCCATTAAATGTTTTTTTTTTTTTTTATTACCCTTCTAGCTTCCACAAAGAATACTGAAATTGCAGTTGGTATTGTGCTAAATCTATAAATCAGTTGTGGAGAATTGGCATCTTTATAACAATGAGTCCTCTAAACTATGAGTGGTTTATACTTTTAAAAGATTAATTTACTTAATTAGGTTTTCTTATTTTCTTTCAATATTTTATTCTTTTTATTTCATAAATATTGCATAGCTTTTGTAAGATATAGTCCTAGTTAGTTGATGTTTTTTGATGCTATTATGATTTCTATCTTTAAAACAATTTTGTGTGTTTCTGAAATATTGAAACATAATTTTTATAATGAATATATCCATCTTCCTTACTAAATTCAGCTATTAATTATTGTACTTTGTCCATAGATTCCTTTAAGTTTCTGGATAGGTTTTTAACTAAATTTAATTTCCTTAATAGGTATAGTAGAATTTGTATTTTCTATTTCTTCTTGTATCATTTTTAAAGTTGTATTTTTCAAGAAATTTGTTTATATCTTATAAGTTTTAAAATTTATTGGCATAAAGTTGTTCATGTTATGTTCTTATGTTTAAAGTTTTCAAGGATCTGTAATAGTATTCCCCTTTTCATTTCTTGTATTTGTACTTGCCTCTCTCTGATCTGTATGAAAGTCTTCTAATGTTATGTTATCTTTCCACAGATTTAATTTTTGGCTGTGTTGATTTTTTAAATTTATATTTGTTACTATTTTATTTCTACTCTTAATAATTTTACCTAGTTAAGTAACTTAATTTTTTTCTTTTTCTAACTTTCTGAGATGAATATTAGGAAATTGATATTCACTCATTCTTCTTTTCCCAATCTAGGCATGCAAGGCTATAAATTTTCCCTTTAAACGCAGCCTTATATGCATCCCACCAGTTCTACTATGCTATCATTCAGTTTAAAATATTTTCTGATTTCCACTATGATGTCTTTTTAAAAACATGTTTTGTGAGTGTATTCCTTTATATCCGTGTGTGAAGATTTTCTAATTGTCTTTTTGCTTTTGATTTCTTGTTTAATTCCATTATAGTGGAAGAACATTGAATGATTTGTTTTCTGAAATTTGTTTAGACTTGTTTTATGGTCCAGCATAAAATGTCATGGTCCAACAATAGACAAATGTTCCAGGATCACTTGAAAAGAATGTGAATTCTATCATTGTTGGATACAATGCTCTTTGTTACCAAGTCACATTTGTTGGCTGTTCTGTTCATATAATCTAGAAATGTACTGTTTTTCTAAATCTGTTTGCTCTTTAGTTTGTGTTGATTGTTTAAAACTACCCACCATGCTTTAAAGTATTTTTTCTCATTTTAATTCAGTCAGTTTTTGCTTTATATACTATAAAGCTATTAATATATAATATATTGCATGTTAATTTAAAGTCGCTATATCTTCTTAGTGGATTGAGCTTTTAAAATCTTGTAAATACTCTCTTTATTTTAATAAGGGTTTCCCTGGTGGCTCAGACAGTAACAAATCTGCCTGCAGTGCAGGAGACCCAGGTTTGATCTCTGAGTCAGGAAGATACCCTGAAGAAAGGAATGGCTACCCACTCCAATATTCTTGCCTGGAGAATTCCATGGACAGAGGAGCCTGGCAGGATATATTCCATGGGGTCTCAAAGAGTTGAACACAACTGAGTGACTAACATTTCACTTCACTTTTCTTATTTATGACTTTCTGGTGACTCAGACAGTAAAGCGTCTGTCTACAATGCGGGAGACCGAGGTTCCATCTCTGGGTTGGGAAGATCCCCTGGAGAAGGAAATGGCAATCCACTCCAGGACTATTGCCTGCAAAATCCCATGGACAGAGGAGCCTGGTAGGCTACAGTCTATAGGGTCTCAAAGAGTTGAACACGACTTGAGCGACTTCATTTCACTTTCTTATTTATAGGTCTTTTGGACACAGTACTCTTCAAGGCCCCAAAGTGAAAACATCATATGTTTAAACAGGTGTGCTTATCATGCTTTGTGCCATCAAAACTTTTAAGTACTATGAGAGGAAGAAAATTCTGGAATGCAGGTTTCCATATTGGTAGCTTTGGCTTTGGGTATGTAATGATAGAACTTACGATGTTCACTTTAGAGGTAATTTGCCTTACATGTGCTCAGACCATAAAATTCATGGATATGTATTAGCAAAGGATCACTAATTTTATCACACTTTGTGTATATTATTTTTCATATTGAATTTGTCTTTCTGCACATGTCATTTGTAAGATAAAACCAGTATTCAGGACATTAATTTTTGTGTACTGGTTGTTGGTTCAGTTCTTGGTGTGTTCATTTATATAAAATTTGAGTACCTTCCATGTTTCAGGAGCTTTGAATATCAGAAGATAAAATAATCTCTCTTTAAGATACTTTACTGTCATATACCAAAATATTGATGTCACAAACATACCAATCACTGATAATCCATGGTGATAGAAACATCACATTAGAAATGGTGCTCTTGTGCAGTGCACAGCCTGCAAGATTGTATACAGTGGTCCCGGTGTATAATACACACTCCTTGGCTTCAGAGAGCTCCCAGTGCAGCCAAAGAATAGTCAATAGGTTGAATGTTGAATTTTAAGCCAACTTTTTCACTCTCCTCTTTCACTTTCCTCAAAAGGCTCTTTAGTTTCTCTTTCCTTTCTGCAGTGAGGGTGGTGTCATCTGTATATCTGAGGTTATTGATAGTGATATTAATATCTTCAGTTCAGTTCAGTTCATTTGCTCAGTTGTGTCCCACTCTTTGCGACCCCATGAATCGCAGCACGCCAGGCCTCCCTGTCCATACCAACTCCCGAAGTTCACTCAGACTCACATCCATCGAGTTGGAGAGCCATCCAGCCATCTCATCCTCTGTTGTCCCCTTCTTCTCCTGCCCCCAATCCCTCCCAGCATCAGAGTCTTTTCCAATGAGTCAACTCTTCGCATCAGGTGGCCAAAGTACTGGAGTTTCAGCTTTAGCATCATTGCTTCCAAAGAACATCCAGGGCTGATCTCCTTCAGAATGAACCGGTTGGATCTCCTTGCAGTCCAAGGGACTCTCAAGAGTCTTCTCCAACACCACAGTTCAAAAGCATCAATTCTTCGGCGCTCAGCCTTCTTCACAGTCCAACTCTCACATCCATACATGACTACAGGAAAAACCATAGCCTTGACTAGACGGACCTTTGTTGGCAAAATAATGTCTCTGCTTTTGAATATGCTATCTAGGTTGGTCATAACTTTCCTGCCAAGGAGTAAGCATCTTTTAATTTCATGGCTGCAATCACCATCTGCAGTGATTTTGGAGCCCAAAAAAATAAAGTCTGACACTGTTTCCACTGTTTCCCCATCTATTTCCCATAAAGTGTTGGGACCAGATGCCATGATCTTCATTTTCTGAATGTTGAGCTTTAAGCCAACGTTTCCGCTTTCCTCTTTTACTTTCATCAAGAGGCTTTTGAGTTCCTCTTCACTTTCTGCCATAAGGGTGGTGTCATCCACATATCTGAGGTTTTCGATATTTCTCCCAGCAATCTTGATTCCAGCTTGTGTTTCTTCCAATCCAGCATTTCTCATGATGTACTCTGCATAGAAGTTAAATAAGCAGGGTGACAATATATAGCCTTGATGTACTCCTTTTCCTATTTGAAACCAATCTGTTGTTCCATGTTCAGTTCTAACTATTGCTTCCTGACCTGCACACAAATTTCTCAAGAGGCAGGTCAGGTGATCTGGTATTCCCATCTCTTGAAGAATTTTCCACAATTTGTGATCCACACAGTCAAAGGCTTTGGCATAGTCAATAAAGCAGAAATAGATGTTTTTCTGGAACTCTCTTGAGTTTTCGATGATCCAGCAGATGTTGGCAATTTGATCTCTGGTTCCTCTGCCTTTTCTAAAACCAGCTTGAACATCAGGAAGTTCACAGTTCACGTATTGCTGAAACCTGGCTTGGAGAATTTTGAGCATTACTTTACTAACGTGTGAGATGAGTGCAATTATGTTGTAAAATGGAGATAATAATATCTATTCCACAGGGCTATTGTGAGTATTAATTAAGTTGATATATTAAAGTTCTTACAGTGGTGCCTAGAGTAGAGTAAGTATTAATTTTGTTGTTAATAAGATGAATATTAAATAAGAAACCATAAGAGAGGTTCTCTTTTATTGCAGTAAATATAGTATAAGTTGTTTTATACCATAGATGCATAATAGAGATAATTAGTATCTATAATTAAAGTATATTTTGAAAGAGTAGTTCAGTTGGTAAATTGATTATTTTATCTATCATCCAAACTAGTTTTGATCACGTAAACAAAAGCCATCACATTTTTAATATAAGCAGATCAAACAGAAAGTGGTTAGTTCATAACATAGTATATAGAGCAATGTACCATAAACATGAGTTACAAACTGGAATCAAGATAAGCGGGAGAAGCATCAACAACCTCAGATATGCAGATGATACCACTCTAATGGCAGAAAGCTAAGAGGAACTAATGAAGCTCTTGATGAAGGTGAAGGATGAGAGTGAAAGAGCTGGATTAAGACTAAATATTAATAAAGCTAAGATCATGGCATCCAGTCCTATTACTGTGTGGTAGATAGAAGGGAAAAAAGTAGAATCAGTGATAGATTTCCTCTTCTTGGGCTCCAAAATCACTGCAGATGGTGACTGCAGCCATGAAATCAGACTATTGCTTCTTGGCAAGAAAGCAATGACAAACCTAGACAGTGTGTTGAATAGCAGAGACATAATTCTCTTAACGAAGGTCTATATAGTCAAGGCTATGGTCTTCCCAGTGGTCACATACAGTGGTGAGAGTTGGACTGTAAAGAAGGCAGAATGTCAAAGAATTGATGCCTTTGAACTGTGGTGCTGGAGGAGACTCCCAAGAGTCCCTTGGACAGCAAGGAGATCAAACCAGTCAATCTTAAGGGAGATCAACCTTGATTATTCACTGGAAGGAGTGATGCTGAAGCTTCAGCTTCAGTATTTTGGTCATTTGATGCAAACAGATGACTCACTGGAAAAATCCCTAATGCTGGGAAAGATGGAGGGCAGAAGGAAAAGTGAGTGTCAGAGGATAAGATGGCTGGATGGCATCACTGATAGAATGAACATGAACTTGGACAAACTCTGGGAGATGGTGAGGGACAGGGAGGCCTGGATGCTGCAGTCCATGGGATCACAAAGAGTCTCGGACACAACTAGGCGACTGAACAACAACAACAGACATAAACATGTGCCCAAGCCTTCTGATTGAGGATCTACTGGAGTGCCCATTAAAATGCAGATTCTGGGGCCCATTGTAGACTTAGTGTGCAGTTAAATATCTGGGTAGAGACCCTAAGCAGTAGATGATTCTTATGCACACAGCATGCTATAGAGCAATTGTGTTTCTTTCTTTTTTTTTTTTTCTCAAGGTTAGCTTGAATGACAGATGGTTTAATTTAAAGACCTATAAAGTATACTAAAGTAGTGCCCATTATACATAAATACCAAAGTAGTTTATATCATGTCAGGAACATAGAGGGAAGCCTTTTGAAGAATGATCTCATAGGCATTCTTTGGCAAAAATCTTGCAAATGTCCTCTAATACTCTAGCTGGGCTTACATTAACCTGACATTCTACCCCCTGGGAAGTAAATTTTGTGGCTTGATTTAAAGTGTGTGTGTGTGTGTGTGTGTGTGTGTGTGTGTGTGTGTTTCATCAAGTCACTGTTTTGGAAGGAGGGAAAGCAGTCTTTGTGGGTGGCCTTTTGCCACTCTTGCATAAATTATTTTGCTTTGATGTAGATTTCTACATTACTTCCTTCATGATGTTTTCCAAAGTTTTTATTTCCAGACTTGTGTCAAATAGGTATTGGCATATGAGAGATTTAATTTATATTTAAATCTTTTTGTTTTTTGTGATTTTTTTTCCTGGACTACAGTACCTGTGGAGTAAAGTTTTCAAGCCTAAGTTTTCAGCTCAATAAATTTTTACAAATGTCATCATCATGCAATTTGAGTTATCGAATGACTCCAAAATCACCAAAGCTTACCTTGTACCACCTCCTAGTCAGTAACACACCAAAGTCAATCTCCATTCTGAATTCTATCAACAGAGTATAATTTTGGCCTTTTGTGAAATTAATATACATAATATAAATTGAATCATAGCACTATTTATTTTTCGTCTGATTTCTTTAACTTAAAATTTTGTCTCTGTGGTTAGTTCATGTTACGGCGGGCAGTAGCAATTTGTTCTTTTTTTACATTTATAAAACAGTTTTATTGAGATGCAGTTAAGATGCTAAACATATTTACATTTAAATGTTCAATTTTATAAATTTAGATATATTAAATGTATATATAAATGTAATATACTTATGAAATCACCACTACAGTCAAGATAATGAACATATTCATCACCTGCAAAAATTCATTCTTACCAACTTGTTTGTTTTGAAATCTGGTTGATTTACAATGTTGTGTTAGTTTCTGGTATACAGCAAGACGATTCAGTGATATATGCATTCTTTTCCATCATAGTTTCTTATAAGATACTGAATATTGATATTATAAGGTATTGAACATAGTTCCTTGTGCTATACAGGACCTTATTGTTTATCTGTTTCATATATAGTAGTTTGTATCTATTAATCCCATACTTCTAATGTATACCTCACCTCTTCTTTACCTTTTGGTAGCCATAAATTTGTTTCCTATGTCTGTGAGTCTGTTTTGTAAATAAGTTCATTTGTATTGTATTTTAGATTCCACATGTAAGTGATATCATATGATGTTTGTCTTTCTCTGATATATTTCACTTAGTATAGTAATCTCTAGGTCCTTCTATGTTCATGTATATGGCAGTATTTCATTTTTTTTTATGGTTCAATAGTATTACATTGTCTAACTATACCACATCTTTATCTGTTCATCTGTTGATAGACATTTAGGGTACTTCCATGTCTTGGCTATTCCAAGTAGTGCTGCATTGAACACTGGAGTGCATGTATCTTTTCAAATTATAGGTTTCTCTGGCTATATGCCCAGGAGTCAGATTGCTGGGTCATATGACAACTCTTGTTTTTTAAGGAAACTTCATACTGTTTTCCATAGTGGCTATACCAATTTACATTCCTGCTAACAGTGTAGGAAGGTTCACTTTTCAGTTTGTTCTTTTTAATTGCTTTATACTATTCACTTGTACAATTTAGCATGATGTAGTCATCCTAGCTCAGAGAAGGCAATGGCACCCCACTCCAGTACTCTTGCCTGGAAAATCCCATGGACAGAGGATCCTGGACGGTTGCAGTTCATGGGGTCGCTGCAGTCCACGCAGTCAGTAGGACATGACTGAGCGACTTCACTTTCACTTTTCACTTTCACGCATTGGAGAAGGAAATGGCAACCCACTCCAGTGTTCTTGCCTGGAGAATCCCAGGGACGGGGAGACTGGTGGGCTGCCGTCTATGGGGTCGCGCAGAGTCGGACACGACTGACACGACTTAGCAGCAGCAGGAGCAGTCATCCTAGCTAGGCTTCCCTGGTGACTTAGAGGATAAAAAGTCCACCTGCAATGCAGAAGACCCAGGTTCGATTCCTGGATGGGGAAGATCCCCTGGAGAAGAACATAGCAATGCACTCTAGCAGTCTCACCTGCAGAATCCTATGGACAGAGGAGCCTGGTGGATTACAGTCTGTGGGATCACAAAGAGTCAGACACAACTGATCGATTAACACATACATACATTCATCGTATGTGTTTTTCAGTTTTAACTATTATACATAGCTATGAATATTTTTTGTGAATTATGGTGGGTGTTTACATGCACTTATTTCTGCTTGGTGTTTACATAGTAGAATTACAATGTCTTGGGGTATGCATATGTTCAACTCTAGTAGATAATGCTAAGAGTTAGCAAAATAGCATACCAATGTACCTTCCAATCTGCAGCAGACGAGAGTTCCAGTTGATCCAAATCCCACTCGATGCTTGATTTTGTCAAGTTTTATTTTCTAGTTTTAGTGGTTGTGGTAGGTATGTTTTACTTGACTTTAATTTGTTTTTTTCTGATGTTTTAACAAGATAGAGAACATTTACATATATTTGTAGGCTGTTAGACTTATTTTTGTGAAGTGCACATTTAAGAACACATTTAAAAACTGGACATTTGTCTTGTTCTTAATGTTTTGGTAGGTGCAATTATATACTCTGGATATGAATACTTTGTTGGATATATTTTGCAAATATTTTCTCCAACTCTGTGGTTCAATGTCTTTTAATTATTAATGTTATTCAATGTAAATTGAAACAGAGATCTGGCACATCTTTATTATATTTTTTTTCCTAAGAATTTGAGTCTTCATTCTCTTTTAAATAAGATTTTTTTCTAATTTTTTGTTGATAAATATTATTTGTTGTTGTTGGCTGTTAATATATAAAATTCAAATATATGGATTATATTATGGGTTGTCATTTCCTTCTCCAGGGGATCTTCCCTATGCAGTGATTGAACCCACATCTCCTGCATTGGCAGGTGGATTCTTTACCACTGAGCCATCAGGGAAGCCCCGTTTAATTATATACCTATTCTCACATGTAGGACTTCTCTCCAGTATTTTTTTCTCTTTTTGTAAAAATATATTTGATATGGAAGATCATCTTTTTAAACATATATTTCATTTGTTATTTATTTATTGGCTGTTCTAAGTCTTTGCTGCTTTGCACAGGCTTTCTCTAGTTTTGCAAGCAGGGACTACTCTCTAGTTGCTGTGCTCGAGTTTCTCATTGTGGTCGCTTCTCTTGTTGCCGAGCATACACTGTGGGCACTCAGGCTTCAGTAGTTGTAATTGTGGGTTCAGTAGTTGTGGTTTCGGGCTCTAGAGCATAGGTTCCATAGTTGTGGCGAATGGGCTTAGGTGCTCCATAACATGTGGAATTTTCCCAGACCAGGGATCAAACCAGTGTCCCCTGCACTGCAAATCGGATTCTTAACCATTGAACCATCAGGAAAGCCCCAGTTTTTGTTGATGATATCACTTCTAGTACCATTAGAAACTTCAGTAACAATTAGTTATGGTTTTCCTTTCCATTAGTCTACTTTTCGTGCATTGATGCATTATGATCAATCTAAGTCCTCATTTTCTCTAAACTCAAATTACTTACCCACTGATTTGTTTACTCACTTATTTGTTTAACAGACATTTCTTGCTTTAGGTTCATTGGACTACTTTTTAGCACATTTCCCCATTTAAAAACGTGGATACAACCCATTAATTATCAGGTGTCACTTTTACTCACAAAAGTATCATTCAGGAGGAGTTATTTATGTCACTCTGTCTACATTACCATGGAATCAATATAATGAAGTGTTCCAAAGCAAATAGGTTAAAGATGCACTAACTCTAATATATTATATGCTTCTTCTGTGAATACAACTGTTATTAATAACAAATACTATGTAGTATATGTCTAGTTTTCAGCCTTGTTGTTCAAGTTACGTGCTCTGGTGAGTTATATTATCTGTGACCATACTTTGCTTTACCAAGAACTTATTCGGACTTTCATCAAACAAGAGGAAAAATATAGCACATGAAGTTAGCCTTGAACATTATTTTTTCTTTTTTGAACTTTTGGATTTAAGGATGTTAGTAGAAAGTCATCTGGGACTGCTAAATATGTTGATTAGAGTCAGATGAGAGGGCAGGCTCGAACAGGGCAGGCTTTGATCAATTCCTTTAAGGATTTTTTAAGATATTCTTTTATTTGGATGAACAGCATTCTAGGCTGATGAAATAAGAAAAAAGCAAAAATGAGTAGGCTGTGTGATGACTAATAATTATGTTAACCCTTCTGGAGAAGAATTAAAAGCAGGCTACAAAAAGAGGTGTGTAGTTTAGGTAGAGAAATATTTGCATGCATGCGCATGCTCAGTCCCTCAGGCATAGCTGACTCTGTGACTCCAGAATCACAAAGCCTACCCATCAGGCTCCTCTGTCTGTGGGATTTCCCAGGCAAGGATACTGAAGTGGGTTGTCATTTCCTTCTCCAGTCGATCTCCCCGACCCAGGGATCAAATCCTCATCTCCTGCATCTATTTGGCTAGTGACAAAAGGTTTAGATTTAATGAAGAAAGGAAATTTGCACTAAATACTCTTGGAGTAACACTTAAGGAAGACAGTTTAAGTGGCTGAACATAGAATGAGTATGTACTCAAAACAATGAAAGAGAAGACACAGTCCAATATACATAGAACACGGAATATGACATTGGAGTCTGAAGTGCCGACAGAATGGCAAATCTAAGAATATTGTGTAGCAAGAATTATCAGAATTTGGCAATGACATGATGAGGCAAGCAAAGTAGAAATGACCTCAGGGTTTTGATTGCCTGAATAGGAAGTATTGAATACAGGAAGATTACTGAAGAATGCATTATGCTAGGATAAGTTGACTATTTGAGAATAATAATAATGAGAAGGCATCGGAGCAGAATGTAGAAATGTCTTAACTCAGTATATGTAGCTCAAGGGTTAAAAACATATTAAAACTCAATGACTGAATGATTTGTCCAAGGGAATGTGTGTAAAAAAAAAAAACAAAGGGCCTTGCTTGGGTGATTCTCAGACAATTAGAGATAAGCACAGCATCCAGCAAAGGACCTCCTAAAGAGATATATGGAAAAGTAAAAGTAGAGAGGAATGAAATGTTTAGTTGGAAGACTACATCAGTGAAGAGAATATGGGCTGATGCACTTGACTGAAGAAAGTGAAATTGGTTAGAAAAGAAGATTAGAGACAAAGGGAAATAAATCCTAATTTGACTCAGGTCAGCTTCTGTAAAGCAGCAGCTATAGTGACTGTACCCTGGAGGGGAAAAGGATAAGGATGGGTAGCTACAGGTTGGGGAGTGAACATTATTACACTGAAAACTAAACAAAGGTAAAATATACTTCCAGGAATGTTTTGTGTAAACAAATCCCTGGACTAGGTCAAAGGGTTTATAAAATATTGCTTAAGAACACCTATCACATAACAGATGGGCTTCCCCGGTGGCGCGAATGGTAGAAATCTCATTTGTTCAATGCAGGAGGCATAGAGACGCAGGTTCGATTCGTGGGTCAGGAAGATCCCCTGGAGGAGGGCATGAAAACCCACTCCAGCATTCTTGCCTGGAGATTCCCAAGGACAAAGGAGCCTGGCAGGTTACAGTCCCTAGGGCTGCAGAGTCGGACACAACTGAAGCGACTTAGCATGCCAGCACATCATGTAATAGGCGCCCTGGGGAAGTTTGTTGAATGAATGGGAATGGGTCCTCTCTCGTCCCTGTCTTGTACACATCCTGTCGCCGGTGCATTTTCTGTCGTGTACTAACAGGGACCCTAGTGGAACAGTTATCTGGAAATGCAAGCCAGGGGCCGTATTGTAAGCAGTTCCTAAGGGATATGGGAGAGAAAAATCGAGGTATTAGGCAAACTCCCTCAAAGTACAGAATCACAGAAGGAAAATGTCTAGAGGCAGAAGGGATCTTGCAGGTCACTGAATAGCCCCACCCTCTGATTACACAGCTTTGGATGTGAGGCCCAGTTTTGTTAAATAACTTACCATCTATGTGTCAAGGTTCCGTTCCAGGAAATTGAAACCACACCAGCTATTTTAAGCATGAGAGGATTTAATATAAAGAATTAAGCATACATTTAGATTCTTGGAAGGACTGGAAGAGTGACCATTTAGGCTTGGGCTCCGGGTCTAGTTCTCAGAAGGACGCAGCTGATTGGTCCACCTGGGCAGCTGCTCTTGCTGCTCCAGTCAGGGAGGGGGAGAAGGAGCAAGCTATCGCTGGACCTGTTGACTCCAAGAAGCTGCTGCTGAAGGTGCTCTCTGAGGATAACAAACTGGTAGTACTGCAGCGGTACTTGGCTCAGCATCTACACAGCTGGCAACCAGACCTAGGATGTTACTATAGAAAACCCCAGTCCCCACAGTGTCTCCCAAACCACACTTGGTACTTTTGAGTTCAAATCTTACCTGAGTACATCTAATTGGCTTAACCAAAGGCTCACCTGGGAGCCTGGAGGCAAGCACACTGGGACTCACAGCTCCTGCAGGAGTATACAACACAAGGATGCTGGAATGTCCAAGGATGTGACAGTCCACTGTCACATCATCAGATACACCCCTATGTCTTCAGCTCGGAAAGTACATCACCGTGGGGAGAACACGGGAGGCTTGTCTTGCAGTCCCTCTGTTACCATCGAATCTGTGTGCACACAAGAGAATTATGTAGATTCAGCTCTCTTTCTAGAAATCACCTTCTGATGTAGAGACCTCGAAGTAGGGCAGCCACTTAATTTGTTTAAACTGGGCCACATTTGAAAATGGAGAGAAAAACCTACTCCTATTTATGCCAGGATAATTAGCATGATGGAGCAGGGCATGGCAACTTACTCTGATATTCTTGCCTGGAGAATCCCATGGACACAGGAGCCTGGCAGACTACAGTCCATAGGGTTGCAAAGAGTCAGACACCACTGAAGTGACTTAGGACTCATGCACGCAATAGGCATGATTCAGAACTGTTCCCAAGAAAACAAACTCCAAGCCTGTCTACAAAATATATAAGCTTCTTGATGATCTTACTTCAGCCTCCATCAGTGACCACATCTGTCAACACAGATCTTCACTTTATTTTTCCTCCATCCTCTTTAAAGTGCTGTTCCCCAAAGGTATCAGTATTGTTCAGGTCTTTTGCATATACTGTGTCTTTGCCTGGAATGGCCCTCAGTGTATCCCCACATATCTTACTTCTGCGCATCTTTCAAAATCCAGTGCTGCTGTCTCCTCCTCTGTTGAAATGTCCTCAGATTCTCCCAGGTTACATGCTTTACATTGTATGAAAGTATCTGTTTATATTTCTTTCCCATTAAGCTGTAACCACCTCAATGAGAGAAACTGGGTTTATTCATTCTTTATTCCTAGAAACCAAATCCGATTCATGTGGGAAAAATGCTCAAGAAATGTTTGGAAATAGATGGATAGACGGAATCAAGGTAGAGAGGAAAGAAACAGGGAATGAAGCAAACAAGGAACTGAAAGAAAGGATGTGGAGGGAGGGAACAGGAGAGCAGGAGGAAAGGAGGTAATGAGCCTTTTCTAGTGATACTAACATTTTTCATTTGTGAGGATTATCCTCATATTACCAATCTGTGAAAGGTGAAAATGTGAAAGTGAAGTCGCTCAGTTGTGTCTGACTCTTTGTGACCCATGGGCTGTAGACTACCAGGCTTCTCAGTCCACCGGATTTTCCAGGCAAGAGTACCAGGGTGGGTTGCCATTGCCTTCTCCAGGGGATCTTCCCAACCCAGATATTGAACCTGGGTCTCCCACATTGCAGGCAGACGCTTTACCCTCTGAGCCACCAGGGAAGGGTCTTTCAAATTACTGAATGAATTGAGATGAAATCTGTTCACACTCACTTAGACTTGCGGGCAGTGGTCTGGATTTCCCATCTGATACTTAAAGAAATTATCAGCATTTATTGACTTTGATGACAATTCACTGATCAGTGATTTCATCCCGTCTACATTAATTATCCAATATGTTATTCCTCAATTTTAGTTGAACATATAAATGTTTAGATTTCTTGCACTCAGACTGCAAAAAGACCTTTAAAATCTAGAAAGACAGTTTTAGATGCAGTCAATACTAGTTTGTACATCAATGAATCTTTCTTGTCTCTCTTTTTATTTTTTTCAGTTATCTCAGGATGATTTCTTTCTTGAGTGAGTAGTTTCGTCTTGCTTGTTGTGGCCCTTTTGTTGATTTTAAGGGATGGCCCACAATGAACCTTCATTTCTGTAACATGACTTCCTGAAGTTCACCCTCAATTTTTTATCAGCTAAATGTGATTTTTAAAAAAAAAAGTCTAGCTCTTAAGTCTCTGGAAAACTCAGTGCAAACTATTTTTAGTGGCTGCTTCAAACATTGTATTCTTTGGACTGTAAAATGATACCTATGTTTGCTAAGGTTTTAATTTTTGAACTTGCTCCCTGTTTGTGTTAAGTAATAAGCAGATTTTCAAGGGAAGGGTGCTACTCTTGGAAGACAGTTCCTTTCTTGTTTACAGCTTAGGCCTCTTGGCTTAGCCAGCTTGTAATGAACAAATATGAATTTATTTGTTCATGAGAAAGATTTGTTTTATGAGAAAGATATAGACTTTTTTTTTTTTGAGATTTACTGAATACTGCTCAGTCTTCAATTTCTCTCACTTCGTATGACATTGTATGTAAAAGGACATAGCCCAGAATATTTAATATCTCATAAAAGTATGATTTTTGTATTAAAAGAATATTGTCAGGGTTACACTGAACATGTTACTACTACCTAACTTCCATAAGTCCAACTAAATGTATATGGAAATTTTACTTAGAAAACTGTAACTTCTAGCAGTATCAGATTAGTAGGATGCAGTGTCTTTCAAAGTTAAACTATGATTTTAGCTGAATAAGAGCAGCAGAAGAAACAAACTAGGAAACAGATTACTAATAGAGAATTTCTTATATTTAAAATGATATAAACAGCATTAATAACGGGATATTTTATTATAAACAATATTTATATTAAATATAAATTTAATTGTTACCATCCTTTTCAGAGAACTTTACAGCCTATGAATAGTTTATTAAAGAAAAGGGAAGGAAAATTAGTGACTATAGCAAGAAGAGTATAGATGGGTTTATCTCTCAGGGTTCTTTTATTTTCAGTTACAGGAACTAACATCGAACTGTCTTTGGCAAGAATTGTTTTCCAAAGTAGTAAGAGAAGAATATCAGGTGGTAGTATTGTTTAATGACTCACAAAACTGAAAAATCAAGATTTAAAGAATGGTTGAATCCAGAGTCTCAGTGACATCATTGGAATATAACTATTGTCTCCATTAATCTTCACTGTCTTCTTCTTGTGCTAAATTTAAACCAACAGCTCTCCCATGCTCACCCCAAGCACCTTCACTGCTACGTTCTGCCAGTTTGTAAGCCCAGAAGAGAGAACTTCTCTTTCCTAATAGTTCCAAATAAAACGGTTGTGCATCATAGTTTCAGTGCCATGATTTACGCCATCTGCCCATCCAATTTCTAGAGTCAGGGAAATGGAATATAGTACTTGGGCATGCCTGGATCGATTTCCACTGCTAGACCTGAGTCTTCAGAGGTGGAGTGGGGAAGTGAAGCCAGGAGGGTGTAGATTAATGCAGCTACCTGAATTCCTGGAGAAAGACGGATACCTCACACCTAGAGTTGCCATATATAGAACGTGAAAATATAGAATTCTCATTTAAAATGGAATATTAGATAAACATGGAAGAAATTCTTAGAATCAGGTAGGTCCCATGATAATATTTGGGACATACTTATACAAAACAAATTGTTGTCTATCTGACATTTGAATTAAACAGAGAATACAGTATTTTGTCTGACAACCCTGCCCACATCCAAACATTTCGGTGATTTATTCAAGAAATGATTGGAATAGGGCTGAGCAAACAAAAGTGATGAGTCCACTCCTATAGTAATTAAGAACTGAATGCCAGCAGACATTAGTGGGCCAAAAGAGTGTACAAGTATTCTGTAAGGAAGCAGATTACAGTAAGAGAAATGAAACAAAATGTGTGAATGCAAAAGGAAAATAAAAGAGACCAATGGAAGACTGTTACTATAGAATGTGGTATTCCCAGTATCGACCACAAATTGGCATTTACCCAGAACATTGCCAGCAACTGAGCAACAAAGAAAGGCATTTGCCATCTGCATCTATGGAGACTGAATCCCATGCTGCTGTAGCTGTTGACCCTCACCATCCCCTGAGGGAATTCAGGATGGAATGAGGCACTTTCTTCTCCAGGGAATCTGATGGGACTGGTCTTTAGACAGTTGGATGTTTTTAGGAACAGATTTTATGATCTCAATCCTTGTATCTCTTCATATCTAGTTCAGTTCAGTCATGCAGTCATGTCTGACTCTTTGCAACCCCGTGGACTGTAGCACGCCAGGCTTCCCTGTCCATCACCAACTCCCAGAGCCTGCTCAAACTCACTTCCATAGAGTCAGTGATGCCATCCAACCATCTCATCCTCTGTCATCCCCTTCTCCTCCTGCCTTCAATCTTTCCTAGCATTAGGGTCTTTTCCAGTGAGTCAGTTGTTTGTATCAGGTGGCCAAAGTATTGGAGTTTCAGCTTCAGCATCAGTCCTTCCAAAGAAGCACTAAATCCCTTGATAGTGACATCAGATCCTCGTGACTAACAAAAACCTTTTGTAAAATGAATGCTTCATGGTACTCCCCTTTCATCAAAACCTTGTATATTGACTTTCCCCCACTGCCCCTTCGGAAGCAGTCTCTCAGAGATATCTGAGATGCTGCCTCCTAGGCTGCAGTCCTCATTTTGCCCCAAATGAAACTTAACTCACAGCTCTCAATTTGAACATCTTTTTGACGTTCTCGTTTCATAGTGAAAGAATTCAGAGGCAGAATGGTAAATAAGAAGTGAATTTACCTAGAGAGAACAAGGCTTCCCTTGTGACTCAGCTGGTAAAGAATCCGCCTGCAATGCAGGAGACCTGGGTTCAATTCCTGAGTTGGGAAGATCCCCTGGAGAAGGGAAAGGCTAGCCACTCCAGTATTCCGGCCTTGAGAATTCATGGGATCACAAAGAGTCAGACATGATTGAGCAACTTTCACTTTCAGGGTGAGTGTAGACCATCTCAGAAGGTGAGAGAAAGATCCCAAAAATATGACATGGTTAGTTTTTATGAATTGGGTAATTTTATAGACTACTGAGTGGAAGGATTAT
The DNA here is from genome assembly GCA_917880005.1 of Nanger dama. NCBI lineage: Eukaryota > Metazoa > Chordata > Mammalia > Artiodactyla > Bovidae > Nanger > Nanger dama. The sequence goes on from CAKJTW010000001.1 coordinate 17,863,475, forward strand.
TCCAGTTATTTGGGGGAAGAAGCAGGGATTTCCAAGAATTGGGCAACTGCCCAATTTTTGGTCTTTTATGATTAGCTTCTTGATGAAAGTGAAAGATGAGAGGGAAAAAGTTGGCTTAAAACTCAACATTCAGAAAACTACAATCATGGCATCTGGTCCTATCACTTCATGGCAAATAGATGGGGAAACAATAGAAATAGTGACAGACTTTATTTTGGGGGCTCCAAAATCACTGCTGACTTTGGGCTCCAAAGTCACTGATGGTGACTGTAGTTATGAAATTAAAAGACGCTTGCTCCTTGGAAGAAAAGCTATGACCAACCTAGACAATGCATTATTAAAAAGCAGAGGCATTACTTTGCCAACGAAGTTCCATCTAGTCAAACCTATGGTTTTTCCAGTCGTCATGTATGGATGTGAGAGCTGGACTATAAAGAAAGCTGAACGCCAAAGAATTGATGCTTTTGAACTGTGGTGTTGGAGAAGACTCTCGAGAGTCCCTTGGCCTGCAAGGAGACCCAACCAGTCCATCCTAAAGGAAATCAGTCCTGAATATTCATTGGAAGGACTGAACGTGAAGCTAAAACTCCCAATACTTTGGCCACCTGATATGAACTGACTCATTGGAAAAGACCCTGATGATGGGAAAGATTGAAGGCAGGAGGAGAAGGGGATGATGACAGAGGATGAGATGTCTGGATGGCATCACCAACTCGATGGGCATGAGTTTGAGTAAGCTCTGGGAGTTGGTGATGGACAGGGAGGCCTGGCATGCTGCAGTCCATTTGGTCACAAAGAGTCGGACACGACTGAGTGACTGAACTGAACTGATTGTTAGCTTCAGAACTGTCATGGCACTGGTGGGTGTGTCATTTGGCATACTCATGTGAAACAATGTACGCATAAAGAGGCTCAAGGTCTACTGGAAGTCAGTAATCTGCCATCTTGGATCTAATTGGTTCTAATCAGTTTCTGCCATATCCTACAGCTATGTCCTTTTTTTTAAAGGTTGCACCTGGACCCCTTCTCTCCTAACTCACTGGGAAGAGGAGGGCTTGAAAAGGAGGATTCAGCGATGTGAGCTGCCTATGCAACTTCCATTTCCCCCTCTTCTTTTATTTCAAGGCTTTCTGCTTTCATCTTTTTAAAATAGAATCTCAGTACTAGTCATGAACCTATACTTTTCCTAAACATGTACCTCAGAGGAGGTCAGTCTCAGTTGTGAAAGTTGATTTCTGATTGGAATAAGACATGTGTGGGTTTGTTCTTATCTTTGAATAATTTTTACATGGCCCTGTGATTCAATGCCAACCACTGAAACATGTCGTTAAATGTACCAGAGGACCTCTAGGAAAGATTTTTGCCTACTTTTAAGAAAGACACGCAAAAAGATAGAATTTGTGATAGCTGGTTGTGATGGGGAATTGGTGCAGCCATTCTGAAAGCTAATCTGAAGACAAGGCCTGTATATCAGGAATGGCAGGATATGAAAAGATGATGTACTTGATATACTGATGAACTGAGTAGTCCAGGAATCACCCTACCACTGGACCTCTTGTAATGCAAATTTAATATATTTCCTGATTACTTAGAATGCTTTAAAGTTGTCTTTATTTGCAGCTAAAAACATTCTAACTGACATATACACATACACAGGACTTTCTGTATATTGGACATTGAGACGACTTTTCTATTTTGTTTGTTTGCCAGTGATTAGAAACTCAAATCATGAAAACATTTTTTTTCCTACTTAAAAGGTAAGTTTTCTATTTAAAAATACCATATGCTATCATTTAAAGTAGTCAGTGAAAACAAAAGCAAACATGTATTTTAGAATTAGAACTTGAGGGAAAAGAAATCATGGAAACTAATATTCATTCAATGGTAATGTCTCTTTTTAAAAAAGCAGCAGTTACTTAATGAAACTTCAGAATTGACATCATAAATTGGCCTGAGTATATTACTTTGAACTATCATTATGGAATTTCCCAGTTGGTGAAGGGCTCAGCTGCTTTTCACAGAATCCTTTTATATCTTGGTAGAATGGTGTCCCCATATATGTGGAGATGCTGTTACTCTATCTTTTTAGAATCATAACAATAGGTGCTTGGTCACTCAGTCATGTACAACTCTTTGCAACCCTAGGGTCTGTAGCCTGCCAGACTCGTCTGTCCATGGGATTTCCCAGGCAAGAATATTGGAATGGGTTGTCATGCCCTCATCCAGGGGATCTTCTAGACCCAGAGATAGAACCTCAGTCTCCTGCATTGCAGGCAGATTCTTTACCTCTGAGCTACCATGGAAGCTCAATAACAGCATACATTTATTTAAATTATGTCAGTGGAAAAATCACTATTGGATGATACAAACTGGTCAACACAATAACTTAACTCCTCTCTGCTTCTGACCTGAACAGATGACATGTGTTGGATTTTGCACCTATTTTTAGCTCTCATCTTAGGTTCTCCACCTACAGTTGGAAAATCTAGCTGTGACATTCCAGTCACTTCATTTTCACAGCAGGAGTCTGTTCATGAAGAATGCCAAATTTCTCCTTATAGATCCATTCTGTGTTTATTGTTACTGCCAAACATTTTCTTCCTCATTTTCTGAAGTGGAGGCACTACAGAGAAATCTGCTGTGAGACATTTTGGTAAAGTGAATCTTACTTTATCACTCACTTATTAGCATGACATTAACTTGCTTTCCCAAAAGGAGTAGGAGAGCAGGGGGTGGGGAAATATACAGAATACAATTAAACAGTGTCAATGTCATATCTATTAAAACTTGATTTAGTGACATATAAAAGAAAACCCACATATGGAAGTGCTATCCCCCTTAACATTTTGTATAACAAAGTCTGATGCTAGGCAGCCCAGGGCTAGGATGCGAGCTCTGTAAAAACCTTGGGGTATCCAATCCCTTCTCTATAGCTACTCTACCAAACCAAGTACATGCCTTGAATCCAAGGTTATCTCAAAGAACTCCTGTATCACGTTCATGGGCCAGGCAGCTGGAAGGATTACTAAGTAAAGGACCAAAGGTGTTCATCTACTAAGATGAATCGCATTCCTTTGAGGAGCTTGCATAGAAGCCTCTCATAGGAACCATGTCAAGCCATTTAGGTGTAAGCAGTACTTTGGTTTATATCTCATCGACATCGTACATCCAGTGTGGTCCTTAGTTACAAGGAAGTCTTCAAGTGACTTTTAGCTGGCTTTATTGCTACCTCACTTAGAATTGCCATTCTTCCTTAGGCATAAGGAATAGCTATAGGGTAGATGATTCTATCATATTCTCTATCATAGTATGAATTAAGATTGTATTCCAACCCCAAAGATTCAGAATTTGATCAGAACTTGTGCCTTTCAAGTTTTAACTTTTCCCCCTGTCATTTTTCACATCACAAGATTTTTTTCCAGAATGGGAAGTGATTTCATCAATCTACACTGAGATTTCCTGTAAATATAAGTCAGCATGTAAACATGCCATATTCCATCCTGAAAATGTCTTAAGCCCAAATGTTATAATCCACAAAGCAGATTTTATTCTATTTTACCTGTTTTCTAATCTACTTGAATAGATTTTATTCTATTCAAAATTCTGACTTAACACTAAAAATAACTGTATTTGTTATGAGTTAATTGGTCATGTTTGCCCCCGAACACTTCATATTTTCCATAAAAATAGGTTTTTATAATAAAATCTTCCCTTTTTTTTTTCATGAACGCTCATTTACAGCAAGTCAGAATCTGCAGGGGTACAAAAAATGATATAATCAAAATGTTTCAAAAATATTAAATTCTTATCAGAGCTTTCAAGCTAAGTTTTAAAACTTACATTTTTCCAAAAGTTTGAAAAATAGAAAACTCACTCCCAAGTGCTAAGGGGATTGCCTTTGATATTTCTGTGAAGCTTGAAAAGGTACTCTAAGGATTAGTTTTTGTAATGGAGTGTGGGAAATAGTAGTAGCAGAGTATAGCTAATGCAGGGCCTTAATTATTGATGGCTATATCGACATGAGTTTGAGTAAACTCTTGGAGTTGGTGATGGCCAGGGAGGCCTGGCGTGCTGCAGTCCATGGGGTCGCAAATAGTCGGACATGACTGAGCAACTGAACTGACTGCCATCTTCAGAGTTTCTGTTTTTCTGCTAATTCTGTTATCACATCAGTCACTTTTGCTATCCAGCTCAGCCACAGCCCTTCAAATCACCTTAAATTCACTTACTTAAGCAGGATGCCAACAGGGTATCATGAGAGATCCAGAGTTTGCAAGACCCACCACAGAATGTCACTATAGTTTCACTTCTTAAACTTGCCTATTGACATCTCTGTGATTCCTCAGTCCTTAAAGCAGAAAACAGATCTGATAGGAAGTGTTTGGACATGATTAGCATCATATGTGTATGTGTTTATGTGTTAGTTGATTAGTCGTGTCTGACTCTTTGACATGTCATGGACTGTAGCCTGCCAGGCTCCTCTGTCCGTGGAATTCTCCAGGCAAGAATACTGGAGTGGGTTGCCTTTCCCTTCTCCAAGGGATCTTCCCGACCCAGTGACTGAATCCAAGTCTTCCACATTGCAGGCAGATTCTTTACCATCTGAGCTACCAGGGAAGCCCAGTTACCATCATCTTCACCTTCAATTGTTCTTATTTCTGTATTTATGGGCGCACAAAGAGAATGTCACAATTAGACACAGAGGTATCTAAAATTTTGTCAAAATGTGTGTCTGCTTTTTTTTATATACTGTATTTTTAAACACTATATATTTATTTTTGGCTAGCTGGGTCTTCTTTGTTGCACGCAGGCTTTCTCTAGTTGCAGTGAGAGTGGTTAGTTGCTCTTGGTTGTGGTGTGCAAGCTTCTAATTGCAGTGGCTTCTCTTGTTGTGAAGCTCACACCCTAGAGTGCAGGTTCAGTAATTATGGCACACGGGCTTAGTTGCCCCATGGCATGTGGGTCGTCCCAGACCAGGAATCAAATCCATGTCCCCTGCGCTGGCCAGTGAATTCTTAACCACTGGACCACCAGGGAAGTCTGTGTGTCCGCTTTTAAACTCTGAAGCTTTATAAAAGCGTAAATTATTAACAATCGGTATATTCTAATACCCTCACTGGGATTCCCAGGTGATACCAATGGTAAAGAACCTGCCTGCCAATGCAGGAGACACAGGGGATGCAGGTTCAATCCCTGAGTTGGGAAGATCCCCTGGAGAAGGAAATGGCAACCCACTCCAGTTCTTGCCAGGAAGATACCATGGACAGAGGAGCCTGGTGGGCTACAGTCAATTGAGTAGCAAAGAGATGGACACAATCGAAGTGCCTTAATAGGCACACATGCACTCAATACCCTGATTAGGTCTATTTAGTGTGTAACCCATGGACATTTCCACAAGTTTAAGCTTACATAGTTGTTTATGACTACAGGAAACAAATTCAGCTTCATTCTGAATTTGAATTTGGTACAACTGTGTAATTCCCAGAATTAACATGTAAAGAATTTTTAACTTTCTCAGGGTCAGCCAGACATGAGTACTCAATAAGTACGCATTGAGTGAAGCTCAGTGCTGTTTCTAAGCTAACTCTTTCCAACTTGGTATTAGGTTTTTAATCTACTAAACAAATTTATCTCATTGGTGGCGGTTTAGTCACTAAGTCGTGTCTGACTCTTGCAACCCTGTGGACCATAACCTGCCAGGCTCTTCTGTCCATGGGATTTTGCAGGCAAGATTGAATTTAACCCTAATTTTAACTGAAAGTAAGCATTCTAGATTCTCCTCTGCTTTATCTTCTTTGTGCTCCACAAGAGATACTGTTACCCTTATTCGTTCTAAAGTTATCAGCATTTCATATTTTCCTTGACTAATTCCAGAGTTTTTTTCTCACCTTTATTTCAAAAGAAATATAACCATTTCACTTTTGATATATAAAATAAAATCTAGGAAACTTTAAAAAGTGTAGAAATCCTCTCATAACAGGAAATCATCATCACCATCATAACCATCATCATAGTAGTAGTAGCAGAACTATTTGTTGAGCACTTATGACTAAGTACTGTAGATACCATTTTTACTAACGTTAATCAGAATCACAGCAGCTCTGCAAAGTAGGTATCATTATCCCATTTTACAGATGAGAAAACTGAGGCTCAGAGAGGTTCGTTTTATTTTATTTTTTTATTAAATTTATTTATTTTTTTAATTACAATACTGTATTTGTTTTGCCATACATTGACACGAATCAGCCATAGGTGAACACAATCTCTCAATGCCAAAGCCCCCTCCCACCTCCCACCCCACAATACTGTTTTTGTTTTGCCATACACTGACATGAATCAGCCACAGGTGTCCACGATCTCCCAATGCCAAAGCCCCCTCCCACCTCCCACCCCACATCCTCTCCCTGAATCATCCTGTGCACCCGCACCATGCGTCCTGCATCCTGTATTGAACATAGACTGGCGCTTCATTCTTACAAGATAGTATACATGTTTCAATGCCATTCTCCCAAATCATCCCACCCTCTCCCTCTCCCTCAGAGTCCAAAAGTCCGTTCTATACCTCTGAGTCTCTTTTGTTGTCTCACATAGAGGGTCTTCATTACTATCCTTCTAAATTCCATATATATGTGTCAGTATACTGTATTCGTGTTTTTCTTTCTGGCTTACTTCACTCTGTATAATCGGCTCCAATTTCATCCATCTCATTAGAACTGAGTCAAATTTATTCTTTTTAAGGGCTGAGTAGTACTCCATTGTGTATATGTACCACAGCTTTCTTATCCATTCATCTGCTGATGGACATCTAGGTTGCTTCCATGTCCTGGCTATTATAAACAGTGCTGCAGTGAACATTGGGGTACATGTGTCTCTTTCAATTCTGGTTTCCTCGGTGTGTATGCCCAGCAGTGGGATTGCTGGATCATAAGGCAGTTCTATTTGCAATTTTTTAAGGAATCTCCACACTGTTTTCCATAGTGGCTGTACTAGTTTGCATTCCCACCAGCAGTGTAAGAGGGTTCCCTTTTCTCCACATCCTCTCCAGCATTTATTGCTTGTAGACTTTTGGATCGCAGCCATTCTGACTGGTGTGAAATGATACCTCATTGTGGTCTTGATTTGCATTTCTCTGATAATAAGTGATGTTGAGCATCTTTTCATGTGTTTGTTAGCCATCTGTATGTCTTCTTTGGAGAAATGCCTATTTAGTTCTTTGGCCCATTTTTTTTATTGGTTTGTTTATTTTTCTGGAGTTGAGCTGCATAAGTTGCTTGTATATCTTTGAGATTAGTTGTTTGTCAGTTGTTTCATTTGCTATTGTTTTCTCCCATTCAGAAGGCTGTCTTTTCACCTTGCTTATAGTTTCCTTTGTTGTGCAGAAGCTTTTAATTTTAATTAGATCCCATTTGTTTATTTTTGCTTTTATTTCCAGTATACTGGGAGGTGGATCATAGAGGATCCTGCTGTGATTTATGTCGGAGAGTTGCCTATGTTTTCCTCTAGGAGTTTTATAGTTTCTGGTCTTACATTTAGATCTTACTGCTAGGATGTGGCACTGCCAGGATTTGAAGCCAGGTATATCTGATCATTATATTGTAATGTAGACATACTAGGAAAAATTCATTATGAATGAAGATATGTCACAACCTCAGAACAATTTGTAATTAATGTGGAGGTGTATAAATAAAATCACCAGAAGTTACTGCACTACTGTGTGTGTGTGTGTGTGTGTGTGTGTGTGTGTGTGTGTGTGTTTTAATATTTGACATTTGCCCACTTTAGGAACCCCAGAAAAGAACATTGTACAGTACAGGAGGAAATAGGGGCAGAAGTGTTCTTGATTGAATAAAAGCAATGGTTGAAAGAAAAAGACTTCCTTCTTGAGTTCCTCATGCAATGAAAAAATAGATTCTCTTCTCTTACCAGAAAACCACCAATTTGAGGAGGGATGCAAAGGCCAAGCCAAAGGTGTCTTACTTAGAGCAGGATGAACTGTCCTTCTGAAATAGGTATTCAACCTTCTTCATTCATGCATCAGACTTAATGACATGATGACTTTCCTGGGATATTTCCATTGGAGACCATCCACTGACAGTTCTGCCAAAGAGAGCCATTTTTAGAACTGGGAGTTTGTGTGTGAATTTCCTGTTTGAACACTGGCTATCACAATCTTTCACATTCTCAAGTGTCTGAAGAGACTGAGGTTGAATATGAAAGTTGTTTGCAGGTGTAGTCGTCTGCTCTCAGTGTGGGTTTACAGCTCTTGAAAACAGCTTTTGAGGAAAGCTTTCAGTTTGATGTGGATGGTGGCGAGAGTTATGTACATACCATGGAGCCAGTGTGAGTCCCTTATGAGGAGAAAATTCCCAGCTAATGATCCAGCATTTGAGCTTGGGTCAAAGTGAGTTACAGTCTAGTTTTTTTAACCCGAGTAGCCATATTCAGATCCTCTACTCATACTTATAGGGGAGGGTGCTGCTGCTTCTCTATATTTTTTAAAAGTGAAAAGAGTATGAGTAAGACCTGTACTTCTGCAGTTCAGTTCTCATGTGGCTAAGGCTTGGTCCTCAATCTTCTTGACCAAGAGACACCACTTTTTCCCCCTCAACTGTACGAAAACCACAGAGGTGGAGAGGAAAATGTCTGTTCATTAATGTCAGACACCAGTTCAAAGGGCTTACAGGCCTCAGTACAACATTAAATGAGCCTTCGTATAAAACATGAGTCAGAATTGGTTCTGTCAAACTTGTTTTTAGATATGTGGCTGTTTTAGTCATCAAGGCAGTATGTAAAATAAAATCCTTTCCAGTTTTATATATTTGAAATGGGAATGAGGATTCTTTCACTTGTATATTAGCACTTTTCATTAATATCTTTTTTAGTATTTCAGGAATATATTTTATTTGTTTAATGCACCAAAGCATTTTCTTCACCAAAACTATGATAATCAAAATCTGAGACAATTAGAACCTAAAAATGCCTCTCTTACTCTTTCTCTCCAGGTAGGTAGGTAAGTAGAAGGAAAGATATTCTAGAGATATGTATGTGTCTGGCTATCTGTATATCACTCTGTGTGTGTCTATGTATATGTATATCTATTTGGAAAGTAAAAGAATTAAATTCCTTCCACAGCATAAAATAAAATTTTTATAGTTCTATTTTTCTTATAGTTAATTTTGTGACTGATTTTTTTAACTTATTTATCTCACAGATTCAGACATATACCTATCAAAGCAGCCTGCTATCCAGATGAAGACCAGTAAAATGTGGAAGACCTGTAGTGTCTGCCTAGTGGCATTCACTAGAAAACCATACTTATAAAAAATAAAGTAATATATGGTGATTTATCATCATACCACTAAATACTGTTGTGTTATCATGCTACAATTTTATTTTTAAGCTGAGGCTACTGGAAAAAAAAGCGATTTCGACTTATGTGATCCAAATTCCATAGTCCATGATGAAAGGAACTTAAGCTAACCACTGTAAACTTATCAATCTGTGACTTTGAAATTAATAGCCTCCATTTATTTAATAGTTGCTTAGCCCACACATGTTCTTTACCCCCACTTCCTGTGCTCTGCACCAAGGATACAGCTGGAGGAAGTCCTCTGTTCCTCCTGCAACCATCCATCTGGCTGATGGCACTGCTTTCTGTGCAGAAATACTATTTCTCCCTATGTTGTTCCATGTTGAGTTCATAGGACATCTGTCTAATCACGTGTGCATATGCACATTATTGAAGGCATAAACTGACAAGCAGCATCTTGGTGACTGTGGATGATAATGACAGGCCCCCAAGAACATCCTTTTTTTTTTTTTGTAAGAAGTCCTTAGAAGGCCCATTGGGAAAACTGAAATGCCTGGATTCCTTTTGTTTCTTAATAGAGTCGGATCTGGAAGGCCTTGATGATCTAGGTACTGTTTACAGCAGCATTGAGCAGCAGCTGAATGAAACCATGAGGCGCCGCAGACACGCAGGAGAAAATGATTACAACATCGAGGTACTGCTGGGAGTGGATGACTCTGTGGTCCGTTTCCATGGCAAAGAGCACGTCCAAAACTACCTCCTCACCCTGATGAACATTGTGAGTAGTGACTCCCTTTCTGAAGCTTTTTGATCTTTTAATTCACTTCTCCTGTTTTGCTCTGGTCTTTTGGAAACCTCTATGAGGTCTCCCATGACTACACTCCACATTCAAAATGTGTACGTAACTGCATTCAATTCAAATATTGATCTACAGATTTAACATACAAGATGCAAAACTATAGGAAACATGAAGTGAAATTTTCTTTTGCGTGATCAACTATTGATCCATTGTCATCAAAGAGAAATCTTAAATTTAAAAAATTAAAATGGGCTGGAGTTATAACACCAGTTATGGTTTTCATTTGGTTCTGGGGATAATCAAAACTCTCAGGACTGTCCTCCTGACTTGATGTGGACCACAAAGAATGAGATGGATCTTTCCAGCATCCTTTTGCATCCCAGGATGATGAGGAATTATTTAGGCCTAATAACTCTGTGTGCGTGCTTGCTTTTAGAGCTTTTGGATAGAGTAATATTTTTCACCATGATGCAGTTGAATGTAATATACATACAAAGCACAGTCAACTCTTGGCACGGTGCTGCCCTGCAATTATAAAGGACTCTAAAGTTGTTCTCTATGTCTTCCTTATGAGCCTTAATCTTATCCAGAAGAAATTTAGCCGGTATCCTCAAACTGATGTCCTTTTTTCCCGAGTGAACTGGCACAGAGCAGTTGAGGAGAAAAAATACATAAGTTACCTGCTTCTAAAAGATAATTAAGATAGTAGTATGCTCTGTTTTTGTATGTTGTATCTCCTAGAATGATAAAATACCATATTACTCTGGCAAATGTGTTACCTAAGCCTATTCTCTCTTTCAGCTTTTGACTTTTAGTGTGATTTCTTTGGGTATCTTGCCTTTTTCCATGCTTAAGATTAGATTTCCAACAACTCTTAATTTTATTAATCATGATTTTATTTATTCTAATATTAAAGCCAATATGTTAAACATATATTCTGTTCATTAGATGCCGATGTATAAAATTCTACATATATTATGTCTCTGTGAAATGGGAAATAGTGTAGAAACTCAGACACATGTTTATTTGTTTATTGGCACAGATCCAAGTTATGAAGACTGCTTAGCACACAGAAAACAAACCCCCTGAAGATGCTACTGTTATTAGTACTTGCATCATTCGTTGTACCCTGGACCACTTTCTTCTACACTAGGGAGGCAGTCAGTCAGGATAGACTTGTTAGGATGGCTCTCGGAGTAATGCAGGAGAGATTTGGAATAGTCTTTGTCCTCACAGTACTTATAATTTAGTCAAGGATAAAAGTGATGCAAAAAATGCAAAGGTTGAGCAATAAAAGGCATTCTATTATTAAGATATGTCAGTAGGCACTGTATTATAAGTTCTGTAAGACTTTAGATGGAGCAGCTGTGAAGTGTTGAGATTATCAAATTGGGACTTAGGAGGCAGAGGCTTTAGTTCTAGCTATGTTCCTGGTTGACTTTGTGACCCTAGATAATCACGTCCCTTCCTGGGATTTAGTTTCTGTATTTATAAAATTAAAAGACTGTACAAGATGTTCAATAATCCTCTAATCCATCAGGAAGCTTCAGGTTAAAGTAGGTCTGTAGGGATTTGTTTCCTGGATTTTTGGCTTTGTTTTTCAAAGGGCACATGGGATTGTCAAGGTTTTCCAGACAGACTCTGTCGACAGGAAAGTAGAAATGGCTATAGTACATTCACCAGACAGTAAGCTGAGGTGTCAAGGAAAACACAGAAGTGCTGCATTTTTAGTTTTATAACCATTGTAAAAGATGTTCTGTTTTTAAGACCATTAAAAAAGTTAGGTAATAGGCTGAGTCTCTATCTCCAATACTAGAAATTATTCTAAAGCTAATCCAGCATCAAAGAATGGAACTGGAAAAGAGAATATAATTTTTAAAACTGAAGTTCACTGCATCTGAAGTAATTACTATATGTAGAGGTTTTTAGGAGGTAATAATAACAGTCCCTCCTCCCTTCCCAAGTTCAGAATCTACTGAATGATAGGCATAGTGAAAAGGCAGATGATGAATACATAGTTTTATTATTGATGAGAGCTGAATTGCACATCATTTAAATGTATAGCTACAAATATTTTTCTTATTCTCAATTAGCTGAGAGCACTTTGTCCTAGCCCCTGCCACCCAGGAACATTTGGCAGTGTTTGGTAGGGAAGATCCCCTGGAGGAGGGCATGGAGAATACTTTCCTGGAGACTCCCATAGACAGAGGAGCCTGGTGGGCTACAGTCCGTAGGAATCGCAAAGAGCTGGGGACAACTGAAACGATTTAGCATGCACCAAGACATTTTTGGTTGTCATAACTGGGACAGAAGGCTACTGCCACTAGTGAGAGATGCCAGGGATGCTGCTAAACAACTACAACATAAAGGGCAGCTCTACACAATAGAGAAATACGAATTATCTGGTCTAAAATATCAACAGGGCCAAGGTTTAGAAACCTTGTTATCAATTAGACAATCTTGCTCACAACCCTCTGTCCCCAAGCCCCAATTAAATCAAGGGTTTAATAGAAAACCTTTAATTTCAGGTTTTCAATTAAACTTGAAACAGTAATTTCAGATTTCCTTTGTAGGATGGGTAAAGAGCTGTAAGCATGACAGATTGAAGACTGAATCTCTTCCTTTCCTCCCTACACTCCCATTGCCTTATGGCAGACCGTTAAATCTGTAACACTGAAATAAGAATGCCCTGTCTCAAAGTGATCAATTAAATAAGAGTAGGATAAATGGAAAAAAAACAATAATGATATTCTAATGAAACTATGTCATGGAAATTTGAAGCAAAAGAAATAAGCTGGGTTTTTTTTGTTGTTTTCCGTGACAAGTTTGGCATAATTAGTAACTCCTGCTCTAGCCTTGTTTTTATGCCTTCCCATGGTTCTCTAAAATCATGGCTCTCCAAACTTGAGCCCTACCCAAACATAGAGGTTTTCTTTACATGTCACAGGGAGCTTTCCTGGTGGCTCAGATGGTAAAGCGTCTGCCTGCAATGCGGGAGACCAGGGTTTGATTCCTGGGTGGGGACGATCCCCTGGAGAAGGAAGTGGCAATCCACTCCAGCACTCTTGCCTGGAAAATCCCATGGATGGAGGGACCTGATAGGCTACAGTCCATGGGGTCGCAAAGAGTCAGACATGACTGAGCGACTTCACTTTCACTTTACATGTCACAGAGGTTCAGGCAGAAACTATAGAAGAAAACTGACAGCAAAAAGTCTATTTCCTTGCATTGATCTGGGGGAGAAATGGGAGGGGTTTACCAGGTGGCGCTAATGGTAAAGAACACGCCTGCCAATGCAGGAGAGGCAAGAGACGTGGGTTCATATACCTGGGCGGGGAAATCCCTTGGAGAAGGGCACAAAAACTTGCTCTAGTTTTCTTGCCTGGAGAATCCCATGGACAAAGGAGCCTGGCAGGCTACAGTCTATTGGGTCGCAAAGAGTCGAACATGACTGAAGCGATTTAGCGTGCATGCACGTGTCCCTGTGATCCAGAAAAGATCAGTTTCCTTTAGTCTCGTTTGGCACCTTTAACTTAGTTAACTAGTCAGCAGATACAATCTTCTTTTAGTTTACCTGATAGTCAAATATAGTTTCCGATCCCAAACCAGGTGATATTTAGCAAACCATTCCTGAACCAGGAGAGTACTGTTAGGTCCCAGCGATTTGCTTCATGGTTGTCTCTTTAATTTAAACTGAACACCTTTTCAAAGGAATGCTCATATTTATCTCATACTTTATTGTCTTGAAAAGAGTTCTTAAATTATTAAATGTTAAACATCTGTGTAATGAAAGAATGGATAAGTGAACAAATGAGTGTAAATAACATAGAGGTAGATTGTGAACAGACAGAAACTTTGGATTTGAAATAAGAGGATATAAATGACATGAAGGTTTTAATCAGTTTAACAATATAATAAAAGAAGTGTTTAGAAAGGAATTTGGCATTTGGTCATGTCAATATTTTTTCAAGTATCTTGCAAAATGGAAAATTATTGTGACTTTGTTTTCCCCTAGAGGAGACAGAGGCTTAAAGGTCAATAAAATTGAGGTAAAGTTTTACAATTATTTGAAGTTAGTAAAACAATCTGAGATAATGATAATACTAATAATAGTGATGGTAATAATATATGTGATGATAATAATAAATAGTGATGGTAATCATTAAAAGAAGACCAGGAAGGGGCTTCCCTGGCAGTCTGGTGGTGAAGATTCTGCATTTCCAGTGCAGAGGAAGCAGGTTCTGTCCCTAGTTGGGGAACTAGGATCCCACATGCTGCATGGCCAAAAACCAAAAGACAGTGACTAGCTTCTGTGTTGGTGAGCACAGCACGGTGCTGGGAGGATGAGAGCCTGGAAGGAGCATGAAAGCTCTGTACCTCTCCCCACAAGCCTTGCCTTCTGCATCTCTTACTTTTGTCTGTTCCTGAGTTATATCAATCATTTAAAAATAAATATGTAGGAGGTGCAAGACAATAATGGAAAGGCAAGAGAGTCTTGAGTCTAAGCCTGCCCCTAGCACTATATGGTAGGAGAGCTTGTACAAGTACTAACTTCTCAGTTTCCTCACCAGGAAAATGTGAAGAGTGGTGCTGTGCTCACAGGAAAATTCGAAAGAAGAAAGGAACATAGAGCATCTAACACTGAGGAGTTTAGCAGATGGCCAGTTGACACTGGCTGTAAAGAACCCAAAGCTCTTCCCACAATTTGCTTTTCCCCCTAAGTTCTACAAAGGGAAGCAGAAGGCTCATCATGTGATGTGAAGAAAGATGACATGTTTGCAAGTATCTGCCATGAATCACTGACAGGCACAGGGCTTGCTCCAAAACAAAATGGCAGTTTTGTGAGGGATTTAAACAAGGGCAGCACAGCCCTTACCCCCACTTGATGCCCCAGCTTTCCCAGAATCTCAGAGCAGAAAGCATCATAAAGGATTTGCTCAGGGTGATGTCTGGAGCCTAGGATGTAACCCATGTCAGCACCCAACCTCATGAGCCTTTTGCCACCAGGACCAGAATCTGGAGAGAAAGGGATACAGACTTCACTGAGCTGATTTCATTGTCAATATTAACCTGGAGTTGGGGGGAGGGACAGGCAAAAACCCTTCCTGGAACCATTTTCTCCAAAAATTAAGAGTCTTGCATTTTATTGGGGGAGGTGCAACAAAGCCTATTGTGTTCAGGGAACAGACAAAGACCAGTGACATCTTAAAGAGAAAAAGTCTACCCTAGTATTTAGGGTAGAAGAAAACCTTGGGGGAAAGCAACTGCCATGCTGTGAGAATACTCAAGCGTCTCTGTGGTGTGGCTCATGTGATGAAAATCAGATACTTCTGGTCAGAAGCCAGCACCACTGCCATATATACAGGAAATCCACCTTCCAAGTGGCATCCTTATAGCAGGTGGCGCTAGTGGTAAAGAACAAGCCTGCCAATGCAGGAGGCGCAAGAGACACGTGTTCCATCCCTGGGTGGGGAAGATCCCCTGGAGGAGGAAATGGCAATCCATTCTAGTATTTTTTCTGGGAAATCCCATGGACAGAGGAGCCTGGCGGGCTACAGTCTATGGGGTCCCAAAGAGTCGGACATGACTGAGCATGCATGCTCTAGACCCTGATCAAGACTTCAGGTGAATAGACCCAGCTGGCATCTGACTTTGACTTCATGAGAAAAACCAAGCTGGGACCACCCAGCCAAGTTGTTCCCAAATTTCTGACTCATGGAAACTGTGAGAGAATAAATGATTGTTTCTGCTTTAACAAAGTAGAAGGAAGAGAAGATAGGTTTTTGGGAGGTAGGAAGGTGAAACTTCAAGTTCTATTAATTTTAACTCCAGTTAATCATAGTTTAAGTATAACCAAGAAAAACATTTGAAACATGTCAAGAGTAATGTTAAATAGCTTTGGTTTATCTGCTATTTTAAATTAGACAGTTGCCACCTTTTGGACACAAATGTATTTCCTTTGTTTTAGGCCCTTATTGCCTAATGATAAAGCATGTGTGCTTAGTCACATCTGACGTTGTGACCCCATGAACTGCAGCCCCCTAGGTTCTTCTGTCCATGGGGATTCTCCAGGCAAGAATCCCCTGGAGGAGGACATGGGTTGCCATACCCTCCTCCAGGGGATCTTCCCAAACCAGGGATCCCAAACCATGTCTCCTGCATTGCAGGCGGATTCTTTACCGACTGAGCCTCCGCTGAAGTCCAAGAATACTGGGTCTGTAACTTATCCATTCTCCAGGGGATCTTCCCAACCCGGAATCCCAGGGTCTCCTGCATTGCAGGCAGATCCTTTACCAGCGGAGCTACTAGGAAAGTCCAATGATAGTGATGACTGTGCAAATGAATATGCTAAAATTCTTTACGTGATTTGTCTTGGGAATCTTGGGATTTGGACACTGGAAAGACAGCTCACTGAGTTAACACTTTCCTCTGGAGTCTCAAGTGAATAGGCCCCAGGTGATTTTAATAAGATTCCTTAAGAGGAAACATGCCCTCCACTGAATCCCAAGCTTCTTTGCAAATGAATCAATGAAAGTGAGAATCTCCATTGCCTTCCATCTGCGTTTATTTTTAACTCATCTTCTTTCATAGAACTCGAAGTTTCTCCCAGACGCATCTATAAAGAAAGAATAAACAGATATGACTGTACTTTAAAACAACATGAGGAGCCATCAGAATAATTTAAATTGAGGGGCATTCTACACAATAACTGACCAATACTTTTCAAAACTATCGGAATCTTGAAAGAAAAACTGAGGAACTGTCCCAGATTTAGGAACACTAAGAAGATATGGCAACCAAATGTCATAGATTAGATCATAGAGGTATTTGTGGAACAGTTGATAAATACCATAAAAAGATATTTGTGGAACAGTTGATAAAATTTTAAGTGAGTCTTTAGGTTAGTTAATTGTATCACATTAAAATTAATTTTCTAAATTTGTACTGTGTATTGTAGTTATGATGAATGTTAGCATTTGAAGCACTTGAGTCAGGGCTGTAGGGAAACTCTTTTTTCTATATTTCCAATATTTTATGTAAGTCTGAAATTACTTCAGAATGTGGTTAATGAAAAAGTAAATGCGTTAAAAGAACACCTGATCTGATGTTTGCTCCTGTTTCATTTATTGTGTTTTTAACTTTTAAAGGTTGTACTATAAAATGCTATTTTTTGAGAGACTTCAAATATAGGTAGAGATGGGTTGTCAGAGAAAGTGATTTATGTGTTTTTGCTTAACCACAACAGGAAGAAAATATGCAATGAATATATGATATAATAGTAAATAAGGTCAATATTAAAATATTAAAAACTCTTTACTCTTAAACATAAACTTTCATTAAAGCATAGATGACATATAATAAAATATGCATTTTAAGTGTATAGTTTAATAACATTTTATTAAAAATTATTATTATTTTTTGTTTCAGCATAGTGTTCTTGCAGATAATTTCAGCGTTTAGAGCAAATAAATTGAAGCTTGCCTATCCTTCCTTTTCTCAGTAAATGACTCTTTTAGGCATCCACTTATTCAAACCAGAAACCTTCTAGTATAATAGAGATGTTTCCTCACTTGTGGATATACTTTACTAGGGGAAATTAGATTTGTAAATTATTATGTATAAAATCATCTAGAAAGTGCTAATTGACTGAAAGCAAGTATTGATTCTTTGCTATGGGGGAAGAATACTAGGGTGTCTTTGAACTAGAGGTATGAAGAAAAAGTATGGTTGAATGTTAGATCTTTGAAGATGAACAACAGGGAATTCCAGTCAGAGAAGATAGTTGAATATTCAAAGTTCCAAACAGATGCACAGCATATATTTTAATTTGACTACATACAGGTTACATGAAGGAGATTAATGTAAAATAAGAAGATGAACTTAGATAGCAATTATAGAGCTTTCCAGAGAGGTTGCTCCTCTTTGTTTACTTCTGTTTATAGTTTCTTAGCCAACAATGGATGGATATTTACTATGTTTAATACATTGGGAGAATATAAAGAAATTCTTTGTAGAGTAAGACCAGGAAGCACAGATTTTGGTAAAGATGATGAAAGGAAGACCACTCTTGTAAATGTTAGTTTGATTTGAAAGAAGTAGAAGCTGGTGCTACAGGATCATGCCATTTTTTGCTGTTGTTGTTCTGGAACTGGTTAACTTTTACCAAATTATTAAGTGAAAGTCAAAAGAACATAAAAGCCATATGTTCCATCTACTCTAATCCTTTTAGAAGCTAGAATTTCTCTCAGCCACTGCAACACCTAACAGTACTTAGCATTTGTCTTGACTCTGGGAATCATTTCTTTCTTTGCATATTCACTTGTATACCTTTTGGTGATCAAGGCTGATGGCATTACTATCTTATTGTTATCCTTTCTTTGTCTCATGCAGAGCTTTCCTTTTTATTCTCTATTAATATATCTATTTGTGACAGGATAAAGAAAAGTTAAAGAAGTATTAATATTCTAATATTGACTAAAATTAACCTACCTAATTTGTTTCTAAAAGCAACCCAGAAAGTAGATCCTGTGTTGGTTTTCACAATCATAATAAATTGGTGTCAGAATTTGAAGTCCACATATATTGGGACTAGTAAACAAAAATAGCACATGAGCATAAATTGTGTAAAAATGAATCTATTCATTAAACATTTATTCAACTATCAGACCGATGATTCCTGCCCTTAAGAATCTTATGAAAAAGAAACTCAAGAATCATGGAATTTCCCATTTGGAAGTACCATAAGAAGCATATTATTATTATCCCTTCATTTTTTAGATGAGGAAATAACAGCACATATATTCTGTACTATTTTGCTTTTAGCAGTTATTGTTGGTCAGATGAAATTAAATGTATTGGCTTCAGAAAACCTCATCTTTCCACAATTTCCATTGTGTTCAGAACCAAGGCTATGGGTAGAAGATATCATGGCAATTAAAATCCATCTTCGGTGCCTTTGTTCTTTGTTGTCTCCAAACTTTCTTCCCATTGTTCCTCCCTCCCCCTTCATCTCCATTCTTCTTTTATGGTAATATTTCATTTGTCAAGATCAGGGTCAGCTGTCAGCTTCTGTGTACCTCTCACAAACCATCCCTTTCTTATTATAAAAGGTGTGAATTCCTGGCAGTAGCTCTCTGATAGGTTGTTTGCTCCTTGAGTACAGTTACTATGCATTTTTAAACTTCATGCTGCTGCTGCTGCTGCTAAGTCGCTTCAGTCGTGTCTGACTCTGTGCGACCCCATAGATGGCAGCCCACCAGGCTTCCCTGTCCCTGGGATTCTCCAGGCAAGATCACTGGAGTAGGTTGTCATTTCCTTCTCCAAGGCATGAAAGTAAAAAGTGAAAGTGATGTCATTCAGTCGTGTCCGACTCTTAGTGACCCCATGGACTGCAGCCTACCAGGCTCCTTTGTTCATGGGATTTTTCCAGGCAAGAGTACTGGAGTGGGGTGCCATTGCCTTCTCCTTTTAAACTTCATATTTACATCTAAAATAGCATCAGGACTTCCCTGGTGCTAGAGGTAAAGAACCTGCCTGCCAGTGTAGGAGACTTAAGACTTCCAGGTTTAATCCTTAGGTCAGGAAGATCCCTGGGAGGAGGACATGGGAACCCACTCCAGTATTCTTGCCTGAAGGATCCCATGGACAGAGGAGCCTGACAGGCTACAGTCCACAGAGTTGCAAAGAGTCGGACTGAGTGACTTAGCACACACACAGAAAAACAATGTCAGCCACATAGTATACATCCAATAAAATTGTAACTGATTCAGTATTTTAGCAAATATTTTAACGCTGTGTACCAAGTATTTAGTTGGGAACACAAAAGACATTTTCTGTTCATATTCAGATTACAGATTGGTGGGGGAAATCAAGCAAGCACATCAAGGGTTACGATAAGAGCTCTACAGGGAACCAACAGTTTGCTTAGAAAGGGAATAACAAGGCTAACGAGTGGTAGGGACAGTCTTCTCCCAAGAAATGATGGTTAAGTTGAGACTGAAAGTAGAAGAAAGAGCTGTTGAACAAGAGCAAGTGTTTTAGTTATAAAAAGAAAGCCACTGTGGCTTGAGTTTATCCTTCAAGGAGTCAGGTGGAGCTTGAAGAAGAGGGCAGGCATCTTTCAGGTCATGGGAGGAGACTGAATTCAATTCTAAGAGAATTAGTGGAAAGTCATTGAAAGCCTTTTTCTGTGTTGTAAAGAATAGATGCAGGGATCTAGGGATGATGAAGACAGATCAATTAGAAGTCAACTGTAGATATCTAGGCAGATGATAGTTTACTGGACAATGACAATTGCAACAATAAGGGAGTATTCACAGTAGAGTGGCTTCCCAGGTGGCAGGAGACTTGGGTTCATTCCCTGGGTCAGGAAGTTTCCCTGCAGAAGAAAATGGCAACCCACTCCAGTGTTCTTGCCTGGGAAATCCCATGGTCAGAGGAACATGGTGGGTTGCAATCCATGGGGTCACAAAGAGCAGGACATGACTTAGTGACTAAACAGCAGCAGCAGCAACATTCATAGTATAATCAATAGCATTTGTCAGTGGAGCAAATAGGGAGCTCAAGGGAAGGGAAGAATCCATCATGATTTACACTTTTCTGGTTTGAATGCTACTGGATAATGGTGCCATTCACATAGATGGGGTGGCCTATTTAAAAAAAAAAAAAGATTGTGTAGAATCAAGGCTAATGATGCAATCTTTGAAGACATTAGAAATAATCTAGTTTCAGGTCTAGATTCAGAAGAACGATTTAATGTCATTAAGAATGGGGGTTTATACTACTGGAGAAGGAAATAGCAACCCACTCCAGTGTTCTTGCCTGGAAAATCCCATGGATGGAGGAGACTGGTGGTCTACCGCCAATGGCTTCGCAACGGGTTGGACACAACTGAGCAATTAGCACAACATTTAGCCTTTGCTGTGTGCCTGTTCGTGATGTTAAATGCTTCACAAGAATTATGGAAAATTCTTCAAGTATAGATTCATTTTCAGTCCTAGTTTGTAAATTAAGAGATTGAAATGTAAAGATATAAAAATGTAAAGAACTGGATAGATCCTTCTGCCTTCAGAAATGATTGCTCTTCCTCCCTAGGCTTTACTGCCTCCTATTGCAAAGTTGATGCATTTTTGTATATCCCTTGCCAAATAAAATTCTGATGTCTTTATTTGTTCCTTTATCTTGTTAGAATACCATTCAAGCCACTAACATTGAGAATTCAATTACTTGTGTGATTGAATCAAATCAGAGAGCAATCTAGTTGAAGATTCTCCCTAACAGGATGATAAGGCAGATTCTGCAGTTGGAGGAGGGGGAAGGCGGGTATTTTCCTTCCATGTGCCAGAAGTTTCTCGTCACCAACACTTTGTGGTGGCAGGTAGCTCTGTCATTTGCTAAGATCTGTGAGGTGATCTGGGTCTGATGTGCCTATTAAAATGTTCAGTGCCCTGCAGAGAACTGAGTCAATCCCTTAATCTCAGGATTTACCAAGAGAAAACAATTCATTAAAAAAAAGGGTAACTCCCTTTTTTAAATGTGTGAAGAAAAAAAATCTTGTACTTCCAAGTAATTATTAATCATTAAGAGCATTCAGTTTTCTCATGTACTAAAATTGGCCACCTATGACGGACAATGAACTGGGAATTCATAAATGCTGGATATGGCAAGCTTCTCTACCTAATACTTTTACAGGAAAATGTATACTCCTGGAAGTACGCTAGTCCTAACAGAGTATTAATGGACTTATTCAAGGATTAGCAAACTAATGTGGTTATTGGTTGCTTAATGATGATTCAATCCCCTCACTGCTTTTAATTTCTTAGCTAGTGTTTCTGAAAATGCTGAATGTGAGTTCGAGGCAGATTTATCTGGGGAGTACACATGTTCAGGCAACTTGAGCAAATCCTGTAGTAGTTCTGTGATTTGGGTTATTGTCTTTAATTATCTTTAATCCATTCTTTACATTTGAATTCACATCAGCCCTCCAGACATTTATTCACCTAGCAGACATACCCTCATATAGGCCAAGTCTTCTTAGATTCTAGGGAGGCAAAAATAAATACAATTTAGCTCCTTTTTCACAAGAAGCTAACTCTAGCAGTGAAATAAACAAATCAAGAAGTAATAATAATAAAATGTGATAGTTTCTTGAAGAGATTCAGCCACAAAATACTGTGTAAACATTAACTGAGAAGGAGGGGATGTGGTTTGGCAAGTAACATGACTGGCAAATGAAATCTTCATAAAAGATATGTCATTTGACTTGAAACTTAGAGAATGAATTAGCATTTCCCTGCTAGAAAAAGAGAAGATGGGTTTTGGAAGATGGGGAACAGATTTTATAAAGGTTTTAAAAGTGGTAGCTCATGATGTCTTTAGAGCTACTAGAGGTGAAGATGGCAGAAGGTGAGGCTGGGTAAAGAATCTGAGGCTGCCTGTAAAAAAATGTATGTACTATGCTGAGGAGTTTGAAATTCATGGTGCTAGTGAAGAAGGTTTATGAAAAGGATATTAAAGATTAGTCTGTGTTTTAAAAAGAGAATTCAGGATAAAATTGAATGATTGGAGGAAGAGACTCTGTTAGACATTGTGCTATGAACATAGACACATAGTATTAATATATAAGTGCCCAAATTAGGGGACAAACTGTAATCCATCTGGCTTCAAATTCCTTGTGATTTATACTATCCCTTTCTACCTCAAAAACTTACTGTCCCCAATGTGGTTGAACACACAAGGTCACAGAGACAGACTGGAGTAAGCACACATCATTTCAGCCACCCCTTGTATAAATATGTACACTGTCCCTGGAATATCCTGGACCCGTCATTCTAGAAGAAACTCCTTTCATCACAGGTGAAATTAACATGACATGATATGCAAACAGTGCTGCTGTTTCATAGGTCCTTTAATTTTAACTGAACAAGCAATAAATACTTGTTTCCTTGGTTTGTTTCAGCCTTTATCTTTTCAAGGGTTCTACAGCAGAAAAACTTTTTAGTTTGCTAAGCAAATCATCTTTCTCATTCTTAAAGAAAGAAATCAATTCTGCCAGAGCTTTTGGTACGTTTCCACTATTCCAAAAGCTGGAAGACTTCATAAGGCCTTATAGCTGAATTGCCTATTCTTGGTCCACCCAAAGCTCCTTTGGTGCTTAGGGAAGTCAAAGCATAATTAGCCATAAAATGAGAGCCTCATGCTTATGGAGAAGAGCTGTGTGAACCTGATAACCTGTTCTTCTGGAGAACTACTGAAATGAGCCCAAATTACCCAAATGAAAATATTTGCAAAAGTTTTAAGAGGTGATTGCCGCAGTATGAGTAGGACACATACTGAGGTGCTGGATGTGAAGGTGGACAGGAGAGACAGACGTGAGAGGCACTGCAGGACTCGGTAATATACTGACTATAATTCTTGAAGAAGAAAGAATCAAGGTGGCTTCATCTTTGAGACTTCCCTAGTGGTCCAATGGTTAAGAATCCACACTTCCAATGCAGCGGGTGTGGATTTGATCTCTGGTTTGGGGAACTAAGATCCCACATGCCACTCAGTATCTTTAACTGTGATACAATACTCAGAGAGAAGAACAGGAGAGGGTGAGTATACTTTGAGATATATTGATGTGTTTCCAAATAGATAGATCTCTTACTAGAGCTGAACAGATGACTGTGAAGCCTGAGAGAGGTGACTCAGTCTGAGACATTTGGGATTCATCAGTCTATAGAAATTGGTTGAAGAAACAGCAGTGGATGAAATATTGCAGAGAAATTATGTGAAAAGAGGATCAAAAACAAAACACTGAGACACACAGACATGTGTGGGTGAGCCAGTGGAAAAGGAGTAATTATTAAAATATAGCTGAATAACTTGAATGTCATTGATGAATTTGAATAATGTCATTGATGAATGTAGTGATAAACAGTACTAAATGCTACAAAATATTATAAGTGGCTTTATTTTTTTCATGATGAAGGAAAATTGGGAATATTAGTAAAAGAGGGAAAAGAGCCCCAAGAAGGGGAGCGTTTCAGTACGAAAAATGGCATTGATTTTTTGGAGCAAATAAATATCTTTAAGGAAGTGTGAAAGAGCCTAAAGG
Source organism: Nanger dama (assembly GCA_917880005.1). Taxonomy (NCBI): domain Eukaryota; kingdom Metazoa; phylum Chordata; class Mammalia; order Artiodactyla; family Bovidae; genus Nanger; species Nanger dama. The sequence continues at coordinate 17,887,682 of CAKJTW010000001.1, forward strand.
AAGGAAACTTAGCACTTCCACTATGACAGGAAGAAAAAGACAGGCAAGATGGTTATAACAGAGAACAGACATTGGTGTCATATAGACTTATTGGATTTGTAGCTGTGCTAATCATTTGGGGAACAAATGGCATAACTCCTCTGGGTCTCAGTCTTTTTACATATCACGATGTCTCCTTCATAGTGTTTGAGATTCATGATAACGGAGGTTGAGCTTTTCTACCAGCTCCTCCCTTTTTCCTGGATCACTTGTTCCGCAGAGAGGCAACTGCCTATTTTCTTCTTGTCCAAATGGGTCTTCAGGCTCTGAATCCCACAGCTTCAGGTAGCTTCTTCTTCTCTCTCTTGTCCTCTAGCTCATCACTCAGATTTTCTTCATAGCCCCCTTTCCCATCTGAAATGACCTCGTCTGCATGTCTTTTTGTGATGATTTATATTTTCCATGCTTAGTACCTGTTTTACCTATTAGAATGTATTCACGGTAAGAGCAGGGTTCCCTGGAGACTCAGCGGTAAAGAACCTGCCTGCCAGTGCAGGAGACTCAGGTTTGATCCCTGGGCCAGAAAGAGTCCCTGGAGAAGGAAATGGCAACTCCAGTATTCCTACCTGGAAAATCCATTGGACAGAGGAGCCTGGTGGGCTACAGTCTATAGGGTTGCAAAAGAATTGGACACAACTTAGCAATCAAACAACAATAGTAAGAGCAGAGACTTAAACTCATTTGTCAATCAGTTCCCGACCCCTAGGACCCTTAGGCACAATTCAGTTCATTAAATATTAGATGAGACTATTCATAAAAGGTAGTTATTAGGGGAGGGAGAAATTAGAGGTTTGAGATTAAGAGATACACGTGCTAATCATGCTAATTTGCCTCAGTTGTGTGCAACTCCTTGCAACCCTATGGCCCGTAACTCACCAGGCTCCTCTGTCCATAGGATTCTCCAGGCAAGAATACTAAAGTGAGTTGCCATTTCCTTCTCCAGGGCATCTTCCTGACCCAGGGATCAAACCTGCATCTCTTATATCTCCTGCATTGGCAAGCGAGTTCTTTACCTCTAGTGCTACTGTATATAAACTAAATAGTCAACAAGGACCTACCGTCCAGTGCAGGGAACTATATTCAGTATCTTATAATAACCCATAATGGAAAAGAATATGAAATAAAGAGTATAACTGAGTCACTTTGCTATACACCTGAAACTAATACATTTTCAATTACTATATTTCAATTTTTTTTTAAAAGTAATCATTATTATTCTGAAATTGGAAGTGAGGGGAAAGGAGTTGACAGGTTAGGAGACAGCTACACCCTGAGTAAAAATATAGAGGACAAGACTGCAAATCTAAGCAGATATGTGTTTGGAACATTTTGCTCAACAAGATTTGGTTGTGGACAGAGTAATATATTTTTCCAGTCTACTATAGGATTCGTTTATGTCCAGCCAAAGTCACCGAGGCTGTCTTGTCATTACTTCTTTGCTTTTAGTTAACAAAAAGTCCCTTTAAAAAATTATACATGAAAGTGGAGAGTGGAAAAGTTGGCCTAAAGTTCAACATTCAGAAAATGAAGATCATGGCATCCAATCCCATCACTTCATGGGAAATAGATGGGAAACAGTGGAAACAGTATCAGAGTTTATTTTTGGGGACTCCAAAATCACTGCAGATGGTGATTGCAGCCATGAAATTAAAAGATGTTTACTCCTTGAAAGAAAATTTATGACCTACCTAGACAGTATATTCAAAAGTAGAGACATTACTTTGCCAAGCTAAGGTCCGTATAGTCAAGACTATGGTTTTTCCTGTGGTCATGTATGGATGTGACAGTTGGACTGTGAAGAAGGATGAGTGCTGAAGAATTGATGCTTTTGAAATGTGGTATTGGAGAAGACTCTTGAGAGTCCCTTGGACTTCAAGGAGATCCAACCAGTCCATTCTGAAGGAGATCAGCCCTGGGATTTCTTTGGAAGGAATGATGCTAAAGCTGAAACTCCAGTACTTTGGCTACCTGATGCGAAGAGTTGACTCATTGGAAAAGACTCTGATGCTGGGAGGAATTGGGGGCAGGAGGAAAAGGGAATTATAGAGGATGAGATGGCTGGATGGTATCACGGACTCGATGGATGTGAGTCTGAGTGAACTCTGGGAGTTGGTGATGGACAGGGAGGCCTGGCGTGCTGCAAATTCATGGGGTGGCAAAGAGTCAGACCCGACTGAGCGACTCAACTGAACTGAACTGAACCATTTATTTGCTTCTATATAATGTCACTAATGATGGCTAACAATTTTTGTTTTTATGTTTGCAAGGCCCAGGCACCTTTAAGCACTGTACATATGTGACCTCCTTTATTCCTCTCAGCAATTCTATAAGGGTAGCAGTGTAATTATCCCATTTTACAGATGAGAAGACTGAGGCACAGAGACAAACAAGATGCCCAAGGTCACATAGCTAACAGCAAACCCAGGCAGTTTGACTGTGGAGCCCATACCCTTAAGCACTGAGCAACATGGCCTTTCAAGACCTCATCCCTTCGTCCTAAAGAAATATGAGTGGTTCTTTTTTTTTTTTTTTTGTCATCAAAGGCAGACAATGCTGTTCATCAGCTAGTCAGACAAAGCAGGTCAGAGTGTCCTGCCAGGGAAATGTCCTGGGAGAAATTGTCCTGTCGGGGAACAAACCTGGAAGGAATTTTCCTCTTAAGGAAAGGAATACTTGATTTAATTAATCAAGTAAATCAAGTATTCCTAAAATCATTACCTTTCCCTGCCTTCACATTGGCAATCCCTTCCAATTTAAGGTTACTTAAAAATTAATATCCTGTTTACCCCATTTTTCAGGTAATTTAATAAATATTCTGGGCTCAACCCTGATCACCTTATAGAAAATCCACCTGTGCTCCTTAGGTTGCCTGACATGGTGACAGGATCTTCAGTTTTGCATCGATAAACTTTGATTTGCCTTATGTAATATCTGATATATGACTTCTTAGAATGTTTATGCTTAATACTTTGCTTACAACCCAAAATACTGGTTATAAATTTCAGCCCTATCTTTTCTTTTCCTATTCAGTTTTTTTCCAGTGATTTGCTCCAGCTCCTTTTCATTTTTTACCAATATATTTTTAGATTATATTGACCATCAAGAAATCCTTATTTGGAGTCAATTTCAAATCTAATTAATTCTTCGGTTCCGTCGCTCAGTTGTGTCCAACTCTTTGTGACTCCATGAACCGCAGCACGCCAGGCCTCCCTGTCCATCACCAGCTTCTGGAGTCCACCCAAACCCATGTCCAGTTAACTCATTTCCTGAAAATTTACACAAAGGAAAATTATGAAAAAGAAGTAAAGTTTTTTGAGTTATCTTTATCAGTATGCTTGCACATCAGTTTCTTAAACTCGGGGGTAATGATTATTCTAAAATTAGATTTGTTTTGCATCGCGACAGTGGTGTGGTCTGCAGGTGTGTACAAGTGTAGCGAGTTGGTAAAAACTACTGACTCTGGAGACAGACTGCCTAGGTGTACACCCTTTACTCTGTGTACTAGCTGTGTGACCCTGGGCAAAGTACTTAACCTCTCTGGGTCTCAATTTTGTTTGATGTAAAATGGAGATAGTGATATCTTTAAAGTTATTTCAAAGATTATGCATTACTTGATTAACATAGGTAAAGTATTTAAAACCGTGTCTTGAACTTGGAAAACTCTGTGTTAATGCTGGTTTTTTGTGTTCTTGATTCCGCTTTAAATTAGGAAAAGTAGCTTTCCTTGTCACTAAGGGTTATAAAAATGCTTTCTTAAAAAATATTATTTTCATTCATCTTAACATATCCGCAATTTTAATTCAGTATGATCTATTTATTTCTTTCTGTATATCATTTATTGGTTGTTAAAACTCATGATTAATTTATACCCAAATCCTAAGTTTCTCTGTGCCTCTCATATAATGTGTTAATTAGATGACACTGAAAAACAATCTATATAAAGATGTCGTCAATATTTATTTTGTTTTTAAGAGTCCAGTCACTCAGTGTTTTCCTCAGGTTAGAATATTTTAAAATTCCTATTTCATTTTAAGGAGCTTATTTTATTTATGTGTTTAAGTATACAAAAGGCAGACATACCCAGTGGTGTGTAAGTACATTCAGGTGTGTAACACAGCCTCTCCTTCACCCACCTCTAACATGTGCGTACTGCCCTCTGCTGGAAAAAGTATTTTTGAAAAATAAAATTATTAAATTTCCCCCTTTTTTGATGATTTAAACTGTATCTTTGATTCTATTATTATTCTATTGAGAGTAAATAAATTTACAGTACAAGATTTTTCAAATCCTTTTCAGTGAAAACTAAGATGGGGAGAGTTATGGTTTTTGTTTATTTTTTGTTTGTTTTTCTCTGCTCTTTTTGGATAGATTGGAAAATATGTTCATAAACCTTTAACACCTTTGGTATGGATAGGTAGAAGTGTTCTCATGTGCCTTTTATTTTGCTGAGGGCAGTTTGTGGCATTTTGTTGAATTTGAACAGCAGCTGTGTGAAGCAAAAAGAGCAATATGATTATAATTTGCCAGTGAGAAAACAGAGGCTCAGAGATGTGAAGTGAACAACCCAAAGTCATTCAGTTTGTTGGGGGCAGATTTGGGACTAGAATTCAAGTCTTAGAATATATTTAATTCTGTGATGCTGATTATTTCTGCAACTCTTATCATATCCTATGTGTCTCAGCCTAAAAATCTTTACATCCTGTTATTGATTAGGTACATTTTAAAAGTCAGTAATGTAAAGGAAGTAACTTTTTGAACCTTGAGAGGCAAAATAATAAATGATATCCAGTGCTCTGCACAATAGAGACACCTAATATTTGTTGATTTGCCACATTGAAAGAATATTTTATCCTATGTATAAATACTATTGCCTTATATTTGGTTATTTCTATCCATGTGATACTCTGAGACAGTTTCACAAATTTGTGCCAACTTGGAACATTCCATAACTGATCTTGATTCCTACTGGGGTACTTTGTTAACTTACTAAACTGGCACAATAGGGACTCTTGTTAAATACTACTTGTCTTTTGGTGAATGGTAAATTTAACCTTTTAAAAAGTGCCTTTTTATTTCATCATTTTATAATATAATATTGCTATTGAGAACATGAATTGTGTCCCTTATATTTTCTCAGTACTGTGCTGACTTTTAAATTTACCAAACAAAAATGAATTTATTAATTTAGGGTGATTATATGTATGTTATGAGTTTCCCTGGTGTTTCAGATGGTAAAGAGTCCTCCTAAAATGCAGGAGACCTGAGTTCGATTCCTGGGTCAGGAAGATCCCCCAGAGGAGGGCACAGCAACCCACTCCAGTATGCTTGCCTGGAGAATTCCATGGGCCTGGAAGCCCTAATGGCCTATAGTCCATGGGGTCACATTGAGTTGGACACGACTGAGAGACTTTCACTTTCATTTTTCATACGTACATTATACTAACTCAGATATCACAAGCTATTTGTTATAACTGCCACCTTTCATTTATTTTACTACTCTAATAGTTTTCTGACATAAAAGTCTCCCATAGCATTCAAAAGTATCCCTGTCACTGCTATTCAGCCATGGTTGTAGGCCCTCCCTTCCCTGCATCACTTCTCCTCCAGAAATTAATTTAGTTCTTTTGATCTGTTTTTCTTTAGTTTAAAATTATATTGTTCCCCGATTTTGTGAACTCACTAACATTAATTTCAACATCTTTTACATTAAACGCATTTCCATTTCAATTATTGATACATTAAGTGCGTGTTAGGAGAAGGCAATGGCACCCCACTCCAGTACTCTTGCCTGGCAAATCCCATGGATGGAGGAGCCTGGTAGGCTGCAGTCCATGGGGTCGCTAGGAGTCGGACACGACTGAGCGCCATCACTTTCACTTTTCACTATCATGCATTGGAGAAGGAAATGGCAACCCACTCCAGTGTTCTTGCCTGGAGAATCCCAGGGACAGGGGAGCCGTGGTGGGCTGCCATCTATGAGGTCGCACAGAGTTGGACACGACTGAAGTGACTTAGCAGTAGCAGCAGGACATCCCCAGTAGCTCAGTGGGTAAAGAATTCACCTGAAATGTCGAGACACAGAAGATGTGGGTTCAATCCCTCTGTTGGGAAGATCCCCTGGAGAAGGAAATGGCAACCCCCTCCAGTGTGGGGATCACAAAGAGTTGGACACGACCGAATGACTAAGCACACTCTAAGTACATGTTAAAACTGTGTGTGTGGAGCCTTTATGCTAATTCAGAACAAACGCCTTATGAGAAGTCTCTTGGAATGTCCATCAGTTTCTGTCGATGACAGGCCTAGCTTCAGACATTTACATGTATTGGAATTATTATGCTAGATATTTCTTATCAGATAATCCTGAAGAAGAGAAGCATTCAGTCCTCAATTAGGCATTATGAGATATGGAGTAAGATAACGGAATCTGCCCATGGCCAAAAGGGTCATAAGAAATTACAGTTTTGGGGCCAGCATTCATTTCTCCTTATATTGACCTGAAATCTTCCCCTTTAACAGTGAACCCATGGTTTTAGTTTTATTTGCCATAGACATTCAGAGCAAATTGAACCCTTTTCCATATGGTGGCTATTTTCCTTCTACATTTTCTTTTCTATTTCCTATACTCGTGTGCTTTAATGTACTTTTCTCCTCCTCACTCTTAAAATTTTTCAGCTGTTGTGTGCATAAATTTAATCTTTCAATTCTTACCCCAGTCATATGAGATAGTATGCTTATTCTGTCCATTTGACTGAGACTCAGAAAGATGAAGCTTTCTGAGATGTCAAGAAAGATGTCAACTGAGACTATTAGTGGCTCATGTCAGGCTCTTAGCCACTACCTCTCCCACCACGTTTTATGCGGCCCATTTCTAGACTCCTTGTTTAGAGGACTCTGGTCACATTCCTGTTTGTATTGTTGCTGTTGTTGTTTTGACTCTAAGTTGTGCCTACTGTTTGTTACCGCCTGGACTGAAGCTGGCCAGGCTCCTCTGCCCATGGGATTTCCCAGGTAAGAATGGGTGGGTTGCTATTTCCTTCTCTAGGGGATCTTCCCAATCCAGGGATCAAATCCTCGTCTCCAGCATTGGCAGACAAATTCTTTACCGCTGAGCCACCAGGGAAGCCCTCCCGTTTGTATACATCTCTTTCATCAGACAGAACAGACAAAATGAACTCAATGCTACAGATTTACAATGGCCTCTAGTTGAATTGCTTGGGCATGTGCTACCTGCCAGCATACTTGTGCAATGCAAGAGTGAATTACCGATTGTTTTCACTCCTTGGCTTGTCTTGAATAGTAAATTGGGTCATTATAAGTGTGTGTGTGTGTGTGTGTGTGTGTGTGTGTGTGTGTGTGTGAGTTTGTAAATGTATATCTATGTATACATGGGTTTCCCTGGTGGTTCAGACAGTAGAGAATCTGCCTGTAATGCAGAAGACCCAGGTTTGATCCCTGGGTCAGAAAGTTTTCCTGGAGAAGGGAATGGCAACCCACTCCAGTATTGTTGCCTGGAAAATCCCATGGACAGAGGAGCCTGGTGGCCTACGGTTCATGGGGTCGCAAAGAGTCGGACATGACTGAGTATCTTTACTTACTTACCTTCAACCTACATTTAACACTTTGATATTTAGGTGTTCTGTGTAGCCTGATTATATTCCTGAAACTTTTCATTTGAGATTTCTTGGTCTGTTTCTTGGTCAGTATAATAAAAAATCCATACATTTCTTTTTTAGAGCATTCTATTATCTTTGAGTTATATTTCTTTTTAAGGCTTCTCTCTATGAGATTTTGCCTATCTTCCCTCTGTGCCTTCTGTCCAAACCTCCGGGGTCTTGAGTTGAATTGAGGTTCATTTTCCATCCCTCTTTCAGTTATTATGACAAATGTTGGTTCCCTGTTCCTGAGAACAGCTAAGAACTTTGAAATGTAGCCAGATAAAGGCAACTTTCCCATTTCTGCTAGCATTTCCAACTTACTAGCAATTTTTATTCACACCAATTTTGCACTAGCATAACCAGAAAATAGAAGTCACTTTGCTCTTCTGCATGGTCGTACATGTTCATTTGTGTCTGACTCTCTTCGACCCTTTGGAATATACCCCACCAGGCTCCTCTGTCCATGGGATTTTTCAGACAGGAATACTGGAGTGGGTTGGCATTTCCTCCTCCAGGGGATCTTCCAGACCCAGGGGTCAAACCCACATCTCCTGGATCTCCTATGTTGCAGGCAGATTCTTTACTGCTGAGCCTTCAGGGAAGCCAAAAGTCTCTTTAGACTGTCAATAATTGACTGTTTCTGCAGGTTAATTAATCTCTATGGTCTTCATCTTCCTCATCTATAAAAATCTGTTGGACTGTGACCTCTGAGGTTGTGTAAGTTCTAATATCTATGGTTTTAAAGTATACCAGATTACCTGTAGAAATTTTAATTTAACATTTAAAATTAAATCAAGAGCAATGACTCAACTTTACCCCTCTGAGGTTTACCCAGGTCTGATATTATATGTACTTGAACAGTCGTCTTAGTAATCCAAATGTGGAAGGATTTCTTTACTGTAAGACTTCTGAATAATCATTGCCCCAGATGCCCCATTCTTGGGGGCGGAGGAGGCACTGGGAGGACCACCCAGTTGCTGGCCCACGGGTACCACCACAGCTCCTGCACACCAGCTTCCCTAACACGAGGTAGCGGCCCTGGTGGTAACAGAGGCACCCTGAAGGACATGCTTGCTCTTTTTCTTCACATAGTTGCCATCCCTCCTGCTGGCAGATGCTTCACCTGAATCGTGGTCTTGCTATAGCTTTTGTTTGTTTATTGTTTGGCTGTCCTGGGTTTTCATTGCTGCAGGCGGGCTTTCTTTAGTTGTGGCGAGCAGGGCCTGTTTTCTAGTTGTGGTGCATAGGCTTCTCATTGCGGTGGCTTCTCTTGTTTTGAAGCATGGGCCCTAGAGCACTCGGGCTTCAGTAGTCAAAGCTCACGGGCTTAGTTGTCCCATGGCATGTGGGATCTTCCCGAAGTGAAGTGAAAGTAGCTCAGTCGCATCCAACTCTGCGACCCCATGAACTATACAGTCTGTGGAATTCTCCAGGCCAGAATACTGGAGTGGGCAGCCTTTCCCTTCTCCAGTGGATCTTCCCAACCCAGAGATCGAACCCAGGTCTCCCACATTGCAGGTGGATTCTTTACCAGCTGAACCACAAGGGAAGCCCAAGAATACTGGAGTGGAATACTGGAGTGGGTAGCCTATCCCTTCTCTAGCAGATCTTCCTGACCAGGGATCAAACCCATATCTACTGCATTGGAAGGCAGATTCTTAAATGTGATTGCTTTTGATGAATTTTATCTGTGGATCATAGTACACATGTATTCTTAACACTACAATATTTTAATGAAGCCCTTTTACAGCCTAGTTTCTATATTCATGATACTACAGGGTTTATAGTATCAGTAATTCACATAGCCAGGAATCATTCCAAAGTTAAAAGTAAATGATTTCATTTCAGATATTAGTTTAAACTAAACTAAAAAAAAAGTGACAACTCCTGTATTTGGGATTACACAGCCATTTCCTCAAGTGTCCATCTCCTAAAGTTCTTTGTGTGGCCTTTGTTCTAGTAATTATCTCCTTTGTTTCTAGGTGAATGAAATTTACCACGATGAGTCCCTGGGAGTGCATATAAATGTAGTCCTGGTGCGCATGATAATGCTGGGTTATGCAAAGGTAAAATGTCTTACTATATATGAACTGTGAACATCAAAGAGTGGGTTAGCAAACAGATTAGTCTACTGAAGCTATAGTAGATATGTCTCATGTAGACCCCAGTTGCTCTGAACTGAGAACAGAAAACTGCCCCAATGAATGGAGATCTCTAACTTATGGTAGATAATGAATGATTTTTGTGCTAGTGTCATTTGATGTCTTTTCCTCTGTCTAATGGAGTTGAAGATAATTATCCTGATTTTAGGTATGACAATATAATGAAAAAGAGGATTTCCTTAATTGTAAAGGACAGGGAAGTCTGGTGTGCTACAGTTCATTGGGGTCGCAATGAGTCAGACACAACTTTTCAACTGAGCAACCACCACCAGCATTAAGCTTATGATTGATTTTTTAATCCAAAACGTGTATGTTGAGTGCCTGCTCTGTGTCAGATGCTTTCTAGGTGCTTCAAATATATCTCTGTGTGTGTCCAGCTGTGAAAGTCATTCAATTATGTCCAACTCTTTGTGACCCCATGGACTATACAGTCCATGGAATTCTCCAGGCCAGAAAACTGGAGTGAGTAGCCTTCTCCAGGGGCTCTTCCCAAGCCAGGGATCGAACCCAGGTGTCCTACGTCACAGGCAGATTAACAAAATAACAGAGATCCTTACTCTCTCGTGATTTCTTAAAAGGAATGTTTCACATCTTTCCGATTAATAAAACCAAAGCATACAGTGAATTTTTTTTTAAAGGGCATTAATCTTATAATCTTGAAAACGAAGTGTTGGGTCAGAATACATACAATAGGCATTTTTATGTAGTGTAACTTCAGCTGGTTTTAAAATGGCACTAGTTGGATCCCTGTCCTTGGAAATAATGGAATGGACGAAATAGTCTCTCCCTTTGAGGAGAAAACATAGGGGAAGTGACTAAGTTGGCAGTTTTCTTGATGTTTACAATTAAAATTCGTGTCAATGTATGGCAAAACAAATACAGTATTGTAATTAAAAAAATAAATAAATTTAATTTAAAAAAAAAATGTCCCCCTCCCTCAGTTAATCCTCCTGATTATGGAACACTAATGAAATATGCATTTAGCAAGAACGGGGGAAAGTCCATGTGTTTGCATTTTATTATATATGAAAATTTACCATTTCTGGTGAATGGGTGTCATTGATCTTTAGTTTCCCCCACAAACCTGACCTACTTCAGTGTCTCCAGCACTGAAGGCAAGTCGACTCCAGCTGGAGATGTCAAGAGCCTTCAGTTGATTGTTAAATCATTTCTTTGGAGAAGTATGTGATCAACATATAACAAACCAAACTTTTTTATTAAGACTGTAAACACTGATTAAACCACCTGCTGAAATGTAATAAAATTCTGAGCCAGTCAGCCAAGTAAGAACTAATTTGAGGTTCCGAATTCAGTTTCTCCTTCCTTCAGAACTTGCTTTGAACTTTTATATCCTGACGATAATGTGATAGTAACTGCATTTCCCAATGGCTCAAGTGGTAAACAATCCACCTGCAATGCAGGAGATGCAGGAGACATGGGCTTAAGCCTAGGTCGGGAAGATGCTCTAGAGACAGAAATGGCAATCCACTCCAGTATTCTTGTCTGGAGAATCCCATGGACAGAGGAGCCTACTGGGCTATAGTCCACAGGGTTGCAAAAAGCTGGACATGACTGAGCATGCATGTACATATGCACGGCAGGGTTCCCAGGAATGTCACTCCATTTCTTGCAACAGCAGGATAAGAGTGCCCCCTCTCTTCATAGCTGTGAGGTTAAAATAAAGGATAGTTATTTTTTTCAGTGTGAAGTTTATATAATTTGATGGCTCCTCAAATTATATAAACCAGCTTTGATTAAGTTTGAAGCAAAAAAAAGAAACGGAAGATCTTTGGCTTTAACATTTCTAGAGAAAAAGTCCCAAATATTTCCATCTATCGTCTGTTATTGTTCTTAATATTTATCGAGATTTTTACATAGTTGATTAATACTGAGTTGCTTCACAGTAGCAAAAAATTCATCATCATGTATTTCAGTTAATGGAGTCAGCCACCTTTCACACAGATAATGTTGATTATCATAAAGGTATCCCTTAGGTGCATTTAGAATTTCCAAATGAGATTAGTTATCTATAAACGAGCCCCCAATAATATTATTGTACATTATTTAATAACTGTAATCTCAAATGTTAATTTCAGAGAAAGTTATTCAATGAAGCCTTTGGGAAAATATTAATATTATGTATGTCTTTAACATATTGTTTTCTCCCTAGTCTATCAGCCTCATAGAAAGGGGGAAATCCATCCAGGAGCCTGGAGAATGTGTGTCGCTGGGCTTGCCAACAACAAAAATCTGATCCCAATCACTCTGAACACCATGATCATGCAATTTTCTTAACCAGGCAAGACTTCGGACCTGCTGGAATGCAAGGTATTTCCATTACTATGTAGCAGAAAAGTTAAGGGCATGACTTTTCAAAAGTATAACTGAATCACTTTGCTATACACTTGAAACTAACACAACAGTATATATCAACTATTCTACAACATAAAATAAAAATCTTTTAAATCTTAAAAAAGAGCAATTCTGAATCGGGGAGTCTGTTCATATGTTCACATCTCCACCATCACTTTCATCTTTGCCTCAGCCAAGCATACATTTGCTTTCTGTTGCTTCCAGTGACTTCTGTGGAATTCACAATGTTAAATGCCACCTAAATACCATGACATATTATGCTCTCCTTTACAATAATAGGTGTACATTTGGGGTACCGAGGGGCTGCTATAAAATGCTGTACGATTTCCACTGAGTGTTTGGAAGGGGAAAGGAGGTGATATGGGAAACATCTGTTGCCGAAGAACTTTCTTCCAAGGTCAGCTTTCATCTCTCTATCTAATAAACTCTGATGTAGACTTTAAAAAAAAAATTAGACTGACCACTTTGCTTTCAACGTTGATGGAATCTCTGGCTCCCTTCATCAGTACCATGATTTGAAGGAACATTCACAGCAGAAAGGTAGGGCTTAGTTGGTGGGCAGAGCAGAATGGTAACCCCAGGCAGTTCTTTCTCTTAGGAGAGGAGAAAATTGCAGACCCAGTGAATCCTTTCAAAGCCGGTTACCTGTGGCTTTCCCAAGAGAATGTGGCATGATGCTAGCAGCGAAATAATACTGCCTCTGTTTCCTGAAAAGCTTTTTTCTTTTTCCCTCGGCAAAGGTCCAGGAGTAATTCTTAATGGGTTTTCTCATAAAATGAAAATAAAAGTAATTGTTATTCTCTACAGGATATGCTCCAGTCACAGGCATGTGTCACCCAGTGAGAAGCTGCACCCTGAATCACGAGGATGGTTTTTCATCTGCCTTTGTAGTAGCACATGAAACTGGCCATGTGTAAGTCACTGTTGACAGCTATAGAGTGGGGGAAAAACAAGGTCTTTTCTTTCTGCCTCTCTCCGTATTGTTCATACTTTGGGCAGAGCACATGCCAGCGTGCAACTCCCGCCCTCTTGCCAAGTTTGAGGAGCTGAAAAGAGTGACGAGGTCATGCACTGAAACCAAATGAGTGACTGGCTTGCAGAGACACTCGTGGGCTTTTCGTAGCTATAGAACAAGAAAGGCATTTCTGCCAGATTGCTCCCCGTTTCACAGTGTCTGTGACTCCTCCACAAAAGCCTTGTTAGCTTAAAAAAATACCTATTTCCCTGTACATTTCAAAACAGAAATTATACCGTGGTCCCTATGTTGATTCTTACCAGCGAGGTCTCGCTCTGTGTTCTAGGTTGGGGATGGAACACGATGGACAGGGCAACAGGTGCGGTGATGAGACGGCTATGGGAAGTGTTATGGCTCCCTTGGTGCAAGCTGCATTCCATCGTTACCACTGGTCCCGGTGTAGCGGCCAAGAACTGAAAAGATACATACAGTATGTCTCCTTTGTGTCATGAGAATGTTACAGTAGAAATACAGGCGTGAAACTGTCTCTTAGGATGTTGATCATAACCGAACTCCCAGTGAATGAAAACTCTTGCTCATGATAAACATGTTCTTGTGACTTCGCTTTGGCACAGTAATTCCATAATGTGACTATAATATCTGAAGCTGTAAGCCTAGTCTTGAAGTGAATTTTTAACTATGATTTCCTTTCAGTAAATTCTCTGTGGAATCTCTGACTAATGGTAAAAGTTGGTTTGAGAATGATGAGAAGGTGGTCACACAATGCCTGCATAGGGTGTAGCACCTGTACCCCACAGGGTGGATGTCAGGATCTGCCCTGCCACACCATGGGGGTTCAGCTAGGGACATGAACAAGGCTGTTACAGTTCTACTGTGTTTTTGAGTATGCTTGGCTTATTTTCCTGGGAAGAATAAAGATGAATGGTCTTTTTCTAAATGGAGCTGAAACCAAAATCCTTAAAAGATATGCTTTCGTGAACTTGCTTTATGATCTGATGAAATTCCAGAGTATGTAACCTAAGAATACTTTCTCACTGAGACATGATTTTTAAAAAAATGAACATTTAACTGTATGCACCCTTTTCCTTCCTCCAGTTCCTATGACTGTCTCCTTGATGACCCGTTTGAACATGACTGGCCCAAACTCCCAGAACTTCCTGGAATCAATTATTCTATGGATGAGCAGTGTCGTTTTGACTTTGGAGTTGGTTATAAAATGTGCACTGCGGTACGTTACAGTCCATTTAAATTTTTGCATCTTAAAATCTATTTGCGTAGCTCCTGTTTGGTGACCTTTACTGGTGCAAGAATATGAACCAATGATTTGTGTTTGCTATGTTTCTACATGCTATAGCCAAGTGCTTTAAATATACTATCTTATTTAATCCTTCTGACAGGCTAGAAGGAAACTGGTATGCTTTTATTTTACAGATGAAAAAGCCAAGACTTACAGAGGTTATGCAACTTGCTTAAGTCACACATCTGGTAAATGGGGCTTTTTATATGTTAGAGGAAGCTTTATGTGTTAGAGCAAGAAAAATGTATTTCATTGAAAGAAGTTGATCTGCTGTTGAAATTCTGCCTTTGCAGATATACATACATAGCTATTTGGTTTGCCTGTAAGATATACAATCAGTTCCTGTTTTCCTGTGTTAATGTTTTAACCTGAGAATTCTAAAGCTCTGGCTCTATATTGTAAAAATCACTGCATTAAGTAATAGAAATGAGAACAAAAAACCCAGATTGAAAATGAGGACTAATTTTAAAGAAAGCTATGATGGAGTTTCCCTGGTGGCTCAGTGCTAAAGAATCTGTCTGCCAACGCAAGAGACATGCATTCTATCCCCGGTCCTGGAAAACCCCACATGCCTTGGAGCAACTAAGCCCACGCGCCACATCTATTAAGCCTCTGCTCTAGAGCCAGGGAGCCACAACTCTTGAAGCCTGTGCACCCTAGACCCCTAGCCCTGCAGGAAGAGAAGCCACCGTGATGAGAAGCCTGTGCATCACAACTAGAGAAAAGCCAGTGCAGCAATGAAGACCCAGCACAGCCATAATAAATAACACTAAAGAAAAGAAAGAAAGCAGTGACGATAAGACTGTAGATGAATAATTAATGGTATGTGTGTGTGCGCTCAGTCATGTCTTTGCTTTGCAACATCATGGACTGTAGCACGCCAAGCTCCTCTGTCCGTGGAATTTTCCAGTCCAGAGTACTAGAGTGAGTTGCTGCTTCCTGCTCCAGGGATCTTCCCTACCCAGGGATCAAACCCACATCTCTTGCCGTCTCCTGCATTGTGGGTGGGTTCTTTACTGCTGTGCCACCTGGGAAGCCTAATTAATGGCATAGGGAATGAATATATGGATAAACTGGAATTTGATATATAGGTTTATTTTTTATATTTGAAAATGATGAGAAATTTACTGTTATAAAGAGAGTAGATGAGGAAACAGTACATACAAATATGTGTGCTTAAATATACACCTGGATATTATAATAGAGTGATTTAGAAAAATAAAAAAAACATGAGAAAACTAAGATTCTGATCTGGTTGTATTACTGTTTGGTTTGTATCCATAACTATAGTCTTACCTTATAACCCATATTTCTCAGCCATGGTATGAAGATCAAATATATACAAGTACTTTATAAACTACATGAATGTATTGTGACATTTTGTTACACCTGGAATATAGTATCTTACATGAAAAGCTTGACAGATATTTTCTGCATTTAGTGAGCTCATGATATGAGCATTTTTATTTTTTTATCTAACTGGTTCGTAAATACAGGAATAAAGATAAGCCATTTTGATGGCTTGAGAGCTGCAAAACTGCTACGAAATTTTCATATTTACAATGTTTATAATAATTACTCACTCTTTAAAAATCTGAAAACTATAAGATAGACATGGCATGCAGAATAGTAAAAGTCAACTGGAGAACCAGACAAATCTTTGTTCATCAGTGTTCTTTTAGCAAAGCAGAATAAAAGTATTCTTTACTTGGAATTCTTAGGCATGTTTGTTTTCTTAACATGCTACAACTTTGACTATTATAACTTGAAATTAAAACATCCAAGAAACATGACGTGAAGAAACTGTATAGCAGGTATCACCGGTACAAGCCGTTCCATCTCTACGTCACTGAGAGTGTGGTTTTCCCCTCTTCCAGTTTCGAACGTTTGACCCATGTAAACAGCTTTGGTGTAGCCATCCTGATAATCCCTACTTTTGTAAGACTAAAAAAGGGCCCCCACTTGATGGAACCGAATGCGCTGCTGGGAAAGTGAGTATAATCTGTTTTACAGTAAAGATTTAAGATATGTTGCATAAGAATCATCTTTAAAATGACACATCTCGTCATCTTTAAGAAAACTCTAGGATGTGAAGTTTCACTGTGGTAATGCACGAACATCATGTATTAATTTCCCAGAGGTGCTCTTGCAAATTACTAACAAATTACCAGAGAGTGGTTTAAAAACAATTATGCTCTCAGTTCTGGAGGCCAGAAGAACAAAATTGGTTTCACTGAGCTGAAATCAGTGTGTGGGCAGAATGGTCCTCCCCCAGAGGCTCTCGTGGACAACCTGTTCTTGGCTCTTCCAGCTTCTGGTGCTGCCTGGGTTCCTTGACTTCTGGCTGTGCCACCCTAATCTCTGCCTTTGTGCCCACACTGCCCCCTTCTCCTCTGCGCATGTCTCCCTCTGCCCCTCTCTTATAAGGACACATGTGATGGCATTTAGGGTTCACCTGAATAATCCAGGGTAATCTCCTCATCTAAAAATTCTTATGTAATTACATGAGCAAAGGCTGTTTTCCAAATAAGATGGCATTTACAGATTTTAAGGATTAGGACTTGGCATCTTTGGGACCACTGTTCAGCCCCCAACTGATAGAATAGGAAGCAGCTGCTCAGCGGAGTGTCTGGCCTCTCATGGGATTTGATTTACTTGCTGGCATCACACTTCTTGTGAAAGTTGTCCAGAAATAAAGTCATGTGAACTTAGAAGATTTGGCCTTGCTCCTTAGGGAAAGATGCCCAGAAGTTTTCAATCTCAAGTTATGTAGTAAGGATTCAATGCTCAGAAACTGGCCCAGTGCCAGGCTTCACTACTCATGAGGGGAAAGATCACAAAACCCCAGACAAAGGCATGTTGAGAACTCACGTTGAAGGGCTTTGACTAGTTTGGAAATAAGATATTGTAGATAGGACCAAAACCTGGCAAAGAAGATTTATATAGTTTTTAGTTCTTTCAAAGCCCTTTAAAGCTTTATTTCAAATGTGTATAAACTGTACTTGCTATCAGAATTGCAAACGTAATAGTAATAATAAAATCTGTTTTTATTCATGTTTAAACTGTTAGGAATTATGCTAAACTCATAACATACAGCATGTTGCTTTTGGAAAATTTGGTATTATAGCTTAATGACTGAAAAAACAAAAGCAACAATGAGTTGATTCGTTTTTGCTTTATGCAAAAGATATCCTCTAAAGCAAATCTGGACATCCAATTTCCCTAAATATATTTGTGTTATGTTTAAATTTCCCAAAGTTGAGTTTTTAAGAAACACTTCTATTGTGTGTAGAATAAAAACATGAATCAAAATGTTAAAAGGAAAAGAACAAATGCCTTTCGAGCATCTGCTGAGTGTTGGGTACTATAAGCTCTATGTCTCTACAGTATCTGTGTTTTAGTATTCCCCACTTAGTTCTTCTGGTCAGAGAGTCTTACACTATCCATGGTCCTTTCTGGGTCCCAATTTCCTCATCTGAAAGGTAAAGATAATATATCTGACCTATCTATTTCTTAGAATTATTATGAAAGCTCTATATGTTTTAGATATGTTATATTACTTATTTTTGAAGTTAAGGCATATAATTCCCTGTCATTATTTAAAGGGGAGCATATTGCCCTTTAAAAATTCAAATAATATGGATAACAAGGGATGAAGAGTAGACTAGCACCAACTGGGCAAATTAAGTGCTCAGATCTCCTTATTGATTATGATGTTTGATACTCACTAATAAATGGGTCATTTAAAACTTGTCTGAATTAATGTTACCTTTTATTTTAATTTTATACTTAAAAATGCAAGTCCAAATTATCCAGTATGTATAGGTCCCCATATTGTTATAATTGCTTTGGGATGATGTTAAGTGTATTTTCACCAGAAAACGAAGTAAAAAGAAAGGAAGTCTTTCACTTGGTGGTCCTTGTATAACAACTTCAATTTTAGCGTGTGCACAAAATTTCATAATTGTTTTTGTCATTTTCATAAGTGGTGCTATAAAGGCCATTGCATGTGGAAGAATGCTAATCAGCAAAAACAAGATGGCAACTGGGGATCCTGGACCAAATTTGGCTCCTGTTCCCGGACATGTGGAACTGGTGTGCGGTTCAGAACACGCCAGTGCAATAATCCAACGTGAGTGTAACTCTTATCATGCACTTCACTTGGGGAAAGACCAGAAAATGCCTCGATATTATGCCATTAATGTTCAGTTTCACAAAGTACATGTAAAACACAGGCGGTGAAAACTGAGCGTTTCAGTGTCTGTTTTGGGTAAATCCCCACTAATCCATCTAGGGAAAAAGAGTCCATGACTAAGGTTAGAGATTGTTAAAGAAATTGTTGTTTAGGAGGCTCTGGAACTGAGCAGGGAAAGCAGATCTCTGTGTCCTTAGGACTGGGCACCAAGGCTGTGAGACTAGGAAGCACAGGCCTGTCGACAGAAGCAGCACAAACCACAGAGGCTTCCTCCCTTCAGAGTCAGGAGAGGAGTGCTTCAGAGCTGAGCGCAAAGACGGGGAAAGAAAGACCAAGGAACTGGTGGGGAAATGTTATCCATTTGTCCTCCCAGAGAAAAATTTTGGAACCTCTGTTGTGTGCTTAACGAATCTTATTTTCTGCAGGGAAAAAAAAAAAAAAACTAAACTATTAGACTTATTAGGACAGTCTTCCTTGTGTAGGGTTTAACATTTGGCACCCGTTTTCTTTGTCTGGCAGCAGGATGGCTCTGAGCACATCTTGTACAAAGACCGAGGGTTACACTATCTGTTGCACAGAAAGAGATGATGGCAGTATTCACAGAAGCAACAAAAACAATAAAAATTATAGTAGTAAGAACGGCAAGGGCTCACCACGTGCCACACTCTTTTTAAGTGTTTTAAAACAGTCACTCATTTAATCCTCGCAATTTTTCTCTAAGGAAGATAGGATTATTGTTTCTTAATACATTGGATGTATTAAGAAACAGGCGTAAAGCCATGATTAATGTGTCTTTCCTGGGACCATATGCCTCTTTGTTGCTTCTTTCTATACTTTTTGTGTGTGGGTGCATTCCAAACATATCGTGTGAAAGAATCCACTGTTTTAAAATATACTGATTTGAGTTTGGGACTTCCCTCCAGCAAACCCTAGCAGGGAGAGGACAGTGCTCTGGGAAAGGGATTGAAATTAGGAAGTATGAGTCCGTTCACCGGGCTGGCAGCTCAGAAGCTCTGGCTTTTGCCCTCCAGCACTGTGCCTGCAAGCTTCAGCCACTGGACCAGAGCCAAAAGGCCTTTCTCAATGTCGTCTTTTCTTTAGACCCATCAATGGTGGTCAGGATTGTCCTGGCGTTAATTTTGAGTACCAGCTTTGTAACACAGAAGAATGCCAGAAACACTTTGAGGACTTCAGAGCTCAGCAGTGCCAGCAGCGTAACTCCCACTTTGAATACCAGAATACCAAACACCACTGGCTGCCGCATGAACATCCCGACTGTGAGTAGACGCCCACACTTCTCCTGCTGTGTGGACAGTTACTTAGAGCTTAAGCTTTGCCAACACACAATCCCTTGGACTCTCGATCCCCACTTGGCGATTTAGGAAACGTGGTGCTTGTAGGGGTGAGTCCTCCTGGGTTTCCAAGAATAAGGCTCATACACTCCTTTCTCTAGAGAGGTGAGAATTATGGAAGAGTTCCTGGCAGGCAGTACAGCCACCATCACTATTGAAGAGAGGAGTGGAAAGCAATGCCTGGGAGAGATGCTGAGTTTCCTCATGCGACTGAAATCCCTCTGCTGGGAAATGCTTCTGGAATATTGTGATCTTTCTTTTCCGAACAACTAGAGAAAATACAGTTATTTTACAATCAAGTCAGGAACAAGACAAAGAGCATTATTGAATAACAAAAGGCACTTCATAACCATACATTAGTTATTAAGAAATACACTGGGAAATTCCCTCATCATGATTCACTCCTTAGCCCTGAATTTTCAGTTAAATCTGTTCATATGGGAACTTCTTGACATATGTCTTATTTGCGTGAATATACTGCTGAGTTCAGTTTAAGCCTGTTTTAAAGCAAAGATCAGTTCAGTTCAGTTCAGTCGTTCAGTCGTGTCCAACTCTTTGCGAACCCCCCATGAATTGCAGCACACCAGGCCACCCTGTCCATCACCATCTCTCAGAGTTCACTCAGACTTACGTCCATTGAGTCCATGATACCATCCAGCCATCTCATCCTCAGTCGTCCCCTTCTCCTCCTGCCCCCAATCCCTCCCAGCATCAGAGTATTTTCCAGTAAGTCAACTCTTCACATGAGGTGGCCAAAGAACTGGAGTTTCAGCTTTAGCATCATTCCTTCCAAAGAAATCCCAGGGCTGATCTCCTTCAGAATGGACTGGTTGGGTCTCCTTGCAGTCCAAGGGACTCTCAAGAGTCTTCTCCAACACCGCAGTTCAAAAGCATCAGTTCTTTGGCACTCAGCTTTCTTCACAGCCCAACTCTCAACATCCATACATGACCACAGGAAAAACCATAGCCTTGACTAGATAGACCTTAGTCGGCAAAGTAATGTCTCTGCTTTTCACTACGCTATCTAGGTTGGTCATAACTTTTCTTCCAAGGAGTAAGTGTCTTCCAGTTTCATGGCTGCAGTCACCATCTGCTGTGGTTTTGGAGTCCCCCAAAATAAAGTCTGACACTGTTTCCACTGTTTCTCCATCTATTTCCCATGAAGTGATGGGACTGGATGCCATGATCTTCATTTTCTGAATGTTGAGCTTTAAGCCAACTTTTTCACTCTCTTCTTTCACTTTCATTAAGAGGCTTTTGAGTTCCTCTTCACTTTCTGCCATAAGGGTGGTGTCATCTGCATATCTGAGGTTATTGATATTTCTCCCAGCAGTCTTAATTCCAGCTTGTGTTTCTTCCAGCCCAGCGTTTCTCATGATGTACTCTACACAGAAGTTAAATAAGCAGGGTGATAATATACAGCCTTGACGTACTCCTTTTCCTATTTGGAAGCAGTCCGCTGTTCCATGTCCAGTTCTACCAGTTGCTTCCTGACCTGCATACAGATTTCTCAAGAGGCAGGTTAGGTAGTCTGGTATTCCCATCTCTTTCAGAATTTTCCACAGTTTATTGTGATCCACACAGTCAAAGGCTTTGGCATAGTCAATAAAGCAGAAATAGATGTTTTTCTGGAACTCTCTTGCTTTTTCGATGATCCAGCGGATGTTGGCAATTTGATCTCTGGTTCCTCTGCCTTTTCTAAAACCAGCTTGAACATCAGGGAGTCACGGTTCACATATTGCTGAAGCCTGGCTTGGAGAATTTTGAGCACTACTTTACTAGCATGTGAGATGAGTGCAATTGTGCGATAGTTTGAGCATTCTTTGGCATTGCCTTTCTTTGGGATTGGAACGAAAACTGACCTTTTCCAGTCCTGTGGCCACTGCTGAGTTTTCCGAATTTGCTGGCATATTGAGTGCAGCACTTTCACAGCATCATCTTTCAGTATTTGAAACAGCTCAACTGGAATTCCATCACCTCCACTAGCTTTGTTCATAGTGATGCTTTCTAAGGCCCACTTGACTTCACATTCCAGGATGTCTGGCTCTAGATGAGTGATCACATCATCATGATTGTCTGGGTCGTGAAGATCTTTTTTGTACAGTTCTTCTGTGTATTCTTGCCACTTCTTCTTAATATCTTCTGCTTCTGTTAGGTCTATACCATTTCTGTCCTTTATCGAGCCCATCTTTGCATGAAATGTTCCTTTGGTATCTCTAATTTTCTTGAAGAGATCTCTAGTCTTAAATTCAGAATTGCAATGCATTATTTTGATTAATTTGAGGAAAATGAGTCACATAAATTAGATTTAATTAATGATATCCTACAAAAGGCAAAAACTGTACTAGGCCACTGTGTCAAACAAAAGAGAAACCTTTTCAGTGCTCTAAGTGTCACTAAAACTAAATTGATTTTGAATGAATTTTATTGAATAACCCTGGCTAAACCTAGGGTAGCCAGAGAGCCTGGGTTGTATGGGACCAGTTATACCAATTCATATTGTTAGGAGCTCTGCTAGTGGCTCAGATGGTAAAGAATCTGCCTGCTCTGCAGAAAACCTGGGTTCTACCTTTGGGTGGGGAAGATCCCTGGAGAAAAGAATGGCAACCCATACCAGTATTCTTGCCTGGAGAATTCCATGAACAGAGGAGCCTGGGAGGCTACAGTCCATAGAGTCACAAAGAATCAGACATGACTGAGCAACTAACACTTTCACTTTCATCCCTTTCTATGTCATTAATAGAGCTCCTTTTCACTATCTGAATTATCCCAGTTTAGATGACAAATCATAGGGCCACCTTGGTTAAAATAAATATGCCAAGTATGCATACTTCCCACACCACTCTTTATTAATTTATACAATTTGTTTCCAGGAAGCCATGTTGAAACTGTATATTTTAAAAACAAACTATACTATTCAAATATACCATTTTGCATAAATAGTTGACTTAATCTTCCATCTTATACAGCCAAGAAAAGATGCCACCTTTACTGTCAATCCAAAGAGACTGGAGATGTTGCTTATATGAAACAGCTGGTGCACGACCGGAACGCGCTGTTCCTACAAAGACCCGTACAGCATATGTGTGCGCGGAGAGTGTGTGGTGAGTTCAGGTTGCTTCTACCGACGCTTCCTACAGTATTGTGTCCTTCTCCTTTTCTCCTCATTCATCAGCATATTTTCAGAATTTTTTTAATTCTTTCTTATGTGAGATCACATTACAATGAGAGTCTATGAATAGTTCAGTAGCTCAACTAAATTTGGAAGAAGTTGCACTTAATAAAATCAAACTTTGGTCACCGGAGAAAATTTTTCAGTATTTAATTCATTTTTCTCATTTCCAGTCAAATGCATTTCAGGGGGTTCCTGAGGCCTCAGGGCTGGGAATACAACTGGAACCATGCGTTTGCTTTGAGTATTTTATCCTAGCCATACACTAGGACGATGCCAAGGTTTTTTTTTTTTTTTTTTAATTCAATGCAAGATGTACTTTATCACCTTAAAAACCTTCTTTTTCTCCCCATCTCACCTTCCAATCAATTCTAACTTTAAACACTAAATTCCACATCAGAACAAAAGTACTAGTGAAGATCAAAAGCTTTTTGTCCATTTAGTCTTTTTTTATGCCGCTTATTTCTTGTCCATGTTCATACGTTTAAATGATAAGGAATTATCTCATTAACTGAACATGTTGCTGCTGCTTGACTCCTTTGGACCTAGGTACAACTAAGGTGTTAAAATCAAAGAATCTCCAATATGCGATGCCTCATAGTTAAACTAAAATTTCCCTGAAAGTAGAATCTGTGTTCTGTTCATCTTTCACCTCCACAGTATCTGGGAATGCATTAAGTATATATGTGGCATCATTTTCTCTGCTCACTCTCATCTCAAACTTACAAGTGCAGAATCATCATTACCCAACAGCCATTCACATTAAAAATCCACCCCAGTTGGACTTCCCTGGTGACTCAATGGTACAGAATCTGCCTGCCAATGCAGGAGACACAGGTTTGATCCCTGGGTTGGGAAGATCACTTGGAGAAGAAAATGGCAACCCACTCTAGTATTCTTGCCTGGGAAATCCCATGAACAGAGGCAGACTTCAGTTCATGGGGTAGCAAAAGAGCTGGACATGACTTAACCACTAAAACAAACAAAGAAAACAATTGTTTTGAATCTGCTTTCCACAAATGGATGACTTCCTTGGCTTTGTTTGAATCCTTGAATTGTCTTCTGCACCACTGGTGATGTTTTGTCTCACATCGCTTACCAACTTGTAAAGTTTGTACTAATGGACAATTCTCTATTTTGATTTTCTTCTGTATAAATATAAAGGCAACCAGGGAAAAACACATCCACATCTTCATTTTTGTCTTCTCAGCATCAGCTACAGTATCTGTGTTCAATAAATGTTTGATGATTGACTACATATGATAGGAGAAACACTTCATTAGACTGAGGGAAATTTATCCTTTATAATTACCCAGAGTGCAAGTCATTTGATTTCATAATAGTTCTTTAAAAGACCAAGATATTAAGAATTAGAGTTAGAGAGGGAGTTTGGTGCCTGGCTGTGGGCTCATGATGGAACAAATGGTGTATCATGCTCCAGTATGTTGACCTTTACTTGCTTGGCACGTTAAAATGAGCTACATCTAATATCTTCTCTCCCCAGAAAGTGGGCTGTGATAAAGAAATCGGTTCTAACAAGGTTGAGGATAAGTGTGGTGTCTGTGGAGGAGATAATTCCCATTGTCGAACTGTAAAGGGGACATTTACCAGGACACCCAGGAAGCTTGGTAAGATGAGGTTCTCATGAATTCAGTATCCATGATTTGCCTTTTGAGACTTCTTTTAGGAATGCACCATTTTCTCTATAAACACACACACACAAAATTAGCTGCTGATTTATTTTCATCCAGATTACCTTTAATTATTGAAATAACTTTGACAATCCATACTCTATAGCATCCATGATGAAAACCTATCTACTAAATTTAGATAAGATAAGGAGCAAAAGAAACCAATATCAATTATAGTCATTCATTAAAATATGTTCTGTTTAATTTTATGTTTTTAATAAATGTATTAGACCTAATTATTAGAATTAATGCTTATTTTGAATTTTCTGTTTGACATAAGTTACTGATCAGAAGTTAAAAATATTCAAAACTTTAAATACAACTTTTAAAATATTACAGTCACTTTGCTTCTTTTAAAAGTGAACAAGTTTATCCTATTTATAAAACTATAAATCTTAGATTCATATTTCAGTTAATATTTATAATTTTATATTAAACAAGTTTGAGGTACATACAACAAAAAATAACCTGAGGTATAATTGCTTATGGTGTGAATTTCTGTGCTTGTTACACAGTCAGTGGCCTGGACTTAGGCATATGGTGAAGGTTCATTAGATGGAACCAAAGCAACAAATAATATGCAACATTATTAGCATTTTCATAATTATACATTGGAGTTTTCACAAAAGTTTAGATACAAACATGGATTACTGAATGATTTCTTTAAGTTTGGAACAATTATTATTCAGTTATTCAACAAACATTTATTGAACAAAAGTTTGTAAGAATTCAACATTTAAAGATTAATTCAATGTGAAGCTTCCCTTGAAAAGCTTCTCTTACATCCAAGATATAGTCTCTTACAGAATAATAGAAAACAAGATAAAACAAAGACAAAGATTTGGTTTACATTGACCACATTGTCACTGCGGTAATTTTTCCTTTTAGAAAAATAAGAAACTATATATAAAAGAAAAAACTAGTCTTTATCCAAATGAAATAATTATCTTAGTTTCTTTTACTCCCATTATCCCCCAGTCACCCACCTCAAGCCATTTCCACACATATCAGCTTTGCTCTTTGATATATTTAGAACAGAAGTAGGTGATATATTTAGGCAGAAGTAGGTGACTGTATTCCTAATGTGTTTTCCTTAGGTATTTCCTACTCTAGTTACTGATATCTTTGCTATTCCTCTGTGATAATTTACTATAGTTTGTACTTGGAAAATTGTAAGAAAGCAAATATTGCCATTTATGACTGATGGCATTATTTTAATAAAGCAAACAAAATTAGAATTAAATACATAAATTATATGCATTTAGTAGAGTAACATGATTTTCTCCATCTTAATGTGAAATAATTTACTGTGCTTTATTGCATTTATGAATTGTTCATTTAGGTGTAAAATAATTATTTTTTCTTATTTCCAAAGTGAATAAATGTAAACAAAATAGTTTTTACCATTGTTGTCCACTCTGTATTATGTATAACAAAAGGTAGTAGTACTTTTTTTTTCAGATACCTCAAAAATTATGCTAAACCTCCAAATTAAGTTCAGAAGAAGAGAGGAAAGCTTTCAGACTGTTCCAAGATAATCTAACATCCATTTTTTTTTGCACTAATATTATCATCATAGTTATTCAATAGACTAATTAACCTTTTCCAACAGGGAAAAATTTAAGCAAGAGATGCCATAAGGAACTCAAGTTGCTGGAAAATGAAATCTGCAAGTATTCGACTTCAAATCACCTATATCATTCCTCGTTCATGCTTAGTCTTACTTTCATTGACTATTAACAGTTTATTGGCATTAGCTAACTGTTATAAATGCATTTTGACTTCAAAATATATGATTATGAAACATATTTTATATGTTACCTAATAAAATTATACATAGCTTATAGTATAGTCAATGAAACAGCAAGACTTGGATAAATGAACTCTCTACTAATTAAAGACGTTCTATTTAAGGGAAGACAAGAGGAGCCTTCACTTTACCCAAGGGAGCTCGTAGTGTTTCTCTTGCTGAAACAAGGGAAGCTAAAAATGTATTGGGTAAGTTGTAGCAAACTGCAGAAAGATGGGCATCCATAAATGGCATCAAGCTGTTTCGCTTCCCTTGGTATCTTAACCACATTACTTCCAGCTGCTGATACTCAGGCAAACATGGTACATTTCATGTACTGATTATCACCCAGGCTCAGGTGCTGAAAACCCTGGCCCCAAAATGACCACTCCACTTAGTTAAGACACTAATAAATATTATTTTAAAAGTAAGGTAAATCTACCTATAGGTAATCATTGTCTATATAGAAATGACCAAAAAACAGATTTCTTTCTGACTCCACCAGCAATTTTGTATTTATAACTGGATTTCTGTCAATAGTTACAATATATGAGTTATAGGTTTCATAATGTAATGAAGGTATAAGTTGCATAATCTTCCTATATTCATTTTTGATGGAAACGAGAAGAAACAATTTGGTTTCTCTATTTCCCCTGACTATTGTTGATTTATAGATAGGACCTTAATTCTAAATGATCTTAAGATAATTTTTCAGTTCAGTTAAGATAACTTTTAGGACATGTGATAATACTAGGAAGGTTTATTATACAGGACGATAGGACCTTAAAACCTAAGACAGCCTATTAAGCATTTTGGTTTGCAGTTTCTCAGTTAGAAGTTTGAACTTAGGGTCAATGTAAAGGCACTGCGTGACATAACTTGCACATGTTTTCCAACCAATCTATAAAATATATTTTACAACATTGCCATTTATAACTATGTAAAGCCTTAAAAGTAGTTGCTAATCACGATATAAATGAAAACTACTCACAGGTTTTTCTTTTGTAATTTATTTAGAATAGAGCAGGCTTTTAAATCTGAAGCTATTTCATTAATGAGAAGTTTAGCTGTCTATACTTGCCACTTAGACTTTTAAAATAATATATAGACCAATAAAATATCTCAAGAAATTCACCAACTAATCACACTATAAATGAGCCCCTATTCAAAAGGATAATTTAAAAAACTAGAGTCGCATGGAGGGACACAGAAGAGTCTACTATTATATTTGCCTGAGTTATTGTTGCCACAATTTGTAGGTCAATACAAAATAAGTGACTAGTGGGTTATAAAGAAGATTGATTTTTTGTCAACCTAATAATTATAAAGAAAAATATGCCTTTGATCCTGTGCCAGATGTCACAAAATCTGCCAGTGCTTTGAAGTGAATTTCTGAAACTGCTTTTTCGGTTTATGGATGCCTTCTTCTGCACGCAGGAGCCGTAGGAACGTAATGCCTGACTAACCATGGTTGTTGCTTTTGTTTTCTTCTTTGCTTCCTCCAATATTTACTACACATGCAAAGGGTACCTTAAGATGTTTGATATACCCCCTGGTGCTAGACATGTGTTAATCCAAGAAGACGAGGCTTCTCCTCATGTTCTTGGTAAGTGTTTCTGTCTGCTGGCTGTGCTTTAACATGCACTGAAATGTAGAAATGTCAAAGAAATGATATAGATATAGATACGTGTGTATGTGTGTATCTGTGTCCATGTATACACATAGGTATCTATATCTATGTACACGCATAGGTCTGCAAGGTTCAAAATTACGTATAATTTCATCATTACCTGGTTTGCATTGGTCATTTCTCCCAACTATTCTTTCTTTATAATAAGAAATATTCACAACTAGAGTTTTAATTTCTGGTGAAACCTGGGTTGGTTCATTAGGACATGAAGGAAAAAATAATTTGGTAAGTGTGAATTTGTTATACACTTTTATTCTGTTATTGGGAGATGAGAAAAGATAAAATATTAATAAAATGCACTAAATTAAGGAATAATATCAGAAAAATTTGCCATATTTGTTGACAAATTAATTCTGATATTCTGGCTGATGCCATACTGTATGCCTCTTCTTTTAGCGCATTTTAAGTTCTTTGACTGGAAAGCAACCACATCCAGGTTGTGCTAGTCCAGGAAAAAGTTTCCTGATATCTGTTATGTGTCCGGTTTGACTGGCACATGCAGATCCGTTTTCTGCATGCTTTCTGTTTATTATCTGCAAATTATCCTGCTTATAATTTCCAAAAGAAGATTTTTTCCTCCTTTCTATATTAGAAGATCACGTAGAAATGTCATTCTAGAGGGGTTTATATTTAAAGTGAATGCACACATGTAAACGTAGCTTTCACGTATTCCTTGAGCCATTAAATCACTAAGATTTCTGAAACTGACACATCTGTCAAACCTGTGAAAATATATAGTAAATTGCTTTTCTATGACTTCAAAATGTATTGGGTTTTTTTGGTGTTTCATGGAATATTTTCTTAGTATTTAAAATATATTTACTATTAGATTCCAAAACAGTCCTACTAGTATTTAAAATATATTTACTACTAGATTCCAAAGCAGTCTCTACTGTCTCGCTGCAGTCCTTTATCCCATAATTGAAATTCTCTACTTTTTATTCTGGAATCCAGATTATTATCTTTGGAAAAATTAGTTTAAAATCTCAAGAGGAATAAATGTATTTAACTAAAATTACTCATGTTTTCTACGCATTTTTAGTAATAGTAATAACTTTTGAAACTTTATTTTCTAATGTCATTAAATGCCAATGTACCTCCAAACTTTAAAATCCCATTTGTTATTTTTATTCATTAGAGAAAGCATTTTAGTTAATAATATATAGTAAATCTGTAATATATTACAATTTCTGTCACCAGTAAAGAGCTTTTTGTGACCATTTAAGTAGGTAATGTGACCTTAGAATTTTACAGTTGTCAGGACTAATTGCTTGTCGGCCTAAAAATTAGTTCAACTATTTTGAGAACCTCTAATATTTTGACTTAACTTGAAAGAGCTACACAGTAAAAAAAAAAAAAAAAAAAAAGGCATTATGTTATACGCTGTCCTAGTATAAGTCACTTGTATTACTTGTTGTAGAAGAAGCCATTATTTTAAAAATATTTCCAGCTTCCTGAGGAAATGTATGGGATGACTGAGTTAGAAAATGCTAACTGCCTTGCCAGTGTTTTTGAATGGGAATATTTGTTAATTTTGATTTTCTATCTCACCATCTTGCCACTATTTTTAACTGGTTAGGAAGGCTTCTTGAGAATTTTGAATGCCTATTGAATGAAGTATGAGTCCTATCAGAAGTAACACTCATTTTAATTGCTTTGATACTCATAAACACGGTCTTTCATTTATAGAAGGAGAGAGAATTAACTGTGAATCTTCAAAGCTGTAATAAGATAAAATGTATGCCGGTTACTCATTTTTCTTTCCTTAGCAATTAAGAATCAGGCTACAGGCCACTATATTTTAAATGGCAAAGGGGAGGAAGCCAAGTCAAAGACCTTCATAGATCTTGGTGTGGAATGGGATTATAACATTGAAGATGACATTGAAACCCTTCACACCGATGGACCTTTACATGATCCTGTTATTGTTTTGGTATGTGGCATTACAGGCTCACTGTGTAGTTGGTTTACTTTATATTTTTATAATTAATCTATCTCAATTACCATTAATTTTATAATGAAATATTTAATATAATATAATCAATTAGAATTAATTTTATTTACTTGCTTGTTTTTAATAATTCCATTTATCCTTCCTCTGAGGAACTTTGTCATATATTTTACTATATATATGTTTTAAACCAAATACAGTATTATTATCTTTGATTTTAGTAATCAGTTATCTTTTAAAGACAAGAAAAGAAAAAATAGATTTTTATATTTACTCACATATTTAGCATTGTTGATGCTCTTCATTTTTCCTGGTAAATCTGATATTCTATTTAGTACCCTTTACCTTTGATATAATGAACTTCCTTTAACATTTCTTGTGCTATGGGTATGCATGCTAGCAAGTTACTCTCTCTGCTTTCAATTCTCTGAAAACATCTTTATTTCACTCTCATTCTTAAAGGATATCTTCACTAGATATAAAATTGGAAGTGGCTAGCTTGTTTGGCTTTTTTCTCAGCACTTTAAAGATGTTTTTCTATCATTGTAGGGAGGTCCAGGAATTTGGGGTCTATCTAGGAAATAGATATGACCAAGAGGTGGCACCCAAACATATTGTTCAGGTGATGCCTTAGCAGGTTTGCATGTGAGGCCACCTTCAGGAAGAAGACAAGGGCAAAGGAACTTTTGGGGGAAGGGAGACTTGAGAGGAAATTATGTGTTCAGGTGACGTTGCCCAGCAGCACAGCGAGGAGACTGGGTTGGATAGCTTCCAAAGGCAGCAGCAGCAGCTCGGGATCCTGATAACCCCAAAGTCTTATTTATAATTAGTGGATTTGGGGTCCAGTTTCATAAGGGTATGCAAAGCAAACAGCCTCTGTTCTTCAGTTCCTCAGTCGTGTCTGACTCTTTGTGACCCCATGGACTGCAGAAAACCAGGTTTCCCTGTCCTTCACTATCTCCTGGAGTTCGCTCAAACTCATGTCCATTGAGTCAATGAAGCCATCCAACCATCTCATCCTCTGTCTCCCCCTTCTCTTCTAGATGGTTAGAAATCTACTTGTTTGGGCTACATTTGAAACAGTTGGCTATGTGAAAATCCGAGTTCGGTGCCAGTGGACTTTTGAGCTAATCAGTCTGAACTTGCTGTGTATAAATAAACGACCTAGGGGCCAATATACAGGAGCCATCATTGACTCATCTATATAACATTTGTCTTCTCGAATCCATTGTTTATGATGAGAAGTAAGCTTCATTTAGGTTGCTGCTGTGCATTTAGTGTGTCAATATTTTCTGGCTGCATTTTACACTTTTCTCCTTATCTTTTTGTCTTGGGTGGTTTGCAATTTGACTGTGGCATGCTTAGTTTGTGATGGTCTTCGTATGTATCCTGCTTGGGGGTTACCAAGTATCTTGGCTCTATAGATTGATGTTTTTCACTAAATTGAGGTAAATTTTCCAAATGTCTTCAAGTTTATTTTTCCCCCATCTCTCTCTTTCTATTCCTGGGACTCATTTATGTGTATGTTAAACCAGTTGAAGTTGGTTCACGAGACTTATGAACTTTGTTCATCCTTTTGTAATCGCTGTCTTTTCTCTGTCCTTCAGATTGGATAATTTCTACTGAACTATGTTCAAATTCTTTGACTGTCTTATGTGGTCTCTAACGTGCCGCTGAGCCCATACGGTAAATTTTTCATGTCAGATAGTGTACTTTGTTTTCTAGAATTTCCTTTTTTTTTCTTTTCTTATAATTTCCATTTTTCTGCTGACATGTCCATGTATTTTCACTCACTATTTCCAACTTTTCCTCTAAGTCCTAAGACTTCATATTGCCCGATATTTTGGGCTCTTTTTTTTTTCTTGATTATAGTTCACATTGTTATACTTCTTATCCTTTTTTATTGTACACTGAGCATTCGAGATGGTAAGTTGTCGGGCATTTAGTTTACCTTGCCTTCCCTAAAAGCATTGGGTTTTATTCTGTCTGGCAGTTAATTTATTGTCAGTCTCCACTGATCTTGGAGGCTTATTTTTCCTTTTGAGGGTTGATCTATTTCAATTTTGTTCTTGTTTTTATGTCTTCGCTTTCTGGTGCCTTAACTGCATATCTGAAGTGTTGGGGAGCACCATGAGAGCACCAAGGGCCCTCATCCCTGCCTGTCCCGAGGCACCTCTGTCCTGCTCCCAGCCCCATGGCAGCCACTCATTGGTAGATAGCATGGTTTCTTGGCCTGGGCATGCACAGACCAGTCCTCTATGTAGAAAACCCATGCAGCTTTCTGGACCATCCTCTTTGAAGCCCTCTTTTCTTTAGTGCCTGTGTCTCTGAAAGTCCCAAACTACCCCCTCCTCCTCGGCTCAGTGAGACACTGACTTGGCTTGGGTTCCTGCTCTCCATACCAGGGTCCAGACCTGGCCCTGTCCAGAAGCCAGTACTTAACATGTTACTCTCCTCATGGAGATGATTATCCTTTGCCATGTTATTCATTGCAACAAAAAAATTCCCTCAAATATTGTAACCAGTTTTATGATTTTTAATATCAGGAAGGCAACTCTGTTACTTCCTCATGAATGAAAGTAGACATGATCATTTTGACTTGAAATATATTGTTAGATTCTGTATATCAAACCAATATTTATTAGATTCCCTATAAAAATATTATACTAATCTAAAATAAATCATCTCACTAAATTTCAAATCTTTTGAAAATTATTTCTGTTTGATAAAGTGTCTGTTCAGATCTTTTGTCCATTGTTAAAGTAGGTTGGTTTTTAACTTTTCAGAGTTTTTTATATATACTCAATATATAAATCCTCTATGAAATGTGATTTTTCAGATATTCTCTTCTAATATGTAGTTTCTTTTCCTTCTCCTAGTAGTGTTTTTCATAAAGAAAAATATTTTAACTTTATGAAGTCCAGTTTATCAATTTTTCCTTGTATGGATCAAGACTTTCTTATTATATAAGGTTGTTTTTTGTTTTGTTTTGTTTTCCTGATCCAGGATCAAAATTCGTTTTCTTTTTATTGTAACTTTTATAGTTTTACATTTAACCATTTTAATTTTATTAACTATTTAAGCTAATTTTATACACACTTTTTCTACATTAGGGTCTTAGTTTTGTACATGGATGTCCATACATCATCTATTCTTATATAACCCCAAACTTGGTGGCTGAACACAAGCAACATTGTTATCTCATAGTTTCTCTGGGTCAGGAATCTGGGAATAGCTTCCATGACTAGTTCTAGCTCAGGGTATCTCATGAGGATGCTCTCAGCTGAGGCTACAGTCGCCTTAAGGCTCCACTGGAGAGAATCTTCTCAGTTCCCAGTTCAGTCACATGGCAGTTGAAAGCTCTTGGAAGACTGCTCCCAAGCTTCTTCACATGGATGCTTAAATAGGATGCTAAAGTGTCCTTATCACATGACAGTTGTCTTCCAGAAGTGAGTGATTCAGATGATCCAGAAAGTGAGAATGCAACCAAGACAGAAGTCAGTCTTTTTAACCTAACCTTAGAAATGACATCCTTTCACATCTGCTGCTATTTGCTAGAAGCAAGCCACTGGTCCAGGATCCACTGAAGGAGAGAAAAATTAAGCTCCACTTCCTGAGAGAGAGAAAGTGTCAAAGGACTTGCACATACATTTTTAAGCCACCACGGTGTCCAGCACCATTTGTTGAAAGCAATGTCCATTCTCCATTAAGTTCCCTTTTCATCTATGTCACAAGATAATTGCCCAGATTTATGTGGGCTTATTTCTGGACTCTCATTCTGTTCCATAGGTTAGATAATTTTATAGGAAAATACATATCAATCAAATTTTATTTAGATTATTTTAAGTTTGATTGGTTGGTGATCAGAAGCTCTGTTTTACTCGTATGTAACTACATTGCATTCTTCTCCAGCAGCACAGGTGTCTGGCCTCAGAGCCTTTTTGCAGGGCTTTACCAGTAATATTAGAGTGACCCCAGGGAGCCATATATAATTGATACAATCCTGTAAAAACTACATGAAAGTCAATAAAAACTATTTATAAAAAAGAGTGCTTTGCTAGAAAAGTAAAGATCACATAAAAAGCTGAGAATACACTTGCAAAGTTTGTTATAAAAGGATTAATATTTCTATTGCTTGGATTACATGAAAAAGAATATGTATAACAATAAAATAAAGAGGATCTGACATGAACACGCAATGCATGGTGGACAAAATACAAGTGACCAATAAACTTAGAAAAATTAATCTTTACTATTTATCAAAAAAATAGCAGTTAAAACAATAATCTTTTGCCCATTCAGTTAACAAAGAGGAAAATGATTTAATACGCAGTGCTGAATGGGAACACCTTCATATACTTTCATTATGAAAATAATAATTGTTTTAACTATTCTGAAGGGCCATTCACTGAACTATAAAAACGTATTTGTACCCTTTACTATATTAAGGAAAATCAGAAATTATCAAAAAAATGAGGATAAATTGTAATCAAAATATAGATATTAATTTTTCTGATTAATTAAGGTACACTAGAATTAAATGGGCTTCCTAGGTGGAACAGTGGTTAAGGATCCACCTCCCAATGTGGGGGATGCTGGAGACCTGGGTTAGACCCGTGAGTCAGGAAGATCCCCTGGAGCAGGAAATAATTACCCACTCCGGTATTCTTGCTGGAGAATCCCGTGGACTGAGGAGCCTGGCAGTCTACAAAAAGCTCTACAGAGGAGCTCTTGCAGTCCATGGGGCTGCAAAGAGTTGGACGTGACTGAGTGACTGAACATGCACTCATGCACTGAGAGTAAGCACTATGCTGGCATTTAGAAATATATTTTCAAAGAATATTTACTGTCTTGGGAAATGTGTGACATATTAAGTGAAATATGCAAAACCAGAAAAGTATGTATATGTACACATACACACACACTCACACACACACATATGCAAATATCTTGAGGTTCTATCTCAAAATAATAAAAGTGACTTTAGTTTTCTCCAGTTTAGTGGAATTATGGATTATTTTTATTTTCTTTATATTTTTCATGATCTCTATATTTTCTGGATGGAATATGATTATCATTATCACCATAACAAAAGTCTACTGTAAAGAGTAACAATTAAGTACACTCAGGAGTTATGTAACTTGAGGAACTCTAAACTGAATTTTATTGTATTTTTAAAAACTTTTTAATGTCAAGATACTTTATATATTTGCATTTTTTCTTAAGACATATCTATACTTTAGTGATAGAAAGGAAAAAACTCTATTTTTAGAAACTACTTGAAAGTCTTCCAGTTTTAATAAGATACGTATTCTGAAATATTTGTAATTTTTCATTCAAATTTGAAACTCAGGTGATTTACAATCTATTTCATGTATACATTAGATTATACCTCAGGAGAACGATACCCGCTCTAGCCTGACATATAAGTACATCATCCATGAGGACTCTGCACCTACAATCAACAGCAACAATGTCATCCAGGAAGAATTAGATACTTTTGAGTGGGCATTGAAGAGCTGGTCTCAGTGTTCCAAACCCTGTGGTGGAGGTAACAAGTTGAACACATTTATTATACTAAAATGTAATTCATATAAAAGCCAATCTTCTTCCTTCTGCCTTAAGGATTGTGTCTAACTGAGGATACAACCTGAGAAATAGCAGACATAACCAGAACTTAAATATACAGCACTTTGACTGAAATCTCAGGATCTACAAATGATAGGAATCCATTCATATCAGTAGTAGACCATCTTAAAATTCCTTGGCCCTTTCCCCTTGTCTTATATCCATGCAGTGATACCCTTAGTCACTTTATTCTTTCCTAACTCTCGCAAACCTCGGTGTCTTTTGGTTCTTACCTTCCTTCTCCTCCACTTGTACTTTCCATACCTATGCATTTCTTTTCAGCGTTAATAATGGAAGAGCTCTTAGTTGCACTATGTACCAGATACTATTTAAGTGTTTTATATTTTAATGATGAATGGCTCTAAGAGGTTGGTAATGTTTTAACCTCTGTTATACTGATGGGGAAAGCAACACACAGGGAAGATCAAAAGATACTGTAAGATACAAACCCAGGTAGGTAGCCTGGCTTCTTCGTACCTGTTTATACTGCATTCTGCTACCTGTCTGCTCTCTCTCTGGAGTAGATCCATTAAGCTCATCTCAAAGTTTCTCAGTCTCTCCCATTATCCATTCCTCTAGTTTGGAACAACAAGGGCTCCACAATGGAGCTAGCCTAGACAGAATTCTTTCATAATAGTAACACTTCATAGTTGAAAACAAGAAATTATTCATAGTAGGGAATACCTGGGTAAATATTTATACTTTTAAATTCAAAGATGTATTTTTAAAGGTTTTTCTCTAGAAAGGACATAAAATGTTTTTAGATAGTTATTTGAAATGACACGTTAGGTACTTTCTTAGTGGTTCAGTGGCTAAGATTGCACTTTTACTGTAGAGGGCACAGCTTCAGTCCCTGGCTAAGGAACTAAGATACTGTGTGCCTCAGGTGTGGCCAAAAACTAAATGAAACAAAAATTATACTCTATCTACCGCAAAGTGATTATTTAATTTGGATCCTCCTACTGCATCTGCCTGCAGTACAGGAGACTTAGGAGTCATCCCTGGGTCAGGAAGATCCCCTGGAGAAGGAAATGGCAGTCTACTCCAGGATTCTTGACTGGAAAATCCTATGGAAAAGGAGCCTGGCGGGCTATAGTCCTTGGAGTCACAAGAGTTGGATACGACTTAGTGACTAAACTACCACCAACCACCACTGCATCCTCAACATCTACTCGGTCACAAGACTTTCAGACACACCTTTTTAATATCTACTAGGTCTATTTCTCCCTCATCAGGCTTCCTTCTCGACTTTGAAAGGGAAGATTATTGCAGAAGTCTCTTAACTAGCCAA
Source organism: Nanger dama (assembly GCA_917880005.1). NCBI lineage: Eukaryota > Metazoa > Chordata > Mammalia > Artiodactyla > Bovidae > Nanger > Nanger dama. The sequence continues at coordinate 17,924,943 of CAKJTW010000001.1, forward strand.
CTAAATTTGATTTTCTTCTCTTCATTTCTAGGTAATTTCTTGAATGGATGAATAAGTGAATGAATGAATGAGTAGAATTATATTCCCTGAATCAGATCCTTCTTTCTCTCAACATGTTACCCTGAAGACAAAACATAATTTATGTAATATTCTTGTCCAAAGTGAAAACCTGAATCAAACCATTAGGAGACAGATAAACCCAGACTGTGGGGCATTTTATAAAACAACTGGCTTATCATCTCAAAAATATTAAAAGACAGAAAGAGATTGAAACTATTCCTGATTAATTCCATGACAACTAAATGCAATGCATGTTCTTTGATTGGAGAAACATTTTTATAGAGTACATTATAGGGCAATTGATAAATTTTGAATATCATCTTTATATTAGATAATAGTGTTATATTTGGGTTAAATATTCTGATTTTAAGAGTATATTGTATCTATGTGGGATAATGTGCTTGTTATGAGCTATATGCTGATGTATTTAGATGTGAAGAATCAGAATGTTAGCAACTTACTCTCAAAAGGTTCAGCAACATTTTATATGTAAATGTATATGTGGTACTGGTTTAGTTGCTAAGTCATGTCTGACTCTTGTGATCCCATGGACTGTAGCCTGCCAGGCTCCTCTGTCCATGAGATTCTCCAGGCAAGAATATTGAAGTGGGTTGCCATTTCCTTCTCCAAGGATCTTCCCAACCCAGGAATCGAATCCGGCTCTCCTGCATTGCAAGCAGATTCTTTACTGATATAATCTGTTTATTATATGTTATAAGTAATATATATGATGTAAAAATATGTATATCAAATATGCTGACATGGTAACAAAAGGTTAATCTAGGTGTAAGGCATATTCATGTGCTTTCCTTAGACTTTTTAGATTTGAAATTTTCCAAAATTAAAAAATAATATATACATACACATATATAATGTTTTTAAACATTAAAAATTATATATATATACATATGTTTTTAAACGTCCAAGTTGGTGCCTGGGGAGACCCTCAATAACTCCCTAAACATTTGTGTGGCCCACAGGTCTTTTGAGATCGTATCCCATACTTCAGCCATTCAAAGAGCCCTGCAGTTTTCTATGTCATTTCATTTGCTTGGAGTATTATTCTGCTTCATTCTCTTTGTTGCTGTTCAGTCTCTAAGTCATGTCCAACTCTTTTGGGACCCAGACACGGATACTGGAGTGGGTTGCCATTTCCCATTCCAGGGTATCTTCCTGACCCAGGGATCGAACTCATGTCTTCTACAGGGGCAAGCAGGTTCTTTACCACTGAACCACCAGTGAAGTCCATTCCCTTTACTGGTGCTGTCTGAACTTGAGGATTCTGCCCAGGGAAGTGCTGATCTTGTAAACATTCTCTCTCTCCTCCAGCTAAGGTAGAGAACTTCCCCTCTGCGTTCCTTTGCTGCCCTCTACAGTCAATTATTGACATAGCTTTGTAGAAGCCTGTGTCACTAGGTATGACACAGTTTCCTATCTGACTATCTTACTAGACTGTATTTCAGGAACTAGTTCATTAACAAGCATGCAGTTGCTATTTAATACTTTATATTTATTAAAGGATTTTTGTTGATTTAATTTTTATTTAATTATTTAATTTGCTTCCGGAACTAGAGTACCTAGAACAGTGCCTGGCTCAATAAATACTTGATGAAAGAAATGAATGAATAAATGATCAAATAGGTGACAGAATGAATAAATGATTAAATCAAAAATACATTTGCCTCCTTAGGTTTCCAGTACACTAAATACGGATGCCGTAGGAAAAGTGATAACAAAATGGTTCATCGCAGCTTCTGTGAGGTCAACAAAAAGCCAAAACCTATTAGAAGAATGTGCAATATTCAGGAGTGCACACATCCACTGTAAGCATTTATTTTACCTATCCTTATATATCAAGGACAAAATGAAAGGGATTTAAATGTCATTAGCTCTTTTTAGTTTTAATTTAATTTTTAGTCAAAGCTAATATGTGTACCTGCTTACAGTGATCAGATCATTTCATAGAAATTATATAAACCTTTAGCCCTGTGTTTTTTAACCATATTTCTGCTTCTCACTTTTACTTCTGCTTCTCTTCTTTATTGAAGTACATTTGATTTACAACATTGTGTTAATTTCAGGTGTGCAAGAAAATGATTTCATTTTTTTCAGATTACCTGACTTCATAAGTTATTACAAGATATTGAATATAGTTCCCTATACTACACAGTAAATCCTTTTTGCTTCTCTATTTTAGGTATAGTAGTTTGTATCTCTTAACCCCATACTCTTAATTTATTCCTCCTCACCCCACTTTCTCCTTTGATAAGCATAAGTTTGTTTTCTATGTCTGTGAATCTGTTTCTCTTTTGTATATAGATTTGTTCGTATGTGTATGCTGTGCTTAGTCGCTCAGTCATGTCTGATTCTTTGTGACCCAATGGACTGTAGCCTGCCAGCCTCCTCTGTCCATGGGGATTCTCCAGGCATGAATACTGGAGTGGGTTGCCATGCCCTCCTCCAGGGGATTTTCCCAACCCAGGGATCGAAACCAGATCTCCCGCATTGGGGGTGGATTCTTTACCATCTGAGCCACCAGGAACTTGACTTTATCCTTCTTGGGTCTGCTGAGTTAATTATCATATGTCCAGGTTTCTCTGGTGGCCAAAAGTACCTATGACTATGAAGTATAATATACCTCTCATGTAATACCTATCTTCAAATGAGAGTCACTATTGAAGTCTTCAAAACTTAGTAAACTTTCTCAGTTGCCACCATTCATTCTTACTGTCAGTTGACAAACTTGGGCAATCTTAAACTCTGCAGAGCAAAAACTGCCAAGGTTTTAACTTGCTTATATTTTGGTGCTGCATATATGGGCTTCCCAGGTTGCTCAGTGGTAAAGAATCTGCCTGCCAATGTAGGAGTCACAGGTTCAATACCTAGGTTGGAGAAAAAAAGGCAACCCACTCCAGTATTCCTGCTTGGGAAATCTCATGGGCAAAGGAACCTGGCGGACTACAGTCCATGAGGTGACAAGAGAGCCAGATCTGACTTAGCAACTAAACAGCAACAACAACAAGCCCCATATATACAGAATTTTTTAAAAATGCAGAGAGAAAGTAACTTTGGAAAAGACAAATAGTATGCGTCCATTACATTCTGACAGATTGATTAACTGGAGGTAATCAAGGTGACAACCCTTTGGGATATATGTAATGAAGAACTCTCTGTAATAGTGTATCCATAGCTAATTTGGAGAGTGCTGGGACACTAACATTGAATTTGGATGTGTAATTTGGGAATGTCCCCGAAAAATCTTTTTAAAAATATCTGCTTGGAAATGTTTCTATCAGGTACATTCATGGAAGCAGTTTCTGCTCAGGCACACAACTTTTACCAGGTTAATAAGGGCCTATATGAAGAACAAAATTTTTCAAATATAATGGATATGTCAGGTAACCTTCACACCAGCAACCACAGAGATGGAACAGTAATCTCAGAATATTAAAACACTAGTAGAGTCAGGAAGTAATGAAAAAGGAGCAGCAGTCAAATCAGTTTGTCCTGGCAGGGATCAGATGGATCCTTTTATACTTCCTATGAGATATTTAACACCCTGAGGCAAAGTAAGTTCATTGATGCTTTAACCTCTGAGCCACCAGAGAAGCCCTATCATATTTTTAGATTCCACATATAAGTGATATCACATGATATTTGTCTTTTTCTGACTTCACTTCCTATGATAATCTCCAGGTCCATCCATGATAGTGTATGTGGTATCATTTCCTTCTTTTTCTAATGAGTAATAGATAGCAATCAGTATACCACATCCTGTTTACCAGTGGGGGCTAGTTTTGAAAACTACCATCACGCCTGAATCTAACGGGAAAAGCTTAAGCTGAGTTGCCAAAGCTCTCTGTAGATGATCCTTTCGGAAGAGAGAAGGGTGTTTCAAAGTCACCGGGGAGACAGAATACCAAGGCCTTAAAAATAGAAGTGTCAGATCTGTTTTTGTTAGAAAGTTCTGAGACTGATGCATGCATTTTTCTGAAGTTGCCTCCTGGGTGGTACCTCACCCAGAGAGCAGGAAAACCTAGGCTTACTGTGCAGGAAGGGGCGCACGGTGCCCCGGGGTTTCCACGGACACTGTTAACCCCCTCCCCCCACCCCCTGCAGCTGGGCGGCGGAAGAGTGGGAGCACTGCACCAAAACCTGCGGCACCTCCGGCTACCAGCTGCGCACCGTGCGCTGCCTGCAGCCGCTCCACGACGGCACCAACCGCTCGGTGCACAGCAAGTACTGCGCGGGCGACCGGCCCGAGAGCCGCCGGCCCTGCAACAGAGTACCCTGCCCGGCCCCGTGGAAAACGGGGCCTTGGAACGAGGTGGGTGTGCAAACTCTGAGGGGCCGGGGAGGGTGGGGGGCGTATGTGTGTGGAAGCATGTGAAACTTATTTTAATTTCGCTTCTGTATCAGGTGGGCTTTGTGTGAATGGAGAAACTCTCACACTGTGTGGGATCAGTAAGCACCTGGGCGTATTAAGAAAAAAATGGTATTTTCAAACAGTGTTTGCATGTGAGATTCATTGATGGGGGCAAGCCACATTTGGATGCTTTGGGATACAATGCTGTCTAAAAGGTGACTGATTTTCTAATATTAGTGTTGACTGCCCTGTCCCTTCTAGATACGTTTCAAATCCCTAACCTTGAATTCAGGGCCCTGCCCTGTGTGACCCCTACTGCTTTGTGTGTGTGTGTGTGTGTGTTTAATTGAGGTATAATTGATAAAACACTACCTTAGATTCAGGTGTACAACTTAATGATTTGGTATTTGTATACATTGCAAGATGATCACCAGCAATAAATAAATAAATCCCACGATAACTCTTCTTAATCTGTCTTCCTTTATTCCACCTCTTTGTCCCAGTCTGAGGAAACTCTTCACTGTTCCAAAGACCAGCTGGTTGGAGCCTCCTCCCTTCTGGCTGGCTTCCCCTTCCCTTTCTGTCTGTCTGACCATCTACCCATCATCCATCAAGGTTCAGCTTCATGGTCCAAAATACCACCTTCTAGGGGTGCCTTTTCTGCAGTCCTTCTTCTTCATTCCAAAAGCAGAAGCCTACCAGTGGCTTGCTGATCACAGCAGTGTATCACAACTCCTGTCTTTGAGCCTGTGTCAGCACTAGACCAAGCACTGCTCAAACAAAACAAAACAAAACGATACTTTGCTCCCCCAGTGCCCAGCTGGTGCCTGTCTGAATAACGTCTGTTTGGTGACTGGCTGAATCAGTGTTTTGGTCCCTGTATTAACCACAGATCTTTGATGTCTCTAAAGATTCCAAATAAGGAATTATGGGGCCATAGAAGAGTGGCTAGGAAGATAGGGACTCAAAGAAAGCACATAGAGAATGAAGGAGGAAGTGGAGAGCAGACGCCGGATGAAAGGAACAAGCCAATGAAAGTTATCTGCACAGGACTGCAAGAACTCAATCTTTCACTCTCTTCAGAGCCCTAGAACAAGCCTTCTTCCTCTAAAGATCCTGCCTGGATCAATAGCACGGCTGTTTCTGGGCTTAGTTTTAGAGGAGTTATCCCCTTCCTTAAATAAATGAATTTATGGGAATAGAATAATAATAGTTCCAGCATAGCACATAAGTCAGTTTGCCATCTGCAAGGAAGGTGAGAGAAGGGGAAGCTCAATCTGAGATCCCCTCCCTGAAAATGGACTCCACCATTGGTTTTAAGAACCCCACTCCAGTACTCTTGCCTGGAAAATCCCATGAACAGAGGAGCCTGGAAGGCTGCAGTCCATGGGGTTGCTGAGGGTCAGACACGACTGAGTGACTTCACTTTCACTTTTCGCTTTCATGCATTGGAGAAGGAAATGGCAACCCACTCCAGTGTTCTTGCCTGGAGAATCCCAGGGACAGTGGAGCCTGGTGGGCTGCCATCTGTGGGGTCGCACAGAGTCGGACAAGACTGAAGCGACTTAACAGCAGCAGCAGCAGCAGAAAGTGTTAGCACTGTTTAACACTGACTTCTTCAGCATCAAATGCTTCCTAAGTGCCAGACTTACCTGCTTTACACACAATGTTTCCTTTGCTTTATTTACTCCAACAATTCTGTGAGGCTTTCAGAGAAAAAGCAATGTTCCCAGGCTGGTGACGGATGGAGCCAGGGTATATACAGGATTCTCTGTCTCCAAAGTTACTGTAACACTGCACAGCAGAGAAAGAACCCCAGAGCTGTGTATGCATGTATGCTTATGTGTGCATGTGTGTGCCTGAGTGTGCACATGGGGAAAGGAAGAAAGGCAGTCTTGGTAGAGTAAAACATCTACAATCATAGCCTTTGTTTCTGTAGTGTTCAGTGACCTGCGGTGAGGGAACAGAGGTGAGGCAGGTCCTCTGCAGGGCCGGTGACCACTGCGATGGGGAGAAGCCTGAGTCTGTCCGAGCTTGTCATCTGCCTCCCTGTAATGGTAGGTGTGACAGTCATTTCACTGCTCTGACCATGGTTAACTTTTTCCTTATTTTGATTTTTTTAATTAATTCATTTGTTTTAATTAGAGAACAATTACTTTACTGTGATGGCATTTGCCATACATCAACATGAATCGGCCATAGGTATACATGTGTCCCCCCATGCTGAACCCCCTTCCCACCTCCCTCCCCTGCCCTATCGCTCTAGGTTGTCCCAGAGCATCAGCTTTGAATACCCTGCTTCATGCATCAAACTCTCACTATGACCATGTTTTTGAGCCTCAGAAAAGGAGAATTCCCTTTGGGGACAAGCGCTGGAATTCCCATTTACTTATTGAAAAATAACTTTAGGAAAACACACTTGAAATATTAGCCTAATACAGTTCTTTAAGATGGGTGTCTGAGGCAGTATCCTCTCCAGGTAGTTAACATCACCACTTCAGCCTCCATGGTTCCCAGTGGACGGCAGCGCTGGGGTGAGGGCCGCATCACCCATATGAAGTTTCTGTCAATCTGTGTCTCTAGAAGAAGCTACTTATTTTCTCTCTGATTTTCTTTATAACTTCACATTACTGTTCAAGGCATATTAATGCAGAATGTTATGCAATGTTTTACTAAAATTATTCAGTTGAGACGTTCAGATGATAAATGTCATTCACAAAGCCATTTCCAATACCTGCATCCGTATCCATGAAAGTCGCTCAGTCATGTCCCACTCTTTGCAACCGCTTGGACTATATAGTCCATGGAATTTTCCAGGCCAGAATACTGGAGTGAATAGCCTTTCCCTTCTCCAGGGGATCTTCCCAATCCAGAGATCGAACCCAGGTCTCCCACATTGCAGGTGTATTCTTTACCAATTGAGCCACAGGGGAAGCCCAGGAATACTGGAGTGGGTGACCTATCCCTTCTCTAGTGGATCTTCCCAACCCAGGAACTGAACCTGGGTCTCCTGCGTTGCAGGTGATTCTTTACCAATTGAGCTATGAGGAAAGCCCAAATATTCAACAAATATGCTTGTGAAATAGGTACCTTGTACCTAGGCTAAAATTTGCTTGACCTATTCCTTCAGTATTGTAAAAACAGAATCTCTTTTAAGTGCAGATCTTCCTCAATTTAGAGGAGAGTTATATCCTGATAAACTCTTTCTGAGTTGAAATTACATTCAGTCAAAAATGCATTTAATACAACTAACTTACAGAACAGGGCTTCCAAAGTGGATCAGTGATAAAGAACCTGCCTGCCAATGCAAGAGATGTAGATTCCATTCCTAGGTGGGGAAGATTCCCTGAAGGAGGAAATGGCAAGCCACTCCAGTTTTCTTGCCTGGAGAATTCCATAGACAGAGGAGCCTGGTGGGCTAGGGTCTCAAAGAGTCAGACATGACTGAACATGCATGCATCTGTCATCGCATGGGCACAACTTACTGAACACCATCCCCTAGCCTTAAATATGCTCTTAACACTTATGTTAGCCTACACTTGGGCAAAATCATCTAACCCAAAGCCTATGAATAGTTGTCTGGGTACAGTATGATTAAAAGTTGTTTGCCCTGGTGATCACCTGACTGACTGGGAGCTGCGGCTGCTGCCCTGCCTAGCATCACGAGAGGATCATTCCATTTATCACTAACCCAGAAAAGATCCAAATTCAAAATTGGAAGTACAGTTTCTACTGAATGTATATGGCTTTCACGCCATTGTGAAATCCATAAATCAAAAGTGGAACTGTCATGAGTCCAGGATGTCTGTGTAATTCAATTCGCTGTTGTAATAAATAGCATATACTGGATGGTTTCAGCTTCTATAACTCTGTCTCCTTCTTCCTTTTCTGTCACTCTCTCTACATCTGCCTGTGTGCTGTCTGTCTCATTTTGTGTCTCCACTCTCCTCTCATTTCCTCTGTGGGTCTCACTCCCCATTTCTGATTTGCTGTCACCTGCTCTTTGTGGGTCGCTCCCTGGTGGCTCAGATGGTAAAGTGTCTGTCTACAATGCAGGAGACCAGGGTTCGAGCCCTGGCTTGGGAAGATCCCCTGGAGAAGGAAATAGCAATCCACTCCAGTACTCTTGCCTGGAAAATCTCATGGACAGAGGAGCCTAGTAGGCTACAGTCTATGGGGTCGCAAAGAGTCGGACACGACTGAGCGACTTCACTTCACTCCACTTCACGTTCTGTGCACTCCACACGTGCTTTTTCCCACTCACTTTTTCTTCTCCCCCTCTCACTCACTCTCTTCCTCTCCTTGTCTCCCTTCCTCCTCCTCATCTCTCTTTCCCTTTCCCCTTCTCTCTCCCCTTGTCTTCCTGACTCTTCTTTTTCTTCATTTCCCTCTTTTTCTCCCTGCTACCCCTCATCCTTCCCTTTCTGGCACATGTATCTAAAAGTGTCCTTCTTTCTCCTCCACTTTAATCTGTCTTTTTCTCCCCTCTCCCTGTCTCTGCCACTCCTCCTCTGTCTCTCCATCTTCCCATCTCTTCCCTTCTTCCTCGTCTCTTGTCTTCCCTGCCTTCTTTCTTTCCCAACCCCCGGTGTCCCTTCCCTTCTGACTCTCTGTGCCTCTCTCTCTCTCTCTCTCTCTCTCTCTCTCTCTCTCTCTCTCTCTCCTTCCTATTCTCCCATTACCTGTCTAATCTTCCAAAGTAACCTTGTGAATTATCCCGCTGCATATTTCCCTTTGATAATGTGGGGTGGCATGAACAAGTACGACCATGAGGGGGAGACAGAGGACTTACATACTTAATCATTTTTCTCTGGAAAGTATATTTGAAAGTTCAAAGCACAAGTCAAAGCCAAAATAACAAACTTACCTACTCAGAAGCTGTAAATTTTACTATCACTGTAGTATTTTATTCTTATAGAAGTGTTACTGTCAAAAGGCTAAACACTTTGTGAGTAAGCTTTATTGATCTTAATAACTGGTAGAGCTGTTTATTTCCGTAAATATGCCCAATTGTCAGCAGATTTGTGCTTGATTCTCTTCCTTAATCCAAAAGAAATTTGGCTGATTCGTGTCAATGTATGGCAAAACAAATACAGTATTGTAATTAAAAAAAAAATAAATTTAATTTAAAAAAAAAGAAAACATTATAGGCTTAGAAAGACATAAGCATAGAAAAAAAATGATTTGTATACAATAAGGGATTGATACTTGGCGTAAAACCCATTAATTTGCAGGGATTTGCAACCTAATTAGGATTACAACCTAATTCTTTTCTAGTATGAGATATTTAAATGCATCATACTGTATCACAGGTGTGTAAATATCAGGCAAAAACAAGTCATCTTAGAGTTTAGGAAGTGTACATGATACTCTAACAAAGGTGATAAGGTTAATCTCTATTGGTCTTGCCAACTGACCCTCCTTTTTTGATTACCCCCTCAAACTTTAGAAAAGGGATTCAATTTCTTTGGCAAGTTATATAGCAAGTTCCTTACCTAGCAATGTAGAATTATCCAACATTACATTGTCATTGTGATTGTATTACATAAATGCCACAATTTATAATTCTTTGCATTTATTATTTGGATATGAGATCAGTATTCTGTGTTGGACTATGCACATGGGCTCTGCATAGAATATGCCCTGGAATGGCTAAAAAGAGGTACATCCTTTTTATGAACTCAACGTTTGGATTTTTTGAAATCTAATTCTTACAACTTATGATTAATAAAATTTTAAAATAATGGAAATAGTATGTATAAACACACCTACCAAGTGTTTTATAAGTGGTACTTAGTATTCTTTAAAGTACTGTCAATTCAATAAAATTAACCATGTATTATTCATAAGAAAGTTGGCACATGTTACTCAGATTTGTGCTTTCAAATAACGAATAACCTGAGAACATTCAATGGTAAACATGAAACTATTGCTTCATTCTAGAGAATATTCTCTAAGTCAAAATTGTATCTTGATTTTTCTTTTAGTAATATAGTTTTAAGATTTAATATGTTCCAACAGATCTTTAGTATTTTTATTTTCAATTTAAACTTAATATAGAAACTATCATAAAGACAGAACTATCATAAAATTTTAAAAAACAGATGCCTCTCTATTTCTTAAAAGTATGATAAATCCAATATTCTATTTTCTAAAATCAGAAATACATTCCTAAGAAGAAAAAAACTACCCTCGATTTGAAGACTCTTGATGGGAATGTGAAAGTGCTGGTCAATTCAAGTGCTTTGCACAGAGAGAACAACTTTTTTAGTAAACTTATTCTAATATTCATATTTTAATTCAAAGGCTCATGTGGAAAACACCCATCAATGTTAGATGTTAGTTAAATCTTTTTATATTCATAAACGATTTTCATGCCTTTCCTCCTTTTATTTATTTTTAGTTATATTTATTTTTATATTTAAAATGAAATGTAGTTGGCATACAATATTATGTCATTTCATTGTGAAATGAGGACCACAATAAGTCTGTCCCCATACAAAGTTATCACGATATGACTGGCCATATTCCTTATGCTCTGTGGGACATCTCTATGGCTTATTTATTTTGTAATTGGAGATTTATACCTCTTAGTCTCCTTCATTGTAATTGGAGATTTATACCTCTTAGTCTCCTTCACCTATTTTGCCCCTCCCTTAGCAACCACTCCTTTGTTCTCTGAATTTATGATTTTTTTTTTTAGATTCCACATATAAGTGAGTTCATACAATATATATCCTTTTCCATCTGTCTTATTTCACTTAGCATAATGCCCTCTAGCTCCATGCATATTGTCCACCGTTTATGTTTGGACATATGTCTTATTTTGTTTTTCTTTGAATCTCTGTAGATGAGCCGTGTTTGGGAGATAAGTCCATATTCTGTCAGATGGAGGTACTGGCGCGATACTGCTCCATACCAGGTTATAACAAGCTATGTTGTGAGTCCTGCAGCAAGCGCAGTAGCACTCTGCCCCCGCCGTACCTTTCACAAGCTGCTGAAACTCATGATGATGCGATCTTTAACCCCAGCGACCTCCCCGGATCTCCAGTGATGCCTACATCTTTGGTTCCGTACTATTCAGAGACTCCTGCTGAAAAGAAGAAATCTTTGAGTAGAATCTCTTCCATAGCAGGTCCAAATGAGCATGCTGCTTTCAGGCCAAACAGTAAATCCAATGGTGCTAACTTATCCCAGAGACAAGCACAGCCAGCAGAAAATAAAACTCTGGGACCGGCCTCCCCACCCACCAAGAGTGGCCACCTCAGTTCATCTCCACAACTGGCTGCTGCCCCCTTCCTTGCAGCCAGTGATTCCATAGGTGCTTCTTCTCAGGCAAGAACCTCAAAGAAAGATGAAAAGCTTGTTGACAAGAGACGTCCGCTAAGATCATCCACGTCAGAAAGATGAGCAAATGAAGCCAAAAGGCTCGACGTCGGTGAAAAATCTGGAGGACCTGCCTCTCTCCATGGTGCATACAGCTTGTTTAAAGTGGAACTCTCCATAAACCATCAGCTCATTTTCTCTGTGAGTGGAAGAAAAAAAAGTGCTGGTTCACTTTCTAGTTGCTTTCGTCCTCCTTTTGTTCTGCCTCGACTCATTTACCAGAATTCATTGGAAGAAAGCACCAAAGATTATTGACCAGAGGAAAGTAAGTTGCTAGGTGTGTGGGTCATTTTCTAAAGCAGGAAAGGGACTGGAACCAGTTGTGCATATTAGCTGATTTCTTTTTAATTTTAAAAAAATTACAGTAAAAAGAAAAAAAGAGATGCCAATGGTTTACACTTTAACAAAAAGTTTTGGAGCAAAGAATTCTTAGACTTGTATTCCTATTTATCTATATTAGAAATATTGTATGAGCAAATTTGCAGCTGTGTGTAAATACTGTATATTGCAGAAATCAGTATTATTTTAAGAGATGTGTTCTCAAATGATTGTTTACTGTGTTACATTTCTGGATGTTCTAGGTGCCTGTCATTGAGTATTGCCTTATTTGACATTGTATGAGTTGATTTTCAAAGGAGAATATTACGAAGAAGTTAGAATTGCAGCTACTGACACTACAAAGGGCTGTGTTGTGTGGTTTTGTTTGATCAACAATGTGACACGTAAATTAGAGAAAAAGAATAGATAAGCTGCAGATATTACCTTCCATCCTTTAAATAAAGAAGAATAAGATTAGTGTCTTAGCATACTTGTAGTCGCAGGGAACAGAGACCAGAAAATGAGCCCATGCAAGACAAAACAGAAACCTTTTACCAGGGCTTCAGTAGACCCCGTTGATTGTCTTCTGTTCTTGTGTGGCTTTTAATTGTCTCATTGTTGACATATACAAATGTGTATACTCAGTGTACTGTAATAATAATGAAAAATGTTCTGAGATCATTTGTATGTTGGTAGCTGAGAAAAGCATCATGAAACTAGATTAACACTCAAATAGAGGAGGGCTGTAGGGCTCTAGAAGCAGGTTCAAGAAAGTATTTGTCAATGGTTGCGATATTTATTTTCCGCATGGTTCACATTCACATGCTCACAACCACAATGCATCTGACTGCAATAATGTGCTAGTAATTTATGTCAGTGATCAGTTTACTTACAGTGAAGCCAGAAATTCCAGGGAGTAGATGTAAAGTATCTGTATATAGAATTCAGAGCTGAAGATATTTATTAAAATTTGATTTTTTCTTGATAGTATTTTTATGTACTAAATATTTACTCTAATACCAATGACATTTGGTAAACTAGAGAGACATCATTAGAGCTGCATGCTTTGTTCTGTACATAGAGGAGAAATTTAAGCAAACTAAAGCAGCCAAATCAAAGAACTAAATTTGAACAAAATTGATGTTATGCAAACCTTTTGCAATTTCGGAGGAGTTGATGCAAAGTTGGTAACTTGTTCCCCTTCAGTGAAACATAAAATTGTATGGGCTCAGACAGCTAGCTGTTTAATGAAATAGTAAATTAGAAATACCAGAAAAGAAGTATGTGAAATAAATTAGTATTTCATGAATTACACTTTAAAGGAAAAAAAAAAGATAAATGTTGTCAGCATAATGATTTTGAAGTCAGTTTCTGAACCATCTAAAAATACAGTTTGCAAACTAAAATGTAAATATGTAACTCAACACTGAGAATGTGCAAAAACTTTTTGCATTTTAACCATGGTAAAAATAACAGCTTCACCTATTGACTCTATACCTCTAAAGAATCGCTGCTACTTGGTGCAACTTTTGAAGGTCAAATGAATTAAGTGAATTCCAGATTGTAAATCTCTGAGCCTCAAGCAGAAATCTTTTTTTCTTCCCTAAAATTTGAGAATGAAATTCTCTCTAGTTCGCTTGCGTGTGCATGCATCTAGTCCACAGTGGATTACAAAGAAAGCTGGTCACACACATACACCTCTTATAAAGATGTATATATTCATTATACTTCTGATCTTTGAGCTTCCTTTTCTACTAAGCTAAAAATTCGTTCCTATCAAAGTGTACACTACTGATGCTGATTGTTGTATTGGGAGCACGTAGCAATAAAAATGTTAACAAAGTATAGACCTGGCTCAATTGAAATTTTTATCATTAGATTCATCACTGAGTAGTGGTAACCAAGTTCTTTCCTGCTACAAAGTGAAATAGTATCAAGTTCAATTGCTACTTTTACTTTCTCCAAAGGGGCTCAAAGAAAGTGACAGGGGCTCTTCTTTTCACACCAAGGTGCATCATACTATTTTTTACAAAAAAAAATAAGAGGCTATGAGGTGACTTTTTTTTTTTTTTTTTTTTTGCCTAAATCCATTCCACAGACGTTGAAAAGAGAGAACGTGGCAATAATGCTAAAGGGATAAGAAGGAAAAGGGGGTCCTTTTTAAAATGTGTCATCTCTGGATAGTTTTTAGAAAAGCTACCATCAGCTCTGAACCCTGAGGACTGATGGAAACATATGACCCACGACTCAGGAGGACCATCCAGAGGAGGGGGCTTCATCATGTAACAAGGAGATACAGTGTTGCCATAGTTTCTAGTCTAAGCTGCAAAGGCAGAGGACTCAGGTTTGCACCCTACCTACCACTTCACGCCTGAATTGATATTGGGTGATCTAACTAGATTTCAGTTTCCTCATCTGCCAAATAGGAGGCAGAATTATCAAATTTCACTGTGGAACTGCTGTTAAAAATGAGCTTAAGTAAAACTGTTAGCCAAACCCTAACATATACTAATTCAAAATAAATATCAACTTCGTCATTGTGGTTTCCCCAATCTCCTCATCATCTTCAGTTCAGTTCAGTTGCTCAGTCATGTCTGATTCTTTGAGACCCCATGAACTGCAGCATGCCAGGCCTCCTGTCCATCACCAACTCCTGGAGTTCACCCAAACTCATGTCCATTGAGTCGGTGATGCCATCCAACCATCTCATCCTCTGTCATCCCCTTCTCCTCCTGCCCTCAGTCTTTCCCAGCATCAGGGGCTTTTCCAGTGAGTCAGCTCTTCGCATCAGGTGGCCGAAGTATTGGAGTTTCAGCTTCAATATCAGTCTTTCCAATTAACACCCAGGACTGGTCTCCTTTAGGATGGACTGGTTGGATCTTCTTGCAGTCCCAGGGACTCTCAAGAGTCTTCTCCAACACCACAGTTCAAAAGCATCAATTCTTCGGCTCTCAGCTTTCTTTATAGTCCATCATCTTCACTATGTAGCAAAATCACAGCATTTTTTTAGACTCTGCAACTTGCTTGGCTTTTGGTTCCCATGTCTCATTAATGGTGGTAGAGAACAGTTTCAGGATCAAAAGACAAACAATTTAGCTTTAAAAATTGATAGGAGGGACAAACTATTTGCAAATAATCTCTGATCATTGGTTTGAAAGAATTTTAGCAGAATATACCCACTCTCCATTTATGAACAATAAATATGAAACTAAGGAATAATTATGTATCTCTGCAAAGATGGTAAGTGGTACAATAATGCCCAAAATTATTAGCAAATAAAGCATTTCTCATGTATTGACATTAATTAATACACTTTGTAAAAATGTCAAGTTATTCCTTTCTACATATTATGAAGCCACTGAAATATAAGATATAAGAGAAAAAATTAACTGAAATGAAAATATAGAAAAGGATAATACTTGTTTTTAAAAATACTAAAGAGTTAAAAAAGTAAAATGCTAAAGTAAAACTGCATTCAGTCAATTCAGTTTAGTCGCTCCGTTGTGTCCAACTCCTTGGGAACCCATGGACTGCATCACGGCAGGCCTCCCTGTCCATCACCAACTCCCAGAGCTTGCTCAGACTCATGTCCATCAAGTCGGTGATACCATCCAAACATCTCATCCTCTGTCATCTACTTCTCCTCCAGGCTTCAGTCTTACCCAGCATCAGGGTATTTTCCAATGAATTAGTTCTTTGCATTAGGTGGTCAAAGTATTGGAATTTAAGCTCAATATCAGTCCTTCCAATGAATATTCAGGATTGATTTCCTTGAAAATAGACTGGGTGGATCTCCTTGCAGTCCAAAGGACTCTCGATAGTCTCCAACATCACAGTTCAAAAGCATTAATTCGGTGCTCAGCTTTCTTTACAGTCCAACTCTCACATCCATACATGACTACTGGAAAAACCATGGCTTTGATTATATGGACCTTTGTTGGCAAAGTAATGTCTCTGCTTTTGAATATGCTATCTAGGTTGGCCATAGCTCTTCTTCCAAGGAGCAGGCGTCTTTTAATTTCATGGCTGCAGTCACCCTCTGTAGTGATTTTGGAGCCCCCAAAATAAAGTCTGTCACTGTTTGCATTGTTTCCCCATCTGTTTGCCATGAAGGAAAAGAAGTTCCCCATTACCTTTGCCATGAAGATGGGACCAGATGCTATAATCTTCATTTTTTGAGTGTTGAGTTTTAAGCCAACTTTTTCACTCTCTTCTTTCACTTTCATCAAGAGGCTCTTTATTTTTTTTTTTAATGTTTTTTTATTTATTTATTTGGCTATTCCAGGTCTCAGTTGCAGCACATGGGATCTAGTTCCCTGAGCAGGGCTCAAACCTGGGCCCTCTCACTGCAAGTGCAGAGTCTTAGCTGCTGAACCACCAGGGAAGCCCCAAGAGGCTCTTTAGTTCTTTTTCACTTTCTGCCATAAGAGTGGTATCATCTGTGTATCTGAGGTTATTGATATTTCTCTCGGCTATCTTGATTCCAGCTTTTGCTTCATACTCTGCATACAAGTGAAATAAGCAGGGTGACAGTATACAACTTGGGCATACTTCTTTCCCAATTTAGAACCAGTTTGTTGTTCCCTGTCCAGTTCTAACTGTTGCTTCTTAACCAGCACATATATTTCTCAGGAGGCAGGTAAGGTGGTCTGGTATTTCCATCTCTTTAAGGATTTTCCACTGTTTGTTGTGATCCACACAAAGGCTTTGGCATAGTCAATAAAGCAGAAGTAGTTCTATGATCCAGAGGATGTTGGCAATCTGATCTCTGGTTCCTCTGCCTTTTCTAAAACCAGCTTGAACATCTGGAAGTTCACAGTTCATGTATTGCTGAAGCCTGGCTTGAAGAATTTTGAGCATTACTTTGCTAGCCTGTGAGGTGAGTGCAATTTTGAGTTAGTTTGAACATTCTTTGGCATTGCCTTTCTTTGGAATTGGAATGAAAACTGACCTTTCCCAGTCCTGTGGCCACTGCTGAGTTTTCCAAATTTGCTGGCATATTGAGTGAAGCACTTTCACAGCATCATCTTTTAGGATTTGAGATAGCTCAACTGGAATTCCATCACCTCCACTAGCTTTGCTCATAGTAATGCTTCCTGAGGCCCACTTGACTTCACGTTCCAGGATGTCTGGCTCTAGGTGAGTGATCACACCATCATGATTGTCTGGGTCAGGAAGATCTCTTTGTACAGTTCTTCTGTGTATTCTTGCCATCTCTTCTTAATATCTGCTGCTTCTGTTAAGTCCATACCATTTCTGTCCTTTATTGTGCCCAGCTTTGCATGAAAAGTTTCCTTGGTATCTCTAATTTTCTTGAAGAGATCTCTAGTCTTTCCCATTCTATTATTTTCCTCTCTTTTTATTGATGACTGAGATTTCTTATCTCTCCTTGCTATTCTTTGGAACTCTGCATTCAAATGTTTATATCTTTCCTTTTCTCCTTTGCCCTTAGCTTCTATTCTTTTCTCAGCTATTTGTAAGGCCTCCTCAGACAAACATTTTGGTCTTTTTTGTGTTTCTTTTTCTTGGGGATGGTCTTGATCTCTGCCTCCTGTACAATGTCACGAACCTCCATCCATAGTTCTTCAGGCACTCTGTCTATCAGATCTAATCACTTGAATCTATTTGTCACTCCCACTGTAAAGTTGTAAGGGATTTGATTTAGGTCATACATGAATGTCTAGTGTCTAATGTCTAATGTTTTCCCTACTTTCTTCAATTTAAGCCTGAATTTGACAATAAAGTCTTCACAATCTGAGCCATAGTCAGCTCCCAGTCTTATTTTTGCTGACTGTATAGGGCTTCTCCATCTTTGTTTGCAAAGAATATAATCAATCTGATTTCAGTATTGAACATCTGGTGATGTCCAGGTATAGAGTCTTCTCGTGTTGCTGGAAGAGGGTGTTTGCTATGACCAGTGCATTCTCTTGACAAAACTCTGAAAACTCTGTCAGTCTTTGCCCTGCTTCATTTTTTATTCCAAGGCCAAATTTGCCTGTTACTCTAAGTATCTCTTGACTTCCTACTTTTGCATTCCAGTCCTCTATGATGAAAAGGACATCTTTTTGGGTATTAATTCTAGAAGGCCTTGTAGATCTTCATAGAACCATTCAACTTCAGCTTCTTCAGCATTATTAGTTGGGGCATAGACTTGGGTTACTGTGATATTAAATGGTTTGCTTTGGAAATGAACAGCAATTATTCTGTCATTTTTGAGGTTGCACCCAAGTACTGCATTTTAGACTCTTTTGTTGACTATGATGGCTACTCCATTTCTTCTAAGGTATTCTTGCCCACAGTAGTAGATATAATAGTCATCTGAATTAAATTTCCTGATTCCAGTCCATTTTAGTTCACTGATTCCTAAAATGTCAATTTTACTCTTGCCATCTTCTGTTTGACCACTTCCAAATTGCCTCAATTCATGGACCAAACATTCCAGATTCCTATGCATTACTGTTCTTTACAGAATTGGATTTTAATTCCATCACCAGTCACATCCACAATTGGACATTGTTTTTGCTTTGGCTCCATCTCTTCATTCTTTCTGGAGTTATTTCTCCACTGATCTCCAGTAGCATATTGGGCACCTAACGACCTGGGGAGCTCATCTTTCAGTGTCATATCTTCTTGCCTTTGCATACCATTCATGTGGTTCTCAAGGTAAGAATACTGAAGTGGTTTGCCATTCCCTTCTCCAGTGGGCCACATTTTGTCAGAACTCTCCACCATGATCCATCTGTCTTGGGTGGCCCCACACAGCATGGCCCATAGTTTCACTGAGTTAGACAAGACTGTGGTCTGTGTGATCAGTTTGATTCATTTTCTGTGGTTATAGTTTTCATTCTGTCTGCCCTCTGAGGGATAAGGATTAGAGGCTTATGGAAGCTTCCTGGTAGGAGAGACTGACTGTGGAGAAAACTTGTTCTGATGGGCAGGGCCATGTTCATTAAATCTTGAATCCAATTTTCTGTTGATGGGTGGGGCTGTGTTCCCTCCCTGCTGTTGACTTCAGACCAAACTATGGTGGAGGTAATGAAGGTAATGGCAGCATCCTTCAGAAGGTCCCATGCATGCACCGCCACACTCAGTGCCCCCAACCCTGCAGCAGGGCATCACAAACCTTCACCTCTGCCAGAGACTCCTGGACACTCACTGGCAAGTCTGGGCCAGTCTCTTGTGGGGCTCACTGCTCCTTTCTCCTAGGTCCTGGTGCATACAAGGTTTTGTTTGTGCCCTTGAAGAGTTTGTTTCCCAAGTCTTGTGTAAGTTCTGGTGGCACTATGGTGGGATTAATGGTGACCTCCTCCAAGAGGGCTTAACGTCAGCTCTACTGTACCCAGATCCCCTGGCCCTGCGATGGGCCACTGCTGACCCGCACCTCCATAGAAGACACTAAGACACTCAAAGGCAGGTCTTGCTCAGTCTCTGTGAGATCTCCTGGTGCTCATGAGGTTTTGTTTGAGCCCTCTTAGCATCTCTGGTGCATATGGGGCTTGGAGTTTTATTCTAAATGAGATTTCGCCCCTTGTGGCTCAGTGATAAAGAATCTGCCTGCGATGCAGAAGACCTGAGTTCAATCCCTGTGTTGGGAAGATCCCCTGGAGAAGGGAATGGCTACTCACCCAGTATTCTGGCCTGGAGAATTCCATGGACTATCCATGGGGTCCCAAAGAGTCTGACATGACTGAGCAACTTTCACTTCATTTCATATAAGTGAATAAAACTGCATAAAATGAGGTAAAATATCAGATGCATAAGTAACATATAACAAACAGGCATTATTAACACATCAATTAAAACATTAGAAAACATTCTGAGCCCAGACACTTTTGAATAATACACTTTGAGCTAGTGAGCTAATTTATTTAAAATATCCCTATCAAGAAAAACATAATCTACTAAAATAAATTTGTCAACAAAAGCACAAATTCTAAGCCAAAACAAGATGTTATAAATTCTGCAGTCTCATTGTAGAGTTTACCAAAGAACCAGAACGACCCCTCAATTTCTCCCATTCTGACTTACGGCAGGGGTGTAACAAGGCTACTCATCTACTTCCCTGGTGACACTAGTGTTCCTTCATTAATATGGTTGGTCAGAAAGGCTGCTCTTTTCCAATCAATTCATAGTTTCGGTTAAATTGTTGATTTGTCCAATTAGCTTTTAATCACCTGATTGTTAGCAATTTCCCTAGGGCTGAGTAGTGTTGCCTGTTTTTTAAACTATCACCTCCCCCAAAATATTTTGACATCAAGGAAGAAAATAACTACTCACACCCAAGTGTTATTCACACTCAGATCGCAAGTGTTAATATCTACTCTATACTATCATTCCCAAAGCTTAAACCAAAAAAAAAAAGCAAACAAAACAAAGTTCTTCTACAGTCCTCTACTGAATAAACACATAGAATAACAAAGTTGGAAGGATATCCAAAAAGGGGAGATATATGTATGTATGGCTGATTCACTTTGCTATAGAACAGAAACTAACATAACATTGTAAAGCAACTACACTCCAATAAAATTTAAAAAAGAAAACACTTATCTATTACTTGCCATCACCTCTTTTCAGGATATAGTCAAAGAGCCTCCTGGTGGCAGAACTGAAGACACTTAGATGGCTGCAGTCCATGGGGTCACTAAGAGTCTGACACGACTGAGTGACTTCACTTTCACTTTTCACTTTCATGCATTGGAGAAGTCAATGGCACCCCACTCCAGTACTCTTGCCTGGAAAATCTCATGGATGAAGGAGCCTGGTAGGCTGTAGTCCATGGGTTGCTAAGAGTCTGACCCGACTGAGTGACTTCACTTTCACTTTTCACTTTCGTGCATTGGAGAAGGAAATGACAACCCACTCCAGTGTTCTTGCCTGGAGAATCCCAGGGATGTGGGAGCCTGGTGGGCTGCTGTCTATGGGGTTGCACAGTCAGACACAACTGAAGCGACTTAGCAGCAGCAGCAGCACCAGCAAAGATAGACTGGGGTCCACAGAAAAGTGCCTCCCTAGGGGAGAAAAGCATTAGAACCCTGGAGAGAGGAACCTGGAGTTTGGGGGGCAACACAGAGGACTTCAAGAAGCAGGTGTGTGAAAGTAAGGATTCTTTTATAAAGAGTTTTAAAAATACTTGTTTTTGTTGTAATGGCAACCACCACTCTCCTCCCCACTCACAGAGACATTCCACAAAACTTTAGTAAAACTGCTTTTGGAGTCTTTTGAATGCTACACTGTGCAGAAACAAGAAGGGAAGGTAGGTGTGTGTGTGTGAGAGAGAGAGAGAGAGACAGAGCTATAGAGACAGAAAGAGACAATGAGAGAGAGACAAAAAGACAGCACACATGAGATTGACATGTAATAAATGGTAAGTTAATACCATAACCATGGATGAGACTGTTCACATGGTAACAGAAATTACTAGACTGTTTTGTTGTGCTGGCTGGTTTCTACTCTACTTTTTACTTCATGGCTGTCAACCACATACTTGTGACCTGGTGAATTAAGATACAACAGTTCTCCTATATCTAAATTTATTCTCTAATAATTAAACACTCCCTCTAAGGCATGCTTCAGTATTGCAGGAGGCTGGAGAAATCTGTACATAGATGCTTCTAGGGGTGCTGCGTCAGAAAAATATGACCACCTATAAATGGTACAAATTACCTGTTACTTTCAAGAATATATGCTGCTGCTGCTAAGTCGCTTCAGTCCTGTCCGACTCAGTGCGACCCCATAGATGGCAGCCCACCAGGCTCCCCGTCCCTGGGATTCTCCAGGCAAGAACACTGGAGTGGGTTGCCATTTCCTTCTCCAATGCATGAAAGTGAATAGTGAAAGTGCAGTTACTCAGTCGTGTCCGACTCTTAGCGACCCCATGGACTGCAGCCCACCAGGCTCCTCCGTCCCTGGGATTTTCCAGGCAAGAGTACTGGAGTGGGGTGCCACTGCTTTGGGTTACATGTGCTTTAATTTGCTTCCTGGGGTCCCAGAGGCTGCTCTCCAGGCGGAGGTACTAGGCTGGGCTCTCCTGCAGCGGGCTCCCCACACCAGCCCTGCAGACCCTCAGGAAGGGCCGTGTTCTCCTCCAGGCCACCCACGCCCTCCACGAGCTCCTCATAGATGATCTCGGCGAACGGCAGCTCCACCATGTCGACCCGCTCCACACTTCCTTTTCCAGCAGCCGCCTGCCCACTTTGTTCACCTGCTTGAGGAAGCCTGTGAGCAGACAGGATGCGCGCATGCGCAGAGCCGATGAGCCACTGCATCTCCTTGTATATGAGCTGGGCGGTGGCCTCGCTGAACGGCCTCTCCACCAGCGCCCGCCTGGCCGCGGGAGATGGAAGTACACCTGGCCCAGCTTCTCACTCATAAAATAATATAAATGAAACAATAAATATAGTATGCTCATGTTTGGATGTGAGAGTTGGACTGTGAAGAAAGCTAAGGGCCAAAGAATTGATGCTTTTGAACTGTGGTGTTGGAGAAGACTCTTGAGAATCCCTTGGACTGCAAGGAGATCCAACCAGTGCATTCTGAAGGAGATCAGCCCTGGGATTTCTTTGGAAGGAATGATGCTGAAGCTGAAACTCCAGTACTTTGGCCACCTCATGCGAAGAGTTGACTCATTGGAAAACACCCTGATGCTGGGAGGGATTTGGGGGCAGGAGGAGCAGGGGACAACAGAGGATGAGATGGCTGGATGGCATCACCGACTTGATGCACATGAGTCTGAGTGAACTCTGGGAGTTGGTGATGGACAGGGAAGCCTGGCGTGCTGCGATTCATGGGGTCACAAAGAGTCGGAGACAACTGAACAACTGAACTGAACTGAACTGAAAGGGCAGTATCAATAAAAATTTGAACAGAATTAAATTAAGAACGGAAAGACTACTCAGTGCTTTATAAAGTGTTATGCTCAACATGTTTTATTCATAAGTAACCTATTAGCACATTAGTAGTTGTACCCAGGTATCAGTAAAATCTACACTTTGCAAACGAAGAGACCACAGCAAGACTGATCATGTAAACTACCAGAACCAGTACAGAGACTGTACAAAGCTAGTAAGCTGGAGAGAAAGTTCCAAGACCGGGTGTTCTGGCTCCAAACCCCTTGTTCTAGCTCTCCACTATCTCATTGTTAGTAAAGACAAATACCATCCACTAAATTTACACCGTCCATCACTTGTTTGATAGATATTTTCAATTATATACTTCTCTTACAGGTGATTTTCTTTCTTTCTTTCTTTCTTTCTTTTTGCAGAAAATGTGCATACCAAAAGACTTACATTTGTTTTTCCAAAATGTGCTTGTTCCCTCATCTAAATGTTTGTCTTGTTTTTTGTTGTTTGTTAATTTCAAATTTTTGCCATTTCCTGCCAATCTGAGTCCTGTTTTTTCTGTCTCATTACGTCAATCTCAGTTTTACCTTTTTCTCATCACACATGGTTGGCAGGTACTTTAAGAACTGGATCTCTATGCTTGTTGTTTTTACTTTTCTCAAAGATTCATTGCAAAATTTTAATATAATCATAATTTCTCATATTGAAGGCAATTTATGCTTAGTGAGCTTTTGTAAGCAGAACTTGGAGTTAAGACAGCATTGCTAATTATATATATGTTTTATTTTTATTAAAATTCTCTTTATATGTTGCATTTTGTTTTAAAAAAAACACTTAAAGTGGGTCCCTAAACTTCTTCAAACACATAATTCATCTTTTATCCCTGGGAGTCCTGTTTTCTAAACTAGAAGTAGAGGTCTACTTAGGGTCATTTAAGGGGCATTTTACAATCTGCATTCATTTGGTTTGTATCTTAGAATATCCTCCTTTAAAATTGCAACAAATGATTTGTAGAGAGTACCAGGAGTGCTATATATTTTGACAACTATTAAAAAAACATAAATGCAGGGTGAATAATACTTTTTAACACAAGGCAGTCCATATATACACATATTCTATGTTCACTTGTCACATAAGAAATCAATGTCAATGCCAAAGAAAGAAAAATAAATTATCTTTTCACTAAAAGACCTCTTGATAATATTTTTCTTTGATCATTATATCATTTGACTTTGAGTTCACTCACCATTCAAAGCCTTTTTACCATAACAATTGTACCAGTAATGCCAGGAGCCAGCATAAGGAACTCCACCCATGACAAGTTCATGCGGCAGAGCTCCGATGGCAAGGCTAGTCAGACCTCAGGTTTTCGGTTTTCCCCTGGTATTTCCTGAGCATGTACTCTAAAAAATAAGAATCTGCCTGCTTTTTCACTCTTCTGATATTCTCTGAAAAGTCAACTCAGGGCTTTAGTCTTCTGCATTTGAAAGGGATGTTTCAGTTAGCCCCCTCTGAGAGCTCTCTAGCTTGCCTAACAGGTTCCCTCGGACCTCTTACAGCTTGTGAATTGCTTACAGCCCCCCAACCGCGAGAGGCACAAAGCTTAAAAGCATCTTAAAGATACAGAGCCTTTTCTAGAGAGTTAAAAATCATATTGGTTACAGGTTTTCACTGTTGACTCAGTGATTACTGCCAGGCCTCCATATTCTTTATCTTTTTGGCACCTGGGAGGATGTTAATCAATGTAAATGGAATATGGAAAAATATATATAGTAGTTTTGATGTTAGCAACACTAGACTTTTGAGTTAATTACTTTTTTTGTTATAAATCACTGTACTCCTTTTACTTGTTATAAGTTGCTGTATCTTTGCTATGTAAGAATGTAACTTTATTTATAGTGCTTTCTGAGTGGCACCAGACTTTGGGAAGATCTACACAAATAAGTCTTCTGGTTAACAAACCTTATCAGAAAAAAGGCTGTAAAACGTTAATTGGCCCTTTTGGCCAGAAGATGATGTAAATAAATCACCTAAGACTTGTGTATACAACTAGGTATGCAGAGAGAAAAGCCTGGTTTTTGATAAGAGTCTAGGCTGCTAACGCTGCATAATTTTGCATTACCCATTGATCTCTATGTACAATCAAAAAGGTATAAAAGGCCTTTCTAGACAATAGGGGCCAGGCCAATCATTGGAAGGACTGGTTTCCCACGTGTCTCCTCTTTACTCTAATTTCAGGCTGAATTCCCATCTGAGATGTGGAGGCTCACCATGTCTACTTACTTGTCCCGGCTTCTAAGATCCATAAGAGAGAGAGCCCAAGGCGCGGTACTCTCCAATATTCAAACGGGCGCTGGTGTCCCAACATAGATGGTGCAAGTTCCTTGTCTGGAACTTTATTGGTTTTCCACGTAAACCAAGTTATTCAGCATCTTTTCTCCACTTAATTTTCCTACTACACTATTTCTTCTCAATCTAATCTTATATTAATAAATAAATAAGTTTCTCCTTGCTTATGCCATCCATGCTTGAAATTTCCCTGGATCCACCAGGGCTGGACCCTGGCACAGTAATATTTAACAACTACCAAATGTCAAAAGAATAGGAATCAGTGAAAGTTTTTGTGTGGATATATAGTCTATACATATTTACCTGATATTGTCAAGCAACAAGATAAGTTTTGAAGCTAGATGAAGTTAGTTCCTTACCAATGAGATAACTTTTAATCAATTTTTGGAAAATTTTCTTTAATAATGTATGTTCTTCTTCCACTTTACATAGAAAAAAAGGAAGCATTATTTAAATCATGACTTTTATCTATAGAATTCATTATTTTTATGTAATTTTAATCTTTATCCTTTTTGTTCATTTTAAGCCATGATGATTTAAGGAGTGATGATTTCTGTTATTGTGTTGCTTCAATCATTCCTATGTCCATTCATTTTTTCATTTATTATTCAACATCCCTAGCATCTAGCACTGTACTGCAATAAAACTTTGGGCCCCAGAAACTTTACAGTGCAATGTAGGAGAAGACAAGTAATAAAAATAATATTTTATTATTAGAAAGGTAGTTAAAAGTCTGTACATGGCACAATGGAAATACAGAAGAGGTCAGTATGGGGGAGTCAGAAAAAGTGTGAGATAATTTTATATTATGAATAGCAGTTAGAAGAAGGGGGAAAGGGTATGGAGCTTGAGGAAGGAATAGACTTGGTATAAGAGGCAGCATGTGCAAAGGCCCAGAGTTATGAGAAACCAAATAAACTAAAGGAGGAAGATGATGCAATGATGTGATCCAGTTCCTATCTTTAGAGAAATAACTCTGGCATTGCTCTTAATCTTTTCTGGTTTTGAATTTCCAATATGCTGTACTTGGTGGTCATATGAATAAGCATTTAAAAACTAAAAATAAGACTTGATAAATTAAGCTTGGGACTTCCCTGGTGATCCAGTGGTTACGACTTTGTACTTCCAATGTACAGGGCCCTGGTTCAGTCCCTGGTCAGGTAACCAGATCCCGCACAGCTCAAGAAGATTCTACATGTTACAACGAAGATCCAGCACAGCCAATTTAAACAAGCAAATAAACACACAGATGAGACTAATAATATTTGTTGTCATGCAAGGACTTTATAATTCATTTTTTCTATTCAATATTCTGGGAGTTAGAGGTTTATGAGGTAATATGTTTAAGTCAAAAGTCAAGGCAATCTATTGTCACATTGCAAATATTTCCTAATGTAAATTTACTAATTTGCTAAATATTTACTAACTCTTGCTTAAGGATAATAGTTATATTTGTAAATTAAACTCAGCATTATATTCTCAAAATTATATAATTAGACACACATTTGTTTGTTACACCTGGGTCTTCCTGGGTGACTGTGGTAAAGAATCTGCCTGCCAATGTAGGAGATTCAGGAGACATGAGTTCAGTCCCTGGGTTGGGAAGATCCCCTAGAGGAAGAAGTGGCAGCCTACTCTCATATTTTCACAGGGAAAATCTCATGGGCAGAGGAGCCTGGTGGGTGGCAGTTCATGGGGTTGCAAAGAGTCAGACACAGCTTAGTGACTGAGCTTGTATGCAGGTTGTGTTTTGTTATTGTTCAGCCACTAAGTCGTGTCTGACTCTTTGAGACCTCATGGACTATAGCACTCCAGGCTGTTCACTATCTTTTGGAGTTTGCACAAAGTCATGTTCATAGAGTTGGTCTAACCATCTGTCTAACCATCTCATCCTCTGCCGATCCCTTCTCCTTTTGCCTTCAATCTTTTCCAGCATCAAGGGGTCTTTTCCTGAGTCAGCTCTTCACATCAGGTGGCCAAAGTATTGGAGCCTCAGTATCAGTCCTTCCAATGAATATTCAGGGTTGATTTCCTTTAGGACTGACTGGTTTGATCTCCCTGCAGTCCAAAGGACTCCCCAGAGACTTCTCCAGCGCCACAATTCAAAAGTATCCAGCTTTCACATCCATACTACTACTAGAAAAACCATAGCTTCGATTATATAGACATACAATCCATATAATATTAATTATATTAATATAATCCATGTAATATTAATTATATTAATATTAATTATTGTCCAGTTTATTAATAAATATAATCCTGAAAATGACATTTCCTTACTAGTGATGATAAAATAAAATGGAATAATTACCATTGATAGAGAAGTCTGGCTATTTATTGAAAAAAGAAATTCTCCAATAAGCAAAGAAAATGTTTTGCATACGTGTGTAACCACAACCAGACTTCCTCAAAACAAAGAAGGTCTCTGTCACTTCTTTCTCTTCTGGTAGAAAATTCACAATAAAATGTGAGCTCAGTAATTTTTCAGATTAACTGATGATGACAAGGAAAACATATTTGGAGAAAATGAGCAGAGAGCCAAAAGGAATTTTTTTCAGAAAACAGCAAGAGAAAACAAATGCAGTTTAGTTAGATTGCCAACTGATTAATGTGGAAGAAAACAAGTATTTCCTTAAGCTAGAAATCTGACATATTATTAAGTAGATTTGGAGTAGAGATTGATAGTCATCTTCTTTATTTTTTCATTAAACTTTCTTATTTTGTATTAGAGTATAGTCAATTAACAATGTCATGATGGTTTCAGGTGGACAGCAAAGGGACTCAGATACATATACATGTATCCTTTGGATATCTATCTTCTGATGAGGAAACATTTGAATCTTTTTTAAAGGCTTTGAAATCCTAAGCCAATCAACACATTTGCCTTAATCCTTTGTGGCCTTCTGAGCACCATTTATGATGTGACATCCTAGCGCCTGTATAGTGCTGTCACTTTGACAATAATCTTTGCTGCTTAGCTTGTTTATTTTGAAAACAGAAAAATAACCGATCTCTTTCTTTCTATTTTTAGAACTATCCCAGCTGGATTAATATACTAAAATTCTGAATTCTCTGTCCCATGCATTTGTCTATGTTGCCACATGTAACTTCTATAATTTGTCTGGCATCGGATGTTAGATAACAAGCCCCATAGCTATTTTATTTCCCAAATTAAACGCCATCTATGTTCTCTGATTTAGAACCTGAAAGTCAGGGTTCTCTTCGTGTTATCAATTTTTCATGGCAAATTAAGTAAGGGATGCTCTTCTGAGTCTCTGAGTTATACCAATTGAATGTGAATTAGGAAGAAAAATAAAAGGAAGGCAGGAGTTGACTAAAGGCAGTTAATACAGTAGGAACGTGAGTGGCTAGGCTCTCCTAATTTAACAGCTCCAAAATATGATTCTCCACTGATTATATGGACTTATAAATGAGATTGTTCTTAATGAGTAATTTTGAATTCTACACTATTCATCAAAAGAATTTCCAGCTCCAGGGCATCAGAATTGCTTTGTCTAACATGGAAATGTGTTTGCACATTAAGAAGACCACAAAGCCCTCTCCTCAGCATGACCCTCTTGTTGCCATGACCACTGCATGGCTATCAGGCTGTGGGTTAAAGTTACTAGGAACCTGTGATTGTCCAGGGACCCCAATTCCTGTGAAACCAATGTAGCAAAGTCTGCTACAAGTCTTATAGCCATTAAAAACAACTTTCCTCATTATTTTTGTTAAAATGAGGGGGAAAAGTTCTCACATCTATTAATGAGCAGACTTACTACATAGCATGATGGAATGCATCTTCTATATTTTACTGTTCTTTTAAGAGAGATATTTTCTCTACTTTTTCCAATTTATATCAGTTAAGAATGCATTAGGCCTACTCAGGTCAATAATAACATATCTCTCTGTTCTTTACACTTTCATATTTGGAATAAAGTAAATGTAAAATAGATTTGGAATAAAGGCACAAGGAAATAAAGATTAACCAAGGACTAACCACAAATTAAATAATAAATGAAATGTCTTGGTGCACTGTTTCCCCTACCACCAGTTAAACAGCAGCATTTTAAAAATATATTATCTGATGTATCCTTTTTATCGTTGTTGTTTAGTTGCTAAGTTGTATTTGACTCTTTGTGACCCCATGGACTGAAGCCCACCAGTCTCCTCTGTCCATGGGATTTCCCAGGCATGAGTACTGGAGTGGGTTGCCATTTCCTCCTCCAGAGGATCTTTCTGGCCCAGGGATCAAACCCATGTGTCTTGCTTTGGCAGGTAGATTCTTTACCATGAGCCACCAGGAAAGTCCAATTTATCCTTACACAACTTTATAAAGTAGGCACACTTATATCCCTCACTTTGTAGAAGAGAAAATTGAGATCTAAAGTCTGAGTCTGAATTCAAGCAGTTTGATTCAGGAGCTTATTTGTTAATCACTACACATCATAAATGGAGAAGGCGATGGCACGCCACTCCAGTACTCTTGCCTGGAAAATCCCATGGATGGAGGAGCCTGGTAGGCTGCAGTCCATGGGGTCGCTAAGAGTCAGACACGACTGAGCGACTTACCTTTCACTTTTCACTTTCATGCATTGGAGAAGGAAATGGCAACCCACTCCAGTGTTCTTGCCTAGAGAATCCCAGGGACAGGGGAGCCTGATGGGCTGCCAACTATGGGGTCACACAGAGTCAGACATGACTGAAGCGACTTAGCAGTAACAGCACACATCATAAATACAGCCGCTAGTTTTCAAGTGCAATGTAATTCATTGTATTGTACTTTTCTCTCTTTTTAGAATTTGATAAACTATCAGTGTGGGTTTCCCAGGTGATTCAGTGGCCCTCTGGAGAAAGAAATGGCAACCCACTCCAGTATTCTTGCCTGGGAAATTGCATGGACAAAGCAGCCTAGTGAACAGTCAGACAGGACTCAGTGAATGAACAACATCGAAACTATCGGTGTCTTCTCCCTTGTCATTCAGAATCAAAGCAGAGACAGTGAATGAAAATCGAGGAAAGCAGTTTGTGAAACAATGCGAGCAAGAAAATAAGAAGAGGTTATGTAGCATCAGCCTGAACACTGAACAGGAAAACAAAAATTCGAAACATGAACACCAATAAAGCAGATACACATATAGGTAAAGGAAAGGAGATTTATTAAAGGAAATGGCCAAGTGATTACAGAGGCCAAGAAGTACCACAATTGGCCATCTGCAAGCTGTAGATTCAGGAAAGCTGGTGGTAACCTTCAATGTGAATCCAAAGGCTTAAGCATTAGTGGCCAATGGTATAAATTCTGGTCTGAGTCTGAAAGCCCTAAAATGAGAGAGGCAGCGTTTGAGGGCCAGAGAAGATGGACATCTCAAACTCAGGCAGAGGGCATTCACCCTTTCTCTGCTTCTTTGTTCTATTCAAACCCTAGACAGATTGGATGATACCCTGTGACTTTGAGTAGAGAGATCTTTTTTCACTCGGTCTACTGAATTAAAGGCTAGAGACAAGCTTACAGACACACTCAGAAATACTATTTTTACCAGTTATTATCCTTAAACTCATTCGAGCTGACACATGAAATTAACTAGGTGTTCCATAAAATATACTTTGGACAATGATGATTTACATGAAAATCAAGCACATACTCCTGAAGTGGGCAGACTCCTAGCTCTTTAAACTTGGTGTAGCAAGAAGATATTTAGCCTTAAAGTGTGGAAATGGAGCAGGGCTCACTGAGTAAATTACTGACTTTCTATAGCCATGAATCACCTTTCCTATCTTCTGAACCATGGACAAATGTCACTTTAGGAAATAATATTTTACATTTTAACCAGCATAACAGTAAGTGCATGACTAGCACAGAGAATCCAGGGTGAAAAAACAACACACTGGAGACATTCTAAACTTGAAGACAAAAAATAATAAAATTGCAGCCTCAGAAGTTTAAGATATTTTTCAGACATTGTCGATCTTTACAGCTATTATCAGAGTTATTTAGGTTATAGATTTTGAGTAAATCAAAGGTCATGGTCTTTTCCTTCACTAAAATCAAATTTACAAGTACAGTAGAAGACCAAGAAGCATATTTATGGGGGCTAAAAAGTTAAGGTCAGTTTTATGGTGACAATGAAGATGTAATAAAAGAAATGTCTAGGATGGCATTTTGTGGGTTAGAGTATAAAAGGATGAGGCAGAACTCAAAGATAAAAGAGTATTTGAGTTACTTTGCATTCGTCATCCTTTCCTGCTGGAATGCTCTTTCCCAGAATTCTCTTACCTCCTTCAAATGGCAAAGCCAATGCAATGTTGTAAAGGAATTAGCCTCCAATTAAAATAAACAAGTTTATATTAAAAATCTTTACTGTCACCTTCTAATGAGTTCTAACACCAACACCCTATTTCATATCACAATATGCTGTTTTTTAATGACCTTTTAATATATTATATAGCAAACAATGTATTATGATGATTGTCGTTTTGCTTCCTCTGCTACAAAGGACACTCCACTTAGAGGGCAGGTATTTTTTCCAGTTTGCCCATGACTGTATTCTAAGCACCTAGAACAATGTCTGCCACATGACCATAGCTCAACAGAAATTTGTGTAACCTTCCGGAAAGCACCTTCTGTCACATGCTTGGGGCAGAAGACAGGCTATAGGGGATGCCACAGTGAAGGTTGGTGAGAGATGGGACAGAAGAGGCAGTGAAATGAGGCCAATCTCTTGAGTAGCCTGGTGGTAAACAGAGAAAACAGAAAGTGGCTAATGAGGCAGAAGCAGAGTCAAGCAGAAATCTGGCTCCACCTTGAGTGATGGGGGAGGACATGAGCGTACATGCAAGCTTAAGGAATCTGTGGAGGAGAATATGATAAGATTCCAGGTCAGAAGGGTGAATGCAGAGGGAAGAAAACTAAAACCTGGATAGGTAGTTAAAGAAACTATTTATCCAGACCACCCACATTATTCAAAAGCATTTCTAACAACCATGAACATCCAAAGCAAAGGTAAAGTGAATAAGATTGGCTATTTCTTCTGATAACTTGAGTTGCATATTGAGAACATCATAAACAATAAAGCATTCAGCCAGAGGCTGTGTTGCTGTCTCCAAGCACCAGGCAACATCTGAGATGTGAAGATAAAAATTAAGAAATCCAACAGAGTACATATCATTTTGTGTGTCATTAGATAGCTCTACTGGAAATCAGGCTAGAAAATGTGACTCATCTTAGTAGCCATATATGCAAATGAAGATGTCCCATGCATATAGCTGGATGTATACTTGTGCAGTCTGGAGGTTTTCAATGGGCTTATTTGAAAGTGTAATATACTAATAAGCATAATATACTAAAAAGCCTTCAGAATTTCTCTCTCAAAATGCACACTTCTGCTCACTTGTTTAGGTGGATCACAAAGCAGAGACATCACTTTGCCAATAAAAGCTCATACCGTCAAAGCTATGGTTTTTCCAGCAATCATGAACACATGTGAGAGTTGGACCACAAAGAAGGCTGAGTGCCAACGAATTGATGGTTTTGATATGCAGTACTGGAGAACTCTTGAGAATCCCTTGGACTTCACAGAAATCAAGCCAGTCATTCCTAAAGCAAATCAGTCCTGAATATTCACTGGAAGGATTGATGAAGAAGCTGAAGCTTCAGTACTTTGGACACCTGATGTGAAGAGCTAACTCACTGGAAAAGACCCTGATGCTGGGAAAGGTTGAGGGCAGGAGGAGGGGGAATGACAGAGGATGAGATGATTGGATGGCATCACCAACTCAATGGACATGAGTTTGAGCAAACTCTGGGAAATAGTGAAGGACAGGCAAGCTTGGCATGCTGCAGCCCATGAAGTCACAGAGTTGGACACAACTTAGCAACTGAACAACAACAACAAAGACTCTTGCTTATCCAGAGTTAATGGTCTTCCTTTACATTGGAGCCCCTTATTTCTGCAGAATCCAAGGAGACTGGCCATACATTTGCAATACTAATTCCAATTCTAATCCCAGTTCTAGTCAAGCTCAGAAGCGAGATAAACTCATCTAATTTTATGCTCAAAATTCACGTTTGATCCTTAACGTTATTGCTGAAGAATGAAGAGCACTGGACTAAATCCATTAGTAGATCCAGGTCCTTTCTGGATCAACAATGGCTAGTTCCCAATCCTGACAAATATAATAACAGAGAAGGGAAAAGGCTAAGAACAGAAGGGCCACCACAGTCTTAACTAGGGAGATCTAGACTCCACAGCAGAGCCTTACTGTCTGGAGTAGGAAGGTCAAACATTTTTACAGTGGCCAAAGCAGAACTCGAGGTACTAAGGAAGAAAACAAATGAAATAGAAAGTTTGGTATGTCAATTTATGATCAAAGGTCATATGTGAGTCCATTTTCTCTTAGCACATAATAGCCAGAGGCCCTCTCCTGGGTCCAGAGAAGGGATGTCACCCTCTGAAGAGCATTTGGAGGCAGCAAGTCGGTGGACAGTATGTTGCAGTGCATGTTACCTCTATGGAGAAGATAG
The DNA here is from genome assembly GCA_917880005.1 of Nanger dama. Lineage (NCBI taxonomy): Eukaryota > Metazoa > Chordata > Mammalia > Artiodactyla > Bovidae > Nanger > Nanger dama. The sequence continues at coordinate 17,958,784 of CAKJTW010000001.1, forward strand.
TTCCCTTGGTCTTTGCAGTGGTTCACTGCTAAGTCACTTCGGTCATGTCTAACTCTGTGGGACCCCATAGATGGCAGCCCACCAGGCTCTCACTTCCCTGTGATTCTCCGGGCAAGAATACTGAAGTGGGTTGCCATTTCCTTTCCAATGCATGAAAGTGAAAGGGAAGTCACTCAGTCGTGTCTGACTCTTAGCAACCCCATGGACTGCAGCCTAGCAGGCTCCTCCATCCATGGGATTTTCCAGGCAAGAGTACTGGAGTGGGTGCCATTGCTTTCTCCAGCGGTGGTTCACAGGTTGTGTCAATTATGAATGCATCGCTGTCACATTACATGCATAGTTCCTGCAACTCTTTACTGGCTCCACAGTTTGTAGGCCATATCAGACACTTTCAGGCAGAGGGGACTTTGCAAAAATTGTGATCTTCATTTGAATAAAATCAAGTTGGTTCTTTTGAGGTTTTTTTCATCCATATAAAGATATGTGCCATATGCACAGTAGTGTTGTACTCTTTGTGACCCCATTAAAAAATATATCTTTAAAAAAGATTATCATTTTTAATAATTATTGTAAATAATTGTAAGAATAATTGTAAACCTTTATTGAACATTTAATGTCTGTCAGGCCCTGTGTTCATGACTTTTCCTGGATTATCTTATTGTATGCTCAAACAGCCCCATGAATCGTTATCATTTTGCAGATGAGCAGACTGAGGCTGAAGCACATGGAGTCCTTCACTCAGGTCACAGTTAGCTGGCTGGTAGAACCAGCATTTAGATGGGAAGTTTGGCTTTTGCTGTTTAGTTGCTAAGTTGTGTCCTAGTAATTGTGAGAATTATTCTTTGTGTGGAAATATTTGTAACTTCAGGAAATATTTACAAGCAAAAATACTTGTTATTTTATAGATCATCACAGTACTGAATAGAGTTCCCTGAGCTTTTCTCAGGTGGAGCTAGTGGTAAAAAAATCCACCTGTCAATGCAGGAGAAGTAAGAGCCGCAGTTTCGATCCCTGGGTTAGGAAGATCCCCTGGAGCAGGGCACAGCAATCCACTCCAGTATTCTTGCCTGAAGAATCCCATGGACAAAGGAGCCTGATGGGCTGCAGTCCATGGAATTGCAAAGAACTGGACATGGCTGAAGAGACTTAGCACGAACTGTATTCAGAGATGGACTTTAATTCTTCAGGAATCAATAAGACATGAAGAGAAAGAGTGAAGATGAAATTGCTCAGCAGATTTCTGGCCTCATGCCACATTGTATTAAATACATTACAACATTTTCCTCATACATTATATATAAAAATTGACATAAAAATTAAAAGGGTATTTATAATATCATTTTGAATTGTATTTAGCCATAAGCAATGCAAATAGCTTATAATTGACTCTGATTTCTCTCAAGTCACCATGGATATATGAAAATTATTGCAAAGTGAAGAGAATCTAATTTACAGCAAGTTCCAAAGTGCAATAGAAATAATATGAATGCTAAATTTAACCATAATGCAGCTAGCATTAAGTAATGTTTGTTTATTGGTAAATATTTAATTTCTCATTTGTATTCTTATTTTTCTCTTGCTAAGTGAATAATATTTTTCCTGGCTTCAAAAATGTGATAGGCTCCTGAGAAGCATAGCATCCCTGGGCACTGTGCTTATAGTGTCTAAAGAATAAAACAGACTCAAATTTAGCAAATAATGCTCAGTGGTAAAGAATCTGCTTGCCAAACAGGAGATGCAGGTTCAGTCCCTGGGTGGGGAAGATTGCCTGGAGGAAGAAATGGCAACCCATGACAGTGCTCCTGCCTGGGAAACCCTTTGCACAAAAGAGCCTAGTGGGCTATAGCTCATGGGATCACAAGAGTTGGACCGGACTGAGTGACTGAAAAACACACACAGAAAATGTAGCTAACACTAAGGATCTGGGGTCACCCACAGGGCCCTGTGGACCTTCAGGAGTTGTTCATTCAATGAATTTCCCTCTGTTTATGGTAGATCAGCTGGTGAAGAATCCACCTTCACTGAAGGAGGTTTTATTCCTGGGTTGGGAAGATCCGCTGGAGAAGGAGAGAAGGGAAAGGCTAGCCACTCCAGCGTTCTTGGGCTTCCCTGGTGGCTCAGCTGGTAAAGAATCTGACTGCAATGCAGGAGACCTGCGTTTGATCCCTTGGTTGGGAAGATTCCCTGGAGAAGGGAATGGTCACCCACTCCAGTATTCTGGCCTGGAGAGTTCCACGGACTTTATAGTACATGGGATTGCAAAGAGTTGGACATGACTGAGTGACGTTCACTTTCACCTTGCCAAGTTGGTTAGCAACTGTGTTGGCACCCTGAAGAGTTGACTCTCATTTTAGATAGTTTGTTAAAAAAAAAAAGTAATCTTCTAGAATATCATTAAATCAGTGTTCACTATTTTTAAATAAGAATTAAAATAGAACATTTATTCTCCTTGGATAAAATGGCTTAAGTATTTGTGGCTAGTGTTCTCTCTCCCTAAAGCCTCCAAAGTCAGGCTTTCATTTAAATTCAGATCTACTTCACCTTGGGCTCCCCAGGTGCTGCTAATGGTAAAGAACCTGCCTGCCCATGCGAGAGACACAAGAGACAAAGGTTTGATCTGGGTCACGAAGGTCCCCAGAGGAGCGCATGGCAATCCACTCCAGTATTCTTGCCTGGAGAATTCCATGGACAGAGAACCTGGAGAACAACAGTCCACAGGGTCGCAAAGAGTTGGACACGACTGAAGTGACTTAGCACACATGCGCTGCTGCTGCTGCTAAGTCACTTCAGTCATCGTGTCCAACTCTGTGCAACCCCATAGATGGCAGCCCACCAGGCTCCCCCATCCCTGGGATTCTCCAGGCAAGAACACTGGAGTGGGTTGCCATTTCCTTCTCCAATGCATGAAAGTGAAAAGTGAAAGGGAAGTCGCTCAGTCGTGTCCAACCCTCAGCGACCCCTACTTCATCTTAAACTATAACTGTCCTCTGTCAAGAAGTTGCCTTCTGAAAGGCCACAGATGAGTAATATACAACTCATCTGATCAAATGTTAGATTGCTTTAAATTTGAACGTGGAACACAGAGCACTCAGCAGTTTTTGGAATGTGAGCTCGGGATCTCCTTAGAATTTCTGATGAGTCATCATGTACATGAGGGAGAACAAATAAAAAGAGAAAACTTGTACTCATGGACACACAAACACACACACATGCATCCACACATTGTCCTGGCAGCAAGTAGGTGTAACATGATAATACTAATTTTAAAGCATGTACTTGAATTCCCTGGGGAAGTTTGTAAAACCCTTTCTCAAGTGAGCTTCATTGTATCTTCCTTTGAATCAGGTGATGGAGATATTTCTAATTGTATTTATTAAATTTGGAGAAGGCAATGGCACCCCACTCCAGTACTCTTGCCTGGAAAATCCCATGGGTGGAGGAGCCTAGTGGGCTGCAGTCCATGGGGTTGCTAAGAGTCGGACACGACTGAGCAGCTTCACTTTCACTTTTCACTTTCATGCATTGGAGAAGGAAATGCAACCCACTCCAGTATTCTTGCCTAGAGAATCCCAGGGATGGGGGAGCCTGGTGGGCTGCTGTCTATGGGGTCGCACAGAGTTAGACATGACTGAAGCAACTTACCAGCAGCAGCATGCTTTCTGCTGGACAATAACCTCTAGACTTCCAGGAACTCAATCTTTTATGCTGTAATCTCAAGACTGAGAACAGTGCCTGCTCAAAATTTCCCCTGAATAGCTGGTATTCACTATTAGATAGAAAATTCCTTGTGATCTGTGATAACATTTCTCTACCTTTATTGTACCGTTTCACACATGAGCACTTTTACGATATATAGGGAGAAAGCTTAGTAGATATTCGTGATGACAGACTTATGAAATGTTTACCACCAAATCCTTGAAGATCAGAGTACAACTCTTTGATTTTCTTGATATTATCTTTTCCTCCAAACACATTAATTCTAGAGCATATATTAAAATGACTATGGCCACAGGCACAGATTAGAAATTAAAATACACTCAAAAGACAATAAACTCTAAGAAAGTTGTAAGAAAAGAGATAAGCTAAAATGACTATTTGATCCAGAATGAACATTGCAATTTTTTATTATTTCTCCCTGCTATCTGCATCTTCATTACCCTACAATGTCCATGGTATTAAGCTTAAAATAATGCTTGCTGACAAGGCTAAAACATGTTTCTTAAAAAAAAAAAAAAAAAGAGTAAAAACCAAGCCAAATATTAATTAAAAGTCCTGATAAAACAAAGTTAAACAGATTTCTTAGCTACAGAACTTGCATAGCCTTTTCCATATTTAAGTGAATGAATCTTAAAAAGTAGAATAAGTCAGTATCCACTTTATGGCATAACAATTGAAATCCTTGCCCCTAGACTCCAGAGTTCAGAAGATGCAAATTTTAAAACACTAGTAATACTTTTTAGAATTTAGTACACATCTAACAAGAATAACATAGAAAATTAGTAGATGGTGCATATTAATACTAATACCACTCAAGCTCCTGTCTGGGGAGGCCTTACAAATAGCTGTGAAAAGAAGAGAAGCGGAAAGCAAAGGAGAAAAGGAAAGATACAAGCATCTGAATGCAGAGTTCCAAAGAATAGCAAGAAGAGATAAGAAAGCCTTCCTCAGTGATCAATGCAAAGAAATAGAGGAAAACAACAGAATGGGAAAGACTAGAGATCTCTTCAAGAAAATTAGAGATACCAAGGGAAGATTTCATGCAAAGATGGACTAGAGAAAGGACAGAAATGGTATTGACCTAACAGAAGCAGAAGATATTAAGAAGAGGTGGCAAGAATACACAGAAGAACTGTACAAAAAGATCTAGAGCCACACATCCTGGAATGTGAAGTCAAGTGGGCCTTAGAAAGCATCACTTTGCTTTCTAGACATTCATTGCCTTCTAGACATATCAGGGCTTCCCTGACAGCTCAGTTCATAAAGAATCAGCCTGCAATGCAGGAGACCTGGGTTTGATCCCTGGATTGAGAAGATCCCCTGGAGAAGGGAAAGGCTACCCACTTCAGTATCCTGGCCTGGAGATTTCCATGGACCAACCTCCCCACATCTCAGTGTGTTCACCAACACAGAAGCTCTCTGAACCCTGTACTTCTGGGAGATTCCATTATATAGGCAGGCCTGACAAAATCATTGATTATTGGTAATTGAACTCAATCTCTAGCCCCTGTTCCCTCCTTGGAGGAGGTTGGGAGTAGAAATGATAATTATAAGCCTCTAATCACATAGTTGTTTCCTTTGTCAATGCTCCTCGTCTATAGGTGTTTCCCACAAGTCACCTCTTTAACATAAACTCAGGTATGGTTGAAAGGTGGCTGCTAAGTCACTTCAGTCATGTTCAACTCTTTGCAACGCTGTCCATGGGATTCTCCGGGCAAGAATACTGGAGTGAATTGCAATTTCCTTCTCTGGTGGATCTTCCCAATCCAGTGATTGCAACTGACTCTCCTGCATTGTAGGCAGATCCTTTACCATTTGGGCCACTATGGGATCTTCCCATAATGTAGAAAGATTAAAAAAAAATCATGAGTGTCAAGAAAAGATAGAGATGAATCAAGTGATTTTCTTTCCTTTGTCCTGATATTAAGCAAGAATTTTACTTAAAATTTCAAGAAGTTAAGGTGAATTTTATGCTCATAAAGCTTGTTTGGGTGTTCTAATATACTGCTTTGCTAGGTTTAAGAAGTGCTAAACAATTCACAGGAGAAGGCAATGGCACCCCACTCCAGTACTCTTGCCTGGAAAATCCCATGGATGGAGGAGCCTGGTGGGCTGCAGTCCACGGCGTCGCTATGAGTTGAACACAACTGAGCGACTTCATTTTCCCTTTTCATTTTCATGCATTGGAGAAGGAAATGGCAACCCACTCCAGTATTCTTGCCTGGAGAATCCCAGGGATGGAGGAGCCTGGTGGACTGCCATCTATGGAGTCGCACAGAGTCTAACACAACTGAAGTGACTTAGCAGCAGCAAACAATTCACTGGCTGTGAATTAGTGAACTTTGTGGCTGGTACTGACTTGTCATCATCTCCCAACTATAGGTAAATAAAGATAAAGCTCACTAAATTAGATTGGAGGTAATGAAGATTTGGAGTTTAATAGACTCCTTTACATAAATTGGCAAATTATGCATAGATTCAAATTAACCTAATCTATTCAAATTGAGAAACTTAATTTGCCCTCAGACATGCCTCTCAATTTGTAACAAATTGCAATTAAATCAGTGTGTGATGAAAATACTGGAGTCTTTCTTGTCAGGAAAACTTAGAATAGAATTCATTCATTTCATTTATAAGAGAGATACTTAAGAGTTTTAAATATACATTTCCTTGTCCTTAAATTGAGGATGATTAGATATACTTCACAGGACTCTGTTGAGAGTTAAATGAGATAATGAAGGGAAAAAGCCATGTCTGGGTCCTCTTAGTGAAAATGTTGGTTGCTCTGTCATTTCTGACTCTTTGCAACCACATGGACTGTAGCCCACCTGGCTCCTCTTCCCTGGAATTCTCCAGATAAGAATATTTGAGTGGGTTATCATTCCCTTCTCCAAGGGATCTTCCTGACCAAGGGATCTAACTCGGGTCTCTTGCATTACAGGCAGATTTCTTTATCATCTGAACCACCAAGTATGTGCTCACTCAATGCTACCTTTGGTCCTGAGGAGTCAGAACAGTTTCAAACATAGCAATAATCTTTATAATTGCACTTCAAATGTCACACAAATGAAGTGTTCACTGTAAATAGCAAGTTCAAATAATTATTGTGATATGAAGGAGTTCACAGTAAAATGAAGTCATTATTTATACATATAAAAACACTTCCCCAAGAAAAAGAAATGTAAAAAGGCAAAGTGTTTGTCTGAAGAGGCCTTACAAATAGCTGAGAAAAGAGAATGAAATGCAAAGAAGAAAAGGAAAGATATACCCATCTGAATGCAGAGTTCCAAAGAACAGCAAGGAGAGATAAGAAAGCCTTCCTCGGTGATCAATGCAAAGAAATAGAGGAAAACAATAAAATGTGAAAGACTAGAGATATCTTCAACAAAATTAGAGATAGCATGGGAACATTTTATGCAAAGATGGGCACAATAAAGACAGATACAGTATGGACCTAACAGAAGTTGCAGATATTAATAAGAGATGGCAAGAATACACAGAAGAACTATACAAAAAGGTCTTCATGAACCATATAACCATGATGGTGTGATCACTTATCTTGAGGCAGACATCCTGGAATGCAAAGTCAAGTGGGCCTTAGGAAGCATCAATATGAACAAAGCTAGTGGAGGTGATGGAATTCCAGTTGAGCTATTTAAAATCCTAAGAGATGATGCTGTGAAAGTGCTGCACTCAATATGCCAGCAAATCTGGAAAACTCAGTAGAAGCCACAGGACTGGAAAAGGTCAATTTTCATTCCAAACCCAAAGAAAAGTAATGCTAAAGAATGCTCAAACTACTGCACAATTGCACTCATCTTACATGCTAGCAAAGTAATGCTCAAAGTTTTTCAAGCAAGGCTTCAAGGATATCAATCGTGAACTTCCAGATGTTCAAGCTGGATTTAGAAAAGGCAGAGGAACCAGAGATCAAATTACCAACTTCTGCTGAATCATCAAAAAAGCAAGAGAGTTCCAGAAAAACATCTACTTCTGCTTTATTGATTATGCCAAACCCTTTGACTGGGTGGATCACAACAAACTGAAAATTCTTCAAGATATGGAAATACCAGATCACCTGACCTGTCTCCTGAGAATCTGTATACAGGTCAAGAAGCAACAGTTAGAACTGGACATGAAACAACAGACTGGTTTCAAATCAGGAAAGGAGTACTTCAAGGCTATATACTGTAACCTTGCTTATTTAACTTCTATGCAGAGTACATCATATAAAACGCCAAACTGGATGAAACACAAACTGAAATCAAGACTGCCAAGAGAAATATCAATAACCTGAGATATGCAGATAACACCACCCTTACGGGAGAAAGTGAAGAAGAACTAAAGAGCCTCTTGATGAAAGTGAAAGAGGAGAGTGAAAAAGTTGGCTTAAAACTCAATAGTCAGAAAACTAAGATCATGGCATCTGGTCCCATCACTTTATGGCAAATAGATGGGGGAATCAATGGAAATGGTGAGATTTTATTTTAGGGAGCTCCAAAATCACTGCAAATGGTGACTACATCCATGAAATTAAAAGAAGCTTACTCCTTGGAAGGAAAGTTATGACCAACGTAGACAGCGTATTCAAAAGCAGAGACATTACTTTTCTAACAAAGGTCCATCTGGTCAAAGCTATGGTTTTTCTAGTAGTCATGTATGAATGAGAGAGTTGGACTATAAAGAAAGCTGAGTGCCGAACAATTGATGTTTTTGAACTGTGGTGTTGAAGAAGACTCTGGAGATTCTCTTGGACTTCAAGAAGCTCCAACCAGTCAATCCTAAAGGAAATCAGTCCTGAATATACATTGGGAGGATTGATGCTGAAGTTGAAACTCCAGTACTTTGGCCACCTGATGCGATGAACTGACTCATTGGAAAAGACCCTGATTCTGGGAAAGATTGAAAGCTGGAAGAGAAGGGGATGACAGAGGATGAGATGGTTGGATGGCATCACAGATGCGATGGACATGAGTTTGAATTGACTCCTGGAGTTGGTAATGGACAGGGAAGCCTGGTGTGCTGCAGTCCATGGGGTCACAAAGAGTTGGACACGACTGAGCAACTGAACTGAATTGATAAAATCATTATTCATTATTGAGAGTTCTCCACACTTTTGGATCTTATATTATTCTCTAAAATATTTGGACTTCCACTAAACCAGTGAAGCAATTAATCTCAATATTCTCTTCCTACTGTTGAAGTACATCTTCCAAAGGACCTGGTCCTGACAACTTGATTGTTAGATTTTTATTAGATAAAACTGAAATTCATTCATCTCTCTTACCATCATTGAATGAATTCCTAATCGTAGAAGCCACCCAAGTCTTGGCTACTATCATCACTCACCTGGATGGTAAAAATACCTCTTAAGTGTTTTCTTTACAATTCACTTTCAACAGCTCAGTTGGAGTGATTTGTCTTAAGCTTCTAATCAGAATCACGTGGTGGTTTAGTTGCAAAGTTGTATCAGACTCTTGCGACCCCACGCCAGGTTCCTCTGTCCATGGGATTCTCCAGGCAAGAATACTTGAGTGGGTTGCCATTTCCTTCTCCAGGGGATCTTCCCACCCAGGGATCAATCCTGGGTCTCCTACATTGCAGGAAGATTCTTTACCAACTGAGCTATAAGGGAAACCCAATCAGAATCATATTTCCCTCCTATTTAAACCAAGTCAGGGACTTCTGATTGCGTTTAGAATGGAATTTCCAAGTATGGCCTTTGGTCCTCCATGATCTGATCCTATCCATCTATGTAAGCTCATTTCGACCCTTCCTCCCAACCATCACTATTTCTCACCCAGAAATATACGTCTACGTTTCTTCAGCACACTGAAACCTTCCATACTACAGGGTTACAGCACCTGCTGCTTGCTCGGCCTGAAATGCTCTTTCTCCCACTTTTTACACAATTTTTTTCTCAGCCTTTCATTCTCAGCATGAGAAAATGTTAGTTCCACTAAAACATCTTCCCTTATCACCATACCTAAATGAGATCTCCTTTTGTCTTCCTTGATATATTATTCTACACAGCACGCTCATATCATTTTGTTTGTCGTTTTGTTCTGTTTATTTTTGCTATGTACATGCACCACTCACTAGAATATATTCTACAGGAGGGCAGAAACTACATCTGTCTTACCTTTGTATTCAAACACTGAATTGTCGAATTATCTGTCATGGGTGACAGAGTAGAGTAACTGATGTTCAGTGGAAGGTATACATACTGGGTGTTATAAGAACACAGAGACTGGGTCAAATTAAGATAGTATTTCCACATAAGCAACCCTTTTACAATTACTTCTTTCTTCACGGATAATGCACATAAGCAAATATGAAGGGAAACCATTTCTAAGGACAAAGAACAGTCTGCCTATAAATTCAAAGCTTTTGCAAGCATAGCTAATAAGTCCTCCATTCAACTTGATATATTACAATGAACAAAAACAGATGTTACTATCTAATGGTAACAGATATTAAATAATTACAGTTTCTAGTCTAGTAGGAAATAGTGCTGGTTGAATTTCAATGCCCATATACTATTAAAATATTTGTTCAATTAATTAAAATTAATATCTCAAATTGTAGGTTCATTTCAAGCCTCAGGGCTTTGTATAGATCTGGCAGGTCTTCTGCTACAGGGATATTTTTATTAGCAATTTTCTTTCTTTAAATTGATATAATTACTAGAAGAAATTGTCCACACTGGGGTGAAAAACCATTATGTGGGTCACTGATTTTGCTTCTCTTTTATGAGTCTTTTATCTCGCTTGAAAGTGGAAGGTTAATTGTTCAGTTGTGCCCAATGCTTTGCAACCCCATAGACTGTATCCCACCAGGTTTCTCTGTCCATGGTATTCTCTAGTCAACAATACTGGAGTGAGTTGCTATTTCCTTCTCCAAGGGATCTTCCCAAACCAGGGGTCGAACCCAGGGCTCCCGCATTGCAGGCAGATTCTTTACTATCTGAGCCACCAGGGAAGCCTATATCTCCCTTACTGTAAGATATATTTCCTAAAATTTGTTTTAAAATAGCAGCATTATGAGGTTGTTGAGATGTGCTTTTATGAATGGAGCAGTATCACTTTAAGAACCAGCATCTCAGCCGCCTGGGGTGACCATAAAAGGATACTCTGCTCTCACTTTCCCTTCTCTTTTTCTTGAGAAGCTGTTTAGGAAAGTTCAATATGGCTCAAATCGTGGATCATCATTTATTGGATATTTAATACACAGTGCCTCAGTTTCATCTATCAAGTAGGGAATAGGAAAAAGTACATTGCATATGTGCTTTATGGGATTATTGAGAGGGCTAAATAAAATAATGTATGCAATGCCTGACCCAGAATCACTGTTATTATTCTCAGGATAACAGAACACTTTGGGTTTCCCTGATGGCTCAGATGGTGAAGAATCTGCCTGCAATGTAGGAGACCTGGGTTTGATTCCTGGGTCGGGGAGATCCCCTGGAGAAAGGAATGGCTACCTACTCCAGTACTGTTGCCTGGAGAATTCCATGAACAGAGTCCATGAACAGAGGAGCCTGGCAGGCTACAGTCTGTGGGGTCACAAAGAATTGGAACCAAATGAAAGAGTAACACTTTCACTTTCTTTTGGAAATATATAAACTAATTTAAGTAAGATTATAGAGTAAAGTGGCTTCCCTGATGACTCAGTCAGTAAAGAATCTGTTTGCCATGACAGGAGACCTGGGTTTGATCCCTGGGTTGGGAAGATCTCCTGGAGGAGGAAATGGCAACCCTCTTCAGGTTCTTGCCTGGAAAATTCCAAGGACAGAGGTGCCTAGGGGTCTACAGTTCATGGGATTACAAACAGTCAGACACTACTGAGCAATCAAGCACGTATGCACACACAGTTATATCATTGTTCAAAAGGGGTCACTAGCAGCATGTACATTACCAGCCACATTCATCTTGATGAAAAACACCTAGGTCACAGAGTGACCTGGTTAGAGCAAGAGAATAGAAGTATGAGTCATAGGTACAACTTGAATCTTTCCATTATTTGTTCTGAAACACCCAATAAACACAAGCATATTTTCTTCTTCTAAGCATCTGATGTAAAAATTGGAGCATTTGTTTGGATTATCTAAATAGTCAAGGAAGAATTTAGTTACAACAAATTTTAAATTCTCAAGCTGCTCCAAAATCCAGTGATGTCTCTAAAATGACATCACTGAAGTTAGAAAAGGAAAATGAAGGATAATTTTTTGCAGGATTCAGCAAGCAGCAGAAATATTTTCCATGTCTTTTTAAGTTGGCAAAACTAAACGACACAATGCCACACATCATGATGTTTCAACATACAATAAAAATGAATGAAAGCAAACTTTGTTATTAACTTACCAAGATACTTTTTATTTATTCCTTGCAGTTTATATGAAGCAATAATTTTAGTCTCAACTGTTTTACTTCAGTTTTGTCTTTGAAGCAATGACATTTGTGTGTACCTATTATTAATGGAAACATGTTGAAGTGATTTAAATAAATGGACATATACGATAAAGATATCAAAACAGCCACAAAAATAGAAAATAAAACTCAACAAAAGGAAAGAGGAAGTATATCACATGGGCTGGTACAGATGCTATGAATGGGCATCAAATATATTACACAATACCTTCACAGCAGGCAAGAGAAGAATCACAATAATAACATGGTTTTTGTTGCTAATGAAAAGGCTGAACAAGGACACAAGATGCTGACTCACCTTTGTATGTTTACCTCTCAGTGTATTGGGTAGCTGGGGGTGGGCATACAAGGAAGAGCTGAATGACACCCTTGGCTTTAGGTGAATCTTTCAGGTAATGAGCGGACATAAAGGAAGAACAGTAAATCACACAGTGAATAAATCATTCACCTTTCATTCATGCTTTCCCAGAACCTTCCAGCCAATCTGACGAGCTGGATAATTAATGGTGATTTAAATTAGGCAGGCTGTGCTGGAGCCCAGGTTGAATCTGTCAACCATCTCATGTCTTCCTCCCACTTCCAGATGCCAAGGAGTCTAGAAACTGAACACCAAAGTTTCGATTGTGCCATATGTTGTCATGTCAAAGTCTGATAATATTCTCAAAACTTAAATATTGGAAATGGTCATCTATAAAATGAATGAAGATAGGATTTAGAAAATAATATTCATCATGGCAGAAATAGTCAATGAAACTGTTTCTTCCTCTAATCTGTGATTTCTGTGTGGGCAAGAACTCTGTCTTTCCATTCATCCTGTATTCTTAACAAGGAGCACAATGTTTAGCAGATAGAAGGTGTCCAGATATTTGATAAATAAATCAAATATTTTGATAAAGTAAAGCAAGCTCTGTAGTTAAGGCTCACAGGTTTAGTTCCTCTGAGGCATGTGGAATCTCCTGGATCAGAGATCAAATCCAACAGGATCACAAGGAAAGTCCTTACATTTTATTATAAATCTCATATGCCATGTTCTAGTAGAAAATTCTGGCCAGTACCTTTTATAATATATTAAAAAAAATCTACACAACATTTGTCTCAAACTAGATGCGTGTCTTAGTTTATGTAAATAGTATTGTGAAAATGGATCTCTAATTTCTCAGAAATTTTATTGTATATTTTGAGGAGACCGTTAAGGGGAGAAACATGGCAGAGGCAAAATGTCAACCAAAAAAATGCTTCTTTATCAACATTTGTGGAACTCTGAAGTTAAATAGGCAGAAAGCAAGTTCCAAGTGTAAGAAAACGCCACGAGAAGAAAAAGCCACCTCTAGGGACCATCGTTGATGAAAGCCTTTATTGGGCGGTCGCTCTTGGGCAGAATTCCTGGGGGCAAGCGAGGAATGGAAGGGAGTCTGCAAGGTATAAGGGGTGAGGAAGGGGTTTTTATAGCCAGGGCTGGCATTCAAACCAGGTTCTTCCATACAAGGTAAAAAGCACGGGCTGCAGCAGTGATTGGTGTTCAGGGGCTTCGTGCCAGCACCTGATTGGGCCAGGCTACAGGGGGTTGGTCCCTGGAAGTTTGGTCCGCCCCCGGTTCCTGTCTGGGCGTAGGCCAACTGTCGGGACTTGGGACTTGTCCGGGGCATGTCTTGATATGCCCGACCTTTCACCAAGTGTTGGATATGAAGACAGGAAGTGAGGTAATCAGGATAAAGGAGGGAAAAAGAAAGGCATGTAACTTGTAGACAAGACAAATGGCCAAAGGCACTGCTTTACTCTGTAGTGGTGGTGATGGATGGGGAAGCCTGGCGTGCTGCAATCCCTGGGGTCACATAGAGTCCCACAGGTCAGCAACTGATCAACAATAAACTGTTTCTATTTGGAAATCTCGCCCTATCACCCACCCCATGCCTCTGACCAATCTGAAAGTAACATCTGTTACTAAGATCAACTCTGCTCCTCTGAGGTGCAGACAAATTGTACTGAGAAAATAGTACAGATTTTTGTACTGAGATCAGGTTGTATATCTTATGGCACTTGAGTATATATTGCACCATATTACTACTATTCTGGAGCAGGAAATGACAACCCACTCCAGTATTCTTGCCTGGAAAATTCCGTGGACAGAAGAACCTAGTGGGCTACAGTGCATGGGGTTGCAAAGAGTCAGCCACGACTGAGTGACTGAGCACAGCATCACTATTCAGGTATATATTTTATTCCTCTTACTATTCTGTATGCTTAGTAAGAATACCACTTCATTATATTCTGATGCGTCTTCAGTGAACTCTTTTTCGGTACATTGGTTTTAGTCAAATTCACCCAGGCCTTCAGTAAATACTTACGTTGCATTCTGAAATACGTTAAAGGGGAAAAAAAAACACTGACTTAAAAGACATTACAATCCTCCTGTTAAGACATGTCATATAAGCAGAATGCCTTTTAAAGCAGCACATCAAAAGATGATCATTGTATGCTCACAGAAACAGTCCATAGGATTCCAAAAGCTGGACAGCTTAGGCTGGATTGGTCAGAGAGGTTGAATGGGGGATAGAGATTTTAAATAAGTATTGAGAGTTAGTGGAAGTGGATGGTGAACAGATGAACAATGAGAATTTTACCTAAATGTACTCTTGTGGGCTGTTTGCTGTTTATAGGCAAACATAAGCCAAACAATTTTAGGCTAGGCAACCAACTTTTCTGTAGAATTAAATCTTCCTGGAAAGTATCATAAATATACTTTAGTGGCAAAATTATGAATATATCTCAGAGCTCTCTATTAAAAAGCTCTGCAGAAAAGAGGAAGTAACCTCCTTGAGAGGGGACACCATGTCACCAGACAGCCTAGCACTCTGTATCCAGCATTGTTGATTTATAAGGCATTCAGTTGATTGCTAAATGATTTCAGAAATTAAATGGAATAAAAAATAATGTCTTGATTTTCTGTCCTTAGTTGAAGAACTTAGGAGCAAGAGGCAATGGAGCTCTTTGACAGAAACTGTGTGGCCTGAAATCGGCTTCCCAGCCAGTGCTAGTAGTAAAGAACATGCTTGTCAATGCAGGAGATTTAAGAACTGTAGGTTCGATCCCTGGGTTTGGAAGATCCCTTGGAGGGGGACATGGCAACCTGCTCCACTATTCTTGCCTGGAGAATCCCATGGACAGAGGAGCCTGGCAGGCTACAGTCCATAGTGTCGCGAAGAGTTGGACGTGACTGAAGTGACTCAGCACTACAGATATGTGGACTGAAATAACCAGATCATTAACAGGAAAAGGTGGGAGAACCTAGAGGCATATCATCTCAATTATATCAATACTGTTTCTATTCCTTTCCCATTCTATTTGTCCTTTCCATAATTCAGGCTCTTGAGACTGACTCAAGAAGATATGTCTAGGCCTGTGTGTGTGTAGTGTAGCTTTTCAACATACCATATAATACAATAATAGCATCCTTATCCAGAAAATATGTTACATTAGAATAGGGTTTTGTCTTATATTTCCACTGAAGTATCTCTTGAGCTGATCCATAGTTCAATAAATATTTTTTGGATAAAAACATGAATAGAACTTGAGTGTTTTGTAAGAAAAATAGGCCTGCTTCCAGTTCACATCTGTGCCTATGCTCACTCATCTGTGATCTGAATTCCAACCAACACCATCTTCTTACAATTAAAACAAACCTTATTTGTCAAGCATTCACAACAGACAAGACTGTTTAAAGCATGGTTAAAATTTTGTAAAGTGTAAAATAGATTCCATTGATTTCCATTTCTCTTTTATTTCTCTCTTCTAGCATCTAATATGTTTCAAAATACTGCTCCTGGTCAATACTGTTCTGTATTATTTCTTGCAGTCCCTACAGCACACTAGAAAAATGAGCATCTTTAATGTCTAAGTTTTACAAATGAAATAGGAAGCCTCTGCTATGGATTACAGAGAAAATACATGTGAAAGCTTATGAAAAATAATAAGTTATGGCAAACTCTCCAGAAAGTTATTCAGTCCCTTTCTGCTACAGTATTACCTGGCATAAGAACACTTATTTTGTGTGTAACTACAACACAAGAGACTGCAATTTAAGATGAATTAATTGCCCTGATTTTTTGAAAGAAAACAAAAAGTCCTCAGCAATAATACTGAAATGAATTTTGGATTACAGTAGTTTTCCATTTCTATCTCATTTCTCATGGGGATATTGAGGTTTATGAGACATCACTTTCATGTGAAGCTCAACTTCATTTCACAAATCAAGTCTAAGGACTTCTACTTGTTTATGGCGCCTGAATATGCTTTGTTGGATATTAAAGTAAAATTGAGCATAAAATACGGGTTTACTGGGTAATAGGAGTGACACTGAAAAATTCACTTCATAAATGGATACACTTATGATCAGAGTTATCTGTATCAACTGATATATGAAGCTCAAAGTGAGTGCGAGTAGAAGCTCTGTGAATTCTTACCTCTGCACTACTGGTTATAATGGTTATAATGACTAATCACTGGTTATAATGACATTTAAACAACTAGTGTGAAAATAATTATAATCATATTTTCCTAAATGATATATGTAGATATTCCTCTAAGCTCTTCTTTCCATTTAACCACTGAGCAGTATTCTTTTCTCATCTACATTTGGACTCTGGACCTACCATTCTGCATTCTGTCTTTTCAAAGATTGGCACCTGATATCCAAAGGAGAAGTGATTATTTATATGGGTAATAAAATCTTGTAGCACTGTAATACTACAGATGTTATTCCTTTTGATAGTTTTCTGTCTATAGAAGAGATCACAAATGGGACATGTCTACAAGCAGACACTTATTTTCACTTAGTTGTTTCTTTAAAAATAAGTATTAATATCTTTAGACTGAGCATAAAACCTCTGGTTTAACATATTTCCAATTTATTCTGGTTTTTTAATTGGCCTGTTATACTCTTCTATGTTATCCTCTTTGTCCATGTAGACATTTGAGTTTGAAATCCCCCTGAAAATCTTTGAGTCTTTTACCTGCCTTGCATTACTCACATGACTGGGTTTTTTTAATCATAATATGTAATACATAAAATAACTTCAGAATTTTAAAAATCTTTTCTTCCTCTATGATTCTTTTTAACATCAAAGAAAAAATAAGACAAAATATATCATGTAGTCTTAAGGATTTTTTTACTCTTCAAAAATGGTTTGTTCCCTTTATTGTAACTAAAAAAATTGAAAACTCTTCCTTCTAATCTTTCTTTAAAATTATAAATTAAGGGGGAAGATAAATATTCTATTTAGAAAATTACTGTATCCCCAAAGTTTCAAGACATGCAGTTAATTTATCAAACAAAAGTGTATTGAATGCCTACTACTAGGCATAGTGCAGATAAGTCCCAACTTTCAAGACCTGACATTCTAGTGAGGAGAGACAATCAATAAACTATTAATTGGTACTCTTGAGTATAAAATAATAAAGTAGGGTGATGAACCTAGGAAATGATAAAGGGATGCACTGTTTGACCTAGAATAGTTAAAAAAACAAAAACAAAAAAGTCCCTCTGATGAAGTTATTTGAACAAAAATCTAATTGAATTATAGGTGATCCCAAACTTATGAATGTTTGAAAGATTGGGACCTGGCACCCTTAACTTGTGTGTGACAAAGTTTGCACCTGGTTAAATGTCTCCTTGGGCAACAAAATACAAAGAAATTGTAAGGGACTAAAAATAAGTGCAACTGTGCAGTTGTGGCAAATTATGGACAAAAAGATACAAAAAGACTAAAAACTAACTGCTAATTCTCAAGAATCATAATATGTAATATGCCAAAGAATGTTCAAACTACCACACAATTGCACTCATCTCACACGCTAGTAAAGTAATGCTTAAAATTCTCCAAGCCAGGGTTTAGCAATACGTGAACCATGAACTTCCAGATGTTCAAGCTGGTTTTAGAAAAGGCAGAGGAAGCGGAGATCAAATTGCCAACATCCACTGGATCATCGAAAAAGCAAGACAGTTCCAGAGAAACATCTACTTCTGCTTTATTGACTATGCCAAAGTTTTTGACTCTGTGGATCACAATAAACTGTAGAAAATTCTGAAAGAGATGGGAATACCTGACCTGCCTCTTGAGAAATCTGTATGTAGGTCAGAAAGCAACAGTTAGAACTGGACATGGAACAACAGACTGGTTTCAAATAGGGAAAGGAGTACGTCAAGGCTGTATATTGTCACCCTGCTTATTTAACGTCTATGCAGAGTACATCATGAGAAACGCTGGGCTGGAGGAAGCACAAGCTGGAATCAAGATTGCTGAGAGAAATATCAATAACCTCAGCTATGCAGATGACACCACCCTTATGGCAGAAAGTGAAGATGAACTAAAGAGCCTCTTGATGAAAGTAAAAGAGGAGAGTGAAAAAGTTGGCTTAAAGCTCAACATTCAGAAAACTAAGTCATCTGGTCCCATCACTTTGTGGCAAATAGGTGGGGAAACAGTGGAAACAGTGGCTGACTTTATTTTTTCCAAAATCACTGCAGATGTTGACTGCAGCCATGAAATTAAAAGACGCTTACTCCTTGGAAGGAAAGTTATGACCAACCTAGATAGCATATTCAAAAGCAGAGACATTGCCAACAAAGGTCCATCTAGTCAAGGCTATGGTTTTTCCAGTAGTCATGTGTGGATGTGAGAGTTGGACTATATAGAAAGCTGAGCACCTAAGAATTGATGCTTTTGAACTGTGGTGTTGAAGAAGGCTCTTGAGAGTCCCTTGGACTGCAAGGAGATCCAACCAGTCCATCCTAAAGGAGATCAATCTTGGATGTTCATTGGAAGGACTGATGTTGAAGCTGTAACTCCAATACTTTGGCCACCTGATCCGAAGAGCTGACTCATTTGAAAAGACTCTGATGCTGGGAAAGATTAAGGGCAGGAGAAGGGGACGATAGAGGATGAGATAGTTGGATGGCATCACCAACTCAATGGACATGGGTTTGGGTAGACTCCGGGTGTTGGTGATGGACAAGGAGGCCTGGTGTGCTGTGATTCACAGGGTAGCAAAGAGTTGGACACAACTGAGAGACTGAACTGAACTGAACTGAACTTCTCAAGAGCTGGGAGCAAAAACAGGGTGTCAGGAGCAAAAGCAGGTCCTCCTCAGGGAGAAAGCAAGGGAAATGGTTACTTGTTCTTGCTCCCCTTGATGTAGCAGGGACCCCAATAAAACCTTGCTTGAATTTCTTAACTGTCCTCATCAATTTCTATTGATTGGAGAAGGCCAAGAATGTTAGATAGTGTCAGTTCAACCTAAAATGTTTTTACTTTACAGTGGTATGAAAGTGATACACATTCAGTAGAATCTGTACTTCAAATTTTGAATTTTTATCTTTTTTTGGGCTAATGATATGCAGGAGTGAGGTTCATGGAGGATGGAAGGGTAGAGAACATGGAAAAGGTGAAGTTATATATCTTAGATGAAGTTAAACTTTTCATAATTTTAATTAAATCCTTATAATAAAGTGAAATCATATCTTCATAGTTTCACTTTAAAAAAATATTACTGGAGCTTCCCAGGTGGCTCAGTGGTAAAGAATTCACCTGCCAATACAGGAGACACAGGTTCAATTCCTGATCCAGGAAGATCCCACAGGTAGCGGAGCAACTGAACCTGTGTGTCACAGCTATTGAGCCTGCAACTCCGGAGCCCCGGAGCCGCAACTACCTTACTGTTTTACTGAGCCCACATGTGGCTCGGAGGGTAAAGCGTCTGCCTACAATGCGGGAGACCAGGGTTCAATCCCTGGGTCAGGAAGATCCCCTGGAGAAGGAAATGGCAACCCACTCCAGTACTCTTGCCTGGAAAATCCCATGACTGGAGGAGCCTGGTGGGCTACAAAGGGTCACAAAGAGTCAGACATGACTGAGCCACTTTACTTCCCTGCACTTCACTTCACATATCCTAGAGTCTGTGCTGCACAAGAGAAGTCACTGCAGTGAGAAGCCCACGCACCACAACTAGAGAATAGTCTCCACTTGCAGCAATTAGAGACAAGCCCCAGCAGAAACAAGACCCAGTACAATCAAAACAAATAAATAGATTAAATTATTTTTTTAATTACTGTAAATCATCACTTACAAACTATATTTTCATTAAAAGAAAATCTAGATCTTAGATGAATTACTGGTATATTAGCAAACACTGCAATTTACTATAACCTTTTTATAATAAATCCCCACACTGCTATTATATCAAGCAATTATGTGAGAATTTTGGAAGAATATATATGTTAGACTGAAACATTTACAACAAAAAATAGTCTTTATACTGTTTAAATATACATCTTAAAAATAAACTGTCCATAATTTCCCAAATTCAACAGATAGATGATATAAAGATCAATATTGAGCTATTGGTGTATTGAAAATTACCCCAAAGTAAACAATATCTTTATGTCTACACCTATTTTCAGTTGCAAGAGCTAGTATAATACTCTGTGTAATTAATTAATTGGTTGTTTAATTCATTTGGTATTTATTGAATACTAGTATAAGAGCTGTGCTAGGCTCAGCAAAACATAGTAATGAACAGAACAGACAAGTCTGTGCCTTTATCAACCTGTGAATGTAAATTGCTCCCTTGTATGTTGGTTTTTAAACAACAAAACCACAAAAAGCAATATTTTGTTCTTTCCCAGGAAATATTCAATTAGTATATAAAAGTATTATAGTTGGAAAGATAAATAGAAAGGTAAATTGGCTTTAAGCTGATTCCCAAGGATGATGGCAGTATCTGGAGATGTCACTGGGGTCAAGTTAATGTCTCAGTTCTACAGGTGAAAAGTGAAAATGAAAGTGAAAGTTGTTCAGGTGTCCAACTCCTTGCCACCCTGTGGACTATACAGACCACAGAGTTCTCCAGGCCAGAATACTGGAGTTGGTAGCCTCCTTCTCCAGGGATCTTCCCAACCCAGGAATCAAAACCAGTCTCCCACATTGCAGGTAGATTCTTTACCAGCTGAGCCACAAGGGAAGTGCCAGTTCTATAGGCACAGAACCCTAATCTAACTGAAATCCTAATCTAGCACTTCAGCATGAGTAAGGCTGAGGAGATATGGATAGATTTACTTACACTGTGTGTAAATTCTAATTTAAGTGTGCGATTTCAGTGATTGCAGAAAGTCATCATTACACTTATCAAGAGAGAACAGTCAGTTTGGAAGTTATGGAAATACCTAATTCTGTGATACACAGCAACGTGAATTAGTAGCACTAATTCATACTTCCAGTATAACAGGTGGCCTGTTGTTCTTTGTTGTTCAGTCATTCACTTGTGTCCAACTCTTTGTGACTCCACGGATTGCAGTATGCCAGGCTTCTCTGTCCTTCGCTATCTCCCAGAGTTCGTTCAAATTCACATCCATTGAGTCGGTGATGCTATCTAACCATCTCATCCACTACTGCTCCCTTCTCCTTTCGTAGCCTCAAAAGGAGAATGGAGCTTCCCTTAAAGCACACAGGATCAGTTGCTTGTTAGAAATAAAAACAAATAGACTTATTCTTCTTTACATGACTCCCAGTATTCTGCATTCAAGGTTATGAGATTTGTTCATGGTCATTAATGTGCTATGGAAATACAGTTGTCCCCCTCATCATGAAGAATACATTCCAAGACCTCCAGTGGATGCCTAAAAACCATGGGTAGTACCAAATAGTACTACTATGATTTTTCCTATATACACATCTATGATAAACTTTAAGTTATAAGTTAGGCACAGTAGGATGTTAACAATAATACTTAATGATAGAACAATTCTAACAATAAGTTCTAATACATTATGTAAATGTGGTCTCTCTCAGACTCTATTATTGTTTAAACTTTATGCCTTTTCCACATTAACTAAGCACTTATCATGCACTGAGGCCATAATTTTTGTATTTTGAGGTGCAATAGCATAACTAACACAAATTTCTTTTTATTTTTCATAAACTCTCAGGTGGATTTGCTCTTACCATAGATGTTAGCAATCTGGGAAGGCAATATTTTTTCTTTCCTTATTAAACCGAAAACCTTCACCTTTTCACTTAAAGGAAGCACTTTATTGCTTCTCTTTGTTGTATTCGAATTGCTAGCATCACTACTCTTGCTTTTTGGGGCCATTATTAAGCAAAATTGGGGGTGACTTGAACCCAAACTTTGCAGTACTGTGACAGTTGATTTGTTAACTGAGATAGCTATGAAGTGACTAAGAGGTGAGATACACTGGACAAAGGGAGGATCATATCCTGGGCAGTCTAGACTGTCAGCAATGCAGGAGACACAGATTTGATCCCTGGATTGTGAAGATCCCCTGGAGTAGGAAATGGCAACCTGAGAAATCCTTGCCTGAGAAATCCTGTGGACAGAGCAGCCTGGAGGGTTACAGTCCACAGGGTCGTAGTAGTCAGACACGACATAGCAAACTAAACGACCACCACCACCACCATGTCCTAGGCAGGAAAGAACAGAAACAGAGAGTTCATTACATCCTTCAGAACTGTGTGCAACTTAAAATGCATGAATTGTTTATTTCTGGAAATTGCCTTTTAACATTTTTGGACCAGTGCAGATGACCACTGGTAAATGAAACCCATGAAAAGTAAACAGTGGATAATGGGATACTATTGCAATCTCAAGCAAACCCTAACACTGCTGATATAACCACACAATGCAGTTACATGATTCAGGTGGTAAACATTTTAACACCACAACAAAACTGATAATCAGAAAGTTTCTGGGGGGTACCTAGGTTCAGAGCTAAAAGAGAGGGATCATCTTGAAGGACATTTCATTAAACTATAAGATAATAATTTTTTCTTGACATACAATAGAATAAGCCTTTCTTGTGACAGGAAAATTGTTTTCTGGTGGATATAATATATCTGTATAAGATTTAGCCATTGACTTGTTGATACTTGCACATAAACTCCATATATTGAGCTCTCACTGCTGCCTTCCTGGGTCTTAGTTGGCCTACTTGATATCTCAGTGGGAAACTGGAGGTTCCATGGAGGATGCGTCTGTGCCAGTCACACGTATCACTTTTGGAATATTCATTATGTGTATCCATATAGGAAATAACTGCAACTGCACTTTTGAAATATTAAATTGATAATAAGTAAAGAATTCCTTTATTTAATGGTGTATTTGAAAAGATTAAAGCTATTTTTTGGTTTGTGAACACTTTTTCACATATTAATTCACTCTCTCTTTTCTAAAGCCTAAAATGCTTTTTGGTAATATAGCGATAATTGAAGACACTCTCTAGGGCAAATGGCTTCATAAAAATATTTTGGAATTATCCACAATGATAATCAAAGTTTTTTGACTTAAAAAAGTGTTCTATTCTTTGAGTAAGAGAAACAACTATTTGATTCCAAACCTAAAATATGTCCAGACCAAATGATAACCTGCATACAAAGACTCATGTTCTCTTCAAAATTCCAATTAGAAGTTCTAAAAATGGTGAAGAAGGGCAATACAATTTAAGGCCAAAGATAATTCATTATTAAGAAACACATGGGGACAGGAGAAATAACAGTTGCAGGCTGCTAATTTTGGATTAACTGAGAAACAAACTAAAACTAAACACTAAAAATATCATCCAGGGAAATAGTTACAGGTTTGGGGGATTTCTCCTTCTGGCTATAAAGGACTAACTTGTTGGTGATCAGAGCTCCCAAGAGTAACTGAGAAGTTTAAGGAAAAAGTAGAAAAACAATCAAACATCCCATCTGTTGTAAAGCTTTAGATTGCACCTAAGGCAGCCAAGAACTAAGGAGCCAAGATTTTAGTGAAAAAATGAAACATTGAGATTAGTTTACTATTCTTTAGAGATACTTAGAAGGCAAGCAGACAATGGCTGTTAAGAGGTGAGGAAACTGAGGAGAGCATTGAACAATCTTGTGAGCCTTTGAACAAAAATAAGTTCCAACTAGACAAGGTAACAACAACAAAAAATCAAGTGGAGATACCCAAGAAAGAAAGGCGGAAGAGGGAGCCCAATTGCCTGAGCTACTTTTCTCCTTGAGCTCCTGGTAACTCGGTGGTAAAGAATCTGCCTGCAAATGGGGGACTTGGATTTGATTCCTGGGTCAGGAAGATCCCCTGAAGAAGGAAATGGCAACCCACTCCAGCATTCTTGCCTGGGAAATCACATGGACGGAGAAACCTGGTGGGCTACAGTCCATGGGGTCACAGAAGAGTCAGGCTTGACTTAGTGACTAAGCACTAACAACAGCTTTTCTCCTCACTTGGTTTGTTGATTGATTGCTAACTGATTGGAGCCACAAGGCAGAAATGCAGAAAGTGGCTGCTTAGAGGTGAGGAATGTGCCTCATGGTGGGAAAGGAAGGAGCTGACAAGAAATCTGGTGAAACAATGTTTTTAGTAGATATTGTAAGGGTGAATCCAGAAAGAATTGTATGCAGTTGATAAGGATTTTTTTTCCTCACAAATGTATGGGCTAGCACTTTTGAAACTATTGTCTGTATGTAGTATTGCTGAATAATAATTCTATACTATATTCTCTACATTGTAGTAAAGAGAGCCAGGTTTCCTACTGTCAGAGAAAGAAATTAGAAATGAGAGAGGAGTGAAAGCTAAAACGCTGAAATGAACGCTCTGGTTTTGGATTGGAATAAGTATGAAGAGATACAGATATATATCTATGGACAAAAGATAAGGCTTCCCTGGTGGTGCAGACAGTAAAGAATCTGCTTGCGATGTAGAAGACCCAAGTTTGATAAACTGAGGCATATTAAGTTTTCAAGACTATTTGAGCAAACATCGATTTGAATTGAGCAGTGCCAAAATGAATGTGGCTAAGAGCATTACATCAACAGAAGCGGGAGACAGATTTTTATAGAGCAGTGCAGCCTTGGAAGAAAAGCAAGGAAATTACTTGACTGGCTAAAGCTTTGTTGATGTTGTTCAGTCACTAAGTCACGTCTGACTCTGTAACCTCATGAACTGCAGCACACCAGGCTTCCCTGTCCTTCACTATCTCTCCAAGTTTGCTCAAGCTCCTGTCCATTGAGTCAGCGATGTCATCCAACCATCTCATCCTCAGTGGTGTCTTGTTTGGGAAAGCCTTTTTTTTTTTTTTTGATTGAAATATAGTTGATTTGCAGTGTTGTGTTAGTTTCAGGTATACTGCAAAGCAATCCATATATATATATATATATATATATATATATGCATATTCTTTTTCAGATATTAGTTGGCCACTTGTGATTGGTTATTTTTAAACTTCATTTTCTCAGATTTGAATGCATTGATTCTGGCCTCAGTTTTTGTTTGCTTATGTAATGGCCTCTTTGATTAGAATTTTAACATGTGTGTCTGTGTATGCATATATATATATATTACTTATAATATATACAATAAGCATGGTATACACACACACACACACACATATACATGACTTAAAACAATCCAAGTATATTTCCTTACTGTTCTGTAGGCCTGAGGACCGATACTGGCAACACTGGTCTGAAATCAAGGTGTTAGCAGATATTCCTTTCTAGAGGCTCAAAGGAATAAGACATTTTCTTGCCTTTCCAGCTCTTCAGTGGCGCTCTCTGGGTCTTGCACCTAGTCCGCTACATTTCAGAATCAGCAACAGAGCAGCATTCAATCTTTCTTCATGCTACCATCTCTGTTTGACAATAGCAGGCAAATCTCCTCTGCTTTTGAGGACTCATGTGGCTATATTGGGCTCACTTGAATTTATCCAGGATAATCCCCTCACTATCCTGGCCCTTCAGACATAGATGATCACATATTCAGCAGTTCTAAGAAATATCATATAAAGATTTGCATATGTCAGTATATTCTTAATATATTTGGGGGCTAAACTCTTATGCAGGTCAGGAAGCAACAGTTGGAATTGGACATGGAACAACAGACTGGTGCCAAATAGGAAAAGGAGTACATCAAGGCTGTATATGTCACCCTGCTTATTTAACTTACATGCAGAGTACATCATGAGAAACACTGGGCTGGAGGAAGCACAAGCTGGAATCAAGATTGCCAGGAGACATATCAATAACCTCAGATATGAAGATGACACGATCTTTATGACAGAAAGTGAAGAAGAACTAAAGAGCCTTTTGATGAAAATGAAAGAAGAGAGTGAAAAAGTTGGCTTAAAGCTGAACATTCAGAAAACTAAGATCATGGCACCCAGTCCCATCACTTCATGGCAAATAGATGGGGAAACAGTGGAAACAGTTATTGACTATTTTTCTGGGCTCCAAAATCACTGCAGATGGTGACTGCAGCCATGAAATTAAAAGATGTTTGCACCTTGGAAGGAAAGTTATGACCAACCTAGACAGCATATTCAAAAACAGAGACATTATTTTGTCAACAAAGGTCCATCTTTGTCAAAGCTTTGGTTTTCCCAGTGGTCATGTATGGATGTGAGAGTTGGACTATAAAGAAGGCTGAGCACTGAAGAATTGATGCTTTTGAACTGTGGTGTTGGAGAAGACTCTTGAGAGTCCCTTGGACAGCAAGGAGATCCAACCAGTCCATCCTATAGGAGACCAGTCCTGAAACTCAGAGAAGCTGAAACTCCAATACTTTGGCCACCTGATGTGAAGAGCTGATTCATTTGAAAAGACCTTGATGCTGGAAAAGATTGAGGGCAGAAGGAGAAGGGGATGACAGCGGATGAGATGGTTGGATGGCATCACTGTCTCATTGAACATGGGGTCTGGGTGGACTCTGGGAGTTGGTGATGGACAGGGAGGCCTGACGTGCTGCTGTTCATGCGGTCGCAATAAGTCGGACACAACTGAGTGACTGAACTGAACTGAACATACTCTTATCTGTGTATACTTGCTTGTAAGTTCAGAATTCTTTTACTTGTCTTATGAAATACACTTTTTCTCAATATGTAGTTACTGATTTTATTGCTAATAGTGCTATTTATGACTTAACGCTTAATTTGTCTCATGTGAAAATAGCCCTAGCAGCAATAGTGACTACATAAAAGAAGAAAATTATACGAGTGATAGAAAAAATGTATGACATAAAATGAAGATCAAATCTTAGAAAGCAGATAATCCCAAGAAGATCTGAGAAAAAAAAATGAAGCAAAAAGAGTCATGAGATCTATAACACTGGGAAATTTTGTGATTAAAGTAAACATATAAACACAGCCTTGAGCCTGAGCTACAAGAATTCTGCATATTCTCATTAAAGTGATGAAAACATCACCCTTGAAATTTAAATGCAAAGAAAAACTCACCTAGGATTCAGTTTAACACAGTAAACCACAAAAATATTAAGATTAAAATGAGCAACAATGTGGCAGAAGTTAGTCTGACTCAATTTCCCCATTTGGTGCTATCAGAAAATGCCATGCTAAGAGGAAATTTATGAGATCATAATTTTGTATTCAGTCAAGCTTTCAATCATATGTGAAGAAAGTCTGAGATTTGCAAAACAGAGCTGTTTTTTAAAACTTGCTTTCTTCAAGAGTAACTCCTTTTTTTCCTCATGTCCTCCTTAGTTATTTGATTTTTTTTTAAAGTGATGAGAAGTGCATTCAGAATATTAAAAGAGAGAGATTACTAAAGAAAGATTTCCATGCAAGATATATAAATAATATTAGGAGACTAGCAGGTCTTGGGAGGACTAGTTGCCCAGTCCTCTGCTTTAGATTAAATTCTCATGCAGTTGGCTCTCTCCTTAGGAAGAGAAAGGCACTGTTGTTTACAACAATATTCTGTGGACAGTGCCTATCAACTGTGTCCAATGGGGAGGTTGTCCTAGGCCCCATTTATAATCCAAATGGCTGACTCTGATTATTTCTGAACTCATAGATACATTTTCAGTGGGGCACAAAGCCAGGACCCCTCTACTACTGAGCAGATATATCACAAAATAGCAAGAAGCATAAATTTGCTCTTTGGAAGGCTTCCTCAGGGCTTTGTAATGTCCTTGCTCCAGAGTCACGTGGTGTCAAGAGGGAGAGTTTATCAATTCCTGTCTTCTCACGTTAAGGAACAATAGCACCATGTAAATGCCCAGAGGCCCCTCAGCTTGCAAACAGAAGTTTTTAATGCTTTCTGAAATTGCCATTTATATAAACTTCTATTAAAAGAGCACAAGATATCATTCAGCTAAGAGTTAAGTCATACTATAACAAAAAGAGTGGGAAATTATTTATATAAAAATTAGTGGGTAAATGAAACCAGTAAAGTAATAAATCATTTTCTTGATAAGTAAAGAATTTTCTTATAAATTGATTTAGTAGAGTAGTTATATCTTTAAAAGACATAAAAGTGGGGCATTATTTATATAAAAATTAGGGAATAAATGAAACCAGCAAAGTAATAAATCATATTCTTGATAAATGAAGAATTTGCTTAAGAATTGATTGAGTAGAGCAGTAATATCTTAAAAAGACATAACAGTGGGAAATTATTTATACAAAAAATTAGGGAATAAATGAAACAGGCAAAGTAATAAATCATATTCTTGATAAATGAAGAATTTGCTTGTGAATTGATTTAGTAAAGTAGCAATATCATAAAAAGACATAAGAGTGGGAAATTATTTATACAAAAATTAGGGAATAAATGAAACCAGTAAAGCAATAAATCATATTCTTGAAAAGTGAAGAATTTTCTTACAAACTGATTTAATAGAGTAATACTAAAACATAGTAAATATTGTCTCATTACTAATAAAAACTTCAATTTAAAAAGGCTGCTGAGTCATTTTTTTATCTAGTGACATAGAAAATATTAAAAAAATAAGAATACTTGCTGCCAAGAAGGGAGTTGTGACAGATACAGTGCAGATGGATATATCACCCAGCAACCCAACAAATTCACAAAAATTTACTTGCTGGTGAATAAGAGGCCTCTTGGGAGATAATTCAAGCTTGTTTGCTCTGTCTGACACATGGACCAGAAAGGCCAAGGAGAAATTTATGTGCAGGGTACTCAGAGCCACTCTGTGAGTGAAAAAACTCAGTGAGTTGAGTCAGAACCTGTGATAAGGTGGCTGCTAGCACTACAGATCCATACTCTCAGACAAGGCTGGAGGAGAAACTGATAGATGCGAAACTTTTCAAACCACTAAGGATTAAGCAAGCCTCAGGAGACCCCTCTTTTACCCACTCATTCAACCAAATAAGCATGGTCCACTTTCCTTTATCTACTGTGCATTTTTGACAATTTGAAGGATTTAAAATACTAGGAGGCTCAGAGGTTAAAGCATCTGCCTGCAAGGCGGGAAACCCGGGTTCAATCCCTGGGTCGGGAAGATCCCCTGGGGAAGGCAATGGCAACCCACTCCAGTAATCTTGCCTGGAGAATCCCATGGACGGAGGAGCCTGGTAGGTTACAGTCCACGGGGTCGCAAAGAGTCGGATACAACTGGGAAGCCCAGGCATTTAGTTTACCTGGTAGCATTTGCTAAACATCCAAGGGACATTTGTAAGTACTTCAGTTTAGTTCAGTTGCCCAGTCGTGTCCCTCTCTTTGCAACTCTATGGACTGCAGCATGCTGGGTTTCCTGTCCATCACCAACCCCTGGAGCCTACTCAAACTCATGTCCATCGAGTGGGTGATGCCTCCAACCATCTCATCCTCTGTCATCCCCTTCTCCTCCAGCCTTCAGTCCTTCTCAGCATCAAAGTCTTTTCCAGTGAGTCAGTTCTTTGCATCAGGTGGCCAAAATATTGGAACTTCAGCTTCAGCATCAGTCATTCCAAAGAATATTCAGGACTGATTTCCTTTAGGATGGACTGGTTGGATCTCCTTGCAGTCCAAGGGACTCTCAAGAGTCTTCTCCAACACCACAGTTCAAAAGCATCAGCTCTTCGACACTCAGCTTTCTTTATGGTAGCATTTTCTGGACATCCGAGGGGCTTCAGTGAGTACTTCAGTCATAGCAGACACCCTCTTTCAACAACACAATAGATGACTCCACACATGGATATCACCAGATGGTCTGTAAGTACTTGTAACTGGGATATTGTGAAGTCAGGATTTTATCTCTACCCAAAGATAATGAAACTTGAGGAAAAAGTGGTTCATGTTTGTAAAAATATTTACAAAGTGTGAGGAAAATACAGAAAAATAATACAAAATGAAATATTAACAATGGTAACTTTGGGATTGTAGGTAGAATTATTGGTGTCTTTAATTTGTGCTTCTTTACATTTTAAAACTTAAAGGAAAGTATGATTATTAGATAATGAAACTGTGATGTCTTTTTAAAATTGGGGCTTTTTGAGCTAGAGACATTGAATGATTTATAGAAACAGTGGGGAGTCTATATAATGTAGTGGCTATTTGGAGGTTCTGAGTTCACATCACAGAACCATCACTTACTGTCCATTTAACCATAAACAACTTAAAAGTTGGACCTCTGTTTCCTTACTTGTAAAATAGGGGTGATTGTAGTGTCTACCACATAGGTATGTTAATTTTCTCCTCTAGCTTCTTGATTTTGGTTATCTTGTGTATGAAAAATTATTGGATGAGTTAATTGATATAAAACAGTGGGAAAAGTCTTTGTCATACAAGCTATCAAAAGAGAAATTAAATAATGTCTTTGGGGAAACAACTGAAATTAAAAGCCTCTTCACCCAAACTATGTGTTTTGGGGGTTATCATTTTATATATATTTTTTTCCTCTTTGTTTTGACCTCAGTTCAGCAAAGACAGGCAGGAATAGCATTAAACTTTATTATCGGGAATCTAATTTCTAGACCTGACTTGATTATGTACTATCTGTGTGACCTTGAGAAATTCTTCATCTGTAAAATGAGGGCTAGTTTGATTCATTATTTCTCTAAAAATCTAGCCATAATTGTTTTAAAAGGTTGCCAGTAATTATCAATTATCCCATCTTCTTTATTTAGAGCTAAAAAGAGGTGATGAGTTAAAAATAAAGGCACTGTGAGAAATGTGATTTTAATGTTAGAATATAATCTACCTTTAATTGATGAGTTCAATAGAAGATGAATGCAGTCCATCTGTGGCCTTTATTTCTCTGTGTTTGGTTCATTCTATTTCTGAAGAAGAAAGAACTTGCTGGCAGAAAAGTGGAGACTTTGCAGCTGATTTCAGAGTTTCTTCTGGATTCCAGCTATTCACATCTTTTTCTACAGCCTTCAATTCACCTAAATATTTCATTTGAAATGATGTAAGTTTGCTTTACATATATCTATATAGATATTTATATATAATATTTATAAATACATATTTATGTTATATTTATAATATGTATAAATATAGATATATATATATATATACATATATTATAACTTGATAAGGAGAAATCCATGCCATTGAAAAATTCAAACTTAATGAACACAAAATTAATAAAAATCATATGCTGCCCATGATCACATCCCATTTACTTTCAAGGTTTAACAAAAACTGACTTTATATCTTTAGTTTTTTCATTCTCTGTAGAACACAATTTGTCAGTTCACTTTACTTCATTTCCATACCACCAAGTAAATGTGTCTGAGTGTAGAGATGGAGCACCAAGCAGTGAAGAGGATATGGACCAGGAGTCTGGGGTCCATGACCAGCCCCAACACTGTTTCCAGCTATATAGTTCTGAGCATGATATCACTTAGCAAAGTCTTAGTTGACATCTTGACAAACTGGACATCTGTGAATCACTGAGTACATCATCACTAAGTCCTCTGTGTTGAATAACATTTGAGGAATTTGGGGGATGAGATTGCACTCTTGACCCAGGTTGACTAAGCATAGAGAAGACACCTGAAGTTCTCTTTGAATATTCTTTGCC
This sequence comes from Nanger dama, assembly GCA_917880005.1. Taxonomy (NCBI): domain Eukaryota; kingdom Metazoa; phylum Chordata; class Mammalia; order Artiodactyla; family Bovidae; genus Nanger; species Nanger dama. Next base: position 17,990,745 of record CAKJTW010000001.1, read on the forward strand.
CAGTTAAGCTTATTTCTCCAGACCAGAGCAAACCAGGTTATAGGTGAAGAAATAAGATCCCAGAGAGGTTAAGTATCGTTTATGCAGGCAGAAGAGTGGGTGATTCCTCGAACTGTGACAATGCCATTCAGAGGTCTGGAGGTTAAAGACGTATTCACCCAAGAACACTGCCGTATTCTTGGTCTGCATCTGAGAAACTTGCAGATACGAGCCACGCTTTTTCAACACCAGCAAACATTTACACAGTTCAGGTCAGTTGCTCAGTCGTTTCGGACTCTTTGCGACCCCATGAATCACGGCATGCCAGGCCTCCCTGTCCATCACCAACTCCCGGAGTTCACTCAGGTTCACGTCCATTACACGAGGCCAGTTTAAATAAATACTTCTCAGCCATGAGCATTCATAAGAAGAATTCAGAAGAATCACCCAGAGAGCTGATAAAACACAGAATCCTGGGTAATCATCCAGAGATTCTGATTTTGTGATCTGGAGTGGGGCCAAGGATTTACATTTCCTGGGTTGGGAAGATCCCATGGAGGAGGGCACAGCACTCCACTCCAGTATTCTTGCCAGGAGAATCTGGTGGGAGACAGACACGACTAAAGTGACTTAGCACACACACACCTTTGAAAAGCAGAGTTTAAAATACATATTACAGGGAAACCAAAAAGAGCAAAGGTAAAAGTAAAAATTTATGCCATGTGATTGTAAATCAAATTACTCTCTTTGTGGTTACACCCATAAGAGAGTAATTTTCTTCCCCTACAACCCAACCCAAATACAAATGAGACAAGACAGGAGCAAATCTACCATATTTTTACTAGTATGAAAAAATAAAGGAAATGGATCCTTTGGTGGGAGAAAAACACTAGAAAGTGATTCTGCCTGCTCTCCTTATGTCCTTTGGTCTGAATTATTTATAATTCTCTGTTAAAGGAGATGAGTTTAATACTGCCACAATTATCACCCCTGCTTGAAAATGGAGATGTTAGTTTGAGCAAATAAAAATTAAATAGATATGTCATAAATGCATTAATCTCTTAGAAAGTACTTTCAATGTAAAGCAACTTGCCTTATTTTATAAGAAAGAGGTATGTTGTTCTATTTGGGTGCTTTCAATTAAACAGTTTTCAATTAAAAAGAAAAGTCTTTTCATTCAAAGGACTTTCTGCTTAGGGAGAGTGACATTGAATTATTACAGACAAATGGAGTAGTGATTACTTGCTGCTGCTGCTAAGTCGCTTCAGCCGTGTCCGACTCTGTGCGATCTCATAGACGGCAGCCCACCAGGCTCCCCCATCCCTGGGATTTTCCAGGCAAGAACACTGGAGTGGGTTGCCATTTCCTTCTCCAATGCATGAAAGTGAAAAGTGAAAGTGAAGTCGTTCAGTCGTGCCTGACTCTTAGCGACCCCATGGACTGCAGCCTACCAGGCTCCTCTGTTCATGGGATTTTCCAGGCAAGGGTACTGGAGTGGGGTGCCATTGCCTTCTCCAAGTGATTACTTACTCTCACCTAATAGTTGGGGAGAGATGGAAAGCATACATGTTCATATGCTTGATGAGGCTATAGAAGATTGGTTTAATTTTCAGTTATATCACATTTGTCTTGGCTAAAACCCAAACTCAGAAACTTAGGCATTGCTTCTAACTCAATGTCCTATGGTTCCTTGATTTAGAAACTGTTTGGTCATCAGAGACATGTAACGTTGGTAACTGGAAAACACCAAATGAATTAAAGTTCATCATGGAAACATTCGAGAAAAGAAAAAGGGGGCTGATCAAATTTTCCTGTAAACATGTTATTGTCAGCACAGTCTAAAGTTTTTTCCAGCAGGAGAATCATTTTATGGAATTCTTCTAGTGATAGGGCCATGGCTATTTGGGATTGCTGCTGTGGTCCAGTGGTAGGGAATCCACCTGCCAACACAGGAGACACGTGAGATGTGGATTCGATCCCTGGGTCAGGAAGAGCCCCTGGAGGAGGAAATGGCATTGCACTCCAGTATACTTGCCTGGAGAATTCCATGGACAGAAAAGCCTGGTGGGCTACAATCCATGGGGTCACTGAGCAACTGAGCACAAACCACAGAGCTATGACTTTTCAATTTATAGAGGATGGCTCCCTGGGAAATGTCACCTAAGCTATGTAAATGTCTGAGTATAAATGGAGAGAGTGGGACTTCCTGGGAAAGGATTAAGAGTCCACCTTGCAAAGTAAGGGATGCAGGTTCCAACCCTGGTCCGGGAATTAAGATCCTCCATGCCATGGAGCAATTAAGCCTGTGGGCTACAACCACTGGACCCACGGGCCACAACTAGAGAGTATGTGCACCACAATGAAAGATCTCACATCAGTAGAAGATCCTGCATGATGCAAAGAAGAGCTGACACAGCCAAAATAATAAATAAATAACTTTAAAAAAATAGATAAATGGAGACACTGTATGACCTTTTAAATGGCTTCTCTGTGGAAGTGATAGGACAACAAACATTGCTTAGCGAGGTTTATGCTAATCTTCAAGTAGAGTAGAAAGAAAGGACCCGGGAGCTGCAATAGCGACCTTGATTTCTCCCTGACCTACCTGTGCTCCTTAATGATTATGCCCTGAAAATAATTAGTAATTCTTGATTCTCAGCAGGGCTTCTAATTAGTGGATATCTGAATGAACTGTCCAGTCCTTTCAGTTAGATCAGATTGGCACTGTGGCAGAGTTGTCTTTTGGACCCATCAATCAAAATGACAGACAATTTTGGTAACAAAAAATGATGAGATGTGTTATGGACTCAATGTTTGTGTCTCCTCTCCCCCTCAAAAAAAAGTATGTATTTTGGGGGCTCCAAAATCACTGCAGTTGGTGTCTGCAGCCATGAAATTAAAAGACGCTTACTCCTTGAAAGAAAAGTTATGACCAAACTAGATAGCATATTCAAAAGCAGAGACATTAGTTTGCCAACTAAGGTTTGTCTAGTCAAAGCTATGGTTTTTCCAGTAGACATGTATGGATGTGAGAGCTGAACTGTGAAGAAGGCAGAGCGCCAAAGAATTGATGCTTTTGAACTGTGGTGTTGGAGAAGACTCTTGAGAGTCCCTGGGACTGCAAGCAGATCCAACCAGTCCCTTCTGAAGGAGATCAGCCCTGGGATTTCTTTGGAAGGATTGATGCTAAAGCTGAAACTCCAGTACTCTGGCCACCTCATGCGAAGAGTTGACTCACTGGAAAAGATTTTGATGCTGGGAGGGATTGGGGGCAGGAGGAGCAGGAGACGACAGAGGATGTGATGGCTGGATGACATCACTGACTGGACGTGAGTCTGAGTGAACTTTAGGAGTTGGTGATGGACAGGGAGGCTTGGCATGCAGCGATTCATGGGGTCGCAAAGAGTCGGACACGACTGAGTGACTGAACTGAACTGAACTGAGCCCTTAATGTAGTAGTATTAGGATATGGGGCATCTGAAAATAAATTAAGATGAGGTTGTGAGGGAGATGCTCCCATAATGGGGGCAACCTTATAAGAAGCAACTACAGCTTTCTCCATCATATGAGGACACAGAAAAAATGTATTCACCAGGAAGAGGCCCTTGCCAAGAATGAAATCTTCTAGCCCCTTGATCTTGGATTTCCCAACCCCTACGTGGTGGATCAGTGGTAAAGAATCTTCCTGCAATGCAGGAAACCAGGGTTCAATCCCTGGGTTGGGAAGATCCTCTGGACGTGGGCATGGCAATCCACTTCAATACTCTTGCCTGAAGAATTCCATGGACAGATGAGCCTGGTGGGCTACAGTCCATAGGGTTTCACAGAGTCAGACAGGACTGAAGTGATTAAGCAGTACAGTGAAGGATAAATGTCTATTGTTTAAGCCTCCCAGGCTGGCTATTTTGTTACATAGCCCAAGTGGACTGAGACAGGACATCAAAACATGATGATAACTAGCTGTCAGGATAGCTGTCTACCCATCCCTGGATTGAAATAGAAAACACCTTGGGGCAGACTACAGGAGAAAAATCTTTCTCATGAGATTTGGAGAAAATAGAGAGTGGCAGACAGAAAAGAATTTGGCAAAAATTTTATTCATAACCCCCTTTAAAGGACTTCCCTGGTGGCTCAGACAGTAAAGTGTCTGCCTACAATGCAGGAGACCTGGGTTCAATCTCTGGGTCAGGCAGATCTCTTGGAGAAGGAAATGGCAACCCACTCCAGTATCTTACCTGGAAAATCTCATGGATGGAGGAGTCTGGTAGGCTACAGTCACAAAGAGCTGGACACTACTGAGGGACTTCACTTTGCTTTCCTTTCCCCTTTAAAGCACGTCTTCTAAGAGATGTGGCAATTAGGGGAAAAAAAAAAAAAAAGCAGTAAGATCATTTCCCCCTGTTATTGAGAAGCCTAGTAATTTGGGGGCAACCTGGAAAGATGTTATATTCACTTACTCACTTACCATGTGAAGCCAACTGATGGATCAAATTCTAAACAGGTAGTAGGAGGCCAAGACTAGATGGCTGCAGAATTCCAAGTGTATTCTGTAAAAATGAGGCCACTTGTGTGAGGCCACTTCTGCCAGCAGAAAGCTGGCAAATCACAACTGGTACAACGTAATGATGGATACTGGAGAATAGGGAAAAAAAAAAAGTGTGTTCAATGACTGATTTCCAAATGGCTGAGAACTTTTGTGAGCAGATATCTCCAGATGGTATGACAGTTGACCTCCTACATTTGATGAAGGTAAGAGACTGACCAATTTACTCTGAAAAAGGTAACTGATAGATCTTCTTTTCAACCCATGAATTAAATACTCTTTCTGAAGTGATAAGCTCGGCCTGTGTGTATTGGGAAAATGTAATTAAAAATAAAATCTCCTGTTAAACCAAAAAATCTCTCCAGTGATAGAAGAGAAAGTAAACTATTTTATTATTAAATAAGCATTAAACCAGAACATGATATGTGTTACGGGCAATTCACTACAGAGATTTCAAAGACAGAGGTAAATCTCACTCTCTCATATAGCCAAGCAGATACAACTTATTTTAGACACATTCACAAGATGAAGATACCTAGTCCTCAAGTAAGAGGACTTGACACCATTTGTTACACATAGTTCGTCATATATCACTTGGTAATTAGGGTGGCCATCTGGGTTAGGGTTTGCTAATTGACTTTATCCAAAATAAATAAATGAAAGTGAAAGTCGTTCAGCCATGTCCAACTCTTTGCGACCCCATGGACTGTAGCCTGCCAGGCTCTTCTGTCCATGGAATTCTCTAGGCAGTTCTACTGGAGTGGGAAGCTGTTCCCTTCTCCAGGGTATCTTCCCAACCCAGGAATCAAACCAGGGTCTCCTGCATTGCAGGCAGATTCTTTACCAGCTGAACCACCAGGGAAGCCCTAAAATGAATAAGTATAATTTTTATATTTTTATGACAAACTTTCAGATTTGGACTCTTACCCTCCCACAGAAAAATCAATCAGGTTTTTTTTTTTTTTTTTAATTAGGAAATGTCAAAGCTGAGGGAGAGCATGTAGTCAATTTTAGTTGCTCAAAAGCCTCTTGAGAGTGTATAGATAAATTGGAGGTTCTGGAGAACTGTATAATTAATTGTTATCAGGTTTTGTTTACTCTGCAAAAAGTGTGCTGTTTTGCACTGTTCACTATTCTGTACCAATTCCAAATATTGTCTTAGTTGTTTGCTTGTTTTGTTTTGATAGCTGGCCATTTTTATCTACAAGATGGGCTGACTCTTAAGATTATCACGTTTGGTGGACCACAGCTGACAGCAGACGTCCTAAATATTTTACCTCACTGGCACTATTCCCACTTGTCTAGTGAGATTTAGGCTCCTGCAAAGCAAAGTGTTGTATCAGAGGCAAAATATCCCTTTTGTTCTCTAGTTTCTGCCACTACTGGCAAATCATCTGCATTTTTATTGATTATACATCTCTTGGGTGAGACAAATTCCTCTACTGTTCTTTTTTTCTCTAATAATGAGAAAATCATGCTAGAAGAATTGTGAAACCCTTGAGGAATCCTTTGATGTAAGTATCAGACACAATAAGTAAAGGCAAACAAGAATTTAGACTCATCTGCTAGAGGAAGAGAAAGAAAAATAGAGAGAGAGAATAGATAAAGAAAATGCAGAACATAGGTCAATCCCAGAGATGTAATTTCGCAGATAAATGTACTAAAGTCAGAAATCAGAACAGTTGCAGGGTTAGGAGCTACAGGGATTAATGGCTAAACTCTTGGCAAATCTATAAAATGACCATGTTTATCACATTTACCTCTTTCATTACTGGCACTATGGGAGTGTTAAGGGGGATTAGTCCCTTGCCATAAACTGTGTCCCCCAAATTCATGAGGGTTGAAATCTAACTCTCATATGATGATATTTGGAGGTGGGGCCCTTTGGGAGGGGTTTAGGGCATGAGAGTGGAGTCCCCAACAGTGGGATTAGGACTCTTATAAGAGATGCTCAACTAGCCCTTATTTCTACTGCTTTGTGAAGTAACAGCAAAAGACCACTGTCTGCAATCCAGGAAGTGGGTTCTTACCAGACACCTAATCTGATAAGACACCAAGCCCCCTTGAGCTTGGACTTCCTAGCCTCCAGAACTGTGAGGAATAAGTTTCTGTTATTTGTAGGATACCTAGTCTATGATAATCTGCTATAGCACCCTGAATGGGCTAAAACATCCTTTTAAAAATGATTCCTTATTTTTCTAATTATGTTATAACTGATTTTATCCCTTTTAACTGAGCGCTTGACAAAAGATATTATTTTACACAGGGCCATGGATTACCTCTCTGGCAAATTTATTACTGATTCTGTTGTGCTCAGTTGTGTCCAACTCTTTGTGACCCCATAAACTGTAGCCCACCAGGCTCCTCCATCCATGGGAGTCTCTAGGCAAGAATACTGGAGTGGGTAGCCATTCCCTTCTCCAGATCTTCCCAGCCCAGGGATCCCACTTGAATCTCCTGAAGCTCCTACATTAGTAGGCAGATTCTTTACCATGGAGCCACCTGGGGAACCTTTGATTCTATTATCTTGAATTAAACCAGCATCATGATTTCACAGGTGGCTCCGTGGTAAAGAATCTGCCTGCCAAGCAGGAGATACCACATTGATCCCTGGGTTGGGAAGATCCGCTGGAGAAGGAAAAGGCAACCTACTCAGTATTCTTGTCTGGGAAATCCCATGGATACAGAGGCCTGGAAAAGAGTCAGACTCAAAGTGAAGCCGCTCACTTCACTTTGTGTGAGCGAAAAGAGTTGTGTCCAACTCTTTCAGTGTCTCAAAAGACACCATAGAGTCTACCATAGACTGTAGCCTGCCACACTCCTCCGTCCATGGGATTTTCCAGGCAAGAATACTGGAGTGGGTTGCCATTTCTTTCTTCAGGGGATCTTCCCAACCCAGGGATCAAACCCAGATCTCCCCGCATTGTAGGCAGATGCTTTTAACATCTGAGCCACCAGGGAAGTCCCTAAACACCAGCAGGAGCATTATTTCCTAGGGGTCAAAGTGGTGTATCAATTTGTTTCAGCCCAGATTACCTTTCTAGTATAAGACTGCCATTGTTTCCTACACTCTTTTTTTTTTCCCATAAAGTATCTAGTTCAGGGGTCTTTTCCAAGGTGCTCCACAGGCTCCACAGACATTTCATCTAGAGTATAGTATGCGTGTGTGTGTGCTAAGTCACTTCAGTTGTGTTCGACTCTTTATGACACCATGGACTGTCGTCCACCAGGCTTCTCTGTCCATGAGATTCTCCAAGCAAGAATAATGGAGTGGGTCACCATGCCCTCCTACAGGGGATCTTCCTGACCCAGGGATGGAACCCACGTCTCTTACATCTGCATCGGCAAGCAGGTTCTTTACCACTAGTGCCACTTGGGAAGCCCATGCAGAATATGGCAGTCTTTAATTGTACAGCATGCCTCTCCTCAACAAGAGAATCAGGAGAAAGTGAGAGTACAAGTTCCTAATAAGAGGCTCTGCCTGAATGATGGAGGGAAATGAACAAGTAGAGAGCTGGTCCTAAATACCAAAAACCTGTATTGATCTGAAATCAAACAGAAAGGATAAAGTTCCCAAGAAAATGGCAGAACAAGCAGAAACAGTATCTATCCGAAATGACAAAAGTTATTGACACATGGTTCACTGATTTCCACCAAGATTCCCCTCAACTGAGCCATTTTGCCAAGTGTTTTCATAGAGTTTTGCCCTCTGATACTCGTGTGATTCTCTTGTCCCTGCAATTCTTGGTTCCCCCAGGTCTTGTCTCACAGCCTCTCTCTGCCATCCTGGCATCTCGCAATAAGAACATGACCTCCTTTTTACCTTTCTTTCCTTTATGCACTGTCCAGGCTAGGGGTTGCTTCCTTTCGGTAAACAGTTCTAGCTGAGCCCCTATCAGTGCAGTTTTAAAAATATTATTTTCTTCTTTATATTTCTGTAGCTTGTTCCCAAAACTAAGAAGCTACTATTAAAACTTGAGTAATACTCTGTTCTTGCCATCGGTGGTCTTTTCCCTAATTTGAGTTTGGATAGTCAGCAAGAGAGCTGAGACAAAGGTGTTTAGGATCACAGGGCATTTTGATCTGCCCCTGGGTCCATGTCAATACATTTCAAGAAAGCCTTAATGAAACACTGCTGGAAGATCAATGGGGGTATTCAATTGTCTTCTGAGCACAAGGCTGCTCCTTCTTCAGTTCACCTTTAGCAAAAAGTCTTCAGGTACAGACGTCAGCAACCCTCTTTCAGGTCCCTAAAGTCCTTAGATTATTCACAGTTGTGAGAGGGGAGTGAATAGTCAGCTTCACTTGGCTACTTTATTCCTTGTCGTGTGATCTTCCTTCTGATCCCAGACAAGTTTGCTCCATGAAAGGAGAAGAGTCTGCTGGTTATATAATTCTGTGTAGCTGTTGTTGCATAATTCCACCCTGTAGATAGTGCATACACCCACATGGGGGCAGAAAGCTGAAAACTTGCTGCAGAGTGCTTCTGCAAACATCTGGGGCACACGGGGAAAGAAGTCTTTACATGAAAAATATCTATTAAGGAATCTCCACACTGTTTTCCATAGTGGCTGTACTAGTTTGCATTCCCACCAGCAGTGTAAGAGGGTTCCCTTTTCTCCACATCCTCTCCAGCATTTATTGCTTGTAGACTTTTGGATCGCAGCCATTTTGACTGGTGTGAAATGGTACCTCATTGTGGTCTTGATTTGCATTTCTCTGATAATAAGTGATGTTGAGCATCTTTTCATGTGTTTGTGCAATCCCACTGCTGGGCATACACACTGAGGAAACCAGAATTGAAAGAGACACATGTACCCCAATGTTCACTGCAGCACTGTTTATAATAGCCAGGACATGGAAGCAGCCTAGATGTCCATCAGCAGATGAATGGATAAGAAAGCTGTGGTACATATATACAATGGAGTACTACTCAGCCCTTAAAAAGAATAAATTTGACTCAGTTCTAATGAGATGGATGAAATTGGAGCCGATTATACAGAGTGAAGTAAGCCAGAAAGAAAAACACCAATACAGTATACTGACACATATATATGGAATTTAGAAAGATAGTAATGATGACCCTCTATGTGAGACAACAAAAGAGACACAGAGGTATAGAACGGACTTTTGGACTCTGAGGGAGAGGGAGAGGGTGGGATGATTTGGGAGAATGGCATTGAAACATGTATACTATCTTGTAAGAAATGAAGCGCCAGTCTATGTTCAATACAGGATATAGGATGCATGGGGCTGGTGCACAGGATGATTCAGGGAGATGATACGGGGTGGGAGGTGGGAGGGGGCTTCAGCATTGGGAGATTGTGGACACCTGTGGCTGATTCATGTCAATGTTTGGCAAAACAAATACAGTACTGTAATGTAGAATAAAGTATTAAAAAAAAAAAAGAAAAATATCTATTAGCAAAAAAGCACATGACTATCTGGGAGCCCTGGGTAGCTTATCAGTGGCATCAACTTTTCTGGTGGTCCAAAAAGGAATAAAGAGTTTGTTTTTCTCCTTTTGGGACAGAAATCTCTAGCTCTATCTCTGTCTCTATAGTCAGTTAAGTTCAGTAGCTCAGTCATGTCCAAATCTTTGCGACCCCATGGACTGCAGCACACCAGGCTTCCCTGTCCATCATCAACTCCAAGAGCCTAAAAACTCATGTCCATCGCATTGGTGATGCCATCCAATCATCTTACCCTCTGTCATCCCTTTCTCCTCTCACCTTCAATCTTTCCCAGCACCAGGGTCTTTTCAAATGACTCAGTTATTTCCATCAGGTGGCCAAAGTATTGGAGTTTCAGCTTCAGCACCAGTCCTCGCAACTAATATTCAGGATTGATTTCCTTTATGATAGACTGGTTGGATCTCCTTGCAGTCTAAGGGACTTTCAAGTCATCTCCAACACCACATTTCAAAAGTATCAATTCTTGTGTGCTCAGCTTTCTTTATAGTCCAGCTCTCACATACATACCTGACTACTGGAAAAACCATAACTTTGACTAGAGGGACCTTTGTCGACAAAGTAATGTCTGCTTTTTAAAAATGCTGTCTAGTTTGGTCATAGTTTTTCTTCCCAGGATAAACGTCCTTTAATTTCATGGCGGAAGTCACCATCTGCAGTGATTCTGGAGCCCCCAAAATAAAGTCAGCCACTGTTTCCACTGTTTCCCTATCTATTTGCCATGAAGGGATGGGACCAGATGACATGACCTTAGTTTTCTGAATATTACTTTAAGCAACTTTTTCACTCTCCTCTTTCACTTTCATCAAGAGACTCTTTAGTTCCTCTTCACTTTCTGCCATAAGGGTGGTGTCATCTGCATATGGTGTCATCTGCATATCTGAGATTATTGATATTTCTCACAGCAATCTTGATTATGGCTTGTGCTTTTTCCAGCCTGACATTTCACATGATGTACTCTGCATATAAGTTAAATAAGCAGGGTGATAATATACAGCCTTGATATACTCCTTTCCTGATTTGGAACCAATCTGTTGTTTCACATCCAGTTCTAACTGTTGCTTCCTGACCTGCATACAGATTTCTCAGGAAGCAGGTCAAGTGGTCTGGTATTCCCATTTCTTAAAGGATTTTCACAGTTTGTTGTGATCCACATAGTCAAAGGTTTTTGGCATAGTCCATAAAGCAGAAGTAGATGTTTTTCTGGAATTATCTTGTTCTTTCAACATCCAACAGATGTGGACAATTTGATCTCTGGTTCCTCTGCCTTTTCTAAATCCAGCTTAAACATCTAGAAGTTCGTGATTTATGTACTGTTGAAGCCCAGCTTGGAGAATTTTGAGAATTATTTGCTAATGGGTGAGAGGAATGCAATTGTTCTGTAGTTTGAACATTCCTTGGCATTGCCTTTCTTTGGGATTGGAATGAAAACTAACTTTTTGTAGTCCTGTGGCCACTACTGAGTTTTCCAGATTTGCTCTCATATTGAGTGCAGCATTTTCACAGCATCATCTTTTAGGATTTGAAATAGCTCAACTGGGATTCCATCACCTCCACTAGCTTTGTTCATAGTGATGCTTCCCAAGGCCCACTTGACTTTACATTCCAGGATGTCTGGCTGTAGATGAGTGCTCACACTATCATGGTTATCTGGGTCATGAATATATTTTTTGTATAGTTCTTCTGTGTATAGTGCTACCTCTTAATATCTTCTGCTTCTGTTAGGTCCATATCATTTATGTCCTTTATTGTGCTCGTCTTTGCATGAAATGTTCCCTTGGTATCTCTAATTTTCTTTAAGAGATCTCTAATCTTTCCCATTCTATTGTTTTCCTTTATTTCTTTGCACTGATCACTGACGAAGGCTTTCTTAACCCTCCTGCTATCCTTGGAACTCTGCATTCAGATGGGTATATCTTTCCCTTTCTCCTTGCCTTTCACTTCTCTTCTTTTCATAGCTATTTGTAAGGCCTCATCAGAAAAACCATTTTGCCTTTTTGCATTTCTTTTTTGGGGGATGGTCTTAATCACTGCATCCTGTACAATGTCATGAACCTCTGTCCATAGTTCTTCAGGCACTCTATCAGATCTAATCCCTTGAATCTATTTGTCACTTCCATTGTATAATCTGTCTCTACATCTATATATATAAATTGATTTCTCTCCCATGTTGTCGTTCATCAACTTAATGTTTCATTTGTTTGTCTTTTTCCAAGTAATGACTGCAGCTGCTATTTATCCTGTTGCCTTTCATATGGGGGATGATCTTTTATCAAAGTTCTTAATTATTTCCTGATCAAGTCACTTTGTCATGCCTGCTTCTCTAGCTATAGGATATGTGACTGTATGATGAAAACTCCTGGAGGTGGAATACTCCTGGACTGATACATGAAGGAGACATAGAGCTGGATCAGGAGACCTAGTCCTCCAGCCAAGCAGGGAGTTGTTATGGTTAAAGGAATGATGCTGAAGCTGAAGCTCCATTATTTTGACCACCTGATGTGAATAGCTGACTCATTGGAAAAGACCCTGATACTGGGAAATATTGAAGACAAGAGAAGAGGCCAACAGAGGATGAGATGTTTGGATCGAATCACCAATTCAATGGACATAAACTTGGGCAAACTCCAGGAGATGGTGAGGGACAGGGAAACCTGGCATCTGCAGTCCATGGGGTCATGAAGACTCAGACACAACTTGGCAACTGAACAACAACAACAGGTAACTAAGGTCCCACATGCCAACTAAGCTCACTTACAGTAACTACTAAGCCCATACGTCACAACTAAAGAAGCCAGTGTGTCGCAATGAAAGACCTCACATGATGCAAGGAACATCTCATGTGCTGCAACTAAGACCTGATACAGCCAAATAAGTAAATATTTTAAAAATTAAAATAGAAGAGAACTAGAAGGGAAGCTTAATTATTCAAGGTATCTGATCCTGTTTTTGTGTGGCCCTAAGTTGTTCAGGTCACCTATTCAATTCAAGACCTGTGGGACTCATCCCATTTTCCGTACCAGAATTGTGGAGGAAATGTAATCAGAACTAAAATCTTCTGCCAAACCAGATAACCTCTTCAGAATGGTAGAAAGGAAATAAAAGTTTTATTATAGAAAAAGTATTAAACCAGAATGTTATTGAGTCACAGGTAATTCACTAAAGATGCTGCAAAAACTGGAAGAAATTTCAGCCTTTTATGTAGCTGAGTAGATAAGATCCATGACACAGATGTTCTCAAAATGAACAACGTCTAATCCTCAGGTAGGAGGACTTAACAACACCTCTTGTCACACAGTTCATTATACTCTCTCAGTAACTGGGGTGGCCAACGGGATTAAATAATTATCAATAGTTTTATCTAGTGGAAGTAGCAGCTTTTTGTTCCTTCATGATAGTGCTACAGACCAACGTTCTTGGGCTAGTTCAGTTCAGTCACTCAGTCGTGTCCGACTCTTTGTGACTCCATTGACCACAGCACACCAGGCCTCTCTGTCCATCACCAACTGCTTGAGTTTACTCAAACTCATGCCCATTGAGTCAGTGATGCCATCCAACCATCTCATCCTCTGTGGTCCCCTTCTCCTCCTGCCCTCAATCTTCCCAACATCAGAGTCTTTTCCAATGAGTCAGCTCTTCACATCAGGTGGCCAAAGTACTGGAGTTTCAGCTTCAACATCCATCCTTCCAATGAACACCCAGGACTGATCTCCTTTAGGAAGGACTGATTGGACCTCCTTGCCATTCAAGGGACTCTCAAAAGTCTTATCCAACACCACAGCTCAAAAGTCATCTATTCTTTGCCATTCAGCTTTCTTTATAGTCCAACTCTTACATCCATACATGACTACTTGAAAAACAATATCCTTGACTAGATGAACCTTTGTTGACAAAGTAATGTCTCTACTTTTTAATATGCTGTCTAGGTTGGTCATAACTTTCCTTCCAAGGAGCAAGCGTCTTAATTTCATGGCTACAATCACCATCTGCAGTGATTTTGGAGTCCCAAAAATACAGTCACCACTGTTTCCCCATCTATTTGCCATGAAGTGATGCAACTGGATTCCATGAATTTAGTTTTCTGCATGTTGAGCTTTAAGCCAACTTTTTCAATCTCCTTTTTCACTTTCATCAAGAGGTTCTTTAGTTCCTCTTCACTTTCTGCCATAAGGGTGATGCATTCTGCATATCTGAGGATATTAATATTTCTCCCGACAATTTTGATTCCAGCTTGTGCTTCTTCCAGCCCAGCGTTTCTCATGTTGTACTCTGTATAGAAGTTAAATAAGCAGGGTGATAATATACAGCCTTGACATACTCCTTTTCCTATTTGGAGCCAGTCTGTTGTTTCATGTCCACTTCTAACTGTTCCTTCCTGACTTGCATATAGATTTCTCAAGAGGCAGGTCAGGTGGTCTGGTATTCCCATCTCTTTAAGAATTTTCCACAGTTTATTGTGAGCCACACAGTCAAAGGCTACTTATAGGCAATAAGCCAGAAATAGATGTTTTTCTGGAACTCTCTTGCTTTTCCGATAATCCAACAGATGTTGGCAATTTGATCTCTGGTTCCTCTGCCTTTTCTAAAACCAGCTTGAACATCTGGAAGTTCATGATTCACGTATTGCTGAAGCCTGGCTTGGAGAATTTTGAGCATTACTTTACTAGCGTGTGAAATGAGTGCAATTGTGCTGTAGTTTGAACATTCTTTGGCATTGCCTTTCTTTGGGATTGGAATGAAAACTGACTTTTTCCAGTCCTGTGGCCACTGCTGAGTTTTCCAAATTTGCTAGCATATTGAGTGCAGAACTTTCACAGCATCATCTTTTAGGATTTGAAATAGCTCCACTAGAATTCCATCACCTCCACTAGCTTTGTTTGTAGTGATGCTTTCCAAGGCCAACTTGACTTCATATTCCAGGATGTCTGGCTCTAGGTGAGTGTCACACCATCGTGATTATCTGGGTCATGAAGACCTTTTGTACAGTTCTTCTGTGTATTCTTGCCACCTCTTAATATCTTCTGCTTCTGTTAGGTCCCTATCATTTCTGTTATTTCTTGAGCCCATCTTTGCATGAAATGTTCCCTTGGTATCTTAATTTTCTTGAAGAGATCTCTAGTCTTTCCCATTCTGTCATTTTCCTCTATTTCTTTGCATTGATTGCTGAGGAAGGCTTTTTTATCTCTTCTTGCTATTCTTTGGAACTCTGCATTCAGATGCTTATATCTTTCCTTTTCTCCTTTGCTTTTCACTTCTCTTATTTTCACAGCTATTTGTAAGGCGTCCCCAGGCAGCCATTTTTTTTCCATGGGGATGGTCTTGATTTCCTATACAATGTCCCTTCCACTTATATTTCCTTTCCATATTTTCCATATAATTTTATCTTAATGTAATATTATTACTTTAAAAATTTTTATTGATTACCCTGTCTTATTACTCTGCAATAAAAACCATATATGTTAATAAGAATTATGTGGTGATCATTTTATAATATAGATATCAAATCATTATGTTGTACACCTAAAACTAATAATATTGTTATATAACAATTATACTTCAATAAACTTTTCTAAAATTTATTTAAATTGGAGGCTACTTACTTTACAATATTGTAGTAGTTTTGCCATACACTGACATGAATCAGCCGTGAGTGTACATGCGTTCCCCATCCTGAGTCCCCTCCCACCTCCCTCCCCATCCCATCCCTCAGGATCATCCCAGTGCCCCAGCCCTGAGCACCCTGTCTCATGCAACAAACCTGGACTGGTGGTCTGTTTCACATATGATAATATACATGTTTCAATGCTATTCTCTCAAATCATCCTACCCTTGCCTTCTCTCAGAGTCCAAAAGACTGTTCTATACATCTGTGTCTTTTGCTGTCTCACATATAGCATTATTGTTACCATCTTTCTAAATTCCACATATATGCATTGGTATACTGTATTGGTGTTTTTCTTTCTGGCTTACTTCACTCTGTATAATAGGCTCCAGTTTCATCCACCTCATTAGAACTGATTCAAATGTATTCTTTTTAATGGCTGAGTAATACTCCACTGTGTATATGTACCACAGCTTTCTTATCCATATGTCTGCTGATGGACATCTAGGTTGCTTCCATGTCCTGGCTATTATAAACAGTGCTGCGATGAACATTGGGGTACACGTGTCTCTTTCAATTCTGGTTTCCTTAGTGTGTATGCCCAGCAGAGGGATTGCTGGGTCGTATGGCAGTTCTATTTGCAGTTTTTTAAGGAATCTCCACACTGTTCTCCATAGTGGCTGTACTAGCTTGCATTCCCACCAACAATGTAAGAGGGCTCCCTTTTCTCCACACCCTCTCCAGCATTTATTGCTTGTAAACTTCTGGATCACAGCCATTCTGGCTGGCGTGAGATGGTACCTCATTGTGGTTTTGATTTCCATTTCTCTGATGGATATCTCTGAGTGATATTGAGCATCTTTTCATGTGTTTGTAAGCCATCTGTATGTCTTCTTTGGAGAAATGTCTGTTTAGTTCTTTGGCCCATTTTTTGGATTGGATCATTTATTTTTCTGGAATTGAGCTGCATAAGTTGCTTGTATATTTTTGAGATTAGTTATTTGTCTGTTGCTTCATTTGCTATTATTTTCTCCCATTCAACCTTCAGAATAAACATTTTAAAATTTGTTTTAACTTCCTATACCTGTATGTCTCCTAAGTGCTAAAGTTATTCAAAAGTTATAAAAAATGCTGTAAGAAAGGAGAGTGAGAAGTCTCTTCCCTTGTCTTCCCCAAGGAAAATTAAGCCTCTTTTCATTTGTATTTGCTCTTCCAATTGCAAGAAAACTTAGAGAAGATAAGTTTGTTCTTGTGAAGCTAAAATAATATTCAGAAGGCAATGACTGACCTGCTGGCTCACATGAACTCAAAAAGGTGTCTGCCATTCTGGTAAACGACGGATGTTGCCTACCATCAGTCACTGCAGTTGTTCCTAATGGTGTGCCCTGAGTGGAATTCAGGATGGAAAAAAATAGGATACTGGCATTCAAGAGTTAAAATATGAAGCAAAGGCATAATTTCAGTGAGCCTAGACTTTGCATCTTTCCATGAATAGAAAATTACTAAAATCATTAACTTAAGATGTCTAGGTTTTGTGTGTGTGATCAGCAATTATCTTTCTATGTTAAACCTCATGGTTTTTTAAAAAATTTTGCTTTGTAGACTTAATATAGTCACAACCTAAATGTTGAGAATTATATAATTTTTATTTTTAAATTTTATTTTTACTTTATTCTACTTTACAATACTGTATTGGTTTTGCCATACATTGACATGAATCAGCCACAGGTGTACACGAGCTCCCAATCCTGAAACCCCTTCCCACCTCCCACCCCATTTCATATCTCTGGATCATCCCCGTGCTCCAGCCCTAAGCATCCTGTATCCTGTATCGAACATAGACTGGTACTTCGTTTCTTTCATGATAGTATACATGTTTCAATGCCATTCTCCCAAATCATCCCACCCTCTCCCTCTCCCTCAGAGTCCAAAAGTCCGTTCTATACCTCTGTGTCTCTTTTGTTGTCTCACATAGAGGGTCATCGTTACTATCTTTCTAAATTCCATATATATGTGTCAGTATACTGTATTGGTGTTTTTCCTTCTGGCTTACTTCACTTTGTATAATCGGCTCCAGTTTCATCCATCTCATTAGAACTGAGTCAAATTTATTCTTTTAAGGGCTGTGTATATGTACCACATTGTGTATATGTACCACAGCTTTCTTATCCATTCATCTGCTGATGGACATCTAGGTTGTTTCTATATCCTGGCTATTACAAACAGTGCTGCAATGAACATTGGGGTACATGTGTCTCTTTCAATTCTGGTTTCCTCAGTGTGTATGCCCAGCAGTGGGATTGCTGGGTCATAAGGCAGTTCTATTTGCAATTTTTTAAAGGAATCTCCACACTGATTTCCATAATGACTGTACTAGTTTGCATTCCCACCAACAGTGTAAGAGGGTTCCCTTTTCTCCACATCCTCTCCAGCATTTATTGCTTGTAGACTTTTGGATCGCAGCCATTCTGACTGGTGTGAAATGGTACCTCATTGTGGTCTTGATTTGCATTTCTCTGATAATGAGTGATGTTGAGCATCTTTTCATGTGTTTGTTAGCCATCTGTATGTCTTTTTGGAGAAATGCCTATTTAGTTCTTTGGCCCATTTTTTGATTGGATCGTTTATTTTTCTGGAGTTGAACTGCATAAGTTGCTTGTATGTTTTTGAGATTAGTTGTTTGTCAGTTGCTTCATTTGCTATAGTTTTCTCCCATTCAGAAGGCTGTCTTTTCACCTGACTTATAGTTTCTTTTGTTGTGCAGAAGCTTTTAATTTTAATTAGATCCCATTTGTTTATTCTTGTTTTTATTTCCAGTATACTGGGAGGTGGGTCATAGAGGATCCTGCTGTGATTTATGTAGGAGAGTGGTTTTCCTATGTTATTCTGTGGGAATTTTTAGGACTTCTAGCCCAGGAGACAGCATCTCAAGAAGCCCTGAGAGAACTGTTCTAAGGAGGTGGGGAGAGGAGTCATATTATATAGACGTTTTCAACAAAGAGCAGGTAGTCTGAACATAAAAAGTACTTTTGTGAATTAAAGAAAACCAGATATACCAAGTTAAGTAATTTAGTGTTTTTCTAAAGATACAAGAATCTGGGCTCCCTGAAATCATTCCTTTTGTAAGGCGAATGTGGAGAAAAAAAGGGCGAGCCAGGCAGTCAGGCAAAGAAAAGGGAAATTTATTAGAGGGAAATGAAAGGATGACTGGCCCCTAAGGAGAACCAGCATCTTCCCTTTCTGACAGGGCCTTCCTTATACCCCACTAATGAAAAATTATCTGAAGGGGTGGTTAATGTTTAGCCTGTAGCTGAGTCCTGTGGTTATGTAGCCAGAGGTCTGGAATCTGGTGGTCTTGTAGCCTTGAGAAGGCAGGAGCCAGTTGGAAAACAGAATGTTGTTCGGGCAATTTGGTCAGTCTCAAGGGTCACTGGGATTTTATTATTTGTTTGTGAGGTCAACATAATGAGCCATTTTAATACCTTTTAATTTTCCTAAATTAAAAACAACATCAGAAAGTGAATTAAATAAATAAATATTTTTCTCTCTGGGAGGAAAAAAAAAAACAGTGAGCCCGCATATAGGCCCTGTCACCGTTCATGGGCATCTGAGCCACCTGGAGTCAGTTTCTTGCCCTTTTTTTCACATTCTGAGTCCCTCAGTGCTCACTGTAGGGAGTGGCCACAGCCTAATAACTGCTGGATCACAGGCATTCTTCTCTTCCTGAGTGCTCTTAGGGCTCAGGAATTCACATTTGGAAGGCCAGAATCCCTGATGACTGTGACATCCTTGTTTACTGATGTGGCAGGAAATACTCCATTTCTTAGTTTGTCTGCTTTATTTTTCAGCAAAATGTTTATATCCTGTCTACTCCCTTACCTATTTGGAACATTTATAGTTCTGAGAACATGCACAGTTTTAATGAGCCATGCTAAATGGTAACCTTGGAGTTGTCTTTGAGTCTTCTTTTCAGTAAACATAACATTAAGAATTCCAAAAGAGCAAGCAACGTAGTGATTTAGGGAAAGAAGTAAAAGTGTCAAGTAGATGCAGCTTAGAGGGAGATTGGGGAGATGAGGCAGATGCTTTGGTCAGAGGCTTAAAATTACTGCTCTGATTAAGGAAGTGAATGAGACTTGACCTTTGTTTCCCACTAGTTCCCTTTCCCATCTGACGGTCATTCTCTCAGATAGCTATCTTCTGGAGATTAACAATGGAGTGTATGAGATGACTCACCCTATTGCTTCAGCAATATCTGATACAGTAAAGACTGTAGAAGAACAGCATGTCATGGGTGTATGGAGGAAGAGAGGAAAGTATGTCACTGTAGACTCCAAGGCCTAATTTGTAACCCTAGTATTAGAGTTCAGCAAAATATTATTAACCAACAGGTACAGGTAGAAATCAAATGACTATGCATGGAGACCACTGAGTTCACACTGAAAGGATGCCTGAGACATCTGCTCCTTATAGCCACTTTGAAAGACAATTGCTAGCTTGATTAGTGAATATTTGTGGAAACATTCCCCACTGTGGAAGAATATCAGAGAATCTGAGGCCAGAGAAACTGATCTTGCTGCTGCTGCTAAGTTACCTCAGTCATGTCTGACTCTGTGTGACCCCATAGACAGCAGCCCACCAGGCTCCCTCATCCCCGGGATTCTCCAGGCAAGAACACTGAAGTGGGTTGCCATTTCCTTCTCCAATGCATGCAAGTGAAAACTGAAAGGGAAGTCTTCAGTTGTGTCTGACTCTTAGCAACCCCATGGACTGCAGCCTACCAGGCTCCTCCATCCATGTGATTTACCAGGTCAAAGTACTGGAGTGGGGTGCCATCACCTTCTCCAAAATTGATCTTGGGTAATATCAAAAACACATTTGAATACTGGTAGAAAGACATAGCAAAATTCATTCAATAGAAATGAAATAATCAGCAGCACAGTGGGGAATGGGTAGTTGGGAGGAAGGTGTCTACCAAAAACCTAGCAGGACCCTATAGGGTCTTCCTGGGACAGAACCCTCCTCCATATCCTCTGTGGTAATTCCTCCCTGAAGTACCCAGATAATAGCATCTCATGCATATTTCCAGAGTTTTTAGATGATAAAACCTACCACCAAATGGAAGAAATTGTTACCAAATCCAAGCTGGCTCTGCTTGCTGCATGACAGGCCAATAAATCAAGAGATGAGGGGTTGAGGCAAGAAATATGACTTTATTCAGAAAGGCGGCAGATTATTATCAGGGTCTGGGTGCCAGCTCCTTTTATAGAATCAGAGACAGAGAGGCAGTGAGGAAGTAAAGTAAAAATGCCATTTATCTTGCAAAATATCTCCTTGCTTTGCCCACAGGGGATCAGTTCAGTTCAGTCGCTCAGTTGTGTCCAAATCTTTGCAACCCCATGGACTGCAGCACGCCAGGCCTCCCTGTCCATCACCAACTCCTGGAGTTTCCCCAAACTCATGTCCATTGAGTCAGTGATGCCATCTAACCATCTCATCCTCTGCCGTCCCCTTCTCCTCCTGCCCTCAATCTTTCCCAGCATCAGGGTCTTTTCAAATGAGTCAGCTCTTCACATCAGGTGGCCAATAAACATTCAGGACTGATTTGCTTTAGGATAGACTGGTTGGATCTCCTTGTAGTCCAAGGGACTCTCAAGAGTCTTCTCCAACACCACAGTTCAAAAGCATCAATACTTCGGCATTCAGCTCTCACGTCCATACATGACTACTGTAAAAACCATAGCTTTGACTATATGGATCTTTGTCAGCAAAGTAAAGTCTCTACTTTTTTTAATGGAGGCGAGCGAGTCCAAAATCTTCAGGGTAGGCTGGCAGACTGAAGATCCAGAGAAGAGCTGATATTACAGTCTAAGTTGGAAAACCATCTGCTAGTAAGAATTTGCTGTTTCAGGGGACATGAGTCTTTTGTTCTATTCATGCCTTCAACTAATTGGATAAGACCCAACTATATGCAGGGCAACCACTTTACTCAAAATCCACAAATTTAAATGATAATCTCATCCAAAAAAATACTCTCACAGAAGCATACACCATAATATTTTACCATGTATCCAGTCACTGTGGCTGTGACAAGTTGACACATAACGTTAGCTATCACTTTCTCCGAAGTACCCATCTTATTGTCTTATTTGGATATTTTTGTCTCTCTCTCTCTCTCTCTTTTTTTTTTTACAGATTTCATTTTGTATCTTTACTAATTATTTGATAATCCTCCAAACAAATGTATTTGTTAAGCAAATACTGGAGATCACACATATACAGAAGGAATAGTACCTTCAAGGGAGAAACGTGCAGAGAGTAGCAGTATCAGATGTGTGTGGGCATACTGTTGCTCAGAGAATTCTAAAATAGTGCACAGGGATCCAGTCACACCTGACATCAGATTCGAGGACTCGAGGTGCCAGGAGCCAGCATGAGGAACTCCACTCATGGCAAAGGTCATGAGGAAGGAGGCTTGGCATACGCAAAGACATGATCAAGCCTCAGGAAACTCCCTGTTCCTGAGCATCTACCCCCAAAACCAGAGTCTGTTTTATGCTCTCACCTACACCTCTGACATTATGGGGGCTCTCCCCCATAACCATTTCTCTTGGAGAAGGAATTAACTTGCAGCTCCAAGTCAATAAAAATTCCTGGGCGTGACAAGAGTGTTTCAACTTACGGACTCCTCTGAAGGTCCTCTAGCTTCCCTGATCAGGTTCGTCTGGCCACATGTGATTGTTTACAGCCTCCCAACCATGAGAGGCATGAGATGCTTTAAAACTTTCTAAATACAGACTCTTTTGAGAAGTTACAAAATTATTAGTATAGTATAGTGGGTTGATTAGAAATTATATTGGTGAAGGGTTTTTTCATTTGTCGTGCCAATAATTACTGCTAATTCCCTGCCCTGAGTGTGACAAGGGTGTCTCAGGTCAAACCTCTCTGCTGACAGACTAGCATGTATGACAACCTCTCAACCATAAACAGCACAGAGAGTTTGGAGTATTAGCATAGGGCTTTTCTCATTGTTGAGTCAATGATTGCCGCCAGGCCTCCATATCCTTAGGCACCTGGGAATATATTAATCAATGTATTTGGAATATAGAAAAGGAAATATAGTAGTTTTTGATGTTACCAATACTAGACTTTTTTGAGTTAATGAATTTTCTCTTTTGTTATAGATCACTGAACTTCTTTATAGATCACTGTGTCCTTGCTATGCAAAAATGTAACTTTATCACTATCTTAAGACTAAATAGATCTTAGGGGGAATACTGGTGAAGGGTTTTCATTTGTTGAGCCAATATTTGCTACTAAATTTCTGTATTCCTTGCCCTTATAATGAATGTAACTAGCATATAGGAGAAATAAGTATTAACCTTTAAGATTAATCATGTTAACCTTAGGTTAAGTAAATTCCTTTCCTCGTTGTAACTCACTACACCCGCACCCTATAGGAATGCAATTTTACTTGGAGGGTGGCGCCTGATTTAAGAAAAATCACCCCTGGAAAAATAAGTTTTCTGGTTAACTGACTAGTATCAGAAAGGGCCATAAAATGTCAGCAGGCCTCATGGCCAGAAGATGATGCAAAACCCATAAGACCTTTGTATAATTTTATATGAAGCACCTGATTGTGACAAGGGTCAGGTCTGCTGACCCCCACGTGACTCTGTATTCATCCCTATGTATAACAAAAGGTATATAAACAAACCTGAAAAATAAAGAAATTGGATCAGTTTCTGGAAAGACTGATTCCCCCGTGTCATTTCTTTCATGCTCCCCATTTTCCTGGCTGAATTCCCATCTGGTACGAGGGTACGCACCAAGCCTACTAACTTTGCCGAGGCTTCTAAGATCGGACCGGGGAGGCCTCAATGCCTCCTCTCCTTCGGGAGAATGGAAAGACACCTGTGGCCTACATAGATGGTGATTGGTATTCCATGTACACCAAGTTATTCAGCCTCTTTTTCTCCACTAATATTTGCTACTACATTATCCGTTTCTAATCTCTCTCTATATCTGTAATTAAGTTTTTCCTAGGATGCCGACTTGGTCCCCGCTTTTGAATCACCCTGGATCCACTGGGGCTGGACCCCGGCATCGAGGAGAGGCATGCTGTCTTCCATGACTTAGAACTTTAACTACAAGATTAGAGAAGTGAGAGTCCCTGCCCTGTTGTAGCTATGGGTTAGGATCCAGTCCAACTATACCACTTCACGTTCATTGGCTGAGAGGTCACCAACCCCTCTTCCGGTGTAATGAGAAATCCAGGATTTAAGGCTTGCATTCTAAGCTCTATGGTGTGGTGAACCAGTGGTCGGATGTGCCACCTCAATATTCTCCTTCAGTTAATTGCCTAAAGGATTTGGCTGTAGTTGGTTTCCATGGAGCTCTGTTGAAAGCCAGCATCTCTGAGTAGAGAAGATGGACAAATTAACCCTTACCTAACTTAAAAATTATTTTCATCTTTTATGAGATGCACTTTCCCATGGCTAACAGTGAGTGCATTTGTTTTCATAATCTATGATCTGAAAAGTAAAATCGTTTGAAAGTGTTTTACTAAGCCATCTAGATCTTCATTTTTCATAGTTAATATTTTTATATTTGTCTCTACAAGACTCAACCATCCATTTGTCAGGTGAGGTTTGTTGTCTTCAGTTACTTGCTTTGGAAAGCCAGCACCTATCCCTCTGAGGGTTGTCAGATCACTAATAAGTGACATGTACCCTTTTCAGCAGAGTGCCTCAGTCACTTATCACAATGCGTGGCTCTTCCTCTGGGGTCTGGATTGAAACATGTCTTCTGTCTGGTTATGCCTGAGAGATTTTTCCAGTTTCTTGAGTAGGGCTCTATTATTTACTTAGAATGATGTTTTTCACCCCTAGCTGCATATTTAAATCACCTGAGAACTATAAAACTAACAATGTCCCATTATAGACCAATTAAAAGAGAATATCTGTGGTTGGTGATCAGTGTTTCTTTAAAACTTTTCAGGTGAATTCTACTGGGTGGCCGGAGTTGAGAGTTATTGCAGAGTGCTCTGTACTCTTGCCTGGAAAATCCCATGAATGGAGGAGCCTGGAAGGCTGCAGTCCATGGGGTCGTGAAGAGTCGGACACGGAACTGTTTTCTAATTTATCACCTTTATTAATCAGTATTCATCAAGTGCAAATGTATGGACACAATTTTCCTCTTCTGTTAAATAGCAATGGTCCCTCGTGTGCTGCAGCTTTGGGCTTCCTGTTTTTGTATCATCTGAACGTTAGAGCCAAAAAGAACCTTAGAGAAGATCTAGCCTGGTAGTTTCAGAAGTGTTTCCAGAGCTGGGAGTCCTGAGAGAAACCCTTAGGAAGTGTGGAGGAAGAGGGCGTGGGTGCAGAAGAGGCTGAAAGCCTTGTATCCATTCCAATGAGGAAATTTCACATTTTTGGTTTGCTTTATCCTTCAATGGGTTACTTCAGTTGAAAGATTTTTCAATTGAAAAAATAGAAGGAAGGCCACTCATTTTGTCATTTGAAAGATGAAAATCCTAAGGCACAGATGGTAAGCTATGTACTTAAGTTCATTAAATATTCAATAACAAATTCATGAAATTTCTGAGAATGAAAAAAAAAAATCACTTGCAACACTAAGTTAAACCACCTGTTAACTCTACAGTGTGAAATGGGATAAAACTGTCTCATGGTAATTTTGCTGTTAATGTCTATTAATATTGCATGTCACATTGGTGTTTATGCATAGGTGAGTCATCAAATACACAGTGGAAGAAAGTCACAATAAAACCTGTGTGGCTCCAAGCAAAAACAGATAATGCAATTAAGTCAGGGATTAAAAAGACTAAATCATATACAAATACCCAACAGCTCAGCTAATGAACACAAAACAGAGCACATATTGTCATTCCTCCCTTTTATTTCTCCCAGCTGCTTTAAGTACTTATAGACTTATATAGTAATTAGATGTTACTTCATATAGTATTTTTCTTAATTTTTTTGTTGATCTTGATTCTCTTCTTTTTGGAGAGGAGGAAAAAAATAAGACATAGACCTGCACAATAGGGGCAAAGAGATGGCCTTGTCATTTTTCTGTGTTTGCCCCTCTAGTGGTGGAGAACATCATGCAGTATGGCCATTGAGCATCACCCAGAAAAGCCATACTTAAGTATAAACAATGGAAACTTACAACAGTATTAACAGAGGAAGATTTGATATCGCTCCTCCTTGATGCCAGTGATAGCTTTGCTTATATTCACGTTTAGAGAAGAGAGGAAGCAAGGGCTATCTTCTGACATCTAGTATAATTCATTTGAAACCATGGTGTCAAAATACATATGTCAGAAATTGTCATATCATGTTAATTTTACGCAAAGTTTTTGAGCTGCTGCTATAATGTCCTCCACAGTGGTGGCTGCACCATTTTACTTTTTGTATGGTGGTCAAGGGTCACAGTTCAAGGGTCAGAACTCATAGATCAAGGGCCTCTAGTTGCTGCCCTTTCAGACTCTAGGATACCTGTCCCACTCCTGGCCTTTTAAAATGCTTTGCTGAAACACTTTGTGGAGTTCAGAGTTTAGTATCTCCTTGCAGTAAACCTTTCTCTGCTCTGAATTCCAATGTTTTGGGTTCATTTAGTCTCACTGTGCATTGGGCACATGAACTTGTGTTCACTAACCAAAATAGTGTGCTTCACTGGGGGTCAAAATCAGAGGTCGAAAGGCCAGTGATAAAATGTGCTGGGTCAAGGGTCCAGGATCAAATGTCAAGGATCGAAGGTTGGAAGTCATAGATCAAAAAGCCAAGAGTCATACATCAAGAGTCACAGGACAACAGTCAGATGTCATAGGTCATCATAGGTTGATATATCTGTGCATCATATGGTGCTAGTGGTAAAGAATCCGCCTGCCAGAGCAGGAGACTTAAGAGATGAGGGTTCAGTCCCTGGGTTGGGAATATCCCCTGGAAGAGGGCATGGCGACCCACTCCAGTATTCTTGCCAGAAGAATCCCATGGAAAGAGGAACCTGGAGGGCTACAGTCCATGCGATCACAAAGAGTCAGACACGACTGAAATGACTTAGCACACATGCTGCATTTAAATTTTTAATAGCAAGTTCTTGAAAACCTGATCATTGTCAAAATAAAGTATATCTCCAGTACTGAGCCTTAATAGGCTGTGTGACTGATTGCAGAAAGAAATATTTATATGGAGGCTATGGGTGGAAAATGAGATGCTTCTCAACTGTCACTTGTAGCTGAACTAGCAGTGGTTTGTCCACGGGCCATGCAGGCACAGACCTGGCAAAGTCTCCATCAGTCCTGACAGGCTTTCCTTGCAGCCAGCAGCTGTGGCCATTAGTTACTTCTTTTCACAGATCATTTGGTCTCCCACACAGCCTCCTCCAGGAAGTATGCTTGGGTCTCCCAGGAGAATTGCAGCTGAGGAGAGTGACCAATGGTGGGAGCCAGCTTTGAAGGAAGTGGGGCAGCAGATTGGCTGGGGTGGCGGGACAGGTGGAGGACGTGAAGGATTGGAAATCATCTTCCTGGGTGTCTCTAGGACAGCTCCCCTGGGAACGTCACAGTAAGGGGCTCAGGAGGTCAAGCATATCCAGTGATATGGAAAGGGAGGCACCTGCTTATCTCTACCATCTTCACAAAAGTCTGCCTTGCTTATTTTTACTAAAATGTTTCAAAAATAAAATGTAGAAAAAGGCAAAACAAACAAAATCTGGGCAGGTGACTTTATCTTCAGGTCTCTTCCAGAGCCCTCAGGGTTAGACCCTGCTAGGCTTTACTGGTGAGGGAAACACTGCCACCTGTAGGACACTTTGAGAATGTCAGCAGACCCTGCCCTTGTCTATTACTCATGTCTGACTCCTTGTGACCCAGTGGTCTGTAGCTTGCCAGACTCCTCTGTCCATGTGATTCTCCAGGCAAGAATACTGGAGTGGGTTGTCATGCCCTCTCCAGGGGATCTGCCCCACCCAGGGATCGAGCCCAGGTCTCCTGTACTGCAAACAGATTCTTTACCATCTGAGCTACCAGGGAAGCCCCTACCTTTCAGACCAAGTGCCAAATATTACTGATGGCAATGTGGGCAACTCAGCCACCAGAGTAGGGGTGCACAGGACCCAAGACCTGTGGCTGCCTTTTTCAGTTGCTCCAGGGAGGAATTACTCAACTGGTCAGAATATAGAGATAGTTAGTTACATTGTTTTTAACCTTTAAGAGGACTGTGTGTGTGTTAACTTGCTTCAGTTGCATCTGACTCTTTGTGAGCCCATGGACTGGGGCCTGCCAGGCTCCTCTGTTCATGGAATTCTCCAGGCAAGAATACTGGAATGGGTTGTTATTTCTGTCTCCAGGGGATCTTCCCAACCCAGGGATCAAACTCAGGTCTCTTGCCTTGCAGGAAGATTCCTTACCATCTGAGCCACTTGGGACAAAATTAAAATATTTGCCTCCTGAAATGATCTCTTTGGCCTTACTTATGTTATCTCCATAGAAGTGATAACAATCAAATAGCATTGGCGTAGATGAGAAAAACTCTTTCTTTTTCTAGTTTCACCCTTACCAGCTATGGCACATGGAAAGTGAAAGTGTTAGTTACTCTGTTGTGTCCAAATTTTTGCAACTCCATGGACTATAACATGCCAGGCTCCTCTGTCCATGGAATTCTCTAGTCAAGAGTACTGGAGTGGGTTGCTATTTCCTTCTCCAGGGGATCTTCCCAACCCAGGGATCAAACCTGGGTCTCCTGTAGTGCCAGCGGATTCTTTACCATCTGTGCAACCAGGGATAAATATACTGAAACAAAACAAAACAAAGAATAGGAAGGCCATCTGAGGGAAAAGCCCTCTGTCTTGCGATAGGACTGGGGAGTAGGGCAGGGAGTGTGAGGTGAGAAGAGCTTCTGTAGGAAACTTTCTAGACAGTCGTAATCTAGGGCAGAGTGAGAACTGGTGTATCCATCTTCTATAGTCCATGATGTATTACATCCTATGGAATTCCATCAATTTTATGTTTCTTTCAACAATCTGCAAAACTTTACAAAACAGAAACAGATTCACAGGCCTAGAGAATGAATTTATGGTTACCATAAATAGTAGAGAATTTGGGATGGACATGTACACACTGCTATAGTTAAAATGGATGACCAGCAAGTACCTACTGTATAGCACATGGAACTCTGCTCAATGTTATGTGGCAGCCTGGATAGGAGGGGAGTGTCTGGGGAGGGGGAAAGATACATGTATATGTATGGCTGAGTCGCTCTTCTGTCCACCTGAAATTATCACAACATTGTCAATATGCTTTACTCCAATATAAAATAGAAAGTTTTAAAAAATCTGATTTTATGTTTAAATTTGTATGGTGTTAAAGTATCTTATTTCAACACATTTAAAACTAACATTTAAATTTAAATATTTTAGTTTATATTTCTGTTTCAGCAGTGTATACATAATGTAACTATCATTTAGCTTGCAGGCAAATTCTTCTGTATTTGGAGGTAGTAGAGGATATGAAGTATGATGGGTGGGTTGTCAGGACCTATAAACCTTTCTTTTTCAGGAAAAATATTTGTCACTTCTCTGCAGTCTTCCTTTCTGTATGTTCTGTATTCTTTTGTGGTTCATCCATCAATGTGAGTCTGTTTACCATCTTCTACGTATTTACAAAAATACTTTATATGCTAACTACCATTTCCTGTCCTCAGTAATGTTATACATTTATTTACTTTTGCAAAATATGTTTTGGATTAAAATTTCAATGTTATTATTAGACACAAGGAAGATCATCAGATTTATTCCTTCAAATACTTTAAACACAACATATTTTCAATTTTTAAAAATGTATTATACATCGTTGTTTCATGCTATATGTTACTTTGGCTTCTCAAGCATGAGTGTTAAACAATAGAAAACTAATTGCAAAATTATTTAGTGGTTAAATAATCCAGGATTTACCTCCACTGAAGTGGATGGGGGAATGCTACAGACATAAGGCTATAAAACTGTAAGACATTAATACTCATGTGGTTTGTTAGATTCTCAAGGATAAAAGTTAAAATTCGGGGCTTGAATAGAAGTTCAGCAAGTATCAGTTGACATATGTCACTTTTCATTTTAAATGTTGGGGTAGGTCTGATCAAGAGGCAGCCCAATTACTTCATTCTTCTCTTTCTCTATAATCTTTCTTGGGATGTAGTTTGCAAATTGCTCACCTTCATCAGAAAGCTCCCAGCAAAACACTCTCCTTTGCTGCCTTGTTTTTCTTATATATGCCTCGCAATGGGTTCCACTGACAGCCAGCAATGGCCAGCCAAGCAACTTTGACTTGATCACCTTGAGCCATGATTTCAAGTTTCATCACATCCATTGGGTTTCCCTGGTGGCACAGACAGGAAAGAGCCTGCCTGCATTATTCCAGTATTCTTGCCTGGGAAATCCCATGGACAGAAGAGTCTGGTGGGCTAAAGTCCATGGGGACCCAAAGAGTTGGACATGACAGAGTGACTAACACTTTCACATTTTTCTTTTTTTCATATCCATCAATTGTTTTTTTTATGTGAAATCAGAGTGCTTATAACCACCTGTGGTTCTATGACATTTATTTAACCTAACCTTAGAAAAATTAAACTTTTCATTCTATGGGAAATTTAATTCTCTTTCTCCATCTTTCACAGCAATGAATATTAGGACAGTGAAGAAACCATCCCAGAGAGGACAGGCACAGAGAAGTTTGCATTTCTCTGATTTTATCAGATTCTGTTCTGAAATTAGCTGTTAGGCATAATTTAATTCAATATGAAAGGTGTGTGTGTGTGTGAGAGAGAGAGAGGTGTGTCGGTAGAAAGGATTGCTGCTTAGTCATTAAGTCGTGTCCAGCTCTTTGCAACCTCATGGACTGTAGACTCCTCTGTCAATGGGATTCTCCAGGCAAGAATACTGGAGTAGGTTGCCATTTTCTTCTCCAGGGGATCTTGCTGGATCAAGGATCAAACCCACATGGGAGGTGGGTTCTTTACCACTGAACCACCAGGGAAGTCTGTGTTAGAAAGACTAGTTGCTTTTAATCAGAATGCTAGCAGTCTGGGAAAATGAAAAAAAAAAACAAGACCTATGAAGATTCTGCTTGGCCATGAAGCCTTTTAAAGAGACACAAGTAAGTAATCTCAGTTAATCATTGAGACAGGCTCAGAGTAGTAACCTCCCCTACTGCATGCAGACTTGTGGGCAGGCTTGTCGATGTCTTGTCATTTTTCTATCAGTTCAGTTCAGTCGCTCAGTCGTGTCCGACACTTTGAGACCCCATGAATCGCAGCACGCCAGGCCTCCCTGTCCATCACCATCTCCCGGAGTTCACTCACACGCACGTCCATCGAGTCCATGATGCCATCCAGCCATCTCATCCTCTGTCGTCCCCTTCTCCTCCTGCCCCCAATTCCTCCCAGCATCAGAGTCTTTTCCAATGAATCATCTCTTCGCATGAGGTGGCCAAAGTATTGGAGTTTCTGCTTTAGCATCATTCCTTCCAAAGAACACCCAGGGCTGATCTCCTTCAGAATGGACTGGTTTAGCTGCTATCTTATTCATACAGATTGTTCTAGATATTACTGAAAGACAGGCTAGGGAAGAGATCTAGTCATCTGTTAATTACTTATTCATCAACTCTGTTTCTTTGACCAGAAGAAGCAACAGGTCAGGGAAGATATTGGGTGATCAAAAGATCTGAAACGTGTGCTAGAGCTAGATAAGTACAGCACAGGTTGGGGGCAGGGTGTGGCGAGTATCTAAGGTTAGTGACAAGGCAGAAAAGCACCTCCTGCAGAAAGCTCTTTCCTGCCAAAACCTGTTTACATAATGACAGCAGGAGCCTGTTGGCTCAGTGGTAAAGAATCCGCCTGCCAATGAAGGAGACATGGGTTCAATCCCTGGGTCGGGAATATCCCCTGGAGGAGGAAAGGGCAACCCACACCAGTATTCTTGCCTGGGAAATCCCATAGACAAGGAGCCTGGTGGGCTATAGTCCTAGGGATTACCAAAGAGTTGGACAGAGTTAGCAACTAAACAACAACAAATAACAATACCAAATGCCCCTGCTTTCCTCACAAGGCCACATGGGGTTCTATGAAAGTGTATCTCTTTCCTTTTTAATCTAATGCGTAATGCCTTCCAGGCTTCCCTGGCAGCTCAACTGGTAAAGAATCTGCCTGTGATGTAGGAGATCCTGGTTGGACTCCTGGGTTGGGAAGATCCCCTGGAGAAAGGATAGGCTACCCACTCCAGAATTCTTGAACTTCCCTGGGGGCTCAGATGGTAAAGAATCCACCTGCAATTCAGGAGACCTGAGTTCCGTCCCTGGGTTGGGAAGATCCCCTGGAAAAGGGAAAGGCTACCCACTTCAGTATTCTTGCCTGGAGAATTTCATGGACAGAGGAGCCTGGCAGGCTACAGTCCATGGGGCTGCAAAGAGTCGGACACGACTGAGCAACTAAGCATAGCATATGGTGTCTTCCACAAAAGAATGAATTCAATTCATTTCTTCCACAAACCACAATATGCCAAAACACATTTGTTACTTTAATCCTCATTGACCAATGGATTTCTCTTATAAATTATTTGCCCTGATCACTCTTTCATGTATTTAAAATAATAAAGCATTTTCTAAAAATATTCCAAACCATGGGAAGATACTTGGGTTAGTTTGTCAAAAGAACAGTTTAAATATTTTATTTTTTTTTCTCCCACTGCTTATCAGTTTCCAAATATTATTGATTTTTCTGTCAGCCTTTGACTATTTCTCTCTGTTTTAATAACAGCCCCCAACTAAAACAATTTAGGAAAGGCTTTTTCCTGATTTGAGCCTTTGTCCTTTACTGTTACTTTCACTAGTCTGAAAAAAATCTTCATCTTCTAATCACATCATCCACGGTATTCATCATATCACCCTGTTAACTACCAAATAAATTTCCTTTCATTTGGCAGATGAAATTTAAGTCTCAGCAGAAATATCTGAGTTCCTGATCTCCAACAGGAGAAAGGTCCCAAAAAGGACGATGGGAATATGTTGTAAGTAACGTAGAAGATAAATTCCTTGGTAGTAATGATTCAAAAGCTAAGTGAAGAAAGTGTTTTCAGAAGGAAGGAAAGAATGATCAGTTGGCAAGAATGCTGACAAGTGGTCTGGTGTAATAAGACCCGATCATAGCCTTATCATGGCCACTGGATAGCACCATGGCCGTCAATGTTACCTTGACCAGAGCATTTTCGGTGGAGTGGAAGAGATAAGAGATTGATTGAAGTGGTCTCCATGGAGAATAACTAAAAATAGTACTTTATTGTTGATCAGTCACTAAGTCATGTCTGACTCTTTGTGACCCCATGGACTGCAGCCCACCAGGCTTCCCTGTCTGTCACTGTCTCCTGGAGTTTGCTCAAAGTCATGTCCATTGAGTTGGTCATACTATCTAACTAACTCATTCTCTGTTGCCCACTTCTCCTTTTGCCTTCACTCTTTCCCAGCATCGGGGTCTTTTCCAATGAGTCAGTTTTCCGCATCTGGTGGCCAAAGTATTGCAGTTGACAACTTCATGGATCACAGCCTTGTTGTGGTGAAGGGGCTTGCATAACTTGATAAAGCTATGAGCCATGCTGTGCAGGAGCACCCAAGACAGATGGGTCATGGTGGAGAGTTCTAACAAAACGTGGTCCACTGGAGAAAGGAACGGCAAGCCATTCCAGTGTTCTTGGTGTGAGAACCCCACGAAGAGTATGAAAAGACAAAGAAAGTAAATGTTGACTTTAAAAATACCTCTTGTGAATTTTGCTGTAAAGTGAAGCAGAAGGACTAGGAAAACAATGAGCACTCAGGAGAAAATTTTTGTATTTGATTTTACAATTGCAGATACTACAGTATTTTCTGAATTAAATTTTATTTTATTTTTTTAAAATTTTTGGCTGTACTAGGTCTTCATTGCTGCCCAGGCTTTTTCTAGTTGCACAGGGAGAAGGCCATTCTCTAGTTGTGGTGCTCCGGCTTCTCACTGCAGCGGCTTCTCTTGCGGCAAGGCATGGAATCCAGGGTGCATAGACTTCAGGAGTCAAGGCACATGGGCTTAATAGTTGCAGCTCCCAGGCTCTAGAGCATAGGGTCAGTAGTTGGGGTGCACAGACTCAGTTGCTCTGCTACACGTGGAGTCTTCCTGAATCAAGGATCAAGCCAGTGACTCCTGCATTGCCAGGCAGATTCCTTATCACTGAGCTTCCAGGGAAGCCCACTTCAGTATTTGTGATTCTCAAGACATGGTCCAGTAAAGAATGAGATAGGGAATTTATGATGCATAATCACGGGAGGAAAGCTCTCGAATAAGCCAGAAGGATGTACAAGCAGAAAGTTTGCCGTTAGATAGGGGACCAGTAAATAGCAGTAAAATTGGTAAATTATGTGGTTATTGCAGATGGAATATATTTTCTGACCCACTCAATTTTGCCTGTATAATGAAAATCTAGACTAGTCTTGGCACTTTTTAATATAAAAAAAAAACATACTATCATTTTCCTTAAACATTTTTTGTTTGTTAAAGTAACCACATCATGAGCAAAAATACAGGGGTGTGAAAGGGTTCGAGATTGTTCAGAGAAAAGTTTATAGTCTTTGGGGCAGGATTTATCTGGCATAAGGGCTTCCCTGGCGGCTCAGGAGTAAAGAATCTGCCTGCCAATGCAGGAGACAAGGATTTGATCCCTAGCTCAGGAAGATCCCCTGGAGAAAAAGTAAAGTGTTCGTCATTAAGTTGTGTCTGACTTTTTGGGACCCCATGAACTATAGTCTGCCAGGCTCCTCTGTCCATGAAATTTTCTGGGCAAGAATACTTGAGTGGCTTGCATTTCCTTCTCCAGGAGATTTTTCTGACCCAGGGATCAAACCCAGGCCTCCCGTATTGCAGGCAGATTCTTTAACTCTGAGCCATCAGGGAAGCCCATATCCCCTGGAGAAATGGCAACTCACTCCAAAATTCTTGCTGGGAAAACCCCATGGACAGAGGAGCCTGGCAGACTAGACTCCACAACTAAACAACAACCCTTATTCTATTTACCTCCTAAAGCTCATGAGCTGCACCTTGGCAATGGATGCGATCCGTTCAGGCCAACTCATCTGAACCTACAAAGCATCATTTTCTTTAAAGAACTGATATTTCAAAAATAGAAAAATGTAACATTTCTTTGAAAGTTATGAGATGATGAATGTGGCTGATTTTAAGTACTTAACATGGAAAAGCATTTACTTATTTTGAGTAAGTCTACTTAAGGCTTTTCAGTATTGATAAACTTGAATTATCTTTTCACTATTGTCTCAGGTCTCTGGGCTTAAGTTGTTACAGCCTTACACGCATACAAAATCAAATATCTTTAAATTATTTGCCACTTAATCCCATTACTCCATGGGAAATAGATGGAGAAACAGTGGAAACAGTGTCAGACTTTATTTTGGGGGGCTCCAAAATCACTGCAGATGGTGACTGCAGCCATGAAATTAAAAGGCGCTTACTCCTTGGAAGAAAAGTTATGACCAACCTAGATAGCATATTCAAAAGCAGAGACATTATTTTGCTGACTAAGGTCCATCTAGTCAAGGCTATGGTTCTTCTGGTAGTCATGTATGGATGTGAGAGTTGGACTGTGAAGAAGGCTGAGAGCCAAAGAATTGATGCTTTTGAACTGTGGTGTTGGAGAAGACTCTTGAGAGTCCCTTGGACTGCAAGGAGATCCAACCAGTCCCTTCTGAAGAAGATCAGCCCTGGGATTTCTTTGGAAGGAATGATGCTAAAGCTGAAACTCCAGCACTTTGGCCACCTCATGCGAAGAGCTGACTCACTGGAAAAGACCTTGATGCTGGGAGGGATTAGGGGCAGGAGAAGAAGGGGACGACTGAGGATGAGATGGCTGGACGGCATCACTGACTCGATGGACGTGAGTCTGAGTGAACTCCGGGAGTTGGTGATGGACAGGGAGGCCTGGCGTACTGCGATTCATGGGGTCGCAAAGAGTCGGACACGACTGAGTGACTGAACTGAACTGATAAAGGCCACAACTTCCCATATGTATCAAACACTGTACTACTTTCTACAAATAATGTGATAAATATGTTCTTTTTCATCCATGAAGCAAGTGAGTCCTTAGAATATCTTAGTAAACTTCCTATAGTTATACAGCTAGCAAGTTGCAGAATTAAAATTTCAATGCCTCAGATTCCAGTCTGTGCTCTTTATCTAATGCAGGATACAGGATGCTTGGGGCTGGTGCACTGGGATGACCCAGAGGGATGATATGGGGAGGGAGGTGGGAGGGGGTTCAGGATTGGGGACACGTGTACACCCATGGCGGATTCATGTTGATGTATGGCAAAACCAATACAATACTGTAAAGTAATTAGCCTCCAATTAAAATAAACAAATTACAAAAAAAATAAAATAAACAAATTTATATTTAAAAAAAAAGATTTGTTTACAAACGGGAATTCATAAAATTTTTTTTTAACCAATTATTTTATAGGTTTTGGCATTCAGCACTCCTGAATTTAAATACTAGTTTCAAATTTGTTTGTTGAGTAACCTTATTTGGCCTCTATGGGCTTTACTTTTCTAATGTGAAATGTGGCTGGTATATATTTTGCAGTTATTGTGAGGATTTATTTTAGGAAGTGAAGAAAAGTGTTGAATCCTGCCCCAAGGTTGAAATAAAACAAGAACAACACAATGTTGTAATCAATATATAACTATAAGGTCCTAGTTATATCTGGGTTATAATCTTATGAATGGAACTCGAAGAGAAAATACTGTTGTTATTGTTGCTGTTTAGTTGCTAAGTTGTATCCGACCCTTTGCGACTCCATGGACTGTGGCCCACTAGGCCTTTGCTTTTACATTGCTGCATTCATTCACCATTTTGTTGGTCTGCAGTACCATTCCATTATTTTCCCACTGTCTGTGAAAATGTAAACTTGAGAACTCTCTGTTTACATGGAAACATCTTTGGAAGACATATGTATAGAATAATTCATTTTGTAATGAGGTAAATATCTTTTTGAAAAAAATACTCCTTGAAAAAGAAAGCTAGCTAGAAATATATAAGAAAGCAACAAAGTAGGAAATCATGATGCATGTTATATTTATTTTCTAGTACATAAGGTCCAATAGAAGATTGAGTTTTTACATTGTTTGTTTTTATGGTAATTATCCAAGCAGCCAGGTTTGAACAGTTATCTTTAACCTCTGAGTTTTACCTAATAGGAATAAGTCTCTTAAAAATTGATTACAGACATTAGGCTGACACAAACTATGTTTCCTCTTAATAAGTGGAAGAATACTAGGTATAGTTCTAATCTATTTACATATGGTATTGCATTAAATTTCCAAACGATTCTATTATTATGTCTATTTTACAGTTGAGGCAGTGGAAACCCACTCCAGTACTCTTGCCTGGAAAATCCCATGAGTGGAGGAGCCTGGTAGGCTGCAGTCCATGGGGTCTCTAAGAGTCGGACAGGACTGAGCAACTTCACTTTGACTTTTCACTTTCATGCATTGGAGAAGGAAATGGCAACCCACTCTAGTGTTCTTGCCTGGAGAATCCCAGGGACGGGGGAGCCATGGGCTGCCATCTCTGGGGTCGCACAGAGTCAGACACAAATGAAGCGACTTAGCAGGAACTGATATCTAGATGGCAGAGCCAAGATGCAACCTAGACAATCTGAATCCTGAATAAATATTCTTAAATACTTCCCTATGTTAATATTTGAAATCTTCAGCCTTTGTGTCTGTTTGAAAAAGTGAATATTAAAACTTACTTCCTAGTATATAGGATTCAATTAGATGATTTCTGTAAAGAGCTTAATGTAGTGCTTGCCACATAATAAAATTCATTAAATGCTGAAATGGGTTAGAATTTGGCTCCATGAGTCACTTGAACAACTTCCTTTATCTCTGTGATGTCAGTTCTTCATGTGTAAAATTGCTACTATGTGGTAATAAGGTCCCCACTGAGCTGGACAGCTAACATCAAGCACAAAATTAACATTTATATCTTTTAAGAATCCAATGTATTTTAGGATTCTGTCATAGTGGCTGAAACTTTGCCCTCATATCTATGCATATACACATACATAATCACACATCATATAGAAAAAATGTTTGAAACATGTCTGATAGTCAAAGATTAATATCCTGACCTTAGGGAGCACTTTTATACACTGTTGAGAAAAAAAATCAAATAATCTAACCAAAAAGGAAGTAAAGAACAGGAAGAGGGAATTAACTAAGAAAGAGATACAAGTGAATTTGATGGGCTTCAGAGGCCACCCCAGAATATGCCGTTGTGGCAGGTGTGTTATTTCAAGCTGAACATGATAAGGGCCAACAGACTCAAGAAGAACTTTTTATCTCTCCCTCAACTGCCTAAAATAATTTAGATGGGAGCCTACCAGGAAGAGACCTATTGTAAACATATATATATATAAGGCAACAACAGAGGATGAGATGGTTGGATGGTATTGCCGATTCAATGGACATGAGTTTGGGTAAACTCTGGAAGTTGGTGATGGCCAGGAAGACCTGGCGTGCTGCAGTTCATGAGGTCACAAAGAGGTAGACATGACTGAGCAACTGAACTGATATATATATACATATATATAAATGTTTTTACATAAAAAAGACTTTGCATGGTGTGACAAACATTTCTTTAACAAATATTTTCTCTTTCCATTTTCCTGTGAATTATCTTCCTCCCCTTTGATGTTCCACCCCCTACTCTCCTTCTCCTTAGTCCAGGATGGCATAAAAGCCTCAGTTGCCTGACTTTCCAGGAGCCTCTCATGTCTTCATGGGGCTCCCATACATATGTAATTAAATTTGTTTCCCTTCTGTACCGTCTTATGTCAATTTAATTATAGATCAGCCAACAAACTAAAAAGAAAAGGGAAATGTTTTCTTCTGCTACAAATACAAGTGAAGATAAGTGAATACAAATGAATCAAATTAAATGAAGATTATTTTAATGTCCAGCTGCATAACAATGAAATGAAACAAACATAGGTGTACAAGTTCTCTCTTACCAAACTGACAAGACAATTTTGTTCTATGGAATATGCCGTATTATAAGTGTGTGAGTGAGCAAACCTTGTTACAACGCTAAAGTGAAAGTGAAAGTCACTCAGTCATGTCTGACTCTCTGACCCCATAAACCGTACAGTCCATGGAATTCTCCAGGCCAGAATACTGGAGTGGGTAGTCTTTCCCATCTCCAGGGGATCTTCCCAACCCAGAGGTCAAACCCAGGTCTGCAAAATAATTGCAGGCAGATTCTTTACTAGCTGAGCCACAGGGAAGCCCAAGAATACTGGACTCGGGTAGGCTTTCTGGAAGCTCAGTTATATCTAAGGGAAGTATGAAATATTAAAACCTATTTAAGAAATACTTGACAATGTGTATTAAAACATTATCAAATGTACCTGCATTTGGTCATGCAGTTGTGTTCTTATATGTCTATTCTATGATAATTATAAATATGCCCAGTATTATACAGGTACACATAACTGCGTCATTTTATAGATTTAGTAAATAGCTTATATTTTCAGCCTCAGAAAGGAAATTTAGTAAATTAAGGAATGGATATTTGAAGAATATTAAAAAACATGGACATGTGTTCTTAATATACTAAATGAATAAGAAATTATAAAGTACATGTCCCAGAGTCATAACTTTATTAAAGAAAGCATGTAAATATGCCCCCAAATGACAGTAAGAATGGTTGGTTACCACTAGGTAACTAGATAAGCAATCATTTTACTTCATATGTTTTTCTACTTTATACAATGTTTCTATTATACTCTGAATTTTTCTCATTATCTAAAAATAAAATATAATCAGAAGTAAATTAGAATGCAAATTAGAAATGGAAAACATTTGCAATTACTTAATTTGTTCAATAAATATTTATTATTTATCCATTATGTGCCACACACTTGCCCAGGCAATGGAAACACAATGATACACAAGACAGAATTCTTGCCCTTATAGAGTGTACCTTCTGGTAGAGAATATGGACAATAAACAAGTAAATAAAAGAATTCTGAAGATAATTACAGATAATGAGAAGTACTCTGAAGGAATAAACAGGGCTCAGGTGAGGTTTAGTTTGAGTCCTAAAGGATGAGAGAACCAACGGAAGCCAATGGGAAGAATGTTTCTGGCAGGAAGGAAATAGGTACAATCTAGAAGCATTAAAGAACTTGGTAAAGGCAGAGGAACGTACAGGCAGGCAGGGCACTCCCCTGGCGGCTTGGTCAGTGAAGAATCTGCCTACAATTCAGGAGAACTGGGTTTGACTCCTGGGTTGGGAAGATCTGGAGAAGGGAATGGCTACCCACTCCAGTATTCTTGCCTGGAGAATTCCATGGACAGAGTCGCCTGGTGGGCTACAGTGCATGAGGTCACAAAGAGTTGGACACGGCTGAGTGTCTAATGCAACAACACAAGCCCCGGGAGTGTGAATGATGAGTGCAGGGCCTGAGACAAGACTAAGAGGTGGACGGGGGGCAGTAAAACGAAAGGAGTGTAAGTCCTGATAAGGAGTTTGTTGTTGTTGTTTTTCCCCTAATTTGAAAAGAAATGATTAATGGCTTTTAAGCAGAGAAAAGACACCATTTTTATTTATTTATTTTTTTAAAGACCAACTCTGCCTATCATTGATGAGTGATATAAAAAGTGCACGGTGGTGGTTTAGTCGCCATAAGTCGTGTCCAACTCTTGCAACCCCATGGACTGCAGCCCTCCAGGCTTCTCTGTTCATGGGATTCTCCAGCCAAGAATACCGGAGTGGGTTACCATTTCCTTCTTCAGGGGATCTTCCCGACCCAGGGATCAAATGCAGGTCTCCTGTATTGCAGGCAGATTCTTTACAAACTGAGCTACAAGGGAAGCCCCCAAAAGTACATAGTAATAATGGGAAGAGGAATAAATACAAATTAACAAGAAACATGGAATAATATTCAGCCACACTAGTAATCAAAACCACAAGTTTAAATGATTTTTCACCATTAAAGTAGCACAATTGTAGAAATGTAATATGTATTAATGATATTGTAAGGTAGACAATGGCAAATAATCATTCCTGAATAATCACTCTTGGCAAAGACGTACATACAGGATGCTGATCTACATAGTGCTTTCACTGTTCTATTTTTCCTTAGAAGAGGAATTACATGCAATTTTTGCACCATTCTGTTTTTCATGAAAACTCTACTAGTAACAGGTGTTGTTTTCATAATAACTGTTTTTATATTTCATAATGTAATTA
The DNA here is from genome assembly GCA_917880005.1 of Nanger dama. NCBI lineage: Eukaryota > Metazoa > Chordata > Mammalia > Artiodactyla > Bovidae > Nanger > Nanger dama. Next base: position 18,031,699 of record CAKJTW010000001.1, read on the forward strand.
TTATTATTTTATAATCAGAAAAGTGGTTATTGAGGAAGTCCCAAATAAGTTCTTCATAACATATAGATGACATGATATGGAGGAAATAATGAAATTCAAAAAGGTTTTGGAAATATGTAACACCTACAGATTTAAATATTATATAGCATAAACCCAGTTGAAACAATTATTTTCTCAAAGGCCTATTCTGTTGGAAAGCTTTTACATTGAACCACATTACAGCCCAAGAAAACATGATAGGTCCAATCCCAGAGATTTATTTTTATTTGCCAAACTGTTTGTTATTTATAATTCCCAATTTTCTAGGGACTATCCCATCCCAGAATAAAAGCCAGCATTTATGACTATTATCACTACATAATCCTAACCAGGCAGAATCCAGGGGTTCACCATTCTCTTAGTAGCAGTATTAATTTGCTAATCCAATAGGACTTCCAGGTTTAAATGTCCTGCCCAGTAGGAAATCTGGAATAATCAGTTCAAATTTTCTGGGAGTCTTAGGATGACTGTTGAACATTTCTGATCAAGCCCTTCAAAAGAGAACTGCTTTCTTATGACAACTGCTGCTTTATTACAAGATTGACTTTTTTATGTCAGTGATTCTATTAGAAAGGAGGTCAACTTGGGATCCTGAATCATCTCTACAAGAAACGTGGGTCCAGCTAGGGCTTAAATTCATTTATGGAAGTATTAAAACCCAACAATAACTCATTTGGAGCAAAAGTTACCAACTCTGTACTTTTTAAAAGGAAAAAAGTCAACCTTTAAATACAAAGAAATACAGCGTCCCTTAATTTGCTACTGCAGTTCTTATTTCTAAGAAAGCTGAGTACATTTTAAAAGCACACACAGATAAATAGTTCTGTAGTCTAAAATTTCCAATTCAAAAGCAAAAGGAGAATTTGCAAAACATGCTCTCGTGCAAAGAACTGCCCATTATCACCATTTGATGAAAATGTGTATGTGTGTTGCGTATATACACACATAAAACCTGCTTGAGTCACTTGCCTGACTCATACAGAAATGGCAAAATTGGAAAAGATCAGGCTTTGAAAACTAGTCCTAGAAAATAGATTTATCCATGCCAATTTGTGTATGAGTTTCTGTATATATTTTAAATACAATAAGATTGATTATGAACAGGAGGTTCATTTTGTTTACTTTTTCCAGAGAGGGTTTCTAACATTCATAGAAAGAACTGACGTATGAAGCCATAGAAATCAACGATATTTCAATATATATCACACAGCACAGCTAAAATCATCACACCAGCTCTTTTTACATCTCATTGCTACTGGTAATTTCTCCTAATTCTTCCATCATTAATTCCTGTAAGGGCTCTTCAGCACTTATCCTACAAAGCACAGTTTCCTCATGTGGGTTTTTAACTGCTGATTCCTGTGCTGACAGATGAGACGTGTTGATGACCACAGTGTTTTTAGCTCTCAGAGTGTAGGCTTCCTTGGACTTTGCTCTTTTTGGCAGAGTTGGAGGTGAAAAGCATCTTGGAAACCACGACGAAAATTTTCATTGAAGAAACCATAGATGATGGGGTTGACGCTGCTGTTGCAGAAGGCCAGCCAGTGTGCAAAAGGGTAGATGTAGATATTGATGACCTGCAGTTCATTTGGAGACAGATCAACATAATCTGAGAGCATCATCAGGGTCCACAGGGGCAACCAGGAGAGAATGAAAAGCAGAGCCACGGTCAGGAGCATCTTAATGATCTTCTGCTTCTTCTTGGATACCACGTGCCACTGCTCCTGGTTCTGTTTGCCTGTGTGGGGCACTTTCCTCTTGAACAGTGAAATTCCAATCCTTCCATACATGATGACAATGAGGGACAGGGGAGCCAGGTAGATATTGGCAAACAGCACTGTGGTATAGATCCTCCTCATTTCCTGACTTGGCCAGTCTTCCCGGCACCAGTAGACTGGGCTGGTTTTATCCTGGGAGTTGAATCTCACTCGGTAATTTTTTTCTTCCTGTACATGTAACATTATTGCAGATGGGGACATAATGGCAACAGCCAGGATCCAGATAATCATAATGATGACAAACGCCGTCTTGATAGTGAGCTTTGGTTTAAAAGGGTAGATGACACATCGGAACCTGTAATTAAAGGCAAATATCAGTGAAGGACTGCCGCATAACTTCTGGCTGAGTAATTAATTAAATTTAAGTAATTACAGTCTTCCATCCACGTTCTCCCTGAAACGTAGAAAGTTAGAATTAGGAGAGAGGCATTTTCTGTAATTGTTATATGAGATTAATTCAACTCAGAACAGGAATAAGTGGAGTATATCAGACACTGCTGCTGCTAAGTTGCTTCAGTCGTGTCCGACTCTGTGCGATCCCATAGACAGCAGCCCACCAGGCTCCCCTATCCCTGGGATTCTCCAGGCAAGAACACTGGAGTGGGTTGCCATTTCCTTCTCCAATGCATGAAAGTGAAAAGTGAAAGTAAAGTCACTCAGTAGTGCCCGACTTTTCGCAACGCCATGGACTGAAGCCCACCAGGTTCCTCCGTCCATGGGATTTTCCAGGCAAGAGTACTGGAGTGGGGTGCCATTGCCTTCTCCAATATCAGACACTATTAATAGTAAAGGGTTCCCTCAGGCTTCCCTGGTGGTCCCGCAATTAGGAATCCATCTTGCAGTGCAAGGCAACGCTGGTTTGATCCCCGGTCCAGGAGGATCTCACATGCCACAGGGTGGCTGAGTTGATGTATCACAACTACTGAGCCAGCACTCTAAAGCCTGTGAACCTCAACTGCAGAAACCATGTGCTGCAGCTACTAAAACCTGCACTCCTAGATCCTGTGCTGCGTAACGAGAGAAGCTGCTGCAACGAGAAGCCTATGCATCACAATGAAGAGTAGCCCCTCTCGCTGCAATTAGAGAAAAGCCTATGTACAGCAACAAAGACCCAGCACAGCCAAAAAGTAATTAAGTAAATAAATACAAGAAACCTTTAGAAAAAAGCATGGAGATATATATATATATATATATATATATATATATATATGTATTTACAACTGATTCACTTTTCGGTATAGCAGAAATTAACACAACGTTGTAAATCAACTCTACTCCAATACAAATTTTAAAGATATAATAAAAATGTTAGTATTAAGCAGCCCATATGGAATATTTAATATTCTATTCTAGGGTCCTTTCCATTGGTTTCCATGGATTGTATCTTTAAGTCTTTTATGGGGAAAGGGCTTAGAAAAGGTAAAAATTCTTGCCCATAATCACACATGATTGTTGCACATGTGGTTTGGCTCCAGAGCTCATATTCTTATACTCTCCTTCATGCCCTTCTGTGGTCCCTGCACAAATGATCTGTGTGCTTGGACATGCAATTTGCTTTGGCCAGTTAGTTGAACATTAGCAAGCATGGTATAAGTGGAAGCATGAGTGATTTCAGACATAGAGTAGGAGAACCACACCCGGCCAATCTACAGAGCTGTGGGAAGTACTAAACACTACTGTTTTGAGCTACCAAGTGTTTTGGTGTTTTTTTTCAGAGCTGTAAGAGTCTGAGAGTTTCTGATTATGAGTTCTTTTTATACACCTTCCTGGTGTTCTGTATCTTCTAAGGAGCATGAAGATTCAACATCAATATGAAGAGTAACACTGGTTCATTTTACTGCTGTTAATTTTTGTTGTTGTGATTCTTAATGTTATTATTGATATTCATGATGCTCATTATAAGATAACCATGTGCTCAGTCATTCAGTTATGTCTGACTCTTTGTGACCCCATGAACCGTAGCCTGCTAGGCTCCTCTTTCCATGGAATTTTCCAGGCAAGAATACTGGAGTGGGTTGCCATTTCCTTCTCCAGTATAAGAAAACCATACAATTATGCAACTGCATAATATATTTTTCAAAGTATTATCATCTATTAAATTTTCTTGGATTTTTGTGATGACTCTATAAAACTAAAATGTTATGAAACTTACTGTTTTCCAGATCTGCAGGTAAGAAAACAGAGTTTTTAAATGGCTTAGAAGCAACCCAAACTAATTTATCTAACATCTTTATATAATGACTAGTTAGCTTGAGCTTTGACTGCTCTCTTGTCTTTCTCTACAACTCCTTCAAAGCATATGTAAGGTCTTGTTTTTGTTGTTGCTCAGTCGCTAACTTGTGTCCAGCTCTTTGTGACCCCCTGGACTGCACCACGCCAGGCTCCTCTGTCCTCCACTATCTCCCAGAGTTTGCTCAGATTCATCTCTATTGAGTCGGTGATGCTCTCCAGCCAACTAATTCTCTGTTGCCCCCTTATCCTCCTGTCCTCAATCTTTCCCAGCATCAGAGTGTTTTCCAATGAGTCGGTTCTTCACATTAGGTGGCCAAAGTATTGAAGTTTCAGCTTCAGCATCAGTTCTTCCAATGAATATTCATGGTTGATTTCCTTTAGGATTGACTGATTTGATCTCTTTGCAGTCCAAGTAACTCTCAAGAGTCTTCTCCAGCAGCACAGTTCGAAAGCATCAGTTCTTTGGCTCTCAGCCTTCATCATGGTCCAACTCTCACATTCCTAGAGGACTACTGGAAAAACCATAGCTTGGTCTATATGAGTTTTGTCCACAAAGTGATGTCTCTGCTTTTTAAATACTGTAGGTTTGTCATGAGGCTTCCCTTGTAGCTTCCAAGAAGCAAGCATCTTTTCATTTCGTGGCTGTGGTCACCATCCACAGTGATTTTTAAATCCAAAGAAATAAAATCTGCCACTGTTTCCACTTTGTCCCCGTCTATTTTCCATAAAGTGATAGGTCTTCTGTCTTAACCTCCAAGTTTTCATCTAGTCTTCTAATCAGTGAATTCTCCCATTTACTCACCCTTAAATTACAGATAACTTCATAGGCACTGTTCTAGGTATTTTTGCTCCTTTTGTAAACCAATTATGGAAACTTCAAGTATTATTTTTTCATTTATTCATTCCTCAAATAACATATTACACCTTGTTATAGCAGGCCAAACTAAGACATGAATCATCTCTAATTATTTAATTTTAAAATATGAAAACTTTACTAGTTTTATTACTGAACTCTTTGTGTGTGTGTGTGTCGTTTCTCAGGTGGTGCAGTGGTACAGAATGTTCCTGCAAATGCAGGAGCATGGGTTTGATCCCTGGCTCAGGAAGATCCCCTGGAGTAGGAAATGGCAACACACTCCAGTATTTTTACCTAGAAAATTCCATGGACAGAGGAACCTGGCAGGCCATTCCATGTTGTCACAAAGAATCAGAAATGACTGAGTGACTGCGCATGCACATGCATACACTCTCTCTCTCTCTCTCTCTCTCTCTCTATATATATATATATATATATAAAGGGATACATATTGTGGATACTATTTATGTATATATAATATATAAATATATATACTATGCATATGTATTATATACTATATATATAAAGGGATACATATTGTGGATACTATTTATGTATATATAATATATAAATATATATACTATGCATATGTATTATAAACTGTATACATATAAAGGGATATATTATAAATACAATTTTAAACAAATATGCCCAAATGTAGGAGATTACACATTTTTCATTGGTTAGGTAGAATAGTTGCAGACATGCTCAATTTCTTGGATTCAGAGTTTGGGGTTGACCTACCTATCCACTGCTATTGCAACTAAAGTAAAGACAGAAGCCGCAACAGATATTCCCTGGACCAAGCCACTGATCTTGCACATTGTACTTCCAAAAGGCCATCCTGAAAGGAAAATGGAACAGTTAGTCTTTGGAGAGATTATACATGTATGTTTTAATTTCACTGAAATTTTGAAGAGAAAGACATGAAATTAGATGCAATTGTTTCCTAAAATATCCAGGGAACAATCAATGTTTCCCATTATTTTCATTAATATATTCAGAGCTTTGTTTTTCAGTATATTAATAATGTCAAAGCTTATACAGTAGTTTCAACATTCTATATGTGCTAATAAATATTTTGCATCTATTAACATATCTAATCCCCACAACAAGCTTGGAAGCTTTATTATTCACCTCATTTACATCTTTTGGATGTGCTTTTATATGTTTGAAGGTATTGGCAAGAAACTTAACTCTCCTGGAAGAAAATCTGAGAATACATGATTGATAGCTATACTCAAAACATTAAACAAATCAAAATATGATGCTCTTATTAAATCCAGGAAAACAGAAAACATTTTATAAGAGAAAAGGTTGCTATCATAGTACCCTACATGGTTCAGCAGGGGTAAGGTACATATAAAAATAGGAATGTATACCCTAAATATTGATTTAACAAAAAACAATGATATGCTCATATTGAGAGAATGAGGGAGGTAAAAAATGAATGTATATTTGTGGCTCTGCATAAATGTGTCTGTTGGCATTTATGCCAAATTTCAACCAGTCATGTTGTTGTTCCAATTTCACATTCAGACAATTTCTATGGATTTATATTCTTTTGTCCTAGTGCTGTCAGTTCAATGGGGTTTGGTGAGGGAAACTATCTCTTGGGGTAGAAGAGGATAATGAGAACTAAATTGCATCTTCTGCAGTTGGATAATATATTAGAATAAAAACATGTTATTCAGAAATATTATAGTAATTACCAAAAATAAATGCAAAAGTGCTGAATGTGGCTGCATCCTGGGAATAGGAATCAGGGGTAAGGAAGAGTACTGTATATGAAAAAAAACTTAACTAGTAATTTAATTATAGATATTTATTGGGGACATATTGAGATCATTTCTTAAGTTTATTGAGACAACAATTTTTATCTATTCTTCTTGTCTAGTACAACTTAAAAATGTACATCATTAGTAAATATTGCTTTTAAATGACAAGTGTCATGGAAGCATAGAATTTATGTAGTATATTATGATAGAATAGCCACTGTAAACATTCCCTGACTCCCACTTCAGAGAAAGGACAGAAACAGAAATAAATTCTTAAGAGAAATCTCCCATTTTTCAAAATCTATGTTGAATGCCGTAATGGAAAAGAACTGTGATATAGCTTTTGTTACTGTTGTTTAGTCACTCAGTTGTGTCTGGCTAAACAGCAATAGCAACAAACCACACCGCAGTTCTTTCCCTTTTATGGCATTCAACATCAGTTTCCTTTCCGGGCAAGATTACTGGAGTGGGTTGCCATTTTCTCCTTCAGGGACTCTTTCCGACCCAGGGACTGAGCCCACATCTCTGCATCTCCTGCATTGATAGGCAGATTCTTTACTCCTGAGCCACCACAGTAGCCCCATGATAGAGCCTGTTTGATCTAAATACTTTTATATTTTCTTATACAGATTTGCAATATGAATATCTTGGGTGCTATTCATTAGTTAATACAAGAAATATTTATTAATCAGGTACTATGTACCAAAACTCTACCAGGAGATGTAGATACACCATTCCTATACTTCTGGGGTGTATAATGTTTTGTGCTTGGTCACTCAGTCGTGTCGGACTCTTCGCAACCCCATGGACTGCAGCCCGCCAGGCTCTGTCCATGTAGATTTTTCCAGACAAGAAAACTAGAGTGGGTTGCCATGTCCTACTCCAGGGGAATCTTCACAACTCAGGGATTGATTACAGGTGGATTCTTTACCAGCTGAGCCACAAGGGAGGGACATAAGGTTGTGTTAGGAAGTGGTAATACCGACCCAGAAGTCCTCAGGGTAGCACCCGAACCATTGTTTACGTTGCACATGTAAATTACTACTCCATGAATGAAACTATCACTTTGTGACATATCATTGGTCCTGCTACTTGCTTTCCATCAAAAACTGTTGAAAATCTCACAACCACCAGGGAAGCCCAGTTAACCACAAGAGGGTCTAAATATCTATTTACTTTATATCGAAGACATCATATTAATGGAAACCACACTTAGCAGTTCTTTGAGCTTTAAAATCCATAATAGTCTCAATAACATTCCTACCATACTATATGTGCTCAGAACTGCCAAGGAAATTCAAAGTCTTCAGTAAAAGTGTCATCATTCATGGATGACCTTCAGTGAACTCTATAAAAATCAGCCTCCACATCTCATCTCTGTCACTTGCTTTACTTTTCCCCATAATTCTTTTTATTCTCTGACTGTTTATATAGCTTTCTGTTTGTTGTTTTTTTATCCTCCTTTATAATGTAAGCCTCATAAGGACAGCTACTTGGAGAAGTTCTTGGAACTCCGTAAATGTTTGAAGTGAATGGATGACAGTACATACCATGGCTGCAGGCACATGGGACAAATATTTTTCATATTATCTTTGAGCTGTACACAAATCAACATAAGTGAAGTCACTCAGTCGTTTCCAACTGTTTGTGACCCCATAGACTGTAGCCCACCAGGCTCCTCCATCCATGGGATTTTCCAGGCAAGAAAACTGGAGTGGATCAACATACCTGCTATAATATTGTCCAGCAGTGTGATAGGCATGCAGAATATACCAACTAGTAGATCACTTATGGCCAGGTTCAAGATGAAGAGATTAGTGACTGTGTGCATATGTTTGTTCCACATTACAATGAAGCACACCACTGTATTTCCCACCATGCATAGGAAGAAGATCAAAAAGTAGGAAATGATGAAAATCGCTGCCACTTGAGGCTGGTGAAGATAGTAGTTCACATAGGTGATATTGATATCTGAGTACAGATCATGTGTTGTGTCATTACTCCAAATGTAATGCCAGCTTTCTGTAGAGTTTGAATCCCATTCCTCACTCATGATGGACCTGAACAAAGAAGAGGCAGAAAAGAAAAACATGATTAAAAGTCAAGAGAATATAAGCTTAAGAGGGCTTTAGAGATATGCTTTTAAAATTCCATGGAATTTTGACAGACTTTCTGTAAGGACCCCTGGGCTTCTCGGATGGCTCAGTGGTAAAGAATCCACCTACCAGTACAGAAGATGCCGGAGATGTGGGTTTGATCCTTGGGTCAGGAAGATCTTCTGGAGAAGGAAATGGCAAATCACTCTAGCATTCTAGCCTGGTGGGCTGCGGTCCATGGCGTTGCAAGGAATCAGACACAACTGAGCAAATACACACACACACACACACACACACACACACACACACACATGACGACCCATAAGTTTTGCTTAAAAGGGCTTCCCTGGTGGCTCAGATGGTAAAGAATCTGCCTGCAGTGCAGGAAACCCAGGTTTGCTCTCTGGGTCAAGAAGATCCCCTGCAGAAAGGGAATGGTTACACATTTCAGTAATATAAATGAGTTATAAATCAGACATTCAAATTATTAGGATTCTAACCAACAGCATTTGAAAATTCCACTTTGTGCTATAAGTAAAAGTTATTTTTATGTCATATTTCCTTGATATATTCTATATTATTCATTTCTTTACCATACTTTCTATCCACTTGCAAAATTTCAAGGGAAATTTCTCCAAAACTCCTCTTTCTCTTGCCTTCAAATATCATAGCCTGTCAAAATCTACTTGTTCTAACTAACTTGCCTTGAGCTTTCCTGATATTTGAATGAGATGAAATGTATACATCTTCAAAAGTTGCATTGAAAAGAGCTTACTGTATTTTCCTTATTCTGCTTTGACTCAGTTAACTGGATATTCTTTTTGTATACTTCTATATGTAGACATAGCCACAAAACTGAATTTCTTAAAATAGGTCTGGGTTACTTATCTTGGTTTCCATAGCATAATTCAATTCACATAGTATTTATTCAATAAATATTTATTTAAAATCTATATATCTTAAGAAAGACAAAAATCAGTGGGTGTCAGAGGTCCCGGGTAACACTCCAAAGTTTGATGGTTTATTAGAAAGACTCACAGGACTCAGCATATTGTGTGTGCGTGCTAAGTCACTCAATAGTGTCTGACTTTTTGCGACTCTATGGACTGTAGCCTGCCAGCTCCCTTTTTCCATGGGATTTTCCAGGCAAGAATACCGGAGTGAGGCTGCCTTTTCCTATACCAGGGGATCTTCAAAACCCAGGGATAGAACCCATATTTCCTGCATTGCAGGTGGATTCTTTACCACTGGGCCACGTGGGAAGATCAGCATATAGTGTATTCACAGCTAGTTTTATTCTAGTAAAGGGATCCCAAGCAAAATCAGCAAATAGAAAGGCACGTGGAGTAAAATCCGCAGGAAACCAGGCACAAGGTTCCTAGAGTCCTAGCTCGGTGGAGTCTCACAGGACATGCTTCATTCCTTCCGTGACAAGTTTGACAACAAGTGTTAAAGTCGTCTAGGAGGACAGCTTGTTACTCAATTCCGAGGTTTTTAGAGAGCGATCATATGGGCAACTTCTTTTCAGTATGTGTCAAAATTCTAGGCTCCCAGATGGAAATTAAATGTGCAGCATGAACTATGTGATTGTATAAACAAACTAGGCCCAGTGACCCAGTCTACCATTTAAGGAAACCTTGTATCAAGATAGGAAGCTGTTTCGAATTTATTTAAATTCCCAGACTTTAATCCAGCTTGCAAACTGGACCCTTCTAAAGATAGCAGACTCAGGCCTATTTGTTAACTCTTTTCTGCATACCTTGTAAATTGGATAGACTGTTATATGTGTCCTTAAGTGAAAATCAACTTGACAGGTGACATATATGATGGAGCTCCCATATTTGTGTTTTTAGGAGTAGTGGAATTGTTGAGGATAAATCCAAATGTCTTTACAGGTAGATAGTCAGACCCCCAGTTTGCAGAAGACTGAACCATTTAGTGACCTCATTATCACTTAGCATTTTTAGTCTTTTACCATGTACACATTTACATCATAGTAGGGGAGCATGTCTATTTTTGTCAGTGCTACATAAGATTAATATATGTGTTACTTACTTCTGATACTTGACTTTGGATAGTTTTTGTATTTTAGGTACAGGGAAGGGTAAACAAGTGTTTTACTAATATAAAATAACTCAAGGAGGATAATTTTTCTCCAACAGCTCCCATTATTTTGCCATTTAATTTCTTCCCTTTCCTCAAATTTTTAAAATTCATCTTTGCTTTTCTGTACTTCATATTCCTAAAGTTAGATAAAACCGGAAGTGAAAAGCAAAGTGAGCATGGGATCAGGTGAGAGCTTGGAGAAAAGAACATGAAAGGAATTTGAGTAGAACCAACTGCAGGCTGCTGTACAAATTCAAGCTGAGAAACTCTCTGGGGTCCAGAGACACACTGAGAAAACCTACCAGCTTGACAAAAATCATTTTAGTTAAAGTTTCCAGAAGAGAAGCTTTCACACAAATATTTAAAGACATTTGTACCTAAGGCAAGGAAGCACTTTAAATACAAATGAGAAAGACATGAGAAAAATGTAGGAAGCTAAGAGTTACTAATAAAAAACATTTTTCTGTGGATTCAATTAGAGCTGGCAAACATATGGGTAGAATATATCATAAGATGTTATGCTTTATATTTACACATTCTTTTTCCTTATAACCAGGCTAAAAGCAACTGCCTGTGTCCAAAGCACATATGCATCCATGATGTATCTGTTGAGATTAGAGGGTTAGCAGGATTAATATGGAATCTTCCAGTGTATTATACTAAACGCCATGTCAGTCATTTAAGGTGGAAGAGTCTCTTTTACTCTTATTCCAATAGATTTTTTTTTTAAATTTGGATACCTCTGGTTTTAGTTGTGGAACGAGGGATGTTTAGTTGCTGCTCATGGACTCCCTAGTAGTGATGTGTGGATTTAGTTGTTCTTAGGCTTGTGGGATCTTAGTTCCTGACCAACCAGGGATCAAACCCACGTCCCCAGCATTGCAAGGCATATTCTCAACCAGGGAAGTCTCCCAGTAGATTTTTAATAAACTAAAATCATATTTTGTTTTGGGATCCAACATGGATTTCACTAATCCTATTACTGGTTTTGCTACGATAGTGTGATCACTCATCTAGAGCCATACATCCTGGAATGTGAAGTCAAGTTACAAACAAAGCTAGTGGAGGTGATGGAATTTCAGTTGAGCTGTTTCACATGCTGAAAGATGATGCTGTGAAAGTGCTGCACTCAATATGCCAGCAAATTTGGAAAACTCAGCGGTGGCCACAGGACTGGAAAAGGTCAGTTTGCATTCCTGTCCCAAAGAAAGGCAATGCCAAAGAATTGCTTAAACTACTGCACAATTACACTCATCTCACATGCTAGTATGGAGAAGGCAATGGCAACCCACTCCAGTACTCTTGTCTGGAAAATCCCATGGACAGAGGAGCCTGGTAGGATACAATCCATGGGGTCACTGAGAGTCAGACACAACTGAGTGACTTTGCTTTCACTTTTCACTTTCATGCATTGGAGAAGGAAGTGGCAACCCACTCCAGTGTTCCTGCCTGGAGAATCCCAGGGACAGGACAGCCTGGTGGGCTGCCGTCTATGGGGTTGCACAGAGTTGGACACGACTGAATGACTTAGCAGTAGCAGTAGCACATGCTAGTAAAGCTCAAAATTCTCCAAGCCAGGCTTCAGCAATACGTGAACAATGAACTCCCTGATGTTCAAGCTGGTTTTAGAAAAGGCAGAGGAACCAGAGATCAAATTGCCAACATCCGCTAGATCATCGAAAAAGCAAGAGAGTTCCAGAAAAACATCTATTTCTGCTTTATTGACTATGCCAAAGCCTTTGACTGTGTGGATCACAATAAACTGTGGAAAGTTCTGAAAGAGATGGGAATACCAGACCACCTGACCTGCCTCTTGAGAAACCCATATGCAGGACAGGAAGCAACAGTTAGAACTGGAGATGGAACAACAGACTGGTTCCAAATAGGAAAAGGAGTACGTCAAGGCTGTATATTGTCACTCTGCTTATTTAACTTATATGCAGAGTACATCATGAGAAACGCTGGACTGGAAGAAACACAAGCTGGAATCAAGATTGCTGGGAGAAATATCAATAACCTCAGACATGCAGATGATACCACCCTTATGGCAGAAAGTGAAGAGGAACTCAAAAGCCTCTTGATGAAAGTGAAAGAGGAGAGTGAAAAAGTTGGCTTAAAGCTCAACATTCAGAAAGTGAAGATCATGGTATCTGGTCCCATCACTTCATGGGAAATAGATGGGGAAACAGTGGAAATAGTCTCAGACTTTATTTTTCTGGGCCCCAAAATCACTGTAGATGGTGACTGCAGCCATAAAATTAAAAGACGCTTACCTCTTGGAAGGAAAGTTATGACCAACCTAGATAGCATATTCAAAAGCAGAGACATTACTTGCTGGCTAAGGTCCGTCTAGTCAAGGCTATGGTTTTTCCAGTGGTCATGTATGTATGTGAGAGCTGGACTGTGAAGAAGGCAGAGCGCCAAAGAATTGATGCTTTTGAACTGTGGTGTTGGAGAAGACTCTTGAGAGTCCCTTGGACTGCGAGGAGATCCAACCAGTCCATTCTGAAGGAAATCAGCCCTGGGATTTCTTTGGAAGGAATGATGCTCAAGCTGAAACTCCAGTATTTTGGCCACCTCATGCGAAGAGTTGACTCATTGGAAAACTCTCTGATGCTGGGAGGGATTGGGGGCAGAAAGAAAAGGGGACGACAGAGGATGAGATGGCTGGATGCCATCACCGACTCGATGGACATTAGTTTGAGTGAACTCTGGGAGTTGGTGATGGACAGGGAGGCCTGGCTTGCTGTGATTCACAGGGTTGCAAAGAGTCGGACACGACTGAACAACTGAACTGAACTGAACTGCAAAATAACATGCAAAATGCAATGCAGATAGTTAAACAAAGAGTCTGTCATTTTAAGTGTTATTTTCTGCTAACATTCAATTACAAAATTTTTGTACATGAGGTCAGAGCTTTGACCATTAGATTATCCTATAATAATGTGACTTTGGGAACAACATCATCACTCATAGAATTACTATAGTGAAGTAGAGAAAAGTCAGATCCTAATTTATCTCAATGTAATACATCAGGGACAACTGCTCTTTGCTCTTCATGCATCAGGCATCTTTCTTACTGGGCATTTAAATGTTCCATACAGTTGATTAAAAAGCTTTAAATAAAATGTACCCCTGGTTGAACACCTTCAAAACTAAAATTATTTAAAGTATACTCTGTGAATCCTTTTCATTTCTAGATGAAATAATATAAGGAGTAAGAAACTTGAGTATAACAGTTTGAGGAAGGCAAATTTACACATACCAATGATTCAGTAGTTTCAAAATGCTTCACTGAAAATGTGTAATGTCTGTTTAATAACAGAAAGTCTAAATGTTACAAGTTAGAATATACATGTTAAGTAGATAAATTATAAACATAAGCCATTTTACCAAAAATTAGTCTTATATTCTCTATATCTACATGGGAAAATACCTGATGAATAAAATACTTGGTTGTCAGCTTTCTTTTTCATTCATTCATCTTCAGTTCTGTAGAGAAAAATAGGAATAATAGGATAAACTTCGTGAGTTCCATTTACAATCCTGTTTTGACAATTTATTCAGACTCATCTATAGGAAGAGTCTTCTAGGTCTTCAGGAAGAGAAGTCAGGAGAAGAAATGATTTAAAATGTTTTTCTTTTGGAATTGTACTTGCCAAAACACTGACAGTAGATAGATTCCTCTGGAAGATGGAATGGTTTGATAATATCATTTTTTTTACTTATTTATATTTCTCAACTTTTTCCTATTTCCAGATTTTTTTATAATCTGGAAAAAATGCTTCCATATTATTATCTGAATTCATCTGTACAGAATAAAACCACTTGACATAGCTTAGGTTCCTCTTATAAGTTCACAATAGTAATAAGCCATATGTTGCTATTGTTGTTTAGTCGCTCACTCGTGTTCGACTCTTTTGCAGCCCCATGGACTGTAGCAACAGGCTCCTCTGTCCATGGGTTCTCTCTAGGCAAGAATACTAGGATGGTTTGCCATTTTCTATGCCAGGGGATCTTCCTGACCCAGGGATCAAACCCAAATCTCCTGTAAGTCTCCTGCATTTCTGTCTATAAATAGTGTTACTTTCCCCAAAATAATTGCATCTCCAAAATTTCAGTTAGGAAAGAATCCATAGAGATTCTAATTTATTAGGTTTAAATATACTATAATATAGTGTTTCACACATACTATAGAAAGAATTATCCATCTGAACGAAGAGTCTATATTCTATATTCTTATATCAAAGACCCATTAAATGGACCAAGTTGGCAACTGTCATCAAGTATTGTTTACTTAGACTGTGAGACACACCAAAGCTGACCATGGCCAGCCCTCTCCATTTTTGTCATCCTTCTCTCTTTGGCCTTTCCCCTATTGCATTTATTATTGTTGTTGTTATTATTAATTTTACTATATTCTTCATATTTTCCTTTTTATTTCTGTGTATTTGTACAAGGACTTAAGGACAGGAGGTGTTGGTATTTACTTCTATCTATTTTGGATTATCTAAAGTCTAATGACTATCATTGTATTGCAGTTATTAAGCAGCTAATTTAATAATTATGAACTGACTAAATTAAATACAAGCAGTTATGACAACTTAGATTGCTAAAATCATTGACTTGAGACAGAGAAAACAGCAATAACAGAAATGCTGTAAAGGCACATGCTTAAACTGGGGGTGAAAAACTACAAGAGACTGAATAATATGGCCTCATATTTTAATTTTCAAAACAATTTCAAATATATCACCAGAGGACAGCAGTATCATGTAAGTACAAAGTGTCCTTCCTTTTTCCACCTCCACTTAATAACTAAAATTTGGTGTTCATTCATGAACAAAAGTGCCACTGTGGGAGTTGTGGGGTCCAGCACTGAATGCCAAAGGACTCAGGAGGAGTCTCTCTTCCACCTGGGCATTGCTTAATAGGCAGACAAACTTCATATGGGCTTTGGAACCAGTAGGAGCCCATGAACTGGTTTCAGCTCTCTTCAGCCACAGCTGGGAAAGCCTGCAGGATGCTGATGAGGGAAGATAACCACAGAAGAGAGCCTCTGTAGAAGTCCTGGTTGAGGAGAGATTCCAGCACTCCCTTGGATCAAAAAAAGTTCAGAAGCCTCAGAAAGGGTAAGAGGAACTTTACTAACATCACTCTCATATCTGGTACTGATTAATAGCCGCTGTTGGGAGAGAACCCGTAGACTTCTTTCCTCTGAATAAAGAAGTTTGCGTATGTGCTAAGTAGCTTTAGTCATGTCCGACTCTTTATGACTCCATGGACCATAACCTGCCAGGCTCCTCTGTCCATGGAATTCTCCAGGCAGGAATAATTGGACTGGGTTGCCATTTCCTCCTCCAGGGGATCTTCTAAACCCAGGGATTGAACCTGTGTCTCTTGTGTCTCCTACAGTGGCAGGCATGCTCTTTACCAGCTGAACCACCAGGGGAGAAGTTTCAAATAACTATGCACAATTGAAGATATCAGTAATTGAGACAGCAAAAGCATATCAAAAGATCTTGAAAGAGTTACGTTCACTGTGAACATGGCTTATTTCTACTCCTCGTCGGGTATTTCAAATATTGGTGATCATCAAGGTACGAGAAGCACAATTTTTTGTTTAAAATATTAAAGGCTGTGGTGATATAATAATGATTTCAGAAACTTGTGGCAAAGAAATTTTAACTGAAGTTAGAGAGTGAACTGATTGGAGGTGTTGAAGCAGCTGGTTGGTAGCCCACTTTTCTCCCAAACATCATGAGAAAGCCTTCAAAGGAGAAAAGAAGGCTGATGATTCAGACTAAGTGAACAAAATAACTAGACCTCCAGGTCAAGTAATGTTATTATCTAAGATTATGGCCTTATCTATTTAAAGGTTTTAATAGGATATTCCTAAGACTTGCTTATAATAAATAAACCTAGAGCCTATGGATTGAGGAGGTATGCCTCCCTAGAAAATGTCATGTAAGCTGAGATATAAAATGGAGATATTTCATGGATTGAACACCCACTCTAAAGGATAGGTGATACTACAAAACCTAACTTGGAGACCTCATCTATTACTCCAGGCCAGAGAGTAAACATCTAATGCCAGAAGAGGGTTCCTAAGGAGTCAACTTCAGTATTCCAGACCTTCTTCAATTAAGCCCCTTAATTTCCTTGAAATTATTACTAAGTCATGAAAATGAGTAAGATTTCAAAGAAAGTAATTCAGGTTTTAGCTATAAAATACAATGTGCACAGAGAATTGAATAACTTTTGCTAATCTTATATCCAGAAATGCACAGTCTAATATTTCAGTCTATCTCCTACCAGTATTTTTACTTCATATTTTCCATAAATGTCCTATGAAGAATAGTAACATTATTTTCAAGGAGGTTATGGCTTCTATTGGAGTGAAAATGTTTCACTTAGAAAAATACTTAGAACGGCTCTCTTCATATAAGAAAGTGACTAACCTCATACAACATTACCCTCTAGGGCATAAAGACTTTGAGTAGAATAACCAAAGATACAGTTAAATACTTTATTATACTTACATTTTAAAATTACTTTAAGAACTTTATTACCTTTGAGTGTTTTAATATCACCTCTGTGCTGGAAACTATGGTAATTGCTTTATGTATGTCATTTAATCTCAGTATGAAGGAGATACTAACTGTATCTCAATTTAATATATAAGGAAAGTAAGACAGAAAAATGTTAAGTGATCTGACGCAGGCTCCTCAGCTAATAACTGGAAAAGCTGGGAAACAGAGAAAGGGTCTCCTAGAAGTGGAGGGTCAGCAACACAGCTGAGGGAGTGGACAACTTGAAAGCTGGAAACTGGCCAGAATCAAGTTCAATGAGATGGATATGGCTGAGGAAGCTCTAGACTCTGTTATGAAAGTGAAAGTGTTAGTTGCTCAGTTCAGTTCAGTTTAGTCGCTCAGTCGTGTCCGACTCTTTGCGACCCCATGAATCGCAGCACGCCAGGCCTCCCTGTCCATCACCATCTCCCGGAGTTCACTCAGACTCACGTTCATCGAGTCGGTGATGCCATCCAGCCATCTCATCCTCTGTTGTTCCCTTCTCCTCCTGCCCCCAATCCCTCCCAGCATCAAAATCTTTTCCAATGAGTCAACTCTTCACATGAGGTGGCCAAAGTACTGGAGTTTCAGCTTTAGCATCATTCATTCCAAAGGACACCCAGGGCTGATCTCCTTTAGGATGGACTGGTTGGATCTCCTTGCAGTCCAAGGGACTCTCCAACTCTTTGCAATCCCATGGGTTGCAGCCTTCCAGGCTCCTCTGTGGAATTCTCCAGGCAAGAATACTACAGTGGGTTGCTATTCCCTTCTCCAGAGGATCTTCCCAACCCAGGGATGGAACACAGGTATCCCACAGTGCAAGCAGATTCTTTACCATCTGAGCCACCAGGGAAGTCATAAGATCTGTCATGCCTAATATTTAATTTTAAACTCACTCTTATACCACTCCACGCTCAGATTCCCAAAATTGTCAGCAAATCTGTTAGATATAACTGCCTTTGTGAGGTATTTTTCAATTATCAAGGGATATGTTCTAATACTTGGGCTAGCGTAGGGCAGAGAGAAAAGAGCAACTATAAAGGAAAAGATTAGAACAGAATTCTTCATATTTATCCAGAGAATTCCTGGAGACACTGTGGTAGGGAAGACGTGGATAGTGGATTCTCCAAAGCACATGGGAGGGAGACAATTTTATTTGAATGTAACAGCTACACTGAACAAGCATGATTTGTGAGATGCAATGTAAAAACTGTTATTATCTGTATACTCAGTTCAGTTCAGTTGTTCAGTTGTGTCCAACTCTTTGCGGCCCCATGAATTGCAGCACGCCAGGCCTCCCTGTCCATCACCAACCCCCGGAGTTCACTCAGACTCACGTCCGAGTCAGTGATGCCATCCAGCCATCTCATCCTCTGTCGTCCCCTTTTCCTCCTGCCCCCAATCCCTCCCAGCATCAGAGTCTTTTCCAATGAGTCAACTCTTCACATGAAGTGGCCAAAATACTGGAGTTTCAGCTTGAGCATCATTCCCTCCAAAGAAATCCCAGGGCTGATCTCCTTCAGAATGGACTGGTTGGATCTCCCTGCAGTCCAAGGGACTCTCAAGAGTCTTCTCCAACACCACAGTTCAAAAGCATCAATTCTTCGGCACTCACCTTCTTCACAGTCCAACTCTCACATCCATACATGACCACTGGAAAAACCATAGCCTTGAATAGACTAGATGGACCTTTGTTGGCAAAGTAATGTCTCTGCTTTTGAATATACTATCTAGGTTGGTCATAACTTTTCTTCCAAGGAGTAAGCGTCTTTTAATTTCATGGCTGCAGTCACCATCTGCAGTGATATTGGAGCCTCCAAAAATAAAGTCTGACACTGTTTCCATTATTTCCCCATCTATTTCCCATGAAGTGATGGGGCCAGATGCCATGATCTTCATTTTCTGTATACTACTGACCCTTTAATTTTATTATTTAAGGCTAATTTCACCATTGTCCCTGGGTAAAATTTGGAAGAAGTTTTAATATTTTCTCATCATTTTCTGATGATAAAAAGCAGTATAGTTATTAACATAGCCATACAAGTATAATAAACAAAATTTCATATCTCTACTAAGGATGCCTCTTGTCTTTTCTCTTTGCTGACTTGCTCTAGCTTATCTCCACTTTCATCTCATCAATCTCAGTTTTCATCTTTGCCAGAGTTGTAGGTGAAGAGGTTAGGGAGATGGAAAGGATCAGGAAATTCTCAATTTTCTTTCTAGGATTACCATTGGGGGTGTTCCTTGGATTGGACATAGCTTTGAAGCTGACACTTACTTTTGTGGTCAAAAATAACAGACTTATCTTCAAGAGGAGCCTAGGACTGATGGGGAACACCACGAGTTTTTCTCTTATGGTCACTTCTCTACTTCCTGTGTAGGAATGTTTTACCATCTACAGAAATGGAGAGAACTAAATACAGCTAGAGGCTTAGGTGGCTGAAGCACAGATCCAGCTGTGCAGAAATGAGACTTGGCTAGTTACTCTGTCATAGTTTCTATGATTCTAAGACCTCTTTATCCCCAGGGAGCCACAATTAAACTGCTCATTAAATATTCTACCAACAAGGCCAGTCCTCCAAAACATTATCACCTTTGAGATCACTGCTATTTTTTTAAGAAAGCTTGCTATTTAGAGTAGCTTATGATTGTGTCTATTTCAGTTTCTTATGGTAGTTCAGTCCAGTTCAGTCTCTCAGTCATGTCTGACTCTGCGATCCCATGAATCGCAGCACGCCAGACCTCCCTGTTCATTACCATCTCTCAGAGTTCACTCAGATTCACATCCATCGAGTCCGTGATGCCATCCAGCCATCTCATCCTCGGTTATCCCCTTCTCCTCCTGCCCCCAATCCCTCCCAGCATCAGAGTCTTTTCCAATGAGTCAGCTCTTCACATGAGGTGGCCAAAGTACTGGAGTTTCAGCTTTAGCATCATTCCTTCCAAAGAAATCCCAGGGCTGATCTCCTTCAGAATGGACTGGTTGGATCTCCTTGCAGTCCAAGGGACTCTCAAGACTCTTCTCCAACACCACAGTTCAAAGTATCAAATTTTCAGTGCTCAGCCTTCTTCACAGTCCAACTCTCACACCCATACATGACTACTGGAAAAACCATAGCCTTGACTAGACGGACCTTAGTCAGCAAAGTAATGTCCCTGCTTTTGAATATACTATCTAGGTTGGAAATAACTTTTCTTCCAAAGAGTAAGCGTCTTTTAATTTTATGGCTGCAGTCACCATCTGCAGTGATTTTGGAGCCCCAAAAAATAAAGTCTGACACTGTTTCCACTGTTTCCCCATCTATTTCCCATGAAGTGATGGGACTGGATGCCATGATCTTCGTTTTCTGAATGTTGAGCTTTAAGCCAACTTTTTCACTCTCCTCTTTCACTTTCATCAAGAGGCTTTTTAGTTCCTCTTCACTTTCTGCCATAAGGGTGGTGTCATGTGCATATCTGAGGTTATTGATATTTCTCCCGGTAATCTTGATTCTAGCTTGTGTTTCTTCCAGCCCAGCGTTTCTCATGATGTACTCTGCATAGAAGTTAAATAAGCAGGGTGACAATATACAGCCTTGACATACTCCTTTTCCTATTTGGAACCAGTCTGTTGTTCCATGTCCAGTTCTAACTGTTGCTTCCTGTCCTGCATATAGGTTTCTCAAGAGGCAGGTCTGGTGGTCTGGTATTCCCATCTCTTTCAGAATTTTTCCACAGTTTATTGTGATCCACACAGTCAAAGGTTTTGGCATAGTCAATAAAGCAGAAATAGATGTTTTCTGGAACTCTCTTGCTTCTTCCTTGATCCAGCGGATGTTGGCAATTTGATTTTATGGTAAATAAGATCATCTTATGGTAAATAAGATGTATTTTTAAAAATAACTTACGATAAGATTTATTTGGAAAGTGTATTTCTTTCTGATGAAGACAAATCAACACAGATTACTAATTTGTAATTATTTTCTAAGAGTGTAACTGAAAGTGGGGTCTGGCTGCTCACTCCTCAAAAGCCAATAAAAAGACAAGATTAGTGGAAAGGAAGTGAAGTGAAGTGAAGTTGCTCAGTCGTGTCCAACTCTTTGCGACCCCATGGACTGTAGCCTACCAGGCTCCTCCATACATGTGATTCTCCAGGCAAGAATACTGGAGTTGGTTGCCATTTCCTTCTCCAGGAGATATTCCCAACCCAGAGATTGAACCCAGTCTCCTGCATTGCAGGCAGACGCTTTACCATCTGAACTTTGGATGCCAACAACCAGGGTGGTTGGGGGAGAGAGCAGATGCCTATCCAAAGGCCAATTCCCCACAACTCTGACAATCAGAGGTCAAGAGCTTTTATAGACAGAGGGAGGGATCTACATGGAGAAAGAGTACAGTGAGTTCTGACAGTCATCTTGAAATTGGTTATGGGGGTGGTCCTACCTGCACCATCTTGATTGCTTTAAGTACAGTTAATCTTCACTTCCGGGGTTGGTTTGTTCCTATTTCCTTGGTTCCAATTCTTGGAATTAACTTCTTCCAGCTGATGAGGGTTTCAGTAACTATAAGAGAGCTCACAGATAAAGGCTCAGAATATTAAGTATAGCCCTTGAAAAGGAACTAAAGGTCTTTCATTTTTCTTACTGACTCAGTTATTATAGTTTTGTCCTGTTGTTTTTTGCTTCTACATTTTCTCGCTTCTTTGATTAAACTTACTCTTTGGCTAAAGTTTTTCTACAGGCTAAAGACAGGCTGAGGACATGGTAGAGAAGGACCATAGGATTTTGCTGTTTCATTAGTACAGTTTAGAAATGACATGGCACTACAACTTACTGTTTCTTTGTATCCCCTTAAAGTCAAAACTTCATAGGCTTTCTCTTTCACTATAAACTATTCTCAGATTTTAGATTAGTAATTGAGGGACCCAATGAAATAACTTTTTAATCTTCAAGAATAATCAAGAAGGAACCCTAGACAGTTCTTATGAATCACATTATACAAGTGACTCTCAAAACAAGGCAATTCTCTTAACAAATCCTTTGGGTTTATATTTTCTAAGTTGGTCTCAGCCTATAATTTCTCTTCATTCATCCATCCTGTAAATTCTTTCTCATCCTGTATATTAAGTTGTAATTATTGCAGTATAGGTAGTAATTTCCTAAAATAGTGTATTTTGGGGTTTCCCACTCTTTAGCATTCTTCAAAGCCTTCTCATTCCTACCAACTGAACTCCAAACTCACTAATCTGTCGTTTAATTTCTTTCACAAACAATACCCAATGGATCTCATGAGCCTTATCTTCAATTCTCAGTACTCAGGTTTTCACTAAGGGACTCATGGTTAAGGCGAATGGACCCATACCCATGAAATTTGGGGAAGTAGCTGAACTTAGAATGACTTATAAATTTTCACCTCATAATATATCTGAATTTTTCAGAATAAAAAATCATATTTTCACTTAATTTCTCCTGTAAAAATATAATATTTCTGAAAAGTATGCTGCATACCTTGTGGCTTTGTGAAACTCCTGACTAACAGCCTTACTCATGAGCATATCAGTTGGATATGTGCAGGTCTCCTCAAGAGGGGCATTCCACTCCAGCTGACTTTTTTCACACATTATTCCTGGTGGATGTGTTATGGTTTTCCATTCCTTTGCTTTTGTTCATGTTTTCACTCCTTCCTTCATCTTTATCCAAAGATATTTATTTCTCTTCTGCTCTGCCTTCTTTAAAGTCACAACATAAATCTTATTTCATCTTGGAAATTGTCATTGACTGACCTAGTGTGAAATATATATTCTTCCTCTGAATCCCTAAATCATTTTAATCTTATGCCATGTATTTGATTATTAGTCCTTGACTATCTTATGGTATCTATTCTGCCATATTATATATATATAACCTGTTTAAATGCCTTGTTTAAATATCTTTCTTAGGTACCTATGTCCATTTCCTCTAATTTTAATGTTATTGCCTCAAGGAAAAAAATATGGTGCAAATATCTGTCTCATTTGAAGACCTACTCTATTTTCTTTAGTTCTTTTTACAGATTTGGAATTCAATATAAATATACTTATTTTGACCTTGTTTTTGGAATCTTAGATTGCATGGGACTAAGCATATCTTTATTAAGAATTACTAGTAGGTAAACAATATTGAACAAATAAATTAATGACTTCAAAAAAGAATTAATGTACAGAAGTCAGTGAATTGAATGGTATATGAATTATCCCAATAAATTTGTTAAAATGAAGTAATGTACCAGACAAAGACAGATTTTTATGACCAACTATTTGTTTTATTTTTCTTAATGGAACTTCATTACTTAATGTGTAAATGAGTGGAAATAGCACAGATATTTCTTCTTCCTCTATAGAAAATTAGCTTTTGAAAACTGTTTTCAAGTAATTATATTTTAGCAACTAGATACTGTCATGACAAGAAAATAGGATCATTTATCTCAATGCGAAGCTATGAAAAGACCCTGAGTTCTCTCTAGCTGGTTGAAAATGATAATAGCCCCAAAGTAAACCATCTTCTTGGCAGTAGTTATCTAACAAACACTTAGGAAATTTCGGAAGTCTTCATCACTTTCAATTTGCTGCTCCTTATGTGTCGATTATAGCATAACTACCTTTTTGTTCAGATGGCATTTTATTACACTATGCAAGCAAATTTAAGAAATTATATTAAGAGGAAACCTCCTTCCCAAAATTCAATCTCCTACTAATGATACACAAAGAAAAATACAAGCAAAACTTCCTGTCCTATCTGAGTTAAAGATGACTCAAACAAATTTGTAAAAATTATAATAATAATATTATTATTATTATTGTAACATTATTATTATCATTGTTATTATTATTCCTATTATAGAGACCAGAATATTCTACTAACAGTTAAAAATTTATTGAGTCACATGTTAGTTGGTTTACATTTATTATTTCACTTAATAATCCCAGCAACTCTGAAATTCATGTATGATTATCCCTATTTTATAAATGAACAGACTGAAAGTTCAAAATATTCTTATTCATCATCATACAGAAATTAAACAACAAAGGTGAAATTTGAATTCAAGTCTAAATGCAAAGTCTATACAGTCTATTATCAGTTCTTAAGTTATGGATTCAGTTCTTGAGTTATTGATTTATCTTAGTCTGAAGTAAGCAGTTTCCCCATTTGTATTAATAAAATATGATATTTTATGGATAATGAAAAACTATTAATTTTTGAAGCACAGAATATTGAATGTTAAAATATAGTATCTGAACTGCAGTAGAATTATCATATATTAAGTTAAATATCAAATATATGAAAGGGATAAAGGAAATCCCCATTCAAAATGGAGTCAGAAAGCCTCCAAGAGCGCTGGAACATTTACACTTACACACCACTTGTACCACCTCTGGCAGCTTATTTTGCATACCCCAGCAGGAAGAATCTTATTTTACAGATCCCAGCAGAGGAAGCAAGATTTTCTCCTTGTATAGCCACAATCTACCCTACAAAGAAACTGCTGCAACTCAGCCAATGAGAAGCTGCCACGCCCACAAAGGCTTGCCCTTCAAAGTCCTGTAAACTTTCATTCAAAACAGTCCAATTTCCTCCTTTCCTCTGCAAAAGAATGCTCTCCCTTTTTGTGTTCCAGACTTGCTTATGGTGAACCAGAGTTTGTCTCAAATTGTGATTCCTCTGCTGTGTGTGTGTGTGTGTGTGTGTGTGTGTAAAGTCTCTTCAGTTGTGTCTGACTCTTTGAACGCTGGGGACTGTGGCCCGCCAGGCTCCTCTGTCCACGGGATTCTCTAGGAAAGAATACTGGAGTAGGTTGCCATGCCCTCTTCAGGGGAACTTCCTGACCAAGGTATGGAACGGTCTCCTGGGTCTTCTGCACTGGCAAGGCAGGTCATTTACTGCTATCACCACCTACGAAGCGCATTCTTCTGCTATCCCAGAATAAACTTGATTTTGCTGGCTAAACCATATACCTGTTTATTACAAAGTTTGACAGTATCAAATATGAAATTGGAATTTAAGCACAAACAGCCTAAAACTACTCTTAGGAATCAAAATATTTTAGTATTTCTGAAGGAACAAATCCAGACATTAGGTCTGTGTTAAGAATACTAACATTTATTTACGTGTGCAAGCATGTGGGAAAAGTGATAAAATGGGGCATCTGGTTCCTTCTTGTTTCTGATTCTGGCTCTCACTAAATTCTCTGTTCCTTTTGTCTTCATGGCCTAAGTCTCAAAGTACACTTATGTTAGGTATTTAATCTGGGATGATGTTGGGGAATTGCAACAGAGCTAGAGATGGAAACAACCTTAAACTGAATGCTACATCTCATTTTCTTACAGTCCCCCCAGCCATACCTACCATAATAAGAGGTTTTGGGGGAAATTTATTTTAACCTCAACTGATGGGAACTGCTCTAACCCTCCTTATTCATTCTCTTCATTTTCTCTTGTCCAGTCTTAGCCACCTGCTTCCAGAAAGCAAACAAATGCCCTTTTATCTTCAGCCTAGGGAAAAATCTCAAACTTATTAATTTGTTATTCAGAAAGTTAATGTATTTTTCTGGTTCTTCTAGATCCTTTAGAGGGCTTTTTACTTGTCATAACTGAATAAAAATTACCTAAATAAGAGAATTTACTAATGCTTAAATCCTAGCAATTAAAAAAGAAAAACAGCAAAATTTCAAGTTTTGGTTTAACTTTTCCTCAATTATATTTTTAGCCAAGTCTGTCTACTTCTGAAACAATCTCTATAAGTTGAAAGCAGTAGAAATCATGTTAGATATCTTTCCAGGAGACAAAACCACGGGCCATGGAAAATTTTTGAATGTTATTTTAATTTTTCTTTCCAGTGTATTAGCCACAGCAGCAAACAGCAAGGCATTTATCAAAGCAATTCACAGACTCTATAGTGAAAGTGAAGTGAATTCGCTCAGTCATGTCCAACTCTTTGCAACCCCATGGACTACAGCCTACCAGGCTCCTCCGTCCATGGGATTCTCCAGGCTAGAATACTGGAATGGGTTGCCATTTCCTTCTCCAGGGGATCTTCCTGACCCAGGGATCGAACCCAGGTCTCCCACATTGCAGGCAGATGCTTTAACCTCTGAGCCACCAGGGAAGACTCTATAGTGGGTCTTAAACATATTTCTAACAAGCTGATGTGTGGACCACAACTCATATTTTTCAAAGCT
The DNA here is from genome assembly GCA_917880005.1 of Nanger dama. Classification (NCBI taxonomy): domain Eukaryota; kingdom Metazoa; phylum Chordata; class Mammalia; order Artiodactyla; family Bovidae; genus Nanger; species Nanger dama. The sequence continues at coordinate 18,058,348 of CAKJTW010000001.1, forward strand.
CAGAGTTGGTGTTAAAAATTGAACTACAAGCTGTCATGTACCTTCAGAGCACACCCACACATCAAAATACTCATGGACACCACTGAAATATTAGCCTGAAATAGTCTCTCAACTGCTACAGGTGTTTTTGATGGTGTCTAACAGTCTATTAATATTATATAGTTTTAAACTCATTTCCTTTTTCTCCCAGTATTTCTAAGAATATTTATAAGGAAATTACAGACTTGTAAAAATACTTACTTTCTTATCATTAAATATGCACTTCAAAGTTCATCAACATTTTAGTCATTTAAAATATATACTTTTGTGTTCCCATACCAAATATAACTTTTTAAACCCTGTGTCATCTTATGCTATTTGTATTCAACTCAGTCTCTACCAACAATAATTTTGCTGTTTACTCTGCATTATCAATAAGCTGTTAATATTCTTCTAAAACATCTTTCTTTATTTGGTTGTTTTTGCCACTCTATTTTTTTAGTTGAAGGATAATTGCTTTATAGAATTTTGTGGTTTTCTGTCAAACATCTTTAAGATCTATTTTTGAAGAACTGCATACTATTTAAGTAATGTGATTGTATTTTGAATACTAAACAGAACTAATACAGCCATCAATCTAAATTTTTTCTTTGTTATAGAGTTTAAAATGTTCAAGTAAATAGACATGAGGTTATTTTCTTATAATCAGGGAAAAATCAGAAAAAAACCATGTAGATATATGTAGCTTATTTTTCTATATCTGAATTTCTAGAATGCTTTTACCTAATTAAGTTCTATCTTTTCAGTGGTCAGTTTATCAACTCACATGCTAAGAGGCCTCAGTAGAACACTACAGATAACAAAAATAGCTTTAAGTAATGTAGCCTGCCTACAGTTAGACTGACAGAAATAGAGCTGTTAATGATATCCATGCACCAGACCATCAGAACTATTAGAAGACTTTGAGGGCCTTAAAGAGCTAAAACCTTCGCCACATTGCAAAACAAAGAGTGTCTAAATATTTGTATCTTGTCTAAGCTAGTTCATGGACTATTTTTTAAAATACTTTCTGTCATCAGTAGAGAGCCTTGGTTGACATTTTATCACCAAGAACATAATAGGTGATACCAAGGAAAAGACATTTATTTTACACTTATTATGAATTTGTGCTCAGTTCTCATCAGGTGCTCAGTCATGTCCGATTTTTGCAACCCCATGGACCATAGCCTGCCAGACTCCTCTGTCCTTGGGATTTTCCAGGGAAGAATATTACAGTGGGTTGCCGTTTCTTTCTCTACGGGATATTCCTAACCCAGGATTGAACCTGCAGCCCCTACACTGGCAGGCAGATTCTTTACCACTCAGCCACCTGGGAAGCCCTTACTGTGTACTTGGTGCTCAGTAATTCTTGATGCATTATTTCACAGAAAGAATGTCCATAAAGACCTTGTAGGGCACACTGTTGACCAGGAGTCATTACTGAGCCTCTTGTTAGTGTGTATCATGCGAGTGTCATACACAGCTCCTGCCCTCTTTCAGTTTATAAAATTAGGAAATCCACACTTTCAGCCCATTCTTTCCTTCTTAGATTTTGGCTTGCTATGGCTATATGCATTCATGTCTTAATTGGTAGTCCCAAGAATTACAAAAATGTCACTGACATTTGCTTCATTTCAAAATTTTAGTTTTCTCTACTAAGGCATTGCGTACCACTGAGAAGGGTGGGAGTATAATCATTGTAGGAGGGTTCAGAGGCTTTTGTTTTTAATTAGATAGCAATTAATAACTCTACATCTAAATTGTCTCACACATCTAATTCATTGAACCTGACATAATTCAGTTGCTCTTGTTAATCACTAATTATGTCAATAAAAAGTGAAAAAAAAAGAACATCATTTGCCCAGGCAATTAGGCAGAAACAAGTCTAAAATTAAAAGTGTTTTATTCTGTGATAATCTCAGCATGACGTATATTTAGTTGAACAAAAGAAGAAAAACATAGAACATGTAAGGGAAAGGGAAGAACAAAAATACTGGGAATAAAAAACCAAACAACTTCATAACTAAATGTTGAAATGTAAAATATATATATAAAATCCAAGTTATTGATCCTTTGTCCCAGTAGCCTCTCTTTCCTCCTCCTTCATAGTTGAAGATTAGTTTTCTAGAAGTTTTGGATGGGCTCAGTCATAAAGAATCTGCTTGCCAGTACAGAAGTTGGGCGTTCAGTCCCTGATTGGGGAAGATCTCTTGGAGAAGGAAGTGGCAACTCATTCCAGTATACTGGCCTAGGAAATCCCATACAGAGGGATGGGATTTCCCAGGCAAGAAGCCTGGTGGACTACAGTACAGAGAACCCTGGTGGATCACAGTCCACAGGGTTGCAAAAGAGTGAGACACCACTTAGTGACTGAACAACAAAGAAGTTTGAGATACCAATAACATAAGATATAAAGCTAGGAGTAAATAATAGTAATAATTCTGTGTTTACCTGAGAGCCATGCTATAGAAGTTGACTGGGAATACAGTTATTTTCCAAAAACAGCCATCTATTTGCTGCCATAGGTAGTGTCAGGCAGTCTGTTGCCCTCCGAGTCAGTTATGAGTCTTCAGTCTCAAACGCAAGGTGGTTTTCTTAAATTCCTTCTTATCTCTATCCCACTCAGCTACTAGGCTGTATTTGGTAGGAATATATCTGTCTCCTGCTTATGAAGTGTGTGAATGTTGTAGGTGGCTAGGGAAATCATAGGCAAGGGAAAATGCAATAGTCCTCCAATTTTCTGCAACAAAATACCCTCTCCAAATGTTCACTGTACTCTTGGCTTCTCTAATTTTTTTTTCAGAGGTGGTTACTGGGAAACCAACTAAGAATTACTAAATCAATTATTAGCCTTCTTCTTTATATGTCCACTGATACAGGTGTTGTGTCAGTAAGGGTTCAGCCAGGAAGGAAGAACCATGTGGGAAAAGGAATTCTTATAGAAACTATATACAGAGGTCAACAAATGTTTCCTGTAAAAAAAAAAACAAACAAAAAAACAGATTGTAAATGTTTTTGGCTTTGTGGGTCAAAAGTTCTCTGTAATAAACTATTCAACTCTGTTGTACAGTACAAAACAGCTGTAGGCAATTTTTAAACAAATAGGCAGAGTTATTTTGTAATAGAACTTCATTAAAACACACACACAGGCAGTGGAGCTGTAGTTAGTTTGCCCTTCTCTGCCATCTCCTGTTGATTTCTTCTAGTGTATTTTTCACTTCAATGATTGTATTCTTAACAAACCTAGATAGTGCATTAAAAAGTAGAGACATCACCTTGCTGACAAAGGTCTGCATAGTCAAAGCTATGGTTTTTCCAGTAGTCATGTATGGATGTGAAAGTTGGACCATAAAGAAGGCTGAACACTGAAGAATTGATGCTTTTGAATTGGGATCCTTGAGAAGACTCTTGAGAGTCCTTGGACAGCAAAGAGCTCAAACCAGTCAATCCCAAAGGAACTCAATTCTGAATATTTGTTGGAAGAACTGATGCTGAAGCTAAAGCTCCAATACTCTAGCTGCCTGATGTAAAGAGCTGACTCATTGGAAAAGACCCTGATGCTGGGAAAGATTGAGGGCAGGAGAAGCAGAGGAGCAGATGGTTGGATGGCATCACCAACTCAAAGGACATGAGTTTGGGCAAACTCAGAGGGATACCAAAGGACAGGGAAGCCTGGCATGCTGCAGTCCATGAGGTTGCAATGAGTCAGACAGGACTTAGGGACTGAACAACAACAGCATTCTTTATCTCTGGTTGTTCTTCATAAATTCCAACTCTTTTAGAAAAACTTCTAACATTAAACACTGTGCACCCAGTCTCTTGAGTTTTTCATCATCCTTACAATCACTACTTTGAAGTCTTTCTCAGGTAGATTGCCTATATCCACTTCACTTAGTTCTTCTTTGAGGGTTTTATCTTGTTCTTTCACCTGGAACTTGTTCCTCTGCCACCTCATTTGGTCAACGTTGCTATTGGTGTTTTTATGTCTGTGGTGGGTTAGTTAGGCTTCTCAACCTTGGAGAGGTGGCCTTCTGTAGGAAATATTCTGTGCATCCCAGCAGTACACTCCCAGCTCCTCACCCCAACTATCGTGTTGGCCAAAATGTCTGTTCAGGTTTTTCCATAACATCTTACACCAAAAACTAACAAACTTTTTGGCCAACCCAATATATGCTCTAAGGGTTCCCCAAGATAATTGCTTGGGTCCCCCTGTCACGGCAGGCTGACTGTGCCATAGTCTGGTAGGCCTGGTTGGCCCCCAGCCTGATTGATTGCCAGGCTCCCCTGGTGACTCAGACGGTAAAGAAAGTGAAGTTGCTCAGTCATATCTGACTCTTTGCAACCACATGGACTGTAGCCTACCAGGCTCCTCCATCCATGGGATTTTTCAGGCGAGAGTACTGCAGTGGCTTACCATTTCCTTCTCCAGGGGATCTTCCTGACCCAGGGATGGAACCCAGGTATCCCACACTGCAGGCAGATGCTTTACTATCTGAGTCACCAGGGAAGCCCCAGATGGTAGGAATCTTCCTGCAATACCAGAGACTAGGATTCTATCCCTCGGTTGGGAAGATCTCCTGGAGGAGGGCATGGCAACCCACGCCAGTATTATTGCCCAGAGAAACCCCATAGACAGAGAAACTTGGTAGGCTATGGGATCCATGGGGTCTCAAAGAGTTAGACATGACAGACTGATTAAGTCTGAAGGGTGAACGACTGCTGACCCCAGCCTCTCCAGAAGACACTCCAAGACCAGAGATAAGATTGGTTCAGTCTCTTACCAAATTATTACTTTCATTCTGTGTCTTGGGGAAAGTGAGGTTATTTGTGAGTCCTTCAACAGCAGAGTCTGTATTCCGTTAGTCCTGTGGGACTCCTAAAATTAAACCCTGGTAACCTTCAAAGCCAAATGCTTGAGGCGGGGTCAGGGGGTGCTTGTCTTCCTAGCGCAGTACCCCTGGAATAGGGAGTCCAACATGGGGCTCAGAATCCTCACTCCTGTAGAACTACTGTAATATAATTCTCCAGTTTGTGGGTTAGCCACCTGGGGTTAGGGGACTTGATTGTATTATGAGTCTGCCTGGTTTGTGGTTCCTTCGTCTTATTTTTAGTTGTAGCTGTTTTCTGGTAGGTTTTGGTTTTTTCATAGATGATTATTCTACAGATAGTTGTGATTTTGGTGTGCTCTTAGAGAGGAGGTGAGTGGAAGGTTTTCAACACCATTGTCTTCTGACCTTATCTAATCAGTATGGTTTTAATTTCCATTTCCCTAATGATAATGGTGGTGAAGCACACTTCCATGTGTTTATTTGGTATGTATATATCTTATGTGCTTGCTTAAATTTTTCGCCAAGCTTTCACTGGATTGTTTATTTTCTTAATACTGAATTTTTAGAGTTTTATATATTTGGATATGTCACTTATCAGATGCATTCGTTTGCAATTATTATCTCGTAATCATCCTTTAGCAGTTTTCTTCAACAAAATACTCTCTTCAAGTGTTCACTGCACTCGGCTTCTCTAAATTTTTTTCAGAAGTGGATATTCGGAGGTCAACTAAAATTTATGAAATCAGTTATTAGCTTTCTCCTTTACATGTCTTGGTCAGGTGGTATATTGGTAGAGGTTCAATCAGAATTTTGAAGAGTTGAAGTTCATAAATTTTATGAAGTCTAATTTATGGATTTTATCTTTCTCTAACCAAGATCACAAAACGTTTCTTCCTATTTTCTTCTAGGTTTTTAAAATAACATTTATTTATTTATTTATTTATTATGATGGACAGGAAAGCCTGGCATGCAGCAGTGCATGAGGTCACAAGGAGCCCAACACTACTAAGCAACTGAACTGATTGATTTATTTGGCTGTCTGACTGAGCTGGGTAGTAGTTGCAGCATGAGAGATCATCAGTTTTGGTTGCAGCACTTTGAGTTTGTTTGTATGTTTGTTTCCAGTCATGGTATGTAGGACCTTTAGTTGTGGAACATGGGATCTTAGTTCCTCAATCAGGGATCAAACTGCGGCCCCTTGCATTGGGAACCTGGAGTCTTAGCCACTGGGCCACCAGGGAAGTCCCTAGATTTCTTTTTTTTTATCTTGAAGTTTTACATTTAGGTCTCTGATCCATTTTGAGTTAATTTTTATACCGCTACCACTTTTCCTTTATGAATGTAGCTATATAGAAAGCCTTAGTATCAAGTATCCTTTCACTTTCTTCTTTCCAAAGCTGTGTAAGCTCTTCATGGCCCTGTGCCTTTTCATATAAAGTTCAGAAAGAACTCGCTTATGTTCACAAAAAAATCTTGTGTGGATCTTGATAGAAATGAAATAAAAGTATAGATCAACTTGGGATAGACACACAGATCAACAGAACAACATAGAGAACCCAGAAGCAGCTCTACATAAACATGCCCAACTATTTTTTTGATAATGTGCAAAAGCAATTCAGAATAACTATGCTGAGTGTAAAAGATCAATCTCAAACGTTTTTATACCATATCATTTCACTTATATAACATTCTAGAGGTCACAAAATTCTAGAGATAGAGAACAGATTAGTGGTTGCCAGGGCCTGGAAGGTTGGAGAATGGGAGGTGCTGTCACTATAGGTAGCATGAGGGACACTTGAGATGCAGCTGTTCCGTATCTTGACTATCGTGGTGGTCCAACAAATCTGCACATAGTATAAAACTGCATAGAGTAGCCATCATGGTCAACAAAAGAGTCCGAAATCCTGTACTTGGATGCAATCTCAAAAATGACAGAATGATCTCTGTTCGTCTCCAAGGAAAACCATTCAGTATCACAGTTATCCAAGTCTATGCCCCAACCAGTAAAACTGAAGAAGCTGAATTTGAACGGTTTTATGAAGACCTACAAGACCTTTTAGAACTAACACCCAAAAAAGATGTCCTTTCCATTATAGGGGACTGGAATGCTAAGGTAAGAAGTCAAGAAACACCTGGAGTAACAGGCAAATTTGGCCTTGGAATGCAGAATGAACCAGGGCAAATACTAATAGAGTTTTGCCAAGAAAATGCACTGGTCATAGCAAACACCCCCTTCCAACAACACAAGAGAAGACTCTACACGTAGACATCACCAGATGGTCAACACTGAAATCAGATTGATTATATTCTTTGCAGCCAAAGATGGAGAAACTCTATACAGTCAACAAAAACAAGACCAGGAGCTGACTGTGGCTCAGATCATGAATTCCTTACTACCAAATTCAGACTCAAATTGAAGAAAGTAGGGAAAACTGCTAGACCATTCAGGTATGACCTAAATCAAATCCCTTATAATTATACAGTGGAAGTGAGAAATAGATTTAAGGGCCTAGATATGATAGATAGAGTGCCTGATGAACTATGGAATGAGGTTCGTGACATTGTATGGGAGACAGGGATCAAGACCATCCCCATGGAAAAGAAATGCAAAAAAGCAAAATGGCTGTCTGGGGAGGCCTTACTAATAGCTGTGAAAAGAAGAGAGGCAAAAGGCAAAGGAGAAAAGGAAAGATATAAGCATCTGAATGCAGAGTTGCAACGAATAGCAAGAAGAGATAAGAAAGCCTTCCTCAGTGATCAGTGGAAAGAAATAGAGGGAAAGAACAGACTAGAGATCTCTTCAAGAAAATTAGAGATACCAAGGGAACATTTCAGGCAAAGATGGGCTTGATAAAGGACAGAAGTGGTCTGGACCTAACAGAAGCAGAAGATATTAAGAAGAGGTGGCAGGAATACATGGAAGAACTGTACAAAAGATCTTCACGACCCAGATAATCATGATGATGTGATCACTAATCTAGAGCCAGACATCTTGGAATGTGAAGTCAAGTGGTCCTTAGATAGCATCAATATAAACAAAGCTAGTGGAGGTGATGGAATTCCAGTGGAGCTGTTTCAAATCCTGAAAGATGATGCTGTAAAAGAGCTGCACCCAATATGCCAGCAAATTTGGAAAACTCATCAGTGGCCACAGGACTGGAAAAGGTCCGTTTCCATTCCAATTCCAAAGAAAGGCAATGCCAAAGAATGCTCTGACTACCACACAATTGCACTCATCTCACATGCTAGTAAAGTAATGCTCAAAATTCTCCAAGCCAGGCTTCAGCAATATGTGAACCGTGAACTCCTGATGTTCAAGCTGGTTTTAGAAAAGGCAGAGGAACCAGAGATCAAATTGCCAACATCCACTGGATCATGGAAAAAGCAAGTGAGTTCCAGAAAAACATCTATTTCTGCTTTATTGACTATGCCAAAGCCTTTGACTGTGTGGATCACAATAAACTGTGGAAAATTCTGAAAGAGATGGGAATACCAGACCACCTGACCTGCCTCTTGAGAAATCTGTATGTAGGTCAGGAAGCAACAGTTAGAACTGGACATGGAACAACAGACTGGTTCCAAATCGGGAAAGGAGTACATCAAGGCTGTATATTGTCACCCTGCTTATTTAACTTCTCTGCAGTGTACATCATGAGAAATGCTGGACTGGAAAAAACATAAGCTGGAATCAAGATTGCCGGGAGAAATATCAATAACCTCAGATATGCAGATGGCACCACCCTTATGGCAGAAAGTGAAGAGGAACTAAAAAGCTTCTTGATGAAAGTGAAAGAGGAAAGCGAAAAAGTTGGCTTAAAGCTCAACATTCAGAAAACAAAGATCATGGCATTTGGTCCCATCACTCCATGGGAAATAGACGGGGAAACAGTGGAAACAGTGTCAGACTTTATTTTGGGGGCTCCAAAATCACTGCAGATGGTGACTGCAGCCATGAAATTAAAAGATGCTTACTCCTTCGAAGAAAAGTTATTTCCAACCTAGATAGCCTATTCAAAAGCAGAGACATTACTTTGCTGATGAAGGTCCGTCTAGTCAAGGCTATGGTTTTTCCTGTGGTCATGTATGGATGTGAGAGTTGGACTGTGAAGAAGGCTGAGCGCCGAAGAATTGATGCTTTTGAAATGTGGTGTTAGAGAAGACTCTTGAGAGTCCTTAGCCTGCAAAGAGATCCAACCAGTCCATTCTGAAGGAGATCAGCCCTGGGATTTCTTTGGAGGGAATAATGCTAAAGCTGAAACTTCAATACTTTGGCCACCTCATGCAAAGAGTTGACTCATTGGAAAAGACTCTGATGCTGGGAGGGGTTGGAGGCAGGAGGAGAAGGGGACGACAGAGGATGAGATGGCTGGATGGCATCACGGACTCGATGGACGTAAGTCTGAGTGAAGTCCGGAAGTTGGTGATGGACAGGGAGGCCTGGCATGCTGCGATTCATGGGGTCACAAAGAGTCAGACACGACTGAATGACTGAACTGCACTGAACTGAAAGAGAAACACACAGAAGAATATATAAAACTGGAAAAATCTGAGTAAGGTCAATGAATTGTATCAAATTCCTGGTTGTAGTAGTATGCAATAGTTATGTAAGATATTACCATTTTGGGAGGCTTGATCAATGGACATAGAGTCTCTCTTTTTTATTTTTACAACTGTATGTGAATTGACAGTCATCTCAAACTAAAATGCTTTTAAGAAGATGAAAGATAAATGATTTGGTCTTTGTTTCTTTAGTTCCTAGTTTAAAAAATTATTATTATTTTGCTCTTTATTTATTATTATTATTATTTTGCTTAACAATACTGTATTGGTTTTGCCATATACTGACATGAATCCACCATGGGTATACATGAGTTATTTATGCTTTCAAATAGTACTGTCTTTTAAAAATTTTAGTGGTATTATGCATGCAAATCCTTACTATAAAATAAAACATATACCCAAATAATCTATATGATCAACTTTTATTACAAATTAGCTGCTACACTGAAATAAAAATGTGCTTTTTAAGATTGTGTTTTAGTGATGGATTCTAATACTGAGGAATTCCAAAATGCTAAAGTATGATAATTTTGTCTGATAAATTATATGCCTTTTGAACAAACATTGAGATATCACATCAACTGCACATTGTAAGAGATTAGATATCATTATTTTTCTGATTTATATGTGCTTTTTTCTTTTAATATAAGAATAGTTCTATCAAAGAAAGGAGGAAATGCCACCACCATTCCATCCCAACACACATACAAACAATATAAGTGACCTTTAAAATCTATAGAGAAGGAAAACTCAACCTAATTTACACTCACTTTAGAGTAAACTATCCTCTGAGGCAAATCAAATTTTTATAAGAATATGTTAGTAAATACTGGCTTCCTTAGAGCTAAAATGTCTAAAAATAACTGTCATATCTAAACAGGCAAATGGAATGAAGTGAAAATTAGAACCTCCTGGAAGCTTTGCTGTAGGAATCAGGCACATCTGTACTAAGAGATTAGATGGTTCCAGATGAAGCTCTTATCTGAGCTGTGAGCTCCTTCAGGTGAGGGTTTTACATGGCTGCCTGGCAAAGCTTGTAGTACTTTCATTTTAGTGTTAAAGACTAGCAAAGTAAACAACATTTTGGGATGCTAATTAATATTCTTTGTTGCTGTTGTTCAGTCACTAAGTTGTGTCTCACTTTTTGTGACTCTGTGGCCTGTAGCACACCAGGCTCCTCTGTCCATGGGGTTCACCAGATAAGAACACTGAAGTGGGTTGCCGTTGCCTTCTCTAGGGGATCTTTCTGACCAAGGATTGAACCCATGTCTCTTGCCTTGGCAGGCAGATTCTTTACCAATGAGCCCCAGGAAAGCCCTAAATTAATATTCTACCTCCTTTTAAAAGAGCTTCATTTACCCTAGGACTAAATTCATACAAATGAATTTTGTATTCTCTTCATTGAAGGTCATCTGGGAAGAGAAGCAAGGGACCTCTGTTGTGAGAGGATGGTGAATAGGAGAGTGGTTGAATGTTCCTTCTCTTTATATTTAATTTTACTTTTTATTAGATTTGCCATTGCTTTTCCATTTGCCTAGCCCACCCCAGCTCCTGGAAGAGGTAGTAGGAATACTTAAAGTGGTCCCACAATATGTTCTATAGGGACAGAATGTTTTTCTAATAGTAGTTTATGTCTGCAAACAGAAAAATGTAATAAATATATCACATACACAGATTACATTGGTGAAAGTCTGGTTGAAAGAAAGTCAGGAAAGAGTATTTTTACTTTACCTTTAAAAAAACTTTCATTGGAGTATAGTTGATTTAGGAAAGGAGTACTTTTAAATAGTGGCTTACCTGGTGGCACTAAGGGTAAAGAAACACAAGAGGCTCAGGTTCCATCCCTGGGTCAGGAATATCCCCTGGAGGCAGAAATGGCAACCCACTCCAGTATTCTTGCCTGGAAAATTCCCATGGACAGAGGAGCCTGGCGGACTCAGACCATGGATTCACAAAAGAGTGGGACATGGCTTAGCAACTAAATAACAATGACAAATTTTTAAATACCTTGAACATTACGATAAATGTAGGGGTAGGTAATGGAAATCTAGCACATGCACCTAGACCCTAGCCCCTGATGCTGGGAAAAATTGAAGGCAGGAAGAGAAGGGGTTGACAGAGGATGAGATGGTTGGATGGCATCACCAACTTGATGGACATGAGTCTGAGTAAACTCTGGGAGTTGGTGATGGACAGGGAGGCCTGGCATGCTGCAGTCCATGGGGTCGCAAAGAGTCAGACATGACTGAGCGACTGAACTGACTGACTGAACACATGTACAAAAGATGTTATTTTAAAACATTTTATTTTTCTATGTACCTTGGAAAGTCATTACTAAATACACAGAGGTGGGGGGGATATTTTCTCATTTTGAAGAAAATGAGATCATTTAGATCATTTATTACTTTGCAATTAAAAGGGAAATATTTTACTCTTTATTAAAAATTCTATTTGCTATATATAGGCAGCATCATTGAATAAGAATTTAAAATATGTTTTGCTGATGGTGTACACTGCTTCTTTAACTCCCTTCTATGATTACATCACAGATCTCCAGTCTAGGAGTGCAACATAAGTGAGTGATGAGTGATCTTTCTCTGGGGATGATTATCACAAGGACTCTCTCTCTCTCATGGTTTGGATACATTAGGTTGTATTTGTGCTAAAATGACTCTCAAACTTGCCTCTCTATATAGCACTCACTCATCATTTTTCCTGAAGAAAAATAATATTCTCTGTCTTTAGTTCATAGTGGTGCCTGCCTTCACTCTTCAGTGAATCTGTTCTTAAGGCTACTTTCTAATGGTCAAAGCCAATGACTTCTTTTCAGTCTAATCTTGACTTCTTGTCTATTCTAATGCATTTGATGCTTAATATCCATTTTGGGGGTACACGGTTGTTAGGGAAGTAGTTTGCATGCAGTTTTCTAAAAGTGAGATCTAAACAAATGTGTAAAATCAATTTTATTTAGTTATAAAAAGATAAAATATTGAGTTTACCCCCAAATATCAAATATACAAAACATGTCTCACCCAACTCTCTTGCAATCAATCCTTTCATAGTATTGTCCCTAGGACATAGACCAAATTAGGTTATTTTATTCTTTAATACAAAAATGGATTAGTGATAAAACTATAAGAAAAAGGTTTCACAGAGTAGCACTTGATGATTTGCTGCATTTAGCATTTACCTATCTTCCTTCCCTGTAGCTCAAATGGTAGAGAATCAGCCTGCGAGGCAGGAGACCAAGGTTCAATCCCTGGGTTGGGAAGTTCCTCTGGAGAAGGGATGGCAATCCACTCCAGTATTCTTGCCTGGAGAACTCCATGGACAGAGAAGCCTGGCGGGCTACAGTCTGTGGGCTCTCAAAGAGTCTGACACACCTGAGTGACTAACACAGTATCTTCCTAGACTTATTGCCCATCCCTCATGCCCTGTGGCCTGAGGGGCCCTTTTGCTTTTTCCCAAACACATAAAGCTTGTCATTCGCTCCTCCCTACCGTGCCTGTGCTATCTGTATTTTGTTTTCAGGCCACATTCTTTTTCTTACAGCCCAGAATCCTACTCACTTGTCAAAATTCAATATAATATCAGTTTCTTCATGTCCTTCTGATCTTTATATTTAATTATACTCTTCTCCATGAATCCATGGCTCTGCTGGGTGAGATTACCCAAAAGTACTGACATTCATTGTATTTCAGTTTGTTTATTAAACATGTTAGGGTATGAGAAACACTGGGGCCTGAGGGGATTGGGTTGCTTAAAAAAAAAAAAAAAAAGAAAAGAAAAAGCAAATTCTTCAAGCTAAATAACTCCAGACCAATTGATCATAATTTCTGTGGATGATGTCCAGAATTATGTTTTTTCCCTCATCGAGTGTCGACATTATTTGGTCTTGATATTTTACTATTGGTACTGCATAAAAAATAACATAAATAAAAGAATAAAAACCTCCCTGCTTGATCCTAAGATTTCATCAATATTCTTGTTTATTTATGGAATATTTGAATTGCTCACAAGTATATTTAAGTATTATATGTCTACAATATGATTGATATATTTTACATTCTGTGCTCTGATTGATTTATGCTCTATTTTCCATGTTGCTAGTTTTTTTCCTCTGATTCTCCCTTCTAATTCCTCACTCCCTCAATCTTTATTACGTGATACTTAGACTACTGTCTTAGAGGATAGCACAGAGAATTTCCATATATTCTAAACTCAGTTTTCCCTAGTATTGATATTTTGTATTAGTATGGTACGCTTGTTAAATTACTGAATCAATCAGTCAGTTCAGTTCAGCTGCTCAGTTGTGTCTAACTCTGCGACCCCATGAATTGCAGCACACCAGGCCTCCCTGTCCATCACCAACTCCCAGAGTTCACTCAGACTCACATTCATCGAGTCAGTGATGCCATCCAGCCATCTCATCCTCTGTCGTCCCCTTCTCCTCCTGCCCCCAATCCCTCCCAGCATCAGACTCTTTTCCAGTGAGTCAACTCTTCGCATGAGGTGGCCAAAGTACTGAAGTTTCAGCTTTAGCACCATTCCTTCCAAAGAAATCCCAGGGTTGGTCTCCTTCAGAATGGACTGGTTGGATCTCCTTGCAGTCCAAGGGACTCTCAAGAGTCTTCTCCAACACCACAGTTCAAAAGCATCAATTCTTCGGCGCTCAGCCTTCTTCACAGTCCAACTCTCACATCCATACATGACCACAGGAAAAACCATAGCCTTGACTAGATGGACCTTTGTTGGCAAAGTAATGTCTCTGCTTTTAAATATACTATCTAGGTTGGTCATAACTTTCCTTCCAAGGAGTAAGCGTTTTTAATTTCATGGCTGAAATCACCATCTGCAGTGATTTTGGAGCCCCCAAAAATAAAGTCTGACACTGTTTCCACTGTTTCCCCGTCTATTTCCCATGAAGTGATGGGAGCGGATGCCATGATCTTCGTTTTCTGAATGTTGAGCTTTAAGCCAACTTTTTCACTCTTCTCTTTCACCTTCATCAAGAGGTCCTTTAGCTCCTCTTCATTTTCTGCCATAAGGGTGGTATCATCTGCATATCTGAGGTTATTGATATTTCTCCCCTCCAGCACCTTGAAGATATAGTATGCAGCTATATAAATTATTAGGAATTCTTTATGAGAGAATTGTCTCCTTTTTCCCATTTCTTTATTCATTTTTATATCAAGATGGACTCATGAGATATACCTTATACTTTGGGTTGTCATTTAATACCAGTTTTTTTGTTTTGTTGCTGAGATTGTTTCAGCTTTGGTTAGTGGGAGCTCTTACATTTGTTTCCTTTAACACACCCCCTGGTTTTTTTTTTTTTAAAGTGACGGGGGGACACTTGCTTACCTTGCTTGCTTTTTGGCACTATGAGATGCTTGAGGTCCACCTAGTGAGTTTCTTGTCCAAATCTCATAATTAGCTTTTTTTCTCTTAGGAGCTTTGTTTATTGGAGAATAGTTTCAGAAACCCAGCTCTAGGTCTAGGTGTGCTTGTTGGAAGGAAAGAACAGAAACATTGCTTCTAAGCCCTGTTAGCTGACAGAGCAGGGAAATATAAATATGTACACCAGCACCTATATATGCACATCTATTTTTTATATGCAACCCTGTTTCTCTATATTAACCTAAATGTTTGTTCATACTGATACCTCCACTTCTAATCCTTTACCATATGCACCATTCTAGCCTTCTCTCTTTGTCTATAATCTCTCACTTCTAAGTATTTTTGATTCATTCATTTAAATGTAGCATCATAATCTTTATGCATCTTGCTTTTTGCCTTTAAAATATTTCTTAGAACTAATTTCAGTTCAACTGAAAGTTTTAAATCTTATTTTGATTAATACAATCTATTACATACTCCAATCCAAGAGGAGACCCACAAAAGATGTGTTTAATAATAAGAGTAATTCATGGCTTATGTTACTGGAAAATATATTAATAGAAGTAGAATCAACTACAGAGTTAGTTTTATTCAATAGTTTAGCATCAGAAAGAAATTGGTTTGTGTTTGTCTATACTTGTCTTCCATTGTTTCTACTTATTCTAAAGATGGCTTTCTTTTATGTTTTCAGTAAGGCCCTCAATTACTTCTGAGACTATGTAATGCCTCTCTCAACGTCCAAAGAGAGTTTGTCAGAAGCATGTTCTAAAAAGAGGCAGAAAAACTTTTTTCCCAGAAGACCCTGGGAAAGGTTGATTATTCCCCATGATTTCAATCAGCAACATCCTTGTACTAATGATTGTGCTTAGGTGATGATATTGCACTTAGTTGAGGTTGCACTAACATAGTAAATAGTAGCCACATGTGACTAAAGTTAAATTGTTTCCTTAGTTACACTGGCCACATTTTGAGTACCCAGTAGCTTCTTGATTGCTGGCTACTATATTGAACATTTCCATCACTGCAGAAAGCTCTATTTTATAGCACTAATATGACCTCAGTTATGTAGCTCATGCTTAAAACTAAGGTAGAATTAGCTGTCACCATTTTTCAAAGAGCATGAACTATTGGCATCAATTGAAGGGGGTATATATAGAAAAAACTGCCAAATAAAAATAAAGTTTCTAGGAATATGGAAATGAATATTAAGGAAACAATTACAAGTTTCATTACAAGAATGAAATAGTCTTTTAATTGTTATTCTACAATTATGCATCTACTTAACCTCTATTCTTGAGTATTCCGTGTCGTAATTCATAATCTCATACACATACCCTTACATTTTTGAGTTGTTTTTCCTAGGGAATGGACTCCTTGGAGTAAAATGTGGGGCCAAAGTATACACAACATTTTAATCTCAATAGATATTGTGCTGTTACTCTCTAAAGAGGCTAGAATCCTCACTGCAGTGAGTAATATATGAGGAAGGCTCTTTTCCTAGACTGCTGACAGCAATGAGGAAGTTTGGAGTAGTGGTTAAAGCCACAGTCTGGAGCCAGTCTGCCTGGGTTCAAATTCTAGCTTTGCAACTTTTTAGTTCTATGACTTTGAATAAATTACTAATGGGAATAATTATAATAGTACCTAATTCATGTATTTGTTATTAAGAACTAGTGAGTTAATATATATGGAGCATGAAAATAGTGTTTAGTACATCATCAGTGCTTGATAAATGTCATCAATTAATAAGGGAAGTGGGTATGATCACCCGTTCTGACTTCATATGTGAAAAGTGCAATCTAATTTTTAATTTAATGTATAATTCATTATTACTAGGTTAAACGTATTTCCATATGGTTATTATTTAAACTTATTTTGCTGAGAACTTCCTATCTCTATTTCAAGCAACATCTCTATTGAGTTGACTCTGATTTCTTTATTAACTTGTAGAATTAATATATTTGGGCTCTGTATATTTGGGCTTCCCTGGTGGTTCAGATGGTAAAGAATCTGCCTGCAATGTGGGAGACCTGGGTTTGATCTCTGGTTCAGGAAGATCCCCTGGAAGAGAATGGCTACCCACTCCAGTATTCTTGCTGTGTATCTCAAGCAACATCTCTATTGAGCTGGTTGTCATTTCTTTACTAATTTGTAGAAATTCTCTGTATATTTCTCCCTGAAAGTTGTTTTTTTTCTCAGTCAGTGGAAAGGTTATTTGACTGTATTATAGCTTTCATCAGAATTGTTTATTTTCTTGTCTTACTGCAGACGCTTTGGAACTTTAATGTTGAGTAGTAATAAATACAACACCTGCAGCGATCAGGGCCATCTTCATCTTATTTCTATTTTAATAAAAATGGCTTAAGCAATCCACTTCTTAGAATGTTTCCAGATGGACTTTGAAGACTCTGTCATACTTAAACAGTTTTCATTTATTTCTGTATTTTAGCGCATTAATTAGGAAAGACTGTCAAATTGTATGAAATTCCTCCTAGGATGCAATGATAAAATTAGTTTGAAAAATTGTGCTGATCTAATGACTCATTTTGACAATCTAAAATAATTATCTTTGTGTTCATAGGATACTCTTTTGTAGGTCATACTCCATTGCTCTTTGAACACAGCTAATTTTCAGATTGTTAGAAAAGAAATCTGTAGTCATAAATGAAATTAGTCAAAGGTGAGATTTAGATGCTCTTCACAAGGCATAGTATTATAGTTTTCTGCTTTCCTCATTATATTTTTCTGCTTTCCTCATTTCCTGCTTTTCCTCTTAAATAGCATGGGTGTTATTCTCCAAAAGATCTTTTTAAAATAGGGTACTTTTATGCCACTCACTGATCTATGTGCTTTACTCTTATTAAGACAGTCAATCTTCATGATTGAATTATTAGTTAGAAGCTGTAATTATCATCTCTATTTCAAAACTGAGGAAACTTGGAAATAAAGAAATGTATCCAAAGACATTCAGCTAATGAAGGAAAAGTCACACACATGAACCTCAGGAAAACACCAAAAGCTTATACTTGGTCACCTCTATGCTACATCAGCTAGACCCATCTGCCTGCTCCCTTCCCAATTTTTTCTATAAAAATTGCTCTATTTAAATTTTCTACTTTGCTCATTTACTCATTTGTTAATTGATTCATTTAACATATATTTGTTGAATGCCTACCACGTGCCCCTATCTGTTCTAGGCACTGGAGATACAGCAGTAAACAGAAGACAAAGGAGGTCCTACTCTCAGAGGTGGGAAGAGCTAATAACAAGTACATGCATAATATGCAAGGTGGAATATTAAGTAGGGTAAGGGGAATAGGAATTGCAAGGGTAGTGGTGATTGCTATTTCATGTGGGTCAACAGGGAAGCTGATGGGCTGAGACAAGATTCCTGAAGCAGTGGGCAGTGGTGAGACCTGCAGATCTCATAGGCTGCTGTCTTGATGTAACTTTGAAAGCACTCCCTTTTGTTTTCCAATAAAAGTGAATAGTCCCTCTGTCACTGCGGGAAGGGTGCACCTGCAGAAGGAAACGAGACTGGCAACTGTGGTGGGATGGATCACCAAATGGGCCGTTTGGCTGGAATAGTGCGCATGAGAGGAAAGCCAGTAAATTTCTATTACTTTCTATTATAGTAGGAAAATAAATTCATTTTCATCAGAATTAAATATTTACGCTAACACATGACTAGCAGTTTCTTTAAAAACATGAATATTGGATCTTTCTCTTTCAATTTCTTGAAAAAGAAAGCTTCCTTCAGACCAAACTTTTTCTCCCATTTCTTTAACAATTGCTTATTATTTCTCCAATCCTTTTCCTTCTTCTAGAATTAATATTATTTGCATTTTAGGTATCCATTATTTCCATCTCATTGTATTTCAATTTTTCCAAAGGACCATTTCTTTAACTTGATATTCCAGGTCACTAATTAAGTCTTAAATTATTAACATTACCTCCTTCCACTTGCCTACAAAATGATTTGATTCCAAAGGAATAATTTTCATTCTCAGTCTTTCAGTGCTTTGTGTGTTAAATTTCTAAAAGGTTCTTGATACCATTTTTATGCAAATTACCTTTGTCATGCAAATTACCTTTGTCATGTTCAGTAGTTTCTTCCTGAGCTGCCTGTGCTGGTTGCTTTCATATTCCTCTCTCTGACCACAGGGCTTCTCAGGTAGATTGACATTTGCCTACTCATATCCAGGTTCAAGTTTGACAAGCAGGTGATGCTGCAAGCATCACCCTAGCAGCAGCACACCTGTGAGGGGACGAGCAGGGAACAAGGGTTCCCACCACTGTGGGCTACTGCTGTGCTCATCTGGAAGCTGTAAACCTTTGCGGAGGCACTTGAAACCCTTTTATTCCTAGATCTCTGGTGATAAGCATTAGTATTTCTTAGTCTCAACCTCAGGGATCAATATATCCCTCCTGTGCAAACTCTCCTGTCATTCCACTGGGCTGCTAAATGCCCTCCCCAATTAGCCTCTTGCATACATCATCAGTTTCAATTTTCTTCATCATCCATCTCTTCCAGAGTACTACTCCTCCTGATGGACAAAATTGCGTTTGCCATCTTTTGGAGGCTATTTCTAAAATAGCCCCAATGATCTCTGCCTCCCGGTATCTATATCTATGCCTTCGTGTCATCTGTCCTCCCTCTTCCCTAAATGGGTGCTGGACCTAGAACTTTGCTTTTAAAGGATAGAATATAACAAAATTTGTGGAAGTTACTACTGAGGTTAGGTTACAAAGGATGGTGACTTCCATCTTGTTCATTCTCTGTCTCTGGCCCTTCTTGCTTGCTTATTTTGATGAAGCAAGCTGCCAAGTTGTAAGCTGCCTAGAGAGAGGAGCAAGGAACTGAAGGGGACCTAGGGCCCACAGTGCACAAGAAACTGAATCTTCCTAATGACCATGTAAGTGAGCTTAGAAGCACACCCCTCCCCTTCTGTGTCACCAGATGAATCCACAACCCTGATATTGAACTTTATTGCAGTCACATGAGAGATTGCAAGCCAGAAGACACAGCTAAAACATACCTTGTTGCTTCTTGAGCCTCAGAAACTATAAGATAAATGTTCTTTTAAACAACTGTGTGTGTGTGCTAAGTTGCTTCAGTCGTGTCCAACTCTGTGCGACCCTATGGACTGTAGGCTCCACCAGGGTCCTCTGTCCATGGGATTCTCCAGGCGAGAATACTGGAGTGGGTTGCCATTTCCTCCTCCAGGGGATCTTCCTGACCCAAGGATCGAACCGTGTCCTTTGCCACTAGCACCACCTGGGAAGCCCTTTAAGCAACTGAGTTTTAAGACAGTTACCTTGCAGACAAATTACCATCCCATCAATAATCATATTTTATCTCTATCATGTTCAGTCTCAGACCACCTATTCTCCTATTAGCTGGAGTTTTCCCATTATGAGTTACTTGTACACATCTCCATGCCTTTGTATATACAACTTCTTTCTATTTCTGCCACATTTTCCCCCAATCTGGTAAACTATAAACATAAATTGAGACACAGTCACCAACTTTCTCCTCTGTGACTCATTCTCTGATTATGTAGGCAAATTTTATGACTCCCATCTTCTATATGCTTTCATTCTGCTTTTCATACAGATTACCAGTCATTTCTTTTGGCCAAGACGGTGTCCTTGGCACCTAGTAGGGTGACTAGCACATCATAGGTGAAAGACTGGTTTTTCCTGCACTAACTTAAACCCTCTCTGGTAGTTTTTTTCCATGTCCTATTTCCCCCAGGTGGAAAATTTCACTTGGTCCTGAGTTAAGGTTGAGTTACTGAGAAATAATTACTCTTGTTTTTCTCAAGCAATACTATAGATGATTTTATGTTAATTAATATTTTGTCTTAAACTTTTGTGCTGAATGCTTGATACTGTGTTGCTCAACACTGTAACATTTTTCTCTTACTTTTCTTCAGATTATTTCCACGTCCCCAAAATAATTAACACTTTTTTTTCTTTAGATTCTGACTTCTGCTGCACAGCAACACTAAAGAGAGACCATTCGTTTCTTCAGATTATCCTGTTTATTTCAACAGAGGCAGCAAGTATGTGTAGAAACTAAAATATTAAGAATGAATAAGTTCCTCTGACTTGTTTGCGTTGCCTACAGATTCTTTGAGAATAAAATATACAAGCCTGCTTTTGCTTATGAAAACAAATATTCCAGGTTTCCCCTGAAATGTTTTTGAAATCTTTGCATATTTAGAAAAAGAATCAAAAACTGGGTAATGATGCTTTTCTGACTTTCCTAAACAAAAATATTTTTGAAGATAAGTATACACACTGCAGCATCACTGACTAGATAGACATGAATTTGGGTGAATTCCGGGAATTGGTGATGGACAGGGAGGCCTGGCATGCTGCGATTCATGGGGTCACAAAGAGCTGGACACAACTGAGCGACTGAACTGAACTGATACACACTGCTAGGTTTTTTGTTTTTAATCTTTGTGTCATGCACACTTCTAGTGTTACAAAAATGCTGTGTAACAAACAGCCATACAAACTTAGAGGCCTACAATAATTTTGTTTACTTTTGAAAATTTAAAACATAAACTATAAATTCAGCTTGAAAAATATCTAACTGACTACAATGCAATCGGTGTTTCTGGAAAAATATTCGAGAGAAATTTAGGCTATAAGATCATTAGTTTTTGTTTTATTATTTTATGGGTAGGGAGCAATTCTGTCAAGGAATTTTAATTTTTAAAGACTCCTAAGATGAACATTTTGACCATCTGGTGATGTCCATGTGTAGAATCATCTCTTATGTTGTTGGAAGAGGGTGTTTGTATGTCCAATGTCTTCTCTTGGCCAAACTCTGTTAGCCTTTTCCCTGCTTCATTTTGTACTCCGAGGCCAAACGTGTCTGTTGCTCCAGGTATCTCTTGGTTTCCTACTTTTGTATTCCAGTCCCCTATGATGAAAAGGACATCCTTTTTGTGGTGTTAGTTCTAGAAAGTCTTGTAGGTCCTCATAAAACCACTGAACTTCATCTTTTTGGCATTAGTAGATGAGATATAGACTTAGATTACTGTGATGCTGAATTGGTAGAAGATGGGAAATAGTGAAGGACAGGAAGTCCTGGCATGCTGCAGTCCATTGGGTCTCAAAGAGCTGGACATGACCGAGTGACTGAACAACAAGACGAATATAAGGAAAAACCAAAATACACATCTGTGATCATACTCAGAAAAAAAAGTGCTAAAAATTTAAATTCTTCCTTAGCCTTCAAAAAATAGTGATTAAAGTGTATTACTCTGAGTCTTCAGATACTGATGCCTCTCTCTTACCTAAGAGCAATGCTAATTAGACCTAAACTAGCTATCAGAATATGTTGCCTTAAACATAAAGTACACCTGGAGATGTTAAATTATTATGACTCATGGGAAAAAAAATACCTTAAAAACTCACATACTACACAATTACAAATAGATTATTTGCCTAATCTTTTTATTTGAACTTTGGCAAAACCATACTCTAGATTTTAATAATTCCTTATCACACTGACGTTTATTATATGTCAAGCATTGTTACACACCATCTATCTGCATTAACTCTTAAAATTTCTTCAACTTAGGGAAATTATCTACATTTCATAGCTAGCACAACCAAGTCACAGAGAAGTCAGGTGGCTCACCAAAGGTCACACAACTGGCAGGTGGTGGAAGCGGAATCTGACCCCAAGTAGGATGGGTCATACCCATAACACCATGTCAGATTGCCTGGTAATAGCTGAGAACCATTCTCAGCCTTGTCTGTATGCTCCCAGGTCACAAGGGCTGAAAACCAAAAACCTTATTTTGCCCTGGATTAGACCAGTGGTGAAAGGCCGTTACATGAGATTTGGAAGGTGAAAGAGAGCTAAGGAAACATACTCTGCTCCTCCAGCAATGGTGGGCAGATACATAGGCGTCAGCAGATTAAGTCTTTCACTAACCTCTAGCCTATATGTCTATACATACATATATACACACACAATGGGCTGTTGTTCAACCTTACAAAAGAAGGAAATCCTATCATTTGTGGCAACGTGCATGGAACAAGAGGCTGTTAGGCTAAGTGAAATAAGCCAGTTATAGGAAGATAAATACTGCATGATTTCACTCACATAAGGTATCTAAAACAGCCACTCTTAGAAGCAGAGAATGAAATACTGGTTGCCCAGGACTAGGGAGTAGAGGAAATGGGGAGTTGTTATGTAATGGTTTTAAAGTTTCAGTTATGCAGGATGAATAAAGTCTAGAGATCTGCTGAACAACAGAGTGCCTACAGTCAACATTATGATATTGTGCACTTCAGACTGTGTTAAGGGAGTAGATCTCATATTGTGTTATTACTACAAAGCAAACCAAAAACATAGGGACCCAAGGAAACTCTAGGAAGTGTTGGATTTATCTATTAATCACTGCAGATGGTGAAAGCAGCCATGAAATTAAAAGATGCTTACTCCTTGGAAGGAAAGTTATGACCAACCTAGATAGCATATTAAAAAGCAGAGACATTACTTTGCCAACAAAGGTCTGTCTAGTCAAGGCTATGGTTTTTCCAGTAGTCATGTATAAATGTGAGAGTTGGACTGTGAAGAAAGCTGAGCACTGAAGAACTGATGCTTTTGATCTCTGGTGTTGGAGAAGACTCTTGAGAGTCCCTTGGACTGCAAGGAGATCCAACCAGTCCATCCTAAAGGAGATCAGTCCTGGATGTTCTTTGGAAGGAATGATGATAAAGCTGAAACTGCAATACTTTGACCACCTCATGTGAAGAGTTGACTCACTGGAAAAGACTCTGATGCTGGGAGGGATTGGGAGCAGGAGGAGGAGAAGGGGGATGACAGAGGATGAGATGGTTGGATGGCATCACCGACTGGATGGACGTGAGTCTGAGTGAACTCCGGGAGTTGGTGATGGACAGGGAGGCCTGACATGCTGAGATTCATGGGGTCGCAAAGAGTGGGACATGACTGAGCGACTGAACTGAACTGAATTTGTTTGTGGTGATAGTATCACAGGTGTTTTCCTATGTCCAAACTCATTAAATTGTACACATTGAATATAAGCAGTTCTTTGAAAATCAAATACACATAAATCAATGAAAGTACTAAATAAATTTGAAAAATTTTAAAGTGAAATAAAGTAAGCTTCAGAGCCTGGCAAAATGTTATTGTAAATTTAAATCAGGTATTGATTCTCTTGCCTCTGCTATTCCAGAGGTACTTCTTTGCAGGAATAAATCAGCAGAGTCCCTGGAACCTGGGGTGCAGTTCTGTCTCTGAAAAAGTCTTTCTCTCCATGGAAACTCAAAGACTAGAACTCATTTACTTTTACTATGTAAAGACAGCATATCTTCACTCCCTTACCTCACAGCATTGTCAAACTATGTCAGTTCTTCAGCCCTGTTTTATAATCTAGCTCACAGGGACCTTACTCACCTTCCTGTTGCTGCTGCTGCTACTGCTGCTAAGTCACTTCAGTCGTGTCCAACTCTGTGCGACCCCATAGACGGCAGCCCACCAGGCTGCCCCCTCCCTGAGATTCTCTAGGCAAGAATACTGGAGTGGGTTGCCATTTCCTTCTCCAATGCATGAAAGTGAAAAGTGAAAGTGAAGTCGCTCAGTCGTGTCCGACTCTTAGCAAGCCCATGGACTGCAGCCTACCAGGCTCCTCGGTCCATTGGATTTTCCAGGCAAGAGTACTAGAGTAGGGTGCCATTGGCTTCTCTGCACCTTCCTGCTACTGGTCAATGAAAATGAGAAATCATATTAATCAGACCTGTTGAACAGACATTAGCTAATACAGTTGATGCCTTGATAAAACACATGAATACCAGCAGGTAGAAGATAATAGCCATGAAAATTTAGGAACCTGGCCTCTTAATGAAGTATCCAGGGAGATAATGGTCCAAGGCATGAATGGTTTTCCACTGCAAAGAAAGCCAGTTGCCGTGTTTTTACCCTTCAGCAACTAAGAAACACGGCACTTGATGGGCTCACCTGGATTTTATAAAAATATTTACTCGTAGATAACTGATGTATTTGCTAACTAACCGCTAATATTGCTAAATTTTAGAGAAGCCCAGAGCAAGAGGTTTTGCAGGAGATTTGGGCTGTGGGTCCTCAGCTACTCTGCCACTTTGGTCTTAAGGTTGTAGAGATCCAGTTGTGCTTAAAAGATTTTGACAGGCAGCAATAATAAATGAAAATCCTCCCAACTCTAGAGTGATAAAAACACATCCAATCTTAAAGGTTTCACAGAAAATCTGTATTCTTCCTTGAAAATGGCAAATTGCCTTTTCAAAAACAGTTTTTAGCTTGCTATTGCACTTAGGTTGAGAGAGAACTGCTGACGGTAGAAAAATAAAAGATCATGTGACCTGATTTGTCTGTTGCACTCTGGGTATTACCTGATACACCAGGCTACAATATATATGATCAGACTTGAGTAAGTCCAGAAACTATAAGTTATACAAATAAGGAAGTTCATCTCCTATCACATATATTCTTACTGTGTCACCACCTCTCTCCTCCAGTCACACCTAAGGCCTCTTGAAAAATTTCTGATTTGGAATTTGGTCCCATGGGATGGGGTGACACCGAGCAAAATAAGCAGAAGTGGCTCTGAGAGGCATCAGGTAAATCTTGGTAGACCCCAAGTTGATTAGTGCATCTGGCTGTATAATTTGAGTGATTGCCAAATATATTGATATACAATGATTGTCAATGACTGATGGACCAACACTGGAGGACTGTACAGGGTCTGGGGAGGACGTATACAGATCAAGCAATTTAAATGAGCACATGTTGTAAGTTTGTCTCTCATGGAAATGCCCACCAAAGAGAGGCTCTCAATAGTCAGGTATATAATACGACCTATTCCAGATAGTCACTTAGCCTCTTTCCCAAGCTGCTCTGTGGTTATTTAACTCTTTCATCAACAATGTATCCATGGATATTGCATCTGGGTTCAATAACATGTCTCCTTTCTTTGAAACTGACTAAGCTACCACCACTGCAGTGAAGTTCCTTTCTTGCAAAAAAGACTCTTACTGTGGATATAAATGTGCCTTTCCCCTTGAAACACTTCTGTCAGCACTCCTATCTAAATTCTTACTGAACACATTGTTCATTTCCATAGTGTGTTGCCCGTTATGCTTCTGCTCAAAAAATATTTTATAGGAAAAGAAGGACGCAATCATATGGCACCTAATGGATTCATCAATCTTTCCATGGAATCTATCATTCAGAAATAATGGGTTTTATAAAACAGTAGACTTGTCTCCTTGGGAAACAAAAACTTTGGAATGACACCAGTTCTACAAATTACTCTTATTTTCTCTGAACCAACAATAAGATGCTATTTTTCCCTACCACAGAATACAGAAGTTCTTGTACCAGTGGGTAAAAGTAGCAGCAACTCTGTTCTTTAGCACTCGTCATAATCCCATTGCAAAACTTTTCCATTTCAGCCCACCACTTTTAGGCTCTTTTGGTTTAAATGTTTAGTTCTTAAAGAGAAATACTACTGCTAGGGAACACAAAAATGGCTCCTGTGGAACAGGTGGTTCACTTAACTACTCTGAAATCGCAGTGTCATTGAACCAAGAGGCAAAGCAGGAGATTACTGTACCAGCTGAAGTAGCTTCACAGATTATCAACAGGGAGTAGGGTGGTTGTTATATACAATGAAAGTATGTCTAGATCCTAGAGGATTTTCTTAATACTTCCATGTTCAGTAGTAAAACTGAATGGAATCTAACAAGCCAGCACAGGTAGGGCAGCAAGAATGGAGGTTTGGGTCAGTCAACTTGGTAAAGAACACAGCCTGCACACATCCCTACTGAGATCAAACGAACAATGAATAAGTATTGAACAAAGTTATAAATATCAATTTTAGTCTAATGACAAAGCGCATAAATGAAGACTATATTAACTATGAATACTTTCTTCTTAATTTTTTAGGTAATATTTTGTGTATGTGTATGAATGTGTATATACGTGTACTATTTTTTTATATATTCTCCTCTTCCACCAGTGTATTATATACTGTGTGGTGGTGTTTAAATTTAGAATTAGTCTTCAGATTACTAGATATCAAAGTGAAATTGTGACAGTTCAAAGAGGATTGAGCAACACACGGTAATGTATATAGTGATATTCTCCATGAGAGAGAATATCACAAATTTAGCACACTTATGTTAATCTTATAATTTGGAGGGTCAATATGCATGGAAAGATGTGTAAAAATGCTGAATAGCCAAAGGGATAGACTTCTCCATATGGCTCTTTCCAACTCAGCAGCATTCCCAGATCCTTCAATGCACTTCTTTGTATCTTACCAGCAGAGTTTCATGTTAGACACTGATATGAGCTATTCAAATGTTTGGAATGTGGAAGAGAGGTAGAAGTGATACTACAACTCCTCTGGCAGCAAAAAAGAAGTAGCAAGGGCTTTGGAAGAGTCACGGCATTCTTGTAAGTCATGCACCCCTGTGATGGGGAGCTGTGATCACTGGTGGCAGTTCCTTTTGTATCCTGGTTCTCTGAAAGTTTGGAATGAGTATGAGATCTAGCAGTAGCTTTCCTTGACTTTCATGGTTCCATTTCTCCCAACGATTTTGCCAACACTTAATAATCTGTATCAAATTTCTTCATGCTTAAAATAGGTCTCTGGTTTTCTAACTGGAACCTTACTGATACAATATCCTTAGGCTACATTGCTTCTTCAATATAAGCTTTTGTGCCTAGCAGTCTCCTTCAAAATCAGTTATAGTCCTCTTCCATATTGATCATTTAGTTTCTACAGAAAGATAAATGTGGAGCATGGCATATTTTAATTCAAAGAAAAGTTTGGAGATTTGGAGTGATAAGTTATGCAATTCGAACTTAACTAAATTGTATTTGCATAAAAAATATAAAATTTCTAGAGATAAACAAAACATTTTAAAAACCCTTAGATATTTTAGTAGATATTTTAATACATTTTAAAACCACAATAAGAACAAAATGGATAAAATTTAACCGTTCTAATATATGTCAAACTTTGTGCTTGTGGAATCCTGAAAATGTTGACCTACAAAAATTATTTCTCTTAAATTTTTGAGTGATATTTTAAAGTCTCTGTTGCTTTTTGATATTAATTTGCAAATACTGAACTTACCTGCAATAGCTGAGCTATTATGTTTAAAATAGTCAATATATCTATTTTTTAAGCTAAAACTAAAGCTATTTATTATGACCCTAGTGACCAAGAAAATGACAAACTCAGAGTTCTGTATTAGTTTTTGCATTGCTAGACTACTTGGCTTCCCTGGTGGCTCAGACAGTAAAGAATCCACCTGAAGTGCAGGAGACAGGTTCACTCCCTGGGTTGGGAAGTTCCCCTGGAGAAGGGAATGCCTGCCCACTCCAGTTTTCTCACCCATTCCAGTTTTCTTTCCATAGACAGGGGAGCCTGGCAGGCTACAATCTATGAGGTCATAAAGAGTTGGACTCAAATTAGAGGCTAACACTTCATTTGCGCTGCTTTGTCTATTTTTATGTAAATTTCATTTAAAATAATAGTGGTGGTGGTTTAGTCGTTCAGTCATGTCTGATTCTTGCTACCCCATGGACTATAGCTTGCCTGGCTCCTCTGTCCATGGGATTCTCCAGGCAAGAATACTGGAGTGGGTTGCCATTTCCTTCTCCCTAGGATCTTCCTGACACAGAAATCAAATCTGGGTCTCCAGCATTGCAGGCAGATTATTTATGGACTGAGTTATGAGGGAAGCCTGCATTTAAGATAACATTTGATCTAACAGGTCTTCTATGCTTTGTTATTTACTATCATTCTTTTGAGAAAAATTAAGCATTTTTTCCTCTTCTTTAATAAGATATTGTTTGCTTATAGTGAGAGGGACTCATGTACAGTGTATGTAATTCCAGATATTCAGACCCATTGCAGTATACTTCATTTAAGACATTAAGACTAAAAATGAAAATACTAATGTGGTGTGGAAAGAGATCATATTAACTTTTCTTGGAAGTTTAGGTAGCAGCCTTTCATGCTTTTGTTTCTTCCCTTCAGCTGAATTCATTTTAAATTCAAAAAGAAATAAATCCTTTGGGATATGTCCACTTTGCAAGATCCAGCCCCAGAAAAAAGAACTGGAGTAAGACAAGTTTTGTTGTTGTTGTTTTCATATGCTGACAAGCTGTGGATCCGATAGACTCTAAATATTCTTCCCTATCCAACTTTTATATTTTATGTCTAATACGAACAAAGAAGGGAAGATAATTCAGGCTAAGAAATATTGCCTTAATATAATCTTACCAAAAATATTAGGGCTATCACTTCACATCATGTCAAGCTTATAACACAGGGAAATCTTTTCATCAATTGGGGCAGTGAGACTAATTCCTTGGTTCCTTCCTTAAGCCTAAAAATGTATTTTATTTGACTTCCAGGCAAGTGGGTAGTTACTGTTTTCTAGCTGTACCTTCATTATGTGAAAACATGGAGCACTGTCTTTGCAGAAGAACTGATTCAATTACAGTTTTAAAAAAGTGATAGCTTTCATTCCCACATTAGCTTGATCTTTTTACGTTGTCAGTGACAAAGAGAAGTATTTCACTGGTTAAGAAGAAAATAAACTGGGAAATTTTATTGTGCAACAATTTAACTTTATTACTACCTGCAAAAGGCACTAGCAGTGGGAAGAAAAATAAAATTGAATTTTTAAAAGTTAAACAAAAGGATTAGCTTTCTGATGGCACATTTTAAAACTGATTTGTAAACTTAACCTACAGTCCTAAAAGGTAGAGAGAGGGCTGCAACAAATAGGAAAAACAGATGTTGAACCTCTAAAGTGAAATTGTCTCTGTCCCAGAACACCTCTTAATGCCTTGTAGTACAACACCCAGTATTAATATTGCATGCTGCCAAGACCTCATTCTCTTAGTTTTTATCATATATAAGTCAAGCTTTCCTTTCCTAGAAGTTCCACTCATTTTCCCTAAATTATTCTGGCAACTGCATCTTAATCAAACGTACTTAATAAAAACCTTAGATCACACTAGAATACTAGCTGTTTATGACACTGCTCACTGCCATAAAACAAGATAAGGAACAGAGAAACACATTTCCCATTGTAACAAAGTTCTTTCACCAGTCAGCAACCTAGCCATCATCTCTTCTTTAAGTGCACATAGCACCACTACCATAGGACCAGAGAGCACAAATTGGCTTTAACAACCATTAAGATGATAGAAGAAAACCCACATGTCTAAAGACACAACCTACTACTGGGACACCAGGACCCGATAGCAGTACTTTTGACCCACACTGCAGGAAAACTTCATATTCTAATGAGCTGGTCCTGGAACTCCAATTTGGTTTAATTCCATAGCAGAATTAATCTTTATCAAAAAAACAGATGAAACTCTAAATTTTAAAAAAAACTTACTGAAATAATTCAAAATAAATCATTAACAGTCCAGAAATTTTATTTTCCCTAAGCTTGTTCACAGGTTGACAAAGAGATGACTATTTTTTTTTTTGGGGGTCTATTTTTGGCTGCATCGGGTCTTGGTTGTGGCACACGGGCTTAGTTTCCCAGTGGCATGTGGGTATTAGTTCCCTGACCAGGGACTGAACCCATGTCACCTGCCTTGGAAGGCAAATTTTTAACCACTGGACCACCAGGGAAGTCCTTAGAACAGATTATTCTCTAACTAAGCATGGATACTTTAGAAAACCAGTCAGGTTGCTAGACTGTCACCAAAAGCCAGATTACAGAAGACAGGGCACATGTAGCCCCAGTGTTCCAGCCAGACTGGCATTCTAGAACCAGCCTCCTCTTAAATATAGAGTTACATTTTCAAAATTTTAAAATTTTAAATTTTTACTTGTAAGCAATTCCAGAATTACAGGAGTTACAACAATAATCGGAGAAGGCAATGGCAGCCCACTCCAGTGCTCTTGCCTGGAAAATCCCATGGATGGAGGAGCCTGGTAGGCTGCAGTCCATGGGGTCGCTAAGAGTCAGATATGACTGAGCGACTTCACTTTCACTTCTCACTTTCATGCATTGCAGAAGGAAATGGCAACCCACTCCAGTGTTCTTGCCTGGAGAATCCCAGGGACAGCAGAGCTTGGTGAGCTGCCGTCTATGGGGTCACACAGAGTCGGACACGACTGAAGTCACTTAGCTTAGCTTACAACAATAATACAAATAACTTCCGTATAGTTTTCACTCAGATTCCCCAGCTGCTGATATTTTGCCATATTTATTCTATCATTATTTTTCTATGTATGTGTAGTATTTTCTGAACTCTGTGGCAGTAAGATACTGATATAAGTCCCCTTAAGCCCCTAAAAACTTTGGTATCTCACAGCTGCAAAACAATGATCAAAATCAGGAAAGTATCATTGATAAAAGCACTATCTCGTAGGTCTTTCTCAAGTATTACCACCTCCCGACACTGTCCTTTAGAACCAAAGAAATCTTTCTCTGGTTACACCTTTCCATCCCCCCTTCCTATCTTACATAACCTTGACTTCCTGAAAAGTATTATAGGATGTCGCCCCAGTGTCTAGTGTTTCCTCAGGAATAGATTCACATTCTGCATTTTTGGCAGAAGTACCACAGAAGCAATTTTGTGGAGGGCACCATATAAGAAAGCACACACTAGGATTTGGACTATCACAGAGGATGCTGACCTTCATTTGCCAGGTTTCTCCAATGTGGAGTCTTTTTCCCTTTCCACTTAAAAGTATATAGTGGGAAACACTCCAAGAAAATGTAAATATCCCATTTCTCAGTGTCGTGGGTTGAATTGTGGCTTCCCAAAAACTGCAATGTGGGAGACCTGGGTTCGATCCCTGGGCTTCCTCTAATTGTAGAGAGCAAGAGCTCCTCTCCAGTTGTGGTGTGTGCACTTACTGCTGCAGATTCTCTTGAGCACAGCCTCTAGCCTGCAGGCTCAGTAGTTGTGGCGCATGGGCTTAGTTGCCCCGAGGCATGTAGAATCCTCCTGGATGGCATGTAGAATCCTCCTGGACTGGGGATCGAAACCATATCCTCAGCATTGACAGGCAGATTTTTAACCCACTGGACCACCAAAGAATCCCTTTGTATTCTTTATAAAAATTGTTTATGTATTCTGGATATAAGCCCTTTGTAAGTTATGTGTTCTGTTACAGTATTTACTCCTAGTTTGTGGATTGTCTGTTTTTCTGATTGTGTCTCTTAAAGAGTATAAGGTTTTTTTCTTTGATTTTGATAGTTAATGATATCTATTTTTAATGGTTTGTTGTTCTTTTGCTATATTTAGAAAATCTTTACCTACACGAGTTTGAAAAGATTTTCTTCTATTTTTAAATGGAAATTATATAGCTTTAGCTCATATTATGCTTGTGCTCAATTTTGGTTCACCTTTTGTTTGTGATGTGAGGTAAGGGTCTAGAAAAAATTTTTTCATGGAGATATCCAGTTGTTTCAGTGTAATTTATTCAAAATATTGTCTTTTTCTGATTGAATTACATTGAATAATTTTTCTAAAATAAATTTACCAAATAACTGTGAGTCTATTTCTCTATTATTGTCCTATTGATCTATATGTCTATGCTTAAACTAATAACACTATCTTAATTACTGTAGCTTTACAATAAATCTTGAAATTAAGTAGTCTAAATCCTCCAAATTTGTTCACTTGAAAAGAGTTTGTCTCTTCTAGGTTCTTTGCTTTTTCTTATAGATTAACATCTTACCATTTTCTTTAAAAAGGTATCTGAGAAGTGTTTGGGTTATATTGTACCTGCAAATCAATTTGAAGCAGGTTAAAAATCTCAAAATTAAATTTTCAAATCCATGAATGTGGATTCAATATATAAATATGGTATTTACCACTACTTATGGTTTTTAAAGCTAGGAATATAAGAGAATGACCTCTACATGATAACAAACATCAGTGCAAACCATATACTTGCTATCATAGTTTTGGTAAAATCACTGAAAATTGTACCCATAGATAAGGAATGGGCAAGTATGCATTTACACTGCTTTAATGTGATACTGTTTCCACTGTTTCCCCATCTATTTCCCATGAAGTGATGGGACCAGATGACATGATCTTCATTTTCTGAATGTTGAGCTTTAAGCCAACTTTTTCTCTCTCCTCTTTCACTTTCATCAGGAGGCTTTTTACTTCCTCTTCAGTTTATGCCATAAGGGTGGTGTCATCTGCATATCTGAGGTGATTGATATTTCTCCCAGCAATCTTGATTCCAGTTTGTGCTTCTTCCAGCCCAGCACTTCTCATGATGTACTCTGCATATGAGTTAAATAAGCAGGGTGACAATATACAGCCTTGATGTACTCCTTTTCCTATTTGGAACTAATCTGTTATTCTATGTCCAGTTCTATCTGTTGCTTCCTGACGTGCATATAGGTTTCTCAAGAGGCAGGTCAGGTGGTCTGGTATTCCCATCTCTTTCAGAATTTTCCAGTTTATTGTGATCCACACAAAGGCTTTGGCATAGTCAAGAAAGCAGAAATAGATGTTTTTCTGGAACTCTCTTGCTTTTTTGATGATCCAGCAGATGTTGTCAATTTGATCTCTGATTCCTCTGCCTTTCCTAAAACCAGCTCGAACATCTGGAAGTTCACAGTTCATGTATTGCTGAAGCCTGGCTTGGAGAATTTTGAGCATTACTTTACTAGCGTGTGAGATGAGTGCGGTAGTTTGAGCATTCTTTGGTATTCCCTTTCTTTGGGATTGGATGACCAACCTAGATAGCATATTAAAAAGCAGAGATATTACTTTGCCAACAAAGGTCCATCTAGTCAAGGCTATCATTTTTCCAGTGGTCATGTATGGATGTGAGAGTTGGACTGTGAAGAAGGCTGAGCGCTGAAGAATTGATGCTTTTGAACTGTGGTGTTGGAGAAGACTCTTGAGAGTCCCTTGGACTGCAAAGAGATCCAACCAGTCCATTCTGAAGGAGATCAACCCTGGGATTTCTTTGGAAGGAATGATGCTGAAGCTGAAACTTCAGTACTTTGGCCACCTCATGCGAAGAACTGACTCATTGGAAAAGACCCTGATGCTGGGATGGATTGGGGGCAAGAGGAAAAGGGGATGACAGAAGATGAGATGGCTGGATGGCATCACCGACTCGATGCACATGAGTTTGGGTGAACTCCGGGAGTTGGTGATGGACAGGGAGGCCTGGCGTGCTGCGATTCATGGAGTCAAAAACAGTCGGACACAACTGAGCAACTGAACTGAACTGAGGTTTGCCATAGCTTTTCTTCTAATATGCAAGCATCTTTTCATTTCATGGCTGCAATCATGTATAAAATATACAACTAATGAGAACCTGCTGTATAGCACAGGCAACTCTACTCAGTGCTCTGTGGTGACCTAAATGGGAAGGAAACATGAAAAAGAGGGGATAAATATAAATCTATATCTGATTCGCTTTGCTGTATAGCAAAAAGTTACACAACGTTGTAATGTGACTATACTGCAATAAAAACTAATAAAAACTAAATTAACCAGTCTTCCTAAAAGAAGAATGATTTTGGCGCTGCATACAGGCCCAGTTGTATCTGACCCTTTGTGACCCCATGGACTGTAGCCCATCAGGTTTCTGTGTCCATGGAATTTTCCAGGCAAGAATACTGGAGTGGCTTTCATTTCCTTCTCCAGATCCGATTTCTGTAAGCTCCAGGAGCTGCACCGAGCTGGAGGCGACCTCATGCACCGTGACAAGTGGAGCTGCACGCTCCTGTACCACGCTCAGCACCTGCTGCAAGGAAGTGGTCCGCTACCTGCTGGAGCACGCACACACTGAGATCCTTGATGCCGTGGAGGAAAACAGGGAGACTTGCCTGCACCAGGCAGCAGCCCTGGACCAGCGCACCATCTGCACTACATCGTGGAGGCCGCGGCCCGCTCATGAAGACCGACCAGCAGGGTGACACTCCCCGGCAGAGGGCTGAGAAGGCTCAGGACACGGAACTGGCGGCGTACCTGGAGAACCGGCAGCATTACCAGATGATCCAGCAGGAGGGCCAGGAGATGGCGGTGTGAGGGCCGGCCAGCCCCTCCTGGCCACCACACTGCCACATTCCAGTCAGAGGGCCACAGAGGGACCCGAGCCCCCAGAGAAGGAGCCACGTGCTGCTCCCTGAGGAGCTGCCCAGACCTAGGGCTGGACTCTTAAGAAGCTGGGGGTGGAGGGGCTGGGGGGTGTCACCCCGCCCCTGAGGCCGCAGCCTAACCTGGAGGGAGGCTCACAGGGGACCAGGAAACTGACTGGGCTGGGCAGGCCTGGGGGTGTGGGGCATGGCTTTGGGGGCGGCCCTCACCCTTCCTGCTGTGGGGGCCCTGGAGTTCAGGGGCCACAGCCAGGAATGCAGAGGGCCTTGAGGAAGCCCCCAGGAAGAGGCTTAAGCCTTCCAGCCCTCTGGGACTGTCACTCTGAGGCTCCTGGGAGCTCAGCCCCTTCTCCTGCCCTGACCCTCCACCTACCAGGGGTCTTCTGCTGCATCTGCTCCGCCCTGCTTAATACCTCCCCTGTGACCCTCCTCCCAAACCCTGTCATCTCACCTCCAACTCTGTGGCCTGGGGGGTTGGGATGGGGCTCCCTTATGGTGACATGTTTACAGCTGGGTGTGACTCAGTAGTGGGTTTGTTTTTTGTTTTTCAAAAAAAAAAAAAAAAGATGCCAGATCGCCAGGTATCTTCCCAACCCAGGGATTAAACCTGTGTCCCCTGTATCTTTGCACTGGCAGGCAGATTCTTTACCACTGCATCACCAACCTAGGGTTAAATTTCATATTTTATGTGCAAAAATAACACACTACAAGGGAAAGTTGTGGGAAGAAGAAAAAACTTATTGTTTTATCTTAGATAACTCTAGTACATGTGAATGATGCATTTCAGTTGGAAATCCCTTTTCTTATAACTTGACCTGTGGGCATGAGATTTATCACTGATGATATCAAATTGTTTCTTCTGCAATTACTGTATTCACACTTGGTCCGCCTTTACTGATATGATTTTCCTTTTATTTATATTACTATTAACAGTCTCTCTTCTATGGTTACATGAATGTCTTGCATAGACAGTCAAAGGAAATTCACCATGGTACTGGTTTTCCAGCTAAGGAGATGCTAATGTGAGAACAGTTTTAATTAGATGTCTATAAAATAATTGCTGCTATCGAGAATAGAATTGTGGATGCAGTGGGTGAAGGAGAGGATGGGAGAAACTGAGAGAGTAGCGTTAAAACATATATATTACCATATGTAAAGCAGATAACCAGTGGGAATTTGCTGTATGGCTCAGGGAGCTCAAATCTGACGCTCTCTGACAACCTAGAGGCGTGGGATGGGATGGGAGGTGGAAGGTGGGAGGAAGGTTTAAGAAGGCGTGGCTGATTTATGCTGATATATGACAGAAATGAACATAATACTGTAAAGTAATTACCCTCCAATTAAAAATAAATTTTAAAAAATGAACTAAAAATGTGGAAGGCTTCCCCCAACTTTTTGCTATTCATAGAAAGGCCATTAAGTAATGTATGACTGTAGCTTTATTCTAAACTGAGCTTGTATCTGTCTCACCTCAAGGCTAGCACTCTCTTTAGCTAACATAAAATCTGAAAGGTCTAATAACTGATATTTGGAATTCTTGATATAAACATGAACTTGATATAAACATGAACCAAGAGAACACAGATTGTGGATCACACTTTGTAAGGTAAATCTTAGCTATCAAATACTATCATATTCAAGGCTACAATTGTTATAGTTTAAAAATTCTCCTATCAAATATTTCCCATCTTTTTAAAATAAACAGCAAATAACGTTCTGCAGATCCATGGTAGTCTATATTCTACAGCTTTAGTTAAAAGATCGCTTCCTAGGTCCTTTTGCCCATACTTACCAAAATAACCACTCTCAAAAGTCTTATTGCACAATATCCTAGCAAGCTATATTAAAATTTGTCCATGCTGAATGCATTGGAACATACACATATCCTTTATGAAGGCACAAAGGTATAACAAAAGGATAATCAAAGAAACAACTCAATCTTGAAACTATCAAATTCCATAAATGTACCTTGGCTCTTGTTTCCAAATAGTAATTTTAAGAAGACAAGCTCTAAACTCAAACAGTTTTGCTTTTGCAATGTTAGCCTTGTTATTCACTTATATAGAAAACAACCCAATTATGTTGTGTAACAGAGCACTAAAACTATTAAATACAAGCTTAAAAGCTAGGTTTTAAAGTATTTGATTATGAGATAAGTACTTTCAACTTTCAGAGAAGGCAATGGCACCCTACTCCAGTACTCTTGCCTGGAAAATCCCATGGATGGAGGAGACTGGTAGGCTGCAGTCTGTGGGGTCGCTGAGAGTTGGACATGACTCAGTGACTTCACTTTCACTTTTCACTTCCATGCACTGGAGAAGGAAATGGAAACCCTCTCCAGTACTCTTGCCTGGAGAATCCCAGGAACAGCAGAGCTTGGTAGGCTGCCGTCTATGGGGTCGCACAGAGTCGGACACGGCTGAAACGACTTAGCAGCAGCAACTTTCAACTTTAATAACATGTTCCACAGAGATCAAGTTAGTTGACTTAGTAGTACTCCTTAATGCTTTACTCACGAAGTTTTCAGAGGAGTGGGGATGTTTTCCTTTTCTTTGTTGGAAGGTGTATTGCTATTTTGCTTACAAGATCCTCAAAAGTTGTGACCTTGTGGTGGATGGAAGTATGCTGTAGCATAAAAGACATCAAGTAGGAGGATAGGAAATGTGACACCTTATCTTGGCTGTCCCTAAGTTATTTGGCTTGATATTTATACATTTTATTTTGATATTTATATATTGTAGTTTGATAATCTATAAAATTAAGAAGAAAATAAAAATTATGTCTAATGTTCTTTCTAGCTCTAAAAGTTCACAGTAGCTTCAGTGAAACTCAAGATTACCAATCACAAGCAGAAAAATAGTGTGAACATATTGGCAAAGGAGATAAGGGAAAAATTTTGGTCACATTACCAAAGGACTATAAAGAAAGCCTCAGTACTCATATCTCTTGCCACCAATCACTTCATTTAAAACATAATTTTCTCACACAAGAGGCCTTGTGCAGTTGTATATCATTAATATGTATATTTTTCTTTTAGCTAATTCTCAAGAAATTTGTTTATTTTTACCATTAGGTACTTCTTTCATTCTCTCACATGAGATCTTTCACATGAATATAAATGTATTACAGATTGCCTCAACTAACACTTGTGAGATAATAAGTAGCAAAGGAAAATTACTATTGCAACTTAGGTTTCAAAACATTTTTTTCCAATTAAAAAGAGTGCATGATAATTAGAAAATACAGAAAATATAAACAAAAATGGAAAACCGAATTACTACCGCTAGAGGTAGACTACCCTCCTCCTGAAATGTTTCCATATTGAAAGAAATTTTCTCAGATGAGCCTTCTGAGGCTTTAGTCACTCACTCCTCTGATAAGACTTCAGGAGTCTGGGAGAAAAAAACTAATCTGTCCTTTCTATTACTCTTTAGGAACTTGCTGCCTTATAGGGATTATATGATCTATGTTCATAAAAATTGTATGAACTGGGTTGTTTCGCTGTATTTGAGGAATTAAGTGGAAAACTGTCCAATTTAGGATAACTTTTAGAGGAAATTCCCTTGCCCACAGTCTCATCACGTTTTGAAACAGCACTTTTATCAGTAATAATGCTGTTTTTTAATTGAAATATAGCTGACTTACAATATTATGTTAGTTTCAGGTATACATGAAAAGTGATTCAAATAGATAGATGGAGGGAATTTCATGGCAGTCCAGTGGTTAGGACTCCTTGCTTTCACTGCTGAGGGTACAAGTTTCAATCCTGCTTAGGGAACTAAGATCCTACAAGCCATGTGGCACAGCTAAATATATATATATATTTATATATATATATATTTAAAGTTCAGATCGATAGATGTAAATATTATTTTTCAGATTCTTCATCATAGTCTATTGCAAGATGTTGAATATAGTTCCCTGTGTTATACAGTAGGCCCTTATTTATCTATTTTATATATAGTACTGTATATCTATTAATAATTTATCCTTCCCCTCAACCTTTCCCCTTTGGTAACCATACTATTGTTTTCAATGTCTGTGAGTCTGTTTCTATTTTGTAAATAAGTTCATTGGTATCAGTTTTTAGTTTCCACATATATGTGATATCACATAATATTTACTTTTGTCTGACTTACTTCCCTTAATATGATATTCTCTCAGTTCAGTTAAGTTGCTCAGTCATGTCTGACTCTGCAACCCCATGAATTGCAGCACACCACGCCTCCCTGTCCATCACCAACTCCCAGAGTTCACTCAGACTCATGTCCATCGAGTCGGTGATGCCATCCAGCCCATCTCATCCTCTGTCATCCCCTTCTCCTCCTGCCCCTAACCCTTCCCAGCATCAGAGTCTTTTCCAATGAGTCAACTCTTCGCATGAGATGGCCAAAGTACTGGAGTTTCAGCTTTAGCATCATTCCTTCCAAAGAAATCCCAGGGCTGATCTCCTTTAGAATGGACTGGTTGGATGTCCTTGCAGTCCAAGGGATTCTCAAGAGTCTTCTCCAACACCACAGTTCAAAAGCATCAATTCTTCGGCGCTCAGCCTTCATCACAGTCCAACTCTCACATCCATACATGACTACTGGAAAAACCATAGCCTTAACTAGACGGACCTTAGTTGGCAAAGTAATGTCTCTGCTCTAGGTCCATCCATTTTCCTGCAGATGGCTATATTTCACTTTGCTAAGCCTACATAGTATTCTATGCATACATACGCCAAATATTTTTAAACCAGTTGTCTGTTAATAGACACTTAGGTTGCTCCTGTGTCTTGACTATTGTAAATAGTGTCACCATGAACATTGAAGTACATGAATCTTTTCAAATTAGAGCTTTCATCTTTTCCAGATATGTGCTCCAGAGTGGGATTGCCAGGTCACATGGTAGTAGCTCTATTCTCAGCTTTTTAAGGAACCTCCATACTGTTTTCCATGTGGCTTCACCAATTTACATTCACACTAACAGTGTAGAGGGGTAACAAAGCTATCATTTTAAGTCTCCATGACTTAAACTGATGCATCTATCTATATCTAAAAGGCTCCAAACTCAAGTGGGCAGAAAAGAAATTATTATAAAGTGTAAAACCTTATAGAATCCCAACTATTAACATGTCAGCATAATTTTTCTATGATTTTCATTCATTCCATCATACATTAATTCATGCATTCATTCAGTATATTCTGCTATTAACTAAACACAATACTCAGACTTACAAGCCTTCAAAAAGCTAATAGTCCTGCATAAAAGACAAACAGTAGTCAATTAACTGTAATACAAGGATGATGACTAGTATGAGTGTAGACCCTGAGCTCTAAGGCAAGCATATCAGAGAGACCTCTCTAATCTGGACTGGACAGGCCTCCTGTGGGGGCGGGAAAAAGTAAGTCAAGAATAAGTCGTATTGAGGCAGAGGATAGGCACTTGGGTGGGAGGAGGTCAGTGAGAATTACAGAATTCAGTATTCACCAAAACTGAGATGGAAGAGACCCTGGCACAAGTTCACTTTGGCTAAAGCCTAGAGATGGAGAGGTAGCATCATGCAAGAGAAGCTCTACATAATAAACAGATGTGGATCGACTCAAATGCTAACACTGTATACAAGACAGCAAAAGAGACACAGATGTATAGAACAGTCTTTTGGACTCTGTGGGAAAGGACGAGGGTGGGATGATTTGGAAGAATGGCATTGTAACATGTATAATATCATATATGAAACGAATCAATTAATTATAAGCTAATTGCCAGTCCAGGTTCGGTACATGATACTGGATGCTTGGGGCTGGTGCACTGAGACAACCCAGAGGGATGGTACGGGGAGGGAAGAGGGAGGGGGGTTCAGGATGGGGAGCACGTGTATACTTGTGCAGATTCATGGTGATGTATGCAAAATCAATATAATACTGTAAAGTAATTAACCTTCAATTAAATAAATTTATATTAAAAAAAAAAAGAAACTAAAAAAAAAAGCACCTTTAGGCTCTAACAAAAACTTAGGCGGTTACCCTAAGGGCAGGGGTTTCCCAGGTGTCACTAGTGGTAAAGAACCTGCCTGCCAATTCAGGAGACCTAAGAGACACAGGTCTGATCACTGGGATGGGAAGATTCCCTGGAGGAGGGCATGGCAACCCACTCCAATATTCTTGCCTGGGAAAATCCCCATGGACAGAGGAGCCTGGTGGGCTATAGTCCATGGGGTCACAAAGAGTCAGACATGACTGGAGCAACTTAGCACATGCGCATCCTAAGGGCGATGGATGTTAAACATAACCAAACATTATTGCTTATGGGGTTTTTAATTCAGTATTTTTGATTTACTAGTAATGAAATAAATGAATTTATATTAAAGCTGCATGTCAAAAATGTTTCTGATGACTAAGTACTATTTTATATCTATACTAAATTATTTTGAGATTACCTAAAACTTTACAGTGCCACAACCATAACGTACACAGTGCTCGTTCCACTAATATAATTTTTTTTAAATTTAGTTATAAGCTATTGCTGTTCAGTCAGTCAGTTATGTCCAACTCTGCGACCCCATGGACTGCAGCATGCCAGTCTTCCCTGTCCTTTTCTATCTCCTGGAGTTTTCTCAAACTCATGTCCATTGAATCAGTAACATTAGTTGTTAGAGGTCAACAAAACTATATTTTTGCTTCAACATTTTTAAAGTTGTTATTAAAATGATAGAATCTTTATAAATATTTAAGCTATTTATATATTTTTTTCTTGTAATTCCTTTTGCATGAAACTTGTCCATTAATATATGAAATCAGTCTTAGTGTTTTTCTTACTGATTTAAATGAGAACTTTATCAAATAATACTTTAACATTTTTTACATTTTTAGAAAACCTTTACCATATTTTTCTGACTTTTCAACTTAAAATTTTTACTGTATTTTTATTTTTTTTAAAACATTTTAAGTATCAATATAAAGGTCATAATACTATAGACAAGACTTACATATTGATAAATATTAATATCTACCTTATTTGTTGCAAGACTGTTATTTTATAAGTGAAATGAAATGTGATGAAGTAAAGCTTCCCAATGCTTTGTCTTTTTGGCTTCAGGCAATCATTTTTACATTTTCCCTACAAATATTTGCAAGCAGTATAATGTATTGATTTGCGGGGATTCGGGTTACTCTGGATCTCTAGTTATCATAGTGAGTATTTAATTCTGAAACTTTTTTCTTTTTAATTCAATATAATGTTTTTAAGATACTTCAATGTGCATATAGATAGATCTAGTTCATTCTTTTGACTCTCTGAATAATAATAAAACATTTAATGAATTTTCTCTGTGTAACAGCCAACGTTCTACATACATTACATGGATTAACTTGTTTATACTTAACTTTTGAGGTGAGTATTATCCATATTTTACAGAGCTACAGGATAAACAGCTGTCTAAAGTTATGACAGTGTTAGTTGCTTGGTCTGTCCGACTCTTTGTGACCCCAAGGAATGTAGCCCTTGAATTCTCCAGGCAAGAACACCGGAGTGAGTTGCCATTCCTTTCTCCAGGGGATTGAGGGATCAAACACAGGTCTCCCATACTGCAAGCAGATTCTTTATCATTTGAGCCGACAGGGAAGTCTCAAGTTACGACAGAGCAGTGCTCAAATCTTCCCAAAGTCTCTCCATTTAACCAATGCGTGACAGCTTCTCTTTGCCCTTACTGGTAGTATTCATCATATGAGCATTTATCCATTTTCTAGAGACTTGTTTCCATTTTGTAACTGCAGATAATGCTCCCATTAACACTCTATGCAATGAGATTATACATGTCTCCTTATGTACATATATCAAGCATGTCCATTTTTAATTTTACCAAATATGATGGCTTCCCTGGTGGCTCATGTGGTAAAGGGTCTGCCTGGAATGCGGGAGACCCAGGTTTGATTCCTGGGTCAGGAAGATCCTCTGGAGAAGGAAATGGCAACCCTTCTTGCCTGGAGAATTCTATGGACAGATGAGCCTGGCAGACTACAGTCCATAGGGTTGCAAAGAGTCAGATACGACTGAGCGACTAACACTTTCACTTTCATCATTTTCCAAAGTGATCAAACTAAAAAGAGTTTCCATTGCTCTAGTGCTTGGCTCTGATAGCCTCCCTAAATTTTTTCAATATGATGATTGCAAAAGATAGTCTGTATTTATTTTTTTCTAGTTTGATCTAAAATTTTTATAATTTTATTAATCGCCCAAATTTAGCCTCCACTTAATAGTGGTTCAGGTTACATATAACATTGGGTCTCCCTCAATACTCCAGAATGAAAACATTTTTCCTCTAAAATTCAGAATAATGCTTTAAAGAGATACAAACCAAAGAGCTCAAGAGGAAACAGAGGTACAATATTCCATATAGTTCAGTCTCTCTTTAAGCCTGAGTTCAAATGTCTCCACGCTAATTAAAAAAATTTTTTTTTTCCTGGCTTTATAAGATATAGCATTGTGTAAGTCTTTAAAATTCAACGTGCATATATATTGCAAAATGATTACCACATTAATATTAGTTACCTCACATAATTACCATTTTTCTTGGTGGTAAGAACAACTAAGATTTACTCTCTTTAAACTTTTAAGTATATAAAACAATATTATTAACTATAGTCAAGGTGGAGAGTTCTGATAAAACTCCAGTGGTCCACTGGAGAAGGGAATGACAAACCACTTCAGTATTCTTGCCTTGAGAACCCCATGAATAGAATGAAAAGGCAAAAATGATACGACACTGTAAGATGAGCCCCCCAGGTCAGTAGGCATCCAGTATGCTACTGGGGAAGAGAGGAGAAGTAGCTCTAGAAAGAATAAAGAGGCTAGGCCAAAGCAGAAACAATGCTCAGTTGTGAATCTGTCTGGTAGTGAAAGTAAACTCCGATGCTGTAAAGAACAATACTGCATAGGAACCTGGAATGCTAGGTCCATGAATCAAGGTAAATTGGGAGTGGTCAAGCAGGAGATGGTAAGAGTGAATATCAAAATTTTAGCAGTCAATGAACTAAAATGGGTGGGAATGAGCAAATTTAATTCAGATGACCATTAGATTTACTACTGTGGGCAAGAATCCCTTAGAAGAAATTGAGTAACCCTCATAGTCAACAAAATATTCCTAAATTTAGTACTTAGGTGCAATCTAAAAAACGACTAAATGAACTCAGTTTGTTTCCAAGGCAAACCATTCAACATCACAGTAATCCAAGTCTATACCCCAAATACTAATGCTAAAGAAGATGGAGTTGAATGGTTCTGTGAAGACCTATAAGACCTTCTAAAACTAACACCAAAAAAAAGATGTCCTTTCATCATAGGGGATTGGAATGCAAAAGCAGGAAGTCAAGAGATACTTGGAGTAACAGGTAAGTTGGCCTTGGAGTACAAAAATGTAGTGGGGCAAAGGCTAACAGGATTTTATAAAGAGAACACAATGGTCACAAACACCCTTTTCCAACAACACAAGCAATGACTCTATGTGTGGACATCACCAGATGGTCAACACCGAAATCATATTGATTATATTTTTGCAGCCAAAGATGGAGCAAATGCATGGAGCTATATATTCATCATAAACAAGACCTGGAGCGGACTGAGGCTCAGATCCTCAGCTCCTTATTGCAAAATTCAGGCTTAAATTGAAGAAAGTAAGGAAAACCACTAGATCATTCAGGTATGACCTAAATCAAATCCCTTATATATAGTAGGGGTAATGAATAGATTCAAAGGATTAGATCTGGTATACACAGTTCCTGAAGAACTATGGAGGGAGATTCATAACATTGTATAGGAGGCAGTGACCAAAACCATCCCCAAGGAAAAAAATGCAAAGAGGCAAAGTGGTTTTTTGAGGAGGCCTTACAAATAGTGAGAAAATAAAAGAAGCAAAAGACAAAGAAGAAAGGGAAAGATACACCCAACTGAATACAGTTCCAGAGAATGACAGGGAGAGAAAAGAAAGCCCGCTTAAGT
The DNA here is from genome assembly GCA_917880005.1 of Nanger dama. Lineage (NCBI taxonomy): Eukaryota > Metazoa > Chordata > Mammalia > Artiodactyla > Bovidae > Nanger > Nanger dama. Next base: position 18,103,299 of record CAKJTW010000001.1, read on the forward strand.
GAACAATACAATGAAATAGAGAAAAACAATAGAATGGGAAAGAATAGAGATCTCATCAAAAAAATTGGAAATACCAAGTGAACATTTATGCAAAGATAGGCACTATAAAGGACAGAAATGGCATGGACCTAACAGAAGTAGAAGATATTAAGAGGAGGTGGCAAGAATACACAGAACTGTACAAAAAAACCCTTCATGACCCAGATAACCATGATGGTCTGGTTACTTACCTAGAGCCAGACATCGTAGAGGGCTAAGTCAAGTGAGTGTTAGGAGGCATCACTATGAACATAGTTAGTGGAGGTGACAGAATTGCAGTTGAGCTATTTCAAGTTCTAAAAGAAGATGCTGTGAAAGTGCTGCACTCAATATGCCAGCAAATTTGGAAAACTCAGCAGTGGACACGGGAATGGAAAAGGCCAGTTTTCATTCCAACCCCAAAGAAAGACAATGCCAAAGAATGTTCAAACTATCGCACAATTGCACTCATTTCACATGCTGGTAAAGTAATGTTCAAAATTCTCCAAATGAGGCTTCAATAGTTCATATACTGAGAACTTCCAGATGTTCAAGCTGGATTTAGAAAAAGCAGAGGAACCAGAGATCAAATTGCCAACATCCATTGAATTTTGGAAAAGCAAGAAAGTTCCAGAAAAACATCTATTTCTACTTCATTAACTACACCAAAGCCATTGACTGTGCAGATCACAGCAAACTGTTAAATTGTTCAAGAGATGGAAATACAATACCACCTTACTTGCCTCCTGAGAAATCTGTATGCAGGTCAAGAAGCAACAGTTAGAACCAGACATCGAACAACAGACAGGCTCCAAATTGTGAAAGGAGTACATCAAGGCTGTATTTTTCACCTTGCTTATTTAACTTCTATGCAGAGTACATCTTGAGAAATGCTGGACTGGATGAAGCACAAGCTGGAATCAAGATTGCCAGGAGAAATATCAATAAGCTCAGATATGCAGATGATGCCACCCTATGGCAAAAAGTGAAGAAGAACGAAAGAGCCCCTTGATCAAAGTGAAAGAGGAGAGTGAAGAAGCTGGCTTAAAACTCAACATTCAAAAACCCAAGATCATGACATCTAGTCCCATCACTTACTTCATGGCAAATAGATGGGGAAACAATGGAAACAGTGAGAGACTTTAGTTTTGGGGCTCCAAAATTACTGCAGATGATGACTTCAGCCATGAAATTAAAAGATGCTTACTCCTTGGAAGAAAAGCTATGAAAAACCTAGACAGTATATTAAAAAGCAGAGACATGACTTTGCTAACAAAGGTCCATCTAGTCAAAGCTATGGTTTTTCCAGTAGTCATGTATGGATGTGAGAGTTGGACCATAAAGAAGGTTGAACACTGAAGAATTGTTGCTTTTGAACTATGGTTTTGGAGAAGACTCCTGAATGTCCCTTGGACTGCAAGGAGATCAATCCAGTCAATCCTAAAGGAAATCAGTCCTGAATATTCATTGGAAGGATTGATGCTGAAACTGAAGCTCCAATACTTTAGCCAACTGATGCAAAAAACTGACTCATTGGAAAAGACCTGACTCATAAAATACCCTGATGCTGGGAAAGACTGAAGGCAGGACCAGAAGGGGATGACAGAGGATGAGATGGTTGGATGGCAATCACCAACTCAATGGACTTGAGTTTGAGCAAGCTCTCAGAGTTCATGATGGACAGGGAAGTCTGGCATGCTGCAGTACATGGGGTTGCAAAGAGTCATGACTGAGTGACTGAACTGAACAGTTGTAATGAAGGGCTTTTCATGAAGTATTAATGAATAAGAAAAATTATACAATTTTGAAAACTGGAAATAAAAAGATTGTGCATGTGTATATGCACAAGCATGTATTCATATGTATACATGTGAATGGTTATTAAAAAGTATAGGAAAAGCTAAAATAATAGAACTCAGTTGCCAACATGGGTTACTTGTGATTCAGTAACAGAGGAGAAAAGAGTGGGCAGAGGCAATTAAGAAAGGAAACTGAAGAATTAAGAATTTAGTAGCCACAGAATATGATATAATTTGGGCTGCTGCAAAGTCACTCCAGTCGTGTCCGACTCTGTGTGACCCACAGACGGCAGCCCACCAGGCTCCCCCATCCCTGGGATTCTCCAGGCAAGAACACTGGAGTGGGCTACCATTTCCTTCTCCAATGCATGAAAGTGAAAAGTGAAAGTGAAGTCAGTTGTGTCCAACTCTTAGCGACCCCATGGACTGCAGCCTACCAGGCTCCTCTGCCTATGGGATTTTCTAGGCAAGAGTACTGGAGTGGGGTGCCATGGGCACTTATATAAAATTACATATGCATATATTTTTAAAATAAAATATTTTAAAGATGAAATTATAATATGCTAATTATAATAATAAAATGGGCAGATTTAACTTTACTTAAAAGTAAATGTTGTAGTATTTTTTTTTTTTACCATATTTTAGTCTTAGTGCTTAGGCCCAGATTATTTTTAAAAATCCACATACACAGATACCATGGAACCCACATATATTAAAAATAGTGCAGTCAGTGGTAACTAAGTGGCTTTTTCAAAATTTTTTCTGCCACATGAAATGAAAAAGTATGTACAGATTGACCTTTTAGTTAAGCTAGGATGAGTGGAAAGGAGGATAAAAAGCATAAAGGAAGAATGGGATTTAAAGACTAAAGTTTTAGTATCTTGATTGGACATGCAAAAGGATGCAAGAGAATCTGATGGGTTAATGGAAATGAAATTTTCACTAGGCAAATATTTGCTGAGTTTCTACTGTGTGACACATTGTTCTAGACACCGAAGCTAGGAATTAATGTAAAAGCATCAAGGTGATCTCTTGTGGAGTTTACATTCTCCTTACGGAGAGGAAGCTCAGAAGCAAGTGAACCCAGACATAGAGATGGTCTCAAGTAGCACAGAGGTGGTCTCAGTAGCTCAGGCACAGACAAGAGGACACTGTGAGGACAAGTAGCCTTAGGAGCCCACTAGACCTGATCCCTGCCTGTGCAACTCTGACGTTTGACATTCTCAGGTAGGGAGAAGGCAAGTCCAAAAGCTGTAAGGAAGTCTGAGCTTGGAATGTTCCAGGCTGGAGGGACAACATGAGGACAAGGAGAATGAGTGCTAAGTGTGAACTCAGAATTCGTCAGGCTTGCAGACTGTAGAAACTTCAAGGGTCTGCTTCTATAGAAAAATTTGAATTAGAAAAAGTTCCTAAAACCTGGATAATCAAAATATCATGAAATGCATGCTCAAGATGGGGTACTTGGGCAAGCTCCGCATGGTCTTCAGTGAACCCCCAGGGCTGCTAGTTGCGGAGAAGTGTAAACCATGCTCTGGGTCAGAAACCACTCAAAGTAGCTTTTCCAGGTGAAAGAAGTGGTGACAAAGAGAACAGATCTCCTCAGAGAAGCAGGATTCTAGCCAAAGACTTTCAAGCCTGAAGGAGCACTGTGATATTAATGATATCAGCAGCCATCCAAGGACAAAAAGACTTTGCAAACCTGTTGAGGATGGGGAATTACAGAAAGGCGACCAGGGGATATGAATAAAAGGCCAAGGAAGCAAGAAGCTATAAACTCTACTAGAGTTTGCCTTGAGAACCCCATGAACAGCATGAAAAAGCAAAATGATAGGATACTGAAGGAGGAACTCCCCAGGTCAGTAGGTGCCCAATATGCTACTGGAGATCAGTAGAGAAACAACTCTAGAAAAAAATGAAAGGATGGAGCCAAAGCAAAAACAGCACCCAGTTGTGCATGTGACTGGTGATAGAAGCAAGATCCAATGCTGTAAAGAGCAATATTGCATAGGAACCTGGAATGTCAGGTCCATGAATCAAGGCAAATTGGAAGTGGTCAAACAAGAGATGGCAAGGGTGAACGTTGACATTCTAGGAATCAGCAAACTAAAATGGACTGGAATGGGTGAATTTAACTCAGATGACCATTGTATCTATTACTGCAGCAGGAATCCCTCAGAAGAAATGGAGTAGCCATCATGGTCAACAAGAGTCCGAATGCAGTACTTGGATGCAATCTCAAAAACGACAGAGTGATCTCTGTTCGTTTCCAAGGCAAACCATTCAATATCACAGTTATCCAAGTCTATGCCCCAACCAGTAACGCTGAAGAAGCCGAAGTTGAACGGTTTTATGAAGACCTACAAGACCTTTTAGAACTAACACCCAAAAAAGATGTCTTTTTTCATTATAGGGGACTGGAATGCTAACGTAGGAAGTCAAGAAACACCTGGAGTAACAGGCAAATTTGGCCTTGGAGTACAGAATGAAGCTGGGCAAATACTAATAGAGTTTTGCCAAGAAAATGCACTGGTACTTTGGCCACCTCATGCGAAGAGTTGACTCATTGGAAAAGACTCTAATGCTGGGAGGGATTGAGGGCAAGAGGAGAAGGGGATGACAGAGGATGAGATGGCTGGATGGCATCACGGACTCGATGGACGTGAGTCTGAGTGAACTCCAAGAGATGGTGATGGACAGGGAGGCCTGGCGTGCTGTGATTCATGGGGTTGCAAAGAGTCGGACACGAATGAGCGACTGAACTGACTAACTGAGAGAAAGAAAGAAAGTGAAGTTGCTCAGTCATGTCCAACTCTTTGTGACCCCATGGACTGTAGCTTACCATGCTCCTCCATCCATGAGATTTTCCAGGGAAGAGTACTGGAGTGGGTTGCCATTTCCTTCCCAGAGGATCTTCCCGATCCAGGGATTGAACCTGGGTCTCCCACATTGTAGGCAGAGGGTTTACCATCTGAGCCACCAGGGAGGGCCAAACTCTACTAGAGGGTGCCTGTTAATCATGCAATGCACTCTGCTTATAGGGTAGGAAGCTGAGTCCCTAGCGAGCCCACCTGCACTTTAGTACCATTGTGTAAGATTACAGGGACAGGGATGAAATGCAAAAGGAAAGTTAGAAACTTTAGGTTCTTTCAGTTCAATTCAATTTATTTGAGTCTTTAAGAAAAGCCGTTAAATAAGATATCCTACTTTAAAGGAAAGTAGGAGAGTTCAGGTGACACCTCTCTAAATGTCTCAGTTTTGCAAGAAGACAGGATGTTTGAGATGATGCTCTGTGAAAGAAGAAGTAGTTTGTAAAACTTACAGATCCCTGCTGTTTTCTTCCCCGAAGAACAGGAGACTCAAGTCATGAGCAACTTCTTGATCTGAAATTTCCCCTTATTGAGTTTTATGTTCACAGGAAGTAAACTAATATAGACACCTATTTGATTTGGCTAGAGTTCTGGGGAGAATGGATTCACAAAATGTTTATCCCTTTGCCCTGTTTTCTTTAAATATCCCTTTTCCCAGATAATACTTGAGTTTCTTCTATCTATTTCTGCAAAGAGCAATGTGGGTTGGGACCCATTATTTTCACTTAAGAGTAACCATGCAGATTCTTTTCATTTCTAACTGAAATAAAAAATACAAATACTCAGAGCCAACTCCAGATCAATTTATGTCCAGTGCTTGGACCTAGATACAGGCATTTGAAAAAGTTTCGCAAGTAATGAATGTTTCCTATTTTGGTTTATAAGAAACTTCATCAAGCCTGTAATATTTATTTCTTCCTAAGAATGCAGCTTTGTTTGTTTAGAAAGGCTTGGCATATGCAGAAATAAGTACTTTGATTGTAAGCTGCTATTACTATATACTCGGGGGCCCTGCAGGATTGAATTTAAGCTCATGGACTTGAAGGCTGCAAGAATTCATTATCCTGATTCCTCAGTCTAGCAAATATGTTTACTTTGGACAAAATCATTTCCAAGCCTCTGTTTCCTTATCGACAAAACTCACTGAAGATTTGCTCTCACTATCTCATTTGGCTTTCAGAAACTGTTTTCCAAAACAAGCAGAACTAAAATATTCTCATATGCTTGGTAGACCCTTCAGGGTTTTGAAAATGAAGGTCAATTGAGATTCCTGGGAGCGACTCGAAAAAGATGCATTAGTTCCAGCAGAAGATGCTTTAGTCTGTAGGTGCCTCAGTGGAACCCAGATTTTATGCAGACACTTAAATAAGGCCTCTCAACAACCCAAAAGAAAATGAAGTAAGAAATTCTGGTAGTATTTAGACATGTGAAATTTTCAGTAGCAACAAAGTTAAGAGAGAACCAATTTCTTGGCATTTCAGGTGTTATTTTGTTTGTGGTTTCTTTCTTTAAATTACTGCAGTGGTGTGACTGGGTTTCTGCAGCTGTTATGATTCCCCTGATATAATGTGCCTGGTGTGTTAAACTGGAACAGAACTACACCCAGGTTGAGAGGGAACTGGAACAGGGCTTGTCTGTGTGGCATGGAGATTGATTTTTATGCTGTTCTGACTCATTTTGACTTTTTGTGCGTGAGGGGAGAGTTGGTGAAATATCAAAGAGGCACTCACTCCACGCTTGAGGCTCGGATCCCTGACACACACTGGAGAAGCTGCGCTGGGAGGGCTTCCCAGTGGTGCTAGTGGTTAATAACTTGCTGTCAATGCAGGAGACATAAGAGATACAGGTTTGATTCCCGGGTCAGGAAGTTCCCCTGGAGAAGGAAATGGCAACCCACTCCAGTATTCTTGCTTGTAAAATCCCATGGACAGAGGAGCCTGACAGGCTATAGCCCATAGGGTTGCGAAGTCAGACATGACTGAAGCTACTTGGCACGCGTGCATGTACTGGTAACAGCCACTGGAACACATGGAAGGAATTTCTCAGCACTTCTCTCATCTCCTCCCCACTGGAGACAGGAAAAACTTTCGATCTGTCAGAGATGAGTGTCCTAAAGAACATTGCTGTGCCAGAGGCTGCGTCCAGCACAGTCACCTATACCACTCCATTCATTCCTTCTAATCGTCCAGTTGAGACAGGAGATAGTGATTTTTATAGAATTTTCAGGGCCTTGCCTAAGGGTGGCTGGTTTCAAGCAGCAAAACAAGGATATCTGTGCCTTCTCACCCTGGATTGTCTGCCCTCTTATCATAGGAACAGGGAAACCCAGAGGGGTGAAAAGATTTTAGAAAGCATATTCTAACTTATCCATTTATATTTGAGAAATTTAGGCTCAAGTTAAATGATTTGCCTTCGGCACAAAGCCAATGAGAAGCCTGACTGGGAAAAGACCTTTATCTCTTCATTTTTGTAACTCTGGTATCTCAGAATTCCACAAGGTGCTTAAAGGACATGAGACTCATTCAAAACAGCTGTCTGTTGTGGTGACCACTGTAACTCATTGCTGGGGCAGTATCTTTTCATCTGCCTTTGGTTCAATAGAGTAAGGGACCTTCTAGACCCCAAATGTTCAGTTTCAAGGCAATTGGAAAATTCATTTAAGAGCCAGTTTATCCCCCAGAGCTAGAACTTAAAACTAAAGGTAATTAGGAAGGAAAGAAAAATCAGCTGTCAACAGCAGGCTAATTGCAGGCATAAAATTCACGTCTTTAAGAGAACTACTTGGTAAGATGACTATAAAACTATATAGATCTATTTTAGGAACATGAGGTTATATTTATCTTTCTTTCAATATGTACAACAGTTTTAAAGTTTTCACTTAAAATAAACTCCCCTCTCCAGAATAAGGAAAGTAATATTTTACAAAATGATTATTTTTTTAATATATAATGCTTTGAGGAACAGTTATTCTTATGTCTGTATTATAGCTGGAGATCCACTCTAGGGCACTACAGTGAAACCATTTATGAATATTTATCAGAGAGTCACTTTCATGATTTTTTTTATCAACAATCACACACACAAATAAATAATAATAAACAATAAATATAAGAACAATAAACAATTTTACAGGAGCAAATCATTCACTGGTTAATAGTAAATTTATATCTATACATTCTACAGCCTTTGAATCTGTATAAAAAGAATACTGGTGTGCTTAAAAGGAGCTATGACTTAAAAGAATCATAAAGATAAAACAACAAGTTTCTAATATAGACTTTTAAATACTTCATAATTTATTCATAAAATGCTCAGGAATAAAAATGTCAGATAAAATAGACAGATAGATGAGAGACTAAGAAAAAAATGTTTGAGATTCAAACTTTCCTGAAGATGTCTATGGACATCAAGAAAAATGGCTATTAGGAAAATCTTTTTGGATGACATGAATTTTAGAAAAATATTTATGCTAATAAAAGAGCAGAAGATAACATATGAATAACACATTAATGCATCATCAAGCAACAAAATTACATTTTAGGTTATTATAATAACTACTTTTTAATGATGATAATGCAGTATACAGTGAAGACCTGTTCTCTTAAGTGATAGCAGCTTTTAACAGATGAAAGACGCTAACCAAACTCTGCATACAGTTGCCACTCAACTCTCTGTTCATGGTAATGGTTCTATCTTGAGCATTTCACAGCAAGTTTGCAAATTCAATCATAACTTAAAATATTAATTTGATTTTACACAAGCTATTTTGGTTTACATAATTAGAGTTGAAGCTGAAAACAGAAATGTGTCCACACATTACCAACCAGAATTTGCCTATCTTTCCCCTCATTGGTCATTATCAGTTGAAAATGATTTGGATGTATAATGGAAAAGAAATTTAGACACAAGGTTAAAATAACTTTTAATACTTGGATCAGAAAAGAAATCTATCATATTCTCATAACTTATGCCATCTTAGATTTAACTCTTTAAAATAAATAATTTTTTGAAATATCTACAGTCTAGCTGAGGGCAAAAGAAGGGATAAGCAAATTCATCTTTGTTTCTTAGTTTATAGTTCTGTCTTAAAAAAAAAAAAAAAAAACATAGCGCAGAGCAGAGAATGCTCCTCTTTTCCCACACCAGACGCTATCTTTGACCAAGGGCTGAACTTTTGGCAAATGCCTGGAGTTTTGGTAAAAGGCTAAACTTGGCATTGTCTGGAAATCCTTTCTCACACCCTAGAAAGAGCTAAAAAAATCTCTCCAAGTGCCTTCACTGATGGCTCTGTGCTGGACTTGGGTAAAAAACATGTTTTAGCCTTTCTGACAAATAAAAGCATACAAGATGCAGCCTCACTCATATACTCAAAGATCATTGCTCAAATCATCACAAATGTAGACAGAAGTTTAGAAAACTCGCTAGTATCAGGCATGGACTTCAAGGAGACTCAACAGGAAAGTTATAAAAAGGCGGGGGGAGGGGGTGGGGGTTGCTGCTGCTGCTGCCGCTGCTGCTGCTGCTATGGAGGGGCTTTTGGAGAACTTCAAGGTTATGAAAGTGGCTCCCTCCTCCCCGTTCCTAGTCCCATCCCGCGCTACGAGCCTGGGAACAGGCATCAGCGGTCTGGACAGCCTGGGCAAAGAAGCCCCAAAAAGTCACGCTGATGACCAAAGGGTCGCCTTCCTGGACTGTGAGTTCACAGACAGTGCCCCATGGGATTAGGGAAGGCATTTGGGAAAAGTGGAAAGAATAAAGTCGCAGAATCCAAGATAACACTTCCCAATCGCTAATGCGAATCATCCAAGCCAGCTGCGGCCACTGGGGTCCCCAGCCCAGTCTGACCCGCGCCCCTACCTGCAGACCACGCCAGGGCAGAGCCCCAGCGGCGTCGAAGCGTCCTGGCTGGGTTTCAGCAACAGGTTCCGATGATCCTGCCCCAGTTCCACCTACCACCGCCTGGCTTCTCGGACCCGCCGGCGCCTGCCTGCAGGCTGCACGCTTAGGGCTGTGTGCTCGCTCGCTGGCTCGCTCTCTGCCTCCTGGCCCCCTCCGATGTAACGTCACTCTCAGGGGGCAGCAGCCAGCTGCTGGGAGTCCAAAGAAAGTATTCACAACCTGATAAGGGGCATCCGGATACCTTCTTGTGAAATTCAGAATCCGTGTGCAGCAAAGGAAAGAAAGCGTCACTATGACTAATACTGCGTCTTTAATTGCCTGGCTCCATACTTTGGCCAAGTGATTGAGCTTCCCTGTGTCTGGGATTTCATTGTAAACTACAGATGAGGCTGATAATAGTCAATGGGTAATCTGAGAACTGAATGAGTGTGTCTGTGCAAAATGCCTGGGGTGATGATTGGTACATAGCAAGCATTTGGTAAACCTTATTGTAACATTCTCTTAGGGATAAAGAGTTCATTGCAGGCTGCATACAGACTGCGATAACCCTCCCCTTCTCCATAGTGGACCCTGAGCTGTGAGTTCTTGCAAAGACCGTTTAGTTTGCAAGAAATCCTCTCTGGAATTGTGGAAATGTGAATTCATGCTGTAATTAGAAGGAGAAAGGAACGAACCTGAAAGAAAAACTCAGTGATTGTAACAAGAAAAATGTGCTTTGTTGGAAGTCACTAATAGAGAAATCGTGCCTAATATGTAACTAATTTACAGGTTCATACAATTATGAGAAAGGGATAAAGGTGATTTAGGAGAGTAACAGAGATGAGGGTCAGGTGTGGGGAAAGCCTGTGAAGGGTGTTTGTTTGCATAAGTTATCAGATTGGACCTTCATAGCATAGCAAGGACAGCTATGGGAAACCACAACAGACTTACTAAGTCATAGTGTACAATTATTTCCAGTCCATACCAAGGCATGAAATTCAATGGCTTGTCCAATATCACAGAGTTTGTTTTTAAATGACACAGTAGGCTCCAGAAGCTGAAAATTCAGCTCTTTCTTACATATCTCTGCCTAAATCACTGCAGATTGTGAGATGCAAGAAAAAGCTGCTTGGAGAAATCTTTTAAAATAGGATTCTCTGGTCTTGGATTAAGGTTGTAGGTTCAGACATGTGTGTGTTTAAACCTGGATCCTGTATTCAGGATCCTGAAAGGGCTATCTTTCCCAAACCTTTACAAAGTTCAGGACAGAGATGCTAGTCACACTTTGTGAGTTTGTAACCACATTTAAAGGCATAGGAAGTCTTAGGATAAAAGACATTAAACAGATAAACAGATACTAATAGGAGGCAGGACTTAGAAGTAAAAGTTCATCAAAATAAAGCTAAAAAGAGAAAGGCTTTCTGTATCTAATCAGAAATTCTCAAATCAAAGTAAAAAAAAAAAAAAAATTATGACCCGTCACTCCATATCATAGGGTTTCCCAGGTGGCTCAGTGGTAAAGAATCTGCCTGCCAGTGCAGGAGACACAGTAGATGTGGGTTCGATCCCTGAGTCCAGAAGATCCCCTAGAATAGGAAATGGCAACCCACTCCAGTATTTCTTGCCTGGAAAATTCCATGGACAGAAGAACCTGGTGGGCTACCGTTCATGGGTTGCAAAGAGTCAGACACTGACTAAGACACTGAGCGCACACCCCCGCCCCCGTATCATTCTACTTACCACCCTTTGAAAATCAGATCATCAAAGTGAATTAGCAATAATAGCAAAGCTTTTAATGAGACAGTGAGGTAATGTCTAGCTTGCAAGAATTCTATTACAAATTAAAAGACATACAAAACTTGTCATGTAATAATCATTAAATTATGAGTCACTTTCTGTATCTCATAAAACAGCACCCTGTGAGAACCCCTCCCTCTCCCCCACTGACAACTTTAATGGAGAATTTAAGTGTAGATTCTGACTCCAAGGTTCCGAGATGGAGCTGCAAGTTTGCATTTTTAAAAAGTTCCCAGGTGTTGTAGATGCTGCTGGTCCATAGACCACACTTTGAATGGCAAGGTCTTACCGAAATCAGTAGTTAGCCAAAGTGAAAGTGAAGTCGCTCAGTCGTATCAGACTCTTTGTGACCCTGTGGACTGTAGCCCGCTAAGCTCCCTCTGTACATGGGATTCTCCAGGCAAGAATCCTGGAATGGGTTGCCATTTCTTTCTCCAGAGGATCTTCCTGACCCAGGGATCGAACCCAGGTCTCCTGCATTGCAGGCAGACGCTTTACCCTCTGAGCCACCAGGGAAGCCAAGGTTACATATTTAATATGTGATAGAAACAGTGTCAGACCCCAAATCTACCTGAGCTCCATGGTGTTGTGATTATCCATTACTCTGCGCTAACCCTACCTAAGGAAAATTGAAATTCGTTCACATAGATAAAACATGAAGGTGGGAGTGGAGCTTTGAACAGAGTGATCATGAATGACTGGCTGTTACTTTGAGTTGAAACCTGTCAAAAACAATGTGGAGTTTAAGCACCTGGAGCAAACTGGCACTTAAACTCTCTAGTTTCTTTACTCTTACAAAGGAAGAGTCAGTGAAGGCAATTTCTAAATAAGAAACATTTGACCTTTTTAGGGGTCACCACAGTGTGATGAATGCTTTGCGGAATACTATGGGATGATAATAAATCAAAGAATGATCTCATCAGACTTCTTTCCTGCTTAACCTCTCATTTGTGTTGGTCTGAATCTTGGAAGAGAATTATAAAATAATTTCTAATTGCATGTTTGGTTTCTATTTCAGTGGCCCTCATTCTTACACTTAAGCTACTGCCTTAAAATAATAATTGTTAACCCAAACTCCAGTAACAGTTATGTGATAAGATTAAATCCACTGCTTCTGGAAAAATATATCACGATGTTATGATGAATGCTTAGGAAGTCAAAACCATAAGTGTTCTCGGAAAGCCAATATTTCAGAACTGCAAAAAGGATTAGAGTAAGAAGTATTTTTTCATTCAATACATTGTTACATTTAAAATATTTGTGTCTCTGAGTTTTTAAGTACCCATAAATTTTGAGAATTTAGCTTAATCCTTTGCATGTAAGAGTAGATTTATGTTGTCAATTTAGAATAAAAATGCTCTAATCATCTAAAATGAATTAATCTATTTATCAGCCTTCTGCAAGAAAGTAAGGTTTTCTTTAGGGTAATGACCAAAACAGGTCTTCCTAGGTAGATCGGTGGTAAAGAATGTGACTACCAGTGCAGGAGATGGAAGAGATGAGGGTTCAGTCCCTGGGTTGGGAAGATCCCTTGGAGAAGGAAATGGCAACCCACTCCAGTACTCTTGCCTAGAGAATCCCATGGACAGAGGACCCTGGCAGGCTACAGTCCATGTGGTTGCCGAGTTGGACATGACTTAGCAACTACACAGCAACAAACTAAGCAATTCCTTTGACAAATTTCCTGAAGTAGAAACCTGTATAAATAGAGAAGTGGAAAAAAATCATGTAATTAATGGTTCTCTCAGTTATCAATATGTAGCTATTTGTATGTATTTGATTTGACTGCAGTTGATTTGAGATAAATTTCTTATAGTGCCAAAATGAGTAGGAAAAAAATAACTTCTATAAAAGGATCATATCTTCAATAGCTTATTAATTACTCCTGGCATCTCTATGATGTGTAGTATGCATTGGGCTATCTATTACTTGAGATGATCTGTGTCATCCTTCCTCCCATGGTTTGAGGACTAGGGCTGGGTACCTGGGGTAGAGGATAGGCTAATTGGGGATTAAGGGGCCCTTATGGTCTAAACCAGCTGAGGAGAAGGAGCTTTGCCTAAACTAGTGTACAAAGTGAGAGCCAAGTTGAGAGTAGGCAGTAAGCGGGACCAGTTATATGGGGAAGAGAGTGTGGGCAAGAAATTTTCTGTAGTCTTGGTGAGAGAACTGTGTTAAAGAAGAGGCAGAAAAACTGGAAAAGAAGGGATGGGATAGAATGCTTGACATAGATACATGCTGCAGGAATTGGCCGTTGAGGCCAAGGTGGCGACTGAGACTGTTCTAGTTTTAGAATTTCCATGATTAGAGGTTGCTAATATCGGCTTCCCCAGAGGCTCAGATGGTAAAGAATTAGCCTGTAATGAGGGAGACCTGGGTTCGATCTCTGGATTAGGAAGATCCCCTGGGGAAGGGAATGACAACCCACTGCAATATTTTTGCCTGGAGAATTCCATGGTCAGAGAAGCCTGGCAGGCTACAGCCTATGGGATCGCAAAGAATTGGACACAACTGAGTGACTCTCTCTCATAAACACACACACACACACACACACACACACACACACACACACGATGCTAACACCATTAGTGTAAAACAGAGAAGTCTAAAGACAGATATGCACCCTGGAGAAAATACTGACTCAGTTTTAGATGTGTTGAATTTCAAGTGATTTCAGAAGAGCCAGAGGGTGATACCAAGTAAGCAGCTGAAATATGGAACTCTAGGGTGCCAGAGAGATTACATTTCCAATTTAGATTTGGAGAGTCATCCACATACAAGTAATAGTTGGAGCTGTAGGTGTGAGTTGACTCAGCAAGTGAAAAACTGGAAAGTGAAGAAACGTGTAAAGAGCTTTAAGAGGTGCCTAAAAGGTAGAGAAAGAAAGACTGGCCTAAAAAATCAATGAGGAGAAATTAGGGAGCTATGAAAAGAATGTGAAGTGTTTCATGATGTTCAAAGCAGGAGTGGTTTCCAAAAGGAGGTACTACAAGCACCAGTGCCTGGAGAAGTCAAGAGTCACTATTGGACGTAGGTGACTAGGGATAGGGGTAGAGGGACAGAGTTGTGGGTCAGAGCTGGATGAAATGAGGCAAACGCAGGTTGTGAGGATCATAGACTTAAGTGACCAAATTCTTGTATGTGAGAGGAATAAGAGAGAAAGACTTTGTGGTTTATTATCAATGTCCTATGACCTAGGGCTAAGACTCTCACCTATATGCATGCATCTCAACAACCATACCTGGGAAGTTCCCACTTCAACCTGTTGATGTGCATGCAAACTTATTCTTATCAAGTATTTCCAGTTTCCAAAATTTTTTGCTAAGCCTGGGCCTATCTGATATATAAACCTATGCAAAAGATATCTACTGTGTTATCTCAGGAAACTCAGTCTCTATTTCAGTAATACTATGTGTATTTCCAACACATGTTTATGGGAGAAAAGACCAGTGATTCTGCAGGGCTTGGCAGATTAATACATTTTTAAAAATTGATAAATTTGTTCCTAACCAGTTGGCTTATTATTTTATCTGATGATTTTAGCACTATTTGAAGAAAAGAGGTTATGAGCACATTCTATCTTGATTTTAAACATCAATTGTGTGAACTAAGTATTTGTTTTGATATTTTGTTGCTTTTATCCCTGAATCTACCAAAATGTCATAGCATAGAATCCCAGTGAACATTTAACAAGGAAATAAGTAAACTTACAAAAATAACTGATTATTTAAATGTATTTTTAATTGGAAGAAAATTGTTTTACAATGTTATGTTGCTTTCTGCCATACACCCACACAAATCGTCATAATCATAATCATATATATATGTGTATATATATATGGAATATATATATATTCCTTCCCACTTGAGCCTCCCTCCCCTCCCCCATCTCCCGCTAGGTCATCATAGAGTGCCAGGCTGGGCTCCTCGTGTTATATAGCGACTTCCCACTAAGCTATCTGTTTTACACAAGATAGTGTATATATGTCAATGTTACTTTCTCAGTTCATCTCACGGTCTCCTTCCCCTGCTGTGTCCACAAGTCTGTTTTCTACATCTGAGTCTCCATTCCTTCTCTGCAAATAGGTTCATTAGTACCATTTTTTTATATTCCATATTTCTGAGTTAATATACAATACTTGTTTTTCTGCCAGCTTACTTCACTCTGTGTAATAGGTTCTAGGTTCATCCATGTGACTACAACTGACTCAAATTCATTCTTTTAATAGCTGAGTAATATTCCATTGTATATATGTACCACTTCTTTATGCATTCATCTGTTGATGGATATCTGTGTTGCTTCTATGTCCTGGATATTGTAAATAGTGCCACAGTGAACACTGGGGTACATGTGTCTTTACAATTGTGGTTTGCTCAGGGTATATGCACAGTAGTGGGATTATTTTGTCATTTGTTGTTCAATCGCTAAGTCATGTCCACTCTTTGCAACCCCATGGACTGTAACACACCTGGCTCCTCTGTCTTCCACTGTCTCCCACAGTTTGCTCAAATTCATGTCCATCGAGTCATTTATGCTATCTAACCATCTCATCTTCTGTCATTCCCTTATCCTCCCCTCAATATTTCCCAACATCAGGGTCTTTTCCAATGAGTTGGCTCTTTGCATTAGGTGGCCAGAGTTTTGGAGCTTCAGTAGTTGTCCCTCCAAAGAATATTCGGACTTGAAATTTCCTTTAGGATTGACTGGTTTGATCTCCTTGCAGTCCAAGGGACTCTCAAGACTCTTATTTAGCACCACTATTCAAAGGAATCCATTGACAGATGTTCAGCCTTCTTTATGATCCAACTCTCACATCCGTACATGACTACTGGAAAAACCATAGCTTTGACCATATGGACCTTTGTCAGCAAAAGGATATCTCTGTTTTTCCATATTGTGTCTAGTTTTGTCATCACTTTCCTTCCAGTGAGCAAACATCTTTTAGTTTCACGGCTGCAGTCACTGTCTGCTGTGATTTTGGAGTCCAAGAAAATGAAATCTGTCACTGCTTCCACTTTTTCCCAATCTGTTTGCCATGAAATGATGGGACTGAGTGCTGTTATATTAGTTTTTTGAATGTTTAATTTCAAGCCAGCTTTTTCACTTTCCTCTTTCACCCTAATCAAGAAACTCATTAGTTCCTTTTCACTTTCTGCCATTAGAGTGATATCATCTGCATGTCTGAGGTTGTTGATATTTCTCCCAGCAAAGTTGATTCCAGCTTTTGATTCGTCCGCCTCAGTATTTTGCATGATGTATTTTGCATAGAAGTTAAATAAGCAGAGTGACAATAAACAGCCTTGTCATACTCCTTTCCCAGTTTTAAGCCAGTCCATTGTTCCATGTCAGGTTCTAATTGTTGCTTCTTGTCCCACATTCAGGTTTCTCAGGAGACAGATAATGTGGTCTAGAAATCCCAACTCTTTAAGAATTTCCCAAAGTTTGTTGTGATCCACACAGTCAAAGGCTTTAGTATAGTCAATGAAGCAGAAGGAGATGTTTTTCTGGAATTCCTTTGCTTTCTCCATGATCCAGTGAATGTTGGCAATTTGAAATTTGATTCCTCTGCCTTTTCTAAACCCAGCTTGTACATCTGGAAGTTCTCAGTTCACAAATTGCTGAAGTCTAGCTTGAAGAAATTTGAGCATAACCTTGGTAGCATGTGAAATGAGCACAATTGTGCGGTAGTTTGAACATTTTTGGCATTGCCCTTCTTTGGGATTGGAATGAAAACTGATCTTTTCCAGTCTTGTGACCACTGGTGAGTTTTCCAAATTTGCTGACATATAGAGTGCAGCACTTTCACAGCATTATCTTTTAGGATTTGAAATAACTCAGCTGGAATTTCATTAACTTCCACTAGCTTCATTTGTACTATTGCTTCCTAAGAACTACCTGACTTCACACTCCAAGATGTCCTGTTCTAGGTGAATGACCACACCATTTTGGTTATCTGCGTGGTTGAAACCTTTATTGTATAGTTCCTCTCTGTATTCTGGGCTTCCCTTGTGGCTCAGCTGGGAAAGAATCCGCTTGCAATGTGGGAGACCTGGATTTGATCCCTGGGTTGAGAAGATGTCCTAGAAAAGGAAATGGCTACCCACTCCAGTATTTTGACGTGGAGAATTCCATGAACTGTATAGTCTATGCAGTTGCAAAGAGTCAGACACAGTTTAATGACTTTTACTTTCTGTGTATTCTGGTCACGTCTTAATCTCTTTGCTGGGTCATATGGTAGATTGATTGCTAGTTTTTTTAAGGACTCTCCATACTGTTCTCCATAAAGACTGTACCAGTATACATTCCCACCTACAGTGCAGGAGGTTCCCTTTCATCCTCATCCTCTCCAACATTCACTGTTTGTAGATTTTTTTGATGATGGCCATTCTGAATAATGTGAAGTGATATCTCATTTTAATTTTGATATGCATTTCTCTAATAATGAGTGATTTGGAGCATCTTTTCATTTGATTATTGGCCATCTGTATGTCTTCTTTGGAGAAATGCCACTTTAGGTCTTCTGCCCATTTTTTTTTTTTTTTTTTGGTTGCATTGTTTTTCTGATATTGAATTGTATGAGCTGCTTATCCATTTTGAAGATTAATTCTTTGTCAGTTGCTTCATTTGGAATTATTTTCTCCCTTTCTGAGGGCTGTCTTTTCATCTTTTCTATAGTTTCCTTTGTTGTGCAAAAGCTTTTAAGTTTAATTAGGTTCCATTTGCTTCTTTTTGTTTTTACGTCTTTTTACTCAGGGTGGTGGGTCAGAGAGAATATTGCATCGATTTATGTCAAAGAGTGTTCTGCCTATGTTTTCCTCCAAGAGATTTAGAGTTCCTGGCCTTATATTTAAGTCTGTCATCCATTTGAGTTTATTTTTGTGTATGGTGTTAGGGAAGTGTTCTAATTTCATTCTTTTACATGTAACTGTCCAGTTTTCCCAGCACTACTTATTGAAGAGGGGGTCATTTCTCCATTGTATATTCTTGCCTCCTTTGTCAAAGATAAGATGTCCATATGTACCTGGGTTTATCTCTGAGCTTTCTAAAAGATAGCTGATTTTCACTAGTCTTAAAATTTGCTTGAGAATATAACAGGAATCAGTAAGGTGATAACAGGCAAGCCAACAAGCCATCTTCTTGAACTGGCCAATGTCATTTCATTCAATATGTATTTATTGCACATTTCAATCAGAAACAGTGTCCATCCTCCAGGGATCAGAAGCAAAAAAAAAAAAAAAAAAGAAAAATTACATTCTTGTGATAGCTACTATAGTAGATGCGCTGTTGGAAGATTTAACAAGATTTTATAAATCTTCCTTCAGGAGTCCAGGCAAGACTACCTGGGAGAAATGACCTTTGCTTATTTATTATTAGAGTATTTACCATGTCAAATAATATTCAAGTGTGAGTAAGAAATTGTCAGGCAAACACTTATGTAGAAATAGGTTATTCCAAGAGCACTGAACCACATATTTGGAGGTGCAGAATATTTTTTTTTTTAAATACACAAAGTTAATATATATTAAATGTAAATAAAGGCCAGGCATTTTGTAAAATGCAGTATATCATTTGCTTCTCACAACCAATAATTTTCTATATTCCTTCTTTTGTAGCTGAAAATATTCAGTCCCAGAGAAATTAAACTGCTTTCTTAAAACCACAAAACTAAATACTGAATGGACAGGGTTTGAAATCAAGTCAGGTTAAGCAGGTAGGCCACGTGCCTAATAGCAACTAAGCTACCCAACATCTGAACCAGAATAACTGAAAGTAGTTCAGCAGAGCTGAAATCCAGTGTGTGTAGTACATTAGGTAGTACAGAAGAAGATATCAGAAATATAGATTACGGCAGATGGTAGAGAGCTGTGTGTGCTAAGGATTTAGGGATTTTTTTTTCCTGAAGTTAATAGGGTGTCCCTGAAGATTTAAGTACAGCAGTGACAGGATTGGATTGGTATTTTAGAACAACTGCTTCCTATAACATAGTGTGCATAGGGAGAGCAAGCATAAGGAATTACCCTGAGATATGCTGACAAACAATAAGAACTTAACTAAAGAGGTAGTGGCCTAGATTGAGAGATGAATGGAAGACTATCTGGGATTTGGGATGTAGAATCAATAGAACTTGAAGAGTCATTGGATGAAAAGTGTGACTAAATAAAAGCTTTGAAGACGATTCAGATATTTCTGCTTTGGTTAATTGTGTGGTCTGGGGTACTGTTAACCAAAATGAGAAACTCCACAAAAGGACCATGTTTCACCAGAAGAAAATAAGCTCTGTTATTATTATTATTACAGTACAGCTGAGTTACAGTATTACATTGCTTTCAGGTGTACAACATAGTGATTTAATATTTCTGTATTCCATTTAAAGTTATTATAAAATATAGGCTGTATTCTCGGTGCTGTACAATGTATCCTTATATATTATTTGTCTTACCGTAGTAGTTTGTACCCTCTTAATCCCCTACCCCTGTCCTTCCCCTCCTCCTAACTGTCTTCTCACTGGTAACCATTAGTT
The DNA here is from genome assembly GCA_917880005.1 of Nanger dama. Lineage (NCBI taxonomy): Eukaryota > Metazoa > Chordata > Mammalia > Artiodactyla > Bovidae > Nanger > Nanger dama. Next base: position 18,123,180 of record CAKJTW010000001.1, read on the forward strand.
TGATCAAATGAGCTGAGTTTTAAACATGTTGCTTACAAACTGAAAAGTATTACATAGACAGCTGGATACAATCTGCTTTCTGATTTACCCCCTACCTCTGTTCCATTCCCATTTCCCATTAGTCTGCCTTTGACCTTCATGCTCCAGCCATTTTGAGCTCCATACCTGTGCTTCTCTAAACAAGCCTTGCTCTTTCAGTGCTGAGTATTTGCAGAGGCTGCTCTATCTTCTTGGACTTCCCCTTAACAAGAATACCCCTCTCCTGTGCACTTTTAGTACTTCATACATACCTCTCCTCAAAGTTATCACATCTCATTGTTATTTTCTCTGCTTCCTTCATTAAATGTAAAGCCCCAACTGAGTGAGTCTTAATTTAATCATTTTTGAATACAATTTTTATTGTCCTATAGCAGGTGCCGAGCCTGTCATTTGAGCTAATTAACGCTTTAGTAAGCCAGGACTAGAGAAATGGATGCAAAGTCTTCAGCATGCTGTTTCTTTGTTATAAAAGCAATTACAGCATTATAGTTTAGGGAATCTTAGTTCCACAATTATCATCTTGGTGAATATTGGACATGTTACTTCTCTCTGCTATTTGGTTTTCTTACCTATAAATTAGGGATAATAGTATTACCTACTCATAGTAAAGTGAAGCCACTCAGTCATGTCTGACTCATGCCGACGCCATAGATTGCAGCCTGCTAGGCTCCTCCATCCATGGGATTTTCCAGGCAAGATTACTGGAGTGGTTGCTATTTCCTTCTCCAATCTACTCATAAGGTATTTTCTCATTTAGTTTTTACAGTAGAACCTTGTTAATTAAAATATAGCAGCGTGTATATGTCAATCCCAAACTCCCAGTCTATCCCTCTCCCACTGTCCCTCCCCCGGTAACTATAAGTTCATTGTCTAAGACTCTGAGTCTTCCTACTTTATAAATAAGTTTGTATCGTTTTTAGATTCCTCATGTAAATAATATCATATGACACTTGTCTTTTCCTGTCTGATTTACTTCACTTAGTATGATAATCTCCAGTTTCATCCATGTTGCTCCAAATGTCATTATTTCATTCTTTTTAATGGTTGAGTAATATTCCATTGTATATGTGTACCATATCTTCTTTATCTATTAATCTGTCAATGAACATTTAAGTTGCTCTCATGTCTTGGCTATTGTAAACAGCACTGCAATGAACACTGAAGTGCATGAATACTTTCAAACCATGTTTTTCTCTGGATACATGCCCAGCAGTGGATTGCTGGATCACATGTTATCTCTGCTTTCAGTTTTTAAAGAAAACTTCATTCTCTTCTCCATAATGATCGTCCCATTTTACTTTCCCACCAACAGTATAGGAGGGTTCCCTTCTCTATATATCCTCTAGGCACTTGTTGTTTTTAGACTTTTTGATGTCCACTCTGACTGGTGTGAAGTGATATCTCACTGTACTTTTGATTTGCATTTTTCTAATATTTAGTGAGGTAGAGTGTCTTTTTATATGCACCTTGGCCATCTGTATGTCATCTTTAGGAGAAATGTCTATTTAGGTATTCTGCCTCTTTTTGATTGGGTTGTTTGTTTTTTTGGATATTGAGCAACATGAGCTGTTTATAAATATTTGGAGACTAATCCCTTGTCAGTTGCATCATTTGTGAATATTTCCCCCATTCTGTAGACTGTCTTTTGTTTTGCTTCTGGCTTTTCTTCCCTTTCTTAAGATTTTTGTGACCATTAAATTAGTTAGGACATATACAGTGTAGCAATGTCTTATACATTAGAGAATTCAAACATTAGCTATTAATTTCCTGATTGATCATGATGGATTTTAATCATATGGTATTAGCCACAATTTTCACTTTCTCTCTCTCTTTCCCTGCTAAGAGTAAGTCTCCCTTTTCTTAAGAGCTAAGAGAAAAAAGTTCTACACTTAACAGTGAGTAATGCTCTTCACCACCCAGCTCTAAGAAAAGTAGAATTTAGGCTACTTTCATTTAGATGAAATAGTTGTCATTACAGTATAAACAGCATTCCTTTTGTCTTCAGAGTAGTCTACCAGACAGCTGCTGATAAATATATCCCTATTTTCCTCTTTTAAAGTATATTGAAACTAGAGATATTTGAGTCAATTACATAATAGAAAAAAACATACGATAGTTAACAGATCTGGGTTTCTTTCAAAATAAGGTTTATTTCTAATCTTTTGTATTCTCAAAGTATTTTCCTCAGTTCAGTTCAGTCGCTCAGTTGTGTCTGACTCTTTGCGAACCCATGAATCGCAGCACACCAGGCCTCCCTGTTCATTACCATCTCTCAGAGTTCACTCAGACTCACGTCCATCGAGTCCATGATGCCATCCAGCCATCTCATCCTCGGTCGTCCCCTTCTCCTCCTGCCCCCAATCCCTCCCAGCATCAGAGTCTTTTTCAATAAGTCAATTCTTCACATGAGGTGGCCAAAGTACTGGAGTTTCAGCTTTAGCATCATTCCTTCCAAAGAAATCCCAAGGTTGATCTCCTTCAGAATGGACTGGTTGGATCTCCTTGCAGTCCAAGGGACTCTCAAGAGTTTTCTCCAGTACCACAGTTCAAAAGCATCAATTCTTTGGTGTTCAGCCTTCTTCACAGTCCAACTCTCACATCCATACATGACCACAGGAAAAACCATAGCCTTGACTAGACGGACCTTAGTTGGCAAAGTAATGTCTCTGCTTTTGAATATACTATCTAGGTTGGTCGTAACTTTTCTTCCAAGGAATAAGCGTCTTCTAATTTCATGGCTGCATTCACCATCTGCAGTGATTTTGGAGCCCCCAAAAATAAAGTCTGACACTGTTTCCACTGTTTCCCCATCTATTTCCCATGAAGTGATGGGACCGAATGCCATGATCTTCTTTTCTGAATGTTGAGCTTTAAGCCAACTTTTTAACTCTCCTCTTTCACTTTCATCAAGAGGCTTTTTAACTCCTCTTCACTTTCTGGCAGAACATGGTCCACTGGAGAAGGGAATGGCAAGCCACTCAGTGTTCTTGCCTTGAGAACCCCATGAACAGTATGACAAGGCAAAATGATAGGATACCAAAAGAGGAACTCCCCAGGTCATTAGGGTGCCCAATATGCTACTAGAGATCAGTGGAGAAATAACTCCAGAAATAATGAAAGGATGGAGCCAAAGCAAAAATAATACCCAGTTGTGCATGTGACTGGTGACAGAAGCAAAATCCGATGCTGTAAAGTATTTTCCTACTAATCACCAAAGATCAAATTCATCATCAGACTTAAAGTTTATATCATTTAAAAAGACATTGATTATATGTGCTATGATAATATTTTTATAATAAAAGAAGATGGAATTTATGTTTAATTATGTTACTTGTCACACCAGTGAAGAGTTCCTAAAAATATGCAAATGAAGAAACTGAACATTTAAAAGACTTAAAAAAACAATTGAGTCTTGAAGATCCCCTGGAGAAGGGCATGGCAACCCACTCCAATATTCTTTCCTGGAGAATCCTATGGAAAGAGGAGCCTGGTGGGCTGCAGTCCATATGGTCACACAGAGTTGGACACAACTGAAGCGGCTTAGCATGCATACAAAAAAATAACCAGTTTTTTTTTTCTGTATGTTTCTAAACAATGGATGTAAACTACAAGAATAGAAATTTAAAAAATTTTAATGCAATTATATACTACTGTGGACAGGAATCCCTTAGAAGAAATGGAGTAGCCATCACAGTCAACAAAAGAGTCCAAAATGCAGTACTTGGATGCAATCTCAAAAACAACAGAATGATCTCTGTTCGTTTCCAAGGCAAACCATTCAATATCACGGTAATCCAAGTCTATGCCCCGACCAGTAACACTGAAGAAGCTGAAGTTGAACGGGTCTATGAAGATCTACAAGACCTTTTAGAACTAACACCCCCAAAAGATGTCATTTTCATTATAGGGGACTGGAATGCAAAAGTAGGAAGTCAAGAAACACCTGAGGTAACAGACGAATTTGGCCTTGGAGTACAGAATGAAGCAGAGCAAAGGCTAATAGAGTTTTGCCAAGAGAATGCACTGGTCATAGCAAACACCCTCTTCCAACAACACAAGAGAAGACTCTACACATGGACATCACCAGATGGTCAACACCGAAATCAGATTAATTATATTCTTTGCAGCCAAAGATGGAGAAGCTTTATACAGTCAGCAAAAACAAGACCAGTAGCTGACTGTGGCTCAGATCATGACTCCTTATTGCCAAATTCAGACTTAAATTGAAGAAACTAGGAAAAACCACTAGACCATTCAGGTATTACCTAAATCAAATCCCTTATGATTATGCAGTGGAAGTGAGAAATAAATTTAAGGGACTAGATCTGATAGAGTGCCTGATGAACTATAGATGGAGGTTCATGACATTGTATAGGGGACAGGAATCAAGACCATCCCCAAGAAAAACAAATGCAAAAAAGCAAAATGGCTGTCAGAGGAGGCCTTACTAATAGCTGTGAAAAGAAGAGAGCGAAAAGCGAAGGAGAAAAGGAAAGATATATCCATTTGAATGCAGAGTTCCAAAGAATAGCAAAGACAGAGATAAGAAAGCCTCCCTCAGTGACCAATGGAAACAAATAGAAGAAAACAACAAAAGATTCTAAGGAGTCACCACTATATGCTCCAGGGACTCAAGTCCTAATTAAAGTCTGGAAAGATGGGTCTCCAAATGCTCAACTCCAGCCCACATGGAAGGGCCCCTACCCTGTAATACTTTCTACCCCCACAGCAGTCAAGGTACCAGGACATGACTCCTGGATTCACTACTCACAAGTCAAGCCATGGAAGAAGACAGAAGAGGACACTCAATACACCTGTGAGCCCCTGGGAGATCTCCGATACCTATTCAGGACTACCAATGAGTGCCATTCTAATGAACACCCCCAAAATCTGGTTTCTGGGGATAAGATTTCTCAGGATAGCTCTACACAGCCAACACAGCTTGACAAAGATTGTACTCCAAAACAGACAGGAGATAAATTTTCTGATCCCTGAACAAGGAGGGACTTGAGCCATCCTGGCAATGTGAATTTAAAATTGACTAATACCCCTACTAGTCCTTGTGATGCTTATGATTATTCCATGTACTGTCAGTTGTCTAACTTGTTTTGTCTCTGCCCAGGTCAACAAGCTACAACGTGCAGTGACAGTTCAACAAAGATACAAAACTCCAGCCGACCATGAAAAATATCACACCCTTAGATGGACATCGCTGTAAGGACTCTGAGTCTTGAGACTAGCAAGAGGAGGAGGCCCAATACCCCTCACTGCCCCAGTTCAGCAGGAAGTAGCTAGAAAGACCTCGACACCCCTATTCCCAAAGAATTGGGCCTCCCATCTCTTGAGGGGGAATATTAGGTAGGTAGAATAGTGAAATGGAGTCCAAAATGGCGGTGGCTAAAAAACAAGGAAGGTCCGAGGACCATTGTGAAGACTTCAGGTAGAACAAACAGCACTCCTGGCCAAGCCCAATTTGCATAGGGTGGGCCCAGGTGGAAGAAAACATATAAAAGGAACAGCCAAAGCGCTCTCGCTCTCTCTCTCTTCCTCTCCCACGTGCGTGCACTCTTTCTCTCTCCCTCTGTCTCTCTCTCCCACGTGCATGCACTCTTTCTCTCTCTCTCTCTCTTTCTCTCCCGCATGCATGCGCTTTTCTCTCTCTCTTTCTCTCTCTCGCTCCCCCATTCTCCTGCTATCTTCTAAATAAAATAGAACTGTAACACTAAAAAAAAGAAAAAGAAAACAACAGAATGGGAAAGACTAGAGATCTCGTCAAGAAAATCAGAGATACCAAGGGAACATTTCATGCAAGACGGCTTCAATAAAGGACAGAAATGATATGGACCTAACAGAAGCAGAATATATTAAGAAGAGGTGGCAAGAATACACAGAAGAACTGTACAAAAATATCTTTTAAAGACCCAGATAACCACAATGGTGTGATCACTCACCTAGAGCCAGACATCCAGGAATGTGAAGTCAAGTGGGCCTTAGCAAGCATCACTAAGAACAAAGCTAGTGGAGGTGATACAATTCCAGTTGAGCTATTTCAAATCCTAAAAGATGACGCTGTGAAAGTGCTGCACTCAATGTGTTAGCAAATTTGGAAAACTCAGCAGTGGCCACAGGACTGGAAAAGGTCAGTTTTCATTCGAAACCCAAAGAAAGGCAATGCCAAAGAATGCTCAAACTACTGCACAATTGCACTTATCTCACACGCTAGTAAAGTAATGCTCAAAATTCTCCAAGCCAGCCGTCAGCAATACATGAATCATGAACTTCCAGATGTTCAAGCTGGTTTTAGAAAAGGCAGAGGAACCAGAGATCAAATTGCCAACATCTGCTGGATGATTGTAAAAGCAAGAGAGTTCCAGAAAAACATCTATTTCTGCTTTATTGGTTAAGCCAAAGCCTTTGACTGTGTGAATCACAATAAACTGTGGAAAATTCTGAAAGAGATGAGAATACCAGACCACCTGACCTGCCTCTTGAGAAATCTGTATGCAGGTCAGGAAGCAACAGTTAGAACTGGACATGGAACAACAGACTAGTTCCAAATAGGAAAAGGAGTACGTCAAGGCTGTATATTGTCACCCTGCTTATTTAACTTATATGCAGAGTACATCATGAGAAATGCTGGGCTGGAGGAAGCACAAGCTGGAATCAAGATTGCCAGGAGAAATATCAATAATCTGAGATATGCAGATGACACCACCCTTTTGGCAGAAAGTGAAGAAGAACTTAAAGAGCCTCTTGATGAAAGTGAAAGAGGAGAGTGAAAAAGTTGGCTTAAAAATCAACATTCAGAAAACTAAGATCATGGCACCCGGTCCCATCACTTCATGGGAAATAGATGGGGAAACAGTGGAAACAGTGGCTGACTTTATTTTTAGAGGCTCCAAAATCACTGCAGATGGTGATTGCAGCCATGAAATTAAAAGACACTTAGCCCTTGGAAGGAAAGTTACGACCAACCTAGACAACATATTAAAAAGCAGAAACATTACTTTGTCAACAAAGGTCTGTCTAGTCAAGGCTATGGTTTTTCCAGTAGTCATGTATGGATGTGAGAGTTAGACTATAAAGAAAGCTGAGTACTAAAGAATTAGTGCTTTTGAACTGTAGTATTGGAGAAGACTCTTGAGAGTCCCTTGGACTGCAAGGATATCCAACCAGTCCATCCTAAAGGAGATCAGTCCTAGGTGTTCATTGAAAGAGCTAATGCTGAAGCTGAAACTCCAATATTTTGGCCTCCTGATGCGAAGAGCTGACTAATTTGAAAAGACCCTGATGCTGGGAAAGACTGAGGGCCAGAGGACAAGGGGATGACAGAGGATGAGATGTTTTTTTGATGACATCACCGACTCAGCTGACATGAGTTTGGGTAAAATCTGGGATTTGTGATGGACAGGGAGGCCCGGCGTGCTGCGGTTCATGGGGTAGGAACGAGTCGGACACAACTTAGTGACTGAACTGAACTGAACCAGATTAATCAACCATATTAATTTTAATGTGTTCTTTAGAGAAGTTTCTTTCGTAGAGTCTATAGAGGGCGCCTCCTGACAATAAATTCATTTAGCAAAATCCTGCCTGATATGGTCATAAATCAAATATTTTATTAAAATCTTGGTCCCATTCCAAATTATCCATTAATGCCTTTTAAGTAAAAAAATATTGTACTCTGTATTTTAAATTTGAAGGTTTTATCACTTATTTGATGTACTCATTATTTTGACATTCTCTGTGAAATATAAGTACTAAATTATTGAGAAATAACATACTGAGCTGTCTCAACTACATAGAACCGGAAAACAGATTAGTTGGTAAATCTTTATATTCTTTTATGCTCAAGAACAAATAAGTTCTCAAAAGTTCTAAAGGGTTAGATATTTGTAAATAATCTCTATTTGGAGAAGAAACAAAGTTTAAATATTTCTGTCTAAGAAAGAGATCCACTGATCACAACTCAAAGTACTAGACTTTTCAGATGGATGTTTCTACTATTGGATGATTGTATTATCATTACCAAAAGCAAAGACATAGTCGTCCAGTCATGGGGCCTGTCTCTTATGAAAAAAAAAAATCACTTTCTTTGGAGACAGCAAAATATTATGCTAAACCAGATAATCTACATCTCAATACTGAATTTCAATAGACTATTGCAGCAATATCCATCAGTCTATCCATATCCATACAAATTCAACTTTGAAATAATTCAATCCTCCAGCACATCTGATATTGGAATTATTGGAGACTTGATATGAAATATGTCTTAGAAGTGTTCAAGGAAATAAATTGTACCCAAAATATGAGCAGGAAAAAAAAATAAGAGACTATGAATGATTGTACAGAGGAAACAAGTGTCTTGCACTTATCGGAGGCAATGAGAATAGTGAAGCCAGACAAAAACAACTTAGAGAACTGAATATAATGCCTATCAGAGATGAGGAAAAGAGAGAAATTTGCATAATTTATTTTTGTTTTGCAAAAATAAAAATGTTTTGCATTCCCAATGAAATTCTTTCTTCCATTCTAGACTTTCCAGGGTTAGGTAGGTGTGATTTCCTAACTTCAGAATCTAATTCCTTGCCTGCTTCCAGAATTGCTCTGTCCTTTTCTCTTCTCTCAGATTATATTTCTTGATTTTAGATTTTTAAAAAATGCCTAGGATAATAGCAAGGAAGTGTTTTTAGCAGATTTTTAGAATAACTGAAGTCATACACTCTGTCTCGGTTAACATTCCACAGACAACACTAAAGTATGGACAGCTCCTAATCCATGATGTCTTGTCCGCTAAATCAGTGCTACACGGTCTGTGTGGTCCATGGACAAGTGCCAATCTGTGAAATTTTTGTTACTCATTAGGGATAAATGAGGAAGATGCTCACTGTGACAGAACTATACTATGCTTGCTTTAACTGACAGTCTTGTTTAAAGAAGCTAAAGACGATGCCATCACTTCCCCTAATTATAGAAGACTAAATTGCATAATATCAGGCTGTAGTTCCACTATTTTTTTTAACAGCAAAACAGCTAAGAACTTAGCCCTTATTGCTAAATGTGTGATCAATGGATCTGACACAACAGTTTCATCTGAGCCTCTTATTCTTATGCTGCTGAGGTTTTTTTTTTTTAATCATCTACATATCTGAAGATAATGAGACAGTTTTACCAAATGAATACCTAATTGTTCTTCCAGGTTCCTCCAGGGAAAGGAAATCTTTGAGGCTTTAAAAATTGCAAGGCCCTGAAATCTCACTTCAAACTGTGGAGTATGATGCCTGTTTCTAGGTTACAGGAATAGGATAAGAGAGCTTTGACTGATATAGGATTTTTTAATTTGAATTAGAGAAGCAGTAATACCTTTTAGTGCAAAGGTATTGTGGTTTAATCCATAGACAGACTATAATTTATTTACATTAAATTAGAAAAATCACTACCTGTCAAGATAGGGAAAAATAATTATCTAGAGTAGACTGAGAACAGTCTTTCTGTGGCTCAATAACTCTGGTGGCTCAGAGGATAAAGCGTCTGCCTGCAATGCAGGAGACCTGGGTTCGATCCCTGGGTTGGGAAGATCCCCTGGAGAAGGAAATGGCAGCCCACTCCATTATTTTTGTCTGGAGAATCCCATGGATAGAGGAGCCTGGCTGGCTACAGTCCACAGGGTCGCAAAGAGTCAGGCACGACTGAGCGACTTCACTTTCACTTTCTTTCACTTTTACTGGAAAAGACCCTGATGCTGAGAAAGATTGAGGGCAGGAGGAGGAGGAGCTGGCAGAGAATGAGATGGTTGGATGGCCTCACTGACTCAATAGACTTGAGTTTGAGCAAACCCTGGGAGATAGTAAAGGACAGGGAAGCTTGGTGGGCTGCAGTCCATGTGGTTGTAAAGAGCCAGACATGAATTAATGACTGAACAACAACCTTTAACCTGTGGAATTATAAGATATAAGCTTTAACATCAACAGAGCACCCACACTCCTTCAGGGTGAGCTACACACAGCAATAAATTCCTCCAAAAAAAAAAAAAAAATATATATATATATATATATATATACACAATGTGAAAAAAGAACTGGGGAGAACTTTACAATGGAGCAATCCAATGAACACCTCCACCCGGTAGCCAAGGTCAACAGCAACAGCGATCATCCGTGTTGATAGTATAGACCTTTGATATGAGATCATAAAAATGGCATTTTACCTTTGCAGTCTTCCTCTCCCAAACTCAATCTAATCATGGGGGGGGGCAGTTAAATCCCAAAGGAAGTACAATTCTGCAAAAGACCCAACCAGTGTTTACCAAAACTGTCAAGATTATCCAAAACAAGCAAAGTTTAAGAAACTGTCATAGCCAAGAGGAGTCTCAGAAGACTAGTGAATGTGAATCCTGTAGCAGGAAAAGATATCTAGTAAAAATTAAGGATATTTGGATAAAGTGTAGACTTTTGTCAATAATAATATGTTTTTGGCTTATTAATTGTCACAAATGTACCATACTAATGTAAGATGTTAATAATATGGGAAATTAGGTACTGAGTATATAGTGTCTCTCTGTACAAATTTTTTTTTGTAATTCTGTAATTGTTCTAAATAAATTATGCAAATTTCTCTCTGATAGGCATTATATTCAGTTCTCTAAGTTGTTTTTGTCTGGCTTCACTATTCTCATTGCCTCTGATAAGTGCAAGACACTTGTTTCCTCTGTACAATCATTCATAGTCTCTTATTTTAAAAATCAGTGGAGAGAAATCACCATAGAAATCAGGATAACTGAAATTTCTTGAGATAGTTCAAGTAGAAAAATTTAATATCAAGAATTGGTTATACAAGTGATGGGAAAAGCTAAGAAACCAGACAAGAAAGAGCTAGAATCTGCTGCCACTCCAAGTGTTTGGAGCATCAAGGGATGGCATTAGCAGGCTTAGGAGTAACCATCCCAAAGAAGCTAGAATGATAGCAATCTGGAGGAACCTGGGGCTACCAAGGAAGAGACGAACTGGTGGAAAGCTGGAACCCTCAAGGTGATGAAGGTCGTACAGGAAATGCCACCAGTGACAGAAGCAGAAGACATTTTCTGGATTCATCTCTTCTGCTGTGTAGTCTTTTGCTAGTGCCTCTCATTGACTTAACTAATTAGAAATCAGAAAGACATGGGAGCCTGGGCAATGTGGTTATCTGAGACAACAGAGGAGTGGGGGAAGGACAAATATGGATCTGAGAACAAAGAGGCAGCTAAAAAATGCTGCAATCTTTCTTTTAATAACATCTTGATATGTTAACACTAAGAGAAGATTGACTATTTAAGAAATCTATAATCTATAAGCTTTTCTACAGGGAAAGAAGAAAACCATATTTATGCACTTCAGATGACTTTATTAGTGTTTAGTAATTCCTGTCATTTTTCACTCTCTCTTCTCACTTCTTACTCTCATCTCTCATTTTTAAAACTGTAATATGTTTCTCCTCTTATTATTCAGAATTAGCATTTATCTTCACAAGCAATTTTACTCCAAACACTATATCGTCTTAAATCAACTGTGAAACTTTTTCAAATTAGTTTCAAACGAGTTTTACTCAAAACAGCCATGCCATCTCATTGGGGAAGATAACATCAAAAGATTTATGAGACCCTGAAAGAGAAGTTTGAAAAGAAGTTTATTCTTTTGCTATTTCATTGAAATTGAGAGAAGTAGAAGAACTTGTAATGAGCCAGACATCAGTTGAATATAATGAATTTTCCAGTATGGCCAAACGTTTGATTGTCTGAAATTAAGCACTACTAAGAGATTGAGTGTGTCAGTGGGTGAGGCATGTCAGGAAGAACATGATGCAGAACCTTTTTTTGAGGCTTGTGTGAAATAAAGGTTGATGCCAGTTTTGCTGAGTTTTTAACTTTCATTAAGAGTGAGGAAATTTTACTACCCTCCATGAATTCTCTAGCTGACACTTCCAGCTGAGAGACTAGTCATGCTGTGGTCTGCCATATCTAAACCAAGATAAGACATGGGATAGAACAACTTCCATCCTTCACTCTATGATGGCATCATCACCTTTCCACAATTCTTGTTGGAAGCCCTTAGTTGGAATTCACTCAATATTAGAAACGCCTTATGCCCAAGAATATGGAAGGCAAAGAAAAGCAAAATCAACAGTGATACCAAATTAAAGTTTTTGTGGCTGTTCAGTCTCTAAGTCATGTCCAACTCTTGCAACCACATGAACTGCAGAACACCAGGCTTTTCTATCCTTCGCTATCTCCCAGAGTTTGCTCAAACTCATGTCCATTGAATTGGTCTCATCCTCTGTTACCCATTTCTCCTCCTGCCCTCAATCTTTCCAGCATCAGGGTCTTTTCCAGTGAGTCAGCTCTGGGAAACAGGTGGCCAAAGTGATGAAGCTTCAGCTTGGGTTCAGTCCTTCCAGTGAATATTCAGGGTGGGTTTCCTTTAGGATTGACTGGTTTGATCTCACTGCTGTCCAAGGTACTCTCGAGAATGTTCTCCAGCACCACAGTTCAGAAGCGTCAATTCTTTGGCATTCAGCCTTCTTTATGGTCCAACTCTGACATCCATACGTGACTATTGGAAAAGCCAAATTGATGTCTCTGCTTTTTAATGTGCTGTATTGGTTTATCATGCCTCCATCCATAGTGATTTTGGAGCACAAAAATAAATTTCTCAGTATTTGCACTTTTCCCCCATCTATTTGTCCTAAAGTGATGGGACTGGATGCCATAACCTTAGTTTTTTGAATGTTGAGTTTTAAGCCAGCTTTTTCACTCTCTTCTTTCAACTTCATCAAGAAGCTCTTGAATTCCTCTCTGCTTTCTGCCACTGAAGTGGTATCGTCTGCATATCTGAGGTTGTTGATATATTTCCTGGAGATCTTGATTCCAACTTGTGATTCATTAAGCCCAGCATTTCTCATGATGTACTCTGTATATAAGTTAAACAAGCAAAGTGACAATATACAGTCTTGACATACTCCTTTCCCAATTTTGAACCAGTCCATTGCTCCATGTCTGGTTCTGTTATTTCTTGTCCTCTATACAGGTTTATTAGGAAACAGGTAAAGTGGTCTGGTATTCTCATCTCTTAAAGAATTTTCCAGTTTGTTGTGATCCACACAGTCAAAGGCTTTAGTGTAGTCAATGGAGCGGAAGTAGATGTGTTTATTTTTGGAATTCCCTTGCTTTTTCTATGATCCATCAGATGTTGGCAGTTTGATCTCCTGTGCCTCTGCCTTTTCTAAATCCAGCTTGAACATCTGGAAATTCCTGGTTCACATACTGCTGAAGCATAGCTTAAAGGATTTTGAGTATAATCTTGCTGCTGGTGCTGCTGCTAAGTCGCTTCAGTCATGTCTGACTCTGTGCGACCCCATAGATGGTAGCCCACCAGGCTCCACCATCCCTGGGATTCTCCAGGCAAGAACACTGGAGTGGGTTGCCATTTCCTTCTCCAATGCATGAAAGTGAAAAGTGAAAGTGAAGTCACTCTTGCTATCATGTAAAATGAGTACAAGTGTATGGTAGCTTGAGCATTCTTTGACATTGGCTTTCTTTGGGATTGGAATAAAAACTAACCTCTTCCAGTCCTGTAGCCACTATTGAGTTTTTCAAATTTGCTGGCATATTGAGTACAGCACCTGAACAGCATCATCCTTTAGGACTTTAAATAGCTCAGCTAGAATTCCATCACTTCCACTAGCTTTATTCATAGTAATGCTTCTGAAGGCCCTCTTGACTTTATACTCCAGGATATCTGGCTCTGAGTGAGTGATCACACCACTCTGGTTATCCAGGTCATTAAGACCACTTGGTACAGTTCTTCTGTGTATTCTTGCCACCTTTTCTTTATCTTTTCTGCTTCTGTTAGGTCCTTGCCATTTCTGTTCTTTGTTGTGCCAATCTTTGCATGAAATGTTCCCTTTGTAGCTCCAATTTTCTTGAAGAGATCTCTAGTCTTTCCCATCCTATTGTTTTCCTCTGTTTCTTTGTACTGTTCACTTAAGAAGTCTTTATCTCTCCTTGCTATTCTCTGGAACTTCTGCATTCAGATAGGTATATCTTTCCCTTTCTCCTCTGCCTTTCACTTCTCTTTGTTTCTCAGCTATTTGTTAGGCCTCCTCAGACATCTACTCTGCCTTCTTGCATTTCTTTTTCTTAAGAATGATCTTGGTCACCACCTCCTGTACAATGTTACTAACCTCTGTCCATAGTTCTTCAGACACTCTGTCAACCTGATCTAATCCCTTGAATCTATTCATCACCTTCACTATATAATCAAAAGGGATTTAATTTAAGTCATAACTGAATGACCTAGTGGTTTTTCCTATTTTGTTCAATTTGAGCCTGAATTTTGCAGTAAGGAGTAGATAATCTGAGCCACAGTCAGCTCCAGGTCTTGTTTTTGCTGACTGTATATAGCTTTTTCCGTCTTTGGCTGCAAAGAATATAATCAACCTGATTTCGGTGTTGACCATCTGGTGATGTTCATGTGTAGTCTCTTGGGCACTCTTTCAATCTAATAGGGATTTGAATGGCACTGTCTATATGATGTTTGTGTATATATACTTAATGTATTACATATGTAAATTTATATTTATATATTCAAAGACTATATATTATATATGATATATGGTGGTAGTGGTTTAGTTGCTATGCTGTGCCCAACTCATGGCCATAAGGACTGTAGTCTGCTAGGCTCCTTTGTCCATGGGATTTCCCAGGTAAGAATACTGGCATTGGTTGCTGTTTCCTTCTCCAGGATATCTCCTCCACCCAGGAACTGAACCTGCATCTCCAGCATAGACAGATGGATTCGTTACCACTGAGCCATCTTGGAAGCCTCATACGACATATAATTATATATTAACATGTCAGATACGGCTTCCCAGGTGGCACATGGTAATGAATCTGTCTGCCAATGCAAGAGATGCAAGTTTGACCCCTGGGGGAAATAGCAACCCACTCCAGGTTTCTTGCCTGGATAAGACAGAGGATCATTGGAGGCTTTAGTCCATGGGTGTCACAAAGAGTCAGACCCAACTGAGCATGCAGGCACACAGGGCTCAGTCGTGTTGATTCTTTATGGCCCCAGGACTGTAATCCACCAGGTTCCCCTGCCCATGGAATTTTCAGGCAAGAATACAGGAATGGGCTTCCGTCTCCTCCTCCAGGGAATCTTCCTGACCCAAGGATTGAACCCACACCTCTAGTATCTCCTGCATTTACAGGTAGATTACCACAAGCGTCACTTGGGAAACCCTATATGTTAAAATTTCAGAAATTATTATGCTAGATATCTATGAGCTAAAACAGAAATTTCAGGGCACATTTTCTTTTCCAGGAGGCTGTAATTATGGCAATGAGGAAAAGATGCTGAAATCCACACTCCATTTTCAGAACTAATCTCCACATCACCAGGGATGCCTTCATTACTTTGAAATATGAAAGCTTAACAGCAAGATTTAAGCAGAATGGTGTACATCAGAAAATTAAAAGAAAATAAATGGGTTTTGTCATTGTGTCCAGGACAGCTATGGCCAAACTTGGTGTGGGTAAGATTAAGAGGAAGGGTATACACAGGAGCAGAGCCATGAGAAGGAAAGCAAAACAGATGCCTTAAAACTGCTCACTGTTATGAGACCTTCGTCTTCCCAACACAAGCCATTCACCAGATTGATAAGTAGCCTAAATACGTAGCCTAAATGCTCTATGCAATGGAAGCTTAATCTTCTTAGGACATGAAATAATGACCTTCCCACCCTCTGTTCCCCCAGTTCCAACAAGCATGTCATCACACAAACTAATAGTGTAGTATAGTAAATGTTCTATGAATAGCTGGAACATAATTCTTTTTCTAAAACTCTAATGAGCCTTTGGCCTCTTCAGTTTTCCCATCCATCCTGCATACTGATGCCAGCTTAATCTATCTAAAAGAGTAGCCAAGCAAGCAAATAAAAACTACTTACAGGGTAAAGCACCCAGGGTGCTTCAGTTCTGTACAATCACTCAGTCATGTCTGACTCTCTGCGACCCCATGGACTACAGCACGCCAGGCCTCCCTGTCCATTACCAACTCCCAGAGCTTACCCAAACTCATGTCCATTGAGCCAGTGATGCCATCCAACCATCTCATCCTCTGTCATCCCCTTCTCCTGCCGTCAACCTTTTCCAGCATCCAGGTCTTTTCCAATGACTCAGTTCTTCACATAAGGTGGCCAAAGTATTGGAGTTTCACCTGCATCATCAGTCCTTCAAATGAATATTCAGGACTGATCTCCTTTAGGATATACTGGTTGGATCTCATAGCAGTCTAAGGGACTCCCAAGAGTTTACCCCAACACCACAGTTCAAAAGCATCAATTCTTCAGGGCTCAGCTTTCTTTATAGTCCAACTCTCACAGCCACACATGACTACTAGAAAAACCATAGCTTTGACTAGATGGACCTTTGTTGGCAAAGTAATGTTTCTACTTTTTAATATGCTGTCTCTGTTGGTTATAACTTTCCTTCCAAGGAGTAAGCATTTTTAAATTTCATGGCTACAGTCACCATCTGCAGTGATTTTGGAGCTCCCCAAAATGAAGTCAGCCACTGTTTCCACTGTTTCTCCATCTATTTGCCATGAAGTAAGGGGGCCAGATGCCATGAAGTAAGGGGGCCAGATGCCATGATCTTAGTTTTCTGAATGTTGAGCTTTAAGCCAACTTTTTCACTCTTCTCTTTCACTTTCATCAAGAGGCTCTTTAAGTTCTTCTTCACTTTCTGCCATAAGGGTGGTGTCATCTGCATATCTGAGGTTATTGATATTTCTCCAGGCAATCTTGATTCCAGCTGTGATTCTTCCAGCCCAGCATTTCTCACAATGTACTCTGCATAGAAGTTAAATAAGCAGGGTGACAATATACAGCCTTGACGTACCCCTTTTCATATTTGGAACCAGCCTGTTGATCCATGTCCAGTTCTAACTGCTGCTTCCTTACCTGCATACAGATTTCTCAAGAGTCAGGTCAGGTGGTCTGGTATGCCCATCTCTTTCAGAATTTTCCATAGTTTATTATGATCCACACAGTCAAAGCTTTGGCATAGACAATAAAACAGAAATAGATGTTTTTCTGGGAGGGGGGGTCCTTTCAGTCTGTACTGTTTGTAGCATACATTTTTATCTTCTCTTTCTGGGCACTAGGATTGTGACCATATTCATTCCCTTGTCCTCGACTACCCATCTCAGAGGTGGAAAGGTGCCCCAAGTGGACCCTGTGGGAGGGAATGAGCAAGAATAGAGTTCTGAAAGTCTGGGAACTGAAATCCATCTGAGAACCAGGAGCAAGGGGTTATTAAATGAAAGAATAGGAGATGCAGAGCCTTGAAGGTGTTAAACCAGAAATGGTATAGAAGGGTGATGGTCCAAAGGAAGGGAAATGGTCAAGAGGCTGGTCAGTGGTCAGTGGCTAGTCTAGAAAGAGCAGGAAGCAAGAATTAAAGTCAGGGAGTTCATTAAAGCCATGAATTCATATTGAACTTTCTGCCTTGCAAAAAGAAACATAGTTCTTTTCTATCATCCACAAAATGTTTCTAAAGTTGATAACATTTTAGTCACAAAGTAAATCTCTATAAATTCAGTAAATTGTACTGGCCATATTCTCTGATGAGTGTAACCCATTAACGAGACTATTTCAAGAAAATATATTGTGCAATGCAGAGTTATTGAGAGATTGACTCCCTGGCAGGCAGGCTTCAGGTTGTTACTGAAACAAGCCAGCCTAGATGAAGGTGCCAAGAGCTCTGGAGATGGCAAACCCCAACTCCTTCTCTAACCATGGCACAAGAGAGTGCCTGGCTTGGCCCACTATCCACTCTCCAGATATTTTTTTCTACCTCTTGAAGTTTTATTGACCATCTTAGCTGATAATATCCTCAAGAGAAAATTGTCTTGAGGTAAAAATTCCAGAGCATCGCAACACAGTAAGTAACCAAAAAAAAAAAAAAAGCTGAAGTTTGCTGTTCCTTATACATATGCTATTCCATTCCTTATATATATACTATTCGATGAATTCACAATCATCTCAGGCAAAAACAAAGAAAGGATTGAAATTCTGTGTATGTTGGGGAAAGAGGTGGACAGAGCAGCAGGTAAGGTGGGCAACAGATGGACAGGCTAAAGAGGAGTCTCAGTCATTTCCTCTGAAAACACAAGTACTGGAGGCTGGCTTTTATGATGGCCAGTGGAGAGGTTCTCTCAGACAAGCAGCAATGGGATCTCCTGGGACTTGTGAGACATGTAAATTCTCGGGCACACATCAGTTCAGTTCAGTTCAGTTCAGCTGCTCAATTGTGTCTGACTCTATGTGACCCCACGAATCACAGCACACCAGGCCTCCCTGTCCATCACCAACTCCCAGAGTTCACCCAAACTCATGTGCATTGAGTCAGTGATGCCATCCAGCCATCTCATCTTCTGTCATCCCCTTCTCCTCCTGCCCCCAATCCCTCCCAGCATCAGAGTCTTTTCCAGTGAGTCAACACTTCACATGAGGTGGCCAAAATTTTGGAGTTTCAGCCTCAGCATCAGTCCTTCCAATGAACACCCAGGACTGGTCTCCCTTAGGATGGAGAGCACACATCAGGTCTACTCAATCAAAAACTGGGCCTCTGGTTGTGGGACCCAGTGGTCTGTGTTTTAACAAGCCCTACAGGTGATTCTGATGCTCACAGGGAAAAAAATTGAGAACCATTGAGCTAGCAGGTAATGCTAGTTTAAAAATAGGAGGTAGAGTGAACTATAGGAAAACTGGAAGAGAGCCTTCCTTGGGAATTTCTCCTTTAAGAAAACATGAAATTTCATTTGACTAGTTCCACATTGCAGAATAGCAAGTTCTATTTGCTAAATGGGTGGCACAGTGTAAAGAATCCACCTGCCAATGCAGGAGACAAGACTCAGGAGACTGTCACAGGAGACTTGGGTTTGATCTCTGGGTTGGGAAGATCCCCTGGGGAAGGGAATGGCAACCCACGTCAGTATTTTTGCTTGGGAAATCCCATGGGCAGAGAAGCCTAGTGGGCTATAGTCTATGGGGTCACAAAGAGTCAGACATGACTGAATGCATGTGTATGCACACACACACACAGATTTACTAGACAGGTGTGCCTGGTGGCTTATATTTGTCCCTTCCATCTGCTCTCCACCCTTTCCCACGTGCTCTGTGCCTTGGGCAGGGGAAGCTGACTTACAGGGGCTGCATCAAAAGGTCCCTGTCTCTGTGGTTCTGCTGAGATTCAGTCCATGGGGAGCCCCAGCATGAAAGCGCACAGAGAAAAGATGATGAGATCAGAGGACAGTTTCTTTCCCTGGTTCCCTCTCTCTGTGGGGTTGCCTCAGGCTGCCTATGTCTTTTGATCAAGGTCATTTCTCTTCTCTAGATGTTCTCTCTCCAACATTCTCTTCTTCCTGATTCTAGCAGAAGCTCCCTCTCCTGGTCCCCTTAAGCCTAGGAATGGTGTCAGCTTTATTACTACTATTTCTGAATAACTTTACGATTGCCTGTGGTTCTGCTAAGACTCACCCACACCTTTGCAAAATAAGCGTTTCAAAAATAGCACCTTTGGCAATAAACTCACCACTAATTAACCAAACTCAAGTGTTCCATCTGTTCTTTATTGGGACTCTGTGTAAGACTTAGCACCTCCCCCAATTCTCTAAACCCTCTGATGCTTCTTATCTCTGCTGCAGTTGCATCCACTTCTGGTTAACCTGCTGCCAGGACCGTGTTGCCTATAACCAACTTACCCTGGGCCCTTTCCCTAATCTCAAGGACAGTCAGGCTGACTAGCCACGTGCTGAGAGTTTCTGATTGTTGCCACCACTTCTGGGCCTGAATGGAACACTCCCCGATGAGGACTGATATATGACATCCCAGACAACCATAGAAGGGATAAAATGATGCAATGAAACCAGGAAGTTGATGGTGGTTGACAGATCGGAACTAGGAGACAGGAGGGACGTAGGCAGGTCATGCTCTGATGCATGGCTTCTCCTTGCAGTCATGGAGAGAAGTCTCTCAGGCCAAGCAGATGGACTCCCAAGAAATATGTTATGTCTGTGTGGCTCAGGATGAAGTAGCAGTCAGCATGGTCAACTATCACTTCCTAATGCTTCTCATTTTTCCTTTTTCTCCAAACCATTTCCTAATCCTTAAGAAACAAAACAAAACAAAACTACACTCCTCTGGATTTGAAGGTATAGTAGACTGATTACATATAATTGGGCTTTCTTTGATTACATAGGATGCCAAGGAGTTTCAAAGCTGTGATAATAAAGGTCATTTTACATGTCTATACATGTATTCATCATGCTTAACAGATGAAGTATCATTGTGCTTTGAAAACAATACAGTACTATGCAAATATAGGATAGAAACACCAATTATACAGATAAAGGAGTGTAATTTATAAAGAAATGCTCAGTGTATGGCAATAATGCAAACTTATTTAAATTTTTTTTTTATTGAAGTATAATTGCTTTAAAATATTGTGTTAGTTTCAAATGTACAGCACAGTGATTCATTTATATATTTTTTTCTTTTTCAGATTATTTTGCCCTGTAAGTCATTACAAAATATTGAATATAGCTCTCTGTGCTATATAGTAGGCCCTTGTTGGTTATCTATTTTATATATAGTAGTATGTATATGTTAATCCCTAACTCCTAATTTATTACTCTTTTCCTCCTTTTCCCTTCGGTAATTATGTTTGTTTTGAAAGTCTGTGAATCTGTTTCTGTGTTGCAAATAAGTTTATTTATATCATTTTTTTAGATCCCACATACAAGTGATATCATATATATTTGTCTGAGTTACTTCATGTAGTATAATAATCTCTAGGCCCATCTGTGTTGCTGCAAATGGCATTATCTCATTCTTTTTTATGGCTGAGTAATATTCCATTGTATATATGTACCACATTTTCCTTATCCATTCCTCTGTCACTGGACATTTACGTTGCTTCCATGTCTAGGGCTACTGTAAATAGTGCTCAATGAGCACTGGGATGCATCCATCTTTTGGAATTATGGGTTTCTCTGGATATATGCCTAGGAGTGATATTGCTGGCTCATATGGTAGCTCCATTTTTAGCTCTTCAAGGAAACTCCTTACTGTTTCCCATAGTTCAGTTCAGTTCAATTCAGTCACTCAGTCGTGTCCGACTCTTTGTGATACCAAGAATCGCAGCACGCCAGGCCTCCCTGTCCATCACCAACTCCCGGAGTTCACTCAGACTCACGTCCGTCAAGTCAGTGATGCCATCCAGCCATCTCATCCTCAGTCGTCCCCTTCTCCTCCTGCCCCCAATCCCTCCCAACATCAGAGTTTTTTCCAATGAGTCAACTCTTCACATGAGGTGGCCAAAGTACTGGAGTTTCAGCTTTAGCATCATTCCTTCCAAAGAAATCCCAGGGCTGATCTCCTTCAGAATGGACTGGTTGGATCTCCTTGCAGTCCAAGGGACTCTCAAGAGTCTTCTCCAACACCACAGTTCAAAAGCATCAATTCTTCGATGGCTCAGCCTTCTTCACAGTCCAATTCTCATATCCATACATGACCACTGGAAAAACCATAGCCTTGACTAGACGGACCTTAGTCGGCAAAATAATGTCTCTGCTTTTGAATATAGTTACTGTACCCATTTACATTCTTACCAGCAGTGTAGGAAGATTCCTTTTTGTCCATACCCTCTCTGGCATTTATTATTTGTAGACTTTTGAATGATGGCCATTCTGACTGATGTGAGGTGATACCTCATTTTAGCTGTTTTGCACTTCTATGATAATTAGCAATACGAACATCTTTTCATGTGCCTTTTGGCCATCTGTCAAACTTAATTTCTTAAGAGTCACTTTAAAAATTGAATGCATAAGGAAAAAATAGTTTATAAACTGTTTTGAGTTCTTATTGTTTGATGACCAGGTGATACAATGTGTGAGTGTGAAGTCACTCAGTCGTGTCCGACTCTTTGCGACCCCGTGGACTGTAGCCCACCAGGCTCCTCTGTCCATGGGATTCTCCGGGCAAGAATACTGGAGTGGGTTGCCGTTTCCTTCTCCAGGGGATCTTCCCAATCCAGGGATCGAACTCAGGTCTCCTGCATCGGAGGCAGACGCTTTAACCTCTGAGCCACCACGGAAGCCCTAAAGTAGTGTTTTATAAATTTCCAGCTGGTATTATTTAAAACTCTGGTTTCTAAACTGTGCCTTACTGACTAAGAGGTGTTTTCAGAGATTCTAAAACCATATGTATATCTTCACAAACAATACCATTCAAACGGCCTGAAGGAACAGATTAACATTGAAATTCTTAAGTAAATTTTAATTTAAAATATTATACAATAATAATGATGTGGCAATGTAGGTTCACTGAATATAGCAAACGTACCATTCTGAGGCAGAATGTTGGTAGTAGGGGTAGCTGTGCATGTGAGCCTAAGGAGTACATTGAAACTTTCTGTCCAATATTTCTGTGACCCTAAAACTGGTTTAAAAATAAAATTTATTAATAAGTGAAAGAAAGAAATGCTATCAAAATACTTCAAAACTATTGATTATGAATATTTAGTTTGCCTTTTATTTTTGCATAAATTTAATAGATATTGCTTGGAAATGAGCCTAAAATTGGAAAGAACTGTAAGGCAGAATAACAAAATTATAAAAATTAAAAAGTATGTGAATACAGTAATAAATGAGTCAAATTTGGACGCACAGAGTAATCAAAAATTATTGGAACAGATACATGTGGATGATATAATGTAAATAATACTTGGGGAAATCCCAATTTGATTACCCTGTCAGATTTCCCACTTTGATAATAAATAGCCCTGTTTGCACCTAAGGCATAGATAATAAAATCAAAGGAATGGAAAATTCTATATTACCCAGTAAGCTAGAATTTTTACTTATGATATTTA
Organism: Nanger dama; assembly: GCA_917880005.1. Taxonomy (NCBI): domain Eukaryota; kingdom Metazoa; phylum Chordata; class Mammalia; order Artiodactyla; family Bovidae; genus Nanger; species Nanger dama. The sequence continues at coordinate 18,146,188 of CAKJTW010000001.1, forward strand.
TGGTAAACATCTAAGCAATGAGCTCCAGTTTCAATTGGAGTAGAAATAGATGACATTTAATGGAACTTAAGTAATCCAATTTTAATTAGAAATCTATTCATGAAGCAACTGAAACATTTATGTGAATCACCATTAATTTCATCAAAACCTAATGAATCTTTTAAATTTTTAATGTTTTTTCATTCTAAACATTCTTCTTTTAATACAAACTTTTATATAGAGTTCTTTTAACATACATCATTGGTTATTGTATTATTATTATTAGATATTTTATCATTTTAATGACAAAAATACTCTCATCCTTATACAGAAATAAAATTTTATGTATGCAGTATAAAATGTATATAAACATGTTTGTTTATTCCAGTTTATCTACTTTTGCCAAGATTTGCCCTGAAGATGATTCATTTTTATGAATTTTTCTGAGGATGGATCTGAGTTTAGATTGGAAATTTTACAATTTACATAGAGTCTAAAAGTGTGTATTGTTGATATTCAGTAATAACCTACTATTACCTGGGTTCCTAATGACAGGTGAGAAGTTGCTTTAAAGAGAAGTTTCTGTTCAGACACACACACACACTTACTTTACCTCCTATACCAAAATGCACTGAACTGTCTTTTCTATTTTCATGGTTCCTTAAGACTCCTGATAAAACTAGCTGCTTACCCAAGTTATGTGAATTTTCAAAGCCCTTCCCCAAAAAGTCAAGCACCTATACAAAGAAAACTATCCAAGACTTTAAAAATTATGTTTAAAGAAGGATAACATCTGTATAGAAAAGTTCACAAATCATAAATAGACAGCTTAACGTGAATCCACCCATATAAATGCCACCTATGTCAAGAAATAACCATTCCAGTTTAAAGTAATATCACAATCATCTTAGTTGGGAATAGCACTCTAGTTCTGGTGGTTGAAATAAAAATTTTGACAAAATGTTTACACGGTTTTAGTTTCAAGGTAGATAGATAAATAGAGAAAAGGATTTTAAATGTTATGTGTGCATTGGTGAATTTCCCATTTTTAATGTGGAAAGAAATAACAAAAAATATGAATATATATTTGTTATGACAATGTTATTATGATAGAAAAACTAAAAACATCCTTATGATTTGTCATCTATGGTATTTCAGAATTAATTCAATTCTGAGTTATTTGATTATTATAATATTAATTATAGAATACATTGCAATTATATATTAATTATATAATTAGTTATTAATAATTCAATTAGAACTACAGTTTGTAAAAATGCTATTAAGAATGTGGGGTTTACTGCAAAAGAATGCTCTCTAAACTTATCTTTGGAAAGTTCCATTACGCTTTCTTTTTTTCTTTTGGAAAAACTTTGCATAGGTCCAAAAGGTGCATGTTCTTTATTTCCTTCATTTCTTCCTTCCTCCCTTCCTTATTTCCTTAAATCATTCTGGGTGGATGGTTCAAGGGTAGATTTGAGTTTACTGAACAGGGTTAAAATGTCATAGAATTTAAGACTAAGGGCCTGATTAATAATATTTTTGTAATATTTACAGTCATCCAAATACCCTGAAGATATGAAGAGAGACAGGTCATTTTATGTATTTTTAACCTTTTCTCCATATATGTTAGAATACTACCTGTGTAATCAACTCTACTTCTATTTAGCTTTTCTTCTTTGAGTATACAATACACCATATCTTTTCAGATTCATATGTATTCAGATTCAATACACCATTTTCTATCTGCCTTATGGATGAGTTAAACTCATTATCAGGTTGCGTGCTGCTTTGGAATGGAACTGAGAAACTGAACTAGAGAAAAGTCCTAATACCTATGACACTGTTTGAGTGTTTACGTATACTGCACACCAACAGACCTTTGACTATTGGTCAATATTTGCAACTTGCCTTCCCTACCTTTTCTTTTAGCTTGAGTGGCCTCCAGACTTTTCCCCCAGAGAAAGAGAAGGCTGGCTCCTTCTCTTTGAAGGGAGTCTACTTCACTATTAACAGGCCTTGTTGATAAACAATGGAAAATATTCTCCTTTTATGAATGCAGGTTGTTAGGGAAAGGAACTTTAAGTATATTTCAGTTCTCCTCACTTCCAAGATCTAGTTTTCTGAAGAATCTTAGACAACACTGCCTCAGCAAACTAATGGGGCTCTTTGGTCAATTTCTGGATGATAACATCATTTTTGGTAAACATATTCATAAACATATGAATCTGAGGAGCTGGCTACTTGGACAGCATGATTCAGCGATGCTGTATTATTCTGTTCCCCTTAGATAAGTTTTGACAAGGGCAAAAAGTAAAAGCATACTGTGTTCTTTTGTTTTATGGCTTACATTGTGATCATTCTTTTTCTTTTTAATTTGTAAGAGCTCTGTTAGAGAACAGATGAATCTGGCTGCTCTATGCTCAACAGGAGAAAGGACAAGTTGAGTTTGGAATCCATCATGATGAGTCACCCTATACAAAGAGGAAAGCAGGGTGTCTGTGGAGGGAGAAGCAGTGATTGGGCAAGGACACTTTAAATGCAGGAGCACATTTTCCTCTGCCCCTCATAAAACTAGGACAGGGTAAGCAGTTTAGAGATAGTCTCAGATCTCTCCTAGAGATCTGAAACAGTATCACCATTAAGGAAACAGCCCTCACCCAAAGAAAAGAAAAGTAATATCTAGTTATGACTTAGAAAGTAACGGGACTTGACTGAAAAAACATACTGATTCTGAGTTTGTTGCTATTTTATTTTTAAATGACTTGTTTTGACTGTGTTAAAGAGAGGAAAATCACCTCAATTTCTGGTTGAAATTCCCTGGTGGTTCAGACAGTAAAGACTCTGCCAGCAATGCGGGAGATCTGGGTTTGATCTCTGGGTTGGGAAGATCCCCTGGAGAAGGGCATGGAAACCCACTCCAGTCTTCTTATCTGGAGAATCCCCATGGACAGAGGAGCCTTGCAGGCTATAGTCCATGAGGTAGCAAAGAGTCAGACTAAGCAACTAAGCACCTGTTAGGTCACTCTCCCATGCCTCTGTCTTTGTCTCTCTAGATGAAAGGAACTCGGTGAACTTTATCCAAACTACCTTCACTTTCTGCAACAGCAACACTGACCTGTTGGGAAGAGGTGTAGATGTTGGTTCCCACTGTTTTCTAATATTTCTTATAAATTGTTTTCTATTTGACAGAATTGCCTTGGAGTTTGCATTATTGGAAACTGATAGTTTTAGCATTAATAACCAGTCACTTCTGTGTGTAGGGTTTTGTCTTTAAGTGTTTGCTTCCATTATCTACAGATTTGATGGGCTGGGAAGATGAAATAGCCAAGTAAACAAATAAATGATACACAATCAGTTAGTGACAGCCATGAAAAGAACAGAATAAGAGATTTGAAAATGATTAGGAGGAGACAGACATTTAGCTAAGTAGTAGGAAAGTGTTTTTTGAAGAGGAGACATATTAACAGAACTCTGAAGAGGAGCCAATAGTGACAAAATGAAAAGATTAGGAAATGAGTCAGAGGAGACGGTAGGGCTGGCTTATGTAGACCACTATAAGGAGTATGAATTTAAAGTTTACTGAAAGGCCACTGAAAAGTTTTAAGAAGGGAAATGACATGATTTGACTTATGTTTTTAAAAGTTCAACCAAGGGACTTCCCTTGAAGTCCAGGGGTTAGGACTCAGTGCTCCCATTGCCAGGGGAACAAGGTTTTCAACTCTTGGTCAGGCAACTAAGATCCAACAAGACATGCTGCAAAATAAAAATAAAAAACAAGATTCATACCAGCTACTGGGTAGAAAATGTATGCTGGGGAAGAAAAAGTCCTGGAAACAGAAAAATACGTTAGGAGGCATTTGTGATAATGCAGGTTGGAGATGGACATCATTTGACCTAGGCTCGTTTACATGGGGATGAAGATAAATTACCTGCTCATCATCTATTTTAAAAGACTTACTGTTAAACTGGAATTGGGCTGAAGTGCAGGCCAAGGAAGCAGAGAGTAGAAGAAGAAAATAATCAGCCATAAGAGAAAGAAAGGAACTAAGGATAACTCATATTATAGCCTAAGCTGCTGAAGGAATATATCTAAAAGTCACAGTGAACTACAGGAAAAATAGCCAACCATGTAGACTAGTAGCCAAGCTCAGTTATCTAGGTAAATGTAGATGTTTTCCTCTTTTCTGGAATGTCCTGCTTATTTTTATATTCTGAACATGAAAGGGAAATGTAGAAACTGAAATTTGTGTTGTACATAATATAAAAATTAAAGAAACTGAAATAATTTAAAATGATATGACAAAAGGTAAAGTTAGCACTTAAAGCATATTGTTATAACTGAAATAGGAGCTCATTATTTAAAAATATTGACTTATACAGCAAAAATTAGCAGTTTAGACATTTGCAAGACTGTAAATCCATGTACTCAGCTAAATCATAGAAAAATATTTTGCAGAAAAAACTAAATATAAATTATGAGGCAAATTTGCTCATTCAAAGAACCAGTGACATTTGTTAGTTCCTTCCAGCCAAATATCACCAGGGGCACAAATCTCAATTTTATTGCTGTTGCTGTGAGTGAGAAGCTACCCATGGCAAATCCTGGTGTAGCTTAGTAAGAGGGTATGAGAAATACTTAGAGTAGGATCTGGGCTTTGTGTTAGCTGCTTTGGGGAGGGTTTAAAAAGGAGAGATTTTCTCTGGCTTGGAGGCTGTCAGAAAGTGGAGCATAATTCTGTGATTGAATGTCTTAATAAATCTTACCTAGAAGGTCAGAAGAATGAAATGGAGCTAAAGACTTCAATTAAAAAAAAGCAGTAGTCACTCAGCTGGAATATTTTATCTTTCTTGTGGTTTGTACAGTAGTTATGTTTTGGCCTGTGCTTAGACATGATTATACAGCTTTGGTTTTGCCAGGCTAATGTCAGTTCTCTGGTAAATGGTGCATGTCCAACAAATGAAAACCAAGACCTAGCTATGAGTACCAGGCCAGCTATGGGCTGTCATGGGCAGCTTTTCTTTCTAGCATTGACATTATGAGTGACTTCTCCGTGTACAGGTTTTCTAGCCTGTCTTCACATAATTACTTTTATTTATTTCTTCATTTTAGATAATTGTGAGGAAATGAATATATACCCACATAGTGTTACATTGCTAATAATATTTCTTTTCATATTCTTTTAACCAAGTGCTTACTCAAAGACAATATTTTTGGTTTTGGTATTTCTTTTATTTTTCATCTTTAAAATATTATTTTGAAATGAAAGAGACAATAATGTGTGAAAATTAATGTTAAGAAAATCTATTACAACATAGCAGCTGGAAGACAGAAAATTATTCTCTAACATTCTAATTTGTTTTTAGAGCCTACTGAAATAACATTTGAAAAATAAAAATGTAGAACATAAAAAGATACATGATTTCCTGTTTGAAATTTAATATTATAAACTGAAAACTGCACAACCTAAAAACTGAGAAATATAGTTGATTTGGAAGACCTGCTGAGGACTTAAGCCTGAGAAACAGGCTCTGCAATGACCCTAAGGGACCTGAAGAGCTAAGGGAGGAGCCAGGATATATATAGGAGCTTTTGCAGCAAAGACTAGGTATTCAGAACATTAAAAGATAACTTAATTACAAAGAACCTGCTGCTGCTGCTGCTGCTGCTAAGTCACTTTAGTCGTGTCCGACTCTGTGACTCCAGAGACAGCAGCCCACCAGGCTCCCCCCATCCCTGGGATTCTCCAGGCAAGAACACTGGAGTGGGTTGCCATTTCCTTCTCCAATACAAAGAAACTAGCATCCCAAATTAATGAGTTTAGCACTTTCCTGTATATGGGGAGATGCAAGAGTCTGGACTCACTGGTATGCACCTTAACTGTCTAGAGCCATTTTACTGCCTTTTCCATCCTGAATCCCCTCAGTGTGCACAATTGAGGATGGCTGCAGTAGCTGATGGCTGCAACATCCTTTGTTTACTGATATGGTGAGTGACATTCTTCCTCTATATTGTCACTTCTTGGTCATAAATTTACAGTCTTTGGGAGGGATTTCACATCCCACAATGTAAAAGCAAACTCACTCCTAGATCAGGAGACTATTCTGTTGATAGGTCACTCACTGTGTTAAATATTGGCTTTGACCCAACTAATAATCTAAAATCTCTGGATCACCTGTTTTAGCCTGTTATGACACAGGAAATATTTTTCCTTGTCACTTCTTTTCATATCTAGAGTTGTCCTAATTATTCTATGTAGAGTTATATATATGATCAACTGCTTCAAGATTTTAGCCATTATTAGTTTTGTCTGGTTACACATTCCAAAACTATGTTGAATAAAAGTGGTGAGAGATGACATCTTTATCTTCTTCCTGGCCTTAGAGGAAATGCTTTTAACGTTTCACCACTGAGAATGACATTCACTATTGGTTTTTCATATATGACCTTTATTATGTTGAGGTAGGTTCCGTCTATGTCTACTTTCTGAAGAATTTTTCTACATCTATTGGGATGATCATATGGTTTTTATTCTTTAATTTGTTAATATGGTACATAAAACTGATTGATTTGCAAATAATGAAAATCCTTGAATCTCTGGGGTAAATCCCACTTGGTCATGATGTATGGTCCTTTTAACATATGTATGCTTAGTTTTAACAATATTTAAAATTGTTTAAAGTATTTGACAATTAAATTAACAATTTAATATTTTAAAATTTATAGTTTTAACCCTTAAAAACCTTAATCTCTAGTGAAAACTAACAAGCAGCAAGAAATTTTGAACTGTTTGTCATACCAGAATTTTCTGATTAGAATATACCATAATATCTAGAAACATGAAACTTCTAGAAAACATGTGAAAGAGCTGAATTCAATATGCCAACAAGTTTGGAAAACTCAGCAGTGGCCACAGGACTGGGAAAGGTCAGTTTTCACTCCAATCCCAAAGAAAGGCAATGCCAAAGAATGCTCAAACTACTGTACAATTGCATTAATCTCACATGCTAGTAAACTGATGCTCAAAATTCTCCAAGCCAGGCTTCAGCAAAATGTGAAACCGTGAACTTCCAGATGTTCAAGCTGGTTTTAGAAAAGGCAGCAGACCAGAGATCAAATTGCCAGCATCCGCTGGATCATCAAAAAAGCAAGAGTTCCAGAAAAACATCTATTTCTGCCTTATTTACTATGTCAAAGCCTTTGACTGTGTGGATCACAATAAACTGTGGAAAATTCTGAAAGAGGTGGCAATACCAGACCACCTGACCTGCTTCTTGAGAAACCTGAATGTAGGTCAGGAAGCAACAGTTAGAACTGGATGTGGAACAACAGACTGGTTTCAAATAGGAAAAGGAATACGTCAAGGCTGTATATTGTCACCCTGCTTATTTAACTCATATCCAGAGTATATCATAAAAATGCTGAACTGGAGGAAGCACAAGCTGGAATCAAGATTGCTGGGAGAAATATCAATAACCTCAGATATGCAGATGACACCACCCTTTTGGCAGAAAGTGAAGAAGAACTAAAGAGCCTCCTGATGAAAGTGAAAGAGGAGAGTGAAAAAGTTGGTTTAAAGCTCAACATTCAGAAAACGAAAATCATGGCATCTGGTCCCATCACTTCATGGGAAATAGATGGGGAAACAGTGGAAACAGTGGCTGACTTTATTTTGGGGGCTTCAAAATCACTGCAGATGGTGATTGAAGCCATGAAATTAAAAGACGCTTACTCCTTGGAAGGAAAGTTATGACCAACAGAGACAGCATATTAAAAAGTAGAGGCATTACTTTGTCAACAAAGGTCCGTCTAGTCCAGGCTATGGTTTTTCCAGTGGGCATGTATGGATATGAGAGTTGGACTGTAAAGAAAGCTGAGCACAGAAGAACTGATGCTTTTGAACTGTGGTGTTGGAGAAGACTCTTGAGAGTCCCTTGGACTGCAAGGAGAGCCAACCAGTCCATCCTAAAGGAGGTCAGTCCTGGGTGTTCTTTGGAAGGACTGATGTTGAAGCTGAAACTCCAATACTTTGGCCACCTGATGCCATTTGAAAAGACCCTGATGCTGGGAAAGATTGAGGACAGGAGGAGAAGGGAAAGACAGAGGATTAGATGGTTGGATAGCATCACTGACTCAATGGCCATGGGTTTGGGTGAACCCGGGAGTTGGTGATGGACAGGGAGGCCTGGCGTGCTGCAGTTCAAGGGGTCGCAAAAGTCAGACATGACTTAGCAACTGAACTGAACTAGAAACATACCATTGCCTCATGGCAAAATTTCTTTTCTTAATATAGTGCAAGATGTGTGTCTAATTAACCCATTATCTTTGGTTTCTCTCTTGGTGTGTTAGTCGCTTAGTTCTCTCTGAATCTTTGCAAGTCCATGGATTGTAGCCTGCCAAGCTCCTCTGTCCAAGGAATTCTCCAGGCAAAAATACTGGAGAGGGTAGCCATTCCCTTCTCCAGAGGATCTTCCTGACCCAGGGACTGAACCTGGAACTCCTGCACTGCAGGCAGATACTTTACCATGTCAGCCACGTGGGAAACCCAAAGTACTTGAAATACAAAGCAATTTTTAAAATAATGTCATTTACACTTTAAAAACTTAGTATCCCTCACCTTTTCCTGGTAGACGTGTAGAAACAGAAGAAAGAAGATATTATAAAAGGTTAATGTCAATTCACACGTACTCTCTAAATTCTCTTGGGGCTACTTATATTTATATTCCTCCTGTGACCATCTAATTTAAATTTTAAAAAAGACTGAAGAGATTTGGAGTCTTCAGGTAGGAGTTACCTCTGTCTTTGAGGAGAAGGAAGGTAGACTTATCCCAGGAGATGAGAACTCTGTGATCTTTGTGGAAGAGTTTCAAGTTCCAGCCTGGAAGAGAGATTGATTGACTGGCTCAGTTATCAATTGCTGGTCCCTTCCTGTGTTCCAGGCAGCACCAAGCAAATGTAGAAGAATTCTAAGGTGAAGTTATATTGTTGCAGGAAAGAGTGGGGTGCCAGAAGAGGGTCATATCCCTGGTCTAGGGAGAGTCCCTGGAATGGGACAGACTACCAAGTAGGGGTCCTTGATTTCTCTCTTGGAAGGAGACAAAAGTAGGTAATATTAGACCCGTGGAGCAGTTAGTGTTTCAGTATTTTATATTATTTGAAATTACCTATATATTCAATGAATTTCCATCATTTAACTTAATTCAGCAAAATTCAAGTTTCTCCAAAAATCTGGAGAAACTATTTAGACAGATATACCCCAAACATTGGAAAAGACTCTGATGCTGGGAGGGATTGAGGGCAGGAGAAGGGGACGAAAGAGGATGAGTTGGCTGGATGGCATCACTAACTCAATGGACATGAGTTTGGGTGAACTCTAAGAGCTGGTGATGGACAGAGAGGGCTGGCATGCTACGATTCATAGGGTCGCAAAGAGTCAGACACGACTGAGCAACTGAACTGAGCTCTGAACTGAACCTAAAACATAATTTTTCCTAAAGAGTTCACCTGAAAATTCATGTCATTTACCTTTATTTTATAACTTATGAAAATCATACCAAGTTAATTCTCTTTTTCTTACTGACAAGCTCTCTAACAGAAATATTTCTTTCTTTAATATTGACTCTTTTCTGCACCACATGAACTTGAAATTCATTCTGACCAGTTTGCTTTTTAGAAATATTTAATTTGCAAGTGCTTACTTTTAAGTCAACTAAATAAAACTCTTTGTATAAATTTAATTTTAATAACATTATCTGGAGGTAGAGACATGTCCTATATAATGCTTTAACTTGATTAACTGATCTGTTGCTGGTCTAATATCTCAGGGCAATTTTTTATAACCTTTTAAATATTTACCCTAGTTCTGTACTATAAATGTAGAGTGGATTTGTTTGGGCCCCTTTCATGTTGGCCCATCTAATGTTAGGTAGTACTGTATCAAAACCTGTTGTTTTAATCCTATTAATGTCTGTTTCACTGTTTCCATTTCTTTAATAAATGAGATACCCTTCGTTCAAGGTAAGAAACAGCAGCTGTGCTTTGTTGGAGCAGCCATGAAAAGATACCCCACGCTGAAGGTAAGAGAAACCCAAGTAAGATGGTAAGTGTTACAAGAGGGCATCAGAGGGCAGACACACTGAAACCATACTCACAGAAAACTAGTCAATCTAATCACATTAGGACCACAGCCTTGTCTAACTCAGTGAAACCAAGCCATGCCTGCGGGGCAACCCAAGACAGGCGGGTCATGGTGGAGAGGGCTGACAGAACGTGGTCCACTGGAGAAGGGAATGGCAAGTCACTTCAGTATTCTTGCCTTGAGAACCCCATGAACAGCATGAAGAGGCAAAATGATAGGGTACTGAAAGAGGAACTCCCCAGGTCAGTAGGTGCTGAATATGCTACTGGAGATCAGTGGAGAAATAATTCCAGAAAGATTGAAGGGATGGAGCCAAAGCAAAAACAATACCCAGCTGTGCATGTCACTGGTGATAGAAGCAAGATCTGATGCTGTAAAGAGCAATATTGCACAGGAACCTGGAATGTCAGGTCCATGAATCAAGGCAAATTGGAAGTGGTCAAATAAGAGATGGCAAGTCTGAACGTCGACATTCTAGGAATGAGCAAACTAAAATGGACTGGAATGCGTGAATTTAACTCAGATGACCATTATATCTACTACTGCAGGCAGGAATCCCTCAGAAGAAATGGAGTAGCCACCATGGTCAACAAAAGAGTCCGAAATGCAGTACTTGGATGCCATCTCAAAAATGACAGAATGATCTCTGTTCATTTCCAAGGCAAACCATTCAATATCACCGTTGTCCAAGTCTATGCCCCAATCAGTAATGCTGAAGAAGCTGAAGTTGAACAGTTTTATGAAGACCTACAAGACCTTTTAGAACTAACACCCAAAAAGATGTCCTTTTCATTATAGGGGACTGGAATGCAAAAGTAGGAAGTCAAGAAACACCTGGAGTAACAGGCAAATTTGGCCTGGGAATGTGGAATGAAGCAGGGCAAAGACTAATAGAGTTTTGCAAAGAAAATGCACTGGTCATAGCAAACACCCTATTCCAACAACACAAGAGAAGACACTACACATGGACATCACCAGATGGTCAACACCGAAATCAGATTGATTATATTCTGTGCAGCCAAAGATGGAGAAGCTCTATACAGTCAACAAAAACAAGACCAGGAGCTGACTGTGGTTCAGATCATGAACTCCTTATTGCCAAATTCAGACTGAAATCCAAGAAAGTAGGGAAAACCGCTAGACCATTCAGGTATGACCTAAATCAAATCCCTTATGATTATACAGTGGAAGTGAGAAATAGATTTAAGGGCCTAGATCTGATAGATAGAGTGCCTGATGAACTATGGAATGAGTTCATGACATTGTATGGGAGACAGGGATCAAGACCATCCCCATGGAAAAGAAATGCAAAAAGCAAAATGGCTGTCTGGGGAGGCCTTAAAAATAGCTGTGAAAAGAAGAGAGGTGAAAAGCAAAGGAGAAAAGGAAAGATATAAGCATCTGAATGCAGAGTTCCAAAGAATAGCAAGAAGAGATAAGAAAGCCTTCTTCAGCAATCATTGCAAAGAAATAGAGGGAAAGAACAGAATGGGAAAGACTAGAGATCTCTTCAAGAAAATTAGAGACATCAAGGGAACATTTCAGGCAAAGATGGGCTCAATAAAAGACAGAAATGGTCTGGACCTAACAGAAGCAGAAGATATTAAGAAGAGGTGGCAAGAATACACGGAAGAACTGTACAAAAAAAGATCTTCAAGACCCAGATAATCATGATGATGTGCTCACACTCATCTAGAGCCAGACATCTTGGAATGTGAAGTCAAGTGGGCCTTAGAAAGCATTAATACGAACAAAGCTAGTGGAGGTGAATGAATTCCAGTTGAGCTGTTTCAAATCCTAAAAGATGATGCTGTCAAAATGCTGCACTCAATATGCCAGCAAATTTGGAAAACTCAGCAGTGGCCACAGGACTAGAAAAGGTCAGTTTTCATTCCAATCCCAAAGAAAGGCAATGCCAAAGAATGCTCAAACTACCACATAAGTGCACTCATCTCACACGCTAGTAAAGTAATGCTCAAAATTCTCCAACCCAGGCTTCAGCAATATGTGAACCGTGAACTTCCTGATGTTCAAGCTGGTTTTAGAAAAGGCAGAGGAACCAGAGATCAAATTGCCAACATCCACTGGATCATGGACAAAGCAAGAGAGTTCCAGAAAAACATCTATCTCTGCTTTATTGACTATGCCAAAGCCTTTGACTGTGTGGACCACAATAAACTGTGGAAAATTCTGAAAGAGATGGGAATACCAGACCACCTGACCTGCCTCTTGAGAAACCTGTATGCAGGTCAGGAAGCAATAGTTAGAACTGGACATGGAACAACAGACTGGTTCCAAATAGGAAAGGGAGTGCATCAAGGCTGTATGCTGTCACTCTGCTTATTTAACTTATATGCAGAGTACATCATGAGAAACGCTGGACTGGAAGAAACACAAGCTGGAATCAAGATTGCTGGGAGAAATATCAATAACCTCAGATATGCAGATGACACCACCCTTATGGCAGAAAGTGAAGAGGAACTCAAAAGCCTCTTGATGAAAGTGAAAGAGGAGAGTGAAAAAGTTGGCTTAAAGCTCAACATTCAGAAAACAAAAATCATGGCATCGGGTCCCATCACTTCATGGGAAATAGATGGGGAAACAGTGTCAGATTTTATTTTGGGGGCTCCAAAATCACTGCAGATGGTGAATGCAGCCATGAAATTAGAAGATGCTTACTTCTTGGAAGAAAAGTTATGACCAACCTAGATAGCTTATTCAAAAGCAGAGACATTACTTTGCCGACTAAGGTCCATCTAGTCAAGGCTATGGTTTTTCCTGTGGTCATGTATGGATGTGAGAGTTGGACTGTGAAGAGGGCTGAGTGCCAAAGAACTGATGCTTTTGAACTGTGGTGTTGGAGAAGACTCTTGAGAGTCCCTTGGACTGCAAGGAGATCCAACCAGTCCATTTTGAAGGAGATCAACCCTGGGATTTCTTTGGAAGGAATGATGCTAAAGCTGAAACTTCAGTTCTTTGGCCACCTCATGTGAAGAGTTGACTCACTGGGAAAGACTCTGATGCTGGGAGGGACTGGGGGCAGGAGGAGAAGGGGACGACTGAGGATGAGATGGCTGGATGGCATCACTGACTCGATGGACGTGAGTCTGAGTGAACTCCGAGAGATGGTGATGGACAGGGAGGCCTGGCATCTGCGATTCATGGGGTCGCAAAGAGTCAGACACGACTGAGTGACTGAAGTGAACTGAACTGAACTGAACTGAAGGCCGGCTGAGGGGAAACAGTGATCACAAGTAAGGCTTCCAAAACCATTTGTTTGTTTGTTTGCTTATTTTAAACTAAGGGAGTTCCTAAAGTTTTTCCAGGTGGCAGTGGTAAAGAATCTGCCTGCCAATGCAGGAGATTTGGGTTCAATCCCTGGGTTGGGTTTGAGGAAATGGCAACCCACTCCAGTATTCTTGCCTGGAAAATTCCATGGACAGAGGAGCCTGGTGGGCTACAGTCCATGGGGTTGTGAAGAGTCGGAAACAACTGAGCAACTAAGCACACACAAGGGAGTTCCTAGGTTAGCCATTATGTAGATATTTTTTCCACCTTTGTTCCCTGCTATAAGTACCAATAAGACAGCTGTTTATAATGAGAGCTCCCTAAAATTTTATCAAGTTAGAAGTTTCTCTAACTGAAAAGATTCATCATCTGGCCATTAATATGATATCTAAACAGTGACTCAACAAGATGCAAGAGGTATTTCCACAAGGGAGTGAGAATACCTGTCTCATAAACAAGATTACAAAGTTTATCTGAAAAATGGTCAAAGAAAGTAAAGGCCATTGTTGCACGGGTTGACTCAATGAAGGTTAAGATGGCAAAAAGCGCCTGAGAATTGGCACAGACAAAAGACTGGTAAGAATATCAGTCTATTAGATTGACAGCGAAATGTACACCATGTGTATACCTTCCAAATGGCAGAGATCAAGTTGTCAGCACAGACACACACATAAAAGTTCAGGTACAGCATTTACATCTCAAAGGCACAGGGAGAGAAATGCAAGTTCCTCCTAGAACAACTTTTGTTTAAAGTCACAGTTCTTAAAAGATGTTTTATCAAGTCAGCTTTCTCTAACAACTATGTACACAAGTTTTTATTGATATGGCAGGTGACTTTATTCACTATATGTATGATCTTTTACAAAAGTATGATTATTTTAAGAAATTCAAACCAGTTACAAAAGACTCAGTTCAGTTCAGTCACTCAGTCGTGTCCGACTCTTTGCAACCCCATGAATTGCAACACGCCAGGCCTCCCTGTCCATCACCAACTCCCGGAGTTCACTCAGACTCACGTCCATCAAGTCAGTGATGCCATCCAGCCATCTCATCCTCAGTCATCCCCTTCTCCTCCTGCCCCCAATCCTTCCAACATCAGAGTCTTTTCCAGTGAGTCAACTCCTCACATGTGGTGGCCAAAGTACAGGAGTTTCAGCTTTAGCATCATTCCTTCCAAAGAAATCTCAGGGCTGATCTCCTTCAGAAATGGACTGGTTGGATCTCCTTGCAGTCCAATTTACTAAAATAAAACCCCCTTACTACTATCCCTCAGAGAAAATCATTCTTGATCAATATTTTTTGAATGTATAATGTACAGATGTATATATTTATATCTACAAATATTAAAAGAAATCACACTGTGTATACAGCTATATATATAGTTTTACTCATAAATATACCACACTGAGTGAAATTTTATTTTGCTGACATAGACTGACCCAATTCCATACTGATTAGATTTGCATAGGTATTTTAGCCGATTTTCACCAATACCAATACCAATAATACTTGAATGGTTCTACTTGCATGTTTGTATATTTGTCTGATTTTTCTCTTCTCCTTGTGTGCTGCTGCCGCTAAGTTGCATCAGTCGTGTCTGACTCTGTGTGACCCCATAGATGGCAGCCCACCAGGCTCCCGCATCCCTGGGATTCTCCAGGCAAGAACACTGAAGTGGGGTGCTATTGCCTTCTCCACTTCTCCTCATACCTACATGTAATTTTTTGTAAAACCAGCAGTTTCTAACTTCAAAATATATTTATTTTCACCATGTTCACATTCATTCTTATCACCTGAAGTCCAAGCCACTCTCCTACAAACCTCCCAACCATTCACCCACCTGTTTCCTTTCTTTAGTTTCACTTGCAGTGCCAGGACCACAGAAGAGCCTGAGAGACCTCTGTCTTCTGTTCCTCAAAGTTTCTCTATCTCAGCACTATTGCCATTACAAACTGGATGATTCTTGGCTACTATGTAGGATATTTGGCAGTATCCCTGGCTTCTATTCTCCAACATCAATACCGGGACACCCAATGTGATACCATAACTTACTCCAGATATGGGAAAATTGTCTCTGATTGAATACCACTGCTAAGCGTACTCCTTCACATTCTGATAAAATGTCAGTTCTTTACTAACCTGCCCCAATTACATATCCCTTCATTCTGCCTTCATTTGTTCTGGTTTGGCACCCTGGCCTCCTTGCTTTTCTACATCAATCTCTCTTTCCCTTTGTGCTTGCTTTTCCATCAGTCTTAAATGCTGTCCCCCAAGTCAATTCTTGGTTACTTTCTCACTTCATTGGTGTCTGCTAAAATGTCATTAGAAGAGAAGACTTCCCTGGTCACCCAGTATATTCTTTCAGTTTCAATCATTCTTTCTTTATCCCCACTTTTAAAAATGTAATTGTTCCTATCTGATATTTTTAAGTAGAAATATCTGCTTTAAATTTACCTCTTTCATATGCATTAAAATCAAGGAAGAGGTAGACTCGCAATAGAACTAGAAGGGTTTCCTTAGTAGCTCAGCGATAAAGAATCTGCCTGCCATGCAGGAGATCCCAGTTCAATTCCTGGGTTGGGAAGATCCCCTGGAGAAGGTATAGCCTACCTACACTATATTCTTGGACTTCTCTGGTAGCTCAGGTGGTGTAAAAGCATTTAATATTGCTGAAAATGAATTGTCATGATGAACATGAGCTCAAGTTCAAAGGATTCAACCAAAAACTAAGAGGTGTGTGCTGGGGAAAGAGAGAGAGAGGACACACAAGAATGTGGCAAAATTGGTAAACTGAGTGCATTTACATGAAATATATGCAGCTATTCTTTGTATCAGTCTTTCAGTTTCTCTGTAGATGTTAAAATGTAACAAAAAATTTTGGAGAACAACAAGCTAACATTTAAATATTTATTTTTGTATGTCCTCCCACCTACTGTATAGTACATTTTTTTCTTTAAAAGTTACCTTGACAGAGGAATGGGATAGGGAGGGAGGTGGAATGAGGAGGGAGGAGGGAGGGGGGGTTCAGGATGGGGAACACATGTACACCCGTGGCGGATTCATGTTGACGTATGGCAAAACCAATACAATATTGTAAAGTAATTAGCCTCCAATTAAAATAAATAAATTTATATTAAAAATTAACTTGTAAATAAAAAAATAAATAAATAAAAGTTAACTTGACTCCTTTTCATTCTCTTCCAAAGACAGAACAATAGTCTTAACTTTTTTAGTTTGACCCAATTCATATGACAACTGAACCAGAACAGTTTGTAATATTGATTACCTATGCATGTGATTAACAGAAGTACCTAAAGAAGCTCTATAGAGAATGTTCTTCTGAATTTTGAAGAAACAGAGACTCCACTTGTGAAGAGTGCACACAAGTTTTCAGGTGCACTAGGACCTAGAGCAAAGCAGTCACTCCACTCAAACGTGGAACAGACCTACCTGCAGGTCTTGGAAGATCTCCTGGGGAAGTGGAGGTCCACTGTGGCTCACATTTGGAGCAAGAAGATTAGTAGCAGACATCTCAAGGAATATTCATCAGAATGAGGCCTTCCAGGGATTGCTGTTTTGGCACCAAGACTTGGCTTCATCCAGCAGTCTTCAGAGTTGAAATGCCTCAGGCCAAACAACCTACAGGGTGGGAACAAGCTATCAGCAGACAGGCAAAGTCCTCCTATAAACACACCCCTTACCATGACCCTGCCCACCAGAGGGAAAAGATCCAGGTCTACCCATCAGTGGGCAGACACCCATCCCTCCCACTAGGAAGCCTGCACAATCCCCTGAACCCACTTTACCCACCAGGGGTAGACACCAGAACCAAGAAGAATTACAATCCTGCAAACTGGAGAATGGTGATCACGGACTTAGAAAGTTAGACAACATGAGATGACAGTTCAGTTCAGTTCAGTCGCTCAGTCTTGTCCGATTCTTTGCAACCCCATGAATCTCAGCACACCAAGCCTCCCTGTCCATCACCAACTCCCGGAGTTCACTTAGACTCATGTTCATTGAGTCAGTGATGCCATCCAGCCATCTCATCCTCGGGCGTCCCCTCCTTTTATGCCAGATGACAGAACAAGCTAAAGCCCCAAAAGAACAACTAAGGGAAGAGAAGATACCAGAAAAAAAATCAGAGAAGTGATAGTCAATGTTTAATAAAGAACTAAGAAATGTTTAATCAAGAACTGGAATCTTTGAAGAACAAACAGATGAACTGTAGAATAACTGAAATGAAAAATACACTAGAAGGTATCAGTAGCAGAATAAATGAGGGAGAAGAATAAACAGGTAAGCTAGAAGGCAGAGTAGTAGAAATCACTGTTGCAGAACAGAACACAGAAAGAATGAAATGATGAGAGTCTAAGAGACTTCTGGTACAACATTAAATGCACCAACATTTGCATCATAGAGATCCCAGAAGGAGAAGAGAAAAAGGGCCTGAGAAAGAATTTCAAGAGCTAATAGACAAAAGCTTCCATAAAATGGGAAACACTCACTCAAGTTCAGGAAGCACAGAGAGTCTCATATAGGGTAAATCCAAGAAGAACACACAGAGAAACATTAAACTGGTAAAAATTAAAGACAAAGAGAAAATATTGAAAGCAACAAAGGAAAAGTAACAGATAGCATACAAGGAAATCCCCATAAGGTTATTAGTGGATTTTTAAACAGAAACTCTAAAGGGCTGAAAGGAGTGGCATGATATGTTTAAAATACTGAAAGGGAAAAACTGAAACCAAGAATATTCTACTCAGCAAGGCTCTTATTCATATTCAACAAAAAAATTAAAACACTTTTAGACAAACAAAAGCTAAGAGAATTCAGCACTACCAAACCAGCTTTACAACTAATGCTAACGGAACTTCTCTAGACATAAATAAAAATGCCATAACTAGAAATGAGAAAATTATGAATGGGAAAGCTCACTGGTAAAGGCAAACATGCAGTAAATGTAGAAAATTATCTATAAACAAGTAAGATATCAAAACTAGCAATTGAGAAGAGTACAAAAGTGGGATATTGGAAATACATTTGAAATTAAGAGACCAACAATTTAAAACAATCTTGTATAAAAAAAACTACTGTATCAAAACCTAATGGTAACTGCAAACAAAATCTACAGTAGATACACAAAAAGGAAAAAGCAATCCAACTGCACTAATGGTACTCATCAAATCACACAAGAAGAGAATAAAATATGAAGGAAAGAAAAACAACTTACAAAAACAAATCAAAGGCAGTTAACAAGATGGTAATAAGAACATGCTGCTAAGTCACTTCAGTCGTGTCCTAATACTCTGTTTGACCCCACAGATGGCAGCTCACCAGGCTCCCTGTCCCTGGGATTCTCCAGGCAAAAATACTGGAGTGGGTTGCCATTGCCTTCTCCTATACATAAATAATTACCTTAAATATGAATGGATTAAATCTAAAAGAAGTAGACTGGCTGAATGGATACAAAACAAGACCTGGATATGTTGTATTCAAGAGACTCACTTCAGATCTAGGGACAGACTGAAAGTGAGGATGGAAAAAGATATACCATGCAAATAGAAATCAAAAGAAATCTTGGGTAGCTAATAGACTTTAAAATAAAGACAGTAACAAGAGATAGAGACAAACACTACCTAATGATCAAGAGATCAATCGAAGAAGAATGTATCACAACTGTAAATACATTTGTACCCAACAAAGGTGTACCTCAATATATAAGGCAAAAGAAGAAACCGACAGTATCACAATAATAGTTGGGGACTTTAACACCCAACTTTCACCATTAGACACATTGTCCAGATAGAAGATCAATAATGAAACATGTCTTAAATGATCCATTGGATTAGATGGACTTAATTTCTAGAACATTCCATCTGAAAAGAGCAGAATCCACCTTCTTTTCAAGTATACATGGAACATTCTCCAGGAGAGGTTATGCTGGACATCAAAGCAACTCTTGGTAATATATGAAAATTGAAATCATATCAAGCATCTTCTCTGACCACAAAGCTATAAGATTAGAAATCAACTAAAAAAAAAAAAAAAATTCTGTAAAAGTACAAACGCATGGAGGCTAAACATTATGTTACTAAACAACCAATGGATCACTGATGAAATTAAAAAGGAATAAAAAAATACCTAGAGACAAATGAAAACAAAAAGTGCCAATCCAAAACCTATGGGACTCAGTAAAAGCAATGCTAAAAGGGAAGTTTAAAGCAATATCATCTTACCTCAGGAAACAAGGAAAGTCTCAAAAACTTAACATTATGCCTAAAGCAACTAGAGAAAGAAAGAAAAACAAAACCCAAAGCTAGCAGAAGGAACAAAATCATAAACATCAGAGCAGAAATAAATGAAATAGAGAGATCAAGTAAACAATAAAAAAAAAGAGCAATGGAACTAAAACCTGGTTCTTTGAATAAAAAAACAAACAAAACAGTACAACTAGAAATGAAAAAGAAATATAACTAACAGCAGAGGAATACAAAGGATCATTCGACACTACTGCAAGCAACTATATGCCAACCTGGATGACAACTCGGAAGAAAGGGACAAATTCTTAGAAAAGTATAATCTTCCAAGACTGAACCAGAAAGAAACAGAAACTACGAACAATGTATCACAAATACTGAAATTGAAACTGTGATTGAAAAACTCCCCCAAAGCAAAAATCCAGGTCCGGATGGCTTCATACAAGCATTCTATTAAATGTGGTAAAGAATCTGCCTGCCAATGCAGGATATGAGGTTGAAAGGTTGTTGAATTACGACACCGGGATTCTTGGCTCCCGGAGGAGAAGGAATTCAATCCGGGGCCAGAGACGAGGCTTGATCGCTCAGAGCTTTTCTGTAACAAAGTTTTATTAAAGTATAAAGGAGATAGAGAAAGCTTCTGACATAGGCATCGGAAGGGGGCAGAAAGAGTACCCCCTGCTAGTCTTCAGCTGGATGTTATACAGTCACCAGCAGTCTGTTAATGAAAGAAAGGAATGTCTCAAAACTTAGAATGGCACCAGGCCCCTCACCCATAAGATGTATTTTGGGATAATCTTGGCTCCAAATGGTTTATCTTGGGCCATAAAATGATTAACTTGAATCTTGAAGAAGGGCAGAGCACCATACAAATAGTTCCATTTACACAGATTAGAGGAACAATATCAGAGTATAACATACTGGTTTATCAAGTAGGTTCTGAGCCCAAAAGGCTGAACAGACTTGAAGACAGAGTTTTGGGGTAAATGCATAGTACATTAGCATATCTTAAGATAAACATTTCCATAAGAAAAAAGCATTGGTTAACTTTAGGTGAAACACGCAACACAGAATTTAAAGAGAAACTTCCTTTTAAATTTGTATGGAGAAAGAAAAATATCGCTAGTTTGTTTCCTCCTGCCGCTTAAGAGAGATAAAATGTCTGACACTTGCAGGCTATTTCCTCTGTTTGAAGACCCCTGGCCTTCCTGCCTATTACCCTCTCAAGGTTTCAGTCTCTAGGTTGGAAAGATCCCCTGGAGAAGGAAATGGCAACACATTCCAGTATTCTTGCCTGGAAAATCCCACGGACTGAAGAGCTTGATGGGCTACAGTCCATGAGGTCGCAGAATCAGACATGACTTAGCAACAAAACAACAAAAAAATTAAACATGTAGAGAGGAGTTAACAACTATCCTTTTGAAACTATCTGAAAAAAATGCAGAGAAACTCATTCTATGAGGCCATAATACTTTGATACCAAAATCAGGCAAAGATATTGCAAAAAAAAATTATAAGCAAATATTACTAGTGAACCCAAATGCAGAAATCCTCAACAAACTACTAGCAAACTGAATCTAACAATAAATTAAAAGGATCATTTACCATGATCAAGTAGGATTTATCCCAGGGATGCAATGATTTTTCAGCATCTACGATTTTTCCAGTGGTCATGTATGGATGTGAGAGTTGGACTGAGAAGAAGGCTGAGCGCCGAAGAATTGATGCTTTTGAACTGTGGTGTTGGAGAAGACTCTTGAGAGTCCCTTGGACTGCAAGGAGATCCAACCAGTCTATTCTGAAGGAAATCAACCCTGGGATTTCTTAGGAAGGAATGATGCTGAAGCTGAAGTTCCAGTACTTTGGCCACCTCATGCGAAGAGTTGACTCATTGGAAAAGACTCTGATGCTGGGAGGGATTGGGGGCAGGAGGAGACGGGGACGACAGAGGATGAGATGGCTGGATGGCATCACGGACTAGATGGACGTGAGTCTGAGTGAACTCCGGGAGATGGTGATGAACAGAGAGGCCTGGCGTGCTGCGATTCATGGGGTCGCAATGAGTCGGACATGACTGAGCGACTGAAATGAACTGAACTAAACTGATAAATCCGTGTGATATACCACATTAACAAACTGAACCATATTATCATCTCAATAGATACAGGAAAAGCTTTTGACAATAATCAACACCCATTTATGATAACTCTCCAGGAAGTGGGCATTGAGGGAAACTACCTCGTGTTGAGTGGATTAGCAGCTGACACTTCCTCCTTCTGGATCTACACAAAATACAGTTGTTTTTCCATTTTCTAAGACTTCATCACAGACCAAACCTTCCTGTACTTTGTCTTTTATCCAGATAATTATGATACCATTGGTGAGTTTACACCCCAGTCCTAACTCACCAGGAAATCATTTGGGATGATATTGTGTATTTTGCTAACTCTGCTGCTGCTGCTGCTAAGTCACTTCAGTCATGTCCGACTCTGTGCGACCCCAGAGACGGCAGCCCACCAGGCTCCCCTGTCCCTGGGATTCTCCAGGCTAGAACACTAGAGTGGGCTGCCATTTCCTTCTCCAAAGCATGAAAGTGAAAAGTGGTGAAGTCATTGGTCGTGTCCAACTCCTAGCGACCCCATGGACTGCAGCCCACCAAGCTCCTCCATCCATGGGATTTTCCAGGCAAGAGTACTGGAGTGGGGTGCCATGCTAACTCTGAGAGCTATCTAATTCCTTTTGTTCCCAATATTCTCTTCTCAGCTTATTGTCTGTCAAGTGTCTCTGAAAAAATCACTAGTTTAGAGACATTTAGGGAAAATGAGAAGAAATATATAACATGAGCACCCATTTGAATTAAGATTGATTTAAATTGTCTATAAAAAGCTCTTATTAATTAATTTAATGAATGTAGTGAATGCCATGCCTATTTTTCTTCTTAATTCTCTAAATCATTAACCGTGTGAAAAGGAGAGTAGCAACTTTAAAGATATTTTCTCTGTGGAAGTTGCCTTTGAGTACTTATCACAAGGTTAAGACGCTTAGTCCTTGGAAGAAAAGTTATGACCAACATAGATAGTATATTCAAAAGCAGAGACATTACTTTGCCGACTAAGGTCTGTCTAGTCAAGGCTATCGTTTTTCCTGTGGTCATGTACGGATGTGAGTTGGACTGTGAAGAAAGCTGAGCGCTGAAGAACTGTGGTGTTGGAGAAGACTCTTGAGAGTCCCTTGGATTGCAAGGAGATCCAACCAGTCCATCCGAAAGGAGATCAGTCCTGGATGTTCTTTGGAAGGAATGATGCTAAAGCTGAAACTCCAGTACTTTGGCCACCTCATGCGAAGAGTTGACTCATTGGAAAAGACTCTGATGCTGGGAAGGATCGGGGGCAGGAGGAGAAGGGGACAACAGAGGATGAGATGGCTGGATGGCATCACTGACTCAATGAACGTGAGTCTGAATGAACTCCGGGAGTTGGTGATGGACAGGGAAGCCTGGCCTGCTGCAATTTATGGGGTCCCAAAGAGTCGGACTTGACTGAGCGACTGAAATGAACTGAACTTATCACAGGTACTATCTTCTCATCTATTTTTCCTTTTTCTGTTGGTAGTTCAGAAAAAAAAATGTTTGTCAGCCACAGAAATTTTTTAAAAATTCTGCTTGCTGCAGCAAAATTGTTTATTTTAGCAGCATCATAACCTGATACTACTTCAGGGGAGATTAAGCACAGTGGAAAACCTAAGTGTATTTCAGGCCCAAGCACAATCAATCCTATTCTAAAAGCCATACAAAGCCAACACTTTTACTTGGGTAAAAAATGATGTAACATTTTCTACTTCCAAAAATTTCTAAACTATTTATTGAAACTGAATTACTGTCAGTATAAAGATTTCAAGAAGAAAGTGATAAATTCACTATTAATTTTTTTCCATTGCCTTTACTGTGTGAAGGTAAACCAGTTATTTCTGCCAAAATAACTAACAAGCTTTAATTAGTCACAGGGAAATGAAGAATATACAGGCTATGTTTTAAATCAGAAGAATTGGATTCAAATGTCTGGTGAATGATACTGATTATTAAATGATCTGAATCTCAGTTTACCGTGTCCGACCCAGGCAAGAATACTGGAGTGGGTTGCCATTTCCTTCTCCAGGGGAATCTTCCCAACCCAGGGATCGAACCCAGGTCTCCCGCATTGCAGGCAGACGCTTTAACGTCTGAGCTACGAAGGAAGCCCCCATCTATAAAATGGGGGAGAGTTATTATAAGGTTAGAGACAATGTATAAGAATTAAATGTGATAGTCTTGGTGGCATGTAAGAATATTCAACATGATGCTTGTCTCATAGTCAACACTCACTAAAAGTTCATGTGCTCACACATATTTCTTCAAAGGTTTATTAATTTTTTCTACTTTCTTGCATATTAGCAACTTGCTTGGATCTGGAACTTAGTAATAATTTCACAGCAATAGTGATTTTCATGGCTATGGCAGGACATAGTAATAGCAGTAGAAATTAGCAAATTTTCTGACTAGCAATGCAGAGCATCTAAAACTAATATCACTAATGAGACTAGTCAAAAGTGTAATTGAATTTTTCCTTTCCCCTTTTTAAAAAAGAATAAATTCCCTTAGCAAATGTTTGCTTATTATTACTTATATTTTAAGAATTGTATTATCTTTGGGGAGAAGAGGTACAAGGGGATGACTATTAATGATTTTTTTTGTCTGTCACTGAATCAGTTAAGTTTATGATATGAACTATTCCTGACTCTTATACTTTTGACAGTACCTATAAAAATTTCAGTTTCCTCAACCTCACAGAATATGATAAGCATCATACACCTCATCTGTGTGCGTGTGTCTATATGTTCAGGTTCATGGTAGAATGCACCAAAATGTTTCATAATCAGAATTACGTAATCTGGATTTCCTGGAACCTCATTTTAAAATAAGTTTACATGGCTACTCTAATAAATCTCACTCTATTTACAGTGAAATTTGATTTCCAAATCAAACAATAAAATACATACTTATATTTGTTTTATATAGCCGACATAAGTGAAGTTTTCTTTTATTATGTTATTTTTAAAAAACTATGAATTATTTTCACTCTTTCTGCAGGAAAGAAAGAAAAAAACTATAGGATTTCTTTATATGTGAGACTGTGAGTTAACTATTGTTTTTGCCCCTGTGTGCTGTTTATTGCATTCTCTCCAAGTCCTCTGGAAAATGGAGGAGGAAAATATTGTTGGATTGCCTCTTTATTTCTCCCTTTATATAATAAACCAAATCATGAAAAATTTTTATAATAACAGGAAGAGAACACAAGGCTACAAGTTATAATGAAAATATGACCAAGAATAGAATTTAATTTGATAGCAATTTTTAGTTCTATTTCACATTAATTTTGATGTAAAGCAATTAGATTCCATACTTTAAATATATATTTTAACATATATTATCTCCATTATTAAAAATTTATTAGACTCAATGTTAAAATATTGTTTCTAATATAAAACTCAAATAACTAGGTCTAATATTAATGGCAAGAGGGATATTATCTGGAAGTATATACGGGAGCCTATTTTATTTTGACAAAAAGATGTTGGATTTAAAGTCTTCCCCTTTCTGCTCAACTTAAGCTGTATATTGATAACTTCTTCTCACATAGGAATGCTCAAGTTTTCCCCATATCAAAAAACTCTTTCCTAACACAGTATCAACTTGATACTACTCAAGTTCAGGATTTACTACATTACTGATGAACCTATCTGCAGGGCAGCAATAGAGACAAAGAAAACAGACCCGTGGACACAGCAAGGGAAGAAAAGGGTGGGATGAATTAAGAGAGTAGCATTGAAACATATATATTACCATGTGTAAAACAGGTAGCCAGTGGGAATTTGCTCTGTGACACAGGGAGTTCGACCTGGTACTCTGTGACAACCTAGAAGGGCAGGTGGGAGGAAGGTTCATGAGGGAGGATGCATGCCTATACCTGTGGCTGCTTCATGATGATCTATGGCAAAAACCAGCACAATATTATGAAGCAGTTATCCTCCAGTTAAAAATAATTGCTCTAAAAAGATTTATTACAAAGCTACAGTAATCAAAACAGCAGAGTTTGGTGAAAGAATAGACAAATAGATCAGTGAAACAGAATAGAGAACCCAGAAATAGACCCACGTAAATATAGCCCACTCCTTTGATAAAGGAGGAAAGGCAAGACAATGAGGAAGACAGTCCATTCAACAAATGCTGTTGGAACAACTGGACATCCACCATGGAAAAAAAAAAAAAGGTAAACACCGAGCTTAAAGCTGTCACAAAAATTAAAGTGAGCAAAGATCTATATACAAACACAAAACTATAAATCCTTTAGAAAATAACAGAAGAAAAAGTCTAGAAGAACTCAAGCATGGTGCTAACTTTATAGACAAAATATCAAAGGCACAATTTTGTGAAAAAAAAATTAATATGCTATACTTTATTAAAATTAAATACATGTCACTCTACAAAAGACAATGTCAAGGGATGTAATGGGGAAAAATATTTCCAAAGACCCAATCTGATAATGGCTTATCAAAAATATATACGAATGCTTAAAACTCAACAATAAGAAAACAACTCATTTTTCTTTGAAGGCTCAAAAATCTTAAGGATAATTCAACAAAGAAGATATACAGATGAGAGATCACCATGTAAAAAGATGTTCCACATCGTATATCATTAGGAATTGCAAATTAAAACAATAATTAGATATCACTACACACCTATTAGAATGGGCAAAATCCAAACCATTGACATCAAATACTTTGAGGATGTGGCACAACAGAAGTCTTCTTCATTGCTCATGGTAATGGCAAAATGATATAGACACTTTGCAAGATGCCTTGATAACTTCTTACAAAACTAAATACAGTCTTACTATATGAACCAGCAATCATACTCCTTGGTTTTTACCCGAAAGAATTAAAAGCTTATATCTACACAAAAACCTGTATGGCAGTGTTTATAGCAGCTTAATTCAAATTGCCAAAACTTGGAAACAATCAATATATCCTTCAGTAGACGAATGGATAAATAAACTGTAGTACATCCAGACAATGGGATATTATTAAGCACTAAAAAGAAATGAACCATCAGGCCATGGGAGAAAGTTGTGTGTGTTTGCTCAGTCGTGTCTGACTCTTTGTGACCCCATGGCCTGTAACGTGCCAGGCTTCTCTTTCTACAGAATTTTCCAGGCAAGAATACAGGAGTGAGTTGCCATGCCCTTCTCCAGGGGATTTTCCCAACCCAGAAAGAGAACGTGTGTCTCTTGTGTCTCCTGCATTGGTAGACAGATTTTTTTTTTTTTAAACCACCTGGGAAGCCTTGGAGGAAAGTTAAATGCATATAATTAAGTGAAAGAAACCAATATGAAACGACTCTGTAATACCTGATTCTAACTACGTTACATTCTGGATAAGGCAAAACCATGGAGACAATAAAAAGATCAGTAATTTCCATTCATTAGTGGTGAGAGAGGAAGAATTGATTGGGAATAGAGGATTTTTTTAGGGCAGTGAAATTATTCCTTATGTTACTATAATGATGGTTACATGTCATTACGCACTTGTCCAAATTCTGTGCAACACGGGACATGGTTCTTGAGGTCATGAGAACCCTCCTGCTCTGTCACTACAGCCAGTGTCAATTACCAGCCTCATTTCATTTGATGTATCAAAAGCATTCCTCTCCTTGAAAGACCTCTTCCCTTGGCACCCTCAATACTCTTGGCTTGCAGTCCACTTCTAGGATTCCTTCTTGAACTTCTATTCCCTTGCCTGCCTCTTTCATTTCTCCGTTCTCTAGACACCTCTTTTCTGCTCTCTTGTCAATATACACAGCCTCCTGACTGATTTAACAATCCCTAAAGCTTCAATTTACATCTTAATTATAATGAATCTCAAAGATGTATTTTCAGAGTATATCACCATTTTCCCTAATGTATCATATCATTCTTATTTCTAGCAGCCTCTCAAATTTAGTGTGTCCAAATTTGAGCTTATTAGTTTCATCCAGGAAGAGAAACTCTTCTGTTTCCTGAATGAAGGACATTACATCTAAACCAGCAACCTGCGTTTACCCTCTACTTCATTTTCTTACCACCAACATCCAATCTGATCCTGTGGATTCTTTCTTGTAGGTAGGACATGCTTGCTAGTTACTCTTTTCTCTATACCCAAGATGTAGGGAAACCATCATCATCTTAATCTGGAGCGTGGAAATAGCCTCCTTACACTTCTGCTGCTGCCTGTAGCCAATTCTTCATGCGGCCTCAGAGTGGTCACTCTAAAATTCTAAAATTTGAATCCTGTGTGAGTCATGCCATTTCACAGGGTGGGGTGTGCATTTCAGTGGAAGGCAGAATTTATCACTCCTGTGATTAACATGTAAAAGAATTATTTCAAGTCAACACTGAACTCAAGAGTTACGCTGTGGTAATCACTTACCCCAAAATGGATACAGTTAATTTCATTGGTGACTTTGGAAGAATTATTGCTCATTGTGACTCAGATGCTTCCTTTCTAGTCCTCTTGAGGTTCATACTCCTATCAAACACAACTTTGATGTTTTGATAGACCAGAGGTGCATTTGGTAGGAATCTCTACCCTTGCCCTCTACAAAGACTTTTATTTTCTAGCACGGCCTTGGGTCTGGAATTCTGAACAAGGGAAGCTTGTTATGTCTGTTTGCATACCTAAGCACCGTATGTCAATCTAGCCATTCAGTAATAAGGGGGATAATTTATTTTTGATTTGTCTTAATCCATATTCTGTATCTCAATGAGTTCAGAGTTCCAGTGGGATAAGTTTAGCTATTTATTGGTCTCCTCAAGCCCCAACATACGCTGTCTTAATCAGTAAAATTAAGACACTGCTCATGAATGCACTGAAAAAAATAACGGACTGAGATCCCTGACAGGGCCCTATTGTTTTCTGTGGTGATTTGAGACAGGCTGGGAACTGGGCCCCTTTGCTACAGTCCTGCAATGCTTGCACCTGGACACACCTCTCCTCAAGCAACAAAATATAAAGAAACTGCATGCATTAAAAATCTGCATGCATACACAGTTAGGACAACTTCTGGACAAAAGACAAAAAGAGACCAAAAACCCATCTGCCACTTTGGAAAGGCCCAGAGCAAAACCAGGGGGTTGGGTGCAAAAGCTGGGTACTGCACATACCTCCTGCATGCAAACCACCCAAGCCACTCCTCAGGCCCAATCCCTGGATGTAACCATACCCTCACCCCATGTAAAGAATAAACTTGTCCCACCTTAGTGAGTAAATGAGCAAAGGAATCTGTTGTTTGTTATCACTACCCCGTAAAAAAGCAAGGTCCCAGTCAAACCCTTGCCTGAATTTCTTGTCTGGCCTCTGATCAATTTTTAGTGATTAAGAAGGCCAACAATCCTGGTGCGTAACAGTTTAATAAGTGGGACAGATTTTCACTCGCACTGTTTGCAAAGCCTTATAGTCTCTGGTGCCTGTTTTTCACAGGTGTGACCCTGGCTTTTATCTGTTGGGTCCTTATCAGGAAGCCTTAAATAGTCCACTGACAGCTGTTTTTCTAGAGGCAGAACCGATCATGCTAGTCTTTGAAAAATCGCAGGTCTATCAAAACTTTAGCAAATACGAGCCTTACTATGACATACCTTGCAGCAGGCACAGACAAGCTGCTCAAATTCTCTTGGTAAATATTTTGAAAGTATATTCTGGTCTGAAGCAGGAGACAGTAGCATATCTAAACATATAGATTTCAGTGATTTAAGAGATATTGCCTATCACATAGCTTCACACTGGCTCTTGGCTTGCTAATAAGGACATTTCTGAACATGACTCTAGGATTCTGAGAGAGAAGTCCCTTGTTCTGAAAACAGCATGTCATTTCCTTATAAGTAGAGAAGCTGAGAAGGCAGTTTACAAAACCTTCCCTTAAAATGAGTTCTCTTTGATAGTTTCTAAAAACATGCTTCTGCTTTACTATCAGAATGTTAGAATTCGAAAAGCGAAATACAAAAATAAAGGAGGAAAACACTCGTCAGGAGAAAGGTTGAAATCTTAGGGGACAAATAAGGCTGAGGGCGATGATGTTACGGAATGCCAGGGTAAGCCTGAGGCTTACTTCTCTAAAAGAGAAGAAGACTATTTCTTCCCACATCTAGATCAGGAATGAGTTTGAAGACTAAATGAACCTTAACAGAAGAAGCAAGGTCTCTAAGAGCAGCAGCTGGGAACACCTCTCTCAGTGCAGTAAGAATCAAGAACACAATGGAAAGTGAGCTCTTAAAGTTGCAAGTAGAGTTCACAGTAATAGCTTTTGGAGAAACCACCCTTTTAAAACTGAGGCTGTGATAACAAGTGGTTACAAAACATCAGGCAAATTTGTAAGTGGAAGGCAAAACCAGCATGACATTCTCAAAGTATCACTAGGTAAGTTTCCAAAGTAATATAATCATTGTAAGTAGAATTTATGTCTTCAGTCTGAATCTCTTCCTTGAAATCTGGATTCTTATCAAAGGAACAGCTGACATTTCCCTTTGACATCAAGTAGGCACCCGAAAATTAACACACCCTAAATAGAACATCTGATCGTCGTGCCATACCTATGATCTCATCCTCCTTCTTCATTGCTGCTAGTTCATCAGCAGCAAGAAATTTACAATAAATGAATTTAGACTTAGCTCTTTTATACCCCATATCCAATCTGACAGCAGGACCTATCAACTATGTCTTTAAAAATGTGTCCAGAATCTAACCACTCCTCACCTAGATGACTACAGCTCTTTTCCCCTTACACCCACATAATTCATCCTCATAGAGTAGCCAGCATGTAACTTTCAAAACAGAATATCCTGTGCTCAAACCCCTCCAACTAGTACTGTAAATCTTGTACATATGTAGGAGAAAGTGTGAGTTTAGCAATGTCTGCAAAAGACAAAACATCTTCAACCCAACTGCCGGGGTCCAGCCCCGGTAAATCCAAGGTGATTCGAAGGTGGGGACGGAGTAGGCATCCTCCTTGGAAAAATACATATTTAGCTACAGATAGAGAGAGAGATTAGAAACGGATAGTGTACTAGGAAAATTAGTGGAGAAAAAGAGACTGAATAACTTGGTTCGCATGGAATAGCATCCATGCTCCAGATGGGAATTCAGCCAGGAAAATGGGGAGCAAGAAGGAACAACATGAGGGAGTCAGTCTTTCCAGGAACTGATCCCATTTCTTTATTTTTCTGACTTTCTTATATACCTTTTGTTACATATAGGGATGAATACAGAGTCACGTGGGGGTCAGCAGTCCTGACCTTTATCAAAATCAGGGGCTTTACATAAGAAAAGGTCTTAGGGGTTTTACATCATCTTCAAGCCATTTCTGCCTGCTGACATTTACAACCCTTTCTTTCTGATAACCAAAAACATTTTTTCCAAGGGTGTTTTTTCTTAAACCAGGCACCACCCTCCAAATAAAGTTGCATTCCTATAGGGTGAGGGTGTAGTGAGTTACAATCAAGAATTTATTTAACCCAAGGTTTACATGATTAATCTTAGAGGTTAATTCTTATTTCTCCTATATGCTTAAAGGTTAATGCTTATTTCTCCTATATGCTAGTTATATTCATTATAAGGGCAGAGAATATGGAGATTTAGCAGCAAACATCAGACCAACAAGTGAAAATCCTTTCACCAATGTTCCTCTTAAGATCTACTTAGTCTTAAGATAGTGATAAAGTTACATTTTTACATAGCAAGGACACAGTGACTTATAACAAAGTACAGTGATCTATAACAAAAGAGAAAATTTATTAACTCAAAAAGTCTAGTATTGCTAACATCAAAAACTACTATATTTCCTTTTCTATATTCCAAATATATTGATTAATATATTCCCAGGTGTCTAATGATATGGAGGCCTGGCAGCAATCATTGACTCAATAATGGGATAAGCCCTATGCTAATTAAGACTCTCAAAATACTCCAAAACTCTCTGTGCTGTTTATGGTTAAGAGGTTGTCACACAGCTAGTCTGTCAGCAGAGAGGTTTGACCTGAGACACACTTGTCCCACCTAGGGCAGGGAATTAGCAGCAATTATTGACGCAACAAATGAAAAACCCTTTACCAATATAATTCCTAACCAACCCACTACACTAATAATTTCTAACTTCCCAAAAGAATTTGCCTTTAGTAAGTCAAAAACATCTCATGCCTCTCATGGTTGGAGGGCTGTTGTGGCTGGAGGAACCTATACAGGCAGGCTAGATAACCTTCAGAGGAGTCCCGTAAGTTGAAACACTCCAGTCACGCCCAGGAATTTTTATTAACTGGAGCTGCAAGTTAACTCCTTCTCTGAGAGAAATGGTTATGGGGAGAGCCCCCTTAATGTCAGAGGTGTAGGTGAGAGCACAAGACAGACTCTGGTTTTGGGGTTAGATGCTCGGGAGCAGGGGATTTCCTGAGGCTTGATCACGCCTTTGGGTATGCCAAAGCCCCCTTCCTCATGACCTTTGCCAAGGGCGGAGTTCCTCACGCTGGCCCCCGGCAATCCAACTGTTCCACTTCTAGGTGTAAAATGGACAACAACAAAAATGTGTAAGAATATCCATAGCATCCCTAATAGCCCTAAACAGGAAAAAGACACAAATATCCATCTATACTAGTATTAGAAAATTCTTCGGCACTCAGCTTTCTTTATAGTTCAACTCTCATGTCCATACATGACCACTGGAAAAACCACAGTCTTGACTTGAGGAACCTTTGCTGACAAAGTAATGTCTCTGCTTTTAAAATGCTGTCTCAGTTGGTCATAACTTTCCTTCCAAGGAGTAAGAGTCTTTTAATTTCATGGCTGCAGTCACCACCTGCAGTGATTTTGGAGCCCAGAAAAATTGATGCTTTTGAACTGTGGTGTTGTAGAAGACTCTTGAGAGTCCTTTGCACTGCAAGGAGATCCAACCAGTCCATCATAAAGGAGATCAGTCCTGGTGTTCATTGGAAGGACTGATGTTGAAGCTGAAACTCCAATACTCTGGCTGCCTGATGCGAAGAGCTGACTCATTGGAAAAGACCCTGATGCTGTGAAAGATTGAGGGCAGGAAGAGAAGAGGACGACAGAGGGTGAGGTGGTTGGATGGCATCACTGACTCAATGGACATGGGTTTGGGTGGACTCTGGGAGTTGGTGATGGACAGGGAGGCCTGGTGTGCATGCGGTTCATGGGGTTGCAAAGAGCTGGACATGACTGAGTGACTGAACTGAACTGAGTATTAGAAAAAAAAGTAATAAAATTAAGAAGCATGTCAAATATTAAGAACTCAACTGGGCCTCCTCACAAGTAATGGAGGAATAGCAGAAGAAAGCAAAAACACAAGTAAATCAGTGGGGGCTGGGGGGGGGGGAGGTGTAATCACAACAAAGTGAAGACTTGGACTATAAAAACATCCAGAAGCAGTGTTGTGAGAATATGGCAAAGTTATTGTCCTCAGACTTCTTAATGTAGATGCAGTTGAGGATTCTTGTGAGGCTTGTGAAGCTCTCCAGTTGACAGAAATACATAACTGGGGAGGAAGTCTTTCCAAGGGAGTGGTTTTCACAGGTAAGCTATCTTATGGCAGAGGATCCTACTGTGCACCTGGGTCAAGTTCAAGTTCAGTCGCTCAGTCGTGTCTGACTCTTCGCGACCCCATGAATCACAGCACGCCAGACCTCCCTGTTCATCACCATCTCTCGGAGTTCACTCAGACTCACGTCCATCGAGTCCGTGATGCCATCCAGCCATCTCATCCTCGGTCGTCCCTTCTCCTCCTGCCCCCAATCCCTCCCAGCATCAGAGTCTTTTCCAGTGAGTCAACTCTTCACATGAGGTAGCCAAAGTACTGGAACTTCAGCTTCAGCATCATTCCTTCCAAAGAAATCCCAGAGTTGATCTCCTTCAGAATGGACTGGCTGGATCTCCTTGCAGTCCAAGGGACTCTCAAGAGTCTTCTCCAACACCACAGTTCAAAAGCATCAATTCTTTGGCGCTCAGCCTTCTTCACAGTCCCAACTCTCACATCCATACATGACCCCAGGAAAAACCATAGCCTTGACTAAACAAAGTAATGTCTCTGCTTCTTAATATGCTGTCTAGGTTGGTCATAACTTTTCTTCCAAGGAGTAAGCGTCTTTTAATTTCATGGCTGCAGTCACCATCTGCAGTGATTTTGGAGCCCCCCAAAATAAAGTCTGACACTGTTTCCACTGTTTCCCCATCTATTTCCCATGAAGTGATGAGACCGGATGCCATGATCTTTGTTTTCTGAATGTTGAGCTTTAAGCCAACATTAAGCTTTAAGTCAGGGGACACAAAATGATCACAGGAGACAAGGTGGACTTCGTGAGCAGTGGAGCCCCTTCTCAGCATTCCAGCAGGCTGCTGTAAGCCTGAAACTCAATGGGGAAGTAGAAAAGCAGCAGGAAAAAAAAAGGCATTTGGAATAAAATCTGGTAACTGGGGCAGCCACCACTGAAATGTCTAAACATCAAGAAAGCAGACGCTATTCTTTGATAGAAAGGAGTATGTAGTTTTTTTCCCTTGAGAACTATTAAACTTGTGATACAAACTTAGCTTCTTGATGAGCTATGTCACTTTTACCAAGTATACACTCACTGGGCACAGAGTCCATTTACCAAGGTGGACAGAGATTTCCTCATTTTTTCCAAAATTCCACTCAGTAGCATATATTTAAAATCATCAACTAAAAATGCAACATCATTGTTGTCATGATGCCAAGGAACAGAGGGTGAAGTTAGATGGAAGAGTAAATACTCTTCAGGCATAATCAGTAAGCCAAAACACATTATTTTAACCAGAAATAGTGGAAGGAGTGAAACCATTGTAGTGGCTCAGAGTTTCATTATACATCATTACTCATCTGCCATACAGAAAGGAACATCTGTATTTTGTAAGCTAAATAACCCGAACTGTGATTGTAATAAGCCCATAGTCTGTTGTCAGAGTGATATCACACAACAATTGCCAAGTGTATTTCCTTTTGTCTTTGACTTTTAAACATGTGGTTTTACCATATTCAGAACAGATTACTACCCAACTGAACATGTTAACTTTAGCTGACAATTTGAAAGTCTAGGAATCCTCCTGCAATGCAGAAGACCTGGGTTAGATCCCTAGGAGGGAAAGATCTCCTGGAGAAGGAAATGGCAACCCACTCTAGTATTCTTGCCTGGGAAATCCCATGGACAGAGGAGCCTAGTGGGCTACAGTCCATGGAGTCACAAAGAATCAGACACAGCTGAGTGACTAACACTTTGACTTTGAAAATTATGTAACAATAAAATAAAATCTGATTGTTCTCTAATCAGTCTGAAAATAAATAAAACTTTACATTATAGACCTCAGTTATTAAGAGATTAGGAATTTTCATATTCTTATTTAAGTGCTAAGTTGCATATAGTGATAGTATGTTACACAGATACCTAATTTACCTTACACTGATATGTTTATATCCATTTTTATTGAAAAAAATTAATATATTCATGATATTCTAATATTATGTGGTTTTATGACCACTGTTTGAAAGCTTATAGGAATGAGATGCTTGCTAGTTTTTCCTCTCAGATCATTGCATTCTCTGACAATTCTTACAATGAAAAAAAATTCCTAAAGTAGAAACTGTTTCTGGTAAACATCCACTTAGTGGCCTGACACCTGTTATCTATAAGGTAAAGGTGAAGTTGCTCAGTCGTGTCTGAGTCTTTGCAACCCCGTGGACTGTAACCTACTAGGCTTCTCCATCCATGGGATTCTCCAGGCAAGAATACTGGAGTGGATTGCCATTTCCTTCTCCAGGGGATCTTCCCAACCCAGGGATCGAACCCAGGTCTCCTGCATTGGAGGCAGACACTTTAACCTCTGAGCCACCAGAGAGGCCAGAAGTTAAACCTCCTTTGTCTATCAAAAAAAGCTGCCTTTTAATAAAGGCAAATGATCTAAACCTGACATTCCAAGACATCATTTAGTTTCCCAGAGTCCCTCTTAAATGGGAAGCATAACTGGATATAATTCTTCATGTGTATTCTCAACAGTGCAGAGTTCAACAGAACTATTCTCATCATCCCTTGAGCCAAAATATAAACTTTAAAAACTCTGCTACAATAATAAATGAATTTAGCAAAATTAAAAGATAAAAAATCAACACAATCATCAGTAGAGTTTCTATTACAGTAGTAACAAACAGACCAAAAAGGAAATTAAGAAAACAATATCATTTACAGTATCATTAAAAAGAATGAAATACTTATGAATAAATCTAACCAAGGAGCTGAAACACCTGTACATTCATTGACAAAAAACATTAAAGACAAAAATAATTGAACAGTCATCCTGTGATCACTATTTGGACAACTTAGTATTGTTAAAATGCCAATATACCCAAAGTGATCTATCCCTATTAAAATCCCAATAGCATTTTTTGCAGAAATAGAAAAATCCATTCTAAAATTCATATGGAATTTCAAGGGGCCATGAGTAGCCAAAATAAACTCTAAAAAGAACAAAGTTAGAGGTCTCACATATCTTGGTTTCAAAATATAAGACTACAGTAACAAAACAGTGTGATACTGGCATAAAAACAGACAAACAGACTAATGGAATAGAATAGAGAGCCAAGAAAATGAATCCTCATGTCAGTTGATCTCTGGCTAATGTGCCAAGATCATTAAATGGGAAAAAGAGTGTCTCCTCAACAAATGATGCTGGGAAAGCTGTATATCCACATGCCAAAGGATGAGGTTGGACTCTTATTTTAGAATATGTACAAAATTATCTCAAGATGGATTAAAGACTGAAATAAAAGACCCCAAAACATAAAACTCCTAGAAGAAAACATAAGAGAAAAGCTTCACAACACTGCTGCTGCTGCTGCTAAGTCACTTCAGTCGTGTCCGACTCTGTGTGATCCCACAGACGACAACCCACCAGGCTCCCCCATCCCTGGGATTCTCTAGGCAAGAATACTGGAGTGGGTTGCCATTTCCTTCTCCAACTGGATGTGGCAATTTCTTGAATATGACTGTGAAAGCACAGGAGACCAAAGCAAAGAATAAATAAATCAAACTACATAAAACTGTTTTTCTGTGCATCAGAGGACACAATCAATAGATTTAAAGGCAATATATGGAGTGGGGGAAGATATTTGCAAATTATATATCTGATAAGGTGTTAATATCCAGAATATAAAAGAACTACAACTTCAATAATAACAAAAATAAATTGAGTAAAAAGTGGGCCAAGGACTTGAATAAACATTTCTCCATCGATGATATACAAATGACAAACAAGCACATGAAAAGCAACATCACTTGTAAGCAGAGAAATGCATAAAAGAACAATGAGATGTCACCAGATACCCATTAGGATGACTACTGTCAAAACAGAAAATAAACTCTGGTGGTAAGGATGTGGAGAATTTGGAACACGTGAATTTTTAGTGGGACTGTAAAATGATGAAACTTCTATGGAAACAGTATAGAAGTTCCTCAAAAATCAAAACTGCCATTTGACCCAATAGTCCCACTTCTATATATATATCCAACAGAATTGAAAGCAGAGTCTGAAAAAGATAGCAGCATGCTCATAGCATTATTCATGATAGCCAAGAAGGGCAAGCAACCCAAATGTCCACTACAAAATGAATAAACAAAATGTAGTATATATCTATGGTGGAGTAGTATTTAATATTGACTATGCCAAAGCCTTTGACTGTGTGGATCACAATAAACTGTGGAAAAAGAAAACATTTAATAATCTACAATTCTCTGTGGCAAATAAAAAGATTAGGAAGTGTTATTTTGATTCAAAAACATAATCCTAAGGAAAAAGTCATCTTGAGTCACAATAATAATCAATCATAATGAAAAATAAATATGTAGACATATTCTTTAGTATGTCTAATGTATCCTGTTTTGATGATGTATGGCAAAACCAATACAGTGTTGTAAAGTAAAATTTAAAAAAATAAGTCTGAAAAAAATAAAATATGTGAATGCAAATGAACTGAGAAAAATAAAAAAATAAATAAAAGGAAAAAAATCTTTCCACATGCTACAGCATAAATTAACTTAAGGGCATTATGCTAAGTGAAATAAGTCAGTGACAAAAAGAAATCTTGTGTGATTCTACTTATATTAGGTATCTAAAGTACTCAGATTCATAGAAACAAAAAATAAAATGGTAGTTACCACTGATTAAGAGAGAGGAAATGGAGAATCATTGTTCAGTGGGTATAGAGTTTCAGTTTGCAAGAGGAGAAAGAAAAGCTCTGGAAATCGGTTGTACAGCAATAGGAATACACCCTACACTTCTGAACTGGACACTTATAAATGATTAAGATGGTAAAGTTTACTCACCGTTATTCTCTTAGTTCATTTCAAACTTGTATTCATTATGAAATGCTACTCTATTATGCATGAAATTCTATGCAGTTTTCCAATATTGAACTTATGCTTTTTATCCAGACTGGGTAAGGGCAGTACCTCAGATGCAAATTTTAAGGAGGTGCCAAAAACTTAATAGTCAAGATAAATAATATTTTAATGCATTATTTAAAAAATCAAAATTCCATGAGGAACAAAATATCATAATTTAAATACAGACCAGATCAGTAAAAGTGCCGTGTCAAGCTACACTGGGGCCTGGGGCAAATGGAAAAATCAATAATACTGATTCAAGGTTAAACCTTTTTGCTCTCTACCCACTGTCAGATAATCTTGCCATAATCTTACCAGTAAGACTGAATTCATCTGATCTAACCTCCATCGCATTTCCTCCTCTTTGAGCTGTCAGAATTTCACTTTTCCTTTACTCCTGTCTCTGAGATATTCTCCCTGTTGGTATTTGGTATATTTGGACTCATCTTATTTCCACTATATGTTCCCTGATTATGTTTTTTTATTGATAGTACAACCACACTCCTAGATACTCAAGATTCAATCTGTTACTTTAATTCTACCTTCTCTGTCAACAACAGTTTTATCCATTAAATTGTAAGTTCTAATTGTGGATTCTATCTCAGTCCCTCATTTCTATTTCTGCTGCCACTATTTTATTTGACACAACAGTTGTGTTCGCTACTCCAATTTGTACCAGTAAAATACCATTGAAAGATTTCCCTGGTGGCTCA
This sequence comes from Nanger dama, assembly GCA_917880005.1. Classification (NCBI taxonomy): domain Eukaryota; kingdom Metazoa; phylum Chordata; class Mammalia; order Artiodactyla; family Bovidae; genus Nanger; species Nanger dama. The sequence continues at coordinate 18,185,085 of CAKJTW010000001.1, forward strand.
GAAGGTAAAAAGCGTCTGCCTACAATGTGGGAGACCCAGGTTCAATCCCTGGGTCAGGAAGATCTCCTGGAGAAGGAAATGGCAACCCACTCCAGTATTCTTACCTGGAAAATCCCATGGATGGAGGAACCTGACAGGCTACAGTCCATGGGGTCACAGAGTCGTACACTGAGGGACTTCACTCTCACTTTCTTTCACTTTCTAAATACCATTGAGGTGTCTGTTTACCATGTCATGCCTTTGGGCAGTTCAAGCTCTGAAAGAAGTTTCTTTTTCTCTACACTTACGAACATTTTAGCCAGTTCCCAAGAGCCAGTCATTAAGTCTTCAGTGATAAATAAAGCTAGAAATAATCACAACCTCTATGGAATTTTTATATCAGTCAATTCAGTTCAGTTCAGTCACTCAGTCATGTCCAACTCTTTGTGACCCCATGGACTGTGGCATGCTAGGCCTCACTGTCCATCCCCAACTCCTGGATTTTACTCAAACTCATGTCCATTGAGTCGGTGATGCCATCCAACCATCGTCCTCAGCTGGTAAAGAATCCGCCTGCAATGCAGGAGACCTGGGTTCGATCCCTGGGTTGGGAAGATCCCCTGGAGAAGAGAAAGACTACCCACTCCAGTATTCTGGCCTGATATCAGTCCCACATGATTTAAATCCCTAGTTTTGATCTTATTAATGAAATGTCTCTTATCTGTTACAAGTCGTTAGCTCCCAGAAAGCAAGTTCAATGTATGTACTTTCAGCACGAAGCAGAGTGTGAAATTGTGTGAGTGTGCAATGATTGAATGAATAATTACTTTGAATCTCCTTATCTAGTAATTTCCCCATATTATACATTATATAACAGTAGCCACTTAAATGCTGTTGGCCTGGAGGAGAAAACGGAAGTTCATGAACCGTCACAAACAAAATGTCTCCCTGGGGAATTGAACGTTTTTTATTTGTTCACAGGTTAGGAAGTTAAAATGTTTAAAATGTTCAACATGTTCTCAGCCCTTAGGAAACCACTAGAGTGCAACCAAATACATTAACACTGTCATCTTGAAATAGAGTATATATTTTTCAAGCTTAGGATAACTATTATCTCAAATGTGCTTCTGAGAAGACCAGATAATTTGTACATTAATTAAACTCAATAACACTCTTACTGAAATTGTCATTTGGAAAAAATGGTACCACATAATACCCACCATTATATCCATACAAAACAAAAATATCTTTACATTCTACAGTAATAAGTGGGCTTATATTACAGTTAATGACATAGCTTTTCTAATTTACCAGATATTCCGGGGGGGTGGCGGGGGCGGAGGAATTGCTCCTAAAAAAGAGTCATCCAAAAAATGGCTAACAGACTTCTGAATGCAGTTGTAAGAAAGTCATTTGCAAGTGTTTATTGCATACCTACTCTGCTGAACACTTGGAAAGTATTAGCAAAAAGCATTAAAGAGCATCATTGATCTTAATTGGAACAAAACTAGAGAATAGAATTCTAGGAGAAAACATAGAGTAAACCAAAGCATAAACATGCACTTAAACAGAGCATCACTATGAAGGAAAACAAGTAAATTTAGGAATTCAAATACAATGGGTCAATTCAGGTACTAGGTCACAATAGAAGTAAGCTGACAGATACTTAGGATTTCCAAATTTTATATACATTTCTTCATTTAAAAAGAATTTGCTCATAGGTCTGAAATTTTGTGGAAAACAATAAAGCTTTAATTATTAAGATAATATGATATTGGCAGGCAGATGGCAAGGTGACAATGGACTCACCTGTCTATTCTGGACAATATAGTCCAGAAGTTGGCATACATACTTATGGTTGTTTGGATTTTTTAAATTGAAGTACATTTTACAATATTAAATTAGTTTTAGGTATACAACATAGTGATGTAAATTTTTTATTGACTATAGAGTCTATATTCCCTATGCTGCATGATATATCCTTATAGCCTATTTATTTTATATATAGTAGATAGTAGTTTACACCTCTCTGTAAACCTATAGGCTTAATCCCTCATATATTGCCCATCCCCCTACAGTCTTTGTAATGGTACCTCTAATTTGTTCTCTATATCTGTGAGTCTGTTTCTGTTTTGTTATAGTCATTCATGTTACTTTTTAGAGTCTACATATAAGTGATAGCATACAGTATTGTATTTGTATTTGTATTTGTATTGTATTTGTCTTTCTCTGTCTGATTTCACTCTTCAAGTTCATCTGTGCTCTTGCAAATAGCAAAGTTTTATTTTCTATGACTAAGTCCACTCCAGTACTTTTGCTTGGAAAATCCCATGGATGGAGGAGCCTTGGAGGCTGCAGTCCATGGGGTCGCTAGGAGTTGGACATGACTGAGCGACTTGACTTTCACTTTTCACTTTCATGCATTGGAGAAGGAAATGGCAACCCACTCCAGTGTTCTTGCCTGGAGAATCCCAGGGACCAGGGAGCCTGGTGGGCTGCCGTCTATGGGGTCACACAGAGTCAGACACGACTGAAGCAACTTAGCAGCAGCAGCAGTATTCCATTGTGTATATATAGCACTACGTCTTTATGCATTCATCTGTTGATGGACACTTAAGTTGCCTTTAGCCAGTAAGTATAAAACTCTCTTCATTCATTCCCCTTCTTTCAGTGATTCCAGTCTTGCATTACCTGATGACCAATGTCTGCAAATAGCTTTTTCATGTATTTTGCTCAATCTTTCAGTTGTTTTACATGGAAGAATAATTTTGATTCCAGTTATTGCTACTAGGTTGGAAACAGAAATCCAGTGAACTTTAAATAATGTATTTAATGTTTCCTCAGAAATCATTTATGCCTAATGCACTTAAATCACAGTACAGAGTGAAATACTCAATTAAGTCTAACTTTGGTTGCTTTGATTCAAAGGAAAATGCAAAGAAATTCTAAAACATTTCTTATCCATAAGCTAACAGTTAGATAAACATTATAATAAATTAGGACACACAAATCATTTTGTTATTGAAAGTTGTTTGGGTATATCCTGTTATTTAGTTAATGTATCTGATAATATCCACAGGCTTAAAAGACACATATGCCTAAAATCATACATACATATTGACACCTTTTTAAGATATGTATTAGACTTTTTAAGAAAACAACCTAATCAAATGAATATGTAAGTCAACAAAATACCAGCCCCTGAAATTTTTTAGCTGGATCACAATGGAACGAATGTTAAATGCAGCCCTAGGAAACTGCAATGTCATTAGATCATTAAATATTTATATGAGAAAAATTGCTTTGAAAGAAATCTAAATATCAACAATCTAATCACTATTTTTCAATGTTATGAGGTTTTCTGGTTTTAACTTTGTAAATATTGAATGAGGCTAATAACTAGACAACTTTTGTATGAAAACTCTAATAAAGATTAAATAAACAAAATCCCGAAGTCTTTCTGGTGATTTTTCTAATTTGGCAAATCTAGTTAGTAACCCAACTATAAGCTTTGATCCCTTGTCTAGTGCCCTTTCTACAATTATTATGCTGCCAAAAACATAAATAGCCAATCTCATATATAACAAACATTCCCTTCTTTCCTCAATAGTTCTTATGACCAGTATTGTAACTTAAGACATCTGTTTCTCATGACTTATCTCAGAGCAAATATTGTCTCAGCATAGTGGTAAGACATTAAACTTCCTCTTTCTCCTTACACCCAAGTGTTATTTCTAGTGACAGGATTGCAATAAGCAGAGAATATAGTTGAATTCTGGGGGAAACGTTAGAAAATATGAAGTTAAAGATAAACCTGCATCATAGTGTTGAAGTGAAGTGAAGTGAAAGTTGCTCAGCTGCATCTGACTCTTTGTGACCCCATAGACTATACAGTCCATGGGATTCTCCAGTCCAGAATACTGGAGTGGGTAACTGGTCCCTTCTCCGGGGAATCTTCCCAACCCAGGGACTGAACCTGGGTCTCCCACATTGCATCTGAATTCTGTCCCAGCTGAGCTACCAGAGAAGCCCAACTAAGGGATAATCTTGCTTCCCTGGGTGGCTCAGTGGTAAAGAATCCACCTACCAATGTAGGAGATGTGGGTTGGAAAGATCCTCTGGAGAAGGAAATGGCAACCCACTCCAATATTCTTTCCTGGGAAATCCCATGGACAGAAAAACCCATGGTGGGTTATAGTCTATGGGATTCCAGAGTCAGACATGTCTTAGTGACTAAACAACAATAAGAACAAAAGAATAATCTTGCTGTTACAAGGTATGGATAGAAGGAATCCAAATAAAAAGCTTGCAATCAAAGGGCACTTTTACGCAAATAATAATGATAATTGCATTTTTTAAATTGGCATTAGAACCTTCTGGCATTGTTGTTGTTCAGTCGCTAAGTTATGTCTGACTCTACAACCCCATGAACTGCAACATGTCAGGCTTTCCTGTCCGCTATCTAGATTACAGTAAAATAAATTTCATTTTTAACTTGACTTCATATTTAAAGCATTCTTATATTTGCCATGATTAGATCCATTGATATAGATGAAGACAGAAAACTCAGTTCACTGAACTTGTTTATTCAGCCTATTTCCGTATAGTACTGTTGAAACAGCTCTTGAGCCATTCTGAATTAAAAATTACCTAAGATGATCAAATGATCTAGTGATGTGATATGTGATATAACAAAGTTTATGAAGTCTATATACAAGTTTCTTGGATTTAATATTACATTTTCTGTATTTTTATCAACCTCTATGATTCCATTTTTTTTTTACTTGACCAAAACATTGTTACCAAGTAGGTACAATGTGATTTTATCATAATTTTTAAATCATTGTTTCTTTGGAAGAAACAAGTATCAAACACATGTTAAAAAGAAAAAGCTATTTTGTCAGTTGAATTAAACTATGCTTCAGTTAATATTCCCAAATAATTTAGATATATCTTTTATTACAACTTGTCTATGCTGTTATTTGAAAAATAAATTTCTTTACAAACATCAGTTTCATATATGAAATGTGAAAGTAATATTTAATATAAATTCAGGAGTAGGTTTTCTCAAAAGCTTTTGGTTTGGAGAACTATTTGTTGTAATTTCATTTAATATTTTTCTTATTTTAAAATAGAGGAAATATGTTTAATAAAATTTCACTAGGCAGTTTAGTTAAGGCCAAAATGTGATTCAGTTATAAACAACAAAAACTCAAATTGCTTTAAAATATGATCATTTGAGATAGCTTTTACTTCATATTCATGCAGACATGCTAAGTTGCTTCAATGATGTCCAACACTCTGTGACCCCATGGACAGTAGCCCTCTAGGTTCCTCTGTCCATGGGATTCTCCATGAAAGAATACTGGAGCGGGATGCTGTGGCCTCCTCCAGGGGATCTTCCAGACCCAAGGATCAAACTCACGTCTCTTAAATTTAATCTACATTCTTGGGAGAGGGACATTTTCTGACGATTTTTACCTTCAGAAATCTCAGCAGCTTCTCACAGTGAATAGACAGGTTGATCTTATGTGTCTGGCAAGGGCAGAAGAAATGTAATCATTTTAAAATATACCCAGGCCTTATTCATAATAAACCTCTCCTCCCTAGGAGGAGAGAGGTCACTGTAACATTATCTTCTAATTCCTGCAAGTTTCAGCACTCTTTCTCACTCTCTTTCTACCTACTCTGAGCTACTAGCCTCAAGTACTTTCAGGCAGACTGAAGATGAATTCCATTACACTACTATCTGTACTCATATCTGTGGCTTCCTCAACTCAGTTTATCTAATTGTGAAATAAATTTTCATGTTTTCCACCTTTCAAAAATTGGTTAAAATTCCTTAAAAACTTAAAGGCCTTATCCCATTTGCGGTTTATTTTTCAATGTGTTTTCAAAATGGTTACATGGATATTTAGAATAAGACTGATTTTTATATTGGTATTTAACTTGAATAATTTCTTCTATTGCTTATATCTGCTTCCCTGAATAGTCATATGCTGTAAAAATAGTTTTCAAAGTCTCTTATTTTCCTTGTAATATTGAAAAGACAATATTTCCAAACTATAAAAACTTATGATAAAAGCAGAGACTCGTTTTTTATTAACTTTAATGGGAAGATCTTTTTATTTTAATATATTCATAAGGCTAAAGTTTACCTTGAAATGGTACTTTTGTCATATAAAGTATCTGATTTCTATTCCAGATAACTAAGTTGTTTGGTTTTTTTTTTTAAACAAATGGATGCTCAATATTGTCTAACATTCTTAACTGGATCCAATATATTTAAATATATTTTTTCTTTTAAATATTTTTTGATGTATACTTATTTGCTTACAAATATCAAAGTGCCGTTCCCTATTTCATACAATTTTTGAATTTCAACATGTTGCTGTTTTTATAGTATCATTTTAAAAGAAACTCAATGTCCAAGAATAATACAAAGAATATCACCCAAATTCCACACTTGTTAACATTTACTATATTTATTTTCTTTCTCTCTTTCCAATACAATAATTTTCAAATTCCATTATTCCCTTTACACTCACTATACTAGCCGATATTCTACCATTTGTTCACTTACTGATAGAAGAATAATTTCACAACTTTTATTTCACTCAATGGATTTGAATCCAGTACTATCAATCTTTACTTCAAAGCTAAAATTTCTCCAGCTTTGGCCAGTGTGAGTCTCTTTAAGCTGTCTTCCCTGTCCTATGTAAATGTCTCCGATTTTTGAGCACCCACCTATTGTGTAGCATAAACTGCCCCAAATACATAACAATGACAGATATGCCTAATTTTTTTTTAATCTCTACATTCAAATCAAGAGAAACATCTCTTTGGGCTAGACATACAGAGCAATAAATTAAGGCTGATGTCAAAGCCCTGATGGACTTGAACCAGAAAAGCAGTAGAGGGAGATATGAGTTTGTATAGCAGCATAATAGAGACTATCACAGCAGTTAAATTAGGTGTCACTCCATGAGTGTAAGGATTGTAGCAGAATTTCCACACTCATACACATAATAAGTGAAAAATGTTTGGTACCTACTCAAGGCTGAGTTGTATATCATCTAACAAAGGTAACGTCAGTTAGGGCTGGGTGTAAATGTCCACTGACTCAGTTTCTGGATCTAGAAGATAACTGTGGGATAGAAGTGCTCAGCCACTACTATAAAGCCTGCTTCCAGACCAGGACCTCAGAGGCCTGGGGGAAATAGCCACAAAACTGCCAGACAAGGAAGGGTGAACATAAAGTCAAATACGCAAGCAGACAACTTCCCACAAAAGTGTGTGTGTGTGCTCAGTCATGTCCGACTCTTTGCGACCCCATGGACTATAGCCCACCCAGCTTTTCTGTCTATGGAATTTTCCAGGCAAGAATACTGGAGTTGGTTGCCATTTCCTACTCCAGGGGAATCTTCCCGACCCAGGAATTGAACCCACATCTCTTGTGTCTCCTGCATTGGCAGTCAGATTCAGCTCAAGACCAAACTATAATTCTAAATTATATAAAGAAATCCGATGACAAGGCTTTAAATATACTGGAGCTAACACATTTAAAATAATAGAAAAGTAAAAAGAACTTTAAAGTAGGTATTCCAAAGATCCTCAGAGAGAGCAATGTGGAGTTTGGGGATTTTGCTTCAGAAATCTGTTCTAAAGAAATGAAAATGCTGGCTAAATGAGATAAAAAAGAAAACCATAGTAGCATTGCTTGGCAAGAGTTCATCCGTGGGTTTCTTAGAATGTCTGTATGTCTCCTAGAGTGTTCATACAGAAGCAGGCAGTAAGGAATTTGATTCCTAGAGGGGAAAAGGGAACAGAGTGGTACAGCAGAAAATGGTGCATCTGAGAAAGATCACTACTTGAAGCTGGAGCTATCAAGCTACCAGACTTCTGAAAGACAATTGAAAAACCTCTGCAAATCTCTGGGGCTAGATGGAGAGAAAACAATCTCACTTCTAGGAACTGAGCCAAACCACCTGCTGTCTCCATGATTGCCTTTGTCAGAGGCTTAGAGCCAGAACTCTAAGATATGATTGTCCGGCCTGGTTATGTCCTCTAAAGGTGAGTTTATTAATCAATGTCTTAATAGGATATTTTACTTAAATTTTTAGTTAATTGATTGATAAGATAGCAATAAATTAGTAACGTCACACAAACAAGGGCAAATGACCAGATGGCAGACGCATAAAGTTTGCTTTTGCATTCACTGGGAGAAAACTCAGGAAGACAGGATCAATAGCAGGCTTGCATGGCACTCGCTGCCTGTCACAGGATGATGGCGCAGAGCAACCTGACTGATATTAGACTCCAGCAGAGAGATCCTGATGATTTGGCTATGGGGCTTCAAGACAGGTCATGAAAGAAGCCATAATTCCTGCTTATTTAAGTTCTATGCAGAGCACATTATGAGAAACACTGGGCTGCAAGAAGCACAGGCTGGAAGCAAGATTGCTGGGAGAAATATCAATAACCTTAGGTATGCAGATGACACTATCCTTATGGCAGAAAGTGAAGAACTAAGGAGCCTCTTGACGAAAGTGAAAGAGGAAAGTGAAAAAGTTGGCTTAAAGCTCAACATTCAGAAAAAAAAGATCATGGCATCTGGTCCTATCAATTCATGGCAAATAGATGGGGAAACAGTGGAAACAGTGTCAGACTTTATTTTGGGGGCTCCAAAATCACTGCAGATGGTGACTGCAGCCATGAAATTAAAAGACGCTTACTTCTGGGAAGGAAAGTTATGACCAACCTAGATAGCATATCCAAAAGCAGAGATATTACTTTGCCAAAAAAAGGTCCATCTAGTCAAGGCTATGGTTTTTCCTGTGGTCATGTATGGATGTGAGAGTTGGACTGTGAAGAAGGCTGAGTGCCGAAAATTGATGTTTTTGAACTGTGGTGTTGGAGAAGACTCTTGAGAGTCCCTCGGACTGCAAGGACATCCAACCAGTCCATTCTAAAGGAGATCAGTCCTGGGTGTTCTTTGGAAGGAATGATGCTAAAGCTGAAACTCCAGTACTTTGGCCACCTCATGCAAAGAGCTGACTCACTGGAAAAGACTCTGATGCTGGGAGGGATTGGGGGCAGGAGGAGAAGGGGATGACAGAGGATAAGATGGTTAGATGGCATCACTGACTCGATGGACATGAGTCTGGGTAAACTCCAGGAGTTGTTGCTGGACAGGGAGGCCTGGCATGCTGCGATTCATGGGGTTGCAAAGAGTTGGACACAACTGAGTGACTGAACTGAGCTGAATTATTCCTCTGGTATAAATGTGGGGTGGATATAACAACAATACAGTGGGTGAAGATGTGGATCCAGCCATTCTCCTCGCATCCCACATAAGCAGTCGAGAGGAAAATCAGTCCACCCTTGGTATGATCAGAGGCTAGCATCCAAGACTAGCAGACAGTGCTCTCTGTAATGGAAGCAAGTTGCTGGATTCACCACACTAGTGTTCATGGTTAGGTATGTACGAGTCTCCCTCTTCGCATTAACAGGGGGCTGGGCTCCATGCTTTGTGGTTAGCTGGGATCTGTTGCCTTAAGCAGTTGCCTTTACTTGGTATATGAGAAGCTTTTCAAGAGGCAAAGTCTTCTATAGTTAGTCAGCTAAAGGGAATCAGTCTGGGAAAATCTCTCACTTCTTAGAAGGGATAGAGAAAATTTGAACACCATTTACAAGTTTGATCTAATGAACAACTGTAAAATATTACTCCAAAGAATCAGAATATATGCAGTATTTTTTTTAATGTAAGAAATATTTTCTAAATGAATGAACTTTTACATCTTACACACAACTCACTTTCTGCTCAAGTGCAACTTACTTTAGAAGGCACTAACAAAATACTTTAAAAGCCATAGCTGCAGAAATTTTGAAAATATTCTTATAAAATTAAAAATAAAGTTAAATCCTAACAAATGAGGTGAATTTGAAATGAAAAGATAAAACAAAAGGATCTGTTTGCCTAGTTGATAGCATAATGACAGAGAAAAATATCTCGTTAGTTTCAAACTGTGTATCTCCATTGTGATATATTTTGTGGACAAGGAAATCTTCAAGAAAATCTTACATTGTGTTCAATAATCATATTGCTAAAAGCAAAACTGGTACTATTTTCCTGAAAATATTGTGTGTGTGTGTTCCAATGTAGGAGCTTCTCCTAGACAAAGATGAGACAATTTAAGTATCACAAAGAATAAATGACTATTCTGGAAAATATATGTACACATATCCTGTAAATCAGAGATTCCACCCATAGTTATGTCTCCAATGAGTACATATACTTATTAAGACTTGTCTATGGACAAGAATGTCCATAGAAACACTATTCTTATAACCAAAACCTGAGGATAACCCAAAACTCATCAAGATAGAATGGGTAAATAAAAAGTGGCTTAATCCATACAAGGAATATTATACAAAAATAAGGATGAACAAACTTTTTATGTAAAGTAACAGATGAAATTCACAAAATTAATGTAGAATAAAGGAAGTACAAAGGGTACATACTATATGAAGCCATTTATACTAATGTAAGAAAACCTCAAAAGTAAGCTATGGTGTTAGAAGGCAGGACAAGTTCCCCTGGAAATACTAATACCAAATGTAAGAGATGTTGCTTGAAATAATAAATTATATGCTTATGCTCTGTAGACTTATATGCATATGTTATTTTTCAAGGTAGAGTTTACATTAAAAAGAGTCAGAACTTCCACTGCTAGGAAAAATGAGGCAGCTTGCAACAGAGCAGCCATTTCACCAAAATCAGCTATGGAAAAAAGAATAGCTACAGTGAATTGTAGCACATCAGATATATTAAAATTCCCAAGTTCAAAATGAACCATTTTTAAAGTTTATCATTCACTTTTGGGGGTGATAAGGAATCAAATTATTATTCTAAAACTGATAAATAAAAAGAAAATATAAGTATTTGTGTTGTCTATCCTACAAGTAACAGGGTCACCAAATAATTGATAGAATTAGAATATAAAAAGTGCTAGAAGGCTAGAAGGAGTGCTAAAAAGTGCTAAAAGAAGTGTTATAATTAGAAAACTACCATTTTGTAAGATCTAGTGAATTATGAGACCTATATAAATAATGATGGTCAGTGGCTGCTAAAAACCATTGAAAATCAGATGAAAGACTTTATGAAAATGACTGAACTCTTTGATCATTTTTAATGTTTTCAAGAGATAATCACACTTTATGTACTTCCTGATGTGATGAAACATGAAATACACACCATAGTTGAGGTACTCTGAAGTAAATCAAATCTTATAAAGCCTCCAGAACTAATTACCAGTTTATTGGAAATATTAATACCAGACACAGATTTTACAATTAGCAAAATACAGAACATGGGGAATTACACTGGACAAATAGCTATTTCTTTTTACAAATGTGTTAAAGAAAAACGGGAGAGAATAAATAGATTGAGAGATATGAGTCTCACCAACCAAACACAAAGTGTGAACTATGTTTGAATATTGATTCAAGCAAGGTAATTTGTAAGGGAAAATGTGAGACAATAGGGAAGATTCAGCACTATTTGATAATTTAAGTTACTTTCGTTAAACTTTTAGCTGTGATAATAACATTCTGATTGTTATAAAAAAAGAGTCTATCTTTTGAATTTCAGGCAGAAGTATTTAAGAATGAAGTGAGTTCAAATCTTATGTTTGCTTCAAAATAATCCAGTGAAAGTGAAAAATTAAGGGGTATTTGAACATGATTGACAAAGTTGATAATTATTGAATCTGGGTGAGGTCCATGGGGATTCCCTATTCTATTTCATATATGTCACAAGCATGTGTGTTAGTCACTTAGTCATGTCCTACTTTGTGACCCCATGGACTATAGCAATGTGTTACAAAGATACTACTAAATAAAACCATGCCATTAAATAAATCTTGAGAACTATAATTTTTTAGAACTGAATGATAAAAATGAATCATTTATAAACTAATGGCTTTAAAGCAACTAAAGCAACAAATTATTACTTTTAATTCATAAATTAGAAAAGGCTAAATAGTTTGAAAATAAATCTCTAAAGTATATAAATAAAGAAACTATGGATAACAGCAGAAATTGGTGCAATAGAAAATAAAGATCCAATGGATTCAATAAGCAATGGATTCAGTCCATTCAGCAATACAATGGACTCAATGCCAAGATTCAATAAACACAAAAATTGAAACAATAAAATTGGTAAACATTAAAAAAAGATCAAAAATATTTTAATTGATATAAGATATAGCTAGAGTTGTTAGAACCAAGATAAAGATTCTAACATGAATGAATTAAAGAAAAGATATTAATAATTTAAATTCCTTTTCTGTTAAACAGTATAAGAAATACATCCTCTCCAACTGTGAACAAGATTGCAAGCAATCAAGAAACTAAAATCTTAAAAGAGAATAGATTGAAAAAGGTAAACATGGCTCCAAACTTCATTTGTCCTGACAGTATTTGCATATCCAGAAGAAATTGCTATACAGCTGAGCCAGATTTTAATCAGTCTCAGGAGGATAGGAGAATCCATCCAAGTCCAGTATCAAGTTAAAAGGGAGATTTTGATAAACCATGAGCCATTTTAGCTAAGACTCTGAACACCAGAGAGTGATGATAAACTGAAAGTAAAACAGTCTCTTAAGGACTTTCAGTCCACTTTCAGTCCACAGCCTCTCCAGTACCTGGCAATAGCCAATAAAAATCCTAAGTTTTACTGATTTTTCAAAAAAATGCAAAGTTTAACAAACAAAGATATATTGAAATGCAAAAACAAGACATGATAAAATAACAGCATAGACATCGGAAAAGAAACCAGAGACAACAAAAAAGAACTAGAGACACAGCAGTTTGGCAGGAAAGTATAAAAAGTGACATAAATATTTTTAAAAATTATATAAATAATAACACTGAGGAATACAGTGATTGAAATTAATTACTCAATGCAAGGTTAAACAACTAAAGACAGTTTTTGGCACTTGCACAGAAACAGATATATAGATCAATGAACAGAACAGAATAGACAGCGCAGAAATTATAAACCTACACTCATACCGTCAATTAATCTTTAACAAATCAAGCAAAAATATGCAATGGAGAAGACAGTCCCTTCAGCTAGTGGTATTGGGAAAGCTCGATGGACACATGTAAATCAATGAAATTAGAGTACTCCCTCACACCATATATAAAAATAAACTTAAGACAGTTTAAAGACTTAAAAATATAAGATGTGACACCATAAAACTCCTAGAAGATAACATAAAACATTCTTAGACATAAATCATAGCAATATATTCTTAATCTTCCAAAGTAAAAGAAATAAAAGCAAAAAGCAAAAATAAGCAAATGGGACCTAATCAAGCTTAAAGTTTTGCACAGCAAAGGACACTATCACCAAAATGAAAACAGCTCCTAAGGAATGGGAGAAAATATATGCAAATGATGCAGTTATAAATAGTAATATTCGAAATATATATATAGCTCATATAACTTAATATCAAAAAGAAACAAACAACCCAATCAAAAAATAGGCAGAAGACCTAAATAGACATTTCTCCAAAGAAGACCTACAGATGGTCAATAGGCACATGAAACAATACTTGGCATCACTAATTATTAGAGAAATGCAAGTCAAAACTACAATGAGGTATCACCTCACACCTGTCAGGATGGCTATCATCAAAAAGTTTGTAAATAATAAATGCTGGAGAGGATGGTGTAGAAAGGACATTCTTGTACACTGTTGGTGGGAATGTAAATTGGTGCCCCTACTACGAAGAACAGTATGGAGGTTCCTTAAAAATCTAAAAATAGAACTACTGTGTGATCCACCAATTCCACTCCTGGGTATATATCAAGAAAAAAATGAACAGTAATGCAAAAGGATGCATGCACCCCAATGTTCATAGCAGCAATATTTTACAATAGCCAAGACAAGAAGCAACCTAAGTGTCCATCAACACACCAATAAAGAAAATGCAGTATTTAAATACAATGGAATGTTACTCAGCCATAAAAAAGAATGAAATATTGCTATCTGCAGCAACATGGATGGACACAGAGAATATCATACTAAGTCAAGTAAGTCAAAGAAAGACAAATATTACATAATATCACTTAAACATGGCATCTAAAAATAACACAAATGAATCTCTCTATGCAAAAAGAAACAGACTCACAGAGAGAACACACACTAGTGGTTACTGAAGGGAAGAAGACGGGAAGTGGGATAACAGATACAAATTACTACACATAAAAGAGATAAACAACAAGGATTTACTGTATAGCACAGGGAGCTATATTCAATACTTTGAATATATTGAATATATTCAATACATTTAACTACCTATAATGGAAAATAATCTGAAAAAATAAATATATATATAACTGAATTACTTTGCTGTATAGCTGAAACTAACACAATATTGTAAATTAACTATACGTTAATATTTTAAGTGACAAATATTAAGAAAAATAATATAAATTGTAAGACTGAGAATATGATTGAAATTAATTATTCATGCAAGGCTTAATAACTAAATATTAAAAACTTACTAATAATTTATAAGCAAATTATGAGTACTACGAGATTAAAAGAACAAAGTTACAAATGCATAAACTTCCAGTGGCTTCAAAGATACAAATAATATGAATATGAACTGGTAGTAGTTAGAAAGCCCTCAGAAAAAGTGAATCTTCAATTCTAACTATGTTTTGAAGAGAAGACAAGAAAAACCCCAGACTGTATTTACAGTTACAAAATCTATAGAAATAAGAGCGAAACTTTACATCGTAAAGCTATGGAAAATCATACCCTTAATATGTACATTTTAATATTCAATGAAATAGTAGCAAAGATTATATTATATCCAACATTTAATAAGGTATAAAATATATACAAGTACTATCACCAACTCAATGGACATGAGTTTGAGCAAGCTCCAGAAGTTGGTGATGGACAGGAAAGTCTGGCATGTTGCAGTCCATGGGGTTGCAAAGATCAGACATGACTAAGCAGCTGAACTTAATAGACCAAAGGTTAAGAACTTGATTAATCTAATCTACCAAGGGCACTGACATGCATAAAAGGTCTAGTTAGTCACAGCCCAAAGAGAGACAGCCAGTGCCTCTTTGTAGTCACTGTTAAGGGCAGGGCACATTTAAAAAGGAGTTAATAAATACTCTGCCAAAAGGAATTAGCATCCCTCTGCAAGGCTTAGTGATTCAGACGGTCTAAGAAGTACAGGGTCTATACTGTAAACCCAGAGGATGGTTTGTGACTTTCAGTCAGACCATGGGCCTCAAGTAGGTAGGTGGGTGGTAGATGAGTGGAAGGAAGGTAGATATAGAAGACGTATCATTCCTATACGTGTGTTTGCTTTTAATATTTTTTCACTTACTTAAAATATTCCATAATACCACAAAACAAGTACATCTTTATTATATTTTCATATTTACTGAATGCATTAAACAATGCATTTGTCTTTTCAGTTTGTTTTGAGTGCCAACTGTTCTACAGGAACAGGTTTCAAGATCTGGGGATAAAAGAGTGAACAAAATCATGAAAGAGGGAAAAAAAATGAAAAAATCTTTGCTCTCACAGTTTACATTCTAGTTGTGAAAATAGACAAGAAACAAATAAATAAAACAAAATATCTATGGTATGTTAGATTATGATAAGTGTTACGGAGGAAGAAAAAGCAGAGAAAGTAAGGGTTTGGAAAGGGGTGGCAGTTGCGAATTGAAGGGTCAAGGAAATCCTTGCTGAGATAGCTACATATGATTCAAGAGCAGCAGGAGAAGAGAGAATCAGCCAAGTGCAGAGGAATGGAACAAGTGCTCTGGGTCTGTGCAAGTACCTCACAGAAGGAATAGACAGATAGGCCAATGTGGCTTGAATGCAATGACCAAGGAGGGGAATGATAGAACATAAAGTCAGAGTTGAGGCCAGCACCTGTAGAAACTTATAAGCCATTAAGAGACCAGAACAAGACAAAATCAAGAATCCTTACTCAGGAATTTGTAGTGCAATTCCCAGAGGAATTCACTTTGCTTCTTAAGTCAACTAATAAAATATTGAAAATGTGAAACTTATTGGCAAGTATGGCCAGATTATTTGTCTTCATTGTGTGAGTTTTTATATTGCAACAGAGAATTGTAAGGTCTGAATCATCAGTTAACATGATCTGTTTGGATAAGTCAATTTATATCTAATGGTATGTATGGGAGGTTTTAACATAATTCTACAGGCATTCTACTTTACATTACAAAATCTAATCAGAAATGTTTATATTCATTGCCAGTGGAGACCTAGATGATTTTAGTTGTATATGTTTTACAAGGTTGTCATTAACTTAATATTCAAATTTCATCAAGAATTTACTAAAACTACAGAAGGAATACGTTTATGAAAGTGTGCTGCCTTCTGACTGTGAAATCTGAATCATAGAACATAGATAATTGGGTAACAGCATTGCAGATATATAGATTTGCAGAATTTTAATTCTGGCCCAGTTATTTTGCTAATAAAATAAAAGGCTCCTCGGTTCTATTATGATATCACTGCAAAAAGTCTTCATCTTTTCTGACCTGCCTTTGGCCAGAGCTTCTTTATAGTTTCCTGGTTTCAGTTCCCTACCACTCACCCTCTTGCATTATAGGTAAGAACATATTAACCATTTTGATACTCTCTTCAGTAAGCCTTTGTTCACTCTTTTAAACCTTCTCTTTGATTATCCAGGTCTTCTTTACCTACTCTATGCTCCTAGGCTGAGTGTGGACGCTACACAATGAATCTCCTGTTGAGATTAATCCCTGGGAAAGGAACCTGACATTCTGATCCTATGTCTCCTGTGGAACCTACAAATGTGTATTTTTTAAAATGCTCCAGATGATTCAGGGAGCAGATCATCAGGAATTGACCCTCTTCTCTCACCTGAGAATCATCACTTAAGAGCACAGGACTAGAAACCAAAGAGATTAAGGCTTAAATTGTGTTTTACAATTTTAGCTGTGGCCTTCAACAACTTACTATTCTCTTTAATTATTAGAATCCCCATTTGAAAAGGGGAGTAATAGCACTGATCTTTCAGTGAGGAATAAATGGAGAGGTACATTATGAGAACCTAAGATAAGTCCAAGTGCATTATAGGTAATCAGTAGAGCAGATTGGAGATGATGAATCCTCAGCTGGAGTAGGGGTAATGGTGATGAAAATACAAGGATCTATAGGAACTTGGGAGATAGAATCAACAGGACCTGTTGACTGAATAGGTGAGGAGTATGAGGGAGGGGGACAGGGAGAAAGCAAAGGATCAGGCTTGAGCAGCTGATCATTCCCGAGATGTCAGAGAGGAGTTATGTGAGTATGAGGTGCCTATGGGATCTCGGGGTAAGACATACAGGTGGCCATAAGATACATGATCTATTGTCCATAAGCACGAAAAGGCTAAAAATTCTCTAAAAACAAGACCAGGAGCTGACTGTGGCTCAGATCATGAACTCCTTATTACCAAATTCAGACTCAAATTGAAGAAAGTAGGGAAAACTGCTAGACCATTCAAGTATGACCTAAATCAAATCCCTTATGATTATACAGTGGAAGTGAGAAATAGATTTAAGGGCCTAGATCTGATAGATAGAGTGCCTGATGAACTATGGAATGAGGTTCGTGACATTGTATGGGAGACAGGGATCAAGACCATCCCCATGGAAAAGAAATGCAAAAAGCAAAATGGCTGTCTAGGGAGGCCTTACAAATAGCTGTGAAAAGAAGAGAGGTGAAAAGCAAAGGAGAAAAGGAAAGATATAAGCATCTGAATGCAGAGTTCCAAAGAATAGCAAGAAGAGATAAGAAAGCCTTCCTCAGTGATCAATGCAAAGAAATAGAGGAAAAGAACAGAATGGGAAAGACTAGAGATCTCTTCAAGAAAATGAGAGATACCAAGGGAACATTTCATGCAAAGACGGGCTTGATAAAGGACAGAAATGGTCTGGACCTAACAGAAGCAGAAGATAATAAGAAGAGGTGGCAAGAATACACGGAAGAACTGTACAAAAAGATCTTCACGACCCAGATAATCATGATGATGTGATCACTAATCTAGAGCCAGACATCTTGGAATGTGAAGTCAAGTGGTCCTTAGATAGCATCAATATGAACAAAGCTAGTGGAGGTGATAGAATTCCAGTTGAGCTGTTTCAAATCCTGAAAGATGATGCTGTAAAAGAGCTGCACCCAATATGCCAGCAAATTTGGAAAACTCAGCAGTGGCCACAGGACTGGAAAAGGTCCGTTTCCATTCCAATTCCAAAGAAAGGCAATGCCAAAGAATGCTCTGACTACCACACAATTGCTCTCATCTCACATGCTAGTAAAGTAATGCTCAAAATTCTCCAAGCCAGGCTTCAGCAATATGTGAACCATGAACTCCCTGATCTTCAAGCCGGTTTTAGAAAAGGCAGAGGAACCAGAGATCAAATTGCCAACATCCGCTGGACCATGGACAAAGCAAGAGAGTTCCAGAAAAACATCTATTTCTGCTTTATTGACTATGCCAAAGCCTTTGACTGTGTGGATCACAAGAAACTGTGGAAAATTCTGAAAGATGGGAATACCAAACCACCTGACCTGCCTCTTGGGAAATCTGTATGCAGGTCAGGAAGCAACAGTTAGAACTGGATATGGAACAACAGACTGGTTCCAAATAGGAAAAGGAGTATGTCATGGCTGTATATTGTCACCCTGCTTATTTAACTTATATGCAGAGAACATCATGAGAAACGCTAGACTGGAAGAAACACAAGCTGGAATCAAGATTTCCCGGAGAAATATCAATAACCTCAGATATGCAGATGACACCACACTTATGGCAGAAAGTGAAGAGGAGCTAAAAAGCCTCTTGATGAAAGTGAAAGAGGAGAGTGAAAAAGCTGGCTGAAAGCTCAACATTCAGAAAACGAAGATCCTGGCATCCGGTCCCATCACTTCATGGGAAATAGATGGGGAAACAGTGGAAACAGTGTCAGACTTTATTTTGAGGGGCTCCAAAATCACTGCAGATGGTGACTGCAGCCATGAAATTAAGACACTTACTCCTTGGAAGAAGTTATGACCAACGTAGATAGCATATTCAAAAGCAGAGACATTACTCTGCTGATGAATGTACGTCTAGTTGAGGCTATGGTTTTTCCTGTGGTCATGTATGGATGTGAGAGTTGGACTGTGTAGAAGGCTGAGTGCTGAAGAATTGATGCTTTTGAACTGTGGTGTTGGAGAAGACTCTTGAGAGTCCCTTGGACTGCAAGGAGACCCAACCTGTCCATTCTGAAGGAGATCAACCCTGGGATTTCTTTGGAAGGAATGATGCTAAAGCTGAAACTCCAGTACTTTGGCCACCTCATGCGAAAAGTTGACTCACTGGAAAAGACTCTGATGCTGGGAGAGATTGGGGGCAGGATGAGAAGGGGACAACTGAGGATGAGATGGCCGGATGGCATCATGGACTCGATGGACATGAGTCTGAGTGAACTCCAAGAGATGGTAATAAACAGGGAGACCTGGCATGCTGTGATTCATGGGGTCACAAAGAGTCGGACACAACTGAGCAACTGAACTTGAACTTGATCAGCAGATAGAGGACCTGGAAATGGTGGCAGATGATAAGTATTGGCTCTTTCAGTTTAAGTTATTTGACCACCCTGAAAGTGTACTTTAAGCTAGAGACTAGAAATATAAAGACATTTCATGGATCCCTTTGCAACTTAGTTTCAACACATGACCTAGATTCTATTGAAGTGTATCTTGGGCTGGAAGCAGAATTCAGCCTTATGAGGGCAAGATATACTTTATTTGTTTCTGTTGGTAGGCCCAGTTTGGGGTATGTTTGGTTTTGCATTGCAGTTCCAACAGAAGTTCCAGTTTCTAGTTCTTAGCTTAATGTGTGTCAAGAGTTAGGCATGGAACAGCCTTATGGGAGAGATTATCAGAGGCCATGTGGCCCTATGGGGCTTCCCTTGTGGCTCAGCCGGTAAAGAATCTGCCTGCAATGCGGAAGGACTGGGTTCAATCCCTGGGTTGTTCTGGCCTGGAGTAGCTCCTAGTCACATGTGACTACTGATCACTTGAAATATAGTTAGTGCAAGTAAGGATTTGAATTATTGATTTTATTTAATTTTAGCTAATTTCAAACAAATAGCCATATGCAGTTAATGGTTATCATATTGGACAGCATAGTTCTAGACCATCCAGTAATTTTGTAAACAGCTAATTCCCTGGATTACATTCTTTTCACCTGAAGAAATTAGAGTGGTTTCTGTTCTCTGGGATTAAAGATCAATTAATATGTGAAAGCTTGGGATTTCTAAATATAGACTAATAGTCGTAGATAACGCCAAGGGTAAAGCTTAAAAAGAATGGCCATAGATGGAAATAAAAATAGAAAACGAAAAGAGAGAGAGAGATACAAGAAAAATTGTGCAATATTAACCAAAAGAGGAGAGTCTTTTAATTAGAGGAAAATGGTACATAGAGGGAAAAATAAGTAGAGTATCCAACATATATTGGGTCAAGCAGTTGGCCATGAAGGACGCAGATTGAAGAACTAGGATGAATTTTGCTTTATCCTCTTTTGCATGACTGTCCCCTCCCCCAATATCTTTGAGGGTTTAGCAACTTGGGTTCATGAGCCTGGTGTCTGGGTTTGGGTGTGAGGATGTGGAGGTGCCAAGAGAGTAGCTTATAGTCCCAATTCTGCTGCTTACTGTTCGTGCCATTGAGGAAATGACAACTACTTTCATGCCTTCAGTTTCCCCTGGCAGAGTGGGGGAACAGGAATAATAATAAGCCTTGTGAAGAGTAAATGAAATGTTGATGTCAGAGTGTTTGCAAGCTGGAAAGAACTACACATGATGTGAACCAAAAGCATCTAAAGCATCCTCAGATCTCACCTGGGATACTAAGATATGTAAAGGAAAGAATGAGTGAGTAAATAAAAGTCTGATTAAAGAAAAACAGGAGCATCTGAAAAAAAAAACCGACAAATTGAATTTTGATAAAGTAAGGATAAATGTTAGTATGAGAGATGTCTGAAGGAAGTAGTCTCATCCAAAAGCTGAAAAATATGAAGAAATATGAACATGTAGCAGTGGGCAGGAATCAGAGAAACATAGTACACCTCTGTGAACAAAACAGGCAGGGAGAAAGCAATTATAAGGGCTCTGACCTAGAAAAGTATTCTCTGCAATAAATAAGGAGCCTGTAGTGTTTATCCTTATAGTTAATATTTCTCTCAGTGTTTTGATTATGTATTCCCTAGGGCAAGCTTTCTTGAGCTAGGCATTCAGAGTACAGTACATAGAACTCAAAATGATTTGTAAAATAGTCAGAGACCAGAAGAATTGAAGACTGTTGGTAAAAAGTCAAGATCTGGATATTCAACTAACATATTGAATTAAGTGGGCAAAGAGATAAATAGGGGGAAATCACAATATTAGAAAATGGTAGCCACAATTTATGTTTTATTATTTTGTTTGGTTTCTGCAATAATTGATAAAATCTCAATTCTCATTCCAATTTTCTACCTCTCAAGGGAAAGCAAATCAGGTATCACAATCAATTTGACTTTTTTTATAATTCCTTTAAAATGCAGCAAGGGATTCAGTTAACAGTGGTGAGTAAAATCTATTTTTATTCCACTCCATTATGAAACCAAACAGAATCAATGCAAACACTGAAAAACAGAAGAAGAAAAAAAAAATTTTCCATTGCAAAGGTCAAGAATCTTGAATTGAATTATGATGAATATTTGGCAAATAAAATAGAAGTCTTTAGATACAAGCCTGCAGCATTTCCTTAAGCTTAACTCTGGCGATCCATGTTGATGCATCTATACTGAATAATTTAACTTTACAATATATTGTCTATAATTTCAAATTTCATTTTTTAAGTGGAGCAACTAATTGATGACACTTATGAAAAAACCTGAGTTCAGAATCCTTCTCAATTTCCTTGGCTTTTTACACCTAATTTAGAACAATTGTTAGTGATTTCCCCCTTATCACTTCTTCCGAAAACATTCGATTGAGTTTCAATAAACAACCCTTTTAAAATATTATTTTACATAGAATTTTAACTAAATTACCAGTGATAGTGTTAGCTGCTCAGTCGTGCCCGACTCTTTGCGACCTCATGGACTGCAGCCCACCAGGCTTCTCTGTCCATGAGATTTTCCAGGCAAGGATACAGGAGTGGGTTGCTATTTCCTTCTCCAGGGGATCTTCCCAACCCAGGGATCAAACCCGGGTTTCCTGCACTGCAGGCAGATTCTTTACCAACTGAACTACAAGGGAAGCCCAGATAAATAAAAATATAAGTGACATAAATAGATTTGCATACAAACACACTGACTTCAGTGAGCACACAAACAGCTTAGGAGAGCAGGAGAGCAAAGAGACGCTAAAGCAGTACCCTTTAGCCATTAGCCCTAAAATCAGACCAGCCTAGATCATGAAGTCACTACATGGAAAAGAGCTACATTGAGTTATCACATTTTGTGTAGGCACCAAGTAAATGTATGTTATATCAAGCCATTGAGAGGTTGGAGTTATATGCTAATTCAGCATAACCTAATTATTACTCCAATCCTGAACACTCTTAAGTCTGCCATATATTAGATTTTTCATCTACTCTTTCAGCTAACTCTGTCATGTTTCAAGCTCTGTCCAATGAGAGTTAAGATGATATCTGTAGGAGTATTCTTAAAAAAAAAAAAATTCACTTTCCTCATTAAAAGGACAAATACAATTGACTCTGTATTTTACTTACTTGACTGTAAACATCTTATGATCATAAATGACAATATGAGGACAGAAGGTCCACATGCTAAGGATGATAAAGAAGGAAAAAATAACCTGGATTTGTTGAGTAGTTTCATTGATACCAACATCGCAAGCAATTATCTACCTACTTCTGGATTTCTTGTTATGTGCACAAAGGATATTTTTTGAACAGACTATTTGATAAGTTGAGTAATATATATTATAATATATAAATATGCATGCCATGTCTTCTTTATCCATTCCTCTATTGATGGTACATATGTTGCTTCCATATCTTAGCTACTGTAAATAATGCTACAATCAACAGAGGTACATATATCTTTTCTTTTTTATGGGAATATAATTGTTTACAGCGTTACATTAGTTGTTGTAGTACATTGTCATAATTCAGCCACATGTATACATAGGCATATATCTGCTTCCTCTTGAGTCTCCCTCCCACCTTCACCCACTGCATCCATCTAGGTCATGACCGCGCACCAAGCTGAGCTTCCTGGGCTATCCAAGTCTCCTGTTAGCTATCTGTTTTACACACGTACTGTATATATGTCAGTGTTAATCTCTCAATCCATACCCCACTTTCCTCCCCACGCTGTGTCCACAAGTCTCAACCATAACTCAAAGGGACACATGTACCCTGATGTTCACTGAAGCATTAATCACAATAATGAGGACATGAAAGCAGCCCAGATGCCCACTGACAGATAAACGGATAAAGAACATGGAATAGATACAACGGAGTATTTACTCAGCCTTAAAAAGGAACAAATGTGAGTCAGTTCTAGTGAGGTGGATGCACCTAGAGCCTGTCATATAGAGCGAAGTAAGCCAGAGAGAGGAAAACAAATATTGTATATTAACACATGTAGATGAAATCCAGAAAAATGGTACTGAAGAATCTATTTGCAGGGAAGGAATAGAGGTATAGACATACATATTTTCTAATTAGTGTTTTTGTTTTTTTAGGTAAATATCCAGGAGTGGAATTGGAGGGTCATATGGTAGATGGACAGGGAGGCCTGGCGTGCTGCAATTCATGGGGTCACAAAGAGTCGGACACGACTCAGCGACTGAACTGAATACTTTTTTCTATAGTGGTTGTACCAAATTACATTCCCACCAACAGTGTGTGAGGATCCCCTTTTCTCCACATCTGCATCCACACTTGTTATTTGCTGTCGTTTTTGATAGCAGTTCTGACAGGTGTGAGGTGACATATGAGTGTGCTTTAATTTCCCAGGTGATTACTGCCACTGAGCATCTTTTCATGTGCCTGTTGGCTGAATATATGTCTTCTTTGGAGAAATGTCTGTCACATTCTCTGTCCATTTTTTAATCAGGTTGTTTGTTTTTTAGATGTTGAGTCATGTGAATTCTTCATATATTTTCGATTTTAGCCCCTTACTGGATATATCATTTGCAAATATCTTCTCCTATGAAGCAGCCAGCCTCTTCATTTTATTGATAGTTTCCTTCTCTGTGCAAATGCTTTTAGTTCAATATAGTCCCATTTGTTTATTTTTGCTTTTGTTTCCCTTGCCAGAGGAGATCTGTTAATCAGAGAGTCTGTTAGAGTTTAAAAAAAAAAAAAATTCCTAACAGATACAGGAATCTAAACACATCCTATTTAAATTCTGATCAGCTTACAAGGAAATAATAAGCTGTGTCAGAGTGTAAAGAATCTGTGTCCTTAAGCACACTGTTTTCATTTATACATAGCAAGTGTTTTGATTTACATTTCAGCGCAAGCTCCTTCGAATTTTGAAACTGGTAACAGCCAGTAGCAGGCTGGCTACTTAAAGTAGCACAGTTCCAGTTACTCTGAATAAAGTTTTTAAATACTATTTTTGTAATCTGTGCTCCATTTCTAGTACTATTCAAGCTGGTAGCATAATTTCAAGGCATCATGAACAACTTGCTATTGAAAATCATGGATTTTTTTTTCTGATAGATTTGACAAGTCCCACTGTCTCTAACTGCAATTTCTGTGACACATAACCCTTGTGTACACAATAACTTCTCCTTTCTCTGCATCAGAGAATAATTTTAAACTATGAATCAATTATACTTCAATAAAAAAGATATTTCAAGTACAAATTAAGGTGTCACATTTAACAAAAATATGACAGAAATTTAATACAAGTATCTAAATTAACGGTTCATATTACACAAGCAAAGACAACTGTGTCACAGTGAACTCCTCTGCCAAGTGTCTGAAGACATTTCTTTTAAAACAAAGGATGTGTCTTTATATTAGAAACTTAAAACAGGAAAAGAAAATGTGTCCTAAAGCTGACACAATATGCTTTTATTAACAGTTTTGCCCATAGAATTCAGTGAATAAAGGAAATGTCAAATTTTTAGATTCCTCAGTTCAGTTCAGTTCAGTTCAGTTAGTCAACTCAGTCGTGTCCGTCTCTTTGTGACCCCATGAATCGCAGCACGCCAGGCCTCCCTGTCCATCACCAACTCCCAGAGTTCACTCAGACTCACATCCATCGAGTCCGTGATGCCATTAAGCCATCTCAGCCTCGGTCATCCCCTTCTCCTCCTGCCTCCAATCCCTCCCAGCATCAGAGTCTTTTCCAGTGAGTCAACTCTTCGCATGAGGTGACCAGAGTACTGGAGCTTTAGCATCATTCTTTCCAAAGAAATCCTAGGGCTGATCTCCTTCAAAATGGACTGGTTGGATCTCCTTGCAGTCCAAAGGACTCTCAAGAGCCTTCTCCAACACCACAGTGCAAAAGCATCAATTCTTTGGCGTTCAGCTTTCTTCACAGTCCAACTCTTATATCCATACATGACCACTAGAAAAACCACAGCATTGACTAGATGGACCTTTGTCGGCAAAGTAATGTCTCTGCTTTTGAATATGCTATCTAGGTTTGTCATAACTTTTCTTCCGAAGAGTAAGTGTCTTTTAATTTCATGGTTGTAGTCACCATCTGCAGTGATTTTGCAGCCAAAAAATAAAGTCTGACACTGTTTCCACTGTCTCCTCATCTATTTCCCATGAAGTGATGGGACCAGATGCCATGATCTTCGCTTTCTGAATGTTGAGCTTTAAGCCAACTTTTTCACTCTCCTCTTCCACTTTCATCAAGAGGCTTTTTAGTTCCTCTTCACTTTCTGCCATAAGGGTGGTGTCATCTGCATATCTGAGGTTATTGAGATTTCTCCCAGCAATCTAAATTCCAGCTTGTGCTTCCTTCAGCTCAGTGTTTCTCATGATGTACTCTGTAGAGAAGTTAAATAAGCAGGGTGACAATGTACAGCCTTGACGTACTCCTTTTCCTATTTGGAACCAGTCTGTTGTTCCATGTCCAGTTCTAACTGTTGCTTCATGATCTGCATATAGGTTCCTCAAGAGGCAGGTCAGGTGGTCTGGTATTCCCATCTCTTGAAGAATTTTCCACAGTTCATTGTGATCTACACAGTCAAAAGCTTTGGTATAGTCAATAAAGCTGAAATAGATGTTTTTCTGGAACTCTCTTGCTTTTTCCATGATCCAGCGGATGTTGGCAATTTGATCTCTGATTCCTCTGCCTTTTCTAAAACCAGTTTGAACATCTGGAAGTTCATGCTTTACATATTGCTGAAGCCTGGCTTGGAGAATTTTGAGCACTATTTTACTAGTGTGTGAGATGAGTGCAATTGTGCGGTAGTTTGAGCATTCTTTAGCATTGCCTTTCTTTGGGACTGGAATGAAAACTTAGTTTTCCAGTCCACTGGCCACTGCTGAGTTTTCCAAATTTGCTGACACACTGAGTGCAGCACTTTCACAGCATCATCTTTTAGGATTTGAAACAGCTCAACTGGAATTCCATCGCCTTCACTAGCTTTGTTCGTATTAATGCTTTCTAAGGCCCACTTGACTTCACATTCCAGGATGTCTGGCTCTAGGTGAGTGATCACACCATCATGATTATCTTAGCTGTGAAAATCTTTTTTTGTATAGTTCTTCTGTGTATTCTTGCCACCTCTTCTTAATATCTTCTGCTTCTGTTAGGTCCAGACCATTTCTGTCCTTTATCAAGCCCATCTTTGCATGAAATGTTCCCTTGGTATCTCTAATTTTCTTGAAGAGATCTCTAGTCTTTCCCATTCTGTTCTTTTCCTCTATTTCTTCGCATTGATCGCTGATGAAAGGCTTTCTTATCTCTTCTTGCTATTCTTTGGAACTCTGCATTCAGATGGATATATCTTTCCTTTTCACCTTTGCTTTTTGCTTCTCTTCTTTTCACAGCTATTTGTAAGGCCTCCTCAGACAGCCATTTTGCTTTTCTGTATTTCTTTTCCATGGGGATGGTCTTGATCCCTGTCTCCTGTACAATGTCACGAACCTCATTCCATAGTTCATCAGGCACTCTATCAGATCTAGTCCCTAAATCTATTTCTCATTTCCACTGTATAATCATAAGGGATTTGATTTAGGTCATACCTGAATGGTCTAGTGGTTTTCCCTACTTTTTCAATTTCAGTCTGAATTTGACAATAAGGAGTTCATGATCTGAGCCACAGTGAGCTTCTGGTCTTGTTTTTGTTGACTATATAGAGCTTCTCCATCTTTGGCTGCAAAGAATATAATCAATCTGATTTCAGTGTTGACCATCTGGTGATGTCCATGTGTAGAATCTTCTCTTGTGTTGTTGGAAGAGGGTGTTTGCTATGAACAGTGCATTTTCTTGGCAAAACTCTATTAGTCTTAGCCCTGCTTCATTCCATATTCCAAGGCCAAATTTGCCTGTTACTCCAGGTGTTTCTTGATTTCCTACTTTTGCATTCCAGTCCCCTATAATGAAAAGGACATCTTTTTTGGATATTAGTTCTAAAAGATCTTGTGGGTCTTCATAGAACCGTTCAACTTCAGCTTCTTCAGTGTTATTGTTTGGAGCATAGACCTGGATTACTGTGATACTGAATGGTTTGCCTTGGAAACGAACAGATATCATTCTGTTGTTTCTGAGATTGCATCCAAGTACTGCATTTCAGACTCTTTTGTTGACCACGATGGCTACCCCATTGTCTTCTAAGGGATTCCTGCCTGCAGTAGTAGATATAATGGTCATCTGAGTTAAATTCACCCATTCCAGTCCATTTTAGTTCACTGATTCTAAGAATGTTGATGTTCACCCTTGCCATCTCTTATTTGACCACTTCCAAATTGCCTTGATTCATGGACCTGCTATTCCATGCTCCTATGCTATATTGTTCTTTACAGCATCAGACCTTGCTTCTATCACCAGTCACATCCACAACTGGGTATTGTTTATGCTTTGGCTCCATCTCTTCATTCTTTCTGTAGTTTTTCTCCACTGATCTCCAGTACCATGTTGGGCACCTACTGACCTGGGGGAGTTCCTCTTTCAGTATCCTATCATTTTGCCTTTTCATACTGTTCATGGGGTTCTCAAGGCAAGAATACTGAAGTGGTTTGCCATTCCCTTCTCCAGTGGACCACATTCTGTCAGGCCTCACCACCATGCTCCGCCCATCATGGCTCGCCCCAGGGGCATGGCTTAGTTTCCTTGAGTTAGAGAAGGCTGTGGTCCTAGTGTGATTAGACTTGACTAGTTTTCTGTGAGTATGGTTTCAGTGTGTCTTCCCTCTGGTGCCCTCTTGCAACACCTACCATCTTACTTGGGTTTCTCTTACCTTGGACGTGGGGTATCTCTTCATGACTGTTCCAGCAAAGCGCAGCCACTGCTCCTTACCTTGGACGAGGGGTATCTCCTCACCACCACCCCTCCTGACCTTGATGTGGAATAGCTCTTAGTTTCCTTGTTTAATCACAGTTCTTTAAGTCCTTATTACAATCACAGTTGTAAAGTTAAATGTGAATATGTAAATATAAAACATTGGCCATATCACCAGAACTCCTAGAATCTGAACATCTATGTAGATAAAAGGAGAATTGCTCTGATAAAGTGCTGCCCCAAAATGGGATTTGAGAATAGTTCAAGAATGTGATGTAATCCTAGAGTCATACAATTTTCCCCAAATAAGAAAATAATTATTTATAATTGATTTCAAAATAAGAGTATCAGCTCTACGCTACTGATAGAGATAAGTATGTCTTAAACTATGCTGAAAAAGACCAATTTCTTTAATTTCTAATCTATCTCAAGAATACCTTGGTAAAACACAAAAACAGATTTCTAGAACAAGTTATCACAAGCTTTTATATCACAGCAAAGTCAAGTTTCTGTAAAAGTTTCTAAATGCTATGTTCAGTTTCTGCACTTATCTTGCCATGTACTAGGAACAAATAATCAGTAGGTTGACACCACCCACAACACTGAGCTCCGGTTTGTTACTGTTATTGACCAAAGACCATTAATGATTCTTCCAGATTTTTTGTTATTATTGTCATATTTGTGTTCTATGTTTCTTGAAAATAAAAATTTATAATAGGCAATGATTCTTTGGGAATCTGTGAGGTAAACTGTATGTTTATTTCATCTCAAAAAGCTATACCACAAACAACAGAATAAAAAGGCAACCAATAATTGAAAGTATTTTCAAACTACGTATCTAATAAAGGGTTAGTAGCCAAGATAAATAAGGAACTGCAACATTTCAATTAAAGCATCTGTCTACAATGCAGGAGACATGGGTTCGATCCCTGGATCAGGAAGATCCCTTGGAGAAGGAAATGGCAATCCACTCCAATACTATGGCCTGGAAAATCCTATGAACAGAGGAGCTTGTTAGGCCACAGTCCATGGGGTCCCAAAGAGTCGGACACGACTGAGCCGACTTCACTCACTCACTCACTCAACATTTCAATAGTTAAAATTAACAAACTAATTTTGAAAAGAGGCACAGTCCTTGGATGGATACTTCCACAAAAAAGGCATGTAAATAGCCTACATATATCAGAAAAGATATTTATCACTAATCATCAGAGGGATGCAAAGCAAAACTACAATGAGATATTACCTCATACAAATTTGGGTAGCCAGAGTCAAAAGAATTCAATAAGTAAATTTAATACAGCAAATATTTGGAGAAATTGAGACTCTTGTGCATTGTTGGTGGGAATGCAAATGGTGCAGTTGTTATGGAAAATAGTATGAAGTTTCCTCAAAAATTAAAGAATTATTATACGAGTCAGCAATCTTACTTCTGGATATTTATACAATAGAATTTAAATCAGGCTCTCAAAGAGATATTTGCCCTCCTGTGTTTACTGAAGCATTATTTACAGTAGTCAAGACATGGAAGCAACTAAATGCCCATTGACAGATAAACGGATAGAGAAAATGTGCTATATACATAAAACAGAACATTTTTTAGCCTTATAAAGAAAGGAAATTGTGTCATATTCAACAGTGTGGATGAAACTTTAGAACATTGTTACTTGAAATAAGCCAGTCCCAGAAAGACAATAGGACATGATGCATTTATACACTTATATTAGGTAATTAAGTAGTCAAATGTATAGAAGTAAAAAGTACAATGCTGGATGCCAAGAGTTGGGAGAGGGGGAAGTTAAGAGTTGCTGTTGAATGTATATAGAATGCATAACTTGCATTTCAGTTATGCAAGATGAAAAAGTTCTAGAGAGATCTGCTTTACTACATTGTGCTTATAAATAATACTGTACTGTACACTTAAAAATTTGTTAGTCAGGTATATCTTGTATCATTCATTATGACACATTCTAAAAAATAAAACCAATATCAATAATATAAAACAAGACTCAGAATAGAGGAATAAGAAGGAACTTTGACCTTCAATTCTCTATCCTAATCTTTGAATTGATATTTATCCTTAATAAACATATAAATAAAAAGGGATAAGAAGAACATTGAAATATCCTTTGAAAAATATACTTCTTCTATTTAGGAACATGAAGAAATTATGAGCATAATATAGAAATAAAAATTGTAAATACACAAAAAGAATTTCTAGAAAGAAAAAATATCTGAAATAAGAAATGTATGGGGTTAACAACATATTGGGGTAGGAAATGTCACCCCACTCAAGTATTCTTGCCTGGAAAATTCCATGGGCAGAGAATCTTGGCAGGCTACATACAACCCGTGGATCCACAACTGAGCAACTGAACACAACAACATATTAGAAAAGAAAAAGAAAAATCACTGAACTTGAATATGTAATAACAGAAACCACTCAAAACTGTAGCAGAATGAGAAAAGAAAAATGAGCAGAGTTTAGTGATACATTTGACAATATTAAATAGAATAATGTACATATAAATGGGATCACAGGAGGAGAGACAGTGGATGGACAGGATAAATATTTTAAAAATTTCAAAAGTTCCAAACTTTATGAAAAGGATAAACCCACAGGCAAAAAACTGGTCAAACTACATAAAGGATAAATGTAAATCATATTAGGGCACATGACAGATTGCTGGAAGAAATTAAAAATGCAAACATATTAAAAGCAGTCAAACATATTCAGTTTTCAGTTCAGTCACTCAGTCATGTCTGACTGTTTGTGATCCCATGAACTGCAGCACACCAGCCCTCCCTATCCATCACCAACTGCCAGAGTCTAACCAAACCCATGTCCACTGAGTTGATGATGCCATCCAACCATATCATCCTCTGTCGTCCCCTTCTCCTCCTGCCATCAATCTTTCCCAGCATCGGTCTTTTCAAATGAGTTAGCTGTTTGTATGAGGTAGCCAAAGTATTGGAGTTTCAGCTTCAGCATCAGTCCTTCTAATGAACACCCAAAACTGATTTCCTTTAAGATGGACTGGTTGGATCTGCTTGCAGTCCAAGGGACTCTCAAGAGTCTTCTCCAACACCACAGCTCAAAAGCGTCAATTCTTCAGTGCTCAGCTTTCTTTATAGTCCAACTCTCACATCCATACATGACCACTGGAAAAACCATAGCCTTGACTAGATGGACCTTTGTTGACAAAGTAATGTCTCTGGTTTTGAATATGCTATCTGGGCTAGTCATAAATTTTATTCCAAGAAGTAAGCATCTTTTAATTTCATGGCTGCAGTCACCATCTGCAGTGATTTAGGAGCCTCAAAAATAAAGTCTGACACTGTTTCCACTGTTTCCCCATCTATTTGCCATGAAGTAATGGGACCAGATGCCATGATCTTCGCTTTCTGAATGTTGAGCTTTAAGCCAACTTTTTCACTCTCCTCTTTCATTTTCATCAAGAAGCTTTTTAGTTCCTCTTCACTTTCTGCCATAAGGGTGGTGTCATCTGCATATCTGAGGTTATTGGTATTTCTCCCAGCAATCTTGATTCTTCCAGTCCAGCATTTCTCATGATGTACTCTGCATGTAAGTTATATAAGCAGGGTGACAATATACAGCCTTGACACACTCCTTTTCCTATTTGGTACCAGTCTGTTGTTCCATATCCAGTTCTAACTGTTGCTTCCTGATCTGCATATAGGTTTCTCAAGAGGCCAGTCAGGTGGTCTGGTATTCCCATCTCTTTCAGAATTTTCCACAGTTTATTGTGATCCACACAGTCA
Source organism: Nanger dama (assembly GCA_917880005.1). Lineage (NCBI taxonomy): Eukaryota > Metazoa > Chordata > Mammalia > Artiodactyla > Bovidae > Nanger > Nanger dama. Next base: position 18,217,403 of record CAKJTW010000001.1, read on the forward strand.
AAGGTTTTGGCATAGTCAATAAAGCTGAAATAGATGTTTTTCTGAAACTCTCTTGCCTTTTCAATGATCCAGGTACAGAGAAACAGACATAAGGATGACAATAGAATTGCTCATCTTATTTTTATGAACAATCCTATCAACTAGCTGGATCTGATTAACCATCAAAAAACTCTCAAACCAACAAGAGCAGAACATGCATTATTTTCAACTATACGCAAAACAGTGACTATAATAAAACATATTCTAAGCCATAAAATAATTCAATAGATCTCTAAGTATTGAAATCATAAACACAGCAGAATTAAACTAGAAATCCAAATTTTAGAAAAGGTATTCAGAAAATTCCCCAATATTTATCAATTAAACACACTTCTAAATAACCCACCGGTCCATGAGGAAATCGGAGGTAAGCAGACTTGATTTTATTTCTAACAAAGGTTGGCAGATGCTCCAAAATCAGTGTTCAGAAAGAAAAATGATTGCATTCATGCTTTTATTATTAGAAAAGAAAAAAGATTGTAAAAATCAATGAATAACATTTCTATCTTTAAAATTTTGAGAAAGGAAAACAAATTAAAACCAAAGTAAGGAGAAGAAAGAAAGTAAGAGCAATAACTGATTACATTTAAAAGACGGTAAAAATAGAGAAACTCAATGAAATCAAATACTGGATTGTAAAGATCAATAAAATTCATATATTTCTAATCAGGGGGATAAAGGAAAAGAGAAGACAAAAATCGGCAATATCAGTTAGCGAGGGGACAACACTATATATCCACAGGCATGAAACATTTAACAAGAAATTATTATGAAAAACTTAATGCCAATAATTTTGACAATTAGATGTAATGGGAAAATCTCTTCAAAGACATAAACTACCCAAGCTTAAACAAGAAGATACAGATAACCTGAATAATTCTATATCTCTAAAAGGAATTAAAGTTCTACTTAGAAACATCCCCACAAAGAAAACTTCAGATGACTTCACTCATGAATTACACAAAATACTTAAGAAAAAAGTGATACCAATTCTACAAAAACTCTTCCAGAAAATTAAGAGGAGGTAACACTTCCTAACTCATTCTGCAAGGCCACTTTAGTAATTAGACAAAGTAATTACAGGAAAACTATAGAACAGTATCTATTATAAATGCAAAAATATTTAATAATAAAGAGTAATATATCCAAATGCCTATATGGGTCTTATCTGAGGAATGGTTTAACTGAAAATCAATGCAGTTTGCCATATAAACAAATTTTAAAAAGAAAACCATATGATCATCTTAATAGAAGAAGAAAAAGCATTTGACAAAATCTGTTACACATTCTTGGATTTAAAAACTCTTCAGCATACTAGGAATGCAAAGGAAGATTCTCAACATGAAAAATGGCCATCACTTAATAGTTAATGTCATTGACTGAATATTTGTCCCTAATAGGAGGAACAAGGCAAGTTCTATTCAACATTGTACTGGAAGATCTCCCCAATGCAATCAGTCAAGACAAAGGAGAGGGAAAAAAGATACTCATTTTGGAAAGAAAATAGTAAAAACTATTTAAAGACAACATGATTGTATGTATACAAAATCCAATGGAATCTATAAAAAGCTACTAAATTTAATGAGGGCTTCCCTGGTGGCTCAGAGATAAAGAACCTGCTTGCCAATGAGGGAGACATGGGTTAGATGCCTAGACTGGGAAAAACCCTGGAGGAGGGAATGCAGCCCACTCCAGTATTTTTGCCTAGGAAATCCCATGGACTGAGGAACTTTTCTGGCTACCATCCATGGGGTTGCAAGAGAGTCGGACATGACTTAGCAACTAAAATGTATAATATATGCACACTGAAAACTACAAAACATTGTTAAAAAGAAAATTTTAAAGTACTGAAATGGAAAAATATGCTGTGTTCATGAGTGGATAATGTGAAAATGTCAGTTGTCCCTAAATTTATCTATAGAGTCAACTAAATCCTAATTAAAAATCCTAGCAAGCACTATTTTAGATAGACAATAAATTGATTCTAAAATTCATATAGAAATGCAAAGAGCCTAATATAACCAAAACAACTGAGCAAAGAACAAATTTGGAAAACTAATACTATCTAATTTGAAAACATTATGAATCTATAGTAATCAAGAAATGTGATATTAATATAAAGACAAGTATATCAATGAAAACAGGGTAAACAAACCCACAAATATATGATTAACTCATTTTTGACAAAAAGTAAGAAGTAAATTCTGTGGAGGAATAATGTTCTTTCTAATAAATGGTTTTTAAAAATTAAATATCAATGTATTAAAAAGGACTTTGATATTTAGCACCAAATACAGGTAGTAACCCCAAATGGATGATAGATCTAAAAGCAGAAATGAAATATTTTAAAATTGTCTTAAGAAAACATACAAGAAAACTTTTTACTTTGGATGGCAAAAATTTCTTAGATACAACATCAAAAGCATGACCCATACAAGAATAAGTTTTATTAGCTTAGAATTTAGACTCTGTGGGAGAGGGAGAAGGTGGGATGATTTGGGAGAATGGCATTGAAATATGTGTAATATCATATATGAAACAAATCACCAGTCCAGGTTTGATGCATCATACTGGATGCTTGGGGCTGGTGCACTGGGACGACCCAGAGGGATGGTATGGGGAGGGAGGTGGGAGGGGGGTTCAGGATGGGGAACACGTGTATACCCATGGAGGATTCATGTTGATGTATGGCAAAACCAATACAATATTTTAAAGTAAAAAAAAAAGAGAGAGAGAGAGAAAAAAACTACTTGCTTAATATAATCAAAGTTAAATTTTATTTTAAATCTGCTCTAAGTTTCCTTCTATGAAACTATGCATTAGACAGCACAGAGGAGGCAAAGTGTATAAGTAAATATTTAATCTCCTTTCTACAATATCAATGTCTAAAGTCCACAAATGATGAAATAACTTTGCTATTGCATATCTGGTAATCAGTAAACTCATAAGAGCCTAGGTTCAATGTAATTCTTTTACCGTTAACTAAAAATCTCCTAATTAACTCATCTTTTATCGCATATACCATTCCCATGAACTTCATGGGAAATATAGAAGAACATCTGCACTAATCTCAAATACTTTCATTTTCACATGCTTTTTACATTCTACATTTGTTATGAAAATTAGTTCTATGGTCAAGGCCACTGAGTTGTACCTTCTACTCTGTTAGATCAGACTCAGATTGTGTTTTTTGTACACTCTGATTCTACCAAATATTCTTGCTCTTCATCCTTTTCTGATTTTGCCATATCTTCTCCTAGCATTTTGATTGAGACTACAGTGAATTTATCACTTAAATTCCAGACATAAACATATTTAGGCTCTCGAATGTTCTAATTCATAAGCATTCATTAATTTATATAGATCATCTTTCTCTCAAGTATAGGATATTGATATTTTTAAGACATTGTAATAGTGTTGATTTCTAAATGTTTGTTGCTGATAAAGTACAACGGATTTTTTGCATGTTGACCTGTATAAAAGTACCTTTGTTAGAGTCATTCTAAGAATGCACATATAATAATTCACATGCTCATGTTTCTGTGGGACTTTTCTCTGGCTCCCTGCTTTTATGGGCTTCCCTGGTGGCTCAGAGGTTAAAAAAATAATGAAGTCGCTGAGTCATGTCCGACTCTTTGCGACTCCATAGACTGTAGCCCACCAGGCTCCTCCACCGATGGGATTCTCCAGGCAATAAGACTGGAGTGGGTTGCCATTTCCTTCTCCATTTCCAGAGGTTAAAGCGTCTGCCTCCAATGTGGGAGACTTGGGTTTGATCCCTGGGTCAGGAAGATCCCCTGCAGAAGGAAATGGTAACCCACTCCAGTATTCTTGCCTGGAGAATCCCATAGACGGAAAAGCCTGGTGGGCTGCAGTCCACAGGGTCGCAAAGAGTCGGACAGGACTGAGCGACTTCACTTTCAGGTGACACAGTGGTGAAAGCACCTGCCTGCCAGTGCAGGAAATGCAGGAGAGGCAAGAGACACAGGTTCAGTCCCTGGGTGGGAAGATCCCCTGGAGAAGGAGATGGCACCCCACTCCAGTATCCTTGCCTGGAAAACCCCATGGACAGAGAGCCTGGTGGGCTACAGTCCATAGCGTTGCAACTGAATACAGACACCCACAACTCCCTGCAGCTCAAATGGTAATTTGCCTGCAGTGCAAGAGACCTGGGTTCAATCCCTGAGTCAGGAAGATCCCTTGGAGAAGGGAATAGCAATCCACTCCAGTATTCTTGCCTGGAGAATCCCATGGACAGAGGAGTCTGGTGGGCTACAGTCCATAGGGTCACAAACAGTCAGACACAACTGAGCTACTAAATTACTACTACAAAGTTATATCTTTGGATATTAACTTTTATTTTGTCCCTTTTGTGTATTATTTCTTTTAATTTTCTGACACTGCATTGGTTAGATCTTCAGCGCAATTATTTAACACAAAGGGTGATAGAAAGCACTCTACTCCCATTTTTTTTAATAGTTGATTAGAATATTATATTAGTTTCAGTATGTGACCTAGTGATTCAATTTTATAGGTTGTATACCATTTAAAGACATTACAAAATAATATCTATATTTCCCTGTACATACAGTACATTCTGGCTACTTATTTTGTACCTGGTAGTTTTAATCTCATAATCCCATACCCTTAATAGATAGATATTCTCTATCTACTTTCTTCCCAGTCCTAATAATTAATTTGTGCTCTGTATCTGTGAGTTTGTTTCTGTTTTGTTATTTGCAAACAATTATTTTTTAGATTCCACATTAATTGATAACATTACTATTTGTCTTTCTCTGTCTGACTTATTTCACTAGGCATAATATCCTCTAAGTTCATCCACATTGTTGTAGATAGCAGAATATCATTCCATTCTTTTTATGGCTGAGTAGTAGTCCACTGTATATATTATATACCTGTATATATAATAAATACATTATTTTTAAAATAAAGTTAAAACACAAAAACAATAGGGAAACTAATAGTGAAATTGAGCAGTAAGTTTTCTTACATATGTCTCCATTTTTCTCCTCATCCTAACTTTAATAAAATTTAACTACTGGGGTAAATGTGGAGTAGAGGAAACCCCTCAGACATAGACTCAAAAGCAATCAAGTGATCAATGAAGATAATAAAAATTCACTTCCAGTTAAATATTAATCACCATTACACACCATAAATGTTTGAAAGAAAAGTATTTTACTCTATTTCAAGTAAACAGAAGGCATTTATAACTGAAATTTCAATTGATATGAGCTCAGGAGAAACATTAAACTTAATAAATACAATTAATTCATAGTAAAAATTGAGAACAATGACTAAAAAGAAATTAAACTAATGTCTTACATTTGAATGGAAATTGCATGTTATCCACTGACTGTTGCTTAATGAGTAATTAACACTTATATCAAAAGCTGGATTTACAGATTTTTTCCTTTAATTACTAACTGAACTATAAATAGGGATTTTCTTTTTTTTTTTTTCCATTGACTCAAATGCACATTCTGTAGGATGACTTTGGAAATTGTGTGTAACGTATGAGCTTGTAATGTAACAATGTAACATATGAGCTTGCTAAAAAGAGTCTTATTCTGATATACAGAAACACAATGCACTAATTTCCTAGAAAATCATGTACAGTTCATCCCTTGAACAAACTGGGGGGTTAAGGGTGCCCATCCTCCACACAGTTGAAAAATCAAAGTATAGCTTCACTGTCAGCCCTCCCAGTCTGTGGCTCCTTCTCAGTCATCCCAGTCTGTGGTTCCAGTCTGTAGACCATGTGGATCTCATGGTCCACATCCATGAGTTCAAGCAACTTTGCATTAAGTAGTACTGGAGTAGTTGTTTGTTGAAAGCAGTCTGCACAGAAGTGGACCTGTGCAGTTCAAACCCACGTTATTCAAAATTCAACTGTACCTTCTTAAATGTTTAAGAAAAATATTAATTTGTTCTTTCCACACTCAGCTAGCTTTATTCAACTTTCAAACTTTAACATTAAATTCTGCACCCCTGAAAAGATTTCCAAATATCCATCCAATGAAAGAAAAGTTTACATTTTAAGGCAAAACAAGAAAAATTTAAACAGAAAACTTTTTCTCTGCCCACTGGCCGTCTCTCTCCCCTCTAGTGTGCATTAAATATCTGCATTATGAGTTAACCAGAGATCTTCAATGGCAGAAATACCTGCTGCTGCTAAGTTGCTCAGTCATGTCCGACTCTGTGCAACCCCCATAGATGGCAGCCCACCAGGCTCCTCTGTCCCTGGGATTCTCCAGGCAAGAACACTGGAGTGGGTTGCCATTTCCTTCTCCAATGCATGAAAGTAAAAAGTGAAAGTGAAGTCGCTCAGTCGTGTCCGACTCTTCGCCACCCCATGGACTGCAGTCTACCAGGCTCCTCCATCCATGGGATTCTCCAGGCAAGAGTACTGGAGTGGGGGTGCCATTGCCTTCTCTGCAGAAATACCTTACTCAACCATAAAGATCACTTTTTTTCTTCTGGCTACAGCCATGTAGCTCCTTAGAAGAGAACATCCCTTTCTCAATCCTCTAAGAGGTCATGATGACTCACTGCGAGTCCTTTGCATATAAATGTCTTTGGTGAGCTTTATACAAAATGCCAATATATCATTTCCCTTAAAGACAGTGTTTGGTGCACAACACATTAGTCAGATGACCTGGGGAGATGCTGGGCTACACCTAATGGAAGTTCTTAGCTTTAATACTGAGATTTTATCAACGTTACTAGGTATATTTCTTATATCCTGTTTTATGATTATTGTTTTCACATTAAATCTCACATTATCTGTGACTGAGCCTCAGATAAAATTAATGATGATTTGAAAAACTGACCAAATTTATAATTCTGTAAGATAAGTGATTGTAACAGTGCAACTCTAGATATGGGAAGAAAGAAGAGGCAACAATTTCCTGGATCATAACAGACTGGAAATACAGGCAGTCTAAAGGTTTTTGACTGCTGTTAACAGGGCCTAGCCCAATAATAGAACACTGAGTGGCCTATCAGTGAAATCTTCACCTGACCTGGTAGGACAGACTGGCCATGAAAGGCCTCCCAAACCCTCATCAAAATTAAGACCGAAAGGTGAGAGCCTGTAAAATGAACAATGTTGCCCACATCCAGTTATACAAGAATCAAGTCACTAGCCACTGTGGTCACTGACCTCCAGTAACCTTGAAGGGAATGCAGGGTGAAGGTCAGGATGAGGCACTCTGTGCTCTGAGGAAAACTGGCAGAGCAGGCCTTCGGACAGACATTTTCAGGAGAAACTTTTTGTGAGCCTGGATTCTTGCATCTTTCCATACTTGGAAAAGCACTGCAGACAGCAGCTCAAGTGTCTGTTCCTCATTACGAGACGCAACCTTCCACTGGAATGTGTGCTTGATCGCACTCACCCCCTTTATCAAAATACGGGCCCCCTTCACCTCTGCACAGCAGTCCTCAGCACTCTCTGAGAGACTGTCTGCCAGGCTGCAGCCCTTAGTCTGGCTCAAAGAAGGCTTTCCATTTCATTCTCAGATTGACTACTGATTAATTTTTATCATCAACACATCTAAACTTTTGGTGAAACTGGAGCGAAAGCCAGTTAAATGAGCAAGATAGATTTTAGTCAGTTAAATTCTTAACATTATTATTGTATTGTGTGTGTGTGTGTGTGTGTGTGTGTGTGTGTGTGTGTGAAATGAGAGGGAATTTGAGTTTACTTATGAGAATGGAATTTTTAATACTGTTTGGAAGTGCTATATAGTCTCCATGATGACACAAAACAGATTTGGATTCAAGTCCTCTGGCTGTTTACCTTACAAGCTAGAAAAAGTTACTTAACTTCTTAAAGTCCTACAAGAGAGAAGATAGTTAATCTGTTTCACTGATTTGAGAATATTAATAGAAAATACATAACATAGCTACTATCATGGTACCCAAAATATTATCTACATACTACTAATAAAAATAATTTTTTATTAATAGGCTGTAAAATGTTCTTGGTGGCTTCTGTCAAGGCAAAGAAGATGTGCTATTTCAATCTGTTAATATTTACCTTGATTAAAGAATAATACTTAGAAGTTTCAAGTTTCTTTTTCAGAGACAACAATTTCCAATATATGGCATTAGCTTTAAGTTTTAATTGTTTTTTTCCAATTTATCTCTGGTGAATAAGGATGTCTACAACATTTCTGTCTTTTAAACCATATTTATTAAGTGACTGTACAAATGACTTATAAAGTCATTTTTAAGACACTCAAGCAAATTTATGAATATAGCTGTTCTATCCATTGCATGCAGAGAAAGATCTAAAAAAACTCCATTACTCACCAGAAAAAATCTTGTTCTTAAATAGAATAGAATGTTCAAAAGTGATTTAGAGTTTCTGAAGAAAGGCTATGTTTTTCATTTTGGTCATAAACCCATTATTATTGTCTCTTTTATTGCATTTGTTCACCAGAAATGTGCTTTTCTTCTCCTTGACCTAGTTTCTGGAAATTAAATTGAGTTAGCTTTATATCACTGTACCAAAGCTTCTAGGATCAGAGCCTCTTGGGTAAGCTTGTTGATTAAATTAAATCCGAAATTGTCTTGTTACTGTGTGCTGACATTGATTCTGACTTGATAGCAATTATCTGTAATAATTTTTGTCAGTAAGCTATTCTTGGAAGAATCAGAAATTGAAATTGAATCAATTTTATATTGCTTACATTATGAGATCAACCTCAGCTTTGTTCAGCTTTTATTCCTATTTTAAAAATAAGTAAAATTTAGGTGTTATCCAATCCCTAAACAAATTACTGAGCACTTGTACTGAGATAGTACTAGGCTCTGTAACTGCAAAAATTAATAAAGCCACAATGCTTGCCCTCAAGTTACTCTTAGCTTCACAGAGTGGATTGAACAAGAGGAAAGTGATCATAGTATTTTTCCAATGCAAACCATATTGTAAACATATAAATAAAGTCTCTTTCTGAATCCCAGCAGAGAGAAAGATTAAAAGGATCAGAAAAAAATAAAAACTGAAAAAAGTGCTCTATGCTAAGAGCTACGATAAGAGTTTTAAATACAGTATTTTAGTTAAAACTATGGCAACATTGACAGAGATCATCATCCTTATTTAATAAAGAAGTTTTCTTATTTAATAAGTGAGGAAACTAAGACTTAGAATTAAGTAGCTTGTCCAAGATCATGAACCTAGTAAATGGACATTGAGAATTGTGAATTTCAGGTATGGTGTAGTAATGGGAGAAGAAAAAAAATAGGTTACAAGTTCTGCAGTCATGTGTGGGGACAGAAGAGGACTGAAAATAAACACCAACATATTCCCCCAAAGCACACTAGTCACCTCATCCTCTGTGTCAAGTACCAAGATTTCTGAACTGTAGCTTCTAGTTTCTCTCTTCCCTAGATCATGAGTGAATGTCATGCCCATTTTTTTTTTTTTTAATTTCTTTGCCTTGAATTACTTCTCCACTAATGGCTACTGAATGGTTATATTCCAAATAGTTACGTGTTTATCTCATATAAGGAATGTCTTCTGATATTTCAAAGCAACCACTTAAAGTGGTCAATGACAGTTTTAGAAAGCCAATTTCTGGGTCATGATTTTATTCTACAATAGTATTTAAATGCATAATTGAAATGCAGCAGAGAAGTACTGAATTCTCCAGTAAAAGGAAGTGAAATATCTTGCTGCAGTATGACAGGAATCAAGTTCATTTGTTTATTTTATAAGTATTGCATGCAGACATAATTTATGTTACAAATTCTTTCAAAAATTCACCATTTTAAAAGTCTCTTTGAATTTATATTCGTCAAATGAGTATATTTTTATCATTCCAACTTTCCCCCAATACTTCTTATATTATAAAAACAGGTTCAAATCTTTAGGTAGAGGTTCTTGTAGCCATAGGTTTTAAAACAAAGTCATGGAATACAAGCAGATGTCTCTACAATTCACTATAGTCCTGCATGTCCTTAGCAGTTTTACTGGTCATTTTGAACCTATGCAGGTATCAATAATGCAGTGCAGGAGACCTGGGTTCCATCTCTGGGTTGGGAAGATCCCCCAGAGAAGAGCATGGCAACCCACTCCAGTATTCTTGCCTGGAGAAATCCCATTGACGTAGGAGCCTGGTAGACTACAGTCCATGGGATTACAAAGAGTCAGACAAGACTGAGCAGCTAAGCACAGACAGCATATATTAATAAACATTTTATTTATAAGTAATATAAATTACACCTCATTTTGAGCCTTAATCAGAATCAATTTATAAACAAAAGAAAGCTATGGAAGCACAGGTATCAGTGTCTTCCAATACTTCTGATTTACACAGGGATGGAGCCACCATGATGCCCTGGAAATGGACATGTGTGGAGAAGCATTCTGCTGGGACATCAGCTAACAAGTGAACCTTTGCTCTGCCAATCTCTTTTGCTTTTCTTTCCACATCAAACCCCATACTGACAACCCAAAGTAAGTTTAGCAAATAAGCAAGACACCTCTCTAGAGTATTCAGAATTACACTGTACGTTCTGATGTGGCAACATAAATCAATTCATTCAATACACTGGTCTATATCAGACCCTGTGCTCATCACTAGAGCTGTAGACCGTGGTGGCATTTACAGTTTATTAGTAGACACACATAACTAAAAGAGAATGCTTCTCTAAAGAATACATCGTTATATGTCAGGTAAGAGAAGAAATGCATGGAAAATAAGAAACAAAATGAACAAAGTTACCAGGTCCATGAGAAAGTATCCGAACCATTCACTTATGGAATCTAAAAATCAAACTCATGGAAGTAGAATAGAATGGTGATCCATAGAAGCTGAGGGTGGGGATGGAAGCAGGGGAGAGAGGACGGCAAGATGCTGGTCAAAAGGTATAAATATCTACTTATAATATTAATAAATTCTGCGGATCTAACACACAGCATAGTGACTGTGATTAACAGCACTGTACTATATAGTTGAAAGTTGTTAAATGAATACAACTTAAATGTTATCAACACACACATACAAATGTTAATTATGTGACAGGATCAAATTGCTAAGCAACCTTATTGTGGCAATTACTTTGCAATATGAATGTGTATCAAGTCCTCACTGTTGTACACGTAAAAGCACATGTCATATGTCAATAATATCTCAATACAGTTGGAACATTATTTTCTGAAAAAGTTGCCTTAATATTTTGTGATAGACTATAATTTTTCAAAATGTTACCAACAGATATGTTTAGTATATTCTGCTTCAGCCTGTCAGGAAAAAATGGCAGCTTGGACAAGGATGAATTTGAATCTGATTTCACTTTTTAGGCTACCTTTAATTATTTAGAAAACATGAATCTCTCCAGAGAGAAACTGGTGGTCTCTAGATAGTACTCAAAGTATTATTGCTCCTCATTACATTTGATGTTAAATTCTTTGGTCATTTTAGTTAATTTATATCTTATATCATCTTACTGGTTGCTTTCCTTTTCAGTTCAGTAGCTCAGTCGTGTCCAACTCTTTGAGACCCCATAAATTGCAGCATGCCAGGCCTCTTTGTCCATCACCGACTCCCAGAGTTCACTCAAACTCATGTCCATCTAGACAGTGATGCCATCCAGCCATCTCATCCTCTGTCGTCCACTTCCTCCTCCTGCCCCCAATCCCTCCCAGCATCAGAATCTTTCCAATGAGTCAACACTTCACATGAAGTGGCCAAAGTATTGAACTTTCAGCTTTAGCATCATTCCTCCCAAAGAACACCCAAGACTGATCTCCTTTAGAATGGACTGGTTGGATCTCCTTTCACTCCAAGGGACTCTTAAGGGTCTTTTCCAACACCACAGTTCAAAAGCATCAATTATTCGGCACTCAGCTTTCTTCACAGTCCAACTTTCACATCTATACATGACTACTGGAAAAACCATAGCCTTGACTAGATGGACCTTTGTTGGCAAAGGAATGTCTCTGCTTTGAATATGCTGTCTAGGTTGGTCATAACTTTTATTCCAAGGAGTAAGCGTCTTTTAATTTTGTGGCTGCGATCACCATCTGCAGTGATTTTGGAGCCCCCAAAATAAAGTCTGACACTGTTTCTACTGTTTTGCATTCTATTTGCCATGAAGTGATGGAAATGGATGCCATGATCTTAGTTTTCTGAATGTTAAGCTTTTTTTTAATTAAAGTGCTACACAAAAGTACTATTGTATACCAATATCAATCACATACATCTTAATACAAAGTTATTGGTCGGGCTTCCTGTCTCTAATTCCAAAGTTATCTTTTTTAATTTAAATTTATTTTAATTGGAGGCTAGTTACTTTACAAATTTGTATTGGTTTTGCCATTAAGCCAACTTTTTCACACTCCTCTTTCACTTTCATCAAGAGACTTCTTAGTTCCTTTTCACTTTCTGCCATAAGGGTGGTGTCATCTGCATATCTGAGGTTATTGAGATTTCTCCCGGCAATCTTGATTCCAGCTTATGCTTCTTCCAGCCCAGCGTTTCTCATGATGTACTCTGCATACAAGTTAAATAAGCAGGGTGACAATATACAACCTTGACGTACTCCTTTTCCTATTTGGAACCAGTCTGTTGTTCCATGTCCAGTTCTAACTGTTGCTTCCTGATCTGCATATAGGTTTCTCAAGAGGCAGGTCAGGTGGTCTGGTATTCCCATCTCTTGAAGAATTTTCCACAGTTTATTGTGATCCACACAGTCAAAGGCTTTGGCATAGTCAATAAAGCAGAAATAGATGTTTTTCTGAAACTCTCTTGCTTTGTCCATGATCCAGCGGATGTTGGCAATTTGATCTCTGGTTCCTCTGCCTTTTCTAAAACTAGCTTGAACATCTGGAAGTTCACAGTTCACGTATTGCTGAAGCCTGTCTTGGAGAATTTTGAGCACTACTTTACTAGCGTGTGAGATGAGTTTGAATGCTTACTATTTGTCATTCTTGCTTTTATTCTCATATTTCAAGCATAGAATGCTTTGTTTCAATAGCCAAAACATCAAGCACTATTTCAATTCTAATATAGATGATTTCTCACATCTATTTCCAAAGGATATAGTTATTGACAGACCAACTTCTAGTAGATGAATACCTGGCATTTTTCTTAGTTTCACTTAATCTCATCTAGAACATGTCCCTTTTTGCATGTTCTTTTGATCCACCCATTACCAGCCCAGCCAACAGGAAAGCCCAAGAATACTGGAGTGGGTAGCTTATCCCTTCTCTGGAGGATCTTCCCAACCCAGGAATCGAACTGGGGTCTCTTGCATTGCAGGCAGATTCTTTACCAGCTGAGCTACAAGGGAAACCCCTAATAGTCATACGAGTGCTATTTTTTGGACATTGATACATTTGCTGCTGCTGCTGCTAAGTCACCTCAGTCATATCTGACTCTGTGAGACCCCATAGATGGCAGCCCACCAGGCTCCTCCGTCCCTGGGATTCTCCAGGCAAGAACACTGGAGTGGGTTGCCATTCCCTTCTCCAATGCATGAAAGTGAAAAGTCAAAGTGAAGTCGCTCAGTCATGTCCAATTGTTAGCGACCCCATGGACTGCAGCCCACCAGGCTCCTCCGTCCATGGGATTTTCCAGGCAAGAGTACTGGAGTGGGGTGCCATTGATATATTTAGTCCCCTTCTATTTATAATTTGATTGCTTATGACCAAAGTTGGATAAATTTTAGCTTCTCAGCATGAGATGTGATATGAGATATAAATATGGAAGAATTACGAAGTATTCAAAAATTTGAGTCAGCATTTTTGTGAGTCTTTTATAGCATAAAACAAGTTAAACCATTACACATTGAGGTTTTGGATACTTTAGATACTATGTTGTATTATTTACCATTCCAGTGAGAAAGAGTCAATTCCTAGGTAGGTTGATAAGAAGTGGAGGGTTCCTCAGGAGGAGAAAGGGGTCTGGGGCTCTCAAGGCAAAAAGGACAAATGTTCCTTTCTACGATATAACAATGTATCTTGCTCAAGGACACATTTCTCCTTAACAAGAACCTTTTGGCTAATCCTGTCATCTTAAAATGTATATTATGGAAGTGGGTCTGGTAAGATCAAGTGAAAAATCAGAAAAAGACAAATACTCTAAGATCTCATATCTAAAAAACAAAACAATCTGAAAAGGAAATTTTTTAAAATTTCACTTACAATAACATATTGTAAAGTTTTAAAATGTTGCTACTACTCAAAGTAATCTATAAAATAATAAAATCTCTATCAGAATCCTAATGACATTTTTTGGAAACGTAGTTAGAAGAAAACTGGCACTTTTAAACACAACTCCCAAAAGATTAAAACATCAGATATGAAATGTTCTTGGGAATTTGTGCTTTGTCAGTGATTGTAAAAGGGGTGGGGGGAAAGGGTGGGGAAATTGGAATCTTTAAGTACTTTTTAAACTAGAGGTACCCTAAAATTCTAAACCACAGTAATCTATGGTAGGTAGAGACCCCAGTTAACAACCACTGTGTGTAATGAGCAATGTTACTGAGGAATGCATGTTACATCTGTCAACAGCTGAAAAGCAAACAAACTTTGAGTCTCTATAGGTTGTTACATCTTTGGGAGCATAATTTTATTTGAACAAGGTTAACCATAGATCCAATAAAGACCACAAATATGGTGATTTCTCTTAATTGAAAAGTTTCTAGTTCTCCCATTTACTATCTCAAGCAGCTTGCTGAAGCTAGAACTCACGATTTGAAATGTATCCCCTTTGGCTTAATTCAAAAGAGACATTGTCCTCTCTAAAAAACAAAAGTTGTTATGGAGTTAATTGCAATGAACTCACAGCCTCCTACCCTGGAGTATGAAGAAAGTCAACAAACTCTTTCCAAGGAGGTGGTTTTGCCAAGACTGGGTGTCAGATTTTCTTTGCGACCCCATGGACCATAGCCTGCCAGCCTCCACTGTCCATGGGATTTCCCAGGCAAGAATACTGCAGTGGGTGCCATTCCATTCTCCACAGAGAATGAATACAAAAGGTTGTAAGAAGCAAGTAAATGAGGGCTACTCCTTGAGAAGAGGATAAAGGAAGGGAGGGTCATGGATAAACCACTCACTTCTGCCCGTACAGTTTACAGCACAGCACTGCTGAAATTGGATCACTGCGAATGGAATGAGTCTGCTCTACTGCAGAGTAAGTGAAGAAGAAAATTACTTTTTTAATTCTACCTGGGAGCAATTTAAAAGATACATGAAGAATCAGTACCAATCCATTTGCCCCATTTCCTTTATTGCAAATAGTCCACCTAGTAATTATAGTGACTTTGAACTAGCTAAGTTTTCTGAAATTGTTTATTCCTTTTCAAGAATAAGAGTTATAGTAACATCTACTTTTCTATGTCAAATAATTAGATTATATGGCACACAGAGCGCACATTCCTAGTATGTATACATGTTCAGTTCAGTTCAGTTCAGTTGCTCAGTCATGTCCGACTATTTGCGACCCCATGAATCACAGCACACCAGGCCTCCCTGTCCATCACCAACTCCTGGAGTTCACTCAGACTCACGTCCATCTAGTCAATGATGCCATCCAGCCATCTCATCCTCGGTCATCCCCTTCTCCTCCTGCCCCCAACCCCTCCCAGCATCAGAGTCTTTTCCAATGAGTCAATTCTTCGCATCAGGTGGCCAAAGTACTGGAGTTTCAGCTTTAGCATCATTCCTTCCAAAGAAATCCCAGGACTGATCTCCTTCAGAATGGACTGGTTGGATCTCCTTATAGCCCAAGGGACTCTCAAGAGTCTTCTCCAACACCACAGTTCAAAAGCATCAACTCTTCAGTGTTCAGCCTTCTTCACAGTCCAACTCTCACATCCATACATGACTACTGGAAAAATCATAGCCTTGACTAGATGGACCTTAGTTGGCAAAGTAATGTCTCTGCTTTTGAATATGCTATCTAGGTTGAATATGCTATCTAACTTTTCTTCCAAGGAGTAAGCATCTTTTAATTTCATGGCTGCAGTCACCATCTGCAGTAATTTTGGAGCCCAAAAAATAAAGTCTGACACTGTTTCCACTGTTTCCCCATCTATTTCCCATGAAGTGATAGGACCGGATGCCATGATCTTCGTCTTCACATGAAGTAATGAATTGTTGATTGACTATCTGCTATTAGCTATCAGAGTTAAGGGGAAGAAAATATTAATACAGTGTGGTAGAACAAGCTTAGATAAGAAACAGAAGATTGGAAGATCAGTTTAAAAGAGGAACTTTAATGTTTGGCCATAGAATTTGAGGTTAAAAGTAAAGAAATGAGAACAAGATAGGAGTGAGGAAGAGTGAATGAGCTGTAGCTTCCAAGAGACCATATCCTTGAGGTGACTACAAAGGATTTCTACCATCACATCACCAGACTTCATGTAAACACAAAGAAGAAAAAGCTTCAGACAAACTTGTCTATGCTCATAAAAGCACTCCAGTTTTCCACTGTTGTCCTAGGTAATACCAGTGTTTTTTTAATTTCTGCAGTCAGAAGATATTTCTTGTATTTAATATACAAATTGTTCTTGGCATAATAAAGGAAAATATTTTTATAAGAAGAGGCAGTCTCAAGTGATATTCCATCAAAATCTTAAGATTACAAGTAACATTTTCTTATCAAGAGGAATTTTCCTGCCAAAAAGCTAAATTCATCTGAGTAGATAAAACCTTTTATATAGTGCTTAAGAATAAGTAACATATAAATGTAATCTTACCATTAAAAATTTCAGACATGATTTTTTTAAAAATCTCTGAGGGAAAATTGAACTTTAAAGCCTGTGGGAAAGGGTAGCAGCATGTGGGAAAGAATTATTCTAAGATTTCAAACTAATATTCAAGTGTAGGAAATGAGAGAACAATATAAAAGAGAATTTTTTTAAATAGAATATTTGAAACAGGCTTTTCTGAAAAATCAGAACTCTCCAAATCATCACAAGAGGGTTCCTACTGTGTATAGACATAACTTAGCTCTCTCCAAAAACCCACAAAGGTGACATATTTAGATTTACTGATGTGGAAACTCCATTCAAATAGGGTTTACTTTGAAAAAAAATTTTTTTTTTAAGTTTAGTTGATTTACAATGTTGTATTCCTTTCTGGTATAAAATAATTCAAACAGATATATATGTTTGTGTATATATAAATTAAAATATATATATAATCTTCTTCATATTCTTTTCCATTATGTTTTATTATTAACTAGGATTTTATTTTTTCCAAGTATATAGAGAGTAGCATAATAAAAAATAAAAGCTATAACATGAGAGACAAGAAGAAGCTATCAAAAAGTACTGTGTTGTAAGTAAAGGTTTATAGGTTTACACAGCATAATCACTTATATAGGCAATTCTAAGAAAATGTATTTGGTTGACCTAAAGGATGCTTTACAACTCTGAATTTATATATGATAAAGTATTTTAGCTGGAACAGTACTGAGTCTTTGATGCAATGACATGTAGAAGTAGACAACACCTCATAAGAGTTTCTCTAGATGAAGCCTCCCAAACTGTCATAGGATATTTAGATATATGTGTCTAGCCCTCTCAGATCATGAAGACCTTATTATAAAATTCAGACTTAAATTGAAGAAAGTAGGGAAAACCACTAGACCATTGAGGTATAACCTAAACCAAATCCCTTACAATTATACAGAGGAAGTGACAACAGATTCAAGGGACTAGAACTGATAGAGTGCCTGAAGAACTATGGATGAAGGTTCATGACATTGCACAGGAGGCAGTGATCAAGACCATCCCCAAGAAAAAGAAATACAAAAAGGCAAAATGTCAGTTGTTTCATTTGCTATTGTTTTCTCCCATTCAGAAGGCTGTCTTTTCACCTTGCTTATAGTTTCCTTTGTTGTGCAGAAGCTTTTAATTTTAATTAGATCCCATTTGTTTATCTTTGCTTTTATTTCCAGTATACTGGGAGGTGGATCATAGAGGATCCTGCTGTGATTTATGTCGGAGAGTGTTTTGCCTATGTTCTCCTCTAGGATTTTTATAGTTTCTGGTCTTACATTTAGATCTTTAATCCATTTTGAGTTTATTTTTGTGTATGGTGTTAGAAAGGGGTCTAGTTTCATTCTTTTACAAGTGGTTGACCAGTTTTCCCAGCACCACCTGTTTAAAAAAAAAAAAAAAGGCAAAATGGCTGTCTGAGGAGGACTTACAAATCGCTGAGAAAAGAAGAGAAACTAAAGGCAAAGAAGAAAAGGAAATATATACATATCTTAATGCAGAGTTCCAAAGAATAGCTAAGAGAGATAAGAAAGCCTTCCTCGGTGATCAATGCAAAGAAATAGAGGAAAACAATAGATGGGAAAGCTAGAGATCTCTTCAAGAAAATTAGAGATACCAAGGGAAATTTTCATGCACAGATGGGCACAATAAAGTACAGAAACTATATGGACCTAACAGAAGCAGAAGATACTAACAAGAGGTGGCAAGAATACAAAGAAGAACAATACAAAAGGTCTTAATGACCCAGATAACCACGATGGTGTGATCACTCACCTAGAGCCAGACATCCTGAAATGAGAAGTCAAGTGGGCCTTAGGAAGCATCACTATGAAAAAGCTAGTGGAGGTGATGGAATTGTAGCTGAGCTATTTCAAATCCTAAGATGAAATGGCTAAAAATTATGCTGTGAAAGTGTTGCACTCAATATGCCAGCAAATTTGGAAAACACAGCAGTGGCCACAGGACTGAAAAAGGTCATTTTCACTCCAATCCCAAAGAAAGGCAATGCCAGAGAATGCTCAAACTACCGCACAATTGCACTCATCTCACATGCTACTAAAGTAATGCTCAAAATTCTCCAAGATGGGCTTCAACAATATATGAATCATGAACTTCCAAATGTTCAATCTGGATTTATAAAAGACAGAGGAACAAATTGCCAACATCTGTTGGATCATAGCAAATGTAAGGGAGTTCCAGAAAAACATCTACTTCTGCTTTATTGACTATGCCAAAGCCTTTGACTGTGTAGATCACAACAAACTGTGGAAAATTTTTAAAGCTATGGGAATACCAGATCACCTTACCTGCCTCCTGAGAAATCTGTATGTAGGTCAAGAAGCAACAGTTAGAGCCAGACATGGAAAAATGGATTGGTTCCAAATTGGGAAAGGATTATGTCAAGGCTATATATTGTCACCCTGCTTATTTAACTTATATGCAGAGGACATCATATGTAATGTTGGGCTGGAAGAAGCACAAGCTTGAATCGAGATTGCAGGGAGAAATATCAATAACCTCACATATGCAGTTGACACCATGCTTATGGCAGAAAGTGAAGAGGAACTAAAGAGCCTCTTGATGAAAGAGAAAGAGGGGAGTGAAAAAAGTTGGCTTAAAACTCAGCATTCAAAAACTAAGATCATGGCTTCTGGTCCCATCACTTCTTTGCAAATAGATGGGGAAACAGTGGAAACAGTGACAGACTTTATTTTGAGGGGCTCCACTGCAGATGGTGACTGCAGCTATGAAATTAAAAGATGCTTGCTCCTTGGAAGAAAAGCTGTGACAACCCTAGCCAGCATATTAAAAAGCAGAGACATTACTTTTCTGACAAACATCCATATAATCAAAACTATGGTTTTTCCAGTAGTCATGTATGGATGTGAGAGTTGGACCTTATAAAGAAAGCTGAGCACTGAAGAATTGATGCTCTTGAATTGTGCTGTTGGAGAAAACTCTTGTGAGTCCCTTGGACTTCAAGGAGACCCAACCAGTCAATCCCAAAGATAATCAACCCTGAATACTCATTGTAATGACTGATGTTGAAACTCCAATACTTTGACCACCTGATGGAAATAACTGACACATTGGAAAAGAACCTGATACTGAGAAAGATTGAAAGCAGGAGGAAAAGGGGACAACAGAGGATGAGATGGTTGGATGACATCACCAACTTGATGGACGTGAGTTTGAGCAAGTTCTGGGAGTTGGTGGACAGGGAAGCCTGCGTGCTGTAGTTCATGGGTTCACAGAGAGTCAGTCATGACTGAGTGACTGAACTGATCTGAGCCCTCAGTCATCATTCCATCAGAAATCAAAAGCTCAATGCAAAAGAACTTGAACCTTGTCAACAAATTGGTTTCAGATATGTACAGACATGACTTAGGAACTCTTTAAAGGGTATGTGATTAGGAGCTCAGTTGCAGAGAGACCCAGCTGGGGCATTGTATTGAAGACTCTCACCCCCTCTAAAAGCATTTAGTGGGGGGGTGGGGGGACCACTAGGGGACCTGTCTCTACTGTAACTTCCCCAGCAACAAAAGGCTAACAAAGAAAAGGGGATCCTGGTACAGCTTAAGAAGATGAACCCTAAATATAAACAGAAGTTGGAAGGAAACTCTAGGTAGCAGGACCAGACATGAATAAGTGTATCTGAGAGTAAAGGGGTCAAGGATAACAGCAAGACAGCAGCAAGGATGTCAGCATACCTAAGTGAATCAAAAGATTTGTGTAAAACTCTGGACAGATGCTCAGATTCTGCGTGTCACCACCTTCTGTACACTAGGGAACTTTTATTTATTTATTTATTTATTATCTATTACATTTTTAATATAAATTTATTTATTTTAATTGGAGGCTAATTACTTTACAATATTGTATTGGTTTTGCCTTACATCAACATGAATCTGCCACAGGTATACGCATGTTCCCCATCCTGAACCCCCTCCCACCTCCCTCCCTGTAACATCCCTCTGGGTCATCACAGTGCACCAGTCCCAAGCATCCAGTATCATGCATCGAACCTGAACTGGTGATTCATTTCATATATGATATTACACGTTTCAATGCCATTCTCCCAAATCATCCCACCCTCTCCCTCTCCCTCTCCCACAGAGTCCAAAAGAGTGTTCTATACATCTCTGTCTTTTTGCTGTCTTGCATACAGGGTTATCATTACCATCTTTCTAAATTTCATATATATGTGTTAGTATACTATATTGGTGTTTTTCTTTCTGGCTTACTTCACTCTGTATAATCGGCTCCAGTTTCATCCACCTCATTAGAACTGATTCAAATGTATTCTTTTTAATGGCTGAGTAATACTCCATTGTGTATATGTGCCACAGCTTTCTTGTCCATTCATCTGCTGATGGACATCTAGGTTGCTTCCATTTCCTGGCTATTATAAACTGTGCTGCGATGAACACTGGGGTACTTTTAGAATAAAGATTCTTCCAGTTGGCAAGGGAAAGTTTTTTTCTTTCATTGGCTCCATTGGCCAGTTAATAAAGTGTCCTCAGTGAGGATCTACAAATTGGTCCATCCTAGGAGACATTTGTGATAGGAATATAAGCACTCCTAGAGATTCTAGAAATATATTTGGGAAAACAAAAGTTCTGGAGAACATAGAATAATGTAGTCAAACCCATTTGGTATTACTACATTAAGTACAAACTCAGTCAATTCATTCAGTTATACCAAGCAGACAAAATGCCATAAATTTTAAATGTGTGAAATTCAATTCAGCAAATATTTGTTGATATTTAAGTGAAAATCATTAGTGTATAATGAATTCAGGATAAGTAAGACTTTTACTGTCTAGATACTTATATTTTAGGATAAGAAATAGACAAGTAATAAATACACAAAAATATATTAACTATAATAGAAATGTTGATATACTGTCATATCCCCAGTTTGTATTATTCCATCCTTTGTGCTTTATAAGAGAAGATTCAACTCAAACAGGCATCTGAGAAAAAGAAAAGTAAAATTTCAACAAATGGAGAAAGAAAGAGGTTATTCCATGGAAACGGGAAACAAAATACTCAAAGACATGGTAGCACAAAGACTGTCCAGCAAAAGATGGGCAGTCCAGATAGAAGTGGTAAACTTTGACAGGTAAACTAGGATTGGATTAGATTCTGAAGAGTACCAGATTGCCTGAGATTTTCAGTTTGTCTTTCAATGATGGTAAATAAGTGGGGTTGCTTCACCGAGAGAATGGTTTTTGTGTGCTTTAAAAAATAACATGGGTATATTAACATTATGTTAAATGTGTGTGTGTATGTATGTATAGATATACACATACCTGTTAACTGAGCACCTAGTCACTTGAATCTTTACAGGAATCATCCTAATAGGTGTTCAATAAACAACTGGTGGCAATGTTAGTGGTATATTTCCTGTGTTTTCTTTTTCTTTTCTTGGTGTTGTTAATATTCAGTGCTGTTTGATTACTTTTATAATAAAATGTATTATCATGTGTTCTTTTCACTAAGATAATAAAACTATTTAAAAATTAAAACAACAGTGTGACTGTTGTGAAGAACATATTTATAGAAGACAAGCAAAATTCAGGGAGACCAGTTAGGAACCTAGCCATCTAGACAAGAGATAATAATCTCAACCAGGAAAATAAGACTGGTCATCAAAAGGTGAATTCCTGCAGGAGGGGGAAGCAACTGGACTTGATAACTAGATGTGAAAGAGGAAGAGGGAAGAATAAAGGGCTCAGGTAAAAGAACCCTCCAAGGAATAGAGTAAGAAAATCAACAGAAGACATATTCTAAAAGAAGTCAATGTTACTCAGATTGTAAAGTTTGAGAAACTGAGACCAAACTGAGAAGGAAATTAACTTCAAGAGGGTGTTTTTAACAATGGTGAGAAGAGAAGTTATACTGTGTTTGAATGGTGAATAGGTGTTACAGAGACTTGGACTGGAAGCTACTTTTTTATAGAATGTGTAGTTAAGCAAAGTAAGATTAGATAATAACTGGAGCTAAACTCAGGGTAAAGAAAGGTGTTGATTTAGAACGAGAAAGGTTAAGCATTTGTAAAAGGTAGGGCAATCCAAAGTGCAGACAGGAAACTGATGAAACCATTTTCCAGAAAAAGCAGGAGAAGATGGGTACAAGGGAAAAAAAACTCAGTTGGCTTTGAAAAATATTTTCTCTACAGAGGAAAAAACAGTACTGAAGAATGTTACGGGTACATTCTGAGGCACATGTTGTAGCTAGTGAGAGAGTTCTACCAGAGAATGTTTATTTTTCTTGAAGAGGGTTTCAACATCAGTCATTAAGAATGATGATGTGGGATGTGCTTGGGTTTGGAGGTGAGTGGTACATTTTTAATAACATAAGCAAAATGATATGAAAAATGAAGGTAACAATGATTAAGACAAATATTGTCCCAGTAATACTGAGATCTTAACTGAAATGAGACAGTTGTCATTTTTAATAAAGTTCTAGGAGACTGGAATAATCTAGAAGTAGCTGGGAAGATGAAGAATGCTGACTCCTCCTTTGGTCAGGAGATCTGGGCCCCAACTCATAGGGGCAGGCGGAAGTGCCACTCTTTACATAAAAGCACTATCTAAATGCCTACAGACATTTTTCTTAATAACTCTTCAAGCTTTTTCTTATTATTTTCTTGTGCTTGAGGAATGAACTATACTGAAAAAAACTGAAGTGCTTTGAGTACACAGTCAGTAATAAAAGTATCCGTACTCCATCGGCAATATTTTCAGATACATCACTTGAAAAGTACAAAATCAAATATCATTCACTACATGAATTTAAAAAGAAATAGCATACTGTTTGGTGATGTCCCAGCATCACTTTTAAGTACTGATTATAAATATATTGATACCAGGCATAACAAAATGACAATTTTTACTATCAAAAAAAAAAAAAAAAACTGAACTTTTGTATTGCCACTACAGACTCAGTATGCCAAGTTTGAAATAATTAGATGGAATCAGTTTCCTTAAGCCAAAGAGAAATGAGCGTGATTGTTGATTCTTTCCTTTAGTCATCAAACTGTAACTCTCACTTCAATGCAAGGCTTTCTAGCACCTCTGTGGGAAGGTCTGATAGAAATTAAGCAGAAGGACATAAAGTCAGTCACTTCCCAAAAGGATGTGTAAATCTGGGTGTGAATAAGAAGCTGAATTCAGGAGCTAAACTTGTTGAATAATAATCTAGGAATTGTTCTGTGGGGGATTAAAAACAAAAAGAAGCACAAGAATATTATGTTTATGGTATTCTGCTCTGGAATCTAAAATATTGGCCCCCAAAACTGTTTATCTCCTTCCTGAGTCAGCTTGCCTCTGGATTTGGCAGGAAGAGAAATGGAAGTAGAGCTGACCTAGGAGTCAGGACCTCAAAATCCTGATCTTTGCATTGTCACTATCTGAGTGGCTTTTAGTGAATTAAAAATTTCCTGACACAGGTTTTCATATGTTGCTTCCACACATCTGTATGACGTGAATGAGACAAGTAAAACATTATTGCATACAAAACACACTTTAACTTTTTCAAATAAGTAGCAACAAATCCTTTCAAGTGTGTTTTGCCACTTTGGTCCATAATCCTAATTGAGAAAAATGAAGAAAATTGCCCCAGATCACCCCTTTCACGTTACTTTATGCCTTAGCAATATGATCTTTACAGTTCATCTCACGTATATAGAGCATTTGTTGTAAGGCAATGGCACCCCACTCCAGTACTCTTGCTTGGAAAATCCCATGGACAGAGGAGCCTGGTGGGCTGCAGTCCATGGGGTCGCTGAGGTCGGACACGATTGAGCCGACTTCACTTTGACTTTTCACTTTCACGCATTGGAGAAGGAAATGGCAACCCACTCCAGTGTTCTTGCCTGGAGAATCCCAGGGACGGGGGAGCCTGGTGGGCTGCCGTCTATGGGGTCGCACAGAGTCGGACACGACTGAAGTGACTTAGCAGCAGCAGTAGCAGTATTCCATATGAAACAAGGTATGATTTCCCCAGCACAGAGGAGACAGTGTAAAACTTTCTCCACACACCTAAATATATACCCAACTAGCCATAATACAAGTAGAATGTGGGTAGATTTCTAATAACAACAGAATAAGCAAAGAGTGGGAGGATCAAAAGGGACACATATGTGGATAATGAGTGAGGAAAGGTTTTGAATACTCAGTAGAACATCCCCGAACAAAAGGCAGGAAAAGACATTGCAGGAAGAAGGACCCATACAATCAAAAAAACAAATGTAGAGAGGAAGGAGTAGTGTTGAGAGAGGGGAGTTGGTAATAACAAATACTTCTTTAACTCCTAACTATGTTTGGGGCATTGCTCTTTAGCCTCCCATCAAGAAAATGAGACACATGGGAAGATGGTGAAATCAAATCCTAGAAATCACTTAATATCTTATGTAGTTTAAATTTTTTATTGTATGAGAACAGTGAGTTGGTTTTGATGAGAATGGTGACATAACAATCGTGCTTTAGGACAGAGTTTGTTACCAAATGCAAATTCATGTGACCCACACAGTGAGGTCAAACACACCAAAAAATCAGAGCGTGGCACAGAGAAAGGTTAATTGCGTGGCCATGCAAGAAGCTGAGTATCTTATGCCAAAAATGCCAAACTCCCCAAAGGCTTTCAGCAAAGCATTTTTAAAGGCCAGCTGAGGGAGGAGGTCACAGAGTATTTGATCAGCTGGTACACAAATCTCTGGTTGCTTAGTGGTGAAGCAACAGGGTGGGGTCACAGGGGTCAGTGTTATCCATCCTTAGGCTTCAAGAGGCCTGGGATTTATGTGTTTATAGCTAATGGTCACCAAGTAGTTCTTTCATTCGGTGCTAGGGAGGGGGAGGTGACATTTCACGTCTGTGAAGCAACTCAGAAATTGTGTGCATCAGACCCTGTTATATAAGTACTTTAGAGAGGAGCTAAAGCAGAAGATACGAGGGAAGGGCCAACCCTGGGAAAGCCTCATTGGGTCCTGCTTGGTTACAAGCTCATCTTGCAGTAACGAAAAAGTAGTAGATAAAAAAACTGATAAAGGGTTATTTTATCAGATTGTGAAAGAAGACCAAATAAGGACTTTTGACCTTGGTTTTCCAAATGAAATATTTGGACCAGAAAATATCAAAGGTCCCTGTAGCAACACAATACAATACTTAGAATCTGGAAAGAGAAAACAGGGGAGAAGGGGCCTCCTCTGGTAAGGCAGATGCTATAGCATCTCTAAGGTGGTTTAGTGATCTCACTCCAGTCCTCTCTCCCCCACCTTATATCTATTATGCCTCTCATTCAAAAAGTTCCCGATATTGTTTATGACTTTTCTGTGTGAAGAGCCTTATCTGGCAGGTCCTTCAAACTTTCAAGACTCAGTCATCTGTTCTGCCTTTCCCCTATGTCCAGACTCACAGCTTTTGTTAGAAATAAAGAATAAAAGTACATGTACAATCCTTTCTCCTGCCGGATCACGTGGCATATCAGTGTTCTCCCCACTTCCCTAGTATGACAGTGTGCACTGGGATCTTAATGTATCTGATCTTCTAACTGCAAATATTTGTTTCGCAAAACTTCATGTATACAAATATGGAGAAGGGCAATTTGAAATATCTAGTAAAATGAGGGTAAAAACAAGTCTGAAAGTTGGATGGAAACAGCTAAGAGTCAATGATTAGTATAACTATCAGGTGCCTTAAATGCCTTTTGAAAAACCTATTTGAACATCAGTTTGCAAAAGATATGTCTGATTTGAGGAACCACAGTCCCAGACAACAGAGGGTGGTTCATCATTCCAGGTTGTGTTGATTCTGAATTACCAAGTAGCTAAGCTTATGTATCACATCACATGCCAGAGATATTCAGCCTACTGAGTATTCTATCTCCCAACCTACAATTATATGTTATAAACTTTTCCACTTAATTGCAATAATGTGATTTTTGATGCAGCTAATTCTGACATGAAAGTGAAAGTGAAGTCACTCAGTTGTGTCCGACTCTTTGCGACCCGTGGACTCTAGCCCACCAAGCTCCTCCATCCATGGGATTCTCCAGGCAAGAATACTGGAGTGGGTTGCCATTACCTTCTCCAGGGGATCTTCCTGACCCAGAGATCGAACTCAGGTCTCCCACATTGCAGGCAGACGCTTTAACCTCTCCACCACAAGGGATATCTTATAGAAATGGGCATAAAAGTATAAATAGAAAAATATAGTACATCATATTTTTTTTAATTTTATTTTTACTTTATTCTACTTTACAATACTGTATTGGTTTTGCCATACGTTGACATGAATCCACCACAGGTGTCTACGAGCTCCCAATCCTGAATCCCCCTCCCACCTCCCATCCCATATCATCTCTCTGGATCATCCCCGTGTACCAGCCCCAAGCATCCTGTATCCTGTATTGAACAGTACATCATATCTTTTACAGAGTTGGTAATCAGTAAAATTTATTTTTTGTTACTACTACTAGGTTCATAGTGGTAGTTTTATGTCATTTTTTTCTGGTATGAAGGTACCAAGTTAATTGGAATTAAATGTTAAGAAAAATAAGTTTACATCTTGATTTATTCTGGGAATTTAAGATATTTTTCTTTGGTGAGTAGTTAAAATGGACATAATCAATACATAGGCCATTTCCCTTCATTACCACTTGATCCAATACGCTGAGATGCTCCTCCCACTTTAAATAAGTAACCCCTAAAAGATCACCAGGGAAGAAAAGCTCAGATCTCGGCTAAGCTATTGCTTTCAAATTTAGAACAAAGGATCTCCAAGTTAGCCCGATTAACAGGCTTAATTTTTGTCCTCTTTGTTCTAGACAGTGCAAGTCTGTTCTGTTACCAGAGTGACACTATGCTTATAGAAAACAAATCAGATGCAATAATTGATATTTATGAGAAATAAGACATTGATAAGGGGTGCTCAGCTAGTACTTATGATAGCACCAGGTAGTTATGTGAAGAACCTCTGGACATGATGACTTAGTCAGTTCAGTTCAGTTACTCAGTTGTGTCCGACTCTTTGCGACCCCATGAATCGCAGTATGCCAGGCCTCCCTGTCCATCACCAATTCCTGGAGTTCACTCAGACTCACGTCCATCAAGTCAATGATGCCATCCAGCCATCTCATCCTCTGTCGTCCCCTTCTCCTCCCTCCCCTCAACCCCTTCCAGCATCAGAGTCTTTTTCAATGAGTCAACTTTTCGCATGAGGTGGCCAAAGTACTGGAGTTTCAGCTTTAGCATCAGTCCTTCCAAAGAACACCCAGGGCTGATCTCCTTTAGAATGGACTGGTTGGCTCTCCTTGCAGTCCAAGGGACTCTCAAGAGTCTCCTCCAACACCACAGTTCAAAAGCATCAAATCTTAGGCACTCAGCTTTCTTTACAGTCCAACTCTTACATCCATACATGACCACTGGAAAAACCATAGCCTTGACTAGACGGACATTTGTTGGCAAAGTAATGTCTCTGCTTTTCAATATGCTATCTAGGTTGGTCATAACTTTTCTTCCAAGGAGTAAGCATCTTTAATTTCATGGCTGCAGTCATCATCTGCAGTGATTTTGGAGTCCAAAAAAATAAAGTCTGACACTGTTTCCACTGTTTGATGATTGGATGTAGGCATTATTTAGTGGGTTTTTTCTGACTTATGTTTGAGGGGGTGCTGTGATGAATAAGCACTCTCTTCTCTGGTACACTTACTATGCAGCCTAACATAATTAATGACTTAAGCCAAAATTGTATCAACTAGCAAACTCAGAATTCCAAACTAACACTTCAAATAACCGTAAGTCAGTTGTAGTTCAATAACTGTACTTTTGTTTAATACCAAAATTGGTCTTTGAGCAACTGGTATAACTCAAGAGCTATTATCAATGCTAAACAAGATTAAAAAAAAAAAGTTGCAATTAGCAATTGATTTCTTTTAAAAAATATTTTATCCTATTGTGGTAGGAACACATAACATGAGATATACCCTCTTACACTGTTGCTGAGAGAAAAAAAAAAGAATACATACTGTATGATTCCACTTATGTACAGCTCTAGAAAATGCAAAATAACCTATAGCTGCAGACAGCAGATCAGTAATAGCTTGGAACGGGAAGAGTGACATTTCTAGGAAACTTTTGTGGGTAATTCTGAAAGAGATGGGAATAGCAGACCACCTGACCTGCCTCTTGAGAAACCTGTATGCAAGTCAGGAAGGAATAGCTAGAACTGGACATGGAACAACAGACTGGTTCCAAATAGGAAAAGGAGTACATCAAGGCTGTACATTGTCACGCCGCTTATTTAACTTATATGCTGCGATTCATGGGGTCACAAAGAGTCAGATACAACTGAGCAACTGAACGAACTGAACTGAACTTTGTGGATAATGGATCTGTCCATTGTCTAGACTGTGGTAATGATTTTGTTAAAAAAAGTGCTGGAGTGCTCATGGCAAAATTTCTCTCAAACCTGCCAAAACCTGCCCATTCTACACCTGTAGTATTACCCAAGTTTTTACTGGATTTGTTCAATAATAATTTTAATGTGTGCAAGATGTTTCATAATTTATACTTCCACACACTCAGTTACTAATTATTATACATGCCTACAAATAAAAGTAGCTATTTTAACCATAAAACTTATCCTTCAGAAAAGTATCAGATTATATATTTGAAGCTTTGTAACATCTAATATGCTTTGTGTATGTCGTGTTCTGTTGCTCAGTCATGCCTGACTCTTTGCGACCCTATAGATGTAGTCTGCCAGGCTTCTCTGTCTATGGGATTCTCCAGGCAGAAATATTGGAGTGGGTTGCCGTGCCCTCCTCTAGATCTTTCATCTCAGGGATTGAACCTGTGTCTCCTGCACCTGCTGCATTGCACATTCTTTACCACTGAGCCACCAGGAAAGTCAAAATAAAGTAATAAATAAAACTAATTCTTTTTCAAAATCCTAAGGCAGTAAAAGGCTTGACACAAGAAATAAGAAAGGAGGTATAGACATTCAATTACCTATTTTAAATAAAACTGTTCAATAACTCTTGCCTGAAATTACCTCTGTCACTAGTAGGTTTAGATACCTACTACAACACCTAAGGGAAAGACATTTAATTTTAATCAAAAAATTATTAGTGAAAGAATAATTTAAATAATTGTAATGTTATTGTAAGTCGACATCTTCAAGCTTACTAGACAGCAATATAGGAAATTAAAAATATATGCCTTATACTATGTCAGTAAACATTTAAAAACTCATTTAAATAGTGGCTTATATAAATGTATAATGTTATTTAAATTTATATGTGTTTTATATTATGCATAAACTTATAATAATATACTTATTCCATATATTTTTATAATAGTGTATAAAATTTCCAGTGACAGCATTATACATGGTTTAAAAGAGTATAGATATCAAATTATTTGAACAGAAATTGTAATTAAGTCTGAAAAAGTATGTTAGATAACTCAAAAGTGAGTTCTAGTGTGAAGGAAAGAAAATAGTTTTATAGTTAGAAGAAATAGATTGAATAAAATTTTTACATGAGAAAATAATTTCCATGTCAATTTAATTTTATACCTTATTATTTAAAATACATGAAATAAATCTAAGTATCATTACTAGATTTCTAACTAACTCATTTACATCACTACAAGTTTATATATGCAAGTAGATAAATAGGAAATCACTTTGTTTGGACATATATGGGTATTTGTGAATATTTGTCCAATGTGTCTTTTTTGTTAAATTAGTTTATTTATTTTAATTGGAGTATCTTTTCAACAAAAGAGTATCAATGGAGGCGTATCTGCTTTATTAAGATACTATATCCCAATTTCAGTAACAGTGCCTGACACTTACTGGGTCCTTCTTAAATGTTAGTTTACTGAAGTACAAAGTTCATAATATATTTAATATCAGAGCAGATTTACTGCCCACATTTTACACATTAAGACATAGGAGTTGTTCAATTTAAATCACTTACCAGCAATTTTGAGGCTAGAATGTGACAAACCTGTTAAAACTTAGAGTTTAACACTGGTTGACCTATTTCCACTCTACAGTGTGATCTTGCTAGTGGCATTTGAAAAATGCAATTGACAGCACATGTTTTCTAATTGCTTCCAATTTGGTAAAACATAATTGTAGCTACAATATTCTAACATGGGTTAAAATTTTGAATGATCTTATAAATTAGAACAGAAAATTAATTTAATAATAGAGTTATTATTCATTTCAGAACAGACCACAGTTCCACCTCTGGTCCACTAAACCTGCCTGGTGGTGCTTGTTTTCTTTCATTTAGTAAAAATTTTTATAAGAAAGGTTATTTCCATCTCCTTGTTAAATAGTTCCTTTCCAAAAGACTAGAGGAAGGGAAGATGGTTTTATGGATTGAATGTTTGTGTCACTTTCCAAAATTCACATTTTGGAACCTCCAGATACTGGACTGCAGCCTTCCAGGCTCCTCTGTCTGTGGAATTCTCCAGGCCAGAATATTGGAGTGGGTAGCCTTTCCTTTTCCAGATAATCTTCCCAACCCAGTGGTCAAACCCAGTCTCCTGAACTGCACGACAATTCTTTACCATCTGGGCCATTGTGAAAGCCCTCAAAGTTCCACTTCTGGTCCACTAAACCTGCCTGGTAGTGTTTGATTTCTTTCATTTAGTAAATCTATTAGAAGAAAGGCTATTTTCATCTCTTCGTTGAATAGTTGCTTTCCAAAAGACTAGGGGAAGGGAAGATGGGATTATGGAATGAATGTTTTTGTTGCTTTCCAAAATTCATAATTTGGAACCTCCAGATCTGGTAAAGAATCTGTCTGTAATGCAGAAGACCTGGGTTCAATTGCTGGATCTGGACAATGCCCTGGAGAAGGAAATGGCAACGCACTCCAGTATTCCTGCCTGGAGAATACCATGGACAGAGGAGCCTGACAAGCTACAGCCCATGCGGTCACAAGAGTTGGACACAACTTATCGACTAAACCACCACAGATGATAGCATTTGGAGGTGGAGCTTCTGGGAGGTGATTAGGTTTAAATGAAGTCATAAGGGTTGGGTCCCCATGATGGGATTGGGTTGTCTTAAAACTCAACATTCAGAAAACTAAGATCATGGCATCCGGCCCCATCACTTCATGGCAAATAGATGGGAAAACAGTGGAAACAGTGACAGACTTTATTTTGGGGGGCTCCAAAATAGCTGCAGATGGTGATTGCAGCCATGAAATTAAAAGACGCTTGCTCCTTGGAAGAAAAGCTATGACTGACATAGACAGCATATTAAAAAGCAGAGACATTACTTTGCTAACAAAGGTCTGTCTAGTCAAAGCTATGGTTTTTCCAGTAGTCATGTATGGATATGAGAGTTGAACTATAAAGAAAGCTGAGCATGGAAGAATTGATGCTTTTGAACTGTAGTGTTGGAGAAGACCCTTGAGAGTCCCTTGGACTGCAGAAAGATCCAACCAGTCCATCCTAAAGGAAATAAATCCTAAATATTCATTGGAAGGACTGATGCTGAAGCTAAAACTCCAGTACTTTGGCCACCTGATGCAAAGAACTGACTCATTTGAAAAGACCCTGATGCTGGGAAAGATTGAAGGTGGGAGGGGAAGGGGATGACAGAGGATGAGATGGTTGGATGGCATCACTGACTCAATGGACATAAGTTTAAGTAAACTCTGGGAGTTGGTGATGGACAGAGAAGCCTGGCGAGCTTCGGTTCATGGGGTCACAAAGAGTCAGACATGACTGAGCAACTGAACTGAACTAAACTGATAGGATTGGTATCCTTATACAAAGAGGGT
Source organism: Nanger dama (assembly GCA_917880005.1). Lineage (NCBI taxonomy): Eukaryota > Metazoa > Chordata > Mammalia > Artiodactyla > Bovidae > Nanger > Nanger dama. Next base: position 18,250,018 of record CAKJTW010000001.1, read on the forward strand.
ACTAGAATACATGCACACAACCCTCTCTGTCATGTGAGTATATACTAAACAAGGAGCCATCTGCAAGCCAGAAAGATGGCTTTCACCAGAATTTAAACCCTACTGGACCTTGATCTTAGACTTTACAGCCTCTAGAACTATGAAAAAATGCATTTTTGTTGTTTAGGCTGCTGGCTGAGCTAATACAGGTGGGAAAAAGGATCCTTAGAGAAATGCATATTATAAACATGGTTTTGTGTTTTTTGCATTTATACTTCTGCTCAAAGTCATATTTTTTTTTCTTAATGTGTTTTTGTCATTGTATCATTTTAAACCTACACTATTCTCCAATTTTGTATTTTAACAGATTGCTGAACATTTTAATCTGAGTATCCTCGTGGCACCCCTTTGGGTTTGAAATGAATAAAGGAATAACCCTAGTTTCCTTTCCTTCCAGATGGGCAAGGTTGATTGTTTTCTAAAACATTAAAGATAATTACATTGTGGGAAATGATCAGCTGCTCTATATTTCCACTGAAATTTTAAGAAGAGTAACAGAATTATATTGTGACATAATATACAGTCAACTCAAACAGCATGGGTTTGAACTGCATGGGTTCATTTGAAAATGAAAATGTGCTACAGTATTACACCACCTGAGGTTGACTGATTCCACAGATTATGAAACTAGAGGGCAAGATGAAGTATACTTGAACTTTTTTCTGTGCAGAGGGTCCATGCCTCTAACATCAGAGTTGCTCAAACTATATTTAGATAAACATTTAAAAAGTAATTTTAAAATTTTATGAAAGTAAAATTTTTAAAGCAAGAGATGAAAAAATTTGAGAGGGGAGTATTCTTTATTGTAAATCTCTATGATTACTATACATCAAGTCTCAAATAATTTAGGTGAAAACTATTGGAGAGCTAGGAGGAATAAACATACTTATTTCCTCATACCTAAGTAGTCATGTAGTAACATATCACTCATGCTTAAAGAAAAAATTTGCAAATTTAGTGAAATCACAAATTTTATGTATATTTGATTTTTAAAACTTTGAGCTAATTTTATTTAAAGAATCATTTATTCTGTTAGTAGTTTGGAAAAGTATTTTTAAATTCAACACAAGTTTTTTCCTCCACCTTTTAATAAACAGAATACCATACGATGATGTGTGTATTCTAGACCATATATGGACAGCAGAATGGAGATATGTGAGGCCATGCCATTTCTTACAATATATAGTCAATTTACTATTTGCTCACCAGCTTACTCCAAGAAGCTCTTTTTAAAGACTTTAGCCTTATGGCATGAGTATTATTTTCTCTCTCGCATCTGTGGGAACTCTCAGAATAAGAACAGTAGTAACAATCATATCATCAGCTGCTAATATTTATTGAGGATTCCCACAGCCTAGACACTAAAAACTATCTCATTCTATCCTCACAACAGCCCCATAGTAAATATGGCTAATAAGTGGAGAAGACATTTATATCCAGGGCTACCTTACTCAGAAGTAATATGCTTAACCACACTGCTGTATTGCCCTTTCAATAAAGGTCATGCGTAAACTTCAATTGCAGCATAAGAGCACAGTCTATGGATTAGCAAACCTAGAAAGTATACAACCTGATACTGAAGATGGAATAAAAGGAATAAAAAATTGATATACAAATATCTGGAAATATGGACAAACCTCTTCAGCAGCAATGGATACCTTCTACATCAGTTTAGAATTTACCTGGATATGATTAACAGGTCAGTTTTTTACTCAAACCCAAACTGACTTCATTGTTTTGTAGATTAGAGAATATATCTTGAATTCCTCTTTAAAATACTAAAGTTTTATAAATCATTTTACTTTCAAAGGAAACAAACTAGACATATAATGAAAATGTCTTAAACTTTAATCCTAGACATGTAAATATCTACAAATTAGCTATATACTCATAAACATGTTCCAGTGCCAGCTCAGTTTACCATCCATTCATATATGCACACTACTTTTTTAATCTTCCAAAGATGCACAACAACAGAACATGAAATTTCAAATGAAGCAATTGGATAAACTTTGTATTTAACAGATGCAGTCTTATGATACAAAATTCTTGCTTATTAACAAATTCAGTGAGCATGTAAGAAGTTATCTGCAACAACTTCTTAGAACTTTCTTAAACTGCTTAAAGTGATCTGAGTATAAATCAAATTTTAATTTAATGGGGAATAAAGGTGCAAATAATATACAGCATTGTTCAGATACCTTACCAATAATTTTGTGTTTATTTGCATATTAAGGCTTTCAGTTCAATTCAGTTCAGTCACTCAGTCATATCCAACTCTTTGAGACCCCATGAATTGCAGCACACCAGGCCTTCCTGTCCGTTATCAACTGCCGGAGTCCACCCAAACTCACGTCCATCAAGTCGGTGATGCTATTCAGCCAAGTCATCCTCTGTCGTCCCCCTACTCCTGCCCCCAATCCCTCCCAGCATCAGAGTCTTTTCCAATAAGTCAGCTCTTCACATGAGGTGGCCAAAGTACTGGAGTTTCAGCTTTAGCATCATTCCTTCCAAAGAACATCCAGGACTGATCTCCTTTAGAATGGACTGGTTGGATCTCCTGCAGTCCAAGGGACTCTCAAGAGTCTTCTCCAACACCACAGTTCAAAAGCACCAATTCTTCAGCACTCAGCTTTCTTGACAGTCCAACTCTCACATCCATACATGACCACAGGAAAAACCATAGCCTTGACTAGACAGACCTTAGTCGGCAAAGTAATGTCTCTGCTTTTCAATATGCTATCTAGGTTGGTCATAACTTTCCTTCCAAGGAGTAAGCGTCTTTTAATTTCATGGCTGCAATTACCATCTGCAGTGATTTTGGAGCCCAAAAAGATAAAGTCTGACACTGTTTCCACTGTTTCTCCATCTATTTGCCATGAAGTGATGGGACCAGATGCCATGATCTTAGTTTTCTGAATGTTGAGCTTTAAGGCTTTGGATGTTGTTAAATAAGAAAGAAAATAAATTTACCCACTTGTCAAAGGCTCAGATAGGAGGGACCTAAGAGTACTGCCCAAATTCAAAGAATTCATAGGGCCATCCACATCCTTGATTAAATATGGCAAGTCATGTTATTCATCCAAAGTCTTATTTTAGTTCACATCCTTAAGCAGAGGAAGACCTCACCCTCTGACGTCAATACCCATAAGACAATGCACCTCCCTTCAGATCAGATATATACGTTTACTTCTAAACCAGCCATTTTCTGAGCCCAAGTTCAAAACATCACAAGTTTACATCTTTCTCAAGCATCCAACAGTGCAACAGGGTCTTCCATAGAGCCATTATCTTCAGTTGTATCATAATCCCTTAATTTAGTATCCAAGAGGCCTTTCCAATCAACTCAACACACTCAATCCATTTGCCATTCCAAGATTTCAAGTTGAAGGGGATCTTTCCGCTTAATTCCTCCAAAGGCCAAAAGTTGATAAATTTCCCAAAGTTGGATTTATGTCATTAATTCTTAAATTATTCCCTGGAGAATTCCCATGATACTTGGCATATTTCAAAGGGAAAATAGTAACAGTAATAATAGTAATAAACGTGTCCTTGTCTTCTTCACTTCTTTGTGTAGTTCATCTCACCAATGAAAGTCCTCAGCTTGTTTTCATTTTGAACCCACTTACCTCCCACAGAAAGTCTCAGAATTGGCCACAGAAAGTATCTCATGTCCTGAGATGATTTAGATGAGTAGTTTTCAATATTTTAGTGTTTTCAAGGTATTGAAAGTGTTTCCTGGAGGTAACTCAGGAACAGCAAAAAGAAAATACAGTAGGGGATTTTTATGCTCTTCATTCTATATTGAGCCAAAAAAGTGCCACTGTTATGCATATATCAAGTTTTCATTTAAGACTATGGCCAAAGGGAGAATAGCTGAAGAAAATGTTGAAGCCATGGTTTTAGACAATAGGTATCCTGGAATTAAGCCATCAAAGGAATTGTATATTTGGTCCAAGTTGCCAAGTAAAGCTAGGTTTCAGGGGAAGACAAATATTATGGTGTATTTCCTCATAATATTTATGTCTAAGATATATATATATAAATAGGTTTAATGTAGAACTAATGATACTTTTCTTATATACTTGTTGATTTTCCAAAATATACCTTGAAAGCGAAACTTCGTCACAGTCGTGCCTGACTCTTTCAGATCCCATGGACAGTAGCCTCCCTGGCTCCTTGGTCCATGGAATTCTCCAGGCAAAGAATATTGGAGTGGGTTGCCATTTCCTTCTCCAGGAGAATCTTCTTGACCCTGGATTCAAACCCGGGTCTCCTGCATTGCAGGCAGTTTCTTGACCAACTGAGCCATTACCTTAGGGAAATAAAAACCAACACAAAACCATAATTAGTAGGCATTTTATTTTATCACTTTCTTAACATAGTATAACAATTAATGCCTCATTTAACTTACTAAGGTTTTATAGTGAGGGTGGACTTTCAGAATTACTACTCAAAAAACAAGTCATGCCATAGTTGAGTCAATCTATCATCTTTTTCCCCCTCTGAAGAAGGTTAAAATGGATAACTTTCATGTCATATGGTCCACCCTGCAAGAAATCATTCAGTATCTTGGAATAAGAAAGAATGTGCCTTCATTTAAAAATATATAATTAAATTTTAATGCCTTTATCCTTAGAATTAACTGATATACAACAAAACTTACGCTGGAAATGAGGGAAAGAGGAGGAAATGATCTTTTAAAAGTATATAGCCTAAACTGATCACACAATCACCACAGATAGTGAGGAAAGATATTTTCCAAGAAATTCTGTAATTGAAAAGAATAAAAAGCAAAATAAGATGAAAACATGTCTAGATGAATCAGGCTTATGAACTTGGAAGCAAAGGGCAAGTATTGTCTCAGTTTCAAATACTCTAAATTCAAAAGAATTCTTATTTTATACATTCTGCATTTATCTATAAATTTTCATAATAACCCCTATTAGTTCCAGGACTCTTAACTAACTCTAATCCCATGTAGCACAGAGGTAAAGAATCTGCCTGCCAAAGCAGGAGACGCAAAAGACATAGCATTCGATCTTGGGTCGAGAAGACCCACTGGAATAGGAAATGGCAACTCACTCCAGTATTCTTGTCTGGAAAATTCCATGGAAAGAGTAGCCCGGCAAACTATAGTCTATGGGGTCGCAAAGAGTCGGCTATGACTCAGCACACACACATCAAGGTAGCACTAAGGTAGTCTCTCCAACAGGGGTCCAGGAACACTTAGAGGTATAAAAACATAATTTTAATAATCCGTTTTCTCTGGAGACGTTTAAAGTGCTTAAATTTCTGATATAATCCAGAAATTATACATTCTGAAACAATTAGGTGACCTACAGATTACTAAAGATTGCAGTGTCTAGGTTTGAATTTGTTTTTATAATTGAGGTAGTGCCAATTAATGCTTCTTAATTTTCCCAAGCCAATGAGAAAAGAGCAAGATAGATTTAACACATAATAATATAACCCTGCCCCATCTCCCAAGTGAAAGCTAACTGACTTCATGGTAGTTTAAAGTAGGGAAAAGTGGAAGAATTGAGATATGACAAGGCATGTATCAGAAGAGGCATGCTGAAATTAAGATATAATAGCTACTTATGGTTACCATGGGGTCATAGGGGATGGATAATTGTGAGACTGGGTTGATATATACACACTGCTATATATAAAATGGATAACTAATACGGACCTACAGGGAACTCTACTCAATACTCTGTAATGGCCTATATTGGAAAAGAACCTAAAAAGAATGAATAAATATATATGTATAATTGAGTCCTTTATTGTACATCTGAAACAAAACATTGTAAATCAACAGTACTTCAATTAAAAATTTTAAAATTAAAAAAAGACATAATAGCAAACATTTAATCTTAGCAGAGTTAATTTTAGCAGAGCAGTCTCATGTATTACATTGTTTATATTATTGTCCTTTTTGGTTTTATAGACTTAGTTTATATTTAATTTTAAAATTTGCTTTGATCTTATGGTTTTCTCAGATTTATAAAAGTGATTTCAATTATATATTTGCACACATTTAAGTAAATCACAACAAAAATAAATCCTTCCTGTGTCTTCTGAGGTCTTAATAATTTAGTAGGTGAATAAAATCAGTTGTTCAGATTCATGAACAGTTTTCTTTAAAGAATTCATTACTCAAGTTTTGAATAATGAAACATCATTATAGGTGAATATCCTCTCATGCAGAACAGAGTATTTTGATCTTTTTCTTACAGCCACGAATCTAAGATGAATTTTCTTCTCTAAAACCATGATGCATAAATTTTGCTATAATATTCAGCTGTAAGTTAATGGGTGGCAGTGACTTTACAATACATCAAAATGGTAAAGGAAGCCTGGCCTTGGCCTTCATTTTGAGGTTCTATACAATGATGTTGTATTTGAGAGTAGCAGCACATTGTGTGAAACCAATTTAATTCAAAAATATTACCTGAATGCTTGGTATGAGCTAGTCAGTGAAAATTCAACAGTAAAAAGATATCCTCTAGAGAACACACATGTTAAAAGGACACACATGAAAGCATTACATGTATGAGAATCTGCTGCAAACTGCTAAGATCACAGTAACCAGAAATGCTATGCTCAGCATATCTAAAATGAAGATAATCATAGACACTCATATACAAGTGGCTCCTACTCAAATGTAATGGATTAAAAACTCTCCATAAAAGTTGCCATGTAAACCGATTTCTGAGGCATATATGTAGCAATTAGCTAGGGAACAAAGCTAGAGGAGGTGATGGAATTCCAGTTGAGCTATTTCAAATCCTAAAAGATAATGCCGTGAAAGTGCTGCACTCAATATGCCAGCAAATTTGGAAAACTCAGCAGTGGCCCCAGGACTGGAAAAGGTCAGTTTTCATTCCATTTCAGTTTTCTTTGGAAAGGCAATGCCAAAGAATGCTCAAACTACTGCACAATTACACTCATCTCACATGCTTCCAAAGTAATGTTCAAAATTCTCCAAGTCTGGCTTCAAGAGTACAGAAACTGTAAACTTCCAGATGTTCAAGCTGGATTTAGAAAAGGCAGAGGAACCAGAGATCAAACTGCCAACATCCACTGAATCATCAAAAAAGCAAGAGCATTCCAGAAAAACATCTACTTCTGTTTTATTGACTGTGGCAATGCCTTTGACTGTGTGGACTACAACACACTCTGGAAAATTCTTAAAGATGGGAATACCTGACCACCTAACCTGCCTCTTGAGAAATCTGTATGCAGGTCAGGAAGCAACAGTTAGAACTGGACATGGAACAACAGACTGCTTCCAAATCGGGAAAGGAATATGTCAAGGCTGTATATTGTCATTCTGCTTATTTAACTTATATGCAGAGTACATCATGAGAAACGTGGGTCTGGATGAAGCACAGCTGAAATCAAGATGGCCGGGAGAAATAGCGATAACCTCAGATATGCAGATGACACCACTCTTATAGAAGAAAGTGAAAAACTAAAGAGCCTCTTGATGAAAGTGAAAGAGAAGAGTGAAAAAAGTTGGCTTAATGCTCAACATTCAGAAAACGAAGATCATGGCATTTGGTCCCATCACTTCATGGGAAATAGATGGGGAAACAGTGGAAACAGTGACAGACTTTATTTTGGGGGGCTCCCAAATCACTGCAGATGGTGACTGCAGCCATGAAATTAAAAGGCGCTTGCTCCTTGGAAGGAAAGTTATGACCAACCTAGATAGCATATTGAAAAGCAGAGACATTACTTTGCCAACAAAGGTCCATCTAGTCAAAGCCATGGCTTTTCCAGTAGTCATGTATGGATGTGAGAGTTGAACTACAAAGAAAGCTGAGCACTGAAGAATTGATGCTTTTGAACTGTGGTGTTGGAGAAGACCCTTGAGAGTCCCTTGGAGTGAAAGGACATCCAACCAGTCCATCCTAAAGGAAATCAGTCCTGAATATTCATTGGAAGTACTGATGCTGAATTGAAACTCCAATACTTTGGCCACCTGATGTGAAGAACTGACTCATTGGAAAAGATCCTGATGCTGGGAAAGATTGAAGGCGGGAGGAGAAGGGGTCAACAGAGAATGAGATGGTTGGATGGCATCACTGACTCAATGCACATGAGCTTGAGTAAACTCTGGGATTTGGCAATGGACAAGGAGGCCTGGAGTGGTACAGTCCATAGAGTTGCAAAGAGTCAGACACAATTGAACTAGCTAGGCAGTTTTAACTGAATGCATGCATTTAAAAGGACTTCTAAAAGAGAAGCAGAGAAGGAAATGGCAACCCACTCCAGTATTCCTGCCTAGAGTATCCCATGGACAGTGGAACATTTAGGTTTCAGTCTATGGGGTCACAAGAGTCGGTCACAACTGAGTGACTAAACATAAGAGAGAAGTAGTCTTCACAGAGGTTTAATATGCAGCTATCACATACTTCCTAAATATAAATGTAATTAGTAATTTTCCTATATTTGTAAATATTTTCAAATTTTATAATTTCCAATATTGTATCTCCTTGCTCTATTTTCTGACTCTACAGTTTCTATCTGTTATTTATTGAATTTTCTCTTTCCGTCTTTACTATTGACTGGCTGAATGTACGAAAGATGAAAAAGTGGCAGAAAAGGAGTTAAGGATTATGTCAAAGTGTCTGTTTTAAACAACCAGAGATGATAGTTTCTTTCATTTGGATAAAGAATATCAAAAAGAAGAATGTTGAGGAAGAAAACGCAGTGTGGGATTTTGTGGTATATTAGTGTTGATGGGGTGTAGGAAAGTCACATCCATCTTAGATTTAAAGAATGATCAGCACTCTGTAATAAGCGCTTCATTTCAAACAAAGAATGAGTTGGTATTTCTCCTCTATGATAAAAGTTTTTAAAATGTGCTATATTTCCTCTTTTGCCACAGCTTCTGGAAGAACTGAAATTAATTGTTCAGATATACCATTTATAGTTACACTAATATACTACACCTATATGAGAGACTGCTTTTTTATACTTTAATTTCCAAAACTGAGTAATACTTTATATAGGAGATTAGGTATATGTAAAAATGTTTAACTGTGGGTAGAAAAAGAGAATATGTATAACAGTCAGTTACTTTAATATGCAAACATTTCTATTCATTCAGAAAATGAAGTGTTGCTCTAACACAACAATTCATATCCAGACAAAAGGAAGCATATCTTCTTCATGTGTTTAGCCCTTTATCGTGAAATTGCCACTCAAAAATGCATGTGATCATAAAGAACTAGACACAAGACAGGAAACTAAAATCTTGTCAGAGTCTTTCTTGAGTTTATTAGAGAGTTAGCTCATTGACTCCTTCAGGATCATGTTTGGAGTTTTGACTGGTTCTTCATACTGTTAGGTAGTTAGATTGGAAAAGGAGTCCAAAATAGTCAGGGAGGCAGCTGAGAGGAGCAACCCCACGTCCAAGGTCAGGAGGGGCAGCCGTGAGGAGATACACCTCATCCAAGGTAAAGAGCAGTGGCTACCCTTTGCTGGAGCACCCTCGAAGAGATACTGCCGGGAGCCAGTGTGAGGAATCCGCCCATGACAGGGTCATGTGGAAGGAAGTCTGGCATACACAGGGTGTGATCAAACTTCAGGGATTCCCGATGGCATTTCCTGAGCATCCCCCCCCAGAAAATAAGAATCTGCCAGCCTCTGCACTCTGCTTTTCCACTCTTCTGATATTCTCTGGGAAAAACTCAACTCAGGGCTTTAGCCTTCTGCATTTGAAAGGGATGTTTCAGTTAAAGCCCCTCTGATAGCTCTTTAGCTTGCCTAACAGGTTTCCCCGGACTTCTTACAGCTTGTGAATTGCTTACAGCCCCCAACCATGAGAGGCACAAAGCCTGAAAGCATCTTAAAGACACAGAGCCTTTTCTGAAGAGTTAAAAATCATATTGGTGATGAGTTTTCACTGTTGACTCAAGGATTGCTGCCAGACCTCCATATTCTTTATTTTTAGGCACCTGGGAGGATGTTACTCAATGTAAGCAGGATGTGGAAAAAGATATATAGTAGTTTTGATGTTAGCAACACTAGGCTTTTGAGTTAATTGCTTCTCACTGTACTCTCTTTACTTGTTATAAGTTGCTGTATCTTTGCTGTGTAAGAATGCAACTTTATTCAGTGCTTTTCTGAGAGTGACACCAGACATCGGGAAGATCAACACAAATAGTCTTCTGGTTGACAAACCCTTATCAGAAAAAAGGCTGTAAAATGTTAATTGGCCCTTTTGGCTGGAGGAAGATGTAAATTACCTAAGACTTGTGTATACAACTAGGTATGCAGAGAGAAAAGCCTGGTTTTGATAAGAGTCTGGGCTGTTAACACTGCATAATTTTGTATTACCCATTGATCTCTATGTACAATCAAAAGGTATAAAAGGTCTTCTGAACAATAGAGGCCGAAGCTAGTCACTGGACTGCTTTCCCCCGTGTCTCTCTCTCTTTCCTCTCCTCTTCACTCTAATTTCAGGCTGAATTCCCATCTGGACCAGGGGGGCTCGCCAGGTCTACTTACTTGTCCCAGCTTTTAAGACCTGCGCGAAAGGGAGCCTAAGGTGGGGCACCCTTAGAGATTCAAGCAGGTGCTGGTGGCCCCACGTAGATGGTGCAAATCTCTTGTCTGGAGATTCTATTGGCCTTCTCCTCAAGCCAAGTTATTCAGCCATCTTTCTCCACTTAATTTTCCTACTACAGTATTTCTTCCTAATCTAATCTTATATTTCTATATTAATGAATATATAAATCTTTCCTCACCAACACCGTCCCCGCTTTGAATTCCCTGGACCCACCAGGGCTGGACCCCAGGAAGATACCTCACGTCCAAGGTAAGAGAAACCCAAGTAAGAGGGTAGGTGTTGTGAGAGGGCATCAGAGGGCAGACATACTGAAACCATAATCACAGAAAATTAGTCAATCTATTCACACGGACCACAGCTTTGTATAACTCAATGAAACTAACCCATGTCTGGTGGGGCCACCCAAGATGGGAGGGTCATGGTGGAGAGGTCAACCAGAATGTGGTACACTGGAAAAGGGAATGGCAAACCACTTTAGTATTCTTGCCTTGAGAACCCCATGAACAGTATGAAAAAGCAAAAAGGTAGGACACTGAAAGATGAACTCCCCAGGTCTATAGATGCCCAATATGCTGCTGGAGATCAGTGGAGAAATAATTCCAGAAAGAATGAAGGGATGGAACCAAAGCAAAAACAACACCCAGTTGTGGATGTGACTGGTGATAGAAGCAAGGTCCGATGCTGTAAAGAGCAATATTGCATAGGAACCTGGAATGTTAGGTCCATGAATCAAGACAAATTGGAAGTGGTCACACAGGAGATACCAAGAGTGAACGTCGACATTCTAGGAATCAGTGAACTAAAATGGACTGGAATGGGTGAATTTAACTCAACTGACCATTGTATCTCCTACTGTGGGAGGGAATCCCTTAGAAGAAATGGAGTAGCCATCACGGTTAACAAAAGAGTCCAAAATACAGTACTTGGATGCAATCTCAAAAACGAGAGAATGATCTCTCGGCAAACCATTCAATATCAAGGTAATTCAAGCCTATGCCCCAACCAGTAATGCTAAATAAGCTGAAGTTGAACGGTTTTATGAAGACCCACAAGACCTTTTAGAACTAACACCCAAAAAGATGCCCTTTTCATTATAGGGGACTGGAATGCTAAACTAGGAAGTCAAGAAACACCTGGAGTAACAGGCAAGTTTGGCCTTGGAATACGAAATGAAGCAGGGCAAAGGCTAATAGACTTTTGCCAAGAGAACGCAGTGGTCACAGCAAACACCCTCTTCCAACAATACAAGAGAAGACTCTACACATGGACATCACCAGATGGTCAACACCGAAATCAGATTGATTCTATTCCTTGCAGCCAAAATGGAGAAGCTCTATACAGTCAACAAAAACAAGACCGGGGAGCTGACTGTGGCTCAGATCATGAACTCCTTATTGCCAAGTTCAGACTTAAATTGAAGAAAGTAGGGAATACCACTAGATTACTCAGTTCAGTTCAGTTCAGTTGCTCAGTCGTGTCCAACTCTTTGCAACACCATGAATCGCAGCACGCCAGGCCTCCCCTGTCCATCACCAACTCCTAGAGTTCACTCAGACGTCCATCGAGTCCGTGATGCCATCCAGCCATCTCATCCTCGGTCGTCCCCTTCTCCTCCTGTCCCTAATCCCTCCTAGCATCAGAGTCTTTTCCAGTGAGTCAACTCTTCTCATGAGGTGGCCAAAGTACTGGAGTTTCAGCTTTAGCATCATTCCTTCAAAAGAAATCCCAGGGTTGATCTCCTTCAGAATGGACTGGTTGGATCTCCTTGCAGTCAGATTACTCAGATATGGCCTAAATCATATCCCTTACGATTATACAGTGGGAGTGAGAAATAGATTCAAGGGGTTAGATCTGATGATAGACAGAGTACCTAAAGAACTATGGATGGAGGTTCATAACATTGTACAAGAGGCAGTGAAGAAGACAATCCCCATGGAAAAGAAATGCAAAAAAGCAAAATGGCTGTCTGAGGAGACGTTACAAATAGCTGTGAATAGAAGAGAAGTGAAAAGCAAAGGAGAAAAGGTAGCATCTTAATGCAGAGTTTCAAAGAATAGCAAGAAGAGATAAGAAAGCCTTTCTCAGCAATCAATGCAGAGAAATAGAGGAAAACAAGAGAATGGGAAAGACTAGAGATCTCTTCAAGAAAAGTAGAGATAGCAAGGGAATATTTCATGCAAAGATGGGCTCGATAAAGGACAGAAATGTTATGGACCTAACAGAAGCAGAAGATATTAAGAAGAGGTGGCAAGAATACACAGAAGACCTGTGCAAAAAGATCTCCATGACCCAGATAATCATGATGGTGTGATCACTCACCTAGAGCCAGATATCTTGGAAAGTGAAGTCAAGTGGGCCTTAGAAAGCATCACTACAAACATAGCTAGTGAAGGTGATGGAATTTCAGTTGAGCTATTTCAAATCCTGAAAGATGATGCTGTGAAAGTGCTGCACTCAATATGCCAGCAAATTTGGAATACTCAGCAGTGCCACAGGACTGGGAAAGGTCAGTTTTCATTCCAGTCCCAAAGAAAGGCAATGCCAAAAATGTCCAAATTACTGCACAGTTGCACTCATTTCACATACTAGTAAAGTAATGCTCCAAGTTCTCCAAGCCAGGCTTCAGCACTACGCGAACCGTGAACTCCCTGATGTTCAAGCTGGTTTTAGAAAAGGCAGAGGAACCAGAGATCAAATTGCTAACATCCGCTGGATCATGGACAAAGCAAGAGAATTCCAGAAAATCATCTATTTCTGCTTTATTGACTATGCCAAAGCCCCAAAGCCTTTGACTGTGTGGATCACAATAAACTGGAAAATTCTGAAAGAGATGGGAATACCAGACCACCTGACCTACCTCTTGAGAAACCTATATGCAGGTCAGGAAGCAACAGTTAGAACTGGACGTGGAACAACAGACTGGTTCCAAATAGGAAAAGGAGTACATCAAGGCTGTATACTGCCACCCTGCTTATTTAACTTCTCTGCAGAGTTCATCATGAGAAACACTAGGCTAGAAGAAGCACAAGCTGGAATCAAGATTGCCAGGAGAAATATCAATAACCTCAGATATGCAGATGACACCACTCTTATGGAAGAAAGTGAAGAGGAACTAAAGAGCCTCTTGATGAAAGTGAAAGAGGAGAGTGAAAAAGTTGGCTTAAAGCTCAACAGTCAGAAAACAAAGATCATGGCATTTGATCCCATCACTTCATGGCAAATAGATGGGGAAACAGTGGAAACAGTGTCAAATTTTATTATTTTGGGCTCCAAAGTCACTGCAGATGGTGACTGCAGCCATGAAATTAAAAGACGCTTACTTCTTGGAAGAAAAATTATGACCAACCTAGATAGCATATTGAAAAGCAGAGATATTACTTTGCCAGCAAAGGCCCGTCTATTCAAGGCTATGGTTTTTCCTGTGGTCATGTATGGATGTGAGAGTTGGACTGTGAAGAAAGCTGAGCACTGAAGAATTGGTGCTTTTGAACTGTGGTGTTGGAGAAGACTCTTGAGAGTCCCTTGGACTGCAAGCAGATCCAACCAGTCCATTCTGAAGGTGATCAGTCCTGGATGTTCACTGGAAGGACTGATGCTGAAGCTGAAACTGCAATACTTTGACCACCTCATGTGAAGAATTGACTCATTGTAAAAACTCTGATGCTGGGATGGCTTGGGGGCAAGAGGATAAAGGGGACAACAGAGGATGAGGTGGCTGGATGGCATCACCAACTCGATGGACATGAGACTGAGTAACCTTTGGGAGTTGGCGATGGACAAGGAGGCCTGGCGTGCTGTAATTCTTGAAGTCGCAAAGAGTCGGACACGACTGAGCAACTGAACTGAAAAGACAAATAAAGGAAAACCTGTGGAAATAGAACAAAGGAAGGCTCGAGGACCAAAATGAGAACATCAGGTGAAACAAACAGCCCTCCTTGCTAGCCCAGTTTGCATAGGGCAGGCACGTTGGAAGGAAAAAAATCATATAAAAAGAGGAGCCAAAATTGAGCCTCCTTCCTCTCTTCTCTTTGTGTCTTTTTGGTCACCCCCCCCATGCCTCAATGTATTCTCCTTTGCTTATCAAATAAAACTGAGCTGTAACACTGGCCCACAGTTTAAAATGAGTTGTAACATGGGTCTGCCATTTTAACTGAGCTGTAACCAAGCTGTAACACTGGTCCATCCATCCCTTTAAATTTTTACTGTGGTGACACAGAACTGAGGAAATTACACACTCCCCCGAGAACACTGTGTACACAAGTATGATTTTGGTAACTGTACATGGCATACCCTGACACACTGGTTCCTTCTCTTGTCATGTCAAGGTATGATGGTAGACACACCTGAAAACTGGCATGTAAATGGGAGGCTTGTTTCCTTTTATATCTCTGTAAGGGCATTACTGGATATCTTTCCAAACTAGAAGAAAGGTCAACTCAACAATATTTTCTATTCACAGTCCACTTTATTTTTACATAGATCCAGTCAATGTATCTACTAAACCAGTAGGCATGTGTCTATAGCAGAGAATTTGAGGTCATAATGTGTTCATTTGAATCCTAGTCTAACTACCTCTTGACTGTGAAATTCACAGTAATTGTCTTGAATTCTCTGAGCAAAAGTTTCACAATTGATAAAATACAACATAGCAATCACAGCATGCCTGGCATTACCTGAATTAACTCTCAAACAAAATTTTTATTCTAGAGTTAGTGCCAAAGACATTAATGAGTACAAATTTTGTCCCTTTATGTATTGGTCTTTTGTCTCTAACTTGGTCATGTCTGGTACACTAATTCATTTGTAAATTACTCTTCATTGCCCTTCCTTCCTTCCCTGCCTCTATCAGAAATATACTTTATTAAAATTAAATATGTTCCTTTCTTAATGGACTCAGCTTTGTGGGTAAATGATTTTCAATGTACCACCACAAATCATGAATAATCATCTTTTTATGGCCTCACATCCAAGGATGAGCTTGGTAAATTTATATGGGAAGAATCTAATATTTTGGACTTAGTTTGTCAGTTTTCACTGTGATATAAAGTGTAACTATAAAGCAATAAGATTAATTTTCTTGCTTGCCCTGCACAGTGACTGTAAATTCAATTCAAGGAACATCAAGGGTAGTTTGAGGAACTGAATAAGTTCTAAGTATGTAAGACTTCCTGGTGAGCATATTATATAACATTTATGAGATCTGTTTGTGTGTGTGCGTGTGTAGTGTTCATAAAGTCTCAGCACTTCATAATAAAAGACATTTATATTCACATGACACTTAACATATATATGTATATATACATATATCTTTCTCACAGCAATCCTATACAATTTCTCCTAAGTAAAATTAAGAAATACTTAAGTTCAAGTTGTGTGATTTTTCAACCAGTTTATGGAGAATTCAGGGCCTGATCCCAGGCATTTTAATTGCAATCCCCATGCTCTTTCTATCTAGTGTAATTTGTAAATGTCTTTCAACACATGTTATTCCTAACTATAAACTTTATACCATTATTTTGATTCAAAGCTGAAAGAAAATCTAGAGCTCAGCTATGCTCAACTACTTGCTAAGGTCACATATTTATTTCCTGAAAAGAGGAGCTGGACTAAAGCTTAGGTTTTCCAAGTTTACTTACAGACCTTACTTTCCTTGAGATAAATACCAAAAAAAACAAAAAAATTACTATTTTTTAACAATTGTTTTGGAAAAATAAAAAAAGATACCTTAGTTTATGTGACTATCCTCAAGTAGCTCAGGAGTTTTAATGAATCAGTTGGGATTCCTGTTCAAATGCACTCTGGGATATTTATATCTTTTGGTACTAAACTGGTGATAAATTAACTATTTTAACTGTACCATTATTTTAATTTTATTGAGATAGAAAT
This sequence comes from Nanger dama, assembly GCA_917880005.1. Lineage (NCBI taxonomy): Eukaryota > Metazoa > Chordata > Mammalia > Artiodactyla > Bovidae > Nanger > Nanger dama. Next base: position 18,266,531 of record CAKJTW010000001.1, read on the forward strand.
CTTACAAAATATTCTGGGACTAAAACATCTCTAAACACAAGCAGAAAGGTTTAAAAAGCCTAAAATCAAAACACAAGAAAAGAAATCAGCACAAACCCTAAATAGAAAGAGATTTCTGTTTTTCTTATTTTCTTATAGACCTTCATATTTTGTTGTGGATTTATTATCATATTAAGGACTTTTAAAAGTCAACAAGACAGTTTACTGCTTAGTTTGCTGGTTATGTGCAAATTCAAATCCAGGAGCTTATCCAAAAATTTTTCTTGACATTTGCTCTGTTCTCTGTATTTTTTAATGAAAGAAGCAAATACAACATAAGGAAGTTGTTTCAAATTCTTCAGCCCTGTTTCTAATGTTTTAATTTTTAACACTGAAAAGCATTTAGCTATTAATTAAACATGACAATCTTTTATACAGGATAAATTCCACCTATTTCTCTCATTCTCAGAAGCTATATACTTTACTGTCTCTAATGTTCTTATGCCCTTATAACATGGGAAATTTTCTCCTAAAATTCAGTATTAAAACAAATGGAACAAAGATCCTCATTTTCTTTTCCTCCCCTCCCTTCCTCTCTCTTTTTTCTTAAAAAATAAAATAAAGAAGACTTTCCTAGCCTGAAAACCACAGTGGGTTTAGAGACGATGAGCATAAAAATGATTAGGACATCCATAGACACCTCCAACATTCAGTCAACCAGTAGAACAACTATAAAGTTGGATAAAATTAAAATTCAGTTAAATAAACTATGTAGTACAAAAGAGCAACTGATCTGGAGCCAGAAAACCAGGAATGTGACTCTGAATTTAAATCTCCCTTCCTGTGTTCTCTTAGCCTTATTCCCTCATCTATAAAAGGATAGTGGTCTATTGTTTTTAGTTGAATACTGTATGCCCTTTTCACTATACTGGTTGTTGAAATACGACCCATATCCAACTATTTCTTCTAATTCTGTTCATTGCTAAATTATATTTAAAATAAAGTGGACTTACAATGTCTGATTAAAGTTAGGTTTACTTGGTTTCCTTTAAAGAGTATACAGTGCAGTTCAGTCGCTCAGTAGTGCTTGACTCTTTGCGACCCCATGAATCGCAGCACGCCAGGCCTCCCTATTCATCACCATCTCTCGGAGTTCACTCAGACTCACGTCTATCGAGTCCGTGACGTCATCCAGCCATCTCATCCTTGGTCGTCCCCTTCTCCTCCTGCCCCCAATCCCTCCCAGCATCAGAGTCTTTTCCAGTGAGTCAGCTCTTCGCATGAGGTGGCCAAATTATTGAAGTTTCAGCTTTAGCATCATTCCTTCCAAAGAAATCCCAGGGCTGATCTCCTTCAGAACGGACTGGTTGGATCTCCTTGCAGTCCAAGGGACTCTCAAGAGTCTTCTCCAACACCACAGTTCAAAAGCATCAGTTCTTTGGCACTCAGTCTTCTTCACAGTCCAACTCTCACATCCATACATGACCACAGGAAAAACCATAGCCTTGACTAGACGGACCTTAGTCGGCAAAGTAATGTCTCTGCTTTTGAATATAGTATCTAGGTTGATCATAACTTTACTTCCAAGGAGTAAGCGTCTCTTAATTTCATGGCTGCAGTCACCATCTGCAGTGATTTTGGAGCCCCCCAAAATAAAGTCTGACACTGTTTCCACTGTTTCCCCATCTAGTTCCCATGAAGTGATGGGACCAGATGCCATGATCTTCATTTTCTGATAATTTCTTTTGGATTTTGTGTCATTTGAAAAACTGCCAGACTCAGTTTCTAATAGAAGATCCTACTGCATTTTATTATACCTGATGCCATATCCTATTAAACATGATTACAAGTTTAAAGTTACCCATTAGAAACTAGATAGGATGTAATTAGATGTTTTCATCTTTCAATTACACTGAAGCTGAGAAGGGTAAAAGTGGAATCAGAAATTTATGTTATAATGGGAAAATCATCTCAAAACTTCCTTGTCAAGATGTCCCTATACAGGACTGAATCTATAAATTTGTTTTTTTTAAGGCAGAGAGAAAAGAAGAGACCAAAAAGAGTTCAGTAGTGAGTGAAAGCTGAGACTACCTTGACCAGACTCTATTAGACAAATATACTTGGTTGATTTATTCATAAAACATAGAGGAATTTTGTCCCAAGTATCTGTGATAAGCAGGGATCTTTCTTGTCACTGAAACCTCCATGTTTCTTGAAAATAAGAACTTTCATTTTGATTGAGAATATCAAAGAGTTTTGTAGAAAGTGTCACTACAGAGAAGATAACCAAGAAGAGTGCTGCACAACCACATGCAGGCTAGTCTTTGTAGGCAAAGACTCCCATTCTGCAGGTGGAGGGATAATGTGTGATAATCAAGGCAGATTAGATGCAGAGATAATGACACAGTGACTTGAAGTGCCTTGCCAGGCCTTTCCCAAGTCTAAAAGACAAGTCACTGATTCTGAAGTCCAGCTTTTAATTTTTGGCTATTTGTTTCCTCTTCAGAGATTGTTTTACCCAGACAAGTCAAGGGTGAAAAGGAAAATTAACAAGTGAATCAGATCGTAAGTAATCTGAGCATGGGAAATAAGTGAGAACAAATCTGCTTTTAATTTAGGCCCACGGCCAAAAATCCTAACAGAGGTAAGTTCACAAAGATGTTAGCAATTTAGCTAACATTGCTATGATTTAGCTAACATAGCTATGATACTGATAGTTCCACAGGCAAAGAACTCCCGTGTTTAGGGAGTTATAACAAAGAATAACAGTTTATTGTAATCTGCTTTTTGTCAGGTTGCCAGAAGAATTTCACATTTTCACTCGCATGAATTATTTATGCTTTCAAATGAGAATCAAAATTAACTGATTCACTTACCAACAGAGCCCATCCACCAAAGCTTAACCAGTACAGTTATGGGTGAAGGCTTTTGTTAGCCATGCGGTTATACAGGGAATATAAATAAGATGTGGGGGATTATTTCTCTCTCTTACTCAAAGCTGATAAAACAGATCCTTCTCTTTATATTCTGATTCCATGAAACTTTATGATCATGGCAAAAATATTCAAAATAACTTCTCTGTCTAAAGACAAGTACTACACTTAAAAACAGACAAGACTACATGCTATAAACTTAAAACAAATAAAGTAAAAGGGCTGCTGTATATATGTTCTCAAGTCTAAAAGCACAGCTAAATCACATGATTTAAGCAGGTGTTTGATCTAAGCAGATTTACCAAAGGAGTGGGGAAAACACTAGAGAAATGAGCATAAGGGAAGATGAATCTTGATTACTTTGGACCAGAAACAAAAATGTAGTGACATGAACAGCATGGATCAGGGTTCAGTAACTCCAAGAGTGATTTGTTCCTGTGTCATGCAGGCCCCACACTCAGCAGTCATTATAAAGATGGCATCAAAGGAAGGCCCTCTGTGAATTTCCCCAGTGGTACAGTGGGTACACCTTCCAATGTGGGTGGTTCTGGTTCAATCCCTGGTTGGGGAATTAAGATTCCACATGCCAATGGTATGACTATAAATAAGTAAATAAAGAGAATTTAAAACAAAAGAAAGAAAGGCTTTCCAACATTCAAAGAGAACATGTATTTCATTTATTGAGGCTAGCATAGTACAGTTAAATTTATAACACAATTATTTTAAAATGTAGTTATCTATTTTACCAAATAGTGCTGTAATTACTGGATTTCCCCAGGCAAAAAAAATAGACTTCTGACCTAAATGTCACAACTCACAATAATTAACATAAGATGAACATAGACTTAAATGCAAAAACTAAACTCTAAGGAAAAAACACAAGAGAAAATCTTAAGTACGTTGTGCTAAGCAAATAGCTCATGGTTTTTTTATTCCAAAAGGACAATCCATAAAAGGAAAAACTAACAAATCTTTTCAAAATTGAAAAATTTGACTCTAGAAGTTCACATGAAGATGATGAAAGAAAAGCTACAGACTGAGAGAAAATATTTATAAACCAGAAATGATTAATATTTAAAAATATAAAATCTCCCAAAATTCAATGTTAATCCAACTGGAAAACTGGAAAAAGACATGAACAGACATTTCACTAAAAGGATATACAGAAAGCAAGTAGCATATCAAAAGATTATTCCATATCATTATCCAATAAAAAGATGCAGAGTAAAACCACAGTGAGATATCACTATACGTATACATATATCAAGATTTTTATGGCTATTGACTGAATGTTTGTGTTCTTATGTTTGTGTTCTTAACTCAAATCCACAGTTGATGCTTAATCCTCAGTATTCACAGTATTCAGTGATGGGGCTTTTAGGAACTAATAATGTTTAGATGAGATCATGGAGGTGGAGCCTTCATGATGGGATTGTTGCCCTTCTGTGTTCAGTTGCTTCAGCCATGTCTGACTCTTTGTAACCTCAGGGCCTATAGGCAACCAGGCTCCCTCTATCCATGGAATTCTCCAGCAGGAATACTGGCAAAGGTTGCCAAGTCCTCCTCCAGGGGATATTCCCCACTCAAGGATCAAAGCCACATGTTCTGCATTGCAGGAAAATTTTTATCGCTGAGCTACCGGGGAAGCCCCTGGTGCCCTTCCAAGAGGATTAAAAGCCCAGCGCTCATTCTCTCTGCCATGTGAAGATGAAGCAGAAGATGGCTATCTATAAATTAAGACACAGGTTCTCAGCAGACACAGAATCTCCCAGCACATTGATCTGGGACTTCTTAGTCCCAAAAATCTGAGAAATATTTGTTCTTTAAGCCATCCACTCTGGAGTATTTTCATTATAGCAGCTCAAACTGACAAAGACACTTGTGGTATACGTAACACACACACACACACATGCACAAACACACACAAGTGAGTATAAGTGGGTGAATATTAATAATTTCTTAAAGCTTTATGTCAGTCTACAATGATCTCAATAAACTTTCAGCTACAAAAAATGTGGTAATGATTAAGAGCATGAACAATGAAGTCAGATCACAGGAGGCAAATGCTGGTTCTAAATTTTATTGTTATCTTAATCTTAAATTTCTTCTTTGATAAGTTGGTCACTAAAATTGTACCAGGTTCATAAGACAATTGTTAGAATTAAGTGAGGTAATTAACGCAAAGAGTCTAGCATGTTAGGTGCTGTATCAGTTCAGTTCAGTTCAGTCACGCAGTGGTGTCTGACTCTTTGCGACCCCATGAATCGCAGCACGCCTGGCCTCCCTGTCCATCACCAGCTCCTGGAGTTCACTCAGACTCACGTCCATTGAGTCCGTGATGCCATCCAGCCATCTCATCCTCTGTTGTCCCCTTCTCCTCCTGCTCCCAATCCTTCCCAGCATCAGTCTTTTCCAATGAGTCAACTCTTCGCATGAGGTGGCCAAAGTACTGGAGTTTCAGCTTTAGCATCATTCCTTCCAAAGAAATCCCAGGATGGATCTCCTTCAGAATGGACTGGTTGGATCTCCTTGCAGTCCAAGGGACTCTCAAGAGTCTCCTCCAACACCACAGTTCAAAAGCATCAATTCTTCAGCGCTCAGCCTTCTTCACAGTCCAACTCTCACATCCATACATGACCACAGGAAAAACCATAGCCTTGACTAGACGGACCTTAGTCAGCAAAGTAATGTCTCTGCTTTTGAATATACTATCTAGGTTGGTCATAACTTTTCTTCCAAGGAGTAAGCGTTTTTAATTTCATGGCTGAAATCACCATCTGCAGTGATTTTGGAGCCCCAAAAAATAAAGTCTGACACTGTTTCCACTGTTTCCCCATCTATTTGCCATGAAGTGATGGGACCAGATACCATGATCTTCACTTTCTGAATGTTGAGCTTTTAGCCAACTTTTCCACTCTCCTCTTTTACTTTCATCAAGAGGTTTTTAGCTCCTCTTCACTTTCCGCCATAAGGGTGGTATCATCTGCATATCTGAGGTTATTGATATTTCTCCCAGCAATCTTGATTCCAGCTTGTGTTTCTTCCAGTCCAGTGTTTCTCAGGATGTACTCTGCATAGAAGTTAAATAAGCAGGGTGACAATATACAGCCTTGAATACTCCTTTTCCTATTTGGAACCAGTCTGTTGTTCCATGTCCAGTTCTAACTGTTGCTTCCTGACCTGCATACAGATTTGAGCACTAAATAAAAAGTTGCATTACTTACCATAATTATATAGTTTATTATTATTATTATAACAATTTGAAGTATTCTTTGAGGCAAAAATAGAAACAGTATAATCTTGGAATCAAATTTTAGGCCATGTCCACTTGCTAACTGCAAATCTCTTTTGGAGTGCAACACTCACTACTGATCATTACATGTCTTATCAAATAATATTGATGCTTGCTGGTCCACCTAATATCTTCTTCCTGCCCACGTGCTTTAGAATCAGTCTGTTTGGAAGTGTTCTGAGAAACTTCACAGTAAATAGACTGGAAAATCAACATTATCTCCTACCCGAGTCCCTAAAACCACTAATAAGCCCTTCATTTTAAATGGTTTATCAGGTCCTGCTGCTTTCAATAACTGCAGAATTTAATAATGAAAATAGGGAGTAAATCTTTTTATTTTTAAATGTTTACTTATGACACTGATTCATCAACTATTTTATTCATAATTTATCTACAATGCATATTTTTCTATCAGTATGCATTTCTAAAAGCCTTTCTCATTTTTTATCTACTTGATTCCTTATCAGTGTCACTGTTTAAAAGGTTTCTCAACAAACTGTGGAAAAGATACCCATTTCTCCTTCATGATTTCATTTCTATGCCATAAATATTTCTGTAGGTAATGAGATCTGAAGAAATTATAATATACAAAATAAAGTACAGAATTTGATTTACTTAAATATTATGTTTGGGATTCAGTGAAAGAGTATTTATTCCCAAAAAACAAAATGATAACACAATTGTGCTGCTGTTCAATAAAATTTTAAACTGAAAAAGTGCAAACTGAAAAGTGAAGGCAATCATTACAGGAATATTAAACACCAGTGAGGTATTGCAATACACTGGCCTTCCTAGAACATAAGATTATGGAGAGCACATTCTGAAATCTAAGAAAGCTTTCTCATTGCCACAATGTCATATAAACATTCTGACACCTTGGGAGAAGTAGGAAAAAAAAATCTGAAAGATTCAGAATTTACCCCCCCAAAAAAGGCAAAAGTATCTAAAAGAGACTGTTTCAAAATAAATTTTAAAATAAGAAGACAAAATATACTGATAGGAAAGTTTAGAGTAGTGTTGCTTTATTTAATTTACTTGGAATCCAAAATATTGTGCACAAAATTGACCTTAATGTCAGAGAAAATGAAAAATTTCCAAGAGTTTAGTCTATGAAAGTATGGAAGATATCTGATTGTAATGGCAATAAATTATAAATAACATCAACATACAGAAAATAGTTATGCTTCTATACACTAAGAATGAAACAACTGTAAAACAAAGCTATTTCAGTCACAATTATATCAGAAACAACAAACAAACTAGGAAAAAATTTCCCCAAAGAATTGAAAGATCTCTACAATAAAAGCTGTAAGGCTTTGCTAAAGAAATTGAAGAAGATACAAATGGGAATATATCACACAGTCATAGGCTAGAATAATCAATACTGTTAAATTGTCCAGACTACCCAAGCTATCTGTAGAGTTAATGCACTCTCTACCAAGATTCCAATGACATTTTTCACAGAAGTTGAAATTACAATTTTAAATTTTGATTGAAACCACAAAATATCTTGAATAGCCAAAGCAATCCTAAAAACAAAGTCAAAAGCATCTTATCTCCTGGCTTCAATGTATGCAACAAAACTACAGTAATCAAAATAGTATAGTACTGATATAATAGACACATAGATCAGTGAGGTAGAGTAGAAAATCCAGAAATAAACCCCCACATATATGATTAACTAATATTTAACAAGAAAACCAAGAATACTCAGTTGGGAAAGGATAACTTTCTTAATAGACGGTGTTAGGAAAACAGGATAACCACATACAAAAGTATGAAATTTCAACTCTATTTCATACAATTGACAAAAATTAACTCAAAATGATTTAAAGACTTAAACATAAAATATGAAACCAAAAAACTTCTGGAAGAAAGTCAAATAGGGAAAAACTTCTTGACACCTCTAGGCAAAGTTTTTCTTTGGATATGACACCAAAAGCAAAAACAAAGCAAAAGTCAACAAATGGGGCTTCCTCAAAATAAAAGTTCCTTTACAGAAAAATACACAACAACGAAATAAAAGGGGAACCAATAAAGTGGAAGAAAACATCTGTAAACCATGTATCTGATTAAGAGTTAATATCAAAAATATGTTAAAACTCATACAGTAACAAACAGAAAGGATACAATATAAAGTGGGCAAAGAAACTGAATAGACACGTTTTCAAAGAAGTGATACAGATAACCAATAGGTACATAAAAGATTTTTAATATAAGGAACTGTCACAGAAATGCAAATCAAAACCATGGTTAAGTCCTTGTTAGAATGACTATCATCAAAAAGACAGTAGATAACAAGTGTTGACAAGAATGGGGAGAAAAGAGAATCCTCCTACACTGTTGGTACAAATGTAAATTGGTTACAGGCACTATGGGGAACAATATACAGGTTCCTCAAAAAATTAAAAACAGAACTACCATATGATCCAGCAATCCCACTTATGGATATATAGTCAAAGACAGTTAAAACATGACATCAAAAAGACAGCTGCACCTCTGTGTTGACTGTAGCTTTGTTCATAACAGCCAAGAAATGAAAACAAACTAAGTCTGCATAAATGGAAATAATCCATTTATGTAATGGATAAATGAAATAATCTACTGAATAAATGGATAAAGATGTTTTTATATATGTATGTGTATATATATATATATATATATAATACATACATGTGCATGCACATATACATATACACACCTATATTATTGTTGACCCTTGAGAAAGAAGGAAATTCTGCCATTTGCAACAACACAATGGAACACACATAGGCCTTGAGGGCATTATGCTAAGTGAGATAAGTCAGACAAAGAAAAACAAATACTATATGATAACACTTATGTGGAATCTAAAACAGTAAATCCTAAAGGAAATCAATCCTGAATATTCTTTGGAAAGACTGATGCTGAAACTGAAGCTCTAAAACTTTGGTCACCTGATGCAAAGACCCGATTCATTGGGAAAGACCTGGATGCTAGGAAAGATAGAAGGCAAAAGTGGAAGCAGGTGGCAGAGGATGAAATGGTTACATAGCATCACCAACTCAATGGACATGTATTTGAGCAAGCTCTGGGAGATAGTGAAGGATAGGGAAGCTTGGCACGCTGCCGTCCATGGGGTTGTGATGAATCGGACACAACTTAGCAACAGAACAACAAACCACATGTGGTTATTGGCTACAGTACTAGATAGCAGGTATTGTATTTTTCCCCCAATTTTTGAGGATTTTGTTTGTTTAAATGCTTCATTTTTTAGAGCAGTTTTATGTTCATAGCAAAACTGAGAGGAAGGTACAGAGATCTCCATGTATCCCTTGACCTCATACATGCACAACTTTCCCCATTTTCCCCAACAGAATGGGATGATTGTTAGAGCTGATGGAACTAAACTGAAATATCATAATCACACACAATCCATAGCTTAATATAGGATTCACTCTTGGTGCTGTCTGTGTGATGAGTTTGGACAAATGTATAACATGAATCCACCATACAGAGTATTTTCACTACCCTATAAATCTTCTGTTCTGCCTATTTATCACTTCAACTTTATCACCACTCCTAACCTCTGGCAACCTGCCTTTTCTAGCTTTTCATATACTTGGAATTTTATAGTATGTAGCCTTTTAGATTGGCTTCTTTCACTTAGTGATGTGCATTTTTTCCTTCATGTCTTTATGTCTTGATAGCATATTTCTTTTTAGCACTGATGATTAATATTCCTATGTCTATATGTACCACAATTGTTTTTATGCTTTCACTACTGAAAGTATCTTGGCCTCTTCCAAGTTTTGGGGACAGCATGTATTTTAGATCATCTATATCATTACAAATTTCTTTTGAAGTACACTGTCTTAGAGTTCAAAATTCAACTAACAGAGCTGAATTTAAAAAAAAAAAAAAAAAAACCAGCATATGTCCCTTCTCAATGGCCATAGTTTTCTATATTAATTTATTCAATCAAAACTATTTTGGGGTACCTATTATGTGCCATGTGCTATTCTAAATTTGAGACATAAAGTAGTGAGAGACACATGTACCCCAATGTTCATTGCAGAACTGTTTACAATAGCCAGGACGTGGAAACAACCTAGATGTCCATCAGCAGATGAATGGATAAGAAAGCTGTGGTACATATACACAATGGAGTATTACTCAGCCCTTAAAAAGAATAAATTTGAATCAGTTCTAATGAGATGGATGAAACTGGAGCCGATTATACAGAGTGAAGTAAGCCAGAAAGAAAAACACCAATACACTATACTGACACATATATATGGAATTTAGAAAAATAGTAATGATGACCCTGTTTGTGAGACAACAAAAGAGACACAGAGGTAGAGAATGGACTTTTGGCCTCTGAGGGAGAGGGAGAGGGTGGGATGATTTGGGAGAATGGCATTGAAACATGTATACTATCATGTAAGAAACGAAGCGACAGTCTATGTTCGATACAGGGCTGGTGCACGGGGATGATCCAGAGAGATGACATGGGGTGGGAGGCGGGAGAGGGTTTCAGGATTGGGAGCTCGTGTACCCCTGTGGCTGATTCATGTCAATGCATGGCAAAACCAATACAGTATTGTAAAGTAGAATAACGTAAAAATAAAATTAAAAAAAAAAAAAAGAAAGTCAAGTTGTCTGCACTTATACTTCTACCTTCTAGAGGAAGGGAAAGCTAAAGAAAAATGCAAGCAATCAAGTAAATGAAGGGTTTGATAGAAAGCTCTACATAGCAAATGAGATGGGAGGATGTAATGCACAGCGACCAGCGGAGGCAGTAGGAGAGGGTGCGTCACTTTCTAAAGTCGGGAAACCAAGGCCTCTTTAAAGGGGTTGCGTTCAGGATGAATCCTGAGTGGCAAAGGGAATCTGCCATGCAAGTGCCTCAGGAAAGAACAAGCCTAGTAAAGGAACAGCTACTGCAATGGATCTAAACAGGAACAGACCTGGCCCCTTTGAAATTATTGGAGGCTCATTTGGCTAAAGGGAAATGGATCAGGGAAGAGTAGTACGAATGGGGTTACAGATAAGCAGGGCCAAGTCATCCGAGCTCTCGTAGGGTATCACAGGGTTTATATATATTTTGGTAAGTGTGGTAGAAAGTCTTTGGAGCATTTCCAGCAGGGCCACGACCTGGTTGCTTTCATAGTTGTGTATTTTGTCCTCTCGCTAAAGAACACGGACTCACCCTTTATACAGCTATCTGCGTAACTCATTTCCTAAACTGTAACAAATTCCTGCCCGAGAACAAGCCTTCAAATGATTGACCCTGAAAGAGACTAAACGTTCTTCATATTCTCTCAGCACCACAGAAATATCACGGAAAGCTCAGGTTATATCTCCAGTAACAAAGGCATACAACCTACTCCACTACAAGCGAGTCCGAAGATGCCGCATAAGCTATAAAATGTCCATGAATCTTATTTTCCTCATCTATAAAATGAAGCATAAAATCTGCAAAAGTTATTACCCAAATGGATTAGAAGACGATAAAACTGTGTGCTATGGGAAATTAAAGGATTTACATAGCTGTTTACATCTTCATTGCATCACAGCCTCATATTCCAGGTTCAGCTTTGAACACTAAAATATTTGTAAAGTTCTAAGTCTAGGAATGTATGTGCTCAGTTGCTCAGCTGTGTCTGACTCTTTGCAACCCCGTGGACCGTAGCTTGCCAGGCTCCTCTGTCCACAGAATTTTTAAAGCAAGAACACTAGAGTAGGTTGCCATTTCCTACACTAGAGGATCTTCCCTGCCCAGGGATCAAACCCACATCTGCTGCACTGGCAGATGTGTTGTTTACCACCGCATCATCTAGGAAGCCCCAGGAATGTGTGAACTGCCACCAATATATATCAGACTAAGGGTTATGCACTGTAATTTCCCCCTGAAAGTACATATTTAAGTCTCAAGAAAGAAAAAAAAGGACTTCCCTGGTGGCCCAGTGGCTAAGACTCTGTGCTCCCAATGCAGGGGGCTCAAATTTGATCTCTTGTCAAGGAACTATATCCCAACATGCCACAAATAAGAGTTAGCAAGCCACAACTAAGACCAGGAGCAGCCAAACAAATGAATACTAAAAAAGGGGAAAAAAGGGAGGAGTGAACACATCCTTTTGATATGTCTCCCAAAATGTTATATGAAAATTCTACAAAGCTATTAGCTGTCTTAACCTCAAAAGTATTCAGCCTAGTCCCTTAATGGCTGCGTGTATGATTAAAAATTCTCTTGGATATGAGATGAAATGCTAACAAATAGATATATACAATCTAAGCAGGCAGTTTGACATAGTGTTACCATTTTGGATTTGTATTATTTTCAAATTCAATACATTTCCTTCAACTAATACAATTAATAACCAGCTAGAAATACTTCCATTCAACTCCTCTTTTGTTGACTCTGCTTATAAGCAGAGATGAAAATAACTTTTAAATGTCAGGGAGGGGAAACTATGTTTCACTATCATTCATTTTTGTTTTGCTCTCTAGCTTGTGGGCCATAGACTCTCAAGCACTTTTTTAAATTAAACAATACTGTATTAGCTTCAGATATACAGCATACTGAGCACTTTCAATGATTTCAAATACAGATGTATTTTACCATTTGTTAAGGTCAAGAAATATGTTTCTATTTCATTCTATGAAAGCTTTAAGAAAGAAATCCCATATAGTCTTTTATGTTTCCCAGACTTTCCTGTGAGTGTCCAGAGACATGAGTTGGAGGTGCCCTGCTCCAGGGTCAGAGACACTGAATGTGGCAGTGTGTGCATGGGACCTTTTGAAGAAGGTTCTCATTATCTTCATTACCTCCACCATAGTTTGGTCTCACGACAAACAACATAGAGGGAACATAGCCCTGCCTATCAACAGAAAATTGGATTAACGATTTACTGAGCATGGCCCTGTCCATCTGAACAAGACCCAGTTTCCCTTCCAGGCAGTCTCTCCCAACAAGAAGCTTCCATAAGCCCCTTATCCTTATCCATCAGAGGGCAGATAGGCTGAAAACCACAATCACAGGAAACTAATCAAACTGATCACATAGACCACAGCCTTGTCTAACTCAATGAAACCATGAGCCACGCTGTGTAAGGCCACCCAAGATGTGCTGAGACCAGTTCAACAAGTATCCTGTCTCCTACAAAGGTGGATGGGTCATGGGAGAGAGTTCTGACAAAATGTAGTCCACTGGAGAAGGGAATGGCAAACCAATTCACTACTGCCTTGAGAACCCCAGGAAGAGCATAAACAGGCAAAAAGATATAACACTGAAAGATGACTTCCCCAGGTTGGTAGGTGCCCAATATAATACTGGAGAAGAATGGGAAAATAACTCCAGAAAGAATGAAGAGACAGAGCCAAAGCAGAAACAATGCCCAGTTGTGGATGTGACTGGTGATGGAAGAAAAGCCCACTGCTGTGAAGAACAATATTACATAGGAACCTGGAATGTTAGGTCCATGAATCAAGGTAAATTCAGTTCAGTTCAGTCGCTCAGTTGTGTCCGACTCTTTGCGACCCCATGAATCACAGCATGCCAGGCCTCCCTGTCCATCACCAACTCCCGGAGTTAACTCAAACTTACTTCCATCGAGTCAGTGATGCCATCCAGCCATCTCATCCTCGGTCGTCCCCTTCTCTTCCTGCCCCCAATCCTCCCAGCATCAGAGTCTTTTCCAATGAGTCAACTCTTCTCATGAGGTGGCCAGAGTACTGGAGTTTCAGCTTTAGCATCATTCCTTCCAAAGAAATCCCAGGGCTGATCTCCTTCAGAATGGACTGGTTGGATCTCCTTGCAGTCCAAGGGACTCTCAAGAGTCTTCTCCAATACCACAGTTCAAAAGCATCAATTCTTTGGCGCTCAGCCTTCTTCACACTTAGAAGTGGTCAAACAGGAGATGGCAAGAGTGAACATTGACATTTTAGGTATCAGCGAACTAAAATGGACTGGAATGGGTGAATTTAACTCAGACGACCACTATATCTACTACAATGGGTAAGAATCCCTTAGAAGAAATGGAGGAGCCATCACTGTCAACAAAAGAGTCCAAAATGCAGTATTTGGATGGAATATAAAAAATGACACAATGATCTCTGTTTGTTTCCAAGGAAAACCATTCAATATCACAGTAATCTAAGTCTATATCCTGACTAGTAATGCTGAAGAGGCTGAAGCTGAATGATTCCACGAAGACCTACAAGACCTTCTAGAACTAACACCCAAAAAGATGTCTTTTTCATTATAGAGGACTGGAATGCAAAAGTAGGAAGTCAAGAGATACCTGGAGTAACAGGCAAATCTGGCCTTGGAGTACAGAGTAAAAAGCAGGGCAAAGGCGAAAAGAATTTTGCCAAGAGAACACAATGGTCATAGCAAACACCTTCTTCCAACAACACAAGAGAAGACTCTACACCTGGACATCACCAAATGATAAATACTGAAATCAGACTGATTATATTCTTTGCAGAGATGGAGAAGCTCTATACAGTCAGCAAAAACAAGACCAGGAGTTGACCGTGGCTCAGATCATGAACTCCTCGTTGAAAAATACAGACTTAAATTAAAGAAAGTAGGGAAAATCACTAAACTATGCAGGTATGACCTGAATCAAATCCCATACAATTACACAGTGGAAGTGACAAATGGATTCAAGGAATTAGAACTGATTGACAGTGCCTGAAGAACTATGGATTGAGGTTCATAACACTGTACAGAGGGTAGCAATCAAGACCACCCCAAGAAAAAGAAATGAAAAAAAAAAGCAAAATGGCTGTCTGAGGAGGCTTTACAAATAGCTGAGAAAAGAAGAGAAGCAAAAGGCAAAGGAGAAAAGGAAAGATGTACCCATCACAATGCAGAGTTCCAAAGAATAGCAAGGAGAGATTTAAAAGTCTCCCTCATTAATCAATGCCAAGAAATAGAGGAAAACAGCAAAATGGGAAAGACTAGAGATCTCTTCAAGAAAATTAGAGATATTAAGGGAACATTTCATGCAAAGATGGGCTCAATAAAGGATAGAAATGGTATGGACCTAACAGAAAGAGAAAATATTAAGAAGAGGTGGCAAGTTTAAACAGAAGAATTATACAAAAAAGATCTTCATGACCCAGATAACCACAATGATATGATCACTCACCTAGAGCCAGACATCCTGAATGCAAAGTCAAGTGGGCCTAGGAAGCATCACTATGAACAAAGTTAGCAGAGGCGATAGAATTCCAGTTGAACTATTTCAAATCCTCAAAGATGATGCTGTGAAAGTGCTGCACTCAATATGCTAGCAAATTTGAAAACTTAGCGTTGGCCACAGGACTGGAGAAGGTCAGTTTTCATTCCAATCCCAAAGAAAGACAATGCCAAAGAATTTTCAAACTACTGCACAGTTGAATTCATCTCACTTGCTAGCAAAGTAATGCTCAAAATTCTCCAAGCCAGGCTTCAACAGTAGGTGAACCATGAACTTCCAGATGTTCAAGCTGGATTTAGAAAAGGAGGAACCAGAGATCAAATTGCCAACATCCGCTGCATCATGGAAAAAGCAAGAGAGTTCCAGAAAGACATCTACTTCTGCTTTATTGACTATGCTAAAGCCTTTGACTGTGTGGATCACAATAAACTGAGGAAAATTTTTCAAGAGATGGAAACACCAGACCAACCTTATCTGCCTCCTGAGAAATCTGTATGTGGCTCAAGAGGCAGCAGATAGAACTGGACATGGAATAACAAACTGGTTCCAAATCAGGAAAGGAATACGTCAAGGCTGTATATTGTCACCCTGCTTATTTAACTTCTATGCAGAGTACATCATGAGAAATGCTGGAATGGAAGAAACACAAGCTGGAATCAAGATTGCTGGGAGAAATATCAATAACCTCACATATGCAGATGACACCACCCTTATGGCAGAAAGAGAAGAACTAAAGATCCTCTTGATGAAAGTGAAAGAGGACAGTGAAAAAGTGGACTTAAAGCTCAACATTCAGAAAACTAATATCATGGAATCCAGTCCCATCATTTTTTGACAAATAGGTGGAGAAATAATGGAAACAGCGAGAAACTATTTTCTTGGGCTCCAAAATCACTAGAGATCATGACTGCAGCCATGAAATTAAGAGATGCCTGGTTTTTGGAAGAAAAGTTATGACCAATCTAGACTGCATATTAAAAAGCAGAGACATTACTTTGCCAACAAAGGTCCATCTAGTCAAAGTTATTGTTTTTCCAGTAGTAATGTATGGATGTGAGAGTTTGACTATAAAGAAAGCTGAGCAGCAAAGAACTGATGCTTTTGAACTATAGTGTTGATGAAGACCCTTGAGAGTCCCTTGGATAGCAAGGAGATCAAATCAGTCAATCCTAAAGGAAATCAGTCCTGAATACTCATTGGAAGGATTGATTCTATAGCTGATACTCCAACACTTTGGCCACCTGATACAAAGGACTGACTCACTGGAAAAGACTCTGATACTGGGAAAGACTGAAGGCAGGAAGAAAAAGGTACAACAGAGGATGAGATGGTTGGTAGCGTCACCAACTTGATGGACATGAGTTTGACATGCTCCAGGAGTTGGTGACGGACAGGGGAAGCCAGGCGTGCTGCAGTCCACGGGGTCACAGGGTCAGATATGACTGAGCAGCTGAACTCAAGTGAAAACTCACAATACATTGGAGAGAATAATAGCTTCTCACTTCACCTCTCCAATGTCATATATACTTGCATTTTAACAAATTCTTTCAAAAGTGATTTTAAAGAATCATTCATTTAATTTCCACATCAACTCTGGTAGGTACTACCACTGTCTTTACAGTTGAGGGAAAAATGAAAGAAATTTGAGTGAAATAACTTGCTTAAGAGTAAACATTTAGTAAATGATGAAGTTGGGAACCCAGTCCTTCTATACTCTTAAGCTCTGCACTAAAATATTCTGTGTTTGATAGAGACACCAAGGATCATATCGTGAATATCAGTGTCAGAGAATAAGGGCAGTAAAACTAACAAAGCCAGTTTAGTCATATGTATATCTTAGGTTCTTTTTGGTAAATGTTACTATTTAAAGGCAACTAATAACTACAGATCACTTCCTCACAGTCTCCCTACCAGGTTACATTCAAGGCAAGTCTGACAAAATTATGTTACATAAATGGACATTTATTATCAATAAGAACACAGCAACCACACAATGTAGCCCAGCCCTTTGTTCTTTTACTGCTGCAGCAGCATTTTGCATGAATGGTACATGCACAATAATTGTGACAAACTCTAGACACAGACTTTGATAATATACTCTAAACACAGTCTCCTAGTCAAGGGCAAAAGTCCAAGAAAATGCTGAATTGGTGTTGAACCCCAAATTATTTGAGAATCAATGACTGAGTTTACAACATCCTTATATTTCACCTCTTCAAGGGTTAGAGTGTCTTTACATGAGTTCTGGAGAATCTACCTATCATAAATTTGTGAATTTCACCTATCAAAACCTTGTCTACAATCTGCTAAGCTAACAACAAACCCTTTGGTGACTATCATGGATGGAAATAGCTAAAACCCTTGTAGTAGCCTCAAGAGGTCTTAGTTCTAATGCTAGCTGACTACCTGTTAAGTATGTAGCCCTTAATAGAGAGGGTGACATCTTCTAAGGTATAAGAATTTATGCATATATCAAGGCTGAAATATTTTTTAAATAAATTCTAAAATATCCCTTATTAGGTTTCTCTCACATTTCTTTTAATTATTCTGGAATCAGGCAGTATCAGTATTAAATACCATTAGGTAAACTAAGCATATGCTTAAGTTGCCTGAAAAGCAAGGAGTTCCCTCCAAATAACAATTTTCAGAGAAGTTAACATTTGCCATTTTTCAGAAAGCTTAAAATAGTTGACAAGTGTTTTGATTCAATGTTATATATGATTTTCTACTATTTTTTTTAAACACTGTGGAGTGGAGGAATGTGGCTATGGCCTCGCACTTCAGGCCATTAACATACATAACCCAGCTACAGGAAGCACTATCTGACTACACTCACCTAGCCTAAAATCTCACATACGTGTATTTCCCCAATGTAGTCTTGCATTGTTCTCAAAGATTTTCAGTTCTTAGTAACATGCTTTCCTATTATTTCATATGATTTTATAACAGTGGTAGATATATTCTCAGGAAGTAGGTTATCACAAGATGAATAACCTTTTAATAATCATCTTATTTTATATTTATACAAATAAATACAAAAGAAAAGAAGATGCCTCTATTTTAAGAGCAAGTATAAATATGTCCCTGAAGATAAAGGAGAAAACTGTCTTTTCACGTACTTCCTAAAAAAGAAAAACATCAAGTTTTCCTTTGTTGGGAGAGAGAGATTTAATGGCTAATATATGGATTAGAATAATAAAAAGACAAACAATACAAAATAGGCAAAAGATCTGAAATAGACATCTGACAAACAATATGAATAGCCAACGTGCACATGAAAACAGGATTCAACATCATTACTCATCAGGAAAATAAAAACTGAAACCATGATACACCATTACACCTCAACAAAATGGCTAAAATTTACAAGAGTAAACATAACAGATAATGACAAGGATATAGAAAAATGGAACTCTCATATATTGTTTATGGAAGTGTACATGACACAATCACTTTGGAAAATTATTTGAAATTTTTTTATAAAAATAAAACACATATCATAGGACCTAGCAATTCTATTATTAGGTATCTATTGAAGAAAAATAGAGACATATTTACAAAAAGACTCACTCTGATATGCATAGAAACCTTATTTATAATAGTCAAGATCTGAAGGAAAAAAGACCCAGGTGTTCAACAGAATGAGAATGAGTAAACACTCATGTATTCATACTACTGGCAATAAAAAAGTAAAGCATTATTGATACATATAATAATATAGATGAGTCTCAAAATATGACTGAAAGAGGTCTTATGGAAAACAGTACATCTGCAATTCCCTTTACTTGAAATTCTAAAAGTAAGCTACAGTGGAAAACATAATCATAACATTAGTAGCCTCAGGATAGAAAATAGAGAATTGACTGGGAAGAGTATAAAAGAATTTTCTGGAATGACGGTAATATTCCATATCCTAATAGGAGTTTGAGTTACATAGGTCAAAATTTAGTTGATGTGCACTTCAGATTTATACATTTAATTATGCACAAGTTTTACATCAAAATAAAAACTAAGTAAATATAGGATTGCAGGTAATAAATTGCATTCTGAATTATTTAAGGGATATTGTATAGAGGTTTTTAGTTTGCACTGAAAGCTGTATAAAAATAAGATGGATTAATAGATGGCCAAAGAGAAAAATGGGCTTTCCTGGTGGCTGAGTGGTAAAGAATCTGCCTGCAATGTAGGAGGCTTGGGTTCCATTCCTGGGTTGGAAAAATACCCTGGAGAAGGAAATGGTAATCCACTCTAGTAGTCTTGCTTGGGAAATCTCATGGACAGAGGAGCCTAGTGAGCTACAGTCAATGGGATCTCAAGAGTCAGACACAACTAAGCAACTCAACAACAACAACAACAGAGAATATAGGTACATAGATTTGTGAAGAAAACAAGCACAGTAAAGTGTTAACAGAAAAATCTAGGTGCTGATGCCGTAAGTGCTTACTGTAAAAGTCAATTTTGATCCATTTACAAAAATATCAATGTATGCTCAGTTGCTCAGTCAAACCTTCATCTCTTGCCAGGTGGATTCTTTAATACCGCACCACCTGAGAAGCCCAAAAATGTTCCAAATTGAACCCAAAATACAGAGCCTTTGTATTATTTAAAATCCATTCATTCAACAAACTTTTGAGCATTTCATGTGGACCACTGTTCAAGATGCTGGCAATATGGTAGTGAATAAAACAAAATCTTCAGTCTGATGAAGTATACGTTTCTACTCTATACAGAAATAACACATACATCGGTAATATGTAAGGTGGTGAAAAAGTCTAAGAAAAATAATGCAGAGTAAGGGTAGAAGTTCCAATTTAGACACAGGACTAGAAAAGGTCAGTTTTCATTCCAATCCCAAAGAAAGGCAATGCCAAAGAATGCTCAAACTACCACACAATTGCACTCATCTCACATGTTAGTAAAGTAATGGTCAAAATTCTCCAAGCCAGGCTTCAGCAGTATGTGAACTGTGAACTTCCAGATGTTCAAACTAGTTTTAGAAAAGGCAGAGGAACCAGAGATCAAATTGCCAACATCCGCTGGATCATGGAAAAAGCAAGAGAGTTCCACAAAAAAATCTAATTCTGCTTTATTGACTATGCCAAAGCCTTTGACTGTGTGGATCACCATAAACTGTGGAAAATTCTGAAAGAGATGGGAATACCAGACCACCTGACGTGCCTCTTGAGAGATCTGTACGCAGGTCTGGAAGCAACAGTTAGAACTGGACATGGAACAACAGACTGGTTCCAAATAGGAAAAAAGAGTACATCAAGGCTGTATATTGTCACCCTGCTTATTTAACTTCTATGCAGAGTGCATCATGAGAAACGCTGGACTGGAAGAAACACAAGCTGGAATCAAGATTGCTGGGAGAAATATCAGTAACCTCAGATATGCAGATGACACACCACCCTTATGGCAGAAAATGAAGAGGAGCTAAAAACCTCTTGATGAAAGTGAAAGAGGAGAGCGAAAAAGTTGGCTTAAAGCTCAACATTCAGAAAGCGAAGATCATGGCATCTGGTCCCATCACTTCATGGGAAATAGATGGGGAAACAGTGGAAACAGTGTCAGACTTTATTTTTGAGGGGGTCCAAAATCACTGCAGATGGTGACTGCAGCCATGAAATTAAAAGATGCTTACTCCTTGGAAGGAAAGTTATGACCAACCTAGATAGTATATTCAAAAGCAGAGACATTACTTTGCCAACTAAGGTCTGTCTAGTCAAGGCTATGGTTTTTCCATTGGTCATGTATGGATGTGAGAGTTGGACTGTGAAGAAGGCTGAGTGCTGAAGAATTGATGCTTTTGAACTGTGGGGTTGGAGAAGACTCTTGAGAGTCCCTTGGACTGCAAGGAGATCCAGTCCATTCTGAAGGAGATCAACCCTGGGATTTCTTTGGAAGGAATGATGCTAAAGCTGAAACTCCAGTACTTTGGCCACCTGATGCAAAGAGTTTACTCACTAGAAAAGACTTTGATGCTGGGCAGGATTGGGGGCAGGAGGAGAAGGGGATGACAGAGGATGAGATGGCTGGATGGCATCACGGACTCGATGGACGTGAGTCTGAGTGATCTCCAGGAGATGGTGATGGACGGGGAGGCCTGGCGTGCTGCGATTCATGGGTTCGCAGAGAGTCAGAGTGACTGAACTGAACTGATGGGAATCTCTGATATTATCACATATCAGAAGGAAGCTGAATGAAGTGAGGGAGTATATCTGGGTCAACAGCATTCTAGGCGGGGAAGGCTTTTAGGTGAGTGTGTATATGTGTATGTGGCCTGTTAGAGTAAAGCATGTGTGGTAGTGGGATCAGAGAGATGAGGGGGTATGTGGAAGGATGGAGTAGAGAAGAAGTTTATGTAGGGCTTATATACTGTGGTTAGAAATTCAGATTTTCTCCTGAGTAATATGAGATGACATTGAAATTCTTTGAGTATAGGACTAATGGGATTTGACTTATTTTAAAAGGATCAACCTGTTTCTTGGTAATACACAAAAGGAGACAGTTTTGATAACAGACTCTAGGAGGTAGTGATGTAAGTGAGACAAGTCCAGTCTCTTTATACAGAAAGTCTAGTCAAAAATAAAGCTGGCAGGGAGTGACATCACCAAGGTGGCAATATAAGTTGTTCTTGACTTCACACTTCCTCACAAGAACAGATGCTAACAACTATTCAAGAACACAACACCACTGAAAGAATCCTAAAACACAAAGGTAAGGTTGAAGCACTTCTTGCATCATAGAGCACAGACAGACCGGTCTAGTAAGAAACATGGGTATGTGTCAACAGCCTTGCCTTTCCCACAATGTCAGCATGGCACCACAGGGAGATGTCTCCCTTGAGCTTCCAATGGAAAGAGAATCTGAAGGGACAAACAGCAACACCCCCATCACCCAACACTGTGGGTCACTTTGTGAGAGTCCCTACTCTGATCTCACACAAGAGATTGTGGAGGAATATGGGGGAATTAACCATTTAGAATCTGACTGTGATGGGAAAGAGAGAAGGGCTTGCAATGATCAGCACACGGATCTTGGTAGACTGAGTTTATACCATCAGGGCCCAAGTAGTCACCTCAGTGAGCAGCTTAGTTCATCTGTAGAACCAAGTTGGGGTATACTCTCACCAGGGAACTCTACCTGATTCAAATCCTCAAGTATGGAAATTTGCTGGCACAAGAGCCTCAATTGCCCATGCCAGTCAAGGGACTGAGTCACATCCCCACCAGCTACAGAGAACGTCTTCTAACCAGAATAACTGGAAGGAAACTCCTGGTTGCCACGCAGTCAGCAGTACTTGAGCTGAGAGGTGGGCAGGCAGAGTCAATAGCCAGCTAGAGTAAGACAAGAAAGAAAGCTTTCTCAGCTTTAGAACTGCTTATCTTGCTACACTTAAAGAGAAAATCTCACTCATTGCTGAAAATAACATTGTTTAAGCCTTTCTGGCCAGGGAACTTAACCAGAGAGCACAAAAAGCTGCATAGCCCATTGAACAGCTCTATGTATCATAAAACTTGAGCACAGTCCATGGCTTCTCCCATTCACAGAATAAAACTGGTGATCTCATTTGACCAGGGAATTCAGTGCACACTCTAGCCTGATCCAGATGCCCAAATAATGAGCTATATAGTTCCTGGGTCCTGTGTTGTTGCCCTGTCAAGGAAGGAGAGTAAATGCATAGCTCCATTTAATACTGAATGTAGTTCCCAATTCAGAACATATAGTAAGCCTGACCAGAGGATCCAGGCTATTGCAGACCCTCAGCCTCACTTGAGTAGTAGGTCAGCAATCCTATCCAACCATTCTCAGCCAGTGGCAATCATCCTTATGCCCATTTCCAGAGTTCAAACAGTTGCCTTGCCCCAAAATAGATCATAATAGTGACTCCACATGCCAAAGACATTTGCAATGCACACATCCAGAAATCCAAACTGAGTTGACTGGTGAAGAACTGTCTCTGCTAAAGCAAACCTGTCAAGTATGGAAGAGGAACCCAATAACTGAAGTGCTAGATACCAGCACAAAGACTGCAATGGTTCCCCAAAAAATTCAGGGAAATATGATACCACAATAGGATGCTAATAAAGCTCCAATAACTGACCCTGAAGAAATAGAGATATGTATTAGCAGACAAAGAAGTCAGAATAATTCTCTTAAGTTTTGTGAACAGTAAGAAAACACAAACAGCAAATTAAGGGGAAAAATGCATAAACAAAATGAGAAGTTTGACAAGTAAATAGCAACCATAAAAAAGTAAAATCTAAAAATCTAGACATGAAAAATACAATAAGAGAGTTGAAGAAGTCAGTAAAGAGCTTCAAAAGGAGACTTGGCCATGCAGAAGAAAGAATCTGTCATAACTAAGCCAGGATATTGGAAATTACCTAGTCAAAGAAGCAAAAGGTCAAAGAATGAAAAAGAGTATAGAAAGTCTTTGGGGATTATAAGACAAAATGAAAAGCAGTTTTGACATAATAAAAATTTCAAGAGAAGAAGCAAAAGAGAAAGGGTGAGAAGGCCTGTTTAAAGAAATAGTGG
This sequence comes from Nanger dama, assembly GCA_917880005.1. NCBI lineage: Eukaryota > Metazoa > Chordata > Mammalia > Artiodactyla > Bovidae > Nanger > Nanger dama. Next base: position 18,290,470 of record CAKJTW010000001.1, read on the forward strand.
CTGTAATTTTCATAGACATCTAGATCCATGAGGCCCAGAGGACTCCAAATAGGTTGAACCTGAGTAAGGCTACACTGAGACACATTATAATTAAATTGTCATAAATCAAAGACACCTAGACTGTTAAGAGAAAAGAGAGAAGCTACATACAAGAGAGGGCTTCCCTGGTAGCTTGGACGGTAAAGCGTCTGCCTACAATGCGGGAGACCTGGGTTCAATCCCTGGGTCGGGAAGATCCCCTGGAGAAGGAAATGGCAACCCACTCCATTCATGCCTGGAAAATCTTATGGACCGAGGAGCCTGGTGAGCTACAGTCCATGAGGTCTCAAAGAGTCGGACACGACTGAGTGACTTCTCTTCACTTCTTCAGTTCACTTCACATACAAGAGAATTTCCATAAGACTACAAGCAAAACAAATACAGTATTGTATGGCAAAACAAATACAGTATTGTAATTTAAAAATAAATAAATTTAATAATAATTAAAAAAATAAAATAAAATTTTAATCAAAAAAAAAAAAAAAAAGACTACAAGCAGATTTTTCAGTAGAAAGTTTTCAGGCCTGGAGAGAATGGGATGAAATTCTGACATATTCAAAATATTGAAAGAAAATAATAGCCACCAAGAATTCCAAACCCACTGAAGCTGTCCTTCAGAAACAAGGGAGGAATGAAGACTTGACCAAACAAACAAAAGCTGATGAAGTTCATTCAGTTCAGTTCAGTGGCTCAGTCATGCCTGACTCTTTGCGACCCCATGAATCGCAGCACGCCAGGCCTCCTTGTCCATCACCAACTCCCGGAGTTCACTCAGACTCATGTCCATCGAGTCAGTGATACCATCCAGCCATCTCATCCTCTGTCATCCCCTTCTCCTCCTGTCCCCAGTCCCTCCCAGCATCAGAGTCTTTTCCAATGAGTCAACTCTATGCATGAGGTGGCCAAAGTACTGGAGTTTCAGCTTTAGCATCATTCCTTCCAAAGAAATCCCAGGGCTGATCTCCTTCAGAATGGACTGGTTGGATCTCCTTGCAGTCCAAGGGACTCTCAAGAGTCTTCTCCAACACCACAGTTCATTACCACCAGGCATAACTTATAAGAAATGTTAAAGGAATTTCTCTGAGTGGAAGTAAAAAATGCTAATTAGCATTATAAAAATAGAAAAATTTACTGTATTACTTGTAATGGTAAAAACAGTCATAGTTAGATACTGCAATATGCTAATAGTGGTACATAATTCACTTACAACTCTAGTTTTAAAGTAAAAAAAGAACAGCAAAAATAACTATCATAACCTGTTATTAATTACATATTTTATGTCATATAAATTGTACCTGCAATAATCTAAACTGTGAGGCAGAGGAGAAGTAGATATATAAAATTTTAAAATTCTGTTCAAGTTGTCAGTTTTAAGTAGAATGTTATAAGTTTTATATATTTTATGTAATCCTCACAGTAACCACAAGGGAAAATTCTGTAGTACTTATACAAAGAACATGATAAGGAAGTAAAACATACTGCTATCAAAAGATATAAAAACATACAAAAATATAACAGGATATGAAATAATAAGCAAAACTATAAAGCAACCAGAAAACAATTAACAAAATGGCCACAGTAAGTTCTTACCAATCAATAATTACTTTAAACAAACAAATTAAAGACACAGAATGGCTGCATGAATTAAAGAACAAGATCCAATAATATGCTGCCTAAAAGATACTCACTTTAGCCTGAAAAACATACACAGCTTGAGGGTAAAAGATGATTTCAAAGACATTTCAAGCAATGTTAACCAAAAAAATAAGGGTGAACATACTTGTACCAGACAAATAAAAATGGTAAAAAACAGAAAAGGACACTACTAGCAAAGAAAACCAAATGCCAGTATCCCTGGTGCAAAGTTCTCAATGAAATACTAAAAAACTGAATTCAGTAGCACATATCATTCTTCATAATCAAGATGCGGTTATCCCTGGGATGCTAGGATGGTTTAATGTACAAAAATTCAATGTGCTACATTAATAAAGTGAAAGAAAAAAATCGTATGATCACCTCAATAGGTACAGAAAAAGCATTTGACTAATTTCTGCATCTATTCATGATTAAAAAAAAAAACCCTTAAATATGGCATAGAAGAAATACATCTGAACTGTAATGGAGGCTATTAATGACAAATCTTCAGCTAACATCATAGTCAGTAAAGATAGGTGAAAGGCTTTTCCTCTATCGAGGAAAAGCTTGACAGAGGAATGAAAAGGAATAAAACAAGGGTGCACTTATCTGCACATCAAAGGCCCTTGTCTCTATGCCTATTAACATAGTACGGAAGTCCTAACTAGAGAAATCAAACAGAATTAGAAAAGAAGAAGCCAAACAGTCTCTATTTGCAGACATGATTTTGTATATAGAAAATCCTAAAGACTCATTAAAAAAAAAAAAAAATATATATATATATATATGTTAGGTTTAATCAGTGAGTTCAGGAAGGTTGATACAAAAATCAGTAACATTTCTACACACAACCAATTTTCTAAAAAGAAATAAAGATATTGATCCTATTAACAATAGTACCAAAAGCAATAAAATACTTTGGAATAAATTTAACTAAGGAGATAAAAGATCTCTGCCCTGAAAACTGTAAGAAATTAATGAAATAAATTGAAGATACAAATAAATGGAACAGTATCTTCATCCATGGACTGGAAAAATTTATATTGTTAAAATGTCAATACTAACAAAGCCACCTATAGAGGCAATGCAACTTATATCAAGATTCCAATGGAGTTTTTAAAATGAAGTTGAAAATACACTACTAGAATTTATATGGAACCATGAAGGAATGGGCTTCCCAGGTGGTGAAGAAGTGAAGTGAAGTGAAGTCGCTCAGTTATGTATGACTCTTTGCGACCCCATGGACTGTAGCCCAACATGATCCCAGTCCATGAGATTCTCCAGTCAAGAACACTGGAGTGGGTTGCCATTTCCTTCTCTAAGGGATTTTCCTGACCCAGGGATCAAACCCAGGTCTCCCACATTGCACCCAGATGTTTTAACCTCTGAGCCACCAGGAAAGCCCATGGTGGTACTAAGTGGTAAAGAAATTGCCTCCCAATGCAGGAGACATAGGAGATTCAGGTTTGACCCTGGGTCAGGAAGATCCCCTGGAGGAGGACATGGCAACCAACTCTAGTATTCTTGCCTGGAGAATCCCATGGACAGAGAAGCCTGGCAGTCTATGGTCCATACAGTTGTAAACAGCTGGACATGATTGAAGGGACTCAACACACATGAAAGATCCAAAGAAATTTTAAGAAAAACAAGCAGGAGGCATCACAATTCCTGGTTTCAAGCTATACTGTAAAACTATAGTCATCAAAACAGTATCATACTGGCAGAAAACCAAATAGACCAGTGGAACAGATTTGAGAACCATAAATACATTCAAGCATATACAATCAATTAATATTTGGCAAGGGAGCCAAGAATACTCAATGGGGAAAAGAAAATCTCTTCAATAGATGGCACTGGATAATTGGATAATAACACATGAAGAGTGGAAACTAGGTCCACATTTATACCAATCACAAAAGTTAACTCAAAATGCATTAAATACTTAAATGTAAAACCTGAAAGCCTGAAACTCCTAGAAAAACTTAGTAATAAAGTTCCTTGGCATGGATCTGGTAATGAAGATGTAGATATAATACAAAGCACAAACAACAAAATTAAAAATAAGTGAAGCCATAGCAAACTAAAAAACTTCTGCATATCAAAAGAAACTATCAAAGTAAAAGACAACTTGCAGAATGGGGAAAATGTTTGCAAACTAGATATCTGATAAGAGATTAATATCCAAAATATATAAAGAATTCATGCAATTTAATAACAAAAAACACTAATAACCCAATTTAAAAATAAGCAAAAGACTCAAATAGACATTTCTTTAATGAAGATACATGAAAGGCCAGCAGGTATATGAAAAGATGTTCATAATCACTACTTATTAGGGAAATGCAAATTAAAACCACAACGAATTATCACCTCTGTCAAGTACAAATTGGCACTTGCCAAAAGCATTTGCCCGTGAGTCTGAGTGAACTCCAGGAGTTGGTGAAGGATGGGGAGGCCTGGCGTGCTGCGATTCATGGGGTCGCAAAGAGTCGGACACGACTGAGCGACTGAAATGAACTGAACTGAACTGAACAACAAAGGCCTTTGCCATCTGCCTGTGCTGCTACAGCTGCTTACCTTTTAACACTCCCTGAAGGCAATTCAGGGTTGAGAGTGAGGCACTCTGTGCTCCAGGGAAACTGGTGGTGGAATAGGTCTTTAGATAGTTACATATTTTCAGGAACTGATTTCCTGATCCCAATCCTTGCATCTCCTCATATCTAGAATAGCACTAAATCCCTTCATGGCAACATCAGCTCCTCATGACTAGCAGTAAGTGCTTTATTGTGTTGAACTCCCCCTTACCAAAATCTTATATATTGACTTTTTCCAACTGCCTCTCTGAAATAGTCTCTCAGAGCTATCTGAGTTGCTGTCTTTTGGGCTGCAGTCCTAATTTTGCCCCAAACAAAACTTAACTCACAACTGTCACATTGCACATCTTTTTAGTCAACATTTCACACCTGTTAGAATGGCTATCATCAAGAAAATACCAGAGTTAACAAATGCTGGCATGAACGTGGGGAAAAGAGAACTCTTATGCACTGTTGATGGTACAGCCACTATGCAACAACTCTATGGAGGGCCCACAAAGAATTAAACTAAACTAGAACTATTATCTGATCTAGCAACTCGATTTCTGGGAATATATCCAAAAGAAACAAAAACACTAACTTGAAAAGATATCTTCATCCTCATGGTCATAGTGTAACCAGGAATGGTCAACTTTGACGCCATGATGAATCTGTTCCTCTTGCTTTAACCCTTGTTTTTGCTGCTTTTGTTATCTCCTGCATTGCAGGCAGATTCTTAACCATCTGAGCCACTAGGGAAGCCCCTTTTGTTATCATAAGCATACATAATTGCTCACCTTAGGTAACGCTGTCCCTCTATGCCAGTTAATCTAAAGTGCCTTTGTTCATAACTCTTTTGCACCTGTAGACTGTAGGAAGAAGAAATTAACACATCCCCCTGCCTGAGGCTTGCCATTCTAGGAGATATTTGCAAGAATTAAATGGTCTTTTTACTTTATTTGGAAAGCTGGCTGACCTAGAAGATGGAAGACTAATATCTCAAAAAGACCATCTTGTCAGGGCCTGGATGACAGGTTCTTTTATGGATCAGATATGGGGGAGGTGAGAAAATAAAGTCATATTCCTTGCCTCTACACCTCATCTCCTGGATTTATTGGTCTCTCATGTAGCGAGCAGAGCAAGCTTAGACTTGGTAACAATAGCAGCATTATTTATAAGAGCCAAGACATGGAAATGATGTAAGTGTCCACCAATGGATGAATGAGTAAAGAAGTTGTGAAGAGATGTATGTATGTATGTATGTACACAAACATATATGTGTGTACACACATATATGTATACACACATACAAACAAAAATGGAGCATTATTCAGCCATAAAACATGAGGAAACTCCCACCATTTGCATCAACACAGATGGACCTTGAAGGCATTACTGTAAGTGAAATAGCCAAATAGACAAAGACTATATGATCTCCCTTATATGTGAAATCTAAAAAACAAAAAAACAAAAATCTCATATAAAAAGAGATCAGACTTGTGGTTAACAGAGGAAGGACGAGGGATGTTTGGAGGAAGATGGCCAAAAGGTATAAATCTCCAATTAAAAGATAAATAAGTACCATAAATAATTATGATATAAGGTACAACATAATGAGCAACATAATATATGTAAGTCAACCCATCATGCCATATGTCTTAAACTTATGTATATGTCTCAATAAAACTGGAAATAAAGTGTCTTTGACTAGGGTAGTTTGTAACAGAAGTGGTGAGATTATGTGTCCCGACATGATTCTGGACATATGTAGATAGTATACATGAAAAAAATTTCTTCATGGGTTGGATTCAGCTTATGAGAGGAAGACAGGGAAAGAACAAAAGTGAAACATGAAGTTGCCATATACTAAAGTGAGAACTACAAAAAGGAAGAAAATTAAAGTTGTTTAGTCATTAAGTTGTATATCTTTTAAGATTCCATGGGGTGTTGTCTACCAGGTCCTCTGTCCATGGGATTTCCCAGGCAAAAATACTGGAGTGGGTTTCCATTTCCTTCTCCAGGGGATCTTTCCTACCCAGGATGCTGCTGATGGATCAGGACTGACCTCAGACTGACATTTAAAGCTTATGAGTGACTATATCAGCAGAACTTCCCTGGTGGCTCAGATGGTTAAAAAAAAAAATCTGCCTCCAGTGCAGGAGACCTGGGTTGAATCCCTGGGTTGGCAAGATCCCCTGGAGAAGGAAATGCAACCCATTCCAGTATTCTCGCCTGGAAAATTCCATCAACAGAGGAAGCTGGCAGGCTACAGTCCATGGGGTCAAAAGAGCCAGACTCGACTGAGTGACTAACACTTCACGTCTTCAATGAGTGTAATAAAATTCTCTTTTACTCCTTATCCTTCAATATTATACATTTAAATATCCTTAGGCCTGCCTTTTCCTGTAGTTCAAATTATGTTAATTTTAGTGTTTACCCTTGAAACTGAGTCCTCTCAAATGATGATGACAATATCAAAGATGATGAGAGAATGTTCTCTTTCCCTAGAAGAGCAGGAAAGCAAACTGTATTCTGCATCATAAAACTAAGGTAGTTACTTGAAAATATTCACAAAAGAATTCATCTTACTTTCCTGTCCTAAGTGGAGTCTTTATGAATAACTGCGTTTTTTCCTGATGTTATAAAATTGCCCTTGAGGTATTATTTATAAAACTATATAAGAAGTATACAAATATATTGAAGAGATGACTTCTAATATTCTGAGAAATATCTTTAGAAACCTAAACTCTACAGCTCTTTTTCCATTATTCTGATAATTTTCTGCCATGGTAATAACATCAAAAATATCATATCTATTTTCTAAAATCTTACACAAAATTGGGATTCTTTCTCTTAAGCCAAAAGAACTATAAAATTTCCTATCCTCCCTTTATTGCTAAAGGAAAAAACACGTCTCAGGACTCTGCTAAAGTCCTTCAAACAAAGAGAGTCTTTGTCTCACTTAAATTAGTAATGTTTTTGATCAAAGCCTTTAGGTGGAGTGTGGTAGACAAAAGCCAGATTAGAGCAGATACACAGAGAACAGAAGAAAAGGACTCAGAAAGTAAGTCAAGGCAACTCATTCGAGGCATTTTGCTACAAGAGGGAGCAGAGAAATGGGACATTATCTGAAAGAGGAGGTGGGTAAAAAGAGACATTTTAAGGTGGAAATAATTATATCATCTTGTAGACAGTGGGAACAAGACAGTGGAGCAAATTTTGAAGAAGTAGGAAATAAGGGGGAAAGTGCAGAGACAATGATTTTGAGGAGGCTGGGAAGGGTCAGCATAGAGCGCAAGGAGAGTAGCTGGCCTTAAGATAGGATTGCAGCTTCATCCAATGTAACCGGAAGATAACAAAGACTAAGTGCAGAGGCTTTTTGGTAAAGACATATGAACATTCTTTCTGTGTTTCTATTTTCTCAGTGAAAAAGAAATACGTTTATCAGCAGATATCAAGAAACGGAAGTCTTTCAAGTTTGCCAGGAGAGAAGAGACTGAACTGTAGAGAAAATATGCTGACTAGAGGAAAGTAATACTACTGCTAGCTTCCCTCAAGACCTAATTGAAATCCGTGATCAGGAATTTAAAATCAGACCAGGCAACACCTTGGTAAGTATTCATTAGTTAAATATCCAAGTGCCACTGTGGGACAAAGGAAGTGAAGTGAAGTGAAGTCGCTCAGTCGTGTCCGACTCTTTTGCGACCCCATGGACTATAGCCTACCAGGCTCCCCTGTCCATGGGATTTTCCAGGCAATAGTACTGGAGTGGGTTGCCATTTCCTTCTCCAGGGGATCTTCCCGACCCAGGGATCGAACCCAGGTCTCCCACATGGTAGACAGACACTTTACCGTCTGAGCCACCAGGGAAGTCAGTGGGACAAAGAGAGTAGAATAAATTCATAGTCTGTATATTTACCCTCACTTCTATCTCAGCATAAACAGGGATATAGGGAGAGGGGGAGTAGATAGTAGAGGCAGGTATGGACTGTATCAGTGAATATACATGTAAATATATACACACATGTTAACTACAAATTGACACTTGCCAAGAGCATTTGCCAGCGAGTGAACAACAAGTGCATTTGTCATCTGCCCCTGTGGAGACTGAACCCTCTGCTGTTGCAGCTGCTGACCTTCAACACCCCCGAGGGGAATTCAAAGTGGAGAGAGGCACTGCTCCAGGAAACTGATGGAACAGGTCTTTAGATAGTTAGATATTTTCAGGAACTGATTTCATGACCCCACCCTTGCATCTCTTCATATCTAAAAATCACTACATCCCTTCATGGTGACATCAACTCCCTGTGACTACTAGGAAAACTTTTGTAGAGTAAGTGCTTGATTGCACTGATCTCCCCACTCACCAAAATCTTACCTATTGATCTTCCCCACTACCTCTTTGGAGAAGTCTCTCAGAGATATCTGAGGTGCTGTCTCCCAGGCTGCAGTCTTCATTTTGTCCCAGATAAAACTTAAATCTCATGTTTGTGCATCTTTTTAGTTGACACAATATGCCCACATACGTATACATATACAAATCAGTTCTTCAGGGAGCAATAATGTTTTATAAAATTTCCTACCCTTCAAGATCAATTCTTTTAAGTTTAATTAGCAAATAATTATTCATGCCAAGAGAAAAATCAATTATCATCACAAATAAAGGTAAACAATAATTAGAAAAATATACGTAAGAGAGTCAACTAAAATCAACATACATCATGTAAGTATATAAACAAGCCAAATTCAAAAGAACCTATGCAATACTAGTTAGAATATTTGCCTTGCAATCTCCCACTAAATATTTTGTTTCAACAAACCTGTATCATCCATCAAATTAAACCAAAATTGCTTTTAGTTTTATTAGCTTTACATTTATATATGTTTTAAATTTTTATTTTGTTAATTAACAAGACTTTAGAGTCATGTAAATATAAGGGATTTATGCCTAGTTTTACGCTTGTACAGATTTGAATAGAAATATAATAATATAATCAAGTAGAAATCTGTATATTACTTTATAGATATCCACTCATTAATTATATTTGAACACACTAGAATTTAAAAGTACCCATAAAAATTTTCTATTTAAATGGACTTTTAAATTCCCTTTAAGAGTTATTATGAAATTGGGTTTCCCAGGTAACTTAGTGGTAAAGAATCCACCTGTCAATGCAGAAGATGTGAGTTCATTCCCTGGGTCACGAAGAGAACCTAGAGAAGGAAATGGTAATCTACTCCAGTATTCTTGCCTAGAATTGGGCTTCCCTTGAAGCTCAACTGGTAAAGAATCTGCCTGCCGTGCAGGAGACCCAGGTTTGATCCCTGGGTTAGCAAGACCCCCTGAAGAAGAAAATGGCAACCCACTCCAGTATCCTTGCCTGGAAAATCTCATGGACAGAGGAGCCTGGTGGGCTGCAGTCCATGGGGTCGCAAAGAGTTGGACACGACTGAGCAACTGTCACTTACTTACTTATTCTTGCCTGGGAAATCCCACGGACAGAGGGTGCTTGAGGATTACAGTCCCTGTGGTTGCAAAGAATCAGATGTGACTGAGCAACTGAGCATGCAACCAGATATTTAGGAAAGAAATGTAAGAGTTGAAAAGCTCCATCCAAGATAGAAAACTATAAACTTACCTCTATAAGCTAGGCATTTTACATGCATTGTCTCATATTTATAATAAAAATAGTATAACAACCATCACCACCACCACACTATCTGGACTCCTGTCATTTACTAAGCATATTTTATGTGCCAGGTAAAGTCAAGTCCCTTGTAAACATTTAATTTTCAGATGTTATTTATTAATAATTACATATTCTGAAATAGGATAGTCATTTCTCACCTTTTTATGGATGAGGAATCTGAATCATAAGAAAACTGTCCATGATCACCAACAATTAAGACATGGATCTAGGAATTGGACTTCGGAATTCAAAGTCAAATATACAATGAGCTTCAAGATCAAAGGAGTTCGCCCAATGCCACCCGGCCAGTGGGCAGCGAGCTAAAGCTAGTGTGGCATTTCCCTCAAACCAGAGGGCCCTCTGCAAAGGATCTGGATCACAGCCAGCTCCCCAGAGAAGAAGAGAATGGAATGCTTGTGAAAATTGAACAGTGGGACTCAAAGACAAACCTTTCCTTTCCAAATTTCCTCTCTGAAAATCAGGCCATCATCACTCTTCAATGCTGAGAGGACAGCCTATGGAGATTTACATTGCAGAGATTGAAGCGGAAAATAAAATATAACAAGGAAATGATTTCACAATGAACTTTCATTACTATACAGCTAGTGATCTGTCAGAATGCCTAAAGCAAAAATTAGTAAAACAAAAGAACTTGGGATAATAGCAAGGGGATCAAAAGAATGTAAAGTCAGAATCTTTTCTGATTTTTAAGGCATCTGTAGATGACTAGCGTTGTTTGGCAGGCTACAGTCCATAGGTTTGCAAAGAGTCAGAAACAACTGAGCACGCCTGCACGCAGTGTTGAGAAAACCATTTGAGTCAATGTATGCAAGGCAGGGTGCCCACCGAGCACATAAATGCAACTGCCTCAGGCTCTAATCAGACTGTTTTGTTGGCTCATTCGAACCCTTTGAGAGCCTGACCTTTCTTCTCACCAAGTCCTCAATATGACCCAGAACTACAGAGTACTTAGCATTTTTCAAAGTTTTACCTCTCTTCAAGGCACCAAAGATTTATCTCAGAACTGAAAAACAAAATTAGTACAACAACAACAACAAAAACAGCTGAGTCATTGGAGAAAATCCTGATGCTGGGAAAGACCGAAGGCAAAAGGAGAAGAGGGCAGCAGCGGATGAGATGGTTGGATAGCATCATCAACTCAATGGACATGAACTTGGGCAAATTCCAGGAGACAGTGAGAGACAGGGAAGCCTGGCATGCTGCAGTCCATGGGGTCGCAAAGAGTTGGACATAGTGACTGAAGAACAACCACAAAAATGGTCTGTTTTACTCTTTACTATCACAGGGGACGGGCATATCCTTCACCCCACATATTAGCTGCCTCCCCCACAGTACACACTTAATAAATACTTAGTATATGAATGAAAAATGCTTAAAAAGTGAATATATGTAAAATACAAAAAGATTATACAAAAGATAGAACTGTATATAAAATCAATTTCCTTAATTACCTCTTAAGGAACACAGTTTATAAAGGAAACTTCAGCTGTCAGTCAAAACAAATGACCCTTTGAATCTGTTTCTTAAAAGGTTTGCTAGTCAAAATGCCTGGATGTGATTGGAAATGCAGAATTTCAGGCTCCACTCCAGATCCACTCAATCCAAAACTGCAATTTAGGTAATGAGTATTCACATTAAGTCTTGAGAAGCTAGTATGTTCTCAAAGCCTGGTCACCATCAGCTCAGAAAGAGTAAGACACAACTGAAGACCTAACATCCTCCATAACTTAAGATTTTCTCAACTGGTATCTCTGGATGGGAGTTCAGGACTGCATGTAGCAACAAGTACCATCTGTGATTTCAAAGTGATTGATGTTTGATAATTGTTACTTTAAATAAAATTGATATGTATGACTCTCTATCAGTTCAGTTCAGTCGCTCAGTCATGTACAACTCTTTGCAACCCCATGAACTGCAGCATGCCAGGCCTCCCTGTCCATCACCAACTCCCGGAGTTCACTCAAACTTACGTCCATCGAGTCCGTGGTGCCATCAGCCATCTCACCCTCTATCCTCCCCTTCTCCTCCTGCCCCTAATCCCTCCCAGCATCAGAGTCTCTTCCAATGAGTCAGCTCTTCGCATGAGATGGCCAAAGTACTGGAGTTTCAGCTTTAGCATCATTCCTTCCAAAGAAATCCCAGGGTTGATCTCCTTCAGAATGGACTGGTTGGATCTCCTTGCAGTCCAAGGGACTCTCAAGAGTCTTCTCCAACACCACAGTTCAAAAGCATCAATTCTTTGGCAGTCAGCTTTCTTTACAGTCCAACTCTCACATCCATACATGACTACTGGAAAAACCATACCCTTGACTCTCTATAGAGCCAACAAAATAATATTATGAAAATGAGTTTCTCAGGAAAAATTCCAATCAGTTATTTTTTAAAAAATCTGAATTTGATTTGGTACAAATAGGTAGATTTGCTCTATTAATACCCAGTCTCCTGGGATGTGTGTGTGTATGTATATTTGTGTATATGTATTAAACCATAGAATTAAAGATTAGAATTTAATTAAGTCTAGAATTGGAGCTGAAGCTCCAATACTTGAGCCACCTAATGCAAAAAGCTGACTCATTAGAAAATACCCTGATGCTGGGAAAGACTGAAGGCAGGAGGAGAAGGGGGATGACAGAGGACGAGATGGTTGGATGGCATCACTGACTCAATGGACATGAGTCTGAGCAAGCTCTGGGAGATGGTGAAGGACAGGGAAGCCTGGTGTGTTGCAGTCCATGGGGTTGCAAAGAGATGGACACAAATGAGTGCCTGAACAACAACAACAAACTCTAGAAAGTCATAATCATCATTCAGATATATGAATTAATAAAATTATAAATGCAAAATCCCAGAGAGAGAATAGAGCACTTAGGAAATATATTCTGCAATAGGAAGTCTTCCAAAGAAGAGATCTTTCCTTTAAAAACTATATTAAATTCTACTCCCATAATCAACTCCCATATTGTGCCTATTGACAGTAGCCCATAATGTAGGTTTCCTCTACTTACATAGGAAAATTCCCAACGGTAACAAATAAATTGTAATCTTTGTGAGACACTATGGTTTAAATTGCAGAGAGGAAGAGGGCACCACAGATTAGCACAGACCCTCAGACTTGAAAACTCTCAAACCAGCACAGGAAACACTTTAGAGATTATAGTCCTTTAATCCATAGTTCCTTCTATATTCACATGAGTTTATCAGTGAATGTGCTCTGGAAACAGAGTTGACTTCACATCACTGACCATCACAGATATTATACAGGTCAGAAAGGCTGCATTTCTAGAGATTTTCTAGCCTAATTCTATGGTTTATTGGAATGTGTATCTAGGAAGACTTTATACTGCTAACTTTATATCTGAAAGCTGCAAATTATTCTTTATAACCAAAGATTTCATATATTTTATTTACATTGACTTGGAAATTGTTTTTATGGATATGTATATTTGCTTGACAGACATGTTATTTAATTATTGGAATATGGTAGGGAAATTTTCAAATGAAATAAGCTTTCAGACAAATTCTCAAATCATAATCTAACCCATGAAAAGAAGAGATTTCAAAATATGAAGCTGAATATATCTTTGAAATATTATGAAATTGATTTTAAGTTCAGGGTTATATTTTTGTTTATTCCAAGGATCTATAACACATTACATCTAAATGTTTTCTAATAATCTATATCCAAAACAACTTATTTTAAAGTTAAAAAGTATTTTATGAGAACTTCTTGTTTGAAAATTATCATTGCTTAAGAGACTAGAAATCAATGATGCCTAAAATACTATAATTTTCTTTTTTCATTCAAACCTCAGTTCAAAATTGTACAATATAGGCTTCTTATAAGATCACCACAGGAAATCAATTTAGTTAAGAAAAAGACATATGAAAATATTCTACCAAAATTGTATAAGCCTCAAGCTAAAAAAAAAAGGTTGTTTGAGAAAAAGAATTCTATTATGTTCATAAGTCCTGAACAGAAAGATGACTTGTCCACCTGTTCTAGGAATTTACAATAGTTTATCAGCCATGAGATAATCAATAGTACATGGAAGCTTCTGAAGCTCTTCAAAGAATCATACAGGTACATAAATCTATGAAAGATGACTCATATGGGAATGGCTGCAGTCAGACATAAAATGAGAACTGCCCAAAAAATGGGACCTGAGGCAACTCAGAAATAATTTGAAGTTGAACAGATAAGTCTGATTGAAAAACCAGACAAATCAATATGAAAGACTTGATAGAAATTATAAGGAAAATGATTCAAATGTAAAAGAAATTATTTTGTGTGTGGTAGAGATAAAAGATTTCTGTTCGATTTTCCTTTGTAAGCTCTCCAAAAATGCATAAAGCAATGAATTCCATGTGTTTTCCAGTTTCCTGTGTACTAGAGGAAAAGTTCCATTACTATGAAACAGCCTTTTTCTGTTCAAGGGTTACATTAGCACTGTGGATATCTTCCCTAAAGTCTGACATTGCAGTAACCAAAATACCCTTAGCCAGAAACAGTGATAGTTCAGAAAACTCACTCAGATTTCCTTTTGCCAACATCTCCATCCAAGCTCCCATTAGAGTCTACAGTAGTAGCACCAAACAGTGTTTTCTTATAGTATACTGTGCTTTTAAAGCAAAACTCAGAAGTAAAGCACTCATTTTCACATTGTAGTTTGGCAATTATTTTAGCCTGACAAATACTAAAATATACTAACAGGCAGAAAGGTTTTCATGTTCACTCTTCTGTGTTCATTGGATGCCTGAATTTTAGAGGATGGTAATTTTTCAGTAACAACATACTCAAGGAAAATCACCTAAGCAAAAGTAATGTGTACTCTTAATCTAATTTTCATTATACAAAATCACTTCTTTTCCCACATAAAATTAACAATGACATGGATTGATTTTTTTTTTAAACTATGGCAATTTGAAAAAAAAAAGTCATATTTCTTCATACAATTTTCACCTAACCTACTATATCTCATCTGTCATGAATGATATTAGAATTTGCTTTAGCATTTGCAATAATACCTGTGATTGCCTTATTTGGATGAGGACATGCTTTATCCATAAAAGATGAAGTAAACAGCTGCTTGGTTTAAGACAAAATCTGACTCTTCTAAAAAGAAATAGATAAGAATCAGCCAGTATATTCCTCTATAAATAAAATACCCTATGATATAAAACTTAAACAATTGTCAGGGCGCTCAGTGCTCAGATGACTATATATGATGTTCAGCAAATTGTGCTAATACTTAGGGCCTATACTTTATTAAAGATATCTCAGTTAAAGGATGAAAATATTTATTTTTAAAATAACCAAGAAACACAGAATGGATTTTATATCCTAGGCAGAAATTACTTAAATATGTATATGTTGTCACCAAGCAGAATATGGATATTTTCACACATACAAATTTAGTTTGAATAATGTGACTAGTAACACTATACAGATATTACGAGAGTATGAAAAGCTTATTACTCATATAATTACACTTTCTGAGGAGGATAGAGTAGCCTCCCAAGACTGCAAAATGGCTTAAAAGATCAGTGAGAGGACACTGGCTTGGGCTTGGATTTTTGTGATGGTCAGAAGGTGCAACACAGGTTTCAGTTCAGTTCAGTTCAGTTCAGTTCAGTCGCTCAGTTGTGTCCGATTCTTTGCGACCCCATGAATAGGTTTGGCTCACCTTAACTATTTTTATGTTTGTTAACTACCTTAAAGGGGCTTCCCTGGTGGCTCAGATGGTAAAGACTCTGCCTGAAAACCATACAGAACAGCTTAAGTTTAGTGGGATCCCAAGTTATAATCATAATTAGGGTACCAGTATCAATGAAGGTTTGCTAACTGATATATTTAAGCAGATAATAAAGTTCATGCAGAATAAATGGGCTACTAGTGTAAAGAACATTTTGCACCCATTATATTTTTGTCGTACAAATTCATTTAGCAAATGTTTGCTTTCTAATTGGGTCAAGTTTTAAACCCCTGTTTCAGTTTTTGCTTCCTCTCTCTCAATATCAGGTTGGGTTTAATTGTTTGTTTTTTGTTTTATTGCTTGTTTATTTATTTGGTAGTTGGCTCCCCTGGTGGCTCAGATAGTAAAGCATCTGTCTTCAATGCAGGAGACCCAGGTTCAATCCCTGGGTTGGGAAGATCCCCTGGAGGAGAGAATAGCAACCCACTCTAGTACTCTTACTTGGGGAAATTCCATGGACAGAGGAGCCTGGTAGGCTACAGTCCATGGGGTCACAAAGAGTTGGACACGACTGACAACTTCACTTCATTTATTTGGTAGTTACTGGTTAGACCTGAGGTGGGGAAGGAGGTCCTCTCCACACTGTTCATAATTACAAGTTTATTTTTACAGAGAACCTCAAATCAGTATCATCCTTATGAGGTGTCTCCCATGACAATAGTGGCTTTGGTAGTTTCAAAGATGTCAGTCTTAAATCAGGTTAAATTTAACCTCTTGGCTTGAGTCATGGGTGTATCATGAGTATTTGGGCATTTTCCCCTGTAACTTTGAAGATTAAAATCTCTTTTGGCAACAGAGGTGTAGGCAGTAGCAGCAGCAGAAGAATTCTGTAGGGTCCGAGTTAGCCATCTGCTTGGGTGTGTGGACCTCAGTGGGACACAGAGTAACCACTCTCCTCCATATGAGGGACCACCCAAAGAACCTGAATGATACACAGAGTGTCACTCTTTCCTTGAACACTGAACAGAATGGAGACTTAGTTCCTGGTTAAGACCCATGACCAGTGGTAACAGGGATGTTCCCTGAGCCCCCAATTAATCATAACTTAAATTGGAATTGAGACAATCGGGGCACAGTTGGGTCCAGGCCATAAACTGGACTCCTTTGTCCCTCACAGCACTCAAGCAAGCTAGATAAGGCTGCTGTTATGGCAAAGGTCAGGTGCAACCAGCAAGCAAGCCTATCAGAGTCAGAGAGCAAACAGAAGTACACAAAGGCTCAAAATGAACATATGCCACTTCTAACATATTCTGTTGGACAATGTGAGTTACAAGGCCATTCCAGAGTCAGAGAAGGTGGGAACTACAAAATTACAGGGCAACAGACATGGGCTTAAGACAGCCTTTATATGGGGCCATCAGCGTCATCAAAATATGGGAAAATCATCATTCCTTGGGCTAACCAACTACAATAAATCTCAATATCTTGTGACATATCCAAAAGATTGTCTTGAGGATCAAAAAATAATTTTTATATAATAAATGACACACAGCAGACCCCAAAAAACAGCCACTTCTCTTTTCTCTCTATAATCCAGGGGCCCAGTATATTTATAATAAGAAGATTCTCCTCTCTTGACCAAGCAAAGTGATGCAAAGGGGAGGATCTGATGAAAGCCAATCCAATTACAACTATTCCATGGACTGTAGCCTATCAAGATCATCAGTCCATGGAATTTTCCAAGCAAGAGTACTAGAGTGGGTTGCCATTTCCTTCTCCAGGAGATCTTCCCAACCCAGGGATTGAACCTGGGTCTCCTGCATTGTAGGCAGACTCTTTACTGTCTGAGCTACCAGGAAGCCCAATGATAAGAGTCAGTGCCAATCAAATTTTTATGTTCATGAAATAGAAGACTTGGGGGCTATGTGTGATTCTATTACCTACTATCCTACTAAAAGAAAAAAATCTAGAATGCAAAAGAACAAAGTGCACACAGAATATTTTTTATGAATCAATGCCAAAGAGACAGAGGGTCTTAGAGTATGTTCAAGTGCTCATTTCAGTTGTCCCTGGAACCCACCAGCTTCAGTGATTTCTGTTAGTGAGATACTCTCATACACATGCAATAAATTTTCCTTTCTACCAATTTCAAGTTGACTTTCTGATACACCTACCAAAAGAACTTCAATATAAAGGAATATGTAGGCTTCAATCAAAAATTCTCCTTCTTAGAATCATTGCACAGGTAAACAAGAACAACTAGAAACTGTTTTGGTAGTTTTTAAGGATTAGCAAAAGAACAGAAGAAAAATAACTTAGGTGACAATAAAATTTAAAACAAAATGCGCCAAAGAATTGATGCTTTTGAACTGTGGTGTTGGAGAAGACTCTTGAGAGTCCCTTGGACTGCAAGGAGATCCAACCAGTCCATTCTGAAGGAGATCAGCCCTGGGATTTCTTTGGAAGGAATGATGCTAAAGCTGAAACTCCAGTACTTTGGCCACCTCATGAGAAGAGGTGACTCACTGGAAAAGATTCTGATGCTGGGAGGGATTGGGGCAGGAGGAGAAGGGGACGACAGAGGATAAGATGTCTGGATGGCATCACTGACTCGATGGACTTGAGTCTGAGTGAACTGGAGTTGGTGATGGACAGGGAGGCCTGGAGTGCTGCAATTCATGGGGTCACAAAGAGTTGGACACGACTGAGTGACTGAACTGAACTGAACTGATATTTATTTAACTTTTAAAATTTGATATAGGTGACTTCCTTGGTGGCTCAGCAATAAAAAGAATCTACCTGCAATTCAGGAGATGTAGGTTCAATCCCTGGGTTAGGAAGATCCCATGAAGAAGAAAATGGCAATCCACTCCAGTATTTCTGCCTGGAAAATGCTATGGACAGAGGAGTCTAGTGGGCTACATTCCATGGAGTCACAAGAGTTGGACACAATTGAGTGACTAAGCAGTAACAACAAGCTATGAAAATATTAAAACTATTTTGTTTTATATACAATATTTGAGATAATGCAAATTCCCTCAAGTGATATTATGAATTTTAATTCCCAGCTGTGTTTATGTTCAACATATGGCAGTGCCAACTTAACTGAAAAACACAAATACTGATTATTCTTCCTTATGATTAATCTTAAATCTTATGCGATTTCAATTATGAATTTTTTTTTTTGCCATGCCACATGGTATAAGGAATCTCAGTTTCCTCGCCAAGGATGAAACCTGTGCCCCCTATGAAAATGGAGGTATAGGCTCTTAACCACTGTATTGCCAGGGAAATTCCTTAATTATGCAAGTGTTGAAGCCTGCAACAATTATGTAGAATATTATATTTTTTAATTACCCAGAAAGTCTCCTTTAACCCTGAAAACTGTTACATGCTGGTTGGTTAAGAAGTCACAAGTAGCATCAAAAAGCAAATTGTAATCAGATGCCGATTTTCAAATTGCTGAGTACAAAACAACTATTAATATAATTTTTTTAATTCTAGACTATTTCAAAAAGTTTATTTGAATATAATCAATTTTAAGCATTAATTATTAGAATATAACAAACAACTTGAATTAATGGGAGAATGGACTTTTTTTTAACTTTGTCTAAGATCCTTAGGGTGTCAATGAAAAATTAAATTTTTTCTGTATTTACAGCAAAGATGACCAGTATGTAGTAGGTTGAATAATTTGTTAGACAGCTATTTACAGTATAAATGGAAAAACTGAAACTGTATCAGAAATACAAAATATAATAACAAGCAGTACAAATAACTGTAAGTTATTGAGTGTCCAAATGCTTTTCAATGTGTTCTGTATGTATTAACTCATTTAATCCTTAAAAACTGTTTGCAGTAGATCTTATAATTTTAAAATGAAGAAACCAGTACATAGAACTGCTGAGTAACTAAACCAAGGTCAAAGAACTAGACAGTGGCCAGTATTTGAACTGGGTAGTCTGGTTCTGGGGACATGCACCCTGAATCACTATTCTATTCTGTCTCTCGTTATATTGATAGTACTGGTCAGGGATTTTAGAAATTAGTATTATGGGTTGAATATTTCTGTTACCTAAAAAGTCTTACTTTGAAATCCTAACCCCTAGTGTGATGGTATTAGGAGGTGGGGCTTCTGGAAGGTGACAAGTTCATGAGGGTAGAGGTCCCTTCCACCATGTAAAGATACAGTGAGATGATAGCCTTCTACACACCAGGAAATGGACACACACAAGAAACCACATCTGCTAGGATCTTAATCTTAGATTCCCCAGGCTTCAGAAGTGAGAAATAAATATTTGCTGTGTATATTGTGTTTTTGCTATAGCAGTCTGAACAGACTAAGATAGAAGGTAACAATTCTGGCCTTGGCTTCAAGAATAAACTCTATCACTGTATTTGGCATGAAGCTATTTTGTGAACTGGTTGGGAGATTTGGAGTTGGGAAGATGAAGAGTGTTGAGGGCAGGAGTAGAGTGTTTTGAGTGCCACAGAAACTCATGATATTCTGAATGATGATAAAATGGTTGGTCAGTCACTACTGGTTCTAGGACTGGCTGTTAGCTGCTCAGGCATGTCTGATTCTTTGGACTCCATGGACTGTAACCTACCAGGCTCCTCCGTCCATGAGATTTATCAGATAAGAATACTGGAGTAGGTTGCTATTTCCTTCTCCAGGGGATCTCCCCTACCCAGGGATCAAGCATGGGCCTACTGTGTTGGAGGCAGATTCTTTACCATTAAACCACCAGGAAAGCCCTGGTTCTAGGGCTCAGCAGGTAAAAATGACTGGTAACACCTTCTAATAAAAGGGCAATTCAGGGACTTCCCTAGAAGCTCAGGAGTAAAGAATCTGCCTGTCAATGCATACATGGCTTCAGTCCCTGGTCTGGGAAGATCCACACCACACTGATCCCACACTGTAGAGCCAGCGAGTTCCAACTACTGAAGACCTCGCACCCTGGAGCCTGAGCTCTGCAACTAGAGGAGTCACAGCAATGAGAAAGCTCACACACCACAACTAGACTAGCCCCCACTCTCCACAACTAGAGAAAAGCCCATGCAGCAACAAAGACTCAGCACAGCCAAAAATAAATAAATAAATAAATCTTTTTTAAGAGCAATTCATAACAAAGGACATATACTACTTAGAACTATTTAGAAGCTATTAAAAAGTAGCTGGAATGTAGACACTGTAAAAGCTGGGGAAAATATCACACGAGTAAGTAGGTAGTGTATGAAAAACTGTATTCAGTACTGTGCTCTAAGGAAAGGAAACTTGAATATAAAGGTCTGCTCACAGGTGCTAGGGAACTTGAAATTAGACCACCCTGGAGTGGGAGGGTCCCAAACACCTTCTGAAGCAGTGTTTAGGCTGAAGTAGGGTATGGGCTGCCATCTATGGGGTTGCACAGAGTCAGACACGACTGAAGCAACTTAGCAGCAGCAGCAGCAGAGTAACTTCCTGGTGGCTCAGATGGTTAAAAAAAAAAAAAAAAAAAACTCCCTGTCATGCAGGTGACCTGGGTTCAATCCCTGGCTAGGGAAGAACCCCTGGAGAAGGGAATGGCAACCCACTTCAGCATAATTGCCTGGAAAAGTCCATGGACAGAGGAGCCTGGCAGGCTACAGTCCATGGGGTTGCAGAGAACTGGATATGGCTTACATTTTTACTTTCACTTCAGGGAAACTTCAAGGCTCTTGAAAGAGAATGCCTTCAAACTCTGAAGAGCAAAGAAAAAATGGAAAGACCATGTAGCAATATCAATAGTAAAAATAACTGAGAGCAGGATGAAATAAGACTCAAAAAATAGCTTGAAATTAATGGTTTCTTTGAAAAGATTATGAACTGTAAGTCCATACTACTATGTCACTTTAATGTGGTTGCAGGGTGTCTCTGTGTAATACATCAGAACCTTAGACATTTGTGTTCTGGCTTCTGTAACAAAATACCACAGACTAAGGGATTTCCCAATTATAAACACAGTCATCACTCACAGTTTGAAGACTGGACACATGAGATCTGATTGCCAGCATGGTCAAGAGAGGGCACTCTTGGGTTTCAGACTTTATCCTCATCTGGTACAAAGGGCTAGGGGTCTCCATGGGGTCTCTTTTACAAGTTATCAATCCTATTCATGAGGGACCCATCCTGATGACCTGAACACCTCCCAAAGACCTATCCCTAATACCATCACAATGGAGTTAGGATTTCAACATGAATTTTGGGGGTGGGGAACCCAAACATTCCAACCATAGCAATACTCTTACATGCATTTTCTGATGTATGTGATTAGGGGAAATAAAAATAAGATGTTCTTCCTGTAAGCAGCTCATAAAATAGTTGAGCCATTTCTGTGCAACCCTGTCCTATATAAAATTTAAAAGAACTTTGAAAGCAGACATCTTAGGATTCCCAAGAAACAGTTTAAAACAACTGACAACAAAGGATCCTGAACATAGATTGAGATGCAATTCCAGGAAATCATCTTTCTTTGGCTTTATTCTTTCTGTGATATGAAAGAACGTATTACCCTTTCCACATTCCTTTTGTAGGTGATGAAAGTGGGGCAATGCTCAGAGTTCTGATCACATCTCTTCAGTTTCCATGTTTTTACACTAGTATCTTTGGATAGAATGCTAAATTCTAGTTATAATCAAATAACTGTGTGTGGGAATGGATAGACTTGAGTCACCTAACAGAGCCTATTGAGCTCTCTCTACAAGTCAAAGGACAGAGATGCACTTGGGCCCCAAATATTCACATGCACTCATTTTGTGAGCATATACTATGTAAAGGGCCCATTTCTAAGTATTTGCTAAACCTCAATAAACAAAAATTCCTTTCTTTCACACAGCTTGTTTTTAGTAGAGAAAATAGATTTAAAAAAACAAACAAACAAACAAACACCTGGGTTCAATCCCTGGGTCAGGAAGATCTACCGGAGAAGGGAATGGAAATCCACTCCAGTATTCTTATCTCCCCATCGCCCTCCACCCAGAAGAGGGGCTCAAAGAAAAAAAAAAACCCATGAGTATATAAGTTATCACATAGTGGTACTAAGAAAACAGATAAAAAGCAAGATCATAGGTGATAATGTATAAAGGATAGATAGTTTAGGTAGGGGAACATGGAGGCCACTCTGTTATGGTGATAGTTTAGGAGAAAACTATAAGAAATTGGAGAGTAAACCCCAAATGTAGCATCCCTTGCAAAAGAAGAGTAAGTACACAAATAACAAGTTCTGGAGAGGAAGTGGAGAAAAGAGAACCTTCCTACACTGTTGGTGGGAACGTAAGTTGATACAGCAACTATGGAAGAGTATTTAGATTCATCAGAAAACTAAAAGCGGAATTACTATATGATCCACAAGCCCACTCCTGGGAATATACCCAGACAAAACTGTAACTCATGAAGATGCATGCACCCCTATGTTCATAGCAGCACTGTTCACAATAGAGAAAACATGGAAACCACCTAAATGTTCTTCAACAGCTGAACAGATAAAGAAGATGTGGTACGTATTTATAATGGAATACTACTCAACCATAAAAAGAATGAAATACAACACAACCATAATCATGCCATTTGCAGCAACATGGATGCAACTAGAGAATATTATACGAAGATATCACTTACGTTGTTGTTGTTCAGTCAATGAGTCATGTCTGACTCTTTGTGATCCCATGGACTGCAGCATGCCAGGCCTTGCTATCCCTCACGATCTCCCAGAGTTTGTCCAAATTCGTGTCCATTGAATCAGTGATATCATTTACATGTGGAATCTAAAACATGGCACAAATAAAACTATCTACAAATCAGAAACAGACACATAGACATAGACAACAGACTTGTGGTTGCCAGTGTAGAGGGAAGGAGACAGATGGACTGGGAGTTTGAGGTTGTTAGATGCAAACAATCACACTCACAATGGATAAACAAGAAGGTCCTAATGTTTAGCACAGAGAGCTATATTGAATATCCTGTGACAAACCATAATGGAAAAGAATATAGAAAAGAATGTATATACACATATAACTGAGTCACTTTACAGCAGAAATTGGCACATTATAAGCCAACTATACTTTAGTAAAATAAAATAAGTACAGAAACTCAAGTGAAAATGTGCTTTCTGTGCTTAGTAACAGCGAGGAGACTGGTGTGGTTGGAATAGAGTGAAGAATGTAATCAGAGTAGAAGAAGCTCTCAGGAATACTGGTGGGCTGGTAAAACCACAAGAAGGACTCGGAGATGGAAAGCTATTAGCAGGTTTGGAGCAGAGGTGCAGAGAATCATCTACAGGGAGACGTGAGGAGTAGAAGTCCATGGCTCCATGCCAACAGTCCAGTGCAATATGATGCTGGCTTGTCCATGGTGACAGCCGTGAAGGGAGGAGAATCAGTTTAGATTCCGGATGTATCTTGAAGGTAGAACCAACAATATTTGCTGATGGATTAAAGTGGAATTTAATAAAATCAAGAAAAATTGAAAAGGTTTTGACCTGAGAGAAAGTTACAGATATAAACTTGGACTTCATTAAGCAGAGAAGGAGTACATGACAAGACAAAAAGAGTTTAAAGGATAAGATCCTGGGACCTACCATGAAAGTAAAAGAACTGTACAGACAAAGTGGTTTAAGCACTTTATATCCAGTATCTCATTTAATATCACATCAACAGTAGGAAATAGTGTTAAAATTCACTTTTTCTTACAAACATTTTGACAAGAGTTACTAAATTCTGGACCCAGATCATTTCTAATAAATGGGACAAAAGCAGAGAATCTTAGTAGCACTGAACCCACACATCTATCCAAAGTATTTCTATATTAGACTTAATCTAGCTCACTCAACTGGAGAAAGTGATGGCACCCCACCCAGTACTCTTGCCTGGAAAATCCCATGGATGGAGGAGCCTGGTGGTCTGCAATCCATGGGGTTGCTGAGAGTTGGACACAACTCAGTGACTTCACTTTCAATTTTCACTTTCATGCATTGGAGAAGGAAATGGCAACCCACTCCAGTGTTCTTGCCTGGAGATTCCCAGGGACAGGGAGCCTGGTGGGCTGCCACCTACGGGGTCGGAAACGACTGAAGCGACTTAGCAGCAGCAGCAGCAGCTCACTCAACACTAAATAGGAAAACAGCAATATTCTATATGAACCCGTTACAAGCATTGTTTAATACCCAGCAATGATTCCCCCTTAAATCACAGTCACAACATTGTAGAGGCTTTTGAAGGACTGACAAATCTTTGGAAACCTTGTTGAGCCACACTGTGAAGCCTTTACCTGACAAACACACTTTTTTTTAAGACTTTCCAGTTACTTACTTGCATAAATGTTTTGATTGAAGTTTCCTTTATTTTCCAAAGATTGCTGAACAAAACAGAATCATACGAATAAAAATGGCTTAATGATGTTTCTCTATTCCATTCTCTAAGATCAAGGAAATAAGTCACCCTTTTTTTTATTAGAAACATTTAAATAATTCCTTGTGAAAGTAACAAGACTTAAGCTCTTGTCTTTTTATATATTAAAAGGTATGTATTCTAACACATTAACTAGGAAAATATATAGCTCAGAAGATAATCTTATCAAGGAAGCATGACGAACAGCTATAATCAATCATGTATTGATTACACACCCCTAGCTCTAAGGGTTTATTCACTTTTAGTTTCATGATCATTATTTCTTATACCAAGCACTTCCTAATAGAGACAGAGTGATTATGTTCTTTGTTTTGCATTCCATTTGACTAAATTCATATTTTTTAAGTTAGGACCATGACATAACAGCTTGACAAATTATCCAATTAAAAATTAGAGCAATTAATAAGAAACTATAACCCCAATTGCTTCTGGAGAAAACATACTAATTGGGGAAAGGGGATTGGATGCAATTTTGGTTTTCACTCTATATCTTTTTATATCTTTTGGGTTTTTTTTTTCCACCATGGACATATAACCTATTCCAAAAATGGTAATTTTATTTTAAAAGATTCAATTTGAACATTCCTCTTTCCAACATAAGCAGTCCTTTAAGTAATTCATAATACTGGAAGGGAAGTAAAAATATTCTCCTATTCTCCTAAAATATTAAACAGTATTATGTAATTAATCCAGTCAGGTACTCAATTTCCCAACAGATACATAAAACACAAAAAGATTTATTTTATGCCTGAGCCCTTCTGCTTAATACCACTTGTTGCCAAAACTCAACATTTTTACATTATTATGATAAAAGACTTTAGATGTGCTCTACTGTTACAAAGCAAAGGAGGAAATTGCAGGGCTGGTTAGTAAGAAACTTCCTCCACAGCCTGCACACTGAGATAGGAAAACACTGATAGTAATTGGTAGTAATTCAATCATCCCTCAACAAGACATTTTAAAAAAGGGGGATTGAAAGAATAATTGACCAATCAAGTCTTTATGAAGGCACTACAGCCTAATATTTGAACTCTGAAGCCAATGGCCCTCTATCTCTGTGGGATTGCCCTCTTTGCTTCAACTACAGGGACTAAAATGTTTCCCCCTAAATTTTACATATTGAAGTCCTAACCCCATAGGGTCTGTATGTGGAAACTGGACCTTTAGGGAGGCAACTGAGATTAGTGGAACTCAAAGACAGGATCCTAACCCCATAGGACTGGTATCTTTATAAAAGAAGAAGAGACAGATTTCTTTCCCTACATATGAGGAGAGAAAAGGCCATGTGAGGACAGTGAGAAGGCCAACTGAAAATCAGCCAGAGAGTCTCACTTTATTACTTTCCAACCCCCAGAATTGTGAAAAAGTAAATTTCTGCTGTTTAATATTCAGTCTGTGATATTTTGGATTTTGTTATGGCAGCCCTAGTTGACTCCTCATGAAATCCAGGTGGTGCTGGTGGTAAAGCATTTTACTATGCAATGTAGAGATCTTAACAGATGCAATTTCCATCCTTGGCTTGGGAATGTCCCCTGGAAAAGGAAATGGCAACTGACTCCAGTATTCTTGCTTGGAGAAGCCCATGGACAGAGGAGCCTGGCAGGCTACAATCCATGAGATCACAAAGATTTGGACATGACTCAGCATGCACACGCCAGGTGCTAGGTGACTACTACAGACTCCTTATCTGTAAAACAGGGGTAATGATTGCACCCACCTGTAAGATATGAGTTAATAAAATGTGGAATATATCTGGCATTTGTCAAGTAATTTTCATGCTTCGTCCACCAATGATTTTTATTTAGCTGTATTACAGATTCAGAAATTTAGAACTGCATGTCTCTTCTGTATTCAACAACTTATTAACCAGAGATGTATTTATATGCCTTTTGTTACTTGAATGTTATTGATCAGAGACATTTCAATGTTCACTTACATAACAAATCACTAGCCACAGGCATCAGTTTCTGCAAAAATCCCCAAATCAATAATGTGTTAAGACAAAACTCCATAAGGCTGTATTGCTTTGGGCTACTAGAGGGAAAGCTAAAAATAAAAATAAAAACAAGTTGGGCTTCATTATTAGCAGCCCACATTATGAGACTTAAGTCTGATTATAGTCTCACTAAAATATTTTATAAAATTACCCTATAATAGGTGGCTGCTTAATGAAGTTATCCTCTTATTAGGCAGCTGTAGCTGCTGTGGTACCTCTGGACAATGTTTTCCAGTTACATGAGATGTAGAATGCATAGACCTCATGGTGTTGTTGTTCAGTCCCTAAGTCATGTCTGACTCTTTGCAACCCCACGAACTATGGTACACCAGGCTCCTCTGTCCTCCATTATCTCCAGGAGTTTGCTAAAATTCATGTCTATTAAGGTGGTGATGCCATCTAACCAACTCATCCTCTGCCACTCCCTTCTCCTTTTGCCTTCAATCTTCCCAGCATAAGGGTCTTTTCCAATGAGTTGACTCTGCATATCAGGTGGCCAACGGATTGTAGCTTCTGCATCAGTCCTTCCAATGAATGTTCAGTCTTGATTTCCTCTAGGATTGACTGGTTTGATGTCCTTGCTGTCAAAGGGACTTTTAAGAGTTTTCTACAGCACCACAGTTCAAAAGCTTCAACCCCTTGACCTCATAAATTACTGCTAGTGGGTAGTGATTCACCCTTTATTCACTAAGAAAGGGATCAAAAATTTATAAATATCAAAGGACAAATACACTAGGAGAGGCAGTCTCACAAGATAAGATGGAAGCAATTTTTGCAAGATGTAAAACCAGATGGGAGACTTCCAGTCTTACATCTCAAGATAGAAAGAACTGAAATTTCACTGCCTACGGAGAAGAAACTAGCCTCAGCAAACAGATGTCTGGAAAGGCTCAGAAACTGAAAGCATCACATATATCTAAAGACAGGATGCAATATTGTCTGAAAACAGGCTTGTCTGAACACTGGTATGAGGAGCAGGTGGACCTTGGTATCCCCTTCTTAAGCTTGTGCAGTCAGGAACTTTATCTTTCTTTCCCAGCAACAGTGAGATTCTGGAATCCGGGCCATCAGACACTGCAGCAGGCAGAAGCCAGTCACCAGGCAAAACTGGAGTATTAACAGAATACTAACAATTTCATCGTTTTCCCCCACCTAGAAATTAGAATACCACCCAACAAGAAATCGGGTTTCTCCCCAGGGAACCTAACACTCCCAAAAGAGAACCTATAGATACTTTGCAGTTCTTATAAAACTGAAGCACATGAGACAAGACATACATAATCAGACATACATATACTTGGGACATTCATACAGCTTTTAAATCCTGGTTCTTAAATATAAATAAAGTGCCATGGATCATAAGATCTTAGGAGAAGTGTCTAATACGATTTGGAGAGACTCAAACAAGAAAAACATGAATGTGGAAAAAACAGAAACAACATAGGGAAAACAAAAGAACACTCTTAACAATGTATAAAGGGGAAATGGGCATCGCCAAGGCGGATCAGTGATCCCGGGCTCCCCTGCACCCCATGCGCACACACTCTCTCTCTCTCACACACACACACTCACACAAACACACACTCAAACACGCCCGTGCCCAGTACTCGCTCGTTGGATCTCCCACCCAGGCGGAATGCAGCAGAGCCCAGGGAGCTGCCTGAATGTGCCTCACTCCCAGGAGCCAGAGCCAGAGGGAGCAAGGGAGGTGACTCCCCAGGAGAGCCTGGACAGTTTTATTTATTTATTTTTTATTTTTATTTTTACTTTATTTTACTTTACAATACCGTATTGGTTTTGCCATACATTGACACGAATCCACCACAGGTGTACATGAGTTCCCAATCCTGAACCCCTCTCCCACCTCCCACCCCATATCATCTCTCTGGATCATCCCTGTGCACCAGCCCCAAGCATCCTGTATCCTGTATTGAACATAGACTGGCAGTTTGTTTCTTACATGATAGTATACATGTTTCAATGCCATTCCCCCCATCATCCAACCCCCTCCCTCTCCCTCAGGGTTCAAAAGTCGATTCTATACATCTGTGTCCCTTTTGCTGTCTCAGATACAGGGTTATCATTACCATCTTTTTAAATTCCATATATATGTGTTAGTATATTGTATTGGCGGTTTTCTTTCTGGCTTACTTTACTCTGTATAATCGGCTTCAGTTTTATCCATCTCATTAGAACTGATTCAAATGTATTCTTTTTAATGGCTGAGTAATACTCCATTGTGTATATGTACCACAGCTTTCTTATCCATTCATCTGTTGATAGACATCTAGGTTGTTTCCATGTCCTGGCTATTATAAACAGTGCTGCAATGAACAGTTTTAGACGGTACAGCCTTACTACCTGTTGTAAGAAAGGGCTATAGGAAATAACACTTAACAAAGTTATTCCACCATCCTTGTGTTTTATATTTGTTGAGGGCAAGGCCTTTGCATGCAGCACCTTATGAGCAACTGAAACTAAGCACAAAGGGAGAAAAGGGTCAGTGTTTTCTTCTATATGCTGTTTTGATGACCAAAGTATAAGACTCTTTGGAGCCATATGGAAAGAACTGCTTCCAGAAGGTCAGCCTCATGCAGTCTGTTGAAGGCCTTAATGGAACAAAGACTGACCTTCCTCACCAAGAAGGAATTCTACCAAAACACTGCCTTTGGACTCAGACTGCAACTTATCCCTGGTCTCCAGCCTGCCAGATTAAAGATTTGGGACTTAACAAAGACTGAAAGCCTCCACAATCATAGATCAAGCCCCGAGCCTTTGGAGTGGGAGCACTGACTCCAAGACCCTAGATTACCAGATAACTAACCCTAGGGAGTATCAAATAGTGAGAACTCACACAAAGGAAACCACCTGAATATAAGACCTGGCATCACCCAACCACCACTAGCACCCTTTGCAGGACATCTCCTCTAAAAACAAACAAAAGAAAAATACAAAACAAATCATCGGCAGACAGGATTACCACCTCACTCAGCCTTGCCCATCAGAGGAAAAACAAAACAGCAACAACAAACTCAGCACAAATCTCACTCTTATAAGAAGCTTACACAAACCACTAGACAACCTTAGGAGGGCAAAAACCAAAAGGAAGAAAGAATTCAACCTTGAAGCCTGGGAAAAGGAGACCTCAAACACAATAAGTTAAAAAAAAATAATGCAAAGGCAGATAAATAGTACACAAATGAAGGAACAGATTAGAAACACAAAAGTCAAAATAAACGAATAGGAAATAGGCAAACTAC
Organism: Nanger dama; assembly: GCA_917880005.1. Lineage (NCBI taxonomy): Eukaryota > Metazoa > Chordata > Mammalia > Artiodactyla > Bovidae > Nanger > Nanger dama. The sequence continues at coordinate 18,320,806 of CAKJTW010000001.1, forward strand.
CTGAAAAAGAATTCAGAATAATAACAATAAAGATGATCAAAAACCTTGAAAACAAAATGGAGAAAATGCAAGAAACAATTAACAAAGACCCATAAGAATTAAAGTGCATTGTAGAAGGAAATGGCAACCCACTCCAGTGTTCTTGCCTGGAGAATCCCAGGGACTGGGGAGCCTGATGGGCTGTTTGTCTATGGGGTCACACAGAGTTGGACACAACTGAAGTGACTTAGCAGAAGAAGAAGAATTAAAGAATAAACATACAGAGACAAATGACACAATTACTGAAATTAAAAATACTCTGGAAGGAAGCAATACCAGAATATTTGAAGCAGAAGAACAAATCAGTGAGCAGGAAGATAAAATGGTGGAAATAACTTCTGAAGAGCAGAATAAAGTAAAAAAGAATGAAAAGAACTGAGGACAGTCTCAGAGACCTCTGGGACAATTTCAAATGCACCAACATTCAAATTATAGGGGTCCCAGAAGAAGAAGAGAAAAATAAAAGGTAAGAGAAAATTTTAGACGAGATTCTAGTTGAAAATTTCTCCAATATGGAAAAGGAAATAGTCAATCAACCCCAAGAGGCACAAAGAGTCTCATACAGTATATACCCAAGAAGAAACAAACCAAGACACATACTAATCAAACTAACAAAGACTAAACACAAAGAAAGAATATTAAAAGCAGCAAGGGAAAAGCAACAAGTAATATACAAGGAACCCATACATTTAACAGCTGATCTTTCAGCAGAAACTCTACAGGCTAGAAGGGAATGGCAAGATATATTTAAAGCACTGAAAGGGAAAAATCTATAACCGAGATTATTGTACCTGGCAAAGATCTCATTCAAAATTGGTGGAAAAATCAAAAGCTTTTCAGACAAGCAAAAGTTAAGAGAATTCAGTGCCACCAAACAAGTTTTACAACAAATGTTAAAGGGACTTATATAGTCAAGAAATACAAGAGAAGAAAAAAGATCTACAAAATCAACCCTAAATAATTAAGAAAAATAGCAATAGGAACATATATATCAATAATTATTTTAAATGTAAATGGATTAAATGCTCCAACCAAAAGACATAGACTGGCTGAATGGATACAAGAAGAAAACCCATATATATGCTGCCTACAAGAAACCCAATCCCAAAGACAGGCAATGCCAAAGAATGCTCAAACTACTGCACAATTGTACTCAACTCACATGCTAGTAAAGTAATGCTCAAAATTCTCCAACCCAGGTTTCAGCAATACACGAACAGTGAACTTCTGATGTTCAAGCTGGCTTTAGAAAAGGCAGAGGAACCAGAGATCAAATTGCCAACATTCGCTGGATCATCAAAAAAGCAAGAGAGTTCCAAAAAACATCTATTTCTGCTTTACTGACTATGCCAAAGCCTTTGACTGTGTGGATCATAATAAACTGCAGAAAATCCTTCAACAGATGGGAATACCAGACCACCTGACCTGCCTCTTGAGAAACCTGTATGCAGGCCAGGAAGCAACAGTTAGAACTGGACATGAAACAACAGACTGGTTCCAAATAGGAAAAAGAATATGTCAAGGCTGTATATTGTCACCCTGCTTATTTAACTCATATGCAGAGTACATCATGAGAAACACTGGGTTGGATGAAGCACAAGCTGGAATTAAGATTGCTGGGAGAAATATCAATAACCTCAGATAGGCAGATGACACCACCCTTATGGCAGAAAGTGAAGAGGAACTAAAGAGCCTCTTGATGAAAGTAAAAGAGGAGAGTGAAAAAAGTTGGCTTAAAGCTCAACATTCAGAAAACTAAGATCATGGAATCTGGTGCTGCCATCCTTGGGGTCACAAAGAGTTGGACACAACTGAGCTACTGAACTGAACTGAACAGGAAACCCTCTTCAGACCTAAAGACAAATATAGACTGAAAGTGAGAGAATGGAAAAATATATTCTATGCTAATGCAAAGCAAAAGAAAGCTGGAGTAGCAATCCTCATATCAGACAAAATATACCTTAAAATAAAAAAGATTACAAGAGATAAGGAAGGAACACTACATAATGATCAAGGGATCAATCCAAGAGGAAGACATAGCAACTATAAATATCTATGCACCTAGCATAGGAGCACCCCAATACATAAGACAAACACTAACAGACATAAAAGGAGAAATTGACAGTAACACAATAATAGTAGGAGACTTTAACATCCCATTCATAACAATGGACAGATCATCAAAACAGAAAATTAATAAGGAGACACAAGTCTTAAATAATACTTTAGATGAGATGGATCTCATTGATATCTTCAGGACATTCTATCCAGTTGCAGAAGAACACATCTTCTTCTCAAGTGCACATGGAACATTCTCCAAGATAGACCATATCTTGAGTCACAAATCAAACCTCAATAAATTTAAGAAAACTGAAATTGTATTAGGCATCTTCTCTGACCACAATACTATGAGACTAGAACTCAATTACAAGAAAAAAATGTAAGAAACACAAACACAAGGAGATTAAGCAATACGTTTCTAAATAACCAAGAGGTTGCTGAAGAAATTTAAAGGGAAATAAAAATATTTCTAGAAACAAATGGCAATGAAAACACGACAACTCAAAACCTGTGGGATGCAGCAGGGGCAGTTCTGGGAAGGAGGTTTATAGCAATGCAATCCTACCTCAAGGAACAAGAAAAACATCAAATAGACAACCTGGCTTTACACCTAAAACAACTGGAAAAAGAACAAACAAACAAAAAATTAGCAGAATGAAAGAAATCATAAAGGTCTGAGCAGAAATAAATGAAAAAGAAATGAAAGATACAATAGTAAAGATTAATAAAACTAAAGCTGCTTCTTTGAGCAGATAAACAAAATTGACAAGCCTTTAGCCAGACTCATCAAGAAAGAAGAGAGAAGTGTCAAATCAACAAAATTAGAAATGAAAAAGGAGAGGCTGCCACGGATGATGTAGAAACACAAAGGATTATAAGAGACTATTATAAATAATGACATAGCAGTAAAATGATAACCTGGAAGAAATGGACAGATTTAGAAAAGTTCAGTCTCCCAAGAATGAACCAAGAAGAAATAAAAATTATAAACAACACAATTAAAAGCACTGAAATTGAAGCTGTGATAAAAAAATCTCCCAAAAAACAAAGCCCAGGACTGGATGGCTTCACAGGAGAATTCTATCAAACATTTAGAGAACAGCTAATGCCTATCATTCTAAAACTCTAAAAAATTGCAGAGGAAGGAACACTTCCAAACTCCTTCTACAAGGCCACCATCACCCTGATACCAAAACCAGATAAAGTTAACACACAAAAAAGAAAAACTCTCCAAGCCAGGCTGCGGCAATACGTGAACCATGAACTTCCAGATGTTCAAGCTGGTTTTAGAAAAGGCAGAAGAAACAGATATCAAATTGCCAACATTCACTGGATCACTGAAAAAGCAGGAGAGTTACAGAAAAACATCTACATCTGCTTTATTGACTATGCCAAAGCCTTTGACTCTGAGGATCACAATAAACTGCGGAAAATTCTGAAAGACATGGGAATACCAGATCACCTGACATGCCTCTTGAGAAACCTGTATACAGATCAGGAAGCAACAGTTAGAACTGGACGTGGAACAACAGACTGGTTCCAAATAGGAGAAGGAGTATGTCAAGGCTGTATTTTGTCACCCTGCGTATTTAACTTATATGCAGGGTACATCATGAGAAACACCGGGCTGGAAGAAGCACAATCTGGAATCAAGATTGCTGGGAGAAATATCAATAACCTCAGATATGCAGATGACACCACCCTTATGGCAGAAAGTGAAGAGGAACTAAAGAGCCTCTTGATGAAAGTAAAGAGGAGAGTGAAAAAGTTGGCTTAAAGCTCAACATTCAGAAAACAAAGATCATGGCATCCAGTCCCATCACTTCATGGCAAATAGAAGGGGAAACATTGGAAACAGTGGCTGACTTTATTTTTCTGGGCTCCAAAATCACTGCAGATGGTGACTGCTGCCATGAAATTAAAAGACTCTTACTCCTTGGAAGGAAAGTTATGACCAACCTAGATAGCATATTCAAAAGCAGAGACATTATTTTGCCAACAAAGGTCTGTCTAGTCAAGGCTATGGTTTTTCCAGTGGTCATGTATGGATGTGAGAGTTGGACTGTGAAGAAAGCTGAGCACAGAAGAACTGATGCTTTTGAACTGTGGTGTTGGAGAAGACTCTTGAGAGTCCCTTGGACTGTAAGGAGATCCAACCAGTCCATCCTAAAGGAGATCAGTCCTGGATGTTCATTTGTAGAACTGATGCTGAAGCTGAAACTCCAATACTTGGCCACCTGATGTGAAGAGCTGATTCATTTGAAAAGACCCTGATGCTGGGATAGATTGAGGGCAGGAGAAGAAGGGGATGACAGAGGATGAGATGATTGGATATCATCACCGACTCTATGGACATGGGTTTGGGTGGACTCCGGGAGTTGGTAATGGACAGGGAGGCCTGGCGTGCTGCTGTTCATGGGGTCACAAAAAGTCAGACTAAATGACTGAACTGATCTGAACTGAAAAAGAAACAAGTCTTAACTGAAAAAGAATCATAGGACAATAAATGAAACATAAACTAAATCATAAATTGTAACATCTTTTATTCTTTTTCAAATTGTCTAATGGAATCAAACTTTGAAGATTGCATAAGATGCAAATTCCAAAAGGAAACAGAACAATAAAATTAAGTCTTTAGAAAACAGAAAGAAAGCTTACCCCTATCTCTTTGAAGCAGTGAAGTAAAAATATAATTTTGTGCCTGTAAGATCATTGACTATCACAGTGCCAGATTCTCCTTTGAAACTCACATTGATCATTTACAGTTCTGTCACTACAATCCTTATCTGAGATTTTGCTATATTTTATTTTCTGAAAACAGAGTGACCTTTTGCCAATGGGCATCTTTTTCAAATTGCAGTTGCATAAATGAAGTCCTGCATGGAATGCTTTCAGCTTTATACACTGCGTTTATTTTGTGAAACCATTTCATCAGTGCTCTCTACTTGTCAACATTCCTTCCAACTTGCAGACTTGGATGATCTGGAATCCAACTGTTTCTCAAGGACAGTTGTTTCAAAGACAATGGAGTCACTGCACAAAAACATTCAACTCAACTGGGCTGGTTTATGCATAGCAATTGACATCTTCAAGATGAAAAACAAAAACTGAACTTTTTTGCTTATCTCTTAAACAAGAACACTGCAAAAGACATTTCAAAATGTGAGACATAATCAATGCACAGGTTGATGACAACTAAAGCTGCCAGATGTGAGAGCTCTGTACTGAAGTAAGCCACACCACAGACCATGAAGTTCAGAAGTAAATAATCAGGCTACCACAGCGGCCAGAAGAAACTGAGATTCGTGTATCTAGTTAATAATCCTTCAAGGCTAAATACGCAGTGTGTATAGATACAGTATGTGAATGAAGAGATGGCCATATTGTAATTAAAATGGATGGATGTTGTCTTGACCTGTTTGAGTACTATAACAAATTACAATGGATTTGGATGGCTTATAAACAACAGACTTTCTCTCAGTTATGGAGGTTGAAAGCTGAAAATCACGTTCTGGTGATAGCCCTCTTCTGGGTTATAGACTGCAAGCTTCTCATCGTGTCTTCACATGGAGAGAGGAAAAACAAGCTCTCTGGTGAGTTTTACAAGGGCATAACATTATTGCCCTTATTATCTCCCAAAGGCTCCACTCATGACCATCATCTTGGGGTTTAAAATTTCAACATGAATTTGGAGGGACTTCCTGGTGGCTCAGAGAGTAAAGCATCTGCCTGAAATGTAGGAGACCCAGGTTCGATTCCTGAATCAGGAAGATCCTCTGGAGAAGGAAATGGCACCCTACTCTAGTATCCTTGCCTGAAAAATCCCATGGACGGAGAAGCCTGGTAGGCTACAGTCCATGGGGTCGCAAAGAGTCGGACACAACTGAGCGACTTCACTTCACTTCAGACACTGTCTACAGATGCTGTATAATATGATATCACAGACACCAAGAAAACACCTGATCTTCCTGCTTTTTGAGATGTTTATTTGATAAAAAGTAAACATCAAAGAAATAAGCCTTTTCAGGGTCAAATCTTTTCATGAATACAGCTTTAAAAATTCAGTACATAAAGGGAATATATTCAGTCAAGAAAAATATTAAAAAGAGAGAAAAGGAAATTTCAAACAGTTGGGAATTGTGTTCACTGATATAAATCTATGTACATTTATTTCTGTCTTAGAGTGAGTAAGAGCTTTGACATTTGCTGGTATAAAGATAGATCTCTGAGTCCTGAGCCATTCACACAGCAAATATTATAGGACTGAAAGAAAAACCCTACCTTAAAATCAGCAGTAAGATTTACAGGATACTATGACATTCTAGATTTGGCCCCTGTGTACCAATCCTTTGAGACCACGACAGCATATTCCAGCCTCAGCTTCATGTCTTCAGACTTTACCCAACATGATGGTTCTTATTTCTAGCTACATATTAGAATTATTTAAAAGACCTAAAATAAAGATGTCCAGGTCCCAAACCCAGTTGTTTAAATCAAAATTTCTCTAGAGAGGGGTTTCAGTTCAGTTCAGTCACTGAGTCATGTCTGATTCTTTGAGACTTCCATAGACTGCAGCACACCAGGCTTCCCTGTCCATCACCAACTCCCAAAGCTTGCTCAAACTCATGTCCATCAAGTCAGTTATGCCATCCAATCATCTCATCCTCTATTGTCCCCTTCTCCTCCTGCCTTTAATCTTTCTCCATGAACAGTATGAAACCAAATGGTATGAAAATATGAGAACTCCAGAAACAGTATGAAAAGACAGTGCTTAGGAACTAGTATATTTTTAAAACCTCAGAGGATTTTAGTGCACAGCAACAGTTCAGAATGACTGGCAGGATGAGGCAAAGATTCTCTAACATGGGCACACCCAAGAATCAGCTGAAGATCTTGATAAAGATGAAAATTTTAGAGAAAATTTTATAGATTCTATAAATTACAAGGCAATAAATAAAAGGCTCTCAGACCTGGTAAGGAAGAAGTAACATCATATTTGCAGACAGCATGATTATCTATATAGAAAAACTCACAGAATATTGAAAATGCTACTAGAACTAATAAGTGAGTTTAGCAACTTTGTAGGCTAAAGTCAATTTTTTAAGTCCATTTTAACTTGCTATAATGATCAGGTATTGAAACTAATGGCAATGCCATTAACAGTTGAAGGAAAATATGAAATAAAGATAAATCTAATAAAATATAAGACCTATTTACTGAAAAACAGAAAACATTAGAATAATTGGAAAATTGCTTTAACAAAAAAGATACTTCATGTTTATGGAGTAGAAGACACAATACAGTTAAGACTATCAAGTCCTCCTATAGCTATAGGTTATATGTGACCTTAATAGCAATCTGAGAAATTTTTTAATTAACTATAAAATTAAAATAGAAATGCAAAGGAGCCAGAATAGCTAAATCAACTTTGTTTTCTTTCAAAGTTGGAGAACTGGAAATCAAGACAGCTTTTGCCATCAACATAGAAAGTGCAAAGGCAATTGAATGGGAAACAAATGGTGTTATACATTGTTCTAAACAATTTGATAAGTAATGTGTAAAAACAACTTCAATCTATGTGATGTAAAAGTTGATCCTAATCATAGAATTAAATGTAAAACCTAAAACTCTATCACTTAACCGAAAACCTTTGTCATCTTGAGTAAGGTAAATATTTGAGCAGACATGTCAAAGAAAAGATACAGGTATCAAATAAGCCCATGAAAATACAGGCAATCTCAATCTTTAGGGGAATCCAATATAAATCCACAATGAGATATCACATATGACTCTTAGAATGTAAAATTTAAAAGACTAGCTATACAAATACTGGTGCTAATGTAGACCAGCAGGAACTCACACAGAGCTGATGGAAATAGAAAATGGTACAACCATTGAAAGGCAGTTTGGCAGTTTGATCAAAAGATAAACATACAGGCTCTGTATGTTGCAACCACTACGCTTTTAGGTATTTCCCAAAGAAAATGTAAATCTATATTCATACCAAGATTTGTACATGAAGATTCATAACCACTTCATTTGCAATAGTTCAAAACTTAAGACAAACTTGAATGTCTATCAAAAGGTAGAGGAATGAAAAAGCTGTGGTATATCCACACAGTGAAATACTGATCAGCATTAAAATGCAATAAACTAATGCAATATGGATGTATCTCAAATTAATTGTGCTCAGTGAAAGAAGTTAGACAAAGGACATACTGAGTAATTCCATGTATATAAAATCTAGAAAGTCCCTATTAATCTATGGTTACAGAAATTATATCAGTTGGTTGCATGGGGAAAGAGTGTGGAGGAAGGAGCAGGAAGAAAGGATTACAAAAGAGCTGGCAAAGACTTTTGGGAAAAAAAAGTTTATAATTTCAATATTAAGTACACATACAGAAGTTAGTACTTACCTAATTACACCGGTTCAAATATGTTCAGCTTATTGTATGGCAATTACATCTCAATAAGTTGTTCTAAAAATAGAGTATAAACAGAAAAAAATGATAAGCCAAATAAAAACAAGTAAAACTAAAATTATATTTTAATTATAAAAAACCACAGTTACTTGAATATGGATTAAACTTGGCTGTTAAAAGTAATACTAGTCAAAATCCAGCAATATATTGTTTAAATGGGACATAACAACAAAGAAATTTTTAAGTAGGTTAATAGAGAAATATATACCAATGTCAGGTGAAATATTTTAACCAAAACTTTCTAATAAGTAAAAGTTCAGTGTGTTTCAAAGAAGTTTTATCAGGAATATATGGTTATAAATTTATAATAGAGATTCAAATTCTATAAAGCAAAGCTAGGAAGAATTTTAACCATTGATTTCATTGACAGAAGATGAAAACAGTAAAGATATAAAAGATCTGAACTAAAATGTTCACAGAATTGTCATACACGGAACGTAACAATCCATAGAGAACATACATTTTTTCAAGACACACATGAAACATCTGTGAGACACTTCTTTTGCATTAAAGGTTCTGATAGATTTCAAATATTTGAAGTACTGACTACATCTTAACTACAAATTAAAATTCAGAACAGAATATAACTGGGGAAAAAATGACTTGCATTTGGGTTGATATTTGGATTCCACCATCTTAGGATACACTGAATCTGAAAGAGTACTCTTAGCACAAGGACTTAAAAAGAGTCTGTGTTATTAGAAGTAGAAATACCATGATTCAAAGCAAAGACAAGACCCTAGTGGTACTGCTGAACAAGTATTACAAAGGGCCCCAAACACCTCATAAACTGCGAGTTGGTAGGGCTGCATCTCCAGTTACACACACACACACACACACACACACACACACACACACACACACACACACAGCATGCATATGTACTTCAATAAATACAAGTTTAATTTTATCTATAACAAAATACCAGAAAATGAGATGTACATGCTCTTAATCACCTTCTAAAAATTGTCTTGAGCATAGCACCATCCTGATGGCCCTTCCAAATATCAGTTCCTACAAAGAGGAAAATATTACCTGTGATGCTTTTGTCCTAAAAATTCACAGACGCATATTAGAAGTTTTAAGTGCGTATGTATTTAACTTATTTAAACCATGACTCCTCATACAAGTGACCTCCAAGCACATTGTTCATGTAACACCTAATAATCTTTGGCTAAATTAGTATTCGTAGGACATACACTGGGGAACCAGTTTTAGAATTGCCATCCAAATCTGGATTGGTTGTAAATAGAAATGATCATTTTTACTCCTATAAAGAAGCTAGACTCAGCTAATCTGTATCTGCAGTACCTCAGCCCATATTCTCCTGCCATTTATGGGAGTTCGATCTAGACCAAAGAGAGGGGAAAGGGAGGAAAGTATGGGAAATAAGCTATCAACATTCATGCTAACATTTCATTCTCACAAGACTAATTCAGCAATGGTGGTGGTGGTGATTTAATTGTTAAGTCATGTCCAACTCTTGGGACTCTATGGAATGTAACCCACCAGGCTCCTCTGTCCATGGGATTCTCCAGGCAAGAATACTGGTGTAGTCTGCCGTTTCCTTTTCCAGGGGATCTTCCTGACCCAGGAATCGAACTCGGGTTTCCTGCATTGCAGGCAGATTCTTTTCTTTACCAACTAAGCTGTAAGGGTACCGATCAAAACCATACTCGGTTTCAATTTCTTTCTATAAACACCAAATATTGCTATTCACTTCTGAATATTTACTCATCAGATATTTCAGCAATAAAACCAATTAAATCATCTGGACTTGAGCAAGTAAAGTGAGAATATATTCAACACGAGACTATACATCTAGCCCTGTTTGACATTGCATTGAGTTGCGGTGTGGCTGTAACCAACTGCTTTTTCATATTTTAGTGAAAAGTTTGCTAAAAGAAATTGAGCTAGTATTTTTAAATACAGTGTGTCATTTCACACTCTACTATGATATTTTCCTGAATCCTTTCAAATTTTCCACTGCCAGCTGTCCATTATAAAACCCAGAGGAGAATCCTCACATCTTATAAAACAAAAGCACATGTGAAGTGATACAAATGAGTCTTTTTACTCCAAGCAACCTGGTGGTCTCTAGGGAGTAGAAGTCTAGGGAACAGTGGTTGAATTTGCAAGCCCTATTTCTAAGTTTTGTGGTCTTCGCTTAGATTTTTTTTTCATCTTTTCACTTAGAATATTTACTAAGAATTGAAAAATCCCATGGACAGATGAGCCTGGTAGGCTGCAGTCCATGGGGTCACGAAGAGTCAGACACAACTGAGCGACTTCACTTTCACTTTTCACTTTCATGCATTGGAGAAGGAAATGGCAACCCACTCCAGTGTTCTTGCCTGGAGAATCCCAGGGACGGGGGGAGCCTGGTGGGCTATGGGGTCGCACAGAGTCAGACACGACTGAAGCGACTTAGCAGCAGCAGCAGAGTACTGAAGAAAATAGAGGGCGTGGAAGAAAGCAAGCTATATACGCCACATCTGAAAAGACCCAAGGGTAGGAAAGAGGTCTATTGTACACAATTGCCATGTGAAAGGAAGGCAGTTTGGTCAGAGTTGTTTGTTTGTTTGTTTTGGGGGCATGCCTCACAGCATGTGGATCTTACTTTCTCTACCAGGGATCAAAGCTGCAGCCCCTGCAGTGGGAGCACAGCACTGAAACACCACGGAAGTCCCCTTGGTCAGAACTTTGAAAGACTTGAAAGTCTCAGCTTCACCACTATGATCTTAGGCAGATCACAACTTCTGAGACGTAGATTCCTTGAAAGTGAAAGTCACTTCTTAGTTGTGTCCAACTCTTTGAGACCCCATAGACTATACAGTCCATGGAATTCTCCACGCCAGGATACTGGATGGATAGCCTTTTCCTTCCCCAGGGGATCTTCCTAACCCAGGAATCGAACCCAGGTCTCCCACATTGCAGGTGGATGCTTTACCAGCTGAGCCACAAAGGAAGCCCAAGAATACTGGAGTGGGTATCCTATCCCTTCTGCTGTGAATCTTCCCAACCCAGGAATAGAACTAGGGTCTCCTGAATTGCAGGTGGATTCTTTACCAACTGAGCTATTAGGGAAGTCCTTGTAAATTCTTTATATGATATCATAAAGAGAAAAACCACTTGAGAACCTACTGATAACAGAAACTTTACATCTCATTTAACTTCACTCTCAGAGGAGAACTATAAAGTTATTCTAATAATGACAGCTCAAAATAAAAATTACCCAAGACTTCAGTGTTAGTAAGTGTTCAGTCATGTCTGACTCTTTGTGACACCATGTCTCCTCCAGACTCCTCTGTCCATGGAATTTTCCAGCCAAGAATACTGAAGTGGGTTGCATTTCCTTCCCCAGGGAATATTCCCAACCCCAAGGATCAAGCCAGAATCTCTTGTATCTCCTACATTGGCAGGCAGATTCTCTACCACCGCACCAGCTGGGAAGCCCTGTGTTAGTAAGTAGTAGAGATGATTTTCAAGCCTTCATAATATATACCCTCTAAGCCACTGGTCAGCAGACTATAGTCCTGAGGCTCAATCTGGCCTGTCACTTGTTTTTAAATTGCCCACAGGTTAAGGATAATTGAAAACTACCACAAAATTATATCATGACACAAGAAAAGATATATGACATTCAAATGCCAATGTCCATGAACAACATTGTATTGAAACACAATTGTGTTCTTTCATTTACATTTTGTCTTTGGCTATCTTCATGCCACAAAAGCAGACTTGAATAGCTGTCTCAGAGACATTATGGTGTGTAAATCCTGCAATATACATTATCTGGTTATTTTCAGGAAAAATTTGCAGATTTCTGCTGTTGACTATTTCACAGGGTATTGAGGTAATTATCAAATGAGATAATATAAACAAAAAGCTTTGCAATCTGTAGAGTACAAAGTCAAAAGATTAATATTCTGAGGAATAAGCAGAGAATTGTAACAAACAGAAAAGAGCCAGTAATGAAAATGACTAAGTTTAAAAGCAGAGAAAACATCATAAAGAGAAGAACTTTTTGTACCTTGCAATAAAATTGATGGTATTTTAATTAATAAAATAATTTGAGAACAAAATATTTTGCCTAGATTAGATTGACTCTGTAACATGTTAATCAATAAGGTTACTACTATGATTGAAATCCTGCTAAAAAAATCTCTGGCCTAGAAAGCAGTATTATAAAGAGAACCACCCACTTTTGATGAAAGAGGATCTTGACAATGTTGAATTTGACCTGACCCCTGTACTCTCTCAAAAGGATGGTTTAGAAAGTGATGGTTAAAAAATTCCCTCATCTTTGTGTGTCCTGAGAAGTGGTTCTTAGATGTATTGATTCCTTTCCTCGATTAAATCCACCTCTACTCTTCCTCTGTGAGTTTGTTGTTATATAAACCCCCAAGTTTTATCCCTCTTCTTTGAGACTTTTCTGGTCAAGGTGACCCTCAAATTGACTAAGTTTAGACATTTTCTTCCCAACTATAAGCCTCTGATTTCCTTTTTCTTAGGGCATTTATTTTAGAAAACTTTCCATTGTAAGACCTTTCTGTGCTCATTTGAACCATAAACTTTCCTGCACCCTCTTGCTAACTTTATGACCTAGAAAATCTTTTCAATGACCTGGTGGTCAGTCACCCCCTTGAAATGTAACCATCAAGAAAGATAGTGCCTCTATCTCCCAGTCTCTGTGGGAAGTAGGACCCTAACTGGTAAGTGCCAATTTGTAAAAGTTGGTCTGATCACACTCATCAACCTCCTCGAAGCTCTTCCACAGTCCTTTTCTACTAATGTCACTCCAGTGTTAAAAAACAAAACAAAAACAACAACAACAACAACAAAAAAACCTCCCACCTTTTTGTGGACAAATAGTGTTTGATTCCAGTTATATGAGGTACCTAGAATAGTCAGTTCATAGAGTCAGAAAGTATGTTTGTGGCTTCCAGGGCTGGAGTGGGGGTGGAGGGCATGGTGGGAAGCGATGGGGAGGGGAACAGGGACTTAGTGTTTAATGGGGACAGAGTTTCAGTTTAGAAAAGTGAGAAATTGGGAGATGGATGATGATGAGAGTTATATCACAGTGTGAATATACTTAGCGCCTGTACACTAAGTGAACTGTAGAGTTAAATATGATTTAAATAGTATGTTTTATATTATGTGACTTTTATCAAAATAAAAAAAAAACAACTCCCATTTCTTGTCTCAGTGGACTCAAGTTCAATCTCTATTCCTTATCACAATAATCTAAAAGTCTTTTCTGCCCGTTTAATTTCATCTGATGTAATTTCTCTTGAACATTACTCATAACAAACATACACGTTATTGAAATAATCTGAATAAAACTACCTCTATAACTAGCATGTTTGTCTTTCATAACTTCCATGATTCTGGAAAGAAGTGATTTTATATAAAACTGTAGGTATAGATTTGGGAAGGTTGGGGTTTCCCTGGTGGCTCAGATGGCAAAGAATCCGTCTGCAATGCAGGAGACCTTGGTTCAGTCCCTGAATTGGAAATATCCCCTGGAGAAGGGAATAGCAACCCATTCCAATATTGTTGCCTGGAGAATTCCATGGACAGAAGAGCCTGGTGGGCTACAGTCCATGGGGTTGCAAAGAGTCGGACATGATTGAGTGACTAATACACACACGCACACACAGAAAATGGGAGGAAATCTGCATTTAGGCAGTGATAGATCTAAGAAAGTCCAGAGCTTTATTCCTTTCTCTTGATACATGCACCTTCCGTCTGAAGCTGAGACTTTAACTCTTTTGGGCTTTTAGATATGCCTTTTACGATCAAGTTTTGTTGAATTTCAGTCAACCCTTAGTACTCCAGAACAAGAAGTAAAACTAAAAATATTTCACCTGAATAGTTTAAATGACAAAATGTGGGATATATGATAAAATTTTTAAAAACTCCATTTGCTGGATCACTCTCTTCAATTATTTGTAATGCCTCTTTAGAGACAGAGGGTAAACAAGTCTTCATGAAATGTGTGAAATAAATGTAATCAAATTAAACACACATTTTCTTCTCTTTAAAAAACACATATACACAATGGAGTATTACTCAGCCATTAAAAAGAATACATTTGAATCAGTTCTAATGAGGTGGATGAAACTGGAGCCTATTATACAGAGTAAAGTAAGCCAGAAAGAAAAACACCAATACAGTATACTAATGCATATATATGGAATTTAGAAAGATGGTAACGACAACCCTGTATGCGAGACAGCAGAAGAGACACAGATGTACAGAACAGTCTTTTGGACTCTGTGGGAGAGGGAGAGGGTGGGATGATTTGAGAATGGCATTGTAACATGTATATCATATATGAAACGAATCACGAGTCCAGGTTCGATGATGCATGATCCAGGATGCTTGGGGCTGGTGCACTGGGATGACCTAGAGGAATGGTATGGGGAGGGAGGAGGGAAGGGGGTTCAGGATGGGGAACATGTGTATATCTGTGGCGGATTCATGTTGATGGATGGCAAAACCAATACAATATTGTAAAGTAATTAGCTTCCAATTAAAATAAATAAATTTATAATAAGAAAAATAAAAGAGTACTTTCTGTTAACACCTAAATGGTTGTCTTTCTCTTAGCCAAATTGTAAAGTAATTAGCTTCCAATTAAAATAAATAAATTTATAATAAGAAAAATAAAAGAGTACTTTCTGTTAACACCTAAATGGTTGTCTTTCTCTTAGCCAAACAATTGATATGAAAACTGTCCTCTGTACAGTCTCTTGAAAAGTTTCATTAGAGTTTTTTTTTTTTTTTTTGGTTTTTATTTTTATTTTTTTCTTATAATTAAATTTATTTATTTTTTAAATTACAATACTGTATTTGTTTTGCCATACATTGACACGAATCAGCCATAGAGTTTTAATAACCAAATATTCAGGGAAGCACAATTCAATTTCCCATATAATCTGAGAACTTTTCCCAGTTTCTGAGGGAAAATATTCACTTATATTTTCTCCCCCTTTCTAACTCCTCTGTTATAATCACCACGATTATTATAATCACCTTCTCTCTTTCCTTACTGTACAAAAGATATTACTATTCTGTTTACTTACATTTACCTTGTATGTAAAAATAAAATAAAAATAAGTAATTCCTCAGTGTCCAGGAATTCAGGAAAATACTATGGGGCAGAAAATGGGGGTTTCTTGACTTCACCATGTGACAAATAGCCTCATCTATGAACTTACAGATTTGGTAACAAGTGAGCTGATTCTAATAAACCTCACTTTTTACTCCCAGGAGATCGTTTATGTAGATTTACCAAAGAGAGGTCGAAAGTACATGAGGTAGTCTCCAGTGTTTATATTTTGCACTGTATCATGGGACTATCTCTATGCTTTCTCCCCTTACCAGATACATTATTAACAAAATGAAGTTCACCTTAAGTGTCCTAGATAAGTGGGAGAAAAAAAAACGGATGTCACAGAAATCATTTCAGATAAAGTGAACATAAAACTGGTCATGTCTTGAGGAGTACTGGCCAGGCCAAGTCCACAAAGTTTGATGAAATACAAATTTATTTCTAGTCTACTGTTCTAAGACTGGCAAAGGGGGTTAGGAATTTCCATTTATGCTGAAATCATTAATACAGTTCAAAAGACCTTAAAACAGAGCCATGACTAGTTTGCATTCCCACCAGCAGTATAAGAGGGTTCCCTTTTCTCCACATCCTCTCCAGCATTTATTGCTTGTAGACTTTTGGATCGCAGCCATTCTGACTGGTGTGAAATGGTACCTCATTGTGGTCTTGATTTGCATTTCTCTGATAATGAGTGATGTTGAACATCTTTTCATGTGTTTGTTAGCCATCCGTATGTCTTCTTTGGAGAAATGCCTATTTAGTTCTTTGGCCCATTTTTTTTATTGGATCATTTATTTTTCTGGAGTTGAGCTGTATAAGTTGCTTATATATCTTTGAGATTAGTTGTAACTAGTACAGCCATTATGGAAAACAGTGTGGAGATTCCTTAAAAAATTGCAAATAGAACTGCCTTATGACCCAGCAATCCCACTGCTGGGCATACACACCGAGGAAACCAGAACTGAAAGAGACACATGTACCCCAATGTTCATTGCAGCGCTGTTTATAATAGCAAGGACATGGAAGCAACCTAGATGTCCATCAGCAGATGAATGGATAAGAAAGCTGTGGTACATATACACTATGGAATACTACTCAGCCCTTAAAAAGAATAAATTTGACTCAGTTCTAATGAGATGGATGAAATTGGAACCGATTATACAGAGTGAAGTAAGCCAGAAAGAAAAACATCAATACAGTATACTGACACATATATATGGAATTTAGAAGACAGTAATGATGACCCTATATGTGAGACAACAAAGAGACACAGAGGTATAGAGTGGACTTTTGGACTCTGAGGGAGAGGGAAAGGGTGGGATGGTTTGGGAGAATGGCAATGAAACATGTATATTTTCCTATAAGAAACGAAGCGCCAATCTATGTTCAATGTATGATGCAGGATGCATGGGGCTGATGCACAGGATGATTCAAGTAGAGGATATGGGGTGGGAGGTGGGAGGGGGCTTCGGCATTGGGAGATTGTGTTCACCTATGGCTGATTCGTGTCAATGTATGGCAAAACAAATACAGTATTGTAATTTTAAAAATAAATAAATAAATAAATTTTAAAAATAAATAAATAAATAAACCTTACAAAAAAAAAAAAACAGAGCCATGAGAATTCAGTGGAAATAATGCTGGATGATTATTTAATCTTAAGTGGAAAATAAAAACACTGTTATAAACCCATTTGACAGCTGGCTCTTAGAGTTCTGAACCTCCTAAATATATAGCTTGTACATTATGAAGCTTGTATGTATAGCTTGTACATTAAGAGCTTCCCTTGATATTCAGCCTAGGGTTCTCCTAAAACATACATCCATTTTCAAACCCCAAAAACCAGTTACCTCTAAAAGACTTTTAATGGTTCTTATCAGACCGTTTTCTCTTCCTCACCTCCTGACAATCCAGCCTTCAACAATGGTTTGGCCTCTGCCCCAGTAGGTCATGTGACCAGCTCTTACAGAGGTGATTATTAATAGTTTAACCCTCCTTAACAGACATAAACTACAAGCTCTTTACTTTCTCTGGGGAGAAAAAGAAAAAAAAATATATATATATATATATAAGAATAGCTTAAACTTCCACTCAATTCTGTAAACAACCTAAATATCTCTTGACAAAAGAATGGGTAAATAAAATATGGCATATCCTTTTAACTGTTACATAGCTACAAAAATGAAGTAGAGTTACTAATGTCGACTCAGGAATCCTCAAAGCATCGCTTTTGCAGGAATAAAAGTCATTTGGCACAAAGTAGCCTGCAGTATTGATAGTATTTAAGTACAGAAGCATGCAAAACAATATTACTTAGTGAATCATTCATAATAAAAATATTAATATTCACAGGAGTAAAAAAATGATGCTAGTTACCTCAAAGGTGGGAGAACAAAGCACTTCTCCCTGATTATAACTTTTATGTGACATGTATATGGATTTTAACTATGTAATTCTCTGTACCTCTCAACATGTTTGGACTAACTCATAACCAAAGAATTAAAATTTAGATCCCTCTCTCCTAGGGGTGAGTAAAGGATGAGGAAAGGAGATATTCATGCTTTTGTTCCCTGTTTCACTCATTGTTATTTAAACCCTAACTAGCCAGCATCAGCTAGTTTATGCTTCACTAATAAACTCCAAAAGATTTATGGCATAACTAAACAAGCGTTCAATTTTCGCTCTCGCAGAGTGGCTTCCTACAGTGGCTCCACATTTCAGATGGTTTCTTGTAAACACAAGTTTATACAATTACCACAGCTAAGAAAGAGCAGGGATGATTAATTGCATAAAGGATCCAAGTGCAGCCAAGCATGGCCAATGACATCACATAACCATTCCTTACTTCAAGGAGCTAAGTATGTCTCAGGCCGTATTATCCTTCCTACCCCCATCTCCAGCTAAAAAAAAAGAACCTAAGTAAAGTGCATGCCTGTAAATCATTTAGTTTGTAAAGTAATCCAAGAAATAGGATGAGAATAGGAAAAATACAGGGAAGGAAAGAAAGGCAGTTCTGAGATGTGTTAGCAAGCTGATTCTCTGTCATACTGGGATGCCTCACAGGAGCCTTATAGAATGGACCCCATTGCCCAGCAGAGTGTTTACTGTGGCTCAGTTGATAAAGAATCCACCTGCAATGTGGGACACCTGAGTTTGATCCCTGAGTTGGGAAGATCCCCTGGAGGAGGGCCTGGCACCCCACTCCAGCATTCTTGCCTGGAGAATCCTCATGGACAGAGGAGCTTGGCAGGCTACAGTCCATGGGGTCACAAAGAGTTGGACACGACAGTGACTAAACACACATATACTCCTTCTTCCAATTTCATTAGCCAAGAATCACCCCCAAGTAAGAACTATCTTACACTCCCTGGTTAGTGTATGCTATGGAATGGTTGAGTTGTTTCTTACCAATGTTCTATACTGGTATATAGAAAAACACCAGGGCAAAAGGCAAGAGATACACCATCCAGCTGAGACAGGTTGCTGTCATGCAGTGGACTCCCATTGCAATGTCTGGAATAGGAAGGTAGACTGAGGCATTGAGAGCAGAACACAAAGGTCATCTCTTGCAGTCTAACACTTGTACCACTCTGCTGTATACCTTTGCTCATATTTAACCCAATATGTCACAGAGGAACAAACCAAAGTTTCCACTGCTGCCACTCATCCCAAGACTATCCCAAGTATTTATGATTTCTCTCCTCCACCTTACACTGTGGATTTCCGTAATTCTTGGGCAGTAACTCAATAGCTCTAGATTTCTTGCTTACTGGGATATTACAGATCTCCGTGAGAAGTCAGAGCCTTGAGTAACTTTTCTGTGGTTTAACCATGGTTGCTGCAATTACCCATCTATAGTCATGCTGAGCATAGAAGCACCAGGATAGTTTCCTGGATTCCAATGTACTCCTTGTGCCCACTGTTAACAGCACCATCACAGGTAATCAAGGTCAATTATCCCCAGCTGCATAGCAACTCATATTTGTCTAACAGAATTAGGAGTTAATGATGGATAGTAATGGAGCTTCAAGCCGTTTGAATTCTTATCTCTGGCAGAAGTAATTCCATGATAAGAAATACTTTCCCTCTATTTCAGCAAATTCCAGGAATAGGGGAAGCACAAATTCCTAAAGAAGGTCACTTGGAGAGGTGACCGGGATCCTCTCTGTAAACACAGGTTCCTACTCCCATGTGTTCTGGGCCAGGAAGATCCCCTAGAGGAGGGCAAGGCAACCCACTCCAGTGTTCTTGCTTGGAGAATCCCATGGACAGAGGAGCCTGGCAGGCTATGAACCATAGGGTCACAAAGAGTAGGACATGCATGTCCATGTGTTCTATTTACTGAGGAAACAGCACCACGTCTCACACTAGGTAAACCAGTGTTCCTGTGTGTCAGCTACAAATTGGAACTTGTGAAGAGCATTTGCCAGCGACTGAACAGCAACAAGGGCATTTGCCATCTGTCACTGCATATCAATCTTGGAGCTTACTCGAACCATGTCCATTGAGTTGATGATGCCATCCAACCAGCTCATCCTCTGTTGTTCCCTTCTCCTCCCACCTTCAATCTTTCCCAGCATCAGGGTCTTTTCCATTGAGTCAAGTTTTTGCACCAGGTGGCCAAAGTATTGGAGCTTCAGCATCAGTCCTTCCAATTAATATTCAGGACTGATTTCCTTTAGGATGAACTGGTTTGATCTCCTTGCTGACCATGGGATAGGAGATGTTTCTCTGGAACACTCTTGCTTTTTGATGATCCAACGAAATTTGGCAATTTGATCTCTGGTACCTCTGCCTTTTCTAAATCCAGCTTGAACATCTAGAAGATCACATACTGTTGAAGCCTGGCCTGGAGAATTTTGAGCATTACTCTTGAGAAACTTGTATGCAGGTCAGGAAGCAACAGTTAGGACTGGACATGGAACAACAGATTGGTTCCAAATAGGAAAAGGAGTACGTCAAGGCTGTATATTGTCACCCTGCTCATTTAACTTATATGCAGAGTACATCATGAGAAACGCTGGGCTGGAAGAAGCACAATCTGGAATCAAGATTGCTGGGAGAAATATCAATAACCTCAGATATGCAGATGACACCACCCTTATGGCAGAAAGTGAAGAGGAACTAAAGAGCCTCTTGATGAAAGTAAAAGAGGAGAGTGCTGAAGAATTGATGCCCTTGAACTGTGGTGTTGGAGAAGACTCTTGAGAGTCCCTTGGACTGCAAGGAGATCCAACCAGTCCATCCTAAAGAAAATCAGTCCCGGGTGTTCATTGGAAGGACTGATGCTGAAGCTAAAACTCCAGTACTTTGGCCACCTCTTCACCAATGTGAAGAGTTGACTGATTGGAAAGACCCTGATGCTGGTAGGGATTGGGGGCAGGAGGAGAAGGGGATGACAGAGGGTGATGGCTGGATGGCATCACCAATTTGATGGACATGAGTCTGAGTGAACTCTGGGAGTTGGTGATGGACAGCGAGGCCTGGTGTGCTGCGATTCAAGGGGTTGCAAAGAATTGGACACGACTGAGTGACTTGCAAGCATATGAGATGAGTGCAATCGTGTGGTAGTTTGAAGATTCTTTGGCATTGCCTTTCTTTGGGATTGGAATGAAAACTGACCTTTTCCAGTCCTGTGGTCACTGCTGATTTTCCAAATTCGCTGACATATTGCATGCAGAACTTTCACAGCATCATCTTATAGTATTTGAAATAGCTCAACTGGAATTTCATCACCTCCATCAATTTTATACATAGTGATGCTTCCTAAGGCCCACTTGCCTTCACATTCCAGGATATCTGGCTCTAGATGAGTGATCACACCATCATGATTATTTGGGTCATGAAGGTTTTTTTGTATAGTTCTTTTGTGTATTCTTGCCACCTGTTCTTAATATGTTCTGCTTCTGTTAGGTCCAGACCATTTCTGTCCTTTATTATGCCCATCTTTGCATTAAATAATCCCTTGATATCTTTAATTTTCCTGAAGAGATCTCCAGTCTTCCCATTCTGTTGTTTTCCTCTATTTATTTGCATTGATCACTGAAGAAAGCTTTCTTATCTCTCCTTGCTATTCTTTGGAACTTTGCATTTAAATGGGTATATCTTTCCTTTTCTCCTTGCCTTTTGCTTCTCTTCTTTTCACAGCTATATGTAAGGCCTCCTCAGACTACCATTTTGACCTTTTGTATTTCTTTCTTGGAGATGGTCTTGATCACTGCATCCTGTACAATGACACGAACCGCCATCCAAATTTCTTCAGGCACTCTGTCTAACCCCTTGAATCTATGTCTCACTTCCACTATATAATGGTAAGGTATTTTATTTAGGTCATATCTGAATGGTCTGGTGGTTTTCCCTACTTTCTTCAATTTCAGTCTGAATTTGGCAATAAGGAGTTCATGACCTGAGCCACAGTCAGCTCTTGGTCTTGTTTTTGCTGACTGTATAGAGCTTCTTCTTTGACTGCAAAGAATATAATCAATCTGATTTCAGCATTGACCATCTGGTGATGTCCATGTGTAGAGTCTTCTCTTGTGTTGGAAGAGCGTGTTTGCTATGACCAGTGCCTTTCTCTCAAAGGCAAAACTCTGTTAGCCTTTGTCCTGCTTCATTCTGTACTCCAAGGCCAAATTTGCCTGTTACTCCAAGTGCTTCTTGACTTCCTACTTATGAATTCCAGTTCCCTATAATGAAAAGGACATCTTTTGGGGGTGTTAGTTCTAGAAGGTCTTGGAGGTCTTCACAGAACTGTTCAGCTTCTTCAGCATCACTGGTTGAGGCATAAACTTGGATTACTGTGATACTGAATGGTTTGCCTTGGAAATAAACAGAGATCATTCTGTCATTTTTGAGATTGCACCCAAGAACTGCATTTCAGACTCTATTAAATAGTTACCATGAAGGCTACTCCATTTCTTCTAAGGAATTCTTGCCCAGAGTAGTAAATATAATGGTCATCTGAGTTAAATTTACCCATTCCAGTCCATTTTAGTTTGTTGATACCTAAAATGTCGATGCTCACTCTTGCCATCTCCTGTTTGACCATTTCCAATTTGCCTTGATTCATGGACCTAACATTCCATTTTCCTATGCAATATTGTTCTTATAGCATTGGCCTTTACTTCCATCACCAGTCTCCTACACAGCATGGCTCATGGTTTCATTGATAGTAAGATACTTTCAGGGGCTGATTTCATGATGCCAATCCTTGCATCTCCTCATATCTAGAAAAGCACTAAATCCCTTCATGGTGACATCAGCTCCTGATGACTAGCAGAAAGCCTTTGTAAAGTAAGCACTTGATTGCATTGAAATCCCCCTTCACCAAAATTTTATATATCTTACTTTTCCCCCTGCCTCTTTGGAGCAGTCTCTCAGAGCTATCTGAGGTGCTGTCTCCCAGGCTGCAGTTCTTGTTTTGCCCCAAATAAAACTTAATTCTCAACTCACTTTCTTCATCTTTTTAGTCAACAAGTGCACACGATGCATTCTGAAGGACAAGTCCAAACTAGTGATGTGCTGGGGAAGCTGCTCTTTTCAAACTCAATTCATGCTCCGGCCCCATTCAAACACAGTCAACTTTCAAGTCACTCCTAAATGGGTGAGAGAAGTATTCTCCAAATACTTTATGTGCCTGTTCCAAAATCCAAAGAAGATTACCCAGTTCAGAGTCTCATTCTCACAGGACATCTGAACATTTTACCTGTATGAAAGACCCCTGAACCTTCTTGGAATTTCTCTCACCCTCTATGACTCAAGTGTCCTACTGAGATATCAGAGTACAACATGATTCCTATTGAATGTGTCCGATTAGTTTGACGGCAATAATACAGAGAACTAGTATGATATTCTGCGGGTCAAGAAATTCATTTATAACATTATAAAGAACAAGAAAGTTAACATAACCCTGGGGCAAGATAGTGATTGTACAATGACTGCGGGAATTACAGCTCTAAACACTGCCATGGAGGCGCTCTGAATTTCAGAGCATGGTTTGAATTGATAAGGAGCCAAACAGTCTAATTTCTTTTTCAAAGTTTTTCAACCAGTTAACAGAACCCAGGCAACCCCACAGTTATTGGCCCAATATTATTCCATACTGTTACTGTATAAATCAATGATTTACTATCTGCTGTACTTCTTAATCACAGAAATCCTCATCATACTGATACTGCTACATGCTAAGGGTTATTCTACCACCAGGCAGAGGGTGAGATGGTTGGATGGTATCACTGACTCGATGGACATGAGTTTGAGCAAACTCAGGAATGTTAGAATGAAGGACAGGGAAGCCTGGTATGTTGCAGTTCATGGGGTCGCAGAGAGTCAGACACGACCTGGTGACTGAACAACAACAACCAGCAGTGGGGTCTGATCACTGTGACCAACAAATAATAATCACTTCCAGAATCCCATCTTAAAGTCTGTTAGAAAAGTACTACTAGAGCTAAAATATTACCAGATATCTTTGCCCGAGTTTCCCCTATGAGCAAAGATGAAAACAAAGTTTGTGTACGTGCATTTTATTTAGGGATGTGCTCACACTCTAGAATGGTTCCCTCAAAGGAACCATTTTGAACCTCAAAATTTTCTGCCTGTGGATTAAAAAAGAGTAGCATTTATCTATAAACTCCTACCTCCATTGTCTAGGCTTATCTCATAGGGGTGATTGTTGGGGAAATTAATAGTAATAGACATAGTCTTGTTTAGGTTTCAGAGGAAACAATAGGTTTTGACTAAACAGAGACCCTGAAGGGAGTTAAATGCCAGGTACCCTGTGACCAGCAGAAACAGGTAAAGTAGGTCTTGGGAACCAACAGGTAAGGAAAGTTGTAAGTTGAGAAGCTTCATGAGCCTTGAGAATCTGGCCAGTTCCCAGGGATCAGAGAACATTCTGAGATTTATGATTAGAGACATAAGCATTTATAATACTAGCCACAGCTGCATCTTTGCACATAAATTGGCAAAGATTATTGGCTTAGAGTTGGCAATAAAAGCAGTACTCTTTGCACATAAATTGCCAAAGATTATTGGCTTAGAGTTGGCAATAAAAGCAGTACTCTTTTGGAAGGCATTCTGAGATCTCACCCATGGGATAGATACATTGGTGGGGTCTTCCAAATGGGAACTCCAGATTGCTATCAAGGTATCTCCAAGCACTGGTTGAGTCTGGATGTGTTTCTCCAGTTTGGTGATGTATGCATTTGCTTCTTGCTATACCATGTGCATGCTTCCCAGACGGTTCAGTGGTAAAGAATCCACCTGTCAATGTAGGAGATGCAGGTTTGATCCTTGGGTTGGTAAGATCTCTTGGAAAAGGAATGACAACCCACTTCAGTGTCCCTGCCTGGGAAGTCTCCTGGACGGAGGAGCCTGGTGGGCCCTAGTCCATGGGGTTACAAAAGAGTTGGACACAACTTTAGTAACTAAACAATAACACATAACTACTTGTGTATTGGGAACTATTTTCCCAATTTTGTGGTAACTATTAATTTTGCCTGGAAAATCCCAGGGATGGAGGAGCCTGGTAGGCTACAATCCATGGGAACGTGAAGAGTCGAACACGACTGGAGCGACTTCACTTTCACTTTTCTCTTTCATGCATTAGAGAAGGAAATGGCAACCCACTCCAGTGTTCCTGCCTGGAGAATCCCAGGGACAGTGGAGCCTGGTGGGCTGCCGTCTATGGGGTCGCACAGAGTCGGGACACGACTGAAGCAACGCAGCAGCAGCAGCATATATATATTACTTGTCCTCATACTGTAACTTACTATTAACATAATAAACTTCCTTATTTCTTCTTACTAAGTGTACAGTGGTTTTATCAATGCATCCTCTGAACCTAAAACCAAAAGTCTTTCAGCAGACCATAAATCTTTCTGCAGTACAGTGATGACTCCCATACTGCCAGCTTTGAATATTCATCAGAATGACAGGAGAGGTTTTGCAAGTGTCCCATGCAAATGTAGCAGAGAAACCCTAAGACAGAAAAAAAATGGCCAGTTATGGTGAAACTGCAGTTCACAGAGTTGCAAACTTCAGACATGACTAGGAGACTATGACAATGGTGAAACTATAGCCATTAAGAATTTTTACCAACTAATGCTTAATAGGCTCAAGTCCTAAGCCAAGGACCCCAAAATCAATATTGTAAGCTTCTAATTTCATGGCTCCAAACTTTTTCAAGTATAAAGTATGTTAGTCACTCAGTTGTGTCTGACTCTTTGTGACCCCATAGACTGTAGTACACCAGGCTCCTTCGTCCATGGGATTCTCTAGTCAAGAGTACTAGAGTGGGTAGCCATTTCCTTTCCAGGGATCTTCCCACCCAGGAATCAAACCTGGGTCTCCTGCATTGTAGATGGATTTTTGCTATCTGAGTCACTAGAGAAACCCCAATACTACCCACAGTGATCTAAAGAATCCATGTACACCCTACCAAAATTCCAATGATTCTTTCTGCAGAAAAATATTGTAAAATTCACATGGAATTGTAAAGGATCCAGAATAGCAAAAACAGTCTTGAAAAAGAGCAAAGATGAAGAGCACACACTCTGATTTCAAAACTTACTGCAAAGCTACAGTGATCAAAACAGTGGTGCTGGCTTATAGACAAACATATGGACCAATGGAACAGAAAAGACAGCCCTGAAATAAGCCCTCACAAGTTTGGTCAAAAGATTTCCAACAAGGGTACTAAGACCATCTCGATAGGGAAAAGACAGTCTTTTCAACAAATGGTACTGGGAAAACTGGATATCCATGTGCAACAGAACTAAGTCAGAGCTTTATCTAACATCATGTGCAAAAGTTAACTCAAAATGTACCAAAGACTCCTCCCTCAAAAGAAAAAAAAAAAAAAAAGGACAAAAGCCTCCCAATCCTTTGCTGATAAAGGTCTGTATAGTCAAAGCTAGGGTTTTTCCAGTAGTCATGTATGGATGTGACAGTTGGACCAGAAAAAAGGCTTGAGTGCTGAAGAACTGATGCTTCCAAACTGGTCTTGGAAAAGACTTTTGAGAGTACCTTGGACTGCAAGGAGATCAAACCTGTCAATCCTTAAAGGAAATCAGTCCTGAATATTCATTGAAGGACTGATGCTGAAGCTAAAGCTCTAATACTTTGGCTACCTGATGAGAATAGCCAACTCACTGTAAAAGACCCTGATGATGGGAAAGATTGAAGGCAGGAGGAGAAGGGGGTTGTTGAAAGGTGAGACAGTGAGATAGCATCACCAACTCAATGGACATGAGTTTGAGCAAACTCTGGAAGATAATGAAGGACAGGGAAATCTAGCGTGCTGCAGTCTATGGGGTTGCAAAGTCAGACACAACTTAGTGATGGAAAAAGACCCTTTTTACTAACAAAAATTTGTCTACATATTTTACCCAAATACTATTCTTAATTTAGTTCTTTTAAATAAAATTGCATTTCAATAGCCTGAAGAGTACTGAATATAACTGAAAAAGAATAGCACAGAAAATGTATGTCACCACTGATAGCAGAGTGTTGGCTTAGGGGTAGCTCTGGATCAAAATGCTTGATTTAAATTCAGATTCTAAGTTACCTTCTAGAAATCTCAAAGGCCCAGATTTCTCATCTATAAAGAGGTGATGATATGCATTTTCTGTGTTATCATGAAGACTAAATGAGGAAATCCATGTAAAGCATTCAGCATGGTGCATAGCAAATGTTAAGCTCACTCTGTGGTAATGTTTTTTCAATAGAATACACAGGGACCTCCTGACTATTTATTATAACATTGATCCTCTCTCACAAAAAGACTGGGAAAACCACTTGTATTAATTAATCTAGCCAGTCCAGGTTGCAGAGCACATACAGGCCACAAGAGCTATAGGACAGAAAGAAAGAGATTACTATTAAGTGTCCAGAGAGCACTGAGAAGCTTTTAGTAGTTCACTGAGAATTTTATTTAAATACCAATAGATTTTATTGAATTTGGAAAAATTCAATAAATTCTATAAATAGACCTTGGTGTAAATTTAAGAATGACCCAAAACATGAGTTGATAATGAAAAGGAAATTTTTCCTTGAAAATAATCCTTACCGTGTCTCCAATTCTACTATAAAATGTTAATCTTCTTAATTAGAATTTCAGGTTTCTTATTTATAAAATTTATAATATTCTGTATACCAATATGTATGTAAGGACAACCACCACCCTTCTTTCAGATAACCTTGGAAAGCCTAATTTAAATCTTTAAGTGTTTGTACACATGTTAGGTGATATATCATGAAGGCAACACAAGAGATGAGAAAATATAATAAAAGAAAATGGTAATCATTGGTTATCGTTTTGCTTTTGGGGTTTTTTTTTTTTTTTACTTTTAGCAACACCCCTCAACAAAAAAGAGTTGTTTCATCTAATGTTTATGAATTATAAAGCAGTACTGAAGTGCCTGTGATATTGCTCACATAGCACATATCTATATTCATTTGTTTTCAGAAAGACTTCTTAAGAGCTGTGATTTTACACCAAATTTTCTTTGTGAAAATTCAGTAGAATCACAGATATCTGAAGCAAGAGGACAAAAATAAATAGAATAACAGAAATAGCCAGTGTTTAGACTTTACTGCACCCTATTACATTTAACTGGACTCATTTTTCAGAGTGAATCTTCATACAGAATTCACATGGCAGTATTTTAAAACAGAAAAGAGAGAAATAGGTAAAATTTTCATTATACAGTAAGCTCCTGTTTAAAGTTTCCACATTTGAAGTTAGAGTGAACTTTCTAGTAGGTAGTCAGAGACTCCATTTTATAAAAAGACACTGGATTAGATACAGAATGAGAATAAATTTTTTTCTTTGCTAGTACTTTCCATCTCCATCCCAGTTAGAGTTTGAGTATGATATCAAACTGAGTTCATCAGACCCCTTTCTGTCCTAGTTACACATTTGAGTGTTTCAAATAGCAGTTTGACTGAATCAAGCAGCAGTTTGACTGTTATCCAATTAATTCAATCAAAATGACGTCCGAATAGAACTAATTAAACTCTGAGATATCAAGAATGAGAAGGGCGATGTGAAAACAATTTGACAGTTTTGTATGGTTTAGGTTTTTTTAATTTCCTATTAACATCAGTTCAGTCTCTCAGTGATGTCTGACTCTTTGTGACCCTCATGGACTGTAGCACATCAGACTTCTCTGTCCACCACCATCTCCCTGAACTTGCTCAACCTCATGTCAATCAGGTTGGTGATTCCATCCAAACATCTCGTCTTGTCATCCCCTTCTCCTCTAGCCTTCAATTTTTCCCAGCATCAGGGTCTTTTCCAGTGAGTTAACTCTTCACATGAGGTAGCCAAAGTATTGAAGCTTCTGCTTCAGCATCAGTCCTTCCAATCAATATTCAGGACTGATTTCCTTTAGGATGGACTGGTTGGATCTCCTTGCAGTCCAAGGGACTCTCAAGAGTCTTCTCCAACACCACAGTTCAAAAGCATCAATTCGTCAATACTCAGCTTTTATGGTCCAACTCTCACATCCGTACATGACTACTGGAAAAACCATAGCTTTGAATAAACAAACCTTTGTCGGTAATGTCTCTGCTTTTTAATATGTTGTCTAGGTTGGTCATAGCTTTTCTTCCAAGGAACAAGCATCTTTAATTTCATGGCTGCATTCACCATCTGCAGTGATTTTAGAGCCCAAGAAAATAGTCTCTCACTGTTTCTATTGTTTCCCCATTTATTTTCATGAAGTGATGGGACCAAACTAGATGCCCTGATCTTAGTTTTTTGAATGTTGAGTTTAAGATTCAACAAATACTAATCTATTTACATCACAAAACTACAAATACTAATTAGTTTCTCCATCCAAAGGGTCTTGTTTTCTTGTGAAAGATCATCTTGACTTCACCTAATGACTTTGCATGTGAATACTCCTGGAAGGTAAATGGCAATCAAAATATATATATATAAATATAAATAAATATATATATATATGTATATATATATATAAAATACAAGTGTGCCTGTGTAGTCTCTAAGTCATGTTTGCCCCTTTGTGACCCCAAAACTGTAGCCTGCGAGGCTCCTCTATCCATGGGATTTTCCAGGCAAGAATATTGGAGTGAGTTGCCATTTCCTACTCCAGGGGATTTTTCCTACTCCAGGGGATTTTTCCCACCCCAGGGGATTTTTCCCACCCAGGGGTCGAACCCAGGTCTCCTACTTGGCAGGCAGATTCTTTACCACTGAGCCACCTGGAAAGCCATATTATTTATATATGTATTATTATTTATACATATTTATATGTGTGTGTAAAAACATAATATTAAGCTTAACTTCAAATAAACACTGGAGAAACTAAGACTATTAATGAAATGTTCATTGAAACAGTTAATAAAAAATATTTAAGATGGTAAATATATGAAGGTATTAGACTAAAGGCTTATATCTAATACTTAGAGTCAAGACAGCTGTTTAAGCAAAGCAAAGAAAGACATTATTTAAGACTATACTAAAGTCAATTAGTTCACAGAGTTATTTTGTTCACTTCCACAATATTACAGAAAACTTAGGTTGGTTTTTTTCAGACACTTGATATTTCCAGAACTAAGACTAATTTCCATCTTAGAATTAAAATAGACTTTCAGAATAGATAAAAAGGAAAATTACATGAAGTTACAGGAAAGTTGAGAAGTTACAGAAAGTTTAAAAATTAAAGTCTAGTAATTTAAAATTCTTAGAATGTGCTAGTAAAGTACTTAAGTAATTATTCATTATCGTTAACATTTACATTTTATATTTTAGATGAATGTAATTGTATCTACATATTTAGAGTATTTTTTTTTTATGGGTATAAAGCAATAACAGGAAAGTCAAGTACCACACTAGAGTTCATGCTGTAAGAAAACATTATTGAAGTACCTGCTTTCAGACAATGGACAATAGGTTAATTTGAGACCCCTTTAAGTAAGGAACCTCACAAAGGTAAGCCCCAAGGTAACCTTGATCCTCTCTTTGGTAAAGTGTCGTGACTTCAGTGTACGAAGTTGAAATCCAAAAGCAGAGCACAAGAACCTGGGGGCAGAGACCAGAATTTAGGGCAGCTTAAACAAGTGGAATTTTCAGGGTAGGATACCAGAGGAGAAGAACCTGTGCAGGGAGAGAGAAAATATACTCAGGGGACACAGGTTCCCAATAGGATCTACACCGAAGACGGTTATGCATTCACAGGGCAAAGATACATGAGATTGGCTAATACGTTAAGCTTTTTTTTTTTTTAAGTAATATCTGCTTTATTGAAATAATTCACATATTACATAATTCATTCATTTAAAGTGTTACTATGTTCATAGATCGCAGAAGGCAACAGCACCCCACTCCAGCACTCTTGACTGGAAAATCCCATGGATGGCGGAGCGTGGTAAGCTGCAGTCCATGGGGCCGCTAAGAGTCAGGCATGACTGAGCGACTTCACTTTCACTTTTCACTTTCATGCATTAAAGAAGGAAATGGCAACCTACTCCAGCGTTCTTGCCTGGAGGATCCCAGGGACGGGGAGCCTGGTGGGCTGCCGTCTATAGGGTCGCACAGAATTGGACATGACTGAAGCGACTTAGCAGCAGCAGCATGTTCATAGATACACACAATCATCACACAATTAATTTTAAAACATTTTCATCACCTCAGTCACCTCAAAAAGAAATACTATAGCCTTTAGGTATCACCGCTGCTGCTGCTGCTGCTAAGTCGCTTCAGTAGTGTCCGACTCTGTGCGACCCCCATAGACGGCAGCCCACCAGGATCCGCCGTCCCTGGGATTCTCCAGGCATGAACACTGGAGTGGGTTGCCATTTCCTTCTCCAATGCATGAAAGTGAAAAGTGAAAGTGAAGTCACTCAGTCATGTTCGACTCTTCGCCACCCCATGGACTGCAGCCTACCAGGCTTCTCCATCCATGGGATTTTCCAGGCAAGAGTACTGGAGTGGGGTGCCATTGCCTTCTCCAGGTATCACCACAACAATCCCTATTCCCCCAAACCCAGACAACCACTAATCTATTATGTTTCCATAGACTTGCCTATTGTGAATATTTAATATAAACAGAATCACATCACACGTGATCTTTCATGACTTTCTTCTTTCACTTAGCATAATGGTTTTCAGGTTTGTCCGTGTTATGTATCCACACTTCGTATTGTGTAAGGATACACCACATTTTGTTTACCCATTCATAGGCTGATGGACTGGAGTTTTTCCACTATTTGGCTGTTATGAATGGTCCTACTAACATTCATTTATATTTTCATGTGGACATATGGCTTTGTTTCTCTCGGGTAGAAATCTAGGAGAAATTGCTGGCTCATACAATAACTAAGCTTATCCATTTAAGGAACTTACAGATGATTTTTCAAAGTGGCTGAATCATTTCACACCCCCACAAGCAGTTTATGAAGGTGAAGATTTCCCTACATCCTCAAGAGCACATTATTATCTGACTGAGAATATAGTCATTCTTGAGTGTACGAAGCAGTGCCTTATCAGCGTTTTGATATACATTTCCCTGATGAGTGGTTAGGTTCATGCACTTATTAGCCATGTGAATACCTTCCTTGGAGAAATGTCTAATCAAATCCTTTACTATTTGTAATTGGATTGTCGTTGTTGAGTTGTAAGAGTTCTGTATGTATTTTGGATACAAAGATTTTTTGTTTTTCAGCCTTGCTGTGTGGCTTGTGGGATCTTAGTTCCCTGATCAGGGATTGAACCGAGGTCCTCAGCAGTGAAAGCACTAAGTCCTAACCACTGGACCACCATGGAATTCCCTGGATACAAAACGCTCATCAGACTTGTAAATATTTTCTCCTACTCTGTGGGTTGTCTTTTCACTTTCTTGATAAAAAAAGAAAAGAAAATCACACTTCAAAAGGATACTAATTTTGACAAAGTCAATATATCCATGTGTTCTTTTGTTGTTCATCCTTCTGGTGTCCTATATAAGAATCCACTGCCAAATTTAAGACCATGAAAACTATCCTCATACTTTTTCTTGGAAATTAATAGCGAAATAGAAGTGTAGAGTGTCAGCTGAGTTAAGCACCCAGTGGAGGGTGTAGGCATCAATCTCAGCTCCTCCTTGGCTTGCCTCTCTTGTCTTAGAGCTCCTGCCCATAAGATGAAGCAAGAGCAGTTAGTAATGCCAGGTCCACGGTGGAATCTACATCCCAGAAGTAGGGTATGAAAAGGAAAAGAGCATCTACTTTGGGGCTGCACTTGCCTGGAATTAAGCTCCAGGGCAGGTAAAGTAGGAGGAAAAATGCTGGCATCCTAACCCTCTCAAGAGACAGACCTCTAAGTGGAAGTTGGGGTGAGAGGGAGCCCTGAGTACTGAGTTATACTTGTCTTGCTGAGCTGGAGCTAGGAGAGAGTAGGTCTTAGCTCAGATACCACAGATTGTCCCTTTTCTTACTAATTTTAGTCGATTTTCTTGATTAAGTTTGATTTGCTCTGTGCCCTTAAAACCATTTCCAGAGACTTCTACCAGTCTCTCTGGGGAGTAAGTCCATAGAGCTCCTCATACTATCATACCAAAAGGGAAACTATAGGGCTTCTCCTTGGGGTAATAAAATGTTCTAAGATTAGACAGGGTGTTGGTTGTTTAAATATACCCAAAGTCACTCAATTTTATACTATAAACAGGTAAACATTATGGCTCAAACATAATTTAGTAGACAAAGTCTACAAACAAAGCAGCTTTTATTAATATGGAGAAAGATTTAAAGGATAATATGATTAAAGAATTGAAAGCAAATATGGTCTTGAGTAAACAAACTCAGCAGCAAAATAGGAACAAGAAAACCAAAGAGAAATTCTAAAACTGAAAAATGCTAAGTTTATTGAATGAGATTGGAGATATAAGAGTAATGAACTTGAGACTAATAAATAGTACTTTTCCAAACTGATTAGCAGAGATAACAAAGGTTAGAGAAGCAGAGTAGAAGCTCAGGGATGGGAGATAATACCAAATAGTCTAAAACACCATTGGGAGCACATATAATTATAGTGCTAAAGAGGATGAGAATGAAGCAGAAATGTCCTCAAAAAATAATATGTGAACCTTTCAGAAATTTGATGAAAAATACTGAATTACAGAAACAAGAAGGTCTATAAATCCTTATCAAGATACATAGGGGAAAAAACACACCATGCACATCAGAGAATAAATATTGAAAACCAAAAGTAAAGTGCTAATCTTGAAAGCAACTGGAGGGAAAAAAAAATACCAGAGACTTACATATAAGGCAAAAAGAATAGCTTTGAAAGAAAGGCTTATTAAACAAAGAAATACAAAATATGACAATGGACAAAGGATGAGGTGGATAAATGGTTTTATACTGTGTAAGCTTCTAAAATGCATGAAATGGGAATAAAAACACAAGGTGGAAAGTAGGAAATGAAAACTAACAGATGTAAAGTGATAAGGGTGAAATAGAAAGTGGAAAGTGTCAGATATAAAACCAGTAAACTTTGATTAAAGATGAGTATTGTTAGTCCTAGAGGAATTACTGAAAAATAAAAGCTAAGAAGTTGCCCCAAATTAAGAAGATTATTGATAATATTAATAAGATGATACAAAAGAGACAAGAAAAGAACAAAGGAACAAAATAAGGAGAGTGGAAAACAATCACATAAAACAAGATGATACGTTCAATTATTTCAATAATAACATTAAACATCAGTGAACTAAATACTCCAATCAAAAGGAAGAGATAAGTCTTAGTTGGAAAGATGCACCTATATAGGCCTTTATCAAGAGATTTACTTTACAAAGATACAAATAGTTTCAAAATAAAGACATGGAAAAAGATATACTATGTAAAAAGTATAACAAAGCTTCTTGGCTACATTAATATTAGACAAAAGAGACTTCAAGACAAAGTATTACATAAAGGGTACTCAAAGGGGAAGTGTATTAGAAAGATAAAATTCTATGTATATAATACCATAGCTTAAAATTTCAAAAACTACAGTACAGGAATACAAGAAAAAAATGGAAAAATCCTCAAAATCTGAAAATCTTAACATCCTTATTCTCCTGCACTTTCAAGCTTCTAGAGGCTGCCTGCATCTCTTGACCCCTTTCTGTCTTCAAAGCCAGTAATCACATCACTTCCACCTCTGCTTTCCAGATCATATCTTTCTCTGATTCCAATTTTCTGCCTTATTCTTTTACATTTAAGAGAGCCTTGTGATTATACTGGGCCTACCAGGATAATACAGGGAAAGTTTCATATTTTATAGCAATCCAATTAGCAATTTAATTTCCCCTTGCTACAGAGCATAATGTTCCACAAATTTCAGGGATTATGATATGGGCATTTGAAGGCTGGGGTACAGAGGGCTCAGAGAGGCCTGCAGGGAATTGTTCTGCCTACCACAATTAGTTTCACTAATTCTTGACTTTCTAGACTCACTTAAATAGAAATTCATGAAAACCAAGATAGTACACTTTCCCCCAGGTAGATTCTATTTGATAATCTAATATTAACTAGTGTCATAGTATACCCCTGAAAACTTCAAACCCATATAATCTGATTTAAATATCACTTTTTATTTAAATTGCCAGTCTTCCTTCTTTCAGTTCAGTTCAGTCGCTCAATTGTGTCCAGCTCTTTGCGACCCCATGAATCGCAGCACACCAGGCCTCTCTGTCCATCACCAACTCCCGGAGTTCACTCACACTCATGTCCATTTAGTCGGTGATTCCAGCCAGCCATCTCA
This sequence comes from Nanger dama, assembly GCA_917880005.1. Taxonomy (NCBI): domain Eukaryota; kingdom Metazoa; phylum Chordata; class Mammalia; order Artiodactyla; family Bovidae; genus Nanger; species Nanger dama. The sequence goes on from CAKJTW010000001.1 coordinate 18,356,264, forward strand.
TCCTCTGTCGTCCCCTTCTCCTCTTGCCCCCAATCCCTCCCAGAATCAGAGTCTTTTCCAATGAGTCAACTCTTCGCATCAAGTGGCCAAAGTATTGGAGTTTCAGCTTTAGCATCATTCCTTCCAAAGAAATCCCAGGGCTGATCTCCTTTAGAATGAACTGGTTGGATCTCCTTGCAGTCCAAGGGACTCTCAAGAGTCTTCTCCAACACCACAGTTCAAAAGCATCAATTCTACGGTGCTCAGCTTTCTTCACAGTCCAACTTTCACATCCATACATGACCACTGGAAAAACCATAGCCTTGACTAGACAGACCTTTGTTGGCAAAGTAATGTCTCTGCTTTTGAATAGGCTATCTAGGTTGGTCACAACTTTCCTTCCAAGGAGTAAGCATCTTTTAATTTCATGGCTGCAGTCACCATCTTCCTTCTTTAGAGTCCTGCTTATTAGAGAATACATAGGAAACAGCATTATGAGAAACTCTTAATGAAGTTTCACATAGGCTATGAATATTAACACATTCTATCTTTGTGGTTCCTACTCTATTCTGAGAAAGTATTTTAAAATGTGGAAGAGAAATATGTGCATTTGGGGCACAATAATCTGTTACCACGCATAGCAGATATTTTACTATAAGTAGGAGAAGGCAATGGCAACCCACTCCAATACTCTTGTCTGGAAAATCCCATGGATGGAGAAGCCTGGTAGGTGGCAGTCCATGGGGTTGCTACGAGTTGGCCACGACTGAGCGACTTCACTTTCCCCTTTTCACTTTCATGCATTGGAGAAGGAGGAAATGGCAACCCACTCCAGTGTTCTTGCCTGGAGAATTCCAGGGACGGGGGAGCCTGGTGGGCTGCCATCTATGGGGTCGCACACAGTCAGACACGACTGAAGCGACACAGCAGCAGCAGCAACAAACTCATTTTCACTTTCTCATTTTCTTTCACAGTTTATTTTCCCCATTGTCTTATTCTGTCTTTATCGACCTCTGCCTTCTTCTTTATAAGTGATACAAAAATATACCACCATTGGCAATCATCTAGAAAGTAACTGCAATTTTAATATCCAGTCCTGTTTTTGCAGATTACTTGGTTTCAGAGTCAAAAATAGTTGAACAAGCAATTGCTATAAAGTAATTTCTTTTTAACTGAAACTAGACATTTTTTCCCCCAACAGTACTGAGAATACTTAGCTGACAGTTTATTAGTTATAACAAGGGTGACTATGGAGCATTTCATTCCATCAAACAACAGAGACAGAAAGATGGAGCTGTTTGTCTAAGGTTATTGATGAAAGCTCAGATATACCTTGTTCCTGAATTCCTTTATTTTTCATTTTTTTCTGTGTCTTTCTAGGCTGAATATAAAATATTTTCTTCTAGTCTGAACAAGCATTTCTCTTAAATATCTATGGCTCTTTTTAGTGATGTGTATTTCTTCATGAAAATGTTCTTGGGAAACTGATGATTTGCCAGTTTATCATATAAGATCTCTTAAACTACTGCTGTCTTGGTAGATGGAGCCATAGTAAAGCACAATTTTCTCTCATGTCAGCTCAGATTTTCCTCTTACAATAAATGAAGCCATCTTGCTTAATAAACCATTTATGTTTGAGACACTTTCTAACTTCTGCACTCTGTTGAAAATATTTATGTAACAGCCTCTTTAAGTATAAAAGCATTCACAGATTTGCATAAAACGAAAGAAAAATTATACATGAATTAGCTTTTTCATCAAAACAGTAATTTATTCAAATTTTACCTGGATTTCAATGAGTAAATATGCATATAGATAGAGATTTCTATTACAATCTTAAATTTTTAAAACAGGATTGACAAACTCACTAGATATTTAAATTCCTTCATTAAACTGATTATTACTCAGGATTTATCATGTTGAGTTTTTGTGCTATTGTTGGGAATACCTAGATGAACAAGTTTTAGCTAGAATAAGAGTTCAGCTCAGGGGTTTCTCAGGTGGGAAAGAATCAGCCTGCCAATGCAGGGGGTCAAAGCTTCAGTTCCTGGTTCAGGAAGATCCCACATGCTGTAGAGCAACTAAACCCGTGAGCCATAAATACTGAGCCTTTGCTCTGAAGCCCAGGAGATGCAACGACTGAAGCCCCACTCTCTAGAGGCTGTACTCTGCAACAAGGGAAGTCACTGCAGTGAGACACTCACACATCACAATTAGAGAAGAGCCCACACAGCAGCAAAAATACAGCACAGCCAAAAATAAAATATAAATAAAGGTATTTCTAAAACTCAAGAAAACATAAAATACTTTGAAAAAAAAAAAAAAACACAACAGTTCAGAAAAGGAAGCCTCAGTGTAGCCTGAAAATTCAGGTCTCTTCTGCACTCAAGGGTAGTAGTCATCCTCAATATCCTGAGGGCATTGGTTGCACATTCCCCACAGAAACTAAAATCCAAGGATGCTCACGTCCCTTACGTAAGATGGTACAGTACTTGCATATGAAACACACACATCCTCTGGTATACTTCAAATCTTTTAATGAAGTGTAAATGCTGTTTAAATAGCTGTAAACACTGTGTCAAGAGTTGTAAATACAGCATAAATGAATGCTATGTGAATAGTTGCCATACACAGCAAATTCAAGTTTTGTTTCTTGGAATTTCTTCTAATATTTTCAACTCAAGGTTGGTTGAATCTGAGGATATGGAACCTGCAGGTATAGAGAACCAACATTCATGTACCTAATTAAAATTCTCCCTAACACACCTTCCCCCAAACTATGTGTCTTCTCCAGTGTGTTCTAGCCCAGAAAATGGCATGATTACTCACCTGCCTGCTTAAGCCAGAAACCTGGGGAATCACCTCTGACTCCTCCCTCCCAACTTCTAGCTATCACCTCCTAATTCTGTCTTCTAGAGTCTCTTCATCCATTGCCAGTACCATAGGCTGAGCCACTGTCATTCCTCAACTGAACTTCAAAGCAGCCTTCAAACTGGTCTCTCTGCAGTCCCTTTCCAACCTTCACACACTCTCCATTTGTTATTTTTATCATCGGCCTTCCTAGCTGGGTTAGAAGATTCATGAGGACCAGGTAGGTATGTATGCCACTATAACACCAACTATTTGCATGACAGCCGGCGCAGAGTGGTGTCAATTAAATATATGTTAAATGAATAAGTGAAAACCTATTTAAAGCAAACACACAAAAATGCCATAGGGGAGTCATCTAAGGAAAAGGCTGTGATCAAGACCTTTGGGAGCCCAGCAGCACAATGTGTTCCATGAACCACAAGCAGGTCAGCTGTATTAAATTTTAATATGCAAAAAGTACCCTACAGAGGTAAGTAGGATGAAGTCACAAACTTTAAACACAGGCATTTAGCTGAAGGGTTTTAAGTAGGGAAGCAATAGCATGGATCGTTTTGCATTTCAGATAACAGCAACAGAGGAAAGACTGGTCTAAAAGTATGTTAGTTAAGATGCTTTTAATTGCAAATAAATGCTGCTTGAGTAAGCTTAAGTAAAGAAGGGACTTATCAGGATATTGGAATTTCTCATGGGAATTGAGAAAAGCAAGGTGTTTGGGTTTTAAGAGTACCCTGCAATCAAGACTGCGCTCTGTGCCAACTCTGCACATTAGCTTTAAAGACATCACTTGACCAACATCCATTTCATCGGGTCATTTATCAGGGAAAGATAGTGGTAATGCACTTCAACAGTATTAAGAGAATCCATATGAAAACTTTCTTGCAAATGAAATAAATTTGAAGAAGTTCATTTCTATTGGAATACTATAATGGGAGAGATTTAAGCAGCCTGTCACAGCATAAAATGTTAAAAATTCTCTTTAGTTAAGTGCATAAGATCTGAGTTCACTAAGAAAAGAAAATGTGATAGCAAAAGAACTAAAGATGGGCTATAACTTGCAATTTTGCCTAGAACTAGCTCTTTTTAGGGAAAAACTTAAATTTCTTCTTAAGCCAGTGTTAAGATAAAGAGGCAGGAGATTTCTTCAAATAGGCTTTTTAACTGGTTATAATATTCTATCAATGTCATGCATACAACAATTTATTTCAACTCTTGCATATTCTATTCTATTCTTTATGGGCAAAAAATTCCTCTGAAATTCTACTGCTTAAATATTTAATAAGTAATTCTTTAAAAATAACTTATGAGTTTGAGTTGCTGCAACAGTGGCAGAAGATTTCTCTTGGTCTTTTTTATCCTCCTCCAACCCTCAATTAATAGAGTAGTCATGGCAACTTGAAATGTCTCATTGAAGCCAATTATTTCTTCCCAGTAGAATCACTATAAGCCAACACCATTTAAAAGAATTAACGAGAGTTATATAAATAAGACTGAGGAAAGTTTCATGTGTTTTTCTATTAGCACATGAGTGCCAATTTTCAGTTGGAAAAATAAACTTAGACAAGAGAATGCACTTGGCAGCTTGCATAGAGATTTCTCAAGAGGACACCTAAATGAGGTTTTGCAACTCTTGCTCCATGTAGTTTATCATTAGACAAAAGTGGTAGATGTTATTGCAAAAGCAGAGATAAAGTTATAATTTTTTTTAAATGAAAGAAGAGGCTGATCTTATATTGTAACAAAATAAATGGGAAAAAATCTAATGTACCTTTGAGTAAACTGATCAGAAGTTGAAATACTGTTAAATAAAAACTCTAGAAAAGTAGATATGTGAAAAAAAAAAAGAAAAGTAGATATGTGTATTATCTTTCTAAAAATAATTTATTTATCTACTGGCTATGCTGGAACTTCATTGCTGCTCAGTCTTTTCTCTAGTTGCAGAGAGCATGGGGTACTCTCTAGTGGTGCGTGGGTTTCTCATTGCACTGGCTTCTCTTGTTACAGAGTACTGGTTCAATAAATGTGGCACATGGGCTTAATTGCTTTGCTCCGCATGGGATCTTCCCAATCCAGGGATCAAACTCGTGTCTCCTGCATTGACAGGCAGATTCTTTACCACTGAGCCAGTAACACTTGACATGGATATTATCCTAAAAATGGAAACTATAATATGTTAATAGTCATTCTGAGTTCTAGGATTGTAATTTTTTTAAAAAAATATATTTATTTACTTTGGCTGCACCAGTTCTTGGCATGTGGGACATAGTTCCTTGACCAGGGATTAAACCCAGACTTCCTGCATTGGGAGCAGAGTCCCAGCCACTGGACTAGAAAGGAAGTCCCTCTTAATTATTTTTAAGTGCTTCGGTACTTGTTTATTTTCTGTTTCCAAATAATCTATAGTAAGACAAAAAACACACTTGCAAATTAACTTGCAAAATAAACTAAGAGTTTGTTGTTGTTTAGTCACTAGTTGTATCTGACTCTTTGCAATCCCATAGAATACAACAGGCCAAATTTCCCTGTCTCCTGGATTTTGCTCAAATTCAAGTCCACTGAGTCAGTGATGCTATCCAACCACCTCATCCTCTGTCAACCCCTTCTCCTCCTACCCTCAGTCTTCCCCAGGATCAGGATTTTATCCAGTGAGCCAGCTGTTTGCATCAGGTGGTCAAAGTATTGGAATTTCAGCTTCAGTATCAGTCCTTCCAATGAATATTCAGGACTGATTACCTTTAGGATAGACTGGTTTGATCTCCTTGTGGTCCAAAGGACTCTCAAGAGTTTTCTCCATCACCACAATTCTAAAGCATCAGTTCTTCAGTGCTCAGCCTTTTTATGGTTCAACTGTCCCATCCATACATAACTATGGTCATATCCATACATAACTAGTCAAACCATAGCTTTGACTAAATGGGCTTTGTTGGCAAAGGGATATCTTTGCTTTTTAATATGTTGTCTACGTTTGTAATAGTTTTCCTTCCAAGGAGCAAGTGTCTTTTAATTTCACAGCTGCAATTACCATCTGCAATGATTTTGAAGCCCAAGAAAACAAAATCTGTCACTGTTTTCACTCTTTTCCCTTCTATTTGCCATAAAGTTATGGGACTGGATGCTATGAAATGAAGAGTTTAGCCAAGGGAAAAGTTTAGAAGACTCGTGGTAGGCAGGCAGTTGATCTCTGAAAAGCATATAATTGGTCATTGACCAGTAAGATAATCTTCCCATCTGGCCTCTAGAAATATTTAATGAGTATATTTCAGTCTCCTCTAGAACGTGGATTTCCATTAGCTTTATTGAGATATCTCTGCTTTAATCTTAGTTACTTTTCCATTTTTCTGAACTTTCTGGACTCCCTTTTCTGAACTTAACACTCCACAATTTTCAATATAGATGGAGAAGCTGACTAAAAATGTAACTATTTATGCAGTTTGAGAATTTCATGAAATATACCCATGCAGTTCATCCTCAGTTACTAAGTTGGTATCAAAATTCTCTACCACTTACCTGTGATTGTCCTAAGTCCAGGATATAGGCTGGCTTTAAGATTTTCTGCTGAGTTCCAGGCCACATTAGTTTCATCAACCTTCTCAGTTATTATACATTTAGAGAGCCAGTGAAGAGAATAGCTAGAATAATAGCAATGGTTAACATTAATGCTAAGTGGTTAATGGACTTCCCTGGTGGCTCAGATGGTAAAAGCATCTGCCAACAATAGGGAGACCCGGGTTCGATCCCCCTGGTGGGGAAGATCCCCTGGAGAAGGCAACGGCAACCCGCTCCAGTACTCTTGCCTGAAAAATCCCATGGACAAAGGAGCCTGGAAGGCTGCAGTCCATGGCGTCGCAAAGAGTCGGACACGACTGAGTGCCTTCACTGCACTTCAGCATTAATGCATGCTACCTTGTGTTCGTTGTTATGGTTAATCCTGCACATCATTTTATTACACTCACAACACTCTTGTAACAAAAGTGCTAAGAGTTATCACTACTTACCTAGGTGAGAGGCAAGGCTTAGAGGAATAAAATGATTTCCCAAGGTTATACAGCCAAATAAGAGCTGAGTAGGATTTTATTCCAGAGCTGGTGTGCCCAAACCTTGAAGTGAAGTGAAGTGAAGTCACTCAGTTGTGTCTGACTCTTTGCCACCCCGTGGACTGCAGCCTGCCAGGCTCCTCTGTCCATGGGATTTTCCAGGCGAGAATACTGCAGTGGATTGCCATTGCCTTCTCCAGGGGATCTTCCCAACCCAGGGATCCAACCCGGGTCTCCTGCATTGTAGGCAGATGCTTTTACCATCTGAGCCACCAGGAAATCCACCCAAACCTTATCTGACCCCATTTCCTGAAAAGAGGACTACTGCAAGAATCAAATGCTGACCTGGTTCCAATGATGGAATGAACAGTAACTGCTTGTGCCTCTCTGGGCAAGTCACAGAACTGGAGGTTTAGTTCTGTTATCTGCAAAATGAAGATAGTGGATTCTGCATTCTACAAGGCCAATCATGAACTCTCAAGTTATGTTATCCTAAAATATACTAGTTGTATAGTATTACTAACAAGAACTTTTAGCTCTATGGAATCCAAGCTTTGCCACAGTGATTTGGGGCAAACCATTTATACTCCTCAGTTATTATCTACTTCACTTCAAGGGTTATTTCAATATGTGTCTCAGTGCTTTCAAAATATATGTGTAATGTAGCACATAAAGTACCATCCTATCATCCTCAATAAAATTTATAGCATTAAGATTATGCATTTGAGCAATTGTGATAAATTGGGTTCTCACTTTTCCCCCTTATTACTTAAACATCTAGTCAGCACTATTTTAAGATACTCTTTACTTGAAGTAGGTTTAAACAAAGAGAGACCTCAAGTTTCCATTTGTACACATGAGAAGAGTAGGGAATGTTCAAAGACAACACATAAAGAGAGAGGGAAAACATACCCATACATACACTAGATAAGCTTCAGTGAGAAGCAGCAATGGTGGGGGTGGGGGTATCTATATATATCCTGATTCTTTTGCAGTTTGACAAAGTTAATGATTGAAATCTCCTAGATTTTCCACTACATTTTCTCCAGCTTGTCTATTTGCTTTGATTGATGATACTTTATCTCTTGTGGCCCAAGGATGACTACCCTGCTTCTGAGTAGAGATTAATAATTGATTAGTGCATAGCCCGGCATCTTAGTAAAAGGGAACTGGTTACTTTGGGCTGCCATTTCTTTAAACTGGGTAACCTACAGGAGAAGGAGGTGATACAGGACGTGGTGGCAGAAAAATGAAGAGGATCCTGGTTTTCCTCCTTGCTGTAGCCTTTGTGCATGCTCTAGAGAGAGGTAAGATTTCCAGTGCTGTGACCATGTGCAAGAACTTTCACTAGTTTAATTTTGTTACCATTTAAAAAGAGGGAGAGAGGGAAGAATAAAAGTGGGTTAACCTTAAATTCAGATGTGATTTATAGTTTTCTAATAGAATAGCCAAGAAGAATCTCATCAAAGAAAGAAAAGCTATATGATTTGTCATTTATCTTTCCCTACTTTCTTAATAACCAAGATCTAAGAAAATGGTTCAAAATTAGAATGTTTTTATTTGTTAAAAGAGCATGCAGAGGGAGGCTGTGATCCATCACTAAGCTTCGTTTTTCACTGGCATTGAGAGCACAATGTACCATATCAATGATGCATGAAGTCAACTGAGATTTTTTTTTAACTTCTTCAAGGAATCCTCTATATGTAATATTTGAAACCACATTATACTTTCTAAAATATCTCACATAAAAGAACTTAACAGCTATGAAATATGGCTATTAAGATCTTTGAGCTATAATTCTCATTAAGTTCATTTATCAACTAGTGTCTTCATCTTTGAGCAATATACAACTTTATGGCAAGTTCCCAAGCTGCAAAATTCATAATCTGTCTTAATTTACTTTCTGGGTGATTCTTTAATGGTTATAAAGGAATCTGCATTCATCCTTTGAAAAGTTAAAATTTTCATGTAGTGCTGCCAGTTAACAGCTTTACCCAAGTCATATATTAGAATTCATATGAACAACATTTAACCAGTGGAATAAAATGTGTACCCCAGGAATCAGTTATTAACTGTGACAAGAATAATCTTACTCCTGCCTTTCTTATTCTTTCACACTCACTTTTTAAGAAAATAATCTTTTAATATTCAAATTATTTTTAAATTTTGTCTTATTCACGTCTGTTACAAGACCTCTGAATAGCCCAGGTACCAAGGAACCCTGAAAGCCTATTCCTTTTCCCAGGGTTTCCCTGGGACAGATCTGAGTCTGGAAAGTCCTTCTGAACTAGTTTCAGATCTGGATCTTCACAACACAGAAAGTCCAGTAATGGTTAACTTCTTGGACTACATGTGAATGCCAGAATGTACCATTTTGTTCTACTGACTCAATAAGTGTACACTGGATTAACATCAAACAATTATAGTGCTTTGGAGAATAACAGTATTCTGCAACCTCTTTTGACATCCTTTAGTATTCTCTCAGCCCATGAGGTAATGAATGCTAAAAACTTCAAGCCAGCTCCCTTGAACTGAACTTCACAATGAACTTGGTTAACTATGTGCCACAGTTCAGATGATGACGCCTGAGACATAAAATACAATTACCTAATAAATGTCCAATATTTGGTGACTGTAGTCCTGAGCCATCAGTCCTCGGTTCACCTGAGCATGACCCAAATACCAAGTCGATGATTTACCTGAAAGCTAGGCATGTTCACTCCTGGCAGGAAGTGTACATATTAAAGTAATTGAGAGGTATTTTGGATGCTGGAGGATTGGTTAGGGTTACAGTTCTCTGTCTAGTTCTTGAGACTTGACTGATCACCCACCCAAAAAGAACCCCTTTTCCAAAGTGTATGTCCCTCAACACTCATTTTGTAAAGAAGTTTCTATATCCAAATATATTTAAGAAATAAGCCATACATTAGTCCTTCTTGGCTGGTTTCTGATCAATGTTATTTATTTCTCTGAACTCATAAGGCAACAAAACAAGAAGATTTAAGCCAGAGTTTCCCCAGACTTATGGGCTCTTTCCTAAGATGCCTATATCCTGTAGAAATAGTCTCTGGAAAACATCAGCTCTAAAATGTATACAGTATGAACATTAGCTCCAGTCATGCCCATACTCGAATATCAAATGGCACTGGGGATTTAGTTCATAAGCCCTTGTATACATCTTGTGAGAGAAGGGCTTATTAAATATGCTAAATCTAAATGATATAATATCCACTGCCCAGTAAATGACAAGAAAATTATGTCCACCAATTGCCTCCACTTGGCTTCTGTATTCAAAACTGGATAAAGTACTAATCCAGATTCCCTCTTCTAAGAAACGAGCAAGAAGGCTACTATACACAGCTTCACATCAACACAGAAATAATGCTACAAGAAATAAACCACTGCTGTTTATAAGGGCTGTTGGCAAGAACATTTTCCTTTTGCTTTAAGCATTTCATTCTCAGCATAGTTTTATTAAAGTGAAAGTAAATTTTCTCAGTCATGTCTGACTCTTTTGACCCCATAGACTGTAGCCTACAAGGCTCCTCTGTCCTTGGGATTTTCCAGGCAATAGAGTGGATTGGCATTTCCTTCTCCAAGGGATCTTCCCAACCCAGGGCTCGAACCCAGGTTTCTTGCATTATAGACAGACACTTTACCAACTGAACCACCAGGGAAATCCAAAGAATAATGAAGTGGGTTGCCATTCCCTTCTCTTAGGAGAGCTTCCTGACCCAGGAATTGAACCCAGGTCTTCCACACTGCAGGCAAACACTTTACCGTCTGAGCTACCAGGGAAGTCAATTTTATTAAACATGATATCAAACACCAAGAAGAAAGTAAATTTCCCTCAGGTTGCTGGGTAAGCTGTATTTTTCTCCCAGTTACCTGTCAAAACAATCCCAAGACAATATGGTTTAACCCAGTCTTCTTATCCACCACTGAATTATTCTTTTTCTATTTTCTACAAGTTGACCACCACTTCTTCAGTAGCCATGTGCAAAACAAAGTTGTGCTAAGTTTTATTAAGGAACATAGCTATACAGAATGCTAAAGAGAAGTAATTAAAAGCAAATAGATATTCTAGTTTCACAGGTATGTCTATATATTATCTCTGCAAAGCAAACATAATGGTGACTGAGGAGGTGACACAGGATTTGACATCTGAAAAGACTATGTAAATGTAAGCTATGTAAATATTCAGAAGTATGTTTCAAGCACCCCACTCCAGTACTCTTGCCTGGAAAATCCCATGGACGGAGGAGCCTGGTAGGCTGCAGTCCATGGGGTCGCTAAGGGTCGGGCACGACTGAGTGACTTCACTTTCACTTCTCATTTTCATGCATTGGAGAAGGAAATGGCAACCCACTCGAGTGTTGTTGCCTGGAGAATCCCAGGGACAAGGGAGCCTGGTGGGCTGCCATCTATGGGGTCGCACAGAGTCAGACACGACTGACGCGACTTAACATCAGCAGTATGTTTCAAGCAGAAGGAAGCCAGGTGCAAATGTCCTAAGCTAGGAACAAATAGGACCTGATCTAAGTTCACAAAGCAGCCTAAGAAAAAGCTTAAAGAGGCTTAGATGATAAGGGAAAGGGGGAAGACCTGAAGTCAGAGAAGAATCTAAACTCGATCATCGAAAGCAATGCTGACCTCCTTGGAAATCAATAGCAAAGTTATGCTTCATTGCTGTCGAGTTTAATGTCAGGTATGCACTCACCATCACAGCTGGGCTGTGGGGGGTGTGTACACACACTTTAAAAGGTCACAAGCTTGATCTCTATAGGAAGAAGATGAAATCATTAAAAACGAACTGCTTGGCCACCCTCTAGTATCTATGGTCACTTCACATGGATCCCCCACTCTGCCTGCTCCAAGTTTACATATACAGAAGGCCTCCCTGACCAACATACCTACCAGTAGCACCTACTACATTTTTCTCTATTTCCTTACCCCGTCTCAGTCCCATTTTGCTTTTGTCTTTAGCACTCATCATCTTATCACCCGTTGTTCATTTGTTTTTGTTTTTGTTTTTGTTTTTTTGGTAATGAAAGTAAGACGTAAAATGTAAATTCTATGAAATCAAGGACTTTTTTGTTCCCAGCTGGAATTCTCAGTTTCAAACCCTACTTGTCATATAGTACATTTAGTAGACTTTTTGTGTGTAAAATCGCAAAATTAAGGTTATTAAAGTACCTACCTCATAAAACAGTTTTGAGTATTTAAGGGAAATTAAGGGGCTTTCCTGGTGACTCAGTGGTAAAGAATCCACCTGCCAGTGCAGGAGATGTAGGCTTAATCCCTGGGCCAGGAAGATCCCTTGGAGAAGGAAATGGCAACCCAATCCAGTATTCTTGCCTGGAGAACTCCATGGACCAAAGAGCCTGTGGACTGCAGTCCATGGGATAGTAAAAGAGTCAGACATGATTTAGAGACTAAACAGAAACAACAAGAAATGTCAACTAAGACACATCACAGATATCCTAGAAGGAGTAAATGTTAAGTCTTTTGTTATTTTCATTATAAAGCACTGAAACTAGATTTTATGCACAGAATAAAATAGCTAATAATTTACAATGTGCCAGCTTAAATCTTTTAGATACATTCTTTTAAAATTACTAGAGCTAATCAATGAATATACTAAAGTTTCAGGATATAAAATCAACACACAGAAATCCCTTGCATTCTTATACACTAATAATGAGAAAATAGAAGGGGAAATTAAGGAAACAATTCTATTCTCTACTGCAATGAAAAGAATAAAATATTTAGGAACATATCTACCTTAAGAAACTAAATATCTATATATAAAAAACTATAAAACACTGGTGAAAGAAATCAAAGAGGACGCTAATAGATGGAGAAATATACCATGTTCATGGATTGGAAGAATCAATATAGTGAAAATGAGTATACTACCCAAAGCAATCTATAGATTCAATGCAATCCCTATCAAGCTACCAACGGTATTTTTCAAACAGCTAGAACAAATAATTTCACAATTTGTATGGAAATACAAAAACCTTGAATAGCCAAAGCAATCTTGGGAAAGAAGAATGGAACTGCAGGAATCAACCTGCTTGACTTCAGGCTCTACTACAAAGTCACAGTCATCAAGACAGTATGGTACTGGCACAAAGACAGAAATATAGATCAATGGAACAAAATAGAAACCCCAGAGATAAATCCATCCACCTATGATTATAAAGTGGAAGAGAGAAATAGATTTAAGGGCTTAGATCTGATATATAGAGTGCCTGATGAACTATGGAATGAGGTTCGTGACATTGTGCAGGAGACAGGGATAGAGACCATCTCTATGGAAAAGAAATGCAAAAAGCAAAATGGCTCTCTGGGGAGGCCTTACTAATAGTTGAGAAAAGAAGAGAAGTGAAAAGCAAAGGAGAAAAGGAAAAATATAAGCATCTGAATGCACAGTTCCGAAGAATAGCAAGAAGAGATAAGAAAGCCTTCTTCAATGATCAATGCAAAGAAATAGAGGAAAAAAAATAGAATGGGAAAGACTAGAGATCTCTTCAAGAAAATTAAAGATACCAAGGTAATATTTCATGCAAAGATGGGCTCAATAAAGGACAGAAATGGTCTGGACCTAACAGAAGCAGAAGATATTAAGAAGAGGTGGCAAGAATACACGGAAGAACTGTACGAAAAAGAGCTTCATGACCCAGAAAATCACGATGGTGTGACCACTAATCCAGAGCCAGACATCCTGGAATGTGAAGTCAAGTGGGCCTTAGAAAGCATCACTACAAACAAAGCTAGTGGAGGTGATGGCATTCCATTTGAGCTATGTCAAACCCTGAAAGATTTGGAAAACTCAGCAGTGGCCACAGGACTGGAAAAGGTCAGTTTTCATTCTAATTCCAAAGAAAGGCAATGCCAAAGAATGCTCAAACTACTGCACAATTGCACTCATCTCACATCTATAAAGTAATGCTCAAAATTCTCCAAGCCAGGCTTCAGCAATATGTGAACCGTGAACTTCCTGATGTTCAAGCTGGTTTTAGAAAAGGCAGAGGAACCAGAGATCAAATTGCCAACATCCGCTGGATCATGGAAAAAGCAAGAGAGTTCCAGAAAAACACCTATTTCTGCTTTATTGACTATGCCAAAGCCTTTGACTGTGTGGATCACAATAAAATGTGGAAGATTCTGAGAAATGTGTATGCAGGTCAGGAAGCAACAGTTAGAACTGGACATGGAACAACAGATTGGTTCCAAGTAGGAAAAGAAGTACATCAAGGCTGTATATTGTCACCCTGCTTATTTAACTTCTATGCAGAGTACATCATGAGAAACACTGGACTGGAAGGAACACAAGCTGGAATCAAGTTTGCTGGGGAGAAATATCAATAACCTCAGATAAGCAGATGACAGCATCCTTATGGCAGAAAGTGAAGAGGAACTAAAAAGCCTCTTGATGAAAGTGAAAGTGGAGAGTGAAAAAGTTGGCTTAAAGCTCAACATTTACAAAACGAAGATCATGGCATCCGGTCCCATCACTCCATGGGAAATAGATGGGGAAACAGTGGAAACAGTGTCAGACTTTATTTTTGGGGGCTCCAAAATCAATGCAGATGGTGACTGCAGCCATGAAATTAAAAGATGCTTACTCCTTGGAAGAAAAGTTATGACCAACCTAGATAGCATATTCAAAAGCAGAGACATTACTTTGCTGACTAAGGTCCATCTAGTCAAGGCTATGGTTTTTCCAGTAGTCATGTATGGATGGGAGAGTTGGACTGTGAAGAAGGCTGAGCGCTGAAGAATTGATGCTTTTGAACTGTGGTGTTGGAGAAGACTCTTGAGAGTCCCTTGGACTGCAAGGAGATCCAACCAGTCCATTCTGAAGGAGATCAACCCTGGGATTTCTTTGGAAGGAATGATGCTAAAGCTGAAACTCCAATACTTTGGCCACCTCATAGGAAGAGTTGACTCGTTGGAAAAGACTTTGATGTTGGGAGGGATTGGGGGCAGGAGAAGAAGGGGACGACAGAGGATGAGATGGCTGGATGACATCACTGACTCGATGGAGGTAAATCTGAGTGAACTCTGGTAGTTGGTGATGGAAAGGGAGGCCTGGTGTGCTGCGATTCATGGGGCCACAGAGAGTCGGACATGACTTAGTGACTGAACTGAATTGATGGACACCTTATCTTTGACAAAGGAGGCAAGAATATACAATGGAGAAAAGATAATCTCTTTAACAAGTATTGCTGGGAAAACTGGTCAACCACTTGTAAAAGAATGAAACTAGAACACTTTCTAACACCATACACAAAAAGAAACTCAAAATGGATTAAAGATCTAAATGTAAGACCAGAAACTATAAAACTCGTAGAGGAGAACAGAGGCAAAACACTCTCCGACATAAATCATAGCAGGATCCTCTATGACCCACTTCCCAGAATATTGGAAATAAAGGCAAAAATAAACAAATAGGACCTAATTAAAATTAAAAGCTTCTGAACAACAAAGGAAACTATAAGCAAGGTGAAAAGACAGCCTTCAGAATGGGAGAAAATAATAGCAAATGAAGGAACTGACAAACAACTAATCTCAAAAATATACAAGCAACTCCTGCAGCTCAATTACAGAAAAATAAATGACCCAATCAAAAATGGACCAAAGAACTAAACAGACATTTCTCCAAAGAAGACATATGGATGGCTAACAAACACATGAAAAGATGCTCAACATCACTCATTATCAAATAAATGCAAATCAAAACCACAATGAGGTAACATCTCATGCCATTCAGAATGGCTGCAATCCAAAAGTCTACAAGCAATAAATGCTGGAGCAGATGTGAAGAAAAGGGAACCCTCTTACACTGTTGGTGGGAATGCAAACTAGTACAGCCACTATGGAGAACAGTATGGAGATTCCTTTAAAACTGGAAATAGAACTGCCATATGACCCAGCAATCCCACTGCTGGGCATACACACTGAGGAAACCAGAATTGAAAGAGACACATGTACCCCAATGTTCATCACATCACTGTTTATAATAGCCAGGAAATGGAAGCAACCTAGATGTCCATCAGCAAATGAACAGATAAGAAAGCTGTGGTACATATACACAATGGAGTATTATTCAGCCATTAAAAGAATACATTTGAATCAGTTCTAATGAGGTGGATGAAAGTAAAGCTAATTATACAGAGTGAAGTAAGCCAGAAAGAAAAACACCAATACAGTATACTAATGCATATATATGGAATTTAGAAAGATGATAATGATAACCCTGTAGTGCGAGACTCCAAAAGAGACACAGATGTATAGAATAGTCTTTTGCACTCTGTGGGAGAGGGAGAGGGTAGGATGATTTGGGAGAATGGCACTGAAATATGTATAATATCATATAAGAAACGAATCACCAGTCCAGGTTCGATGCAGGATACAGAATGATTGGGGCTGGTGCACTGGGATGACCCAGAGGGATGGTACGGGGAGGGAGGAGGGAGAGGGGTTCAGGATGGGGGACGTGTGTACACCTGTGGTGGATTTATGCTGATGTATGGCAAAACCAATACAATATTGTAAAGTAATTAGCCTCCAATTAAAATAAATTTAAATTAAAAATAAAATAAAATCTTTTAGATACGCTCGCTTCATCCTTTCAAGACCATGATGAGCTCAGTACTGTGATACCCATTTTATACATGGGAAAATTGAGGAAAATAGGGTTAAGTAACTCATCCACAATAACTGACCTAGTAATTGGCAGAATCAGAGTTCTACATTAGTTCACTGGGTTTACAAAGGCAATGCTCACAATCATTGCTTTGGTGCCTCTCATGAGACACATAGCTGAAACAGTCTTTAACTAATCTTAGGACAAGCATATGAGAGAAACAGTCATTAACACTGATTTAGAGGAAAGTGAGTGAAATTCATTCTGTCAACCAAGGTCATCCACAATTGATCCAAACCTCAGTTCATCCCTATTCCATGAAACCAGCTCTGTCTTCTAAACTTCCCTATTTTTAGGGCACTATCACCCCTAAGCCAACTATGTTCAGTCTTGTAGAGCATTGTTGGATTTTATTCTATCCATTTGTTAATCCATACTCAATCACTTCTGTATTCTAAATATTTTAGCCCTTCAATATATCAGCCTTACACAGAGCCTCTTCAGTGTTCCCTTTTGTCTGTTGCCCTTGCCCTCTGCATATCTCTAGTTCTTAACACCTGGGAACACTCTTATCTGCATGCTAAGTTGCTTCCCAGTCATGCCCAACTCTTTGTGACTCTATGGACTGTAGCCCACCAGGTTCCTCTGTCCATGGGATTCTCCAGGCAAGAATACTGGAGTGGGTTGCCATGCCCTCCACCAGGGGATCTTCCCAACCCAAGGATCAAACTCACATCTCTTACATCTCCTGTATTGGCAGACAGCTTCTTTACCAGTTCAGTTCCATTTCCTTATATCCTCCTTGTGCAGGTTCTTGCTCCCCCTTCCTCCAGCTATTGTAATGGCTTCCCTAACCAAAACCCTACCTCTCATCACTTCCCCAAACAATTCAAACTAAAAACAATGCAAAATTTGGCATAATGTGGTAAGTAGAAATCAAAACTGAATTATTTCCAAAGTAAAATCATTACTGAGGGGCTAATGAAATGATACTGATAGAATAGACATATATTTGAGCAAACTCTAGGAGATACTTGAGGACAGAGGAGCCTGAAGTGCTATAGTCCGTGGGGGTCACAAAAAGTTGGACACAACTTACCAACTGAAAAACAACAATGAAACAATAGGGGTGAACATGCATAGCTGGCTAGTGGGATTCTAAGAATCAGACTGTCTTATACAAATCCACCAACAATTCTGGTATCTGTTTGGAGTCACCCTAATAGTGGGTACAATCTCAGGCTTAAATAGGCTGTATGGTAGGCAGAAAGAGCATCCTCCAAAATGTCAATGTCAAAATGCCTGGAACCTGCAAAAACTCTAGCTTACATCACAAAGGGGAATTAAGGTTGCAGGTAGGATAAAGGTTGCCAATCAACTGTTCTTAAAGTAGAAAAATACAGAAAGTATTATCTGAGTAGGGCCAATGCAATCACGAGAGAGAAACAGAAGAAAATCAGTCAGAGGAAGACGTGCTAAGGAGAAAAGGCACAGAGAGGTACAAAGTTGCCAGTTTTGAAAATGGAGGAAGGGGCTCTTGAACCCAGAAGCATAGGTGTCTAGAGGCTGGAGCAGGCAAGGAAATGGATTATCCCCTAGAGCCTCCAAAGCAAAAAAGAATTCTTAAAGAGGTGGGAATACCAGACCACCTGACCTGCCTCCTAAGAAATCTGTAGGAAGGTCAAGAAGTGACAGAACTGGACACAGAACAACAGACTGGTTCCAAACTGGGAAAGGAGTACGTTAAGGCTGTATATTGTCACCCTGCTTATTTAACTTATATGCAGAGTACATCGTATGAAATGCCATGATAGATGAAGCACAAGCTGGAATCAAGATTGCCTGGAGAAATATCAATAACTTCAGATATGCAGATGACACCATCCTTATGACAGAAAGCGAAGAACTAAAGAGCCTGTTGATGAAAGTGAAAGAGGAGAGTGAAAAAGTTGGCTTAAAGCTCAACATTCAGAAAATGAAGAACATGACATCCAGTCCCATCACTTCATGGCAGATAGATGGGGAAACAATGGAAACAGTGAGAGACTTTATTTGGGGGAGGGGGCTCCAAAATCATTTGTAGATGGTGACTGCAGCCATGAAATTAAAAGATGCTTGCTCCTTGGAAGAAAAGCTATGACCAACCTAGATTACATATTAAAAAGCAGAAACATTACTTTCCTAACAAAGGTTCATCTTGTCAAAGCTATGATTTTTCTAGTAGTCATGTATGGATGTGAGAACTGAACCATAAAGAAAGCTGAGCACCAAAGAATTGATGCTTTTGAACTGAGGTGTTGGAGAAGACTCTTGAGAGTCCCTTGGACTGCAAGGAGATCCAACCAGTCCATTCTAAAGGAAATCAACCCTGAATATTCATTGGAAGGACTGATCCTGAAGCTGAAACTACAATACTTTGGCCACCTGATGTGAAGAACTGACTCATTTGAAAAGACGCTGATACTGGGAAAGATTGAACACAGGAGAAGAAGGGGATGACAGAGGGTGAGATGGTTGGATGACATCACTGACTCGAAGGACATGAGTTTGACCAAGCTCTAGGAGTCGGTGATGGACAGGGAAGCCTGGAATGCTGCAGTCCTTGGGGTCACAAAGAGTCAGACACAACTGAGCAACTGAACTGAACTAGAGCCTCCAGAAGAACAGAGCCCTCTGACACCTTGATTTTAGCCCCATGAGATCTGTGTCAGACTACCCAACCAAAATATTAGGTAGTAAGTGTAAGCCATTAAATGTGTGGTAATTTATTACCATAGCAATAGAAATACAGCACTGTAGCTTTCCGGGCCCTGTGACAGCCTAGGACTTCCTAAAGGAAAGAGTCGATGAGTGAAAGCATCTCAGTTTTGATAGATTACAGTTTTATTGACCAGATCCAGGGGGAGTTGTCCAGGAGGTAACTGGGATACATGTGAACTCTGTTCCCTGATTCCTAGGAGTTTGGTTTTTACCTTCTCTACCATTTACCTCTGGCCAGAAAGTAATTTAGCCTACCACCTGAGAGAAGGACTGCAGCAAGTTATATGGGATCCTGATCACAAGGCATATAAATTGTACTTCATACTATGAACTGTCAGTAGATTTCTACCATGAGAAGAAGTGCTAACATTCACTGAGTTTTAACCACATTTTGTTGTGGTTCAGTTGCTCAGTTATGTCAGACTCTTTACAACCCCATAGACTGCAGCATGCCAAGCCTCCCTTGCCCTTCACTATCTCCCAGAGTTTGCTCAAACTCACGTCCATTGAGTCGGTGATGCCATCTCATCTCATTCTCTGTTGCCCCCTTCTCCTCCTACCTTCAATCTTTCCCAGCATCAGGATCTTTTCCAATGATTTGGCTCTTCGCATTAGGTGGACAAAGTATTGCAGCTTCAGCTTCAGCATCAGCATCAGTCCTTCCAATGCATATTCAGGGTTGATTTCCTTTAGGACTGACTGGCTTGATCCCCTTGCAGTCCATATTAAGCAGGAGATGTGCTATATAGTTTTACATAAATTAACATATTTAATAGAACAGCCTTAATAACAAGGTACTATTTCACTTAGATCCTAAGATTACTCTTCCTTGAATACAACTCCAAGTTGTTCATGCCTGTACATGAATGTATTTCAGTAAATACCCCATTACCTTAAAA
Organism: Nanger dama; assembly: GCA_917880005.1. Classification (NCBI taxonomy): domain Eukaryota; kingdom Metazoa; phylum Chordata; class Mammalia; order Artiodactyla; family Bovidae; genus Nanger; species Nanger dama. The sequence continues at coordinate 18,376,462 of CAKJTW010000001.1, forward strand.
AAATAAGTAAAACTTTGGTGATCAGCTTTTCCAGTATTTAAGTCCCTCACTTTAGTTTTATTGGATTATTCGTTCTCCAGATATGCTTGATTTTCTAAACTTCAGATTTTTTTCATGTTGTTCTCTCTACTTAAAATTCCTCTCCCAATTCATTTATCCCTGTTAACATCCTGCCCATCATTCATGGCCCACTTCAAGTGATAGTTTCTTCCACGAGTCTTTCTAAAGGCTCTCTTCCATTCCAGGAGTTTGTGTGCTTTGTTTCAAGGTCTTCTATGGCAACGATCACCATTGCTGCTACTGGTGTTGTGGTCTTATTCTTATCTATCAGACCTCAGTTCCTTAAGTATTAGTGGCTTTCAAATTCCTTATATGGTGCTTTATCATGTTATTTATTCTTATGCTGTTTTAAAAACCAAGACCTGTCATGCAATCTAAGTTTCCAAGTAAGGATACCAAAGACAACACTTCACTCATGCCAAAGGTGGGAAAAGGAAACTTGCTCCTTTATCTTCACCTCTGCAAAAGCCTTTGTAGGTGACAAGGTGCTCAATTTGGGAAGCGAAGGAGAGGTGAAATGAGATGCATAGAGGAAGAATGCCTTTTGGGGACTTTGGTGAATGTAGCATCGATATGGGCTACCACCCATGTTGAACCCAAAGATATCACATTTGAGTGAGTCTATGAGGCCATCCTCTACTACAATTGTAGTATCTGGGCAGCTGACCCATTGCTATGCTATCTTCTACTATTTGTGAATTTTCAACATCTGAACTGTTCCATTGATGGCAGCCTAAGAGTTACAGTTAATTTCTTCTAGATTAGTCAGTAGAAGTCGTGAAGAACTCTAGGTTCAATGTTGCTGCTGCTGCTGCTGCTAAGTCGCTTCAGTAGTGTCCGACTCTGTGCAACCCCAGAGATGGCAGCCTACCAGGCTCCCCCGTCCCTGGGATTCTCCAGGCAAGAACACTGGAGTGGGTTGCCATTTCCTTCTCCAGTACATGAAAGTGAAAAGTGAAAGTGATGCCACTCAGTCGTGTCCAACTCTTAGTGACCCCATGGACTGCAGCCTACCAGGCTCCTCCATCCACGGGATTTTCCAGGCAAGAGTACTGGAGTGGGGTGCCATTGCCTTTTCTGAGGTTCAATGTTAAAAAGGATTTAATTTCTGCCAATTGACTTAAACTCAAAACCACATCAGTTAGTCAGTCAGTCAGTTAGTTCAGTTGCTCAGTTGTGTCCAACTCTTTTCGACCCCATGAATCGTAGCACGCCAGGCCTCCCTGTCCATCACCAACTCCCGGAGTTCACTCAGACTCACGTCCATCGAGTCAGTGATGCCATCCAGCCATCTCATCCTCAGTCGTCCCCTTCTCCTCCTGCCCCCAATCCCTCCCAGCATCAAAACCTTTTCCAGTGAGTCAACTCTTCGCATGATGTAGCCCAAGTACTGGAGTTTCAGCTTTAGCATCATTCCTTCCAAAAGAAATCCCAGCGCTGATCTCCTTCAGAATGGACTAGTTGGATCTCCTTGCAGTCCAAGGGACTCTCAAGAGTCTTCTCCAACACCACAGTTCAAAAGCATCAATTCTTCAGCACTCAGCCTTCTTCACAGTCCAACTCTCACATCCATACATGACCACAGGAAAAACCATAGCCTTGACTAGACGGACCTTAATCGGCAAAGTAATGTCTCTGCTTTTGAATATGCCATCTAGGCTGGTCATAACTTTTCTTCCAAGGAGTAAGTGTCTTTTAATTTCATGGCTGCAATCACCACATACCTGCCAGCAAATATCAGTATGAAACCAGATCAACAGGTTAGATAATAATTATTTAAAATGTCAATGGAAATGAGCCCCCCCAAGAAAACTGGGGAAAAAATGACATAAAAGTACTAATTTGATTACCACTTCTTCATTGACAGCATTTTTAGTGACATCTCAGTTTTTGTGATTTTTTTTCCTTTAATTTCGATAAACAAGGCAACTTCCTAAATTAGCCCAACAATGTTTAATTTCTCAACTAAAACCACTACTGTGACTATCTAGCCCAACTAGTCCAAACGAATAGTACAAACCTTATCCTTTAAGTCTAAAAAATAAAAGCATGAGTATACAGACCTTTTCTGACATAGATGAGTCTGTCAGTGCAGAATGGAAATAAAAATGTCAAAGGAATAAAACTGCAAAAATGTAAATGCCCAATAGCTCTGGAAGCCCACGATTCTCCAGAACATAACAGGAAAATAGCAACTTAAGACAGTTCTTAGCATCCTGCTTGTTTTTTTTTTTTTTTAATTCAATTCAGTATTATTTAGGCTCTAACCATAGCTACTGCTATACAGTTTTCTAGAGGATCAATATGGTTTTAGAAAAAGATTATAACAATAGTTAAAACATTCAAAATACCCTAAAGTTTGTATCGCCACAGTTAGTATCTTGTCATCTATCCTCACTAGAGTAAAAGTTCCACAAGGGCAAGGTCATGTCTATTTTGCTCTTTATTGTATATTTAGTACTGAACCCAATACCTGGCACAAAGTCCTCAAGACACGTCTGTCCCATGTATGAACAAGTATTGTCAGCTGTGTTGAGATAGGTGAGAGATGCATGAGGCAGTAAAGATTTCCCAAAAGTAAACCAAATGTTTTCAGAATCCCAGAATGAGGCACAAGTTACCAGAATGTTTTGCAATACAGACAGAAAAGGGGCGTGTTGCTGCAAAAAGCAATTCTGTTAAGGACATTTGTAAACATTGAGTGCTGAGGAATCAGGATGTGAAAATGATTTTCCAGTGTCACCAGGATTATGCCAATATTTACCAGAGCTGCCTCAAAGTCCAGACTGTCCTCTTCCTAGCCACATGACACATGAAAGAACAGAGTATGTCATTTGCAATTCATTTTATATAGGGTTTAATCATATGAATCAAAGTGAGCTCAACTGCTGTGAAAACATTATGCAGTATTCCACGGAATAAGGAATCGATTTATAATAAATTGCATTTCAAATTAACTTCACTATTTGTTACTTTTTAGAAGATGAAAAAGTGATTAGCATACTCAGCCAGTTAACCTCCAGATCTTCTCTTTGAATAAATGAATTTTTTTTTGGTCAGAAATATTTAAAGTAATCCACCTAAAAGATACACAGTGTAACAGCTTCCTCTACGGGTTACTTTTATAAGAGCAGTTTTATCCTATATTTTAAATTTCTTCAGTGCCTCTTTTGGGCTTTTTCCCTTGCTTCTGTCTTGCCCAAGGCTGAATATTCCAAGCAAACATGGTTCCAAAACCATTTTAAGTCTTGTGTAGTTGATCTAGCTTCTCAATTTTCTGTCATTCTAACTAATAATAGTTATCATTCTAACTAAAAATATACATGGATTCCAATGTGCTTCCATACAGACACAGTTGACTTAATTAAAGCTGTTTAAAAACAGTAGTGTCAGCTTGCACTACACTCACATGCGCTCACCTTCTCAACACACTGCGTGAAACTCTGCTTCCGTAATGAAGTGAGAAACCTGGAAAGCTAGAAACAAAATAGTTCCTTAAACATTCAGAGGCGTCCCCACTTAATGCAGGCTCTCATTTTGCACTTTATTGACTGGTCACAATAAAACAAAAATGACCTCTGAAGTTTTATAGGGAGAGTTTATTAAACAAAGTTAGCCCATTTGCATTGAGAATAAACGAGTTCTTATTCCAGCAATGTTTTTGTGTAGCTTGAAACAATAAGCTTTGGAAAAAAGATTCTATATAATTTCTTACTCTTACTATTTCAAGAAGGGGTGACTCTGTAACTTTTAGAAGTGACCTGGAAGATCATGAGGATACAATTGTGTACTAAATCCAGGAATCTATAATGTGTGTATGCACGCATACTTATTCACTTGGTATGAACTGTAGCCCACCTGGCTCCTCTATCCATGGGATTTTTCAGGCAAGAATACTGGAGTGGGTTGCCATTTCCTCCTCCAGGAGATCTTCCCGACCCAGAGATTGAACCCGAGTCTCCTGTGTTTGCTGCATTGCAGGTGGATTATTTACCCACAAAGTTATCGGGGAAGCCCCCAGTATACTGTTATTTAAACTCCATTTCAATATTTCTAAGACAAAACAAACTCGCTTCAAAAAGCTGTTCATTATTTCAGTTATTAATTAGCCACAGCTATAAAATTCTCTCACACTGAACTAAAATCTACTGTCAGCCATTTCTCTCAGCTCTACCCAGGAATAACAAATGTTATTGACATCCTCATATTACCTCTTCTGTCCTTACAGGAGGATAGCTGTATCTTAAAAATCTTTCCCTCTGTGCCCTAATCTTCAGTCCCACCAGATACCATTAATGATTAACAGAAAATTCCTGCTTTATTTTGACCTTTAGAAACTAACAATATCCAACCTTGTAAATGAGTTAATAAATTACAGGAAATGTACTAGATATGAAGGTTTTCAGATAGTCAATAGAGTATAAAAGCTACTGTCAATCCTAGTGTTTTATCCTAGTTTCCAAGATAATGTGATATTTGATTATGCAGGGTTTTATCCACTTTGTGATTTTAATGGTATTTGAATTAATCCCTTATTACAAAATGACACTTAAGAAAGCTTTTGTCCCTCAATTCTGACTTCTCACCTTGGATATATACTTGAAACTGTTCAACTGAAAGACTTAGGGTGCAACAGCTTCCTCTATGAGCAGTTTTCACTGAAATTAGGCATTTTCCCCAGTAATTCAAACAAATCCTAAAGAGAGTCTTTTAAAAGGGAAAAAAAACAGTCTTCCCCGGTCAGTATCCAACCACTACCACCTCCACTACAAATCATAAATCAAGAATTTCTACATATAAGCAATATATGATATAAAATAGATAACTAATAAGAACTTACTGTATAGCACAGAGAACTCAATACTCTGTAATGGCCTATATGGGAAAATGATCTAAAAACAGAATAAATATATGTATAACTGATTTACTTTGCTGTACACCTGAAACTTACACATCATTGTAAATCAACTATATTCCAATTTAAAAATAAGAATTTCTACCCTGTGTTATATATATTTATTCTTCCATGGAGTTGAGGCAAGGACATCTAGGCGGTAAAAGGCATACCAGTAGTTGCCATCATATCACCCAAGATGGATTTCCCAATATTTAAATCCAGGAGGATGAGTTATTAAACATCAGAACAATTTAGAATGGGAACTGAGCCATTTATATACTTTTTTTTTTAATATAGCATCAAAATAATGGAAAATTTCCTAGACTTACTTGAATGAATGATGAATCAGGGACAAATATCGACTTCCTTCCCTGTGTTCTCCTACTGTATATGTAATAGGTATGTTGAAAACATGGGTCTCACCATCAACAAAGAACTCCCCCTTTGTTGATGAGTTCCCCTGTGGGAACTATCTCTTCCCAACCACTTGGAGGGACTTGATAGTAGGGCTTTTATTTTTCTGATCACACAAATTAGGTCTTATGGTCCTTTTGAACCTCAAAATAACCACCTTATAACAGTCATGGAAATTTCTGGTTAGTTTAATCATCAAAACTTTGTAAATTGAAATGTGTCCCTTTTTATTGATGAGTATTCCACTGTATATATGTACCACAGCTTTATTCATTCATCTGTCAAGGAGTAGGCAAGGGTGAAAGATGGGACGGAGGTTCAAGAGGGAGAGGACATATGTATACCTATGGCTAATTCATGTTGACATATGGCAGAAACCAAACCAATATTGTAAAGCACTTATCCTTCAATTAAAAATAAATTTTTAAAAATTGTAAATTCATTTGAAGTGGGAATTCATTTAATTTAAGTGTAAATTCATTTAATTCCCCCAGGTGATTTGTATTTCAGTCTTGTTGCCTTTAGTGGCAAAGGGGATGATATACACTCTTCTGCCTGTTCTCTCCTCCTTCATCCTACTCTCTAGGCTGCTTTTAGTTCCTCCAACGTTAACACAAGGAGAAAAGAAGCCAGCAGGAAAGGTAAGCAGCAGCAAATCACATTCAGTGGGATTGGTGAGGTAGCGTTCCTTTCTGTGGATACAGATGTTCAGAGTTAACACATTCTTTTTGTGGGTTCTTTGGAGATCTCTTTCCCCATCATCCCTAGTGATCACTCACATCATCTGGCAACTTAAGATTGGCCCTTTGATTTTCAAATTGTCTGCATCTGCACAAAGGCATCCTACTGTTGGTAGCCTACTGCCTTCTAGATAAATGTCTCCCCACTTCAAAAAAAAAAAAAAGAAGAAGTAGGATGATTCCAGGCCACTTTTGCTCTCCTGCCCAATCAGCATCAGGTACACAGGCCACAGCAGAGTCTCCCACCCACAGCCCAACCTCTGTTGCCTCAGGCCACTTAACCAGCCCTTCTAAATGTACAGATTTCTCAAGGTTGACTCAGATACCTGACCATGCCACCACATCTTCCAAGGATCACCTATCAAGGCCTGAATGTGTTCTTCGAAGCCCCTCTTACAATTCTTGAAATGAAGAGAAGCATTCTCTTACCACTCTCCCAAACCCATCACATGGACTGACAACTTTCCCCCAAAATTATTTTGCCTAATTTCCAATTTTTCCCTCAGCTTACCCAAGCTTCTGTTAGAGAGTCTGGAGGTGTGAATGAAGCAAGAGTGGCAACCCCAGGTCTCACACCTCTCCTTGAAAGGCCTGCATGACTGTGCCTAGTGCTTCACTTTGGAATGTAGACATGCTCTGCATTATTTTCTTCTTGTTTTATTTGAGCCCTTGGATGAATCTGAAGTAAAGAAAAGAGGTAGGGATAAAAGCTTTCTTTTAACATTATCATAAAGAAGGCTGGATGCTGAAGAATTGATGCTTTTGAACTGTGGTATTAGAGAAGACTCTTGAGAGTCCCTTGGACTACAAGAAGATCCAACCAGTCCATCCTAAAAGAAATCAACCCTGAATATTCATTGGAAGGACTGATGTTGAAGCTGAAGCTCCAATAACTTTGGCCACCTAATGTGAAGAGCTGACTCATTAGAAAATATCCTGATGCTGGAAAAGACTGAAGGCGGGAGGAGAAGGGGATGACAGAGGATGAGATGGTTAAATGGTGTCATCGACCCAATGGACATGGGTTTGAACAAGCTCAGGTAGTTGGTGATGGACAGTGAGGCCTGGCGTGCTGCAGTCCAGGGGGTCACAAAGAGTCACACATGACTGAGCAACCTAACAACAAAAGAAACTTCCAATTTACTGGTTGGCATATATATTTTGATTCACCTACTTTCAGTATTATTTCATTCTTTTTCTTAACTTAATTTTCATTAAAGTTATAGAATGCCATCAAACAGTATGTTATCAAATTCTGATCCATTGTAAGAAACAGAAAAGCATGCCCCAAATGAAGCTGCACAAAGATATTAAGAAAATGCTAGTTTCATATCAATGAATCATGTTCCTTTGTATATGCACATTTAATGGAACATTCATTTAAAGAGGAAAGATTCAATTTTTCTATTTCTGATTGTTAGGTCGAGATTATGAGAAAGAAAAAAGTCTGCAAGGAACTTGCCAGCCTGGGAAAAGATGACTTCACATCTTTGTAAGTATGATATATTCCTTCACTTCCTGGTTACCTGACCTTGAGTGAAGCTCCGTGTGAGGTAATTTCAGTTCAACTTCAGGGGCCAAACTGAGCTCCGCTGAGATTAAGATAGAGCCCCAGGGTCAAAGTGGGCAGAGACGATAGGCATATGGAGGCCATCCAAAGATTCAAACTGAACTACCACTACCATGGTCTGAGAATTTGTTATAAGTTTACCAATGAGTTGAGAGCAAGCATAGTTTTATAAGGTGAATTAAAAGGCAGCAGTACATGCTAGGGCTATGGCAAAAGAGCATAACAAGGGCAAGAACAGGTTCATTCAGAGAAGCTTGAGAGAGGAAAGAGCATGAGGCTGGTTTGATGGAACCCCTCAACTCCATCTTCTACTGCTTTCCAAGATGAGGTTTTGTTCTAAGTGAACCTGTTTTTAAAGTCAATGTCCTATTTTTATTGGTCAAGAACATGTGTGCAAAATTCCACTTTAAAAAAATGGAAGAGAATTCATATTAAAATATGCACAAACATAAAGACTTTTAAAAATTCTGAGTATGTTCATTTTTCTCCTCAGGTCAATGGTCCTATACAGCAGAAAATTTCCCAGTGGCACCTTTGAACAGATCAGCCATCTTGTGAACGAAGTTGTCTCCTTAACAATAACCTGCTGTGCTGAAGGGGCTGATCCTGACTGCTATGACAACAGGGTAGGGATATGTGGTTGGCCTCATGTGTTGTGGCCCATAGAACAGAGTCGAGATAGGCCTTTACATCATATCTTGGGGAAGTCTCAGACACCAACCCATCTACTCCAAGTTTAGGGGAAATATGAAACCTATTATCTCAGAACTAAAATTTATTCTAGTATAGTGAATCAGTTTTGCCCGTTGGTCCTACAAGTTTCAAATGAGAAAACTGGGGTGTAATTCATGAACCTCCTGAAATAATTCTAATATTCTGTATATCTTAGAAGCCTATCAATACACATGCCTGTATCATGCCAAGACTGGTACCAGCTGCCCTGGAAAAACTTAGCATTGGTTTCAAACTATTTGGGGGTTCAAAAATTGGCCTATAGAAACACACATACTAAGTTTTGCATTTTCTCCATTAGAGTATATCTGCAGAAATTTAAAATGCTTAAATGACAGTTTTCAAAATATAGACAATAGCTAAAAAAGGTGGGACTACCTGTGTTTCTAGCAATTTACTGATACTGTCATCAGGCCAAATAAAAATGGCATCTAACTACATCTTGATAAATGCCTCTATAGGCAAATATCTCCCTGTTCAAACTGCAGCAGTTAGCCAGCAGAAACAATGTTCCAAAGATCTGATTAGAATATATTCTACACAATGACTCTTACCCATTAATTGCTTTACCTGGCCCTTATCTACTTTCTAAGAATTTTAACATTTTCTCCCATAAACCACAAAGGCACAGTATTTCAACCCTACTTTCTGCACTATGTTAAAATAAACAAGCAAGCTACCAACTGTAATCAGAACAGAGCACATTTTTATTTCCATTTTATTTTATATATTTGCTTACCCATTGACCAAAGATGGGCTCCAAGATTGTTAGAGACAGATCATAAGAACAGAAATGGCATTTATGTTTTTGGATTACATCTTCCGTCTCCTGTTGTTTAAAGCAATTTTCTTCTATAAATATGTTACTTTCTTTGTAAACTTTTCTTATTTGGAAGAAAGTAATAAAGGAAAAATAAGGAAGTTGCCAGGCAAAGAAATGGTGAAAGTTTCACTGTTCTGGTTTACAAAACTAATAACACATTGGTTTCCTTCACTGACAGGAAAGATATTTAGAAATTTTGTCCTAAAGAGATTAAGTAAGTGTAAAGATGTCGAAGTCTTTTTCCCATGTAAATCCTCAAATAATTTTTTCCATGATGACTATTTCTATCTCATGCATCAAATTATTCCAGATATCAAATTCTTTCCATAAAGAACAGTTTGTTGCTACAATTATTTGGTGGTATTACCACGGGCTTAATCTGCCCACATGAATCAGTTTACCATTGTTGAGGCAGTAAATTAAGTTGTAGCTGCTTCAACTATGATACTCAGGAAAATAAACTTTGGGGCTTTGGGAAAAAACAGAACCTCAGGCCTCATCTTTGACCTACTGAATCAGAATTTCTGTGTTATGCAGCCCAGGCAGTTCCAATTTTTATACAGTCTGTGATGTGATGCAAAAGCAGGTTCAAGAACCACTGTGTTCAAGAACACAGATCAATGTTGAAGGCCAAGACAGTCAAAGATTAAGAGTCTGCTCAAGTAACAAAGGGAAGGGAGGAGGGCAGAGAGGTCACCATTCTCAGCATAGTATTTAGAACAGAATGCAGATGGCAGATCATATCAGAATCAGTGGAGTGTTTTAAAAGGATCTCCTTCATTTTCAGAGATGTTAATATCCCCATGGAGAAACACTAAACTAGAGGATCCAACCTCTAAAGGCTGTAGTCACACACCGTCCACTCATTAATGAAGGTTTTTTTAGGTCCTACTTAACATAAGACTCTGTACTTGCCTGTAACTAGAATTATGCGACTTGTCATAGGCAACTTTGTTTCCAATGAGAGTTTTCAAATCTAGAGCTAAGATGCTATACCAGGTGGAGAACTACAAGCCTAGAAATTGTATGTGAATTCACTTGTTTTTCCTTTCTCATCCTAGACTTCAGCATTGTCTGACAAGTCCTGTGAAAGCAACTCTCCATTCCCAGTGCACCCCGGAACTCCTGAGTGCTGCACCCACGAGGGCCTTGAAAGAAGCTCTGCATGGCTGCCCTGAAGCACCAGCCACAAGAATTTCCAACTTACGTAGAGCCAACAAATGATGAGATCTGTGAGGCATTCAGGAAAGATCCCAAGGGGTTTGCTGATCAGTAAGCAGCTTTCATCACATGTAAAACTTCAGGGTACAAAATAACAAACATGTTTAAACTAACCCCCTACTCTGTACGGACACCTTTTATACCATACCACAACACAGACAATTTCCAATAACAGAAAATTGGCTGTTACCCAAGACAGCCCATCTTCGTCAGTGCTGATTATTATAAATGCCTTTTCTCAGATGAAGATGAAAGCAACTTTCCCAAACCCCCACCTTCTGTTATCCTATTTCTAGTATCTGAAGCAGAATCACCTGGAACGCCTCCATCCTTGTGACATTTTCAAATATTTAACAGCAGCTATTGTGAATACTCTTATGTTAGGGATCTTTGCATACTCCATCTGATAGGATTTTATTGCTGTGCACAAGTATTTAACTACAGGTAGAACATAAGACTTCCCTGGTGGCTCAGAGGGTAGAGCATCTGCCTGCAGTGCAGGAGACTCTGGGTTCAATCCCTGGGTTGGGGAGATCCCTGGAGAAGGAAATGGCAACCCACTCCAGTACTCTTGCCTGAAGAATCCCATGGATGGAGGAGCTTGGTGGGCTACAGTCCACGGGGTCACAAAGAGTCAGACACCACTGAGGGACTTCACTTTCACTTTCATTTTCAGAGCATAAGAAATAAATAGCTTTTTCTCATTCCTAGAAACAGCTGTGAACAAGACACATATTGCACCCCATCAGTTCAGTTCAGTCGCTCAGTCGTATCTGACTCTTTGAGACCCTATGAATCATAGCACGCCAGGCCTCCCTGTCCATCACCAACTCGCAACCCATAGGCAAACATATTACATTTCTCTTCTCATTGTTTAGTATTCGTAAGGAGATTATATGTTGATTCTTTAGACTTAGAAGACCATAAAAAGGAAAAATTGAAAATATTTATTTGTGATAATAGAATATATATATACACACACACACACACACACAGAGAAGTTAAAAGAAATGTCATTAAAACTGGCTTTAGAAATAAGTCAAGGTAATAATTTTATAAAAATTAGTTGGTTTGCCCATGCCTGTAAATTTTCATAGCGGATTCTGCCCAGGATTTCAGAGTCTCTTTAGACTCGTAGGGGCTTATATTCCTAAAAATGAATTTCAACAAATAAACAAGCCAACACATAACAACTGTCTAAACTAAACAGATAATGAAAAGTACGTGCATACATTCATTTTAGTTTGTTTCATTAACATTAATAAGCAGCCACCCCAGGCCATGCATATGGTAGAAGCTAAGTTAATAAAGGGACAAATGACCTCTCTCAAGTAATCTACATGGAAATTTAGGAAAGATTTTTAAATGAAAACGTTGATTAAAAGTGACTAGTATATAGTGCCGCAGGCACCTCCTTCCAGCTCTAGTTCTGCTGGAGACGCAGCCCAGAGACTACATTGCCTTTAGCGAGCTTCTGAGCGGGTTGTCCGGCCCGTCTTACTGCAGTGGCGCCGCCCGCACGTTCCAAAGCAGAGCGAGGCAGCCACCCTCCCAGCCTTGGTGTTTAGTGAACACAAGCCCCAGCGTGCCTGAAGTGTGCAACTTCTCGCCCGAGCCGGCGAGTCCCAGGCATGAACCGCACTGACGGAGGGAGAGTGGCAGCCTCTGGGGTGGAGAAGAGCAGCAAGAAGACCAAGAAGAAACTTGCTGCTGGAGAAGAAGCCAAATTGTTGGCAGGTTTCATGGGTGTCATGAATAACATGCGGAAACAGAAAATACTGTGCGATGTGATCCTTAGGGTCCAGGAAAGAAAGATACCTGCTCATCGTGTTGTCTTGCTGCATGCAACCAGTCTTTTTTTTTTTTTTTTTTAACCTAAAGTTCACAACTAATATGCTTGAATCAAAGTCCTTTGAAGTGGAACTCAAAGATGCTGAACCTGACATTATTGAACAACTTGTGGAATTCGCTTATACTGCTAGAATTTCTGTGAATAGCAGCAATGTTCAGTCCTTGTTAGATGCAGCAAACCAGCACCAGATTCAACCTTTGAAGAAAATGTGTGTTGATTTTTGAAAGAACAAACTGATGCTTCAAACTGTCTTGGCATAAGTGTTATTAGCAGAGTGTCTAGACTGTCCTGAATTGAAAGCAGCTGCAGATGACTTTATTCATCAGCATTTTACTGATGTTTCTAAAACTGATGAATTTCTACAACTTGATGTCAAGCAAGTTACACATCTCCTCAACCAGGACCTTCTGTCAGAGCAGATGATCAGGTTTATGTGCTGCAGTCAGGTGGCTGAAATATGATGAACCTAACCGCCAACCTTTTATGGCTGACATCCTTGCTAAAGTCAGGTTTCCTCTTATATCAAAGAATTTCTTAAGTTAAACAGTACAAGCTGAACCACTTATTCAAGACAATCCGGAATGTCTTAAGATGGTGATAAGTAGGAAATGGCAACCCACTCCAGTACTCCTGCCTAAAGAATCCTGTGGAGGGAGGAGCCTGATAGGCTACAGTCCATGGGGTCGCAAAGAGTTGGACACAACCGAGCGTGAGGCTTAATCCATTTATAACCTAATCATGTAGCCAGTTTCTCATGGACTTAAAACCCTTCAGAATGGATCAGACTGGGCAACCAGGGAGAAATACCTGAGACTTGGCCTTTCTGGATAGTTAATCTGTTGGTGTTCTCAACTGTCTATCCGGAAGGAATTTAGCCTCATCCCTTATTTCATAGGAACATGTGTGACAGAAGGTAAAAATTAGACTTTGTCTCATTTCATGTACAGTAACTTTCAGTTTATGTGTTTTGTTTCCTTTTTAAAATTCAACTAGTGTACTGTGACCACATTTTCTTTCTTGAAGAAAAAAATTTGTTTCGTTGTACCTGGAGCACATTTTTGCCACATTCTTTTTCACTGACTTAATTTTTCTTGACTTGCAGACTTGAATTCCCACCAGTCTGTAAAATATCACTTAATAAAATCATACAATTAAAAAAAAGTGACTAGTATTATAACCTCTGCTCTATATCCCAGGTGCTTTTTAGATATTAAAACTATAAAGTAACATGCATCCTTTTTTTTCCATCAAAATATTTCTGAAAAAGTGAGTTGTTTCCCACAAATATTTTCATTAATTCTACTATTTTTCCCCTACAGATTTATGTATGAATATTCCATTAATTATGGACAAGCTCCTCTGACACTTTTAGTCGGTTACACCAAGAGTTATCTCTCTATGGTAGGGTCCTGCTGTACTTCACCAAACCCAACAGTATGCTTTTTTGAAAGAGGTAGGTATCATTCTATCACATAGTTAATGTACTTTTTCTTCTATTAATGCCATTCCTTTTAAATAATGTTAGAAAGAATCAGATTCTGGAATCTGAAAATATTTTTAAATGCCTCTTTTTATTTTGTTAATTGGAAAAACACACACAAGCAACTCTGGAGGAAATGTTCCTTTGGTCAGAATTCAGTTTTCGAGTCATTAAAAGGAGTCAAAATGTCCCTTTTTTCTGCTATTTCTGCACACTGCTTTCAATGTATCTTGACTGTCTAATGAAATATTTCTCATTTATTTTCTAGAGACTTCAGCTTAAACATTTATCACTTCTCACCATTATGTCAAACAGAATCTGCTCACAATACGCTGTTTATGGGAAGGAGAAGTCAAGGCTCAGGTAAAAATTAAGCACAGTCAGTATGTGTAGCTATTTCTGTACTGTCAGTTCATATTAGGATTCTCTAAGGAAATGCTTGCAATAGAAAATACAAACCATAGTGTTCTCTTCCTACAATCCTTGAAAATAGTGCTCAGCTACTTTTTATTTCCTCTACACAGAACATGAACCAAAGGAACAAGACTATTATAAAACCTAATTTGCTTTTAATCAACCTTTTCCATATACTCATCATAAGACTGGTAGACCACTAGAAATTATTTCCTCAATACTCATAATGCTGTATATTGCAAACACACAAGCAAAAACAATCATTTTCTTATTCACTACCCATTACTTGCTTTGCCCATTTTTTCCTTGGGAAGAAAACTTCCTGAATTCTTTTATATATCTCTTAAGCTCCATGAATTTACTTTATTTACTTTGTTCTAACCTTCACTTTGGTTTTTGTATGGCTTTGTTAACGTCACACTTTAATTTTGACAGTTTCTATGTTTACAATTCTCTCATAGCTCATCAGACATCTATATTTGCCAGCTTTATATCTTTAGTATTTACAGACTCTTTAATTCTTCTTATTCTGATTCATAAATTCTTTCCTCTAATGACAATGAAATAATTCATGCTGGCACCAGATCTTAAGGTTCCCCAAAGGGCACAGAAGCTACTTTCATGAGTCCTTTAAAGATAATCTTCCATTAGAACTACTGAAAAACTAAATTGTGTTTTCTCTTGAAATTCCCTTTAGTTTTTCTTTTGCATTAAGAGTATTAGGCATGTAGAGCACAGTAATTCATAGTATAAAACATCCTATAAAATGTGCATATATAAATGGCTTTATATATCTTAAATATAGAACATAAATAATATATAAGATATAATTTATATATCATAAACTTGTACTTGCATTAGTGTGTAGAAATTTACTCTGAAGAGCTGAGTGTGAACAAAAGTTTAGCTAAAAATATTGCTGTCACATTTTTTTAAATAGGAAAAACTTTCCTAATATGCCTAGAATAGAGCATGTTTAAATCAATTATAATGTATCCGTATGAGAGAATGCCATACAGTTAGAATTATATTTCAAAAGAATATTTAATGAAAACAAAACACCACTAAAAGAAATCAAAGCTACAATAGAAAAAAATTCCATTCTTATGGATTAGAATTAACTGTAAAAATAGCCACAATATCAAAAGCAATCCACAGATTCAATGCAATTTCTGTCAATACCCATTGGCTTTCTTTATTTTTTGCTGAAATAAAAATGCACCCTAAAATTCTTATAGAATATCAAAGGACTTCAAAGATATTACAAAGTAACAGTAATAAAAAATACTATGGTACTGTTTATAAAAGCAAATATACTTAACATTACTGAATTTTACAGTTAAAAATGGCTAAGATAGCCAATTTATTTTTGGTTTTTTGCCATAATTTTAAAAGAAAGATAGAGAACCTATTCCTGATATAGAAAGTGAATAAGGCAAATAAGTAAATAGTATAGCAGAGTAAAATCCCTTATAATATACTTTGTAAACCTTGTAATATACTTCAGGGTAATACACCAAAACATCAACATTAACTTGTGGTCTAGGGCTACAAGTCTTCATTATTTCTCTTATCTGTAGTTTCTAAATAAATTTATGAACAATTCTAAAGACTAGTAGGGGCCACAAAACACAGCATTGGCCTTATAAATAGATGTTAGAGATTTCTTTATTACCATTTAGGTCTAACATTTTAATTTTTAAAATGTATTTATTTGGCTGTGCCAGCTCTTAGCTGTGGTGTGCAGCATCTTTTCATTGTGGCATGAAGCTCCCTGCCCACAGAGTGAACCCAGAACCACTGGGAGCACAGAGTCTTAGCCACTGGACCACGAGGGATGTCCCTGGATCTAACATTTTAAAGGCTTGCTTCAGCTACACAAATCTGGCCAGAAGAGAAGCTCTTTATCAGTACTGAAAACATGAAGAGATTCACTGGGAATGACTGAATTTTCAATAGTGACTTTTGCACAAAGGATCTGCTACATGACAGATATGCTCTATGCAAATATTGAGGACAAAGAAGTAAAACTTGGGTATTACTCCTCCAGACTATGTTCATAATGAAACCAAGAAAACTGAGAATATAGGTAAACTAATCATTCATTTTTAACTGTTCAGCCATCTCATCAAATTTGCCCAGAAAGTGCCTACTGCACATCTGGAAGATGTTTTGCCACTTGCTGAAGATATTACAACAATCCTCTCCAAGTGCTGTGAGTCTGTCTCCGAGGACTGCATGCCCAAGGAGGTAAGAAAATCTTCATCATCGTGGACCACTTACTGAATGGCAGGCACTCTCCTAAGCTGCTTTCTACATGCATCATCTCAGTGAATCCTCCTATGTATCCTATGAAATTTAAATAGTGTTAACTCGATTTTACAGATGAGGAAACAAAAGATTATCAAGGATTAATAAACTGAAGTCCTACAACTAGTAAGTGGCAAAGTCCACACAAAAGCCAAGATTCTGATTCCGAAGACCTTACTCTACCTACAGAGCCCAGAGCATATCCACTAGCCATAGGTGGTTACATTTAAATTAAACTTCAGTTCTTTGAAAACACTAGCCTCATTTCAAGTGCTCAGAATTGGACAATACCGATAGAGAATATTTCATCATCACCTGTTATTTCATTCATCATCTGTGCTATTAGACAACACTGAACTCATTATCAAAAGCTTCTAATGTTTTACTTGTTAAAATTTGATAGTCATCCAACTTTTTCACCATTTTTCATTTATATCATCCATTCAAGTATATACAAATTTGTACTGTTACTTTAGATAGAAGTCACTCCATGTCTGCGGACCTCTTTAGAAACAGATCCTCTGACATCTGGTCTTTCTTTAAGGATACATCTCAGTGATAGGTGTTTCTCTATAATCTGACTTATAATGGCTAAGTGGGACTTTACTGTATATATCTACTGCATATAGTACATTTAGCTACCTGGTGGTGGTGGTTTAGTTGCTAAGTCATGTTCGATTCTTGAGACCCCATGGACTGTAGCCTGCCAGTCTTCCTCTGTCCATGGGATTTTCCAGGCAAGAATACTTCAGTGGATTGCCATTTCCTTCTCCAGAGACATTTACCTACCTAGATACACCATGTTTTAAACCAGTTCCCTTTTATTGGATTTAGGTTGTTTCGGTTTAACATGGTAAGCTGTGCCCAATTAATCGTTTTTAGCTAAATCTTCCTTTCATTCATAATTTGTTTTGAGAGTAAATTCTTGGAAACCATACTGTTATACTTCCAGGCTTCTAGTACATACTGACTATGGCTTCCCTACTGGCTCAGTGGTAAAGAATCTGCCTGCCAGTGCAGGAGGGGTAGGTTCAACCTCTGGTTGGGAAGATCCCCTGGAGGAGAAAATGGCAACCTTACTCCAGTCTTCTTCACTGAAAAATCCCATGGACAGAAGAACCTGGCAGGCTACAGTCCATAGGGTCACAGAAGAGTCAGACACAGCTATTGAACAACAATAACATATTGCACTCCGCAAATAGTCTACCACTGTACCTTGGAAGAGCATTCATGCTGACTTTTTTAAGCTTTCCTTATTTTTAATGAGGCTAACCAGGAAACTAAAAATGCACAAACTCACAATTTCTCTTGTAGCTTCCTGAATACACAGTAAAACTCTGTGACAACTTATCCACTAAAAATTCGAAATTTAAGGACTGTTGTCAAGAAAAAACACCCATGGACATATTTCTGTGCACTTACTTCATGCCAGCTTCCCCAAACCCTGAACTGCCAGATGCCAAGTTGCCCACGAACAAAGATGTGTGTGATAAAGGAAACACCAACGTCCTGGATCAGTAAGTAGGGTGGATTTAATTTGACACTATTGACATTCACTAGCATTAAGTGACAAAAGAAATTAAAACTAAAAGAGATGGTAAGCCTTCATTTGTTTTCCTCCATCTAAGAACTGAGATACACCATGGGCTACATACACTGATTTGCATATGCTTCAAGTATGTGCATGCTTAAGGCCTCAGAATATCTCAGTTTGAATTAACAGGTCCAAAAAATCAATTACTGGTATTAGAGATTAGAATTTAGACTGAACTTGGACTGAAACTCTAATCTACATTTGTCTAAATACTCATCGTTTTTATAAATGCATAAATATTGGGATGAGACAATGGAAGCATTTACACAAATTACTTTCACAGAAAAGCTACTTAAGGTACCCACTTGGTGCATTATATTGGATTTATTGTATTATGTTTGCACAAATGCAGTTCCATATATATCTGAAGTATTGATAGATCTGTTAATGCATAAATTTATAAACAAATATTTGGTACATATAGAATTTTAATTTAACTAGTCACAATAGCTTCAAAGCAACTATCAATAACTTGTATTTCAGTGAGAATTTTAACTTAAAACGTGTTGGAGTCATTTTTAGTTCAATCTTTTATGTTTCACTAAGCCAGGTAATGGATATTAAATTTCAGAACATGACGTGCATACGCAAATCTACCCATGTTAAAGAGTGTTATCTCCTTTCTCTCTTCTGCCAGGTACATATTTGAACTAAGCAGGAAGACTCAGATTCCAGAAGTATTCCTCAGTAAAATACTTGAGCCAACCCTGAAGAGCCTTGATGAATGCTGCCACTCTGAATCTCCTACTGCCTGTTTAAATGCGAAGGTACAATTTTCTATATTTACATTGGTATAGCTCAAGGGTTAACAAACCAAGTCTGGCCTGGTGCTTGTGATCTAAGAATGGTCTTACATTTTTAAATGGTTTTAAAATAGTATTTCATTATACATGAAAATTACATAAAACTCCAACTTCAGTGTTCATAAAGTTTCTTTGTTAACACAGCCCTGCTCATTGTTTACAGTTGCTTTTGTGCCATGTTGGCAGTTGATTAGTTATAGCAGAGACTGTATGACATTTACACAGCTTGAAATGTTTACAGTCTGGCCTTATGTAGAAAATGTTATCCAATATCCAATGTAGATAATAGACACTGATAATTTTTTTAATTTATTTATTTTAATTGGAGGCTAATTACTTTTTACAATATTGTAGTGGTTTTTGCCATACATCGACATGAATCAGTCATGGGCTCACATGTGCTCCCCATCCAGAACCCTCCTCCCACCTACCTCCCCATCCCCTCCTTCAGGGTCATCCCCTTGCACCAGTCCTGAGCACCCTGTCTCATGCACTGAACCTGGACCAACAATCCACTTCACATATGATAATATACATGTTTCAACACGACCCTCGCCTTTTCCCACAGAGTCCAAAAGACTGTTCTTTATATCTGTGTCTCTTGCTGTCTCGCATATAGGGTCATTGTTACCATCTTTCTAAATTCCATATATATGCACTAAAATACTATAGTGGTGTTTTTCTTCCTGACTTACTTCACTCTGTATAATAGGCTCCAGTTTCATCCACCTCATTAGAACTGATTCAAATGTATTCTTTTTAACGGCTGAGTAATATTCCATTGTGTGTGTGTATATGTACCACAGCTTTTTTATCCATTCATCTGCCAATGGACATCTAGGTTGCTTCCAAGTCCTGGCTATTGTCTCTTTCATTTCTGGTTTCCTCAGTGTGTATACCCAGCAGTGGGATTGCTGGGTCATATGGCAGTTCTATTTCCAGTTTTTTAAGGAATATCCACACTGTTCTCCATAGTGGCTGTACTAGTTTGCATTCCCACTAACAGCGTAAGAGGGTTCCCTTTTCTCCACACCCTCTCCAGCATTTATTGTTTGTAGACTTTTGGATCGCAGCCATTCTGACTGGCATGAAATGGTACCTCATTGTGGTTTTGATTTGCATTTCTCTGATAATGAGTGATGTTGAGCATCTTTTCATGTGTCTTCTTTGGAGAAATGTCTGTTTAGTTCTTTGGCCCATTTTTTGATTGGGTCGTTTATTTTTCTGGAATTGAGCTGCAAGGCCTGCTTGTATATTTTTGAGATTAATTCTTTGTCAGTTCCTTCATTTGCTATTATTTTCTCCCATTCTGACGGCTGTCTTTTCACCTTGCTAATAGTTTCCTTCATTGTGCAAAAGCTTTTAAGTTTAATTAGGTCCCATTTATTTATTTCTGCCTTTATTTCCAATATTCTGGGAGGTGGGTCATAGAGGATCCTGCTGTGACTTATGTCAGAGAGTGTTTTGCCTATGTTTTTCTCTAGGAGTTTTATAGTTTCTGGTCTTACAACATTTAGATCTTTAATGCATTTTGAGTTTATTTTTGTGTATGGTGTTAGGAAGTATTCTAGTTTCATTCTTTTACAAGTGGTTGACCAGTTTTCCCAGCACCATTTGTTAAAGAGATTGTCTCTTCTCCATTTTATATTCTTGCCTCCTTTGTCAAAGATAAGGTGTCCATAGGTTAAACACTCATATTGATACATTGCCTGGAATTCTGATTTAACATCTCTCTGAAGACTGTTTCAAGACAAGTAATTGTTATATAATCATTATTTTCTTACAGGGCCCTCAGTTGACAAGGGAATTATCATCTTTCATTCAAAAAGGACAAGAACTATGTGCTGATTATTCAGAAAACACATTTACGGAGTACAAGAAAAAGTAAGGGTCTTGTTCTGGCTGATTCCTTCAAATTTATCAATAATAATAGCCTGATATTGTGATTTGAAGCAGGGTTGAAGACTTAAGATGTGTTAAGTGAGCAGTAAAAAGAGGAGATGCAATTTAAGAATTGTAAAGAATAGTCAATCTAATACCTATATAAGAAAAAAACAGCTCTTTTCTGGGGGGATGTCATGTATATCAGATGAGAGGTCAGTTAGAACACAGTCACAGAAACATAAATTCCAAGATCCACAGGAACATGATTTAAAGAATATATAATTAACTCATATGAACACTCTTACCATAAAGTTATCTGTAATTGTTGCTATACATAACTGAGAAACTAAAACTGCTGAAAAATATTATCTAACTTCATGGCATGTTGTCTAATAAGACAACCGAACTTTCAATCAAGTACAGTGTCATCCATTACCAGTATATATTCTCTATAAACTGGAAATAGAAATGTTAGTCAATAAGGTACAATAGCCATTTTTCTCAAGTCAAAGAAGGAAGCATGTCTTTATAAATAGGTGTTAATACTAAAATAACAGGTCATAACAAAAGTTTTACTGGCTTCCTAGAAAATATCTCTGTGAGGTCATGTCATTCTCAATTTCATTAAGCAAATTTCTTAGATCTATTTCAAACCATCAACAACACAGCCCTCAAATAAGCACAAATACAACCTCACAAAAAAAACCTTTTAAAGAATCTCAAAAGGAGGAAACCTTCAGTGATCCCTATGAAGACCTTTATCAGGAGATTATATAATTAATAAATTATGGAGGTGGTATAGAATATTATGGATAATACAAAATTAAGTTCCCTGCCAACAGTTTTGTTTTGAACTCTAGGGTTACATGGGACAATTCTGTGATAATTTATGTAATCTCAGTACATTAAAAGTGTTAATGCAGTAGAATTGATATTTGGGATTTCGAAAGTAGAGAAGATTGAAACTACTGAGTCTAGATATTGAAAATCCCACACACCCTCTTTTTCTCCCTATCCTCCGAGTTGCATCTAGTCTGACTTCCTTTTCCTTTCCCTTCCAGCTGGGACCTACTATTTTCAATAACTCTTTAATAAGCAAGCTAACCCCCTCACCCTTCTGTCCTTTCCCAGCATCCATTATGCTAATCCCAACTCTAGATAAATTTGGGTCTCCATTATGTCCCAATGCCCACTACTGGGCTGGCAAGTATCAATATTTCTTGGAAAAGTCATAAACCAGGCTGAGTTATCCATTATGAGGAGAGAGAGTTAATTTAAACTGGGAGGGACCATTCAAAATGGGAGGGAATCAAGGTCAGATCCTAGCACCATCTTAAATGGAGATGGAGAGTTCATAAAAAGCAGGGCTTTAAAAACACAAAGACCTTGTTGTACCTTCCAGCACAGCTAGTTGCGTAGGAGGCAAACAGAAGAGATTATATATGAGAGAAAGTACATTGAGGTGACAAAGTCCTATATGGGAAGTACTCTTTGAGGAGTTTGAAATCTAGAACTGGAGAGAAGATGAAAGATTAGGGAGGAGAGAGGAGAAGTCATCCATGTGACTGATGTAACTGAGTGAATGAAAGGGAAATAATAGGAATTCAAATTCAGCAGCAGGTTGTATGTTTACTTTTATGATCTGAAAAGACATGATTTCACTTCCTAATCTTCAACTGAGACGTCAAAAATGACTCCACAGATACTCAGTTCTCTTAAGGGTCACTATTTTCCTTTTTTGTTGTTGCTATTGCAAAAGATCTGAAGTGGCTACCATTTTGCTCTGGACATGTTTAGAATACATCTATTAGAACTTTACATAAATCTGGCCTTTCAGATTGGCAGAGCGACTAAGAGGAAAATTTCCTGATGCCACGGAGACAGATCTCCAAGAGCTGGTTGCCAAGCTCTCAGACTTTGCTTCCAAGTGCTGTTCTATAAACTCACCTCCTCTCTACTGCAATTCAGAGGTAAGAAAATTTAATGTTCAACTTATCACTGCATGGTATGAAGAACTTGTATGGTCCGAATTGCTCATTTGTTATTGATGGCCTGTCCTACTCATGGGAAATGTCTTGTTGGTCTTTTCAGATGCAGGTATCCTATTTGTTCATATCCTCCATTTGGCTCTTTATTTTCCAGCAGTCATTTCAGAATGCTATATTAGAAGTCAAAAAGATAAGGAGGTCACTTCATTTCACTTAATGGCTAATTCAGAAGTAGTAATGACAATTCCAAGGATTTTGATGTCTCACCTGTTATATTTCTGGAATATAGAGGCAGGGTTAAGAACAGCTCTATGCCATGCTAAAATAGATTCTTCCTTGGCTCACCTTTCTAAAGTTCATGATATTAAGTTGTATTCCTTTTGATTGGATTATACTATTGTTTATTTTATAGTCTATTAGGAAGGAAATACTTATGGTCCATTTTGGACCCATCATTTCTGTATCTATACATAAAAATAATTTTTACTATAGTGTTAAAGTTAATACTACTTATGCCAGGGATTTCGGGTCAATTAGAAGTCCTTTTCTATAAACTAAAGGATTTTTAAGAATTTATATGAGTTTTTATGCAACTAAAACATGAAAACAACAAGACTGATTTAATTCTATGGATCAAGAAGATCCCCTGGAGAAGGGAATGGCTACTCACTCCAGTATTCTTGCCTGGAGAATTCCATGGACAGAGGAACCTGGCAAGTTACAGCCCATGGGGTGGTAGAGTCAGATACAACTGAGTGACTAACACTTTCACTTCATTTTTCTATTATTATTCTAGTAGAGCACATCTGAAGATACCTAAGAACTTAATAAGAAATAAAATGTTTATATGAAGAAAACTATAAAGGTCATTTAGTGTAACTTTTCACTCAGTTCATCCCTGCCAGAGGTCATTCGGCCTCCATTTAAATATCTGAAATTTGTTTTCTCCTAGAGGCAGCCTATTTCACTGCCCAGTAGCTTGATTTATGATAACATTTTTTTTCTCTAAAACATGATATTCCCCTCATAATTTCTGCTGAGTCTGGTCTGGCTTTCTTTACCAACTAGAAAATGTATTTTCTCTGTTCTCTGGCAGAGGTTCTTTTATATTTCAACTGGTTTTCTGAAAGTTAGGGCTGTCAAAAGTTTTGTTTGTATTTAAGTCTTGGTTATACATACTAATTCTTTTACACATTTTGGTGGTTTTATTTTTTATTATTCTGTGTGTGTGTGTGTGTGTGTGTGTGTGTGTGTGTGTGGTGTGTTAGTTGCTCAGCTGTGTCCGACTCTGTGCGACCCCATGGACTGTAGCCCACTAGGCTCCTCTGTCCATGGAATCTTCCAGACAAGAACACTAGAGTGGGTTGCCATTTCCTCCCCCAGGGGATCTTTCTCACCCAGGGATCTAACTGGGTCTCCTGCATTGCAGGCATATTTTTCACTATCTGAGCCTTTTACCTTATCAATTTAACAAGTTGAGCTACATCACATTACTCATTTTTGTGCTCTATACCCTTGGAAATTATAATTTCTCCTCCAGTTTCAATGCATACCCTTCAAATCCCAAACCTATCTGTCAGTATTCCTAGTAATAATTTGTAAAGCCAGAATTCTGGAATGAAAAGGATACAATAAAATAAAAAGAAGCCTATTCTTAAAATTCTGCTGAGAAACATACCATGTTCATCTTTCATTAAAGTTCAAAACAAGGTTCTAAAAAATGTGGACTATTAAGAAATTTTGACCATTACTGGCATTTAAACATCTATTATAAAGCAACTAAATCCAACAGTTTTTCTTCCTTTACTAACAACTGGCTTTGGGTGATATGACAACTGAATTTAGGTTGCCTTTACCAGAAATTTTAAAAGTTACCTTACCTAGAAGCTATTTTCTACCAGGAGAATTTGCTATGAGGGTCTCATTCAGTCATTAAGAAAAAAAGAAAAGAAAAAAGCCTAACTCCTTTTTGTTTTTTACATTCTATCAAAAATAGCACTTTGCTAACCAGTCGCCAGCCCCTTTACCTATTCATCCACACCCACTTTCCTTTTTGACCTTGTACAAGCAAGTAGAGCTGTATGCATGAGGCACATACTTCCTTCAAGCCTGTTCCTTTTCATTTCTTTAACTTGCTTTTCAGTATATTTCATTATAATACATTGCCATTTTAAGACTATTTTCCTATTTCCAATAACCATGGTGAGAACACAGTTTCGTGATGTTCTATTTTCTTGCTTTATAACCAGTAAATTTATAGCAGTGCTGCTGCTGAGTAGCCAAACTTTCAGAAATTGCTAAAGGACAGTGAGATGAATGGAGTTGAGCTACTTATGGATAAATGATTATTTAGAGCCCTAGGAGGTTAGACTCTCTGGTATTTCTGTTAGCTTTTTGATGGTCTCCACATTAATGTTAATATCATAGCTAGGTAAGTGAGCTTACCTCTGACTTCAAGTTAAGGCAAAATCTGTTAGACTTTAATTCTCAATGCTTAATGTAAATATTTGTCCCAGGCACCCTATAATTTCGATTATAGTTTATCATCAAATCTCCTTGTCCTATTTGATTGTTAAAATAGTAAAATTGATACCAGGTTAGTAGTATCACTCTGAATTCCATTCATCCCAGTTCCTTGGACTCTTCTCATTATACTCTTCTGTTTCAACAATACCTTTTGAATGATTCTAATTTAAAGTTTTTTATCTCCTGATCTTAAATAAGGTAATTCAGACACTACTTCCTAGCTACTTTTCTTTCTCTTCCCCTTAAAGCCAAGATTCTTGAAAGAATAGTATACACTCTCATTCATCACACCTCCTATTAATTCCTCTACCCTTTGAAGCATGGCATCTGATGCTACTATACCACTAATGACAAAGTCACAATGAAAATTTCTTGGTAAGTCTAACAGTTTTTCAGTCTTTACCAGCCTTCTCTATAAAACACTTGATACCCACAATGATTCCTTTTCTCTTGCAACAATTGTCATCTTATCATATTCTACCTGTTTCACCTATGGTCCTTCCCTTCTCACTCTCTTGAGTGTTGTGTTCCTCTTCTACCTACAACTTAAACTTCTTTTCTTCCGGAGTTTTTCCTTGATCTTCAGTTTTCATGACATTACATTTTCCCTGAGTGTTCTTGTCCGTGGACATGTGTTTAATCTTCAAACCTCCACCTCCAGGCAGAATCTCTCCCCTCAGGATTAAGACTTTCATCCAGCTGCCCATTGGGGGCTCTTATCCCACAAGAAATTCAAACTCAACACGCCCAAAGTCTTCCCCTAAACAACTCTGATTTTCCTACATTTATAAATACCATCACCATTCACCCATTGTCTAAAATAGAAACAGTAATCTTTGACTTCTACATACATTCAACTCAGTTCCAAATCCTATGAATTCTAACTCTTCAATATCTCTCAGTAAATACCTTCTTCTATATTATCGGCACTTAGTAAGGACAATGAAAGATGGCATTTCTTGCACCATGCAAAGAGAACTGTGATACAACTCTGCCGTAGTGTCTCGGAAAAGAAAAACAGACAAGGGGAAGACACACTTGCCTAATTACAAAGTAGAAGATGACTGGATAAAGACTCATCCTCAGTGGCTTCCCTGATGGCTCAGAGGGTAAAGAATCTGCCTGCAATGCGGAAGACCTAGGTTTGATCCCCAGGTTGGGAAGATCCCCTCAAGGAGGGCATGCCAACCCGCTCCAGTATTCTTGCCTGGAGAATCCCTATGGACAGTGGAGCCTAGTGGGCTAGAGTCCGTAGGGTTGCAAAGAGTCAGACACAACTGAGCAACTAAGCACAGCACAATTTAGGCAACATTTTACCTAGATTACAAGCTGCCCATTGGTCTCTCATCTCTAGTCTTCCTCCAGTGCCTCACACCCAATCCCATCTCTATAATGAGGTCAAAATAACCTTGGTGATGTACAAAATGGTAAATACATTTTAATTGCTCTCCATCACTTCTAAATTACATCCAATTTTTTTTTTCCTAATCAAAAGAATTTGAACAATTGGTTTCTTCTCCAAACTGGTCATGACTTATTCTTATTGCTTTGGCTCTCCTAAACTACTTGCAGTTTCCTAAGTACATTAAGCTTGCTCTTACCGCAAAGCTTTTGCACCTACTAACTCAACCCAGATTGCCCTGTTCACACACTATACTGGCTCAATCCTTCCACAAGCTTCAGGATTCAGATTAAACATCAGCTCCCTGGGAATCCTTCTCCGGCACCCAAGCTCACCTGCTATGACCTAATATTCTTTGCACACCCAATAGTTAGCACCTATTAACTCATGTCATTGTTTCTTGTCTTTTTCCTGGAATACTCTAATAAAAAACTAAATAAATATGAAGGATGGTCAATTAAAAATGCAATATAAAACTGTATTTTGACAAGAATCATTTCATATAAGCAAGGTTCAAAAGATTTTTATTCCTTCTGAATGATGTTATCTTACAACAAAATACCCCATGATTTAAATAATATTTTTCATTTCAGATTGATGCTGAAATTAATACCCTACAGTCCTGATGCATGTGTACCATCTTAAGTAAGTATAGTTTTTAAAGGCAGCAAAGAATCTAGCTTTGTACTATGTATTTTTTAAAATCATGATAGGAAGGAGATTATTTGTTCAAATTATTTATTCTAACAATTATCTAGTCAAACTCATTTTATAGATGAGAATATTAAGCATATGGAGAAGTTAAGGAACTTAAACAAGAATATACAACCAACTTCTGACATATTTAGGACTAGAGTCCTAGTCCCCAGCCCAGTACTTTATCCATTATAACCCCACAGCTAAGATAATAACCTCATAGAGATCAGGGGTCTTGATGCATTCAGCAGAAAAAGCTGAGTTTGAAGACAGAATCTATCAAGTCTTCAAAATAACATGGCAGTATTCTCAGGAGAAAAACGACATTCCTTAAACTAAAACAACACTGTTGAAATATTGCCACTTGCTTTTTTCAGATAGTACATTCTCATCCATTAAAAAAAATGTCTGATGAAGATATTGAGTATAAAATAATTTAGATAGAACCCAATACCTTAAGCTGAGGTGACCTTAACTCTGCATTTTTACAAAACACATTCTCTCTTCAAATTTAATTGTATTCATGTTAAAGATATTGCTTTTGAGACTTTTTTAAATGACTAAAAACGATGGTTTATCTCATATCTTAATTAAACTGAGGCTTTTCAATTATATAAAATTTTAATTTTTCTGATTTCCTGACAGTGTTTCCTAAAATGCTTATGGAAGGAAAAGCCATCAACTAATGAAATCCAAGCTTCCAACTCTCAACAATTTGAATCATTAGAAAAAGCAAAAAAGAAAATTAACATTCTGAGAGGCAGTGCAATAGGATTAATCAAGGGAACTCATTTCTTAACTCAATCCAATCTGGTTTAGAATTCTCTCTTTGTCTGTCTTTTTGTAAACTTTGTAAACTTATAGTCCCTAAAGCTAAGTTCCATTTTCCATAAGAAGAAAAGTGTAATATCTACCTTTCAGCATTGTTGTAATGATTAACTGAAATGATGATGTATTATGTAAAAGTCCTAGCAAATAGTAGCAGAAATACTAGCAAAAGTTTTTACTGCTGTTGCTTCTACTGCTGATAAAACTGTTGACTAAAGAAAAACACACAACCTGGCAAAGTTGTGGGTTATGTTTTATTTGGGGCCTTTACTAAGGACTATAGTCCAGGAAGATAGCCTCTCAGATAGCTAAAAGGAACTTCTCAGAAGAGGTAAGGGAGGAACCAGAATATATAGGCATAGGCTTCTTTTTTTTTTTTTTTTTTGCTGAGAAAGCAAACATATAGTAGAACATCAAAGATGATTGCTATTTACAAAGAATAGACATCTCAAGTTAATGATTTTAGCTCTCTCTATTGTATGAGAAGATGCAACAATCTGGGATCACTGAAGTTTTCCCTTTAGATACACATCTTAACCCTCTATGAGCAATGTCCAGAATCCAGAACACTGCAAGTTTTTGGTTATTCTCCATTCTAAATCTTTTTCAGGACACACTGTAAGCACAGCTAAAGTGTCTGATGGTGGGCAACATTTATTGTTTCCTGGAAGAGCAGGCAACATTCTTTGTCTAAAATATGAACCAAAACTAAAACAAGTTCCCCTCTGCTCTAGCTTATGAATATTATGTCCTAAAGGGAAAGTAAGTTCACTGAATAATTTCTGGAGGAAAAAGCTAAAAGCCACACCTGAAACTAATGTGTTATGTCACTTACATTGTTCAGTCGCTCAGTCATATCCAACTCTTTGCAGTCCATGGACTGCAGCATACCATTCTTCACTATCCCTCATTATCTCCTGGAGTTTGCTCAAATTCATGTCCATTGACTCAATCAACTCAATTTCACTTATACCTTAATGAAACAAATGAAAAATCCAGGTTACTTGAGTGTAAATAGTCTAGAGTTAAAAATAGTATATGGTCTGTATTGCTGCTAAACTAATCCTTTTCCCTCATTTAAATTAATCCAGTATCCCTTTATTTCAACCCACATGTAATCTCAATAAAGTTAAAAATTTCAGTACACAACAGCTACCTCACCTCCCATCCTTCAAGGTACCTCTAGCTATTGTATATGAAAGCTTTGCCTTTGAGTTTGTTTTAACTGAATTATTTTTCTCTAGGAACACAGTGCATTTTCTTGGTGTCTCATGTATATTCACGTTCTTTCAGTCTCCGGGAGCACAAATTGAAAAAGGGGGTATTCTAAGAAAAAGAGAGGGAACACTAATTTGAAGAATTAAGAGGGTTTTTTTGTTGTTGTTGTTGTTGTTGTTGTTGTTTTAACCTGACAACTTTGCAAAATACTCTTAATGCTAGCTAATCAACAAGGTAAGTTTTTTCAGTGACAGATTGATGAAGGTTCTAGTATACTAATTACTCTGGGTCTAGTCATTAACTCGATCTTCTATAAAAAAATTTTTTAATCCTTTCTCTCATATTAGTATATTTTCTATTATTGCCTTTAATTAGTCCTACAATTTCTGTATCACCCAACTGGCCACCCAGCTACCATTTGATCATCTAGAAGGAAGCTCTAAAAAAAAAAAAAAAAAAATCACTCACATGTTCCTTCATATGCTTCCACAATGGGTATTAATTCTTTTGGGCTCTATTTAGCTCAGAGGTTAAAGCGTCTGCCTGCAATGCGGGAGACCCAGGTTCGATCCCTGGATTGGGAAGATTTCCCCTGGAGAAGGAAATGGCAACCCACTCCAGTATTCTTACCTGGAGAATCCCATGGACAGAGGAGCCTGGTGGGCTACAGTCCACGGGGTCGCAAAGAGTCAGACACAACTGAGCGACTTCACTTCACTTTACTTAATGCTTATTTATTATAATCACAATCTGCAATTATAAAGGGTTATATTAGGAGCAGTTATGTGGCCTTGAAAGAGCAAATTATAACTTGATCATAAGGTTGTGAGACTAGGGCACTTGATGTCTAGAAATAATGATGCCACACTCTAAAAGCTCTATTAGGTTTCCAGAACATGGCCAGCAGATTGTGGTTCTTGGGTTTCAGGGAGAATTCTGTAACTCTGTAGGACAATAGTTGTTGTTAGTTGCTAAATCCAACTCTTTGCAACCCCACAGGCTATAGCCTGCCAGGCTCCTCTGTTTTGGGGATTTCCAGGGTAAGGATACTGGAGTAGGTTGCCATTTCCTTCTCCAGGGGATCTTCCCACCCAGGAATCAAGCCCGTGTCTCTTGCAGTGCAGGCAAATTGTTTACCACTGAGCCACCGGGGAACATTCAATTATCAGCAGCATTGCCCCAAAACAGCAGTTCCCATTGCGAGCTGCTCTGAATCCAGCACTTGACTTTGATTCCAAACTAAGTAGTGAGCACTTGTCAGACCTCTCTCCCTCCCCATAGACCAGCCTTTTCTTCATGTTTTAAACCTGACTTGTCATCTTGACAGTTATTGGTCCCCTTAGTCAGTTTCTTCTAGAACACATCCATTTCCTTCTATGGTTTTTCTTACTAAAACAAGTATGCTCTAGGTGACGGCAGTGGCATACTGTTTAGTGCAAAGCAGTTCCTAAAAACTGTTTAACTTTGGCTGGCTGTGTATTTTTCGGTAAGAACCTACCCATCTCTAGAGACCAGAAAATCATGTAGAAGCCGAAGCTTTTGTCTCAAGGCATTCCTCTCCTTAGGTACATGTACAATTCATGTCTTCTACTCAATAGTTTGATGCTATTTTATCTTAACTAAAGTCTTTATAAGCCTGACTCATCATCCTGACAGTTATTGGTCCCTTTAGTCAGTTTCTCCAAGCCTCCAAATGGATTGTGATCACATTTGCATGCCCCATTGGAGAGAGATTTGCTGTCTTTTTCAGTTCAGTTCAGTTTAGTCGCTCACTCGTGTCTGACTCTTTGCAACCCCATGAATCGCTGTCTTTTAATAAGTCCCAAAAGCCAGTTATCTTTTTCCTCCAGTTTTGGGAACAATTAGTGTGCCTTGGGTTGCCAACTGATAAAGGAGTCGGCTCACGTTGCAAAATCGGGTGGGAGGGAAACGACTACTAGAATGACACTCAGCAACATCCAGTGCTGACACAATGAGAGAAACGTGAGGAAGAGCATAGAGGGGTCTCCCTTCTCATCCTCCTTCCTAGACACACACTCACTGAGGACAGTGAAAGATAGTATTTCTTGCACCATGCAAAGAGAATTTTGATACAACTCTGTTGCAGTGTCTAAGAAAAGAAAAAGACAGGGGGAGACACTCTTGCCTAATTACAAAGTAGAAGGTGATTGGATAAAACCTCATACTCAATGCTGACTCATTAGTAAATGCAGGAGATGCGGGTTCAGTCCCTGGGTGGGGGAAGATCCCCTGGAGAAGGAAATGGCCACCCACTCCAGTATTCTTACCTGGGAAATCCCATGGACAGAGGAGTCTAGCAGGCTATAGTTCATGGGGTCACAGAGTTGGACACAATTTATTAACATCACAGTGCGTTATTAAAATAACTACTGAACTTTTATCTCAGCCCCATGACTGAGGGGCCTTCTGTGCCATCGGCTGCCGCTACTTTTCCCTCTGACAGTGATTATTCATACTCACACATCAGAAAGTTACATACACAAATTAGTTCAAATTTAAAAAAAAAAAAAAAAGCACTGTATGATGTACTTAGCCAAACAGTCATGGCTTTATATTGAGGTCTTGGGAATTTCTTACATTTACTCAAGACCCATCAAGTGGGCCACAGAAGATATACAGGTCACACTAGACAGGTTTACAAATATACATAATAACCCGACTTTATGTTGAACTGGAGGATGATTGGTGTCCATTAGCTCTGTTTTCCTAACATGTATTTCCATGGTCCTCAGACTTCAAGCTGGAAGCACTCTGGGAATGACTACTGCTGGCCTAAACTCAGCAACACCAGAGCTCCTGGGAAGACAGCTAGGATACTCCCTGCTTGTTTTCAGCTACAATATCCTCGTCTGATGTTAAGCGTGATGATTTGTTACCAAAATAAATTGAAATATAATGCAAACCATAAATGCTACTTCGCCTGATTATGCAGTGTCAGTCTCCAGCACCGTTTCTATGACCTCCACAAAGACACTATAGAAGGCAACTCCAGCTCACCAGCCCTTGCTTTCTTCTAGATCTACAGTGGCCTTCTAAAAGATTCACAGTAGAAGCTTCTACTTTACAGTTCCCAACACACTGAGCTCCATGGCTTGATTGCAACTCAGGCTTAATATGTACCATTAAGAAAAAGTTAATAGCGTTCTACCATAAAGAGCCTGAAATAGCTCACTTCTTAAAGAAAAAAAAATGTGTTTTTAATTAAAGAAAATATAACCTCCTGTGGATACTTTCTTCCTTCTAGCCATAAGTTATGCAGCTTTAGTTAGGTAGCATCTACCTTGCAAAAAAAAACTTTGTGACCTAAACAAGTTTATTGTTGCTAAAGAAAACTCCTTGGAGCAATTGATTAAGTCAAAGTTCTAAAAATAATGATTTCTGCTTAATTCCATTTACCATATACACCTTATGTGTTATTCTTTCTACATGCTAACTTTGCCCAGGGAAACTGAAAGTGTTCTAACAGATTTTGCTTTGAAAAAAGATCATATTTTCAGAATAAAGACTCCTTGGAAACCAATACAAGCCAAGGAAAGTCTTCTGTATTTATAGTTAACTGCTTCAAGGAATTGGGATTCATCTCATGGTAGATGGAGAGTTTTATGGTACAGATGAAGCATATTTTATAGCAAATATAACTGGAGTCTTAGTAACCAAAATCATCTCTGGTGCCCTCTCGAGATGCCAGTCCCAGCAGACTGCACTGCATTAACTAGAGGAAGATCAGGTGCCTAAAAACTGAGACAGCAAATGCCTGCCCCTGTGGCTTCTACAGCAGAATGCAGAGTTCTACCGCACACAGATTCCAAAAGGAGAACTTAACCTCAAACAGGGAAGTTGTTAAGTTCTTTTTCACATCTAAAATTAGCTTGTAGCTTCAAAACAAACTCTGAGAAGAAAATAGCATTGATATAAACTATGAGAAGAATGAGACTCCTTAAATGAGTTCAACAACAAACAAAATGAGAGAAATGAGATGCCATAAAGGTGGGTGAGGGGCCCAAGGTAGCAGAGTTAGTATAAAAAAAAAAAATAAAACTTAAATTCTGTTTCCAACATGCCATGCAAAATTCATGGGTCTACCTGAAGAAAACACTCCCTGATCCAATTAGTTTTGGAATTACAATACAATATTTGTCCCATGAAGAACCACAACTTACAGTATAAAATTTATTACTGTCTACATTCAACCACTGACCTCTTTTCCTTCAAATATGACCCAGACTTATTCAAAAATCTGAAAATAATTTTTGAAAAATACTGCTCTGCTCTTATTTGAGAGGTTGCATTTACAAATTATTCATGAACTGCTTACAAACTGGTCCCTTTTGGTGAAGTATTTTGAAGCCCGACCAGGTAGAAATGGGCATCTTTTACCACTAAGTATTCAAGTAAATATTGCATGATTGGTTGAAGTGGTTCCCCCGGATATATTTTCTAGCAAACTCTCAACACCTTTCCCCATTTTTTAATATTAAGAATCACGGACCCAGTAGTCCATCATTTTTGTATAAGAGTTTCAAAGTTTAGACTTTATGGGTATAATTATGCCTGTATTTGTTCCATTTGGTAGGAAAAACAGGCCTTTGAGAAGCCATTGCCATAATTTATGCTTACATCCCAAGTGCTTCCCCATATTAGAGACACTTCTGAATTTCCACCTACTATCAACCATGGCTGATTTTACTGGTTAATGTCTATAATATAAGTAGTCCTCAACTTTTTATCTTCTAAATCACCTTCCTTCAAAAACACTGATCGTCATGAGAGAAACAAACCAAACACTGCTTTGTTTCTGAGAATGAAGTTTGCAAACTGTATCAGCCGGGCATTCTCCAAGGAAATAAAACTAATAGGAGATAGATTGATTTATGATTAAAACTGACTCACACAGTCGTGGAGCTCGCAAGTCCAAAGTCCGTGAGGCAAGCCAACAGTCTGGAAATTCACATGTGTTGCCCTCTTAAGGTGGAATTCTCCCCTGAGAAATCTGTCTTTGCTTTTAAGACCTTCGGTTGATTGATAGTCCACGGGGTTGCAAAGAGTCGGACACGACTGAGCCGACTTTCACTAAAGCGCTTTTGTTTCTTAAGAATTTCCAGGTGAGGTATTCACACCTTCTTGACCCAAGATGTATTAACACCACAAGCATTCGTTTCTACAAAAATCATCCCCCCACCCTAGTCAATAATGTGTTAATACAGGAATCCTGTGCAGACCATTAGAGGTAATGGTTCCCAGGTAAGGGTTTAAGAATTGCCTGTGGGATACCTTACGCAGGAAAACACAGAACATTAATCCTGCAGTTTGAAAGACTTTAAACTTTGTAAAGAGCAACAGCAATGACAAAAGGCTTGTGAGATGGTTAAATTTTAGGTGTCAACTTGTCTAGGCTACGGTGCCTATTTGTTTAATCAAACATTAGTCTAGATGTTTCTATAGGTATTCTGCAGATGTGATGAACTCTCCCACCAGCTGACTTTAAGTAAGAAAGATTACCCTTGATAATGTGTGTGGGCCTCATGCAATCAGTCAGTGAGTGAGAGCCTCTTAGTCGTGTGCTACTCTTTTCGACCCCATGGACTATCAGTCCACGGGATTCTCCAGGCCACAAAACTGGAGTGGGTAGCCTTTCACCTTCTCCAGGGGACCTTCCCAACCCAGGGATCAAACCCAGATTTCCCACATTGTAGGCAGATTCTTTATCAGCTGAGCCACAAGGGAAGCCCAAGAACACTGATGAGTTTAGCCTAGCCCTTCTCCAGGGATCTTCCCAGCACAGGAATTAAATGATGGTCTCCTGCACTGCAGGCAGATTCTTTACCAACTGAGCTATCAGGGAAGCCCAAGGTGCTTTATGTGGAGATTAGAATATAAAAACATAACAAGGAAAAAGCTACCCAATTATGTCATTTAATTCAACAGTCATACACTCTAAAGAAACAAGAATTAAATCAACTTAACTGTTTATTTCCACTTGGTGACAAATAGCTAACAATAAAGACTTCCCAAGTAGCTCAAGTGGTAAAGAATTTGCTGACAAATGCAAGAGACTCAGGTTCGATCCCGGGTCGGGAAGATCCCCCTGGAGGAGGAAATGGCAACCCACTCCAGTATTCTCGCCTGGGAAATCCCATGGACGCAGGAGCCTGGTGGGCTACAGTCCATGGGGTTGTAAAGAGTTGGACATGACTGAGCATGCACCAACAGGCAGCTCACAATAAACAAGAAGGCTTAGAAGGTTGTTCTTTTAGGCCTCTCAGTTCAGTCCAGTCACTCAGTCGTGTCTGACTCTTTGTGACCCCATGGACTGCAGCACGCCAGGCTTCCCTATACATCACCAACTCCCAGAGCTTGCTCAAACCCATGTCCATCGAGTCGGTTGATGCCATCCAACCATCTCATCCTCTGTCGTCCCCTCCTCCTCCCACCTTCAATCTTTCCCAGCATCGGGGTCTTTTCCAATGAATCAGTTCTTCACATCAGGTGGCCAAAGTATTGGGGTTTCAGCAAAGTGTTGGAGTTTCAGTTTTAGGTCTCTGAGTTCCCTTTTATGTACCTCTCCCCACCAGATAGTGAAGGACAGGGAAGCCTGGCATGCTGTAGTCCACGGAGTGGCAAAGACCTGGACATGCCTGAGTGACTTCACAACAACCCCACCACAGAAGTCTCACCCAAGTGAGACCAAGTGATCCTCAAGCATAGCTACACATTAGAATCATCTGAAGCATTTCAAAGGGGAAAAATAATGAAACAGGACAGTGCCCAGGGCCCCCTCTCAGAGATTCAGATTTAATCAGTCTTGATAGAAGCCGTGGTGCTACCAAGCTTGCAAGTCCTGTTCCAGCAGTGTGGCACCTTCCCCAGTTAGAAAAAGGAAAGCCTCAGAGATCAACCTGTTAGGCTTCTCTTGGCTAAGTGACTGTACTGGAGAAGGGAAAATGTCCAATGCTGCTTAATCTCAATCTGCCACAGCATTTCAAAAATTGTTGAGTATGGAATGAAATTTTTGTCTCCCATTGTAGAAAATCCAGTCATTAGATAGTCAAGTCAAAAGATGACCTCTCAGGACTTCGCTGGTACTACAGTGGATAGGAATCTGCCTGCCAGCGCAGGGGGACACGGGATTGATCCCTGGTCTGGGAAGATTCCACATACCGTAAAGCACCTAAGCCCATGCGCTGCAGCTGCTAAGGGTCTCACACCTAGAGCCTGAGCTCTGCAACAAGAGAAGCCATCGCAATGAGAAACCCATTCCCTGTAAGTAGAAAAAGCCTGAGAGTGGCAAAGAAGATCCAGAACAACCAAAAAAAAAGGTGACCTCTCCCAGAGGCGATTTCTATCTCATCCATTTTTCCAGGACCTAAAATATTTTTTCTCATTAGTTCAGTCAGTTCAGTCGCTCAGTCGTGTCCGACTCTTTGCGACCCCATGAATCGCAGCACGCCAGGCCTCCCTGTTCATCACCATCTCCCGGAGTTCACTCAGACTCACATTCATCGAGTCAGTGATGCCATCCAGCCATCTCATCCTCGGTCGTCCCCTTCTCCTCCTGCCCCCAATCCTTCCCAGTATCAGAGTCTTTTCCAATGAGTCAACTCTTCGCATGAGGTGGCCAAAGTATTGAAGTTTCAGCTTTAGCATCATTCCTTCCAAAGAAATCTCGGGGCTGATCTCCTTCAGAATGGACTGGTTGGATCTCCTTACAGTCCAAGGGACTCTCAAGAGTCTTCTCCAACACCACAGTTCAAAAGCATCAATTCTTCGGTACTCAGCCTTATTCACAGTCCAACTCTCACATCCATACATGACCACAGGAAAAACCATAGCCTTGACTAGACGGACCTTTGTTGGCAAAGTAATGTCTCTGCTTTTGAATATGCTATCTAGGTTGGTCATAACTTTTCTTCCAAGCAGTAAGCGTCTTTTAATTTCATGGCTGCAGTCACCATCTGCATTGATTTTGGAGCCCCCAAAAATAAAGTCTGACACTGTTTCCACTGTTTCCCCATTAGGCCAAAAGAATACCTAATTGTTCTTTCCATGACACCCTCATCACAAAGCTCTTAGTTTCACGACTTTAGCTTTTTTTGGCAAGTTCTGGTTTACAGTTAGGGATAGGACCTACTTACTCATCCATAGGTCAGGGATTGGGATTCCTTTATCGCCTCTACCCCAGTAAGAAAGTTTCTAGCAGTCAATCATGCTTCTGTGTTCTCACTTTCCAGGCAAGAATACTGAAGTGGGTTGCCATATCCTCCTCCAGGGAGTCTTCCTGGTCCCGGGATCAAAACTGTGTCTCTTTCATCTCCTGCATTGGCAGGTGGATTCTTACCACTGCGCTACCTGGGAAGCCCCTTTTAATATCAAAAGCATGGATCTTCATATCCCTTGTATATTGCACCCTGAAAAGCTGCAGGAGGGCTTGTCCATTTCAAATCAAAATATTTACTGCCACCGTGTGGACGACAGATATAAATTCAGATGACTGTGCTGAAATCTATCCTAAAATCAGATACTAATAAAATTGATATTAACAGTACATAAAATCAACCCTAAATATTCATTGGAAGGACTGATGCTGAAGCTGAAGCTGCAATACTTTGGCCACCTGATGCAAAGAACTGACTCACTGGAAAAGACTCTGAAGCTGGCAAAAGAGAAGGCAAAAAGAGAAGAGGGTGGTCAAGGATGAGATAGTTAGATAGCATCACTGACTCAATGGACATAAATTTGAGCAAACTCCTAGAGACAATGGAGGACAGAGAGGCCTGGCGTGCTGAAGTCCATGGGGTCACAGAGAGTCAGTGGGACTTGACAACTGAACAACAATCACCTGGAATAAGCTTACTTTGTGCTACAGCTCTTTATAGAACAACATGAAAACTCGGAGGCAAGTTAAAGGCATGCAGAACTTTCAACTTTTAGTCTCAGAGATTTTAAGACCACTTTGTGCACACACACCAAATGATTCATCTAAATTTTTCATTTTGTTCCTTCAAATTTTTCAAACTTTAGGGAAAAATTGACCCATTTTGTCTCTTACAAGATCGCATTAGTGATAAAGTATATCTTCTCAATATTAAACTCCCACCAAGATTGGTTAAAAGATGTTAAAAATAGTTTAAAAAAAAACTTCACTTTTCATATACTGTATTGCTTTTCAAAGGACTTTCCTACATTGTCTCACCCAATCTTCATCACAGTCACATGAAGCAGATAATCCAGGTCCTAATACATCCAATTTACAAAAAATGAATGCACTCATATCAAGCTAACCATGGTGATCTAACACTGATCACGAACACTGATCTAACAGTAACAAAATTTACTTAGCACATTCCTTAAACCTGTTAGGGCACATACTGCTTTGCAATTGTGCCACTTCTCTTTGCTTAGTAACATGCCACCCTGAAAAAGCAGCTTAAAACAATAGCAATCATTATATATGCTTACAAATCTGGGGTTTGACTGGACCCAGAGTTCCTCAGATAGTGACAGTCAGGCAGTGGTGAGGGCTGGGGCCATCTTGCAAGTTTTTCATTCATGTAAACGAGCCTGGGCTGAAAGAAATCCAACAGCTGGAGTCTAAATAGTGGAACTCCTTGGGCCTCTCTCTCTAGGTGGTCTATTCAAGTATTCTCCACACGGTGGCGCTAATGGTAAAGAATCTGCCTGCCAATGCAGGCGACACAGGAGATGGGGGCTTGATCCCTGGGTGGGGAAGCTCCCCTGGAGGAGGAAATGGCAACCCACTCCAGTATTCTTGCCTGGAAAACCCCGTGAACAAAGGAGCCTGGCGGGCTACGGTCCATAGGGCTGCAAAGAGTCAGACACAGCTGAGTGGCTGAGCACAGCACCACCTGGCAGCCTCAGGGGAGCCAGACTTTGCACCAGAGGGCTGAAAGTTCTCATAGTGAATTTCCCAAGATATGATGGCACATGTAATCGGTCCTCAGGAATCAGGCAGCATCCTTTCTACCACATTCTATTCTACAGTCAGTGAAGAGACTCATTCAGTTACCAGTGAAGGTGAAATAGCTTTTTTTTTTTTTTTAATGAATGGAGCATCACATAATTTGTAGATATTTAAAACCACTGTTAATTTCATTGACTTCCATGAGCTAGGAACCACTATTATCCACATTTTACAGATGGAGAAATTGAGGCACAGAGTGGTTAAATAACCGCTCTCAAGGTCGGCTACTAGTTTACAGTGTTAAGATTTTAATCCACATAGTTTGACTCCAGACTCTATACTCTTAACCTACATACATACCTTATTGACACTGAAATTGGTAGTTAGATATATACTGACAATTCCAAAGGGTATTTCACTCTCAACCATAATTATCAAATTAAAAAGTGGAAAATCCTGTATTTATACTTCTCTTTATCCCATTTCCTCAAGGAAATCAGATCTACCCAGGCTATATTTTGCAGGATGTATTACCTTTTAAATAAACATTTATTGAGCATCTGGCCAGCATTTACAAAGGACATTCTCCACTGTCAGAGGAATTTCCACTCTAGAGGAAAGACCAGCATCTATACCCATAAACTAGGGAGTAAATGACATCCCCAAAAGAAAGGAAATCGCAGAGGCAAGGGTTGGTCAGTGGCAAGTCTCCACATCTGACTATCAGCACAGGTTCTTGAAGGCTTCCCTGGTGGCTCAGATGGTAAAGAATCTTCCTGTAATGCAGGAAACCTGGGTTCAATCCCTGAGTCAGGAAGTTCCCCTGAAGAAAGAAATGGCAACCCACTCCAGTATTCTTGCCTGGAGAATCCCATGGACAGAGGAGCCTGGTGGTTTACAGTCCATGGGGTCTCAAAGAGTTGACATGACTGAGCAACTAACACTTTCTCTTTCTTTTGAGTTCCTTGAAGGTGATGCTGCTCTCTGCAATTAAGTCAGCTCAGGGGCAGGTTACCTTGTAATGCCCCTTGCCCATGCAAGAAGCATGCCATCTGTCTTTTCTTCTCTTGCATCTCACCACCCAAGTCATCTTTCCTGAAAATTCCAGCTGGCAATTGAAGTTCAGAAGGACAATGAGAATGATACATCAATCATCAGCCTTTAGTTGAAAAATCACCATAAATTGTTTGGTTTTATTTTGTTAGTTTGCTTACTTTAGTGATAGGTGGGAAGATGACACATCAAAAATAGTAATTAAAATAAGTCATGCTGCCACATCTACAATCAGGCTCTGGATAAATAGAAATGAGACAGAATATGTCTTCCAAGGTCATCAATAACCAGCTCTGGACTTTCTTTTGTACTTGTTACTTAATCCTCCTTTTACTCAAACTCTCCACAGGGTTTCTAGTGTTTTAATAACAGTGATAATAATACTTTATGTTTATATATGTTTGACACTTTTCAATGATCTGTCCTTCATCTAGCCCGGACCCTCCCCATGGGGCCAGGCATTCACAGGGCCAAAGGGACATGCACACCCAAGAATCCATTCTTCCTCCTTCCAGACCTTGCTCTAGGACACAGGGTGCAGAATGACTTGCAAAATTCCAGCACCTACACAGGCATCTTCTGCAGGCTGACCACACTGTCAGCGAGCCAAGAGGGAGTTGTTTGCAGAAGATGTGGACAGGGTTCAGACACGTGGGCTGAGGACTGAACATGCGTGTCAGTGAGATCATCAGAGACCTGGACAGATTGGACCTGGCAGGGAAACTGACAGGTCATGGGCTGGAGGCTGGCTTTCTGCATTCTGCCAAGTTCAATCACCGAGTTCAGAGGACTCTAAGGATTTTAAACCTAAACCCGGAGGTTCAGGTTGTTATGAAGACATATTTGCCACACTAGGAGGATAGAACATATTTTATTTATTTAACAGTGTGTTAGCTTGCTTTCAAACTTTTAAATATTTAGACATATGCTATGTGGGCCTCCGTTTGGATTCTTACACCTGGGCCTGCCGTTTTGGGTCCACTCTGTATTTTGCAGGTACTAAAATGAGTCAGTTAAATGATTTCTTCCCTTTCTCCCCCACTACATAAAAGTAGTTCTCAGCTGTCTCACCCAAACAGGTTTAACAACAAGTTACACCCAGGCTTATAAGGTACTGGCTCTCTCTCCTCCAGAATCGAGCCTGGAAATTGTGAAAGAAAATGAAAATGATTTGAGGGACTAACAACCATAACGATAATTATTATGAGAATCCTGGAGAGTCTGAAGGCTGGAGGATCCCCTAAAAGCTATCTTGAACTTGGGGACTGAGAGGAGAGGGAGGCTGAATTGTAGCGGTTTCAACCCTGGACAGAGAAAGCCAGAGAAAAGCTTCTAAACTCAGCTCATGTGCTCAGAAACGTTTAAAACTCTAAGAATATCATAAAAGAAAGCCTGAATGAATGAAAAGACAGTCTATGCTCCCAGAGTCAATGACTTGCTATCATAAAAATATCAATTCTCTTCAAATTTATCTATAAATTAAATGCAATCACCATTAAAATTCCCAATGAATTTTGTATCAGTCATTCCAAATCCTTATTTGAAAATGGTGGACTTCCCTGATGGCCCAGTGGTAAAGAATCCACATGCCAAAGCAGGGGATATGGGTTCGATCCCTGGTCTGGGAAGAACCCGAAACAACTAAGCCTGAGCGCCACAACTACTGAAGCTGTGCACACAGGGCCCGCATGCTGCAACCACTGAAGACCATGCACCTAGAGGACATGTTCTGCAACAAGAGAAGCCACCACAATGAGAAGTCTAGACACCACAATGAGAAGTCCAGGCACCGCAACGAGATGAGCCCATTTTCGCTGCAATGACAGAAAGCCTCCACACAGCAATGAAGGCCCAGTGCAGCCAAAAATAAATAATAGAGAAAATGATATTTTTTAAAAAAATGGATGTAGACATATAAAGTCTACAACAAAGAAGTCTAAAAAGAAAGCGTAGTGTACGGGAATGTGTGTAACCAGATGCTAAGACATAGTACTGCTGCTGCTGCTGCTGAGTCGCTTCAGTCGTGTCCGACTCTGTGCGACCCCATAGACGGCAGCCCACCAGACTCCCCCATCCCTGGGATTCTTCAGGCAAGAACACTGAAGTGGGTTGCCATTTCCTTCTCCAATGAATGCAAGTGAACAGTGAAGGTGAAGTCGCTCAGTCGTGTCCAACCCTCAGCAACCTCATGCACTGCAGCCCACGGGGCTCCACCATCCGTGGGATTGTCCAGGCAAGAGTACTGGAGTGGGTTGCCATTGCCTTCTCCAAAGACATAGTACAAAACCATACCAATAATTAACAGTGTAATAACATACAAAGAGTTAAAAAGAATAAAATAGGAATCCAGGGATATACGGTAACCTAAAACATGATGGTAATGGCACCAGAAATCCATGTGAAAAAGTTGGATTGTTTTGTAAATGGCTTAGAATTTTTAAATTGTGTAGGAAAATTGAATTGAAACCCTGCCAAATAGACATGCAAAGATAGACTGCATGCAAATGGTCTAAAGGCTTTAAAGTAAAGATAATTCTCTGGAGTCAATAAAAATGCAGGGAAATATACTTGTAAAATGGGGTCAGGAACTACCTAATAAAGATTCAAAAAAACAAATCATAGGCAAAATACTGATGTATTTTATTACATCAGTGTTAAGGAGTTCTGTTCAACAAAGGGTAAATTTCACAGACGTATGCAGATGAATAATATATGTGCAAATCTAAAACCAACAAGGTGGGGATTTCCCAATGATCCAGTGGTTAAGACTTTGCCTTCCAGTGCAGAAGCTGCAGGTTCAATTCCTGGTCAGGGAGGTAAGATCCCACAGGCCTAATGGTCAAAAAACCAAAACATAAAACAGAAGTAATATTTTAACAGATTCAATAAAGACTTTAAAACTGATCTACCATCAAAAAAATCTTTAAAATATTAAATTATAGCCAAAAAGGCATTAAAATCTAGAAAATATGACAAAATCCACAGAGAATAAAAATACATCAATTGAATAGTTGAAGCACAGGGAAATTTTAGGGTGGTGAAAGTGTTTTACTGAGTGATACTGTGGTGGTGAATAAATATTAATACATTTTTCAAAACTCATAAAACTGTAAAATACAAATAATTAACCATAACATATATAATTCTAAAGTCATCACTTAGGTTGAGGATCATGAGAAAGAATAAGGACTGTGACAAGAGAATCTGACTGTATTACACGTGTATGAAACAACTCCCCTGAAGGGATATAGAGAAAAGATACTAACCTGCGTAACTTTAGAATTAATGAAGTCTTTAGGACTAAAGGCAAAAGGAATTTCACATAAGCACTGTACTTGCATTGATAAAGTTATTTCCCACGGGGATATACCAATGAGTTAACAATTCTGATACTGCAATACATGTGTTCTGAAAGTGAACAATTAAATAAGTAGATGGAGGTTAGTAGGAATGAGGTTTCTCACTGTTGGAGTGGAATTTTACAGCAAATGAGGAAGAGGCTGAAATGATGAGTGTTGTATTAGAGCTGAAGAGACCAGTAGGGACACATGTTTAATTTAAGGACTTCCTGGTGGCTCAGATTGTAAAGAATTCATCTGCAATGTAGGAGACCTGGGTTCGATCCCTGGGTTGGGAAGATCTGCTGGAGAAGGGAAAGGCTACCCACTCCAGTATTCTGGCCTCTACCCACTCCAGTATTCTGGCCTAGAGAATCCCACAGATAGAGAAGCCTGGTGGGCTACAGTCCATGGGATCACAAAGAATCGGATATGACTGAGTGACTAAGCTAACACACACGTGACTCAGCAGTAGAGAATCTACCTGCCAATGCAGGAGACACAAGTTTGATCCTTGAGTTGGGAAGATCACCTGGAGAAAGAAATGTCAACCCACTCCAGTATTCTTGCCTGGGAAATCCCATGGACAGGGGAGCCTGTAGGACTACAGTCTAAGGGGTTGCAAAGAGTCAGACATGATTTAGCAACTAAACAACAACAGATGGTTACACATACAAATATTTATACATGTGTGTCTGTACAGGGAGTGGAATAAACTCCTGTATTTGTTTTCTCTGAGAAGCCTAAAGGAAACAATAGTCCAGGAGCAATGAACACACCTAACACTCAGATTTTGGTTTCTAATACCATTCTCCAACAAAGCGATCTAACAATTTTCTGGAGAAATGGCTGTTCTAGGACTAGGGAGGAAGTATTGAAAATGAACTTAGAGACTCTTGTAATGCCAGGAAGAATGAAAGTGCTAAAAAAAAAAAAGGTGGGGTGTGGGGGAAAGACCCACAAAGATTGGGGTAAACTCAAAGGGACACAGGAACCAATGTAAAGAGTTCCCAGTGGTTATATCTGGAACACAATAGATACACTTGTATTGGATTATAACCCAAAGTATAAACTAAATGTTCATAAATTAGTTCATTCTAATATAAATAAATGATTACATAAACTAACAAATGAGAGAGAAGAAATAAAACTCCTCTGCAAAAGCATTTCAAATAAATTATGAAGAATTGATGCT
Organism: Nanger dama; assembly: GCA_917880005.1. Classification (NCBI taxonomy): domain Eukaryota; kingdom Metazoa; phylum Chordata; class Mammalia; order Artiodactyla; family Bovidae; genus Nanger; species Nanger dama. Next base: position 18,421,440 of record CAKJTW010000001.1, read on the forward strand.
TTTGAACTGTGATGTTGGAGAAGACTCTTGAGAGTCCCTTGGACTGCAAGGAGATCATCCCTGGGATTTCTCTGGAAGGAATGATGCTAAAGCTGAAACTCCAGTACTTTGGCCACCTCATGAGAAGAGTTGACTCACTGGAAAAGACCCTGATGCTGGGAGGGATTGGGGGCAGGAGGAGAAGGGGACGACAGAGGATGAGATGGCTGGATCGCATCACGGACTCGATGGACGTGAGTCTGAGTGAACTCCGGGAGTTGGTGATGAACAGGGAGGCCTGGTGTGCTGCGATTCATGGGGTTGCAAAGAGTTGGACGCGACTGAGCGACTGAACTAAACTGAAGAGAATCTGAATAAACTGTGGTTTGTTAATTGTAACAAATGTAACACACTAATGTAAAATATTGTTAGGGGAAACTATTGAGGTAGGGAGGGAATATGGGCACTCTGTATTATTGGATCAATTTTCTCTAAATCTAAAACCCTTCTAAAATATAAAGGCTATTAATAAAAGTTCAGCTTATCAGTGAGGAAGCCCAGAAAACTTGTGAGCATATAAAGAAATAATCACACTCATGCGTTATCAGAGAAATGCTAATTAAAACATTAGTGAGATGTCATTTGCCTCTGTGAGACTCAATGAACTTGGGAATCTGGATAATGCCAGCTTTGAAGATTTTTATTAGTAGATAAAAGAACCCTCAGTGTTCTGCTGGCTGGAGCGCAGTCTGGCGTACATGTTCTAAGGAGCCTTTAGTCTCTTAAATACAGGTACAAATTCTGACTCCACATTCCACACCAGGAGATGGATGATAGGTAGGTGGATAGATAGATACATACATAGATGATGGGTAGATAGATAAAAAGAAATAGATAGATCTCACATAGGTGCATAGGAGAACATGTAGAAGGATGCTTTTGTGGAAACAGAGAATCAAACCAAAACTGCATATCCATCCCTAGCCTAGAAGAATAAACAGGTAGAACATGAGGGATGTACACCATGGAATATTATACAGATGTTAAAACATCAGAACATAGACATTTGGAGATATGAGTGGTCCTTAAAATCACAGTGCTGACCAAAAATTAAAAGAAACACAATGACTTTTTTTACACATTACTATCTACATAAATTAAAAATGCATACATGCAAAACAAAATTTTGTATTTAATAAGAACAGACACAATGAAATTATCTGTAGGAAGTACATGGAGTGGTTACTTATAGGCAAAGGGATGTGGGATATGAGGAATGGGGATAAATTGGACAAGAGATGAGCCTTCCATGAACCATAGAAGATAACATGTATTAACTGCGCATGAGTAACATTATTAACTAAATTTCTGCCCTTGAGGCCCAACAAGAAGGAAAATATATTCTAATTCAGATATGGAAATGAGGTGTGAAATCTCAGATGAGTTCACTCCTATACATTAGATATTGTTCAGGTCCACACTGTCCGTGGCTTTTCCCAAGACCTCTCCCATGGTCTGTGATAACAGTTAAGGGAGAGAAGGATACTACGCGGCTTCCTAAGGAATTCTACAATGTAAGTCATCCAGGGCTCCAGTACTCAGGTCTTCATGGCAGATGCCCAACCTGTCATTAAGAGCTCATTTCAGGGATCAGTAGTGCCTAAGATCTCTTGCCCAGGAATCAGCTAGCCAAGGACTAAGCCAGAACTTAGCATTGTATGCTGTTGAAAAGTAACCTACATTGTCACTTACTCTTGTGATGCCAACAAAATTCTAACAAGTATGGTAAGAAAAAAGATAATGTTTCCCCCAGCTTTAGACTAATTTGGGTCCTGCTGTGGTAGCATGGCCCCTACATAGTATGGAGCAGAGTCAGATCCAACACATTCAGAGAAAACCCTGTTCTTTACAAGGCCTTGAAGAACTCTTCTTCAATAAACAGAATTAGTTCTAAATGGTTAGGATGGGGATTGGTTCAAGAGAAATGTTATCTGATTCATGATCCCATTGAGCTAAGCCTGGGCTTAGGTTACTTAAGATCTCTAACTAGGGTCCATTAGCAAGGATTATTTCCATAGCTGAAAATTATGTTTATTATGTGATTATGTGCCAGGCATTGTTCACAACACTTTATCAGCACTATCCCAAAATTACACACACACAAACACATAGATACCTCTATGAGATAGGTTCAATAATTATGCAAATTTTATAAATAAGAAAACTGACACACAGAGAAGTTAAGTGACTGGGTAAAGGCTGTATGTGTGTGTGTGTGTGTGTGTGTGTGTGTGTATGCATGCTCAATCATTCAATTGTGTCCAACTCTTTGCCCTTTGGACTGGAGCCCACCAGGGTCCTCTATCTATGGGATGTTCCAGGCAAGAACACTGGAGCAGACTGCCATTTCTTACTCCAGGGGGCTTCTCAATCCAGGGATCAAAACCACATCTCCTGCATTTGCTGCATTGACAGGATTCTTTACCACTGCACCACCTGGGTGAAGGCTGTTGTTCAGTCACTAAGTCGAGTCTGACTCTCTGCAGCCCCATGGCCTGTAGCACACCAGGTTCCTCTGTCCTCCACTGTCTCTTGGACTTTGCTCAAATTCATATCCACTGAGTCAGTGATGCTATCTAATGATCTCATTCTCTGCCACTCCCTTCTCCTACTACCCTCAATCTTCCCCAGCGTCAGGTGTCTTTTCCAATTAGTTGACTCTTCACATCAAGTGGCCAAAGTATTGGAGCTTCAACATCAGTCCTTCCAATGAATATTCAGAGTTGATTTCCTTGGGATCGACTGGTTTGATCTTCTTGCTCTCCAAGGGGCTCTCAAGAGTCTCCTCCAGCACGACAAATTGAAACTATCAATTCTTCAGCACTCAGCCTTCTTTATGGTCCAACTCCCTCATCAGTACATGAGTGCATGTTCAGCTGCTTCAGTCGTGTCCAACCCTCTGTGACCCCATGGATCATGGCCCGCCAGGCTCCTCTGTCCATGGGATTCCCCAGGCAAGAATACTGGAGTGGGTTGCCATTCCTTTCTCTAGTGATAAAGTATTAAGTGAGTGAAGTAAAGTTGCTCAGTTGTGTCAGACTCTTTGAGACCCCGTGGACTGCCGCCCACCAGGCTCCCCTATCCATGGGATTTTCCAAGCAAGAGTACTGGAGTGTGTTGCCATTGCTTTCTCTGACATCAGTACATGACTACTGGAAAAACCATAGCTTTGACTATATGGACCTTTGTTGGCAAAGGGATGTCTGTGCTTTTTAATATGCTGTCTAGGTTTATCATAGCTTCCCTTTCAAGGAACAAGTGTCTTTTAATTTCATGGCTGCAGTCACTGTCCACAGTGATTCTGGAGCCAAAGAAAAGAAAATCTGTCACTCAGTTCAGTTCAGTCACTCAGTCATGTCCAATTCTTTGTGACGCCATGGACCGCATCACACCAGGCCTACTTGTCCATCACCAACTCTCAGAACTTACTCAAATTCATGTCCATCAAGTCAGCAATGCCATCCAACCATTTCATCCTCCATCATCCCTTTCTCCTCCCACCTTCAGTCTTTCCCAGCCTCAGGGTCTTTTCCAATGAGTCACTTCTTCACATCAGGTGGCCAAAGTATTGGAGCAACAGCTTCAGCATCAGTCCTTCCAATGAATATTCAGGACTGATTTCCTTCAGGATGGACTGGTTGGATCTCCTTGGAATCCAAGGGACTCTCAAGAGTCTTCTCCAACACCACAGTTCAAAAGCATCAATTCTTCAATGTTCAGCTTTCTTTATAGTCCAACTCTCACATCCATACATGACTACTGGAAAAACCGTATCTTTGACTAGATGGAACTTTGATGGCAAAGTAATGTCTCTGTTTTTTAATATGCTATCTAGATTGGTCATATCTTTTCTTCTACGAAACAAATGTCTTTTAATTGCATGGCTGCAATCACCATCTGCAGTGATCTTGGAGCCCAAGAAAATAAAGTCTCTCACTGTTTCCATTGTTTCCCCACTTATTTGCCATGAAGTGATGAAACCAGATGCCATGATCTTAGTTTTCTCAATGTTGAGTTTTAAGACAACTTTTTCACTCTCCTCTTTCCCTTTCATCAGGAGGCTCTTTACTTCTTCGCTTTCTGCCATAAGGGTGGTGTCATCTGCATGTCTGAGGTTATTGATATTTTCCCAGGAATCTTGATTCCAGCTTGTGCTTCATCCAGCTCAGCATTTTGCAAGATGTGCTTTGCATATAAGTTAAATAAGCAGGGTGACAATATACAGCCTTGATATTCTCCTTTCCCAATTTGGAACCAGTCCATTGTTCCATGTCCAGTTCTAACTGTTGTTTCTTGACCTGCATACAGATTGCTGAGGAGACAGATGAGATGTCACTGCTTCCATGTTTTTGCCCTCTGTTTGACAAGAGTGGGACTGGATGCCATGATCTTAGTTTTTAATGTTGAGTTTCAAGCTGGTCTTATCACTCTCCTCTTTCACCCTCATCAAGAGACTCTTTTGTCCTCCTCACTTTCTGCCATTAAAGTGGTCCTATCTACATATCTGAGGTTGTTGATATATTTCCTGGCAACCTTAATTCCAGCTTGGGATTCATCCAGTCTGGCATTTCACGTGATATACTCTGCATATAAGTTAAATAAGCAGGGTGACAATATACAGCCTTGTTGTACTCCCCTTCCAAATTTTTTGAACAAGTCAGTTGTATGTCCAGTTCTAACTGTTGATTCTTGACTTGTATATAGGTTTCTCAGGAGGCAGGTAAGGCAGTCTGGTTTTCCCACCTATTTAAGAATTTTCCATAGTTTGTTATGATCCACACAGTCAGAGGCTTTTGAATAGTCAATGAATCAGAAGTAGATATTTTGCTGAAATTTCCTTGCTTTCTCCATGATCCAATGAATGTTGGCAATTTGATTTCTTATTCTTTTGCCTTTTCAAAACCCAGCTTGTACATCTGGAATTTCTCAGTTCACATACAACTGAAGCCTAACTTGAAGGATTTTGAGAATAATCTTGCTAGTATGTGAAATAAGTACTATTGTATGGTAGTTTGAACATTCTTTGGCATTGCCTTTCTTTGGGACTGGAATGAAAGCTGACCTTTCCCAGTCCTGTGGCCACTGCTGAGTTTTCCAAATTTGCTGACATATTGAGTTCAGCACTTTAACAGCATCATATTTCAGGATTTAAAATAGCTCAGCTGGAATTCCATCACCTCCACTAGTTTTGCTGGTAGTGTTGATTCCTAAGGCCCACTTGACTTCACAGTCCAGGATGTCTGGCTCTAGGTGAATGATCACACCATCATGGTTATCTGGATCATTAAGACCTTTTTGTATATTCTTCTGTGTATTCTCACCACTTCTTAATCTCTTTTGCTTCTGTTAGATCTTTACCATTTTTGTCCTTTACCATGCCCATCCTTGCATCAAATATTCCCTTGATATTTTCCAATTTTCTTGAAGAGATCTCTAGTCTTCCCCATTCTATTGTTTTCCTCTATTTTTTTGCATTGATGACTGAGGAAGGCTTTCTTATCACTCCATGCTATTCTCTGGAACTCTCTATTCAATTGGGTATATCTTTCCCTTTCTCCTTTGTCTTTTGCTTCTCTTCTTTTCGCAGCTATTGGTAAAGACTCTTTGGATAACCACTTTTGCATTTCTTTTTCTTTAGGATGGTTTTGGTCATCACCTCCTGTATAATGTTACAAATCTCTGTCCATAGTTCTTCAGGCACTCTGTCTACCATATCTAATCCCTGAATCTATTCATCACTTTCACTGTATAATCATAAGGGTTTAATTTAGGACATATCTAAATGGCCTGGTGGTTTTCCCTACTTTCTTTAATTTAAGCCTGAATTTTGCAATAAGGAACTCATGATCTGAGCCACAGTCAGCTTCAGGTCTTGTTTTTGGTGTCTGTATAGAGCTTCTCCATCTTTGGCTGCAAAAAACATAATCAATCTGATTTCAATATTGACCATAATCAATTTGATTTCAGTACTGACCATCTGGTGATGTCCATATGTAAAGTCATCTCTCAGGTTGTTGGAAAAGTGTGTTTGCTATAACCAATGTGTTCTCTTGACAAAACTGTTAGCTTTTTCCCTGCTTCATGTTGTATTCCAAGGCCTAACTTGCCCTTTTTCCAGGTACCTCTCAACTTCCTATTTCTGCATTCCAATCCCCTGTGATGAAAAAGACATCTCTTTTTGGTGTTAGTTCTAAAGGGTCTTGTATATCTTCCTAGAACCATTCAACTTCAGCTTCTTCAGCACTAGTGGTTGAGGCATACTTGGATTACTATGATGTTGAATGGTTTGCCTTGCAAATAAACAGAGATCATTCTGTCATTTTTGAGATTACACCCAAGTACTGCATTTTGGACTGTTTTGTTGACTATGAGGACTACTCCATTCCTTGCCCGTTCCCATCCATTTTAGTTCACTGATTCCTAAGATGTCGGTATTCACCCTTGCCATCTCCTACTTGAACACATCCAGTTTACCTTGATTCATGGGCCTAACACTCCAGATTTCTATGCAATATTGTTCTTTACAGCATCAGAGTTTACTTTCACCACCAGACACATTCACAACCAAGTGTTGTTTCCGCTTTGGTTCAGCAGCTTCATTCTTTCTGGAGCTGTTAGTACTTGCCCTCTGCTCCTCCCTAGTAGCGTATTGAGTACCTTCTGACCTGGGGGGATCATCTTCTGGTGTCTTATCTTTTGCCTTTTCATGTTCATGGGGTTCTCCTGGCAATAACACTGGAGTGGTTTGCCATTTCCTCCTCCAGTGGACTACATTTTGTCAGAACTCTTCACTATGACCCATCCATCTTGGGTAGCTCTGCACAGCATGGCTCATAACTCATCGAGTTACCCAAATGCCTTGGCCATAGCAAAGTAGAGCTGGGATTCACAGCTGGGCAGTCTGACTCAGAGCCCTTATACCACCGTCTCTGCCCATTGGGCATGTTACTTAAGGAAGAGCAAATTCTCTAAGTTATGACCTGGGTTATGATAGAAAAAAAATTACGCATGGTTTGGTCAGAAAGGCATTATCTACCTATATATTCTAACAGCCAAGCTCATTTAATATGCTTTATCTGAATCAAAAACTTTTGTTTTTCTCCCTTCCCATCCTCACTCCCTCCTGTCCTGTTTCCCCTCCACCTTCTCTCTCTCTTACTGCTATTGTTATAAAATTGATGAAAACGTGGTAGAATTTTTTTAATGTGTCCATCATACTGCAGAATTGAAGGTGATAAAAGAAGACATTTGGTAATGGCTTCCACCTATGAGAATGGCTTGAAGAAGTTAGAAAAGATGCAAAATTTTTTCTTAAATCTCTCAAATGTCACATATAGCCAAGAAAATCCCCCAAATCCTAGAAATTGTTTTTCCTGGTAGAAACCTGTTTTTATCCTAACTCCACTCTGTTTCCAGAAAATAACACCAAATAAACAGTTCTAAATTCCTCCAGACATTCAATACATTGTCTGAGGTAAACAAGCTGAAGAAACAAACCAGCAAGTGTGAAAAACAGAGAAGAATCCACTATTATAAGTTATTGTCCAGTTCAGCCATAGATTCAACAAGTGAAAAAGAAAGTGAAAGTGAAGTCGCTCAGTAAGGTTCTACTCTTTGTGACCCCATGGACTGTAGGCTCCTCCGTCCATGGGATTTTCCAGGCAAGAGTACTGGAGTGAGTTGCCATTGCCTTCTCCAAGCCAGTTCTTAAATATTTAAAAGTTTATCATGGTAGATTTTAAATGCTATCTAATAAATTAATTTATAAAAAGTAGAAAGAATAAATCTGTTTTGAAACAAGCATCATTGAAACTGGTCACATAACTCCTCTACTGCTCTGACTATAACTATAATGTATGTTGTGTACTCTATTACATGTACTCTGTTAACCTTGTTTTATTTTAGTAACTTTCAAAAATACTGGCCAGCAGTCTACTTCCATCCAGCATATTTCTAGGCTATTATAAGTTATCAAGGGCCCAAGAAATGGAAACTTATTCTAGTGCTAGCATTAGAAAAAAATAAAAGATTATATAGCATGAGTTACAGGCATAGCAATCGAACATACTGTTATGGAGATACAGATGAATATCCATACTACATACACCACTTTGCCCTTCTATTAACATAACTAAGAAATGACTGCCAGAATGGGAAGTGGAATCTATTACATATACTGAAATCCTCACAATACTTCAGGCAAGTACTTTATTCTGTAAATTGAAAAGACCCCTTTTTCCCCACTGTTGGAATGCCAGAGAAAAAGAACACTAAATTGAAAGGGAAGAGACTGGAGTTTTATCCCAGTTTTGCCACCATCATACTGCATGACCTTGGAGATCTCATTCAGTCTTCTCAAACTCGCATCTGTAAAATGCTAACAATGGACTGTATAACCTCTACAATTCGTTATTCACTCCACATTCTCTGACAACCGTATACATCATATGAGTTTGATGCTATTCTGTGCCCAGTATCTGAAACTATTTTTAATATGTATTTTTATTTATTCGGCTGTCCCAGGTCTTAGATGCGACATGTGGAATCTTCAGTCTTTACTGCAGCATATGAGATCTTTAGTTGGGACCTGTGAACTCTTAGTTGTGGCGTGTGGAATTTAGCTCCCTGATCAGGGATCGAACCCAGGGTCCCTACACTGGGATCACAGAGTCTTAAGTCACTGCACCATCAGGGAAGTCCCTGAAACTTTTTGAAAACCATTAATTACTCAGTTGACCACTAGATGGTAGCAGATCCCTGGTTACTTTGTGAATGCAGGCAGCCAAGTCAACCTTTATAACTGTGAATTCTAGTATCAAAAGGTTCAAAGAAGAACTTGGCTTTGGTCATCGAAAGATTGAGTTTTATTCAGCTCTGCCTCTTATTACTTCCATGATCTTGGAAAAATGGGCCTTTGGGGGTTTCTGATTACCTACCATAAAATAAAAGGTCATCTTCTAGATCTAAAACTATGATTATCATTACCTTAGCAAGAGCAAGGTAATTTTAAATAGTAATGTCCTCTTTTTCTACTTTGAACCATTCAAACAGTTTGCATTTGACAGAAAGAAAAATTCTATTTTCTATCCATGAGATTTTGGGCAATTAACAATATTTGTATTTGCTCACCTGTAAAATGGAGAAAATAAGAGTACCTCCAAGGGGTATTATAATGAGTAAATAGATACGGTGATTAAAGTAGCTAATAAAATCAGTCATTTTTAGAAATTGTTTATTAATTATTTTTTTTAATTAGTCTGATTGTGTTGTTTGGCATTTGGACTCCCCAGACCATTATTCTTACCACACCTTTCCCCGGATATTTGAAGGTATAAGCCAGTGACTTTAGGCTGACTCTCATTTACGTGTTCAGAGTCTACATAGAACAGTATGTGTGTCCAGAAATACCTTTCGAAATCCTCTTTAGTCCAAGTGGCTGCAAAAGTCCCAGGCCTTGGATCTGTAAGTCCTAAAAGAGTCTAGGCATTTTGCTTTAATCACTCCTCACCAAACTCCTTGAAAGAGCTCTCGGGTCTGGAGCTGTGGCCTGTAGACTTTTGGATTCCCCCCTTAAAGAATGGGAAGCCAGTCTGAAGGTCTCCCGGTAAACATGGACTTCCAGTCTCAGCAAAGCACTACAAAGACTAGTAACTCTGAAAGATGCCTAACCTAGATTGCAGAAACCAATGTAAGTGGTTTGTCCTTGAAGTGGCTCTGATAATTATTTAGCACAATCATCAATTACATTACTTCTAAATAAAAATACTATTTTACATATTGTGTGACAAGAGCTGCCATTTTCTCTTAGGTATTTGTTTAAATCCTTGAAGACATAAAATGCATGAAAAGGCCAAAGACGTCAGGTCATGGAAACAAATAAAATCCCTAGAGACCACTGTGTTTCTTTGCCCTCATTAGCCATCATTACTTTGAAAATATTGGATGCAATAATGGATGTAATTGAGGTACAAAGCAGAGCAAAAACTAGCTTGAGTTCCTAGTATGAACTATGCCTTTACCCACTCCATCTCTTTTTCCAAAGAAGCCAACATTGCAACAAATTTCTCTGTTTTTTTTTTTTAAAAAATAATACAGTGTTTAGCACATAGTTTATTTAGCAAGAATGTAGGTGTATGCTGTTAGCTTGTTCTATGGTGTAACAGGGTGAGTGCTGACAAAGAATGGTGAGCCAGAGGACATGGCCCAGGACAGGGCAAATGCCAAGGAGGATATAGCCCAGCCACTCAAGGTCAAAGCAGGTGATGAGAAAACAAGACCAGAGATGAGCTGGGTCTAGAAATATCTATCACCCTTTAGATTCTGGCAGGGTTGAGGACAAGAACCTGAGACAGTGGCACTCCAAGGTCTGAGGCTGCCAGGGATGTCGAAGAAACCAGAAGAAAAAAAAATAATAAAACTGTGGTCATCCCTTTAATGAGGCACTATGGGAAATCTATTCTGTAACAGCTCTGGGTTCTTTATTCACCATAGATGCCTCGTGCTAAGTTGCTTCAGCCGTGTCCGACTCTTTGCGACTCTATGGGCTGTGGCCCACCAGGCTCCTCTGTCCAAGGAATTCTCCAGGCAAGAATACTGGAGTGGGTTGCCATTTCCTTCTCCAATACATGCCTCAAAGAGTTCAAAGGCAAAAGCAAGATTAAACAGTTCTTAAATGCATATCTCTTATTTAAAAAGAATAATGAATACAAAATAGAATTTAAAAATGTAAAGAAAAAAAGGTTTGCCTCCAATCATATTTTTAGCTCAGGAAAAGTTCTGCAGACACGGCCCACACTACACTGAACTCACTGAGGGCAGAGAATGAACCTGGCTTACCTCTTTTATCATCAGTGCTCAATCTGGTGCTTGGCACACCTGCTCTCAGTAAATGTTTGTTACTGTTGTTGTGGATGATACAACCAAGTACATACCCAAAGCAAAGCCTGTGATAGTGTCCTGCTGCAGGGCCAAAGTGCAGAAGCACAAACACCCTGATCTTTAGCCCTCTCCAGACCTTTAACCTGAATGTATATGGAGCGTACAAAGGAATTCAATCACTTCAAACAAGAACTGAAGTCGAGATGTAGGATTCAAAGTGGCATCAGCTTCCTGCCTGCCTCTTAACATCTGTGTGCCTCTGAACCCCTGAATGTCATCCCCACCAATGGTGCGTTCTGTAGAATGGCTTTATAAACAGGACACACTTGGCTGGAAGTCAGAAGACCTATACCCTAGGCCTGGGCTTGGCATCTACCAGCTGTGTGACCTGGAGCAAGCGATTTAATTGGAGTTTTTCATACATTAAACTAACAGTCTAATTTCAGCAATAATCATCCATTTCAGCAATAATAGTCTGATTCTAAGCTGATCGTGAAGAAGAGAAAATTGGATTCAACTGGGCCAGCCAGCGCTCCTGATCTTTATAAATTCCCACACAGTCTTTTACTCTCCCTAATCCACATACTTTTCAGTGTGTGAACAACTAAACTGCTTACAGGAGATTTACTGGTGACAAACACAAGGAGGATTCCAGCAAATTACATGTAATCATCTTTCTGTGTGCTTTAGAGCAGTACAAACTCTCACCATTTGCATATGCTCCTACGTTGGTTAGCTAAAAACCTAAAACAAAAATTTTAACACCTTAAAGTGAAGCTATAAATATATAAGGATTCTCACACTTTATCCAAGAAGTCTTATAAGCAATGGTCTTCAACTTTACTACAGATGTCACATGAAAATGATGACAGAATTAGCAAATGTGACAAGTGAAGCCATCAGTAACTGGAAAAACAGGGCATGGGAGGTAGAATTCTATGATGGTTAGAAGCCACTAATGTGACACAGAGGCTTATGGTAAACTGTCCCTGAGTCGAAAAGGACGCCAGTCCTATAATATGTAACTTTAAAGGAGGCCAGTATAGGGGGCAAGAGAGAGAATAGGGGAAGAGGAAAATGAGTTTGAGAGCTGAGGCAACTCTAGATGATATTATGAAGAAGAAGCTATTTGACTTTGATTTTCATAGAACCCCTCATCATCATCACCATCAAAACAGAGAGCTAGTGACCAACTGCAAACGTTCATCGTCAGTTCCAAGTGCATTACCTTCCAATCTAATGAAAATGTCGTGTTGAGTTCCTGTTTGGAGTAAGACAGAACAGACACATTCTATCCTATCTCTCTCCCTGAATGTAGCTAAGAATCTAGACCGATGGCATGGGCAGCTATCTGAAAACTCAGAGAAGCTGTGGTAGGAAAGGGGACAAGATTGAAATACCACTGATACAGCAGGGCATTTACACTGTTCTTGCCTGGAGAATCCCATGGACGGAGGAACCTGATGGGCTACAGTCCATGGGGTCACAGAGTCGGACACAACTGAGCGACTTCACTTTCACTGTCCACAGATATTCCCTGGCCTCAACTCCAAGCAGCCTAAAACCCAGAAGTAAGCCTCAGTGAAAACAGAAATAATATCTGGAAAAACTCTTTAGGCTTGAGACCTGAGTAAGGTGTCATCTAAAACTCTGCAGGTGGGGAGAAACTCCTCCCCACTTGGAAGAGCTATGGTCCCAGGACCTAAGAGGGTAGGGTTAACCTTCACTGTTTTGCTCTCTGTCTTTCAACCACCAACCCACAAACAGTGGTGGAGTCATGAAAAATACCTGGCATAGCAGAGTAAATCAACCTCCAGCTTTCTGGCAGCAGGACTGAAAAAGTGTGCCTTGAGGAACTGGAGAGAAATAGGGGAATCACAGAGGAAGGAGTTCAGAAAGCAGCTCTATGAAGTTGGCCATGAACTCCTGGGCTCACACCCAAGTCGTATATGCATCAATCTAACCCTAGTAAGCATAGAGAAGTCTCTAAGAACTAAGAGTCAGATTCTATTTATCAGACTTGCCACTGAATAAAACACACAGAGGCCAGATCCAAACAGGGAAGCAAGGATTTTGAAACTAGGAATGAAAGAGAAAATGTCATGACAGATTCTTCAAACACTAAAAGGAAATTTAGGGGATACCAGCCAGAGATCTATGCATATAAATTTGACATCACAGGTGAAATAGACTGCTCCAAAACCACAAACTATCTAAATTCATCCAAGATTAAATGGAAAACTGGAATAGTATCATAAGTATTAAGGAAATTAAGCATAGAGATATAAACATTTCAAGTAAGAAATCCATAGGGCCAGATTGTTTCACTGATGAACTTCACCAAAACATTGAATGAATAACACAACTCCACAATCTCTTCCAAAATTTGAAGTTTAAGGAACACTTTCCAACTGATTTTGAGGCCAGCACTATTTCCATACCAGATCAGACAAAGACAATACAAGAAAACTATAAACTAATAACCCTTATAACATAGATGCAAAAATCCTCAATAAAATGTTAGCAATTTGAATGCAGCAATATATTCAAAGGATAATGCACCACAAGTAAGTTGGGTTTACCCCAAGAACCCAATGCCGATTCAGTACAAAAATTCAACCAATGTAAACCACCATATTAACAATCTATAGGAAAAAGAAAATGTAAAATTATATCAACTGATGCTGAAAAAATATTTGGTTAAATTCAATACTCATTCATGATTTTTTTAAATAATTTCTCAGCAAACTAAAATGCAAAGGCAACTGCCTCAATGTGATACTACTAGTACCATTTAATTGTAAAAGATCAAATGATTTCCCTAAAATAGGAACAAGGCAAAGATATGACTCTTACCACTCATTCATTAACATACTGGAAGACCTAGCCAATGCAACAAGACAAGGGGAAAAAAAAAAAAAACAGAATGTATATAGATTGGAAAGGAAGAAATAAAAATTTTTATATTTACAGATAACATGATTGTCCATTTAGAAAATCTCTAGTAATCTAACAGAAGGGGAAAAAGCTTCTAGTACTGATAAGTGACTTTAGCTAAGTTGCAGTGTACAGTCAATGAACAAATATTACTCATATTCATATATACTAACAATGAACAAGTAGAAAATATTTTTTAAAACTATGATTTATAAGTTAAAAGAAAAGAAATACAGGGTATGAGTGTAACAAAAGGGATTCAGACTCTATGCTGAAAACTATAAATGCTGATTAAAGAAAGCAAAGAACTTAAAAAAAAACACAAACTGGATAGACATACCATGTTTATTAATTGGAGGATTCAATTAATGTAGTAAACGTAGTAATGTAGTAAAGATGTCAATTCTCCCAGATTGATCCACTCAGTGTTATCCATGCTTCTCATGTTATTAAAGAAGCAGAGAGGTACAAAGAGAAAGGTGAGGCAACTCAAAATATGAATATCACAACCTTGCAAATGGCAGGTGTATCAGCTTTCCATTGCTGCTCTAACAAAATAGCATAAACTTAGTCGTTTAAAATATTTCATCATTTGGAGGATGTGTAATTTCATCATTTTGGAGGTCAGAAGCCAAAAATCAGAGGTATTGGCAGGACTGTCTTCCTTTCTGAACGCCCTAGAGGAGAATCCCTTCCCTTGCTCTTTCCAGCTTTTAGAAGCTCGAGGCCCCTGGCACTTCTTGGCTCAGGGTTCTCTTCTTGTTTTATCAAAGCCAGCCACACTCCACCTCGCTGTGGCTTTTGTCTGTAAACGCACTTCCCTCTGACTATTCGTCTGCTTCCTTCTTCCATTTTTAAGGACCCTTGTGATCATTTTGGGCCTATCTAGACAATCCAAGATAATCTATTTTAAATGTAGTTAATAAGGAAACTGAATTTCCCTTTGTTTTGTAACAATGGATTCATAGCTTCTGGAATATAGGATGTGGATGTCTTTAGGGAAGAGTATTAATGTACCTAGAAAAGCAGACTTTACAAACTAAGTTTAAGAATTTGACGAGGAACTTTTAAAGATAGTGAGATATTTAAGACAAAGCTGAAGCTCAGGAGGAGTTCCACGCAGAACAATGAAAATTTATTTATATATGACTTAAAGTTGAAGTGTTTTTATTTTGTTCTTATATGTTCTCCTTATCTCATTAATACTTACCCAGAAAGTCAATAACTGTTCTAGGTCAATAACTTCATAACACTGAAGTTGAATAAAAAGTCCATTTGGTGTTTTGTATGCTTAGAAAACCAAACAAGTGTATCACATACTATAAAATATAAGTCTAAACTGAATTTAGAAGCACATCATAACATGATCAATGTAATCATAGAATGCAAAAAGGCATTACTTACTGATGTACCTACAATAAAATGAATATAATTTCATTAGTAGAAAAAAACTCTAGAAAGAAAATAGAATGATGAATACAGAAGCACCATAATAACCAAAATCTACTTTAGTTCAGTTGTTCAGTCATGTCCGACTCTTTGTGACTTCAAGGACTGCAGCATGCCAGGCTTCCCTGTCCAACACCAATTCCCAGAGCTTACTCAAACTCATGTTCATTGAGTTGGTGATGCCACCCAACCATCTCATCCTCTGTTGTCCCCTTCTCCCACCTTCAATCTTTGCCAGCATCAGGGTCTTTTCCAATGAGTCAGTTCTTCCCATCAGGTAGCCAAAGTATTGGACTTTCAGCTTCAACATCAGTCTTTCCAATGAGTATTCAGGACTTATTTCCTTTAGGATGGACTGGTTGGATCTCCTTGCAGTCCAAGGGACTCTCAAGAGTCTTCTCCAATACACTTCAAAAGCATCAATTCTCTGGTGCTCAGCTTTCTTTATAGTCCATCTCTCACATCCATACATGACCACTGGAAAAAACATAGCTTTGACTAGATGAACCTTTGTTGGCAAAATAATGTCTCTGCTTTTTAATATGCTATCTAGGTTGATCATAACTTTTCTTCCAAGGAGCAAGAGTCTTTTAATTTCATGGCTGCAGTCACCATCTGCAGTGATTTAGGAGCTCAAAAAAATAAAGTTTGTCACTGTTTCCATTGTTTCCCCATCTATTCACCATAAAAGTGATGGGACTGGCTGTCATGATCTTAGTTTTCTGAAAGTTGAGCTTTAAGCCAACTTTTTCACTCT
This sequence comes from Nanger dama, assembly GCA_917880005.1. Classification (NCBI taxonomy): domain Eukaryota; kingdom Metazoa; phylum Chordata; class Mammalia; order Artiodactyla; family Bovidae; genus Nanger; species Nanger dama. Next base: position 18,437,500 of record CAKJTW010000001.1, read on the forward strand.
CCTCTTTTACTTTCATCAAGAGGCTCTTTAGTTCTTCGCTTTCTGCCATAAGGGTGGTGTCATCTGCATATCTGAGGTTATTGATATTTCTCCAGGCAATCTTGATTCCAGATTGTGCTTCATCCAGCCCAGGATTTTGCATGATGTCTCAGAGGTTAAAGCTTCTGCCTGCAGTGCCGGAGACCTGGGTTCGATCCCTGGGTCAGGAAGATCCCCTGGAGATCTTCCCACTCCAGTATTCTTGCCTGGAAAATCCCATGGATGGAGGAGCCTGGTGGGCTACAGTCCACAGGGTCACAAAGAGTCAGACACAATTGAGTGAGCGACTTTGACTTAACTCTGCATATAAGTTAAATAGCAGGGTGACAATAAACAGCCCTGACGTACTTCTTTTCCAATTTGGAACCAGTCTGTTGTTCCATGTCCAGTTCTAACTGTTGATTCTTAACCCACATACAGATTTCTCAGGAAGCAGGTCAGGTGGTCTGGTATTCCCATCTCTTGAAGAATTTTCGGCAGTTTTTGTGATCAACACAGTCAAAGGCTTTGGCATAGTCAATAAAGCAGAAATAGATGTTTTTCTGGAACTCTCGTGCTGTTTTAACGATCCAATGAATGTTGGCAATTTGATCTTTGGTTCCTCTGCCTTTTCTAAATCCAGTTTGAACATCTGGAAGTTCAGGCTTTACATATTGTTGAAGCCTGGCTTGGAGAATTTTGAGCATTACTTTAATAGTGTGTGAGATGAGTGCAATTGTGCGGTAGCGTTCTTTGGCATTGCCTTTCTTTGGGATTGGAATGAAAACTGACCTTTTCCAGTCTTGTGGTCACTGCTGAGTTTTCCAAATTTACTGCATATTGAGTGCAGCACTTTCACAGCATCATCTTTTAGGAAGAAATAGCTCAACTGAAATTCTATCACCTCCACTAGCTTTGTTTGTAGTAATGCTTCCTAAGGCCTGTTTGACTTGGCATCCCAGGATGTCTGGCTCTAGGTAAGTGATCACACCATCATGGTATCTGGGTCATCAAGATCTTTTTGTATAGTTCTGTGTATTCTTGCCAACTCTTAATATATTGTGCCTTTGTTAGGTCCATATAATTTCTGTCCGTTTTTGTGCCCATCTTTGCATGAAATGTTCCCTTGGTATCTCTAATTTTCTGAAGAGACCTCTAGTCTTTCCCATTCTATTGTTTTCCTCTGTTTCTTTGCACTGATCATGAGGAAGGCTTTCTATCTTTCCTTGCTATTCTCTGGAACTCTCCATTCAAATGGGTATATCTTTCATTTTCTCCTTTGCCTTTTGCCTCTCTTCTTTTCTTAGCTATCTGTAAGGGCTCCTCAGACAAACTTTTTGCATTTCTTTTTCTTGGGGGTGGTCTTGTTCACTGCCTCTTGCTCAATGTCATGAACCTCCATCCATAATTCTTCAGGTACTCTATCAGATCTAACCCCTTGAGTCTATTTCTCACTTCCACTGAATAATCGTAAGGGATTTGATTTAGGCCATACCTGAATAATCTAGTGGTTTTCCCTACTTTCTTCAATTTAAGTCTGAATTTGGCAATAAGGAGTTCATGATCTGAGCCACAGTCAGCTACCGATATTGTATTTGCTGACTGTAGAGCTTCTCCCTCTTTGGCTGCAAAGAATATAACCAATCTGATTTCAGTATTGACCATCTGGTGATGTCCATGTATAGAGTCTCCTCTTGTGTTGTTGGAAGAGGGTATTTGCTATGATCAATCCATTCTGTTAGCCTTTGACCAGCTTTGTTTTGTACTCCAAGGCCAAATTTACTTCTTATTCCAGGTATCTCTTGAACTCCTACTTTTGCATTCCAGTCTTCTATAATGAAAAGGACATCTTTTTGGGGTGTTAGTTCTAGAAGTCCTTGTAGATCTTCATAGACCCATTCAGCTTCAGCTTCTTCAACATTACTGGTCAGGGCATAGACTTGGATTACTGTGATATTGAATGATTTGCTTTGGAAATGAACAGAGATCATTCTGTTGTTTTTGAGACTGCATCCAGGTACTGCATTTCAGACTTTTGTTGACTATGATGGCTATTCCATTTCTTCTAAGGGATTCTTGCCCACAATAGTAGATATAATGGTCATTTGAGTTAAATTCACCCATTCCAGTCTATTTTAGTTCACTGATTCCTAAATGATGATGTTCACTCTCGCCATCTCCTGTTTAACCACTTCCAATTTACCTTGATTCATGGACATAACATTCCAGGTTGCTATGCAATATTGCTCTTTACAGCATCAGACTTTACTTCCATCACTAGTCACATCCACAACTGGGTGTTCCTTTTGCTTTGGATCCATCTCTTCATTCTTTCTGGAGTTATTTCTGGAGTTATTTCTCCACTGATCTCCAGTAGCATACTGGGCACCTACCGACCTGTGGAGTTCACCTTTCAGTGTCCTATCTTTTTGCCTTTTCATACTGTTCATGGGGTTCTCAAGTCAAGAATACTGAAGTGGTTTGCCATTCCCTTCTCCCGTGAATCACATTTTGTCAGAACTTTCCACCAGGACCCGTCCATCTTGGGTGACCCTACACAGCATGGCTCCTGGTTTCATTGAATTAGACAAGGCTGTGGTCCATGTGGTCAGTTTGGTTAGTTTTCTGTGATTGTGGTTTTTGTTCTGTCCTGCTTCCCTGGTGGCTCAGACAGTAAAGCATCTGCCTGCAATGCAGGAGACCCAGGTTCGATTCCTGGGTCGGGAAGATCCCTTGGAGAAGGAAATGGCAATCCACTCCAGCACCCTTGCCTGGAAAATCCCATGGACGGAGGAGCCTGATAGGCTACAGTCTATGGGGTCGCAAAGAGTGGGACACGACTGAGCGACTTCACTTCACTTCACTCTGATGGATAAGGATAAGAGGCTTATGGAAGCTTCCTGATGGGAGAGACGGACTGAGGGAGAAACAGGGTCTTGTTCTGATGGACAGAGCCATGCTCAGTAAATCTTTAATCCAATTTTTTGTTGATGGGCGGGGCTGTGTTCCCTCCATGTTGTTTGACCTGAGGCAAACTATGGTGGAGGTAATGAAGATAATGCTGACCTCTTCAAAGGTCCCATGCACGCACTGCTGCACTCAGTGCCACCAACCCTGCAGCAGGCCACCTTCGACCCACACATCCACCAGAGACTCCTGGACACTCACAAGCAAGTCTGGGTCCGTCTCTTGTGGGGTCACTGCTGCTTTCTCCTGGGTCCTGGTGCACACTATGTTCTGTTTGTGTCCCCCAAGAGTCTGTTTCCCCAGTCCTGTGCAAGTTCTTGTGGCTGTATGGTAGGGTTAATGGTATCCTCCTCCAAAAGAGTTTATGCTATACCCAAGTCTACTGCAACCAGAGCTCCTGCTCCTGTGGTATGCTACTGCTGACCCATACTTTCATATCAGTTCAGTCACTCAGTCATGTCTGATTCTTCAGGACCCCATGAATCACAGCACGCCAGGTCTCCCTGTCCATCACCAATGCCCAGAGTTCACTCAGACTCATGTCCATCAGTCAGTGATGCCATCCAGCCATCTCATCCTCGGTCATCCCCTTCTCCTCCTGCCCCCAATCCCTCCCAGCATCAGAGTTTTTTCCAATGAGTCAATTCTTCGCATGAGGTGGCCAAAGTACTGGAGTTTCAGCTTTAGCATCATTCCTTCCAAAGAAATCCCAGGGCTGATCTCCTTCAGAATGGACTGGTTGGATCTCCTTGCAGTCCAAGGGACTCTCAAGAGTCTTCTTCTCCAACACCACAGTTCAAAAGCATCAATTCTTTGGTGCTCAGCCTTCTTCACACTTCAACACTCACATCCATACATGACCACAGGAAAAACCATAGCCTTGACTAGACGGACCTTAGTCAGCAAAGTAATGTCTCTGCTTTTGAATATGCTATGTAGGTTGGTCATAACTTTTCTTCCAAGGAGCAAGTGTTTTTTAATTTCATGGCTGCAGTCAACATCTGCAGTGATTTTGGAGCCCCCCAAAATAAAGTCTGATACTATTTCCACTGTTTCCCCACCTGTGTCCCATGAAGTGATTGGACCAGATGCCATGATCTTCATTTTCTAAATGTTGAGCTTTAAGCCAACTTTTTCACTCTCCTCTTTCACTTTCATCAAGAGCCTTTTTAGTTCCTCTTCACTTTCTTCCATAAGGGTGGTGTCATCTGCATATCTGAGTTTATTGATATTTCTCCTGGCAATCTTGATTCCAGCTTGTGCTTCTTCCAGTCCAGTGTTTCTCATGATGTACTCTGCATAGAAGTTAAATAAGCAGGGTGACAATATACAGCCTTGAAGTATTCCTTTCCCGATTTGGAACCAGTCTGTTGTTCCATGTCCACTTCTAACTGTTGCTTCCTGATCTGCATATAGGTTTCTCAAGAGGTAGGTCAGATGGTCTGGTATCCCCATTTCTTTCAGAATTTTCCACAGTTTATTGTGATCCACACAGTCAAAGGCTTTGGCATAGTCAATAAAGCAGAAATAGATGGTTTTCTGGAACTCTCTTGCATTGTCCATGATCCAGCAGATGTTGGCAATTTGATCTCTGGTTCCTCTGCCTTTTCTAAAACCAGCTTGAACATCAGGAAGTTCGCAGTTCATGTATTGCTGAAGCCTGGCTTGGAGAATTTTGAGCATTACTTTACTAGCATGTGAGATGAGTTTAATTGTGCGTTAGTTTGAGCATTCTTTGGCATTGTCTTTCTTTGGGATTGGAATGAAAACTGACCTTTTCCAGTCCTGTGGCCACTGCTGAGTTTTCCAAATTTGCTGGCATACTGAGTGCAGCACTTTCACAGTATCATCTTTCAGGATTTGAAATAGCTCAACTGGATTGCCATCACCTCCACTACTTTGTTCATAGTGATGCTTTTTAAGGCCCATTTGACTTCACATTCCAGGATGTCTGGCTCTAGGTGAGTGATCATACGTGATTATCTTGGTTGTGAAGATCTTTTTTGTACAGTTCTCTTCTGTGTATTCTTGCCACCTCTTCTTAATATCTTCTGCTTCTGTTAGGTCCATACCATTTCTGTCCTTTATCGAGCCCAGCTTTGCATGACATGTTCCCTTGGTATCTTTACTTTTCTTGAAGAGATCTCTAGTCTTTCCCATTCTGTTCTTTTCCTCTATTTCTTTGCATTGATCGCTGAGGAAGGCTTTCTATCTCGTCTTGCTGTTCTCTGGAACTTACATTCAGATGCTTATATCTTTCCTTTTCGCCTTTGCTTTTCACTTCTCTTTTCACAGCTATTTGTAAGGCTCCCCAGACAGCTGTTTTGCTTTTCTGCATTTCTTTTCCATGGGGATGGTCTTGATCCCTGTCTCCTGTACAGTGTCACAAACCTCAGTCCATAATTCATCAGGCACTCTATCTATCAGATCTAGTCACTTAAATCTATTTCTTACTTCCACTGTATAATCATAAGAGATTTGATTTGCATCATACTTGGATGGTCTAGTGGTTTTCCCTACTTTTTCCATTTAAGTCTGAATTTGGCAATAAGGAGTTCATGATCTGAGCCACAGTGAGCTCCTGGTCTTGTTTTTGTTGACTGTATAGAGCTTCTTCATCTTTGACTGCAAAGAATATAATCAATCTGATTTCGGTGTTGACCATCTGGTGATGTCCATGCGTAGAGTCTTCTCTTGTGTTGTTGGAAGAGGGTGTTTGTTATGACCAGTGCATTTCTTAGCAAAACTCTATTAGTCTTTGCCCCACTTCATTTCATATTCCAAGGCCAATTTTGCCTGTTACTCCAGGTGTTTCTTGACTTCCTACTTTTGCATTCCAGTCCCCTATAATGAAAAGGACATCGTTTTGGGTGTTAGTTCTAAAGGTCCTGTAGGTCTTCATAAAACCGTTCAGCTTCAGCTTCTTCAGTGTTACTGGTTGGGGCATAGACTTGGATTACTGTGATATCGAATGGTTTGTCTTGGAAACAAACAGAGATCATTCTTTCGTTTTTGAGACTGCATACAAGTACTGCATTTCAGACTCTTTTGTTGACCATGATGGCTACTCCATTTCTTCTAAGGGATTCCTGCCCTCAGTAGTAGATATAATGCTCATCTGAGTTAAATTTATCCATTCCAGTCCATTTTAGTTCACTGATTCCTAGAATGTCGACATTCATGCTTTGCCATCTCTTGTTTGACCACTTCCAATTTGCCTTGATTCATGGACCTGACATTCCAGGTTCCCATGCAATATTGTTCTTTACCGCATTGGACCTTGCTTCTATCACCACTCACATCCACAACTGGGTATTGTTTTTGTTTTGGCTCCATCCCTTCATTCTTTCTGAAGTTATTTCTCCACTGACCTCCAGTAGCATATAGGGCACCTACTGACCTGGGGAGTTCCTCTTTCAGTATCCTATCATTTTGCCTTTTCATACTGTTCATGGGGTTCTCAAGGCAAGAATACTGAAGTGGTTTGCCATTCCCTTCTCCAGTGGACCACATTCTGTCAGACCTCTCCACCTTGACCTGCCCATCTTGGGTTGCCCCACAGGCATGGCTTAGTTTCATTGAGTTGGACAAGGCTGTGGTCCTAGTGTGATTAGATGGACTAGTTTTCTGTGAAATGGTTTCAGTGTGTCTGCCCTCTTGCCACACCTACCATGGGGTTTCTCTTACCTTGGGCATGGAGAATCTCTTCATGGCTGCTCCAGCAAAGTGCAGTCGCTGCTCTTTACCTTGGATGAGGGGTATCTCTTCACCACCGTCCCTCCTGACCTTGAATGTGGAATAGCTCCTCTAGGCCCTCCTGTGCCCCCCGCAGCCACTGCTCCTTGGATGTGGATTAACTCCTCCTGCCACTGCCCCTGGCCTCAGACGTGGGGTAGCTCTTCTCCACTGCTCCTGCACTGTCACAGCCTGGCACACTTGGCTGCTGCCCCTGACCTCGACATGGGGTAACTCCTCTTGGCCATTGGCCCTCGTGCATGGGGTCCTCCTGGCTTCTGCCCTTGACCTCGAACGTGGAGTAGCTCCTCTCTGCCACAATATGCGCCAGTTGCAGTCGCCCAGGCTATGTGTGCCGGTCAGGAGACATTCAAACACAGTTCTGACTCATTCTCTGTGGGGTCTCTGGGTCCTGTTGTGCACAGGGTTTGTTTGAGCCCTCTGATCATCTCTTGCAGGTAAGGAGTTTGATTCTAAATGCAATTTCTCCCCTCCTACTGTCTTGCAGGGGCTTCTCCTTTGCCCTTGGATATGGGGTATCTTTTTTAGTGGGACCCAACATTTCCAGTCGAACGTTGTTCAGCAGAGTTGTTTTTTGAGTTTTCACAGGAAAAGATGAGCACACATCCTTCTACTCAGCCATTTTCTAGGTTAACCAAAATTGTTCTATGACCAGAGTAAGTGGAAGAAATATTTACAAGGACAATATCCTTGTGTTGATCTGGCAATAGCAAATGAGAAACTTAATCTAGGGTTTTTAAACAGAGGATGTCTATGTTACTTTTAATAAACCATATTCACAAGTCACTTTTGCTCCATGTTAATATGTGTATTCCTGGTGATAGATGCACAAATGATTCTCAACCTTTCTTCCACAGTGGGCATTCATAAGAGATAATGGCATTCATTAATGTGATGAATATATATGAGATTTAAGTTTAATATCCTGTATAATATTTCCGATGCCACCTCTTTTTCTCCTACTCCAGGTAATATAGTTGACAATTTGAGAATTAAATCCATGTGATAATAGGTATAACACAGAAGCCCACTAGGTACTTGGAGTCTCCCTTCTCTAATTATTTACAGTCTGAGTCTCCACTATGTGTGGCTACACAAAGTCCAACGCCCTTTCAAGTCCTGAGAAGTTTCAGAGAATTTATGTTCTCCTGGTATTGGCTATGCCAGGCTTCCCCACCATTTTTTCCATTCCACCATCTCACAATTACTCCCCATGCTGGCAAACTTATCTCTGTTTAACCTCATTCAAAACTAGACACTATCTTCCTTTCTCCAAAACACAGGTGACGCAAGGTTTTATTCTTCAAAATATTTCACTGAAGGAATTCTGCTATGATATAAGCTACCTGCTGTCTGGAATCTGTCTGTTTTGTCACTACGTTTCTCAAACACCTAGAATATTGCCTAGTACATGGTATGTGCCCAGTGAAACCCTGTCAGATATATGAAAAGTCTATGGAAACAGTTAATTACAGTGCAAAAAAAAAAAAAAAGAAGAAGAAGAAGAAAATATGACTCCTAAAACCCATCAGTCATTCCCCAGCTCTAAACTAAATTCCTAGGACTCTATCACTCTTCTCACTCCCCATCTTTGTTCTAGCTTCCTTGGAAAATTCAAGCCAGTTAACCCCCATAATAATCTTTCAGAAATGTTATTGTGACCACAGAAAACAGTGGCCATTGCTTTGTGGAGCAGTTTGGATTTCTGTCATTTTAAATCCAGCATTCCAGAATAGAATTTTATCTTTAGTTCAGTTCAGTTCAGTCGCTCAGTCGTGTCTGACTCTTTGGAACCCCATGAATCGCAGCACGCCAGGCCTCCCTGTCCATCACCAACTCCCAGAGTTCACTCAGACTCATGTCCATCGAGTCAGTGATGACATCGAGCCATCTCATTCTGTTGTCCCTTTCTCCTCCTGCCCCCAATCCCTCCCAGCATCAGAGTCTTTTCCAGTGAGTCAGCTCTTCACATGAGGTGGCCAAAGTACTGGAGTTTCAGCTTTAGCATCATTCCTTCCAAAGAAATCCCAGGGCTGATCTCCTTTAGAATGGACTGGTTGGATCTCCTTGAAGTCCAAGGGACTCTCAAGAGTCTTCTCCAACACCACAGTTCAAAAGCATCAATTCTTTGGCACTCAGCCTTCTTCACAGTCCAACTCTCACATCCATACATGACCACAGGAAAAACCATAGCCTTGACTAGATGGACCTTAGTCAGCAAAGTAATGTCTCTGCTTTTGAATATACTTTCTAGGTTGGTCATAACTTTCCTTCCAAGGAGTAAGCGTCTTTTAATTTCATGGCTGCAGTCACCATCTGCAGTAATTTTGGAGTCCAAAAAAATAAAGTCTGACACTGTTTCCACTGTTTCCCCATCATTTTACCTTTGCATAATCAAACGTTCATGTAAATATTTACACCAAAAACCAAAATACCTTCTAACACAAACTTGATAGGGAATTCATCTTTAGCAATATAAAGCATGAGCGAAGCTCCAAAATCCCAGGGTTTTTTTCTTAAACATTTCAAAGAATCCAGATCAGTTTCCCACCTCTTCCATTCCCCTCCTGCTTTGCATTCAAAAGGCAGTCTGAAAACAGAGTGTTTCTCAATCCACTCTAAAATAATGGTTGGAAGGAGAAAATGTGTCTCTGTTTATGGAATCACAGAGGTCATGGCTCCCCTCTGCCTCATCATACACATGCCTTTGCATGACTCTGAATATCCTGTAGCCCTTTAAAAAAATCATATACAAACACTCTTGAATGATTATTATTAGTAGCATACCACTAGTGACTTTTCCTCACAAGGGGCCGTGCCAGTGTATCATGACACTTCAGCTGAGGGCACAAAGTAGTAATTATAGCCTAGGTCTTCAGTCTCCTAGCTTTGTTTCCAAACTTATGCCTGAATCAAAAGGAGTATTTTCCAAAAGGCTTAGAGACTTGGTATATAAAGTAGTACATGTATATAATCAAAGCAATAGCATTTTGTATCATAAATTAAGAAAGGTCAGACAATACAGGATGGCAGTCAAGAACACAGGAGGTGCTTCGTGCTCCCAGGAATCCCAAAGGTTTTATGATAATACAAGGTGGTTCATAGTTAAATTGATAGATTTTGCGATCCAAAGGACTTGAATTGGATCCCAAGCTCTACCTCTTATTACTATAACCTTGAGCAAATTTTGTGACCTCTCTGAGTCAGCTCTCTCATCTGTAATGTTGTGTTCATGCTACGTTGCTTCAGTCGTGTACAATTCTGTTTGATTCCATGGACTGTAGCCCACCAGGCTTCTCTGTCCTTGGGGATTCTCCAGGCAAAAATACTGGAGTGGGTTGCCAGTCCCTCCTGCAGGGGATCTTCCTGACGCAGGGATCAAACCCATGTCTCTGCATCAGCAAGCAGGCAGGTAGGTTCTTTACCACTAGTGCTACCTGGAAAGCCCCTCACCTGTGAACAGACATTAGTATAGGTGTTAGAGGGCTGGCTCTTGTTCAGTAACAGATATACAGCGGTGCTTCTAGAAAACCAAAGTTCCAAGTCCATTGGGCCTGCAGTATCATCTTATAGCTTTTTTTTGCTCTGGTTTCTTTGCGCTCCCATTTTCATTGTTTCATACCTTTCATTCTTTCTAACCATTTGGCTGCATCTCATCTCCAATGCCACTGAGAAAAAGAAGCCACCCTAAGTAGGGTGACTATATAATTTATCATCCAGACTGAAACAATTTTGAGAATAAGAGATGATACTCCCATAATTACACCAGGATCAACCAAGATTTTCCCAGACAAACTAGGACATATAGTTACTTCAATAATAAACTCCCTCAATTTCCAATCACCGAACTGAAATAATCTCACCTATATTTGTACCCACCTTTTTTCCTTGCCTCCTGTTAGGGTGAAAAATGTGCCACCCCTCCTATCACTGGCAAATCCCTCTGCTTATTCTCTAGACGCATCTCATTTCATTTTTCACCTTCCTAATGTTTCAGCCTTGCTCTGTTACTCCCTCGTTGCTTTCTCTCCAACTCCTCTCTCTCTCTCTACTGGCTCCTTTCCATCAGCATTCAAATATTCTTCACTCTTTCCTGTGCATGTATTCTGTTGCTTCAGTGTGTCAGCTCTTTGCAATCCCATGGACTATAGCCCACCAGGGTCTTCTTCAGGCAAGAATAACAGTGTGGGTTGCCTCTGTCCATGGGATTCTTCAGGCAAGAATATCAGCGTGGGCTGCCATACCCTCCTCCAAGGGATCTTCTCAATCCAGGGACTGCACCTAGGTCTCCTCTGTCTCCGGCTTGGCAGTTGGATTCTTTGCCACTGAGCCACTGGGGAAGCCCTCAATCTCTTCTATTTAAAAACAAAAGTGAAAAGTGAAGTCACTCAGTCGTGTCCGACTCTTTGCAACCCTATGGACTGTAGCCTACCAGGCTCCTCTTCCATGGGATTCTCCAGGCAAGAATACTGGAGTGGGTTGCCATTTCCTTCTCCAGGAGATCTTCCCGACCCAAGGATTGAACTGGGTCTCCCGCGTTGTAGGCAGATGCTTTACTATCCGAGCTACCCGGGAAAAGGTCTTCTTCCTTAATTCCATGTCTTGCTCTGGTCATTATCTAATTTTTCCTCTCTTTTACAGAAAAATATATTGGAATCCTTCTACTTGTTTCTTTGATTCTTACTATACCTCTACACACTGCAGTCTGTTTTCTACCACCACTGAAATGCTCTTGACAAGACCTCCACCCCTATTTCCCATACATTTTTTATATATATATATATATATATATATATATATATATATATATATGTTCTCAACAACATGAAACATTAGTGATCCTGGTCTTCTCAATACCTTCTCCCTTGACTTTTTGATACCACTTTCTAAGTTTCTGGCTATTCTTCAGTGTCCTTTGTGGACTCTTTTGTTTTTCCTTATTCATAAGAATTCTTTAAAGTTCTATGTTAAAACTTTTCCTGTTCACATTCTTCTAATTGTCTTATGTAATCTTAATTTTGGGGTTGCAAAGAGATGGACCTGATTTAGCAACTGAACAACAAATGATCTCATCTATTCTCATGGTATCAATTACCATCTTCATGCTGATGGCTTTCAACTAGATGTCTCTAGTCCAGATTTCTTTCCTAGTTTTCAGATTTGAATGTCCACTCCTTTTAAAATTCATACTGGAACCTCAAACTCAACATATCTGAAACTACACATATCTTCTTCAAAATAGTTGTTCCAACTTGTTCTTCCAGCCTGGGTGAAAGGCCACCATTCACAGGTTTCCCTGGCTTAAAAATTTGAGGTTTTTCTTCTCTCTCTTCCTCTATAGCAATCATTTCTACTCTGTATATGTTGTTCAAATTAGGTTAGTTTATCATTGCTATTGATACTACCCTAGTTCAGATTATAATCACTTTTCATCTATATTATAATTCTCTAGAAATAATTTGTGTTTGGTGAGCTGACATGGATTGTGAAAGAATTCACAGAAGTATTAACAAGGAGGGGAAAAAAGTGTTTTTATTCACTTTCCAAGGGAGGAAAGGGACCAGCGCATACAGTGGTGCTGGCCCTGATGTATGGGGGGTTTGAGTCTTTTATTGAGTTTAAAGAGCAAAGTGTAGGAAAGAACAGGTAAGTTTATATCTATTCTGGTCCAAGTTCTGTCTGGGCTGGATGTGTTTCTATAGAATATGATTTTTCTGAAACTTTGTAACTTTTTGCCTTCAGTAATTTTCCAGTTCTTGGGTGTTTGAAAGAGACTTGATAGGGTGTTTGAAAGACCCTTGACAGGAGCTTCTCTATCTTGAACCATGTTAGATGAGTTTAAAGTCTGCAACTGCTACCTAAATGTATGCCAGGGATATACTGGTTTCTTCTTTGCTATCTTTGTAAAGATAGCTTATCTTTAAAAAATGACACAAAGAAAGCAGAAGTAAAGAGAAAATAGATGCCTCTGGTAGCACATGACCCCACCCCCACCCCAACCTGCCCCGGGGAAGCAATGCCTGAAGCCACATTTCTCTCTCAAACTTTGCAGCTATCTGAGCCAATGCATTTCAATTTTCTTTTCAATTAAGCAAATGTATTGGATTTCCACTACCTGAAATTTAAAAGCAATATAGAATCATTTGACCAGGATATGATCTTTTATCCTTGGTTCCTAGTACAGTACCTGGCCAATGCTTAACTTGTTGAATAAATGATGTATACAAACCACCTTATATTTATTTTTTTACCTCCATGACAACAAACAGTAAAGTGCTTTCACTCATTCAACAAATATTTGTTCAATTTGTACTATGAATCACTATTCTAGATATTGGGAATATGGCCCTGAACAAAATAACAAAAGCCTTACCCTAATGAAATTTACATATAGTTTATTCAAAAATAATGAATAAAGAATTAAGGTATGCTGTATGGCAGAGGATTTTCTATTTTTGTCTATAAACATTAGAAAAGCCCCTTGGAGTTAATACAGCAAGACAATATGTGTGAACCAAAGAAATAAAAAGAAAGAAAAGAAATTCTTCAGTTTTTATTTGTGAGCATAAGATATTTACATGAGAATTAATCAAAGACATTATATCCACTAACTATCAGGTCCAAACAAACTTCACGGTTTAAAATTCTATCAGAAACAAATTCTTTTATAGAGCACTGAGGATCTGGTTCACAGAAACTTAGATTCACAGACCCTTTTAATTCAGTATTCAAGGTAACAGAAAAAGACCATAATATATCAAGTAGGCAATCCTAGAGCTGAATCCGAAATTAAAATAAAAGCTCTCTCCTTTAGGGAGAGTTTCCTATATTTTCTAAGTGTTATTTCCTCATGATAAAAGGAGGATTATAACAGTTAATTCACTAGGTCTGTTCGTTCACTTTGAAAATTAGCCAGTGACCATTTGGTATGAATATTAGTTGAGTGAATGCTAATATAAATATTAAACAAGATGATATGTGAAAGTGAAAGTCGCTCAGTTGTGTCCAACTCTTTGCGACCACACGTACTAAATATTTCATGGAATTCTCCAGGCCGGATATTGGAGTGGATAGCCTTTTCCTTCTCCATGGGGTCTTTCCAACCCCAGGATCAAACCCAGGTCTCCCACATTGCAGGTGGATTCTTTACCATCTGAGCTACCTGGGAAGCCCAAGATGATATATATGAAAGCATAATGTGCTATACAAACTTTACTTGATTTGGTATTATTATTATTCCTGTGAGAGCCAAGGTTGTGGAAGACTTGCATAGGAGAGGGTACTAGAAAGAGAAGGAAGCATAAAAACTGACTTGAAAAGAGTTAAATGTCTAAGAGAAAAGTGAGAAAGGCCAACAGTAATGAGCAATATACTTCAAAGTAGTGGAAGTCTGGTGTCAGTTTCTGGGCTCTTCTTTGTAACACTCATTATTCTCACCATAAAAACTCCTAGTCAATGTATGGCAAAACAAATACAGTACTGTAATGTAGAATAAAGTATTAAAAAAATAAAACTCATTGTTAACATTTTAAAAATAAAATAAAAAAATAAATAAAAATTAACTAACACCAGTGTAAAAAAAAAAAACTCCTAATCTTACACTCTGCACATACCAATTTTACCTCTGCACTGCCATTTTTAAAGCTGGTTTTAGGATAGCGATCTGCCTAAATAATAATGTTACAATGTCACAAAAACATTGCTATTCAGTCTGCTGCTTTGGATTGCATCTTGATTTCTCTATGGAATGCCAACTCTTCCTGCAGTTAACTTCTTAAGGTTAAAATTTTCCCTGTACAGAATTAGTCTCTGCATGGCATTTTTCCTTTTTGGTTTTGTATTTTCTAATTTTTGTGTAACAATTTGGAGTTATAATGAAAATGAAAACATTACTTTTGAAAACAAGTTTTAATAAAAACCAAAATCCTCCAACAGTTGGGCTATGTCTTTTCCTTCTACATTATCAACTGCCAGTTTAGATTTCTAATCATCTGAAGGAGCTTCTCTAAGATGACTCTCTCTCTCTCTCTCTCTCTCTATTTTATTTTTCCCCCAATTAAACTGACCATCATTGAAATCTAAATGTTTTGATTCTAGGCAAACTTGTTTACCACCCCCAGATTCTGGAAATTTAGAAGAGAGAGATAGCAATCTTGTCTTGTCTCATGTTGAAAATTTTTCAAGCTGAGTGTTGAGTATGGGCAGGAACTATCACAAAATAATACCTTGGAATTTAGGAAAAAGAGATTCATCAAGAAAAGAGGAAGCCTAAACTAACAGACTTATATTCTCTCATCTCTGAACTATTTTTCAGATTACCCTATTTACTAAAGCTGTCTAGAAATATTTTCATTTAAATAAATGACTTACTATTAAAATGTTATTGTTAGCACAATCAATACCATGCACACAATTAAATGTGTTGACTTAGTTTTAGTGTTAAGCTTTCTTTGGAATAAGCAGTGTTATTTTATACCCTCCAAACTTTTGAAATTTCTGACATAGCATAGCTGCTTGCTTATAACCTTTTAAAGCGGAAGGAATACTGGTTATGTCCAGAAGATCACAAGGATAGCTGAGACAAGGCTAGGGGCTAGGATGAGGAGATGTTAGAAGTGGGTCAACTCAGGAAGGGCTCAGAAGCTGTAAGTTGAGGTGGGTCTGAACCCAGTGAGGTGTCGGCAGTGGAAGTATTCATTACTTCTCAAAGACTTGCAGGGATCAATATTAGAATGAGTGGTCACAGTAGACAGGAAATCTATGGAGCAGAGGTTAATAACATGAGCAGAGTTTGGGTTCAACTCCTGGCAAAGAGCAACAAGCAGAAGCTTTCCATTTTGCCAGCTTCCTGTATCAAGCACTGGTTTTTATGTGGTTCCTATTGAAATAGAGAGGAACCAGCATGATATGTCAAGGTGTGAATTAAAGAATGTATAATCTAAGAGTATGGATGAGAGAAGAGAGGTAGAAATTTTAAGTTTGTTTTGTGGGAAAGGGCAGGAGAGGTACAGGACGATGTTATTTTTCCTTCTTCCCCATTTAACAAAGCTCTCTTAAATTCAAAAATAATAAGAAAAATAAAATTTCAAATGTTGAATTTGGGGATCAGATAATCAGAGCCCCATTTTAACCACCATTCTTACTTCCCCACTGTACCTTATTCTTACATTTGGCAAGATTCAATATGCAAATTTAAGAAATTTTATAAAAAGGACAGGAAAAACTATTAATACCTTCATTATATCTATAGAAAGCAAATGTTATCCTAATATTCATCTTCTGAGGGCCTTTAAAAGGCACTATTTAGTCAAAAATTCATTTTGAATAGTTGGTATAAGGGGATCTGCAGTATAGGACAATTTTCATCGCCAAAAATACAATCCTGGGTTTCTCCAGTGTGTTAATGAGACCCATACTGTATCTTGCTTGGAGCAAAATGCTGCTATGCTGAAAAGAAGTGGCAATCATGTCCAGGATTTACCAAGAGAAGACAGATTCAGTTCAGTTCAGTTCAGTCACTCAGTCGTGTCTGACTTTTTGCAACCCCATGAATTGCAGCATGCCAGGCCTCCCTGTCCATCACCAACTCCCGGAGTTCACCCAGATTCACGTCCATTGAGTCAGTGATGCTATCCAGCCAGCTCATCTTCGGTCGTCCCCTTCTCCTCCTGCCCCCAGTCCCTCCCAGCATCAAAGCCTTTACCAATGAGTCAACTCT
The DNA here is from genome assembly GCA_917880005.1 of Nanger dama. Classification (NCBI taxonomy): domain Eukaryota; kingdom Metazoa; phylum Chordata; class Mammalia; order Artiodactyla; family Bovidae; genus Nanger; species Nanger dama. Next base: position 18,453,959 of record CAKJTW010000001.1, read on the forward strand.
TCTCATGAGGTGGCCAAAGTACTGGAGTTTCAGCTTTAGCATCATTCCTTCCAAAGAAATCCCAGGGCTGATCTCCTTCAGAATGGACTGGTTGGATCTCTTTGCAGTCCAAGGGACTCTCAAGAGTCTTCTCCAACACCACAGTTCAAAAGCATCAATTCTTTGGCACTCAGCTTTCTTCACAGTCCAAATCTCACATCCATACATGACCACTGGAAAAACCATAGCCTTAACTAGACGGACCTTAGTCGGCAAAGTAATGTCTCTGCTTTTGAATATGCTATCTAGGTTGGTCATAACTTTTCTTCCAAGGAGTAAGAGTCTTTTAATTGCATGGTTGCAGTCACCATCTGCAGTGATTTTGGAGCCCAGAAAAATAAAGTCTGACACTATTTCCACTGTTTCCGCATCTATTTCCCATGAAGTGATGGGACCAGATGCCATGATCTTCGTTTTCTGAATGTTGAGCTTTAAGCCAACTTTTTCACTCTCCTCTTTCACTTTCATTAAGAGGCTTTTAGTTCCTCTTCATTTTCTTCCATAAGGGTGGTGTCATCTGCTTATCTGAGGTTATTGATATGTCTCCCAGCAATCTCAATTCCAGCTTGTGTTTCTTCCAGCCCAGCATTTCTCATGATGTACTCTGCATAGAAGTTAAATAAGCAGGGTGACAATATACAGCCTTGACACACTCCTTTTCCTATTTGGAACCAGCCTGTTGTTCCATGTCCAGTTCTTTTTCTTTTTTTTAATACTTTATTCTACATTAAAATACTGTATTTGTTTTGCCAAACATTGACATGAATCAGCCACAGGTGTCCATGATCTCCCAATGCCAAAGCCCCCTCCCACCTCCCACCCCATATCATCTCCCTGAATCATCAGGTGCACCAGCCCCATGCATCCTGTATCCTGTATTGAACATAGACTGGTGCTTCGTTTCTTACAAGATAGTATACATGTTTCAATGCCATTCTCCCAAATCATCCCACCCTCTCCCTCTCCCTCAGAGTCCAAAAGTCCATTCTATACCTCTGTGTCTCTTTTGTTGTCTCACATAGAGGGTCATCATTACTATCTTTCTAAATTCCATATATATGTGTCAGTATACTGTGTTGGTGTTTTTCTTTCTGGCTTACTTCACTCTGTATAATCGGCTCCAGTTTCATCCATCTCATTAGAACTGAGTCAAATTTATTCTTTTTAAGGGCTGAGTAGTACTCCATTGTGTATATGTACCACAGCTTTCTTATCCATTCATCTGCTGATGGACATCTAGGTTATTTCCATGTCCTGGCTATTATAAACAATGCTGCAATGAACATTGGGGTGCATGTGTCTCTTTCAATTCTGGTTTCCTTGGTGTGTATGTCCAGCAGTGGGATTGCTGGATCATAAGGCAGTTCTATTTGCAATTTTTAAGGAATCTCCACACTGTTTTCCATAGTGGCTGTACTAGTTTGCATTCCCACCAGCAGTGTAAGAGGATTCCCTTTTCTCCACATCCTCTCCAGTATTTATTGCTTGTAGACTTTTGGATCGCAGCCATTCTGACTGGTGTGAAATGGTACCTCATTGTGGTCTTGATTTGCATTTCTCCAATAATGAGTGATGTTGAGCATCTTTTCATGTGTGTTTGTTAGCCATCCGTATGTCTTCTTTGGAAAAATGCCTGTTTAGTTCTTTGGCCCCTTTTTTGATTGGTTCGTTTATTTTTCTGGAGTTGAGCTGCATAAGTTGCTTGTATATCTTTGAAATTAGTTGTCAGTTGTTTCATTTGCTATTGTTTTCTCCCATTCAGAAGGCTGTCTTTTCACCTTGCTTATAGTTTCCTTTGTTGTGCAGAAGCTTTTAATTTTAATTAGATCCCATTTGTTTATTTTTGCTTTTATTTCCAGTATACTGGGAGGTGGATCATAGAGGATCCTGCTGTGATTTATGTTGGAGAGTGTTTTGCCTATGTTCTCCTCTAGGAGTTTTATAGTTTCTGGTCTTACATTTAGATCTTTAATCCATTTTGAGTTTATTTTTGTGTATGGTGTTAGAAAGAGATCTAGTTTCATTATTTTACAAGTGGTTGACCAGTTTTCCCAGCACCACCTGTTAAAGAGACTGTCTTTACTCCATTGTATATTCTTGCCTCCTTTGTCGAAGATAAGGTGTCCATATGTGTGTGGATTTATCTCAGGGCTTTCTATTTTGTTCCATTGATCTATATTTCTGTCTTTGTGCCAGTACCATACTGTCTTAATGACTGTGGCTTTGTAGTAGAGCCTGAAGTCAGGCAAGTTGATTCCTCCAGTTCCATTCTTCTTTCTCAAGATTGCTTTGGCTATTCGAGGTTTTTTGTATTTCCATACAAATCTTGAGATTATTTGATCTAGTTCTGTGAAAAATACTGCTGGTAGCTTGATAGGAATTGCATTGAATCTGTAGATTGCTTTGGGTAGTATACTCATTTTCACTATATTGACTCTTCAGACCCATGAGCATGGTATATTTCTCCATCTATTAGTGTCCTCTTTGATTTCTTTCATCAGTGTTTTATAGTTTTCGATAAATAGGTCTTTAGTTTCTTTAGGTAGATATATTCCTGAGTATTTTATTCTTTTCGTTGCAATGGTGAATGGGATTGTTTCCTTGACTTCTTTTTCTGCTTTCTCATTATTAGTGTATAGGAATGCAAGGGATTTCTGAGTGTTGATTTTATATCCTGCAACTTTACTATATTCATTGATTAGCTCTAGTAGTTTTCTGGTTGAGTCTTTAGGATTTTCTATGTAGAGGATCATGTCATCTGCGAATAGTGAGAGTTTTACTTCTTCTTTTCCAATTTGGATTCCTTTTATTTCTTTTTCTGCTCTGACTGCTGTGGCCAAAACTTCCAGTATGATATTGAATAGTAGTGGTGAAAGTGGACACCCTTGTCTTGTTTCTGACTTTAGGGAAAATGGTTTCAATTTTTCACCACTGAGGATACTGTTAGCTGTGAGTTTGTCATATATAGCTTTTATTATGTTGAGGTATGTTCCTTCTATTCCTGCTTTCTGGAGAGTTTTTATCATAAATGGATGTTGAATTTTTTCAAAGGTTTTTTCTGCATCTATTGAGATAATCATATTTTTATTTTTCAGTTTGTTAATGTGGTGAATTACATTGATTGACTTGTGGATATTGAAGAATCCTTGCATCCCTGGGATAAAGCCCACTTGGTCATGGTGTATGATCTTTTTAATGTGTTGCTGGATTCTGATTGCTAGGATTTTGTTAAGGATTTTTGCATCTATGTTCATCAGTGATATTGGCCTGTAGTTTTCTTTTTTGTGGTGTCTTTGTCAGGTTTTGGTATTAGGGTGATGGTGGCCTCATAGAATGAGTTTGGAAGTTTACCTTCCTCTGAAATTTTCTGGAATAGTTTCAGTAAGATAGGTGTTAGCTCTTCTCGAAATTTTTGGTAGAATTCAGCTGTGAAGCCGTCTGGACCTGGGCTTTTATTTGCTGGAAGATTTCTGATTACAGTTTCAATTTCCATGCTTGTGATGGGTCTGTTAAGATTTTCTATTTCTTCCTGGTTCAGTTTTGGAAAGTTGTACTTTTCTAAGAATTTGTCCATTTCTTCCAAGTTGTCCATTTTATTGGCATATAATTGCTGATAGTAGTCTCTTATGATTCTTTGTATTTCTGTGTTGTCTGTCGTGATCTCTCCATTTTCATTTCTAATTTTATTGATTTGATTTTTTTCTCTTTGTTTCTTGATGAGTCTGGCTAATGGTTTGTCAATTTTATTTATCCTTTCAAAGAACCAGTTTTTTGCTTTGTTGATTTTTGCTATGGTCTCTTTTGTTTCTTTTGCATTTATTTCTGCCCTAATTTTTAGGATTTCTTTCCTTCTACTAACTCTGGGGTTCTCTGTTTCTTCCTTTTCTAGTTGCTTTAGGTGTAGAGTTAGGTTATTTATTTGACTTTTTCTTGTTTCTTGAGGTATGCCTGTATTGTATGAACTTTCCTCTTAGGACTGCTTTTATAGTGTCCCACAGGTTCTGTGTAGTTGTGTTTTCATTTTCATTCGTTTCGATGCATATTTTGATTTCTTTTTGATTTCTTCTGTGATTTGTTGATTATTCAGAAGGGTGTTGTTCAGCCTCCAAATGTTGGAATTTTTAATAGCTTTTCTCCTGTAATTGAGATCTAACCTTAGTGCATTATGGTCAGAGAAGATGCTTGGAATAATTTCGATTTTTTTGAATTTATCAAGGTTAGATTTATGACCCAGGATGTGATCTATCCTGGAAAAGGTTCCGTGTGCACTTGAGTAAAAGGTGAAATTCATTGTTTTGGGGTGAAATGTCCTATAGATATCAATTAGGTCTAACTGGTCTATTGTATCGTTTAAAGTTTGCATTTCTTTGTTAATTTTCTGTTTAGTTGATTTGTCCATAGGTGTGAGTGGGGTGTTAAAGTCTCCCACTATTATTGTGTTATTATTAATTTCCCCTTTCATGCTTGTTAGCATTTGTCTTATATATTGTGGTGCTCCTATGTTGGGTGCATATATATTTATAATTGTTATATCTTCTTCTTGGATTGATCCTTTAATCATTATGTAGTGGCCTTCTTTGTCCCTTTTCACAGCCTTTGTTTTAAAGTCTATTTTGTCGGATATGAGTATTGCTACTCCTGCTTTCTTTTGGTCTTTATTTGCATGGAATATCTTTTTCCAGCCCTTCACTTTCAGTCTGTATGTGTCCATTGTTGAGGTGGGTCTCTTGTAAGCAGCATATATAGGGATCTTGTTTTTGTATCCATTCAGCCAGTCTTTGCCTTTTGGTTGGGGCATTCAACCCATTTACATTTAAGGTAATTATTGATAAGTATGCTCCTGTTGCCATTTACTTTATTGTTTTGGGTTTGGGTTTATACGTCCTTTTTGTGTTTCCTGTCTAAAGTCTATCCTTTAGTATTTGTTGGAGAGCTGGTTTGGTGGTGCTGAATTCTCTCAGCTTTTGCTTGTCTGTAAAGCTTTTGATTTCTCCTTCATATTTGAATGAGATCCTTGCTGGGTACAGTAGTCTTGGCTGAAGGTTATTATCTTTCATCACTTTAAGTATGTCTTGCCATTCCCTCCTGGCCTGAAGAGTTTCTATTGAAAGATCTGCAGTTATTCTTATGGGGATCCCCTTGTGTGTTATTTGTTGTCTTTCCCTTGCTGCTTTTAATATTTGTTCTTTGTGTTTGGTCTTTGTTAGTGTGATTAGTATATGTCTTGGGGTGTTCTGCCTTGGATTTATCCTGTTTGGCACTCTCTGGGTTTCTTGGACTTGGGGATTATTTCCTTCCCCATTTTAGGGAAGTTTTCAATTATTATCTCCTCAAGTATTTTCTCATGGTCTTTCTTTTTGTCTTCTTCTTCTGGGACTCCTATAATTCGAATGTTGGAGTGTTTCATATTGTCTTGGAGGTCTCTGAGGTTGTCCTCATTTCTTTTAATTCATCTTTCTTTTTCCTCGCTGATTCATTTATTTTTACCATTTTATCTTCTATTTCATTAATCCTATCTTCTGCCTCCAATATTCTACTATTTGTAGCTTCCAGAGTGTTTCTGATCTCATTTATTGCATTATTCATTATATGTTGACTCTTTTTTATTTCTTCTAGGTCCTTGTTAAACCTTTCTTGCATCTTCTCAAACCTTGACCCGGGCTATTTATCTGTGATTCCATTTTGATTTCAAGATTTTGGATCATTTTCACTATCAGTATTTGGAATTCTTTCTCAGGTAGATTCCCTATCTCTTCCTCTTTTGTTTGGTTCGGTGGGCATGTCTCCTGTTCCTTTACCTGCTGGGTATTCCTCTGTCTCTTCATCCTGGTTATATTACTGCGTTTGGGGTGGCTTTTCTATATTCTGGGGATTTGTGGAATTCTGTTTATTATAGAGCTTCCTCTCTGTGTTTGGGGTTATATCAGTGGCTTGTCAAAGTTTCTTGATTAGGGAGGCTTGTGTTGAAGTTCTGGTGGGTGGAGCTGGATTTCCTCTCTCTGGAGTGCTGTGAAGTGTCAAGTAATGGGTTATGAGACGTCAATGGTTTTGGAGTATTTTTGAGCTGCCTGTGTATTGAAGCTCAGGGGCTTGTTCTTGTGTTGCTGGAGAATTTGCGTGGTATGTCTTGCTCTGGAACTTGTTGGCCCTTGGGCAGTGCTCAGTTTCAGTATAGGTATGAAGGCATTTGATGAGCTCTTATTGGATAATGTTCCCTGTATTTAGGAATTCTTTGATGATCTCAGGATTTGGACTTTCGCCTCCTGATTCTGGTTTTCAGATTTATTTTTACAATAGCCTCATGGTTTCTCCATCTATTCAGCACTAATGTTAAAACATCTAGGTTAATGATGATAGGTTTCTCCACTTTGAGGGTTGTCCCTAGAGGATCACTGAGTTACTTGGAGAAGAGAAGAGGGAGGGGGGTAGTTAGAGGTGAGTGGAATGGGATGAGGTGGAATCAAAAGAGGAAAAAGCAAGCTAGCCCATAACCACTTTCTTGTGTGCGCTCCAAAGTCTGGATCTCTCAGAGGTGGTCACAGAGTTATACATGGAAGAGGAGAGGGAGGAAGTAGATAGAGGTGGACAGGAGGATGAAAGAGGGAGATGGGAAGGAGGGATACAGATCCGGTCAGTGACCAGGTCCCTGAGAATTCTCCACCTTCTGGAACACACAGAGATTCATAGAGTTGGGTAGAGAAGAGGAGGGGAAGGGGAGGAGACAAAAGCCACCAGGTGGAGAAAAGAGAGATTCCAAAGGGGGAGAGAGTGGTCAAGCCCATGATCTCACACTCATGTAAAATTGGGTACTGAAGATTAGGTTCTTAAAAGTACAAAATTGGCAACAAATACCAAAATGCCGAGATTAAAAATCTGGAGTAGAGATTGGATTTTCAAAGATAAAATATTAAAGATAAGAAGAAGAAGGAGAGAAAATTTTTAAAAAATGGAGAAAAAAATAAAACAAAATAAAAGACTCCAGACTTATTAAAAGACAATTTTCACCACCAATAGGACTATATACGGTGTTTGCTTTAAAGACAGGGAATTTTTTTTTTTGAAAAGTAATATTAGGTTATAAAAATAATAAATAGAAATATAGAAGACTTAAAAATTTAAGCAAGTTTAGGAAAAAAAGACGAAAAAGAAAAGAAAAAAACAAATTTAAAAAGGAAAAAAATTTTAAAGAAAGAGAAAAAATTCTTAAAAAAAAAAAAAATTCACGCTTCCACATCATCCCCCCAAAAAAAAATTTGATCATAAAAGTAGTAACGGTATATCTGGCGCTTTCTCTGTCGTTGTGCACTGTGTGGGGTCACTACCAAGGCAGTTCCCTCCGTTTGACCTCCTCTGTTTGCTGGTCCCTTCCGTGTCTGATTTCCGTCTTGACACAGGGAGAGTGGTGGTGGACTCTGCACTGGGCTTGCCCCTCTTGCTCCGTGGGATAACTGTGTGGGGCCTGCCCTATGCTTCATGCACTTCCCTGGTCTAAGCCGCTCAGTTTTGGCACTCAGGAAGCCCTCCGAGGCTTGGATTTGGTTGAACCGGGGCTTTGTTCCCTTCCCAGGTCCGAGTGGCTAGGGAGTTTGGCGCGCGCTATTGCAACTTCTGGGCTTTCCGGGTTGCTCAATTTTCTGGGAGCTCTGCCGGGGCTCTTCCTCAGGCAGATGATAACTGTTCAGGGCCCCCCAGCAGTCTCAATAGCAAAGAAATATGCTTGCAATTTGGTAGGTAATGTCACTCTTGAGCTGCGATTGCCCTCTTCCAGCACTTAGGGCTCTGGCTGCCTGTCGCCGGAGGGGGATGGTCTGCAGCCGGCTATTGCCAATCCATCCTTTGTTCTGTGCGCGGGCCTATCGGTGTCTTATGTTCGAGCGTTTCGCGTGTTAGCTATCCCACAGTCTGGTTTGCTAGACCAAGATAGTTCGTTCTAGCCACGCGTGGACCCGATTCTGACCCCATTACACCCTGATTCTCGAGAAAAGCCCTGCAGCCTACGTCTCCCGCGGCCCAGTTCTTAGAAAGCACTGTCGCGGGCCGCTCCTCCCTGCCCAACCCCCACTGCTACTGTTGGAAGCAGGCGTTTGCGCTGCTTATCCGCTGGGGGTTATACTGTTGATTTCATAATCTGTTGGTTTTAATTATTTATTTATTCTTCCTTCCTTCCTGTTATGTTGCCCTCTGTGCTTCCAGGGCTCGCCCCATACACAGCTGTGAGAGTGTTCCCCAATTTTAGGAAACCTCTCTTTTAAGAGTCTCTTCCTGGGACGGGATTCCCTTCCCGTGACGGGGTTCCCTCCCTACCTCCTTTGTCTCTATCTTCGTCTGTTACATTAATTCCTACCTGGTTTTGAAGCCAATGATCTGCTTTGCTGGATGCCTGATGTCCTCTGCCAGCAGTCAGAAGTTGTTCCGTGGAATTTACTCAGCGTTGAAATGTTCTTTTGATGAAGTAGTGAGGGAGAAAGTGTTCTCCCCATCCTATTCCTCCGCCATCTTTTTTCGATCCCCCTATGTCCAGTTCTAACTATTGCTTCCAGGCCTTCATACAGATTTCTCAAGAGGCAGGTCAGGTGGTCTGGTATTCCCATTTCTTTCAGAATTTTCCACAGTTTATTGTGATCCACACAGTCAAAGGGTTTGGCATAGTCAATAAAGCAGACATAGATGGTTTTCTGGAACTCCATGATCCAGCAGATGTTGGCAATTTGATCTCTGGTTCCTCTGCCTTTTCTAAAACAAGCCTGAACATCAGGAAGTCCACAGTTCACGTATTGCTGAAGCCTGGCTTGGAGAATTTTGAGCATTACTTTACTAGCATGTGAGATGAGTGCAATTGTGTGGTAGTTTGAGCATTCTTTGGCATTGCCTTTCTTTGGGATTGGAATGAAAACTGACCTTTTCCAGTCCTGTGGCCACTGCTGAGTTTTCCAAATTTGCTGGCATATTGAGTGCAGCACTTTCACAACATCATCTTTCAGGATGTGAAATAGCTCAACTGGATTGCCATCACCTCCACTACTTTGTTCGTAGTGATGCTTTCTAAGTCCCACTTGACTTCACATTCCAGGATGTCTGGCCCTAGCTGAGTGATCACACCATGGTGATTATCCGGGTCATGAAGATCTTTTTGTACAGTTCTTCTGTGTATTCTTGCCACCTCTTCTTAATATCTTCTGCTTCTGTTAGGTCCATACCATTTCTGTCCTTTATTGAGCCCATCTTTGCATGAAATGTTCCCTTGGTATCTCTAATTTTCTTGAAGAGATCTGTAGTCTTTCCCATTCTGTTGTTTTCCTCTATTTCTTTGCATTGATTGCTGAAGAAGGCTTTCTTATCTCTTCTTGCTCTTCTTTGGAACCCTGCATTCAGATGCTTATATCTTTCCTTTTTTCCTTTGCTTTTACTTCTCTTCTTTTCACAGCTATTTGTAAGGCCTCCCTAGACAGGCATTTTGCTTTTTTTGCATTGCTTTTCCATGGTGATGGTCTTGATCCCTGTCTCCTGTACAATGTCACAAACCTCATTCCATAGTTCATCAGGCACTCTATCAAATCTAGGCCCTTAAATCTATTTCTCACTTCCACTGTATAATCATAAGGTATTTTATTTAGGTCGTACCTGAATGGTCTAGCGGTTTTCCCTACTATCTTCAATTTGAGTCTGAATTTGTTAATAAGGAGTTCATGATGTGAGCCACAGTCAGCTCCTGGTCTTGTTTTTGTTGACTGTATAGAGCTTCTCCATCTTTGGCTGCAAAGAATATAATCAGAATACTAAAACACTATTATCTTCCAAAGCCCCAGAGAACCAAAAGCACCACGTTGGATTTTTTTTTTTCTTTTGGCTGCACATATGACATGTGGGATCTTAGTTCCATGACCAGGGACTGAACCCACGCCCTCTGCAGTGGAAGCACAGAGTCTTAGCCACTGAAATACCAGAGGATTCCCTTGATTTTTAAGTTTAGTCAAAAACTCCCCCAAAGGCAATCAGTTCAGTTCAGTTCAGTCACTCAGTCATGTCTGACTCTTTGAGACCCAATGGACTGCAGCATGCCAGGCCTCCCTGTCCGTCACCAACCTCCAGAGTTTACCCAAACTCACGTCCATTGAGTCAGTGATGTCATCCAACCATCTCATCCTCTGTAGTCCCCTTCTCCTGCTGCTTTCAATCTTTCCCAGCTCCAGGGTCCTTTCAAATGAGTCAGCTCTTCACACCAGGTGGCCAAAGTGTTAGAGTTTCTGTATCAGTCCTTCCTATGAACACTCAGGACTGATCTTCAGGATGGACTGGTTGGATCTCCTTACAGTCCAAGGAACTCTCAAGAGTCTTTTCCAACACCACAGTTCAAAAGCATCAATTTTTCAGTGCTCAGCTTTCTTTATAGCCCAACTCTCACATCCATGTATGACCACTGGAAAAACCATAGCCTTAACTAGATGGACCTTTGTTGCCAAAGTAATGTCTCTGCTTTTGAATATGCTATCGAGGTTGGTCATAACTTTCCTTCCAAGGAGCAAGTGTCTTTTAATTTCATGGCTGCCGTCACCATCTGCAGTGATTTTCGAGCCCCCTAAATAAATGCAGCCACTGTTTCGTTTCCCCATCTATTTGCCATGAAGTGATTTGACCAGATGCCATGATCTTACTTTTCTGAATGTTGAGATTTAAGCCAACTTTTTCACTCTCCTTTTTCACTTTCATCAAGAAGCTCTTTAGTTCTTCTCCACTTTCTGACATAAGGGTGCTGTCATCTGCATATCTGAGGTTATTGATATTTCTCCTGGCAATCTCGATTCCAGCTTGTGCTTCATTCAGCCCAGCATTTCTCATGATGCACACTGAATATAAGTTAATTAAGCAGGGTGACAATGTACAGCCTTGAAGTATTCCTTTCTCGATTTGGCACCAGTCTGTTGTTTCATGTTCAGTTCTCACTGTTGCTTCCTGACCTGCATACAGGTTTCTTAAGAGGCAAGTCAAGTGGTCTAGTATTCCCATCTCTTTCAGAATTTTCCACAGTTTTTAGAACAATTTTTGACACAGTCAAAGGCTTTGGCATAGTCAATAATGCAAAAATAGGTGTTTTTCTGGAACTCTCTTGCTTTTTGAAGATCCAGCGGATGTTGGCAATTTGATCTCTTGTTCCTCTGCCTTTTCTAAAACCAGCTTTTCAAAGGCAATTTTATTCTAAGAATAAAATGAATAAATTAGGTCTTCTTGAAAACTGTTACTTTTAATACTAATTTTTTAAAGAGAATGAAACATCTTTTCTTCCACACTTATAAAATCTCATACTCAATACTTGTCTATTCAGTTTTCTTGATCTGTGTTATTCTTGAGGAAGTGGTAGAGAAGATATCCATGGAAATAAGAATTCAGTATTTCTAATAGAAATAAAATGATCATATTCTATGTCCTCTTAGGTACTACTTTGTGTATTTGTGTAAATAAGTGACAATTTCAGAATCCAAGACAATCATGTGAAAAAGTTAACTGGGATAAACAGTGACAGGCTTCCTCAGAAAGCTGGACTTTTACTTTGAAAATTTATAAAAGGAGCAAATATGGGCTAATACAAATTTAGGTTGTTTGAGAGCAGCACTTCAGTGTGAAGAAACCTATTCTGAAGCAAGTAAAAAGAAGTTTATTATCTTTTTATTATGACAAGCAAATTAGTAAACTGAAAAGGGTTTTGAGGGGCCAATACTCAATTAATTCCTAGAAATTCCTCGAAGCCAAGTGACAAACTTTCGACCTTTGTCCATAGTTCTTATATCAGCAATGAGTAGGTAACAGGATGGGGCAATTCCTAGGGACATTGAGTAAAGTCTGTCTCCTCCCAGGATTCTAGAAACCCAAGTTTTAACAGCTGTGGGATTTGGAATTAGTCATTTTCCCCTCTGAATCTTAATATGCTCACCAGAGGATGAAAGTGTGATATAAAGCATTATTTGCCCCGTATTCTTTTTAGTAATAAACCACCTCAAGTTTTATCAAGGGACAAGGGTGCCCAGCTAGACAAGAATTTCCCGGCTTCCTTTTAGCTAGGAAAGTGACAGTGAAAGTTGCTCAGTCGTGTCCAACTCTTTGCAACCCAATGGACTGTACATACAGTCCATGGAATTCTCCAGGCCAGAATATTGGAGTGGGTAGCCTTTCCCTTCTCCAGGGGATCTTCCCAACCCAGGAATTGAACTGGGGTCTCCTGCATTGCAGGCAAATTCTTTACCACTCCAACTGAACTAGGAGTGGTCATGAAATAGCAAAGATGATTTTTGCAATTTTCTTATCATTCCTTAGAGATGAGGTCACCTAATTTGGACTCTTCTCTCTTTCATCGGTTGGAAAATGCCAACAACAGGAGTTCATCACTTTATTTTTATTTTTTAATATTTATTTGGCTGCTCCAGGTCTTAGTCACAGTGTGTGTTGGGGGTCTTTAGTTCTGGCATGCAAGCTCTTATTTGCAGCATCTGGGATCTAGTTCCCTGACCAGGGATGGAAGCCAGGCCCCCCTCATTGGTAGCATGGAGTCTTAGCCACTAGACCACAAGGGAAGTCCCAGGAGCCACTCTTTAGACCCACTGGGAACCCACACACTGAGGAGGGCAGAGCTTCCTCTTAGCCTGGGTTCCTGAGTAACGTCATAGAACAGAGACATCCCACTAGCCCTGCACCACTTCCCTTGGGACTCTTGGTGGTGGTGGTGGTTGAGTTGCTAAGTCATGTCTGACTCTTGCAACCTCATGGACTGTAGCCCACCAGGCTCCTCTGTCCATGGGATTCTCCAGGCAAGAATACTGGAGTGGGCTGCCATGCCCTTCTCCAGGGAATCTTCCTAACCCAGGAATCGAACCTGGGTCTCCTGCATTGCAGGCCATTTCTTAACCAACTGAGCTATGAGGGAAGCCCAAATTGACAATAGTTACTGGTTAGTACATAGCCACATTGCCTTAAAGAACACTGGAGTGGGTAGCCTATCCCTTCTCCCGTGGATCTTCCTGACCCAGCAATTGAACCGGGGTCTCCTGCTTGCAGGCAGATGCTTTACCAACTGAGCTATAGGGAAGCCTTTTGGAACTCTTAGGTGAGAGCAAAGAAAAAAAATGCTCCTCTTCTTTTAAGCTGCTTTACTCTGGGTTTTCTGTGGTACATTAGCTTAGCCTGAACCCTAGCTAAGGCAGAAGTTCCTGAACAAATAATCACAGAAGAATGTCCCCGTTCTGAATAGAAGAAACATAACGGAAGCAACAGAGTTTTGCTTCAGGACTAAAACAAAAGGTAGAATAAACCTTGTTATCCTACCAGTGATGATCACAGCAGCACATGTTCAAGCTTAAGATCACTTTTTTAAATGATGGTCTTTATTTCATTCTTAGCAACTCAGACTCCGAGGCCCCTTTATTATACTTTTAATTGCTCTGTTAATCACTTTCAATGTTCTTCCATTTTACTACCATGCAGTATGACAATAGATTGCCTTCTCTACAAAGGCTATCTTTAAATTCCCACGGGCATTTAGTAAAGTTTTATTATCCCCAGACCTAATCCTATGAGAAGATTAGATCGCTAGAAGTCGTTTTCTGCCTATCAGCATAAGGCAGCCAGGGAGGGTTTGCAGACATATGGGGTTTGAAACCTTGAAATCCTGCAGCTTATGTGGCGGAGCCAGAGGAGCTCTGGGAAGTCACCTGAATCAGACTGGCCTTTGCTTATGCAAGTCATTGACCATAAAGGCACTTGAACTCTCCTGTGGCTTTGTAAAAACCCACACTTAATTACTCGATTTTACCCAAATTTTACACCTACACACAAATCATCTTTTTATTAATTGCCAAACATTTTTATTAGCAATACTCTCATTTGAACTTTTAAAAAAATTTATTTATTTCAATTGGAGGACAATTACTTTACAAAATCGTGATGGTTTTTGCCATATAGCAACATGAATCAGACACAGGTACACATGCATCCCCTCCATCCTGAACCCCTCCCACATCCCTCCCCCCCCCCTCCCTCCAGGTTGTCACAGAGCACCGACTTTGGGTACCCGGCATCATACATCAGACTTCCACTGGATTTCTGTGTTACATATGGTAATGTATATGTTTCAATGCTATTCTCTCAGCTCATCCCACCCTCTCCTCCCACTGAGTCCAAAAGTCTGTTCTTTATGTCTGTGTCTCCTTTGCTGCCCTATACATAGGATCGTTAGTATCATCTTTCTATATTCCATATATATGCGTTAATATACAATGCTTGTCTTTCCCTTTCCAACTTACTTCACTCTGTATAGCAGGCTCTGGGTTCAGCCACCTCATTAGAACTTTGTAATCTGTTGATATCTGAAGGAGAAAAACACAATATGTATGACAGATGAATTTAGAAGCGTAGAAAGTTTCCCAAGAAAGCATTTTGCACAGGGAAGAGATCTGGGCATCCTAAAGGCCAGCTAAATGGCATTCAAGGCTGTGGAGTAGGGAAAAATATATCTAAGGGAATGACAAAAGGAGTGCTAACAAAGAAAAGTGGAGGAATGCAATATGGTCTTTTAACCCATCTACTAATCTATCTCCCACACTGAAGCCAGAGAAATCATTTAAAAATACCAATCTGAAATTTTTCATTCCCAGCTTAAAAGTCACAAATGATTTACTATAACACTTAAAAACATGTACAAAATCCTAACTTGACCTAAAAATATGCTGTGTCTGAACCCTAATTATCTTTCTAAAATTGCATCAAATCACAATCTCTTCTCCTCTCTGCAAACTAGGAACATGGGGTATTGTGGTTGAACTATGTGCCCTCTAAATATCACGTGTTGTTTTCATAACTCCCAGTACCTCAGAATGTGACTTTATTTGGAAATAGAGTCACTGTAGATGTAATTAGTTAAGGTGAGGTTACTTTGAAACAGGGTGAACCTCCAATCCAATGTGACTGGTATTCTTACAAAAGGGGGAAATTTGGATGTGGACACAGTGAGGACACCATGTGAAGAGGAGCACAGAAATTCTACAAGTGAAAGAACAGCAGAGATTGCCAGCAAATCACCAGAAGCTAAGGGAGACAGCTCTCAGGAGGAACTAATAATGCCAATACCTGATCTCCAGAACTGAGACAGTACGTTTCTGTTGTTTAAGCCACACTGCTGCTGCTAAGTCACTTCAGTCATGTCCGACTCTGTGCGACCCCATAGATGGCAGCCCAGCAGGCTCCCCCATCCCTGGGATTCTCCAAGCAAGAACACTGGAGTGGGTTGCCATTTCCTTCTCCAGTGGATGAAAGTGAAAAGTAAAAGGGAAGTCACTCAGTCATGTCTGACTCTTCGTAACCCCATGGACTGCAGCCCACCAGGCTCCTGCATCCACCGGATTTTCCAGGCAAGAGTACTGGAGTGGGGTGCCATTGCCTTCTCCACAGTTCTTTGTTATGGAGCCCTGGGAGCGAACACTGTGAGCCTTCCCAACACTCCATAGATGTTTGTTCATGCTGTTCCGTTTGCCTTAACAGGGCAGCTTCTCTAGCCAAGCTTGACACCTTGCTTTAAGTGTTGTTTCCTTGAGAGAGAAATCTTCCTTAAATCTTCCTAATCTCCCAGACTAGCTAAAGCCCCTCTCCCCCTCAATCTACACTTACCATAAATTCAACAAGACCCTATACTTCCTCAATGCCCTATGTCCTCCTGAATTATCTGTTTACTTAATGTCTATCTTTTGCATCTGGCTATAAGTCCAGGCTAGGACTCAGTGTCTCATTCACAACCGTGTCCTCTGTGACTGGCATATAGTTAGTGCTCAAGAAATATGTATTGACTGGTTCCCTTGATTTTAACTTGGAATCTTCTGTTCCTAAACATTGTTTCAAAGATCCCACATCCTTAGTTATAATTCCCACCAAAGTATTCCTTTCCTCATGTATATATTCATATGCCTGAAGGCAAACCTCATATTTCTATAATTTGTTGTTGTCATACCTAACATTTTATTCCATTCCACCACACATCTGTATAAGCAATAACATTTGTAAATGTACTAGTCTTCAGGAATGTTTTTGATTTGGGTCCTATATTACTGAAAAGAATCTCAATTATTTGGCAAGCTGACATCCTCATAAGATTCTATCTGTCCAGCAAGGCAGAGGAGGGAAATTGTGAGAGAACACGAAAGCAATGAAGCCCTGTTTAAACAAACATTCATTTAATCTGATTCCTGATATGAAAATTTTGGGAGTTGTCCTGATGTGGAGAGGGGAGGGATGACGGGAGATTTGCTGAAAATTGCATGAAATCCATGGAATAGTGAACGTTAATCTCAAAACATCTGTATCTATGCCTCTCTCTCTCAATAGACATAGATATATTTGTAAAAGGGGACAAAAGAGCAAATGATTCCAGGTAGGCTATTTCTCCCTCTCAGGTCACTTCTAAGTTAGTTTGAATTTGACTCCCAAAGAATTGGCAACAGTTCTTGGACAGGGTCTACTTAAACAGACAGGTTCAAAAGTCTCTTTGTAAAGAAGGTCTTAGTGAGTATATTCACTGAGTGAAAACATTTTGTTTTATCCTAAAGAGAATTTCTTAAGTAAATATGTGTTCAACAGATATGCTCTTAATGGAGTAACAGTTGGATATACTACAAGTTTAGTATCATATCTTCAGACAAGACTGTTGGTCACAGAAAGAGACAATGACAAACTATAGAAAGAACCATTACTCTTGAGCACAGGAAGAATAAAATAGCTAGACTTGTCCTGGTCATTCGTTTAGTAAACAGTTCTTGAGCATTTACTCTGTGTTAACAATCGTGGCAGCTGTTATTAATACACAGTTCAATAAATAATAATAGTAATAAGAACAGCTTATTCATATTGGTTGCTGATTTTGTCTAGGCCCCAAGCTAAATGCTTTGCAAACATTATCTCCTCTAATCCTCACCATAGCTTTGTGACATAGGTACTATCATTGTCCTCACTTTTAGGAAGAACTTAGGTCTCAGAGAAGTTTAGCAGTGTGTACAAGGGTCAAAGAGCTAGGATATAAGTACAGCTATGCCTGACCCCAATGCCTAAGTTCCTACTCAGTGCATTAGACTAACTCACAACAGAGAGTGAGTCAATTACTATAATTTTTCCCCAAATCCATAAAATTCAGATTGAGCTTCTGATCTGAGGAAGATAACATTAACAGAGAGTTTGAGAAGGAGAATTTAATTCCACAGTAATACAGAAATGGCATAAAGTAACCTTTTCTTAGAATGAGTTTATGGACCATTTCACATAAGCTCCCCAAGTTCAAAAGTCAGGATTATAGTGATTTGGGCTCATCTCAAGTGAGCTTAAGAAAAACAGAAATGAAAGTAAAGGACTTTAGACCCTTAAGTCCTCTGTGTGTGTGTGTGCGTGTGTGTGTGTGTGTGTGTGTGTGTGCGTGTGTGTGCGCACGCACGTGCGCGCTTGTGTATGAATGCAAAATAAAAACAGTGCAGAAAAAAGACCTGAAGTTTTGAGTCAAGAAAGAAGTCCATCTCTTTTTTTAATCACTAGGGGAGAAATTGAGTTTGTATATATTTTTCATAAGAAAGAAGTCATACATTTCATGAAATTCTTTTAAAATACTCTGACCCCAAATTTTGAACCAACACAGAAAGGAAAAACATATTTTTCAAAAATTTAGATAGAAGATGGCATATAAATGTAACTGTTAGAGATATCAGAATTTTCAAGAGCATGTTAAATCTACCTCAGAATAAGGGAATCTCTGGCCTCTGCTTTGTCACCGAGCCTGTGTACTTCCTGACATGTGTCATTTTGGTATGGTATCTTTTGTGTTAGGGAGGGCATGCATATTCCCCATTGCTGATCTTTCAGTTTTTTTTTAATACTTCTGACCTCTCTCTGCTTCCTTCACTCATACAGTCCCAGAAGAGAGAGAGTGAGCTAACCTGATTGGTGAATTTGAGAAACTGAAAGCTTGCAGAAGCCACAAACTTGTTCTCCTCTACGGTTTGGGTGGGATCTGAACTTGGAGAAGAGGATGCCTGCTCCATTCTAGTGCAGACAGCGCTAAACAGGTGAACTTCCTCATTCTAGATTCGGTATTTGAGAACTAACTTGTCCACAGATACAAGTTAAATTTCCAATAGCAGTTAAATCAGTAATTAAGGTCATAATTTTTGGCCTCTACCTATTGATTTTTTTTTTTCTTAGCTCACCATTATTCTGAAACATGAGGACATAGTGTATCATTTATTAGGTCTCTACAAAGACCCCAAACTGTAGCTAAATTGATAACACTGTACTCTGCCTGCTCAGTTGTATCTGACTCCTTGACTCCCATGGAGTCTGCCAGGCTCCTCTGTCCATGGAATTCTCCAGACAAAAATACTGGAGTGGGTTGCCATTTGCTCCTCCAGGGGATTTCCCCCAGACCAGGGCTCAAACCTGTGTCAAGCCTGTATTGCAGACAGATTCTTTATTGCTGAGCCATTGGGGAAGCCTGACAGTAGCTACAAACAGGACACAAAGAAAGAAAAGCTTATCTTTGGTATATTCTGGAAATAAAGAGCTAGAATTAGATAACTACATTGGTCCAATTTTCCACTCCCAAGCATTACTAATGTAGCTCTGCTTGGCCAAATCCTGTGTGACCATTGGTAAATGGGTAGGTTAACAGTTTAACTGGAGAGCCCAGAAAAGTTATAAGAAGATAGCCTCTAACTCCAGTTCTGCAGTCAGTAGAAACATTTGACAGAAAAGAATTAGAATTAACCTTAGGGGATTAGTGGGGATAATTCTGAGTAATGAGGGAAAGGGCTCTATGTATTATTCAGATATTTTATTTTCTAGCCATGCTGTCTTTCATCTTTCATTTTCTTGTCTATCCATCATAACTGAGGCAAAATTGTATGAGGTGTGGGGGCTGCCTTCCTTCTACAACAGACAGTGTAAGTGACCAGGAGCCCTAGCTTAGAAATCCAGAGTTTGCTTTCAGGATGCCATTACCACAAGCTGCTCCAGCCACTGACTGAATGCTGAGTACAGCAGTGACATCAAGGCAGGTCCCTTTCCAGAGAGACATGAGACTTCAGTTGGCCAACTTCATTTGGGGGTGGCTCCCTGATGGCTTTGCTGGAACTGTGTGGCTCTCCACCTAACAGCAAGGAGATCGACCCAGTCAATCCTAAAGGAAATCAACCCTGAATATTCCCTGGAAGGACTGATGCTGAAGCTCCAATACTTTGGCCACCTGATGCAATGAGCCGACACATTGGAAAAGACCCTGATGCTGGGAAAGATTGAGGGCAGGAAGAGAAGGGGCAACAGAGGATGAGATGGTTGGATGGCATCAATGACTCAATGGACATGAGTTTGAGCAAACTTTGGGAGATAGTGAAGGACAAGGAAGCCTGGCGTGCTGCAGTCCATGGGTTCGAAAAGAGTCGGACACAACTGAGTGACTAAACAACCACCCAACATTCTTTCCCTCTCTCCTTCACTCTGGGTTAGACTGGCCAGGTGGTCAGAGGGATCCCCCAGCTTCCTTTGGGTACCTCCCTATTTCCTTTCACATGGGTACTTTCTCCTAAGACAGCCCTTAAAATGTTTAATCCCAGCTTAGTATCTGTTTCTCAAAGGACACCAAGGGAAAGTTTAACAGATTACACAAGTAGAGCCCATTGACGCTGGAAAGGAGCCAGAGACCAGCATTTACACAACTTGAAGAAAGAACAAAGTTAGTGAAAGCTTTGGAATATAGTTAACACAATCCTATAGCCAACACAGAATGACTCTGTACCTTTTTTTTTCAATTTTAAATACAGTTTTATTTAAGACATTGAATTTTTTTCTCTTGCAATACAGAGCTTGTAAAGCGCAATGTTTTTCCATGTGCACACACATTCTATGTTCAAGTATCAAGAATTCCCAGTTATTTACTGTAGCAGCTCAACTTTGTAACTGCCACGGGATTTGCTACAAATTTGGGCCCTTCCATGTTTTGTGTGGAACAATGTTATATCTATGCTAGGCTGGCTTAATCAACCTCCTCAGTCCAGAGAAGGCACCACCTGATGGAGGAGCTCCATCACCAGGGAAGCCCCCAGGCATTCCTCCTGGCATTCCCCGGGCATGCCCCCTGTGCTCTGGTACAGCTTGGTAATGATGGGGTTGTAGAATTTTTCCAACTCCTGCTGATGTTCAAATTCTTCCTTCTCTGAAGCCTGGTTCTTATACAGCCAGTTGATTATTTCTTTACACTTGTCAAGAATCTTCTGTTTGTCCTCATCATTAATCTTGCCCTCAACAGTAGCTTTCATGTTGAAGGCATAGGATTCAAGGGAATTCTTTGAAGACACCTTATCCTGCTGCTTCTCATCTTCAGCTTTGTACTTCTCTGCTTCTTGAACCATCTGTTCAATATCATCCTTGCTCAAACGGCCCTTGTCATTAGTGATGGTAATCTTGTTCTCTTATCCTGTGCTCTTATCCGTAGCAAAGAGATTGAGAATGCCATTGGCATCGATATCAAAAGTGACTTCGATCTGAGAAACATCACAGGGGCAGGAGGTATGCCTGTGAGTTCAAACTTGCCAAGCAAGCTATTATCCTTGGTCATGGTTCACTCACCTTCATAAACCTGAATGAACACACCAGGCTGGTTGTCAGAGCAGGTGGTGAAAGTCTGCATCTGCTTGGTAGGAATGGTGGTATTGTGCTTGAGGACACTCATGACTCCACCAGCAGTTTCAATTCCAAGGGAAAGAGGAGTGACATCCAACAGCAGTGAGTCTTAAACATTTTCAGATTTGTCTCCAGACAAAATGGCTACCTGGACAGCTGCACCATATGCAACAGCCTCACCGGGGTTGATGCTCTTATTCAGTTCTTTCCCATTGAAGAAGTCCTGGAGAAGTTTCTGAATCTTGGGGATGCAGGTTGAGCCACCCACCAACACAATATCGTGGATCTGAGACTTGTCCAGCTTGGCATCCTAAAGGGCTTTCTCCACAGGGTCCAGGGTGCCATGGAACAAATCAGCATTCAATTCTTCAAATCAGAAGTTGATTCCTTCATAGAGGGAATCAATCTCAATACTATCCCAGGTGCTAGAAGAGAGAGTGCGCTTAGCAAGCTCAGAAGCAGCACGGAGGCAACAGACAGCCCTCTTATTCTCACTGATATCCTTCTTGTGTTTGCTCTTGAACTCTGCAATGAAATGGTTGACCCTGCCGTTGTCAAAATCTTCTCCAGACAAGTATCTCCAGCTATAGATTTGACCTCAAAGAGTCCATCCTCAATAGTGAAGACTGACACATCAAAATGCCACCACCTAAATCAAAGATCAGCACATTTCTCTCTGCTCCAACCTTTTGGTCTAAGCCAGAAGGCAATGGCAACCCACTCCAGTACTCTTGCCTGGAACGTCCCATAAAGCCTGGTGGGCTGCAGTCCGTGGGGTCGTTAAGAGTCGGACACGAGTGAACGACTTCACTTTCACTTTTCACTTTCATGCATTGGAGGAGTTAATGGCAACCCAGTCCAGTGTTCTTGCCTGGAGAATCCCAGGGACAGGGGAGCCTGGTGGGCTGCCGTCTATGGGGTCGCACAGAGTCAGACACAACTGAAGTGACTTAGCAGCATAGGCAATAGGAGCAGCACTTGGTTCACTGATGATTCTAAGTACACGGAGACCAGCAATAGTTCTAGTATCTTTGGTAGCCTGACACTGAGAGTCATTAAAGTAGGCAGGTACTGTGACAACAGCGTTGGTAACAGTCTTCCCAAGGCAGCTTCTGCGATTTCCTTCCTCTTTGTCAGGACCATGGATGACACCTCCTCTGGATAAAAACTCTTTTTCTCTCCCTTGTATTCTACTTAAACCTTAGGTTTGCCAGCATCATTTGCCATCATGAAGGGCCAATGTTTCATATCAGACTGGACAACAGCATCATCAAATCTTCATCCAATAAGTTGTTTGGAATCAAAAACCATGTTGGTAGGATTCATTGCAACTTGGTTCTTTGCAGCATCACCGATCAACCGTCTGATATTAGTAAAAGTGACATAGCTTGGGGTGGTTTAGTCCCCTATCATTGGAAATTATTTCCACCTTTCTGTGCCTTCCCACACAAGAATCAGTGGTGCCAAGATCAATGCCAACTGCAGGTCCCTTAGACATGGTTGCAAAAATGTAGGCCCAGCTCTGTTGGAGGAGAAAGCAGCAAATCTGGAAAGCTACTGATGCATCCATTGAGCTGCCTCTGTACTTTAATGGATGGATTTTGAGCAATGTCAAAAAGGGATAACAACGTTTGGATTTGTCAGAACTGATGCTAGATTTTTCAGCAATTATGAGTATTGGAGAAGAATTAGCGTGAGATTTAGTTGAGAGGAATTGTCACTGTAGATTCAAAGACTGTCAGAGACTTCCTGAGCCACACTGACTACAGATTTTATCAACACCACATACAGAAGTGATTGGTAATTAACACTTGAAGTATATTATTTGGCTCTATTAGGTATGGTTTCCAGAATGAACAGACCAAGAAGCAACATCCTTTACAAATTAGTACCTTGTTTATATATAGAACCTTTCCAGAGTAATTCTGAGTCTAACCAGTCCCTCATTGGATCATATCTCATAAAGTACAAAATTTTGTACTTGGGCTGTAGTGTAATGGTAGAAAGATTCTAGAGCTGTGCTGTCTAATATGGTAGTCACTAGCCTCATCTTATTTTTAAACTTAAAATTACTTAAATTTGAATAAAATTTAAAATTCAGTAGCTCACTATACTATTCATACTACAAATGCTCAGTAGCCACGCATGTTCATGGTTCCTTCATTGAACAGCGCAGATATAGGACATCTCCAACATCAAAGGATATTTTATTCAACAAGGGATATTCTAGAGGAGAATTTCCCCAAGGAAAAAAAGTTATCTGATTTTTTAAAAGTAATTCTGCTACATTTGATGTGGCGAGAGAGTGTTTCAAAGTCACCAGTTCAGCCCAGCTCCTCCTCACACCTACAAAAGATGCTTAATCACTGCCCTACAAGCCACTGAGATTTTTAGAAACCACCGAGGAGGACTCAGTTTCATCTAGAATGAGAATCAGTAACCAATATTTCACAGATATCTTCAGCTAATGTGATATTTTCTCACCCACTGCCTAATGGGATTATGTTTTAGGACAGTGGAGTACCCTTAGCAACTTTGGGGTAAGTGAGCAATGGACATGTGGAAAGGAGGCTGGACCACCGTGTTGTTCAAAGACAGGATTCACATAGCAGTCTACGTGATGCTTAGTGTGTCTGAGAAGAATCAGGGTTTGGGAGTCTCTTATAGCTAGGGGTAGAAATTGAGCTTCAAACAGGAAGTTGAAAGGTAGCATGTCTCACTCTGCAGAGATACCATGGTCATGCTCCTGAGAGAGTCCATGTGTGCAGAGCCTGTTAGGCTTTAGACAGAGGGATGATATCTCAAACAGAAAACAATCCTGCTGGGATTGTTGATTCCGCTGAAGAAGGTGAAGTGAAGTGAAGTCGCTCAGTTGTGTCCGACTCTTTGCGACCTCATGGACCGTAGCCTATCAGGCTCCCTCCATCCATGGGATTTTCCAAGCCAAGAGTGCTGGAGTGGATTGCTCTTTCCTTCTCCAAGGGATCTTCCTGATCCAGGAATCGAACCCGGGTCTCCCACATTGCAGGCAGACGCTTTACTGTCTGAGCCACTAGGGAAGCCCGCTGAAGAAGGTAATAGGATATTAAACAGTGACTTAGATAAGTTGAGCAATGAAGGTCTCTCAGAGAAGGTGAAAGTTGAGTAGAAACACAAATGATAAGAGTCAGTCATGTAAAGACCTAGGAAACAACCCTGGTGGGTTGAAAGAACAGCAAGTATACAGGCCCTAAGGCATGACTGCGTCTGGCATGTTCTTGGGAGACAGAGAACCAGTGTGGCTGGAACAGTGTAAGAGAGGGAGAGACTGGAAAAAGGTGAAATTGAAGAGTTTACATTGAAGTTTCATTAAAAAGCTTGGATTTGACTCTAACTGGAAAGGAAGGTCATTGGAGAGTTTGGAATAAGGGAGTGACCTTATTTGATTTGTTAAGAATCTGCCTGTAGTGCAGGAGACCCAGGTTTGATCCCTGGGTCAGGGAAGATCCCCTGGAGAAAGAAATGGCAACCTACTCCAGGATTCTTGCTTGGAAAATCTCATGGACACAGAAGCCTGGTAGGCGGCTGTCATGGGGTCGCAAAGAGTCGGGCACGACTGAGTGACTAACACTTATTTGATTTAGGTTTGCAAAGAGCTCTCCAGATATTATATGGAAAGGAATTTATTTCAGACAAGGTCCATATAAAAAAAAAAAGTCATGCTCAATAGTAGAGAGTTTAATGAAGGAAATACATACAGAGTAATGCATAGATGAAGGCAGTTAACAAAGCTTAGTGAATTCCCCACAGCAGAGAGGAGTTATCACTATGACAAACCCTAAAGGGACAAATATAATGTACAGAAGTACCTGAACCCTGCAAGGGCCAAAAGAAGAGGAGATCACCCCACAGGAGCTGTTACCTGTGGAAGAACACCACCACTGTCAGATGATGGGAAGAACTGGGGCAAAATAAGTATCCTTCCTCTCTTTCCCCCTCCAGTCTTCTACTGGGACTCTCAATTTTCTGGACTCAACCATCAAGGCAAGAGAGATAAAGGCCAGACAATGTATTTTGTAAAACTGGGGGTCAAAGCAAAGTAGAAAAAGAAGTGAATGTGGAGGGCTGGGCAGAGTAAATCTGAAAGAACAAGCTGAGTATACAGCATGATAATAAGTATTATGGAAAATAAAATTGCAACACAGTATAAAGAGTATTTGTCAATTTTAAATATCATTTCCCAAAATACAGTGGTAGTGAGACATTTATACACATTATGATTAACTAGTTTATTAACCTGGCTTCATTCTACCTAAAGAAAACAGTGCCTATGAAAAATAGCTTCAGTATCTTTTGAGATAAATAAAGGAAGAACTAGTTATGTCAAAGTCATAAAAAATAACAAAAAGCAGGTCATTTGGGAAAAATCTACTTTATCTTCTGGGTCTGTTCCCCAGGGTATTCATGCTGGCCTCCCTAGGTCTTAAATAAATATTCTCCCAGGTAGAAATATGAATTATAAATTATTGTGGGTAGACCTTAAAACTATGATTCCACGAGAAGCAAACATTAACTTCAAGAGGAATGTTCTCATAACCACAGTGCCTAAGACCCAATATTTCTCCCACTTTTGTAACATCTCAGTATTTTCTTCACTCTTCACTCTCAAGCTAAAAAAACTTCAAAACCAGTTGTGAAATGATTAAACTAATCCACAGTGATTTAACTGTATTCAGAAAATAATAAAAACTTTAAATGAACACAGAAATAAATGTCTAGCTCTCAAGAACAAAATCAGAGGCTTAGCAATCATTAAAGAGATTAGATACGCAAATAAGCAGGAAAATATGACAAATGATCAAAAGTGTCATCAATAGAAACATATCCAGAAATAACAGAGACAGAATTAGCAGACTGAGACTTTAAAATATTACCATGTGTTTACTCAAAGGGGAAAAGTGAACATAACAATGAAAGAAATGGAAGATATACAAAGGAAACAAATGGGACATCTAGACAAGAAAATCATAAAAATTAAATTTAAAATCTCCTAGAAACAATTAATTGTAGTTTAAATCCTGTAGAAGAAAAATCAGTGAAATTGGGGCCATACAATAGTACCTATGCAAATGAAATATTGCACAAAAATTAAAAAGATGGAAAAATCTACAGTGACTGTAGAATAATATCAAATGGTCTAACAGATACAATCAGAGTCTAGAGGGTGAGCAGGAAAAATATTTGAATAACAAATGGCCAGGTATTTTCCAAATTTGAAGAATTCTATCAACAAAGAGATCCGGGAAATTCAATGACACCCAAGCAAGATGAACGTAAAGAAAATCACACAAAAGCTATTATGCTTAAACTGTGGGGGGAAAAGCATTAAAGAGAACATTAAAAAACAAAGTCACATAAAAAAGACATGCTCAGAGGAATAAAAAAATGAGAATGTTCACAGACATCTTGTCAGAAAGTAAGCAAGCTATAGGACAGTACAGAGAGAAAACTATCACCAAAAAAATGTATATCCAGAGAAAATATTCTTGGGGGAAAAATTAGATTTTTATCAGAAAAACAAAAGCTGAGAGAATTTAATGAATAAACTATTCATGGAAACAAACGTGTGAGTGCTCAGTCACGTGCAATTCTTTGCAACCCTTTGGAATGTAGCCCACCAGGCTTCCTCTGTCCGCGAATTTTTCAGGCAGAATACCAGAGTGGGTTGCCATTTCCTACTCCAGGGCATCTTCCTGACCCAGGAATCAAACCCACATTTCCTGCATTGCAGGTGGAGTCTTTATCTGCTGAGCCATAGGGTAAGCAAAACAGAACCCTAAAACTATTAAGTTATTGAAATAAGGCAGGAAAGTGAAAATAAACACAGAGTATTCCCTAGCAGTCCAGTGGTTAGGACTCCAAAATTTCACTGCCAAGGGCACAGGTTCAATTCCTGGTCAGGGAACTAAATTTAAAAAAAGAAAAGAAAAGAAGCAAAGAAAATAAATACCAAAATGGTAGATTTAAACTTAACCATATCAATAGTTACATGTAAATAATCTAAATATTTAAATTAAAAGATAGAAACTGTTAACTGGATTATTAAAAAAACACAACTATATAGTGTCTATAAGAAATTAATTTTAAAAATAAGCCATAGGTTAAAATTTAAAGAATGGAAGAAAGATGTAACTTGTAAACACCAATTATAAGAAAGCTGGAATGACAATTAATATCAATGTTGTATATATATACATATATATAATGTATATCTAACATATAATGCTATTATGAAATATTATACTTTTTTTCAAGAGCACACAGAACATTCATCAAGATAGAGTAAAATCTCATGCCATGAAAACTAGCTTCAACAAATTTACAAGGATTAAAATTATACCACACATATTAGGTGGCACTAGTGGAAGGGGTAAAGAATCCACCTGCCAGTGCAGGACATGTAAGAAACTCATGATCCCTGGGTGAGAAAGATCCCCTGGAGGAGGAGATAACAACCCACTGCAGTATTTTTGCCTGAAAGATTCCATGGACAGAGGAACCTGGCAGGCCCCAGTCCACAGGGTCACAAAGAGTCAGACTACAACTGAGCATACATACACACATCACTTTACTAAACTGAATTAAATTAGAAATTTTTAAAAAACAGAAAATTCCCAAATATTTGGAAAATAAACTTTTAAGCAGCATTGGTCAAAGAAGAAATCACACACACACATACACAAATACAAAACTGTTTTTAAATATATTAGATTAAAACCCAATATATTGGAATTTGTGGGGCATAGCTAAAACAGAGCTTTTAGAGGAATTTACAGCTTTAATTGGTTGTATTAGTAAAGATCTTAAAACAATGGCCTAAGTGTCATTCTTAAGAAGCTAGAAAAATAAGAACAGATTAAACCCAAGGTAACTACAAGGAAGAAAGTCATAAATAACAGAAATCAAGAAAAACAGACAAGCAAATAGTAAAGAATCAAACCAAAATGAAGCTGCTTCAAAAAAGAATCAATGAAGTTCAAAAACTAGTGGCTAAATTTACAAGGAAAAAAAGAGAAAAAATTACCAATATCAAGAATGAAACTGAGAATATTACTAGTAATGTAACAAAAATATTGGCCAAAAAACTGTCAAACTTTGAAGAAATGGCAAACTTTCTCGAAAGGCAAATTACCAAACACTGCCTGAATAAGCAAAAGAAAATCTCAGTAACCTTAAGTCTATCATTGTTGTCTAGTTGCTAAGTTATGTCTGACTTTGTGACCCCATGGCCTGCAGCACCTCAGGCTCCTCTGTCCTTCACTATCTCCTGGAGATTGCTCAGATTCACGTCCATTGAGTCGGGGATGCCATCCAGCCATTTTGTCCTCTTCTGCTGTGAGACCGTTGTTAACACGTGGTGCCTGGGTCTAACTGAACCTTTTACTCATCCTTTCCTGAAATATCAAGTCCAGTCTTATCACTGCTGCTGTCACTGTGGGCATTCGCTGCTAACTGTGAACCTGGAAGCAAAATGCACATTGGAATTGCCTGCTCGGTGCAGTTTCCCAAAGTGGAAGCCTCTCCCGGTGCAAGCAAGTAGGAGAGCCTCATAGGAGCAGGAGCCCTCCAGGCCTTTGGGGCTAAAAGTGATGAGGGCAGGGCCCGAAAACTGCCAGCACCAGTGTGATTCCTGTTACCTAGTTGCTCTATTCCAATAGAGTTTCACACACACATGCACACCCAAAATGAACTGTCTAATGAGCTTAAGAGGCCACCAGAATGACTCAAATAGTCAATTCTAATAACTGTTTTCCCATCAAGATTGGGAGGAAGGTGAGAATGTCCCCTGTTACTTCTACTCAAAATTTTATTGAAAGCTTTTATGCAAAAGGAAGACATTTTTAAAAATTCAAATTTGAAAGAAAAGTAAAATTCTTTCCAGAATACATAATCATGTCCACTTTATAGACGACTAAGGAATCTAATATCCCTTGGACAGAGGAGCCTAGAGGGAGGGCTGCAAAGAGTCAGACACGACTGAAGCCAACTTCACACAAGGAATCTAGTTTTTAAAAAACTACTTAAAAGCAATAACCTAGTTATTGTTGTTCAGCCACTAATTGTGTCCGACCCCAGGGTCTATAGCCCACCAGGCTCCTCTGTCTGTGGGATTTCCCAGATGAGAATACTGGAGTGGATTGCCATTTCCCTCTCCAGAGGATCTTCCTGACCCAGGCAGATTCTTTACCGCTGAGCCACCAGGGAAGCACAAAAATCTAGTTAAGCATGATCAAAAGATATACATTAATCAACTATATTTCTATTTCATAGCAATAAACAGTTAGACATTGAAATTTTAAAATAATACCATTTCTAGCAGCATTAGAAACATGAAATGCTGAGAAATAAATTCAATAAAATATGTTCAAGAATTGTTTAATGAAAGTAACAAAATATTGCTAAAAGCAGTTGAAGGAGATCAAAAGAAACGGACATAGATACCATGTTTCTCCCTGGAGTAGGGCATGGCAACCCACTCCAATATTCTTGCCGGGAGAATCCCCAGGGACAGAGAAGCCTGGAGGGCTATAGTCCATAGGGTCACAGAGTCAGACACGACTGAAATGAATGAGTATGCACCATGTTTCTGGAGTGGAAGAATCAATATTTAGAAAACAAACCTTTCCAAACTGACTTCAGATATGGTAATCACCTTGCCCTCCTGCAGTATGTCATCCAGACTATCACCAGAGTGACCTTGCTAAATTGCAACTTCTATCACGTAATTCATCTACTTAAAAATCTTTTATGTTTCCCAGGGCTGATAGGATAAAGCTTAGATTCCTCAGGATAATACAAGGCACTCTGAGATCCGAACCCACCTGCTGCTCTTTACAATGCGTTCTGACTGAAATACCCGCTTTTATCCCGTTGGTGAACTCCTTTCTGCCCTCCAAGATCCAGACTTGACCTTGATCCATGAAGTCTTTTCTCATCTACCCAAGATTTAACCAAAGCCTCTTTTAAGTCTATAGGACCCTGTGTTAGCCCTTTTCATCAATATTGCCATAACTTATTTGATAACCTCTATCTTCCCAAAACAGACTATGGGCTCTTTTGTGATCTCCATCTTGAGGATAGGGACTGTAGCCTATTCATTTTTGTTTCTCCAGCTTTAGTATCTCACCTGGCACATAGTAGGCACTCGGTAATTTTTGAATAAATCATAGTCTGATTTACTGATTGGATGAAACAGAATAGGAGTTCTTTCAAAGATGAAAAACTCAAAACAGGTTAAATTTCAGAGTGAATGGGATCCCTTCTCTAAGTTTGGCTAAGATAAATATGAAAAGGACATTTCATAACAGGAAGAATTATTAAACATTCTTATTCTGGCTCCCTCCTCATCCTGGCTTTACTTCTAATCTAAAGCAGTTCTGAGGAAATTATGTTTGACCGCAAGCTCCACAAACTATTTCTAGTTTCCCATACTAAATCCAAGAGATTTTTGTAATATGTCATCTATAGCCTCATTTTACCTCAATCTTCAAATTCACTCTCACCCCCTTTCACTCTCTCTTCCACACTAGACAAATTTCCCCAGGGAAGAATGGAGATATTTATAGCAGCCAAATAAAGAACTCTCTCCCAGAAAGTCAGGGAAGTTTGACCCAAGGAAGTTTGCCCACTTCCTTTTCACCATCCACAGAGTATTAGTTTATGCCCACCTCTCAGTCCTCTGGAATTAGCTGTTCCCCTTTCTAGAGCTTGATTCTCCTGTATTTGCATTGTCTGTGACCTGTAGGTTTGGATGTATGCACATTCTTTTACAAATCTTTTCATGGATTTCCAAAATTACATCGGCATAACTTTTCCAGATAAAACAGTCCGGGCACCCATGAAAACTAATTTCCTTTTTGTATCTGGAAATAAACCTATTTGTGCTAAATGATCTTCAATATTTAATAATTATTCAATACTAATTTACTATTTGTATTTGAAACAAAGTCTGAATAATAGAGAACTACGCACAAAACATGACAAAGCTAAAATGAAGGCAGGAAGACTATTGGGAGAATTCCAGAAGCTCCTGTTCCAACCAGAGCAAAAGGCTGGCAAAATTGACGGGGGCAAATCATGCCTTCTGGAAGGGCTTGTCTCCCCTTTGTGTGTAACCTGATGCCCTCTCATGTGGCTTTTCTCTCCCACCCTGTCAGCCAGCTCTTAGGAATATTCTCAGATTTCTTCACCCTGAAGCTGAACCTAAATCTGTAGTAAGAATGAATGGATTTCTTCTCCTCAGGATTTGCCTTTTATAGGAGGACAAAGGTCTTTCCAACCTCAGTTCAGTTCAGTTCAGTCGCTCAGTCGTGTCCGACTCTTTGGGACCCCATGAATCGCAGCACACCAGGCCTCCCTGTTCATCACCATCTCCCGGAGTTCACTCAGACTCACGTCCATCAAGTCAGTGATGCCATCCAGCCATCTCATCCTCTGTTGTCCCCTTCTCCTCCTGCCCCCAATCCCTCCCAGCATCAGAGTCTTTTCCAATGAGTCAGCTCTTCGCATGAGGTGGCCAAAGTACTGGAGTTTCCTTCAGCATCATTCCTTCCAAAGAACACCCAGGACTGGTCTCCTTTAGGATGGACTGGTTGGATCTCCTTGCAGTCCAAGGGACTCTCAAAAGTCTTCTCCAACACCACAGCTCAAAAGCATCAATTCTTTGGTGCTCAGCCTTCTTCACAGTCCAACTCTCACATCCATACATGACCACAGGAAAAACCATAGCCTTGACTAGACGGACCTTAGTCGGCAAAGTAATGTCTCTGCTTTTGAATACGCTATCTAGGTTGGTCATAACTTTTCTTCCAAGGAGTAAGCGTGTTTTAATTTCATGGCTGCAGTCACCATCTGCAGTGATTTTGGAGCCTCAAAAATAAAGTCTGACACTGTTTCCACTGTTTCTCCATCTATTTCCCATGAAGTGATGGGACCCGATGCCACGATCTTTGTTTTCTGAATGTTGAGCTTTAAGCCAACTTTTTCACTCTCCTCTTTCACCTTCATCAAGAGCCTCTTTAGCTCCTCTTCACTTTCTACCATAAGGGTGGTGTCATCTGCATATCTGAGGTTATTTCCAACCTCACTTTGGTTTTAAATCCAAAGGAATTATTTTTAGGAAGAAGCAAAGCAGAGGAGAGAGGGAGCAGATGTATTACTTCCCTTACAGAGGAAGAGGAGAGTGCAAGGAATCGAACCTGAGTCTCCTGCATTGCAGGCAGACTCTTTACCACTGAGCCACCTGGGAAGCCACTACATTTAATATTTAGGAAATGGTCTTAACCTTGTTTAACTTTTTGCTCCACACTGTGGGGTGAATATTAGGCCTGGTTAAATATCAGTGCTTCTGAAAGCTTGTTACCTCTGTCTTCCTAGAGGGCCCAGGTTTAGAATAAATAAAATTATTATAAGTGAAGAGAAGTAAGAGAATATATTTTGAGTCACAAGAGGGATTGTTCAGTAATTCCTTCTTTTAGTCAGGTAAGGAATGTTACAGTCCAGTGAGAGATGTGTAATATATATATATATATATATACACACACATATATATATATATATATGTATGTATATATGTGTGTGTATGTGTGTGTATACACAAAAAATATTTCGGGACTTACCTGGCAGTCCAGTGATTAAGCCTTCACCTTCCAATGCAGGGGATGTGTGTTCAATCCCTGGTTAGAGAGATAAGATCATACATGCCTCTGGGTCAAAAAAAAAAATAAAACATCAAGCTGAAGCAATATTGTAACAAATTTAATAAAGACTTTTAAAATATGTTCTACATTTAAAAAAACAACTTAACAAAAGAATATTTAAAGAAAGTTACTAAGGCTTCTAAAAGGTGCAAAGCAACATCTTAAATGGTGAAATAAAGGCTGAATTTTGGCAGAAGGAGAGGTATGGAGCAGATGACTGGTCACCCACGTGTATTGGAGGTGCCCAGCAGGTGCCTAAACTGTAGCACAGTTGGGGCTCAGACCTGGGAAGAGGGAAGCAGATGTTATAGGAGCCTGTTTTCTTTCAGACCAAGGACTAGCTTGAGAAAGATTGGTCTGCTTCTGTGAAAGTGAGAATCAGCTACACAAGCTTGGTTGAAAGCAGATGTTTCAAGGTCAGAAAGGAAAACTCCCAGAGCCTGCTCCTCAGATAACCCCTGACCCAGCTCTCCTGGCCTTTTGTCTGATTCCCAGGGTCACCTGTGCAAAACAGAGTCACCAATGCCCCATCAGGCCAGCGCGTGCTAGGATCCAAAAATAATTGGCAAACATCTGTTCTCAAGGTCTCCTTTTTTATTCCACAAAAAAAATCTCTCTAAAATGCATCCCAAGAGGCATCTTAAAATTCTTGGCTCCTTTCCACTCCCCTTTATGGTTATCCACGTGCTCCATTCCTCACTTTCTCACTTGCTTTAGATCTCTGCTCCATGTCAGCTTTTTATAGAGGCTTTCCTGATCATCCAATTTAAGTAACAAACCCCTAATACTCTCTCACCACCTAGCAGCTCCTTATCCCCCCTCCCTGTTGTATTTTCCCTCATATTAATATTTGATATCCTGTGGATTTTGCTTGCTGATTATATTTCTCTCCTGTCTCACAGCTAAGCACAATGAGGATGTGAAAAGGTCTTTTTGGGGGGGGGGGGAGGCTGGTTTTGTCCACTACTTAGCATCTGAAATAATAAGTATGTACTTCGTGAATTAATAAATCAAAGAGTAAATGCTGATATTGTTTCATACATTTCTCTTTCTGTAAATTCACAGAATCTTTCTCTTACCCTGAGATGACTCCATCTACCCGAATTGGCTACAGAAGGTTCTAGGTGAACTTAATAACACTAGACTCATAAGATGAGAAAAAACTGCCTAAGGTTTCTATTGATTTTGGTCTTAACTGTGGGATGAGGGATATTACATTTCCTGAGCAAAAGGGGGCCTTAAAAGGAAATTGAGAATTAGGAAGAAATTGTTTCTTGGTGGAAACAATCCTTCTAGTTATCTCTGGTTTTAATCCTGTTTTTGTGTGGTACCTTACCTCTGCTTGAAACTATTCTTGGATCAGGCTGTTCCTCTGTTGTGAATAATCACTTCAAACATCAGTGAAAACCAGAATAAGGGAAGTATGCATATTTCACTTAGAAAATTCCCAGAATGATTTTATGACCAAATTGCAATTAGATTTTTGGTCCTAATGCTTGGTCTCAGGATAGAAAGTACAGAATTGTACCATTAGGCCATTTGCTTTGTACAGTATCCAGCACAATGAGATGCATACCCACTTACAATTTCATGGATTTTTTTGGAATGATTACTGAGACATCGATTGTATTTTGCACTTGATAATGTGTTGGAATCATGGTAAATCCAAGAAATATAGGCTCTTCTAAGTAGATTACAATTTTATATTTTGCGTAATACTAATAACCAAAAAATGGCTAAATATTAGATAAATTTATTGGGTATGTTCATTTCACCATAATTTTTTTCTTATTGTCTTCTTTTTTGATAATTAAAGTTTCTCTTTTAATCAAGAGATCTAACATTGTTAGTGACCTAATGGGCAACCTAATTTTTATTTCTCACCTAGAAGTTCTATATCTCCATCCTAGCCTCAGTTTTGCTTCAGAATAAATTGTAATTTAAAGTGAGTTTAGCTCGAAGATTCAAATTTAGCTCCATTTGTGTTTCAAAAGAGGAAATTTATCCGGCCCAGGAAGTATGAGTTAGTGTCTATTAATTAACGATCATGAAGTGCTTTTTAAATACTGACTGAGTGGTCACTCTTGTGATAATTAAAACTAAAATGCAATGACTCAATAGCCCATGTATTAGTGGTTAGAGATAAAATTCTATTGGTTATTCACTAAAACTTTTTAAACTTTAATCTGTACAAGTTTTATTGATAAAGCTGCTTATATGAGAAGAATCATGTAGCAGCACATCTGCATAAATTAAATATATCTAATTTAGTACAATATGCTTTAAAATTCATTAAATCCCAATAAAACCATGCTTTTTACATCATGGGTCTCTTTTTCCAATGTTTAAGATAAACTGTTTCAAACTTAGAAGTCTTAGAAGAAAGATAGCTTCAAATTAATCATTCACAGCTGTATATGCCAGAATTTATCCCAAATAATTTTTGTTGCCAATTCAGATTTTTTTTCTACCTTTACAACAGCATGTTTCTTTTTCAATAACTCCTGTCACTCAGTAAATGGAGTGCAAACTACATTGTAATATTATTAGGAGAAAACTAATACTAGGATGTTGAGTTCAGTTCTGTCGCTCAGTCGTATCCGACTCTGGGACCCCATGAATCGCAGCACGCCAGGCCTCCCTGTCCATCATCATCTCTTGGAGTTCACTCAGACTCATGTCCATCGAGTCAGTGATGCCATCCAGCCATCTCATCCTCTGTCATCCCCTTCTTCTCCTGCCCCCAATCCCTCCCAGCATCAGAGTCTTTTCCAATGAGTCAGCTTTTCCCATGAGGTGGCCAAAGTACTGGAGTTTCAGCTTCAGCATCATTCCCTCCAAAGAAATCCCAGGGCTGATCTCCTTCAGAATGGACTGGTTGGATCTCCTTGCAGTCCAAGGGACTCTCAAGAGTCTTCTTCTCCAACATCACAGTTCAAAAGCATCAATTCTTTGGTGCTCAGCTTTCTTCACAGTCTAACTCTCACATCCATACATGACCACTGGAAAAACCATAGCCTTGACTAGACGGATCTTTGCTGTCAAAGTAATGTCTCTGCTTTTTAATATGCTGTCTAGGTTGATCATAATTTTTCTTCCAAGGAGTAAGTGTCTTTTAATTTCATGGCTGCAGTCACCATCCACAGTGATTTTGGAGCCCCAGAAAAATAAAGTCTGACACTGTTTCCACTGTTTCCCATTTATTTCCCATGAAGTGATGGGACCAGATGCCATGATCTTCATTTTCTGAATGTTGAGCTTTAAGCCAACTTTTTCACTCTTCTCTTTCACTTTCATCAAGAAGCTTTTTAGTTCCTCTTCATGTAGGAGTGGTGTCATCTGCATATCTGAGGTTATTGATATTTCTACCAGTAATCTTGATTCCAGCTTGTGCTTCTTCCAGCCCAGTGTTTCTCATGATGTACTCTGCATGTAAGTGATGTTAGGAAAATCAACTAGGATGTTAGGACAATCAAAAAAAAATTCAAGTATAAATTTGTTTAGATTATCTATACTGTTTTCCTCCTCAATGGATCATATGATAAAACATTAATTTTCATGAAATGTTACCTGTAATTAGTTTTCACAAAATTGGAAACTTAACCCTCCAAGGACAATCAGGAGTGATGGTAGAGTGAAAAGAGTACAGCTTTGGGATCAAACTCTCTCCATGGACTTCCCTCATGGTACAGTGGATAAGAATCCACCTGCTAATGCAGGGGACATGGGTTCAATCTCTGGTCTGGGAGGAGTCCATATGCCACTGACCAACAAAGTCCATGCACCACAACTGCTGAAGCCCACACACTCTAGGGCCTGTGAGCCACAACTATGGAGCCTACATGCCACAAATACTGAAGACTGTATGCCTAGAGCCTGTGCTCCATAACAAGAGAAACCACTGCAATGAGAAGCCCACGAAATACAATGAAGAGCAGCCTCTGCTCACTGTAGCTAGAGAAAGCCCATGCACAGCAACAAAAATCCAGTGTAAACAAAAATAAATAAATCTCTCTCCATAGCTCCTAGCTTTAAAAGACAGTTTCATTTCTGAGCTTTAATTCTCTCATCTCTAAAATGTACTTAAGAATAAATTACTCACAAGAGGTGTATGAGGATTCAGTGAGCTTGCTGCATACTGAACATTTGTGTCCTCCTAAAATTGTATGCGCTAAATTCTGACTCCTAATATGATGATATTTGGGGGTGGGGTCTTTGGGTAATTAGGCCATAAGGGTGGTGCTGTCATGAATAGGATAAGTGCCCTTATAAAGCAACCCCAGAGAACTCCCCTGTCCCTTCCACCACGTTACGTGAAGTGAAGAAGTGAATTCGGCTCAGTCGTGTCCGACTCTTTGCGACCCCATGGACTGTAGCCTATCAGGCTCCTCCATCCATGGGATTTTCCACACAAGAGGGCTGGAGTGGATTGCCATTTCCTTCTCCACCACATGAGGACATAGCAAAAAGAGGAAAATATAGTTGACTGTGAACCAGAGAGCAGACTCTCCCTAGACACAAAATCTGTCAGTACCTTCATCTTAGACTTTCCTTTCTCTAGAACTGGGAGAAAGAAATTTGTATCGTCTATAAATTACCCAGTCTAAGGTATTCTGTCTTAACAGCCCAATCGAACTAAGCCAGAAACTGGTACTGAGAAGTGGACGCCACTGTAACAAATACCTGAGGAAGCACTCGCTCTTTGGGTACTCTCAGCCCTGTGCTTGCGTTTATCTAAAAGTGAGTGCCTCCTTAAACGGAGAATGCTAGATTAATCCTAGATTAATTATTGTAATTCTTAAACTTTTTCATATGATTTTTTTCTCATGTAATGTTGTAGCTTGGTTAAATTATCTGGCCACTATGACTGCTTATAAAGTCTTCAGGGCATTTGTGTTTTGATAGAGACAAAAGAAAACATGTATTAGGTATCTACACCTGCATAGCCACAGTCATTTGAAACCTTGACTGGGTTGAAGGATTTGCCTCCAAATTCACTAACGTAGCTGTAGGCAGGAGGCTTTGGTTGTTGAATACCTGGTCTCTCCATAGGGCTGCTCATGACAAACCAATTAGCTTTCCCCAAACTAATAATCCACGACAAGAGAGGGAAACCAAGACAAAGGCTATGTTTCTTTTATAACATAATATCAGAGGTGACCCTGGAGGAGCAAATAGCAACCCACTCCAGTATTCCTGGGCTTCCCAGGTGGCACTAGTGGTAAAGAACCTGCCTGCCAAAGCAGTAGATGTAAGAGACGGGTTCAATCCCTGGGTTGGGAAGATCCCCTGGAGGAGGGCATGGCAACCCAATCCAGTATTCTTGCCTGGAGAATCCTATGGACAGAAGGGCCTGGTAGGCTACAGTCCATACAGTCACACAGAGCTGGACACCACTGAAGCAACTTAGCATGCACCAGTATTCTTGCCTGGAAAATTTTTATGGATAGAGGAGCCTTGCAGGCTACAGTCCAGTGGGTGTCAAAGAGTTGGACATGACTGAGCATGCATCCATCAGATGTGAGAAGCCGTCACTTCTGCCATACTCTGGCCACACAGACCAACCCTGATACAGAGTGAGAGGGAGGAAGAGGGATCCTAGCAGGTCACTCTGCAGGTAACTACATTGATGTGTTTTTAGGGGTTTCAGTTTTGATTCTATCAATTAAAAGCCATTCATTAAAAGAAATTTTGTATCTCTTTTAAACCTCAATTGTCTGGCCTATAGAATAAGAATAACGCATACAAAACCTCCTTCATCTTATAGTCAGATGGGTGGAACTCCAAGCATGAAAGTGAAAAAGAGAAACAAGACGCAAGGACAATAGAATCACAGTATCCTGAGGTGAAACCAGCGGTTGACTATGGAAAGCCAAGAGAGGGGTGTTCATCTAAAGAAACTTCTAGGAGTTCATGAAAGCCAGGAATTTCAACAGGATGAAGTTTCATGGAAGGTGCTGCTGCTGCTAAGTTGCTTCAGTCGTGTCCGACTCTGTGCGACCCCATAGACGGAAGCCCACCAGGCTCCGTCATCCCTGGGATTCTCCAGGCAAGAACACTAGAGTGGGTTGCCATTTCCTTCTCCCATGGAAGGTGCAATCCAGGTGAAAGCAGTAGCTGACCCACATCAGGCTGTGGGCAGGCAAAAAGAGAAACTAAGCTACAGGTGACCTTTCCACAAAGCAGCATGAGCCCAAGGGCCCATCCACAGAGCCAGACAAGGATGATGGTTTAAAAGTCAAGATCATCAAATAAGAGTAATCTCCTAGTGTAACTGATAGGATTCCAGGAAGCTGTGGAGCTGTTGTATACCTCTCAAATGTAATGTGCTTAGGGTCGCCTGGCAGTATTGCTACAGTATGGATTCTGAGTCAATAGATTTGGGGAAAGATAGCTACTCTGCATCTCTTACAATTGCTCAGATGATATCACTGCTACTGGACCACAGATCAAATTGAGGAACCAGGTATATGCCTGCTCATGTTAGGAACAATCGGGGTATTGGTATGGGTCTGGAAGCCAGGAGCCACCTGAAAACATCTACTCAAACTTTAAGAATTATCTCTCTTCATTGTGGCTGCCAGCTACCCCTCAGCTAATACACTGGATAAACAAGTCCCTGTATATTGGATTGATTATTTAATCTTTTTTAATATAGTTTAATGTATTTTAATAGTAAACTTACAGGAACAGCACAGAAGACAGACAACATTAAAAACATGTGCTTGCATGTAGGACAACTCAGTTAGAAAAGTATAGTGAATGGACGGAATCTACTGCATGATAAAAATGCTACAAACACCATTTAGTTGCAGTCAATAAGAAATTTACTTGTTTTAAAAAAATCCAAATGCTGGCATTGTCCAGAAAAATTTAACAGGTTTATTAGAACTGCTGAAACTTGTTCACTGAAACATTTTGACTTTCATTAATGCTTTATGTCCCCGCATTTATATTATAAATTCACACACAAATGAAAATGGAAAAACTGCCAATACCTGATTTCTGTCCCCTATTTTCCACTTGCAATCATATACTTAGGTACCTTTTGACCCCATGGGAAAAAAATATCTAACGTTCAGAACTACCAATAACAGGAAGAAGAGAATTTTTTTTTAAGAATGAAATGTTTCCTATTTAATCTTTATAAAATAGGTTTTAAAAAAGTAGAAAAAGTCAAAAGACTAATCCTATACAAATAAAATCTAGTTTCAAATAAAACGCTCACTCATACAGGGTAAATAGCTCCTTCAAGGCTAAATGGTTCCCTAAATTGAACTTCCCTTTTTAATCTCACATGTCCCCTCTGTCCTTGAAACTGCTTTCCCTCAAGGGAGTATTCAGTTTCTTAGAAGTCACATTTTATGATTCTTGATTCAATGTGAAGTTAAGCTAAATGTTTAAATGCATCATAAATATTGAAGCAAGACCCTCAATATTTGTATATACACAAAAGTCAAGTATTCAAGTTGTTAAGAATAATTTGGGGTAAGTATGAAGATTACAGAAAATTTAAGCTTTCTTTTTTGTGGAATTCTATGTATTCCAAATTCTCTACAAGTAGAGTATGTTACTTTCATACAAATAAAACATATAGTTATTGTATATCAATTAATTTTTCTGGTCAAGCCATACAGCCATCATTGGATTTTGTCACCTCCCGAGATTCAAAAATCCACAGAACATAAACTGATTTCCACTATTGCCAACAAAGGTCCATCTAGTCAAGGCTATGGTTTTCCAGTGGTCATGTATGGATGTGAGAGTTGGACTGTGAAGAAAGCTGAGCACCAAAGAATTGATGCTTTTGAACTGTGGTGTTGGAGAAGACTCTTGAGAGTCCCTTGGACTGCAAGGAGGTCCAACCAGTCTATCCTAAAGGAGATCAGTCCTGGGTGTTCACTGGAAGGACTGATGCTGAAGCTGAAACTCCAGTACTTTGGCCACCTCATGCGAAGAGTTGACTCACTGGAAAAGACTTTGATGCTGGGAGGGATTAGGGGCAGGAGGAGAAGAGGATGAGATGGCTGGATGGCATCACTGACTCGATGGACATGAGTTTGAGTGAACTCCAGGAGTTGGTGATAGACAGGGAGGCCTGGCATGCTCCAGTTCATGGGGTTGCAAAGAATCGGACACGACTGAGTAACTGAACTGAACTTATGCTTTAGACACAGTACTAGGAACTGGGGATATGTACACACACACACACACACACACACACACACACACACACACAGAGTCCTTGTTCTTAAAGAATGTCTAGTCCAGTCAATGCTATATCCCAGGGTGCAGAGTAAACACAGGACAATGCTTATATCAGTCCAGCACCCAGGGAAGTCTTGAAGAACAAGTGAGTCTGCCAAGCAGAAAAGCATGGAGAAGACATTACAGGCTAAGGGAAGGACATGAAAGACACCTTCACTGCCTAATTCCTCAGCAAGTCTGATTTTAAAGCACATCATCATCATTAACCGGTTAGTCCATGTCAAATCTCTAAGGGTTATTTCTGTGAACAGTAAATTTAGTTGATTAGACTCTGACGTTAATGAGAGCCCCAAGTTAATTGGATAGCTTGCCAAGAGAAAGTGTACAGAGAAACCAGGGTAATAACCCTAAAAGACTTTAATCCTAGCCCATAAGGGCATTCTGAGACAGGCAGTCCCAGGATTTCATTCAACAGCTAGTCCCAGGAATTTATTCTCCACTGCTCCTGAGAGTCAGGTTTTTGAGGATAGCTTTAGGAAAGTTTTGTCTTGTTGTTGTTGTGGTTTTTTTTCCTGCAGCCTCCCCATCCACAAAAACACACATGCAAACACTCTCCTTATCACCCATCACCACCCAACATATGCATATAACACTTAACTCCAGAGAAACCGACAGAAAGAAGATAAACTAGTCAACATAAAACAACTTCACTTCTGAAGGGAAAAAACCGACTCAAAATGATGCCCCATTAATTTTGGTAGAGCAATTTCGGTTATCCCTGCCTTCCTTCATTTGTTTATTTAACAAACACCTACCAGGCACTAAGGATTGAAATCTGACTGAGACATGGTGTTTTCCCTTAGAAAGCTGCAGATCAGACCACAGCACAGTGCAGTCAGTGCTGTGATGATGGATGGAGAAGGACAGTATGTTAGGGGCACAAGTATAGGGCATCTAAGTCATCCTGGGAGGACCCTGAAAAGTTGTCCGGTTCCCTGGGAGACTGCAGAGGACCACAAATTGCTCAATACAGCTGGAGCCAAGGGTGAATGTGAAGGAGTGTGGGCAATAAAGCTGAAAATATAGAAAGAAATGGGGTCACAAAAGCCTTAGATACTAAATGAAAGAGTTTGAACTTTCTCCTTGAAAGCTATGGGGAGCTATTGAAGGAGTTTAAGCAAGGAAATGGCATGATTAAAAGATCAGTATCACAGCAGTGTGGACAGATTGAAGGGAAGCCACTCAGGGAGGAGGAAATGCAGTTAGGGGGCAATTGTAGAACCTAGAGATGTTTAATTAGTACAAATTAGGGGAGCTTGTGTGAACAAAGCTAAAGGGAAATTTTTAAGAAATAGTGAGAAACAAGATCTTCACAACAAAGTGAGTCACCAATACCAACTCCAGGTACTAAACATGAGGGGAGAAAAATTACAGGGAGAACATGCAGCTCATCTCAGAGGCTTTCCAGTTAGAATAAAAGGGTGAATGGACTGTTCACAGAGGAGATTGAGCATGTGAGGTGGTTTCTTAGCAATAGACCATGAGTTCTTGAGGCCCCAGTGGAAAGTTTTAGAAGGTCTGGTGATGGGCAGCTTGATGGAATAGATTAGGAGGAACATAGGGCAGCTTAGAAATGAGTTTCAGATAAAGAAAGATAGGTTATCTGGGAGTCTTGACCAGGGATGTGGGTTTGATGTGGCCAATCTCAGGTGTTTGAAGGATGTGGCATATCTGTGTTAGCCAAACTTATTTGACCATGACGTGCTTTTAAAGTCATGGTGTATTATTGGGACATCAAAGGAGTTCACGAAATATGATGAGTTCTATAATCAAAGGATCTTAAGGATAAATAAGTTGCTACAAAAATGATCAAAAATGTTTTATTTGTATCATTTTAGTGCCTAACAGAGAAAAATTGGAGGAACCAAATATTTTTGTTTGTTTTAGTAAAAAACAGAAAAGAAAATCACAGGAAATGATAAAGATAGATGTCTATCTCTGCACAGGAGGCCTCCTTCCATATGCCCAGAGGTTTACTGTGACCCCAATCCCACTCAGGTTAGATAATTTCTACACAGAGTGTCCCGGCCTTTTTCCAAGTTGGTATCTGCCTTTTAGTTTCCTCAAAGGAACTTAAAATTGGACAGGCAGGTTTGAATTTAGAATGAGTGGATTTTTGGAGTTTTGTACCTGAAGCTGATGGGTAAGTTCAAATTCCAGTCCTGGCCCCAGTCCCTAACCTAAAATCCCTTCCCCATTTCCCAGCCCAAGCTTACCTCTAAATCACCAGAGTCAGCAACATGGTCTTCCCCATAGAAAGTCTCAGTAAGTCCCCTGGAGTACATTCACTCTGTTTGGATGGGGCATTCCAGGGACTAAAGCATCCAGAACACAACTAGAATGAGAGGTAGGGAGGGGCGGCAAGGGTTTCAGATCAGCCCATCTTCTTGGCTTCACAAACTCCTAAACCTCAGGAGAGGAGCTGTGCAGGAGGAAGGCAAGAGTGCCATCTTCTAAGGTTCAGGATTCAGAGCAGGGTCCTTCCTGCCAAGATGAAGTGTGGAGTTGAGCCTAGAAGTAAGAAAGAGTATAGTTGTTTCTCACCATATGCAGACGTCACCAACAAGCTATAAGAAAAAGAGTAACCATTGCTAAAAACAAGACAAGAGGACCAAAATGAAGGCACTTATGCTAAGCTCTTCATCACCAACCTGAGAATTAACTCAATTATGCAGGTACCTGCTGAGCTCCTTGAACTTGCTGCTTGCTCACTACCTCAGATCCTTCTAGGATCCTAGGACTGCAGCAACCATCATTGGGAACTTTCAGGGTTTTTGGATAATTTCTTTTTTCCCAAACTGGGCCTGGAAGCTACTAAGGGTTTAGACTGGGTTTGACATAAAACCAGACAGGGTTCAGAACTGAACTGGATCCAACTTAGAAACCAAATTAAGTCCAAGGTTAGACTAGGTCCAACTTAAGTAAGCCTGCACCCACTGTAAAGCCTCAGGTGAACAAAATCCTGTTTGAAGACAGAGCAAGCAGGTTAACCTTATCACAGATAATCTTGAATTACAGTGGCCATAATGGAGAAATTCTAACCTAGATAACTTTATCCATTTATGAGGTATCTTAAGGGCTTCCCTGGGACTCAGATGGTAAAGAATCTGCCTGCAATTCAGGAGACCTGGGTTCAATCCCTGGGTTGGGAAGATCCCCCAGAGAAGGAAATGGCAACCCATTCCAGTATTCTTGCCTGGAGAATTCCATGGACAGAGGAGCCTGGTGTATTACAATTCATGGGATTTCAAAGAGTCTGACACAACTAATACATTAGACAAACAGTGCCCTTAGTCAAGCACTACCATTAAGGG
Organism: Nanger dama; assembly: GCA_917880005.1. Classification (NCBI taxonomy): domain Eukaryota; kingdom Metazoa; phylum Chordata; class Mammalia; order Artiodactyla; family Bovidae; genus Nanger; species Nanger dama. The sequence continues at coordinate 18,498,006 of CAKJTW010000001.1, forward strand.
TGGAGGGAAAATTGTTTTTCCTCCTCTACAGTTTCTGATGACCAAGTTGAGAACTGCTGGGAGTAGCCACTCAGTCCAGAGCCTGCAGCCAGGATTTTTGGAAAACTGGCAGGAGCCAGCAAAGGGTGGGAGTTCTTAGCAAAGACTACTCTCCCAGATCTCTGGTGCCTGACTGAGAGAGGAATGTAAAATCGTCCTTTCCTTTCCAAATTCATATTGGTAGGCAAAAAAACATTTGTAAACATTAAATATCTGATTTGCTGCCAGGTACCTACTGGTTGTCAATTCATTGTGTCCCAGGGACAGCTGTTGTCTGCTTGTGTGTCTCATTTCATGTCCTGAGAATCTGACTTGGCAACCATCAGCTTCAGTTCAGTTCAGTTCAGTCGCTCAGTCGTGTCTGACTTTTTGTGATGACTTGAATCGCAGCACGCCAGGCCTCCCTGTCCATCACCAGCTCCCAGAGTTCACTCAGACTCATGTCCATCGAGTCAGTGATGCCATCCAGCCATCTCATCCTCTGTCATCCCCTTCTTCTCCTGCCCCCAATCCCTCCCAGCATCAGAGTCTTTTCCAATGAGTCAGCTCTTCGCATGAGGTGGCCAAAGTACTGGAGTTTCAGCTTCAGCATCATTCCCTCCAAAGAAATCCCAGGGCTGATCTCCTTCAGAATGGATTGGTTGGACCTCCTTGCAGTCCAAGGGACTCTCAAGAGTCTTCTCCAACACCACAGTTCAAAAGCATCAATTCTTTGGTGCTCAGCTTTCTTCACAGTCCAACTCTCACATCCATACATGACCACTGAAAAACCATAGCCTTGACTAGATAGACCTTTGTTGGCAAAGTAATGTCTTTGCTTTTCAATATGCTATCTAGGTTGGTCATAATTTTTCTTCCAAGGAGTAAGCTTGGGATCCCCCAAATATGACCAGGCAGGAATATGCAGCTAAGGTCCTATCAACTATTTCCAACAATTTCCTAAAAACATTAGACGAGTGTTGGCTACCATTACAGAGAGAATTTTCCTAATAAATCTGAACTAAATTTTCTCCCCAATTTCATTCAGGTTTCTATTTTAAGCGGCAAGAGCATAATTATATATCCAGAAATTCAGATTCAGAGAAAATATAAAAACTTTTTAATCTTTTTTTGTTATCATCATAAAAGCAAAGTGAGAAATAGACTGCCTATTCTTTCCAAGGACACTGAAAGTTATGATCAAACTTTCTCCAAACTATTCTTTTAATTCTTTAATGCAATCAGGTGGTAAAATAGATGAAAGGAATGTGTCTGACAGTGACCTTGGTGATTTTCTTCCTAACCTATATTTCTAGTTATCTCCTCCTATACCCCAGTTGGCTGAAATTCTAGTATGTGAGATAGAACTTGTTTTCTGGAGCTACTGGCCTATAGTCAGTAAGTCTTCCTTTACCCTTCATCTCTTTTTCTGAGTATGTCCTCCACTTCTTTGCCTTTACTCTTGATTCTCCCATTAGGACTCCATGTTCCTAGCAGCCTCAGTGTCAGCAGTTGGGATCAAGAATGTCTTACTCCCCATTGTTACCTCCAAACTATTCTTCCCCTTCTCTGCCTAAAAGATAATGATATCTCTACTCCCATTCAGGAAGGTAGCTCTCTTGAGGTGGGGGTAGCAAATAAGTTCCAGATCGCCTACTCAACCTCCCAACTTTCACATAAACTGTTCACAAACAAGCAAAATACTCCTACACAGACTCATTTTTACTTTCCAGAAATGGAACCAATTTTCAGTTGGTCAGATCGTAAACCCAAGAAACCTCCTTGACTTCTCCTTCTCCCCAGACCTCAAAACTAAACTATTCTGTTTTCTTGCTATGTTTACTTCCTATAGATATCTTGAAGTCATCTACTTTCTTCTATCTCCACAGACTTAATTAGTACAACCACCATCATCTTTAGCCTGGTTAGGTATATTTGTCTAAATGGTCTCGCCACTCTAATCTAGTTCTATCATCCAATCTGTTCTCCATCCAGAGAATAGAGTACTGTTTGCAAAATACTAATCTGATAATGCCACTACATAGAAAGCTTTCAATGGCTTCTAAAAACCTGTAGGAAAAAGTCCCAAATCTTTATCAAGGCCTTGCATTGTCCTATGTCTAGTACGATAACATCGTTAGCATATGGGCTCCAGTCACAATGGCCTTCTCTGTGGTCTTGGAACATGCTATGTGCTATCAACCAACTAGTCCCTCTGCCTGAAATATAAGAACATTTTCTCCCACTTCACCCTACCTTTTCTAGACCCTAAACCCCTAATTTTCACTCAAATCTCAGATTTATTCAGTCACTTGCCTAGAAAATCTTCTTTGATGCCCATGGGTAGATGAGGTCAATTTCTTATATGTCCCAAGAATAATGGTTTTCCTCTAGAAGTGTATAATTGTATTTGAGTATCTCCTCAAATCAATTATAAGTTCCGTGAGGACAGAAATCATGCTTGGTTTTGCTAATTATTGTATTCTTAGCAACTGGCCTAGTATTCAGGACATAGTAAAATGTTGATTAAATTGTTAAGTTGCATAGGATAGTATATTAATTAACTTTTGCCTCATGACAAACAACCAAAAATAACGTAGTGGTATACTGCAAAAAGCATTTTTCCTGAACTCATGTCTATGGGCAATCTAGTGTAGACTCAGCTAGCTGACTCCACCTTAGATCCAACTGCATTTGGCTTTAGGCTGAATGTTGTACTCTAGTCTACCTCATAAGTCTTCCCCATGACATGATCACATAGAAAAATCAGGAGCACTAAAAGAAAAATAAGTTGCCTAGTCATGTCTGACTCTTTGCGACTCCATAGACTGTAGCCTGCCAGGCTCCTCTGTCCATGGAATTCTCTAGCCCAGAATACTAGAGTGAGTAGCCTTTCCTTTTTCCAGGGGATCTTCCCAACCCAGGGATTGAACCCAGGTCTCCTGCATTGCAGGCAGATTATTGACCTTCTGAGCCATCAAAGAAGCCCCAGCAGCACTAGATCCAAGCCAAATCGCAAATATATCTGTGGCCTCTGCTCATGTCAGGTCCACTAGCATTCCTTGGCCAAAACAAATGTCATGGACAGACCCAACACTTATGAAGAAGAGAAATATATTCCATCCAGAAGGGGGAAGGGGAGCCAATATTTGTGGGGCAATAATTCAAACTTTGCCAACAATAGTCCGTCAAGTCAAGGCTATGGTTTTTCCAGTAGTCATGTATGGATGTGAGTGTTGGACTGTGAAGAAAGCTAAGTGCCGAAGAATTGATGCTTTTGAACTGTGGTGTTGGAAAAGACTCTTGAGAGTCCTTTGGACAGCAAGGAGATCCAACCAGTCCATTCTAAAGATCAGCCCTGGGTGTTCATTGGAAAGACTGATGCTGCAGCTGAAACTCCAATACTTTGGTCACCTCGTGCAAAGAGTTGACTCACTGGAAAACACCCTGATGCTGGGAGGGACTGAGGGCAGGAGGAGAAGGGGACAACAGAGGATGAGATGGCTGGATGGCATCACTGACTCGATGGGCATGAGTCTGAGTGAACTCCAGGAATTGGTGATGGACAAGGAGGCCTGGCGTGCTGCGATTCATGGGGCCGCAGAGTCGGACACAACTGAGCGACTGAACTGAACTGAATTCAAACTATTATAGATAGAATCAGAACTTACTGTAATTTAATTTATAAAGGGTTTGATGACATAAAGATGACATATTAATAAAGGCCAGTGGAATTCAGTGGAATTTGTTTCAAAGCTAGGGCATCATAAAAGAAAGAAGATTCATGAAAGAAGTTTCATTTCAGGTAGTCCTTGAATAATGAAAGCATTTGAACTTGTAGAGACAGAGGTACCTAGATATCTCAAGGGGATGAAACAGTCAAAGCAAAGGCCTAGAGATAGGAATGTGTGAGCATATTTAAATATTGAATGGTTAGGACACAGAGAAGCTATAGGGCTGTAGACAGAGAAAATGAAAAGTGATTTTATTCAGCAGTGGAAGTCAGTAAATGACTTTTATTTATTTATTTATTTTAATGGAGGCTAATTACTTTACAAAATTGTAGTAGGTTTTGCCATACATTGACATGAATCAGCCATGGGTGTACACATGTTTCCCATCCTGAACCCTGCTCCCACCTGACTTTTAAGCAGTGGAGTTACATGGTCCCCTGGAGAAGGAAATAGCAACCCACTCCAGTACTCTTGCCTGGAGAATCCCAAGGACAGAGGAGCTTGGTGGGCTACAGTCCACGGGGTCGCAAAGAGTTGGGGCTTTGGGGCTATCAATTCAGCAGTAATGCATGCATGAGACTTTCTAGAGGAAAAGAGATTGAATGAAGGAAGAACCATTAGTAAATTCTTAGAATATTTATGAAGGTGTGACAACTGCTTGATCCAGAAAACTATTAGTAAGAAATTGGCAATTAGTTGGCAGTAACCTAGACAGCATATTCAAAAGCAGAGACATTACTTTGCCGACTAAGGTCCATCTAGTCAACGCTATGGTTTTTCCTGTGGTCATGTATGGATGTGAGAGTTGGACTGTGAAGAAGGCTGAGTGCTGAAGAATTGATGCTTTTGAGCTGTGGTGTTGGAGAAGACTCTTGAGAGTCCCTTGGACTGCAAGGAGATCCAACCAGTCCATTCTGAAGGAGATCAACCCTGGGTGTTCTTTGGAAGGAATGATGCTAAAGCTGAAACTTCAGTACTTTGGCCACCTCATGCAAAGAGTTGACTCATTGGAAAAGACTCTGATGCTGGGAGGTATTGGGGGCAGGAGGAGAAGGGGACTACCGAGGATGAGATGGCTGGATGGCATCACGGACTTGATAGACATGAGTCTGAGTGAACTCCGAGAGATGGTGATGAACAGGGAGGCCTGGCATGCTGCGATTCATGGGGTCGCAAAGAGTTGGACATGACTGAGCGACTGAACTGAACTGAAGAGAGTCAAAACCCAAAAGCATCAAAGATAATTGAGATTTTTTTTTAATTCAGTAGACTTATAAAAGAGTAATAAAATTACCAGAAGTCAAAAAACTCAGAAAGAAGAAACGACTCAGAGAAGATGAACTGTTAGTTTTTGATATATTCTCCTTGATACCTCAACATGAATACCAAGATGAAGATATTGAAGACAGATACTCACTCATCTATTCAAGAACCATGTATTACCAAGATCTTTTCAGGGTCACCCCATCTTGTCACCATTGTATGTCTAGTAGTAACAGGTTCCTGGTTTAGCACAAGCTCCTGGAATATACTAACTGAATGAATGCCAGGCAATGGACCTACAGTGGTGAGGGGGGTATAGATCATACAGATCTCAGTAAGTTCACAGCCTAGACTTGAGTGTCATCATATTAGAAGTCATGCTGAAGCCATGAGCAGAAATACAATCACCTAGAATCCTTTACCCAATCCTAACTGGCCCAAGAAAATATCTTCATGAATATAAACATGCAGGAGTGAAGGGGAGAGAACAAGGAGGAAGCTGGAGCCGTCAAAGGAGTTAATAACAGAAAAGAAGCCATGTTAAGAGAAAATGTTATATAGGTGAAGACTAACAAATTTTAGCAGGAAAAAAAAAAAAAAACTAACATGTTATTTGACTTAGCAACAGCAGGCCTGTGATGCTTTTTAGGATTTGAACAGCAGGTGCAGAAATGAGATAGCAAGATCTCAAAGAAACAATAAGTCTGCATGAGTCAAGGCAGTACATTCGCTCTCAACTCTTTTTTTTTTTTTTAATTGATAGTAGGTGGAAAACAAGGAATAAGGTAGTAGTTCAGGAGGTTCTAAATTATTGAATTAAGATAACCCATAACCATGCAAGAATGACTCACATTCTTTTTTTCTTTTCCCTGTTCACTGATTTCACATTTCATGCCAGGTTAATCCCAGTGTCTAATCTTGTGACTTTCTTCCTCATAACACTTCCATTGGTCACTACCTCTTAAAGTCTTAGATTAGATTTTTGCTCTAGTTCAAATGCCAAACCTATATTTAAAGCATTTTCATCCAGGTCTTTTTCTTATAATGTTCCAAAAAACTGAATAATTTTCTATCCACTCCTTCTATTAAAAAAATTATTTTCAACCAGACAACTGTTCATACTTCTACTTATTTTGTCTTATTCGTTCAATCTTGCCTTTCCCATAAGGCAATTGATCCATGAAGTCTTTATTATTCTCCTCAATCCACTGTCTTTTTCTCTTTTCTTATTAGAAAGATACAAACACCAAAATAGTGAATAACAGCCAGTAAGTATAGGCACTCAGAGGTTTTAAAAATAATAAATAGATGATCTGAACAACTCTGTGTTAAAAAATTTATAATCTAAATTAAATGGACAAATGTTATATTCACCAGAACACAAAATGTTGATAAAAATATCAAAAAATATATAGTACCTCAAATGGAGTAGTAACAATGCAATTAATCTAAGACCTAGAGGGTTTTAGGTAAAGTTTATGAAATTCTTAATGAACAGGTAACCCTGTATTATACTAATTTTAAACATGTTCCATAATTTTAAACATGGTTGGAGAAGAAGCTAAGAGATCTTAGGATGCAAGTATAGCCTTGGTTCCAAAATTTGTTTTTGACTGTAAAGAAAATTATGGGACAATTTAAGGGGGTGTCCCAGGTAGTACAGTGGAAAAGAATTGCTTGCCAGTGCAGGACACATAGCCGACTTGGGTTCAATCACTGAATCAGGAAGATCCCCTGGAGGAAGAAATGGCAACCCACTCCACTATTCTTGCCTGGAAAATTTCATTGACAGAAGAACCTGGCAGGCTACAGTCCATGAGGTCTCAAAGAGTTGGACATGACTGAGCACAATTAAGATTTAGATTTAGAAAAGGCAAAGGAATAAGACATCAAATTGCCAACATCTGTTGGATCTTCAAAAAGGCAAGAGAGTTCCAGAAAAATATGTATTTCTGCTTTATTGACTATGCCAAAGCCTTTGACTGTGTGGATCACCAACTGTGGAAAATTCCGGAAGAGATGGAAATATTGGATCTCCTGACCTGCCTCTTGAGAAATCTGTATGCAGGTCAGGAAGCAGCAGTTAGAACTGGATATGAAACAATAGACAGCTTCCAAATAGGAAAAGGAGTGCATCAAGGCTGTATATTGTCACCTTGCTTATTTAACTTATATGCAGAGTACATCATGAGAAATGCTGGGCTGGAGGAAGCACAAGCTGGAATCAAGATTACTGGGAGAAATATCAATAACTTCAGATATGCAGATAACACTACTCTATGGCAGAAAGTGAAGAAGAACTAAAGAGCCTCTTGATGAACGTGAAAGTGGAGAGTGAAAAAGTTGGCTTAAAGCTCAACATTCAGAAAATGAAGATCATGGCATCCGGCCCTATCACTTCATGGGAAATAGATGGGGAAACAGTGGAAACAGTGTCAGACTTTATTTTTGGAGGCTCCAAAATCACTGCAGATGTTGACTGCAGCCATGAAATTAAAAGACGCTTGCTCCTTGGAAGGAAAGTTATGACCAACCTAGACAGCATATTAAAAAGCAGAGATATTACTTTGCCAACAAAGTTCCATCTAGTCAAGGTTATGGTTTTTCCAATAGTCATATATGGATGTGAGAGTTGGACTATAAAGAAAGTTTAGCACTGAAGAATTGATGCTTTTGAACTGTGGTGTTGGAGAAGACTCTTGAGAGTCTCTTGGACTGCAAGGAGATCCAACCAGTCCTTCCTAAAGGAAATCAGTCCTGAATATTCATTGGAGGGACTGTTGTTGAAGCTGAAACTCTAATACTCTGGCCACCTGATTCACAGAACTGACTCACTGGAAAAGACCCTGATGCTGGGAAAGATCGAAGCCAGGAGGAGAAGGGGATGACAGAGGATAAGATGGTTGGATGGCATCACCAACTCAATGGAAATGAGTTTGAGTAAACTCTAGGAGTTGGTGATGGACAGGAAGGCCTGGCTTGCCGCAGTCCATGGGGTCTCAAAGAGTCGGACATGACTAAGCGACTGAACTGGGCTGAACTGAGCACAATCACACACACACACACACAGAACCATTTCACTTATGAATATAGACACCAAAGTTCTGAATAACATATTAGCCTCCCAATTCCATTTTTAAATAACATTCAGGTAAAGGTCAACTCAGATTGAAAAAAAAAAAAAAAGATTGCATAACAGAAAAACATACCAAATCTAATTCACCAAATCAATGATTATCTGGATTATCATGTGATTTCTCCAATGATATGGGAAATAGTTGAGTATGTATTACTTAAAAACTAAAACAAAGCAAAACATTTCCAAGACCAGGAATGGAAACCTTGGAACTTCCATAATTTCAAAGGCTTGACCACCAAAATTCTATATCAACATGAAAAGAATGATCTATTGGTGCAATTTCAATAAATAAGCAAGTTTTCAAAAAATCAATTTGAAAAATTAAAAGCTGTCCTCTCTACCAGGATAACCAGATTCCAAATGGAGATTCATTCACAATAGCAACATAAACTGGAATTAACCTTATAAGGAATGCCCAAGAACTCTACGGAATAGATATTCCATGTTGGACAGAGGGGTGACCTAATATCTATAATTTAAAACTTATCTCAACCAAAATTTCAGATTTTTTTTTTACCCTCTTCTGAAACTTTTAAAATCTTCATCTTTGCATCACAATTGTTATACACTTGTTTTCATCTCCAAAACCTGAAGTCATTTGAGGATAGTGATGTCTTCTCCATTTTAAAAATTCTTTGGCATGCCTACTTGTATGATAGGTGCTTAGAGAAATATATGTTGAAGAAAAGGAGGAAAGAGACTGATGGTATGTTTTCCATTTTTCATTGTTTCTCCTAGAAGAGCTTTAACATATGTGCATAAAGTAGCACATCAAGGTTGACAAGCTTCTCAATTTCTGTTCCTCTCCTATAGCTTTTAATATTATGATCAATTCTGTCCTAAACTGGCTGAAGTGCTAATAAAGGTTCGGTATACTTACATTTATATGACACTGTTTTTCAATATAAATTTATTTATTTTAATTGGAAGCTAATTACCTTACAATATTGTAGTGGTTTTGCCATAAATTGACATGGATCTGCCACTGATTTTTAAAGAAATAATAAAATGGAGAAGACAGCATTATCCTCAAATGACTTCGGGTTTAGGAGAGGAAAACAAGTATACAATTGTGATGCAAGAGAGAGCATTTTAGAAGTCTCAGAACAGGGTAAAAAAATGTGGAATTTTAGTCAAAAATTATATATTTGGGGAATATATATTATATATATTGCAGATATGTTATATATTTGGGGAAATTATATCATTTTTAAAGATTATATATATATATTACTGTTCCTTCTCTTCTTCACACACACAAAACCCACACACCTCTATTTTGTTTCTAAATTACTTATTTGAGTCTCTTTAAATAGCATATGAATCAAGCAATGCATCTGGCAAATTACTAGCTTGTATAATGTCCAAATAATTCCTCAGTAGAAATAGAACCAGAATACTCACCAAAATTATTCAATGGTATGAAGGTTGTGTCTATTACATGAAAACTTTAAATTCTCAGGAAATTTATGAGCCCATAGACTCATAAATATTGTCCTCAAAATCAATAATTAGATGAAGACAGAGAGAGGTTAAGTTACTTTCTCACAGTCTCAAAGAAGTTGGTGAAAGAAAATACAGTATACACAATAAATCAATCAATCAGCTGTTCATTGACTACCCATACTTTTGCTCTTATCATGAAACTATTATTCATGGCAGGGTAAACTTAAGCAAAGTAATATAGAACAGCCAGATCCACACAAAACTGTGAGCTCAGTAAGGTTTTCCTTTCTTTCACAAAATCTCTTCAGTGGAATACCAGTTCCTCACTTTCTGGGTAACCTTGGAACCATTACTTAACTTCTGCAAGCTTGATACTTTACATGTATCATTGGAGATAATGCCTATTTATAAGGCTGTTGGAAAAATCAAAGGATTAATATAAATCCTTGCTTCATGGTAGCTGATGAAGAGCATCTTTTCTTTCTTCATCTCTTTAAGACAATATGATTTCTTAGTCTCTTATGTTCTACTTCTATCAAATCAGGAAAAATATCTTGCAGTCTAAATTACTTTTTTTAATGTTTGACAAGTAAGTAAATGATTGAATAGATCTTCTGGAAACTGTATTTTATTTTTATTATTTTTTTTTCTCACACTGTGTGGCAAGTGGGATCTTAGTTCCCTGACCAGGGATCAAACCCATGGCCCTTGCTTTGAAAACAATGGAGTCCTAACTACTGGACTGCCAGAGAAGTCTCCTAATTTACTTTCTAATGAAACTAATTTATATCATTGTCCAAAAATATTCCCAAGTTATTTTATTCTAAAATAAAAATTACATTTGGCTATATACAAAATTATTGGATAGGTGAATTCCTTCTTTGTGTCTACATATCATACTGAAAAATATTTATTTAGATCCTGAACTCTGACACATTAGCTTTATTACAAATTTATGACAATCCAAAGGGAAGATATGGTAGAGAGAGAACTAGAGTCAGAGTCCGGAAAATGTGCCTCTAACACACTCTGCCATTATTAATCATATAAATTAGGCTGAATCACTTAATATCCCTAGTCACTCCTCTCATCTGCAGACTCGAGGAGCTGAGCTGGGTGATTTCTGAGGTTCTTTACCCTAGAAATGTCTCTGTTTTTTAGTGCCTTTACAGATGTTCAGTCTTCCTGAGATTTCTTTTTTTCCTCATGTATTGTAACATAGAAAAAACACACACTAATACTAATAAAACTTACACAAAAATCAATACTAATAATACTGATACTTGTAACTTACACAAAGCTACCAAGGACCTTACCACTTCTCAGAGATTCATGATTCGTGAAGTCACTCAGTCATGTCTGACTCTTTGCAACCCCCTGGACTGCAGCCCACCATGAAGACACAGCCTAAAAATTACAGCATTCCAGGCAGATTCTTTACTATCTGAGCTACCATGGAAGCCCAATAAGGAAATAAGAAAACATAATTATTATGTTTATGATTACACAAATGCTCATGTATATGTAGAACAATTTTAGAGTCTTATCTCACTTGAACTATTAAAGGGAAACATAGCAGTTTCCCTCAGTATACATGTTAGACATAAAAAGAACTCGAAGAGTAAGAGTACCTACATTTTGCACTTAGTGAATGGAAAAGGCTAAGCTAACTGTCAAAGTTGTTACCATACGTAATTACAGCACTGCGTCTCCAACTTTCACAGCCTGAACATTCTAAATGATAAGATACTTAAGCTATCCTTTTTTAATTCCCTGGTTACGGTTCTCTCTAAAGCCACAATCATCTTCTACTGGTGGCTCAGATGGTAACGCATCTGCCTACAATGCAGGAGACCCGGGTTCTATCCCTGGGTTGGGAAGATCCTCTGGAAAAGGAAATGGCACCCCACTTCAGTACTCTTGCCTGGAAAATCCCATGGACGGAGGAGCCTGGTAGGCTAAAGTCTATGGGGTCGCAAAGACTCAGACACAACTGAGCAACTTCACTTCTCAACCTAACCACAGCTATCTGAAGAAAATACTTTTCATTAATTTCATTCATTTACACACCACTTCATCTATTCAAAAGCAATTTTTAAAGATTGAATCCTTCCACTTACGCCCTGGATTCCAACTCTTTTACCTACTCAAGGGAATTTCTGTAGCAATTCTTCCCTAACACACATAAATTTGTCATCTTTTCTGAATATTTCCCATTTGTATAGAAATGTTATAATTTCTCCCATGAAAACATTAACCCCTCTTGACTTCACAATCCCTCTAGTTTTTCTTCTCCTTATAGAAAAATTCCCCCAAAGAACTGCCTATACGTCTTCTCTCCAATTATTCTCCTTCATTTTCTCCCGACTCCTACCCCAACCAGGTTTCAGCCATCACTACTTAACCCAAAAGCTCATGCCAAAGTCAACAATTGCATTCATGCTGTTAAATCCAACAGCCAAGTTTCAGTTCTCATTTTAGACAACATATCAGCGTGTGGGACATAGATGGTCACTTCCTTTTCCTGGAAATGGTTTCTTCATTTAGCTTCCAGGATAATCATTATAAAAACAATAATAATGACTCATATAAGATAACACTATTCCATTTTGAAGTTCACCTGCATCTACCATGATACATCTGGTTTTCCATAAAGGTAACTAGAGCTAAGTTTAGCTTTGATATGATGAAGGCTGAAGCTCCAATACTCTGGCCACCTGATGCAAAGAGCCAACTCATTGGAAAAGACCCTGATGCTGGAAAAGATTGAAGACAGGAGACAAAGGAGACAACAAAGGAAGAGATGGCTGGATGGCATCACTGACTCGATGGACATGAGTTTGAGCAAGCTTTGGAGGACAGTAAAGGACAGGGAAGCCTGGCGTGTTGCAGCCCATGGAGTCGCAAAGGGTTGGACATGACTGACTGAACAGCAGCAACTAGCTCTCCATCTTATTAGTCTTCTGGAAGATTACTGTAACTCCTGCTGGGATGGAGTCCTGCAGCACTACCATGATTTACTACCTTAACTAGAGCACAGGGTGGGAGTCGGGAGGTGAAGGGCAATGTCAGAGGTTTCCACTTGACTTTTCTTAACAGAACAGCTTGTATTCCACAGGTGAGGGAATCAAAGTGATATTTCTGCCAGCTGCAGGGTACAGTTACATGATTAGATCTGTAAGAACTGGAGGAATGGCCACAGATGGGGGGTGGGTTGGTCTTACCATGAGCTGAATGTAGGCGAGGACTCCGCTTGTTTCTTGGCCCTTTTGTTGAGCAGGGCGCCATGACAGCACTTCGAGGTCACTGGTATTAGCACTGGCTCAGCTTCCTCTTTCAATAATCTTCACAAGATCTGAGCATTTCCCCCACCCCAACATACTGGGCCTTGGTAAATGGTTCTACATCCCTTTAGTAATAAATTGATAAGAAAATAAATACAAAATAAAAACTTCTGGAAATAATACTGTAGCACTACATAGCCCTTCCGCATGGAGACTAGCCTCATCTTCGACTTGAAGAAGTTGACTTTAATCTTCTACTTACAAAGTCTTGATAATTCGGTTTTATAACTCAAGCAATCCTCTTATTGGCTGCCCATCTCTATTGACCTTAGGAAACCATGGTCCATCAGCCACTGCCCCAGAGCCCCGTAACATCAAGGCCTTCCGGTTGCTATCCAGCTATGCTTCCCATTCCAGTAACTACGACCACTTCGTCTCTGGTAGACAAGAGCCACCACTGGGCCTCTTCTGTTCTAGAATCCTATCATCCCACTGACACTAAGAGTCAGTTCAACAATAGCACCTCCTACCGTCAACTTGCTTACAGAGGACTACCTTCACTGCGTTTCTTGGTGATGCCAACGCCCTCCCCCACTCCCCTGGGTTCCCTGCCCTGCACCGGTGCATTCTTCATTGCTTAAGTGAAGGACGGTCCCCTGCCTGCAAGGGGAACATCGTCAGCTGCTTATGCTATAAATGTATTCTACACGGCCACCCCTCTGCGCTTTCTGATCCCTTGTTCAGTGGTCTACCAAGGCAATTACAGCAGCAGCCTGGCGTGCTGCAGTCCCTGGGGGTCACAAAGAGTTGGACACAACCTAGCAACGAAACCACCACCACTTCTTTACTATCATTGGTATCTCCATAGTTTTAAGGAGTGAAAAGCACAGCACATTAGGACTAGATCTAAGTGTTGTTGTCATAGCAACAAATTCTTCCCTATCCAGTCTTACATTTTGCCCCTGCTTCTAACATTCACTATTCCCATACATGCTCTCCCAGTCCCTGACAGTATTAGCCACATACTACAGCTCTTTAGGATATAACCACTTCCTCCAATCAGACTGTACTTTTGGTTTTTCCACACTAAGACTTGACCCCAGATATCGGCCTAAAAACAATGAGAAAGGTATAAGCAGAACTTGAGCAGGGCAAGCACCTTGGAAGTTGTCAAGTGAAGCCCTTACAAGCCTCCAGGCAACAGGATCTGCTAGCCCAAGGGAGGGGCTGCTTCTACCAATTTTTTGTTTCCTGGAAACCTCATAATAGCAAATGATACATGCTAGATTATTATCACTCCAAATTGTATCAGCCATGGAATCTTTATCTCAGCCAGAAAATGATGAAATTTCAGACTTTTTATTCTAAAGATCTTTTTTCTAGGGCCACTTTTCATACCAAATGTCTTCAATTGAGTTTCCTAGAGCAGGCTTCATACAGTCAGCAAAAACAAGACTGGGAGATGACTGTGACTCAGATCATGAACTCCTTGTTGCAAAATTCAGACTTAAATTGAAGAAAGTAGGGAAAACCACTAGACCATTCAGGTATGACCTAAATCAAATCCCTTATGGTTTTACAGTGGAAGTGACAAAAAGATTCAAGGGATTAGATCTGATAGACAGAGTGCTTGAAGAACTATGGACAGAGGTTTGTGACATTGTACTGGAGGCAGTGATCAAGACCATCTCCAAGAAAAAGAAATGCAAAAAGGCAAAATAGTTCTCTGAGGAGGCCTTGCAAATAGCTGAGAAAAGAAGAGAAGCTAAAGGCGAAGGAGAAAAGGAAAGATATACCCATCTGAATGAAGAGTTCCAAAGAATTGCAAGGACAGATAAGAAAGCCTTCCTCAGTGATCAATGCAAAGAAATAGAGGGAAAGAATAGAATGGGAAAGACTAGAGACCTCTTCAAGAAAATTAGAGATACCAAGGGAACATTTCATGGAAAGATGGGCACAATAAAGGACAGATGCAGTATGGACCTAAAAGAAGCAATAGATACTAAGAAAAGGTGGAAAGAATACAGAGAAGAACTGTACAAAAAGATCTTCATGATCCAGATAACCACGATCACTCACCTAGAGCCAGACATCCTAGAATCTAAAGCCAAGTGGGCCTTAGGAATCATCACTAAAACAAAGCTAGTGGAGGTGAAGGAATTACAGTTGAGCTGTTTCATATCCTAAAATATGATGCTGTGAAAGTGCTGCACTCAATATGCCAGCAAATTTGGAAAACTCACCAATGGCCACAGGACTGGAAAAAGTAAGTTTTCATTCTAGTCCCAAAGAAAGGCAATGCCAAAGAATGTTCAAACTACCGCACAATTGCACTCATCTCACATGCTAGCAAAGTAATGCTCAAAATTCTCCAAGCCAGGCTTCAATGGTATGTGAACCAAGAACTTCCAGATGTTCAAGCTGGATTTAGAAAAGGTAGAGAAACCAGAGATCAAATTGCCAACATTCACTGGATCATAGAAAAAGCAAGAGAGTTCTAGAAAAAATCTACTTCTGCTTTATTTACACCAAAGCCTTTTTAAATTTATTTATTTTAATTGGAGGCTAATTATTTTACAATATTGTTATTGGTTTTGCTATACATCAACATGAATCTGCCATGGGTGTACATGCGTTCCCCATCCTGAACCCCCCACCTCCCTCCCCATACCATCCCTCTGGGTCATCCCAGTGCACCAGCCCCAAGCATCCTGTATCATGCATCAAACCTGAACTGGCAATTCGTTTCACATATGATATTATACATGTTTCAATGTCATTCTCCCAAATCATCCCACCCTCTCGCTATCCCAGAGTCCAAAAGACTGTTCTATACATCTGTGTCTCTTTTGCTGTGTGGATCACAACAAACTGTTGAAAATTCTTCAAGAGATGGGAATACCAGATCACCTTACCTGACTCCTGAGAAATGTGTATGCTTGTCAAGAAGCAACAGTTAGAACTGGACATGGAACAACAGACTGGTTCCAAATAGGAAAAGGAGAATGTCAAGGCTGTATATTGTCACCCTGCTTATTTAACTTATATGTGGAATACATCATGCAAAATGCCAGGCTGTATGAAGCACAAGCTGGAATCAAGATTGCTGGAAGAAATATCAGTAACCTCATATATGCAGATGACACCACTCTTATGGCAAAAGTGACGAACTAAAGAGTCTCTTGATGAAAGTGAAAAGGAAAGTGAAAAAGCTGGCTTAAAACTCAGCATTCAAAAATGAAGATCATGGCTTCTGGTCCCATCACTTCATGGCAAATAGACAGAGAAACAATGGAAACAGTGACAGACTTTATTTTCTCAGGCTCCAAAATCACTGTTGATGATGACTGCAGCAATGAAATTAAAAGATGCTTGCTTCTTGGAAGAAAAGCTATGAATAACCTAGATAGCATAATAAAAAGCAGAGGCATTACTTTGCCAACAAAATTCCCTCTAATCAAAGCTATGGTTTTTCCATATCCATTCATAGATGTGAGAGTTGGATCAGAAGGAAAGCTGAGCACCAAAGAATTGATACATTCGAACTGTGGTGTTGGAGAAAACTCTGAGACTCCCTTGGACAGAAAAGAGATCCGACCAGTCAATCCTAAAGGAAATCCGTCCTTAATATTCATTGGAAGGACCGATGCTGAAGCTGAAACTCCAGTACTTTGGCCACCTGATGCAAAGAACTGACTCACTGGAGAAGACCCTGAAGCTGGGAATGATTGAAGGCAGGAGGAGAAGGGGACAACAGAGGATGAGATGGTTTGATGTCATCACTAATTCGATGGACGTTTGTGCAAATTCCAGGAGTTGGTGATGGACAGGGAAGCCTGGCATACTGCAGTCCATGGGGTCGCAAAGAGTCAGACATGACTGAGTGACTGAACTGAACTGAGTCAAGGATTTGGACGCAAGCAGTTTCCTTGGGGAGTAATTCTAGAAAGAAAGTTAATGGTATAGGGAATTGTGACAGAGATGGAGGAAATCACAAACAGAATGCTAAAATGAAGGATTTCACAGTGAACAACTGACATACACTGGAAAACTACGGAATGCACCTCAGAAATGTGCCGTGAAGGAGCAAAGAAGTTAACGTTTTTATCCTCAAACTCCTGACCTTCACCACTGTTAGCTGAGAGGAGTGACACTCAGCTACCTGCAGGCCCATCCCCAAGCACGGCCAAACAGGCTCCCTCAGCCAGTTAGCCAGAAGTGGGTTTGTATAACCTTGAGATCCAGGGGGCTGAAGAAAAATGGTGGGGCACTGATAGGACCTACTGCATATGCTACCATACGCTGAAAACCTGCCTCTCCATCCTTAAAAAGAAGGAGGCTATTATTTCTATAATATCCAGAGCATTAACCAAGTAACTGTGGGTGGAATGGACAAAGGGACAGTTTTGAAAGATCTTAATGAGGGGTTTATAGGACTCATTGACTGATAGAAAATGGGAATTAGATGGATAGAGGAACAAAGATATAGTTAACGTCTCTTCCCTTCTTTTAGATATGAAAGTTAAGTGCTTAGTAACAGTCAAGTGAAAGAAATCATAGGTATCTGCATAAAAACCTATGACTCCTCATCCTGAATTTTGAACTAAACTCTTCAGATTATTTTGATACTTACCGAAGTTTGAGAACCAAGGCCTAATACTAGAATTCCTTCTTAAAAGATTTGGGTTATCTTCAACCATCCTACAGGTATCAATACCCAGAACATTATCTATTTTAGGTGTTCAGTTTCAATATGGAAATTTACAAAGTCATATTAGCATGATCCAAAAAGTTTAACCGTACATATCTCAGACTTCCTGTAACTACCTTGGCACACCACCAAATGGTGTGTTAACCATTGTCAGACATCATTCTGAGAAGAAACTTCCAGCAAAAGGAAGGGAACTGGGAGAAACATTGAAAAGCAAAAAAAAAAAAAGCTAAAGCAAAAAAATCCAAGTGCCAGAATATAAATGATTCTTATTCTGTCTCTAATAAGCACTGAATGAATATCAACTGAGGCAGCTCCAGGACGAAGCAGGAGGGATTTATGATTGGCCACTCAAACTTATGAATTGCCTCATGTTAAATTCATAATACAGTACAACCTGGTTGCCCTGTCACTAATACAAACCAGCTGTTACACGTTCCTTCCACTGGAGAGACTGACTTAAAGCACCATTCAACAGAAGACTGTATCTCTGCCACCTTCGCATAAGGACTTCTTGTAACAAAACGTAACATAAAGAGGCCACTTTTCCTCCAGCTTCCTAATTACTGAAAATGTTTTAAAAAATTACCATTAAATTTCAGCAGAAATAAAAACTGTAGGTTCAGTATGAGAGAAGTTATTGACATTTTAGGGATAGGGGTGGTAAAATATACATCCTGGAAAGATCTTTGAGAAAAGTAGGAACAAATATTTATTTCTGACTGCTTTGGTACAGTTTAATGCATTCAACAAATATTTACAGTGTGTCTATTTTGTATTTGACTGGCACTTTCTCTGAATACTGGGGACACAGCAGTGAACAAAGTGCGTCCTGTGAAAACCACAGTGGTAAATATTTAACAACCAGCTCTCCAGAGGGAAATGTTCTGATCCGTAAACTTCACTAATTCCTGTAGTGTAAATACTCCAATTGTGGTTGACTTCAATCTACTTACATGACATAACCAAGGAGCTGGGAAGTGACGCACACAACCAGCTTTCAGGAGCCAGTAGGAGCGAGTTCCAGCACACCTCGGGAACATGGAGACAATGGGCTCTTTCCCCAGCAAACAGCTGAATTATGTAGAACACATGAGTTCTAAAAAACACTGTATCTTTTTATTATATAGGACTTTCCTGGTGCCTCAGATGGTAAAGAGCCTGCCCTGCAATGCAGGAGAACCGAGTTTGATCCAGGGGTTTGGGAAGATCCCCTGGAGAAGGAAATGGCAATCCATTCCAGTATTCTCACCTGGAGAATTCCATGGGCAGAGGAGCTTGGCAGGCTACGGTCCACGGAATCACAGAGTCGAACACAACTGAGCGACCAAGAGATTTTATTATATATTCTATTCTTCTCTTCAAGGTTCTCCAAACGCATTAACCCAGTAAAAGTCCCATAATAAAGATTTACCTAGAATGACCTAGCCAGTCTTTCTCAAAACTATATGACCGTAGAACTAGCTTGTCAGACTGGATAATCTTTAAACTACATGATCAGCCCTTGAAGTCAGTCCATCTGACTGTGAAGGACTTAAAGGTAAGAATCTCAAAATCCTCAGACTGGCAAGGGCAGGCACACCTTAATGCAGCCAGAATAACTTTTCCCAAAGTGATTATGTACTCTAAAGACAGGGAAAGTCTGCTCCAGATATAAGTTGGTTCTCATCACCAAGACTTGTTTTAGTCACCATATACTTTATTTCTCAGTGATTCAGGGAACTGTCAGATTATATCTTCATTTGTGATGTACACAAATCCATTTTATTTCCTTCTCCTAAATTCTTCCTTGTCATTCATTTAAGGCTGATACAATTTTTTTTTTAAGTAAAAGTCACACTAAACCAGTAGTTTTAGTTGATAATAACTTGATGATTAAAAAAACAGCAACCAAAACTTAGGCTTCAAAACTATTGATTAGGGGTGGGAGATGGGAAGGAGGTTCAAGAGGGAGGGGACATATGTATACCTATGGCTGATTCATGTTGATGTATGGCAGAAACCAACACACTATTGTAAAGCAATTATCCTCCAATTAAAAAAAAAATATATATATATTGATTAAAAGACCATGTTTGGACCAATGATTGAGCCAATTGTGCAACCAGCACTGATAACTGAAAAATTATAATAATTCAGTTATACTTTTGTGATAAAAATATGGAGATATTTGAACACTGTTTTTTTAACTTCACATATATGTATTTAGAATATGAGACCCAGAACAATGAGGCACACTAGAAAATATCTAGCGGTGATTTTGTGTTGCAGGATTAGAATATGTACAATTCTAAAAACTCATATTATATCAAATAATACCATTTTCCAACTGAAGCATTAAGAAAATTACAGAATGTTGAAAGCTTCTTGGATAATAATATTTCTATCTACCTATCTGAGTTTTGCTATGGAATCAAGATGCTAAAAGATACAATATGTTTACATACACTCATGAAAATATTTCTAGATGTTTTTAATAGGATTTTTGGCATATATTTAGCTTTTTTAGAAAATCGTCCTATATAACTTATGGAAACTGTGATGATTAAGTCTTGGACACCAGAAAATAAGATTTCAAGAACAACCCGGGTAAGTGATAAAAAGTGATGCTAAATAAAACAATATTTGAACTTAACTCAGTAAATTTTTACCAAGAACATGCTACAAAAGAGGGTCTGTGCATGTCAAGGAGGAAATCAGTCCTACATGTCAAGAGTTTAAGTCTGTCAGAAGCCAAAGTGTTTTAAAATATTTTGATAATTTTTCCAAGGGGAACAGTGACAATGAAATAAATATTTGCCATATAAAATAATCTGAAAATTTTTTGGTTAAATCAAAGAGAATCCATACAAATTTGGCTTTACCACATTGATGAGTTTATGCTGGAGAGTTATTGACTCCACTCGCAGTTTTTGTTAACTTATGAAGTCACTGCCTAGAATAGAACCTACCAAATATTATAGAATGCTGACCTCATCCATCTTGGCAATGATAGTTATTCTGCAAAATCTGTTGAAGCAACTGATTGCAGCCTTCTTAGATTCTGTTTAAAAGGCTTTCTGCTGTGAAATAGATGAATTTGAATGAAATATTGCTTCTATGCTTTCTGACCATTTTTTTCCTTATAAAAATGAAATTTGTTATCTGCCTCCTCTATGGTTCCTAGGATAAAATGTCTCCTTAAGGTTGCTAATAGTAGTAGCAACAACAGCTGGTGAATCTAATTTGCATTTAAATGAGTGATTCACAACTCTGTCCTTCAAGTCTTGGATGCTGATGGATTCTCTGAGCATAGATGCAATAGTAGCTGCAAGATGGATATGCAGTCAACAGTACAATCTAAAAGCTGCATCTGTCAAAGGATCAGTCACTCCATGAAGGGCTGCTGATATATTCACCATCCTTTTGAAAAAACAGTCATCCCAAATCTAATGTGAAATCTCTATGCCAGCCTCTCTTCTTATATTTCAAGTTGTTTGAAGGTTAATTCCAGCAAAACTAGAACCGACATGAGTTACTTTACCAAGTAAAAAGAGCTACCAAAAATCCTTTATCCTGGAAAGATATGAAACATATGATTATAGTGTTGCCCTATACCCTTGGGTCTGGACCAACTTGTTAGCATTGTTTAGTGGTAACAGTGAGACTGATGATTTGAACCTAATATTTGTGAGATCCCTGAAGTTCTCTCTCAGTGTTGCCGGGAGGGACAGACAGGTTTCAGTGACTGAAGGACATTCCCAGGATCCAACATGACATTATTTTCCAATTTTGAGTTTTCCAAGAAAAACATACAATGTGGCAATTATTAAAGTTCCCCTGGTGCTGGATATGGGCTTCCCAGGTGGCTCCAGGGTAAAGAATCCACCTACTGATGTAGGAGTCACAAGAGAAGCAGGTTTGGTCCCTAGGTCAGGAAGTATCCCTGGAGGAGGAAATCGCAACGCACTCCAGTATTCTTGCCTACGAAATAAGATTGTCAGAGGAGCCTGGTGAGCTACAGTCCATGGGGTCACAAAGAGCTGGACATGCTGAGCAACTAAGCACACACACATGCGCGCGCGCACACACACACACACACACACACACACACACACACACACACACACACACACAGCCTTTACAGAGGTACAACAATTGGAGCTCCTGGCAGCCACTGTGGATTCCTATTGGTGAGATAGCTTTGGACTGTGAAGTATTTTCATACTTTAATCCTTATTTTTAAAGTTCTTCTTAATAATCACCCTTAAAAGGAATCACCTTTTTATGATCACAAATTATTACCTGCTTATCAGAAAGCTTGTGGTTTAGTTGCTAAGCAATGTCTGGTTCTTTGCAACCCCATAGACTACAGCCCATCACAGAATTCCTCTGTCCATGGAAT
The DNA here is from genome assembly GCA_917880005.1 of Nanger dama. NCBI lineage: Eukaryota > Metazoa > Chordata > Mammalia > Artiodactyla > Bovidae > Nanger > Nanger dama. Next base: position 18,519,985 of record CAKJTW010000001.1, read on the forward strand.
CTTCCTGGCAAGAATACCGGAGTGGGTTGCCATTTCCTTCTCCAGAGGATCTTCCCCACCCAGGGATTGAACCTGGGTCTCCTGCACTGCACATGGATTCTTTACCAACTGAGCCACCAGGGAAGCCCAACTTATCAAGAAAACTTAAAGATGATAAAAATTCTACTGAACAAAATAGCAGTTACTAAATGGCAACCCACGCCAGTATCCTTGCCTGGAGAATCCCATGGACAGAGGAGCCTGGTAGGCTACAGTCCACAGGGTCGCAAAGCAACTTCACTCATTCACTCATAATCTTACAGTTGAGAAGTAACTATTCTTAACAGTTTGAGTCCTTCTCTGCCTGGTTTTCTCTTTGCTTTACTAGGGCCCATATGCTCATAAGAATTTTGCATTCTGCTTTTCAGGTCATCTTGATAACACTAGCATAACTCCCTTAGTAATATAATTTTACTGACTACATAATAACACATGGATATCACATTATCACAAAAGAAGTGTATAGTTGAAATGTTCATTTATTTTCATTTTTTCTCATCAACTTTAAGAAAAACAAATACCATAAGAGTTGTAAGTTTAAGTTTTATTCCACATCTCACTGAGGACTATAGCCTGGGAGACAACTCTGAATAACTGGCAGAGCTGTCTTAATTTCCAAAGAGATAATACCTGCGTTTACATTCACAAAAACTGTTGGATCAATTTACTATACTGTCATATATGTTGGAAATATTTATCCCTTCTTCATATCTATTAGAAAACTTTTTTTGCCTTTTTATATTTTTGGCTTATGACATTTTATAATTTTATATAATCAAATTTATTATCCCTAAATCATAAGCTCATTTTTTTCTAGTACCATTTATTGAAAAACTTTAACATATATTAATATATGTATTATAATGCATGCTGTGGGACAATATCTTCCCTGGATTTCTCAGTGTTCTTGAAAAGTCCTGGCCTCCTGAGCCATGGAAATGGATACACCATAAAAATTGAGACTATTTTGTTTTACTTCATCAGCAAAAAGAGTTGGTTTTCACTTGTATCACTTGCTTTTTACTGAGTATCAGATGTTTGGCTCTCTACCTCCTCAATGGTGGAACCTATTGCTCCCATGCAAAGGATTATAAACGTTTATCCTTAAAAGTTTCCATTCCAGGCTAGGCAGCTGAATTAAAGGAAAGGAGACTGAGAAAAGCCTAGACCACTGAAGGGATTTAGAACGTTATCTTTCCATGTATTTATATTTCAAAACACAGAGTCAGAATCAAGGGCTGTAAATTTCAGAGGTGAGGTGAGGTGAAGTCGCTCAGTCGTGTCCGACTCTTTGTCACCCCGTGGACTGTAACCTACTAGGCTTCTCCATCCATGGGATGCTCCAGGCAAGAATACTGGAGTGGATTGCCATTTCCTTCTCCAGGGGAACTTCCCGACCCAGGGATCGAACCCAGGTCTCCCGTATTGGAGGCAGAGGCTTTAACCTCTGAGCCACCAGGGAAGCCCATAAATTTCAGAACAGGTCTTAAAATCCCTAAAAGAGATTTATTTGCATTCCAAAGGTAAGAACCTAGTGTCCTTCCCCCTCTTTCAGGAGAAGGGGCAGATATAGCCCCTTTCTGTGTGGGGGAGAAATTAGTTCTGGATCCCTAGCCAGCACACAATCCCACAGCACATGTAGGATTTATTCATCTACCTCTTATCATGTCATTTGTGGGTTCAGGCCCTGCAAGGGGACCTCTGATATCTGAGGGAATACCTGTACATGTTTCTCGCGCTCTCTCTTATTTGACTATACTTTCTATCATTCTTGATGAAACTATAAAATAATCTTATATTTAGTCTTCTTTAAACATAATTTTTACAGGTTTTCACCTGACAGATTTAAGTGTCTTAATTATCCAATCTGGAGAAGGCAATGGTACCCCACTCCAGTACTCTTGCCTGGAAAATTCCATGGACAGAGGAGCCTGGTAGGCTGCAGTCCATGGGGTCGTGAAGAGTCGGACACGACTGAGAAACTTCCCTTTCACTTTTCACTTTCATGCGTTGGAGAAGGAAACAGCAACCCACTTCATTGTTCTTGCCTGGAGAATCCCAGGGACAGGGAGTCTAGTAGGCTGCTGTCTATGGGGTCGCACAGAGTTGGACACAACTGAAGTGACTTAGCGGCAGCAATCATCCAATCACACCCACTGGATATAATCATTAAGTACTATTTTGCTTTGTTTAGCACTGGAATTTCTAAAATACATTTAATGGTGAAAATGATTGTCTTAACCACAGAACTAACATTTTTTTCTTGTTGATCTAGTCATGTATCAAATATATTCATCATGAGAATTTGTAGTTACCAAGTACAAGAATGCCAAATCTTGGGAAATGGCATAATCACGACCACAACCTAGTAAAGGAGAGAGTAACTTTCCTAAAAACTCAAAAACTTCTATACATCTCTACATCAGCTGCAGACTTCAGGCATCAGAGAAACGGGATAGCAAATGATCACGAAATTGATGAATAGAAAGTTTCTTGAGTCTCTGCTCTAAAAAACAATCTATATGGTTTAGTACATTTATAGACTTCAAAATGTGTGTGTAGTCTGTTGTTCAGTCATATCCAACTCTTTGCAGCCCCATGGACTATAGCCTACCAGGCTCCTCCATCCATGAGATTCTCCAGGCAAGAATGCTGGAGTGGGTTGCCATGCTGTCCTCCAGGGGATCTTCCCAACCCAGGGACTGAACCAGGGCTTCCTGTATTGCAGGTGGATTCTTTACCATCTGAGCCTCCAGGGAAGGGGCAGACTTCAAAATCACTTTTCTCATTTTAATTTTATTTTCCTTTTTTTAATTAGTGAATTTTAAAAAATTAAAATCATACATTTAAGAAAGAGAAACAAACTTTTTTTTACTCATTTTAAACTCATGTCAAGGCATATATATAGTATGGTGAAGAGTCTAACAAAACTCAGATGTGGCAAAGAAAGAATTTCTTCCCTATACAAGTACTGTACCACGATTCAATCTTTCTGAAGTCCTGGGGACCTTTGGAATATAGTTTCTGAAGTTTAAAGATTATTGGTCAACGTGAATTATTTCTGAATTTTTGTGTTTGTTCCTATCATGTGAGGATTTATAGTAGAGATTAGATAAAACATATCAAAGTACCTAGCAGAATTTGTGGACCAAGGAAAATATACAATAAACAATAATACCCTATTACTGCGGGGGCGGGTGTGTGTGTGTGTGTGTGTGTGTGTGTGTGTGTGTGGCTTGAACTAAACTTTTGGTTTTACTAAACTTGGACTCACTTTATGGTAGAAATAATCTATAATTTTTCCAAAAATAAGTTGTGAAATTTTTACATTCAGCTGTTAAGAATTCTAATTTTGGCAGTTATCAAGCAAAATATAATTTTTCATGAATAGCAACCAGTTTGTATTTGTCACAGAGTGCAAAATTAAAACACCAGATCCCTTATAGAAATACATGCAAAATAACATTGACATAATGATTAATAAATTTCCTTTTAAAATCCATGTAGACTTTATGCCTATTAAACCTAAAATTGTGATTTTTTAATTTAAAATAATCTCAAAAGCTATTCTACAGTTCTTATATTTGCCATATATATGTATCTATATTCAGAATGAATTGACACAAGGCAAATGGACAGGTGGATAGATAGATACAGGAAGAAAGAAAGAAATCAAAGAAGGAAGTGAACAGAGAAATTTTTCTGTGATACTTTAATAAATAAAAACTGTCTTTTCTTGGAATCTAAATTATTGTAAAGCTGAGGTTAGTTTTGAAAAGTCACTCATAATCTAGCATATAAATCAAACAGTTATCCACTTACTGCCCATTTCATCAACATTTTCCATCTTATCAAGGATTGATTTACCACAAACTTCCAGGAGGAAAATTTGCTGCCCAGTCTACTATAAGTATTTCTGCTTTCTAAAACTTGGATATTCTACTAGGAAAATTTGAGAATAAGTTAATAAAGCCAGTTCTTTTAGAATGCTTGTTTTGAAAGTGCAAATTTGTTCCAAGGTAATTGACATATTAGGAAATCAGTCAGTCCAGTTCAGTTGTTCAGTTGTATCCAACTCTTTGCAACCCCATGGACTGCAGCATTCCAGGCTTCCCTGTCCATCATCAACTCCCAGAGCTTGCCCACATTCATGTCCATTGAGTCAGTGATGCCATCCAATCATCTCACCCTCTGTCATACCCTTCTCCTGCCTTCAATCTTTCCCAGCATCAGGGTCCTTTCTATGAGTCAGTTCTTCAAATCAGATGGCCAAAGTACTGGAATTTCAGCTTCAGCATCAGTCCTTCCAAGGAATATTCAGGACTGATTTCCTTTAGAATTAACTGGTTGGATCTCCTTACAGTCCAAAGGACTCAAGAGTTTTCTCCAACACCACAGTTCAAAAGCATCATTTTTTTTCTTGCAATTTAACACAAACTTTAAAGAGGTAGTAGATGTTTAAGGTGTTTGCATGAATGTGTTTTGTGTATTCTGACTCATCTCAGTTCAGTTTGGTGCAATATTTTTTTCTATGCAGATAAAATCCTACCTAAATAAATGTGAAATTCTCATTATGCCCCAAAATTTCACACAAAACACATTTATGCAAACACCTTAAACATCTACTACCTCTTTAAAGTATGTGTTAAATTGCAGGAAAAAAAGATTGGTAAGCATATGGATTGAAAACCAAATAAAAGAAAATTAGAAACAATCTTCCTGACAGCCAAAGAGAAAGCACTATCTACAAAAAATACAAAGACCTTCAGTCTGAAAGTGACTCTGAAATTGACCTCTTAAATCACAACTTTTAAACACAGTGAGGTCGTCGGCAGTTTCAAACATGGCTAAGACTCCCAAAGCCTTCAGTTGTTGGAGGAAACCAGAAGTAAAATAAGAAAGGCACCAAAAAAGTTTCCATTAGTGATACAGAATTTAATTTAAAGAAAAGACTATGCTTTAGACCAAATTTTTAAGAAGCAGGTGTCTATTCTATATATGCCTAGAAAGACCAACACCTCAAAGGTAGAGAAGCATGCCCTCGGGTTTAAGGTTGTAAATCATATACCTCTGATGTTTGGCTCAAGCCCAATAAACCACACTTACCCAAACTTTCCGTCTGACTTCAGATACAGTCCTGCCACAGATTCCAACAACTCACTAGTCTCAACTCTTCTGATGTCCACTTCCACAAACTTCCGATCCTTCTCAAGACTGTGTCCATATTTACTGCATTGCATGCATGCTTGCTCAGTCACTTAAATGTGTCTGACTCTTTGAGACCACATTACTGTAGCTTGCCAGGCTTCTCTCTCCATGGAATTTTCCAGGCAAGAATACTGGAGTGGGTTGCCCTTTCCTCCTCCAGGGCAGCTTCCCAACCCAGGGATCGAACTCACATCTCCTGCACTGACAGGTGGCTTCTTTACCACTGAGCCACATGGGAAGCCCCATTTATCATACTACTGCATATTAATCATTGAACATGTATAAAAGCATGCTATCATTTCTTCTATATATATATATAAACATGGCACTGATGATGTTTCTGAGCTTTGTGACCCCATTTGTCCAATAAACATTTTTATTACATAATTTTCACAGCTTTTCCATTTTGAGGAATATATCTTGTTATAGCAGAACTGGCTGTATTCCCCTTCAAAGAAGTTCTCTAGCTTTCTACCAATACAAGTCATCTATACATTATATGTAGCATGAAAATTATCCAGAAAGAGTCTAGTAAATAAGATTAATGGTTCATCAGTAATGAGAAGGGTGACTTCCCTGGTGGTCCAGTGGTTATGAGTTCACCTTTCAACACAGAAGACATGGTTCAGTCCCTGGTGGGGTAGCAATAAGCCTGTGCACCGCAACTAGAGAGTCTGTGTGTTGCAATGAAAAATCCTGTGTGAGGCAACTACACAGCCAAGTAAACAAATAGTTTAAAAATAAGAAGAAGAGGAAGGGCAGGGGTAGGGCAGGGAATAGGAGTTTCATCTCTATGCTGATAACTCCTGAATTTACACACTGAGCTCGCATCCTCCTTCTGGCCCCCAGACTTAAATAATCAACAGTGTACTTGACATTTCTTCTTAGACATCTTGCTGCCATTTCAAATGCACTTCATGCACCCAAAGCTGAACTTTTCATCTTCTCTTGAAAAGCTATTCCTCCTCCAGTTGCCATCATCTGAGCTAACTGCCCCTCTGCTCTTGCTCTTTCTCCCACTCATGTGAATCTTGGTCATTCAGAATAACTTTCCCCCTACTCCCTAATATCATTGGCATCAAACTATCACGACACCTGTCTATTCTATGTTTCAAATGCATTTCTCTCTCTCCCTTCTGTCTCCACTGTCCTCACCTAGCCCATATTTCCCTGGGACCCCATAGTCTCTTCCTGAGGCCCCTGCTCTAGGGTCTCCCCAGAGTAATTTGAGGGAAAACTAGTATCAGCTCACACCTCTGACTAAAAAAGTCAATAACTTTCTATTACAATCCACACAATTTCTTAAATTCAAAATTTCTTAAATAACATGACCCAGACTACCTTTTAAATCTCATTTCACTTTACTCCTCATCACTCCCGTTTCCTGCTTTCTGAAACCTGGCTTAATGGAACCGAGTTCTTTCTTGCCTCACACCTCCACTCATACTGTTCATTTTGTGAACACTTCTTTCCTATTTAATTTCTACTCAGCCTTCAGATCTCTGGAAAATATCATTTTTGGAAATACTTTTCTACTTCCTACTCTAAATTAGCACCCTCTCATTCTCTTTCAGATATTACAATCACTATCTTTCTTAAGCCTTACCACAATACTTATTCACTTGTGTAATTTGTGAGAAGATTGGATGGCATCACCAACTCAACAGACATGAATCTGAGCAAACTCCAGGAGATGATGAAGGACAAGGAAGCCTGGCATGCTGCAGCCCATGGGGTTGCAAAGAGTCGGACATGACTTAGCAACTGAATAACAACAATTATTTGTTAAATTCTCAACTTCCCACTAGACTAGGAATCCCATGAAGTCAGAGAGCATCTGTGTTTTGGTCACAGTGTTATCTAAAACATGACTGGTACCAAGCACACAGTTAAAAATATTTACTGAATGAATAAACTCCTTCAGAAAATGCTTGCTCCTTGGAAGAAAAGCAATGACAAACCTAGACAACATATTAAAAAGCAGAGACATTACTTTGCCAATAAAGATCCACCTAGTCAAAGCTATGGTTTTTCAATTAGTCATGTATGGATGTGAGAGTTGGACTGTAAAGAAAGTTGAGCACTTTTGAACTGTGGTGTTGGAGAAGACTCTTCCGAGTCCTTTGGACTGCAAGGAGATCCAATCATGGACAGGGAAGCCTGACGGGCTGCCGTCTATGGCATCACAATGAGTCAGATACTACTGGGTGACTGAGTTGAGAAAATGTTTAGATCTTGGGTTAAGTTTTGGGAGTATACCTAAGAACATATGGTCTTTTGGGGGAGACATTTAATTATATAATCATCATAACAGCAATCATTAGCATGTTGACAATTTGTGTTGGATGATGCATTATCAAAATCCACCTTGATAGCAACTCTATGAAGTTGATACTATTGTATTATTATCTCCAATCCACAGAAGAGGAAACTGAAATTCATCAAGGATAAGCAATTTGTCCAGAGTTACTCAGCCAATCAGAGTCAGAAGTTTAATCACATGTGTTCTAATTACTCTCTACAGAGGCAGGAAACGCCTACCTGTCCCTAGAGAGTTGGGACAGATTGTACTAAGAAGTGACATTTAATCTGCATCTCAAAGAATGAGTCAAAGATTTCCAGATAGAAAGAAGTGAAGGCATGCTGGAAGGAAGAAAAAGCAGAATCAAGTGTGTGAGAGAGCAGGGCATATTTGTTGTAGGGCAAAGAGTTCAGAGGAGCTGAAGTGCTAAGTCACACTGAAAGGAGTCAAAAGAAATAAGTTGGATCAAACTGAGAAACTCCTGCATTAATTCTAATCTGATAAAAGGAAACCCAGTGGTAGTTTTGGTTTAACAACAATGATAAAAAACATATTCCAGGTAACTTATCTCTAAAAATACTAGGTCCAGACAGCACAGCAGGTAAAGAATCTGCTTACAATGCAGGAGACCCAGGAGATGTGGGTTCAATCCCGAGTCATGAAGATTCCTTGGAGGAGGGCATAGCAACACACTTCAGTTATCTTGCCTGGGAAATCCCATGGACAAGAGGAGCCTGGTGGACTATAGTCCAAACGATCACAAAGAATTGGACACGACTGAGCAACTAGCATCGCACAGCACATAGATTCCCCCGCAGAAAAGCAAAAGTGCCAGACTTATTAAAACACACGGGTAATCAAAGGCAAAATGCTAGAGATTCCTACTTACTAATAAGCCAACTGCTGTCTTCCTCCTCCCTTTACTTCCTTTCCTGGACACATCAGTCCCAGACAAACAGGTGTGGCCTAGCGTGGTGGGTGTCCACCTCAGCACAGGAGAGCCACCGGAGCCCAGAGCAAGAATATACAGTAAGATCAGGGTGAGATGAGTGTCCACACAGGAAGGCAGGCCAGGATGGGATGTCAGCACTCAAACGGGGTGAGAAGACATCCATGGAAAGCAACTTTGTACATGATGTAGAAAACTGAGCATTTCCACAGAGACATAGCCCTCTGCAAGATAAGATAGCTTAGAAGGGTAAGAAAGGACCCACAGAGGTGAGTACCTGGCACAGGATGTCAAAGGCCAGGCAGAATGAGGAAGGTGTAAGTGGGGGAAGGGTGGCCTGGGGTGGGGAACTGGAGCCTGAGTTGGGTGAGGAGGAGGTCTGGGTGTGGGGGTGATTCAGGTCAGAGTATCAGAGCCTGGGGTAGGGAGTCGGGGGCAGGCGGAAGGCTTCTGGATGGAGAGTGGCCCAGTGTGGGGCATGAGGGCCCAAATGGAGTAAGGAGGATGCCTGTATGGGAGAGGGGGCCAGGGCAGCAGTGTAGCATGAGGACTTAAAACCTGAATGAAGTGAGGACAACATCTCCGAGAGGAAATGGGCTGGATCAATGATGGGAGGGAATTACATACATTCAGTTTAATCAATCAATAAACATACGAAGAGTAAATGGGACAGGTTTTTCACTGCCAGAGAATGGAGTTATCAGTATAGAAAGAAACCCTATGGTGTTGATCAGAATCAAATGCTTCAGTGTAAACTCAGTGTTTTACAAAATTATCTATATGATGCAGAAATAAATATAGATGTAAGTGTGTGCATGTGTTTGTGTCAGGGGGTGTATATGTAATTCTCATCTCTGTCCACTAAGACAGCATGGTAAGGGCAAAAGCAATATATACACCAGGCACCCATACCTTCCTTTCTGAAGACTTTTATCCACTGGAAACAGGACTTCTTTGAAGAATTAGCTGATTTCAAGGCTGAGGAAGAAAAAGTAGAAGATGAGCCTAGAATATTTTGTGTGTCTGAAAGTGAGGGAGTATTAAAAAATGATGGGGACCTGTCAAAAGCCAGATTGAAGGACTTCTACTGGACAAGTCAGGGGTAAGTTGAAGGTCAAAATAAATACACAGGAACAGATTATAATCAATTAAACAGAACTGTAAGGAATGGACCACTCAGGTAGGGGATGATGACAATAGAGGAGACTATATGTGTACTTTCCTCTCAGTTTTGCTGTGTACTTAAAAAAAAAAAGCTTTAAAAATAAAATTGAAAATCATGAATCCATAGTCATATAAGTAATTAAATAAATAAACAAATAACTGAAACCGATGAGAAAGGGGATTTTACAGTCTCAAAACACCTAACCACAGGGGAGAAAAAGTTGTTATTATCTGCAAAGAGAAAAAGAGGAACTTCACAGTGAACAACACAGGTAGACACCACCTTGCTGAAGCAATGAAAGTAAACACCACTAACAAGAGGACAAAACGAAATCATGCCCCATCTGAGCAAATGCAAAGAAAAGAATGCAGAATCACTTTTGTGGTATTTCTGCCAAAGATGCACAACTTGAATCTAAAGATAAGGAAATATTAGACAAGCCCAATGGAAGGACATTCTCTAGAGTAACTGGTCTGTGATATTCCAAAGTATCAGGATCATCAGTAAGGGAGAAACTGAGATGTTCCAGATTGCAGTAGGCTAAAGAGATAAGACAACTAAATGCAACAAGTGATTTTGAACTGCAGCCTTTAGCTATGAAGCATATTACTTCCATGTGGTCTGAGGATGAGATAGGAGTAAGATATCAATGCTCATTTCCTGATTTGGAGGGTTGTATTGCGGTTACGTCTTTGTAGGAAATGCACGTTAAAGTAATTGGGATGCTGAAGAAGACCAGCAATCTACTCAAAACAAAGACAGGAAGAAAGTTCTCTGTTGGATTACTTACTGTAATCTAACCTTTTGTGGTTGGAATGTTTCTTTTAAGTAAAGAAGCTCGCAAACAATATCACACTGATGTCAGTTCTCCACAACTCAGCTTGAACTTGAATGTAATAAAAGAGAATCTTCATCTTTTAACCCCTGGCAGTATACTGTAACCCTCCACTACATACTAAATACCACATTCATTCTTATTTAACACACATCTTTGGCAAGTTATACTTGCTTTTCAGTCTTTCCTGCCAATTACTTATTACATCACCACTGCTGAGACTGACAAAGAGTACCAGGAATACACCTGGGAAAAGAAAAAACAAACAAAGAACAGTGAGTTTATTTAGCTTGTACAGTAAGAAAGGCTGCAAGCCTTTGGGAACCCCAGGAGCATCTTGGCAGGGGAAGCTGAGAAAAGATTCTTATGAGGTCTGAGCTCATGCTGGAGGATTCTAAGGAGAAGCTGAGGAAGCAAGGACCAGTTCTGGACTGGAAGCTCTCAAGGAGCTAGGGAAGTTCAGTGGTTGGGAACTGGAACAATTTTCCCCTAGGAGATGGGAAGATTAAGTAAGTCTAGAGTTGCCATTGTAAAGCAACTGCACCCTTTCATGATAGCACTAAGAGAAGGGTGTTTATTCATTTCTGTGGTCACAAACAGGCCTTGTCTATGGCTTGTTCTCGGTATTGTTTATGTTCTATTGAGAATTCTGTGGTCTGGTTGTCATCAAGGCCATTTTTCAGTTTCTCACCAAAGGACTAGAATAAGGAGATAAACAGTACTAGAAGGGCAGACACAGTGCTAACAGAGGAAGTAATCACTGACTACCTGTTATTAAGAGAAGAGTCAAAAATTAAAAGAAAACATGGAACATCAGCTAAAATCATTGTCATCAGCTAAGGCTTTACATGTGCCAAATATTTTTAATTCTCAAAACTAAACAATAAATTAGCTGCTAACTAAACAATAAATAATATTATCTGCATTTGACAGATGAGAAAACTGAGTGATAGATTAATTTGCTTAGTGTCATTCAGCTAGCAAAAAGCAAAGCCAAGATCACTATATAACACATTTGGGGACTTATATAGCCAAAGGCCAAATATTTACTACAGTTACTATATACAAAGTATTGTCTGAACATTGCAAGGAACCATAGGATGGTAGCACACTCTAAAATATTCCTTAATCTCTCCCACAAACATTTGCCCCTTTCATCCATCCCCCTTCTCACATTTTCAAAGGATATAATCTAGTCTCATTCATGAATGAAATATGGGATAAAAATTAACTTTCCTTTAACTTTGACATACCCTCAACTCAGTCCTCTTTTTGCTTTCACTCTCTTCTCTTTGCTTATACTGCTTTCTTTTTGAACTCTAATTGCCTCACATATGCTCTATACCTAGTCTTGCAACTTGTTTATGTATCTGTGTCTTAGGAGACGCTCTTTATTTACAGTTTTGGTTGTTCAGCATCTTCACCTTCATTTTGACAATTACTCTTACCCAGTGATAAGCTGATAAATGTTTAACAACTGGCTCCCCAGGAAAAGAAAATGTGGAGATGATAGATATATAGATAGACAGATAGATAGAGTTATATAAATATACAAATTATAAATTTTGCTCATGTAAGGAATATGTTCAGACGCTTTACCCTCTGAGCCACCAGGGAAGCCCCAAGGAATATGTAACATTTTATAAACAATAATAAACAACAATATAACATTCTAAATTCCATGTAGTCAATTAATTTTCCCAACAAAAGAACGCTTTTGTTGATTTTTTGGCCGAACTCTTACAACCAAACTACATTTGTAGTTGATGAGTGAACATAAATACAACTCAAAAGTTGTTGGATTTTTTGGGTCTATGACTAAATAAGGCAAGGTGAAACAACAAAGACATATGTCAGAATGTTCTTATTCATCAGTGACATAAAGGAGTTCTTTGCTGAATTTGATAATAGTTTTGAAAATACTAGTAGACAATTTCCTCAGTTTTTTATGCTCTTCACAATGTAATGCCTACAAACATGACAATTTTAAGCTTCATCTGCATTATGTATATTTCTCCATCACTTTTGTAATCTAGACAACACAGCAATAAACCAAGCACTACTTTGCAGCATTTGTGAACTTCTGTAGTGTAAAACAGTCCCACTTTGGCCAGTTTTGAGCTACCAACTTAATGTCACTGAACACAGAGCTGGGAAGAGACCTATAGGCACACCCATATATGATATTTCCACTTGTCGGCCATATTAGATGTAAATAACCTCAAGAACATAAGTAACAGTAAAACAGTTTAGAAGTCATAAGTCTTGAGTATTTATGACCTTTGCTTTTAAGTATTATTCATTTAATAAATTTTCTGAAAATGTACTAATTGGCTCTTGTGAGCAATACAAGCTGGTCCTAACATACAACTGCTTCTTCTCCACTCATCTTAGGTTGGATGGAAGGTATCATCTTCCATAAAGGAGATGAAAGGAAATATGTCTTCTTTCCACACTGAACCAAGGGACAGGCCTGGAACCTAAGCTTGGTCACTCTGCACTTTCTCATGGGGTTCTGAATGCTGACTGAGACATTAAAGGAGAGAAGAAATAGTTGGAAACCAATCACCCATCATGGTGGCTGTTGCTAACCAAACAGTTCCTGCTATGGGACTGTGCCTGTTTTCCTTTCTACTGTCCAGAGTGCCCTTGGTTACTGCCTTTTTCTACTGTCTCTGTTCTCTTTTTTTTTAATACCTGTTCTCAAGCCTGTGATCCTCCCATATTCTTCCCCCAAATTACATACAGTATGTTTTCATCATTCACAGGCAATAAATCTGTTACTGCATGGGTTTCTTAGGAACAAGGGCTGGATCATCTTCCTGTTTCTAAGTTTTGCACATTACATGGCTCTAGGACCAGGTATTTCTCATGATAGTCCCACCAAACTAATTTATATGCTATCAGAAGTAAATATATATCAAAAATAAATATCAGGAAAAAAATGTCAGTATTTTTTTTCCCCATACTAGTATGTTTCATCAACTACGCTAAAGCCTTTGACTGTGTGGATCATGACAAACTGTGGGAAGCTATAGAGAGATGGAAATACCAGATCATCTTACGTGTCTCTGAGAAACCTGCATGTGGGCCAAGAAGCAACAGTTAGAACCCTATATGGAACAATTGATTGGTTCAAGATTGAGAAAGGAATATGACAGGGCTGTCTGCTGTCACCCTGTTTTTTTAACCTATAAGCTGAGCCTATCATGAGAAATGCTGGGCTAGATGAGTTTCAAGCTGGAATCAAGATAGGCAGGAGAAATATCAACAACCTCAGATAAGCAAATGATAACACTCTAATGGCAGAAAACGAAGAGGAACTAAAGAGCCTCTTGATGAGGGTGAAGGAGGAGAGTGAAAGAGCTGGCTTACGACTAATTATTAGAAAACTAAGATCACGGCATTTGTCCTCATTATTGCATGGCAAATAGAAGGAGAAACGGTGGAACCTGTGATAGATTTCCTCTTCTTGGGCTCTAAAATCACTGCGGATGGTTACCACAGCCATGAAATCAGAAGAGGATTGCTTCTTGGCAGGAAAGTAATGACAAACCTAAACAGTGTGTTGAAAAACAGAGACATTACTCTCTCGACCAAGGTCCCTATAGTCAAGACTATTGTCTTCCCAGTGGTCACACATGGTTGTGAGAGCTGGACCACAAAGAAGGCAGAATACCAAAGAACTGATGCCTTTGAACTATGGTGCTGGAGAAACACTCCTGAAAGTCCCTTGGACAGCAAGGAGAGCAAACCAGTCAATCTCCAGGGAGATCAACCCAGAATATTCACTGGAAGGACTGACACTGAAGCTGAAGCTCTGGTATTTTGGTCATCTGATGCAAACAGATGACTCACTGGAAAAATCCCTGATGCTTGGAAGATCAGAAGGCAGAAAGATAAGAGGGCATCAGAGGATGAGATGGCTGGGAGGCATCACCAATGCAATGAACACGAACTTGGGCAAACTCCAGGAGATGGTGAGGGACAGGAAGGCCTGGTGTGCTGCAGTCCATTGGCACTGCAAAGAGTTAGACATGACTGGGTGACTGAACAACAACAGTATAAGATCTACTTACCAATCAATGAAGAAATAATTATTTTAGAAAGGGAGTCTATATGACACCCATTTGGGGTGGGGGTGGAAGTGGAGCTTAATGATATAAACCTCTCCAGGACTACAATTTATCAGAAATGAAACATTTCCATATACTGCTTTATAAATAATACATCTCTATCTTGGCAAACTTTTCTAGCTTTCAGATTTGGAAGAAGCCTGCTTTTCTTATGTTTCCACAGGGAGAAGCATGACTGGACAGTAATGCTGAACACTGATAAAACCTGGGAAATGTTTATGGATTATGGAAAGTATCTCAGACTGTGGAATAAAGATGGTGAATTACATTTAGTGTTTTTGTGTATTGATTTAATGCCTCATTGTTTATTCTAGAACATAAAGTGTTCCCAGAACACTGCTAAAGACTCTCCTTTCCTTTTTTACCTTGGATCCATTACCAAACAATTGTGCAAGCAGATGAGCCATTGTTACTCTGGAGGGAGGGCATGTGCGCATGCTCAGTCACTCAGTCGTGTCCGACTCTTTGCGACCCCGTAGACTGTAGCCCGCCAGGCTCCTCTGTCCATGGGACTTTCCTGGCAAGAATGCTGGAGTGGATTGCCATTCCCTTCTCCAGGGGATCTTCCCAACCCAGGGAATGAATCCTTATCTCTTGCATTGGCAGGCAGGGAGACCTACAAAGGATGAGAATACAGGGGAGGCCAATATAGCAAGGCCTGTAAGCTGAGCTGAAATGAATGAAAGAGGCTCCCTAAAGGGAAAAAAATATATATATATTAATTCCTTCTCCCATAACCCACAGTTAAAATTAAAATAGAGAGATGACCAGATGATATTGATACCATGTCCTGCGCAAGCCAGTTTATGGTCTGAGTTCATCCCTTCCCAGACTAATAGCTTAACAAATTGAACTCTCAGGGGCCCCGGAGGGAATTTTCCATATGGGAATTGATACCATAAGAAGAAATTTTATCTAAAACTGTTAGGATAGGCTGGGACACAGGCACATAAACAACATCTGTAAGCACCTGAGTAACTTGACACAATGCAGCCATCACTGGGCATGTTTTCTAAAATACCACTCCAAAATTCCTGAGTTGCAATGAATATTTTTGAAGGAAAAAAATTTTTCTAAGGAACTTTTTAGTCAAGTTTAAGTATATTGTTTAAAACTGATCTCTCAAAGTATCTACCAGGGAAACAGTATTATCGAATTCTATAATAGGGGAGATAAAAACTGACTTCAGCCAAAATGATATGACATGGTAAACATATCATATGTAGATAAACATATTTGTGTATCTAAATAAGCAGATCTTACCCATCTGAAGAGTGCTGACTTGATGCGTACTGAAGAGTCACAAGCCCATTGCCTTTTGAGATCCTCAAAAGGGCAGTCATGAAAGGCACAATATATCTCCCAAGGGGGACTGCTGAATCTTTTACTCATTCTAGCCTAAAGACTATACAGGTTTTAATATCCCATTACTTAATTTGTTGGATATGTTTAAAAGAATTGAATGCAAATTGCTCTGGGCTCCATTGCTTAGAGCCGTGTGTGTGATGTGAAATAATTACATCGTTTGAGAACAATAATGAGATTATTAGCTAGTGAGGATGCAGGTGCTGGATCACTTTCATTTGGTCATCAATTGTTAATATCAGCTGAAAGATTTACTTAAAATGACATATTTAATCAACACAGATAAAGAAGAAATAAGTCATCAACAGAAAAAGAGGTGGCCATTGCAGGTTATCTAAACCACTACCTAGGATGATAGATGGAAAGTAACCTCATGCTGGGTTCAGTAGTAACCAGCCTTCATGTCTAAGCTTCAAAAACCATTCTGAAATGCAAACGTGTTCTTTTTCTCCACAATCTGTGCTGCTTTTTCTAGTCTGCCAGTGAGCAGACTGTTTTTTTGTTTTAGTTTTTGGGTTTTTTTTTTCATTTATCTGTTCCTGTTTTCATGCTTTCTTCCTTGCATTCTGAAGATGTGTAAGTCCTGGACCCTACTTTATGTTACAGTCTGTCAAGACGGTATAATAGATAGAATGGAAGAGAAACCTTAGAGGCCCACATATGAAGAAACGAATATATGTTTGGGCATGATGTTTTGGGAAGTAAGAAAAACCTGTCTTAAAAAATTCAGATACATACCTAGTGCTAAAAGAGACAAGGGTTGGGATATAGTAAAAGTTCTGGAATGGTTGATGTTTACTAAAAAGAGGCAATGCAATGCACAGTAGTGCTTTAATAGGGTAGTACTTACTTAGTACCAAAAAAAAACCTTTGAACCCTACCTGTTTACCTGAATCAGTACTAAACAAGAAGACAGAAACTCTAATAGAATTTCTCTGTAGTTGAGCAAATATACCAACTTTGGACAACAGCCTCTGTATATGAGAGCAACTCAGTGATGTAATTACTACTATTACTCTCATAGAAAGGGAGATGCTCACAGATTTGGGAGAGCATGTGGTCTGATGGAAACATGCGGTGATTTTAGACATATGTGATGGCCACTGACATGTAATCTTTGCAAGTTGCTTAATCTCTTTGAGAACTAGCTTTTTCCATCAATGAAGTGTGGATAATAATAGCCCTAAATAATACAGCTATTTTTCAAAGGGCTAGTCACATGTGGAAATGGTTCCAAGATTTAAAGTAAAAAAAAATGCCCTTAAAGCACATAACTTAGTGCATAGATACATGAGAAATGTTAGTTTCCATCTTTTTCCCCCTTCTTCATGTACTTAGTTCCCTGTTCATAGACTCTGTGGCATGAATGAATGAAGGAAACAAATTAATCAACAACTACTTAAGCAAGAATGGTCAAATTGTTGGACATTCCAACTCTGTTGAACAGAAGTCCCATAGCAGAGGAACCGGC
Source organism: Nanger dama (assembly GCA_917880005.1). NCBI lineage: Eukaryota > Metazoa > Chordata > Mammalia > Artiodactyla > Bovidae > Nanger > Nanger dama. The sequence continues at coordinate 18,537,455 of CAKJTW010000001.1, forward strand.
TATGCTATTTCTCCTTGCCCAGATCTCATTTTCTGCAAGAAGCACACTTTCAACAATTTTGTAAAACCTATATATTGACATGAAGGATGAGAAGAAGTATGAGAGCAAGACCTCCAAACTGGAGTTAGAAGGCAGTCAAGTGAGCTGCCTGATCAGCACCTTGCCTTTCCCCTCCAATCATAGAGGCAAGTGAGGCTGCTGAGGCTCAGCCATGCCCAGGCTCCCTCCCCCTGCCCCCAAAAATGTTAGAACTAGAACCTCTGTCAAAGTAAACTTATCCAAAACTAATATTAAAATTCTGACCCCTCTCAAAAAACTAAGAATAGAATTTTCATATGATCCAGCAGCCCCATTTCTAGGAATATATCCAGAGAAAATTAATTTGAAAAAATACATGCACTCCAGTGGCCACAGCAGCTCTGTTTACAACAGCCAGGACATGGAAACAACCTCAACACCCACTGACAGAAATGGATAAAGAAGATGTGGTATATATATATATGTACAATTGGGATGTCACTGAGTCACGAAAAGAATAAAATAATGCCATTTGTAGCAACATGGATGGACCTAGAGATTATCATACAACGTGAAGTCAGAAAGAGAACGACATATACCATATGACAACATTTATAGGTAGACCCTAAAAATGATGCGAATGAACTTATTTACAAAACAGAAACAGACTCACAGAGAGAACAGATTTGTGATTGCCAAGGGATGGGAGGAGATACAGATTAGGAGGTTGAAATTCACAGAAATAAACTATTATACATAGAAAGGATAAACAACAAGCTCCTACTGTTTAGCACAGGGAACTATAGTCAATATCCTGTGATTAAACCATAATGGAAATGAATATGAAAAAAGAACATGAAAAGTTAAAGTGAAAATGTTAGTTGCTCTGTTGTGTCTGATTCTTTGAGACCACATGGACTGTAGCCCGCCAGGCTTCTCTGTCCATAGAATTCTCCAGGTAAGAATACTGGAGTGGGTAGCCATTCCCTTCTCCAGGGATCTTTACAACTCAGGGATCAAACCAAGGCTTCCTGTACTGCAGGCAGATTCTTTACCGTTTGACCCACCAGGGAAGAACATATATATGTACAACTGAATCACTTTGATATAAAGTAGAAATTAACACAACATTTATAAATCAACTATACTTCAATAAAATAAAATTTTTAAAAAGTTCTGCCTCTCAATCCTTTTTGTGAAGCTAGAATAACAAGATGGACCTTTATGGCAGAGCATAGGAAAACACACAGGAAAAACATGCACACAAAGGCTAAGTTTCCTGCTTATGCAATCTTTTTAGATGTGACTTAAAATCTTTAAATATTCTATTCAGAACAATAAAAGATCTGCCCTGATCATGAGTGATCTTTCTTGTGAATACTCAACATTATCACAAGTCATTCTTGCCATGTGCTTTAGCACAAAAGGAGGGTGGAGAGGAGGACTGATTCAGACAACAGGTCTGAAGCATAATTAGACACACACTGGCAGCCTCGAGCTCTAGCTAGCAGCAGACTTGGGCAGCCAAGTTTCCTCAGTGTTGGCAGGGAAACAGATACTCTATGACCACTGGCTTATGCTGTTCTCATAATGATTTCAGCAAAGTCCTCCAACCCTCCTGAAGTCTGAATTGGGTAAATCATGAAACCTCTTAAGTTTTAGTTTTGAAATCAGCCTCATATGAGGAGAAAATAATTTTCAACTGTTACATATCAGACACTTAATAGTTGCTAGTAACATTTATTTATATAGACCTAGCCATCAAATTGCCAACATCCGCTGGATCATCAAAAATGCAAGAGTTCCAGAAAAACATCTATTTCTGCCTTACTGACTTATGCCAAAGCCTTTGATTGTGTGGATCCCAATAAACTGTGGAAAATTCTGAAAGAGATGGGAATACCAGACCACCTGACCTGCCTCTTGAGAAACCTATATGCAGATCAGGAAGAAACAGTTAGAACTGGACATGGAATAACAGACTGGTTCCAAATAGGAAAAGGAGTACATCAAGGCTGTATACTGTCCCCCTGCTTATTTAACTTCTATGCAGAGTGCATCATGGGAAACGCTGGGCTGGAAGAAGCATAAGCTGAAATCAAGATTGCTGGGAGAAATATCCATAACCTCAGATATGCAGATGACACCACCCTTATGGCAGAAAATGAAGAGGAACTAAAAAGGCTCTTGATGAAAGTGAAAGAGGAAAGTGAGAAGTTGGCTTAAAGCTCAACATTCAGAAAACGAAGATCATGGCATCTGGTCCCATCACTCCATGGAGAATAGATGGAGAAATAGTGGAAACAGTGTCAAATTTTATTTTGGGGGGCTCCAAAATCACAGCAGATGGTGATTGCAGCCATGAAATAAAAGACGCTTACTCCTTGGAAGGAAGTTTAAGACCAACCTCAATAGCATATTGAAAAGCAGAGACATTACTTTGCCAACAAAGGTCCATCTAGTCAAGGCTATGGTTTTTCCAGTAGTCATGTATGGATGTGAGATTTGGACTGTGAAGAAAGCTGAGTACCGAAGAACTGATCTTTTGAACTGTGGTGTTGGAGAAGACTCTTGAGAGTCCCTTGGACTGCAAGGAGATCCAACCAGTCTATTCTGAAGGAGATCAGCCTTGGGTATTCTTTGGAAGGAATGATGCTAAAGCTGAAACTCCAGTACTTTTGCCACCTCATGCAAAGAGTTAACACATTGGAAAAGACTCTGATGCTGGGAGGGATTGGGGGCAGGAGGAGAAGGGGACGACAGAGGATAAGATGGCTGGATGGCATCACGGACTCGATGGACGTGAGTCTGAGTAGACTCTGGGAGTTGGTGATGGATAGGGAGGCCTGGTGTGCTGCGATTCATGGGGTCGCAAAGAGTCGGACATGACTGAGCAACTGAACTGAACTGACTGAGCCACATATATAAGCTTACCAAATACAAACCCAGAAGCAAACAAATTGCACAGAATGTCAAAATCACAAAGGTCATAAATGTTCACATACAGAGAACATAAGATCAACTAGTGTCAAAGCTGACGTAGGAATTTACTTCCAATTTTGTTGACAGCCAACGTGAAAGAGAAACATTCAATTCAACAAATATTGATTTTGTTAGGATCTGCTATGAGCCAAGCATTGTTCTAGGTGCCAGGAATACAGTAGTTAAAACCAAAAAAAGTCTTGGTTGCTCTAGTACAGAGTAGCCAATTATTTAATTCTCTTTGATAATAAGAAATAGCAGTTCTTTAAGGCAGGTGAAGCCTTCCCTGGCATAGAGCAATAATTTCACTCAGAGTTTCACGTATGCAACACTGCTGTGCTACAAAGACCCTTGTCTCAATGACATACCTATGAAAGTGCAATATTAAATTTCTTCTTGCATCATTCAATGAAAACTAAAGACAAGACACCAAAGTTGATCTCAGTAAAAGCAACCTGGCAGGAGGTTAACACAGCTTAGTGCAAATGTGTAATTTTTACCTGATTATATTAATTGGCCTGGCATGCTGTGGTATCAGTTCAGTTCAGTTGCTCAGTCATGTCCGACTCTGCGACTCCATGAATCACAGCACACCAGGCCTCCCTGTCCATCACCATCTCTCGGAGTTCACTCAGACTCACATCCATCGAGTCCGTGATGCCATCCAGCCATCTCATCCTCTGTTGTCCCCTTCTCCTCCTGCCCCCAATCCCTCCCAGCATCAGAGTCTTTTCCAATGAGTCAACTCTTCGCATGATATGGCCAAAGTACTGGAGTTTGAGCTTTAGCATCATTCCTTCCAAAGAAATCCCAGGGCTGATCTCCTTCAGAATGGATTGGTTGGATCTCCTTGCAGTCCAAGGGACTCTCAAAAGTCTTCTTCAACACCACAGTTCAAAAGCATCAGTTCTTTGGCACTCAGCCTTCTTCACAGTTCAACTCTCACATCCATACATGACCACAGGAAAAACCATAGCCTTGACTAGACTGACCTTTGTTGGCAAAGTAATGTCTCTGCTTTTGAATATGTTATCTAGGTTGGTCATAATTTTTCTTCCAAGGAGTAAGCGTCTTTTAATTTCATGGCTCTAATCACCATCTGCAGTGATTTTGGAGCCCCCTCAAAAAAAGTCTGACACTGTTTCCACTGTTTCCCCATCTATTTCCCATGAAGTGATGAGACCAGATGCTGTGGTTTACGGGGTCACAAAGAGTCGGACATGAATGAGTGACTGAACTGAACTGAACTGAACTTAATTCAAGGATAGAACCTGGGTTACTAGATAGAACCTATTTCTCAAAATCTGCATCAGAATAATCTTGAAAGATTCTGAATAATGTAGATTCTTGCACCGTATTCACAAAATCTTAGTGAATCATAATCTCTGAAAGCAGGCCTAGTATTTTGTAAGAGCTGTTTGGGATTTTCTTTTATACACCAAATGTTGAGAACTTTTAACTTTGAGGAAGAAATTTTAAACTGTTTTAATTCTTCAGGGGTTGTGAAATAAGTTTAGGGGAAAGCAATTACTTACAAAATAGATTAAAATAATATGGAAAGAATGAAATAGTAAATATTAAAGTGCATTGTATTTTATTTAAATATTTACATAAATATTGCAGATAACATAAGAATAGTTTTGTGAAATTTTTATTTTTATGAATATGTTCATGCATTGAAAAGGAAATGGCAACCCACTCCAGTGTTCTTGCCTGGAGAATCCCATGGACAAGGGAGCCTGGTGGGCTGCCATCTATGGGGTCGCACAGAGTTGGACACGACTAAAGTGACTTAGCAGCAGCAGCAGAATATAATAGGGTTATATGTATAGCGAAGAAGGGGACAACCGAGGATGAGATGGCTTGATGGCATCACTGACTCGATGGACGCGAGTCTGAGTGAACTCTGGGAGTTGGTGATGGACAGGGAAGCCTGGCGTGCTGCTATTCATGGGGTTGCAAAGAGTCAGACACGACTGAGCGACTGAACTGAACTGAACTACCCTCGGTTTCAATCAAAATACTCTGAAAACAGTAATCTAAAGGTATATATTGACTTCAGATCTTTCAAAATCTCTCTGAAAGTATCAGTCTTTTCTGGTCTATTTGAGAATTAAAAGTAAGCAGTTGTGTACATTATTACACAAGATGCATTAATACATATTATATATATATATATAATATGTAATATATATGTATCAAGCTTTTGCTCACACTAGCAATGAAAAACATCAAATATCCTTTGGCTACCATGGTGTCCCTTCATATTTTTTAAAATATGTATTGTTAAAAATGTTGAGATGTCCCTCCGGAATAAACACTCTTGTAAAACATATGCAAATTCATTACCAACAGCAGAAGTCTTCTGGCTGTATCATACTGAGATGTTAAGAATAAAGTAGAAATAAATTTTTCCTAGCCATTTTTATGTTCTTGATTTATTACTGTACATGAAACAGTAACTCACCCCAATTTTATTTATGATATTAGAAGATAATACTTATAGCATTTCAATCCATTGACTATGATTAATGAACCTGAATTAATTTTCCATCCAATTCTATATAGTCAACTCTTTGTAAATTGATTCTCCTCCCAAAATTATGATGCATGTCAGATTATTATAGCTGGTACTATTTCAGACAGAGCAGATGCTTCCCTTAGTTTCAATGTGTATAATATGAATGCCCAAGAATTTTGCAGAAAATATAACTTTCTAAGATTCACAGAGCTGAAAGTGGCTTTAGTACCTCAGGACTTCAATAATGATATTGTCAGTTCAAGCAAAAGTACTAAGACTCTATTTCCCACTTGAATACATTTTCCTTTTAAAAAAAAAAAACACATTTTCATGGTAAGCAATTTAGTTAACTATTAAACATTCTTTACTTTGGGGGAACTGTTCTCTAGAGCAAGTGCTTTTAACATAAAATTCACAGAAAAGTTTCAGCATCTTTGTGAAGTCTCTAAAATGCCATGAAGAATTCTGTGTATGTTGCTGTATAGATTTCTCTAGGGAATGAATTCACAGCTTTCAGCAGTTCCTGAAGGCATCCATGACAAACAAAAACATCACAAGACAAACTTTAACTGCTTTAAAGCCAATCTTCCTTCTCTCATTCCATAATTTAAACTTTAGATCTTTTGCATCTGTCTTCAGATATGATCAAACACATTTTTTCCCTAGTGTTTGCACAATTTATTCTTGAGAGCTCTCATTAGGTAACACTCTGACATGCTCTTCTCCAAAAGAGAGACAAACAAAGCTCACTGCAAAGAATAATTGTTTAGAGGAATGGTCTTATATAAAATAAAATTGCCAAAGTCTGTTTAGCAATTTTTTTCCACTCTGGAGCAGTAGGATAAAGTACCAAACTTGCTGATCAATAAGGTGTAACTTCCATAGTACTGAATGAAATCACAATGGAATGTCAAGCCAGATAAGTCCTTAGGAAAGTTTTTACCTTTGAGAAGTCAACACTTCCTTCAAATAGTGGAGAAAAATGTTAACATGTCTTCCTAGAAAATGGTATCTCTTTACCACAAATCATACAACAAACATACAACAGAAGTCATTTTTGAAATATCTTTTAAAATCTGCAGACAGGGAAGTATAAGTGTAGTAAAATATGTGTGTGTGTGTGTGTGTGTGTGTGTGTGTGTGTGTGTGTGTGTGTATGTGTGTGTGTGTGTTCAGTCACTCAGTCATGTTTGAGTCTTTGCGAATCCATGGACTGTAGCCCACCAGGCTCCTCAGTCTATGGAATTTTTCAGGCAAGAATACTGGAGTGGGTTGCCATTTCCTCCTCCACACATAATATGTTGTAAAAGATATGTGGCAAATGTCATAAAATGGTGATATTCCCAAATAAAACTGCTCTTTCTCCACTATATTAAGATAAGCTTAGAACATGATATCTCTATGCAGATTTTTATTAAGGAAATTCCAAAATGCAAAAACCCTAAGTATCCTTTGTTCAATAGAAGTTTTATCATACATTTTCAAGGAAATGTCACACTTCTTAAAATTAACACTGTTTAGATTTCAATATGCATGTGTATGGCAACAGTTAGGAGTGATACTTTGGTTTGCTTGTTCTTAAATCACAGAAATTAATCAATCATTATCACATTATATCCCAATGCATTCACTGAACAGATCATTTGATGTTTATTATGTGCTAGATACTGCCCTAAGTGAGTAGTAGTACCTAAGTGTATGTAATGATGAAAAGGAACAGGAATGATTGCTTAACCTAAACATGAACAGAATGGATGGTAAATGAGTAAATCATTTTGTCTTGGACAGGCATAGATAGTGATTAGGAAATTTAGAAAAATGTAAGTCAGATATGAAAAAGTGTATTGCTTTAAATAATAACAACATTCTGCATGCTTCTTAAGTGCCAGCTGTTCTACTAAGAAACTGAACAGGTTTGCTGCATCTACACTGAGCAGAAATCCCATGAAGTGAGTATTTGTGATAAGATTCTGGATCACAAGGACAGAAACCAACTCACAGAACCCAGTATTTAGACTGCGAAGAGAACTTTCAAACCATTGCCACCAAACCACTGGTTTTAGAAGTGCTCAAGTTCTTACTCTGCCTTCTCTGCAAGTCTCCCACAATCTTCTTTCTTGGGTTTCCTCTGGTCCTTGTGTCTATATGACAGAAAACAAGATCACTAATAATTCAGTTCTCAAATTCTGCATACCAATAAAAGCTATCCTTTCTGAGTTGCAATTTTAATATCCCTGGCAAAGAACCACCATTGAGCAAGGATTATTCAGATGCCCAACACCAGATCAGCAGGGTTTAGTAAATCCTGTCTATTATATCAAGCTAACAAGATGTTGAAATGTCAATCTTTAAGATTTTACTTTTTTTTCATGCACTTTCATTATTCCCCCAATTTGTCAGAGGAGCTTAGAAGCATTAGTATGTTTCTATAAGGAAAGCGAAGAGAAAAAAAATACATGTACTCCAATTTGTAGGTTTGGTTTGTTTGTTGGTGGCTGCTTTTGTTTTGTTTTTTATGCTTCCTAACTAGTCTCTTAAGACTCAAAGGGAAGTTCCTGAAGGAAGTGGATCAAAGGGTTTATAAAGCAGAGATTAAAAAGCAAAAAGAGGGAAGGAAATGATTCCAACTCCCACATTTGGAAAATTATGGTTGAAGGTTCCCTGGGCTGAGAGAAAGAGAAAAGGGAATGGTGGGGCCAGCCTCAGGAGAGGACCAAACTTCCAGACCAGAAGGGTCTCAGGGGAGTTAAGGATGAGAGGGAAGTGTTACCATGGAAATGTGTTTAATCATCAGTAAGGGGTCAGCAGAGTGGAAGCCAAGATAATAGACTAGTCTTCTGCTTACAGAAAAGCCATGTCAGTGACTGTCATCATCCCTGGACAGAGAATGGCTTCCATTACCAGCTGCCACCTCTTTCTATGCTCAAGATTTTGTAGAGTCTCCTGTTCTCACTATCTTTTCATCCACTCAGGACATTCATAAATACCTCAAAGAGAGCACAGAAACTTCACCCACTGTATGACAATAGTGGTGGGAAAGGGAAAGTTCTAGTACAGTTATTAGGGTATGCTGAAGAGTGGGGAAGTTCACCCTTGTTTTACCACCCTGTTGGCTTAGACAGTAAAGAATCCACCTGCAATGCAGGAAACCTGGGTTTGATCCCTGGGCAGGAAGATTCCCCTGGAGAAGAGAATGACACTCCACTCCAGTATTCTTACCTGGAGAATTCTATGGACAGAGGAGCCTAGAAGGCTATAGTCCATGGGGTCGCAAAGAGTCGAGTACAACTGAGCGGCTAACACTTTTCACCACCCTGGCAATTTTCAGGACTGTCAGGAAGATCCCAGTAGGGAAGATCCACTGGAAAGGGATAGGCTACCCACTCCAGTATCCTTGGGCTTCCTTGGTGGCTCAGCTGGTAAAGAATCTGCCCACAGTGCTGGAGACCTGGGTTGGGAAGATCCCCTGGAGAAGGGAATGGCTACCCACTCCAGTATTCTGGCCTGGAGAATTCCAGGCGGTCATGAAGAGTCGGACACGACTGAGCGACTTTCACTCACTTCACATGTAAATGTCAGGATAGGATAGGAAGGAGAAAGTTTCAGGAAAAGTGCTGACTTGGGTTACAGGGCAGATGAAAAAGTAGGAATCTCTTAGAACATAAATATTTTCATTTGATACAAATACAGCTACTGAACCAAGATCACATGGTCAGAAAATGCTGAGCCACAATACAGACCAAGCCAGTGCGCTCAACCAGATGCAGGGGAGCCTCCACACTCAGATCCCTGTGGCAGCTTCTTTAATAAACAAAAATGAGCAAGAGGCTAATTTTTGCAATCACAATTCAACTCCTGTCACCATAGGAGGCAGCTAGCTATCTGAGCATCCTTGGTGACAGATGGTTCTAAGATAATGTGTACAGTACTGGGAGAAGGGGTTCATTTTTTTCATTTGAAGAAAATATATTTATTGTTATCCATCTACATCATGAATTCAATTGGCACCTGAGGTTATTCATTATGAATTTTGTATATGTATGTTTCCATTTTGACAAAAATAATATATAGAGAGAGAATGGATCACTTGACCCACTAAAAGGCAAATTTTCAAGAGATGGCAGGGAACCCAAAAGCCACAGAAAATGTGTGTCTCCAAAGTGTACATTTTTTTCAACTTTTAAAATATCTTAAATAAAGCTTATAGTAATTGAAGGGAAATCAAATGTGAATTTTTATGCTTCCAAATCATCATTTTAATACATCTGTAGTATTCCATTGTTTGAATATGCCAGATATGCGATAAATGGCAAGTTGGAGAAATTGAATTCAAGTTAACTTAAGCAACAAATGGAAATTCTGGCTCATGAAGCTGTAAAAAATACTGAAAATATAATGATGTTAATCTCTCTCTTTCTCCATTTTGCATCTCACCCAGTTTCTGCTGACCCTCATTCTGTTCCTTCACATACGCATGAAGAATAAGGGTGTAGGGGGACTTCCCTGGTGGTCCTATAGTTAGAACTCCATGCTTCCACTGCACGGGGGCCTGGGTTCGAACCCTGGTCAGTGAAATGAGATCCCAGACGGCTCAAAGGGAAGCTGAAGGAAACAAAAAAGAATAAGGCTGTAGAAGGTCTGAGTGGATGACATCACAGCTCATTGTTCAAGAACAAACAAGAACTTCTCTCCAGTGTTCAAATATCAAATTCTTTATATCAAATCAAACAATCCTAAAGGAAATCAACCCTGAATATTCACTGGAAGGACAGATGCTGAAGCTGAAGTTCTAATACTTTGGCTATCTGATAGGAAGAGCTGACTCACTGGGGAAAGACCCTGATGCTAGGGAAGATTGATGGTTGAAGAAGGGGGGTGACAGAGGATTAGATGGTTGGATGTCATCATCGACTCAATGGACATGAGTTAGAGCAAACTGGGAGATAGTGATGGACAGGGAAGCCTAATGAGCTGCGGTCCATGGGGTCTCGAAGAGTCTGACACAACTGAGTGACTGAACAATAACAAAATAGCTACTTTGATTAACCCAAACTGGGACACAAGTTCACTTGTGGATGAATGAATATCTGAGGCAAAGGGACAGAGCTCAAGGATGGGTTGTGTCTCATCCACATTTTGTCTGAGTGTTGCTAGTACCAGTCCCACCAGAGTCAATGTCAGGTAAGGAATAAGAGGTGTGGTACGCTGCCCCGAGCTCCAGCCCCTGCCCACTGGAGATGACTATATATTAGCTCCTCCAGACAGGTAGCTTAAAATCAACCATGGTGGAAATATCTATGCAACAGAAATAAGCATACACTGCAAACCAGGACTTTTTAATTTCTTGAGGGCGGGTTGTTAAATATTTACCAGAAATTCTTGGACGGGAGCTTTTTGCCACAGGGCTGTGGTGCAGGAGACAAAGTGCTAGACAGAGACATCAGTATGCTGGTACCAGACCCACTTGTTCTCTACAAGCACAACTAATAAGTAGTATTCATAAAACCAGCAGATGCATTAACATTTACAATGATTCTTCATGAACAGAATGCTGATTAAATAGGTCTTTTAAAACTTCCACCTGTTTTCAAACCATTCAAAGAAAAGTTTTGGAACTGTTTTTTTTTTTTTAATAGCATCTACTCACCTCACCAATGTTTAAATAGAGGAAAATAAGATCAGCATAATCCAAGAAGAGAAAAATACCATCTACATTCTGAGAACCTGTAGACCATGGTATTTCACTTGAAAGAAATTTCGTATCAGCCTTTCCTCATATCATTTAGGGAAAAATAGCCCTGTTGTTGAGTCTGTCTTTGCAAAGGAAAATATCATGTCTTGATGCATATCACCCTCTGTGCTATCTACATACCAGTCTCTGGTGTCATCTTATTGCAAGAGTGAAACTTTCCTAGAGCCTACTTTTCTCACTCTCTCTCAATGCTGATTTTTCCTGAAGATTTGTTAGAATCTGCTTTTAAAATGGCTCATGATCTTGAGCTAGGCTGCCTATTTACCTACTCAGATAACACACAGGGCTTCCTGGTTTTGCTTCAAATGTTTTTTTTTTTTTTTCCAGGAAGAAATGTCCATTTTGCCAAATTTAGATGTAACTGCATTCAGTGAGCAACTATGGAATAACTCAACCCAGTAACACAGCTAGAACATTTTGAGCATTTACTACTTTGCTAGGCACTGTGATAAACACTACTTTCATCATTTTACTTAATCCACACAACAGCCCTATGAGACAGGAAATGTTATCCTCATTTAACATACAAGGACAGGAGATAGAAAGAAGATAAATAATTCTCTAAGAACATAACAATTGAACAGCATTGCCAGGAATGAGATGCCTGTGTGATACCAAAATCCACTCAACTCCTGAATATACTGGTCACGCCATGCACTGAGGTGCTTATGTACACTTTCCCATTCGGTTCCAAGTGTGACGTGGGTTTTGTTATTCTTCTTTGCAAATGATAACAGCATGGCTCAAAGGGTTTAAGAAATGTGTCCAACTTTCAAAAGACATAGATAATAACTGTACAAGGTAGATCTCAAATCCATACGTAACTCCTTGCCCAGGGTTTTTTTTTCCTACTATAATGCACCTTTCAGAAGAGGCAAACCATCTGAATATGTTCTAAGTTTAGCTATTTAAAAAATTTTAAGGGAAAAACTTTTTTTTAATTTTATTTTTACTTTATTCTACTTTACAATACTGTCTTGGTTTTGCCATACATTGACATGAATCAGCCACATGTGTACACGAGCTCCCAATCCTGAAGGGAACAACTTTTGAAATAATGGATATATACTGGTGTTCAGCTATATAAAAACATAGCATTTATTTGAGCCTTAATTCTGTTACACTTTGAGGTAACACCAGAGACTGAGGACTAGGTGAATCATCAATCCTGGCAATTTTGTGGAGAGGAGATGTCGGGGAGGAATCTATGCTCCAGAAGAAGTAGAAATGTATTATATCAACATCAGCCAGTAGAAATAGAAAGAGCCAAACTGCTAAATCCAGGAGGCACTGTGCCAGTCAGACAGAACTTGAAGAGACAGAGAAAACAAGGAGAGAAAACAGGCAGAATCATTTGTATTCTTTAATCACAAGTTAGAGTAGCCCAGAAAAGAGCAAAGAGTTCATCAAAGCTCCACCGCACAAATTCAACTCCCAGTCATTCCAGCCTTGCACCAACTCCTTGTGGCAAGTTTCCTCATGAGAAAACCACATGCAAGTGAAGTGTCAACAGTGGCTAGGGGGCAGACTTAAAGATGTTTATTACCGCAATCTTGCAGTGTCTGGGAAGGATTTAGGGGGATGGTTTGCCACACAGGACAAGACTAATTAACACGAAGTGAAAGAATATGACGAATAGAAGAGTTACCTACATCCTGTGCAGTGACAAGAGGCAATCCAGATCCTCTGAGCTCTGCCACTTGCTGCTTCTCAAGTTGACTCCAACAGGAGTACATCTGAATAACAAGTCATGCGTGTGTGTGCCCTCATTGTCTTGCCACATGATCATTGTTTCTTGGAAGGAAACACTGGAATTCAGAAACAATGGGCAGGGATGAAGAACTGGGAAATTATGCCATATTTCTCTTAGCAAAACCAACATCACAAAGATATCAGTTCTCAAGTTGCTGAAAAAAGCAAACATGGTGCCCTGATTTAAGGCAAGGAATACACAAGAAGCCAAGAAATTGGCCAGTTTAACTCACCTCAGAATCTTGAAATTACAGAAGGAAACTTTAACAGAAATTGCAAGTAAAACAAAGGTAACTGAGCAGTACGGTCCCTGAACATAGATGGGAAGGAGTTAGACTATCAGAATTCTACCCAGTAGGACTAGAATTTAACTTAGAATTCAAACAAAAAAAAGAAAAAGTATGATAGTTAGGAGGTTGGAGAGGTGAGCAGTTGCAGGTAAGGGGTATCATAGGAGGTTTTGGGGAGGTGGGCAAAGAGGAAAGAAACCTCTGGTCATGAGCCAACAGGCTCAGAAAATTTCAAGATCTATATTTAGATGCCCATGCACACTGGCAGATTTGTGGACTAAGAAATCTGGAACTTGTGTTTGCTTTTGGAATAATCAAAAAATGGGATGCTTTCCTAAACTCCTCCAATCTAGATGAAGTGGTATTATCTTTACTTAGAGCTCAGGTAGTAGCTCTTCCCACCCTCAGATCAGATCTTCTTCCCTCATAAGGCAGCCAACACCTCACTGACAGAGAGGTCTACGGTATTTGTTTTCTGTATACATGTATACGTATACATACATATATATACAATGGAATACTACTCAGCAAAAAAAAAATGAAATTTTGCCATTTTCAACAGCATGGATGGACATAGAGGGTATCATGCTAAGTGAAACAAATCACAGAAGACAAATACTGTATGATTTTACTTTATGTGGGATCAAAAAATAAATGAATAAGCATAGCAAAACAGTCATAGATACAAAGGACAAACAGGTGGTTGCCAGAGGGGAGAGGGTTGGGAAGGAAAGAAATATGTGATGGAGATAAAGAGTACAAACTTCCAGTTGCAAAATAAATGAATCATGGTGGTGATTACTTTGAAATATATGGAAATAACAAATCACTGCATTAACAGGAAGAAATGGGAATACCAGACCACCTGACCTGCCTCTTGAGAAACCTATATGCAGATCAGGAAGAAACAGTGAGAACTGGACATGGAATAACAGACTGGTTCCAAATAGGAAAAGGAGTACATCAAGGCTGTATATTGTCACCTGCTTATTTAACTTATATGCAGAGTACATCATGGGAAATGCTGGGCTGGAAGAAGCACAAGCTGGAATCAAGATTGCCAGGAGAAATATCAATAACCTCATATATGCAGATGACACCATCCTTATGGCAGAAAGTGAAGAGCTAAAAAGCCTCTTGATGAAAGTGAAAGAGGAGAGTGAAAAAGTTGGCTTAAAGCTCAACACTCAGAAAACAAAGATCATGGCATCTGGTTCCATCACTTCATGTGAAATAGATGGGGAAACAGTGGAAATATTGTCAGACTTTATTTTTGGGGGCTCCAAAATCACTGCAGATAGTGACTGCAGCCATGAAATTAAAAGATGCTTAATCCTTGGAAGGAAAGTTATGACCAACCTAGATAGCATATTCAAAAGCAGAGACATTACTTTGCCGACTAAGGTCCATCTAGTCAAGGCTATGGTTTTTCGAGTAGTCATGTATGGATGTGAGAGTTGGACTGTGAAGAAGGCTGAGCGCCGAAGAATTGATGCTTTTGAACTGTGGTGTTGGAGAAGACTCTTGAGAGTCCCTTGGACTGCAAGGAGATCCAACCAGTCCATTCTGAAGGAGATCAGTCCTGGGTGTTCTTTGGAAGGGATGATGCTGAAGGAAACTCCAGTACTTTGACCACCTCATGCGAAGAGTTGACTCATTGGAAAAGACTCTGATGCTGGGAGGAATTGGGGCCAGGAGGAGAAGGGGACCACAGAGGATGAGATGGCTGGATGGCATCACGGACTCGATGGACGTAAGTTTGAGTGAACTCCAGGAGTTGGTGATGGACAGGGAGGCCTGGCGTGCTGCAGTTTCTGGGGTCGCAAAGAGTCGGACACGACTGAGTGACTGAACTGAACTGAACCTACTGTTTTAGGTCAATTAAACTTTTTTTATTTTTTTTTACATTTTTATTTTTATTCTACATTACAATACTGTATTTGTTTTGCCATACATTGACATGAATCAGCCACAGGTGTACATGATTTCCCAATGCCAAAGCCCCCTCCCACCTCCCACCCCATATCATCTCCCTGGATCCTCCCGTGCACCAGCCCCAAGCATCCTGTATCCTGTACTGAACATAGACTGGCACTTCGTTTCTTACATGATAGTATACATGTTTCAATGCCATTCTCCCGAATCATCCCACCCTCTCCCTCTCCCTCAGTCCAAAACTCCATTCTATACCTCTGAGTCTCTTTTGTTGTCTCACATAGAGGGTCATCATTACTATCTTTCTAAATTCCATATATATGTGTCAGTATACTGTATTGGTGTTTTTCTTTCTGGCTTACTTCACTCTGTATAATCGGCTCCAGTTTCATCCAACTCATTAGAACTGAGTCAAATTTATTCTTTTTAAGGGCTGAGTAATACTCCATTGTGTATATGTACCACAGCTTTCTTATCCATTCATCTGCTGATGGACATCTAGGTTATTTCCAAGTCCTGGCTATTATAAACAGTGCTGCAATGAACACTGGGGTGCATGTGTCTCTTTCAATTCTGGTTTCCTCGGTGTGTATGTCCAGCAGTGGGATTGCTGGATCATAAGGCAGTTCTATTTGCAATTTTTTAAGGAATCTCCACACTGTTTTCCATAGTGGCTGTACTAGTTTGCATTCCCACCAGCAGTGTAAGAGGGTTCCCTTTTCTCCACATCCTCTCCAGCATTTATTGCTTGTAGACTTTCGGATCGCAGCCATTCTGACTGGTGTGAAATGGTACCTCATTGTGGTCTTGATTTGCATTTCTCTGATAATGAGTGATGTTGAGCATCTTTTCATGTGTGTTTGTTAGCCATCCGTATGTCTTCTTTGGAAAAATGCCTATTTAGTTCTTTGGACCCTTTTTTTATTGGTTCGTTTATTTTTCTGGAGTTGAGCTGCATAAGTTGCTTGTATATCTTTGAAATTAGTTGTTTGTCAGTTGTTTCATTTGCTATTGTTTTCTCCCATTCAGAAGGCTGTCTTTTCACCTTGCTTATAGTTTCCTTTGTTGTGTGTTTCTTTGTTAATTTTCGGTTTAGTTGATCTGTCCATAGGTGTGAGTGGGGTATTAAATTCTCCCACTAGTATTGTGTTATTGTTAATTTCCCCTTTCATGCTTGTTAGCATTTGTCTTACGTATTGCGGTGCTCCTATGTTGGGTGCATATATATTTATAATTGTTATATCTTCTTCTTGGATTGATCCTTTAATCATTATGTAGTGGCCTTCTTTGTCCCTTTTCACAGCCTTTGTTTTAAAGTCTATTTTGTCGGATATGAGTATTGCTACTCCTGCTTTCTTTTGGTCTTTATTTGCATGGAATATCTTTTTCCAGCCCTTCACTTTCAGTCTGTATGTGTCCGTTGTTTTGAGGTGGGTCTCTTGTGGGCAGCATATGTAGGGATCTTGTTTTTGTATCCATTCAGCAAGTCTTTGCCTTTTGGTTGGGGCATTCAACCCATTTACATTTAAGATAATTATTGATAAGTATGCTCCTGTTGCCATTTACTTTATTGTTTTCGGTTCGGGTTTATACGTCCTTTTTGTGTTTCCTGTCTAAAGTCTATCCTTTAGTATTTGTTGGAGAGCTGGTTTGGTGGTGCTGAATTCTCTCAGCTTTTGCTTGTCTGTAAAGCTTTTGATTTCTCTTCATATTTGAATGAGATCCTTGCTGGGTACAGTAGTCTTGGCTGAAGGTTATTATCTTTCATCACTTTAAGTATGTCTTGCCATTCCCTCCTGGCCTGAAGAGTTTCTGTTGAAAGATCTGCAGTTATTCTTATGGGGATCCCCTTGTGTGTTATTTGTTGTCTTTCCCTTGCTGCTTTTAATATTTGTTCTTTGTGTTTGGTCTTTGTTAGTTTGATTAGTATATGTCTTGGGGTGTTCCGCCTTGGATTTATCCTGTTTGGCACTCTCTGGGTTTCTTGGACTTGGGTGATTATTTCCTTCCCCATTTTAGGGAAGTTTTCAACTATTATCTCCTCAAGTATTTTCTCATGGTCTTTCTTTGTGTCTTCTTCTTCTGGGACTCCTATAATTCGAATGTTGGAGCGTTTCATATTGTCTTGGAGGTCTCTGAGGTTGTCCTCATTTCTTTTAATTCGTCTTTCTTTTCGCTCGCTGATTCATTTATTTCTACCATTCTATCTTCTATTTCACTAATCCTATCTTCTGCCTCCGATATTCTACTATTTGTTGCCTCCAGAGTGTTTCTGATATCATTTATTGCATTATTCATTATATGTTGACTCTTTTTATTTCTTCTAGGTCCTTGTTAAACCTTTCTTGCATCTTCTCAATCCTTGACCCCAGGCTATTTATCTGTGATTCCATTTTGATTTCAAGATTTTGGATCATTTTCACTATCAGTATTCGGAATTCTTTCTCAGGTAGATTCCCTATCTCTTCCTCTTTTGTTTGGTTTGGTGGGCATGTCTCCTGTTCCTTTACCTGCTGGGTATTCCTCTGTCTCTTCATCTTGGTTATATTGCTGCATTTGGAGTGGCTTTTCTATATTCTGCGAATTTGTGGAATTCTCTTTATTGTTGAGCTTCCTCTCTGTGTGTGGGGTTATATCAGTGGCTTGTCAAAGTTTCTTGTTAGGGAGGCTTGTGTTGGAGTTCTGGTGGATGGAGCTGGATTTCCTCTCTCTGGAGTGCTGTGAAGTGTCTAGTAATGGATTATGAGACGTCAATGGTTTTGGAGTATTTTGAGCTGCCCGTATATTGAAGCTCAGGGGCTTGTTCTTGTGTTGCTGGAGAATTTGTGTGGTATGTCTTGCTCTGGAACTTGTTGGCTCTTGGGTGAATTCTCTGATGATCTCAGGATTTGGACTTAAGCCTCCTGATTCTGGTTTTCAGATTTATTTTTACAATAGCCTCATGATTTCTCCATCTATACAGCACTAATGTTAAAACATCTAGGTTAATGATGATAGGTTTCTCCACCTTGAGGGTCACCCCTAGAGAATCACTGAGTTACTTGGAGGAGAGAAGAGGGAGGGGGTAGTTAGAGGTGAGTGGAATGGGATGAGGTGGAATCAAAAGAGGAAAATGCAAGCTAGCCCGTAACCACTTTCTTGTGTGCGCTCCAAAGTCTGGACCTCTCAGAGGTGGTCACAGAGTTATACATGGAAGAGGAGAGGGAGGAAGTAGATAGAGGTGGCCAGGAGGATAAAAGAGGGAGATGCAATGGAGGGAAACAGATCCGGCCAGTGACCAGTTCCCTGAGAGTTCTCCACCTTCTGGAACACACAGAGATTCATAGAGTTGGGTAGAGAAGAGGAGGGGGAGGGAGGAGACAGAAGCCACCAGGTGGAGAAAAGAGAGATTCCAAAGGGGGAGAGAGTGGTCAAGCCCGTGATCTCGCACTCATGTAAAATTGGGTACTGAAGATTAGGTTTTTAAAAGTACAAAATTGGCAACAAATACCAAAATGCCGAGATTAAAAATCTGGAGTAGAGATTGGATTTTCAAAGATAAACTATTAAAGTAAAAAGGGGAAAAAATTTAAAAAATAGAAAAAAGATAAAAGACTCCAGAATTATTAAAAGACAACAGCTTCCACCACCAAAAGGACTATATATGGCATTTGCTTTAAAGATAGGGTTTTTGGTTTTTTGTGGGTTTTTTGAAAAGTAATATTAGGTTATAAAAATAATAAATTGAGATATAGAGGACTTAAAAATTTAAGCAGGTTTAGGAAAAAAGACGAAAAGAAAAGAAGAAAAAACAAATTTTTTTTCAAAAAAAATTTAAAAGAAAAAAATTCTTAAAAAAAATCACGCTTCCACAGCAACACCGCCCCCACCCCCCACCAAAAAAAAAAAATTTGATCATAAAAGTAGTAACGGTATGTCTGGCGCTTTCTCTGTCCTTGTGGGCTGTGGGGTCGCTTCCATGGCAGCTCCCTCTGTTTGACTTCCTCTGTTTGCTGGTCTCTTCCGTGTCTGATTTCCGTCTTGACACAGGGGTGGGGGTGGTGGACTCTGCACTGGGCTTGCCCCTTCTCGCGGCGCACACCACTCAGGCTGTCCGTTACTCCGCGGGATAACTGTCTGGGGCCTGCCCGAGGCTTCATGCACCTCCCGGTCTAAGCCGCTCAGGTTTGGCGCTCAGGAAGCCCTCCGAGTCTCGGATTTGGTTGAACCTGGGCTTTGTTCCCTTCCCAGGTCCGAGTAGCTAGGGAGTTTGGTGCGCGCAATTGCTGCGACTTCTGGCCTTTCCGGGTCATTCAATTTTCTGGGAGTACCACTGGGGCTCTTTGTCAGGTAGATGATCACTGTTCAGAGCCCCCAGAAGTCTTAATTAGCAAAGAAACCTGCTTGCAATTTGGTAGGTAATGTCTCTCTTGAGCTGCGATTGCCCCCTTCCAGCACTTAAGGCTCTGGCTGCCTGTCGCCGGAGGGGGATGGTCTGCAGCCGGCTATTTCCAATCCGTCCTTTGTTCTGTGCGCGGGCCTGTCGGGTGTCTTATGTTCGAGCATTTCGCGTGTTAGCTATCCCACAGTCTGGTTTGCTAGTCCAAGATAGTTCGTTCTAGCCATGCACGGACCTGATTCTGGTCCCGTTACGACCCGATTCTCGAGAAAAGCCCTGCGGCTTATGTCTCCGGCGGCCCAATTCTTAGAAAGCACTGTCGCGGGCCGCTCCTCCCTGCCCAACCCCCACTGCTACTGTCGGAAGCAGGCGTTTGCGCTGCTTATCCGCTGGGGGTTTTACTGTTGAATTCGTAATCTGTTGGTTTTGATTATTTATTTATTCTTCCTTCCTGTTATGTTGCCCTCTGTGCTTCCAGGGCTCTCCCCAGACACTGCTGTGAGAATGTTTCCTGAGCCCAGGAAACCTCTCCTTTAAGAGTCTCTTCCTGGGACGGGATTCCCTTCCCAGGATGGGGCTCTCTCCCTACCTCCTTTGTCTCCACTTTCGTCCTTTATATTTATTCCTACCTGGTTTTGACGCCAATGATCTGCTTTGCTGGATGCCTGATGTCCTCTGCCAGCAATCAGAAGTTGTTTTGTGGAATTTACTCAGCGTTGAAATGTTCTTATGATGAAGTAGTGAGGGAGAAAGTGTTCTCCCCATCCTATTCCTCCGCCATCTTTTCCCCTCCTCTCAATTAAACTTTAGAAACAACAAAGTTATAGAAGAAATCATATTTACAGTGACCAGACATGGGTGTAGGGAAAATGGCATCAGATGAAAGCAGTTAAAAGGCACAGACTTTCAGTTATAAGTAAGTGCTAAGGATGTAATGTACAACATGAAAATTATAATTAATGCTGTAGCACATCATAAAAATTAAGAGAGTAAATCTTGGGCTTTCCAGGTTATGCTGGTGGTAAAGAACCCACCTGCCAGTGCAGGAGACCCAAGAAATGCATGTTCTATGCCTGGATGGGTAAGAGGCCCTGGAGAAAAGAATGGCAATGCACTCCAGTATTCTTGCCTGTGAAATCCTATGGGCAGAGGAGCCTGGCAGGCTACAGTTTATGAGGCTGCAGAAAGTCAGACACAACAGAGAAACTAACCACTATAAGCAACTAAGCACAACTAAGTGTGTGCACACATACACATAGATATATATGCATGTGTATATATATATGTGTGTGTGCTTAGTTGCTCATATATATACACACACATGTACCACCTCTTCTTTAGCCATTCATCTATTGATAGGCACTTAAATTGCTTCCACTTTTTGACTACTGTAAATAATCCTTCAATGTACATAGATGTATATATCTTTTCAAATTAGAAGGGTTTTTTCCCAGAAAAATACCCAGAAGTGGAATTCATGAATCATATGGCACCTCGTGCGAAGAGTTGACTCATTGGAAAAAGACTCTGATGCTGGGAGGGATTGGGGGCAGGAGGAGAAGGGGATGACAGAGGATGAGATGGCTGGATGGCATCACTGACTCAAGGGATATGAGTCTGAGTGAACTCCGGGAGTGATGGACAGGGAGGCCTGGCGTGCTGCAATTCATGGGGTC
Source organism: Nanger dama (assembly GCA_917880005.1). Classification (NCBI taxonomy): domain Eukaryota; kingdom Metazoa; phylum Chordata; class Mammalia; order Artiodactyla; family Bovidae; genus Nanger; species Nanger dama. The sequence continues at coordinate 18,558,759 of CAKJTW010000001.1, forward strand.
ACAAAGAGTCAGACACAACTGAGTGACTGAACTGAACTGAACTGATGTAACTTAATTTTTTGAGGAATCTCAATACTGTTTTCCATAGTGCCTGCCCCAGTTTATATTACCACCACCAGTGCACAAGAGTTCCCTTTTCTCCATACCTTTGCCCACACTATGTTTGCTGTCTTTTTCTTAATAGCCATTCTGACACGTGTGAGGTGATAACTTATTGTTTTGATTTGCATTTGCCTGATGATTAGCAATGTTGACCATCTGCATGCCTTCTTTGGAAAATGTCTATTCAGATTCTGTGCTCATTTTTTAAATTGGATTGTTTGAGTTTTTATGGATGTTTAGTTTTATGATTTCATTTATTTCAGATATTAATCCCTTAACAAATATATTGTTTGGAAATATCTTCTCCCATTTAGTAGTGGCCTCTTCATGTTGTTGACAGTTTCCTTTACTGCACAAAAAGCTTTTGAGTTTGAGGTAGTCTTGTTTTTGTTTATTCTTGCATTTCTTTGATTCTCATAAGTATTCTCCTCTGCCTTCTGGTATTTAATGTTGCTATGACAAAATCTGAGATCAGCCTTCTATTAGTTTTCTAGTGATTCTTCTGAGTGATTTAATGCTTTGTTTGTTTGTTTTCCTGCCAGGCTATTTCTCTAAGAGTCCAATTAGGAAAACAGAAAATTCTTTAGATGTTTCAAGCAACACTTGCAAAAGTGTTGGCAGAATTGTAAGAAGAAAAGGAATTAGATGATGATATCCAGAGATCAGGAACTGTAGGTAGACGCAACAACCTGTAGAAACCCACAAAACTATCCTTGCCGTGGAAACTGCTGGAACTGCTGCTCTGCACTGATCAGACACCCAGGAGCCAGCACTCACTGTTGTTGCTACTGAAGCCCTGGGTCCCTGGCAGAACAGGTGCTGATTCTACTTGCTTCCAGCCTGCTAATCTCACAACTGGCTCCCACTGGCAGACTCTAACTGAAACATCTGGCAAAAGAACCTGGAAAATGTGGCATACTCCCCACCAGCAATACACAAGAGAATAGCATCTGAATAACAGATTATTTCTGGCATGTTTCCCAAAGGATAAAGGGAAAATAATCAAAGGACTTTCCTTTGAAGTCAACTTTACTAGCTATATATTCTAGCACTGGCTATTTTGAATCAATTTCCATGGTTCAAGATGTATTTTTCCAAAATATAGATTCAGATTTTAGCTCAAGGAAGTTTTCCTGGTTACATTCGTGAATATTGTTCCAGTCCATCATTTTTATTTTATTTGGGAGGGGCTTTTCAATGGTATATACCTTGGATTCCTATTTCTCCTCCATGGGTGCTCAGTTGTGTCCAGCTCTTTGTGACCCCATGGACTACAGCCTACCAGGTTCCTCTGTCCATGGGACTCTCCAGGCAAGAATACTAAAGTGGGTTGCCTTTTCCTCTTCCAGGGTATATTCCCGACCCAGGGACCAAATCTGTGTCTCCTGCACTGTTGAGCCACCACTGTCCATAGTTTTTTTCTCTATTTACCTGTGATTTGTTCCCAACTTCCTTTTATTCCACTTTGCATTTTTCTCTATTTTCATTGTTTTCTACAGTGTCCATTCTGCCTTGGGTTCTTAAGTGTATTTTAATTTCATTAAAAATTAATTAATTAATCTTCTTTTTTTCAGTTCACATTATATCTTTTCATTTTTATCAGCACTTTTTCTCTGAGCTTTTCCATTTTTTTCTTTGTGGCTTCCCACTAAAGCAAAACATTTAAAATTTTCATCTGCAACATAACATTTTTATGGTTAGTGTTCTGTTAATAAGAATTTACTACTACTTTCTCTACTTTCCTTTATTAGCATTTCTTAGCATCTAAATTTTACCAGTTCCTTTTTATTACTTGTCATGAATGCCTTGGATTTTGCAAGACCAGCTGTTTTCAGTGGTCTCCAAGCCAAGGATACATCATGTTGTTATATTAAAAGTCTCCCCATTTTTTCAGCTACAGAAACAAACTGCTTCCAGCAAATATGGCTTGTCTGTGTGATTCCTCTGTAAACACAGTATCCTCTGCTTCTTGGAACCAAACCAGCTCCAAGGTAATTCTATCAATGTAGGTCACACAACGCTCACCTCTGTGGTCACCAAAAATGTAAGCCCAGGATGACCTTCTTTATGAGCAGCTGCCACTGGCCCTCCCACTGTTAATATTTTTCTCAATTGTTTCTGATCTACACTTCTTTTCAAAGGGATGACTACTCAGTCCTAAAGGCCTATTGAAATCCTTTTATATAACTGAAGATCATGCTTGTCTATTTTCACCATAAGTGGTATTTTCAGAGTTTCCCCCCACCCAGAGGTTTTGATGCTTATTTTTCAGTAATTTGTAGGAGGTTCTTGGCCTGTAACCCACGGGCCTGCAAGCCTTGTAGTTGCCCAATCTTGAAATTCAGGAGCCTGAAAACATGGACAGAAATGGAGGTTTATTGGACATGTGATCACAAACATCTGAGCGAAAGGTCCTGAAGTAATATCTCACTGTGTATGGCAGACAGCTGGCAGGACATGACAGCCATCTGCTTACTGGGGAAGAAGGCCATCATTTATAGGGGGCATTGATGTCAGGTTGACTCATCAGTTACCAGGGGAACCAGCTCTAGGGCTCTTCCCTCACAGTCCCACCTCCTCCCCTCTGCCCTGTTTAACAACCATCATGGCTGCAGATACTTTCCTTCAATCAAGTAGCAGGTTCTGGCCAAATGATTAGAACAATCACTAATTGGAGCAGGGGGAAGTACATTCACGTGGTAAGGTGTAGGTGTAGTAGGGACTGGTGAGCAGGGGAGGTACAGAGAGCACAAACACAGCCATCATGAGTGGCCTGACCACACACACTCCACCCCTACATGCCCTGCATGACCTTTACATTCTTGGACCACCCCTCTTGGGTGATATCCCTGTGTTCAGGTATGCAGAGGTTCACTGCAACCAAATACCACAAATGCAATACAGACACCAGCAGCTAAAGAACATCACGAGTCCAAGAGGTGGGCAATCTTGGGAGCCAGGCATTTATCAGGCCAATTTTTCATGGAAGTCCAGAGGATGACGACAATGGCATAGCGCAATAGACCCAGCAATCAGACTAATTTCTCAGTGAGATACCACCATTGTTGCCAGTCCACAAAGATCCCTCCATTCTAACTGGTACAAAACGTTCAACAGGCACAACCAGGGAAGATCATTATGCAAATTACGAGCAATAACAGCATTCTGAGATAATAACACCCCTGCCTGTGGATTTTGCCCTGGCCTGCCATATCATATTGCCTGTCCACCCTCAGTCCTCAGAGCCATGCTAAATTCTGGACAGGCAGTATAGCAGACCATGGGGTTAACATAACCACGCCTTTCTCCAATGGGGACCCAAATAAATTACCTTAGTAGTCTTAGACTTCACCTGTATTCTTCCTGGCTCCACTTGAGTCTCTAAGTCTACTGAGGACTTCCTGCCAGTTCCAGGGCCATTTTATAACATGTTCCTCTAGGGATCATGTTATAGGGCAAAAGATTGCCCTGGTAGTTGGCAGTGGTTCCGGTGATTAACAGTTGACTAGTTAGTTGCCTCTGGCTTAACATAGCATAGGTACTGGGACAATTGCTCCTGAGATGTTCAGTTCTTAGGGCTTGAAGTAGCCTTCTGGACCATATGTTGAGAGAGTGAATTTCCAGTATCAACTGTTAAGTAGTCCATTCTTCCTTTCAATTAGCCCAGCAGCAATAGAGCTGCAGGGAAGGTGGAAATGCCAGTGTACATGATTTTTATTGGCCCATTCCTGAACTTCATGGCTGGTTAAGTGGGTTCCTTGGCCACTAGCAATGTCCATGGGAGTCCCTGTGTGTGTCATCCACAGCTGTTCTAGTCCTCAAGTAGTGTTTTTGCATTGCTCGGCAACTCAGGTAAGCCTTTTGTAATATCTTACACCTGTCATGATGCATTGTAGACTGTACATAGCTGTCCCATCACCCTAAATAATTGTGCTATCCCCTTCCATAGCTAGGACCAGAAGCCCCAAGAGTACTCTTACTATTTTGCCATTGCCACAGGTCCCAGAAATACCCTTCCAGGTAACTGGCCATGCCTACTTCACAAACTGTCACTTAGTTAATATTCCTAAAGTCCATGTCTGTAATTATTCAGGGGTGGTGAGTCTGTGTTCGTGCTCTGTTGTGTTGTACAATGGGCTGTCACGTTGTACACTTTGCAACGTCATGGACTGTAGCCCATTAGGCTCTTCTGTCCATGGAGTTTTCCAGGCAAGAACACTGAAGTGGGTAGCCATTGCCTTCTCTAGGGGGTCTTCTTGACCCAAGGATTGAACCCCAGTCTCTTATATAAGTCTCCTGCATTGCAGGCAGAGTCTCTTACTGCTTTTCCACTGGGGAAGCTGTTTTTCTTATCCATCCAGATAACACCAAAGCACTTAATAGATAACCCATATCCTTGTATTTTGTCTGCTTTCACCAGCCTTCTCCGTGTAGTCAGATGAGTCATGAGTGCCAGGCTGCTGCTGCTGCTAAGTTGCTTCAGTCGTGCCCTACTCTGTGCGACCCCATGGACTGCAGCCTACCAGGCTCCTCTGTCCATGGGATTTTCCAGGCAAGAGTACTGGAGTGGGGTGCATTGCCTGCTACTTCTCAACTGGAAAGAGACTGAGAGTTTCATGTCTCACATGCTAAAGGACAGTCAGCTCTCTGTTTCTTGTTCTTATTCCCCAACATCTCAGCGCTCTTAGGAGCTCCCTTGGCATATTGGCTAACTCACCAATGGTGGGCTGCACCCCACAGACGTGTAAGCCTTGTAGTTACCCAGCCCCGAGACCAAAGAATGAGCCCGGAAATAGAGACAGAGATATCAATGGTTATTGGAAAGGGGATCTTACAAGTCTGAAGCGAAAGTTCCTAGAGCGGCAGCCTCCATTGTGTACGGCAAGCAAGCGTGGCAGCCCTCTGTGCTCCTTGGGGGAGGAGGCGCCATTTAGCGGTGCAATTGATCTCAGGTTGGCTCACCAGTTACCAGGGAAACCAATAGCTGGGGCAGGTCCCTCACAGCCCCTCAGGCTAACGACCATCAAGAGGGCAGCTGTTTACCTTTCATTAATTGGCAGGTGGAACTGTTCTGGCCTAAGGATTAGAACAATCACTAGCCAGGGCAAGGGCAAGCAGGGATTGGCTGACCAGGGGAGGCGCAGAGAGCTCAAGAACAGCCCTCTTGGGTAGGGGAAAATGGTGATTTATGCAGCCATGTTCATATATGAAAAATCCTTGTGCTGGTGACCCATAGACACAATTAGAAAAATCTTAACATATTTATGGCCTGATTGCTATGATGCAAGGCAAAACATATTCAGTATCAAATAAATGATACAAAAAACAAAAATAATATCAAGAATGACACCAGGAAAAGTTTCATGAAGGAGGAGGTAGCATTTGATGTGGGTCTCTGTTGAAAGGATAGTGGAAGGGAAGGATTCGGAGGCAGAAAGAACAACTCCAAGGCACTGCTTGGAGAACTGTGAGGCTAGCACATCTGAGAAGTACATGTATGCAGGTGAGTAGAGGGAGATACTATTCACAGAAGCGGTTTATAAATCCCAGGACTATTCGAGTTTTAAAGAGGATTACTAACCCTGGAAAGTTAGATGGTGACACACCTGGATTGAAGAGATATTTTAAAGCAGCAGAACCCTCAAATCCTACCTCATAGATAAATATCTTTTTTGACCAACTCTAAGATATCTGTTCACCCTTGAATCATATATAAAAGTGAGTTTCTGATTGAAACCAAAAGCATCACTCAGTAGTGGATAAATGTAATGAAAGCAACCATGAATCTAACATGGACATCCTTTTAATTTATTTCCCTTCAGACTGAGGGTAAGGACAGTAGCTACTTTATTCAATCTTATGTATTAAGCATGTACCACAGTACTTTGTAATAGGCATTTGATACATAAAGGCTGAATACATTGTAAATAAATACAATCCCTAAGTGTAGCTTCTTAGAGTTCCAGTTCTTTCTCATACTGTTTTATCATTTGCAATTTTCCTGTGGTATATTAAAAAGTAAACTAAATGGAAAGATTTTAAACTTGGAATTTAAAAATAATAACTTTTCCCCATCTCTCAAAACAATTGAAGTTAGTGTGGTGACTTAAATGGCAAGATAATCCAAAAGAGGTGATATATATACATATAGCCGATCCACTTTGGTATAGAGCAGAAATAGAGCAATTATACTTAATATTCTTTTTTTAATCTGAAAAAAAAATTGGAATCAGTCAGAATCACAAAGTAAGGATTTGGATGGATATCAGTGCTATAGGCAGTTTTGCTAAAGAAATTTATATACTCTCTTAAAACACTGTTTAACCTTCAGAATGAAGGATTTTCATTTGTGAACACTGCGCATGTGAACAGATGTGCTCTAGAAAAACAAAAATTGATCAATATTGGCCAGAGAACAAAGAGATTCAGACCCGAATTATTTCCACATGTGGCCACTGCCTATCAATCACAGGCGACAGCAGTGACTGCTCTGCTGTGACCAAAGAAAGCTGTGCTGATTTCCGTTAGACATGCTTCTGCCAGAAGAGATTAATTCTTAATCATCAGAATCTGATTTGGGCTCAAGCTTTGCAGGCTAATTTTCAGCCTATGGGAAGAAAGTCACGGCAATTTTCTGATCATTTAATGGAAAAGAAACGGGCAAAGATAAAAGAAAAACAACCACACCAAGAGGCTACCAATGGCAAATATTTCCTGCTTCTCTGGCCTTTACTTGTAAAGGTATAATTCCTTTAATAATTTGGAGTGGTATTGTTTTCAGGGTGCCTAATTTACTATCAGAAATAAAAAGCCACAAAAACAAGGTGAATTAAGCCTTTGCTTTCCATCAGAGTTGCTCTAGTTCCCTATGATTTGAAACAGTGTTCTTGGGCTATATTTTACTTCCAAAGAAAGATAGTGTGCTTTAGAGCAAACAGTAAACAGTAAGGAATATTCCAGTGGAAACTTGATTTTTAAGGAAGTAGTAACTGGTGACTTTTCTTCACCTTACTTCTTACTTTGAGATAGCTGTGCTCAGCTCCATAACCAATTTGGCTGGAACACACATATTTATTAAATCCTTACATGCCTCCTGGAGGCATTTTGTGAAATAATGAACAGATTTTGGTTCTTGGTGCTATGTTGTGTTGTTACCATCCATTCCTGATTTGATGCAATGGGGACACTTCACTTCTTCCCCCAAACTCTTAATTCCAACTTAATCACAAGAAAACATCAGACAAACCCAAATTGGAATATATTTTACAAAACACCTGACTCTTTCTTTTTAAAATTTTCAGTTGTGAAAATACGAAAACACTGATGAACTTCTGCAGATTGGAGCAGGCTAAGGAGGCATGACAACAAAACGCAATGTTGGGTCCTGAACTGGATCCTGGAATAGAAAAGGACATTGGTGGAATATTAATAATGTCTGTTGTTTACACAGTAGTATTGTACCAATGTTAAATTCTTCAGTTCAGTTCAGTCCCTCAGTCATGTCCAACTCTTTGCAACCCCATGGACTGCAGCACACCAGGCCTCCCTGTCCATTACCAACTCCCGAAGCTTACTCAGACTCATTCCCATTGAGTTGGTGATGCCATCCAACCATCTCATCCTGTGTTGTCCCCTTCTCCTCCTGCCTTCAATCTTTCCCAGCATCAGGGTCTTTTCCAATGACTCAGTTCTACGAATCAGGTGGACATAGTATTGGAATTTCAGTTTCAACATCAGTCCTTCCAATGAACATTCAGGACTGATCTCCTTTAGGATGGACTGGTTGGATCTTCTTGCAGTCCAAGAGACTCTCAAGAGTCTTCTCCAACACCACAGTTCAAAAACATCAATTCTTCTGCGCTCAGCTTTCTTTATAGTCCAACACTCACATCCATACGTGACCACTGGAAAAACCATAGCCTTGGCTAGATAGACCTTTGTTGGCAAAGTAATGTCTCTGCTTTTAAATATGCTGTCTAGGTTGGTCATAGCTTTTCTTCCAAGGAGCAAGCATATTTTAATTTCATGGATATAGTCACCATCTGCAGTGATTTTGGAGCCCCCAAAATAAAGTCTGCCACTGTTTCCACTGTTTTCCCATCTATTTGCCATGAAGTGATGGGACCAGATGCTATGATCTTCGTTTTCTGAATGTTGAGCTTTAAGCCAAATTTTTCACTCTCCTCTTTCACTTTGATCAAGAGGCTCTTTAGTTCTTCTTCACTTTCTGCCATAAGGGTGGTGTCAGTTTTGATAAATGTACCATGGTCATGGAAAATGTTACAATAAGGGATCTATAAATCTAAGATTATTTAAAGTGAAAGTGTTAGTTTCTCAGTTGTGTCCAACTCTTTGGGACCCCATGGACTATCGCCTGCCAGTCTCCTTGGTCCACGGGGATTCTTCAGACAAGAATAATGGAGCAGGTTGCCGTTTCCTTCTCCAGGAGATCTTCCCGACTCAGGGATCCAACGCAGGTCTCCTGCATTACAGGCAGAGTCTTTACCATCTGAGCCACAAGGGAAGACTTTAGAGCAGCTTGCTCAGCCTCTCCTGCCTGCAGCTTGCCCTCTGAAATAACCCAGACTTGAAATCACCTTGTGTCCAGGGCCTGGAGGAAGGGAGGTTTGTCCTTCCTGTCTCCGACCTCAGCAGGGGGGGGAGGCAAAGCCTAAGCAAGACTCCAGCCACAGGCCCCTGTGAGGTCATGGGACACCACCTCATTGGCCCGCCAAAGGGCGCAGCAACTCCCGCCTAAAGGAGCATCCATTTGGAATGTTTTTGGATGAGACTGACATTTGAATTAGTAGTCTGAATAAAGCTGAGCACCACCTCTAATGTGATGGGCCTTATCCAATCCGTTGAAGCCTGAAGAAAACCAAAAAGCTGACCCTGCTGGGCGAAAGGAGAATTCCTCCTTCCAGACTGCCTTTCAGCTGAGATGTTATTGTTGTTGTTCCTGACTTTGAACTCAGACTGAAACTCTGGCTCTTCCTGAGTCTTGAACCTTCCTGCATTCAGGCTTGAACTGTACCATCAGCTCTCTGGTCCTCAGGCCTTTGAACTTGGTGTGGAGCTACACCATGAACTACCTTCTCCTGGCTGCCAACCAACTCACTCTGCCCATCTCAGGACTTGTCAGCCTCCATAATCACATGAGCCAATTCTCTCTCTCTCTCTCTCTGTTTTTCTCTCTCCACATCCAATTGGCCCTGTCTCTCTGGGATATTAAGACACCTTAACTAACACAGTGATAAATGTAATTATTATCTATTCATTTACTTTTCTGTTTAGAATGAATTTATCGAGGAGTTCCAGTGGCAGAAATCGTTGGTGTGTGATACTTACAGAGAATATATTTATCTGTTTTAACATTGATAGATATTTGTTCTGTTTGGGATTATTACAATATTAATTTGAGGATTATTATAAATAATACTGATACAGACATTTCTCTGTGTGTGTCCTGGTACAAATGAACATAAATTTCTCTTGGATGTAAAACTAGTAGTAAGATTCCTGCTAGATCTGTAGATTCAGCATAGCTGTAGTGTTTTTTTTTTTAACTCAACAAAAAGTTTTTTTTAAAGAAGTTGACATGCTTATTCTAAAATATATATGAAATCAAAGGATGAAGAATAGCTCAAACAGTGCTTAAAGAGAATAGAGTTGTAGGACTTTACCTGACTCCAAGACTTATTATAAAGCTACAGTAAACAAATAGATCAATGGAACAGAATATAGAGCCTGGAAATACACCTACACATACTGTGAATTGATTTTTAGCAGATACAAAGCAATCCATGAGGGAAGAACAGTCTTTTGACCAACAGTGCTGGAACAATTGTATACCCACGTGCAAAAAAATGAACTTTGACTGTTACCTCATATTATATACTAGAAATAGACCACAGAGCTAAAGGTAAGAGCTAAAATTAGAAAACTTCTGAAAGCTCAAATATCTTAGGTTTGCTAAAGATTTCTTACATGCAACACAAAAAAACTCCAAAATATCTAGAAGAAAAAAATCAATATGTCAGCCTCAAATTTTAAAGCTTTCACTATTCAAAGACACTATTAATACAAAGAAAAAGCAAGCCCCATTAATGGAAGAATGATAAATAAATATGCATACACATATATATTCATATCATAGAAAACTATATAACACTAAAAAGGCAAATGAATGATATACACTACAACATGGATAGTTTTTACAGATATTGTGTATAGCCAAAGAAACTAGATAGAAAATAGTAGACATGATCTTCTTTACATGAAATTAAAACAGACAAAACTAAGGTGATCAAAGGCAAGAGATGTCAGGGTAGTGGTTACTTAAAGATAGGATAGCACTGACAGAAACTCACAAGAGCACCTTTTGGCGAACTAGAAAATATTCTACATCTTGATCTAAGTGGTGGTTACACATATGTATACAAATGTAAACTTTCATTGAGCTAATAATTAAATGTAGTTCATCTTATGCTTTAACTCCATAAAGATGTTATGGAAATAATGAAATAAATTAACATATAGGTTACCTTACATGGAAAATAGAAACCATGCTAGATAAAAATATTCCAATAGAAACAAGCAAAATCTCACAAGCAAGTGGTACCTTTACCAGCAATCTTCCTTCACTAAGAACCACCTTATCAACCACACCAAGTCTCCAACCCCCTGGATTATATCAATGCTCTTAATCAGCTGAAACAAAGCAGTCTCGCAACAGAGGTACACAAGATGGATAAAGTGTGTCTCTCTTTAGCTTTCTACTACAGGGCTGACAAGGTAAGAGTTGTATTAGATTTTATGTGTCCTTCCTCCATTTAGAAGGATTATACTTTACCACCTCCAGTCTTGGTCAAGAAAAGTGATTGGAAGAGAGGTGGGTCACTTGTGAGTGTATGATCGGAGAGTGGTTGCATGTGCCATGTTCTCCAGTGCCTCTACCACGACTGGCCATGTCTCAACAGAGGCCACTCCATCAATCTACATTCCAGAATGAAGATAGTCTGGTGCAGGACCAAACTGATTTGTAGCCTGAGAAATTAATCTTTGATGTTAAAACCCACTACCTGTTAAGATTGTTAGCATAATGTACTTTAAGCTGATTTATACAGAAATTGTTTGCTTGCTTGCTTGCTCAGTCGCATCTGACTCTCTGCAACACCATGAACTGGAACATGCAAGGCTTCCCTGTCCTTCACTATCTCCCAGAGTTTGCTCAAACTCGTGTCCACTGAATCGGTGATGCTATTCAAATATCTCATCCCCTGTCATCCCCTTCTTCTCCTGCCTTCAATCTTTCCCAGCATCAGGGTCTTTTCCAATGCTCTTCGCATCAGGTGGCCAAAGTATAGGAGCTTCAGCTTCAGCATCAGTCCTTCCAAAGAATATTCAGGGTTGATTTCCTTTAGGATTGATTGGTTTGCTCTCCTTGATGTGTAAGGGACTCTCAAGAGTCTTCTTCAGCACCACAGTTAAAAAGCAACAATTCTTCGGTGCTCACCTTCCTTTATGGTCCAACTCTCATATATGACTACCAGAAAAATCATCAGTTCAGTTCAGTCACTCAGTCATGTCCGACTCTTCGTGACCCAATGAATTGCAGCACGCCAGGCCTCCCTGTCCATCACCATCTCCTGGAGTTCACTCAGATTCACGTTCATCGAGTCAGTGATGCCATCCAGCCATCTCATCCTCGGTCGTCCCCTTCTCCTCCTGCCCTCAGTCCTTCCCAGCATCAGAGTCTTTTCCAGTGAGTCAACTCTTCACATGAGGTGGCCAGTGTACTGGAGTTTCAGCTTTAGCATCATTCCTTCCAAAGAAATCCCAGGGCTGATCTCCTTCAGAATGGACTTGTTGGATCTCCTTGCAGTCCAAGGGACTCTCAAGAGTCTTCTCCAACACCACAGTTCAAAAGCATCAATTCTTCGGTGCTCAGCCTTCCTCACAGTCCAACTCTCACATCCGTACATGACCACAGGAAAAACCATAGCCTTGACTAGACGGACCTTAGTCAGCAAAGTAATGTCTCTGCTTTTGAATATACTATTTAGGTTGGTCATAACGTTTCTTCCAAGGAGTAAGCGTCGTCTAATTTCATGGCTGCAGTCACCATCTGCAGTGATTTTGGAGCCCCCAAAAATAAAGTCTGACACTGTTTCCACTGTTTCTTCATCTGTTTCACATGGAGTGATGGGACCAGATGCCATGTTCTTTGTTTTCTGAATGTTGAGCTTTAAACCAACTTTTTCACTTTCCTCTTTCACTTTCATCAAGAGGCTCTTTAGTTCTTCTTCACTTTCTGCCAGAAGGGTGGTATCATCTGCATATCTGAGGTTATGGATATTTCTCCCAGCAATCTTGATTCCAGCTTGTGTTTCTTCTAGTCCAGCATTTCTCATGATGTACTCTGCATATAAGTTAAATAAACAGGGTGACAGTATACAGCCTTGACATACTCCTTTTCCTATTTGGAACCAGCCTGTTTTTCCATGTCCAGTTCTAACTGTTGCTTCCTGACCTGCATACAGATTACTCAAGAGGCAGGTTAGGTGGTCTGGTATTCCCATCTCTTTCAGAATTTTCCACAATTTATTGTGATCCACACAGTCAAAGGCTTTGGCATAGTCAATAAAGCAGAAATAGATGTTTTTCTGGAACTCTCTTGCTTTTTCCATGATCCAGCAGATGTTGGCAATTTGATCTCTGGTTCCTCTGCCTTTTCTAAAACCAGCTTGAACATCAGGGAGTTCACGGTTCACGTATTGCTGAAGCCTGGCTTAGAGAATTTTGAGCATTTACTTTACTAGCATGTGAGATGAATGCAATTGTGCAGTAGTTTGAGCATTCTTTGGCATTGCCTTTCTTTGGGATTGGAATGAAAACTTACCTTTCCCAGTCCTGTGGCCACTGCTGAGTTTTCCAAATTTGCTGGCATATTGAGTGCAGCACTTTCACAGCATCATCTTTCAGGATTTGAAATAGCTCAACTGGAATCCCATCACCTCCACTAGCTTTGTTCATAGTGATGCTTTCTAAGGCCCACTTGGTTTCACATTCCAAGATGTCTGGCTCTAGATTAGTGATCACATCATCATGATTATCTGGGTCTTGAAGATCTTTTTTGTACAGTTCTTCTGTGTATTCTTGCCACCTCTTCTTAATATCTTCTGCTTCTGTTAGATCCAGACCATTTCTGTCCTTTATCGAGGCCATCTTTGATGAAATGTTCCTTTGGTATCTCTAATTTTCTTGAAGAGATCTCTAGTCTTTCCCATTCTGTTCTTTCCCTCTATTTCTTTGCATTGATCGCTGAAGAATGCTTTCTTATCTCTTCTTGCTATTCTTTGGAACTCTGCATTCAGATGCTTATATCTGTCCTTTTCTCCTTTGCTTTTCGCCTCTCTTCTTTTCACAGCTATTTGTAAGGCTTCCCCAGACAGCCATTTTGCTTTTTTTTGCGTTTCTTTTCCATGGGGATGGTCTTGATCCCTGTCTCCTGTACAGTGTCATGAACCTCTGTCCATAGCACTCTATCTATCAGATCTAGGCCCTTAAATCTCTTTCTCACTTCCACTGTATAATCATAAGGGATTTGATTTAGGTCATACCTGAATGGTCTAGCGGTTTTCCCTACTTTCTTCAATTTGAGTCTGAATTTGGTAATAAGGAGTTCATGATCTGAGCCACAGTCAGCTCCTGGTCTTGTTTTTGTTGACTGTATAGAGCTTCTCCATCTTTGGTTGCAAATAATATAATCAATCTGATTTTGGTGTTGACCATCTGGTGATGTCCATGTGTAGAGTCTTCTCTTATGTTGTTGGAAGAGGGTGTTTGCTATGACCAGTGCATTTTCTTGGCAAAACTCTATTAGTCTTTGCCCTGCTTCATTCTGCATTCCAAGGCCAAATTTGCCTGTTACTCCAGGTGTTTCTTGACTTCCTACTTTAGCATTCCAGTCCCCTATAATGAAAAGGACATCTCTTTTGGGTGTTAGTTCTAAAAGGTTTTGCAGGTCTTCATAAAACCGTTCAGTTTCAGCTTCTTCAGTGTTACTGGTTGGGGCATAGACTTGAATAATGGTGATATTGAATGGTTTGCCTTGGAGATGAACAGAGATCACTCTGTCGTTTTTGAGGTTGCATCCAAGTACTGCATTTCAGACTCTTTTGTTGACCATGATGGCTACTCCATTTCTTCTAAGGGATTCCTGCCCGCAGTAGTAGATATAATGGTCATCTGAGTTAAATTCACCCATTCTAGTTCATTTTAGTTCGCTGATTCCTAGAATGTCGATGTTCACCCTTGCCATCTCTTGTTTGACCACTTCCAATGTGCCTTGACTCATGGACCTGACATTCCAGGTTCCTATGCAATATTGCTCTTTACAGCATCAGATCTTGCTTCTATCACCAGTCACAGCCACAGCTGGGTACTGTTTTTGCTTTGGCTCCATCCCTTCATTTTTTCTGGAGTTATTTCTCCACTGATCTCCAGTAGCATATTGGGCACCTACTGACCTGGGAGTTCCTCTTTTGGTATCCTATCATTTTGCCTTTTATACTGTTAATGAGGTTCTCAAGGCAAGAATACTGAAGTGGTTTGCCATTCCCTTCTCCAGTGGACCACATTCTGTCAGACCTCTCCACCATGACCCGCCCATCTTGGGTTGCCCCGCAGGCATGACTTGGTTTCACTGAGTTAGACAAGGCTGTGGTCCTAGTGTGATTAGATTGACTAGTTTTCTGTGAGTATGGTTTCAGTGTGTCTGCCCTCTGATGCCCTCTTGCAACACCTACCATCTTACTTGAGTTTCTCTTACCTTGGGCGTGGGGTATCTCTACACGGCTGCTCCAGCAAAGCACAGCCGCTGCTTCTGCAGTGGTAAGGAGAAGGTCTGAAAAATCATAGCTTTGACTATACGGACCTTTGTCAGCAAACTGATGTCTCTGCTTTTTAATACACTGTCCAAGTTTGTCATAATTTTTCTTCCAAGGGGGCAAGCTTCTTTTAATTTTATAGCTGCAGTCACCATCCACAGTGATTTTGGAGCCCTAGAAAATAAAGTCTGTCACTGTTTCCATTGTTTCCTCATCTATTCAATGCCTAGAAATGCAGTGCTACTGCATAAAAACCTGTTATGTGACTCTAGTTCAGAGGCGAGCCTATGGTGATGAGGAGATTTTGTAAATGGAGTCTGGAAAGATGGCAATACATATTATGCATTTGCAAAACATTTGGTAAAACTGTTGCTTGCATTAACTTGGAAGACAATTAATGTTTTGAATGATCTTTGAAATTCTGCAGAGAAGTTGGTAAACAAAATTGCTGGTACTTCTTCCTTCTCATATATATAAGACAGATTAATTTGTTTAAGAAAAAAGTCAATTTGCAATCAAAAAGGGAATAGAATTAAAAGATGCATTTGTTTTCTCTTTCCCAAACATTATTTCCCAAAAGGTAAAATTGAGAGGACATTTGACCTAAAAAATGATAAATAAAGCTCACTTCATTCCAAAGACCAAATCAAATATGACCATAATGTCGTTTGTTGAAATTTTTGAATTAATTAAGATGGAGTTGTTTCAGTTGGATGAACTAGCTCATGAATAAGAGATTAAAGGCATCAGTCTACTCATTTCCAATAAACCTGATTAACTCATCACCTTAATTAAGTTTAGAGAAATAGGCATGTCTTAAAAAGAATTGCAGATGAAGTTATAGGCAAGTTAAACTGCTAGAATCAAATAAACAAAAAAGCCTTATTCTGAGAATATACAGTTCAGTTCAGTTCAGTTCAGTCACTTAGTCATGTCTGACTCTTTGCGACCCCATGAATCACAGCATGAATAGCACCTCTCTCATGGGTTGTTATGAGAACAAATTAATATTTGTAAGGCATGTGGAATGTTGCTACCACATAGTGAGGCTACATATTTGATTATTAAGTAATAATTTTCTAGTGAATGTTGTCAGGAAATAAGTTATTATAATTAGACTATTAATTGTTCCTATGGGGATAGTCAGCCTGAAAGTGCTTTGATACGTTTGTGTGGGGGTGTGGGTGCATGTGTTAAGTCACTTCTGCTAAGTAGCTTCAGTAGTTTCCGACTTTGTGCAACCCCAGAGACGGCAGCCCACCAGGCTCCCCCATCCCTAGGAATCTCCAGGAAAGAACACTGGAATGGGTTGCCATTTCCTTCTCCAATAAGTCACTTCAGTCGTGTGCAACTCTTTGTGACCCTATGGACTGTAGCCCACCAGGCTCCTCAGAGCATGGGATTCTCCAGGCAAGAATACTGAGTGGGTTGCCATGCCCTCCTCCAGGGGATCTTCCCAAGCCAGGGATTGAACCTGCATTCTTATGTCTCCTGCATTGGCAAGTGGGTTCTTTACCACTAGTGCCACCTGGGAAGCCCTTGACCTGTTTGAAATCAATTAATTCTCAAGTAGTTTAGAAGTTCTCCATGGAAACCTTAAGAAAAGCATGAATTTTCTTGGAATCTACATTTTAGGAATCATGCAAACCTAAAATTTATCTCAGGCTTAATTCAAACAATGATAGATTTTTGAATTGCTAAAATATGAATCAAAGGGGTATGATTTCTGATAGCTACTGTACTAAATACCTCACATATCTTACACATCTTTTCTTTCATTCCAACCACCTTAAGAGATAACTGTGCTGTTATTACCTCTATGTACAGAAGGGCAACTGAGATTCAGAAGGTTTTGCAAGGCTGGAATTCAAAGCTGACCTCAAAACCTTGATACATAACCTCTGTACTTCACTTGTTCCATTTAAGTTACCCACATAATTAGCTGTTTAAGTTTTTGAAATATATTTGATCTCTTAAGCATTGCACTCAAAAGAAGTAGCTGCCAATGTTATTCTTCACAAAGATTTATAAATAACTCAACAGCATCATTTTGCAGCTTCTTAATGGAAGACTCAGGGGTTGCAAAGAGTCGGACATGACTGAGCAACTGCACTGAACTGAACTGAATGGAAGACTCAAGATTCCCCCTCAGATAATACATAATTAAGATCTTGAAATGTTAACCCTAACTTGTGTTCATAATGAAGATGTCAGCATTCATGGTATTCTAGAAGCATTTATAAAAAGATACATTTTGTATTAAATTGTGTATTTTAGTATGAGGATATGTATCATGGCATCAAACACATACTCAGCACTTTTCTAATAAGAGCATCTAATCACAGTCTCACCCTTCAAAAAGCTGATCCTTTAAAAACAACCTATATATAGTTACTAATCCCTTCATACTTATTTGTAGATCTGCCCAAAGTTAGCGATTGTGTCTGCCAGTTGAGAAACCTAATCAATAATTGAAACTCCACCATGGCTAATGCTCAGCTGATGCAACCCCTTGATAATTCTCTCACTGAATCTCAGTGCTTGAAATATCCTGACCAAGCTCAGTTTTTACCAGGTCAGCCTGACATTCAAGGTCAAGCAGGGTAAAAGAACAGCATTACACATACTAGAGAATGGCTTGTTTCCAAAACTGAATTGTCATTGTGCTTCTGCAACTTTCAGCATCCATTCTCCCTACCCTTTGACACCAGCCCCAGTTGGTTCAGATGGTAGACGAGAGACTCTGAACTCAGGAAAGAAAGACCACCAACCACAACCTGGCCCCAGAAGATACTGATCGTATCCCCATTAGATGGTGGTTGATCTAAATGTGGGGAGTCATTCAGATCTATCCAAAGAGTCACAGGGGGTCTGCTGGGCAGAGCTTTCTTTCTCAAATATGAAGGTAGAGTCTAGCTAAGAGAAAGTCCTTTGTTTACTTGCTTTTACCATTTTTTTTTCCCAATCTCTCCGTTTATTTCTGCTGAAACAATTTTAATTCTTTTATTTTTAATTGGAGTTGTCACACAGAAACTGTGTGTCTGCTGTACAGTAAAGTGAATCAGCCGTAACTATACATATAGCCCTTCTTTTGGGGATTTCCTTTCCATTTAGGTCACCACAGAGCACTGAACAGAGTTCCCTGTCTTATACAGCAGGCTCTCATTACCTATCTATTTTATATATCAGTTCAGCTCAGTTGTTCAGTCGTGTCCGACTTTTTGCGACCCCATGAATCGCAGCACGCCAGTCCTCCCTGTCCATCATCAACTCCCAGAGTTCACTCAGACTCACGTCCATCGAGTCAGTGATGCCATCCAGCCATCTCATCCTCTGTCGTCCCCTTCTCCTCCTGCCCCCAATCCCCCCCAGCATCAGAGTCTTTTCCAATGAGTCAACTCTTCGCATGAGGTGGCCAAAGTAGCTGGAGTTTCAGCTTTAGCATCATCCCTTCCAAAGAAATCCCAGGACTGCTCTCCTTCAGAATGGACTGGTTGGATCTCCTTGCAGTCCAAGGGACTCTCAAGAGTCTTCTCCAACACTACAGTTCACAAGCATCAATTCTTCGGCTCTCAGCTTTCTTCAGTCCAACTCTCACATCCATACATGACCACTGGAAAAACCATAGCCTTGACTAGATGGACCTTTGCTGGCAAAGTAATGTCTCTGCTTTTTAATAGCTGTCTAGGTTGGTCATAATGTTCCTTCCAAGGAGTAAGCGTCTTTTAATTTCATGGCTGTAATCACCATCTGCAGTGATTTTGGAGCCCCCCAAAATAAAGTCTGACACTGTTTCCCTGTTTCCCCATCTATTTTATACATAGTAGTGTATATATGTCAATCTCAATGTCCCAATTCATCTGACCCCACCCCCTTCCCACCATGGCATCCATCCATTTGTTCACTGTGTCTATTTCTGCTTTGCAAGTAAGATCATATATAAGAGTCGGACACGACTTAAGTGAGCACATACCATTATTCTAGTTTTGGTATGATGACTGAAAGTATAATAGTTCTCTTGTGAATATGAGTGCAACAACCAAGAGAATCGCAGAGATGTCGGCCCTGAAAGCATCTGGATACTGAACAAAAGCCAGAAGTTGCCTAATCCCACACTGTTTAAGCCACGGTTAAAAGTTGCCACTTCTTCCAAACATACTGCTAACTGATACTGTGTTCCCACACTTCTCTCCACCTTTTCTTCTTCACTCCTTCCTAACATTCCTTAAGTCTCCTTTTACATTGTCAGGGGTGGTCTCAGTGGTTCTCTCACATTTTTTGATGCTCTATGCTATTTCTATGGGCTGATTCTGGACATTGAAACCAATAAATAGTGTTTCCATTATTATGACTGTGGTAATATTCTATGTTAGCATGATGGCTCTGTTAGTATTCTAGCAGAATCAAGTAGTGGGGTATAATTCCAAATTCAATATAATGACACCTGAGCCACTCAAAGGAGAAAGTCAAGCTCAAGTAAATTCTCTTTCCTTATATTCCATCAATAGTTCAAAATTTGTAAATATTTGGAGTATTTACTGCTCATACAGCATTTATTTTTCCTGACATTTCTACTTTAAAACTTTCTTTACTTTTAATTGGAGGATAATTGCTTTACAATACTGTGTTGGTTTAAGCCAAAAGTATACATATGTCCCCTCCCTCTTGAACCTCCCTCCCACCTCCCACCCCATCGCACCCCTCTAGGTGACCACAGAACACTGGGTTTGAGCTCCCCGAGTCAGAGAGCGAATTCCCACTGGCTATGTATTTTGCATATGGTAATGTATGTTTCCGTGCTACTCTCTCAGTCCATCCCACCTTCTTCTTCCCCCACTGTGTCTACAAGTCTGTTCTCCATTTTTTATTTGGGAAAATAAACATATGGCTTCTTCACCATATCCCTAATATCTTCCAGATTCTTACTCCTTCTAAGAATCTTGTGCATTCTCTTCCTTGATGTTTAGTAACTTCTATTCCAGTTTGGACTGCTTTCTTAATTTTTGGACCATGATTCTTTTGTCTAACTTTTCTTTTCCCAGGATTTTGTAAATGCACCTTTTTTTCAGTGCTTTCGTCTGACACTCATGAACTGTAGCCTACCAGATTCCTCTGGCCATGGGATTCTACAGGCAAGAACACTGGAGTGGGTAGCCATTCCCTTCTCCAGGGGATCTTCCTGACCCAGGGATTGAACCTGGGTCTCCTGCAATGCAGGAGTAATGAGAGAATATTGTATAGTGTAGGGAGCTCTAGTCAGTGGTCTGTGGTGACCTAAAGGCAGGCAGATTCTTTACCATCTGAGCCACCAGGGAAGCCCCAAGTTTTCCAACATTCTAGTCATTTTAACCATTCTGTGGAGTACTTTTTCTATGTGCTCTCAAGCCTGAAGTAGATCTGTTACTCTGTGAGTTGACTGTTCAATAAGGTTGGATCAGTTGCTTTCTGTTAGCTTGACTGTCTCAGTTAAATTCCTCACAGCGAAGCACCTTTGTTAGTAATTTCCTAGAAGCAGTTGAACTGAAGATTAACTGTTTGGAATCTGGTTTCTAAATATTCTGCCTTACACTTGATTGGTACGCTGGTTGGGTCAAAAATCTTAGTTTTAAAATTATTTTCCTTCAGAGTTTTTAAAAGACATTGCACTAATATCTTTGGTGTTTTCCAGTCCCTCAGTCATGTCAGATTCTTTGCAGCCCCGTGGATGGCAGCACGTCAGGCTTCCCTGTCCTTTACCATCTCCCAGAGCTTGCTCAAACTCATGTCCATTGAGTCGGTGATGCCATCCAACCATCTCATCCTCTGACATCCCCTTCTCCTCCTGCCTTCAATCTTTCCTAGCATCGGGGTCTTTTCCAACGAGTCAGCTCTTTGCATGAATTGGCTGAAGTATTGGAGCTTCAGCTTCAGCATCAGTCCTTCCAATGAATATTCAGGGTTGATTTCCTTTAGGGTTGACTGGTTCAATCTCATTGCAGTTCAAGGGACTCCGAAGAGTCTTTTCTAACAACACAGTTCAAAAGCATCAATTCTTCGATGCTCAGCCTTCTTCATAGGCCAACTCTCACATCTGTACATGACTACTGGATGGAAAAACTATAGCTTTAACTACTTGAAAAGATTGACTTCACCTTGGTTTTTATGTCTCTATATGTGGTCCCCTTTTCTAGAAAATTTTAAGATACTCTCTTTTTGTGTGTGTTCTGAAACTTTATTCTTGGTAATCTGAAATCCAACAGTGCTATGAATGTGTATTTTAAATTATTTGTTCAGAGTGGTTCAGATTTGTATATGAAGATGTGTAACAACCTTCATTTCTGATAAATTACATATTGTTACTGTATACTTTTTTCTTGCCTATTTTTGATTCTATTAATATATTTTGAGATATTTCATAAACTTTTTTCTTTCTACTGTTATTTTGTTTTAGATTTGGAATGCATTTTTAAATTTCCAGGTGTTTTCTTTCTTGATTGTTCTGTGTGGTTTTTTTTTAACAGAATGATGGGAGTATAATTTTATTTTTCCTTATTTTTTTAAATTTTACTTTATTTTACAATACTGTATTGGTTTTGCCATACATCAACATGAATCCGACACGGGTGTACATGAGTTCCCAGTCCTGAACTCCCCCTTCCCAAGATTGTTCTGTTTTAAATGATCGTGTTCAAATTTTGTGCAGGTGTTCTCTCAAATGTAAAACAAATTAAGATTTTTCTGAGCTTATTTCCTAGTCTTTGAAATACTTTTTTTTTCATAGGATTGGTGTTTTCTATTAATCTCAGTCTTTCTTGGTAATGCCTATAGGATTTCTTCAAACATTTTGTAACTCTTATTGTCTATACTTATCTTCACATTTTAGAAGGAGAATATTTGACAGGGGGCTTTATGTCTGTGGGTGAGTCTTGTTGACTCTCAGGCTTTGCCTGTGTATAAAGAAAGAGAAGTACTCATTAACATCAGATAAGGAGATCTTTTAAACAGAAGTTCTGAAGTTTTGAAGTTCTGAAGCTTTCCTCAGGAAATTTGTTTTGTTATCTAAGATAACTCTCTGATTTTTTTTTACCCAACGTGAAGCTAAGAGATTGGTATTAGGCTTATTAGCAAGCAGTGGCCGGAGAGGATGTTTTATGTATTCTAATATATATATATCCTACATATTGATCTAAGTGGTGGTTACATGTGTATAAAAATGTAAAGTTTCATTGAGTTGAATAATTTAGTGTACTTTGTGCTCCAACTCTATAAAGATGTTATAGAAATAATGAAATAAATTAGCACATAAGCCTTGTCCTCTCAAATAGCAACCTCATCAGCCAACGTGTTCCTCACTATGCACAGTGACACCCTGTCCCATGAACCTTTAACCTCTTCCCTATCCTGTGACCCCTTCTGCCTTCACTTCTGATTCCTCTGCCTAAGGCCATCTTCCCATCACTGTCCACCCGTTCCTCCACTCAGCCATCTCTTCCCAGAAAGGTCTTCCCTATTCATCCAACCCCCATTAGTTTCATTTTACTCTTGTATTACCCCATCTTCTTTATTCATGGTAATATTCATAATTCATAACTCGAGTTATGTGTTCATTGTGCATCTCCCAGACCACACATTTCATTAGGGCACAAACTATTTTATTCACTGCTTTGACCAAGTAGATAATCTGGTACACAGTGAATACATACATAGCAATTCTCTGCCCTGCACCAATCTCTTCTATACCTCCCAGATTTGGGAGGTCTTCATCCATTTTCTTAATTCCAGTGATACCATTTGTCCAGCAAACATTTTCTCACCCAGACTGAACCACTGCCTTAGAAACCTTTCCCAACATTTTGGCCTCTTACTCTCAAAAAGAAATTGATAACTTCCTTCACTGTACCTGACACATATTTCTGTCATAGCACTTACAAGTTTTCATTTCACTACTTTGTCTACATGTCTTTCTTTCACACTTGACTGTAAGTTAATTAAAATTAGGAATCATATCTTATTTTTGTTTCTCCAACAACTACCCCATTCAACAACTGTAAATGAATGAATGAACAAAAATGGAACATAGTTAATATTTTTGGTGGCCCCAAACCATTTTGAATATTAGTTGTAATATATGTTTACCTTTACACATATAATCAATAGATTTCAATCAATATAAAACCAATACATTTTACCTGTAAGACCTGCTGTGGTATCCTTGCCTGTGTAATAAATAGCCTGATTCTTGACTTCTTGAGTATGTTTTATACAGTTTTTGTACCAACTCTCTTCCTACCAAGACTGTTATTGATTCTTACTAATTCAGCTTTCCTATGAGAAATCCATAGATTATTAAGGTTCACAAATCCAAGCATTTTTAAAAAATAAGTGGAAACATTTTCAATGAGGATTTGAGCTCTCCTCTCAGAACTATGGTGCTCAAGCTGTGGTTCTAGACGTTGGCATAGATGGCTTGGTATTTCAGAGGCTTCTGTGTTTTAGTTCCCTGTTCTCTTGCAGGTCAGGCTGCATAATGAAGGGTTGCTGAAATATACATTTCCTTTTCATAACATGCTAAATATAATGTGAATCTAATTTCTTGACTCATTTAATGCATCATTGGTGGGTATGTTGAGAAACCAAATTCTCCCGCTTTATGATCTATTCTGAGTACGTTTTCTGCTGCTGCTTCCAGCTCAGTGATGTGATTTAAACTCATCCCATGTCCAATGTCACCACCACTATCAGGATGCTCAGAGCCACTGTCTCTATATTGCTTCCAGATTAAAAGACTGTTTTAACCAGGGTCCCAATCTCATGGCCTTTTTAAAAAATGTAACTGCTTATTGCTACCAATGGTTCTTTTTCATCCCTCCTATTTGTTCCCCTGACCATCCGCCCTCACCTCACTACCATTCTCTTATTATAAGTTAGGGTTGAATTGAAATTTCCTAGACAGTTGGAACTATTACATGGAACCCAGGGAGGGATGTATTATGTATCTTCTATGGAGCACCATTCTAGGATTTTAATTTGAATAACTTTTAGTAAGTGCTTATGCTTAGCAGTTTTTCTGCTTTGAGAATTGACTATATACATCAATATCACATATAGATTCATCTTCTATTTCACTAACTATATTAAAGAAGAATAACAATGTCACCTTTTCAATAAACCATTTCATTGCTCATACTTTTTCTTGCTTTGAGCCCTTGCCTCATAGCCTTTCATTAAGACTTGAATAGATAATTCTTATACTTTCTTATTTTGCATAATTTAGACATCTATTTTATCCTCTTGCCTAGAGTAATGAAAGGCAATCAGAGGTCAGGAGTTTGAACTTACTCACCTTTGTATTTCCCACATATTCCAAAGGAGGAAAATAACAGGCACATAATAATTATTTGAGAAGTTGAACAGAAACACTTGACACTCATAAATGCATAAAGTTACTTTATTTTAAGTATACATTTAATTTTGAAAAATATAAATGCTAAAATATCTCATCTTCTTCATCTCTTAATTCCATAAAAGTCACAATAGAAAGCTTCATAAAACTGTAAAATATTATAATGTTATAGGAATTTTAGGTTTTATATTGGAAAAAAAATTATTAGTAATATATTGAAATGTTTTCTGTTCTTTATCATTTTGTTCCACCATGTTGATCTACTTCATTTAAAATAAAAAGATGCATCATTTCCCCAAAGTTAATAAAGACTTAAGAGAATAAAAATAAGAATATCTGAAAGTGCGTATTGATTCTGAAAAGCAATGTGTACGGATATGTACCAGCCATGAAAATGGCTAAAAAGAGGCAACTATTCATTCTTTTCACATTGTAGGATTGGGACAAAGTTACTTCTGGCTCTAAAAGTTTCACTGGATGACTTTAGCCCTGAGTTGCAATATTTGCCTAAGAAACAAAATTCAGGATTTTTGTATGTACCCATGGAGCACAAAGAAATGAGCCAAAAAATAGAACATATCTAAATTTCTGGTCAAAAAGCAACTTGACTGGTTAGCATATATCACACAACTTCTTTATTTCAGGCTACAATAAAGCTCAAGGAAATCATCATCTGAAAACTCCCAAGGCCCAAGCAAAATATCATTCAATTGTATTCAGCCACTTGGTGCCGCTGGGTTTCACGCTCATACTATGAAGAGTAGATGTGAAATCTCATGGAATAAACAGGAACATCTCAAGTTCCTGCACCAAAATCATGAAGTGGTATGAAAAGGACTGAAGAAAGCTTTGTCCCATCCCTGCACAATGTCAACCTCTGTAATACAACTCAAACAGTTTTGTTTTTGTTTTTGAAAGAGAGTCAGCAGTCAACACATTTCAAGTACTTAACACAGTTTTTTAAAAAAGAACCAAAAACGTGGAAGACAATCGTTCTCTGTTTTAAACACCAGTATATAGCTGATTAAAGATTTACTCTGTGTGTGTTGGTGCATGTGCATAGAATACAAACAAACCGAATTTCTGATGGCAGACAATTGTTTCTCTTCTCTCCATTCTTTGAATTGGTTGGGGGCTGACTAGAGAAGGTTTGTCTTCCTATTTCTCTGACTTCCTCCATCCCCCTACCCTACTCCACTGCCTGACTGGAAAAAGAGGCAGCAACTGTACCCAGTACGGCACACAAAGTAATTAGGATCCCAACTTGATCGCTATTTTACATAGTAGAGTGACTTTTACCCAGGAAAACAGTGTCTCCAAAGCATCTTTCCAAGGTAAGACCGCAAGTCTTTATGCTCTGATAAAGCAGATACTTTCCTTCCAGCACTGAGCCAGTACCAGCATAGCACTTTTAACAACTCTGCATGTACCCTTAGTCCTTTACTACTAACATAAATCTTTTATCTCTGTGTTTACATCAGGGGAAACACTTGAGAAAACAAATTTACTGCTGTATTCTGTGTGTCCAGTTTACATAAAAACAAAACCACCCCCAGATCTGCTTTAGTTCTTTGATAGTACATTCAGTTAGTGAAAGTGTAAGTCGCTCAGTCGCGTCTGACTCTTTGCAACCACATGGACTGTACAGTCCATGGAATTCTCCAGGCCAGAATACTGGCAGTGGGCAGCCACTCGCTTCTCCAGGCAGGGGATCTTCCAAACCCAGAGACTGAGCCCACGCCTCCCACATTGCAGGTAGATTCTTTACCATCTGAGCCACCAGGGAAGCCCACATTCAGTTAATATACAGATGTCTGGTAGCTCTGTGCGGACCTCAGGGTTTGTTTGTTTAGTTGGTAACTACTTGTGCTCCTCTGAAAGTAAGTGATTTTTAAAGTACTTCCCTGGGTTCCAAAATACTAAAAAGATTTTATACTAACTATTCCTTTTAGCAAATACAAGGTGCTTCTCTGCATTCATGAGTATCAACCTTCCGTCACAGAATATGGATAATTAATGAAGGTACAGGTAGTTTTATCTACTCAAAGGCTGAAATATTGAGTTAAGTTGCTTCAGGAGTTCTTTGAAAGGGACAGAAAGGGACACAAATCCTCAGATATTGATTCGTGATCAGAAATATAAATTACTCTATCTAGAATATAAAAGTGAACAAATGTGTCTTTAATTTAATAAGATCCTAGGTTAGGCTAATCTTAATATGCATGGCATTTAAACATTTTATCAATGCTCCCATTAGAAAGATAGAGAAAAGCTTCATACAGTTTTAAATGAGGATAATGAAAAATAAGATAATATCATCATTTTAAGAACAGCTCTAAATACAAATATGATGCCAAAATTTGGCACATGAGATTTTAACAAGTAATGTTTATTCTGCCACCTTCATTTTAATGAAAATATCGTAGGTCATTTATGTCTATTTTGTATAAAATTAAAAGTTTTAAGATTATCATATACTATAAAAGTAACAGTTAATTTAGGACAATAAAATTTTTATAATCAAAATTTCAAAAGGAGAGAATTA
Organism: Nanger dama; assembly: GCA_917880005.1. NCBI lineage: Eukaryota > Metazoa > Chordata > Mammalia > Artiodactyla > Bovidae > Nanger > Nanger dama. The sequence continues at coordinate 18,585,679 of CAKJTW010000001.1, forward strand.
TAATTTAATTAATGTCAGAATGAGTGGGAGTCAATATGTACATATTATGAAACCAAAATAAGTGGTTTCATTCCGCTTCTAATACTCCTCCAACAACCTGTCTTAGTCAGGGTACATCACAAATATGGTTTTAGGAATCCAAAATTATGGATTTACTATTTAAAATGCTATTTTTAATGCAGATTCATAATATATAATACAGACTATTAAGATATTACATTTAGATAACATGCTAAATTTGGTTAAAGATCTAATTTTCATTTGTCTAATTTTTAATATGGTACTTTGAAATACACATATACACATATATATTCTAAATGCCCCAATCACAAAGAATAATTGCTTTTCAGTCTTAAAGACAATGTGAGTATTGTTAAAATGTATACATATATAATACCTCTGAGATCTATCTGCATTCCCTTAAACAGTTTTTAAATGTGTAAATGGTCTATTATATAGTCTTATGGATTTTGTATTGTAAATAAGGGCTACTGTATCAGTGATAGTGACTGCTATCTGGGTAATAAAATATATTTACCCTCATTTGCATAATGGTAAATCTCTTGGACCTCTGATAGATTGTTCATAAGTGGTTTGGATTTTATAAAAACTGACACAAGAGACTAGTAACTTTGCCTTTTCCCTACCATCACTCTGTCTCTTTCTAACTTTGCACCAGCCACACACAGAGTACATACACAAACACACAAATATTTTCAAAATGAAAAAAAGTCTAACAATACTGCATAGGACACTGACATGGTAATACAATCAGCATCTGTGCCTGGATACTATTATCAAAACATCAGTTATTCCCATTACAAAGGAGCATCTCCCTTCTCCCCCAATCTCCTTCATAGAACAGTTAAATGTCTCTTAAAGAAAGGGAAAAATGGATGCTTAGAAACATGGTGTTTTCAGTCCAATCTAGCCCTCAGGCATACTCTAGAGATGGGTGTGTGTGTGTGTGTGTGTGTGTGTGTGTGTGTATGTAAAAATCACATTATATACAATACAATTTTTACAGAAAGCCTGGCAGCTACAAATAAGAGGTAGAACTACTCAAAACTATGTTTCCTGCTGCAGGAAAAAATTCATTTTCTTTACAGTAATTAAAAAAAAGTTTAAAAAATTGACAAAAATAAGTTGCAGGTTAGGCCCCATAATTTAAACAACAAAATCTAGGAAGAAAAATATTTTTCAATGTACTCAACAGATAAGTTCATTAAAGGGTTAAAAAAAGTTTGCATAGGAAAAAGGGACATTCCAGCACTTGCTACAATGATGGCAATAGTTTCTCTAATGGGAATAAAGTACCGTTAGTTTTCCTTCCTTTGATAATTCTAAGATTAGGGTTTAAAAGCAAGAGCAAGTTAGAATAGCAGCACGATTTCCAGTCCTGGAGAGCAATATAAGCAAGAAGGGACTGTCTGGAGGTCAAGGTTTGTTCGACCAGACAGAAACACAAGCCAGTAAGCACAGCTCCAAAGCTAATATTTTAATAAAAGGTGTTATAAAATCCTTAATACTTTTGCCCTCTGCTTAATAAAGGAAAATGACAGGGTCTGTGCATGTCTTGAGTGACAGAGGAATTTGGTTGTCAGAGGACATATCTGAAAGTATAGGAACAAAAGGGATTCTTCAGATGTTGTTTTTAAGGAATGGTGCGCTATTGTCTGGATTTTACCTATGCAAGAGAGAAGCAGAGAGAGAGCTGCAGTGTTTGGCCAGTGACCAAAACCCAAAGAAAACAAAAATCAAAAATAATCAGACAAAAACATGAACATAAACAACAAAAAGGTCAGTTTTAAGAAAGACGAACAGGTTACAATGTAGTTTCTGTTCCCTTGCTCCTCCAGAAGTAATCATTGTCTTCAGGCTCAAGTTCTATTCTAATTTGAGGCACGACTTTTACTGGAGTTCTAGGAGGACTAGAGGAAAAGAAAAAGGGAGGGAAAAAGAGGAAATAGTAAGTACGACAGAATTCCTTTACCCTCTGTCAAATGTTTATGCGTTGTACAGAAGTCAAGTGGGTCCTTCTTTGTGCTCTTTAAATACTTATCTCCTCCTTCTGTATTAAAAACAAACACTTTAAAAATGGGATGAAGTTACCAAATAGGAGTTGAGAAATTCAAGTAAGAGTATCATAAGCTCTCATACCTAGGTTAGAAAAAAAGCCAACAACTAAGAAAGAACTACCAGGTAGGTGACACTGTCAGGAGTTAAAGGACAAAAAGACTGACATGAAAAATATTCAGAGATTTCACGATTTTGAAAATCAAGGAAGATCTGAAATCTCTAGACCTATGTTAAAAAGGAAGGAAACTACTGGAGAAGAGCCTGCAGGAAATGCCAGCTACCCTTAAATCAGAGATGACACTGGCATGATCCTGGACTTTAATGATCTTGAAAGATTTCATTATTTCTAAGAGTACGTGGAATAGGTCTCTTACAATGTTTTCTACAAGTAAAAGCTTGGATGAGGTCTGATGTCCCGGTAATATTTCTAAGATAAATTTGTAGGGAGGATGGAGAACAGGGTGTCCTGCCAATAACCTGCCATTGATTCCATGTCTGCAGGGCAATCAGCCCACAAAACAACATAAGATACTGGGCTGTCCTTTACCTTGGCATACCGAGTAACTGAAGGAAAGGAATTTTATCAGCATGATGTATGGCGTTCAAGGAATGTTGGTGATCTTTCTCCTAAAAAAAAAAAAAAAAATCATAAATAGTCATCGGTGAAATATAACACTAGAAGGAAAATTTGTTAAGTCTTTACAAAAATGGATACATCTTTCACAACTGGAAATAGTAAGAAAGACAAGTTTACACGATTTAAATAAACACTGTATCAAGAATCTACGAAGTGTGATGAAGCCAAAATCACTGTTTCCTTTATTCTAGGTTTTCTGGGATGGGCCACTGTTGTTTTCAGTGAGAGGACAAGCTAAATAATTTTTAGAGGATGATAAAATCTACTGAATGCCTAAGTCTTTACCCTTGGATTTCCTGCCATCTTTAGCTACAGCTTTATCCCGCTATTATTTGTGGGGGTAAAATTAAAATTTTGAGGAACTTGATTCTCCTGTAAATCCACTACCAATTTTGTTCTTTCATGAATTTATGTGATACTAGAAAAGATTTTAGAATGATCATGGGTATTTTGCTTAAGTAAATTTCTCATGTCATATCCACTACTTTCAAAATATCCTTTTAAAGGTTTTTGAGAAAATGAAGAACAACTAGCAATAAATAATCAATCTGCCATACACTTTTTCCAGGAGCCTCAAGTTCTATCTGGTAATTTTTTTTTTTTTTTAAGTGTGAAGTAAAAGCGTCAGTCACTCAGTCATGCCCGACTCTTTGTTACCCCATGAACCGGGGCCCACCAGGCTCCTCTGTCCAGCGAATTCTCCAGGCAAGAATCCTGGAGTGAGGAGCCATTCCCTTCCCCAGGGGATCTTCCCGACCCAGGGATGAACCCAGGTCTTCTGTACTGTAGGCAGCTTCTTTACCTTCAGAGCCACCATTCTGATTTTTTTTTTAAGTGGTTTTTAAATTGTACTTGGAAGAGGTGTGCCAGGTTATGATGCCAAAAGAAGACTTCTGCAGTCTCTTTTTGTTCTTTAATGCTCTGGAAATGAAAAATGAAACCAAATAATGGCTTGAGGAGCTTGAACTTAGAAAAAATATTCAACTAAATGTGGCTGATAAGATCGAGAAGAAAGTAGTCTTAGTCACAGATGACAGATTGGACACCAAAGGTGAGACCACTTTAACTCTCTTTTCTTTAAACCAGTGTGGGAGCCAGTTTCCAAGATGGCTCCCAATGCTGTCTGCCTTCTGGAATTCATGACCTTATATAATTCCTCCCAACACTGTACCAGGGCTGGTTCGTGTAGCCCATAGGATATGCACAGGAAATGGTACATCACTGCTGAGACATTATTATAAAAGACTGCAGCTTCTGTTCTGGTTTCTTTCTCTGTTATCACTGGCGGCCACAACAGGGACAGCCTTAGCAGATACCCATGAGTGAAGGAACTAAAGTCTCCTGCCAACTGCCCTGTGCTTGAGGCCTGGAGATGGATCCCCAATTCTGGTCAAGCCTTCAGACTTAGACCCAGGGAAGAGCTTGAGAGGTGCCACCTCAAGAGAGCCCTTGGGCCAGAAGCCCCCAAATCAGTGGCTCCTAAACATCAGGAACTACAGGAGGTGATCCAGGTTTGCTGTTTTAAGCTGCTGAGCTTTGTGATAAACACCAAGAGACAATTAAAATACCCATTTTCCATAAATACTCATTCATTTCAAACTTTCCTTGGTAGCTTCTTATTGAAGTTGAAATCGCACTGTCAAATAGAAATAAAAATGCTTCAACTGTCTTTTCCTGTAACAGATCAGGATACTCTGAAGTGCACCTGGAGCTTAAAAGAGTATATTTCCTTCAATGAAAACTCCAAATAGTTTGGAGGCAATTGGTACTTGCTATTGAAAAAGGTTGAAATAGTCACTAATGTTACTGTGAAAGTGTTCACCCTTTTTAACTGGCCTGTTAACTCAATTACAAAAAAAAAAAGATGACATGTCAAAAACCATTACACCTTTGCCACCAGGCTATTACCCCTAGAAAGACCAGTACAATTACAAAGATGATTTTGAAATAGCAGAAGGAGAATGAAGAAATTAGGAAGAAAAATGCAAATATCTTATAGTCTATACCCAAAGACGGGTGGTAATATTTAATGATTGCCAATTTAATTGAAATAGCATTTATGCCAAATTCTCAGTATTAACAATTGATTGACTCATTGATCTTTGAGAAACCCACGATGCAATCTCTCTTTTGAGATGATTTGAACTTTGGTGGAAACCTAAGGAAGACAAACAGTAACAGACAGTGATGTAGTACTAGAAGCTGCCATTCTAGATACCAGCAGAAAAAAAGGAAATCAATTTAAAACATGGTTACGAGTTTAGCAATTCAAAGAAACTGGCGATGACTTGGATCAGAGAAAAGACAATCAAATAAAAACGTAAATGGTTATGGATAAAAGGAAAAGGTAAAGAATAAAGATCAAGGAATGTAAAAATGAAATTTCATAATAAAGTATAAATCTGCACATAGAAAAAAAGAAAGAAAACAGGGGAAGTGAATCGAGATGACAGTCCTTAAGTTTTTTCTCTGTCAAATGCAAATCATATTCCAGCCGGCATGCAAGAGGTTAGTTCTACTCACTGTCGGAAGGTTTGCTATCACTTAGGAAAGGTTGCTGTTCCATGATGTCCATTGGAATTTTAATACTTGGAACTTTTTCTGAGTATGGGCAGTCAGACTGTGAAAGAAATTTACAACAGTTTTATTTTATGCAGACCTCGCAGGATGGATTGAACCTATCACATTATCATTTATGCTGCACTAAGGAGAACAGCCTTAAATACAATCACTTCTCTGCTGGCTTTTCAAGTTCTATGGCATCTTCCCATCAGACTTATTTTCCTTTCTTCTAGGTTAAGAGAATTAAGTCAGTTAAAACTAGAACCACACAAATGGAGCTCACCACAAAAGAAAACAATTGTAAAGTTCTCCATAAGCTGGAGTCACAATCAAATATTTATGGGTTAATTGTATGTGTCTTTGAAACAAACAGTTAAGTGTGAAAGATTAAATTTAGGAGACTTCCTAAACTATATGTTATTGAAATTTTGTTTCATTTATGCTTTCCAACACTACCCCCAGGAAAATGATGATTTATCTTTCCTTCCAAGACACGTAAGGATACTTTTTCTAACATTCACTCTTAAAGAGTCATCCATATAGACCTGAAAATCCTCTACTCTAATACTCTACTCTATCCTCTACTCTAATACTCTATCAAAACTATTTTATACTTAAAGGTTCATCTTAATTAGCTTATTCCAAATATATTTGGAAATTTAGCAAAACGTGAGAAGATAAAGTCAAAAGGAAGGTGCCTATGATGGTCAGATAAGGAGAAAAGAATCATCACCAAAATAAAAAATCGTGAAGCTTCTTAAAAGAATGGACCACTTAAGCCAAAACTGTAACAGATTTCTATAGGATTAACATGTTACTGTTTTTCAGGACTCATTATACTGAATCCATGCCTATGCCTGAACCCAAAGATGGAATTCATCTCTTCACTGAAAGTACCAAGGAGATGACATTTAGTTGAAAGGGGAAAAATGGGAACTAGGGATGAAAGAAAATAAAAACAAAGTTACCATAAAACTATTACACATATAGAAATTTCCTTATGATAAATCTAAAGAGGATAATGAGCCTTAAATATTAAATTAAAATATTGAATTAAAATATTTCAAAAGATTAAAATATTGTACTGGAATTGAAAAAAATGAAAATGTCAAGAACAGCTTTTGGTGCAGTATTTCAAAGTTTCCCCAAATAATAGCATTTATAGATGAACAGAATGGCAGCTCACCCTTAATCATACATAGCCTAATGGGTAGGTTCAAAAATGACTGAGTGGCTCAAAAGGTGGAATTAGAGTTGGAGTTCTCATACCCTTGTGTGGCTCCCTATATCCATGGATGCCAAACCACACAATGACCAAGTGAACATTAGGAAAGCCACATTTCAAATGGAGAATCCCCAATAATGGGCTCAACACTCAGGACTTATGGCACAGATATAGTCTGGCTGGATTCACTGTCTAGGATACATATATAAGCTTGCTTCATTGTTTTTGTGGGGGCAAAGGGGCAGGGGAAAGAGGAGAAAGAGGAAAAGAAACACATATCATACATTATCTTCAAGAATCTGTTGGAAATATGGATTGAAATGATAAATATTATTAATAGAAGAACAGCATTGCTTAAATAAAATGTGATTTGCTGAAAATCAAATCTAAGAATTAGAATTTCTCAGGAGCTCATTTGATCCAACCTCTGACATTAGAGAGTACTAAATTTAAAACATTCTTAAAAGAAGATATTTTATTACTATTTTTTCCTTAAAATTCATTAGAGAAGATTATTTCATAAAATTGTTTCATACATTTATAACGTGTAATGAATTTTAAGTTTGGTGTCCATGTACATAAACTGAGGTAATGGTCTTGAAAATTCAAGATGATATACTGCTTTAATTATCTCAGTATATCAGGCAATCTTTTCTTTGCCTTGAGTACCCTAGAAATTTATTTCAAAATTTGATTTCTATTCAGTGTGTAAACGCATCTTTCTTGTTAACACTGCATCTTAATCTGTGGTGCAGTTTAAGCACATTCTCTCTTTTTCTGTCATCATTGGAAACAGAAAATCTATACACCTGTTCTCATTGAAGATGGATGATGATGGTCACAAAAGCTTCCTCAGACTCCTTCTCTCTTTAGCTAAATGTGCCTCATGTATTTAGCTTTTTCTTACTGGTTCAATTTATATAAAATCCAATTTCATCTGTTGCCTTCCTTCACTGTACTCGTTCCCAAGTTCTCCAGAAAGAACACAGTATCAGACAACTTGACCAATCGAAAATAACCAGACAGGCCTGTATGAGAGCTTTGCTTTTGCCAATATGTGTATGCTTAGGAAAATGACTTAACATTTCTCAGTCTGAAGTTCCTCATTCGTAGAACAGGAACAAAAGTAAAGAGCTGTTTGGGCAATTAAGGACAAGGTATGCCCGATCCATCGAAATGATCAAGAATAGACCAGACAACGAAAACTAACAAGACTCTCATGTTAGAAGGATACTGAGGATTCCATTAGAGTGGGGACATTGCACTGTGTAAAATCTAAAACAGACCTACCAGTCTTCATGTAGAAGGTGTCATTTTGGCCGTCCTTTCAGAAAGCTATTGAGATAAGCTACTTGTGTGAGTGTGTGTGTGTGTGTGGAAGAAAAGCAAATTCCAGATTTTCTCCCAATCCTGATTATAGACTCTAGTGAAACACCAACATTTCTGTGAAATGTTTTCCTAAAAGTGGACAATCATTGTATTTCTTAGCATAGTCATACAATTGCAAGAAGATCACCTAAATTACAGCACTGACCATTATAATTATGTAAAAAGATCCCCAAATGCCAATTTCCTCTCCATTTTATTGAAGGGTTACAGAAAAGCAATCTCAAGTTATGCTTAAGTCCATATGACCCAGTAATCTCACTACCCTGAGAAAACCATAATTCAAAAAGACACACGTACCCCAATGTTCATTACTGCAGCACTATTTACAATATAGCCAGGACATGGAAGAAACCTAAATGCTCACTGACAGATGAATGGATAAAGAAGACATAGTACATATATAAAATGGAATATTACTAAGCCATAAAAAGGAACAAAGTTGGGTCATCCCTAGAGACACAGATGGACCTATAGTCTGTATACAGAGTGAAGTCACAGAGAAAAAAAAAATAGCATATCATATATTAATGCGTATGTGTGGAATCTAGAAAATGGTACAGATGAACCTATTCACAGGATAGGGATAGATGCAGAACATGTGGACACAGTGTGGCAAGGGCGGGGGGGCAAACTGGGAGAGTAAGGCTGACATATATATACTACCATGTGTTAACAAACAGCTAGCGTGAACTTGCTGTACAGCACAGGGAATTCAGCTTGCTGTTCTCTGGTGACCTAAATGGATGGGATGGGAGGGGAGGCCCAGGAGGGAGAGGAAATATGTATACATATAGCTGATTCACTTCATTGTCTAGCAGAAACACACAACATTGTAAAGCAGCTATACCCCAATAAATTTTAAAAAATTATGTCAAAGTCCAGTGCAAGGATAAATAAAACAGCTGAGAAACTTGTTTGTTTCTCAGATAGATACAGAGATCCCAGGAGGGGAGGTCACCAGCATTTGTCCTCATCAGGCTTAAAAATTATATAGAACTGAGTTATTATCTCAAATTTAAATCCTAGATTATCAATAATAAACTCAATACATTTTATAGCTATGAAGCAAGCTTCCTTTTTTAATCTAAGAGATCAGAGATTACAGTTTTTTAAATATGGGGGCTTGATTTTCTAGAAGTCATTATATCATTATTAGCATATTCACAGTTACAGAAGACTTCAGAAAATATTTTTAAAATAACAAAGAAAGAAAATAAAGTGCAAACGAAGGTGAAAAGTGACAAACAGCATGACAAGTAAACATCCTTGGAACTCAGACATACATCACATAGAAGGGTTTTAAAAAATACGATTTTCACATTTGTTTTACCAACTTTGGAATTTTACTGAATTTTAGAAAGCCCCTTACATCATCATTGTCACTGTCCAGACTTCCTTTCTTCTTTTTCTTTTTCTTCTCATCCTCCTTCTTTTTCTTGTCCTTTTCTGGAATGACATCATCAAGGAAGCTGAGGTCGTGCTGGGAGAAGAGGTAGTCCATGCCTTTTCTGACAGCTACAAGCGCCAAGATCTGGAAGGACAGATACAAAGGGTAGGAAAGAATGCATGTCAGAGAAGTCTGAGTGAATATTAATACTGTTCTACCAAAATCAGTAGAAATGTTTTTGTACAAGGCTGAAGTATGACAGAACTTGTCTGGCTTGTATGATGGACTTATATTAAATGGACCATCAATATTTTCTTCACAGGGAAAGTTGGTTCACAGAAGTCTTTGGCTCACTTAATTCTGTTCACTGTAAGGTATGATCCCTCCATTTGGAATTTCTGTGTGAAAGCAGTATTTTTTAAAGCATTTTCTTCCATGTCAGATTTCTAATAAAATAACTAAAGTTTCAAAGGAAAAACAGCCTGCATATGATTGCTAATTGTTCAAAATTAAACCATTATACAGGTTTTTGAAAGTCAAAAAATGTGTACAATGCACAGTTCACAGAGACATCTCCAAAGTATTAATAAGGGGGAGTATTCTAAAGGATATCAGCCCTGGGTATTCTTTGGAACGAATGATGCTAAAGCTGAAACTCCATGGCCACCTCATGCGAAGAGTTGACTCACTGGAAAAGACTCTGATGCTGGGAGAGATTAGGGGCAGGAGGAAAAGGGGACAACAGAGGATGAGATGGCTGGATGGCATCATCGACTCAATGGACATGAGTTTTAGTGAACTCTGGGAGATGGTGATGGATAGGGAGGCCTGGCGTGCTGTGATTTCTGGGGTCGCAAAGAGTCGGACACGACTGAGCGACTGAACTGAACTGAACTGATTTAGTTTACTCAGACCATTTATTCCAACGGGGTGATTTTAATCACCACCTTTAACTGAATATTTACCCTTAGTCAGACCCTGTGGTAAACTCTTAGACAATATTTTCTCATTTATTCCCATGACGACCAACCCAAAAGGTAGATATTAGCATCTCTAACCCCAAAGGAGAGAAAACTGAAGCTTAGAGACATATTCAGTTTATCCAAGATCACAAAGCCAGATAAAGGGAGAATACAAAAGGTCTCAGTTTTCTAACTTGAACCTTAGGACTCTTGAGCTCTGTATCTTTGATTTTATGAACTGCTCTTGAAGGTATATTAAAGATGCTTTTGCTCAACAGCAAAATTAATATGCAGTAGGACCTGGAAGTCCTGACTCTGCTTCAAATTAACAGTTGTCTTTAGATTATGCTCTATGTCAGCCTCTGCATCTCTTAGAGAAATAACAATTTAAAAAAAAAGCAAAAAAAAGTAAAGCTACAGTAGCATTATTTCCCCCCACACAAATTCAATGATGAAGTCAAATACAGAGCTAGCATTTCCTTATGTCCTTCTTCATTTGTGATTCAGAGCTGAACATTAGCTGTTTCACCTTCTTTCATATCATAACATGGCAAGGAGAGTCCAGACTTACACTTAGCATGATACAAATTTGAAGAACTTAAAAATTAAGCTTAGCTCTCCATTTCTTCTAATTCACTCATTGACCTCTTATAAGCTGCCAAACTGGTCCTCTATTATTTGACCTGAAGTGTGCCTGAAGTGTATTGTGATTGACTCCAACGTAGAGTAATATTTTAAAAATAACTGACGTCATGTGTACTTGTGTCTACCATGTGTCAGGCATTATGCTATCCACTTTATATTCATTATTGACGCACAGAATAAAACAAAGATGCCATTCTCATTTTACTGATGAGTTAATGGGGGCTCAGGGAAGTTCATGGGTCAGCATGAACCACAGCCAATACCTGAACTCAGCTGTCTGACTACAAGGTCCAGCCTAGACAACCAGAGACCTGGGAACCCCAAGTTATTACCCACCAAACTGATTAGGTCAAAACTCAAAAAAAAAAAAAAAAAATCCAGAACTATCTATAAAAGACACATGTATCATCAATATTACAATAACTACATGATGTTGGTGTGATCTCATGGGTAGGTTCAATCAGAACAATCCCTACCATGACTGGAAAAATGATAGCAGCCACGGTGGACTTGAGGATCCAGAGCAAGGCTAGACAGAGCACCTGCAGGAAAGTGAACAGGTGCACTCGCCGCAGCGGGACGTGGCGCAGGTAGATAAAGTCAGGCTGATGCTTCAGAGGCATCAGGAGCAGCTTCAGACGATCCATGAACTGGGGAGAAAAGGGAAGGGCAGGACAAGCGCATTACTTCAAGGGCTGATGCACCCAGTCATTTCTTTCCATCTAACTAACCACGGGTGTTTTATAGTCTACATTTTAGGCAAGTAGGGACCTTGTTAGAGAACACTGGTCAGGAAGAAAAGAAGCATCATCTAACACAGTAAGACAGTATGACTCTTACAGTTTTTGTTACTTTGCAGGAAAGTTATGCAGCTATAGGACAATATGAGACAAAGTGGCCACTAAAGAATAAAGTCTCAAAGTCAAATATAAACTCAAGATGTTCCTCTCCTACATTTTTTTTTAAGATCTTGGAGTTTTCCTTTCATTTTATTAAACTTTATTTATTTTTGGTTGTGCTGGGTCTTCACTGCTGTGCATGAACTTTCTTGGTTGCCGTGAGCAGTGGCTACTCTCTAGCTGTGGTGCATGGCTTCTCATTGCAGTGGCTTCTCTTGTTGGGGCTTGCCAGCTCTGGAACACACTCTCAGTGGATGTGGTGTGCAGGCTTAGTTGATCTACGACATGCGGGATCTTCCCAGACCAGGGATCGAACCCACGTCCCTTGCACTGGCAGGCAGATTCTTAACCACTGGACCACCAAGGAAGTCCTCAGCTCCTATTTTCTACATGTACTATTTCTACATGTACATGTACTATCTACACCTTAGGAGAGATGAGCCTGGGCCTATGCTACAAATAACGTGTTAAAGGAAGATAGCTAACTCATGTGTTTCCCTGTGCCTAAGCTGTCTTATCTGAAAAGAAGAGGCAATGCTATGTATCATATATATTTCAATACTGTTTTAAGGATATAAAAGAAGTATCTGACCTGAAAATGGGAATGCATTGGTATTTTCATAAATTTTGCATTATTTATCTATGGCATAACTTAACTAATATATTCAGCAATAAATTACCATTTCCCAGAGAAAAGCCATGTGAATACTGTAGTGACTTTTAGATCACCAACAACTAGTTACCTGATCTAGGAAAGGCTATTTCACTGTTATGTATAAACAAGTATTAAAATGACTGCTGAACACCTATATGCCCGGTGTTGTGCTTCAAAGAACAACTACTGAGTTTACATCAATCATGATAATAATGATAATATTTAAATACCTATCATAGGAATTTTCACATGGAAGATGCTTACTAAACATCTGCTGAATCAAATGATCATTTAACAAGAACTCTGAAATAATATCTCTACTTTCTCTCTAGAGGAAAGGGGAAAATGTAAAGTAAATAGCTATCACAATCTTCCCTGAAGTGATTTCCTATTTAAAGAGTTTTCTTCCTTCCTCCAAAGTTATTTTTGACTGATAGGAGCAGTCCCACCTATGAAGATTGAGGTACCAAAATTTTTACTAACTCAAATCCTGCCCAAAAGGTCTAAAGGAGGAAGAGTTGGGAATTCCCTGGTGGTCCAGGGGGTAGTTCTCTGAGTTTTCACCGCAGAGGGCACAAGTTCAAACCCTGGTAGAGGAACTAAGATCCTACAAGCTGCACAGTGTGGCCAAAATAATAAATAAATAAAAATAAAAGAGGGAAAGTCAAGAGAAAAAGTAAAGAGAAACGGCAATAGGGCAATACCACAGTAGAATTTTAAAAATCCACTAGCTGTCCTTTCGGCAAAGGGATCTTTTCTCCCTACTGTTAAAAATTCACTGATTTTCTTTCCTTTCTGTTTAACTTAATAAGCTTGTAGCTCCAACCATTGATTATACATCTAGAACACATAAATCAAACTTTGATCTAGACTGACTTATTTAGGCCAAACAAAAATATGAACTATTTGTTTGGGGACCATGTTTGTTTCATATTTTTTCATTTAAAGTAAGAAAGAATATTTACTATGTTAGGTAAAAATATTTTTACACATTTATACTTCCCAGAAGTTTCATGGACATTCATGAAGTAAGCCCACATTCACATTCTTCTAGTCCAGTCTATGAAGAACCACCTTGTATTGTGTAATGAATATACAAATGGTGAAGAACTCTGCTCAAAGAACTCAATGAAATAGCCTTTCTCTTTTTGGAGTTCTGGCCACTCTATCAGACTCTAAAATCAAATTAATCTAAATCCAATAAATGAAAACAAGGATTATTGCAAAGGGGTTTAAATAAATTCTTATGATGCTCACAGGACATGCAGTCTTTTCCATTAAAACATCACTAACTGCTAAATAAGGCTACAGTTAACAAGGCGCCAGAAAATAGTATTTTCAGTTTCCTGGTGCCAATTAAAGTAAACGTCAATTGAAAGACGAAGTCCCTTACAAAGTTTTCCTTAATGATTTCTTAAAGGGGGAGGGGCAGTTTTACCCAAGATGTGACAAATTGAAATTTCTGACAAAAGCAGCACATTAACCATGTTGACTTGATTCTTCTATTGGTGCAAAACTTGATCAGTGATCTCAGCCATGTGAAAAGCAAATCAAGTAAGAATAGGTTGCTCTTAGTATAGGGTAAAGGCAAATGGATAAATAGTGCCTCAAGCACATTTAAAGGTTAAGACTTCCTTGTCAGGAAGGAAGGAAGGAAAGAAGGGAGGGAGGAAATAAGGAGGGAGGGAGGAAGATCACAGAGAGATTTCTTACTTTCCTAGTCAAATGGCTTTTAACAGCTTATTTCAAGGATCAGTATGCATCACAACATTTGTTAACAAATTTACTTTGTTAATTAAATCAGAAACCCAGGTGAATGGTGGAGAAAAGAGAAAATAAATGCATTAAAAAAATTTAGCTGTTAAGGATTAGCACTTTTTTTCAATGATCTATTACTGGACTGTTTATACTACTACTAGAAAATATAACTAACCTCATGCAAAGAGTTGACTCATTGGAAAAGACTTCGATGCTGGGAGGAATTGGGGGCAGGAGGAGAAGGGGATGATTGAGGATGAGATGGCTGGATGGCATCACTGACTCGATGGACGCGAGTCTGAGTGGACTCCAGGAGTTGGTGATGGACAGGGAGGCCTGGCGTGCTGCGATTTATGGGGTCGCAAAGAGTCGGACACGACTGAGCGACTGAACTGAACTGATGCTTAGATTGCTATGGAAAACTCACCTGCACACCATTCAGAGAGGCTACTCCCATATACAGGAACACACCATAGAGTACAGGCATGGGAATAAACTAGGATGGAGAAAAATTGAAGAAAGTTTAAAAACAATAATAAAATGATAATAATAATAAAAACAGTAAAAGAGAGGGTCAGTTTAAATAAAAGCTAAATCTGAAACTAAAAGATAGGACTTAGTAACACAGTGACCACTAATCAGTGTGCTTAACTCATCACTGACAAACTTCTAAACACTCTGTACTAGAAAGAAATAAAGGAGGGTGAAGGAGACTTTCATATTGATGAGGCATCTGATGCTTGTTTGCACTTTTTAAAAACAATTAGTATGCATGACCTTAAAATGACTTTTTCAATGGAGAAAAAGTCTGTTTCCCTTTCCCTTAAAAGGAATGAACATGTAAATCAGAGGTTTGCATGAACTGCACAGCAGAAAGAAAGGCAGAGGGTTGTCCAACTCCTGAGACCAAATTTCTTCCTAATAGTCTGCTGGTTTTTCTCTAAATAATTTTCACCAAGTGAAAATTACAGTATTTATTACACCAAATATCAGCTTGGTGTATATATGCCTCTTTCAATTAAGTAAACATCAAACGACTGTCCCCTTTCTTCTTCTTGGGAATATTGAGAGGACTAACTAATGAAAATGCCGCTTGAAAGGAGCATGGAGCATCTGGAAGCAATTAATCACACACACAGATTAATACATATCCTTTAATAATGAATTAATACATTTTCATGCATCAGTTAGCAAGAATTTATACAGTAATGTAAGGGAAGTTCCAATATGACATTTGTAACTTTTGTCTATTCCTAAACCTTTGAAACGTCCCTAGCACTGTGGAAACAAGTCAAATCAGGGATGACTGTTTCTGGGAAGTCTTCTATCCGAACAACAACAAAAAAGGGTTCTCAAGCTTGGATTTTGAAAAGTTCAAGTTCAGGAGTTCTCAAAGCTCAAATACTAAAACCACAATCAATTAAGTCCAGTCTTACCAAATCTGCACAAAGGAGGCTATTGTAGCCAGAAAACAGTATGACTTTAGAGTAATTTTTAAAGAACTATCACATGTATTAAGAAATTGAAGCAAAATGTTTATCAGCCTTTCCTTGTGATTACCTCGAACAGTTCTGTATCTGAGACTCTTTGGCAACTACTAGAGAAATAGGATAAATTCCAAAATAGGTCATTAACTGCCAACTGTTATTGATTAGCTATAAAAACTTAAATTTATATAGAGAAAATATACCATTTTATGAAAACATTATGTGCCTCTTCTAAAGAAGACCAACAATGTTAACATAGCTAATCTGATCTTGAACTCAGAAAATCAAATGACTTCGAAAGTTGAAGGTGGTGGGAAGGGCAATGTGAGTGGCAGCGAAGCCGTGCATCCTGTAATACCCAACAGTCACCACAGAGGTGAACGTATCATGTTCTGGACACTGGACTCTGGACAGTTGTTTTCATTTTCTTTAGAACGTGTGTGTTTCCATTCCTTATGATGCTTCCATACAAAGTTATTTTAAAAAATACAAAATGAAACTAACGAAAAGACCCTTTCATATTTTGACTTGTTTTTTTTTAAATTAAATTTTATTGGCAAATAGTTGTTTTACAATATTGTGCTAGTTTCTGCTATACAGCAAAGTGAATCAGTTATTTGTACACATATTCTCACCTCTTTTTATTTTTTGACTTATTGTTTTGTTTTGACTTACTTCTTAATTTTTAAAATATCTTCCACAGACAAGGCCACTTCCATTCTCCCTTAATATATGATGATTTCTTATCATTTCATTTCTAATTTCTTGGGAAGAAATGAAAGGTGGAAGGAGAGAAAAGTAGTATATAGTTCATGGGAAACTTGTTAGAAATCCTGCCATAGTTACTTTTTAATCTGGCTTAAAAAAAGTAATCACAAAGATGATCTTGGACCTTATCCCCATCTGTCACCTAAGCTTAGCTAAGCATTTTCTTGAATGTGGTTCTAATGCCAGAGTGAAAGCAATTTGTGCCTTGAGCCTAGGTCTCTTCTCTCTGAACTGATGATGACACATATTACCAAATTAATCACAAGATGAAATCAGAAGGTAGCATTAACTCAGAATATGATATGAGGAGGAAAACAGCTTCAGATATGATCATGTTTACTAAAAAATTATTCTGTGGTAAAAACAGTACATATGAAGAAGGCTATTAATTTGATTTTTAGCTAAGTTCAATGTGATACAAATGTCTTATTAAATCCACCATTTTCTTATGATAGTCTGGTGTCTCAGTAAAAATCTTTCAGTTCAGAAATTTTGATGAAACATAACAGAATTACTGGGTTAGAGGATATTTTTATTGGATTTATGAGTCATATCATAAGGTCAATCCCTAAAAATTCATCACAATATAATATTAATCACAATAGAAATTTCCTAAAGAAAGGAAGAGAAGAATGTGCTTTAAAAGATAGGATCCCATTTTAACTACTATGATATACATAGTAATATCAGGGAGACACTAATATAAAGCAAGACAAGATAAATTAAAACAAAGAATACAAGGTATACTAAATTCACAGGCATATCAAGAAGTATCAAATGATAAAATTATGCCAAAAATCATACAAATAAGCAATCATACCCAGAATGCCAAAAAAGCATAACTGTAGATAAATATTATTGTACAATGCTTTCAATAAACATTAAAAATGAAAAAAATTAAATGCTTGACCCTATCACTAGGTAGAATAATGAAACAGAGATGAGATCAATATTAACATATTCAGACAATGTTACCAAAATTTTCAAATTCTGGTGACATATTCTTCCGTTTGATTTTGATACGGTTAACTTATCCCCAAAAGAAAAAAAATGTAAAAAGGTCAATGCAATTTTGAAAAAGGGGAGAGGGGTTTGAAGTTGTCCATAGCACAGATTTCAGTACAAGAATGAGATCTCCCAGCAGAATCATAGTCAGTGTGTGTGTGTGTATAAAACCGAGAGTGAGATCTTGATAAGAGCATGGGCATAGAAGGTTAGACAGACCTGGGTTACAATTCTGGTACTTGCCATTGTGCAACCCAGAGAAAATGATTAACTTCCGCAATCTTCAGTATTCTCATCCTTATAGTGCTTATGATAAAGATTTGCTGTTGTTTAGTCACTCAGTCATGTCCAGCTCTTTGTGAGACCCATGGACTGTAGCCCACCAGGCTCCTCTGCTCATGGGATTTCCCAGGCAAGAATATTGGAGCTTCCTTCTCCAAGAGATCTTCCCGATCCAAGGACTGAATCCACCTCTCCTTCACTGGCAGGGAGATTCTTTACTGCTGAGCCACCAGGAAGCCCCGTAACAAAGACTGCATAGCACAGATATTTAGTTCAGGGTCTGGCTCATAATAGGTATCTGATGAGTGCAGTGCTGTGCTGTGCTTAGTTGCTCAGCTGTGTCCAACTCTTTGTGACCCCATGGTCTGTAGCTTGCCAAGTACCTCTGTCCATGGGGATTCTCCAGGCAGGCATACTGGAGTGGGTTGCCATGCCCTCCTCGATGAACATAGTACTGAAATCATTATCAAGAGGGCTTTTAGTGGCAGGTCAAGAAGCCTACAAGTGCAAAGCACAGGTTTCTTTGGCTCCTCGGTGGTGGGCCTGACATGGCAGGAGTTTAGGAGAGAAGAAGGGCTACAAAGGTCAGAATACAAGACTTGGTTTTATCGAAGTTTTACAGTATTGCTTTTTCAACACTAACAACTGTCTTCAGGAACATGTTATTAAAACAATATCCTAACACCCTTAAGCCTTAAAAATCAACGTAAGGAAGCTGCAGACTTGCAATCTGGTCCGTAATCACTGAAATCGTGGAGCAAGCTATGATGAAAAAGTTTGTAAAAGGCTATCTTTCTCTATACTTGAGAGAATTAGATATTGGGTCAGAGAAGCTGGGGAAGATCATCTCAAGGAAAATGAAAGTGAATAGTTCTTTGAGGGCAAATACGTTTTCATCTCAAAGGTGGTACACCACATGGTTATGAGATCAGGCCTTGGACTCAGAACTGCCTGAGTTCAAATCTTGGCTCGAACAATTCAGGGAACTTTGTGACCTGGCAAGTTCCTCACAATTTTTCTTAACTAGAAAGTTGATTCAGGTAGGGATAGTTAGGGAGTTTTGGATGGATATGTATACAGTCTAAATTTAAAATGGATAACCAATATGGAACTCTGCTCAATGTTATGTGGCAACCTCAATGGGAGGAGAGTTTGGGAGTGAATGGATGCATGTCTATATTTGGCTGAATCCCTTTTCAATGTTGTGAATCAATCACAACATTGTTTGTTAAATGGCCATTCACCAAAAAAAAATTAAAAAAAAATTGAGATGTTAACAATATAGTAACTGTGTATTATATGGCTGGTGAAGAAATCCAATTAAAACCTTTTTAAGATTAAAAAAATCCTAAGTAAGTATAATTTTGGTAGGTGTTATTGGAGAATTAAATATAAAAAGTCTGTGCAGAGTCCTTAGTCCAAGTCCAAGTTGAATATATGAGAGCTATGAATACAATCATCTTTATCATAATCTTCTTCATTATCACTTCTCCTTGTTTCCCTGTTACTGAGCAGAGTGTACAGCATATAGCAGGAGCTCACCAAATGTTTGTCAAATACAGTTCAAATGCTCTCCTCCACATTCTAGATCACTGAACAAATCTAAAGGATAAATTCTGGTCACTCCTCATGTTAAAGATAAACTAATTCAAGCAAAGGCAACAGAAATAGCAGTGAACTTTTCTTGATCTTTATTGCTTTAGGCCTGCCAGAAGAATGGAAAAAGTAAGCTGCAGAAACTGCCTTTCGTCTTCTTCCTGCTCTTTGGTCTCCCTGAGTCTCCCCATACAGAACCCTAGTTTAACAGTCAGTATTTCCGCTGCAGAAGCACAGATCTAAATTGTCTAGCCAGCCTGGGAAGTCAGTTATTCCTACTTCTAAACAGTTCTGTACTGAACCAGTGGTGAGATGTGAAGCATGTACCACTGGTTGCTGGCCAAGGTCAAGGGGTGTCCTCCTGAACTTAAAGCTAGTACACTATGATTCCCTGCATTGCATTCTTCTCTGTAAAAAGACAGAGTTTGGCAAAGAGATCAAAACAGAAGTCATCAACTTCAAAGTAATCAATGTTCACAGTAAGTCTGCCTACATAGGCATGGGGAATGACTACCCAGACTACTTAATGCATGGCCGAAAATATTATAACTAGCATCATCAGAGACCACCAGACCTGTGAGGGATCCTGGGAGTTGGGAGGAAAGGGTGGGAGGAAGTTGGGAGGAAATTTTAAAAAGTCACATGTTTCTTTCTGTTTCATTCATTTAATCTGCCTTTCAAAGGCAGCTCTTTGAAGTAAAACCATTCCTTAAAGTTGTCATGTGTTTCGTTAAAACACATGGTTATATAGACACACAGTCACATTCCCTCCTCCAAGTTAGGTGCTAATACCACTTTCTAAGTGACTTCTGGGGTTAATTGTTAATCTTGACTTTTCTCAGTCATAGCTTAGGTTTCAGTTAAACTACTCTCAACATCCGTTTCTTCCTGTGTTGACTTTTCAAATGAGCTAACAAGTTCCTGTAGTGAAACGCATGTAACTTGGCAAACTTCAGTGCTAAGAGGGGCACCTGATCTGAAACTGGCTGACCTGTTCAGATGGGGTTCCTGAAGTAAGGAATAGCCTCACTACCTGAAGTAATGAATTGCAAATAGTCAATGCTAGACCATTGAACCCTTGTTTTTAAATCTACATTTCCTATAATATGTTGGAAACGACATTAACAAAACAATTTCATTTCCCAGATCTTGGGCAAAATTTTGCCTGGCACAAATGATTGTTGAACTCCTTTTTCACTTTTCACTGATTCTCATATTGACTCCTTTGTATTGACCCAAAGTTGCCAGATGGAAATAGCCACAATTATGGATACTAGCACCCGAATGAGGGGGAGCTAGAACATGAGTACTTAAGGAAGGTCAAAGGAAAAGAAAGCTTATGCTCAGTGATCCGTTATACCTATATCACTCCTTTCTCTGCACTGTAATCTGTTCCTGTAGATAGTAATGTGTTTTACAAATCAGGAGCAAAAGAATCAGCATAAAATGAAGAAATAAAGTTCTTTCAGCTTTCATGTCTCTGCAGCCATATTTGGGTGAGAAAAGAGTTAGGAAGAGATCTTGCATTTCTTCCTAAAAATAGCAGTTTATACACTGTTTGTTCTCTGTGTCCCTTTGGAATCAGGCATGATTACTCAGTTGACAGATTCTCCAAAATAAAACCAATCTGCTATAACAAACAGAAAAAGTTTAAACACATCTGACTTTTTTGAGTTAGGATTTTACACTGCATTCACAAAAAGAAATAATATAAAAATAAAAGAAAAAAGTGGGTAGTGATGAAGTACATAGGAACTGATGGGAAGATTTTGACTTATCTTTACTAGTGGCTATGTACTACGAGATCTTATAAAAGAAACTCTGCGGTTGTGTCATGTGAGTCCACCTTCAGGGGTTCTAGGGGCAAATTCCTAGTAGAGCCCTCCACAACCTGAGGCTACAATGATCTAAGAGCTGACCTGTCCACATGAGGTTCCATTGGCCGTGTGGGAAAAAACTGTCATTAGACTTTTCACCAGCTGATGTGCTGGGGTCTATGGGGCGACAGAGGGCACACAGCACTTTAGCAGAGAATCTGATGCTATGAAACTCACAGCAAATCAAATCTACCCCACAACTTGCTCTGCATTGGCAAAGTGACAATAGATTTCCCTCTGTCCCCACAGAACATAAGATCTGTCCTTTTTAAGGTCCTCTCTATGTAACCAGAAACAAATTCCCTGCACTTACTTTTACTTCCCCACACCCTACATGAGATACGTATTCCTTCATGATTCCAGTCAAAAATTAATTATATGAGTTAATTGATATTGTGGAAATAAAGGGCAAAAGATGAATACTTAAGTATTTTACTGTTTATAAACTGTTTTGTGCATACTGTATGCATTAATCTAATTATTCCAAAGGTAAAGTCAGTCCTAGCTGTAAGTTGAGATCATATTTCTACTTTCCACGAACTCATCTAGTTGGCAATTGTCATATAAATGTGTGAACTTGAAAGAAATGAAGTTTTGCCTTTCTCTGTACTTCGGTATTATTTGAGTTCTTTACAAGAATGTACCGTTTCATTACCTGTGTAATTAAATAAGCATTTAAAAAACCTTTTTAAAAATTAGAATTGTTTAAAAGCAAACAAAAATTTTCAGAGAAAAATTTGGAAGGATACTGCTAACAGTGGTTATTGACAGCTATTATTAGGTCCAAAGGTGATACTCATGCTTTGTACTGCAATGCCAAGCATAAGATACAAATTATCAATCACTGGCAAGTATTGTTTCTATAATAAAAAAGAATAAAATATTTGTGTCACAAAAGAAAATGGGAAATTTCATGACATATATCTCTCTCTCTATCTATTACACTTTTTAGTACCATCTCTACTTTTAAATAGGCTTTCATATACAGTTTATATTTATCTGTTAAAGAGACATTCACCTCATTAATCAAACCTGCATATTGACCCTAACTTTCTAAATAATCTATCATTTTTATTCCTCAAAAGTTCACTTCTAAAGTTTTCCAGTTATAAATCAGTAATTTCAGTCTCTCTTTGTGGATATTAGGCCTTGTAATTTGAAGAAAACAGAAACAGCAATCATTAAGAATAAGAGAACAATTATAAAATGATCATCCTGAGTCATTCATGTTATCCAGGAGTCTAATGTGGGAAGGGAGGGTATGATTTAAAGATAAGTAAATAGGAAGTGATGGTAAGAAAAGATGTAGAAAGACTAGGAGAGTGAAAAATGTTGGGAGTGGAGTTCAGGTAGTAAGTGAACTAGATGAAACTGCCCTAGACATAGATCAAAAAACTTGAATAGTAGTAACTTAATATGGTTCAACCAAATTACTACAGTAATAATAATAGAAGGAATGAAGGAGTGAGGAGATCAAGATAAAAGGTTTTAAAGTCTTCATTCTACCTGATCCCTGCTTCATTCAGTGTGTTATGCATGTGATAAGAAACTCGTTGATACTTCCTGGAGAATTCTATTCTTCACATATCCAATTATCTGTCAGTATTCTGAGAAGGAGGACAAGGTGAGTATTTCATATATTTACCTTCAAGATGGGAGCCATAAAGACTGACAGACCAGTCAGAATAAACACAAGGGTTCCAGTGACTCTTTGTTCCCTGAAACCAAATCAAAAGATTACCAATCTACCTCTTGTTTTCATAAACATGCTCTTGTCTTTTCACCTTCAAAAAAAGACTACATAAACCGAATCGATATTTCACAAAGTTGTGGATATCATATGTAATTAACACCTCAAGGACAGCTTATAGGCTCAACAGAACTATAAAATTCTCTTAAAGCTATTGCAGTGTGTGATCTGAATTCATCAGGGGAAAAAAGTAATTCTGCTGAATTCTTTGTCTTTTTAGAATCAGGGTTAAAAATCACTTGCTCTTGGTCAATCAGTTACTGGCCTATATGAAACCCTTATTTTTTAAACAAGCTGCACCATTATATAATTACATCTTCCTTTACAAAAGACAGTTATTACATTGTCCCACATTCTAATTAACAAACAGCTCAGGGAATTTCCCAAATGCAATAAATCCCATCAGTCTCATTTCCAAAACAACAACAACAAAAGCAATTTTTAACAAATATGATTCCCATACAACAACCCCCTCCCCCAACTCCCAAGAAAGAATCACCCACTGTTGTGGCGTGGGAACTGATGGCCCGGTCCTGTAAGCTAGTCACCCGAGCACTTAGGAGCAGAGTCTATTGCGAAAAATACACAGTAGAGTATAAAGGTCTCATAAAAGCCCTTCATGGCTGCCCAGGTTGAACAGCTGGAGGTCAAGGTTTCTCAGTGCTTATGAGACAGAAAATTAAGTGGAAAATAAGAATTCCTTTTCTTTCATAGAATCTTGAAAACCATAAGCAGACTCAAGAGTTTTAGAAAGTCTCAACAGAGCTGAAAAATGAAAGGCTTTAGCCTTTAGTTATGATTGTGATACAGTATGCACCACAGCTCCAAATTACCTGCATGTTGAAGAAACTGAATGACCTGTTTGAGTTTTCACTCTGTACCATTTATCCTTTTGCTAATCAAAGGAAATGTATGTAACTTGAGAAATGAACTCAAGAAATTATTGAAGACTCTCTTTCGAGTGAAAATTTAGTCCTTTCTAGAATAGCAAGTCCAGAATAAATCATTCGTCACCAGTCCTTTCTCCTCATTGGCCCATCTCCTTCTGACTGACACATAGATGTGTGAGTGGCATGGTTTGTAGAGCCATTTTTTTTTTTTTTTCTGATTTAACATACCTCACTCCTAGGAACTTGGGCTGTTCTCCAGGTGCAGAAGTCTCTGTCTCCATCTTCAAACTGTCGATGTGAGCGATGGAGATGACAGTAGCAGCCACATACCACGGAAGAGCCATGAAGGAGCACACCACCATGAGGATGGCCACCCAAAAGAGATCCAGGTGATATCCAGCTCCTTTCTGAAGCAAGAGGTAACAAAGCCATGTGGAGAAAGCACATACACTTCTATCCGGTCATATTTCCAGATGGGAGTTAAGATTACCAAAAGAAACCAATGCACTCTGCTTGGAATAGGTATCTACCAAAAGGTGAGCTCCTGGAATGAGGCTTCATCTTCCTCATGCTATCCCTCAATAATTAAATGCAAAGCTGTCACATGATATACCTTCTTAAGCTAAAGTCACAGCTTGCTTGTTTATTGTTAATTATCTTCTCTGCATCCAGTCACATAATTGGAACAATAGAAATATACAACTACCTTGAAGAGTTACTGAGATCTTCTAATAAAGTAACTGAGTGATGGTTATAGAGCAGGAGCTCAAAAAATGATGATAGTAGCAATAGTGATACTGGTTGTTTCTAACATAAGCACAATAAGCTCCTTAAAAACAGATACAATGCATTCTTTGCTTGACTATTTAGCAGTTTGCTGTTCACTCAGAGAGTACTCAGCTCATGTAGACTAGAGATCCGAAAGCAACCTGAAGAAAAGCAACCTTGGCAGTTTATGTGGAATCTAAAACAATGTTATAACAACTTATTTACATGATAAAAATAGAGTCACAGACATAGAAGACAAATTTATGGTTCCCAAAGGAAAAATGGGAGTTGGCAATTTGGGATTAACATAAACACAGTAATATATATAAAGTAGATAACCAACAGCGGCTGACTATATAGCACAACTGATATTGAATCTTAAGAAGATTTGCATGTGTGTGTATATATATATATATATATCTAAAAATATATAATATGAAAAACTGAACCACTTCTGAACACCGAAGCTAACACAGCATTGTAAATCAACTATACTTCAATTAAAAAATAAAGACAAAAAAGTACATAAAAGACCATCTCTCACCTTTCATAGTACAAGAAAATAATGGTTTAACAACCTATGAAACATTACACTTAAGGTAATTATACCCCCTTAATAAGAACAGGCTGATTTCAAACACTGCCAGAGAGTCACAATAACATTTACTGACTGAAGAGCAGACGATGTAACAAAAGGTCTAGCTCTTTTACTCACTAAATAAATATTGTTAATGTGTCCACGATGTTATTCTATGATTATATTTCTCTGCTCTGTTTGTGAAGAAATCAAATGCCTAACCCCCTAAGGAGCCTGAGAAAACAGAGCAGTCCATTTTCACAGCATGGGAGCAGCTGCGCCAAAAGCCAGTATGTGAGCAACCTGAGGGAATGGAGAGGCTGACTGTAAAAAATGAGAGTGGGCTTTACACTAGGAGCCTGGTGACTGCTATCGCTCAGATCCTGTTGCATTATTCCAAACACTACTCTCTTCTCACCGAAATGCCAAGATTTTACCCCTGGCTTGCACACATGGGTCTAATCATGCTCCAGAGAACTCATCACAGGGGAGGGTAACTGACACAAGAAAGAAAAGCTTATTTTTACTTTGTCCAGGTTTAGCTAAGAATGAGAGCCTCCTTGAGAGATAAACAGGGTAATATATATTCATAAAACCAGTACAAAGCATACGGATTTGAACTGGGACTAGTTTAAGGTAGGGGAGAGGAGGGCAAGGTAGTGACTAATGAAGTGAATATATGCTACATCTGGGGGTCTCAGTCATTCACTCTGTCAACAAACTCTGACTGCCAACTTATGAACAGACACAGGCTTATTTGCAAATAAACCAGACAAAAATTCCTGCTCTAGTGGAGTTTCCATTCTACTGAAGGAAACACCGGTAAACAACATAAACAAGTAATCTATACAGTATCTAAAACAGTGGAAAGCATGAAAGAGAACGAAAATTGGATTTGGAGGCTGAATACTGCGGGAAGCCACTGTAGGGTTTTAAAGCAAAGAATGATGACATGATTTGCTTACATTCTAAATGCCATGGCTTCTGTGTTAGGAGCAGATGGGAGAGAACAGTAAGTATGAAGAGGCTGCTCCCATGACCCGTGCAAGTGACAGTCATGGTTAGAATCAGGGTGGCACCAGTGAACAGAGTAAAAGCTGGGTGCATTCTGCCTTTATATTGAGGTGGAACATAGAGGATTTGCAGACTTCTGCCTGTGGGTATGTTGGCCATTCACAGTCTGGCTTCTGTTCACATCAGCAGCCTCATCTTTGACCTCTGTCCTACTTGGACCTTACAGTCACTTTCAACCAATTCCTCAAATATGTCTTACTGATGCCTTTGGCGTCTTTGCCCACATAACATCCCTCCCTAGAAAAGCCTATATTTTTCCCTTGGCTCAGTCCTACTCATTCTTAAGACTTAAATCAGCCTTTAGGAATTTTTTTTTCCTGATTTTTTTCCTTTCTTATCCCAGGTGAGATAGGTGAGTTTGGTTAGGTTAGGTCTCTTCCTTGATGGTTCCCTGTTAATTTATGCTTTCCTCTATCACGGCATTCATCATGCTGTTCTGAAATTGTAGGTGTGTTTATTTGTCTTTGATATTTGACCATAAGTAACATGAGGACCTGGACTGCATCCTGAATACTTAAGCAGAGCACATGACGTATAGTCAATGCTCAACTGAAGTTTATTAAAAAGTGAATGACAAGTAGAATGTGTACATTCTTTTGAATGGCAAATATAAACTCTTAGTTAGCAATCCAAAAAATTAAAACTTACTTGCTGATTGGCAGAAATGTGAACTTTCTGTGGGGGGAAGGGGAAGGTGGACAACATTTGGAAATATCACATGGCTATAACTTTTATTTAGACTAAATCACTCAAGACTATTAGAAGTACAACTCAAGACTATTAGTAATTGATGGGCAGAATCCCCATATCTTGTCACCATGGAAACTGTAATAACCTAAGGATGTGTACACTGACCAGATCAATGGGTCACAAGAATAGTGGTTGCAGAAAAAGTCATGGAGATGAGCTACCCCCATGCCTTCTCTCTCTCGTCTTTTAAAACAAGCCAGCTTTGTAACCTTTTTTTTTTTAAAGAAAGAAAATTATTTATTTTTGGATGTGCCGAGTCTTCATTGCTTTGCATGGGCTTTCTCTAGTTGTGACATGCAGGGGCTAACTCTCAAGTTGCAAGACATGGGCTTCTCGTTGCAGTGGCTTATCTTCTTGAGTGGCCCGGGCTCTAGAGTGTGGGCTCAGTGGCCGTGGCACATGGGCTTAGCTGCCCCTCAGCACGTGGCATCTTCCCGGGAGCAGGATCACACCCAGGTCTCAACAGGTGGATTCTCGACCACTGAACCACCAGGGAAGTCCCTCCATGGTTTCTTAAACTATTTCAAGTAAAACAAGTCTGAACTAGATATCCTGGAGACTAGTAACAAGGGGCCACATAATACCAAAGAGGGTGGAATGAGGACTGTTGAAAGTAGAATACAAGGTAACTGCAAAACCACCAGAACAAATAAAAGTTCTGGGACAAAGTAATTACACATAATTACCCTGCCTCTTGACATCACGCCCTTCAAAAGTCTTCTTTCCCTCAACTAGGCTGAGAGTACCTGATGCTCTTAAAAGGAAGGGAAAACCATCAAGTTGACCCAAAGGCCCTACCTGGTTTGTTTCCTCATTGCTCTCTCTCCAGGCCCAACCCTCCTCCTTTCACTGCAGCCACACTCAATTATTTGTCATGCAATCTCAGCAGGTTACCGGCTCCGTAAAGCCTGTTCCTACATAATGAGTCCTGGGCCCTCCTGTGTTCCTCTTACTACCCAGGCTCGCTCAGCTAATCCTACTGATGACGTGTGAGATCTCAGTGTAAGTGCTGCTACCTTGGAACTCCCAGTACCTCTGGACTGGATCAAACCCTCTCTTACAGACTCTTCAAGCACCCTCCCCTGTCTTTCATACTTATCTGCAATGCTACAATGTGATTGATTATTGGAATTACACATCTCTCCCTCAGGGATAAGAAGATCCATGAGGACAGGGACCATATGCAAAGTTATTCTCCACTACTGAAACTCCAGCGCGTGACACAGAGCCCACCACAGAGTGGACACTAGATAAATGTTCGTTGGATAAATGAATGCATGTTAATTCATCTGTTCAGAGCCACTCTGCTAGATCCTAGAAATATAATTACAGCTAATACACAGTTCTTGTCCTCAAATGGTTTATAGAGTAATAAAAGAGTTGGCAAAATCAACAGGCATACCACAGTGCTAAAGGTCTATAGTAAGGGTGAGCTTGCGATACCATGAGAAGGCGAGCACCTTTATTTAACTCAGCTTAAAGTCAGGGATGGTTTACATGGGAGGTGGCATCTAAGTTGAGCCCTAAAACATGAGCCATAACTGGCTGGAAGACAAGATAGAGGGAATCAGGGGGAAAACAACAGGCAAATGGGCTGCCGTTTTGAGAAAACTGAGTTGGTGCTTAGGAGGAGATGGGAAAGGTATAAAATAAGGCTAAATAAGAACTTGCATGTTTTGTTAAAGACTTTGGAAGTTTTAATTATAAGAGCAATGGGAAGCATTTTTGTAAAGTGCCATGTGACATCTTCTTGCCCCTCATCCCTAGTACCACTGCCTTCTTCATGTTCCTGGCTTCCTTCACATTCACTCAGCAACCCCCGACCCTCAGTCAAACTCTAGTGGCCACAGAAGCTTCTGCTTTATACCTGTCCCTGACAGTTCACTCTCCTCATAGAGTAATCTCCTTAAAATCTCAGTCATTGCATGATTCTTCCCTGCCCTAAACCCTTAGTGGCTTCTTGTTTCGCTTAGAATCTAACACCTAAGCACTGTAAAATTCTCCTATATCAGTGTTTCACCATAACCATTTTGCCCACCAGGAGACAGGTAGTGATGTCTGGAGATATATTTTTGGTCACAACAACTTGGGAGAAAGAGTGTGACTGGCATAGAGGCCAGAGATGCTGCTAAATAGCCTACGATACACAAGATGGTCACAACCAACAAAGAATTATTCAGAAAGACAATAATGCTAAAGTTGAGACTGTTTGCTCAGTGGTGATTTGGCCCCACTCCCACTGACTTTATTTTGAATCACTAATTCCCAGAGGCTCTAGTCACACTAGTTTATTACTTGCTTCCCAACACACCAAGCTCTTCCTCACCCCAGGGCCTTTGCATCTGCTTATATCTTTGCTTAGAAAACTATTTTTAAATAAACATTCATTGGACACCTATGCTAGATCTTGTGTTAGATAAAAACAATAAGACAGAATACCTCCCCTTGTAAGGTTGATAGATTATTAGTTGAAGCCAGAGGTGGAAGAAAAGAACTTATTGTTTGTACAAGATATAAGTACCAGGTCAATTCCAACCTAGTGGTGGATATTAGTGAAGAGGGGAAATCCATGAAACTCCTTCAGGGTAGAGACTATGACTGAAACACAAGTGTTCTATACATAGCAAGGGCTCAGTAAGCTCACAGAAGGTTAAGTCTGTCCTCTAAAGTTTATAAAAGTCTTTATCTTCATGGATATGAATCCAAAGGATGTTCTGCTTTCTTCAACTGGAGAATATTTTAAGTACAAGGATAGGCATTGAAACTTTCACTTCCTTTGGATGCTATACCTACTTTGCCAACATAGAATACCAGTCATTCAGGAGTAACTCCACAAAAATGAAAAACCTCCGAGAGAAAATGACAAGCCCAACAGTGTATTTGGTAGAGAGATGATAACCAAGGGGTCAGGGGCAGCATGCAGACATGAACAGATACAGAATAAACGTTCATGCTAAAAGCCCCCTGCGTTCAGAGAGCAAGGTGGTTTATGGGGACACTGAGAACCATGACACAGTTTTTCCCACCAAGGGAAGGGACACAGATTTGTACAGAAATTATAATGTATTCTAAACTGAGATCCAAAGAGGTCTGAAAAAGACACCCAAGAGTACAGAGTGTTTAAGTGTGTCTAGTGTGAACCCACAAGATCTTCCTTCAGTTGATGACAGCTAAACAGGGCTTTGACTAATATTAAAATTCTCACATTCCCTATGAGAACCAGAGATGGATTGGAAGGGTCTCGGTTATTACCTACCTTACACATTGAGTTCAACAACTCTGAGGACCATGTGGCCCCAGATAACAAAATTCTTCAGTATGTGTTTAGTATATCTACCTTATGGAAATCAGTGTGATGGGCCACAAGAGAGCTGGAAAAGGGACTAAAACATGGTCCTTGCTTTGAAACTGTTTTGGCTCAGAAAAGAAGAAAAGGAAATTATACTAAAAAACTACTGTGCAAGATATTATGTGGCCAATGTCCAGCATGTATGTGTGTGTTCAGTTTCTCAGTAGTGTCTGACTCTCTATGGACTGACTCCATGGACTATAGCCCGCCAGGCTCCTCTGTCCATTGGATTTCCAAGACAAGAATACTGGAATGGGCTGCCATCTATTCTTCCAGGGCATTTTCCCAACCCAGGGATCAAACTTGCGTCTCCTGCATTGCAGGTAGATTCTTTACCACTGAGAAACCAGGGACGACCAATGCATAGAGTAGTACAAATATAATAAGAGCAAAAACAGGTGTAATAGAAATTATATATTATATATGTGATTATATAATATAATAGAAATTACATTATGAGTGATATTTCACTGACAAAGTTTTTTAAGGATGGAGATGATTTTGATAGGTAGTAATCATTGAAGAGTGGAGAGGAAAGTTTGAATGACCAGCAGAAGAAACTGGCAGATTTGATGCCAATAATTCATCTGACCAGTACATTTTATAGTATGCGGAATCATTTTAAACTTCAGGTGAGATCGTATCACTTAAATCCCAAGCTAGGGCAAATGGACATTCTTCAACGGGGAAAGGTTTAGAGGAAATAAAGTGCATAAACATTTAGAACTATAGGACTGACATATAAGAACAAAGTTTTTTTTTAAAAAGTTCCAGGTTTTGAAATGATGCAAAGGTGATCAGTCATTAACTCATGGTCAAACCATTAGAATAGTTTAGACATGAGATTAAAGGACTGAATCTAAGGTATGAGAGAAGGAATAGAAAGGAAAAAGCTAAAACAGGGCATCTTTTGTAGTAATCCAAGAAAACACAGTCAAATTAAAGGTTTTACCATAGAGTATATCAGAGAAAATTTATTGCTACAATGATCTAATATCTGTTTCTGGATACTGATTCCAAACGATTTTCCCTCCCACGTCCTATCTTTACACTAAAATCACTTTGGAGCATCCCTTGCTTTGAGGTCTGAAGCTCAAACTCTCTTTCTGCTTCTGCCAATGACTCAGGGAAAAACCTTGAAGAAGTTATGACCTTGCTGAAACCTCATTTGCTTTTGAGTGCTCTGCAGGAATAATGTGGAACATAACTAAGCAAAATGATGGCCACAAAAAGCCAAGTGCCTTGGTGTTCCTCATCAGTACAGAGCTGATCTGCACAACGGAAAGGTGGGTCCCATTCCAAACAGAGCAATCAGCCAGCCAGGGCCACTGGACTCAGAGCCAAAGCAAACACCACCCCTGAACATGCTGCTTTTCACATCACAATGCCTCCATCTCTCTCTCTCTCTGTTTCAGGTTTCTCTTTTGATTCAATTTCATAGTAGTCAGGGCTTTTTATCATTTTAGACAGAATTTTCAATTTTCACATTCCACAGCCTCTTTCCAACAAAATCTGAACAAAACAATATCCATAGTGAGAAGCCTTCAATTCATGATCATGGTTCCACTGGTATCTTTAGATTTGTGTCAAAACACTGGCACTTATTCCAGAACTACTGTCATTCAAAGAAAAGATTTCAAATAAGCAGTTCCAATGGCGATGAAAACATTTTTAAGTATATTCAGCTATTTTAAGAGGTAAATCCTAATATGCCTTGATTTTTCCAATGTTTTCTACAGGGAATAGAAGAATGAAATTTTAATATTTTATCTATCCTAAAGTTGCTAAATTCAAAATTCTGTATTTTATTAATAAGGAAACTCAATGGGCAAAAAGAATAGGCATTTGCCTTCAAGGACACATACCAAATCTGACCAACTACATCTCAAAAGTAAGAAGATGTTTCCAAATATTTTAGGAATAAAATATATTAGTCAACATCCATTTCCAGCCTTTCAAACTAAACAAAGACCAAAATGCCTCCCAGTATAGAACATCTAAAAATGCTCAGCAAAATACAGAAAATGTCTCATAGAAATCATGGTCTATCTGTCAGAAAGAAACAGAAATACTGGAAACAAAAAATAATGGCAGCAAGAAAGAATAAATCTACCACATCAGTACACCCAAGAGCTTGAGCCTGCCTTGTAACACTGGGCTAATCCTTGGGGGGCTCAGGCATGAGTTAGAATGACTGAATCCTAGGGACTGAACACCAATCCTAGCGACACATGGGGGTAAGGGTATTGATGGGAGACATCCCCTGAATAAAAACTAGGATACTCTAAACACAGTATAGCCATTTGGTCAACTAGGAAAAAAAAAAAAAAACAGCCTCCCATAGAGAGACAGTGAAGATACATACTTCTTTTTGCCTTGCTACTAGGTATAATGCCATTACAAAAAATCTCTAAAGATATTCCTAAGCATAAAACTACAACCGGGTTTGGGGCTGGAATTCCCATTACCTTTACAGTTTGGAAAAGTTTAAGCCTCAAACACAGTGTGAAGTGATCCTGGCCTTCCATGAATTAGTCTTACTATCACCCCCTCAAAAATATATCGATGGATATAAAGTATGAACACAATATCCATCAAGCATCTAAGCAAACAACAATATCTTCTTTGCCACATATTGTCCTGCAATGTAACATTACCATCCCTCCATCAAAGAGCAGAGTCCATCCGCACCTCCTTGGATGGAGGATGACACTGTGACTATTTTGACCAACTGACTCTGGCAAAGGTTGAAGAA
Source organism: Nanger dama (assembly GCA_917880005.1). NCBI lineage: Eukaryota > Metazoa > Chordata > Mammalia > Artiodactyla > Bovidae > Nanger > Nanger dama. The sequence continues at coordinate 18,618,805 of CAKJTW010000001.1, forward strand.
AACCCACACTTGTATTTCAACAGTTTTTTAGAAAAAGCATTTGTCTTTGCCTTCATTAAGGACAGTTACCAAGTTAAAATCAGAAGGATAACAGTGGCTTAGTGGTAAATAGTTAATGTTGCCCTCTCCGGTGGTGAAGAAAACATGATTTGAAACAATCGTTTCCAGGATTAAATAAGGTCTTCCAAAAGTAGTACACTGAGGGAATGTGTCCACACAGGGTGATCTATGACTCTGTCAAGTCTTAAATAACATGCCAATTAAACTACCTTGCTTTTGAAGTAATTGGTATTTTTATGTAGTACTTACAAAGAAAGGAGAAGGCAAGGCTAGCTGTTGTTATGAACATTTACCTTGAGTTTGTGTTCCTTCCTGTTTACAATCACAGCTGTGATTTGCTGGTCCATGAAAATCAGGATGGTGACCAGCAAAGCGGGTATGGCAGCGGCAAGGTATACCCACCAGGGATTTCCGCCAAATGGTGCGACAAACCAGCCTCGGTTTGGACTCGTTGGCTTGAAGAAGAGAGAAGATATTATTAGAAACAATATTAATACATACTCCATGATGAAAAATAAGTGGGGAAGACAGTTTTCTATTTGGAGAGTCAACATGTTAAAAAACAGAAACAGTTTTACTGATAGGTTAGACAGAGATTATTCACCAAAAACTTCCTAAAGGAGGTTATTTTTAAGGCAGTGTTTTAAATGAAGGAAAACTAAGAATATAGGGTGATGGAAAAGAAGTAAATGTCATTTTGCATGTTCAGGATGATCAAAGTAAGACGCAGGAGAGAAGAAAGTGATTTAAGGGACAGCCATAAGAAAAACCCAAGTGCAATATTCAGTAATGAAGGAGGCAAGAAACTACAAAGTCACCTTGAATTTTGTCGATAAGTTTTAGCAACTGCACTGAAGTTATGTCTACTACTGCCAAATTGAAATGGTTTCATAATTAATACATTAAAAGCTACAAATATTTAATGTTATATTAAATATTTATTTTCATATTTTCCTATTCTTTTCCAAATTTTAAACAATACAAATAAACTAAAATAGAATCCTATCTATGAATTATTTTCTCCACATTTACTGTTGAGAAATCCTCACTTCTCCTAAAGATATTTCTGTTTCACTTTGCTCATAACTCCATCACTGAACCTATACACACTTTACTACATTTACCAGGCTGTGAGCTTAAAAAGAAAGGAACTCTGTCTTGCTCTTCAATGTATTTCAAATCCCCAGTACAGGGCTTGACTTAAAGCAAACATTCAATAAACGCTGACTTAAATAACTGAATAAATGAGAACTTATCTTTGTTAATGGCAGAGAAAATGCAAAAAAAAAAATTTGTTTGCTATAACACTGATTCCTTTCTCATTAGGTAGTCATGAAGCTAAAACTGCTGTTAGTTTAATTTTTCTTAGCAAATATATGGTTATCAGGGATGAAGAGAAAGATTAGGGGTATTCTAGAAAATAAGCGAAAGACTTAAAATGGAAAATTTAGACATCGATATTCAAGAATGACTGAAATGTAAATTTTACCCATTAGGCCTTCACATAACAACAGGTCTATAAAATGAATAATTCTCATATCTTCTTTGTAATAATTAAAACTCACATTATATAGAAACATGTGTGTTATAGTAAGTTGTTTGATAGCAGGAAAAAGCACTGAATTAGTAATGTAACCTTGGATAGTCATTTAATTTTTATAAGCTTCAATCTCAACTTCACAAAATCAGGATGATAATAGTTACATTACATCTTAGAATTATTATATGCATCAAGGTTACAAGTTGTTTGAAAATGTTTTGGATATTTTAAATACTCTAAATAGATAAAACAGATTTCATAATGTATGTATTTTCAATCAAAATCAGTATAATGTGAACCTTGATTTTAGTTCTAGTCAGGCATTAAGTTTTAGTGAAAAAATAGACAAAATGTATAGCAAGAGACCATTTATAACATCAAGAAATGGGTAACTATACAAAACTAACTCAGAGATAAGACAAAATAGAATAAGAGAAAGGAAACAAAATCAGGGAGTGACCAAAAGACAGAAATTCACCTACCTTGAACTCACTTGGCACAATTAGTTTCGGAGTGTCCACACCTACTAGAGCATCTATTACACAAAAGATGAGAATGGACAAGATAATGGCAAAGTCACTGATGAGCTTTCTTGCCTGGGAAGAGAAAAAGAAACAGGAACCTTTAAGCATTGGATATACGTATATCACATATGTGTGTGTGTGTGTGTGTGTGTGTGTGTGTGTGTATGTCTCTGTTTGAAGTGAATGAAGAATTCTGTTATTTGCTACCAATTTCTAGTAATGGTTTTATCAACAAATTAAAGTGCGTGTCACACTGCAAGGAGATTTTTTTTTTTTAAGTTGCTTTTGCATCCCTTTCTTATCTGGCCAGAAATAATCTAATTGCACCAAGGAGGTGTGTGTGTTGTGTGTGTGTACATGTGTGGGTGTGTGTTTAGATAAAGGAAGGGAATCAAAGAAAATATATCCTTGAAGTACTGTACCCTCTTCCTGTATGCCACAGAAAGGAGAGCTGGATAAGGATGGAACTTGAAGACTTGTTATAAAAATCTGCACAGAGACATAGAATTCTTTTTACTATGTGGGAGGTAGTATTGTCTAAATGCACTGGAGAAGAAAATGGCAACCCATTCCAGTATTCTTGCCTGGAAAATCCCATGGACAGAGGACCTTGGTGGGCTATAATCCAAGAGGTAAAAAGAGCTGGACATTGACTGAGTGACTAAATAACAATAATGATGAGTACAGAGCCAAGATAAATTCCACAAGGTAACCTGAAAACTCCAAGAACTTAGCAGGGAAGGGGTTACAGTTTCAGGCTAATGAATGGACTGAAGACCTCAGAGAAATAGAGAGTGATGGAAGACAGAAATGTGATGGCTTCACTAAATTGGCCAAAAAAGAATTTTTCACTCTAGGCTAGTGCTTAAAATTTCCTGCATGTGGAGCCTCTCTCCACTACTTCTTAACTGTGGTTACCATTAGCTTACAACCTTTAAACTTCCTAAGTACCGGCCTCTGGCTAGGTCAAGGGCTGGGCTTTGTGGGATGTGCATTAAACTCAAGTCTTTCCCATGGAGTGGCTGCAGAATGGCCATATCTGATTCAGCAGGGGAGCATGGGACCATTGAGTTGATTGTCAGGGCCTCTGCAGTGACCAGTAGCACTGATAATGGCCTACAAGCATTACTGGAGCACAAACATCTGAGTTTCCCAGTAAGGTATGTATTCACGGTAGTACATAGTTTGATCATTCAACAGAAATTTACTTAGCACATTCAGCTCTCTGTATTCACAACTTCTGCTTCCATGAAAATGAAGGACCAACTGAACCTAATACTTTGCTTGATGCCAGGGATACCAGTGAACAAAACAGATACAATCATGTCTTCATGAATCTCACAGTCAAGTCATATCTGAGGAAGCCTGCTCCTAAACAAAATCAGGATTGATTCAGCAGCGGCCACATTATCTCAGGGTGAGCAGTCAGCTTTCTGATGCTGCTAGATGAAGAGAGATCAGTGATGGGACTTAGTGGCTGCATAGTTCTTAGGACAGACAGTCTTTTGAAAAAGCAGTATGACTACAGCAAGCAGGTATTCAAGAGAAACTAAAGTGGAGAATGGAATTACTTGGCAATGTGGGTGTGAAGGACATGTTGTAGTTGTTCAGTCGCTCAGTTGTGTCCGATTCTTTGTGACCTCATGGGCGGCAGCACGCCAGGCTTCCCTGTCCTACACTTTCTCGCAGAGTTTGCTAAAGTTCATGCTATCTAACTATCTCATCCTCTGCTGCCCCTTTCTCCTTTTGCCTTTAATGAAGGCAGAATCATACTCAATTCTTGACTGTCACTGGGTGGCAGGGGCCTTGAGGACTCACTAGCAGCAGGATCAAAGATGACCCTTTTGACCAGGCGTTCCTTCCCTCTTGGAGGACTGGTCTAGCTTTCTGGAGAAGTCCACACAGAGGAGCAGAGAGCCAGCTATGAGACTTTAGGGACAATTTAACACCAATCACATACAATAATACACGGGGATCAATTTGGGGAACATATAGTACAGCATTTAGAAACACAGTTTTTATAATCAGATTGTCTGGCTTGGAACTCCAGCATATTATTTCCTAGTTGTAAATACTTATCCTTTCTTAGCTTTAATTACTCCAACCACAAAATGTAGCCAAAGTAATCCCTATGACTTCATCAGTTTGTTATAAGAATTAAATAGGATAAGCCATGAAAGTGCTTAGCATAACACCTGCAACACCATAAACTCTCCTAATATACATTAACTCGGGTTATTTCAAGTTCCACAAAGTCTCTGTGGCTGCAGAAACCACTAGAATAACTCAATAATCTACTGTCAGGAGGTCTTTGAAAGGAATCTTGAATTCCAAGAAAAAAGAAATAAAAGCCCAGTAATAATATGAAACTGCCACGCAGAGCTCATTTTGGTTGGAAATATCTGGAATCACTGCAGAGAAAAGAATGTTTCCAGGGGCTCAATATTGGAAGAAACACCCATTTCTTTTGTTTGTGCGAGTTAAGTTTTGACACAGGCAATTCAGGATGGTCTGGCAAGTGATGGTTATTCTGAAGCAGGTTTAATATCAAGATGTTACAACTGCTCTGGTCCAGTAGGTTGTGAATCACTGAAGACCAGAGGTCACTGCAAAGGCAAAACAGGAGTTCCCTCTTCTTTATCACCCTCCCAATCCTTAGTTAGCAAGTCCAAGTTTTTGACAACTCCAATATCCTAGAAATTGCTCCAAAAGAGGGTAATGACTATTAAAAAGTCAGTTTTTCTCCTCACCTCAGTCCCCACTCCCATAAGCAGGAAGAGGGATGCAGAGGCTAGCAAATGAATCCAACATGCCATTTCTTGGTGGCCGGCACCTCTGGCCCTTCTAGGAGAAAGACCTGCCTGACCGAAATCACTTCCAAGTACTGGAGAAATGTAGCTTCTTTACTTAGGAGAGGAGTCATTCTCAGCCTTCCACACACTGAGCACCAAAGCCCCAAAACTGCTCTTTCAGTAGTTTTCTCCATCTTCATTAATGGCGTGTGTTTTTTTTTTCCTCTATTGCTTAGGCCAAGAACTTTGGACCATCCAAACAACTCCTCTTCCTCTCACATCCTACACCTAACAGGTCAGCCACTTACCTTCAAAGATCCTGTCTCTTCTCATCACCTCCATTGCTATTCCCACTCTTATCTAAACCACTATGTTATCTCATATGGTTCCTGCATCCCATCTTCCTGTCTTTCCACTCTCCTGCTTCAGGATATTGCCAAGGTATCACCCAGGATAATTATACCAAAATTTAGGCCAGATAATGTGGAAGGTAGAATAATGCCCCAGTAAAGATGCCTAATTCCTTGACTCTGTGAATATGTAATGTAACATGGCTAGGGAGAATTTGAGTTATAGGTAGAAATTAAGGGTACTAATCAGATGACCTTGCGATTGGGGAAACTAGGATTATTCCAGTGGGTCCAGAGTAATCACAATAATTCCCATTAACTGATAGAGGAGGCAGGAGAATCTATGTCAGAGGATACAGCATGGAAAAGACTGGACTGATCACTGCTGGCTTTGAAGATGGAGGAAAGGGGCCAAGAGCCAAGGAATGTGGGCAGCCTCTAGAAGCTGGAAAAGGCAGGGAAACAGTCTCCCCCAAAGCCTTCAGAAAGAACAGTCCTGCCAACACCTTGATTTTAGCCACTGAGACACATTTCAGATTTCTGACCACCTGATCTCAAGACAATAAATGTGTTTGAGACACTATGTTTGTCGTTATTTGCTATAGCAACCATGGGAAAATAATATAAACAGATAATTTATCTTAGTTTAATCATTAGTTTCACAAATTTAATATATCATATATAAATCTGTAAGAACCTTTGGCAATGGCACTCTTGTCAAGTGTGGCAATATTACTATACGTATTGTTGTTCAGTCTCTGAATTATGTCTGATTTCTTTTGCAACACCATGGACTGTAGCTCACCAGGTTCCTCTGTCCACGAGATTTCCCAGGTAAGAATACTGGAGTGGGTTGCCATTTCCTCCTCCAGGGGATCTTCTTGACCCAGGGATTGAACTTGCGTCTCCTGCATTAGCAGGCTGATTCTTTACCTTTGAGCAACCAGGGAAGCCCATATCATGTATGTAACAGTTCCTAAGAAGTCAAATGCTAATAATTCAGGATTACATTTCTTAAAATGTATAGAGAAAGAAAAGCTACTCTATTCATAATATTGCTTAACCCCATTAAAAATCACAGCCAGGGTGATATGCTCTGTACAATATACTGGCTTCTATTTCCCCTTCCTTCCCGTTAAATTGTACAATATTGTTCAGGAACAGCAGAAACCACCCCTGGAGGCTGTTTATTGTAAGACATTCATTTCTAAGATATTGGATCTAATTTAAACTTCATAGTCAAGGAAATTGATTTTTCCCTGGCCACTTTTGTATTCAACTCTAAATCCTCTAATTAGAGAAGGTAGGTAGGGGTGCTATTTTAGCAGGCTCTTCTTATCCTATACTAAAATTAACCTTTAATTTGAATGAGGCAAAACCAACAGCAGAAACTGAAAAACAAGCATTAAAAACGCCCTAAAAATGTCAAGCACTGAGTACACCCAGTTTACTAGATATACTCTAGGATTCGGATACAAGAGCGTGGCATCTGACTTTAAGGAATAAGAATCACCCTCTTTGGGCTTTTCTCACATTTTCCAAACATATTTAGCAAAAGAGACAGGGATGGATTTCCTTTCACTTTTAGTTTATTTTATCCTCCCTTTTCACCAAACTTGATCTCCTTCAAAAACACCAAAATAGTATTCTTTTATATAAATAAAGAAATCGAATTAGAAACCCATAGTTCCTAATTTCCTACTAGCTATTATTGATAATGATTAGAAGTGCCAAAGTTTTCATGAGAAAACTGTTCCTACAAGATTTCATGCTAACCCTGTGGATTCAGAGGCCTCAAATTTAGCTTGGACAAACATCATAACTAATGGGTCTATCCAGTCAAATGCTCTAAGTCCCTAAGTCTCTCCAGGCTCAAACTTCAACATCCTACGAATATAAACTATTACAATCTAAAGCGAAACACAAGTTGACTCATATATCAAGGACTAACTATAAAAAAATATTTTTGCTCTTTTTGAATGGTACACAGATGTGCTATGACATATAATAATTCCTCCACTCATGAATGTGAATGGTGAAAAGCAAAGCATATTTCAATGAAGACTCTTTTATATCAGAATAGTTTAAGTTTTTTTAATTTATCATTTTGGCCACCTCATGCAAAGAGTTGACTTGCTGGAAAAGACTCTGATGCTGGGAGGGATTGGGGCAGGAGGAGAAGGGGACGACAGAGGATGAGATGGCTGGATGGCATCACCAACTCGATGGATGAGAGTCTGAGTGAACTCTGGGAGTTGGTGATGGACAGGGAGGCCTGGTGTGCTGCGATTCATGGGGTTGCAAAGAGTTGGACACAACTGAGCAACTGAACTGAATTATAAAAATGAAAAGAAAAATATTTCTGTCCTCTTCAGACTTACAAAATATCTCAATGAATCTAATAAAAAGCAACCTGGCTTAAATATTTAAACTACCAAAACAAAGAAGAAATTAAGTGGATGGGAAGGAAAATTCAAATAACCATACGCTGTTCTCTTGTTCTTGGGCAAAAACAACCTAATAAATCTATTATACACATACTCTTCATGAAGGATGATACTATATTAATTATTAAGAGAGTCATAATTGTTGAGACACCAACAGTGAGAAGCTAGTTAATTTACAGAGATAAAAAATGAATTGGGCTCCTCAGAAGCCCCAGAGGGTATTTGGTTTTCACTTTGTGAGGATGCAGCTGCTCCCAAATTAACTGGGGGAGAGGCTGTGAGCCTGCAGAATGGTTCTCAATGGATGGAGCTGTTACAAAGAGACAAGCACAGCAGCAGGCACCCTGTGGGTTCTCAATAAATGTTAATTCATGATGTCAATTCCTCTCATGATTGCAGTGCATGGAAAATGCTAAACAATACTGTAAAAAAAGCATTTCTTCTAGATGGGAAAAAAAAGTATGTCAGAAAAATATGTGCCTTTTGGCAGTCATGAAAAAGCAGAAGATATCATAAGAAAATTTAAAATTTGATCCCCTCAATTAGAATTAGAATTTGGGCTTCCCAAGTGGTACAGTTGGTAAAGAATCTACCTGCTAATGCAGGAGATACCAGAGTCTCATGTTTGATCCCTGGGTCAGGAAGATTCCCTGAAGGAGGAAGTGGCAACCCACTCCACTCCAGTATTCTTGCCTGGAAAATTCCATGGACAGAAGAGCCTAGTGGGCTACAGTCCATGGGGTCTCAAAGAGACAGACAAGGCTGAGAATGAGGACGCGCGTGTGTGCGCGCGCGTGCATGCGCGCACACACACACACACACACACATAGTTCACTAAAAGGAAAGTCAGATTTAGACTCCAGGATTTCTGTGTCAATAAGCTCCAGAGTCAGAGAGATTCAGGAAACTAAGAGAGGAACTGGATTGTGTTATTCACCTAGGAGGGCCTCAGAGCCTACCAGTGAAAGTCTACCAGAAAGAGATTGTTCTTCCAAGCAGGAGCAAAGGGGAGTGGGCCCAAGAAAGTGGTTCAGCAGGGAAGTTAAGGAGACTTCAGCAGTCACAGCCTCTTCCTCCATTCTGCCTCAAACTGAGCAGAAGAAACAGACCCACATGAAGGAGTCCCAGACCCAAATAAGTAAATCACCTGGGAAATACTATGTCCCAGTCTGGTCACTATACTCTAAGTTGAAACTGAAAATTTGGAAATGACTCAGAGAAGGATGACCAGTAGGAGTCCAGAAAACATAACACACACACACACACACACACACACACACACACACAAATGATGAGAGACCTCAAGAAGTTGTAGTGAGTAAACTACCTTCACAACATGTGAAATCTGTCATAGAAAAGAAAGACTACACTTGTTCTGTGTAGCTTCAGAAAGCGAGGGCAGACACCGAGGACAGAGGCCATGGAAAGGTTGATTCGGGTTTCTATCAGGAATGCCTTGGAGATGTGAAGTTCCCCGAGAGTCACTCAAGCAGCCCACAAATGAGCACTTGTCAGGAATGAAGAGGCTTGATGGACTTGATGCTATTCAAAGTCCTAACACTAAAATCCGATGATTAAGACTCAGTTATCAAAGCTTCTTGATCCTCTAATAGGGCCATCTTGGCTATATCTCCTCTCCCCCAAACCATGGTAATAAAAGAGTTCCAGGGCTTTAAAAGAAGGTGGTTCTATAATTTAATATTAAGGTACAAAAATTAAACATCTTAAACGAATGGTTAATAAGTCATACGTATAAATTAAGGGCTTTCCCAGTGGCACTACTGGTATAGAATCCACCTGCCTATGCAGGAGACATGAGAGACTTGAGTTTGATCCCTGGGTCAGGAAGATCTCCTGGAGGAGGGCATGGCAACCCACTCCAGTATTCTTGCCTGGAGAATCCCATGGGCAGAGGAGCCTGGCAGGCTGCAGTCCATAGGGTCACAAAGAGTCAGACATGACTGAAGAAACTTCACGCATGAATAAATCAAGCAATCTAGAAATGGTGCAGGAGACCATTTTGTATTAATAGATAGATTTCAATGTTGAGGACTTTTCTGTGATGGATAAGTAAGTTGATAGTGCTTCTGACCCACAAGGTACCACAGCCAAAAAGTCTTCTGCTTTCCACAGATTACATCTATGCAATCATTAAAACCTCTCACATCACATAGCAAAATGGACTTTGCAAAAACAGACAGACAAACAAACAAACAAAAACTCTCAATAAACACTCCAGTCAATCAAAGCTCCCAATATTTTTTTCCCTTTGGGTTTTTCTCAATTTAGGTTAACTGTAATTTTTGTCATATGTCCAAAATCTTTGTTGAATATTGAACAGATTGGGTTGCGTTTAAAACCAAACATCCCTTTGTCATTCTAAAGGGAAAAATATGAAAACCAGTTTTGGATTAAAAACAAATTTGACTTTAAAAATTATTGTTCTTGGTACAAAATAACACAAGAATTTGAAAATCTGATTCCCTTTCAATGAGAGCAAAGCCATTTTTTACATGAGTTTCAATGGCAGGATGTGGTCTGATAGTTCTACAAGAACTAGCCAAATTATCACCTAGTGTTATTAACACTAGAATGTGATAAAGAGTATGGGCCCATTATTTCTTCCTCATATTCGGATACATTATTTCAGTTTGATAGTTTTTACTATTCACCAAGAAAGCTTCTGAGAGAAAAAGAAAGTGTAGGGATGACATCTGATTCTTGTAAAGAGCTGTTTATTAACTAAACACAGCCAACATTAATAGAATTGTTATAGCCCAAAATGACAAATAAGAATCAAGGTTCCAAAAATATAGCTAATTGTGGAATCTAGACTGTTCTACATGGATAAAAATTAAGTATGTCACCTTAAAAACATGCTCATTATGTTTTCATTCAAATTCCTGAAGCCCTACACTTTTTTCTCATCCATAAAGCCAATACCTCAAAGACCACCATCAATTTATTTAGGTCACATAAAGTCACCAAAGTGCGATCCCACTGTAAGTATGAATGGGACAAAAGATTAAACTGAATCATCTCATTTAAAAATGCAAAAGCTGAACTTATTCAACAAATATATATTAAGTTCCTATTATATTCCAAACCTAGACAGCATATTAAAAAGCAGAGATATTACTTTGCCAACAAAGGTCCATCTAGTCAAGGCTATGGTTTTTCCAATGATCATGTATGAATGTGAGAGTTGGACTGTGAAGAAAGCTGAGTGCCAAAGAATTGATGCTTTGGAACTGTGCTGCTGGAGAAGACTCTTGTGAGTCCCTTGGACTGCAAGGAGATCCAACCAGTCCATCCTAAAGGAGATCAGTCCTGGGTGTTCATTGGAAGGATTGATGCTGAAGCTGAAACTCCAGTACTTTGGCCACCTCATGTGAAGAGTTGACTCATTGGAAAAGACTCTGATGCTGGGAGGGATTGAGGGCAGGAGGAAAAGGGGATGACAGAGGATGAGATGGCTGGATGGCATCACTCCCAGAGTTCGTGATAGACAGGGAGGCCTGGCATGCTGCAATTCATGGGGTCACAAAGAGTTGGACATGACTGAGTGACTGAACTGAACTGATATTCCAAACCCACAAATTACTTGTCTTTGTATCCTTATCATCTAGTATTATATCAAGCACACAGAGCCAAAACAACTTTTTCAATAATGAATGAATATATTAACATAGGATATAGAATACCTTTTTAAAAAGATGGATCTCAAATAACATTCTGCTCAAATATCATCTAAATAAAGCAAAGAAATTGTCAAAGCTATTAACAGTACTTGGAACTTACAGATTTTCTCTATTTAAATGACAATAACAACCAGGAGGATATTAAAGAATCTCATCATTATATCAATGCAAGGAAGCATTAACATTGTTGCTTATTCTAAGAGGAGGAAAAGAGGAAATTAAGTAGATCCTTGATAAAAACACTTTCATGCCAATTACATACATCAGCCAGCCACACTGCATGTGACTATGCCAAAGTACCAGTTCAGTTCAGTTGCTCAGTTGTGTCCGACTCTTTGCGACCCCATGAATTGCAGCACGCCAGGCCTCCCTGTCCATCACCAACTCCCGGAGTTCACCCAGACTCACATCCATCGAGTCGGTGATGCCATCCAGCCGTCTATAATTCTGCCTAATTCAGAGGCTCTATAGATTTATGAGTTCTAATCACAATCCTGCTCTATCGTTAAGCTGACTGCTTTCTTTTTGCCACCATATGTTCCAGTGATGGCATCTACGCTCCAGGAGTAGCATCACTGGTTCGTAGTGGACTCTGGAAGAACACTTCCTGTTAAAGCCCCGAGGCATCTGCTAGAAAAGATCACTGATTATGCTGTGATGCTCCTTCAGAAAGTTTTGGTGACAAAATATTGGTAAAAGGCTTGAGGCCGATATAACAGAACAGGAAATGTATGGGACAACAGACCACTGCATCCCTCCTAAAGGGATGGGAAGCACAGGCGGCAGTCGGGGGGGTACTGCTTCTCTACCATATTCCACTGAGCATCTGGAAGTAGCTGACAGATTAAATTCCTGGGACTTCCCTGGCAGCCCACTGGTTAAATCTTCGCCTTTCAATGCAGGTGATATGGGTTTGATCTCTGATCAGAGAGCTAAGATTCCACATGACTCACGGCCAAAAAGACAAAACATAAAACAGAAGCAATACTATAATAAATTCAGTAAAGATTTTTAAAAGGGCCCACATCAAAAATAAGAAAAATCCCAAGGGACTATTTATTAGTTAGCAAAAGACTATTAGTTAACAAGGACTATTAGTTAACAAAATTCCTGATGGACTATTAGTTAGCAAAGGCAAACTGTTTCATCTTAAGTGCTCAAACTGATGGACTGCCAGTGGCTGGCTTCATGAGGGAAGGTGAGAGTGGATAATCAACCCTGATGTGGGCAAAGACAATGAGAGAGACTGAACTGGGGGACAGAGGTATACGTGTAAGTGAAAGTGAAAGCGTTAGTCACTTAGTAGTATCTGACTCTTTGCAACCCCATGGACTGTAGCTTGCCAAGGCTCCTCTGTCCATGGAACTCTCCAGGCAAGAATACTGGAGTAGGGAGCCATTCCCTTCTCCAGGGGATCTTCCTGACCCAAGGATCGAACCTAGGTCTCCTGCACTGCACCCAGATTCTTTATCATCTGAGCCATCAGGGAAGCTCATGTAAAGGAGAGCTATTACAGCAGGATAATCAAATAGACCGATGAGTTTAACTTGGTAAAGAAAATCCTAGAAAGGTAAATATGATGGATATCACTTTTGTCATATCAGATCCTTTTCTACTTATTTCTACCAAGCTCACTGCCTTGGGAAGCTGACCTATGTGGTCTAAGATAGGCTCCTCTGCTCTCCAGATTTCAGAAGATTTCAACCCAGACAGGCTGTTGGGGGAAGAGAAAGATCAGATTATTGATTCCCATAGTAATATCCCTTTGAGGTTGACTCAGGCTGCCTAAATTCCTCCAATCCAAGGAGGTCACGGGGCCCCTCTGGAAAGTTCTACCACTCTCTTCTGCCAGGTTCTAGCAACCACTCCCATTCCACATCCTTTGAGTCAAGGATCATAACAATTCCACTGTTACTATCACTGGACATTAAATGCTCCCTTGTATTTGGGCGATTGTGTTCACCTATGGCTGATTCGTGTCGATGTATGGCAAAACAAATACAGTATTGTAATTTAAAAAATAAATAAATTTAATTTAAAAAAATAAATAAATGCTCCCTTGTAGTTTCCCTCAACCTAATGTCAGCTTTGTATATCACACTTTCATCAAACCCCTCAGACCATCCTAATCTGAGTGTATAATTTTGAATTTGCTAGATGACAACTGTGGATCATCCACAGACAGCGGCTGGCAGCAGTTGCAAAGGCAGACCTGGCCTAAAAGTGGAGATAATAATGGACTCTGGGGAATCTGTACTTCCTTTTCACTGCTATAAGCACAAATTAAACATAGAGAATTTTATTTTAGGAGATGGAATCAGAAAAGTCTCTTTAAGATTATAGAGTATTAGCGTTTAAAGGGTATTAGCTGCCATCTAGCTGGGCTCCCCTGTCATGGGTGTGGACTAAAGTCCACAGTCAGCTATCAAAGGGTGCACTGTTAGTTACCGGCAGTGCTGGCCTTCACACCCACAGCTTCTGGGTTCCTGCATATGTGCTCTTTCCATAAATTGAAGCACTGACCTCTACTTGACTGAGCTCCACTAGCCAATGAGAACTGAGGGCCTAGCCTGCATCCAATCCGTTGCTAACTGATGTCAGGAATAAAACAGAAGTGTAAGAGTTTCCCACCAATTCTCAATCTTGATCGACTAACAACTCATACAAACATTTAGAAACAGAAGTACAAAAAGAGAGAGATGGCTGTGTGAATTAAAGGAGAATTGGACACTTTGTATGGCAAAGGCACTGCCATCCAGGATTAGCATTTTGCAATTTTAGAGGTTCCACGTGAACTGTTGGTGAGAGTGAGGAGGTAGTAACAGTTAGGCTTGAGTACTAGCACAGTAATCACATTTAAGCATATAAGTTTTAACTGTAGAATATAAAATACAAGTATGTGCTATGCTAAGTCAAGTCAGTTGTGTCCCAACTCTTTGCAACTTTATGGACTCTAGGCTGCCAGGATTCTCTGTCCTTGGGATTTTCCAGGCCAGGATACTGGAGTGGGTTGTCATGCTCTCTTTCAGGGGATCTTCCTGACCCAGGGATAGAACTCATGTCTCCTGCATTGGCAGGTGGGTTCTTTACCACTAATGCTACCTGAGAAGCCCAAAATACAAGTATATGAATCTATAAACATATTTGTTACTACTTATAGAGATCATACTTCTAAATGAAAACATATTTTGGCAAATGAGAGGAAAAAAATATGTTCTTATAATTTATGCATGTATGTATTATTAGTTAGCTATAACTGTGAAGTGGGTAGGGGAGGCAGGTGATAGTGTGAAAGCCTACACACTTGAACATTTCTCCTTGGAAATCAAATATATGTCCTCCTACCAGTTTATTTTATAATTTGGTGTAAGCAGCTGTAAACAAAGTTGAAACCTTCTCAACAAGAATTGTAACTAGATTGCCTTCACTACTTTATTTTCACATATTCAATATTTTTCCAACTTTTCTCAACAGTGTTTATCAATGTCTTGGGCTCTTATAAGGAGAAATTTCTTAAAGTCCAAAGAGCTATTATCAATTTTGGAATTTGCAGGGGGAAAAAAGGTGATGATTACATAAACAGTTAAAATGATCACTATTCATCTTAAGGTTGAAATTATTTTGCTAACTACGATTTACAAGTGCTTCACAAATTCTTTAATTTTCACAATATGGCAAATGAGAGCGATTAAAAGGGGATGATTCCCAAAGTGTGAGCCAAAAAAAAAAAAAAAAAAGGTGTCCCATAAATTAGTAATTAAGGAAAAATCTCATTAGAGAAGAAGAAATCATCTTCAAAGACCTTTACCCAGGAAACTGTTCTACACATAACATACCATTGAAGGGGTGGATCGAGTAAGCACATTTCCCAGAATGGGAACTGGTGTTACAAGCTCAGAGTCTCAGGGGAAAGCACTTAACCTGAATGTGTAAAGCAGACAAGTCTTAGACAATAGAGAGGAGTAGCAGTGAGAACAATTAACTACCTGCAAAGGACAGTTTCCACCTATGCCCTCAAAAGAGAGAGAGAGAGAGTGTTTACGTGTGTGTGTGTGTGTGTGTGTGTGTGTGTGTGTGTGTGTGTGTGTGTGTGTGTGTGTGTGTTTACAAACTATGGGCTAAACAAAGAATGGACGAGGGTTGAATTCTGCCTAAGGACTACCACTTTGTGATGCCCTTTCAAGGCAGACAAAGTTGCAGACAAAGTTGAACACTTCTTGCTACACTTCCCTTTGAGGAAATTTTTTCATCCTTTGGGCCAGCTAGTTCAGAACATTTCTAATGAAATCTGCAGACGACAGGAACCTGCTGTGGTCTGAATGCTGTCCTTCCAAAATCCATATCTTGGAATTCTAATCCACGAAGAAGATGATATTAGAAGGTGGAACCTTCAGAAGAGCATGAGGATGGAGCCTTTGGGATGGCATTAAGTAAGTAAGTAAGTAAAGCAGCTCAGTCGTGTCCGACTCTTTACGACCCCGTGGACTGTAGCCCACCAGGCTCCTCTGTCCATGGGATTTTCCAGGCAATAGTCCTGGAGTGGCTTGCCATTTCCTTCTCCAGGGGATCTTCCCAACCCAGGGATCGAACCCGGGTCTCCTGCATTGCAGGCAGACACTTTATCCTCTGAGCCACCAGGGATGGCATTAGTGTTCCTATAAAGGACACTCTGCAGAGCTCCCCATCCCTTCTGCCACCTGAGGACACAGTGAAAAAGATGCTGCTTAGGAACCAGGAAGAGAGCACTCACCCAACCATGCTGGCACCTGATCTTGGACTCCCCAGACTCCCAAACCATAAAAAATAAATCTGTGTTGTTTACAAGTCCTCTAGTCTCCAGTATTCTGTGATAGCCACCCAGACAGACTGAGACAATCATCAACTCTTGCCTTTATTTTCCATTTCATAAGAGATATCAGAGATAAAACATTTCCTAGCTGAAAGTGAATATATTAATTTTCAGTCTCATTTCCCAGGAATAAAAAGGAATTTTATCAACTAAATCTCATGTCTTCCAAGTTCTCCTGCTCCTTCTACACAGAGTTCGGGAGGAAAGATTCATGAAATTCCAGTTGTAGAGAGCAGCTCACTCATAAAAATCAAGTATAATCAAGATTACTAAGAACTACCGACATCCTAAATAGTGAGAATTGAACTGTAAAGCAAAGGATTAGCTTCGTTCTGCAGGTAGGAAAACAAAATGCCATTAATTAAATGTTGGTCTTATCTTGTAGTCTCTCCAGGAACCACAGTTTTGACTTGAAGCTCACCCAAGCATATTATTGGGAGACAGGATGTCTGCACAAGACAAGCCAGCTCAATTATCTGTGTTTCTCTACCGTGACATTCGTCACTATGGGAAGGAAGGCTGGTTCAGATGACACCCATATCTTATACCATTACTTGTGTAACAACACAGTTTACATTTATTCCCACAGCCCATAGCCCAACTACTAAATTACTCACAAGTATAGCTGATGAACAAAGAATTCTGTGTCAAAATTCCTAATTCATACGGAAAGAGTTTTTGCTTATATACTTAAACACATCGTGGATCTCAAAGATCCATGGATCTAAATGGTTTTGTGCATTTTTATATAGAATACACCTGCTTTTCCCTTTCAGTACAATCAGAATTCAGACAGGCAGAATTTAGGATAGAATTATGCAAGCAAAATCCTGAAAGGTTTTTCAAAGCTAGACTATAATTATGTCAAAAATACGTATGCAGAGACTGGAAAGCAATTTTTAACACACAAAATCATATTGGAAAGGTTGAATTACAGGTGCCTTTTTCATTTTGTAAAACTGTATTTTTATTGAAACAGTGGGAATTCAATGAAAATTATTTAAAGCTCAAGTACTCACCGTGGTTGGAAAGTAAGGACTGGTTTTGAATTTTTTCAAAGCCATAGAAGAAGTGTAAGTGCCCAAGAAGAGGATGAAAGACATGAGCGTGATATCAGGAACAAAACCACAGTTGTTGCCCACAAGCTTTCCTCCATATTTCAAACACTCCTTTGTCGTCAGAAATGCCCAGTCAAAGGTAGCATTATGGTACTGCAGAAGAAAAACATGAAAATTTTTTGGAGAACACTGTGATACATCAAAAGCAGCTTTTGATCCTTGATGGGCTATATGGGGATTTATGCTTAAAGTTTCAGTAAAACAGTCCAAGGATAAACCACTGAAGGGTGAAATCTGAGGAGGTGTTAATGGAATAACAGGTAAGTGGGGCCAGGAGGCTGGCAGTTATTGAAAATACAGTGAGAATGATGCAATCCATTACCTGGTTTGT
This sequence comes from Nanger dama, assembly GCA_917880005.1. Lineage (NCBI taxonomy): Eukaryota > Metazoa > Chordata > Mammalia > Artiodactyla > Bovidae > Nanger > Nanger dama. The sequence goes on from CAKJTW010000001.1 coordinate 18,636,517, forward strand.
ACTACAACCCTACAATCACCCATCTGTTCAACAGACACAAATCACAAAGTCCTTTCCTGTGAACCTTCCTGAGAGTAAACCAAGACACAATAACCTCCTAAGTCTCCAAACGTGAGACTCTCTGAAACATCTCTGATGTCCAAAAAGACTGTGCCGCACAGCTTCTTATGCTTCAATCTCATGGCCCCAGATTCAATGCTCTAAAGTTTATATTTGGCTAACTAATTTATCCACACTTTCACAACTGAGCTATTTCTTTTCAAAATAACTAGAGATTGGTGACTTGAGGAACTAAACCCTAAAAATGTTGGCGATCTCTGCTTTTCCAATTGTGTATCCTAATGAAACATAGCTTTCCTTTTGGACTCCAGGGTCAGCATCATGAGCATCCATTGCTGGAATGTGTTGTGATGGGCTGAGGAGTAGGATACGGGATCTCCTTCCCTGTGCTTCATGGCCTCAAGCTCACAAGGCCATTTTCAAATTTTCTTCTGTCTCATGAACTGCAGTCACCTTGTCAGTGCTGCACTTCTTGATAGCAGTGTGATTCTGTTCCCATTCACTGTTTCTAAAATGCGGGAGAATCCTTTGGCTATGGTACTAGATAAGGCCAGGACACCCATTCTCCAGATGCTGCGGTTTAGCTGTTATAAGCTCACAGCTGTCTTCTTCTCTAGAAAACTGCCTTTCACGACATGATATAAGAGCAGCCTCGTTTGGAAGGTTATGCTCTCTTGCAGCCACTTACTGACCAACACTAATGGGGTGCTACTGTCCGAATATCTGGGCTCTCCTAAAATTCATATGCTGAAACCTTACCCTCATATGTGCTGGTATTCGGAGGTGAAGCCTTTGGGAAGTGATTAAGTCAAGAGGGTGGAGACTTCACAAATGTGACTTGTGCCCTTGCAAAACAGAGAGCTCCTTGTTCCTTCTGCCACATGAAGACACAATGAGAAGACTGTCTAGAACCAGGAAGCAGAGCTTCACCAGACACTGAATCTGCTGGTACTAGGAGGTCAGACTTCCTCTTAGGTGCAAGGCTAACGTATGTGTCATGTGCTAACAGAAGAGTAATTTGAGGATACCTCTCAAATAAATACAAAAAGATAAGACTCCTGTCCTTTGAAGGTAGGAGTTCTACCTCACACTAAATGCATCATCAATATCCTTTATTCATGCATTTTCTTGATATAAGTAATCTAGTAATGAAAGAAGAATAAAAGAATCTCAGGCCAGAAAGAGTTCATATTTTTATACCACTCAAAACGTAACATTCTTTCATAAGTCAGGAAAAAAAATAAACTCTAGATTTTTCCCTGAAATATTAGTTTCAACTTGTAAACAGCTGAATTGCAAAATTACTCTTTTATCAAACTCTGTTTCTGAGAGGCGATTAATCACGTTTCATTCTGTTTTTCAGATTTCTGTAAATGGAAAATTTTAAGCACAATACCTTTAAAGTTTAGAGGTCATAACAGGTAACAGATTTCTTTGGTTTAAAATAAACAAAAATTTACCATAACTTCCGTACTTTAATATCAGCAGAATCCTTCATTATAGCTACAGCTCCCCAAAGAGGTGAGTGGCATTAAAGCAATCTTAATAGGAAGCTTTATTGATTTAGAGATGAAAACTGTATAGATGTGCATGAAATGACAGACATGTTTCTTGCTTTGTCACCTTAAAATGTTAATATCACATTTTTGCATACCTCAAATGACTCTTTGTGTCACCGTACAGAAAATATAGCCTCCGATATCATCTTCACTAAGGGCTCCAGCATAAAATCTTTAGGTAGCATGTATAAACCTTGGTATCTACACCTTAACAGTTTCCTACTCCCATAGAACTTAAACTCTAGCTAATAAATGTACGCTCAGTTGCTCAGTCATACCCAACTCTTTGCGACCCTAGGGACTGTAGCCCACCAGGCTCCTCTGTCCATGGAATTTTCCAGGCCATAATACTGGAGGTTGCCATTTCCTTTGGACATGAAGATGTTTGTGGAGAAAGAACCCAGTTATGGGTAAAAACAAGAATGGAGGAAGATGAGAGATTAAGATAGAGAGAGAGGAAGATTAACTAGATTCTGGCCTCTCTGGACCACAGATGGGTAAACCCAGAAAAGACTAGAGTGTCTGCAGACTGAAGGGACTGTGTATCAACAAAAAAATAAGAAAGAGTGGACCAAGACAGGGGCAGAATTCAGTTTAGGATATAGCAGGTACCAAAAGAAATCTTAGTTAACTGAATGAATGAAATCACTCATCAAGATCCTAATATTTGACATATTTGAGGAAGATTAGCTATGAATATAGCTCTATCTGGAGGACAAAGTTAAAGTAAAATAAACTTCCAATTTAGATTATCAAGTAAAACAAAGTATTTCCAGTTATATATGAATTTCAAGTAAATAATGAATAACATTTTTAGTATGTCCCATGTAACATGTGGGGCTTCCCAAGGTGGTGCTTGTGGTAAAGAATCTGCCTGCCAATGCAAGAGATGAAAGAGACAGGGGTTCTGTCCTTGGGTCTGGAAGATACCCTAGAGTAGGAAATGGAAACCCACTCCAGCATCCTTGCCTGGAAAATTCCACGGACAGAGGAGCCTGGTGGGCTACAGTCCATGGGTTCAGAAAGAGCTGGACACAACTGAGCACACACATACAACTATACACACACATACATGCAATATGTAGGACATACACTAAAAAAAAAAAAAATTGTTCATTATTTCTCTGAAATACAAATGTAACTGGGTCTCTGTTTTTTTCTAACTCTGATGATGCAACTTCGCTTAGACACAGGCTATTCTGAGTAACAAAACAAAAAGTGGAAAATTTAGCCAAAAGAAAACAGAAAATTACATGGATAACTATGATAAGCTTTAAGGGAGCAATAAATAAGAATAAAAACAACATTTTATTATTGGAGAAATAAAATATGTCCACTGATATATTAACTAATAATGCAAGGCAGTAAAAGAAAGTGTCTAAACAAATAGTACAGAGATTAGTAGATCAGAAGAGGGACTAAATAATTTCATTGAGCACAGGGAAAGCAAAGTTAAACTGCACCTTGAAAAAATGACCGATCTCTATGGAACTCTCATACTCAAAAGGCAGTAGGTAGAAGTATGGCAAGAAAACAGAATTAGAAAGGAATAGAGAGAGAGTAATGAAAGCCCATGGAGAGGGGAATAAATGACAAACTTTGGGTGTCTATTTCTTCTGTACTAGTAGAAACAGAGAGGTACAGCATTAGACAGACACCATGAGCAAAGATGTGGCTCTGGGGACATATGATGCTTCATTCACTTATCTAACAAGTCCTTTAGGCACCACTTATGAAATGCTCACCATGAGGAGGAACTCAAAGTGAATGGACCAGGTGGGCCAGAGCTGAGTGTCTGTGTAAATGGGCAGTGAGAGAAGAGAAAGGAAATGGGACCAAGTTGCTGAGGGTCTGAACTGAGCTCAATCTCATGCAAAGAGAGTTCAACTTATTTTTTTCTGACTCTCATTCTCTAGAGAATGACCCTATTTGTATTGAATGAATACATTCATGAACCTTAAAAGTAAAATGTATACTGAAGGATTAATTTTAAATTTTAAAATACCACAGCATTCTCCACAAAGACAAAAGTGGGGGATATACGAACAAGAATGGGCAAATGTTTGACAACCACTGAAGTTAGGTGATGTGTATATATGAGGATTTATTGTACTGTTCTATTTTAGGGCATGTTTGAAATTTTCCATAATATTTTAAAAAGTAGGAACGTGTAATCTTTAAGGAGATTTAAGGACAGAATGGTTTGTGCACTTGACTTTCTTAATGAGATAAAATCACAAAATGTTATGCACAGGAAGATTAATATGACATTCCATTTCCCATGAAAAGAATGTTAACTCCTAGAATCACCCTGAAGGTACATCAAATCAAAGCACTTGTGCTTCCATGTCTGACTACCAAGTGGAATTTATGAGACTGTAATAGTCCCTAGGCCCATGATTAACAGCATCTCCATGTAGATATAATACGTGTCACTAGGCAATACAATAAGCAAAAATTCAGACATAAAGATTCTGTACAATCGGAAGCAAAATAAAAATATAAGAAAGCTGTGGTACATATACACAATGGAGTACTACTCAGCCCTTAAAAAGAATAAATTTGACTCAGTTCTAATGAGATGGATGAAATTGGAACCGATTATACAGAGTGAAGTAAGCCAGAAAGAAAAACACCAATACAGTATACTGACATATATATGGAATTTAAAAGATAGTAATGATGACCCTATATGTGAGACAACAAAAGAGACACAGAGGTATAGAACGGACTTTTGGACTCTGAGGGAGAGGGAAAGGGTGGGATGGTTTGGGAGAATGGCATTGAAACATGTATACTATCTTGTAAGAAACGAAGTGCCAGTCTATGTTCAATGCAGGATGCAGGATGCATGGGGCTGGTGCACAGGATGATTCAGGTAGATGACGTGGGGTGGGAGGTGGGAGGGGGCTTCGGCATTGGGAGATTGTGTTCACTTGTGGCTGATTCATGTCAATGTATGGCAAAACAAATACAATATTGTAATTCAAATAAATAAATAAATAATAAAAATATAAAAAAATAAAAAAGTTAAAGATTCTACATTGCTCTCTTTGAGTATCAACTGGTAAAATACATGCCTTTAAACAGTATATGTGTGTGTTTACATAGCTATGGGTCATGCTACAAATAAAAGTCTCAATCCTAGGTAGTTAATGTACTCATTTAGGATTTTTTTCCTGCAGTGGGTAAGCCAGATTTGCAGTGATCTGCAATCTTACTTTATGACCTATGGGATGTATATGAGCTGCAACTGTAGTTACATATATTGCTGTGAAATATCAAAAGTAATTGGTTGTCCTACTTATGATTAAGATATAGAAAGTTGCAGGAGACTGTTAGTAGTCCCAACCTAACAACCAATGCACAAGGATAAAAACTGGAGTGGGTAGGCATTCCCTCCTTCAGGGGATCTTCCTGACCCAGGGATCAAACTCAGGTCTCTTGCATTGCAGGTGGATCTTTTATAATCTGAACCACCAAGGACGTTCTCATAAGATCATAGTTCTTAAAATTCCACCAAGAAGATAAGGATGTAAAAATCTTAAGTAAATTAAATACCAAAAAGCTACAAGATATTCATAGGAGAGAAGAGGTCCATGACTGCCTCATCCCTGGCAGAGTAGCAGGTGGAAGATCAAGGCACTGGAGGTCTGGAGAAATGAGCCACATCTTTCATGAATTTTTAATGATTCTGTAGTCTGGGTGACAAGTTAGAATTCTGTGAAGCCCTACCTAGGCATCAACCAAGCCTGCATCCATCCACCAAACTTTCTAATTGTCTTTGCCAAATGCACATAGAGTTCGTAAAGGCTGGAGATTTGACAAGACAGCTGAGCGAAATACCACTTAGACACAGAATCTCTATCAAATGCAAGAAAGACACTTTCCTAAGACAGGAAAGGACAGGAGAGAGAAATCCCTGTGAGGCTTTCAGGCATTTCTGAAAGGGCTAAGGTATCTGTCCTTTGAAGGAGTGGAGTGAGCAGAGCAGTTGGGCAAAGATCTCCCAAGGCTCAAAAAAGCTGGGGCCTAAAACAAGAAATAGGGCATTTCAGAGGACTTTCTGGGATGACGGAAATGTTCTCTATGTTGTTTCAGGTGATAGTTACGTGAGGTATAAAACTGTCAAAACTCATTGCAATGAGCACATTAAGAACTATGCATCTTAACGTATGACTGAATTTAATAAAAAATCAAATTATAAAAATAAATCTAACATGAAAAACAAATACCAACTGATCCATTCAATCATGTCTTCATAAGAGAAGCTTCTGACATTAGATTCTGAAATCTGTTCTCTGCCTCTGAGAGGTGGTAATCTCGCTTGCCTGCCAATCTCAACACTTACTGTTCCAATAAAGTGTGGATAAATTGTGGCTGGTCTCAAAGACTTACAGAGACCTTTGCAAGAATTTGGTTTGCAGGTTAAAGGGATATTCCAAGCGCGAAATCCATGGGAAAACTGATCAAAGAGGGAAAAATTTAAAGACACAATGACAGAAAAACAGATATAGAAAACAAATGCATCGACACTAAGGAAGAAAGCAGGGGATGAGGAGTGAGAGGAATTGGAAGACTGGAGTTAACATATATATACATACTATTGATACTGTGTATAAAATAGGTGATGAATGAGAACCTACTGTAGGGAACAGGGAACTCTACTCAATGCACTCTGGTGACCCAAACGGGAAGGAAATCCCAAAGGGAGCGGAGCTATGTACACATACAGCTGATTCATTATGCTGTCCAGTAGAAACCAACACACAACACTGTAAAGCAACCATACTCCAATAAAAATTATTTTAAACAAAGACACAATGATTCCAACAACAAAAGGAAATGTGGAAAACCTGCCTTTTTATTCTTGAAGGGTTGTTATTCTAATGTTCTCATCTCTGTCTAAATGCTCTCATGCCCTGTTCTTCCTGCTCTTTCCCTGAAAACATACCCATACCACTAGGGAAGAAGAAAGCTCGTCTTCATGCTGCTGCTGCTAAGTCACTTCAGATGTATCTGACTCTGTGCGACCCCACAGACGGCTCCCCTGTCCCTGGGATTCTCCAGGCAAGAACACTGGAGTGGGTTGCCATTTCCTTCTCCAATGCATGAAAGTGAAAAGTGAAAGTGAAGTCGCTCAGTCGTGTCTGACTCTTTGTGACCCCATGGACTGCAGCCCACCAGGCTTCTCCGTCCATGGGATTTTCCAGGCAAGAGTACTGGAGTGGGGGTGCCATTGCCTTCTCTGTGTCTTCATGCTAATGAAACTAAAGAAAAAAGGCCTCCGTTGCTCTGACAGGATGTTCTTGGGACCCTGTGAGAGGGAGTCTCACAGTGCCCAAGGGCTGCATGTCACTTTTACAGCATCTTCTTTCCTGACCTAATTATTGCTGAATGAAAAGAAGGAAATGAAGCCCTGTTGACTGTAGGTCCTAGGAAAGGCTCAGACTAGCCAAGCTAGGGTGGCCAAACACACAGAGGACCCAGTAGGTGGTCAGAAGCAGTGGCTACCAATATCTTCTCTCTATCAATCTAAGGGATGGTGGCAAATGGCCTAGTGGAATGATAACACCTGAAAAGAATAAAAACAGCACCGAACATTGACCGAGAGTCAAGAACGTGCCAGCCACTTTGCTGGCCGCCTATTTATTAATCTGGCTCTTCTAGTGTCTCTGAGGGAAATACTCTTCTCATCATCATTTTACAGATGGGAAGCTGAGAAGGTTCCACAGCTTGTGATTAAAGTAGTGGAGTTCTGCATTTGCAACCAGGCAGTCTGGCATGAGAACTCAGTATCTGTAAGTCCTTCTACATGACATGCTGTTCTGCTTCCCTAAAGAATGGAAATAGGCAGATTTTGGAGTCTGAAAGCCTGAGTTCAAATTCTGATTTTACTGATCATATGGCCTTTCAAAAGTTAGCTAAGCTTTATAAGCCTCTGATTCATCTATAAAATACAGGTAACACCATAACTCATAAAGGTATTGTGAGGATTATAGACAATTAATGTAAATAGCCTGGCCCCTAAGTAGCTGCTATAATTGATGATAATAAATCATATTACCTTTCTAACATTCACTTCTGGATCATTATATATATATATATATATATATATATGTATGTATGTGTGTGTGTGTGTTTATGCAAAGTATACATAAAGGGATTGATACAGATAGAAAAGGAGAAATGAAGACTAGAAAAAGTTGTCCTTTATAATTATGTACACACACACATTACATATTTTGCCCTAATCTCTTCTCTAGAGGAGCTGGTCATAGAAACTGAAAATATTAATTAAGGCACATAATTGATATGCACACGAGGGGCCTATTGCCCTAGAGTATAGAGCATTCATAGGGATGAAAAGAGTAAACAATAGTAAACATTCCAATTTGAAAACATTGAAGCATCATGGTGCACTAGCAATACCACAGGTTATGGAACCACCCAAATTTCAGTTCAGTCTTTGTTCTACTAACTTATGGCTACGTGACCTAAAGCAAGAAAAGGTTATTTACCTTCTGGGGCTTCAGTCACTCCCATTTATAAATGGAGATAATTATGCCTGGTAGGCTGTGTAAATGATCACAATTAGGGCTTCCCTGGTGGCTCAGAGGTTAAAGTATCTGCCTGGAATGCAGGAGACCCTGGTTCCATCCCTGGGTCAGGAAGATCCCCTGGAGAAGGAAATGGTAACCCACTCCAGTACTCTTGCCAGGAGAATCCCATGGAGGGAGGAGCCTGGTAGGCTACAGTCCATGGGGTCCCAAAGAGTCGGACATTACTGAGTGATTATGCCTGGTAGGTTGTGTAAATGATCACAGTACACATTAAGGTTTACAATAATAATATGTATAAAACACCTGGTCTCTTGTAGATGCTTTATAAATAGTAGCTAAATTATTATCATTAGTGTGAGTATACATCACAGTCATATCAGAAGTCAACCTCAACTTCCATTTGTTTTCTATGAATCTTATAGTGACATCTTTGTATAATTACATGTCACTTACTAGAGTCTCTCTAGGACTTGCCCAAAGACAGGACTTAAACATTTATTAGTTCAGGGCTTCCCTAGTGGCTCAGATGGTGAAGAACTGTCTGATAATTCAGGAGATCCAAGTTCAATCCCTGGGTCGGAACAATTCCCTAGAGAAGGAAATGGCAACCCACTCCTGTATTCTTGCTTGGAGAATTCCATGGACAGAGGAGTCTGGCGAGCTACAGTCCGTGGGATCACAAAAAGTCAAACAGGATTGAGCGACTAACACTTTCACTTTAAGCTCTACTTGATTAATTACAAAAGAATTAAGTTAGGAAACAATCTCTTTTCAAGTCATTGGAAGTAAATGTTTTATTAATTTTTATTCCGAATTAACCATCTTAATTAGTTATATATATATTTTTTTTTAATTAGGTTTTAAATACATTTCTTAAAAGTCTAGAAGGGAGTATTTTTCTCTGTCTTAAGCTATATCCTTTTAGGCACCAGGTCAGCTGGTTCAAAGATTGAAAACTGAATTTTTTTCTCTATGTGGCCCTTAAGACATATACATATCTCTTTCACACACACACACACACACACACACACACACACACACACACTTGTGCATGCATGCGTGCTCTCAAACATGGATGAAACAAAGAGGCAAAGTTTGGAGAAAGGCAGAGAAAACAGTAAGGAAAGAAGTCAAGAGAGCCACTGAATGTGAAAACGAGAGAAACAGGGTCAAGTGAGAGATATTCAAGAAAGATACAAAGCGTCATCTTTGAAAGGGATGTTGTGGGCACTGATTATATAATATCTACAGAAGTGTTCTGGTCTCCTGAGAGATGGGCACTCTATCAAGACAAAGTATTGTTATGGTTTCTGTCTTTATAACTGAGAGATTGATATTCCTTGGTAAGATTCCATATCCAGTGCAGAAGGAACACAATCGCAAGTCTGAAACAGCACTTGCCCCTTTTTCTCCAACACAAAAGTCTTCTTCCAGTGTGTGACCTTCCATGCAAAACAGCTCATTTTTAAAGCTTAGTTCCAGTCTCTTAAAGAGCCTTGGTTACAAGCCATGGGAAAGGATATCATGTGACAGAGGCACAGTCCTTTCTAAGTGACACGGGAAACATCCTGCTACAATCACCCTCAGTGAAGGGAACACAGTACCATCTGGTCATCAGAAGAATTTGTAATCGTACTAGAAACAAAGAGAGGATTCCATGCTCTCACTTCACAACGCACCTCACTTTCCCTTGTGAAAATATTTCAAGCTGATAATTAATGGATATAGCAGTCAAATTCCTGAGAAGATTTGAAAATTGTGTTATAGGAATAAATACTGAAGTTTGAAAGAAAAAGGAAAAGAAAAAACAGTTCATCAGAACGCAGAAAGTGTTTTTCTTTCCCTACAATATCACTGACTATTAAATATGTGTTCAGACTAGGATTGCTGAATGGTAGGAAACATCATATCATGAATATTATAATTAGCATATGCAATATGCAAATGATTTAAAATATTAAGGCACTTACCATGTCAGAGGAAGAAACGGTTGGCAAATCTTCAGGAGCTAATGTGGTATCATTAGACACTGAAATATTAACTGTAAGAAAAACACCATTTTTACTATAAAAATAAGATTAAAGTGACCCATATTCATAATTAGTAATTTTAAAAAGCAGGAAATGGCATTCAAAAAATGTCTTCAACAAAAACATAAAGGCACAATAAATTTTTCTTTATTATAACTGTATTTACCTTTCACCTAGATAAAATAACCAAAAATATGGACACATCTTTTATGCTCTAATTTGCTAAGAAAGAATGACAAATATTTAAGGAGATGGTATTGTAATTTGTTTACGGTTTCAAAAGAAAAAAAAAATCTCCTCTATTACAAAAATGTATTCAACATATTTTACCTAGTAGAAAAAAATGACTGTTAATAAGTGAGGAATTGGTTGATTATGGCTTCACATACAGTTAAATCTTATAAATTGAAGCTTTACTAATAAAGAATCATCTGATTTTAGAACTGTGGAATTCATAGGAGGCAGTATATCTCTGCAAAATGTGTGCAAACAAAAAATACTAAATATTAAATTATATATAATTTATTATAATGGGCACGTACATTTAATCTAATTTTAAATTATCTTCATATAGTTTGACATCATTTGTGGAATTAATAAGATGTCACCTACATAACAACTTCTTGGGCTCCAAAATCACTGCAGATGTTGACTGCAGCCATGAAATTAAAAGATACTTGCTCTTTGGAAGAAAAGCTATGACAAACCTAGACAGCATATTAGAAAGCAGAAACATTCTTGCTGACAAAGGTCTGTCTGGTTAAAGCTATAGTTTTTCCAGTAGTCATGTATGGATGTGAGAGTTGGACCATAAAGAAAGCTGAGCACCAAAGAATTGATGCTTTTGAACTGTGGTGTTGGAGAAGACTCCTGAGGGTCCCTCAGACTGCAAGGAGATGAAACCAGTCAACCCTAAAGGAAATCAACCCTAAATATTCATTGGAAGGACTGGTGCTGAAGCTGAAGCTCCAATATTTCAGCCACCTAATGCAAAGAATTGACTCATTGCTGTTGCTGGGCAAGATTGAAGGCAGGAGGAGAAGGGGACAACAGAGGATGAGGTGGTTATATGGCATTACCGACTTGCTGGACATGAGTTTGAGCAAGCTCTGAGAGTTGGTAATGGACAGGGAAAGCTGGTATGCTGCAGTCCATGGGGTTACAAAGAGCTGGACATGACTGAGTGACTGAACTGAACTGTAGAGGAACCTAAATTATTTATTAAACCAACACTCTTCTTTGAAATATTTCATTGTTTTCTTTCCATCTGTGAGTCCAAAATTTAAATACAGCATTTCAAAAGTATTCTATAATTATAAGATTTTTCTTTAGCAGAGAAACCCTTTTCCTATTACATGGAGTTTTATGTATTAGAAATTATATTACTATGCAGAGACTATCGTTAATATATGGAAATATGAAAAAGCACATCAAGTTTTTGTTTTTGAGGATCACAAACCTCATTCAGTACCCAAACTGCTAATTACTGCTTGGTCCCAGATCATTCCCACCTCCAACCCAGGCCCCAACATCTGTAACTTATCCTCTTAGTTTGCCATGTTTTAGGTCTCACTTATATAAACTTTTAGAGGAAACAATCAGGTTTATTTGACTGCTGAAAGTTAGAACATAAGAGCCCTGAAGGAAGGTAAAAAGGGGCATGCCCTTTTTCCCAGAATCTGCCCAGTCTGGCACTTAACTAACAGGAGCTCAAAAATATTTGTTGATTATTCAACCTTACAAAACCCAAATCCTGCCACTTTCAAAAACATGGATAAACATGGATGAACCTGTAGGACAATTATATATGCTAAGTAACAAAAGTCAGACATGGAAAGACAAAACTGCATGATATCATTTATATGTGGAATCTTAAAAACAAAACAAACAAACAAACAAACAAAAAACAAAGTCAAACCCATAGAAACAAGAATAGAATGGTGTTTACCAAGACTTGGGGGTGAGAAAAATAGGGAGAGTTGGTAAAAGGGTACAAATTTCCAGTGGTGAGAGAACTAAGGTCTGAGGATCTAATTATTAAGATGATGACTATAGTTGATAATACTAAATTACATAACTGAAATTTCCAAAGAGTATAACTTAAGTGTTCTCACCAAATACATATAAATATGTGAAGTAATGGATATGTTAATTAACTTAATGGAAATTCCTTCACTATATGCATAATGAGATCACTGAGTTGTACACTTTATATATAATTTTATTTGTCAGTTATACTTTCATGCATTGGAGAAGGAAATGGCAACACACTCCAGTGTTCTTGCCTGGAGAATCCCAGGGACGGGGGGAGCCTGGTGGGCTGCCATCTATGGGGTCGCACAGAGTCGGACACGACTGAAGCGACTTAGCAGCAGCAGCAGCAGCATACTTCAATAAAGGCTTCCCTGGTGGTGCCTGTGGTAAAGAATCTGCCCACCAGTGAAGGAGACGCAAGACACACAGGTTCAATCCCTGGGTAGGGAAGATCCCCTACAGTAAGAAATGGCAACCCACTCCACTATTCTTGCCTGAAAAATTTCATGGACAGAGGAACCTGGTGGGCTAGAGTTGATGAGATCACAAGAGTCAGACACGACTGAACACACACACACACACACACACACACACACACACATACTTCAATAAAGCTGAAAAAATATTTGTTTACTAACAATAAAAGAAGCTAGGAATGGGGTCATGTAGTAACTACAAATGAATGACAGCAGACAAAGGCAAAAGAATAGAAATATGGAAAACAAATAAAAGGGAATAAAATACTTAGCTTCAGTCCTAGTTTTTCTCAATCCATTCTGATCTTTGAAGGCTTTGGAACTGTTAAACTTTTAACTTAATTCTAGCTGCTGCCAGGGAGGGCTTCCCTACTTCATCAGTAAAACTAGCACACCTGCCGACTCAGTTTTCTCATTCTTAGTGTTTCATTACAGGTCACAGAAAGGATCAAAATAGGATAGAGGATGCTTGGCCCAAAGAACAAAGATGTTAGTAAATTATTATTATTAAAGCCTAGAAGTCTATTACATTGGATGGGACTCTGAGAGAGGATATGCCAGGTTTCTTGCCCAGGATTACACAGTCAACCAGGAGAGCTGCTGCCAAAACCTTGTTCACTCTTTCTTCCCCCCACCTCGCATTTCTATTTATCAGAATCAAAATGATTTATGTTGGCCACTGAATTCAAGGTGGGGAAATTACAATTTACCCACGTTAGATGGCTCTCTCTACCGTAGACTGAAACGTCTGACCTGTCTGAGCATTTGAAGAGAAACAGCATATGTGACCTCAAAGGCACTATTTAGCTGTCCTTTGTGAGCTAGATTCTTTAATGCAATTTTGTGAGCTTCCTGTCATGAGAGTGAAGGTCGTTTTGTAACATACTTTCTGCCTAAACTCAAGGAGTGAGGAGGATGATATTCCAGGCTCCTTTTTTTGTGTGTGAAATAAATGACAGATAATAAAGACCACTGAGTTCCAATCTGAACTTTCAGTTAATTGCTCTCCGTTCTTGATATATGTCAATTTGCTCATCTAAATACCTTTTGTCTTTTTGGTTTTCCTCCAAGACAAGCTATGCACACTGGCTCCCCAAATCCCAAAAGACCAGTATCAAAATAATAGTAATAATAATATACTCTTCCTACTTATTACAATAAGTAGTTGCTTCAAAAGAGAAGACTTCAAAATAAATATATAGCGAGCACTTCTATAAATACATATTGGCAAAATATGGTTGAGCCCATAAATAAGATTAAAAGTACATTTCTATAAGCTCACAGGTGAGAAAATGATCAATTCCAATTGGGAACTTGGTCTACAAGAGCACTTGATCACCACTTGGATCCAGACACATAAAATGCAAATATTTTGGCAACCAACTGCAGAATGATCTGTGCATACAGAATCTGTAATATCCTTAATTAGGATTCTGCAAAGGTGAAACGGAAAAGCCAAAACACTGTATTCTGTGTCTTCACTATTTCCTCAGCACCACAGCTTATGAATCAAAGAACACTTTGCCCTAGGAACCTGGTTAATTTAGAATGAGCCAGTTAACACTGGGACAGTCTGTATCCCGTACTTGGTTTCAGGGAATTTACACAGGTTGGTCATTTTACATTCCTTGGACTTCCACATCTTGATCCTCTTTTCTGTGTATCAAATGCTAACTGATCCTCTGGAGTGGAGAAAGAAACATAGATAGTAATAGACACTTAAAAATGTGTCTGTCACACGGATGACCAACAGGTACATAAAAAGATGCTCAACATAGCTAATTACTAGAGAAAGGCAAATAAAAACTACAATGAGGTACCACCTCACACTGGTCAGAATGGCTGTTATTAAAAATACTGGAGTGGGTTGCTATTTCCTACTCCAGGGGATCTTCCCAACCCAGGGATCAAAGCTGCATCTCTGGCGTCTTCTGCACTGGCAGGAGGATTCTTCACCATCAGTGCCATCTGGGAAGTCATTAAAAAGTCTACCAATAATAAATGCTGGAGAGGAAAACCTTCCTACCTTGTTGGTGGGAATGTAAATTGGCACAGACACTATGGAAAACAATTTGGAGGTTCCTCAAATAACTAAAAATAGAGTTGGCATATGACTGTAGTCCCATTCCTGTGTCCATATCCAGTGAAGTGAAAGTCACTCAGTCATGTCCAACTCTTCGCAACCCCATACACTTTACAGTCCATGGAATTCTCCAGGCCAGAACACTGGAGTGGGTAGCCTTTCCCTTCTCCAGGGGATCTTCCCAACCCAGGAATTGAACCTAGGTCTCCCGCATTGCAGGCAGATCCTTTACCGACTGAGCTACCAGGAAGCTGCGCACATATCCAAAAAAAAACTAATAATTCAAAAGATACATATACCCCAATGTTTACTGCAGCATTATCTACAAGACATGAAAAAACCTAAATGTCCATTGATGGATGAATAAAGAAGATGTGGTACAATGGAATACTACTCAGCCATAAAAAGAATGAAATAATACCATTTGCTGCAATATGAATGAACCTAGAGATATCACCCTAAGTGAAGGAAATCAGGAAGAAGAAAGCAAATACCATATGATACCTCTTATATGTGGAATCTAAAATATGACACAAATGAAATTATTTATAAAATAGAAACAAACAAAGACACAGAGAACACACTTGCGGTTATCAAGTGGGAGGGAGAGTGGAGGAGGGAAGGACTGGGAGTTTGGGGAGAGCAGATACAAACTATTGCATAGAGAATAGATAAGCAATAGATAAGCTCCTCTTGCACAGCACAGGGAACTGTGTTCAGTATTCTGTGATAAACCAAAATGGAATATGCAAAAGAATGTGTGTGTGTATGTGTGTATATGTGTGTGTGTGTGTGTGTGTATATATATATATATATATATATATATAACTGAATCACTTTGCTGTACAGTAGAAATTACCACACTATAAATCAACTATATAGCAATAAAATATGTTGCATTTGAAAGGCACTTAGTAAATGTTAGTCAAATCTGAATTTGTATCTTCAACCTAGCTTCTTAGGGGGAACTGATTAACTTGCTCTCAATAAGAAAAAAAAATTAACAATATTCTCCATGACAATGAAACTTTAATGCTGTATTGCATTCTATTTAAGCAACATCTTAAGGTAACAGAGTAGCTGGAAAATAAGTACAGAATAAAACTGAGTAAGTTTCTTGCCTGCATGGTCATGTCAGATTTATTTAAGGGTTCTGAAAAACTTGAGCACATGAGTGCCTCTTGATAACTCACATATTTATGGGTTAAGTGTCCAGATCAATAAAAGGGCAAATACGGATTTTTCAAGGATGACAAAGTGAAGGAGGAAAACTTTGGGAGGAGTAACTTTTGGGAAATTATCTGTCATTATCCCAGCTTGAAGTCTTAAAATTAACAGAAAGTTTTTTTTTCACTATTTCTTGTTATTATCCTTTGTTTTCCTGTGTTAACTGAGCCTCATGCTTGAGATTTTCAAGGTCAATGGACAAGTTTAAGTTATGACACTCTTTATTCCATGAACACTATTCACATACTCACTTATGATGTTGCCCTGGAGCTGAGCTTCTATCTGTTATTAAGCTGGATATATTTAGCCACTACTTTCACAAAAACTCTCCCATCCCCACCCATCTTTACATCTGCAATATACATAAGACATTATTCTGGGATACATTTTCCTAGTCCGGATTTTACACAAACCCAAAGCTAGAGAATTAGCCAGGTCTGGTGATTATTCAAATTCATTGCTTTTCCTTTTCTGATTCTTGCAAGTGTTATACAGATGCTACTGAAATATAAGTTAGGTCAGTTAAAGGAAATTAAAATGATGGGTCTTTCAAATGTCTGTGGTTATCTCAAAAGACCCTGTTACCATGAAAAACAAAACGTCAGCTATGCTGGTAAAGTAGCACGGCAAATGCAAACCTAAGCAAGACTACACCAGAAGGCTCTGCCCTTCCTCTTCAACCGTCAGACTACAATTTAAATCCACTTTATCTAAAGAGGGAATAACAGATAGCAAAAGTCAAACTGCATATAATCTGACGCAGGTCATGGAAGATGAATTAGGATTACCTTTTATGTCCTAATTTTCTTTTAATGGGCTAACTATGGGTGGCTCAGAGGTTAAAATATCCGCCTGCAATGCGGGAGACCCAGGTTCGATCCCTGGGTTGGGAAGATCCCCTGGAGAAGAAAATGGCAATTCACTTCAGTATTCTTGCCTGGAGAATCCCATGGACAGAGGAGCCTGGTGGGCTGCAGTCCACAGGGTCGCAAAGAGTCGGACACAGCTGAGCGACTTCACTTTATGAAGCACTTACAGGCATGTGCACATGCTCAGCTGTGTCAGACTCTTTGCTACCCCAAGGACTATATCCCTCCAGGCTCCTCTGTCCAATGCTCAGTTGTGTGGGACTCTTTGCCACCCCATGGACTACAGCCAACCAGGCTCCTCTGTCCACAAGACTCTCCAGGCAAGAATACTGGAGTGGGCTGCCATTTCCTCCCCCAGGGGATCTTCCTGAATCAGGGATCAAACCCACATCTCCTGTGTCTCCCGCACTTCCTCCACTGACTGTAATATATGGAACCACAGGAGACAGTGAGGCAGCAGTTCTCTTTTAATGTTATGACACATAGGTGCATAGCATTTGCGAAGATCACAGAAAAATTATACACACCAGAAATAGTCATAAATTCCACTTGAGAAAGAACTGTTTTAGAGCATCTGGAAACCTCCTCAAGCTGTAAATAAAACCGGAGTGTGGCAAATGGAAGCCATGCTTACTACCATCACTTGGTCTGACAGTTTCATGCCAGGGAAAAGGCCACGTTTTACTTAGAAATACTAGACAGTGATGCACTGGGTGCCTGCGAGAGGCTTTATTCCTCTTCATCATTCATCCATTATTAAGCATGTTCTCCCTAGAACAGTCAACAGTGAATCAATAAAATATATCCCTTCCGTTAAGAGTGAACTATCGTGTCTGTCCCCTTGAAGCTATTTTCCTTGCCTATCTCATTTGCTTGTCATATTTAACAAGTTTTTTTTTTCTCTCCAGATACAAAACCAACACCTGCTCAGAAAATTTATTTTGACTCTTTCCAAAACATTAACCATGCCCTTAGGTGTATAGTGCCACCCTTGACACATTAGGTAAATGAACACAGGTATTACAGTAGAAATTTATTTCTAAAGTCTAGGTCAAATGTGTTTCTGACCTTATTCATTCTAAAGGAATTAACACTATCTTATAGGCAAATTTTATAAAAAGCAATGTGCACGTGAGGAGGCATGTGTTCTACTTCATTGCAAGCAGCACAATTATTAAGCAATGAACTAGAGAGTGAATTTTTGTTGACTGGCAGAAGGGAAAGGGAAAAAAGGCAGAAGAAGGAAGAAAAGGAGTGTGGAAAAAAGGAGTCAAGTCTACTTCCTGGTCCCTATTTACAGAATTCTAGCATTACAGTTTTGAATAGATAGTTTCTTCTTAAACTAAATATCTCATCTCTGGGGCTTGAAAGCCTTTTTCTACATGACTATGTACAGTGTACAACACTTCTGTAGTCTTGAGATTCAGGGGAATAATAGTAAATGATCTAACTATGATGCATTGAACTTAACATTTTTTCTAACAATTTTGCTACAATATGAAATATTTATCTACAACAGCTCCTTGGTTTTTATTTGTTGGTTGGTAAGCTTCCAGTGGAAGCCTGCTGCTGCCGCTGCTAAGTCACTTCAGTTGTGTCTGACTCTGTGCGACCCCATAGACGGGGCCCACTGTCTCTGGGATTCTCCAGGCAAGAACACTGGAGTGGGTTGCCATTTCCTTCTCCAATGCATGAAAGTGAAAAGTGAAAGTGAAGTCGCTCATTCATGTCCGACTCTTAGCGACCCCATGGACTGCAGCCTAGCAGGCTCCTCCGTCAGTCAGAGTCTTTTTCTAGGAAATTTCAGGGGAAGTTAAATGCTTGAATCACTTTTGAAGAATACAACTAAAAGATTTAACTGCTGGGGCATCTTTTGTGGGATAATGGGAATGAGAAAAAGAACAAAATTTTACTCAGTGTCTTATGAGCCAAATAATTTTACATATACTATTTCATTTAATCCTTATAGTAACCTCTAAGAGTAGGTACAATTACTAACCTGGCTCACAGGTTATGAAACAAAAAGATTAGGAAATTAGCTTGGTCCAAGATCACACTGCTAACTAGATCTAAAATTCAAGCTCAGTTTTCTTTACTCCAACGCACTCCTGGTTTAAACTTTATCACACTAACAATTTTCTAAATTGGGATTTTGGTGACAAATAAAATACCATGAGTTGCCTTTCAACTGGCTATGTTTCAGTTTTCACTTTGGCCTTAAAAAAAAAAATATTGACATACTAGCTGCTTTGCACTTCCCAAGTGGCACTAGTGGCTAAGAACCCAGCTGCTGGTTTAGGTGACATGAGATGTGGGTTCAAGAAGATACCCTGGAGGAGGGTACGGCAACCCACTCCAGTATTCTTGTCTGAAGAAGCCCATGGAGAGTGGAGTCTGGCGGGCTACAGTCCATGGGGTTCCAAAGAGTCAGACATGACTGAAGCAACTTGGCAGCAGGAGCATAGTTGCTTTACAATGTGCTGTTAATTTCTACTGTACAGCAAAGTGAAACAACTATACACATACGAGTCCCTCTGTTTTGGATTTCCTTCCCACTTAGCTCACTACAGAGTACTGAGTAGAGTTCCCTGAGCTATAGTTTAGGGAACTAACTTATAGGGTCTCATTAGTTATCTATTTTATACATAGTATCAATCATGCGTGTATGCCGATCCTAATCACCCAATTCATCACATTTGGGGTTTACTGAACCATCTTCTTCCTTATACACCTCTGCAATGTAACCATCAAGGCATAGTAGGAAATAGAACACCTATTACCTCTACATTAATTAATAACTATCATATTTCTAAAAAGAGTGAATGTAAGCACAAAAACCATGTGCTAAAAACCTGACGTATCCTACAGCTAACTTCCCTTTTAGCAACTGAAGACTAAGGGTCCTTCGTCTTTCATTATGTAAGAAGCTGAGTATATGACTTGGGTTTACTGAGCAGCAGATGGGGATAGAAGAAGGGAGGAAAAGGTGCCTTAAGAAATGGAAACTCAGGAAGTGATAAAGTTTTATGGAAGCAAGTGAGAACAAGAAATATCAGGTAGGGAGGAGAAAGAGCTGTCTTCACAAAGCACCAGAAAAAAAAAAAAATCCACAATGTTATTGTGGCCATGAAAATAGCTTTCTTAGTGATTAAATGACCCCGATTTCCTTTCCTGTAAAATCATTTCTCAGTTTGCAGGATCACGACTCCATCTGCGCAGTTGCTGGTTCATTGTTACAGACTGTACCAGTGTTGAAAAACAAGTCATCCGCCAGTTTAAATATTATGGACTCACTGATTGAATTCTTTTACTAGGAGTGCATGTTGCGATGAAAGGCCAGTCTTTTGTTGCTTTTAGAACACTTACTCTAGCTGTACATGCAACTGTATTATTCTCTCACTATTGGTTTTCAGTTTGTTGTCGAAGTACTAAATGTACTGTGGGTCTATGTAGTCTTCTATCAAAAAGTATTAAGGTTGTGAGAGAAATACACAGTCATTAATCTTAAAAGTTTTGTAAAACATGAGATTGTCCTAGAAATGCATTTGCCTTTGTCCACACAAGAAACAGATTTCATCTCCGGTGTGTGTGTGTGTTACTCAGTTGTGTCCAAATACTTGCAATCCCATAAACTGCAGCCCGCCATACTCCTCTGTCCATAGAATTCTCCAGGAAAGAATACTAGAGTGGATTGCCATGCCCTTCTCCAGAGGATCATCCTGACCCAGGGATTGAACCCTGGTCTCCTGCATTAGCAGGCAGATTCTTGACTGTTTGAGCCACAGAGGAAGCCCATACTCCCTCACATTTATGTACATATCTTCCATGAGTGCCCCTTATCTGAATGACTCTAAAACTAAGGGGTGCAAGCAAGTCTTGTTGCAGAATGAGCCAACTGTGCCACAACATTTGCTTAGAAGGGAAGATGATGAAGACTGGTTTGTTTGTCCTATTGTTCATACTTACAAACCCTAAATTTTTATACCAACACAATTATAATGGTTGTTAAATGAGTAACATTTAATTATATATTAGAAACTGTCCTAAGTATTTTGTAATGCCTCATTTTTTTCCTTCAAAACAATTCTATAAGGTAGGTGGTATTATTAACCCCATTTTACACATGAGGAAGGTGAAGCAAAGCTACCTTGGAGAAAGGAACTTGTCCAAAGTCATACACGGGGCCTTAGCCAAGCAGGACTTGAACAGAAGATTTTCCAACTTCAAAATCCTGCTACCCTGCTTTACTGGTACCCCATAGAGGTAGCAGGAGTTGTCAGAATCCTTCCCAGACAAAAACTAGCTATTTAAGACAGGCTTGTTACACAACCGAGGGGAAACACGTCAAAGGAAGAATTTTCACCACTTTAGCCAGCACTTGCTATACATGGATAAAATTATTTCAAGCCTCAATACCAGTGTCTCAAGAAAACAGAGATCCTTCCTGAAAGGAAAATACATATAAAATCTTTGTTGTATTTTTCGCAGTGAAAATGCATTCAGGTATGTCTTCCTGGTTCCAAATGACCTACTCCACCAGCATCCAATTAAAACAATACATGCAAGTTTTTCCATTAGCCTCAGGTCAGTGTGGGGCAGATACCAGGGAGATCTTTGTGGCAGGTGTGCTGACAAAGCCCTCATCTGGCTTTATGAACACTTCAAACCTCAAAACGGCTGGTAGTATTTTCTTTCCTCTAGAAATTCTTAACATACAATTACTCAGAATGCCTAAAAAGTCAGCATACAGACTTTTCCACAAGCAAAGAGACATATAAATGCATAGAAATAAATAAGTAAAAGGGAAAGTCCAAAATCCCACTATTAAATATGTCTATGATCCAGTATTTTGCACATGTGTAGTTTAGCCTGCTGCTGCTAAGTCGCTTCAGTCATGTCCAACTCTGTGTGACCCCATAGATGCCAGCCCACCAGGCTCCCCCATCCCTGGGATTCTCCAGGCAAGAACACTGGAGTGGGTTGCCATTTCCTTCTCCAATGCATGAAAGTGAAAAGTGAAAGTGAAGTCGCTCAGTCGTGTCCGACTCCTAGCGACCCCATGGACTGCAGCCTACCAGGCCCCTCCGCCCATGGGATTTTCCAGGCAAGAGTACTGGAGTGGGGTGCCATTGCCTTCTCTGTGTGTAGTTTAGACTTCACCTCAAAGTCTAGGATGCATGATTAAAAGAGGTCTTATCACCTCCCTCCTAGGAAGAGCTTTAAGACTTGTTTAATGGTAATACACACCTTCTGGGTGACACTTTTTCCCCAAATGCCTTCCATATTACAAAATGTGATGAATTTTATAATTCCAAGAAAAGATTCAAAGGAAAATAATTCCAAGAAAAAGTTCTAAAGACCAAATTTAGCACTTTTTTGTGATGAAGTTCTTATGCTGACTCAGGTTTAGCAAGATGGATATCAAAGTGCTAGGTTTTATAGAACCATATTCTTTACTAAGAAGTTACTCTACATCTTTCCTAACTCTAGAATATAAATCTCCAAGACCATAATATTCTTTTATTTCTTTTAGTCCTTCTTTCCCTTTCCTTTTGTATTTACTTTGTCTAGCACAGATGAACTATAAAGCTCTATTTTATCACTAGGTGATTCTAGTCTGAATTTTTTTTAATTTCTTGCTTCAAATTATATAAAGTGAATTAATAGTTGTTTATTCTGTAAGTTTAAAATAATCTACTTAGAATTTACTTAAGAAGGAGATTCCTAGCAAAATAAGGAACAAAAGTTCAGAGGACTAGGTTCGTCTGGTCCTTATATCTGTCATAGAGATACAGAGAAGATCCAGAATAATGTACACAAAATTATTTCTCACCTATCAGGGACGATCAAGAATAAGGTACACAAAATATCCTTGCAAGTTCTGTCACTTGAGTTAGTTTCAAAGTATTGAGCTAATGTGAATGTACATTCCAGAGCTCCTGGTTACACCTCCTGGTTGAACCACATGGCTAAGACACCTCAGGCAAAGAGACTATAAATTCAGCTACATGGTTTCTCAGAGAAAATAAAAGAAAACCCTTTTTGAGGATCATAAAACCAGGTGGAAAGTTTGCATGCATAGAGCCTCCGGCTTCTTCCAAATACAAGGTAAGCATAAACACTAAGCATGATGTTCTGACCTGGGTCGGGCGGCATACAAACACAGGAAAATTGAGTATTGTAGCCCACTTTGAAGTTGGAGTTGATGGGGTAGTAATCAGCTAGCTTGATCATCTTCTTGAAAGCATCGTAGATAAAAATGAAGCTAATCAGAGAAGAAAAGCCCTCTTCAGTGAAGCGAGTGAAGTACTGAACCAGAAAGCTGGCATCGGTGGCTACTAAAATGAGACACAGAAAGGCCGACCAGAGGCCAATCCAAAGGCGAAACTCCAAATAGTCAAAATTATGGTCCCTGGAAAGAAGAAAAAAAGGTATTTAGACTCCTCCTCCATAGAACACAAGCTGCAATACAAAACTACCAAACGACTGTAGAGTGATTGTTAAAAATGTAAGATCACTTATAGCTACTAGATATAAAGATAACTCTTAATTTTATCCAGGAAGTATTACCTTCAGGATTTGGCCTAATGACACTAGTCTAAGAAATAATTCATGTGTTTGAGAAAAAGCACATGAGTAATCGTACCATTTGAATGTAAATGACTCAATTAATTTTCTTCTTGTATTGCTTCTTTTATCATTATAGAGTGTCCTTTATCATTCTTTATGGTCTTTGTTTTAAAGTCTGTTTTGTCTGATATGAATACTGTGACCCCCGCTTTCTTGTCATTTCTGTCTGCATGAAATATCTTTCCCTATCCCCTCACTCAATCTTCTCATTCAAAATGATGATCCCTATGTAGAAAAAATAAAAGTTTGAAAGCATAACACTGGTACCTAGCACATGTTCAATAAATGTTTGGGGAGCTTTCTGGTTAAGAAAGTATTTTCTCTTCCCCAAGTCATCAAAGTCGACTGAGAAAGACAAACTGATAAGCATAATCACACCACAAAATACTAAGTGATACCTAAAGTTGCCACAGAGTGTCACAGAAGTGGGACTAATTTGGGCTCGGCGAGGTGGTGGGGATAGATAATCTTGCAGAAAAAAACTAAATGTATCTAAGGATAAGCAAGAACTTTTGAGATAGACCAGGGAGGGTCAGGTCAGGAAGACGAAAAAGAGTGCTCAAAGAGACATGTGGCATGGACTGCACGCAATGCCCCTTGTGAACTGAGTGTCACCAATACAGCGAGATGGGATCAAATGAATTTGAGTCAGCTGCAGTGAGGTGG
The DNA here is from genome assembly GCA_917880005.1 of Nanger dama. NCBI lineage: Eukaryota > Metazoa > Chordata > Mammalia > Artiodactyla > Bovidae > Nanger > Nanger dama. The sequence continues at coordinate 18,660,714 of CAKJTW010000001.1, forward strand.
GCGAACCTAGAGCCTGTTACACAGAGTAAAGCAAATCAGAAAGAGAACAACAAATATCACATATTAATGGATATGTGGGGAATCTAGAAAAATAGTACTAATGAAGCTATTTGCAGGGAAGGAATGGAGATACAGAAGTAGAGAATGGACTTATGGACACAGCTGGGGAAGAAGAGGGTAGGACAAATTGAGAAAGTAATATTGACATATATACACTATCAGGTATAAAATAGATAACTAGTTGGAAGCTGCTATATACACAAGGAACCCAGCCCGGTGCTCTGTGATGACCTAGAGGAGTGGGATGGGAGCAGGGAGGGAGTTCAAGAGGGAGAGGACTATATATATATATATATATATATATATATATATATATATATATATGTAAAATATATAATTATGACTGATTCCCACTATTGTACAGCAGAAACCAACACAACACTGTAAAGCAACTGTCCTCCAATTAAAAAGTAAAAATAAACAAATGATTCAATATTTAAAAAAAAGAATATGATGCCTCCATTTAAGCAGGCCATTTTTCAATACCCTTTTCACTTCTTACAAGTAAATTAGTTCAAGATTCATATTTAGGAAAACATGGGTCAAATGTCGGCATTTTACCATTTTCACACTCATTATTTTACAATTATGTGGACAGTGCATTAAAATAGTTTTTTTAATCATCATTTGCAATGAAAAAACAGATACTGGTAATCACATTTCTTGAATGAGAAAAAATAAATCAAGGATCATGCAGGCTTAAAGCTCTATGGCTTTCCTTTTATACAGTGAGTTTCTGGTTTCTGATAACTGACAGCCACGTCTTAATGCTTTCCCAAAGACATCATGTCAACATGTCCATTACCAACGACCTAGTCTAGGCCACCAAGAAGCCTTTCCCTGATTCTTATAAGAACTTCCTTACTAATATCCATGCTTGCCTTGCTCAAAGCTGTTTTCTACATCACAGCCAAAATAACCTTTTCAAATGTAAATCAAATGTCCTAGTTTAAAGTCTTTTGGTGGCTTTGCACTGCTCTTAGAATAAAAAATTCAAATTCTTTTCCTAACACAATGTCTAAAAGGTGCATAAAAGGGTTCCAATAAAGCTATACCTGCAGGCTACAACTTGAAAGTTATAATGTCATAAAGTTACTGACACTGGTTTATGAGCTATCACAGGTACCCAAGTGATGACCAACCAAAACTTTCTACTGAATATTAGAATTAAAAGTTGCTTGATTTCATATGTCAACTGGACTAGGCCATGAGGTACTCAGGTATTGGGTCATACATTATTTTGGGTGTTTAAGGGTGGTTTGGGTAAGGTTAACATTTAAATTGGTAGACCTGAGTAAAGCAGATTGCCTTCCATAATGAGAGTGTGCTGTACCCAGTCAGTTCTTCAACTGAAAAGAACAAAAAGGTCAGCTTCCCTCAAGCAAGAGAAGACTCTCCAGCAGACAGACTGCCTTTGGACTTGATCGATAACATAGGCACTGCCGAGTTCTCCAGCAGAAGGCCTTGGAACTGGAACATAAGTTCTCCTGGGTCTTCAGGTTGCTAGGCCACCTTGCAGGTTTTGGACTTGCCAGCCTCTAGAACTGTGTGAGCCAATTAGTTATGATAAATCTCTTATAGATGAATATACACATCGTATTGGTTCGGGTTCTCTGGAGAATCCTGATTAATCCCAAGTGGTCATATGTGCCTCACTTTATAGATGAAGATACCCAGGCCAATGGAAACTAAGCCATTTATCCAATGTCAAGGCTTTAATGGTAGAGCTGGACCAGAAACCAATTCTCTGTACTACTGGACAGGTCCTTTTAAAAATTACAGCGTGGTTCTTCCTGTTCAATTTATATTCAGTGTGTGTGTGTGTGTGTGTGTGTGTGTTAGTTGCTCAGTCGTGTCTGACTCTCTGCGACCCCACGGACTATAGCCCATCAGGCTTCTCTGTCCATGGAATTCTCCAGACAAGAATACTAGAATGAGTTGTCATTTCCTGCTCCTGGGGATCTCCCTGACCCAGGGATTAACCTTGGGTCTCCCGCACTGCATGTGGACTCTACCATCTGAGCTACCAGGGAAGCCCTTCCACATGAGTGGGCCTTAAAATCACTGTCTTCTATTTCCTTCCCATCAAATCACACACATTGGAATACATTACCAAAGCAGGAGATTAGCACCACTTGGGTAGAAAGTTATCTTCTACAGATTTCCCAAAATCTTTCTAAAGACATCTTTGGCATTTCTTCACAGTTTCCTCCATGTCTGGAACCCCAGTGTTTAATCCTATGCATGTCTTTCTGAGATAAGTAGACTCTAGGAAAAGCTAAATTCTAGGAGTTTACACTATAATTTACATTATCACACAATGAGTCAGAGCCTAGAAACAGTTTTATTACTTCAGACATTTTCCTTAAAACAAAGTTTTAAACAATTACCTAGTTTTGCTTTCCTAACAAGATTAAAGTTAGAACAAACCTTAATATGTTCTAAGAATGCTAATGTTTGTTTACAGAATTGATGTTTACAGCACAGGATAAGAAAAATCTAGTCATCAGCTAATGGTCAGGAACACTATCAGTTGGAGTACAAAGGGGAAAACGCATGTATAAACTTGAATCTTAGGACCTAAACAGGATACCCAAAACAGCTCCTCTAAAATACTTAAATACCCCCAGAGTGTCTCTGTAAGAATGACCCAAATAAATTCACTAATACCAATCACTCTATTAGGAAAGTGATATGTTTACAGCTGCAAGAAGAAAGAGGAATAAAAGATGAGAAACTTTAAACAAGCCGATCCACAGTAATGACTACAATAAAAGGCAATGTTAATGTCCATTAAGACTATCAGGCCCCTTGGTGCCAAGTTTAAATAGCAATTAAATTATAAAAAGTTATAAGCTACAGAAAGGAAATGATAGTAGAGACCAAAGAAACGATGGTGAGTTCGAAGGACAAAATCAGTGTATATTTTTTTGGTAACACTCAATGTTTCTAGAGATTTACATGATAGTTTTGAGCAGCAGAAACCCAAGGGTATAGGAAAACCGAAGAACTTACCTTTGAAGCATGTTTCAGAAATCAGTCACTGACAAATATCAACTCTCTAAACTGAATGAATGAATTCAGGTACTTAATAGAAGACAATAATAATTTGAAGGCCTACAAGTAAACTGCTCAAATAATATAAGAAATAAATTAATAAATGACCAAATGACAAACAAGATAAAATCCAACTTTCATCACAAAGTTTCTATATGACTTAGACCACACTGCTTAAACTCCCTTCAGATTTCTCCCAGAAGAAAAGGAAAAGGAATCCGATTGTTGTTAAATCATGTTCAACTCTTTCCCAACCCAATGGACTGTAGCCCACCAGGCTCCTCTGTCCATGGGATTTCCCAGGCAAGAATACTGGAGTGGGTTGCCTTTTCCTTCTCCGGGGGATCTTCCTGACTTAGGGATCAAACCCATGCCTCCTGCATTGGCAGGCAAGTTCTTTACCACTGAGACACGAGGGAAGCCCATTACTGAAATACAGTGTGTAAAAATAGTTCAAAAGAGACTGCAGAATTGGAGAAACAAAACTGTGTGTGTTTTGGAAAGTTGTGAGCTAATTTTAAAAAGCAACAGCATATCATTCATATGCCTTTTCTGGTTTTCCAGTTGATAAGGGAAATATGAAATCCTGTATTCCAAGTCAGAGATAAATCTGTGGATTATTTGAAGTTACTGTTTGAGTCCATTAAGCTCACAAAATAAGAATTTATCTATTTCTCAAAAAAAACAAAGAAGGTAAAATATGATGGGGAAAACCTGGGCAAAAGATAGTAAAACACTTTCTTTACTGAAGGATTTCTCAGATCCCTTAGTAAACTGAAGGGTAAAGTGAATTACCAATAAGGGGATATAATAAATAATGTATAGCACTTCCTAGACTTATTGGGACCACAGATTTTTCTTTTTCATTGAGAATCTAATGGAACTAGTCAATGATGAAACACACTTTGGGAAACAGTAGTCTACACAAATACTCTGTATCTAGACATATCAGCACTGTTGTTACCATATGTAAGCAAATGATACAGCATTGTGAATAAAAGAATAAGGTTTGCCACATAAGTATAATATGTTACTTGGTGATGAATTTAAAGCACAGTTTCTCAAATGTTTCTTGTTGCTTTACAGCTATTTTCAAATAAATCACGTGAAACTATGTTTAAGTTTCCAATTTTGATGAAACAGGAGGGAAAATGAGAAAGGAACTTGCTTAGCAAAAGGAAATAATCTCGATCCTACAATTATCTAAAGCAAACCAGGATGCAAACATTTTCTGTAGATTAAGGCTCTGATCACATTGTATACAATAAATCTTTCTGCAAAGGTTGCACATTTGTCCCTGTTTATAGTACGTGCTTGTTTAATCTTCCCACAAAGGCTTTCTTGTCTCACATGATGTTTTCTTAAACATATAAAAACTGTTTGACTCTTTCTATAAACTGACAGGAGCAGAATTTTTTTCCAGTGGTCTCCTGAGAATTATAATGGAGGAATTTCTGGTAATGATCTACAGAGAACATAACTCTACTTAAAATCTGAAGCTTTCAGTGTTTGGAAGACCTTTAATTTTTGCCCTCGACCCAGTGTTCAAAACGCTTGTTTTAAATTCTCATTCCCTCCTCTCTTGTGATCACTTCTGACAGCACACGTGGCTTTTTTTTTTTTCCTTTTAGTAATTTTTTTTCCCTCTAAGTTGATTTTTTAAGATTTCATTTATCTATTTATCCGTTATTTATGACTGCACTGTGTCTTCGCCGCTCTGCAAGGGCCTTCTCCAGTTGTGGGGCACAGGCTCTAGGCACATGGGGTCCATAGTTGTGGCGATGGGCTTAGTGGCTCCAAGGCATGAGGGATCTTCCTGGACTACAGATCAAACTCGTGTGCCCTGCATTGGCAGGCAGTCTTATCACTGGAACACCAGGGAAGTCCCCACACAATTTCAAAGCCTACTATTTGAGTCCTTAAGTCTATGAGGCACTAAGTGGGTAATAACACTTCTAACATTAAAATCCTAAAACTGTATAATGGTAGAAGTATATGGAAATTCCAACAAGGAATGCTAGCAAGCCATATGAAGTTCTGCAATATCCGTGTACTGAGATCTGCCAGTAAAGGCAGCTCTCTCTCAGAGGTATCAAGTTCATTAGAAAGAAGCTGGAATTCCCAATTTGATTTTGAAGCCATTTGTGTGCTAATGTGGCTATTTAGATATTTTGGTTAATTCAATTTTCTCCATCTTAAAATGATCCATCAATTTCTAACAGAAAATACTGGTACCACAACAGCCAAGCCCATTAGTAATGTCTAGTGATTCCACAAGAGGTTTAGGCTCTGGAGTCAGAAAGCAAGGATTCAAATCCCAGCTCTGCCAACGACTGGCTGATGCAACCTTCAGCAATTTATTACTCACTCTGTGCCTTTCTCATCGATAAAACAGGATATAGTCCCTACTTCACAGGACTGCTACAAGAAAGAAATGAGGGAGCCCACGTAATGCACTTAGGAGAATACCTGGAACACAGCCAAGCACTCAATAAATGTTAGCTGTTACCCAGTTGATTCTAGAAATCCATCATTAGTTAAGAACACAGGAATGGGATTTAGGAGCAGTGGGACCACGGGAGCACCCAGCCTCTTCCATAGCCAAGCTATGTCACCTTGAACAAGTCACTTCACTTCTCCAGGGTCAGTCAGGATCATAGCAGGAAATAGAAGGCAACCTCAGATGGGATTCTGAGGAAAACTTTAAAGATGTGAACTATTTACAGAGGAGTGAGTAACAAAAATGGCAAGGTTCTTAGCGACTAGAGAGGCCAGGAAGCCATTTCTACCCCCGTCCCCCACCCCTGCAACAGCTTAGAAAAGCCAAGGAAAGAAAAGCCAAGGAAAGAAAAGCCACCAGAGCCTGGCGAGGGCAGGGCCAGGGAGGGGGAGCCAGCGGATGGAACAAGCCACTGCCAGACTGCCCAGGGGAGCAGTGACCGAGCGGAGCGGGGAAGCAGACGCGCCTGACCTCTCTGCCTTCCTGTGCTCCTGAGGCTCTGCTTTAGCCAGACCCAACAGGAAGCCAGAGGGCAGAGGAGCCTGCGTGCTGGGGTCCACCGGGGTCAGCCTCCAGGGCACAAAGCAGGACAATAGGGCAGAGAAAAACAGGGGCGGAGGACAGGCACTGCAACAGAGGGACCTCCACTGAACCAAATGCCAGCACCTGCCGGGTGACTTAATCGCTGAGGGCCTCTCAATCTCCAGATACTAAAATTTCCAAATTCCACATAACTACTATTCTGTGCAGGCATCCCTGGTGGCTCAGACAGTAAAGAACCCACCTGCAATGCAGGAGACCTGGGTTTGATCCCTGGGTCACGAAGATCCTCTGGAGAAGGGAATGGCAACCCACTCCAGTAGTCTCGCCTGGAGAATCCCATGGGCAGAGAAGCCTGGTAGGCTATAGTTCATGGGGTTGCAGAGAGTCAGATGCGACTGAGCAACTTTCAGTTCACTATTCTGTGCTCTATCTAGATTGTGAATGTTCTACAACTCAACAACTCTAATTTATAATTTGATATCTATATACATACTTGCTGAAATTAAATAGAAGCCTCTCAAAAACAAGAACAGGTCCTGTGCTGCTCAAAATAGTGAGTGGTTGACCAGCAAAGAGGCAAAAGATGGCTCCAGAGACAGCAGTGCCCAGGAAACTCTCCAACACACCCTAAGAGAAAGAAAACAGAGGCGTTAATAGAAAAGTGCCTTACTTCTTTTCACGTGTGATGTCACTAGGGGAATTAAACCACATGGGCATGCTATTTTGAGGGCTGTCACAAACATATCAAACAAATGCAAAGAATATTGATTTTTACCAATATGGATATCACCTTCTATTTCACACACATAAGATTTAGCCATTCCTGCCTATTCCAAGGGTTGAACTGCTCCTAAGTACTAAAATGACTGTAATGACTAGCAGCTGACTACAGAAGGCAAAGGATGACCCCAATACTCTAAAAAATATTAACTGGCACTTCCATATATAAAATCACACAATACAATCCCACCAAGTGTGTAGAAGTGATTTAGTACTTCTGGTGCTGTTCTCTCTGTGGTTACTTTCAGTATTTGTTTTAGCTGAATTTCACTTTGCACATAGCAGGTACTTATAACTAGCTACATTTTATGCACAATAGCTATTTTCTATAGAGGAAAGCTTTTTAAGAGGAAAGGAGAGCAAAGAGAATAGAAGAAAATGATTTGCCCTCTATCCTGCAGTCTCTAAGATATCAATTCCAAAAAATATTCGATTGCATATTCATTGTCCAGTGTAAATATACACATGAGCTGCAAATTACTTTCTCTCTAGAGGTAATAAATGTGTGGGGACATGAGTAACTAAATCTTTGTGGCCACATCGCCCTGTAGATGTATCTCTGAGAATCAACCCATTATTGCTCCTTAGCATAATAAGATCAAAGGATTATAAATATACATATATACATACACATATATATAATATCATATAATCATATAATGTATACATATAATGTAATTATTATAAAGAAATTGGTCTTTTTAAATTGATTTACAGACCTTTAAGTGCTATCCCCACTAAAAAGCCATCCCAGGAGACTCTTTATTATGATGATTACTTGAAATATTTTTTATGTGGCTTTAGAGCTTGTAATAGTCTCTTCAGAATGACACTAACAATAGTACATCCTTCTCTTTTAAGGGTAGGGTTCAACTGGGAAAACACATAAGTCCTTTAGCACAGCACTATGTAATAGGCATAAAAAAGCAAGAGTTGGCAAGTAAGAAGACTAGTTTCTCACACAGTGTGCAGACACATTCTAAATACCTCAGTACACCTACTTTTGCCCAAGATGTTTAGGTCTGAGGTCTGGCAGGTGAGTGTTTCAAGAGGACCCTATTTACATAACTCTACTGCATGGTCGAAGGGTACCATCTTGTTATTTATAGCCTTTGCACACATAATCATTCTGCACACAGCTCATTCTTCCTAGGGGAGCAGCAAGCAGAATGATAAACAAAGCCAGTAGAACCAGGCTGCATTTATGCAGAGAAGAGAGAAAAAGGTTCCCCAGTGCCCACTAAATAGCATCAGTCTTGATCTCTTATCCCTGAAGATATGGAGTTTCAGAGGGTAAAATGATATGCACAAATCCATGCTCACTGTGGCACAAGTCTTTGGAGTATGGTCACCTGCCCAACTACTACTGCATCCTTGGCAAAGGGAAAAGGTATGCATGCGGCTGGGGTTTTCTCAGACTTGCACTTTTTTTTACCTCTTTTTATGTCTTTGTCATTTATCTTTGTGTGTAGTGTGTGTGACATGAAAGAGTAGGGGCTGCAAGGCTCCTCATGGCAGGACAAGCCATGCTCTGGGCACAGGTGACAGGCGAAGTGTCACTGCATCACTCTCTCTCAAGTAGGGTTGAGTGACTATTTCTCATCACTACTGCAGGATCAAACTAAAGCACACAGCCTGGGTGGAGAGAACACAGTGAAAAAGGAGGAATACGAGATTAAGAATACTCTGACTTGATGGGCTTCCCAGGTGACTCAGCAGTAAAGAATCTGCCTGCCGATGTGGGAGATGCAGGTTTCATCTCTGGGTCTGGAAGGTCCTCTGCAGGAGGAAATGGCTACTGACTCCAGTATTCTTGCCAGGAAAATCCCGTGGACACAGGAGCCTGGCAGGCTACAGTCGATAGGGTTGTGAAAGAGTTAAACATGACTCAGTAACTAAATAACAACAACAACAAATTTGATTTCATGTAGCTATTAACCTCTGTGAGGGGCAAGAGCAAGGTCTCCAGCATCATCTATATTTCTCTTTCCCCCATCATGCTACACACCATTCCCCACATGCTCTCCAGGCACCCAGGAAACACTAAAGGAATCTAAGAAGACGCCCAAATCACACCCTAGGCCCCACTTATCAAAGGCCAACAGCCATGATTGCTCATCCAATAAAGATAACAACTAATCTCTTCCCGAAAACAGCTTTGATTTATGGAAAGTCATGTGATCGTTTAAAAGGTAAGATTATTTTTATTTCAGTACTTGATCCTTTGCTAAGTGCTACAGTTTCCATTTGTCGCTGACAATTTTAAAACAGAGACAGATGATTTATTATACACTGGAAACTTGCTTAAACTCAGAGGTGTTTCCAGTGTTTCTGAGAAAAGAACTATTTTCACCACATTTTGACATGTTGCTCTTGACAATATAGAAATTTAAAAAAATAATCTCATGCAATGAATAAGTTTAACTAGAATTTAAAGCAATTTGTAAAGTGAACTATCAAAAAAGCCCTTTTTGGCTTATTATAGTCAGTGTTCATGAATATAAAAAGAAATAATGTGTGGATGTGTGTATTTTTAATAGCTATAGCTCATAAAAACACTTCTACATCTGATTCCCCACAGAGGAACACACTCCCTAGCAATTCATTAGACTGTAATGTACATGGCTGAACTCTGAGCGGGGGCAGCATCAGGTGCAGCAAAGCACTCCAGCTCCACTTTGACTGGGTTTTTATTTTACTCCATTTCTGATCAGATGACACCCACTGCGTAACAGAGGAAGGAGCTAACAACTTGCCCTTGGAAAACCCAGAGACTGGACTCTGTTCTGCCACCAAAGAGCTGTTGACCTTGGGAATGTACTTAACCTTTGTCAATTTCAGTTTCTTCATGTAGGAGAAAAACATTGAGGCACAGTACATACACGGTACAGTATAAAAATGGACTCTGGAGTCAGATCACCTCAAGCTGACATCCAGACTGTATACCATTTACTCCGTAATGACTTAAACAGGTTACTTAACTTCTCTGTGCCTTGTAACGTGAACATCAGATTAGATAATGTGTCAAATGTTTATCACAGTCATTGACAGATGTGTTTTTGATGAACAGTATAGTCTAAAGGAGATCAGTCCTGGGTGTTCCTTGGAAGGAATGACGCTAAAGCTGAAACTCCAGTACTTTGGCCACCTCATGCGAAGAGTTGAGTCACTGGAAAAGACTCTCATGCTGGGAGGGATTGGAAGCAGGAGGAAAAGGGGACGACCGAGGATGAGATGGCTGGATGGCATCACTGACTCGATGGACGTGAGTCTGAAGTGAACTCCAGGAGTTGTTGATGGACACGGAGGCCTGGAGTGCTGTGATTCATGGGGTCACAAAGAGTTGGACACGACTGAGCAACTGAACTAAACAAATACATCAGTCCCTGATGCTGGGAAAGATAGAAGGCAGAAGGAGAAGAGGGCATTAGAGGATGAGACGGCCAGATGGCATCACCGATGCAATGGACATGAACTTGGGCAAACTTCAGGAGAAGATGAGGGACAGGGAGGCCTGTCATGCATAGTCCATGGGGTCGCAAAGAGCTGGACACGACGGGGTGACTGCACAAGAACAACAAGATACACATAATGAATCCACTCAGATAAGAGATGAAGAGGCTGAACGAGGCCTCTTCCAAGGTCTCCTCCAGGTGGCTCAGCACAAAGAGCAGGTCTTGGAGTCAGGGATATCGGAGTTTAATCTCAGCTCCACTACTTATGAACATCTCTAAATCCTAGTTTTCTCCTCTGTAAAATCAATGGCTATTTCACAGGATAATTATTTGGACTGAATATGATAATACCATATAAAAAGCTAAGAATAAAGTAGAGAGATGATAAGATGCTGGTTTTCTTTTCTTCCTGCTTCCGGTCTCCTTCCCAGTTACTTACCTCTCCTTCAACAGAGGAAGGAGATGGAGCGTGACAGTCAATAGGAGTGACAGGAAAAGATGAAGATGACTCCTGAGATAAAAAGAGGGCAAAAGCCTCTAGATTCTCAGTGTTTCCCAGGGTTGGGTGTGCTGTCCAGTCATGTCCAATTCTGCGATCCCATGCACTATAGCCCTCCAGGCTCCTCTGCCCATGGCATGTTACAGGCAAGAATACTGAAGTGAGTTGTCATGGCCTACTCCAGGGCATTTTCCCAGGGATCACACTCCAGGTCTTGCAATGTCTCCTACATTGGCAAGTGGATTCTTTACCACTAGCGCCACCAGGAATCCACAGAAGCCTTAGATGGTAATGTTACAGCCACTGATTTTGGTGCTTCTTTTCATTTCTTGTGGTATCAAACACAAGGAATCAGCCATGATAAAACAAAATGGTTTATTTCCCTTTGTAGCAATGAAGTAAAAATCCACATGTAGAGCAACTTGTGAACATTTTTCTGCTCACATGAGGGTATAACATTAAACCAAAGATGTTCCTTGTTTTATAGAAGGGCCAAGAAAGTCAACTGAAGCCTCAGAAAGATCAAGCATAAAAGAAATTTGACGGAGGGAGGTTCAAGAAGGAGGGAACATATATATACCTATGGCTGATTCATGTTGATGTATGGCAGAAACCAACACAATAAAGCAAGTATACTCTAATTACAAATAAATAAGCTTCAAAAAGTGATAAGAACATGAAAAAATAAGGAAAGAATCTCACCATAGGAGCAAGATTCTTTAGAAAAAATATCCAACCACAGTTGGTAGCACCAGCATTTTGTCTGTGAGCTACTCGTGGTAAGTCAAGGCCATCACAGCTGTCACGGCTAACACAAAGCAAATGCATTCAAGATGATAAAACATTCAACATTTATGCTGTCAACTTTGACTTTATTGCAATTTAGTAATTTAATATCTTCATATAACACTAAAGAATGACCTTTATAGTTTTATGTCCTTTTTATTAAGAAATGTATTACTTCAATTAATAATTAACCCCAAACTGCCTTAAAATACGAAAGATTTTCTATTTCTTTGAAATTATCAACCCAGTAAAATGAGAAAAGAATAGTTAGGGGGCAATAAATGCTAAAATAGTCACCAACATTATTGTTAGATTTCAAGACTTTAAAAAAAATGTCTACTAATCATGAAAAGAAATTTCAGCCTGTATTGGTTGTAATCTATTGAAACTGTGTAAATGTTGATCAATCGAATTACACTTCTCTAGCATTTGAATCCGAAATTTAGCCAAGAAAAAGGATGCAGCCTAATGACTTTTAAACATGGCCACTGGAAATAAGCAAACAAATCTGAATTACCTGCAGACCAGATCCCCAACGTAAAGCCGCAAGATCAAAAATAAAGTGATGAGATGATGCAAGTACCTAAATCAAATTTGAGTCACATGAAAAATATCTGGGAGGGTTGTTTTTGTTTGTTTTGTTTTTTGTTTTTAGGGAAAAGAAATACTGAATTTTTATTTTCACTTTGGGCTTCCCAGGTGGCTTTGTGGTAAAGAATCTGCCTGTCTGTGCATGAGTACAGGAGACACACATGGAAAAGATTCCCTGCACAAGGAGAAGGAAATAGCACCCACTCCAATATTCTTGCCTGGAGAATCCCATGGACAGAGGAGCAAAAGAGTCAGACACGACTGAGCAACGAAACACATCTGCACTTTGAACAACTAAGTCAAGATCTCCAAAGATCAGGTCCCAGGAATCCATAGGTTTTCAAAGTTCCCAAACTGATTTTTATATGATCCAAATTTGAGGTACACCCATTCAGGCAATCTTCCTTCTTCTATCAAAATAAGAACTACCTGCTAGCATGGTTAATGACCAGCAGTTACACAGACCATTCATCTACACTAGGAAGGAAGACTGGATATACAACCCTCATTTTTTACTTCACCTGTGTAGCTACAGACTATAAATCAATGATTTCTCTCCTGATATATCACAGCTGCCAAATCCTTAGTGTGCCATCTCTGTCTAAAAGTGCTTTGTCGTCATAAACAGGATTTCTGTTTACACTGCCCAGCAGGAACAGAAAAAAGGAGGCAAGACTTGAAAAACAAATTATCTCTCTGCTTGAAGAAAAGTATGAGCCAAAATCTCTACTAAAGAGCTCCAGTTCCAAGTCCAACAGAATGGATAGCAAGAAAGAGAGGCTTTACAATATTGTTTTGTTTGAAGAGCTGTGAATACGTATCTAGATCCTCTGAAGTGTCCAAACATCAAACACTAGTATAACCTTACACAAAAATTAAGTCCAGATGGATGAGAAATGTAAATGCAAACATAAAAGAACTAAGATATGTGGGTAAATATTTTTCTAAACTCGGCGTGGGGAAACTGCTCTAAATATATCATGAATATAAGAAACTATAAAAGATTAAAGATTTTGCTACATAAGAATTGAGATCTTTACAGCAAAAGAAATCATAAATAAGATTAAAATGTATATAGCAGATCTAGGAAAAATACATTTGTGATATTTCTGACAAGCAAAGGGAATATATCCTTATTATACAAAGAGTTCTTATAAGTCAATGAGAAAAAAGAATGCCCCAAAGAGAAATATCCCAAGTGTACTTACTTTAAAGACACGTAAGTAAGGAATAAGTAAGGAAGGATATTACCTCTCACTAAAAATCAAAGAAATGTAAATGGAATAAAAATGAGCCATCATTTTTAAGCCACAGAATGACAAAAATGAAAATATGAGACAAATTCTGTTTTTGCAAGAAAGTGAGCAAGCCAGCTCTCTTGTCCATTACTGGTAGAAGTTTAAATCAGTATACCTTTGTGAAGTGTAACCTGAAATCAATATCAAAAATAAAATAAGTATCTACTGCAATTACATTCTGCTAAAAATTTAGCTAAAGAGGTAATGACAAAGAAAGAAAGAGGAGTTAAGCACAAAGATTGTTTACAAATGAAAAGACTGAAAAAACTAAAAGTCTACTAATAGAGAATTTATTAAGTAAATTATAGCACATACACCATGTGTACAAAGAAATGCAGCCATGAAAAATGCTGTGTTCAAGACCCATATTGAGGTGGAAAGACTTTCTTAAAATGCTAGTTACATATATGATTGCACACATGATCTTATTTACAGAAAATCCTATACAGTGATCTGTTTATACAAGCTTTGCAAGACACAGAAAGATATTCATGAACAGGTTAATAATGGTTATTCCTGGGTCATGGATTTAAGAGCAAAACGATCTTCTATGCAGTGTTTCTGTACTATTTGAATTTCATACAATGCTTAATTTTATCTTATTCAAAACAAAGCTATTTCAAAATGATTTCAGTCTAAACACAAAATATTGTTTAGAATTGAGCATTGTTTGGGATCTTCACTGCTACTCAAATGACCATCGCTTTCTGACCACCAAGAAAATAGAGTTGACAAAGGTCATTTACATGAAAAAAACAACCAAATAGGTTTCTGCTAAATGGAATTTGGTAAAACATAAAAACAAACTTCAATCAAACAGGTTTCATTCAAAACTTACACATAAAATGAAGCAAATTATCTAAAGTTTCTTCCAGGGACAGGGAATGACCAACATACCCTGGAGGCAAGAAAACAGCGCGGTGCCCTTTTCTTTGTAACTGATACACATTTATTGTTTTCTTACCAACACAACCTAATTAGATCATTCCAACAGACAACCTTGCCCAAACTGGAATGTTTCTGGTGCAGATTAACACATCACCTTCTATTTCCACTTCAAGGAAGAAAGGCACTTTGGTACCAAAGTGTAACATTCAGGGAAGATGAAATTATTATCTAGTCTTCATGCAGTAAAGTAATTATCAGTTGCTTTAATCCTGCTGTTACAAATTGCGCATGATGCTTTGTAAAGAAGTGTCTATCTTATTGAGGAGTATCATATATGAGTAAGAAATGACACACTTCCAACTTAAGCAGATTGATCGAATATTCTCAGCACAGCAGTATGTTAAAATAAAGCCTCAAAGTTGGAGATGCCAAATTTATATTTATAAATGTTCCTTATTATGAAACAAGTTCCCTTAAAATGTGCTCTGTTAGGCTCCATAAATATCACAAAATTCAACAAATTCTAAAATCCTAAAAATCTTACGGTCTTCTTTTACTAAAAGGTTTGTGAAAGTAGGATTATATTTATTCCTGAAAAAAATTTAAATGACTTTCTTCACTCAGTCTTCACTCTAGACTGTACTCAGTCATTCACAACAATAATCAATTTAAATTAAAGCACTTCTCTGTGTTCCATAAGAAGGACAGCTTTTAAATAACAAAGACTTGCCACAAAGTATCAAAACAATGTTCCTTATATCAGTATCTTACCCACAGACTAACCTATTCATAAATATTTGTTAAATCGACATTTAACAATTTAATTAATAGAACAGTATACCCACTTGGCAACCAAGAATATAAATCTAATGCAACGAGTTCAAAGCATGGCCCTAAGAGACTTTAGTTGTGGGAAGGACATGTTTTTAGGATAGTGAAGATAAAAGCCCTTATTTTTACTTAACAGTATGGCAGGGCTCAGTGGTAAAGAATCCACCTGTCAATGCAGGAGACGCGAATTCAGTCCCTGGGGTCAGGAAGATCCCCTGGAGGAGGAAATTGCAATGCACTTCAGTATTCTTGCCTGGAAAATCCTATGGACACAGGAGCCTGGCAGGCTACAGTTCATGGGTTGCAAAGAGTCGGACAAGACTGAGGGGAGAGCTTCCGTGGTGGATCAGATGGTAAAGAATCTACAAGGCGGAATACATGGCTTGGATCGCTGGGCTGGGAAGATTCCCTAGAGAAGGGAATGGCTATCCACTCCAGTATTCTTGCCTAGAGAATTCCATGGATAGAGGAGCCTAATGGGCTACAGTCCATGGGATCACAAAGTGTCAGACAGGACGGAGGGACTCACACACTCTCACTGCATGGCAAGGGGAACAGAGCTTCTAACAGTGGAGCTTTCTGAAAAGGGCAATGAGAGCACTGCATATTCTTGGACCTCAGAAAGCCAATGCTCTAATACTTTGTTGCTTAAGAACCGGAAACAAGCCAGGGCTAGATCCCAGAAAAATGTAAGGTCAACTCTTGGCAAAGCAGTTCAGTTACTCCCAGAAGCCCAGGCTAAGCTTTAATTGCCTACACTTAAGAAATCCAAGCACACTCACTCTGGAAGCTTCAGAGTCCTCTCAGAGAAGCATGGTGGCTCAAATGTATGTGGCAAGTTGGAGAATTCATGCAGCTATCTCTGCTGCCATTATAATTTGATTATATCTGGAGAGAGTTCAGAAAAACATCTACTTCTGCTTTACTGACTACACAAAAGCCTTTGACTGTGTGACAGCAAAAGCGAAAGTCGCTCAGTCCTGTCCAACTCTTTACGACCCCATGGATTATACAGTCCATAGAATTCTCTAGGCCAGAATACTGGAGTGGGTAGCCTTTCCCTTCTCTGGGGCATCTTTCCAATCCAGGGATCGAACCCAAGTCTCCCATATTACAGGTGGATTCTTAACCAGCTGAGCCACAAGGGATCACAACAAACTGGAGAATTCTTAAAGAGATAGGAATGTGAGACCACCTAACCTGCCTCCTGAGAAATCTGTATGCAGGTCAAGAAGCAGCAGTTAGAACTGGACATGGAACAACACACTGGTTCCAAATTGGGAAAGAAGTATGTCAAGGCTGTATACTGTCACCCTGCTTATTTAATTTATATGCAGAGTATATCATGCGAAATGCCAGGCTGGATGAAGCACAAGCTGGAATCAAGATTCCTGGGAGAAATATCAATAACCTCAGATATGCAGATGACATAACCCGCAGAAAGTGAAGAAGAACTAAAGAGCCTCTTGATGAAAGTGAAAGAGAAGCATGAAAAAGTTAGCTTAAAACTCAACATTCAGAAAACTAAGATCATCATGGCATCTGGTCCCATCACTTCATGGCAAATAGATAGGGAAATAATGGAAACAGTGAGAGACTTTATTTTGGGGGGCTCCAAAATCACTGCAGATGGTGACTGCAGCCATGAAATTAAAAGACGCTTGCTCCTTGGAAGAAAAGCTATGACCAACCTAGATAGCATATTAAAAAGCAGAGACATTACTTTGCCAACAAAGATCCATCTAGTCAAAGCTATGGTTTTTCCAGTAGTAATGTACGGATATGAGAGTTGGACTATAAAGAAAGCTGAGTGCTGAAGAATTGATGCTTTTAAACTGTGGTGTTGGAGTAGATTCTTGAGAGTCCCTTGGATTGCAAGGATCCAGCCAGTCCATCCTAAAGGAAATCAGTCCTGAATATTCATTGGAAAGACTGATGCTGAAGCTCAAACTCTAATACTTTGGCCACCTAATGTAAAGAACTGACTCATTGGAAAAGACCCTGATGCTGGGAAAGATTAAAGGTAGGAGGAGAAGAGGCCGACAGAGGATGAGATGGTTGGATGGCATCACCGACTCAATGGACATGAGTTTGAGTAAGCTCCGGGAGTTGGTGATGGATAGGAAAGCCTGGTGTGCTGCAGTCCATGGATGGGGTCACAAAGAGTTGGGCATGACTAAGTGACTGAACTGAACTGACTAGAGCCTCTGGAGCCTCAACTGATTTATTTTGAACACAGTTCCATGGGAAATGATCCATATGCCTCAAGATTTGCTTCAAAATAGGTGTGTGCATATGTATATACACTCACACACATAATGTAGTATATATATATATATTACATATATATATGTAATTATTGAATTTATATAACTGAGAATGTATGTGGATACTAATTACATATATATGCATATATATATATATTTCTGCTCTGAAATGAATGCTTAAATGTAAATTCCTGTCATTGAGTAGGCAAGACCTTCTGAAGAGAAGTTGGCAGAAGAATTTGCTTAAATGACACCAGTGTGGGTGACTCACTCATATTTTCACAACATGCTTCTGCCCAGCATCCATGTCTATTTGTAGCCTCACAATAAAGGTCCTACGTGAACGTCTCTCAGCTGCCTGCCTCTAAAAGCAAGGACACTGTACTCAGTTGACTCATTTGAGCTGCCTGTGCTTTTGTGAATAACCCACTGCCACATTTATGAAGGCATGTGATACAATTGAAGATTATCTCAGGCTGTGCCAATGCTTTTCTGCTCAGTTCTGATCTAGCATTTAGAAAGTCAAATGAAGAAGATTTCACCCCTTTAAACAGGTCCACTACAGACCACTACTGGTATCTCGAGGCAGCATAACAAAGATTGCTTTATCAACTCTAGATTGTAAATACCATCAGAATAGGGATTCTTACCTACTTTGGTCATATTATCTGTATCCCCAGCACTTAAAACAATGGCTGGTACACGGTAGATACCCAATAAATATTCACAAAGGAATGTATGGACATCTGCCTTAGACTGGTAAAATAAGCTGGGCCTTGACACCAAATTCACAAAGTACTTTCTTTTCCTGATGCCAAGTCAAGAAGACATTTACTGCCAGAGCATCAAAACCTCTGTATGTTATAAGATGTTCAAAAGGCTCATGAAGTGATGGTCAACATCACTAATTATTAAAGAAATGAAAACCAGAACTACAGTGAGAGTTTTCATCTCACACTGGTCAGAGTGGCTGTCATTTAAAAAGTCTACAAATAACAAATACTAGAATGGGTATGGAGAAAATGGAACCCTCTTACACTGTTAGTGGGAATGTAAACTGGTGCAGCCCTATGGAAAACAGGATGCAGGTTCCTTAAAAATCAGGAACAGAGTTGACATATGATCCAGCAATCCCTCTCCTGGGCATATATTTAGAAAAAAAAAAAAAACCTGTAATTCAAAAAGATGTATCCCAATGTTCATATCGCAAAAAACACCTCTGTATGTTAAAGAACATACCCTTTCAGTTTTGAGACACTCCTCAACATATTAAATTTACCTTATTCCCTGGTCTTCAAAATAGATATAACCAATAGATACACCTGTCTAAGTCATCTACCACTGCAAGAAAACCTAATTAGAAGACTATAAGCAAAATTTTTTCATATTTAAATTCTAGGATATGTAAAATTGCTATGAAACTATTGAGTTGGGTATGTGTGTGCACGTCCTAGTCAAATTATATTTACCCATGTTATTTCAAAAAAGCCACTGAATCTATGAATTCATTTACTAACAGCATCATTCCGCCCAAAAGAAATTCATAAGAGAGTATTCTGTTCAAGAAATAGCTGTTAACGATCATTAATTTTTTTCCCTATTTTTCAATGTGTCTGCCACCCACTGAAAGTACTAAATTTTAGTATTTCATCCACATAGTTCTTAAAAAAGTCTTCAGAAATGACATGAAGACTAAATATATGTATATATGAGTGTTAAATATATCCAACACTATTTTCATTCAGAGATAGTTTTAAAAAAACAAATTCAGTTTCAGTGAAACTATCAATGGAGGTTACATAATTTAATGATACAATGGTCCATTATGTCTGACAAATTATCCTCATAGGTTTCAATTAGATACTTGATTCAAGTCAACTCCCAGAAGTAACATCCAGCAAATGGTCATTTTAATGGACATCCTGACACACTGAAAGCATGTATATTTCTCCTAAAATCTTTAGAATTCAGAAAGTAGCTTACTCCACCAGCAAGGCCTTTCCCATAACACTTGTCACAGAGGACAAACCCACAGTAACTATATATGTTACACCACTGAATCTTTACAGAACTCGTTCATATGCAAAACAAGGTACCACCAGGAGGGATCAACAATAGACTTGAACAGATTTCTCTCTCTCTCTCTCTCTCTCTCTCTCTCTCTCATGTGAGATGCATCATTTTAAAGCTAAGCCTCACAAAGTTGAAGAGTTCAATTCAGCTTAAAAGGCAAAAGGGTAACACATAAGAAGTGTCATTATGTCTCCATCTCAATAGGAACATTAAAAAAAAAAAAACACGTTGAAAAATTATCTTCACCTGAAAATCTATCTATATTGTGCAAGACAAAAGGAGGTTTTGTTCTAGCTACCCTCTCAAAATCACAGCTTTCTGTGATTTTTCTTTTTTAATATAAATTTATTTTAATTGGAGGTTAATTACTTACAATATTGTATTGGTTTTGTCATACATCAACATGAATCCGCTGCAGGTATACACGTGTTCCCCATCCTGAACCCCTCCTCCCTCCTCCCTCCCTGTACCATCCCTCTGGGTCGTCTCAGTGCACTAGCCCCAAGCATCCAGTATCATGCATCCATCTGGACTGGCGATTCGTTTCATATATGGTAATATACATGTTTCAATGCCATTCTCCCAAATCATCCCACCCTCTCCCACAGAGTCCAAAAGACTGTTCTATACATCTGTGTCTCTTTTGCTGTCTTGCATACAGGGTTATCGTTACCATCTTTCTAAATTCCATATATGTGTGTTAGCCCATTGCATTGGTGTTTTTCTTTCTGGCTTACTTCACTCTGTATAACAGGCTCCAGTTTCATCCACCTCATTAGAACTGATTCAAATGTATTCTTTTTAATGGCTGAGTAATTCTCCATTGTGTATATGTACCACAGCTTTTTTACCCATCAACATGCTGTTCAGTCTCTCAGTTGTGTCCGACTCTTTGCAACCCCATGGATTGCAGCACGCCAGGCTTCCCTGTCTTTCACTCAACATGAGGTTGCCTGTATTACCCACTTCTTGCTGGCCTCAGGGTACTTCCCCAGTGCTTTTTTCCTCCACTTTGTTCTTTTGAATGATGTATTTTAATTATCATTAAACTTTCATTTAGATGAAGAATAGCCACGCAATTTGAATACAGACAGATTTTGTAAAAATATCATTACTGAATTACTGTTACAGTTAATTTACTTATTTTTGTCTATGAATGAGGAAAAAAGGGGAAGACATTCTCTTCGTATACTTCATCTCTGTGTCTACAATGCTTGGCTTCTTCCCCATACTTGGGAATATACAGCTAAGTGCTTTTGGCCAGCCCAATGTAATTTTTAAAATGTTGATCATTGGCCAATATTTCAGAATCACACAGATTTCACTCAAGAATTTGAATTCCAACCTCTCTTTGAAAATCAGAAAATGAATAATGAGTGCATATTCACATGGCAACAAGGAAAGCCAAATGGCAACTGCCCCCTTTCAAAGGAGCAGGAGGTCATGGGAGGCATCACAGTGCCCAGCTGTGAGAAAACCCAAGCCAGTCTTGGAACAGTCACAGGGGCGCCCCCAGCCCCGGCAGCAGTCACGGGGCTGCCAAAACTCAGCTGCCAAAACACTGCAAGTCTACAAGGACCAAAGGGAACCAGCCACCCGAGTCCATCAACCACCAAAACCAAAAGAGAGAAGGAAAAACGGTTGCTTGAAGCCTCAGATTTGGGATAACATGCTAAGCAGTAATAGATAAAGACTAAAAGATGAAAGTGCTCTTAACAAGTGAAATAAAATTGTTTAAAGTAATGTCTCCCTTTTTGCTTGGGTCAACACAGATGTCATCAGAGCGTCTCCATCTTAATTTTGTGTTTAAGCAGAAATCTAAAATATGAAATGTGCCCAGGGGAGAAAACAGAAGTAGGAAAAAAGCAATCCTTTGGAAGCAGCTCTATTATTTTAAATAAGCTGGTTGGCAGCACTTATTAATGTCACATAGGTTAAATAGTAATAAGTAGTAACACAGAAGAACAGTGTTTGAAAAGGGCTTGAATCTGGTTCTTTTCAGCTTCACTCACTACTCTATACTCCGCAACTAGCCCAATGCCTATTTTTTTTCCATAATGAATGGATCAACTAAAAGAGGTTTTGTACATATCTTTCTGATTATGGGAATTAAAAATATCTTTTCTATCACTAAAACTTCGGCTATTATGGCTACAAAAGAAGGGCAAATGCCACCTGCAAAGCAACCAACAAAATAAGCTAGAATCTTAATGGCTTAATGAGAGGCAGATCCAGGAATAGGAACACCAAATCGTAGCTTTTATCCTTAAAGCTGAGTTCTTCTCATAGAGATACAAATTCATTCTTGAGCAAAACACCCATCGTCTGCTCACATGTAAAAGGAAGCTAACCAGACATTCCCCAAAACTTGATATATCAAGTTTAACAGTGTGGTCCATACATTCAAGGTAATAAAAGATCAAAACCTTATACCCGGCACAAAAGTAAAGCAGCTGATCTGCTTTTGCCCAAATAGAGCTATATATCCTCATTTCCTTCCCTTCTTTTCCCCACTTGTGACTCAAGCCAGATTTCATCGAGCTATTTTTGTAACTACTAAAATGCTGGAAATACAGCAGCAGACCAGAAGCAAAGTAAAATGCAGCATCCAGCAAAAGAAAGAAAATCACGCTGAGTAACTGAAAGGCCATCTGCTTCTCGCTGAGCTGCAGGGGTGAGGAAGGCAATCTGGCTGTACTATTTGTGTCTTCCCCCAAACCAAACCCACCTGCATGTTGTCAGTGGCATCCCCAAGCAGTCCTCCAAAAGTGATAGCATTAGTTACAGTTGCCAGATAAATGAAGAGAATTGCTGAAAGAGCCTGAATATTTAAAGCATCATAAAAATCACTGGCAAAAAATGGTGCTTTCCTCTTTATGTCCTTAATTAGTCCACCACAGAACCTAGGTAGGGAAAAAGCAAACGTGACAATGTAAAATAAAGTATCGGGCAATGAACCAAGAGATAACTTATTTAATCACAGAGAAGGTGTATTTAAAGTGTTTGAATCAGCAAGATACTATTTCAGCCCTTAAGATAAAATCAGAAAACTGTAAAGGAATACATTTTCTTCTGTCTTCTTTTTGATCACCAACTTAGGCAGTCACATTCCCTAGACTGTTGGTCTTTAGATGAGAGTGAATTGTGTAGATGAATTCAGTGTCAGTGTCTGAAGAAAAACATTCCAACATGTGAGCCGATTCTAAGGCCCTTTCTAATCTTGTCAGAACTTCCATCCCAGCCTCATTCATTCATTCATTCATTCATTCCACAAACGTGTATTGGTCATTTGGGATATGCCCAGCACTATTCTGAGTACTGGAAATACAGCACTGAATAACACAGGAAAAATACCCACCCTCCTGGAGTTATTTTCTGAGTGAGGCAAACAAAATAAGTAAAATGCATGGAGCTAAAAAAGAAAAAAAAATTAAGTGGGGATCTGGGTTAAATGCTAGAGTTGCTATGGCTGAAATATCAGGGTGGCCAGAACAGGACTCCTAATGGGTGACTTTGGGGTGAGGATCAGAAAGAATGAAGGGATAAAGTCATGCAGGTGCGTCATGGAGGAGCACAGCAAGCTGAGCCTCCTCATATCCACAGGCAGGCCAGCTGCCTGTCATGTGTCAGCTCACTCCCTCAACCAAACCTCACTCAGCTTTCCCCACGTTGTGCCTTCTGCCTTTGATGTCTTCCTTCGGAGCGCTACAACCCTTGGAAGTCTTAATCTTCCACTCATGGTAAGACTCGC
Source organism: Nanger dama (assembly GCA_917880005.1). Lineage (NCBI taxonomy): Eukaryota > Metazoa > Chordata > Mammalia > Artiodactyla > Bovidae > Nanger > Nanger dama. The sequence continues at coordinate 18,684,093 of CAKJTW010000001.1, forward strand.
ACTATGCTCTCACACACTCTCAGGATTGTGTGTCTGCCTGTCTGTCTTAGCTGCATTCAATGCCCTGCTTCAGTTTTCTTGGTATGTACAGACATACTGCAGACATGCAATGCACTTAGGAAAGTTAAAATATCAAAGATTACAGTCTGATTAAATAAAGAAGTTAAATCCCAGAAATTGTATCTATAGAAGAGGAAAAGGATATTTCTAATGGGAATAGTTTGTAAAGAACCGTTCAGGGAAAAACTCGGGGAGAGAGAAGGTTCTGTTCTCTAGTCTTTAAGAAGGAAGAGGACAGAAATAACATCCTCTTCATTTTGGAAACAAACCCAAGTGGGTCACTGGAGGAAGAAAAGAACGTCATTTCATTCAGATTCAGTTGTCTGTTAAAATGACATACCTTTGTGTTTTCAAAAATCTGAAGTGTTTTTTAAAAAGTCATATCTTCATAAATGAGTATCCTACTTAAAACTGTGCTTAATTCAGATTGAAATGGAGAACCTAACAGTGAAGGCATAACTCTAATAAAAAGAGATTTAGCCAAAGCTGCTTGAGAAACCTGAATTCCCCACTGCAGGCCGAGGAGACAGTGGCCTGGCAGTCACTCATTTCTGTAACATGTAACTCTGTACATGTTCCATAACTCTGTTCTGTAAGATGGGTACACTTCTGAGTAAATGTTTCAGGAAGAGATGGAATCAAGAAAGTCAAGGGCGGAGAGAGACTGGCCTTTCTGCCACCCCCCCATCTCTCTCTCTAACAGCTCTCATTCACGCCGCTGCCGTCACCCTGGCCTCTGTGCCAACCCAGCACCCACTAGACACCCTGCTGTTCTCCATCCCCCACCCTAGGATCTGCCTCCCCACCTCTTCAGGACTCTCCTCAAATGCTGCAATTCCCATTATGGCTTTCCCTTACAGACAGCGCTGTGTAAAATGGAATTACCTAGCACCTTTCGCCTGCTGCAAAACTCCCTACTTCCGCTTTACTTTGCCCCATACTATCAGATTCACATTTTGTTATTTGCTCACTGTTTGTCTCCCACCATTACAAAGACCCCTAAGGACAGAGGTTTTCCATTCATTCACTGCTGCAGCCCAAGCACCTGTGACTAACAGATACACCATAAACCTGTGTTGGCTGACTGAACATACAACCCGGTAACAAAGCACTGATGGAAAGATTAAGGGGAATTCAGACCAGAAGGGAACTTCATCATGAACGACAGAAGATTCCATCGGTTACCTTCCAGTGCGCTGCAATTCCTCACAATCTGCATGTCCTCCTCCTCCATGGCCTCCATCGTGGGGCGTGTCCCCATTCATCTGAACATTCTCTCCACCTGAGTACATATTCTTTCTAATCAAGACAACAGAGCCCAAGAGAAGATTAGTTTTATTTTATTCACCTGCCTCTTAGCTACATCGTGCACTAACTAATGAAGAGACGGACCTAAAAACCCTTTGAGAGAAAGATCATTATTTCCTGCCACCATTCTGTGTGTGCTTAATCGCTCACTGGTGTCTGACTCGTTGTGACCCCATGGACTGTAGGTTCCCTCTGCCCATGGGGATTCTCTAGGCAAGAATACTGGCATGGGTTGCCATGCCCTCCTCCAGGGAATCTTCCCAACTGAGGGATCGAACCCAGGTCTCACACATTTCAGATTCTTTACCGTCTGAGCCACCAGGGAATCCCATGAATACTCGAGTGGGTAGCCTGTCCCTTCTCCAGGGCATCTTCCTGACCCAGGAATTGAACCAAGGTCTCCTGCCTTCCAGGCAGATTCTTTACCAGGAAAGCAGACAACTTTAAAGTGTTCTAGTTAGAGCCAAAAAAACGAGTAGATGAATAAAAAGTTGAGTAAACTGTGTGTTGTATGAAAGGGAAGTTGTTTCATTTGGAAAACCACAAATTTCTAGAAAATGGCTTCCCCTCAATTATCTCACCCAATTTCTTAACCTCTTAAATCTACAGGGAGTCACCTTGAATAAACCGATCTTTCCACCCATAAAGGGGTCCCAGAAACATCCCGAAACAATCTCTACAGTGTATTCCGATATCATAATCTGAGATCTCTAATTTATAATCACTGAAGAATATCACCACAGACTTATTTTCCAGTGTCAACCAAATGTCAAATGAAGGCACGTGTGTGATTTATTTGAGATAATACCTCAAGTTGAATGGAAATCTGTCAATATTAAAGGCACTAGACAGAACCTCTTTCCTCTTCAAAAAAAAAAAAAAAAAATCTCCTTCTCAAAGATTAGAACTCCCAATGGCCTGATCATCTTACCTTTTGTCAGACGATGGAAGACTCTTAGGAGGCTCTATCCTGATCGCTGGATCCCATTCCCCAGGTGGAAGGACAATGACTTCGTCTAGGAATTCATCTATGCCAGCTATCAGGTCCTGCCTATCTTTCGCTTTATAAGCAATGTCATGGAACACCTAAAGAATAGGAAGAGATGTGCTGGTCCAACAAGAGAACTCTCCACATGCCTCAGATGTGGAGGCTGAAGAAGCATAACCCATACTCTAACATTACTGTGACCATAGCTCGTATTTCCTACTGTTCAGCTTAATCCAAAATTTTTCAGTATCCAGATTATGAACCCAAAGAATATAGGTAGAGGCATGAGAAAACAGCTGTGCTTCTTTTATATGATTTTTTCCTAACAATACCATAAAATAGCATTGCCTTTCATCTCCCACTGGTATGTACTATTACTGATATGGTTGCTATGGAAGCCAGATGAAAATAGTTTAGAGAAATACACAGACAATCATTCCCTGAAATAAAAACTACTGGGCCAAACCACTGCTTCTAATTCAAGAAGGAAAAGTTCAAACTGGGTGTTAAGACTGGTTAAAACTCAAACTTTGCAGCTCTCAAACACACAAATAATGTGAGTTAAAGCAAAGGGGTTTTAAGTAGGTGATCATCTGTCTGTTTTTTAGGAAGCCAATAACCAAACTATCCAAGGTAGCAAATGTCCCATGTGTTTTATGCAAATATCCAAAGCAGGAGCTTCCAGATGTGTATCATATTCTTTGTCAATCATTCCATTCTTCTAACCTGCCTGATAAATCTGGAAGTCCTTTATGCATAACCCAAGCCTTTCATACCTCCTAAGTCAAATTCTTTAGTCTCCAGGAAAGAAGATGGCCCCTGTTTGATACCTTTGGCTATTCTTCAAGATCGCTAAGTCTTTTCTCCTCAACAGAATTTGTAAAAGCTATCAAACAAACAACACATAATGGTGGGGGAGGGTTGGGGTTTAGAGGAGATCATTCAAAGTGTAAGCATAACATCTGCAGTGGACACAGCTGGATACAGCCTTATTTTCTCTTGCTACTTCCCACTATGGAGGCTGGAAAGTCAGTCACTTTCTTAGCCTAGCCTGCAGGTAAGAATGGGCAGTTCTGACTCATGGGATTAGAAAAAAAGAAAAAAAAAATGTGTGTGGGGGGGAGCATTAAAATACCAGTTTAAAAAGAAAGACACAGCTAATATACCCTGCCTTCTCCTTCCTGCTTTGCTATAGATGGTGTAACTGGAGTTGACAGCAGTAGCCATCTTAAGACCACAAAGCAAGAGCCTTGGCACTTGATTCAATCAGTTAAGTTAAACCAACTCCAGCAACTGCTTACCTCCAAATTTCCTAATGTGTACAAAACAAACGCTCAATTTTTTAAACCACAATAAGTCAGATTTCCTGCCATTTGCAGTCTAAAGCATTTCTTTTTCTTCTTTTTCTTTTCTGCCTAAAGCATTTCTAATCAATACATCTTAGGGTGAAGAATTAAGAAATTGTAAATATACAGAAATAAATAAAAGAACCCACTGAGATGCTTAGTTGCCTCAAAGGAAAAAAAACAGCATTGCTATTCATCAGTGTTCCCAAATTAAGTAACCATCTGAGTAATCACCAAATAGAACTGCCATAACTAAATGCTCTATTCTCCACTCAACACATGGAGAAGCTAACATATCAAGCAATGAAGCAAAAACAAAACATTTGGCAAAACAGCAAGCTAGAAAGGCAAAAAGGCAGAAATCAGTGATCCTATATTCTAACAGTATTTCTCCTACTATGAGACTAGTTCAGAGTTTCACATGTCTAAGATGTGTGTAGTGACATTCAAGCTGTTGTGAGAGTACAGTCATAATTCCAAAGTGCTAGATACTTTGCAGAATGGTTGCTAATGCATTTTAGCATGTGTATCATTCCTTCCCACAAGATAAGAAAACCACAAAAACAGGTACTTTCTGATACCTAAGGGAAAATTCATTTTACTATGCATTATTTTATAAAACCCATATCTGAAACAAAACACTTGAATTTGCAGGATGAATATATTAAACATTTTAAGAGATTATGTTAATACAGTGACTTGAATCTTTTAAATAATATTTAACATACTTCGTTTTCAGAACTGCAAATGTTTAGAGAAAGAAAATATGACTTATTCTAACATAAAATATATTTTTTGAAAACTATTAAAAGCAGATGTCAGCTTATTTGCACAAATGAGTGTACCTCATGTTTTAAAGAAGGTTGGTAACTACATAATTCTAACTGAATAAATTGTCACAGCCAACTCACAGTATGAGAACACAAGAATGACATTCACAGATCACCATCTTCCCAATTCCCTACCTCATCAGACATCAAGGTGGCAATGGCTCTGCCGATCTCATGGTAAGACTTGGCTTTCCCCTTAGGACCTAAGAGAATGAATAAGAACCTAATGGGAGAGGAAAGAAGCAAAGGCTATAACACATATTTCATCAAATTCAATGCACATAACACTGAGACATGTTTAATCCTAATTCATAAAAGGTGAGGTCTAGAATTCATCTTTAAAACAAAGGTTATAGTCTTGGTAATATGAAAGGCACTCTTCCACACTATTGTGAAACACAACTTGTTCATTTTATTTGGAAGCAAGGGAGAATTGAGCATGGAACCCTAAAAGCTTCTTCATGAAGAAGGAAAGGTTCACTATATGAGTAAGTCTTTCTGTTCTAAACTTTCTTTTCTTTCTCTTTCTTCTGACTTTTCAGAATCTTTGGAGAAAACCCATTAAGCACAAGAACTAGAACGACTTAGCACATCTTCAGATTTTTCTGACTTTTCTTCACCCAATATTGATGGTGACAAATGATCCTCTCCATATTTTAAAGAAATATTTCTACTCAGAAGTGGCTGGGAGTCAGCAAAATCCAACTCCTCTGCAATGAACCACATGCTGACAACCAAAGTAAAGGAGGAAAAATATGACAGAAATTCAATATAAAACATCATTCACAGTTAAAATTCTTTTACAGGATTCCTCATTTTCTTTCCCAAACTTGTTTTCTTGATAATGCACTGTTTCACAGTAGTTAGGTCCTAAAACTTGCAATAACGAGCTTATCTCCACTCAAGTTAACCCCTTATCATGTTGGAAGGAATCCCTCACTGATCACAAGGGCAAAGATGCAACTCTCAACTGGGGAGCAGGAAGTAAATGAATTCAAAAACAGACAAAAGGCCATACTAGACAAATCACTGCCTTGCTTATTTATGATCATATCTTACCTACCATGGAGATGATGAGGGCAATAAAAATGATCACATCCTATGTTTGCACTGCTTTCTAAAGCTTATAAAGCATTTCACACTCATATCATTTAAACTCCTACTATCCTTTGCTATAAGGACACATATTTAATGGTGAAGAAACCTAGGCTCAAGGAAGTCAATGGATGGGTTCAAAGACTGTCCCTAATGAATGACAGAGTAGATGGTTGGATGGCATCATGGATTCAATTAACATCAGTTTGAGCAAGCTCTGGGATGTAGTAAAGCACAAGGATGCCTGGTGTGCTGCAGTCCATGGGGTCACAAAGACTTGGACATGACTAAGCAACTGAACAACAACAAGACAGATAGGACTTTTTACGTCCTGTGTTTCTGCAGCACACAATTTTATTTAATAATACCTGCACAACCTATACACCAGAGAAAGCTATCCATAGGCCACTCTGGGGAAAGACATTGTAGATACTTAGCTAGGGACAAGAAAGCTTAAGTAAGATCTTATGAAACCACAAATGGCTTAGGACTTTTGTTGGCAAAATTTTCTTTTTACTACTTTATTCATATTTTTGTTGTTTAAGAAAGGGCTATTGATAGTCAACACTCTTCAAGATATTACAGTCTGTTCTCAAATGCCCTTGAATAGATCATTCCATTTTTCATCATAAAATTTAATCTGAAGAGTAAAGAAAAAAAACAAATTGAGAATGTAAGAAGGTAAATCTGAATGTCTGAATACTCAGAGTTTATACCAGAATAACCATAAAACCATTCAGTATTTATTTGCTTAGAAACCAATTCTGGAGTGGAGCGGTGCACTCGCTTTCAAGTGTTATCACAGTAGATGAAATGGGCAAAAGCAATCAGCAGGCATGAAAGTCATTCAGGTATGAAGGAAGTCATTATTAGAACTGGGTTTTAATTCTTCTAACTAGAACTTGCCTTTTTCTGAAGCTGAACCTAAATTATACACCACCACATACAGTATTATCAAGAGCTTTTTTATTGACAGAAAAGTACAATGCACTTTTCTGACGGGATAGCTCATTGAATGAGTGCAACACCTGAAAAAATATTTAACAACTAAAGTAAAATACAAATCTCATTAAGAAACACCTACAGTACTTTTCATATGTCCCAATTCTATTTACTTGTCTACCAAGGGCCAGCTGTCAGGCAGGACTATAGGGCATAGCTTAAGACAGAAGTGGTACAGCAAGAGAACATATATAACACCTGGATGCTTTACTTAATACATTTTTAAATAACGTATTTCCTTTGCCTGCCATTTTTTATTATTTCAGGCTTCCCAGGTGGCACAGTGGTAAAGAATCCATCTGTCAGTGCAGGAGACTCAAGAGACACAGGTTTGATCCCTGGGTCGGGAAGATCCCCTGGAGAAGGAAATGGCAACCCACTCCAATATTCTTGCCGAGAGAACCCTGTGAACAGTGGAGCCTGATGGGCTACAGTCCAAAGGGTCTCAAAGAGTCAGACACAACTGAGCATCTGAGCACATCCAAACATTAGCATCTAAGCAGTACACAATATCTAACCCTTTCCAGAAGCCCTGCCTGTATCTTCCTACCTCTCCCTAGTATCTGCATCATGATTATTTTACATTTATAAATACACAGTATGGAAATGCACATTTATCAACTGACACGTGAATTAATTATCAGGTCGACTATATGGCAACAAAACCAAAATAGTGTCTTATTAGAAAGTGCAGAAAATGCTCTCAGTCATTAATAGTCCTCAAATAAATTCTGGCAGACAATGGGCAGCTGGTCCAAGGGATAACAGAGTAATGGATCCTCCACCTTAAATCCTATGAGATGAGGGCATACATTTTCTACAAATATTTACTCTGCTCTTTACTAAAGAGCACCAAAGAAGAAATGGCAGTAGCAGACCAATGGTGATCATAAAAAAACCATTTATCATAGTAGCAAACCCAGTATATGAGAGCTACAGTGTTTTCATTAAGCTAGATATAAAGGTACAATTCCTCTTTCCTGAGTAATGTGATTTTTATTAAAACATATATGTGTGTGTGTGTATATATATATATATTTATATATATATATAAAAAGTAGAAAGAAAATCATCAAGTGCCAAATAGAAATAAAAAGTTATGTATCAGTTAAAATTTTCACATTACTTCAGTCAGGAACCACTGAGTAAATCCATTTTCTTAAAATGCGTAGAGAGGAACTCTGGACACCCACAAGTAGCAGGAAACATTACCCCACGTCAAGAATTTCATCTGTAGGGAAGCAGACCCTTAGGAAGACTGTAATTTGAAGTGCACCGTTGAAATGGGGGTGAGAGATGAGAGATCTGAGAAAACTAACAACACAGAACACCTCATCGAGTTGAAGTTCCCTCTGCCTGAAACATGTTCTCTCCTCTTTAACCCTCCAAGACACAAAAGCTGTTACAACTTTTATGACAAGCACATCTTGCCAAACTCAGCTTTTATAATGTACTCAAAACTTCTACCATGACTCAAGTGGTGGTTTTTGGTTTTTTTTTTTTTGGTCAATGGACAGATGTTATTTTTAACCAGAAGCTTTTTTTCTTTTTAACGAATTAGAGTAAACATTACATTTGTGTGGTTGAAAGGGCACAGCCCATATTGCTGGCTCAGGGAAATAATTTATGTTGCTGAGTTCTTTGTATTCGCTTATAACTAGACACAAGTCACAGAATTTATAATAGTGCCTGGCTGTGTCAAGAATCTTCATGAGGCCCTTCCACTCTGACGTGCTCACTTTTCCATGTAACTAATCGTGCCTGGCGGAGAAGGCAATAGCACCCCACTCCAGTACTCTTGCCTGGAAAATCCCATGGATGGCGGAGCCTGATGGGCTGCAGTCCATGGGGTCACTAAGAGTCGGACACGACTGAGCGACTTCCCCTTCACTTTTCACTTTCACGCATTGGAGAAGGAAATGGCAACCCACTCCAATGTTCTTGCCTGGAGAATCCCAGGGATGGGGGAGCCTGGTGGGCTTCCATATATGGGGTCGCACAGAGGACTGAAGCAACTTAGCAGCAGCAGCAGCAGCAGCGATTGTGCCTGGGGAGAATGCCTCTAGCATTCACCACAACAAAAATCAGTACCAGATGATCTGCATCCAGAACCAACAGACTGTACTCATATTCACAAAATAACTATAGGCAGAAACAGAGCATAATATCAGAAAAAGAGCCAGCCTTCCTAAACTACTCCATCTTTCCAGAGATGTGCACCCCTCCTCCTTCCTGATACATTACAGCCATTCTAAAATAAACTCAGCATGTACCAATCCCTTACTCCCTTTTTTAAAAACAATAGTGAATCAAACAACCCATTATTCATATTTAGTGGCTCTGGAAAATGTGGCTAAACTGTAGCTTCCTCAATAAATTCATAAGGACCACAAACCCATCATAACCAACCATATTGCACATAGTAAACAGCAATGAGCCTCTGGAAGACTGTTACACAAGACAGAACTGAACTAGCAAGACCTCCATCCTAATTCCTCTAATAGAATTTTTATGGTTTTGACAATTAGGCACAAAGAACTGCTTTCAGGCAGATCATTATTCATAACATAAAATAGATGTTAACTAAGGGTGACACAAAGGGGTAAACATTCTAATTTTATAGAGGGCTTGAGCTCCCTTTATAATTATTTGCCTCAGATGTGAAAATCAAGGTAAGAAAAGCATGGACTGATCAAGGGCTTTGATCAGTCTTCATGGGAAAACCCTAAAGCATTTTATTGCAATCCATTCTAGGAGTCTCCTTAGATTTTCCCTAAGAGCCTGGCTTCAGAATCAGGAATCTGTACTGACAGTGCGTCATCCATGTGGCTCCATCTCTGAACTGTACGATGGGAATTATATTCATCTCCATGTGGCCCATAAATATGACTGAGTGGCAGCCTCAATGGAACAGATGTAAGATGATAGCAAAGCAAAGTGCCTCTTAAGACACTAAGAAAATCATAAACAAACCCGACTAAGTCACCAAAGAACAGAGTTTATCTGCTTTCACATGGATGACAAGAAGGTCCTCTATGTAGAAAACATCTACCCAGTTTGCAGGAGTCCAGCTGCAAACAGAAAGCTAAACTAGATCAAGCAAAGAGCAGAGTGGATAGAGAAATTCGTGAACTCTATGCAAAGGGAGTGGCTATAATCATATTTCCTAAAAGATGCATGGTAGTAATGCTATTTATTATAAATAGTAAGAATAATAATAATAAGTAAATGAGCCTGTCTTCCACCTTCAAAAGGAAAGGAAAAATGGAAAAATTTTTCAAAAGAAAAAATGACCGTCATTACAAGATGTGCACAGAAACAGATTTCTCACGTTTCTGTGCAGGATAGCAGGGTGGCATGCATGTGAAAGCACACAGCTGAGTGCAGAGACATCCTCCACAATGACCACCACGCTCCTTGTGGGATTTCCTTTATTGGATTTCACAGGATGCAGCCATTGTAAGTGGCCCTGTATTACTCACACACAAAAAAGCTAATGAGACTCCCTTCTCAGTGATTACAGCTTGCCCTGGTTCAGAGGATAGCAAATGGATAAAACTATTTCCTGGAAAAATGTTAACATGCTAGGATATATTATTCAGATTACTGCACTGAAATAGCTTTATGACATTATTGAATTATATTCCCTTGAATAGATGGGGCTCCTTTTCTCAATTCAAATAATGCTTGATTTTTACCTCTAGACTAGTACCACTGTCCAGGACAGAAAAAGATGAGCCAGTGAGGAACAGATGATAAGAGGGACTCCAAAATGGTCATGACTTGCTACTCAATGAGCTTGTGTTATTGTTTAAATAAAAAACTTGTTAAAATATTTTTATTTGTAGCTTCTAGAGAAAAAGAATAAAAAAATTAAAAAGAGCAACTGAACACTTCTTGGCATGTCTTTTTCTTTCAAGCTCCAAAAAGTTGGTCCAAAGAGACATAAATAAAACCAAAGGGACATGCAAGCTCGAGTTTGGCCATGACTGAGTCAGCTAGCTGTTCGCCAGGTGATTGCTCAGATGGACCTGCAAGGCTCTGCTGGAATGTTTTCAAGCCAAAAGCTAAGTTACAGAAAACACAAATCATGATAATCCCATTAACTGAATAAGCTATAACTATTCCCTTTCCTCTGCTCTTTGTCCAGCGACTGCTTATATTATTCCTATATTGTAATATGACAAGTATTCTCCCTGTTGTTAGTGTCTAAGAAATAGAAAAATGGGATAAAAATGCCTGCGTGAAGAATGGCCTGTAATGTATAAAATGGAAGGCCATAAGGAAATGTTCTCCTAGTTTTCCTCTTGAATTGGCTCAAAACAAATCTTGAGCCCCTTATCTTGTTGGTTTACCTTGCTCAGACCATCTGAGACCACTGGAAATCCATAGCCTCTCCTGCTCACCTGGAGAAACCTAAAGAAAAGTTCCCTGCCCTTGCCCTGGGCACTCCCCGAGAAAGGCCCTATTTTATAATAATTTTCTAATGTCAACCTGAAGATTATAGACTTCTCTTTAACCTATTCCTAAGCACAAGTTTTTTGAAGCATTAGCTTCTATTTACCTATTTACCTACTTCTATTTACATAGAAGTCAAGCTTCCCTAGCTCCTCTACTGGGCTCAGTTACAGAGGGAAATAAAAAAGGATGACTTCTAAGGTACTGTGCAGTATGAACACATGATTGCAATAACACTAGTATACTTTCTTTAAAAATAAAACTTTATGATTCCTAACACATAACAGTGAAATATACAAATTTAAGTGTACAACTTAATGATTTTTACTTTTGTGCATATATATATATAATAAACACATACTGTTATTTAGTCACTCAGTCATGTCCAACTCTTTCGCGACCCCATGGACTGTAGCCTACCAGGCTTTGTCCACATTCTCCAGGCAAGAGTACTGGAGTGGATTACCATTTCCTTCTCCAAGGGATCTTCCTGACCCAGGGATTAAATCTGCATCTCCTGCACTGGCAGGAGGATTCTTTATCACTGAGTCAAAACACATATATACATGTCTATATATGTACACATAGACACATTTACATATATCGATATATATAATGTGTCAATGGCAACCCACTCCAGTACTCTTGCCTGGAAAGTCCCATGGATGGAGGAGCCTGGTAGGCTACAGTCCATGGGGTCGCTGGGAGTCAGACACGACTGAGCGACTTCACTTTCACTTTTCACTTTCATGCATTGGAGAAGGAAACGGCAACACACTCCAGTGTTCTTGCCTGGAGGATCCCAGGGATGGGGGAGCCTGGTGGGCTCTGGGGTCGCACAGAGTTGGACACAACTGAAGCAACTTAGCATATGTATGTATGAACATACTCACTATCAATTTTCTAATAAAAGAGAGCAAATGAAAGCAACTCAGACCTCTGAACCATTTACCATCTATATGATCTTAGAGAAGTTACTTAAACTCTCACACTGTTTCTTCATCTATAAAATCCCTTATAGTTTATATCTTAAAAATTATTATGAGTATTAAATAGGCTAATCCATCAGAAACTATTCCATAGTCCAATGAATTATTATAATCATTATTACTACCACACATCTGCCAAGTCAACCGAGAGCATGAAAGTCAGACTGAACCGTTATTTCAAGTTAAACCTTTCCAACATGGTTGCTTTGGATGTACCCTCATCTTATTGGCTCTCTAGCCTGAGGGGGAGGAGTTTTCCCTATGACCACACTATGGACCCCAGGGGGTCAGGGAGCAGCTTACCTTGTGGGCACAGGGACCTCAGTCAGGGCACCCAGCATGACTGCTTGCTGCAGCCGAACAAAAGCAATGAAAGGAGAATCCAAGAAGTCTACCTCGCCAACAAGCACGTTGGAAGCTTCTGCATCACGTGGCAATTTTTTTCATGAACTTATTCTTCAGCTGCATGGGAAGAGCCAAGAAGACACAACTTATTTCCAGAGAAGGGAACTCAAAGAAATTTCTTTATGAGTCTATGTGCACCAGGCAGGCCCTAGCTAGCCATTCATCTATTATGTCTAACCATTCTATTACAATAAGTATTTCTCTGTATTTTGGATGCAAAACCATTAAGCGTATAGTCATGTGGTTTACATATAAAACAATGTTTACATATATATCAACTCATTTACTTATTCAACTCAATAAACATGAGTTTAAGAGTCTCCTGGGAGCCAGGAACTGATCTAAGCCCTGATGATAAGGGATGTGTCAACTAATGACATGGCCTTCTTGAGCTCATATTCCAGCAGGGGACAAGTAAAATAGAATTTAAAGTAGTGTAAGTGTTGAGAAGAAAAAGAAGACATTTAAGAGGATACATCTTTAGACAATGAGGTCAGGGAAGGCCTCTGAAGAAGCACGTTTGACACTGGGGTAAGGGCACAAGCCAAGTAAAGATCTGGGCAAAGAAAATTCTAGGCAAAGAGAAGAGAAAGTGCAAAGCCTCTGAGCAGGCAAGAGCTGGGCAGTTACAGCAACAGTTGGTGGCCAAGTGTGTGGGAGTGGATGGGGCACAGCAGAGAAAACGGCAGCATATGATAAAGTTGCAGATGTGAGGGGGGCCAGCTGGTGAGAGTCTTGAAGGCACAGTAAGGAGTTTCAGATGTTTACAGAACTTACCCACTAAAGAGAAGTCCATAGAAAGGTGGAGTAGAAAGACCTAAATTTAGGAGATATCACCACGTAATCAGGATTTAAGACCATGCAATAGGATGACACAACCTCGAGTGTAAGTGTAGACAGAGGAATGAGCTGTCCATTGACCCTTAACATCTGTCCATTGATCCTAAACCCTGGGCTACCTTACCTTTTATAGGAATGGAAGCAGATATTGGCAGAGGACACTGAAAAGGAGCAACCCGGCCTTCACCAACCAGGACTTTAGGTGAAGAAAGGGAACAATGAGGAGAAGATTATCTGCTTCAGTGTCAAAGGCTGCTGGAAGTTCAAATAAGATGAAAACTAAGAAAGGACTAATGACGGAACCTGGACCACGAGGGAAGTCCCAGTGGTCTTATGGCAGACTCCACACTCTCAATGCAAGTGTCTTGGGTTCAGTCCCTGGTCAGGGAACCAGATCTTACATGTGGCAACTAAGAGTTGGCATGCTGCAGCCATAAAAAGAATCACAGCTAAAAAGATCCCACATGCAGCAACCAAAAGACCCAGCACAGCCAAATTATTAAAAAATGTTTTTAAAAGAAAGTAAAGACCAATGAATTTGACAAGATGGAAGGGCTGGATGATTCACACAAGAGCAGACACCAGGTTACCCAGTAAAGAATAAGATGTGAAAAAATGGAGACAGGGAGTAGAGAGAATTCTTCTGAGATATGTTGCTACCAAGAAAAGCCAAGAATTAAGGAGGTAGGTGAAGAAAGGGATAAATGGAGATTTTTCATGGGGAATGTGATCACAATTTGGAATGTTCATGAAGATGATCTAGTAAAGACAGATTACTACTGTAGGAGAAATGGGCATAACTGCAGATCAGCTCAAGCGACCTTGAACTATTGAGAAGAGAGATATCCATGCATAGCTAGAAGGATTAAATCCAGATGGGACACAGCTCATCCATTCTAGCCAGGCAAGGCAGACTCTAGGTACAGTCAAGGGTGATCTGGGAAGTCTGTGGGGGTGAAGATGAGGATTCCAAGGACTTACATTTTTTCAGTGACATATGAATGACCTGATGGTGAGGAGGAGGAAGACAGATGTACATGGGAGCTTGAGGAGAAAGGTAAAGGTGTAAAGTGCTATTCTTGGAGAGTAATGGTTGCCTTTGCCAACAAAGCTCCATCTAGTCAAGGCTATGGTTTTTCCAGTGGTCATGTATGGATGTGAGAGTTGGACTATAAAGAAAGCTGAGCGCTGAAGAATTGATGCTTTTCAACTGTAGTGTTGGAGAAGACTCTTGATAGTCCCTTGGACTGCAAGGAGATCCAACCAGTCCATCCTAAAGGAGATCAGCCCTGGGTGTTCATTGGAAGGACTGATGTTGAAGCTGAAACTCCAATTCTTTGGCCACCTGATGCAAAAAACTGACTCATTTGAAAAGACCCTGATGCTGGGAGGGATTGGGAGCAGGAGAAGGGGACGACAGAGGAAGAGATGGCTGGATGGCATCACTGACTCAATGGACATGAGTTTGGGTAAACTCTGGGAGTTGGTGACGATGGACAGGGAGGCCTGGCCTGCTGCGGTCCATGGGGTCACAAAGAGTTGGATACGACTGAGCGACTGAACTGAACTGAATTGAAAGGTTGCCTAACAGTCACTTTGAAAACTTATCCTGTAGATGTTATTCATTCATTTCCCCTCCCAACCCAGCTCCCACTTAGAATAGGCTTGTTCAAGTATCCTACAATGAGTGGGAAATGTCTCCCAACAGCTCAAGGAAAACATCTCAACAATGACTAAAAGATAGATAAAAATTTTGCAAGAAGATTTCTGATATACACTTCTCACCAATATGAATGTCTCCTCACTTAAGTTAAAAGTTACCAGTGAACTTTTTTCTGCCACGAGTTATCACCTCTATGGGAAGAAGGAGGCATGGCCCAATTTTCCCCCAGCAATAAAATATTACAGTACAGTTTTATTTT
The DNA here is from genome assembly GCA_917880005.1 of Nanger dama. Classification (NCBI taxonomy): domain Eukaryota; kingdom Metazoa; phylum Chordata; class Mammalia; order Artiodactyla; family Bovidae; genus Nanger; species Nanger dama. Next base: position 18,699,336 of record CAKJTW010000001.1, read on the forward strand.
CTATTTCCATATAAATAGTTCTCAAAAAGGGAAAATAAGTGCCATGAAAACTGATCCCCAAAACCATCACCTTCAGTAGCATTTTAACAAGATTCTTACCTTTGGAACTTCATACAAGAAGAAAACTGAGAGGTTAAAAAAAAAGAAGAAAAAGATGGAAATTGGAACTAATAATTTAGTGGAAACCAAAAAAATAAATAAATAAAAGCCACAAAGGCAAGATATATATTTTTGGATGTTAGAAACACAACTACTTCTAGCAATAAAAGACTTTTCCAAAGTTGATACCATTAATCCTTCAAATAATACTAATATTTCCAAAAAGTCTGTTTATTTCTACAGATACAAAAAGAGAAGCCATGGGCATAGTCTAAAACCATCAAATTGTTATTATAGTTAAAGGAAGTTGCAGTAATACATTGTTCTGTGTAACACGGAGTAGAGTGTGGGATATGGTCAAGTGACCCAAAGGCATAATGAAATACCACTGCTAGAGTAATCTTCTTCCGACTCTTTCCAGAGAGAGCTCCCATTACCAACACGGGCCATGAAGCTCTATAATCATTTGATTGTACTTGTCATTCTCTCCAGCACTCTTTGCTGTAGTTAGGTGGGTAATCTGATCATAATCTCCTGTTTTAGGTACTTAGCCTCCCACACTTAGGACCAAAAAACTGTCCTTTCCTCATTTCTACCTTTTCTAAACCTTCAGAGTTCAGAACAAGCCTTTCCACTCTCTCAGCACTGCTCCTCGGGAACTCCAGGAGCACTCATTTTTTTTTTAAAATGTTTTAAATTGGAGTATAATTGCTTTACAATGTTGTGTTTCTGCTGTAAAACAATGTCAATCAGCTATGTGTATACATACAGCCCCTTCTTCTTGAGCCTCCCTTATAACCCCCATCCCACCTGTCTAGGTCATCACAGAACACTGAGCTGAGCTCCCTGTACTGTACAGCAGCTTCCCACTAGCTAGCTGTCTCACACATGGTAGTGTATATATGTCAATCCTACTCTCTCAATTTGTCCCAGAAGCATTCATTTTGGAATCTTGCTTTTGCCAAGGTTGAAGTCTTTGCTCTTAGCTCCCTGAGGGTTAGAACAGTTTATCCCCAACAGAACTGATCGCTTCTCGCTTCCTTTGCAACATACGTCAGTTATCGTAAATATTTTGAATGGAAGGAATGAGCTCTGCAGCATTTACAGTCAGACCATAAGAACATTAAATGCCTAGGAAAGTTCAAGAGGTTTTAGAGGCCCATTCTAGAACATACTAACTGTCTGGATCTATCACTAAGCAACTACTGACTCACAGAACATGCAGAATATCCCACAGTCATATTCTTCCACAAAATGTTTTACTTGTATGGTACCTTTACTGAGATGACTACACCATTTTGGAAAAATTGAAGTATGTTTTTAAAGCTAGAGGAACTGCATTCTATGTGCTGAGAAGAGAAGTAGTTATAAAGATATATTTTTGAGATCAGCAAATCTCATACTGTGTTTGTAGGACACTAGTGTTCTTGAAGAAACTAGTGGCTATTACAAAATAAAAATGTGTGGTCCATGAGGTGCTCTGGAACTTAGTCCTCGGATGACTCTTTTCTCTACACACATTCCTGGCTGATCTCAACAAGCCCCCTGCCTTTAAATTCCATCTGTGTCCTGATGGCTCACAGATCTATGGGCTTTTCTGGTGACTCAGATGGGTAAGAATCTGCCTGCAATGCAAGAGACCCAGGTTCAATCCCTGAATAGGGAAGATCCCCTGGAGAAGGGACCCACTCCAGTATTCTTGCCTGGAGAATTCCATGGACAGAGGAGTCTGGCAGGCTACAGTCCATGGGTCACAAAGAGTTGAACAGATTTACTTCAGCCAGGACCTCTTACCTGAAGTCCAGTCCTATTACATCTATCCTCAGAAGTCTAATAGGCATTGCAAATTTTACAAATCCAAAACCGAGCCCCCTCCCCAAAGTCCCCTCAAACTAGCTCATCCTGGAGTCTTGCTCATCTGGTTCATGGCAGCTCCATTTTTCCAATGCCCAGGCCCAGACCTTGCTGTCATCTTCCACACTTCTCCTCCTCTCACACCCCATGCTCATTCTATCAGTGAATCCTGTTGGATCCACCATCAGAGATGTCCAACCATTTCTCACCATCTTCACTGCCACCACCCTGGGCCACATTACAAGCACCTCCCTCCTGGGTTATGGCATTGGTCTCCCAGCTGGATTGTTTGCTTCTGCCCTTGCCCCTGCCCTACTCCCGCTCTATTCACCGAAGCAGCCAGAGCAATCAAATCAGGAGTCAGATAAAGCCCTCTGTTGGTCCCCATTTCACTAAGCGAGAGGGCAGTCTTATTATGACAAGCCACAACTCCAGCACCATCGGGCTCCCCATCAGCTCCCTGACCTCGTTTGCAGCTGCTTTTTCCCAGTCTTCTTCAGACCCACCATCCCAGGGGCCAAACCTTCCCTCTGACACACCAGGCACACTCTTCCCTCAGGGCCTTCACATCTGCTGTGTGTCTGAATGGAATGTCTGCAGGGCTCCATTCCTCACTTCCTTCAGATCTTTACTTAAGTCACTTCTCAACACTGAGACCTTCCCTGGCCACATTTGTTAACATTTCCACCTCCCTTTCCCCACAGGTTCTTCTTACTCCTCTGTCCTACCTTATGTTTTTCTTTGTACTTATTACAGTCAGACATGCTACAATTTTTACTTTTCTTCCTTATTATCTGCCTCCTCACTAGAAGGAAATGGCAACCCACTCCAGTGTTCTTGCCTGGAGAATCCCAGGGACGGGGGAGCCTGGTGGGCTGCTGTCTATGGGGATCACACAGAGTCGGACATGACTGAAGTGACTTAGCAGCAGTAGCAGTCACTAGAAGGTAAGTTCCCTAATAGAAGGATAATATGCATCTCTTTTGTTCAGTGTTTTATCCTTATGCCTAGAAGAAAAGATGAAATAAATGTTCGTTCAGTAAATGAATTGTGGTTATTATTTCTACTCTTTCCAATAAGCTTTCCTAACTCTTCTCTTAAAGCAGTTGTTTCTGGGCATCCCACCACCACCCAGGCCATCTAAGTGGACAAAAGGCCTAGACAGAACTCATCTTAGTAAACTCCCCTACTGATAACAGTGATTGGTCCAAAGGAAGGATGCACCATCTACACAGGGACCAAAACATTTTGGAAAATTAACATTCAAACAAATGTGTAAAAATCAATGTTTCCCTTTCACCTAAGGTTGTTACCCTCTTTGCTGGAGGAGCCTGTCACAGGATTGGCCACACTAGGAGAGAATGAGGTCAATGGCCAAAATGAAACACAAAATCAGGAGAGAAAAATGGATGAAAAGAGAGATTGCTGAGTCCTCAGCCTCAGGCCCTGAGGACCTGTAGTCTCACCATTCTGTGAACTCATCAAGAATTATTACTAGTTATATAAGCCAGAAAATTCCATTTGGGGCTTAAATTAATTTGAGGTGATTTCTGTCTACTGCAGTCGAGACCCTTCACAAAAAAAGTGTTTTGTCAAATAAATTTGAGCAGTACCAGGTCAGACAGAATTAAATAAGTTTCTATGCTATACACTCTGTTAGAGTTTTGAATAGGCACGTATGCCAAAGAATGCTTTATCTCCCACTCGGAGATACATAAGGCACATTTTGATATGAAAGCAGATTTTAAAATGCTGTTTGGGACAGAAATTTTCTCATCTCCCGTTTAATCCTACTCTCAGCTCCATTTAATTCTCTTTAAATGTAACAGGTGCCTCAAATGTTCAAGGCCTGATGTGGGCACTGCAAGGAACAGACAGACTCTGCTCGCCTGAAGTTTAATGAAGAGAAGCAAATATAGAAATAGCTCTAATGAAATAAGACACATAAAGATAATATGAAAGGTATATTGTTCAATGGAGGTCACAAAATATAGCAATAGAGTTCAAGAATTCTTCTATGAATCAAAGTTTACAGATTCCTCTCATAAAGGTGGCTTATCAAATATTGATTCATATAGGTTCCCTTTTTCAAGTACCTCAACAATACCTGATAACGGAAAAAGTAATGACTGAAGTATAAAAAGCAACTATGAGCTTACACAATAAAAAGTGAACAGCAATAAAGTACTAACAAAAACATTATTAACATTACACAGAATGGCGAAGAACAACTCACAAATTACAAAGAACAGCAAAAGATAAGAAAATAAGAGCAAAATCAGGTTGAGGATCACTCAACAACCTCATCTGGATTGAATTACGAAGATAGTCTGACATTTCTTTTTACAGATCACTAGTTGATGCTCCAAGGGATATATAGCCTGGATTTCATGCAGGGCCAACTATGCAAACACACAGCGGAAAAAACTGCTTTAGACAACCTTGATTCCAAAGAAATGAATTTCAAAGGGCTGCATCTGGTAAGAGATAATCTGGCTAGCTCAGGGGCTTCCTAGGTGGTGCCTTGGTAAAGAATCTGCCTGCCAATGCAAGAGGTGCAAGAGATGCAAGTTTTTTCTCTGAGTCAGGAAGATCCCCTGGAGGAGGAAGTGGCGACCCACTCCAGTATTTCTTGCCTGGGAATCCCAGCGACAGAGGAGCCTGGAGGGTTACAGTCCATGGGGTTGTGAAGAGTCGGTCATGACAGAGCATGCACACATGCAATTTGACCATCTTAGCAATTTGGGAACACTTTTTGTCTACCAGATAACAATACCAACTCTGTGAGTCCGGGGATGTACATTTCAGGTTCCTTTAACGCTAACCTGTTCCTTTAAATGCTAGCAATACAGGTTAGCATTGCTATAATGCTACAGGTTAGGTCTTGTTATAATAATTCAGTCAATTACTTTCTGATTGGCTCTCTAAGAACCCAGTGATCACAGTACTAGCATAACAAGAAACTAGAGATTATAAACAGATAAAGCAGAACAAGGGGACTGATTGTAACAGTGACAGTTTCTTGGAATGATCACCCCATGTGATGATGGGAAAGTTACTCATACTCAAGTGATATGCATCACATACAGCTAACTGAAAAAATTATTCTGTGATCAATCTCAACTGACTGGAATAACATTATATCCTCCCACCCATACCATCACCCTCAGGCCTTCAGCATCACGTGGTAAGGAGGTTCAGGCTATCATATTATTGTAGTCATTAGGCAAGTATTTAAACCCTACCTATTATTCTTTGCCATTAGCAGCATATACTAAAATCAATGTCATAAAGTGTTATTTATAACCAGGAGTACTCACAATTTGTCATTTGAGTCTGATTTATTAGAAGGTGACCCTATAGGGTGCTCAATGCCCTTTTTAAAAATGAATAAACTAAAAAAAGATGGAAACTTACATGAAGCCCCCCAAAATAGAAAATAAAAACATAATTGCCAATGTCATGTATATTTACATCACATTAGATGTTTCTCTTCACAGTTCAATAAAAATTAAGTTTGATAATAACTGAAAAAAAAAATCATCTAATTTCAGTATATTTTCTCATTATTTTTCCAAAGCTAACACTGACTGCTATCCCCCATTACATGCATTCTCTATTCCTCTCAAGAAGAATGATTTTAATCTTCCAATCTATACTTATTCTCAATTCGCTTAATGCCTCATGTCAACAGGCTACCTGGGCAAAGAGCTGATGCCTAGCTTTCTTCCTGTTATTCTCTCCTCTCTTCTGTACTTCTTAGCTTCTTTTTTTCCTGCTGATTTCCTCCCTTCTATTCTCTGAAAATTGGCAGCTCTTATTCTTTGCCAAACAAACTCATCTGGCGATCTCAAAATCCTGCTAGGTTCACCCCACTACCATGCCTTTCCAGTGCAAAGGAATCTATTTGTGTTAGTGGTAAAGCAGGGTCACCATACTTATGAGTTGAGTGAATGTATGGAAGCCCCAGTTTACCCCCATTGTATTGGGGCAGATATTAATATTACCTTCTTTCATTCTCAAACATGTCTCAGGCTAAGGAAAAAACTATATGATCACCCTACATTTTAAGCTCACTGAGGTCAGCTCCTGAGCAGGATGCCTAGGATATGGCATTGGAAAAGAGTTATATGCTCTGAAGGCATAAAATTCAAGGAACTCAGAAGCATGAGGAAATGACTGGATCAAACAGCATCTTAGCAAACTATACTCTCTGAGTATGAATTTATTTGTTTATTATATGCAAATAATACTAACTGCTGGGGCAGGAAAACAGTGTTCTCTTGCTCACCATAAATGAAATAATTCTGCCTCTGCCCCCTCCCTCTTTCTACACCTTGGGAAAAGTAGCCAATTTGATGGATTAAAGTTTGATAAAATTTACTTTTCCCTAATGAGAAGGTTGTGGTGATGAGGACAAGAAGTACACTATTTTCTCTTACAGCAAGTCAAATGAACAGAAAAACAGAGTTACATCTTAATCCATGTAGCTGATTAAATAAGTAGATTCAGAATCAGTTTCATATGCTTAGTTAACTACCAGAACTCATGTCTCTTTAAGTCTATCAATCTCAGAATTTATATTCTGTTTATGGGTGGTTTTAGGCATGGAGCTGTATATTTGGTGAACTAGAAATTTCTGACCTAATTGATGTTTCTAAGAGACTTTAGCTCCAGCTATTATAAATTAGCTTGTATCACACTAACCCTTCCAGTAAGAAAAACTGAAAAGCTGGATTTCTGTAATCTGTTTAAAGATATCAGAAAATCACTGACATTAAAAAAAAAAAAAACAAAAACAAAAAACCCTAAGCAGCCATCCAATGTCCCTAAAGAAGAAAACTGCATGAAGGTGAGGCTAAAATCAGCTCATCTGTTTCTTCTAAAGGCATCTGATGACTCCTACGTAGCTGTAGAGATTCACTGAGTAGAGCCTTCAGCAGTCTCAAAGTGATGGGCAAACATACCAAGCATTCAGTCGGGACCTCTAAAAGAAAAGATTTAAGGCAAAAGGGAAAACTAGTAATAAATCAACCCATAAAGACTTGGAGAAGTAAATGGCAACCCACTCAAGTATTCTTGCCTGGAGAATCCAATGGACAGAAAAGCCTAGCAGGTCACAGTCCATGGGACTGCAAAGAAACAGACACGACTAAATGCTGCTGCTGCTGCTAAGTCATATCAGCCGTGTCCAACTCTGTGTGACCCCATAGACGGTGGCCCACCAGGCTCCCATCCCTGGGATTCTCCAGGCAAGAATACTGGAGTGGGTTGCCATTTCCTTCTCCAGTGCATGAAAGTGAAAAGTGAAAGTGAAGTTGCTCAGTCATGTCTGACTCTTCACTACCCCATGGACTGTAGCCTACCAAGGCTCCTCCATCCACAGGATTTCCCAGGCAAGAGTACCAGAGTGGGTTGCCATTGCCTTCTCAGGACTAAGTGACTAACACACACATAAAGACCAAAACTTAGGTTCTAATCAGTTCAATTCCAGACTAAATATTAAGTTGGCCTGCCCCTAGCCTAAATGCCAGCCAAAAGCAAAAGAAACAATCTCTGAAGAAAATGTTATCTAAAGTATCAAATTAGCTCTAATATAAGTATAATATCTGACATTCAATCAGAAATTACTAGGCATACTAGTAGACAAAATCGAATGATAAGAACCCAAGAGAAAAAAACAGAAATTAGAAAGAAATTTAAAGGAGCTATATACTAGGTATCAGAGGTAGATTCTGAAATAATATTTTCAAAACACTGACGAGACGAAGACTTTGAGAAGAACACATTTAAAACACAAAGTAGATGTCCTAGAGATTAAAATGACTAGTTATTTTAACATCAACAACACCAACGACTTGTTAAAGTCAGTATTATTCATAACATAAAAATAGAACATATCAAAATTTGTGGAATGCAGCTAAACGTACACTGAGTAAAATTCATAGCCTAAGTGCAAATATTTCAAAAGAACAAAAGCTAAAGTGTGATGATCTAAATCTATATCTCATGGAATAAGACTAAAACAGCAAATGAAACTCATAGAAGGTATAAAGAAGGAATTAAAAATAAGAGAGGAAATATGGCATTAAAAAACAAGTATACTATGCTGATCATGTTCTATTTCATAATCTGTATGACAATTATACAAGTATCCACATTCTAAAAAATTATCAAGTAGATTTTATCACAAATATGTTTCACTTTAATAAAACAATGATACTACAAACAGTGTCTTAATAGATAAACTGTTATTTCATTCCAATACTGCTTACATTCCCTTGGCAGGAAACTTTTAAAAGAAATCAAGGACAGTGAAAAACAAAACTGTATTCCATATGTCAAAGGCTTTTGTAAAGATAAGAAAAGATGAGGTAAAATGCCTAGCAAGATACAAACAAATATAAGGCTCACTTCTCCTGGCTTCTTTTTAGTTTCTCTAACATGGAAAGTAAACCTCTCTACTCCCTCCTTTCCTCCTACCATGCATATCCAGGAGACCACCTGATTGTGCTGTGTTGGAGGTAACATATTCCTGCTTTTACCTTCCAAAGGTGTGTGAACCCTATGCAACATAAACATAACTTAACCCAGGATACATCCTTTGGGTTAAAATTAGCTTCCAACAAGGCTGGGAAGAAGCAGCAGTTCATCAAAAGCAGCCTTGTGAAAACTAATCCCTGGGGTAATTTTGAAGTAGGTTTGACCTAGCAAGTACTATATGTATATATTTGGAACAGACCTACCATCTCAAATTCTGGGAATCCTGGGGTATGATAGGTAGAGGCCAGGCACTGGCTATAGTTGGCTTCTATGGTTAACTGAAGACTGACACTATTGCCCATCCTCTCCCAGTTTTCCAGCAGCCCTCTCATCCCATATCTAAGGAAGAAGAGGACTGATCTGAATGAATTAAATTCTAAGTCAATAAGCTTACACTAGCTTTTCTCAGGCACTAGGAAAATAGTTCTTTTCACTGAAAGCTCTACTCTGGCCTTTCTTTGTGGTAGGGATTCTCAGTAAAAGAGCATGCCTACTCAAGTCCCAAGTACAAGGAGTATCTTTTGCTTCAAAGCTCCTTCCAGCTACTAAGATGAAGCAGAAGGCTCTGTCTAGGTCACCCAGGTTCTGCTGTGGGGTTTGCACTAAAAGTCTCAGTTTGTAAGAGTTCCCTGACCTTTGATTATCTGTGTACACATTTCTCATCCTGATCGTTTCAGGAATGTTGGATTGAGAACAGGTTTGGGTGTTCCTCAGTAGCCTGGACAAATACCATCTTAAACACACCCCAGTGTTCCATTCCTAAATCTCACTTCTTTACTGTAAACTGTATAATTTCCCAACAAAGAAACATCAGAGGAAGGGGGAAAAAAAAAAGGAACTGCTATTTTATAAGCTTAATAGAGTATTGCCTTTTATTTCAAGACTACATAAGAAAAATTATTTCAAAACTTTCCTATTAAATAAAGACAGTCTTTAATCAACCCCTAAGTAAATTTGAGGCATAGGATTTTTTTGGTGTGATACACAGAATTGCTGGAATAAATTAGTTTAAACGTTTTTTGTTTTGTCTTTAATGATTGCCCTTTAGGTTATCTCCAAGCTGTAATTTAGAAGAATATTTCCACTGGCTAAATTTAAAAACCATCAGCCTAATGTCTAAGGGGCCTAAAAGAGGAGCTCTTGCTTGATTGCCTACAGAATCCAAAATTTAGACACTCACTTATGATGTTGTTAGTACTGAATTTCTGTAATATAGTCTGAGATTTCCAGAGTGTATATAATATGAAAGAAGGAAGACAAAGTTATTAAATACAACAAAATGTCAAAAGGCTGTGGCTACATGTTTTTACTTCTTGAAAACTTTGCTACTTTTACTTATCCCATCTTTAAAAATAAAAAATGAAAACAGTCCCCTGAGGGTGAAAATCTGATTTTCTAATTTTTCCTTTCAAATATAGCCATCTCACCACCATTAATGCAAATGATTCTGCAAAGCAGCACATTCACAAACGGCTATTAAACTAAATAAAACATTAAGCACAATCCATCAGTTCTGATTTCCTAAATAGGATGAAATTTCAAGTACTGACCTAGTTTAAAAATCAACTTGTCAAAACCTCTAGTCACATTTTCTTATGTTTTACATCACTAAAAAAATCAATATGTTTCTAGCTATTAACAGTGCTTAAAAATTTTCACATTTACTATTTCACTTGAATTCTCACAGAAAGTTTACAAGAAATGTACTATTTAACTATTTTACAGATGAGGGAAACAAAAGTCCAAGCAGTTTAAAGGACAGCTCAATGTACGGGCCAGAATGTGAATTATGTCCACTGCACTACACTGTGAAACCTTCCCATCTCTGATGAATATAATTTACTACCTGAAGTTCAAAAAACAATTGTCCTAAAACTCCTAACTTTTCATATAGTGCACTAATGCTAAGTATTGACAATGGTTTATGTGCTTAGTCCCTCAGTTGTGTCTGACTCTATGTGACCTCATGGACTGCAGCCCACCAGACTCCTCTGTCCACAGGGATTCTCTAGGCCAGAATACTGGAGTGGGCTGCCATGCCCTCTCCGGAGGATCTTCCCAACCCAGGGATCAAACCCAGGTCTCCTGCATTGCAGGTAGATTCTTTATCACCTGAGCCACCAGGGAAACTCAACAATGGTTTAGGCTCTGTAAACACATCCTTTAAAATTGTTAAGAAGACAGGATGATTCAAGTAGAGGATGTGGGGTGGGAGGTGGGAGGGGGCTTCGGCATTGGGAAATTGTGTTCACCTATGGCTGATTCATGTCAATGTATGGCAAAACAAATACAGTATTGTAATTAAAAAAATAAATAAATTTAATAATTAAAAAAAGAAGCTCATTTAGGATATTCAATAGGATTTAATTACATAAAATAAAGATAAGCCACACAGAGAGGGGGAAAGCAGAAAGTCACATAAACACAGAACTTTAAAAAAGTATTTAAAGAAAATCGAGAATCTGCAAGCTCCAGGTGCTGGGTAAGTTATGTTCTTTTTTTTCCTCTTTCATTGCTGTGTCATGAACCCCGCCCCCCGCATCCCCCAACACACATAAACACAGGTCAGAGAAGGAAACGTGAAACACTCATCAATCTACCTGGTGGAAAAGGCTCTCTACCTGGATGTCTCTTAGATGGTACCTGTAACCTATACCTCTAGCCAAGTCTGACCCTGACTGCTCCAATTTTCTCTGATTTTGTTTATAGGGCCCTTGCCTTCCCTCTGTGATAATATACTTTTCACCAATGCATTCATCAGCTGGCTTGACTGTGATTCTTATTAGATGAAAAGTATCTTTTTAAAAAAGGGTTCTAAAGTACCCTATAAAAAGAAACTACATATTATTAAACTGTGTTTCCCCAGTGGCTTATAAAGGCACTGCCTGGAAGTAAATGTTCACTCCATGTTTCTTTAATGCATGGCATCCATGTGATCATACCCGTGCTGTGTCATTTTACAATCCACAAAGATAAAAGCAAGGATACTGGAAGTTCCAGGAAAAGTCCTCCATTTGGTGGAAGCAAACTTCAGAAAGGTCTCTGGTGAGACACAAAGTTCAGTTCAGTTCAGTCACTCAGTCGTGTCCAACTCTTTGTGACTCCATGGACCGCAGCACCCCAGGCCTCCCTGTCCATTACCAACTCCGGGAGTTTACCCAAATTCATGTCCATTGAGTCAGTGGTGCCATTCAACCATCTCATCCTCTGTTGTCCCCTTTTCCTCCTGCCTTCAATCTTTCCTAGCATTAGGGTCTTTTCAAATGAGTCAGTTCTTTGCATCAGGTGGCCAAAGTATTGGAGCTTCAGCTTCAGCATCAGTCCTTCCAATGAATATTCAGGACTGCTTTCCTTTAGGATTGACTGGTTGGATCCCCTTGCTGTCCAAGGGACTCTCAAGAGTCTTCTCCAACACCACAGTTCAAAAGCATCAGTCCTTCCGTGCTCAGCTTTCTTTATAGTCCAACTCTCACATCCATACATGACTACTGGAGAAACCATAGCTTTGACTAGATAGACCTTTGTTGGCAAAGTAATGTCTCTGCTTTTTAATATGCTGTCTAGGTTGGGCATTAATATGAAGAGCCTTTATCAATTCTAAAACCTATCAGCATAGGTCAGTAAAAAATAACTTTTACTTTTGGGTTGCCTGGTAGCTACCATTCATTGTGACTTTTTAAAAAATCCATGCCAAAATGCCTTAAAATCCTACTTTCTCCAAGATTTATCAGTAAGATTTTTAAAGGGAGTCCTGCTTTTGGAGAATAACCTCATGTTGCACCCTTCCTAACTTAAGATTTCAAATCTCTGATTAGTAAAACTGCACTCTGAAGGCACTGTTGTTACCAAGAGGCCCCAAAGGCTCCAGTAATATATTTTTAAATGATTAGCAGCAATACTAATAATTACTAATATTTTTTAATTAAATTTATTTATTTTTTAAATTACAATACTGTATTTGTTTTGCCATACATTGACACGAATCAGCCATAGGTGAACACAATCTCCCAATGCCGAATCCCCCTCCCACCTCCCACCCCCATCCTCTACTTGAATCATCCTGTGCATCAGCCCCATGCCTCCTGCATCCTACATTGAACATAGATTAGCGTTTCGTTTCTTACAGGAAAATATACATGTTTCATTGCCATTCTCCCCTACTATCCCACCCTTTCCCTCTCCCTCAGAGTCCAAAAGTCCACTCTATACCTCTGTGTCTCTTGTTGTCTCACATATAGGGTCATCATTACTGTCTTCTAAATTCCATATATATGTGTCAGTATACTGTATTGGTGTTTTTCTTTCTGGCTTACTTCACTCTGTATAATCGGTTCCAAAGGCTCCAGTAATATATTTTTAAATGATTAGTAGCAATACTAATAATTACTAATATATTTTTAATCAACCGGCACCAGACCGGGAACTTTGCATGTGCTATTTCATTAAATTATCATCCCTTTTCTACAAGCAATTACTGTTGTCATTGTTGACACTTGAGGAAATGATATTTAGAGATTACACAACTTGGCTAAAATCAAGAAAATAGGAAAGGCAGGGAGAGGATGCAAAGCAAAGTCTGTCTCCCGAGTCCAAGCTTCACCATGCTAAGTTTAGTGATTATTCTCCAGTTCATTTAAATTTTTGTTTTCTGTCGTGCCACATGACATGTGGGAACCCAGTTACCCAAGAATCCACACCCTCTGCATTGGAAGCATGGAGTCAACCACTGGACCTCCAAGGAAGTCCTCCAGTTCATTTAAATTAAGTGGAGAAAAAGCGAATGAGCTTTAGAGTCAGAGTTATCAGCAAATCTCAGTTCTTCTTCTTACTAGCTGTGGTTACTTGGGGCAAATTACTCTACCTCTTTAAGCTGAATGAGAATAAAATGGGAATAATGAGTGACCCCTTTAAAAATGGGAATCTTTAAAATCTTTCAAATGGGAATAACTAATAAGTAACTCCTTTACAGTTATGAGAAGTTATTGTTTAAGTGTTTAAGCCCAGTGCTGAGCAAGTAATAGGCCCTCAATACATGTGTTAAATGTTATAAGGCTCTGAAGCAAGGGAACATCAGCGGGTTCAGAATAATGAAAAGAGATTTGAGAAAAATTAAAAGACAGAATGTATAGGACATGTTGAAGCCTGGATAGAGGGAGTGAAGCAGAAGGAAGGGTCCAGGATGACACACAAGACTAGAATTGTACTTCTTCAAATGCCCAGTGCTCCCTGACATCAAGAGCAAATACTTCACCAATACAGGTGAATAAGAGATGCACCAGTGAGTCTGGTCAAGCACTAAAAATATGTGTCCTCAATTTTCACTGTATTTTAACCAAAGCAGTAGTTACTGAGAAGATGACAGTTACTTATCTTTTGCATTTAGCCTCTTCAATTTGTAAAGTCGAGTTGATAATAATATATCACATGTTGTAAATAGTATGTAAAAAACTCCTATTACAGTGACTGAATAGCACAGTGGCTATTCCATAAATGGTAACAATAATCATCTTGACAGAGTTTTAATATAATACTAGGATCTACCAAAAACAGATGGGCAAAATAAGAAAAAATTTTCTCTCCCAAAGGAATAAAGTTACATTGGCACTCCATTTAATTCAGATACTCAATTCTCTGAATTTCAGATAGAAATCTCTCTCCCCAGTTTGTGTTATGGACTTAAAAACATATATTCATCCAGTACAGTGTCTCTCTACATAAGTTCATTCTACCAAATGTATAGCTGCATGTGTTTTAACTTAAAAAGTTTGCAGAGCTATCTTCACTATGGTTAGGCTAAAGAAAAAGAAGAACAGATAAATCAAATGCTAAGGTGACCATGACTAGTACAGCTATACTGTAAAACAAACAGAATTATTCACAATAACAGCATCAGTTTATCTGTATCCCCACTTGTCCTTGAATGACTGTGTTTTCAGCAGGGAGAAAAAATACATGACATGGTTTACTTCTAACTCTCACCCTACCTATTAATATCTTAAAAGTAATATCTGTTTATAGCTTTCCTTCTCCTATCCCAAAAGAAAGATCCTAAATACAGGGTTTCTCTCACTCTTTCTGCTCCACAACCTCCAGCTGCCACTGGGAGAGAGGGATTGAAGAAGGAGACAAAACAAACAAACAAAAATTAGCATCATGGGGTTAGTGACTTCAAGAGAAAATTATAGTTTAAGGGGAAATGTTTCATGTGCGTTCTCTTCTGCACTCACCCTAGTCAGGATAGCTAATAAAAAACACAGACTGCTCTTTTAAAAACAAAAAGTCCAAGGGATGAGGGGTAAGAGGGTGGAACCATCAGAGGCAATGTAGACAACCAAGAGTCTAAAGTTAAAGGCTTGCAAATACCCACTCAGAGCGCTTGTCTCCTGTGGGACCCAGCAAACTCTGTCTAGCACCCCTGCCACCTGCTCTGCCTCCATGCAGTCCAGCAGTCCAGCAAGGCTCTGCCATAGACACCATGTAAACCACGCTGGAGCTGGTGGTCCAGGCTTCTCTGTCTTCAATCTTTCCTGCAGTTCCCTTCACTCAAAATCAAAGGAAAAGGCAGGGCTCTTATCAAAGCACAGAGTGGCAGTTCTGAACTTGGGGTCCCTGGCAGGAGTCCAGGGAACCCATGGGTACTTTGAAATTACATGCACGTTGTTAGGCCTACACACTTACTGTTCATTTCTCTGGTGAAAGCCCCCATTGTTTCATCACAAACTCAAATGGATTCTTGACATGGAAAAAGCTTGAAAACCATTGCACTAGACAGTGTTTCGACCAAAAACGTACATATGAAGACCTAGACTGTTACTCTCTGAGGTGTAGGCTTTTATACAGTGTTCATACTGAACAATTTTTGTGGCCCAAGGAATGGGAAATTTGGGGTTTCTAAGCAATAGAGAGACACACAGAATGCCACAATGGAAAAGGAATGCCACAATGAAAAAATGCCCTCAGAATATACGTCCTTGGAAAGAACATGGTCCCCAACTGATTTTCCCAGAATTTTGGAACTGGAAGGGACCTAAAAGGGCCAGCTCTGGCTCCTTTAAGTCCCAGAGAAGCTAAAATTCATTCAAGATCACACTCCCAGAACACAGATAGAAGTAAAAAGATGCCCTCTCCTAAGCCCTCCACTAATTCTGTTTCCACCACACCACTGGAACAAAAAACAATTAAAAGAACCATTCATTGAAACACTCGAAAGAAAACTGAGTGAAACTGAATAAGTTCATAAGTACCTTTCACTTTGCACATCAAATGTGGTAACAAAAATCAGACCGGAAAACTAACAAGTAGACATAACTCTTGAGACCTGTCTGGGTGGGTGATTCGTATCTGATTGCTTGGAGTCTAATAAATTATCGATAAAATGGAAATCCACGTGGAGACAACAGAGGGAAAGCTGACTTCTGAATGGCTGCCGGCAGTTCTCTGAGAATTTGATACCATCAGCCAGGAAACATTTAAACCAGGTCCTTGCAGGGCTAGGATGTACAAGGGACCATATGGTCCCAGCAGAACACTTCAAACAGGCAGCTGTACAGCTATAATTAAATCTGTAGCAGTCATGCTATTATTTATTTAGCAGATTTTTTAAAATGTACCCTTCACTGAGGTCTCTGAGAACACACACCAAATTAGAACAATAGAAAACACTGAAGAAGCAGAGAAAGGGAAACAAGGGGCTGAAGATGGAACAGGCAGCAGCTTTCCAAAAATCTCCCGAGAGGTTCTTCATTTGTACCTGACTATACACCAGAAGGTGATATCACTTTACTGACATGAGTCACGAAGCCCAAGGGTCTGTTCATTCCTTTGTTCCACAGTACACTCCACTGCAAAGGTCTACCTCTTTTTGAATTTTCAATCCCTATGTATCATTCATTTGGCACTCATTAAATCAGAAAATCTTAAGAAGAACTCAAAAATGATTTAGTCCAACTTCCATCCAATAACTATGTTCCTAACACCAAGTCATTTGTGTTTTTTGAACGTGATAGTGAATGAAAAAAGCATTCAACTCAAGAATTACTTCAAATATCACCTGTGCACACTCCCCAGCCCCTGGCATAATTCATTCTCCTCTCTGTGGTCAGTCATTCTGGAGGAGGCAATGGCAACCCACTCCAGTATTCTTGCCTGGAGAATCCCCATGAACAGAGGAGCCTGACAGGCTACAGTGCATGAGGTCACAAAGAGTCGGACATGACTGAGCAACTGAACAGGCAGGCAAACCCTACATTATTTACAGATTTATCCTGCAGTCTATAATCAGAACCCCTAAAAGACAGAAACTGTATCCTATTATTTTTATAGCCCTGATTCCAAATGCAATGCTTAGCCAAGAGGGACTTAATAAAACTTTCATTAATAAGTTTATAATGAAGCTCTGGTTCCTATCTAATTCACACTAACATTAAAAATAAAAACTGCCTCCATGAAACATTTACCCACAAACACAAGTTTATGACAAGAGCAACAGACAATAAGTCTATTCTCTTTTATTGGAACGTAGGCTTCATGCCAACCTAGATAGTGTATTGAAAAGCAGAGACATTACTTTGCCAACAAAGGTCTGTCTAGTCAAGGCTATGGTTTTTGCAGTGGTCATGGATGGATGTGAGAGTTGGACTATAAAGAAAACTGAGCACCAAAGAATTGATCTTTTAAACTGTGGTGTTGGAGAAGACTCTTGAGAGTCCCTTGGACTGCGAGGAGATCCAACCAGACCATTCTGAAGGAGATCAGCCCTGGGATTTCTTTGGAAGGAATAATGCTAAAGCTGAAACTCCAGTACTTTGGCCACCTCATGAGAAGAGTTGACTCATTGGAAGAGACTTTGATGCTGGGGAGGGATTAGGGCAGGAGGAGAAGGGGACGACAGAGGATGAGATGGCTGGATGGCATCACTGACTCGATGAACATGAGTCTGAGTAAACTCTGGGAGTTGGTGATGGACAGGGAGGCCTGGCGTGCTGCTATTCATTGGGGTCACAAAGAGTTGGACACGACTGAGCGACTGAACTGAACCGAACTGAGGCTTCATGAAGTTCCTATCCTTCAAACCTTCTCATCTCTATAAGTTAGGAGTGAGTTACTTAATTATTCTCCTCTGGCTAGTGCCCAGGCATCTCACCATCCTAGTTCCCATAACCACGTCTCCTCAACTGTTTTTGAAAATGGGCACTTTTGGGAAACTCCCTGGTGACTCAGGGGTTAGGACTCCACACTCCCACTGCTGAGGGCACGGGTTCAATCCCTGATAGGGAAACAAAGATCCCACAAGCCACACAGTGCAGCCAAAATAAAATACTACTACTAATAATAAAATAAACAAAGTTTTAAAGAGAAAATGAACACCTTAAAAAAAAAAAAGTGAATCCAATGAAAGTTACAAATTTTCTGTCCAAATACAGTGGCATGTTCTCCATTATTCACCTCATGTGTGAACTTACATAGTATATAATCATTCCTATTAAATTCTTTGTGGGTTCAGCCCATCAAGATCATTCTCCATCTTGATTCTATCATTTAAAATTTAAATAACTAACCCTGTCTGTTTTGCATCCTCTGAGAATCTGATAAGCATGCATTGTGTCTTAAACCAAACTGCTAATCAGTCTGTTCAACAGGATGCTTAAAAAGTACCATGGTTTTAGAAATTCCTTCCACATCTACATTGATTATTAATCCATACACCTGAGTATAATTATTCTTTAGCTGAGAACCTCTGATGGCTGCAAGCCCTCAGTTCATCAAAGTGTTTACCACTATATCATCAGAAACCTTATGGATGCCTTACTACCATACAACCACGTGGCCTTCCCAGAAAGGAAAAGGTGATAGATAAATACACTTATGTTCCTCTATTTTAAAATGTGGGGCAATAATTCAGATCACAGGTTGGCAAACTTTCTTTTAAAAAGTTTAAAAGCCAAATTAGGCTTTGTGGGCAATATTCGATCTCAGTCATACATTCTTTTTTTTTCCACACCCTTTAAAACTTAGTTTGCCAACCGTACAAAAACAGACTACCAGGAGGCTCACTACCAGTGAGTGACAGTTTGCCAGATATCATCTTTTCAACTTTGAAGCAAATGCCCTATTGGTGAAGATAAACATTTAACCAAAAATTAAAATAAGCAGTCACTGGATGACAGCTGTGGACACCATGACGGAGAATCACAACATGCAAAGAGAGCTCACAACATAGGCTCTCTAGCCTAAACCAGGGGATCCCAGGAGACATCCCTGCAGAGGTGACTCAGACCGAAAAATTATGGGTGAACCCCAGTTGCCTGGGCAGGAAGAGCATTTCAGACAGTGGAAACAGTATGTGCAAAGGGCCTGGGGGAGGGGAAGACTGGCATAATAGTGGACCTGGAAAGTACAAGTGCATGGTCAGAGTAAAATCAGCAAGGGAGAGAACCTTGCAAAAGACCTCTGGAAAGAGACGTTAAGCAAGATAACACAGGGCTTTGAAGACCACGCTCAGGATTCTGGGATCATTGGAAAAAAATAAATAAAAACAGTTTCAAGTCATCAGTGATGCTCTCTGTCCCCTCCTTCAAGACAGAGCCTCTCTTGTAATATCTATACACCTTATAAGCTTCTCTGGTGGCTCAGATGGTAAAGAATCTACCTGCAATGCAGGAGACCCAGGTTCGATCCCTAAGTTGGAAAGATCCCCTGGAGAAGTGAATGGCTACCCACTCCAATATTCTTGCCTGCAGAATTTTATGGACAGAATAGCCTAGTGGGCTAGAGTCCATGGGGTCTCAAAGAGTCAGACATGACTGAGCAACTAACTTCAACACTTTCACAGTGCTTTGTAAACTTGACACATTCCTAGGTTTAAAAATCACATGGTTGGCATGAATGTAAAAATAATTTTTAACATACTACTACAGAAGACTGGCTAGTTTTAGGAAAGAAGAGAGGAAAAAGAAAACATCACCACTATAAAATCTTACCTGTATACTCTTATTTAAATATAATATCATTCTAAGCTAAGATCTATTCTAGTAAGAACTAGAAATTCCCCAGTGTTTTATTTTGCTACTTACTCTTGAACCATTCCCCAAATAACAAATACATTGTCTCATTTATTTCACTGGTTCCATTTTCCCCTACTTTGTTTCATAGTTTGTCTTATTCTTCTAATCACAGAGGCAGGAGAAAGCAGGTGGGAAAAGGGAAGTAATTTTTTTTAGCACCTAATTAGTCTGTGCCTGGAATACTTCACATATTATTTACCTCTTTTTGGCCTCATAAGAATAGGAAAAGCAAGTTTTACTGACTTTTTCTAAGGCTTAGAGACATTAAGTGCCTATACAAGATCACTTACCTAGTAAGAAGGGAAGCTAGGATTTGAATGAACATTTTTAGGATTATATAAAACACAAGCTTTTATGCTACATTTCCTATTAACCCAGAAAACTCTAAAAGGGCTCTAAGTCTTCCATTCCTTTGATTTACATCCTTTTCTTCTATTCTTTCCACACTGAAGTATTATAATTTGTGAATTTAGATCAAGAAGGCACAGCTAAAATGAAAACAACATGGTTAAAAGTGCAGTTCAGACTGTCACAGCAACACTACGAAATATGCAAGCACAGGACCACATAACCCCAGTATAACATTAGAGAAGACAGAACCTTCTAAAAGCCTTTTATTTTCATTTATTTTTGGTTTTTATTTGAACATGCATGTTGTGCTACTTTCTAGCACATCTCTGAAAAATGAAACACTATAGAAAAATTTTAAACTGAAAACCAAAATGTGACATGAGTCAAGGTCTTTCAGAAGAACTGATCACACTCCATTTCCTCAGCACGACTTCAACGAGGGCTTCCACAAAGACAGGTAGCAATAAGCACAACATTGCCATCATCCCCCAAAATCTCTTTATGACACATACTTACAGATGTTTTCAAAATGTCCTGGTGAAAAGAGCTAGTCCTAGAGAATTCCATACTTTGAAAAAGACCTTTATCACTATTTTTAGTAGTGACAATTGTTACTTTTCTAAACAGTCTTCCTCCAGAGTGAGTACCTGGGGATATTTTAGAGATGATAATTCAACAGGCAAAGAATTATGCACCCCATTTTTCTTCATACAAAACTTCAATGCAGAGGCTACTCACTGAAATTTCTGAAATTACTTTGCTTATTTTTCATTGTCATAAACAAGCTGACATGGAAACAGACTTTATCCGAAAGTGTCATGTGAGAAACAGAGTAATGCAGCCAAAGGCACTATGAGAAGAGAAACTTCTTTCACCTCTGACCACAAATTTTTCTGAAAACATGTCATCCTGATACAGAGTTAGATTTCAACTTGTCTTTTAAAATTTTAATGATATACTTGGATCTTACCATAATGCACTCCTGGACTCAAAATTATAATAAAAATTTAAAGTGAAACAGAGTTATAAAAATGTATAGAGTAGAAATATACAATAGATTATTACTCAGCCATAAAAAGAATAAAATAATGCCATCTCTGGTAACACGGATGGACCTAGAGATTATCATACTAACTGAAGTCGGAGAAAGACAAATATGGTATCACACGTGGGATCTAAAAACATGACACAAATTAACTTATTTACAAAACAGAAATAGATTCACAGACATGGAAAGCAAACTTATGTTTACCAAAGGAGGAACTAAGGGAGAGGAATAAATTAGGAATCTGGCATTGATAGATATTGAATATAAAACATTAAACTACAAAGACCTACTGTATACTACAGGGAACTATATTCAATATCTTTTAAAAACAATAATGTATAAAACTAGTAAATTCTATAATAAATCACAGTCAGTGATAAATCCTTCCCAAGTCTGATATGCCTCATCCCTATCTAATTTCACACTATTTCATATCATGCAAAATAAAGTAACTCATGTCTAAAAGTAGAGTGTTGAGCAGTCCACAATTTGAAATGGTCTCTGCTTGGGACAACAGACTGGTTCCAAATAGGAAAAGGAGTATATCAAGGCTGTATACTGTCACCCTGCTTATTTAACTTATATGCAGAGTACATCATGAGAAACGCTGGGCTGGAGGAAGCACAAGTTGGAATCAAGATTGCCAGGAGAAATACCAATAACCTCAGATATGCAGATGACACCACCCTTATGGCAGAAAGTGAAGAGGAACTAAAAAGCCTCTTGATGAAAGTAAAGGAGGAGAGTGAAAAAGTCGGCTTAAAGCTCAACATTCAGAAAAAGAAGATCATGGCATCCAGTCCCATCACTCCATGGGAAATAGAGGGGGAAACAGTGGAAACAGTGTCAGACTTTATTTGGGGGCTCCAAAATCACTGCAGATGGTGATTGCAGCCATGAAATTAAAAGATGCTTACTCCTTGGAAGGAAAGTTATGACCAACCTAGATAGCATATTCAAAAGCAGAGACATTACTTTGCCAACTAAGGTCAACCTAGTCAAGGCTATGGTTTATCCAGTGGTCATGTATGGATGTGAGAGTTGGACTATAAAGAAAACTGAGCGCCGAAGAATTGATGCTTTTGAACTGTGGTGTTGGAGAAGACTCTTGAGAGTCTCTTGGACTGCAAGGAGATTCAACTGGTCCATTCTGAAGGAGATCAACCCGGAGATTTCTTTGGAAGGAATGATGCTAAAGCTGAAACTCCAGTACTTTGGCCACCTCATGCGAAGAGCTGACTCACTGGAAAAGACTTCGATGCTGGGAGAGGACGACCCAGAAGAAGGGGATGACCGACAATGAGATGGCTGGATGGCATCACTGACTCGATCGACATGAGTCTGAGTGAACTCTGGGAGTTGGTGATGGACAGGGAGGCCTGGCGTGCTGCGATTTATAGGGTCGCAAAGAGTTGGACACGACTGAGCGACTGAACTGGGAAAACTTAGCAATACCATGTCATCTTGCAATGGAACATCTTTCTGTGCTAGACAGTTGACTTTTCCAATATGTCCTCATGATAAACTGTATTTTTTTTAAATCAAGGAAAAGAAAAATATTTGGTGTTTTCTGTAAGCTATGTAAATTAGCCAGATAACTAAGTTCACTGAACTTTCAATTATGAGAAAAAAAAGTATAAATGAATTTTAACAAATTAAAGAGCATACTATATTTGAAATGTTACCATTTATATGATTGTTCTAGCTAAAAAATTTTAATGTATGACACGGGCAAGGATGTTCATTTCAAGCAACTGATTAACCTAATGAAATACTCTGTCAATGCTCATGATAAGAAATACTAATTTTCAAAGCTGCCAGAATGAAAATATAAGACCTTAACAATACTTTCAGAAATCATCTTTCTCTGAGAAACTCTCAGAGTCAGTCATTTTCTCAGTCTTTACAAAAGATTTTTTGAGAAAAAGAATAAGTATAAGCTGATTCTCACCCAATTAGCCATCATCATCTTGACATCAACAATTTCCATGACTCCTGCCTCTCCTTCTACCCCAAACTCTCTGCCTTTCCACTCCCACCCTATAAACAACATTAGATACTCATATAAAAAACAATAATAAACAGGTAAGTCCCTGTGAAGTGACAAACAGTAAGCACTTAATGACATTAGAATTTGAGAAAGTGAAAATGAAAATCGCTCAGTCGTGTCCAACTCTTTGTGACCCCATGGACTGCATACTCAGTGGAATTCTCCAGGCCAGAATACTGGAGTGGGTACTCTTTCCCTTCTCCAGGGCATCCTCCCAACCCAGGGATTGAACCCAGGTCTCCCTGAGACAGGTATAAGTAACATGAGTCAGAAAACCCAAAGATGTGTGTAAGGAAAAAGTGGCACTTGACTTAGATCCTAAAGGAAAGGCTGAACTTGGAAAAGACATGTGTGGGTCCAACAGAAATGTGTGTGCCATACCACTATCCATGGAAGGCAAATCAGACATATTTCACGGATGTGCGAACAGAGCAGTGGAGTATGGAAGCCAGATTAGCAACCTAAATCTAAGAAGTGAAGGATGACATCTAAAATGAAACTGACCTCCATCCTAACCAACCTTCCTGTCAAACAAAACCAAAAATAAAAAGCAGTATGTGTGTGTATGTGCTTAGTTGCTCAGTCATGTTAAACTCTTTGTGACCCTCAAGGGCTGTAGCCCGCCAGGCTCCTCTGTCCATGGAATTCTGCAGGAAAGAATACTAGAGTGGGCAGCTACTGGAGTGGGGGATCGTCCCAATCTTCTTCCCTATCTTCCCGATCCAAAGATTGAACTCAGATCTCCTGCACTGCAGGTGGATTCTTTACAGTCTGAGCCACCAGGAGAGCCCCCAAAGCAGTATAAACATTGAAAATGATGGAGATAAATTAAAACATATAATATTTAAAGTACACTAAGCACATTCTTTTTCACGTTAACAACTCTGTGAAGAAGGCAGTTCAGACTGAATTATGAAACCTTATTATGAATCAGGAAACAGGTTTAGAGGAGTTAAGGTACCACATGCTTATTTAAGTCTTCAAAGCTATTCCTATGATCAGCTTTAAAAAGAGTTCAATAATAGTTTTTCCACTTTACCAGAAAAAAAGTGAAGGTTACAGTGATATTTATTTATTAGACCTAATGATATAGAAATGAACATATATCCATAATAAGAATGAATACAATACCAAACAGCCTGAAAGTTGAGAGATTGTAGGATGTTTTTAAAAGCACAAGTAAAATTTTGTAAATCAAAGAAGCATCCACCAAGGTCTGTGGACAAGTCAACTAGTTAATTAATATAATCTACTTTTGCTAATTCTACAGGTAAGCCCTGGCGTGCTGCGATTCATGGGGTAGCAAAGAGTAGGACACGACTGAGCGACTGAACAGGTAAGTATAATTTTTAAAAAGCTTTTAAAATGTTAACATTGAACCCTTTTGTATTTCATCAAATTTGGGGGTTACTGCCATTATTCAAAGAATTTTAAAAGTCACATTATATTCCAATTGTTGGATAAACCAAGTCATTCACTTGTACCTGGTAAACTGCAGCAAGTTACATTCCAGTGTATTTCTCACATTTTCTACCTGACTCCTTCTCCAACGAAGAATGTTTTATTTGGCTGAAACTCTTATCTTCTGTTATTTATATTCTCTAAAATAAAAGATGCTTCTGAAATCTCTCATTCCTCTTTGATGGACAGCTCAGGCCCACACAGTTATTTACCTTGCCTTTCCCTGAACTGCTGCACTTCACGGTCAGCACTACATGCTTATTCGGTCTCTTTATCTAGATATAAACTCACATTCTGAAACCGTATTTTTACTTTATTTTTATTCTATCGGCCCTCATTGACCTCCACCAATACCACTCAGGTTATGAGCATACAACAGTTAATTCACAGAGTCTTTTAATCACTATGGCAGCAGAAACATCCAATTACCATAAGACTCAAGAATTTTTTTTAATTGTTGGTTTATTTAATAACAATTTTGGTGATTAACCTATTCAGTACAATGTGTGCCCCAAAGACAAACCTAAACTCATAAATTATCAATCAAACACCTGGGGCTTAGGATCTAAAAAAGACCATAAGGCAAAGAAGCAGAATTAACCATACTTGTTCAGAGCACAACCCCAGGGCCAGTGCTACCACTCAGATGCTATTTGACTTCAGAAAAAACTACTTAATGTCTTTGTACCTTAAATTTACCAACATATTAATATAAAACAGGGTTGATAATACCAACCAAAGCACTAGTATAAAAAGTGCTGAATGCATGTCTGTCATTATTAATTACTCTTTAGAGAGGAACAGACAGACTCATCACTTTCAGAGACAGCCCCCAGTGGTCAACAGTGCCACTAACACTGAAATTACAATGCTGTCCTCTAAACTGACTTGATTACTTCTAGCCTCTTGTATGCATATGCACTGAACACTGATTAGGCAGCAATACTGACTGGGAATGATTAACCACTGGCCTTCAGATTGTAGAAAGAATTACTGCTATGGTAGCAGAGAAAACAGAAGCATGGTAGTTTTCATTTCAGTTCAATATGAAGGAGTAAAACCAGACCATGGGTGGTAACACCCAGAGATATCAGAAAGCTCTTCTGGCAACTGATAAGACCACGAGATTCTATGGAGGTGAAAAAATCAACTACCACTGACCACTCAGACAAATGAGCCGGAAACAGTGGGAAACCCTTCTCTTTGTGAAGAAGAGCAAGAAACACTTCCTCCCATGGCTTGACCTCTTTGTAAATCTATTCTACAGAGATTCCCTGTTGCAAGGGAAGTAAGGAAACAGCAAAATCTGCAAATACCTCTCAACATGTAATGAATAATCTGCTGATCTTTTCATCAGTTATCCTAGATGACAACACTCCTCATAAAGGCATAAACTCTTCATTTTACTTGCTTTACAGTATGTATGTAAGTTCACTTAGAATCCTCTTGAGGGTGGGGGACTGGAGAGGAAAGAGATGCGGGGCCAAGCTGCAAATGTGCTGGATAGGGCTTTAAAAAAAATACATGTTCAACCCTTCTTGTAAGTTTCCTTTCTGTTCCAAACGCTGACCACCAAGAAGGGCTCTTAAGAGGAAGCCATTTTTGGTTGCCAAGGAAATTCTCACAGTCACAAGGTGTCTCTCAGAGCTGAGAATAGCTTCGCCTTAAGGAGAAGCAATCAGAAACACAAAGGCAGCCAAGTCTACGACCACTGTATTTCTCAACTCTTTACCTCAAAATACAAGGCAGATTAGCCAGCTCAGAGATCCAATTAGACCAGGAAAATAAACCCAGTTTTAGCCTTGATATTTTCAGCTTCTGCAAAAAAAGTCCCCAAAGTGAACTAGGAGGCAGATGCTAGTAACTGGGATCCTTTTCACTTGAATTCAGTCGCTAAGCTTTTAGTGGAGTGAATCACAAAAGAGAAACTCAAATCTGACTGGCAAAGAGTATCCCAGCAGTGAGGAAGATTTATTAAAGTGTTTAAAAGACCTAGGACAAAACTGACATAATCTTTTGGGAAGGTAATTGGCAATACAAGGTGATCTCGCAATTCCACTTACAAAAATTTCTCCTTCAGAAGTACTCATGAAAGAACACACCACACACACACACACACACAAAAACTCAGTTACAATGAGGACATTTCTTAAAGGCCTGCTTGTAATTGCAAAGAAATAAGTAAATATCTATTAACAGATTACTTAAATGAAACGTGCACTATGTAGCCTTTAAGGAAAACAAGGTAGATGTCTGTGGTATTGTTAGGTTTTTAAAAAATCCAGTTCCGGAACAGTATGATCTCATTTGTAATTTATATAAGTAAGCATATACATTTTTATGATTAGAAAAAGTTTAGAAGACTATATCAACCTGCTAATAGTGGTTGTTTTGAGGGTGAGAATTTGTGAACTTTCATTTTCTATTTTATTCATTTTGTTCTGCTTGAATTTTTACAGCAATTTTGTATAACTATGAATCCGAAAAAAAAAAAGTTTAAAAACAGTTAGTAATAAAATGTTACTACAGCAGGTAAAGAATGTCAATGTTTATAGCTATACTTACTATAAAGGTTTTTTAAACATGCCCTTAGGGTGTTTACCAAAAGGGACTGTTGCTTTCTGGTCTTCCACTTCCAAGGGGGAAAAAGGTGTTTTTTTCTTTTGGTTTTTTTTTTTTAATGACGTCTGATCAGAGGTAAGTAATATGTGACATGAGAGCAGACATCCATCATAGATAATTGTTGATGGCATTCCACTACTCTCTACAATCTATTCTAAGTATATTCTTTGCATTGGGATACAGCAAACTGCTACATACTGAAAAGAGAAAAACGGACATCAAATAAAAAAACATGCCAGATAACCATTTAGGGCAATGCCATTTTGCTCAGTGGTGAACACGGGCTCGCCCTGTGGTGCTCCTGGAGTTCTTAGTTCTTTCATGGGTACCTGTGGCTCAGACAGTAAAGAATCTGCTGCATTGCAGGAAACGCTTGATCAGGAAGGGTCAGGAAGAGCCCCTGGAGAAGGAAATGGCTATCCACTCCAATACTCTTGCCTGGAGAATCCCATGGACAGAAAAGCCTGGCAGACTACAGTCCATAGGGTCCCAAAGAGTCACAAACAGTCAGATGCACAAGTAACATTCACTCACTTCACAGGTACAGGTGAGATCAAGACTCAGGAACCCCCTAGGCCACTCTGTCCTTCATCCACACATTCTAATGCCTCTTTCAGAACAATAAGGAATAAGTTGCTTATCACCATTAAATTCTTAGACCTCTGGTGAAGGTCTCATGAGTCATTACCAGGCAATATCAAAAAGAGCATGTAAACAGATACAATCACTCATAAGCTTAGTCTCACTACTTTTGGTGGCCTATGTTCACTTCTAGTGCATTAAAACAGTTTAATTTTTATTAATAGTAACTAATAATTAAATCTAATTAATAGTGCATGGGAAATATGCTAACTAGAAAACTCACTTTCTCCCTTATAATACTTTCATTGTACAGAAGAACTTGCTTTGTTGATAGGACTAAGGTCTTGACACCTACGGCAAACCCATTAAGAAACTGGCTCTTGTCTGTTATATTATAGAAACACCACCAGATGATCCAGAACATTAGCAGATTCTTCCATCCCATCACACACTATTCTCAGTGATCTTTTTCAGAGTAAATCAGAACACACCACTCTCTAGGTAAAATTCCTACAATAATGTCTCTTGATACTTAGAATACAATTAAAAGGTCCCCCTATGTCCTTCCCTGGCCTCATCTACCTCGGCATACCTGCTTCCTTTGCTCCAGTCACTCTGAAATTTTTCTTATTCCTCTATCTTGAATACAGCACACTCATTCCTGCCTCAAGGGTTTCCTCTTGCTTTTCATTCAGCCTAGAAATCTCTTTGCCCAGAACTTCTCTTCTCTGGGTAACCCTCCTACTTAAATCAGCTTTGCTGTACCTCTCTACATTATCCTACTATAGATAAAACTTAGCATTGCATAACATTATCCTACTTGTTTATTTACTTGTCTTCGTTATTTATAGTCTATCTGTCCCCTGAAGCACAGAAGTTCCACGTGTCAAAACATCTGTCTGTCTCATTTACCTCTGGAACCCTACCACCAAGAACACTAGCATAGAATATACTCTTTACATGGATCGGTGAGTTTAGCAGCCTACAATTATGGGGTGATTATTTTGGGGGCTCCAAAATCACTGCAGATGGTGACTGCAGCCATGAAACTAAAAAGACGCTTACTGCTTGGAAGAAAAGTTATGACCAACCTAGATAGCATATTCAAAAGCAGAGACATTACTTTGCCAATAAAGGTCTGTCTAGTCAAGCCTATGGTTTATCCAGTGGTCATGTATGGATGTGAGAGTTGGACTGTGAAGAAGGCTAAGCACCGAAGAATTGATGCTTTTGAACTGTGGTGTTGGAGAAGACTCTTGAGAGTCCCTTGGAGTGTAAGGAGATCCAACCGGTCCATTCTGAAGGAGATCAGCCCTGAGATTTCTTTGGAGGGAATGATCAAAACTCCAGTACTTTGGCCACCTCCAGTACTGAAACTCCAGTACTTTGGCCACCTCATGTGAAGAGTTGACTCATTGGAAAAGACTCTGATGCTGGCAGGGATTGGGGGCAGGAGGAGAAGGGGAAGACAGAGGATGAGATGGCTGGATGGCATCACCGACTCGATGGACTCAAGTCTGAGTGAACTCCGGGAGTTGGTGATGGACAGGGAGGCCTGGCGTGCTGCCATTCATGGGGTCGCAAAGAATTGGACACGACTGAGCGACAGAACTGAACTGAAGAAGTTCAAATTTGCTGCAGCTGGCTTTAAATTTTACATGGTTCTGAATTTTACAAAAGATCTCTCCTTTTCTCACCTGAAAACACAAGATAGAGCTTAGATTACCTAAGACCAGTTTATCTACTTCATTTTCCAGCTGACACAAAACCTGTTTTTAAATGAAGGCTAGCTTCTGATCTAGATAAATGGCTTTCACAGGAAACACAACAGTATGAAAATGGGGAAATTCAACTGTCAGTTTCAATTGGGACACAGGTTTTCAAAATCAGTATGAATATCTGTGCTTCTCAAACTCTACAACTAACAATTAGTTGTTAAATCTTTCAGAATATGGGAGAGAACACAAGGTGGGAGAAGGAGGCTACAGAAGGTTAAATTTCTTGGGGGAAGGAAAAGAGAATGACAAGCATCAGTTTTGTTCATTATCTCAGTGACAAGGTAAAACCCCTGGGAAAGGGGCTCCAAAGATAACCACTGCCGTGGTGTTGCCAGTTCTCATCAAGGACTCCTGGTCAAAGGACACCTGCAGCCACAGAGAGCCCCTCTGCGGTTACTAACACCACAGTGACTAAGCACATCTAATGTAACCACCTCCTCCCAACATGCCTTTCTTCTCGGGTTTTCACAGATGTGATTCCATCTGGAGCTTTCCCAGCAGTGTCTCACCGGTCCCTGAACAACACATGCAAAAGACAGAATCATAACGTGAGCAAATACAAGCCCTTCCCCACCTCTGTGCCTCTTCTGAGGAGTACAGCAAGACCACCCGTGCTCTGTGTGAAACAGAGAGGTTTCTGTCTGAGTGGTGATAAAAAGAAAAGCGGGTGCTATTGTACTTTTCCATCACTATGAATACGAAATAGCTATGAATGCTAAGGGAAGCTGTATGTGAGCCTCAGGATGGAAATCAAAATAATGAAAGCATCATCTCAGCTGAATTCAGGTGAAAGTTAAAGTGTCAGTCACTCAGTCATGTCAGACCCTTTGAGACACCATGAACTGTAGCCTGCCAGGCTCCTCTGTCCATGGAATTCTCCAGGCAAGAAGACTGGAGTGGGTAGCCATTCCCTTCTTCAGGGGATCTTCCTGACCCCAGGATTAAACCCAAGTCTCCTGCATTGCAGGTGGACCCTTTACCATCTGGGCCACCAGAGTGACTCGCTCCTGTGTTCCACATGTGTAAGAAAGGATTACGGGGATGGCCAACCACAAGATGTATCTTTCTAGATTCCATTTTAAGACAGTCATGGCTGAGCAGTTTTGAAGTTCTACATGGTTTACTGATTTCATCCTCTTACTCCCTGACAAAAAAATTTAATTCAGGTCTATCTCTACACAGATCAGGATTTCAAAAGTAGAGATCACAAAGTATATTAAGGACAATAGTGTACTTAAAGACAATGCAAAAACTGATTACATTACCCTTTAGAAATTAACGTTAGGCCCAGTTCCACCAGGAAACCTATGGATAAGTTCTCAGGTAAGCTGGCTAAATAACCAGTATCAAGGATGTGATGACTAGTTAAGAAGTTACAAGGATACGTGTGCAGAAGTGTCTCTCTAGCGTCTACAAGAAATTTATCTACTGTTTTCACTGCAATCTACAGACTGTGATTTCACTTAACATTTATGTAATTGTGAGATGTTATTGCATTACTGCTAAACATGAAAGAAAAAAAAAGCCCTTTTAAAACAGTCATCGTAGAGAGACTTCACTGGCAGTCCAGTGGTTAAGATTCTGCATTTCCTCTTCAAGGGGTACAGGTCTGATCCATGGTTGAGGAACTAAGAACCCACATGCCTCACAGTCAAAATGCCAAAACATAAAAAGCAGAAGCAAGAATGTTAACAAATTCAATAAGCACTTAAAAAAGAAAAGATCCACACCAAAAAAAAAAAAAATCTAAAAAACACAAAAAGTAAATAAAAATAAATTAAAAAGTCATTGTACCACTGAGCACAGTATTTCCTCCAGAGAGTTAAAGCTACGAGGTAAAGTAGTAAGAAGGAATTTTCTTATTCTCACAGATGATTCCATACTCACAAGAAAATTATAGCTAACCCATTGCATTTGATAAGCACCCACAGAAGTTATAATTTTCTTTTCAAAAACAGAAAAGAAATAAAAGGTAATAGAAAAACAAATCAGTCTAAGGTAATTAGGGAAGATAACTGGATAATGAAAAAAAAAAATCCTCCACAGCAACAAAATAGAGATTATTTATGTCCATCTACAAGTCAATGAGCTCCAGATGT
Organism: Nanger dama; assembly: GCA_917880005.1. Classification (NCBI taxonomy): domain Eukaryota; kingdom Metazoa; phylum Chordata; class Mammalia; order Artiodactyla; family Bovidae; genus Nanger; species Nanger dama. The sequence goes on from CAKJTW010000001.1 coordinate 18,730,886, forward strand.
ATTTTTTAAAAATCTACTTCTCCCCAGGTGTTTTCTTTTTCTTTTTTTTTTTTTGCCTTATAAATATAACATCCAAGTTGGAATATTGTTGAAGCGTTGCATCATCTAAATTCTGGCGATGCTCTTTCTTCTGCTGTTAACTATTGTGAGCTATTTCTCAATAAAGCAGCCGCTACTGAAATCCTAAGTACTAGGCTTGGCAGAGCCAAACAGAAAAAGTGCAGTCCACAGATCTGTTTCTTCTGTTTTCCCCGAACAGAATCTCATAAAAAAAATATGCCCTCAAATTTTGTCACTATGTAGCTGTCAGAAAGAGAAATTCTGCTCCTCTTCATATCTCTGAACATTAAATCCATTCCTTGTGCTACTGGGAAGTTATATAGCTCCAAGAAGCTGTGAGGCACCATCGCAACTGTTCAGATTGTATCCAGGCAGAATAATCAGTCCATCAGAAAACTTCAGTTCCAGTTGGATGGAAGTTTTTGGGCCAACTTGGAAAAGCATACCGAACAAGTTTGACTTTACTGCCAAGATCATTTCCAGGACATTGGCTAATTAATTATAAAAGCTTTTTCAAAACAAATTTGAGCCTGGCAACCTTTTTTTCCTACCCAAACAGAGAAAAAGCAGGCTAAAAAAAAAAAGCCTGAGTTTATTACGGAGTTTTGAGTGGGTGTGTGCCAGGGTTTCATCTTCTTAGCAAGCCTATTTTCTTCTTCTCACCAGAAAATGATCCAGGAGCTTTTGTATTTGAAGTTAATAAGACTGTAGGTATATAAACTGGAAATATTAGTTTGCATTTGTACTCTACTTTTGATTATAGAGGAGATCATGGGTCAGTTACAAAGAGCCTCTTGGTCGGAAGTAAGGATGAAGTTTCTTTCTCTTTGAGGGGATGAAGGGTTCATTGAATGAACAATGGCTATTGTATTAGATAAATGAAGATGGACAGTTGCTCTTTATAATGATATACTCATCACCTGCATTTTCTATCTTTGAAAACAAAAAGAACAAAATTCCTGAATTAAATCTTCCTGGTTTCAACATCATATGAACCTGGATGAATAGGAGACATTGGAGATAGGCATCAGAGATTCTGGTTTTAAGGACGACACAGGCTTTATTTAGTTAAATCAACACCCCAAATCATAATGTTCCAACCTATTTCTTCTAACACGAGAATCAAAATCTTATGTAATACACATCTGAAACCATAAAATTTCTTTTGTATATGCTCAGATATGAAGACAACCAAGAAGGTAAAGAAATTTCTCTCGACATTTACCAGCAGCTCTTGACAAATGCCTGACAAGAGAAGAACTGTCACCAGTAAAAGAAGTCTTCCTGAGAAATTGTCAACCCAGATATTCCTAACTTCCTTATCCTGTATCCAGGCTCCAATAAATCTCATAATTAGAATTCTGCTTTGTGACTCTATGGAGCCAAAATGTACAAAATAGTTTGGCATAAAATTCTCAACAAGTCCAGACTGCATTTTCCCTTTCAGTACTGCTATGATTCTACCAATGCGTTCAATATTTAGACAATCATCCTCCTCAGTATTTCAAGAGGTAGGCCAATGGTAGGGAAGAGTGCCATCCATACTAGCATTTAAGAGTAGGCGGCAACTTTAGAAGTCAAAAATTAATCTCAATGCTGAGGACGGAGGGTGCAGTAATTAAGCCTAACCAAAGCAGAGTCTCTCTTCTGGGAAACACAGCTGAGAAAGACTACACCAGATTTCAGAGAATCTTCAAAGCTGGCATATTCTGAACTTAACTTCATAGAAGCCAGTATAAGCTTTTGACCTGAGGGGGAAGATAAGAACAATAATATGAAAAGTGGATTGAATTAGGAGAAAATGGGGACAGGGTTATTCCAAAGCTGGTTAGAAGGAGAATAAAGAAACCAAAGTCACTTTACAAGAAAGGACATAATTTTACCTTTCCAGTACTTTGGGGAATTCACTAAGGTCTGAAAACCTCTGTCTAAAGAGAAACACAGTTGTAAATAAGGTGTCATTGCCTTAGGAATATATAATTTAGAGGTTTATTTATTTATTCAAGTAGAATTTTCAACCCATTAGCTCGAATTACTAATTTTATTCTTTAATGCAAAGTACAAAAGTGCTGAAGAATTCATGCCTTCCAACTGTGGTGCTGGAGAAGCCTCTTGAGAGTCCCGTGGATAACAAGATGAAACCAGTCAATCATAAAGGAAATCAGTCCTGAATATTCATTGGAAGGACTGATGCTGAAGCTGAAGCTCCAATACTTTGGCCACCTGATGTGAAGAACTGACTCATCCGAAAAGACCCTGATGCTGGGAAAGACTGAAGGCAGAAGGAGAAAGGAATAACAGAGGATGAGATGGTTGGATGGTATCACTGAGTCCATGGACATGAGTTTGAGCAAGCTCTGGAAGATGGTGAAGGACAGAGAAACCTGGTGTGCTGCAGTTCATGGGGTCGCAAAGAGTTGCACAGGACTGAGTGACTGAACAGCAACAAAGTACAAAATTATACCTAGTCACATTTTTTAAGTAGTTCAAGTCCAGATAATCATTCAACTAGGAAAATGATCCAGTTTCTATTATATTCTTTTAAAAGAAAACAAATTGAGGTTCAAAACGTAATTGCTTTTCATTTCAAACAGGTTACTTACCATTTATTTTAATAAGCAAATACACAGCTAACAAGACTATCATTACCTTGGTCTGAAGTATCCCCCCAAAGTTCACAACAGACAGCATTCCCTAGCCCTTCACAGTTCACCAGAGCACTTTTTCATAAATTACCTTATTTAAGCACTACAATAAACCTGAGGTAGGAGTTATTATTACTATCTTAAAGCTGAGAGAACTATAGTTTCAATATTTAAACTGCCCAAGTGAAGACCTCTGGACTAAGCTAACTCTTATCTTCTGGACTTCAGATCCCTTCACAAACTGCTTCCCCTTCGTTCCAAGGAAGTGAGGGGGTGGAAAAAAAGCCATCAACACATATCAGTTCATTTTAAGTTAGGAAACCACCATTTCTTATCTCTTCCCACTGTCTTCTAGATATACACTTAGTCTTACACTTTAAAGGAGCAAGAATTCCTGGCTCACCTGGTCCTTCTCTGGTTTATCAGAAATGTCATTCAGGCTGGAAGAAGTCAGATTCCTGTGGGTCATGGCTGGGCTGCCTGTAAAAACAGAAGGGGACCATCATTAAAGACTTCTTGTCACACACACAGGGCTTCTGGCTGTACACTTCATGAATGCTAGCAGATGATGATGGGGATGGTGATGGTGCTTGAGCTGTGTTAGGACTCTCCCGAAGTTTTCCGGAGTTGGAAAGTAAGGTGAGAGAACTAACATGGTTAAACAAAAAATATCTCAAAGACCTTGTTTAAGTCTTCTTTCTTGGTTTTATTTCAAGATAAATTCAGCTTTGAAAGAAAGGTGTAAAACTTATACACGTAAAAATAAATTTACTCCTGGTTTTGGCTTGCCCTTTACATCCTAATATATCTATTTCTTTGCCTATAGATGTGGGCTCCTTCCTCATTTCAGCAAAGGTGGTCCCAGGAAAAAGGCCTGGACCTCCTCTCCATCAGCCTCTCTGCAGTCCTTTCTAGGTGCCACCTTCTCTGATCAACCCCCAAACCATCTGTATTCCATTCTCTGGCTAACATTTTATCAGAAATATTTCTCCTTAGGGGGCATCTGAGCCAGGACCCCTATACTTTTCCTCAGTGTTATCACAGTTCCCCTTACTTCCTGCATTCCCATTTACCAGATTAAAATAAGCATATCCCATCTTCCTCCCTAATACGCCAAACTGCTCATTCAAGTCAAGGGACAGATTTTATCAGGAATACTCCATGGACAACAAGCTCCTCAACAGTATGGATACTGTAGATAAAATCCACTGGCAAATCAGCCAGTGACTTCAGATGCAATCACACAAGAACAGACGGGGGGGACATCTAGATGAGAGACCATTTTCAAATAGACTGGTTAATCAACAAAATACTGAGCTTTCATTTTGCAGGTGAACTTGAAATTTCTCGGCTTACTAAGCAAAGAGTAACTTTTCAAAGGCAGGGTGTTTGACCCACCCCTGCAAGGTGCTGAGTAATGTGTTCCCCATTTAATCCTCAGCGATCTCACTCAGTCTGGTCTTCACACTAAAAGGACAAGGGTTGAAAAACAAGCACCCAAGTTCGAACACAGCTTCATGCTTGCTTCCATATAATTCTTCAGATCACAGACTTCCATTCCTTCAGGCCAAAACATCAACACAAAACTTTACCAAAGATTAAAATCTACTCCTAATAATTTAATGTCTATATAACAGCTGCTCTTTAAATAATATAATTGTCTTTAACTACTAGATCAATTTTCTTGAGCTGGCAAAACCAGAATTATTTTCCACTCTGCTGCATTTCATTGAGTAAGCATGGCCTAGATCTCTTAAACCCTTTACCTGGTAGGATACTTTATTCTAGGAAAATTTAAGCATAGGGCATTTTTCAAAGGAAAGTAACATCTGAAAAACTGCTTTATGAGCGATAATTAAAAGAACCTCTTTGAAAGCCACATTTTCTTCTCTGAACCACATACAAGATTTCTAGGGTCCATTTAATACAAAAGACACCAGGCACAAACATGAATGCCCCCAAATAATGCTGGGCTAGAAACTAACAGGAATTGATGAGTACATACAATTTTGTACTTTACATTAAAAAACAAAACCAGTTTTGTTTTGTTTTGTTTTCTTACTAAATGGGTGAAGATTCTACCTACATAAGCAAAAAAAAACAAAAACAAAAAAACCCTGAACTATTTATTCTTTTTTCTCCTGAACTTTAAACTTTTTTATTTTGTACTGGAATATAGCCAATTAACAATATTGTGGTAGTTTCAGGTGAACAGCAAAGGGACTCAGCCACACATAATCACACATCCATTCTCCCCTCAAACCACTCTCCCATCCAGGCTGGCACATAACACTGAGCAGAGTTCCATGTGCTATACAATAGGTGCCTGTTGGTTATCCATTTGAAACAGCAGTGTGTACATGATCCTCCCAAACTCCCTAACTATCCCTCCCCGCTCAGCAACCATAAGTTCATTTCCTAAGTTTGTGAGTCTCTTTCTGTATTTTAAGTAAGTTCATTTGTATCATTTCATTTTAGACTCCACATGTAAGGGGGAGAAGGCAATGGCACCCCACTCCAGTACCCTTGCCTGGAAAAATCCCATCCCATGGACAGAGGAGCCTGGTAGGCTGCATTTCATGGGGTCGCTAAGAGTAGGACACAACTGAGCGACTTTACTTTCACTTTCCACTTTCATGCCTTGGAGAAGGAAATGGCAACCCACTCCAGTGTTCTTGCCTGGAGAATCCCAGGGACAGGGGAGCCTGATGGCCTGCCATCTCTGGGGTCACAAAAAGTCAGACACGACTGAAGCAACTTAGCAGCAGCAGCAGCATAAGGGATGTCATATGATATTTCTCCTTCTCTATCTGACTTAACTTACTTACTGCATTATATATTGTTAAGGCAATGAAGCCTTAACAATCATAAGTTAAAAGCAGCTTATGTAAATAAATAGGTACACTAATTTCTAATTATTAAAACAACTGTATATAAGCATTAATATTGAAATAAATTTGAAAGAAATTTTTCACTAAGTAATTTAAATTTTCTAGGCAAAATTCTAAACTCACTGATTTACACTGAAAATTCTTCATAAATACTGCAAAGGTACATTTCACCCAAGCACTGTCCTGCTGCTGCTGCTAAATCACTTCAGTTGTGTCTGACTCTGTGCAACCCCATAGACAGCAAAATCTGAAACAGACAAGTAAGGTTTCCATTATAATGGTAATCCTGACTGATGTTACAACTTTTCCAAGAAAGCTCATATACTGCTGCATTTCTCTTGTTTCTGAAAGACAGTTACAGGATAGCTATCTGTATTTGTATTATATTGCGGGGGGGGCAACATAGAAAAGGCACAGGAACAAGGAAGATGCAGGAACCAGATGGGGAAGAAGAGGCCACTGTTAGAAACAATCACATCCATTGTCCCTCTCAACTTTATCTGATTCTCATTAATAAAAGTATTATTAACAGTTTCACTGATGTTTAACTTTGTAATACACTGAAAGAATTCAGAAGTCAACACTTCTAGGTAAACCTTAAGCAAGATGATCTGCATTCTTGCACCTTTCCCACCTCCCTCCCTAGTAAACTCTCCACCTCTACCCTTTACAACACCCTCAACCAAAGACAAAGGCTTCCTAATGTTCCAACTCAGTAGTTCCCAAAGTATGGTCCCCAGACCAGCAGTAGCAGCAGCATCTGAGCACGTATTAGAAATGCAAACTCTTGTGACTCACCCCAGACCAATTATATCAAATGCTGAGTATGGGGCCAAGCAAGGTGGGTTTTACCAAACCTTTGAAATGATTTTGAAGCAAGTGAAAGCTGGAGAACCACTACTCTAAATAAACCAATTTCTTAACCACAGGGTGTGTCCTAGTTGGAACTGAACTGCATGAAACATACATAAATTGAAGTAGCAAAAAGGCAGATCTGATAACCTTGTCCTCCTCCAAGCCATTGCTCAAAACCATCACATTTTATCTCAAGCAAAACCATCACATCTCTTAGTTTCTTTGCCACATAAACACACAAAAGGATTGTACACAGCCTTTCCTCTAAATCTTCACCTACACAATCAATAGGCTTCCCTGGTAGCTCAGATGGTAAAGAATCTGCCTGCAGTGCTGGACATCTGGATTCAATTCCTGATTTGCAAAGATCTCATGGAGAAGGATCTCATAGAGGAGGATGAGAAGGCTGAATCACATCATCAATGCAATGGGCATGAACTTGGGCAAACTTTGGGAGATGGTGAGGTACAGGGAGGCCCTAGCATGCTGCAGTCCATGGGGTCGCAAAGAATCAGACATGACTGAAGTGACTTGAGCACACACACGTTCAATGAATAACTTTGTTATCAGAATTCACTATTTAATCAGCCTTTTCCAGAAACACATCACCCAAATCAAAGAAGGCAAGGACGAGAGATTACAAATCAGATTATACCTGGGAATCAGAAATTTCCGTGTGGCACTTTAACAAACCTGGGAAACTTACACAAAGAGTCCCTAACAATGTTCTATCATGGATAATTTGTACTCAATAGTCAATAAGACACACTGTCAGGCTAAGTCAGTGTTTTAGAGTTTTGGCCTATAATGTAAACTCAATATACTGCAATACTGAGGGAGTGAGGGTAGCAGAAACAAAGGTCATTGTGAATCAAAAAAGTGAAATAGAAATGTACCCAAAAGTATGCCACTTCTTGTGCAGGTAAAGATTCATCTACTCAGAGCAGCAGAGAACGCAGTGGTTAGATAGTATCACCAACTCAACAGACATGAATTTGAGCCAACTCTGGGAGACAGCGGAGGACAGAGGAGCCTGGTGTGCTGCAGTCCACGGGATTGCAAAGAGTTGAACACAACTTAGCAACTAAATAATACTAGTAGACCTTTTCTTTCTAATACACAGGGCAATGAATGTTTTATAATTGCTCTTGGTCTAAAACAATTTTGGTTTTTCAAATCTGATTTTTACAACAGAAAAAGAAGAACCAGCCTTGAGTGAATAATCATAATAATTTCCATATCATTGTATTTTGGCCATAAGAAAAAGAAAGCTTGGAGGAGCACATTTTCAAGCAGTTTCACACAACTGAAAACAATTTCATTTTCAAAGTACCCACTTGGCAGGTACATACTGTCTTCTATAAAAATTAATTACATTGTGTACAAAGTTTGAAAATCACTGTTATTCTTTAGCACACATGTAGCAATTCATAAAGTCCTTTGCAATTATATCTGTTAGATACTATAAAAAGAGGTAGAAGAATGTACAGCATAGAAAAATGATGATACTTATATGTGTACATGTTAAGTAAAAATGTAAATATGTATGTGAAGCAATGACACATGAACTGACCTCCTCATCTCATACCCTCATAATGAGACTACAGGATATAGTCTCTATACACCTCACTGACTCACTGATACTTTTTCCCCCTATGTTGACGTAACAAATCTTTAAGATGTGTATATCAAAGATTAAGAGTCAACTAATCTTTCTGAGCACTAAGTAATTTACATTATCTTACTTAATCCTCAGATAAACACTCTGAGATCAGTATCATTATTACCACTTACACATAAACAAAATGAACTTCAAGTTCATGATCACACAGCAAGTGTCAATTTAAATCCAGATCTCTTAATAACAATCCAGGTGTGTGGGGGTGGGATTGGTCTTCTCTATGTCATTTACATAAATAAACATATAAAACTTCATCATTTCTAATGAAGAGAAAATATAATGTACAACCACAAAAGATATATCCTACTCCTATGCAATTATGTACAATATTATGTACAATATAAACCAAGGAGGTTTAAACCAAAAATGTTCTTGGTTTCCAATTTAGCTTCTCCCAAAGATGGAGTCTCTGCATTTCTTTACTTTTTCATTTTCATAAACTAAAGGAGAAAAATATTCAACTCAGCTACTCTGCTTGCCACAGTGATTGAATAGTAGCCCCAAACCACAGCTCTGTGAAAAAGGAGAAAGGATACTAAAAGCAATAGCAAAGTAATTATAAAAGCAATAATGCTACACACTTCTGAATGTCCTAATTCACAGTCATAGCCAAGTGTTTGTAAGATTCCACAATGAACATACAGCCAATTCTCCACTATTTCCATACTGGTTTTCCACCCTTCAAGAAATTGTAATTTCTTCCTATTTCAACCACTAACAACAGGAATATAACAGGACAGGGATAATAAATCTGTTGAGATATAACAAGTTTGACTGAGAAAATCATTCTAGAAGGAATGGCTGTGATAAGCTTGAATTCTGTCAGATCAGTTTCCCAGTCTTCCATGGCAACAGACCACCAAGAGCTGTCTCCACCAAAAGTAATTTTCAAAAAGCATGTCATCAAGACCTCCAACCCATTCTCAGTGCCCACCTCCAAATAAGATGCAGAAATATTTAAAATATAAATATGAGACTAAAGAAAGTTGAAAACTTTATCAGTAAGAGCTCTTTGAAAGAATCTCATAACTAATAGAAAATCAGTTTGGATATTTTTGCTTGTATGATTTTTAATTATTTTGTTTTATTTAGAGGATTTCTGTTGTTTGCTCATGATTTAATATCATGTAAACTCCAAGAACACAAAGCCAAGGCCTTTGGTTTGTCTTGTTCACAGCTACAGCCCCAGAGCTTGGCACCAGTGGCACTTAATAAATATTTGTGAATGAATGAATAACAGCAACTGGGTATCACTTTACTTCCATTTGGAGTTACTACTATAAACACTACTGTTCAAAGTCTATTTCCTATGGAGGGAGATGCAATGTACAGACTCCAAGAAACTTCACACTTGGAAAGCCTTAGAGTAAATAAGGAAGAAGTTTGTAGCTGGCCCAGAGCTAACAGAATGGAAAGACACTGCCAAACCGGCTAAACGCCTGTCAGTCAGCAGTAGAAACAGAGGTAAGAAGCAACAAATGTGAGAAAGAGACACCCTGCGTGCAGTAAGAGTCAGGTGAGAATGAGAGGAGACATAACGGAAGGTGTCAGGACCTCCCTGAAAGGAAAGGACAGCCTTGGGTAGAGAAAAGTCTGGGGAACAGATAAAGCATGAGGTTGGTTTGGAAAGTTAAAGCAAATTTGGAGGAAGGAAGAAGACATCAAAAGATCCAGATAACTACGGAAGCGTGTGAGTCAAGTTCTAGCCAAAAGCTGACGTCATCCCTAATGTGTGGGGCAAGGATGACAGAGAAGACATGCTTACAGAAAGAAATGGAAGAAAGCAGAAGCCAAAGACTATTCTCTGTTTTAAAGACCATTCTCTATCTTTCTAAGCTCTCTGCTGTCTACATACCCCTTGATAAGCTACCCACCCTCAACTTCTTTGACCCTATTTTCTGTGTTTTTAAATTTTCTGAACTACTCTGTTGGCTTTTCCCAAGATTCAGCATTAGGGCTTCAATATCTCTATGCTGAATACACAGCCTTCATTTCTTCTAAGTCTTTTTAAATTTCAACCAGCAAAAGCGAAATGCTCTCAACAGAGTGACTCCCATTCGCAATCCAATGATATTGCACTGGATATTTAATTTTTATTATGATCTAAAATAAAAATTAAATATTTATTATGATCTAAAATGGCTTCTCTGGTGGCTCAGAAGGTAAAGAGTCCGCCCATATGTGCAGGAGACTCGGGTTTGATCTCTGGGTTGAGAAGATCCCCTGAAGAAGGAAACGGCAACCACTCCAGTATTCTTGCTTGAAAAACCCCATGGACGGAGAAGCCTGGCAGGCTACAGTCCACAAGTTTGCAAAGAGTCAGACACAACTGAGCAGCTTCATTTTATGACCTAAAATAGGTGGTTAAATTTTTAAAGGCATTTCATTCTCTTTCTGTGCACACACGATACACACGTGACATTTGAAAAATCTCTAATCAGTTGCAGAAACATTCAGAAACAAACAAAGACTAAAACACTTACTGAAATAGGAAAGTCCTCATAAAGGACTTCAGGGCATCTGTGGTCCCTGTGATAACATAGAGTATTTGTAATTCTTTGTGTCAGCTGCACATGAGTACATGCACACACACAAACATAAAACTACGAACCAAAAGTTACCCTGTATGAAGAATATAGGTGGAAGCATAGAAAATACTGTTACCTTATCTCGTGAAAGTAGAAAAAGGAAAGAACAGTGATGTCAGCAAGACTATGCTACTTAGTAATAGGGTAAGTTAGAAAGATCGATGGAAGGTTAAGAAACAAGGAAAGGAACATCTCACTATCTTCATGACCCAAAGTGACTTTACTAAATATTCTCTCATCAGGTTGAGAACCTGTGATAGGTCCCCATAGCCACAGTATTCCAAGCACACGTAACAGAGTAGGATTTCCTAATTTGGACTCTCTTATATCTGTATATAAAGCAGAGACACTACTTTGCCAACTAAGGTCCGTCTAGTCAAGGCTATGGTTTTTCCTGTGGTCATGTATGGATGTGAAAGTTGGACCGTGAAGAAGGCTGAGCACCAAAGAATTGATGCTTTTGAGCTGTGGTGTTGGGGAAGACTCTTGAGAGTCCCTTGGACTGCAAGGAGATCCAACCAGTCCATTCTGAAGGAGATCAGCCCTGGGATTTCTTTGGAAGGAATGATGCTAAAGCTGAAACTCCAGTACTTTGGCCACCTCAGGCGAAGAGCTGACTCAATGGAAAAGACTCTGATGCTGGGAGGGACTGGGGGCAGGAGGAGAAGGAGACGACCGAGGATGAGATGGCTGGATGGCATCACTGACTTGATGGACGTGAGTCTGAGTGAACTCCGGGAGTTGGTAATGGACAGGGAGGCCTGGTGTGCTGTGATTCATGGGGTTGCAAAGAGTCAGACACGACTGATCGACTGAAGTGAAGTGAACTGATATCTGTATGTTGATACTGGATCCAAGACATAGTAAAAATTTCACTAATTAATGGAGAAGTTCTCTGAATTGATGAAGTGTCTAAATTTAAAACAATTTAAGAAAGCTACCAATTCAACTTAGTATATGACTTGGTAAATGAGTTTATCCTTCTCCCTTCCTAGATAGTTTTAACATAACAGATTAAAAAGAAAAAATTATAAAATCACATCAATTAAAAAATTAATAGATGACCAATAGAGACAAGAGACTTCAAAAACTTTTTAGAAGCAAAAGAATAGGTAAGTGTATTAGAACCTGAGAGAGAATCAAGAGGGAGGGGAAAAAAAAGAGTATTAGAACTTGATACTATTTGTGCTACATAGAAACTACAGTGTGAAATATGTGCAGAAAGTCATGGAGTCAAAAAGAGATCTTCCATGAAAATCACTGAAGATGCTCCACACTGGAAGAGGCCAAGTCCAGTGGAAGCCCAAGTAAGATGCAAGCAGAAAGGGATGAGTTCATTGAAAGTCACTGCACCAAAAGTCTGCTACCATCCCAGTGAGTGCACACCCAGCAGCTGAGGCATTTACACCACAGGGTTCATTGCTGAAGTGGGATTTAGAACAGACCAGACAATCAGAGCAGGAGTTTGTACCTCATAGCAAAATCTTCTGATTTCTAGAATTCAGAATGACAGGATGACATTTCCTACTCACTCTAAAACAAATCCTCTTTCAGTTCAGTTCAGTTGCTCAGTCATCTCAGATTCTGTGCTACCCTATGGACTGCAGCAGGCCAGGCCTAACTCTCCTTCACCATCTCCTGGTGCTTGCTCAAACTCATGTCCATCGAGTCGGTGATGTCATCCAACTGTCTCATCTTCTGTCATCCCCTTTTCCACCTGCCTTCAATCTTTCCCATCATCAGGGTCTTTTCTAATGAGTCAGTTCTTTGCATCAGGTGGCCAAAGTATCAGAGCTTCACCTTCAGCATCAGTCCTTCGAGTGAGTATTCAGGACTGATTTCCTTTAGCATTGATTTACTTGAATACAAATCCTCTTACTTGAATACAAATGAACAGCTGAGAATTATCAGATATATGAGAAGAAGCCCAAGACTAAACACATACACAACCAAAACACAACTTCAATAAAAGAATTATAATTTAGAAAACTTAAATAAAGATTCTTACTAGTTTGCAAGAGATTTGAGAAGATACTGTATACACAAAATGTGGACAGAATGCTATAAAAAATAGAAAAGGAAAATGCTTTACAGTTATAATACTTTTCAAGACTAAATGTGATAGTAATAAATGTATATGGGCTCCCCAGGGGCACAGTGGTAAAGAATCCCCTACCAATGCGAGAGATGTGGGTTCGACCCCTGGGTCAGGAATATACCCTGAAGAAGGACATGGCAACCCACTCCAGTATCCTTGCCTGGAGAATTCCATAGACAGAAGAGCCTGGGGGCTACCGTCCATGGGGTCACAGAGAGTCGGACACAAGAAGCGACTTAGCATAGCATATGGGTTAGAAAATAAAATCAAGTGGATCTTCTGAAAAAGTAACGGTCAAGGGGGCAAAGATGCAGAAAATATGATAGTACAGAGTATCAATCCATGAAGGCCAATTTGAAAGACATATTAAGAGTCCTACTATGCTGGAACAAGGAAAATGAAAAAGAGAATGTTACTACAGAGAATATCCTACAGCTAAATTAAGGACACATTTCTTCAATCACAAAGGTCCCTAGAGAAAGTAAACAAAACAAACCACATACACATAATCCACCACTGTATGTAAATAAATCATTAGGAAACTTCACAACACAGAAAGTGAAGAGAGTATGCTAAAATTTTCTGTCTAGAGAGAAAAGCAGTAAGAACTGCACTTGGAATTCTCTTAAGCAACCCAACAACAGAAGAAGAGAATGAAACTATGTTTTCAGAGTTCTGGAAGAAATATTATTTTCAACCTTCAACTGTATACTCATCTAAACTCTCAATCAAGTGTGAAAAAAACAATAAGGAAACTTTCGATCAGGAAAAAAAAAGAAAACCAAACAAAATGTCAACCTTTATATGCCCTTTCATACAAAGTTATCTGAAATGTGATTTGACAAAATGAAAAAACAAAGAAAAAGAGATGGATGGTCTCCAATTTAGGAAAGGAATGAGAGCAAATGCTAGAACAGAAGCTGTACAGCAGGTCTCTGGGCAGTGGTACCTTAAGATGCAGGAAAACAGAGTAGGGAAGAGAGGAGACAGCAAGGAGGGAGAAACCAGTGAGAATGAAGCAGCCACAGGGTTTACCCGGGCCCTTCAGATATTGAAAGAGCTTGGGGATACAGTAAGAATAGGCAATTTGAAAATATATACTTTAAAACTGCAGGTTAAAAAAAAAACTATACAAGAAAGAAAATGTCATTATAAACCATGTCATAGCTTCAAAGTACATTCCTATTGTCATAATAATGTAAATACTATATATGAATTTCTGACTTTAACATCAACTGACAGAAAAAGAACAAATGTATTTATAGGTAAAGACAAGGATGTAAATCTAACCAATATTGACAATAAAGGGGCTTCACTGGAGGTTCAGATGGTAAAGAGTCTGCCTGCAATGCAGGAGACCCAGTTTGATCCCTAGGGTGGGAAGATCCCCTGGAGAAGGGAATGGCAACCCACTCCAGTATTCTTGCTTGGAAAATCCCACGGACATAGTTGGCTGGCGGGCTACTGTCCATGGATTCACAATGAGTCGGACATGCCTGAGCAACCTTCACATATTGACAATAAATATAAGTACCAATGACAGAAATCCAGAAGTAAAAGTGAGCAGAGGCCCAAGGAAGAGCAGGAAACTAATATCCTTTACTGACAAACTGCTGCTTAGTCTCTCAGTCGTATCTGACTTTCGGCAACCCCAAGGACTCTAGCCTGCTAGGCTCCTCTGTCCATGGAACTTTCCAGGAAGAATTATGGAATGGGTTGCGATGCCTTTCTTCAAGGGATCTTCTTGACCCAGGGCTCACACTCTTATCTCTTGCTTCTCCTGCACTGGCAAGAGGATTCTTTACTACTGAGCCACCTGGGAAGCACAAGATCTTTCGAAAAAATAAAAATTAATAGGAAATAGCTAAGATTGATAAATCAGAAATAGCAAGATAAGCTTATGATATAAAGATAAGATAACCAAAAAAAAAGATAAGATAACCAAGACAAAGCTAAAAGAAAACAGAAACAATTAAAAGCATTAAAAGTGATTGCTAAAAGGGCAGGGTCTGGAAATAGGGAAGATAATACAAAGGAGCTTGTTTCTCATGAGAAGTCCTCTGTTTACTTCAATTTCATGATTATTTACACATAATACTTTAATAAAAATCTTAATACATATGTTTATGCATCATATGATAGTGTTAATTAAATCTACTTTTATTATTTTGAAATACCTGAGATTAAGTTGTCTATTGATTAGTAGATAATCTTGGGAGTTCTAATTAAATCAAATTTCTAATATAAACATGGAGATCATGAAGAGTTTAAAATCAATTTTTTCCTTTATTTTTGGCCATGTCGCAAGGCATATGGGATCTTAGTTCCCTGACCAGAGATCAAACCTGCAACCCCCTGCATTGGAAGCACAGAGTCTTAACCACTAGACCATCAGGGAAGTCCCTAAATCCATTTTTAAGTAGCTTTAAGATGCTCCATGGAGTGATAATTACATTATTTTAAAAATGATGACAAGGGAAGTTTTTCCTGGAGGCTCTATCTGAATTATCAAAAGATTCATATCAATAGCTTTAGTCAAAAAAGGCCTTATATCCAAAATGTCTATGAAGGAAGAAAAAAAGTATGTGCAGAAAAGCAAGCCATTTAACAGTCCTACATCTGCAGACAAACAAATATATAGATATGGATGTCAATATCAATGTTGATATAGATATAGTTTATTAGTCTTATATATAGACATAGACACAGATATAAAACTTTAAAAGAGTAAAAGACACATTATCTGGGCCTCCAGCTACAAACACAGCTCCTCCTAACCACTCTTGATTTATGGCTCACAAAACGTGACCTGGAGAAAAGTCTCATGTATTAACTCCTCCTGATACACATCCAACTAGTTGATAGACATTGGGCAATCGGTGATCACAGGTCATACTCAAGTCAGAGAGCAGCCTCCAGGAAAGAAAGGAACAAGGACTTTTGGGCCCATCATGCCCCTATCACATACCTGGCTCCAAGGGTTTGCGTGAGAGCAAAGGCACGGTGTAACAGAGGAGAACAAATCTGACTCCATACTGGATCTATTCCTTTAGCTCTAACCTTCCGTGCTCTGTTGTTTGTGCTTCGTCATACTGGCTCTGCACTTTTGTCTAGTCAAACAGTAAAAGAATGCTACCTATATCCTGAAATATACATAATAGCAATGGCAAAGTTCTGCCTCCCAGGCTGGACCTTCAGAAACGTAATGCTTTTCATTCATATAAAGATAAAATTTGCAGAACAGAAAACAACATTTGTCTTGTTGAAGGTTTACAGGGACATCATGACCAGATCCTCCATGGATAGCTGTAAGAACAAAAGATTATCACATTCCATCCGGGGTCTGGTGGGCAAAAACCCGCCACACCCTCTCCAAGCTTCTTTTAGTATAAAAGAAGCTTGAATTCTAACTCAGGCTTTTCAGGTGGCGCTAGTGGTAAAGAACCTGCCTGTCAATGCAAGAGACTTAAGAGATGCAGGTTCTATCCCTGGGTTGGGAAGATCCCCGGGAGAAGGAAAAGGCAACCCACTCCAGTATTCTTGCCTGGAGAATATCATGGACAGAGGAGCCTGGTGGGCTGTAGTCCATGGGGTCACAAAGGGTCAGATATGACTGAAGTAACTTAGCACATAAGATGGTTTTTGGAAGACTAGTCTGCCATCTTCTTGGTCAGCTGGCTTTCTGAATAAAGTTGCTTTCCCTTGCCCCAGTTCCTTGTCTCTCAATTTATCAGTCTGTCATGCACCAAGCAATATTAACTTGAACTTGGTAACAGGTCCAAGCCAACAAACTTCCCAGTGTATGCTGGCTTGTATACTCATTTTCTCTGCCTTGGAGAGGTTTATTATACAATTTAGCCAAAGTGACATCTAGGTTCCAAATGATGAAATAGCTTTGAGGCCTCAAGTGATCCCAGGGTTACTCTGGGGAATTCTGGTCAGAACTAACAGAGGCTTAGGATTTCCTTTGTATTGGAAAGCTCAAGTTGAATTGAATGCCCAGTTGATACTGTTTCACTCCTGAATCTCATCTAGTCATCTTGTTTTAAGAAATCCCAAGGCTGAGAATCTTCAACTCCATGACACACACCTGTGTGACATGGACTGCCCATGATTTTTCTGGCTGGTGGGTGAGGTGTACAGAGTGGTTAATTCACACCTCATCTCTCTCAGATAAATCTAGTGGGTCCATGAGGAGAAATATAAAAGGAATACAAGGAATAAATCATATCAGCCTGAAACAATGGAAAGGGGTCAAAGGTAGAGTAAGAAAAGATTATGAAATGAAACAGTAATCCCTACAGAATTGCTGTAAGGATTAAGCGTACAGCAGAAAACTAACAGCATTGTAAAGCAATTATGCTCCAATTAAAAAAAAGGATTAAGCAAGGAAATGCATGAGCAAGCATCCTACACAGATGTTCAATAAATATTAGTTTCTTCTCTTTCCTTTTGGCCTATAATCATAAGCATAAATTCCCTATGAAATCAAGATCCTTAGAACATGAACTACAATTGCCAGGGTTAGAACCCTACCATTTGTCATTTTCCAGCCTAAGGCAGGGTGTCCAGAGAACTAAGAGGTTGTAGCTGGAGGTTAAAAGCATCTGAGTTGACTCAAGAGATGAGGACTGAGGCCCAAATGTAGGTGTCACTCATTACACAGAGGTATGCAGTGACTTCTGGTAAACCAAAGTTAGAGCACTCTGTCTATGGGGTCACACAGGGTCAGACACGACTGAAGTGACTTAGCAGCAGCAGCAGCAAAATGTTAGGATGTCTCCCTGAGTACAGAGGCCATTAGTAAATATTTGCTTGAGAAACTGATGCAACATGTGCCTAACTTACTTAGCTGTGTCCCATCAAACTGAAAGGAAGCTCTTTAGGTAACCACTAATGCTTTCAAAGGACACCGTGGTCTCCTTGGAACCACAGGTTCCATCTAGCACCTGTCATTCTGAATTGAGGGTAATATATGCTTTTCTCTGTTTCTTCTTGAAGTGGTATGGAGGGTGATTTGGGTTGGAAAACAGACAGTGATAAAACATATGAAGCCTTGCTGTATTGTGTGCTGTGCTAAGTCACTTCAGTTTTTATATGAAGCTTTGACCAACAACAAGAAAAAGATGCAGAGACTCTAAGAATACTTCACTGGGCCTAGTTAAGATGTTTAAAGATTGCTTAAATCAGCGGGCAAAGGTACTTTCTAGAAAATCTACTTTCTGCTGAACCAAGATAAAAAGGGGAAAGAAGCAGAGGATGAGGAAAAAAAAAAAACTCATGTCAGTAATAACTTGAATCAGTATCAAAAGTCAGCTTCAGAAATTCCTCCAACAGAGTACTACTGGAAATTTCTCAGTGTTATACATGTCTCTTACAGGGAAATAATACAGAAAGCACAATAAGGTTAAATGCCCCACAGGACAGATACTCTGCAATGCTGGCTATGTTATTAGAGATGCAACTCAGAGAAATCACAGAGATAAAGGACACTGAGAACATAGACCAACTTCTCTCCCATGTCTGGGAGATATGTCTTCCATGCCTTTTTCTCCTATAACAACACATAGCTAATATCCTAAGGCCTGTTTCTATACTTTTGACGACAGGCAACTTGTACTTAATGAAGAGATTTATTCTATTGTAACATCTGATTTCTCAGGTTAGTCGTAGCATCTGGATGGACCAAGAGACAGTATGTGCCAATCAAACCACAGACATGCTAAGAAACAGCAGGATTTCATTTAAACACACAGAACTTCCTAGAGATAATGTACAGCCTGATATGTCCCCAGACTTAACTAAGTATTTTCATAAGGGTAAAGCCCTTGCTTTATCATTTATGTTTCCTAACACTGGGGATTTGATCCCTGCAGGCTTCATTCCCTCCCAAGAAGCTGGTAAATAAAGGTCCCTTAATGAGAAAACCCTGTATCCTCACACAAGAGGGATGGATCTCTATCCTTATCAACAGGGACTGAACCTGGATCAAGTTACCAATCCTTCTTAAAAATCACTGACTTTCATGAATCATTGAACCATGAAGATAAAAACTACACTCAAATCCTAAAACAACAATCTAAAACCCTATTGTTGTTCAGTCACTAAGTCATGTCCTACTCTTTGCAACCCCATAGATTGCAGCATCCCAGGCTCCTCTGTCCTTCACTATCTCCTGGAGTTTGCTCAAATTCACATCCGACCCATTCATATAGGGTTGGAGATGCTATCTAAACATCTCATCTTCTACCGCTTCCTTTTCCTTTTGCCTTCAATCTCTCCCAGGAGTCCAAGTAATATCTTATTCCCTAAAATGTTTCTGGTTCTGTTCTTTGAAACACCAAAGTCTACCTTCCTCTATGTGTTTGTATTAAGCCCAACTCATGAAATGACTATACTGCCCTTTCTCTAATTTCTCTCATCCATACCCTGATGGCCGAGGAAGATTCCTCATTATCTGATCACTTTCCCCAAAGATCTCTAGATTCTCATTCTCTGCCTTCAGATATGATCCACCCCTCTCCACAAGCATTTCCAACTCTATTCAAGAGAACCAGCTTAGCACCAGTAACACTCTCCCTTTGGCAAAAGCAGGTCTAGTGAGTAGGTCTGTGAAGTAGGTGTCTGCCTTATTCAATATATTTTCCCAGGACTAGCTGAGCACCAGCCAACAGAGGTACTTAAAACTATTTAAGTGAATGAGTGAATTGACCATTTGAAAAAAATTAATATAACACCCCAAAACTGTATCACTGCAACTGAACATAACAAAATTATCAGCACTAAAGGGGAAGTGTTAGTGGCTCAGTCATGTCCGACTCTTTGCAGCCCCACTGACTGTGGCCTGCCAGGCTCCTCTCTCCATGGAATTCTCTAGCAAGAATACTGGAATGGGTTGCCATTCCCTTCTCCAGGGGATCTTCCCAACCCAAGGACTGAATCCGAGTCTCACGTATTGCAGATGGATTCTTTACCATCTGAGGTACCAGTGAAATGCCAAAGGGAACGGGACACTCTCAATCCAAGATGATAACAATTATTCTTACAAAGACAATAGTCACAGCTATCACCAAAATTATTACGAATTATCATAACATCCTACACAGCCTAAGCCTCTAGATGGTTAAAAGGATATGCCACTTTCTTATAGGCTCAAAGCACTTTCCTAGAAACACAGTAGAAATTTTTCAAAGATGTCTTTTGGAAACTTGGGAAATGATTCAGTCTTGACACAGCAATTCCTAAAATCCAGACCCCAGCTTAGGAACATGCTACAAGAATCGATTTTTAAAGGAAGATTTTTATTAAGGGAAAATTTTGTCATTATAATGGGATTTCTCCTGCTCTTTCTCCTCAAAAAGGATGCTGATATTAGTCTTTCCACTATATGCACCTCACGAGACTGTTCTTTGATTTGTAACCATGGTTACTACTTGCAGAACCCATCATAGTGTATGGCTCTTTTTGAGGCAAAAGCTGATCATGGCCCATAATAGTCTGTGTGCTCCAGATGCTTCCTGGAGTTGATAAGAATGGGCCTGAGAAAATAGAACCATCCCAGACAATTATACTTTTGAATGCTGCCTTGTTGCCCCTCATTGAGAAACACCAGGAATTTCATTTTCTGATTTGAAACAACAAAACCAAGTCATCAGTGTCCACATCTCTTATTAGCAGACAAGAGCACTATCTGTGGCTAAAAGCAGAGAGATTTGAGGGCACAGAGAATGACAAGCAGAGAGGGAAATAGAAAAGAACTATGTCATCCGGAGTCCACACACCTGAGTTCAAACCCTGGTCCCCTTCTTAGCATGTGATCTCAAACACTCTCCGCCAGACAGGCAAGGTCAAAGCAAAAGAACAACCTCAGATTCTCGTGGCTTAAAACAAAGGTCATTTATTTCTCCCTTATAATAATAATGTCCACAGGGATTTTCTGGGGTTTCTGTTCTACATCTCTGTCCTCAGGCCAGGACCTAAATGCACAGAGCAGTCCTCACAAGACACACTGCTTGTTTGAAAGAAAAGAAACTCATAAAACATGTATTGACTCTCACAGCTTTCCCTGGGAATGATACCCATTACTTCTGTTCATGCTCCACTGAGCAAAGCAAATCATGTGGTCACACCTAACTTCATGTGGGTGAGGAAGAGAGCATTCTTACATGCCCAGAGGAAAAAAAAAAAAAGAGCTGCAGTAGTTGTGAACAGCCCTAAAGCACTATGTCAGCATAAGTATGTGACCTCAGTCGTGTCTGACTCTTTGGGACCCCACGGACTGTAGCCCACCAGGCTCCTCTGTCCATGGGATTCTCCAGGCAAGAATACTGGAGTGGGCAGCCATTCCCTTCTCCAGGGGATCTTCCCCAACCCAGGGAATGAACCCAGGTCTCCTGCATCACAGGCAGATTCTTTACCAGCTGAGCCACCAGGGAAGCCCTGACCTCACTGAGCCTCAGCAGTTTCATCCATAACAAGGCTCAGGGATGCTGACATCATAGAATATTTGATGGGGATGGCATTTGGTTGAATAACTGATAGCTGGTAATAGTTCTAGTTACTTTGATATTGGTATCTCAACCATGGATAGAATGATCTAGTCATACAGAATTGAATGTCCTAGCCAAGGAATCGAATTCTCAAATTCTACTACTATTAGCAGTCACAAAAAGGCAGCAGCACTTTCCATGCCAGTAAAGTGGTGAGCTGGGGATGATTTGAAGACTATGATCCAACACATTCAAAACAATCATTCTTGCTCTGCTGCTGCTGCTAAGTCACGCCAGTCATATCCGACTCTGTGTGATCCCATAGATGGCAGCCCACCAGGCTCGCCTGCCCCTGGGATTCTCCAGGCAAGAACATTGGAGTGGGTTGCCATTTCCTTCTCCAATGCATGAAAGTGAAAAGTGAAAGTGAAGTCGCTTAGTTGTGTCCGACTCTTCATAACCCCATGGAGTGCAGCCTACCAGGCACCTCCGTCCATGGGATATTCCAGGCAAGAGTACTAGAGTGGGGTGCCAGTGCCTTGCTCTAGATTTGCACATTATCTCTCATTTCAGTCTTTTCTCCCATTTTCAGGTTAAAGTGAAGTCGCTCAGTCATGTCCGACTCTTTGCGACCCGTGGACTGTAGCCCACCAAGCTCCTCCGTCCATGGGATTCTCCAGGCAAGAATACTAGAGTGTGTTGCCATTTCCTTCTCCAATTTTCAGGTTAAGTGTTCAATTAATCAACAAATGATTCACAAAGTGCTGTGTGTCAGGTATTATACACTAGCCACTGAGTTAGAAGCAAACCAGAGGTTTTTTTTTTTTTTTCCCAAAAGAACCAATTTAGGTAATAAGAATCCCCATTTATGTTCTAGAAACAGCCCACACTCTATCAGCACCCCTCATCAAAAGAGAAAAAAAAAGTTAAAACTAAGTCACACAAATAAGGAAATGTAGATGAATTTGAAAAGACTACCCAACAGTCAAAAACTAAAATGGAAAAAGAGAAAGTTTGCCTCAGGTAAACAGATTCTGTACATTCTAGTTAAGTAGATGGTACAGTTTTCTATTTCCTTTCTTACTTGTTTTCAGATTGACTAAGCTCTTAAAGATGATGAGAGCCCATCTTGTCCATACAAACCTAATGGGGCAAAGGAGATACAAGTGTGACTGACAGTACATGATTTGCAAATAATGTACCCACAAGAAGATGTGGGTAGATGAGTCCAATACAACATTTACTAAACATCTACTAAGTGTGCAACACTGTGCTTTATGGAGAAGATTCAAAGATGAGTGAGATGTGGTTCAGGCTCTTCGAGCACTCTGCCAACCATGAAGGAAGCATATTTGTACTATGGTGTGGTGATAAAATAATGGCTAGGAGAATGAGTGCAGAAATGGAGAGGCACATGGATAGGAGGGAAGGAAAGGAAAGAAATGAAAAAGAGTCTCCTGGAGGAAATAAGAACTCCAAGGATTAATTAAATGTATTCGGTCATGTGGGAGAAGTTGCAATAGCATGAATAAGGGATACAGAGATTGAAAGTTCTGGAACCTAAGTAAATGAGAACCCCAAATATAACTGGAGCTTGTATTATCAAAACGAAAATGTCAAGAGATGATTAAGAAGAGTTAAGCAGAGACCAATGCAAGGAGCATTATCTCTTAGGTTAGAGAGCTTGACCTTCTCAACATCGGCAAGGCTATGAAGCTTGGCCTTGAAAAGACAGGCAGGGGGCATTAAAGTTTTTGAGCAGAGCGAGTGACATGTTTGCATCTGTGACTTAGGTCCTTCTGGCAGTTGTGAAGGATGGATTTCAAGGAGTAAGAATGAAGGCTGGGAAAAGAGGAGGATATTATAATAATTCATGCAAGAGACAATACGGATCCAAAGTAGAGAAGTTGTCATGGAGAGTTAGGGAAAGGCAGGAATGAATAGGAAGGAAAATAGCAGAAGGGGATGAAGGACAAGGAGGAGGAGATGACAGGGGCTTCTGGCCTGACAAGGGAAGGATGAGGGGCTCCTGAGATGAGGGGCACAGTAAGGAATAGAGTTGGGATCCAAATTACCAGGACAATACTAAACACCGTAAGCATTCAGTTTACCACAGAAAGAAGGCCATTATTTCTGAAGATTCTGCCAGTGATTTTCATCAAAGTAAAATTCTACTGCTTGCTGCCAAGAAGAAATTTCATTATTAACTTTGGAACTGATATCTGCAGCTAGAATATTACATTTTCTTTTCCTCCAGTCTCTCTAATTCACATGTGGACAGACATACTAATTCAAGTAGTTAGATCTTCAGTGGTCTCCAAGAATTAAATTCAGGCATTGTTTGGTCAATAAAAGCGGTTTACTCTGTATCTGCATGAAACATTCTCCATCAGTTTTGAATGAATCCCTTCTATCTCAGAAGTCTCCCATAAAACCACAGCCTCAGCAGTTCTTTGGGAGGCCTTGAACTGGTAACCCCAGTCCTTTCTCACTATGAGAAGAGCTCTCTTCCTCCATCTATGAGGGTATGCAGGAGGCGAATATTTCCTTCACACTGGCCTTGCATAGCTTGACATAGCTCTCAGCACTGCCCAAAAGGACACACTCCAAAGTCAAGCCCACAGTTTCTGTTACAACTGGGTGGGAGTCATTGGTGCTATTCAGCAAAGATTTATTAATCTCCACCCTCTAGGCACATGATAGGATAACAATTCTTTGAAACTAGGTGTGGACATATGACTCACTTTGATGAATGAAATATGAGTGAAAGTAACATATCATTGCTGGACACAAGTTATTGAGGCAACCCATGAGTCACTATAACTCTTCCTCATGCTACAGTGATTGTGGAAGCATGAACTGGGATAAGGCTACTGTTGGCCTGGATCACGTCTAAGGATGATGAATATAGCTCTATGGAGTCCCATATTAAACATGTAATAGTGTCAGAAAGAGGAGAAGGCAATGGCGCCCCACTCCAGTACTCTTGCCTGGAAAATCCCATGGACAGAGGAGCCTGGAAGGCTGCAGTCCATGGGGTCGCTGAGAACTGGACACGACTCAGTGACTTCACTTTCACTTTTCACTTTCATGCATTGGAGAAGGAAATGGCAACCCACTCCAGTGTTCTTGCCTAGAGAATCCAAGGGATGGGGGAGCCTAGTGGGCTGCCGTCTATGGGGTTGTACAGAGTCGGACACGACTGAAGCAACTTAGCAGCAGCAGTGTGAGAAAGAAACTTCTATGGTGTGAACTGACAGACATTTGGGGTTAGTTGTCACTGTAGCAAAATCCAGCCCATCTTAATTATTAGTTGTCCTGAAAGCAGCAAAGAAAGAAGGGTAGGAAGACCCTAAAATTAAGATAACACTCTTAACCATGTCAGGAATTAAACCTAAGGTTTTTGAATTTTCTGTTTATTAATTTACAATAAAATAATAAACCCACTGCAAGTTGCCATAAGTAATGTATTTTATGAAAAATAACTGCATTTTCCAAAACAAAAGAACGACATTGTTTCACATTTTTACACATCTCTTGAATGTATGGCTTACTGTACATCTAGATTCTCTTGTCTGACTCTGTGTTCAACCTTTTGAGATACATTGTTTTGGTTGAAAATGACCCAGGGAAAATCCAAAGACCTTTCAAACTCTTTGGAGGAGTCTGAGGGGTACCCAGGGGCCCCCAGTCCCCATTTTCAGAGTCAATTCTATAATGCAATTGGTCAGAAAACTTTTTCTGTAAAGGGGAACATAGTAAATATCTTAGGCTTTATAGGCCATACATGGGGAAGGCAATGGCACCCCACTCCAGTACTCTTGCCTGGAAAATCCCATGGACAGAGGAGCCTGGAAGGCTGCAGTCCATGGGGTCTCTGAGGGTCAGACACGACTCAGTGACTTCACTTTCACTTTTCACTTTCATGCATTGGAGAAGGAAATGGCAACCCACTCCAGTGTTCTTGCCTGGAGAATCCCAGGGATGGCTGAGCCTGGTGGGCTGCCGTCTATGGGGTCGCACAGAGTCGGACACGACTGAAGCAACTTAGCAGCAGCAGCGGGTCATACAATCTCTGTTGCAACTACTGAACTCTATCACTGAAGCATGAAAGCAGTCACAGACAATACATAAACTAAAAAGCGTGGCTGTGTTTTAATAAAACTTTATTCACAAAACCATGCAGTATATCAGATTTGGTCCATGGGCCTTAACTGTTCATCCCTGCAATAGAAGATACCTAAATCAATTCAATATGGGTCCTGCTTAACAATATGGGTCCTACCTCTATTGTAGAACACACGCTACAATAAGAGGTACCCCTACGCAACAATACAAAACTGAATGAGACAAGGTCATAGGAGGTGGTATAAAAAGGTGCCTGCAGAGTTCAAGGTCAGTAGAGAGTATCTCGGAGAAGGCAGTGGCAACCCACTCCAGTACTCTTGCCTGGAGAATCCCATGGACGGAGGAGCCTGGTAGGCTGCAATCCAGGGGGTCGCTAAGAGTTCGGCACTAATGAGCAATTTCACTTTCACTTTTCACGTTCATGCATTAGAGAGGAGATGGCAACCCACTCCAGTGTTCTTGCCTGGAGTCCCAGGGACGGGGGAGCCTGGTGGGCTGTCGTCTGTGAGGTCGCACAGAGTCGGACACGACTAAAGCAACTTAGCAGCAGAGAATGTCTCAGGTTGGAAAGGTTTCAAGGAGAATGTGGACCTTGAACAACCAGCAGAATTTTGACAGACAGTTTCAGGAAGAAGGAGAGTATTCCAAGTGGAGAGAATGACAAAAACAAAAACAAAGGGAAGAATTCGGCAAATTTAAGAAATGGTAAGCAGCTTCTGAAATCTAATGCAGATAAAGGGAAACACAGCAGCATAAGATGCTGCTTCCTCAACCTCAGGCATTGCCAATGGGCCTTGAATGCCAGGCCCAGGGGGGTTGGATATGATTTGAAATGCACTGATGTGCCACTGACCATTTCCACATGAGGATGTCAGCCAGGAACGATAAGATTAATTGGAAGGCAGGGTTTAGGACACATTTCCCTATACCCAGTTATATGCAGTGACCCCAGATAACAGGGAAAACAAGAGAAAATAAGAATCTGAACAAAAGCATTGGCTGTAAGACCAGTAAGGAGACAAATGCAAGTAACATGACAGGTATCATTTAACAGACTTAGTTAATCTGTTAAATTAATCTCTTCCCCTCCCATTGCAGGTAGAAGGGAAGAGAGAATGCATAATCAAAGATGACTTTAAGGTTCCAATTCTGAAGGAAGGGAGAAAGACGGTAATAGACAGCAAGATCAGGAAAATGGCCAGATTTGGTGACAAGAAGAGTTTGATTGTGAACATATTCCACATACCACCATTTGCAAACAAGTGTGAATGTTCACAAGTCTCAAGCTCTTCTTGTTGTGGGGGGACCTCTATTTTATAATTAAAGCAGATGGTCAAATTTTTTTTGAAATCTGTGCCTCTTAAAATCTCCCCCAAGTCCCCAGAACTCCAAAATACAACAGAATTTCTAAGTTTTTATTCTTTTCCCACCTTGATTCTTTCTATTAGTAACTTCAGCAGTAAGCATATACTTTAGTCTATTATAAATGCGGTATATCAATGAAATAAATAATGAGCCATCTTTAAGGAGTTCAGGATAAACGGTAACCAACCCCCTCCCCTTTTTTTAAAGTGGTAAGGGCTGTCTGCATTTGAAGAATGTTGTAATTCATTCTTGGATACTACACAAGTTTTCTGAATGTCTATGGTAACTAAAAATCTGAAGGCAGCTGTCAGATTCTTGAAAAATTTCATTTCCTATGGTCTTTTGAAAATTGTGACTATGAAAAGCTACAGTGAAAGGATTTTGAAAGTTATACTTGGATTTCCTTTTGCCTTTTTAAAGGCCAAAAAAGGTGTGGAAGAACCATATAGTAAATGATCAAATAAGTATTCCCAATCAAGCACACCCTGGGTTGGGAAGATCCTCTGAAAAGGAAATGGCAACCCACTCCAGTACTCTTGCCTGGAAAATCTCATGGACAGAAGAGTGTTGTAGGCTATAGTCTATGGAGTCGCAAAGAGTCGGACATGACTGAGCGACTTCACTTTTTTCAAATCAAGAACAAGTCCACATCTCGAACATAGGATGGAAGGTGAATCAAGATGAAAATGCTCTAAATTCATTAGTTCCCTAAAGAGAGCTGACACTCTGTACTCCAAAGGTAAATTTAAATGGGTCCCCTAAACTAAGAGGAGAATGTGATAACAAAGCACAATTCTAAAAGAGTATTGGCCCATGCTAAATAATCTAAAAATCTCCTAGTGAGGACATCCCTGGAGAGCCAGTGGTTAGGACTCCAAATTTTCATGACAAAGGGCCTGGGGTTCAATCCCTGGTGGGGAAACTCAGATCTGACAAGCCACATAGCCTGCCCCCTCCCAAAAGAAAACACAACCCCAAACCCCAAAACCTTGTGAAATGCATCTTCAAAGATGGTCAAAAGCATGAAAGGGGCAGAAATCAGAACTGCTATATTTTTGTAAACCCCACTACCTTTTTCTATAGTGGGTTTCCTAGCATCTCCCTGGTTGCAAGTTCAAACTCTGAGTTCCTTTCTCCTCCTCCCCTGACCCTCAATTGGTGCCAAATCCTGCAGATGCCATCTCCTCACATGTCATGCAACATCACCACCTTTCCATCCCCACAGTCACAATCCTAGCCCAGACCCTCATCCTCTCCAACTGATCTCCTGCAAACATCTAACTCTCTCCCTACTTTCAGGCTTCTCTCTACTAATAATTAATTTCCTAGTACACAGTTCTGTGTGTGTGCTCAGTTGCTGCAGTCGTGTCCAACTCTTTGTGACCCTATGGACTGTAGCCTGCCAGGTTCCTCTGTCCATGGGATTCTCCAAGCAAGAATACTGGACTAGGTTGCCATGCCCTTCTCCAGGTGACCCTCTCAACCTAAGGATCAAACCCATGCCTCCTGCATTACAGCAGATTCTTTACCGCTGAGCCACGGAGAAAGCCCTCTGATCATGCTACCTTGCTAACCAACGTTCACAGACCTTCCACAAAACAGCTTCATGATTTCACCACCTTAACACACTCAAATATTCAGTTTTCATGCCCTGTCTGCTAATTAAATGTGTGAATTTATTCCATGTCACACCAACTCTTTTCTGTTCTCAACAACCTAGTTGCTTTTATACTTTTCCCTCAGCGTAGTATCTATCACCTTTCCACGTCTCATCCTGCTTTCACTACAACTTGCATGTACGGAAGGATGATCCACCCTTTATGGCTCATTGAAAAGTCTACCTTTCCTGAGAAGAATAATTCCTCCAATTTGTTTTTTATGCCCACTATCCATTCTCCCGACAAGCATTTTCAGAGAGTATAACATATTCTACTGTTACATGCTGCAGACAAATAGGTCTGCCCTTATACTCTTGTGGTGGTACTGCTTCTCTCAAAGTGTCAGCTGGGAACTCCCTTCACTTCTCTTTCTCTCCCACTGGACTATGAAACTAGAAGAGGAAGAGCATGGGGAATGTTTGTTGACTCGAACCTGTTCAAGTTAACTCTCTGGGCTCAAGACTTTCCTAAAGAAGTTCCAAAACTCTTTAAGAAAACTCCTGAGCCAGAGAAAATTACAATTTTTATTTTATCAGTAAACTTTCCAAAGTTAAAAGACTTAAACTGCTTAATTCCAGAAATGCCCACAAAGAGAAAAAAAAACACACACATTTTCCCCCTAAAGCAAAAGAGCCCCACTTAGATTTCAGTTCTTTAAATTCTAATGTTAACTGTACAACATGGTTGTAAGATAAAATAAGAATCTATAGAATTATACCACTGTGGTTTCATTTTTAAAAATATTATCTAATATTAATACTTGGGATAATAATAATATCACCACTATCTAAGCACTTACAAAACAAAACAAAACACTGAGCTGGACCAGGAGATCCTTGCCTGGTAGATTTACAAACTAGACAGAAAAACACACACAAAGCAAAGTGAAGACAGATGCCAGAATCTGCAGAAGATGGCAGGAAAAACCCTAAATCCTCATTTTCTTCTCAAAAGTTCAGACCTAAGAGTCTGAAGCAGCTAATCTCCACTGCCAATAACTGCAAAAGGACACAAGTGTTTTCTAAGGGGCTCCAGAGGATGTGGGCTGTTAGCCATCAAATTGAATTCAGAGATAAGCACTCAGAGTGGAGAGCCATTCCGAATCTAGTAAGACAGGGTACGCACCTATGTTCTAATAATGGCAAAGCATTTAGGTGGGTATTAACTTGTCCTGAAAAGTAGAAGTAAAAGCTTCTCTTTTGTTCTCAGTGGCCCAGACTGGTTTATAGACCTGCCAGGGAGATCTCTAAGAGGAAATCATTTTGGTTTTCTTCCAACTTCTAATTCAATACCTTAGCAGCAGTTGAAATGAGTAAGAGTTGTAAGCTCACATCTGCCTCAGGTGACAACCAAGATAAGAAGCACACAGTGTAAAAATGATGAGAGCTTACTTCCCAAAAGCAACTTTAAAGGTAGCTTGTTAAAGGCAGCTGTCATTGCAAGTTAACACTGTCTGAAAATATCTTTTTCAAATATCTTTTCCAAGAATTCGAAAAGATTAAATTAATGGAACCTGTCCACAAAACTGTTTTTAAGTGATATTTTGGGCAGTTTTTATTATTGAAAAATAATTCTATATTGACTATTAGAATGAACTGATCAAAACTCATCAAACTGAAATAAGCAGAAATATGGGGAAATAATTTTTCCCAGTAAACAATATTCATTTTTGGTTACTATGGTCAAGATGGGCCCTAAAGAAAACTGGGCAGTATATTGGTTACTCGTAATGAAATGGTGGAGTGTCAAGGATTAATAAATATTTACTGCACAACTCCCATGTTTCAAGTATGTACAATGCACTTCAGGGGATCCAAAAGCATGATACCAGGCCCCTGACCTAAAGGAGTTTTTTATATCATTGAAATGAAAAAATGCAAATAATGAAACAACAGACAGCTACATAAAACAACACACAGTAAATCCTCAACTGTGAAGCACAGACATTGGGAACTATGACATATAGGACCTGAAAAGATCTTTTGTGTTTTTGAGAACAATTTTATAAAAGGAAATGGGATTTAATTTGGGCCTTACTGAATAGTTTTGGATGCCCATACTTAGAAAGGTGTTTGCAGAAGGGCCAAGGGATCAAAGAGGGCACAGAAGTGGGGCTCACCACAATGGAAGCCAAGAGAAAAAGGACAGGCAGATTAGATAGAGCTTTGTACCAAGAAGAGATGAAAATGAGGTTGGCTAGGCAGGTAAGATACTAGCAAGATCTAACACCATTTTGCACATCTTAATTTTTTTATATGTGTATATTAAATATATTGAACTGATGTTGTAGGTAACAGGAAGCTCTGCAAGGTGACTG
Source organism: Nanger dama (assembly GCA_917880005.1). Taxonomy (NCBI): domain Eukaryota; kingdom Metazoa; phylum Chordata; class Mammalia; order Artiodactyla; family Bovidae; genus Nanger; species Nanger dama. The sequence continues at coordinate 18,761,661 of CAKJTW010000001.1, forward strand.
AGATGATATCTTTAGGGAGAGAATATATCATATAAATAGATAATGAACAGAATACTCTCTCATGACTAAAATGTTTTCTTAGGACTGGCCCAGGGTGTGGTCTTAAGTTAATATCTAAATAGTTGCCATATTTCCATAACATGAACAGAATGAACATTTTGGTCAATTTCCTTGACACTTCATCCACAACAGTATATCAGTGTCTAAATGCCTGACATGGAATAAATAAAACTTTAAAGGATAAGAACAGCTACAATGTCTTAAGCAATTCCTATAAGCACTTGGCTAATAACAGTAAATGCTATATTTATTGAGGGCTGAGCAATACACTCAGCATTATACATTTTCTAATTTAATTCCCACAACAATCCTATGTTGGTAAGACTAACCCAGTTTTATGGCTGGGTTTTATGTAAGCAAATGTATAGTAGAGAAGTAACTTGCCCAAAGTCAAAAAAGTTAATATATGGTAGGTGCAGGATTCAAATCCTGTTCTGTCTGACTCCAGACTCTAGTGACTAAACTCTGTACCTGAATTAATTTTTTTCCCAATTGAAAAAAAAAAGTTCATTGAAAGAAATGCACAACTTTCACAGAGAAAATCAAACGATTGTTGAAGGTTCACTGCAAGGTAAGTAAGTCTTTCTGGCAATGTAACCATGTGAATTTCTTATACCTTACCCTCAGTAAGACACTATTCATCAAAGTTATAGATGAAACTACTTACTACATGATGAAGTTCAATTCCTGCCCAAGATACTTAATGATCTCTATGATTTGGGCAAGTTATTAAACCTCCCTAATCCCCATTTCTTCATCTGTAAACCGTGGATAACAATAGACATTTCACAAAATTATTCAGAAAATTAAATGGTACCCCATAAAGGTACCAATCCTTAGCTCAAGGGTTGTACCAAAAAAGTGATGAATCAGTGTTTGCCTACTCATTATTATTCAATACAAAATTATCATTCAAGCTTCTTCAACCTACTGTACAGCAGAAATAATTGCAAAGTTAGTAGTTCAGTAAGTAGCCCTCCCTCTCAATTCTCCTGCCACCAAATTCTTATTTTTTATTCAAGATTAACCCCCAAATCATCTCGTCCAAAAGCCTCTTCTACCATCACAACTCCCAGGCCCAGCAGATGTTCCCATAATCTTGTGGGGGGGAGGGGGGAGGTAGGGAGGGTGGGTAGATGTGTGTGGGGGTGGCTATGTACTTTCAGTCATTTTACCTAACATATGCTACAGTTGTTATCCATTTTACCTCCCTTCTTCATTAAAATGGAAGCCCTGCTGACAGCAAGGACTCATATTTTCTAAATACCCAGTGTCTAGTACAGTGCCTGACATGGACAACACATATTTATATTTCTCTGGGACATGGAGATTATGACTACAGTTTCTAAAAAGATCAAATTCACTCCAATACATCCCGGAAGAATTGACCACAACAAAGATTATTTTAGGATGAAGTAAAACTTCCCCCATTAGTCATCTGAGAAAACACCTTCTCCGGTAAGTGAAATTTCCTTACACTAAGCAAAAAGCTTAATCAATAGGTTCATTTTAAGAAAGGTAATAGTATACAGCTAAAAGCCCAATAGTGTCACCATGAATGGGCTTCTTCACAACTAAAAGAAATGTATATCACATATAATCAAATTTGGAAATCTTGCAGGAAAGTTCATGTGTTTTGGGTACACATTCTCTTTTGGTTTTAGATATATATATCCTATCTCTTTACAAAACAATTTTAAAAAATAAAGATTCTATCTTATGCTACATTTTCATCTGTAGCACCTACTGCCTTTCTGGCACTTAAGCAGTACTTGAGGGGTTTTTAAACCACTAACTTGGTAAGTTTTCCTCTTGACCAGCATTTGAATGCTTTCAAACCTCCTGTAGAGACCTCATCTTCATGATATCTTCCTCACAATCCTCTGAAATAAGAAAATATGATATCATCACCCCCATGAGGAAACTGAGGTTCTGATACATGTTCCATGGAGGGCCACTGCCAGTGCCAAGCCCAGCCCTTCATCTCCAACTCTTTCCACTGGCTTACGAGGTATTCAACTTAATTCAGGATGGCAGGTCACACAGAGAATACATTATTACTGTACTCTTTGCTAGTAGAAGAAATGAATCCATAATTGTGAATTTAGCAGTCTATAAGCCTTACCCTTTCAGGCACTCTTGAGGACGCTTTCACTCAGTTACCATAAGCCCCATCTTCATGCCCTCCCACACCACCACCGCCACCATCCTTGCCCTTTCCCGGTCATTGACTTACTTAGCCATCCCACGCTGGGAGTGCGCCGCACTCGGGGGTCATCGTCCAAGGTGCGGGTTGCTAGGCAGGGCACTGAGTTCTCAAGCGGGCTGCGGGCTTTAGTGCCAGAAGCAGAAGACAGGAGGAGGAGGACACATGAGCAGCCACAGCAAGGATGAGGATGAAAGCATTGATTAAGAAGAAAAAAATACTAAAGCAAATCACACAAGCGGGTTAAAGAAGAACAATGACATATTACATTGACACACACCCTCCCATGACCCTGCATCCTTAGATGGAACCAATCCCAACACAGAATTTCAGAGCCTGAAACAAATCACACTCAATCATCATAGTTCCCCAACCACCAAAGGCTGATCTGCCCTGAAGCACTAATACACAAAACATGGATTGTACCCAGAGAGAAGGTTTACATAATGAACACTAATCTCAAGATGTAAGATCAAGGCTGTTAATAATCTTGCACCACATAAGCACACACAGAGGGAAGTTACACACACTTGTGCAAGGCACAGGAAGCAGGGTGTTATATTAGCAAGGCACTCTCTTGTGATCTGTCCAACACACCCTTTTATGGATCTTCTACATAAAGCAGAAAGCAACATCTCATATTTTGACTTAGGAAATATTTTCCTTGATGAATATAAAACTGGTTTTTAATACCCTTTGCCTCCTGTTTTTCAGCCCTTCCGCAACATGAGACTAGAATATAGATAAATCAATATTGTAATACAAATCCATTTAGAGTGGCACATTAGTTCTCATTTTCTGTTGCTCTTTAATCCTTATTTCTAGTATAATTTTAATATGTGGTACACGCACTACAAATCTTAGACCACATCAGAGACTGAATAATGATGTAGGCTAAATAGATAGTACGGTTCCTCCAAATATTTTTAATCAACTGGAGAACACCATCAACTTCAGCCTAGAGATAGTTCCATTTGGGTTTTTTGTCATCTGTTTTGCTATTCTCATCAAATGCCCCACTCCTAGTAAGAAATAGGCAGCATAATTATCCTTCAAGGAACAACAATGAGGTTGGAAATAACTAACCATCAGACTACATACAATTTGACTTGAGAGAGTATTTTTCCCTTAGTAATACAGTTGTTAAATGATCAAAGTAACAAAGCAAGCATATCAAACAGAACCAAACATTAGATAATCTATTCACACAAGTATGCAAGTGACAGGGCAGACAAATAGTGCTCTTAAGGCTATTGGTGACTGGGGAGGTCAAGTTCTAAATTAAATCAATTACAAATTAATGTAAGTTGATGGCCAAATTTGGGCATTCAGCACACTATAAAATCTAGAAACATTTTTGTCAATTTATCTGTCTGTGTTTAAAAGCTGTAAATAAAGCCAGGACTTGTGAGCAGGCCATCTGTACCAACACCTGTTTGAGGCAAATCTGATGTCTTTTCTTTGCAATCTGAATTTTTAATTGTTTCCCATAATTGAACTTCTTTGCAAGTTTGTATTGCACTAAGAAAAATGAAAAAGGGAAATGAACCAATTGAGATAATTCCAAAATTGCTTTTGTTAAGAAGGAGGCATTTAGAAATATATATTGTCATACGGGCCAACTTTCACCTCCTATTTCTTCTGACAATGAGGGGACCTGCTTGTGAGCCAATATTCCTGCAGGCTTAGCTAAAGGAAATGAAGGAAGGCCAGACTACTGGCTGCCATTTATCTGGGCCCAAGAAAGGATCAACGAAAATTCCAGTTCAGTGAGAGCAGACAGAGGTTGGGAATGCAAAGTAAACTAAAAGAGCCTTCACATTCTTGAGTGGCTGGACAATACAAAGTTACCCAAATTTTATCACCGATACCATGGCCTGCTCCTAAATAAATATGCTCCAAAACTCAGATGCTGATGACTGGCTTCCCCAAACAGCTTCTCTTTCCTCTACTTTCCCCACAACATGTCAGGGTGTTATTAGTTGGGAACTAAAAATGGAAACACCTTTTTGCATATACAGCCTCCATGAATGCTCCAGCCTCGCCATCAAAGGGACAGTGGAATGGAGCCTGGCACACACTGGCAAAGAACCTGGCTCCAAAGACAAGCATGAAAACAGAAACTGCCCATAGAGACTTGGCACCTGGGTTTTAGTAAAGCTGATTGGAGCCATCTGGCTGCTTACCCTCATGAAAACTGGGAGGCTCACAGCATCCATTACTTGTACTGGCAAATTCCAACATTTTGATTGTTAGACCCTCCCTGTACTTCTGTGCAGGAAGAGATACAAACTCTGTAACCCTTTTATGTTGCTTTTCTTCTCTTCACAAATTTACTCCATAGACAAAATGTTAAAAAAAAAAAAAAAAAAAAGCTGTTCTTAAAGCCAAGCCAAACTTTATGATTATATCATGATAATGATATATTATGTAAGCCTTTTCCAAATAATGCTTTCATTGTACTTCTACACTTAAGCTACAAAATAAACAACTTAGCTTTGCTACTATCTTACATATTCTCTTTTAAATCATTTTGTCTGGCTCCGGGCATAAACAAGGTAGAAACTGGTTTATATTACTGAGACTTGATGAGGAAAGATAAAGCCCTGAAGATTTCTGAGTGATGGTTCCCCAATATCTAGACTGTATAAAAAGGTGTTCTGAACAGGATTTTTTGGTAATGATTCATCTTTTCCTTGAGAATCAACTTGTCTAAAACCATCAGTTCTAAATCTGTTCAAGTAAGGTGTCCCTACTTGAATCATGCAAATAAATCCCCCAAAAAAGCTTCTCTATCAATTTTTTTAACAATCTGTTAAAAGATGATTAATTTAACTACTGTTAAAATTTTAGGACTCTTTCAGGATTGCAATGTTGTATGTATTCCACACCATTATTTAGCCAAGAAAGTTAACTCAGGAGTTTAGGATTATTTCACCCATAAACACACGACATGTTGCCTAGAAATCTCCATTTGGAAAGCCAATCCAGCTGCCACCTTTCACATAAATTTCTGCCTAGACATAGAAAGACCTCAGAGCTCATTTAATATCACAATATTATACAAAGCGAGAGCCCTGGACTCATTGATGTGTGGGAAACAAATTGTGGTTGAGGAAGCTCACGACCACTGTAGCTGAATCAGAATACTGTTATTAAGTATACTAGGTTCCTCTATTTTTATGTGTTTAGGTAAGTTATTTCACATTTCTAAGGTTTTTTATTTTACATTTCTTCAGGCTTTTCATCTGCAAATGGAGATACGATATAGAAACTTTAAAAACATAATACATGTACACCCATGGCAGATTCACGTCAATGTATGGCAAAAGCAATACAATAAAGTAAAGAAATAAATAAACTATAGGTATGAAAATCAAAAAAATAAATAAAAACATCCTAGAGAGCAACACCTTGTGCATAATAGGTGCTCAGTTAATGGGAGGCAATACTGTTGCTGTATTACTACTCTGTCACTGATGGAACAATGTTTCCTTTATTCAACATCCTGGAGGGTGCTGGAAAACATGGAAGGCAGCAACACTGGCCTCATTTGATGCAGCTTTAATTTCAATCTGTCATTTTTAAGAAATCAGGTTCACAAACCTGAAAAAAAAATTCTCCTTTTTGTCCTTTGTACTTTCACTGAAACAGGGTTTGAGTGAAATGAGACATATTTAGTTATTCTTGGAAGACTTTGGTTTTCTTCTCCCTTTTTCTTTTTGGGAGACATGGTAAAAGAGTACACAGTGCTCACATCTCACGTCTCCACTTTGCCTTCCCCTCATTCCTCACGTTTTCCTGTCCTTCCCTTTGCTCTCCTCTCTATTTGTCTCTCACAGAGACCGGGGCAGAGAGTAGGATATACAACTACTCCCCTGTCTGCTTTTAGAGTAACCTGAGGCTGGGCAGAGTGAGATTTCACAAGGACATCTCCATAAAGATCTCAAGCCTCAGAAGAAGATTTATTCCTGGTTTGGCAGCAGAAAATCAGTTAAGGACTCCTTTTCAGAGAAAGAAAGTAATGGAGAAGAAATATTCTTATATGTTAAGATAAGACAATGAGAATTATTCCATTCCTTTACTCCATCACAGACCCTGGTTTTGTAAAATAGACTGGCAATTAGTAAAAATTTTAAATACATTTATTTCAACATCCTGATATATATACATATATACAATTTATTAATGTGTATTAAGTTGCTTCAGTCAGGTCCAACTCTTTGCAACCCTATGGACTGTACTCACCAATGGGGCTCCTTGATCCATAAGATTCTCCAGGCAAGAATACTGCAGTGGGTTGCCATGCCCTTCTCCAATAGTATTTACTGATAGCTAAGAACTATCGTTGCTCAGACATATTAATCAATCTTCATACTCCTAAGTTAAAAACATTATAAAGCCCACGAGTGGCATCTCCTCATGTATTTGGCATCTGTAGCATTGATAATGAAAGTGGCAGTTTTAAAAAACAGAACTCCAAGAATGCTTTCAAATATGGAGTAGTAGGGAAAAAAACTAAGAGATGCAGAAGTTAAAAGAATACAGAATAATAGTGGGGAACTGAAGCTCTGTATTCGCTTTAAATCTGAAAGGCACTACATTTTCCCCTTAAAACCTTTCTGAATAATAGTTTTCCTTTCAGTGGTATCTCACATTATGATTATTAAATACTTCTCACAAAGATATCTCATTTACTCCTGGTTGTATATGTTGAAGGAGACATTACTATCCTATTTTACAGGTATACAAACTGAGGCTTAAGACTATAATAATGTAAACTGCTCAAACTCATGATGCTACTACGTATTTCTCCTGGATTAGAATGAAGCCTAATCATGGAAAAGATGGTGTGTCTTCAAGGAGATTATCAAGTAGGCTTTTAATATCAAAACCTAAACACTTACTTGTGTTGTATCTCTTAAGCCTGACTCTTCACTGCCATAAAGAGCAGACTAGACTAGCAAATACTCAGAGAGTACAACTCTTTGAGAAAATTGTGTTGTTTATTTAACAATCTGAACATTATAAAGCTGGATGTTCAGTCACCTGCCCAGGAAAATAAAATAAGAATAGTGTCTGATAGATGGTTTAGAAATTCTACTGTTATTTTATCACTGTTATTAAAGATTACATTTATTGAGGCATTTTTCTAGTAACTTTCCATGGATGGGTTCATTTAATCTAAGGCTGAGAAGAGCTTGGTCATTCATTGAATTCTGGCCAGGACATTCATCTGTGCTGTGCAAATGAACGGAGAATTAGAGTTCTCAACAAAACAGATGGATGTGTGCTGCTGGTTTTGGAAAGAGCTGATTATACACAGAAAGGCACCTGGGAAGCTGACTCTCCTCTGAAGGTGATGGAGGCCTGCGAGCTGACCTGTCTTAGAACTAGAGAAACACGATGACCACTTCTGGGACAGAACCTTTGAGGAAAGTCAGAGAAATGTCTGCCTTCCCCACTGATTCAGGGAGCAGGTCTGAATTCAAGGGTATGGAGGGGGAGGGGAACTGAAGAGTAGAATAATCCAGACAGAGACTACTGGGATAAGCTGGAATCCAAAACCCAGATAAAACCTAAGAATGTCTACTGGGAGTGAGAAAGCTGCCAAACCCGGCAGTGGTCCCAGCCAGATCCACCACGTGCCAGCATCTAGGCAAGTTGACCTAATGCCCAAACCAAGTAGCTAGAATATATCTAACCTCCAACTGGATGAAAAGCAGTGAGAGCCTAGCTAATTCCACTTCCATTTCAATGGGGCCGAGAATTAACAGAATAAAACACTGATTTCTTTTCATTGTTTGTTCTCTGTTGCTAACCACTATTTATGTTACTGTAGGTAATAGCAAGAGACTACACTTTTTCCCTGGTGACTCAGATGGTAAAGAATTCGCATGCAATGCAGAAGACCTGGGTTTGATCCCTGGGTTGGGAAAATCCCCTAGAGAAGGAAACTGCTACTCACTCCAGTAATCTGGCCTGGAGAATTCCATGGACAGAGGAGCCTGGCAGGCTATAGTCCTTGGGTTCGCAAAGAGTCAGACACAACTTCGCAACTTTCATTTTTCACACTTTTTAAGGGGCTTCTCAGATGGCACTAGCAGTAAAGAACCTGCCTGCCAATGCAGGAGACATTAAGAGACGTAGGTTCAATCCCTGGGTCGGGAAGATCCCCTGGAGGAGAGCATGGCAACCCACGCCAGGATTCATGCCTAGAAAATTGTTCTGTTTTAATGTTAGAAACTGCAGTGTAGGAGAGAGCTAGGAATCAGCATACTGCCTGGAAATTAACAATGAAAAGAGGAATTTGCAGAAAAAGTACAGGGTAGGAGCAAGTGGTAATGCATTTCTTATAACTGATAGAAAAAAAAAAAAAAGGAAGGTAAATTGAGATAAAATTCAGAGATGCCATCAGGAGCAGACCCTGGCTCCCTGTAACTACAGAATAGGCCACAGGGCACCAGAAGCAGCCTGATGAGGTCTAGAAGCAGTTGCCCTGACACAGAGCTGCCACCTTTTCCAAACCCTCATCTACCTACTGGAGAAGCTTTAAGTCTTAGATTCTCAGTGTGGTTTAGGCTTTCCCTGACAGCCAGCAAAGAGGAAAATCAATGACGGGGACAGACTATTCTGCAAGAGGGCTGTGATGAGAAAGAGTTTCCTCCTCTCCCACTGCTAGTGAAATGGTATCACTTACTGAAGGGCAGAGGAAATAAATCAGCAATATATCCATGAGATTCTTCCCAAATGGTAAGTTATAGAGCATATATCACTCCAGAAAATACCGTCACTCAAAATGAGATTTTTCTTCCTTACCTGTGCTTAAACATATAATACATATAATTACATATAATTTAATATTATTTGTTGAGTGATGGCACTATGGTACCATTATATATAGTACCAGTGATGGTACTATGTACAATTATCATTCAAAATATTTTACATGCATTATCTCATTTAATTTTCATTTTATGTTTTATAGACTTAGAAGCTGAGTACTAAATTAGCTTTATAATTTTTCACTTAGAAAAATAATGAAAATTGGGGTCATAAAAATGGATTGGGCACTATGAAATTCATAGTGTAGGTCTAGTTGGATAACCAAACTCATTTCTCAGTAAAGGGCATCTCCCAGACCATGGAGGGCAAGGATTTTTATGAGAGTCTAGGGAGTAGAAATGAAATTAGGAAAACACAAGGGACAAATTCATGATAGCACTGCCCAAATTTCGATAAACGCAGTGAAAGCTGAATACTCAAATTAAGGTTCTTGGTCTTAAAGTTGGGTCTTAGCCATCTTTTGTAAGACTAGACAGTACATATCAAAAGTATCCATTTAAGTGGTGAATGACATTTTTAAAAATCATATAATCCTATAAAACATAGCTCTTTAAAACAGAGTTATCAGGTAACTTTGTAAGAAACATATTACTAAATATTTTTGAAAGAATACCAATTAGGCTTAACCTTTCACTTTCTAATAAAATGCAAACTAAATATACCTTATTTGACTTTTAAACACTATTAAGGAACATTCTTGAAGAGATCTCTAGTCTTTCCCATTCTGTGGTTTTCGTCTATTTCTTTGCATTGATCACTGAGGAAGGCTTTCTTATCTCCTTGCTATTCTTTGGAATTCTGCATTCTTATGCTTATATCTTTCCTTTTCTCCTTTGCTTTTCACTTCTCTTCTCACAGCTATTTGTAAGGTCTCCCCAGAGAGCCATTTTGCTTTTTTGCATTTCTTTTCCATGGGGATGGTCTTGATCCCTGTCTCCTGTACAATGTCACGAACCTCAATCCATAGTTCATTAGGCAGTATATCTATCAGATTTAGTCCCTTAAATCTATTTCTCACTCCTACTATATAATCATAAGGGATTTGATTTAGGTCTCTAGTGGTTTTCCCTACTTTCTTCAATTTAAGTCTAAATTTGGCAATAAGGAGTTCATGATCTGAGCCACAGTCAGCTCCTGGTCTTGTTTTTGCTGACTGTATAGATCTTCTCCATCTTTGGCTGCAAAGAATATAATCAATCTGATTTCGGTGTTGACCATCTGGTGATGTCCATGTGTAGAGTCTTCTTTTGTGCTGTTGGAAGAGGGTGTTTGCTATAACCAGTGCATTCTCTTGGCAAAATTCTATTAGTCTTTGCCCTGATTCATTCCGTATTCCAAGGCCAAATTTAAATGTTATTCAACAGAATGGGAAAGACTAGAGATCTCTTCAAGAAAATCAGTGATACCAAGGGACTATTTCATACAAAGATGGGCTCGATAAAGGACAGAAATAATATGGAACTAACAGAAGCAGAAGATATTAAGAAGAGGTGGCAAGAATACACAGAAGAACTGTACAAAAAGGTCTTCACAACCAAGATAATCACAATGGTATGATCACTCACCTAGAGCCAATGTGAAGTCAAGTGGGCCTCAGAAAGCATCACTACGAACAAAGCTAGTGGCGGTGATGGAATTCCAGTGGAGCTGTTTCAAATCCTGAAAGATGATGCTGTGAAAGTGCTACACTCAATATGCCAGCAAATTTGGAAAACTCAGCAGTGGCCACAGGACTGGAAACTGGTCAGTTTTCATTCCAATCCCTAAGAAAGGCAATGCCAAAGAATGCTCAGACTACTGCAGAACTGCACTCATCTCACACGCTAGTAAAGTAATGCTCAAAATTCTCCAAGCCAGGCTTCAGCAATACGTGAACCATGAACTTCCAGATGTTCAAGCTGGTTTTATAAAAGGCAGAGAAACCAGAGATCAAATTACCAACATCTGTTGGATCATGGAAAAAGCAAGAGAGTTTCAGAAAAACATCTATTTCCGCTTTATTGACTATGCCAAAGCCTTTGACTGTGTGGATCACAATAAATTGTGGAAAATTCTGAAAGAGATGGGAATACCAGACTACCTGACCTGCCCCTTGAGAAATCTATATGCAGGTCAGGTAGCAACAGTTAGAACAGGACATGGAACAACAGACTGGTTCAAAATAGGAAAAGGAGTATGTTAAGGCTGTATATTGTCACCCTGCTTATTTAACTTATATGCAGAGTATATCATGAGAAACGCTGGGCTGGAGGAAGCACAAGCTGGAATCAAGATTGCCAAGAGACATATCAATAACCTCACATATGCAGATGACATGACCCTTATGGCAGAAAATGAAGAGTAACTAAAAACCTCTTGATAAAAGTGAAAGTGGAGAATGAAAAAGTTGGCTTAAAGCTCAACATTCAGAAAATAAGATCATGGCATCTGGTCCCATCACTTCATGGGAAATAGATGGGGAAACAGTGGAAACAGTATCAGGCTTTATTTTGGGGGCTCCAAAATCACTGCAGATGGTGACGGCAACCATGAAATTAAAAGAAACTTACTCCTTGGAAGAAAAGTTATGACCAACCTATATATCATATTCAAAAGCAGAGACATTACTTTGCCAACAAAGGTCCATCTAGTCAAGGCTATGGTTTTTCCAGTAGTCATGTATGGATGTGAGAGTTGGACTGTGAAGAAGGCTGAGCGCCAAAGAATTGATGCTTTTGAACTGTGGTGTTGGAGAAGACTCTTGAGAGTCCCTTGGACTGCAAGGAGATCCAACCAGTCCATTCTAGAGGAGATCAGCCCTGGGATTTCTTTGGAAGGAATGATGCTAAAGCTGCAACTCCAGTACTTTGGCCACCTCATGCGAAGAGTGACTCATTGGAAAAGACTCTGATGTTGGGAGGGATTAGGGGTAGGAGGAGAAGGGGACAACCGACGATGAGATGGCTGGATGGCATCATGGACTCGATGGATGTGAGTGTGAGTGAATTCCGGGAGATGGTGATGGACAGGGAGGCCTGGCGTGCTGCGATTCATGGGGTCACAAAGAGTTGGACACCACTGAGCGACTGAACTGAACTGAACTGAACTGAAGGAACATTCTTTGGCTTCAATGTTATTCTATCATAGTAAACTAAAATAATACAGAATTATTACCTAAGTATCTCTGACCAAACTATTAAATAGAACCATAAGAAACTGTTGGAGGTCAACTATATTTTACCCACAAAAATGGCAACTGTGTATGGTTCAGCCTAAAACAATAGAAAGAAAAAGAGTAAGTAAAGGAAAATCTAACACCAGAAGGAAGGAAAACCTCATTAATCTTCTTCCTGTGACACTAACTTGATAGAAATGCCTCCATTAATAAACTGAGCTTGCCTCAATATATAAAATATGGCACTTGCCTCAAATTTCATACCTAGCAGATATATCCACCAGAATTCACAGTTGTCTTGGATAAGTGGAAATTTCATGATAATTAAAATATTGTAAACCTGATTCTTCCCCAATTTATTACAAATAAAAACGTTTTTCATTTCTTTTTAAAATCATTCCATCAATCCAAAGCCACATCAGGATCCTAAAAATTTAGCCATGGATAGACAATGGTGGGCTGGTAGTGGGTGTTTTGCTAAATGTTTGAGAAGCAGCTCTCTGGTGAAAAAACTTGTGCATTGTGTATATGTGTTTGTGTGTGTGTTTGTGTGTGTGTGTGTGTTTGTGTGTGCGCCAAGCACAAATGCGTGTGACTGGTAAATTTTACTGATTTAAAGATGTATAGCATACATACAAATAATAAATATACAATACTCTATCGTAAACTGCATACAGCCAGTTGATTCTCATACAATGCTTTTGTTGATTTTTACCAAACTCTTCTATCAGTAGCTGACTTATGTTTGCAACTGGCAAACAAGCATAAGCCTAACACCCATGCTGAACATCCATTACCATATATGCTATGGAATACGACAAAAGTGAAGCAATGAAAATGTATTGACTCAATCGTCAATGACGTGGGTGATTCCTTCATTAAACTGAATAATAGTTTTTTAATACTGAAAGAATATTTCCTCAATTCCTTGTATGATTCACATTCTAACAGTTGTTATGGACTGAATGCTTTCATTCTCCCAAAATTCATATGCTGAAATCCTAACCCTCGATGTAAAGGGTGCTAATTCCATTTATGAAGACTCTGCCCCCAAATGCCCCTCCTCCTAATACCATTACTTTGGGGGTTAGGATTTCAGCATATAAATTTTGGCTCCCAAAAGAGCATCCTTATGAAAAGAAATAGGAGAAAAATGATCGATTTCTCTCCTCCACCTGAAGATAGAATGAGAAGGTGACCATATACAAGCCAAAGTGGACCCTCACCAAGAACCGCATTTGTGGCTTCTTGATCTTGGATTTCCCAGCTTCCAGAACTGTGAGAAATAAATGCTTGATCTTTGAGTATTTACAAAGCAATCTTTGGTAACATATTATAGGAGCCCAAGCTAAGATACCGGCTATAGATACTACATAGGGAAGCTTAACCTGCATTATTAGCGTTTTCTCTAACTCTTTTTAAAGTTGTAAATAACTGTCAAAACAATATATCAAGTCCTGATTTGCAGTATTTGCTGATGTCTACGGTGTTTACACTGCCATCAGGACTGACTGCAAGCTTCCAGTATAAAGTCCCTGAATGTAGATTTGGGAAGAGGTAATAGTTAACACACTATTTTAAAGCACAGCCTATAGTAAAATAAAAAAAGAAATGGCACCCCACTCTAGTATTCTTGCCTGGAGAATCCCATGGAGGGAGGAGCCTGGTAGGCTACAGTCCATGGGGTTGCAAAGAGTCGAACACGAATGAGCGACTTCACTTCAGAATGCATTTTGAGTATTGGTTAACATTATTTTTAATATTAATATCTAATTGTATGTTTATATAATCTAATTTTTAATAGTAGCTGTGTTTAACAAACAGTCCTCAAAATTCCTGATAATAGGCCCTTGCGAGTATATAAGAGGTGGCACATGACTAGGGAATGAAAAAATTTCCAACTCTAGAGTAACTCCAAAGATTTCAGCCATTAACTGCACTGGTATTATTATAACTAAAACTGGCAGCATTCTGAATCTATTTTCTAGTCTGTGATAGAAAACCAAGGTGATAAGTTTATCTACATTTTTACATGGAGATATTAGAATCTATTCCAACTACCATAGATAAAAGATTCTGATTTATTAAAGTAGTAGAATATGTTCTATACTTTTTTTTAGAATTTTATCCTAAGAACATTTCATAGTTGTTAAAGATATTAAATATTTAAATCTTTAAACATACAAAGATAACTATATGTATAAACTTGCAAGTTAAGAACAAATGCCTCTAGAAAATCAAAAATTTGCCATCTGATAATTAATAATAAAGTATTTTGGAATCACCTGAAAGTCATTCTTATAGCATTTCTCAAGGCAAAACTTGCCTCTAGATATTTAAAAGGCCAAAACAACATGTTTTAAAGGCCTAGTCATATTCCATGCTTTAGGGTGTTAGCTGATCAGCTGACAAGTCAGAAAGAAAAAGAATCACCTGCACTTTCTGCTTGCCTTCTGCCCAGCATCTGAGGCATTTCACATGTGAGAAGCTGAGTGATGAAGGCAACTGCAACTTTTCTCTGAAGTACAAAGATCTACTGATAGGATAAAAGATTGAATGACGAGCAATATCAACTCATTAATTGTATTTCACATCCAGATACTCTCCCCTAAAGCACAAAATGGGGCTTCCCTGGTGGCTCAGAGGTTAAAGCGTCTGCCTCCAATGTGGGAGACCCGGGTTCGATCCCTGGGTTGGGAAAATCCCCTGGAGAAGGAAATGGCAATCCACTCCAGTGTTCTTGCCTGAAGAATCCCATGGAGAGAGAAGCCTAGTAGGTTACAGTCCACGGGGTCACAAAGAGTCAGACACGACTGAGCGACTTCACCTTCACCTTCACCAAAGCACAAGATACTGCCAAAGACCCAACTCTTCCTAACTTTTACTCTACCTACACGTCCAGGAAAATTAAGCTCATACCACACTGGGAGTGAAGGAACCCTTGCTCTGCCATACTCATTCCTCTTATTGCAAATATAGCAACATTTGAAAACAATACTTGCTTCTTTATACTACCACTGACTTCGTGATAAAAATAAATCTCCAAATCATAAAATTTCATTTTATGTGAGACAGAGGTTAACAAATTAGATACTAAAAAATAGACTTGTACTTTCAATGCCATAATTTTTTAAATATGATTTGTTCTTAAAATTATTTGTGACATCAGTTTCAACAAACTGTTTATCAAGTAACATCTCCAGCCACTAAACTATTCAAAATGCAATTTAAAAAAGAAATAAAACGGGAGATGCAGAGAAATCAAAACATTTCCTGTCAGCAGCAATATTCCAGATGTGACAGAACCATCAAATTGTCATAGGAATGTTCTAGATTAGATTCTTCCTTTTGTGAATGCTCTTTAAAGAGCATTGTTATTTTAATTATTTATAACCTGTTGCACTTCAAAAGAGAAACACAGCAGCAATCACATAAATATAAAAGTCACTCAACAGATTTGAACTTTTCATCTGATTCTGCTTACTTACTAAACACTCACTTAAAAAAACTACGTGGAATGATACCAAAATATAGCAAAGTTTGCTAATAGTAAGCTCTCTCTCAGAAAGCCATTAATTTTAAAATTAAGTAAGAAAACTCAATTTCCAGAAATAGAGTGAACTGAGTTAAAATTCAGTTTACACACTTCACTTAGTCCATCTTTTCTATGACAACATGTTTTATATTATTCTGAAAGTGCAGCTGAGAACAGCAAATTAAAAGTTTCCTTATCTACTCATTTCTCTTAACACCAAAAAGACTGGGGGTGGGATGGAAGAGGCCTAGTTTGGCCAGTCCAATGCTTAGCAAGTCTTTACATCTTAGTTTTCCATACCTCATGAGAATAACTTCTTTGTTCTCAGCCTACACCCAATTGTGAAATTTATTCAAAACAAAGACAATGATACAGAAGACAGACACTTTGCAAGAAATTCTGGTAAATGTAAAAGAGTATAAATAAAACATAGTGCCTTTTCTATTGTTACATAATGGGGCTAATATCCTACCTGAATAACTATTCTCACATCTATCACAGAGCTAAAGAGCAGATTGGTTTTTAAGCAGTAAAAATAATATTGAACCTTATTTTGATGAATGACCATTTATAGGCTGGACACCATCTCATATATCAAGCAAATACTTCATAATGCGAGATTTCAGAGTACCTATCAAAGCTTAGTCTATCCTCCTAATTCTGACAAACCACCTTGTCAAAAGCATATTCCTTGATGTACTTAATAATATACAGGCATGCTGATTCATTGGAAACATTCAGTTGTTTCATCACTGCATTATTACCAAACCCTCTCAGTCAATCAGAATAGAGGTATATGGAGCAACCATGGCGTCTTGGCATTTGCAGCCTACAGTAATTGCTGAAATCTTTCCAACAAGACTGCAAATCTGCCCAGTTGGTTAAAACATGTCATTATGAAATGGTTGTGGTATATGAGTTGAGAAAAGAAGAAATAAAAAGAGGGATTTTTAAAAAGGTGACAAGAGGTGGAGTAAAGTGAGTAAGGCAGGAAGAAAGAGCAGCAGCCAGGCGGCCCCTGCATTACCATTATCAGGGTTGGTAAACATCCTACTTGCACTGGAGACGGTCTTCCCAATGTCAGCCAGGGATCGAAGGTTGGATTTCTTGGTCTGATGCCGGTGCTTCCGGAGCAAAGTATAGGTCACCTTATCCTTAAGGTCAGGTTTCAATAGGCCTGTCTCAATCTGATGGTCAACAATCATCTCTGAAATAAAAACAAAGCAAAACCAAAATTCAGTCACAAGACCACAAAGTGAAATTTTTTTAACTTATTTTTTTAGTAAGTTATTTAACTAAATTTTTAAACTCTAATTTTATGGATGTTATCCTCAAATCAATATATTATTTTTCAATTTCCAACTTCCCACTTTCTGTGAGGGTAAAGATACAGGGTATAGTGCTACTGGCATAAAGAGAGTTAGAAATATTCCACTATTAATTACATCTTTGGAGAGGAAAAACTGTCTTGTAAATTTTCTTCAATCCTGGTTGAGAGTGAATTCATATTAATCACATTCTTCTATGAGTAACACAATAAATTATGCTTTCCAATTGTTTAAAAGATTAGAAAATTTCATGTACTCTTTCATAGGAAGTGTGCCAGAAATATAAATGATATGAAAAAAATCTTGAAGAGACTATATAAAATTTAGCATCATGTCATTATTGATTTTCTTAATCTATTCTTCCAAATCCTTCTGTAAGTTCCTTATAATAAGACAAAGTTAAAAAAAAAAAAAGATAATACATTTGCCCACATCAGGTTATTTGAATATTAATTAATCCAGTGAAAGAAAGGTTAAAATACAAAATTATACCTTAGTCTTTTCTAAGAAGGGAGCTTTATTCTTCCTGTTTAGATCCAACTAAAGCCTTTAACATATTCTATTATTCATTTTAAAGTATAACCTGACCAGAATTTTCTAGAAAGTTTAAAATCTTAGTTTTTCTATGAAAAAAAAAAACCTAAAATTTCTACTAGCTTTAAACTACCTTCTCACACTATTCACAAAAATAAACTCAAATGGGTTAAAGACATAAATGTAAGACCTAAAACCATAAAACTCATGGAAATAACATAGGCAATATACTCTCTGACTTCAGTCTCAGCAATATTTTTTTAGATCTGTCTCCTCAGGCAAAGGCAACAAAAGCACAAATAAACAAACGGAACTACATCAAAATAAAAAGCTTTTGCACAGTAAAAGAAACCATCAGCAAAACAAAAAGACAACCTACTGAATGGGAAAAGATATTTGAAAATAATATATTTAATAGGGGTTAACATCTAAAGTGGAGAAGGCAATGGCACCCCACTCCAGTACTCCTGCCTGGAAAATCCCATGAACGGAGGAGGCTGGTGGGCTGTAGTCCATGGGGTCGCTGAGGGTTGGACATGACTGAGCGACTTCACTTTTACTTTTCACTTTCATGCATTGGAGAAGGAAATGGCAACCCACTCCAGTGTTCTTGCAAAGGGATGGGGGAGCCTAGTGGGCTGCCGTTTATGGGGTCGCACGGAGTCGGACACGACTGAAGTGACTTAGCAGCAGTAGCAGCAGCAACATCTAAAGTACTAAAGAACTCACATATCTCAGTATCAAAAAAATTCAAAAAGTTTAATTTATAAGTGGGCAGAAGATCGGAATGGACGTTTTTCCAAGAAGACATATAGATGGCCAACAGACACCTGAAAAGGTGTTCAACATCACTAATCATCAGGGACATGCAAATCAAAACCACAAAGAGACATCACACCTATCAGAATGTTACTATCAAAAAGACAGCAAATTAGCAAGTGTTAGTGAGGATGTGGCCAAAAGGGAACCCTCGGAGAAGGAAATGGCACCCCACTCCAGTGTTCTTGCCTGAAGAATCCCATGGACGGAGGAGCCTGGTAGGCTGCAGTCCATGGGGTCACTAAGAGTCGGACACAACTGTGCAACTTCACTTTGACTTTTCACTTTCATGCATTGGAGAAGGAAATGGCAACCCACTCCAGTGTTCTTGCCTGGAGAATCCCAGGGATGGAGGAGCCTGGTTGGGCTGCCATCTCTGGGGTCGCATAGAGTCGGACACGACTGAAGTGACTTAGCAGCAGCAGCAGCAGCAGCAGTATACTGTTGGTGGGAATGTAAATTGGAGCAGCCACTATAGAAAATGGTATGGAGGTTCCTCAAAAGATTAAAAATAGAACAATCACACAGCCCAGCAATTCCATTTCTAGATTCTTGGACAAAGAAAACAAAACACTAATTCAAAACAATATATGCACCCCTATATTCACTGCAGCATTATTTACAATAGCCAAGGTGTAAAAGCAACCTAAGTTTGCAATGACAGATGAATGGACAAAGAAAATGTGATATATAACATATACACACACCCACACACCCACACACACCTACATATATATAAAATGAAGTATTACTTAGCCATAAAAAGGACTGAAATCTTGCCTTTTGTAACAATATGGATGGATCTAAAGAGTATTACACTAGCTGAAATAAGTCAGACAGAAACACAAATACCAAATGATGTCATTTATGGAATCTACAGAATAAATTTCACTTGTGGAATCCACAAAACAAAATGAACAAACAAAACAGAACCTGACCAAAAGACACAGAAAATAGTGGTCGCCAGAGTAGGGGAGAGATGAAGGGGTGGGCGATGCAGATGAAAGGGATTAAGAGGTATAAAATTCTATTCTGAAATAAATAAACCACATAATGTAATGATAGCACAAGGAATACCATCAATAATAATATGCTAATAACTCTGTATGGTGACAGACAGTTACTAGACTTTACATGGTTGTCAATTCATAAAGTATATAAATGCCAATTCATAATGTTGTACAGCTGAAACCAATACAATATTGTATGTCAAGTATGCCTCAATAAAATAAAATAATCTTAGAAAAATCTTTCCCCCAAATTTCTATTCACTGTTTTATTTTCTAGAATGGTTCTAACTAGGAAGGATGAATGTGCTTCACAGAAATTGCTCCATGGGTGTGTCTGCTGAAGGACATGTTTTACTCTAACGAAAAACAAGAAGTCCTCTTTCCCACAAATCAACATGTCAGCACTAGGACATAAATGTAGCCTGGTGGCATCCTCCTGTAACGTCACACCGCAGGTTGATACTCCTTTGTCCAAAATGGGGCACAACAGAAACTATCACAGAATCTGTATGAAATAGGCAATAGTGGAATAACACCTCATGACTGTGGTTAGAGCTTGTGTCCCCAGCAGAGAACCAGAACAACGGGTCCCGAGCCCAACTTTAGCAGACACATGGCTGCACCGAGCACATGTCATTCATTTTCCTCTTGCACAAACTTCTCTGTATACAAAAGTGGAGGAGAGGACAAAAGCTCTTCTTCTCCAAAAGTCTGACAAGAAAATTAATGGGTATTGATAGGACAACAGCATCTTCCAAACACTGCCATCTCTTTGCAAAGAGAAGTTACAGATGTTCAAGGGGCTTTGTTTGAGCTTGACTGCACCTCTCATGAGTCCTCTTTTTAACAAGCACTCATAGCACTGGTCTCACCGTGAGAGCTGACAGTTCACACAGTGTCCAGTCAACTTCCTGGGATCCAAGGAGAGGCTGAATCCAGGCTCTCCATCACATGCCTTACACAGATGCTGTCAATGTCACATATCACTGGACCACTTTGTAGACAGCCTGGGAAAGGCAGGAAGAGTTTCTACCATAGGAATGTTTTGGCTTGAGAGTGACAGCTCTGAGTATTTTTAACTACACAACCCTTACTCAGTAAAACTCTCAGAACAGATCCTGTAATTATAATTAACCCTCTGTTCCATATTAAAATAATTAAGTGCTACTGAACACAAACCTCTCTCCTTTCCCTTGAAGTCTTAATCAAAGTGGAAAGTCCATTTTACAGAAGAACCATAAAAATAAACATACAGCCCTGGCATATCTACTGCAAGCATATCAAACTCCTACTCTAATTTCAGGGTTGTGGATTAAAGTGTTTCTTATCTACTCTTTCTTGGCAGGGCCTCCCTCTATTCTTGTCTTTCCCTGTAATTTCAAACTAATCCATATATAAGGCACAGCCAGCCCTCTGTTACTAATTTCTGGAAATCACCAGTTAGAACACATTAAAACATCTGTGTAGCTTATGCCTTTTATTAAGTTTCCATAAAAATGGCCCACATTACAGGGGTCTCTTAAGCATAAACTACAAAACCTTTCAAGGAAAGTGGAGGCAGTTCACATTTTACAGCTACACAGAAATTAAGCCTTCAATATTCAAAATCCCACCAACACTACCAATAGAGAGAGAAAGCGCCTGCTCAAAATGCTCCCAGAGGCGAAAGGAAATTCAAAAAGCATCAGGTTCAAACTCTTAAACAGATGGAAAAAGGCACAAGAGAGGAGACACTCACAGACACAGCCTTAATAGGGCAATGCCTCACCCCCCGACTCCAAATTAAACCAAGTTTTCTGATTCACAGTTTAGATCTTTTTCCATATCACACAATACTTCTCTTTCTTTTAAAAGGAAACACTAGACCAAAGGGGAAAAAATGAAGAGAAAGATAGTCATGCTCCCTGCAAAAAGATTAAGGGTAACATTCTTTTAAAAACACACAAAAGCCCAAGAAATATAGTTTCTAGACTAACAGACAACTCAGAGTTATACAAATGTACCCCATTTTATGGTAATCTATCCAGTCGGCAAAATTTACAAGACCAGTCTCCAGCGACGTGAATGTCTCATGTAAAAGACAGTGTCAATGATGACAGGAACAACCGGGACAAGCTTTCCTGAAGGCTACTTGGCCGATACAAAACAAAACCCTTTACAATGTCCAAACCCTTTGAATATTTCACCATTAGAAACTTATAATCAGGAAATAAGCAATTTCACAAAAGAATAACAAAAATGTTCATTTCTTGTCTTTATGATAAAAACTTGATGGCAATTTAAAAGCCCAATTATAGATTATTAACTATTTTACAGCCATTAAAATGATGTTTATATTTATGTTTAATAACATGGAAATATTCATAATATGTTTTTCAGTTAGGAAGGGCAGATTAGAGGGTTATGGTATGATTCCAGCTCTAAAATAAATTTCATATGTGTCAGCAGAGATGTACCCAAAAACTGTTGAGAAAATATCTCTAAGATAAGATTAGTGGTATTTTGATTTTCATGTGCTACATTTTTTCTGCATTACTAAAAATGAACATATTTTACTTTTGTGATGAAAAATAAATATATTATCATTTTGAAAATATAAAAGGTGTTAAAAGCAAGAAATAACATGACTAATATATCTGCCAACATGCACAGCTCAGGAATGCCTTTAAATATAAAAATTAGAGCTCCAAATATAGAACTACATTTTCCTAGTCATTTCCCATCATAATACCTGAAATGACTTATAAATTTTTTTAACTTAGGAGGGGAGGAAAATTCCCATGTACTTGGCTTCATATGTGAATGACATTCTTTAAGTGTAAAATTATAATATGATTGCAATAATGAAGCTATCAAAATAACCTATACAATGACATTTTATCCCTTAAATAAGACAAATTTTCTATTAGCATTTAGAAAGGGATCTTCATGAAGAAAACCAGGTCCTTGGAAGAATCAGGATGAGGCTGAATTTTGTACACAAGTGTGAGAAGTGACACAGCTTCAGCCACAGCTTGTGGCCTCATATGGTGGTGACTTTGCACTAAAGGGAGGGTGCCCCTTGGAGGCAACCGAGAAGAAGTAGCAGGCAGACTGAAAAAAAGGATTAAAATCATGCTATTGTTTGTTTCATACAATCACACTTGCCATGATTTCTTTCTCTTCTCTTTTGTGGAAATAAAAGTGGGGTGAAGAGGAGATGAATCTTTAGACATAATTGCACATAATTCTCAACTCTGAATAACAGCACCATTCAGGAGACAATAAATCCACTGTATCCTCTGTTAGAAAAAGATTTTTAATAATCAAATAATGGCAGTAACTCAAGGTACCTGACCAATTTTTATCACTCGCTATCATGGCAGTTTTTTTTCTTTCATGTTGTTTAATCTGCTGTAAAGCTTTGATTCTGTCAGAAGATTTTTAAGTATTTCTTTCAGTCACTGACACTCTCTCAAACAGGCTTTTTTCTCTACTCCTCCAAATCTGGTCCATTTTTTTTCTTTCTTTATTTCCCTTGTAAAGTTTGTTATTTGCCTCTGAATTGTTTTTCTGTGTTATCAGCTCCAGAATGACAGCACTGTCTCTCTCCCACTTGCCTAAGGAGTGGTACAGCAAGCATAATACTAAGTGATGACACTTTTTTTTTAATACTTTATTCTACATTACAATACTGTATTTGTTTTGCCATACATTGACATGAATCAGCCACAGGTGTCCACGATCTCCCAATGCCACTTTAAAGTGACCTAGTGGTGTCCAACTCTAAAACTGAATGACTGTATTAAAGCAAACGTGGAGGTCAGAGAAAAAAGCCACAATGGATAAACAAAAAGTAATGGAAAATTAAAGTGAGAATGTAAACTGCTTGATGAACCTTTCTTGGTGGTGATTTAGTGGCTAAGTCATGTCCAACTCTTAGACCCATGGACTATAGCCTGCCAGGCTCCTCTGTCCATGGTGTTTCCTAGGCAAGAACGCTGGAGTGGTTTGCCATTACTTGCTTCAGGGTATCTTCCCAATTCAAGGATCAAACCCGGGGTCTCCTGCACTGCAGGCAAATTCTTTACCAATTATGCTACCTAAATGTAGTAAATACCAGAAACTTTCTCTTTGGCTATTGGTTAATGAGGTTCCAGTATCATGTTGGACTTGGTCTTCTACCACATGGAAAGGGTCAGCCAATTACTGAAGACCAGAAACTCTGTAAGACAGCTTTTTCAGGTTCTGAAGATCTCGAAGACAGTTTAATAAAAAAGCGCAAGTATATAATTCAATTTTAACATTCATCACCCTTGTTGATCATCTTCAGGCAGAGCAAAGAAGCTATGAGATTGTTTCTAGCTCTATCACTATACCTTTCAGAATCTTTCCTCCTGTTTGTGAAGTCTCTGAGCATCTCTTGACCTGTCTCAGTCTATACTCAGGTCTTGCTAGGTAAACTTTATCCTGGAATAGTCATGGAAGTAAGAACAATTACATCTGAGATCCTCATTCAATTCTATCAAAAACTCTTGAGAGGTCTACCTTTATCCACCTCCATGGATGATATACAGAGACTGATGAAGACTTAAGTAATGAGCCTCTGCTATGGTCATACGTGCTACAAGAAGTAGACTCTAAGTAACCAGTCCCCAACTTTAAATCCACCATTCTCTCTCTGACACCACTCTGCCTGTCATGGAATACTTCAGCCAGAGAGTAGGTATATTTTAACAGAGAACAAACCCTGGGTTCAGTGAAACGAATCTCCAAATAGTGGAATTACAGGAAGTAACCATGGTCTAAGGTAGGACTTTTTATTCAACACAGGAAACCTCAATGACCCTTAAACCACAACATATATTCTCCCCCTAGATTGCCGATCCATTGCCCAGTCACAAG
The DNA here is from genome assembly GCA_917880005.1 of Nanger dama. Classification (NCBI taxonomy): domain Eukaryota; kingdom Metazoa; phylum Chordata; class Mammalia; order Artiodactyla; family Bovidae; genus Nanger; species Nanger dama. The sequence goes on from CAKJTW010000001.1 coordinate 18,786,037, forward strand.
TTTAATCCCATTTGGCTCTGCCTTTAGGCATTTCTAAATTCAGAAACCTTTGCTCCAGATTAGTTATTAAAGCCTGAATATACAGAAATTGTGATTCTCACTCAAAAACTGGATTGCTTTCCATTAACCATGATACATTTTTAGATAACAATCTCACTTGCAGCTTTTAACAAATGGAAATAAGTCAGTGAAACAAATAGCCTGGAAAACCATTCCTTTCCTTTGCTTCTCTCTGTCTTTGCAGATCTTCCCTGGATACAATAAACCAACAACTCTTCTCACATATCAAAGGTCCATTTTCAGTCTCACCTGCTTTGTCAACTATGAAAAATTCTGTAGAAAGCAGTATTTCCTACATTATCCTCTCACTACTTATTTATGTGGACATGGATTTGTAACATATTCCATTTACAAAGTGGTAGATTTGCAAACCTAATTCCAGGGCCCAGAATAGTGTCTGGTACATGGTAGAAGGTCATGTACCACTGCTGAATAAATGCATAAACTAACCTCAGACATGCAGATGATACCACCCTTATGGCAGAAAGTGAAGAGGAACTAAAAAGCCTCTTGATGAAAGTGAAAGAGGAGAGTGAAAAAAGTTGGCTTAAAGCTCAACATTCAGAAAACGAAGATCATGGCATCTGGTCCAATCACTTCATGGGAAATAGATGGGAAAACAGTGGCAGACTTTATTTTGGGGGCTCCAAAATCACTGCAGCCATGATTGCAGCCGTGAAATTAAAAGACGCTTACTTCTTGGAAGAAAAGTTATGACCAACCTAGACAGCATATTCAAAAGCAGAGACATTACTTTGCCGACTAAGGTCTGTTTAGTCAAGGCTATGGTTTTTCCAGTGGTCATGTATGGATGTGAGAGTTGGACTGTGAAGAAAGCTGAGAGCCGAAGAATTGATGATTTTGAACTGTGGTGTTGGAGAAGGCTCTTGAGAGTCCCTTGGACTGCAAGGAGATCCAACCAGTCCATTCTGAAGGAGATCAACCCTGAGATTTCTTTGGAAGGAATGATGCTGAAGCTGAAACTCCAGTAGTTTGGCCACCTCATGCAAAGAGTTGACTCAGTGGAAAAGCCTCTGATGCTGGGAAGCACTGGGGGCAGGAGGAGAAGGGGACGACCGAGGATGAGATGACTGTATGGCATCACCAACTTGATGGATGTGAGTTTGAGTGAACTATGGGAGATGGTGATGGACAGGGAGGCCTGGCGTGCTGCGATTCATGGGGTCGCAAAGAGTCAGACGCGACTGAGCGACTGAACTGAACTGAACTGAATTCATTCTATTCACCTATTCAATGCATTCTATGCATCTTCACATTAGACTTCCTCCCTTCTTCACTTGTACCATAAGCACTTCAGCTACAAGGCAAGTGTAGAGCTTCAAATCTAACAAGCCCTCTGTAGAGGACATAGATATGTATAGATCAGCAAGATATATACCCAATTTGAGAACCAATCTTCTTGTCTAATACACATGCTATAGACTTCCCACTGTTTATAAAGACACAGATGCCACAGACAAGCCTTTGCCTTCTGATATTTAAAAAAAATTTGAGATTACACAAGAATTTTACACTGGTCAGTGGGGCCATGATCCACATCCTCTTTGCACAGTCCCAGAGTAAGCACACTGCAGGCCCCTTAAAAACGTGCAGTCACCCCTACAGGAGCAGAGGTCACCGAGCTATGGAATTATTTTGGAATAACAAGCAGAGCCCCTACACCTCTCCTTAAGGAAAACATGGTCTTGAGCACATCAATCTGAATGATAAGGCAGCTTAGGCCAGGTTCTTGCTAGAAAATGAAAACAGTTATTACTCTCTGGAATGCAGCAATGTGTGCACAAGGTGTTCGACATGATACAGTACTCAACACCACACAACACTAATTACAAAGATGCCAAAGTTGCCCTGTACCATGAGGCCAGTGCCTTGCAGGGGGTTCTACAAATGATCCTCAGCAGCAACAAAGCCCAGTTCATTCACTAATCAGTAAGGTTCCATGGGCTTCTTGCCCCACCCAATTTTCCCTACATACAGCTAAAGAAGCTTGACTGTCACCTACAAAATCAACCCAACTGAGGGACTAGACATAGACCAGCTTCCTTTCTGTAGAGGATTTAAACCCTATTTTACAGATGACAAAACTGAGGCCTAGAGAAGCTGAGCACAATGTCTAAGATCAAGAAGTTCTAGAAATCTAGTATGCAGACTTCCAGTCCACTATAGCAAAGGTTATAGGGGGAGAGTTCTATTTAAAAACCTCCATCTATGCTAATATCTGAAGGACTGCAAATCTGCCCAAGCAAACATGGTACCAATTATAATTTTAGAAATAACATAAAAGTGAAAAGCATAAAAGAGAGGACTTAGGAATAAAACTGGAAATATGCCAAAATATTAACAACAGCTATGCTCAGATGGAAGTACAATGGATGATTTCTTTTTAATTTTGTTCTCAGTATTTGTCTGTACTTTCCAAATTTTCTGCAATAAACCTTAAGAGAAAGAGAACCGGTGGCTCTGCCTTCCAGTGCAGGGGATGCAGGTTGGATTCTTGTTTGAGGAACTAAGATCCTACATGTCACAGGGCAACTAAGCCCACTTGCTACAACTACTAAACCCAAGCACTTCAACTAAAAACCCGCATTCTGCGACTAAAGAGAAGCCTGCATACCTCGATGAAAGATCCCACATGCTTCAATGAAGATCACAAGTACTACAACTAAGACCTGATGCAGCCAAAAATAAATAGGCAAATATTTTTAAAATAATAATAAAAATTAAAAGGAGAGAGAGATTAAATGCTATAGAATATTCAGCTCTGCTTATACTAGAAGTCATCTGTATTGAGAAAGCTTCATGGAGAGGTAGATAGAGTAGAAAAAAAAATGCTAAGAACTTAAGACAACATACTTACCCACCAACTGCGGGAGAGAAGAAGCTTCTCTGTCTAGCATGATGGATCCTTTCTCCATACACGTCCTCAGCTCAAATAAACTGTGAAGGGACAAGGTGGCCACGTGGGGTTTGCTCCATCTCTCTCCACCCTGTTCCACTTTTTCTTCAAACTTAATCCACCTAGAAACATGAGATTCAAGTGAAGAGCAATTAAAAGTGTTCTCATCACCTCTGGAAATAGCAACATCAACCTCTCCAGTTCCACCCCCACCAGCACTTTCAAAATGTCTCCTTTTGTGGAGTCTTAAAAGCTTATTCTATCATTAACTGAGTTATCTTTATAAATACACCAAACAGATTAACCAGACTGCTCCTCTCCCTGATGTTAGAGAGAAAGAAAACAAACCAATGTATCCTTGGTTTTATATCCATCTATAGGTAACCATGAAATCTTTAAGAATGTTTACTGAACCAATTTTTTTAAAAATAATGTAGGAAAAATATGTATTTCAAATTCTGCATGTGGGTGGAGCCTACAGTGTATACAAATAATCACTATTGTGAGAATTCTGTTGTAACTTCATAAGGCAAGTTTATACAAGGTAAAATAATCAGTAATGAACCAATATTTATTGTAAATAATTAAAAATATGGTGTGCAAAATGGTTAGACAAATATAAAATTCCCTTTCATGCTTAAAGAGGGCCAGCATGTGTTTCTGTATCTTACATTAATAACTCTCTCTAGGTTGACACAAGTTCCCTTCTCATCAAGATGCTAATAGAAGCTGTTACCCCTCGAGCTTGGCTCCACATGTGTTTAAAAATATACAAGCTCAGTAAACAATACATCTAATCTGATAATAACAGATCTCTTATTAACCCTAGTAATGGAATAAATAACTCTATTTTATAGTTTCTTCTTTCCAAGATTTATAGACATTTTGGTAACTTAGCAATATATAGGAATGCAAAAGTTTAATGGAAATGAGAGCAAAACACATTTGACACTCTTTATATCCCACCTATTATATATATTGACTCTTCCTATATTGGTAAAGGAAAACAGGAAAATATCATAATTTTGCAATTTATCATGACCGGAGAAAATGTTGCTTTCTATCATTTCAAAACTCTGAAAGATATTGGACAAGATAAAGAGGGTATTAAAAATTCTTTTCCTACACTCTTCACCCAAAAGTTTAATGATTGAAAAATGTTTTCCTAGGAAAAGCTAAACACTCATCCAACTCACTGAAGATGAGAACAAAGGGCAGAGATCAGAAGAAGCTCTACATAAGGTATTATTTATAGACTGCTCACCACTCCCAAGGGGAATAAAAGAACATATTATTAGAATCATGAGTGAAAATAGATCAACAGATCAGCCACAATGTCAAGGAAAATTCAGATTTCTAATCAAGCCCAACACTCATGATTCATGAGTATATTAGCTATATTCTAAACTCCTTCTTTCCTCTCACACTCAGGAAATTCTCGCACTTCAATGCCAACCTTATCCTGAACCTCACCCTCCACCCTAAAACCCTCCTCCTTCCCCCTGTATCCCAAAAAGTGTAAGGAGTGGAGGTTTTCACATGTTTTCCCTCACATTAAAAACCGACACCAAAAAGTTCTAAAACCTCAGGACTGGACCTTGTTTATTCTACAAAAGTAGCTTTGAAACATTCTGAAAGAAAGACCTGTAATATTCTTTGTGTGTGTGTGTGTGTGTGTGTGTGTGCATGTGCGTGTGCGCACATGTGTATGTTTAAGTGTGTGTTATTTAGCAGTTCTTCACCTTTGCTGGTATTAGAACCATAGAAGTAGATGGAAATGAGAGAAAATGACAACTTCACATCACATTCTTATAGAATTCTACGGATTTGCCCAGAGGATAAAAGGTAATTGGGTTATTTTCAAAGTAATCATTTTACAGAGTATATTACATTGGCTAACTTCAGGCATATTACCTTTTCAGACTTACAGAATCTCTAACATGTTGACTGGTGACCAGTATGTGAATCATATTAACATTTGATGTTATAATTTATCGCTCAAGTTGAGACTCTCGAAGATTCCACTGTATATGAAACCTAGTCAGAATTGCATATAATTATGTTATCCATAAAGATAGTAGTAGTGGTCTTGCTTTTATTTCTAAGAGTATTCTTATTATCTGAGGGATAGAATCTTTGGTCACAGAATTTAAGTCCAAGATGAATAACAAGGGCCAGCTAGAAAGTCAGTAAATGGGAGTGTTCTGTATATTCAGCCTTTACTTCCCTCTTATCTCTCCTGAATGATGACCACTTGCTCTTCTATCAGTTGCCATAAGTCCTTATAGCCAAATGCATTTTGTAAAAGAAAACTAAGCCTCACTTACGTACAGTATATGACAAGAGCTCTTTCTGCCATGATCTTCAATTGTCCCAACAATATAAGTTTGACAAAACCTTCTTTTAAAAAAAAGGAGTAAAACCATTGCATTCTTTTGTGACCAATTACTCTCCATAGTTCATCTTAAATATGATTTTGAACGAGTTTCAAAAGCATATTTAGAAATAATCCCAACTAGCTTGGATTTAGAAACTAGTATTATTCAACCTCCTGAATTATACCAGTTAAGATTTGGTCAAGATTTAACCATAATGAAATGGGAATGTAAAGTCTCAAAACTAGCCAGGTCCTTAAAATCTATGAAAGACAAGTATTGTCTCAAAGTTCAGTTTAAGTATCTATTTCACTTTGAGCTCAGTACATATTATATGTTGTGATGATGTCATATCGTAGTATAGCAAATAGCACAAGGTAATTCTGGGATAATGACTATTAAATTCCTTTAAAATACACTGTTTGAGGGACTTCCCTGGTGGTCCGGTGGCTAAGAATCTGCCTTGCCATGCAGGGAACACAGGTTTAATCCCTGGTCTGGGAACTAAGATCCCATATGCTGAGGGGCAACTAAACCCATATACCACAACTACTGAGCCCAACTCGCGAGTCTGTGTGCCACAATGAAAGATCCCGTGCACCGCAACTAGCACCCGCTGCAGCCAACTAATGAATGGAGGAATGTTTTAAAATACACTGCTTGAATTGTGCAAGGAACTGTATTTCAAACATGCAGGCATTAAGTAATGGTTTGCCCATTTAAGCAGACTGCAGGTAGTTTCATTCCAGAAACTATATATGCCATGTCTACTTTCCTCACATATCAAGGACAAATTTGAGAAAAACTGAAAATGACTCAGTTCACATCAGAACCCATTAAAGAAAAGGCTAAGGCAAAGGTACCGAAGTTCAGCCTATTCATGTGTCAATGAATTTGTAAAGGTGCTTTAGAACCATGTAATTACAGTTCTAAAGACCAGACATTTTTACTGTAAAATGTACTAAAAGCTACTATCTACCCTTCATAATAACTATGAATAACCATATATTTGCAATAAGTTCCCTACTTATCCTTTTGTCTTAGTTATTTGACATGTTATAGAAAAATTAATTTCAGAAGTTGGCTTTCTAAATGCTGGCAATCACAAAACTGTTATAACCTTGAAGAAAGAGTTTATTAGGTGAAGTTTATTTTTTTCCAAGGTCTTAGAAGAATAATGATAAAGTACATTGCAGTTTAACACACTTTGAGTGACTGCCAACCGAACAGTATTTCACTAGTTTGTTGAAGAAATAGAAGGCCCACGGGAAACACTGAACATTTTGCAACTTTCCAACCATGTGATTAAATATAATTAAGAAAAGAAGACCTCTACCTTAAAAACATGCCAGTTTTACAGTGGAAAATAGACATGACCTTTGCCCTAGAATATCATCCAACTATATAAAGCTATTAAAACAATAATAGATTTCTTGTTAACTAATAAATGCCTCATCGCACATAAAAGATGCCAATGTTAGTGTGTATCTGGGATAAATGATGTTTTTAAGGAGAATTCTTAAATTTCTAGATCAACTGTGAAAGTTATTGCAAAACAGTGTAGTAACCACATATAATTACATAGATGATTAAATTCCTTTTTCTTACAGAAAAAATAAACCTGGTCTCAAATGGAATTTTCTAGAGTAACACAGTGGAGAAGAGATAGTGGATTCAGTGTAGATTAGGGTCCCTCTGCAAAACCCCAGGGTACGGGCATGTGGCTATGTTTGATGGCCAGGCCCTGAAGTCAGGTTCTCCAAGGGGAGGCAGGGTCACTCGGCCAAGCAGAAACTGTTCCTCCATGTGGCCCACTAGAACTGAAACATCAGTACCCTTTTCCTTTGTTGGCTTGTTGGGTTTATTGAAACTTGTGGTCTTTCTTTTTCACACAGGTTTGGCAGTAGAATTTGAGTCTCACTGGGGAAGTGATCTTTAACACATATTCTTATAACAGTGATGAATCCCAACATGGTCCATCTGAATATTCACTGAGGGAAAACTGAAAGCCAAAAATCATGTTGGCAAATATCACTGACTCACAGAAATAAAGAGTTTGGAGTCATGGGGGGTTGTGACAGCCTTTCTAGCTGGCTTAAGGCCATCACCAAAACTGGATCATGACTTATTCTTTTACCAGTTTGCTTCATGAATCAATTAGCTGATGCCTAGTCACCTAGAAGGAAAGCTATGACAAACCTAGGCAGCATATTAAAAGTGGAGACATCACTTTGCTGACAACAGTTCATATAAGCTATAGTTTTTAAAGTAGTAATGTGTGGATGTAAGAGTTGGATCATAAAGACTGAGCACCGAAGAACTGATGGTTTCAAATTGTGGTGTTGGAGAAGACTCTTGAGAGTCCCTTGGACTGCAAGGAGATCAAACCAGTCAATTCTAAAGGAGATCAGTCCTGAATATTCATTGGAAGGACTGTTGCTCAAGCATCAATACATTGGCCACCTGATATGAAAAACCAACACAATGGAAAAGACCCTGATGCTGGGAAAGATAGAAAGCAAAAGGAGAAGGGGGCAGTAGAGGATGAGATGGTTAGATAGCATCCCCCACTCAATGGACATGAATTTGAGTGAGTTTCAGGGAGATGGTGAAGGACAGAGGAGTTTGGTGTGCTGCAGTCCACTGGGTCGCAAAGAGTTGGACATAACTTATGAACTGAACCACAACAACAGTCACCTAGAAAATCTTAATGAGAAGCACAGGATCATTCACTAGTACCAAATGTTCCATTAGAACTACTGCTACATCACTGAAAGTCAATATTAAAATTTTGGTTTTTTGACTTTTTGCCATACCATGTGCAATCAGGGAATTTTAGTTCTCTGACCAGGGTTCTCTAAACCTGCACCTCCTGCAGTTGAAGCATGGAGTCTAAACTACTGGACCACCAGGGAAGTCTCTGAATGTTAGCATTCTAATGACCTAACACTAAGGATACTCTTTTTGAAAAATAATATTCTCTATATTCCACTGATTATATATATTTCTCAGGTCTGATCATTCTACCTTTGGGAAAGCCAGTGAAAATTCAAAGTTCTTAGTTTCAGGAAAGAAAAAATCAGAGAAAAGATGTGGGAAAAAAGAGGGTGGCAGGGTTGGCTATACTTCAAACGTCATATAAATAAAGACTTCCCTTGTTTATAGTTGTACATGACTACTGTGCTTTGTGAGACTTAAATGGGGATATTTTTCCTACCAGTGAAAGCATTTTTCTTATTTTTTAAGACACAGAGCTAACCTGAACTTCCTAAAGTAGGACTAAAACCGCAGTAATGTTAAGACTATTGGTCAAATGAAATCATTAGTCAACTGAAAAAGTATAAGACATTAAAAGGGGAAAATACTAAAGAGGGTGTTATTGTGTTCGAAGGGGTGTGGACTCACAGCGGAAACTACACAGAGCTGGAGAGATCAGGCAGGTTAGCTCTCTATGGAATAAAACAGTCCTTTTAATTGGAGTTTTCACAAAAGCAAAGAATTCTGTTTAATGTTAGCCAAAAAAATTCATGCTGCATTTTCATATGTAAAATGAGTCCCTTTTAAGTCTTAAACTTTTATTAGTCTGGTAGGTTTTAGAGCTTTTCATGGGCAAGAAAATCTCCATCGTGCCTGGAAACTGGACATCATAAATGGCAGTCATAAATTACTATCAAAATATTCAGAAGCAGAGTCACGTTGCAGGAAGTAAAACCCACTGACAATCTGAATCACTTCTGGAGACACAACCATCTCCACACTTCCCAACAGAATTTAGGTGGATCAGTAAGCTAAGAATCAAGGCTCTATTTTTCTATTCGTTCATTCTATAAACAAGCAATTTTCAACTGTGGGCTGTGTCACAGGTAGTTGAAAACACTAGGAATATAGTGGTGACCGGGAAACAACCCCAAATTCCCGCCCTCATGGAGCTTTACTTTTATTGGAGAGAGACAAAAGCAAGATATGTTAACATGCCAAACGTTGATAAGTACTAGAGACAAACAGACTAAAGGATGAGGGATAGGAAAGTTTGGGGAAAGTTGCTTGTTTCCAATGAGGAGATCATGGTTGAATAGAGACCTGAAGGAGGTGAGGGAAATGGGCCACAGCGATGACAGTGGGTACACAGGGAGAGCATTTCAGACAAACGGAAGCTCAAGTGCAAAGGCCCCGACACAGGAGCATGACCAAGCCAGTAAGGCAAGAGCAGAGATAACCAGGAGGAGAGAAGTAGATGAGGTCAAGAGATCATAGTGTAGAGGTCAAGAGATCACAGTGTAGAGTTCATGAGGGAAGTAAGGGCAGGTTCAGGGAGATGGACTAATTACAAAGCATTTGCAGTCATCTAGATGAAAAAGAATGGTGGATTGGACCGGGGTTGTGGCAGCAATGAATGCAAGATAATGGTGAGATTCTGAATATTGGAATAACGTTGAGGGTAAATTAGATAGGCTTTGCCAGTGGATCAAGTAAGGAACGTAGAGAAAAGACAGGTGTCAAAAAGACTCCAATCTTTCTGGCTTGAGCAACTAGAAAAATGGAGTTGTTCACTGTGGTGGGGAACCTTGCAGGAAGGGCAGGTCTGACGTGGGAAGATCAGAAGCTCAGTTTCTGACATTTTACTTTGAGATGCCTGCATGCATGCTAAGTCACTTCAGTTGTGTCTGACTCTATGTGACCCTATGGACTATAGCCCACCAGGTTCCCCTGTCTCTGGGGATTCTCCAGGCAAGAATATTGGAGTAGGTTGCCATGCCCTCCTCCAGGGGATCTTCCAAATCTTGAGATCTATCCCAATACTGGGATCGAAATAAGAACATGGTTCTTATATCTTCTGCCTTGGTAGGCAGGTTCTTTACCACTAACGCCTCCTGGGAAGTCCTTTGAGATGCCAACTACCCACCCAAATATTTGTTTTCAGTCAAACAAGGCAAGAAGTCTGGGCTAGAGAACTATCCGCAGATGGCATCAGTGTATTGATGAATTAGTTTGAAACATCAAACAAAGGTCCTCTTTCGGGCTTTGTCATCAGTGGTGTGCTGGCTACCTTGGGCTGAGTACCTGGGTACACTGAGCTGTACATCAGTCAGAAAGAAATGGATTATCACAGACCTCTAACTTTGATCACATAATAATTCTAAGAAATTATTATATTTAGAACAGTAGATTCTAAGGCAATCAGTTCTCAACTAATTATAATCATAATCTCTCCCTTCAGGGGAATGAGTATAATGAGGTAGACAAAATGAAAAAAAAGAATATCACATATATGAATAATTAATTAATAGTAATTGTGGCAAGTCCTATATAGGAGAAGTTATAGAAGGTAGACTATTGCCAGCATGTTTCTTTCTGGACATTTTCCTCTGTGACATGGTGTACACCCACCACACGTTTTTTTCCAGCAGTACAGTCTCTCAGGAACCTATGACATCACCAAAAGGACACATATGTTGTTCCCAAGGAAATAGCCAGTTTTTAAAGATGATAAAGTATTCATGACCATCTTAACCTTTAAGAATCTTAAATGAAAATACTGTGTCCATCTCACTCAATTCTGAACTACTGATACAATGAGCTGCGATCCCTTCACATTTCAGGGACCAGGGGTCACATAAAATAAAGTACAGTCTGCATTTGGCTGAAATTAAAAACAGAATGCTGTACCTGAATTCTACTCTATATAGGTACTCGCACAGAATTTTAAGATGAAAGTTAAGAATCAATGGAACTCTTCTAGTTGCAGCTGATGACACCAATATACAAAGAGGGATGGAATTTTATAGCTATAAAATACAGTGATATTAGAAACAATGCAACCCAATATGACTCTCATTTGACAACATAAAAACACAAGCTCAGGAAAACTACATGATTATATGACCTGCTAGTTAGCAGCAAAGTCAAAACTAAACCAAAATCTCCCCAACACTTAATTAATGCTACACCAGTGTAATTCTCACTCTGATCTTTTCTGTTAGAAAGAAGAAAAAGAAAGAATGAAACAGAGATACTGGTACAAGTTTTCAGTTAGACAGACTTCTTTGGGAGAATGTTTTATCAACTAAAAGCATACTTTATGAAAAACTTTTAATATCCAGGTGATTGGTGCTAAGAGAAGGGAAAAAGAGACAACGACCGGAAAGAGGCCCCCAAGAGAGCAAAGAATGAAGAGCTTCAAGAGGGAGCATGTGAGATGCAGGGGCAGAAATGAGTTATTGCTCACTTCTGTATTTCCAGTACCTAAAACAGTGCCCAATATGTACTGTATATTCAAAACATACTGGCTGCATTTAACTGATTTGAAATAAACTACAGCCTATAAAAGGCATGTTGTTTGGGTTTCCCTGGTGGCTCAGATGGTAAAGAATCTGCCTGCAATGTAGGAGACCCAGGTTAGAGTCATTAAAAACATACTGGCTGAATTTAATTGATGTGAATTAAATTACTACTTATAAAAGGGATATGTCAATATTATTTTGTTGGTGAAAGTCAAATACATTGAACCTCCATACAAGGATGACAACAGACCAATAACTGCCACTATGTCAACATCTTTGTATTAAATGATTTTTATATGTCATAGACGATTTAATGTGGTATATATAACTAAATCTACATGTAGAAAGAAAGAAAGAAAAGCTCTGTTGTAAGATTAATGAAACAAGATATCTGTGTAGTGCTTAACAATTTATATAGCATTTCCACATATATACATGTATGTATGTAAACATCCATGACACAATGATATATCTAACAAGATCTATATTTATAAATAAACCATATAATATAAATACAACATATTTTGACATATATATTTATATACTGTATATTTTAAGTTGCATATATATATATATTGCGTGTATATTTATATATGATGATGAATGTTATGAGCTGGCAGGTGACAAGTGTCTGAAATTAAACTCAGGTCCCTACCACTCCCAATTCAAGTGAACCTTCTACTTGTTTTCACTCTATTTTTAAAAGATGACAAGTTTTCACTTGGAATAATGGCAAGTTTGTGGATAATGGTCATTGTCTTTGCCACCGCCCCCCAACAGGGAATGGGTAACAAGTAAGACATGGTACCACAAGATACCTTGGCATGTGGAGACCATGGGCATATATCTCCAGGCCATCATTTTAGGTGCCTGACTTTCTCTCTTTAAAATATTTTATTGTTAAATACCTATAAATGGCGATGTACTTCTAATATCTTATAAAGGTTAAAATGCAGACCAATGACCCCAGCAGTGAAACTGCATCCATGTCAATGTCAAAGAGAAGAAAAAGAATCCTTTTAATCTTTAACCAGCCAACCTCAGGCTCATCGGTCATTCAAAGTGCTCAGGTTAGAGAAAGGGGCTCACAGACAAGGATCTTGCCCCGTCCTTGTTTCCCTGGCTCCAGTCCTGCACACTAACCCATGCCTCACCTCGCTGTCTCCTTCCATTCCATCTCTTGCCCATCCACGGCCAGCAGCTCATCCAGTTCCGTGAAGAGCTGAGGGGGTGCTGGGCTGTCATCCTCCTCGCCCAAGATGAATCGGATGCGTTCTGCTGCAGGAGAGACTGCAGAAGTGAAAATACTGCGGTTAAACATTGGCTGGACAACCCTGAGCAAAGTGTAGCTCCGAGGTCTTCCTCTGTCCCCAGAGCTGGTGGGCTTCCCTTCCACATTTTCAGTGGACATCTTCCTCGCCGAGCCTCCCTCGTCCCCAACCTAAAGACAAAAGGAATCCAAGGCCTTCTCTAGCCTTCTCTACTCCTTGGTTCTGAACCGTGTCTCAGTTCTCCACCACGTTCCAGAAGGACAGAGCTCCAATTCCACCTCCTAATTGACGGAGAACCTTTAGCCCTCAGATGAGCTGAGGTCCAACCACGTGAGCTTCTTTCTTTCTCTACTGATGACCCATCCAAAAGTCTGAGACAGAAACCAGCTGGAGCCAATCATTTTCTCTACAGCAGTGGGAGGGGGCAAAAGAGCACCCCAATCCTAAGTTTCCCCCAGGCCCCCGCCTCCCAGCCACCCTCCCTGTGCCCAATGCCCAAAGCCCATGCATGCCCTTGCAGGCTCCTTACTGCTCGTAACTGCCTAACTGCAAAGTTGATGAAGGAATATTTAACAAGACAGAGCCTCTTCTTTACATAATGGCAGTACCCAAAAATGTTTAGTCACACTTCAGTGCACTTGAAAAACAAGCCCAAGTAAAATATTGTACACCAGAAGGGAAAAAACCTTCCAACTTGCTTGAGCACATAATTGAATGCCCTACTAGCTCCTTCTGACCCCATCTCCTAAAAGTCATGTAATGAAAAATTAACTAGAATCTCCTCCTAGATGTGGGCTGTTTTCTCTTTCTTTAAAATAAAAGGGAAAAAAAAGAAAAAGGAAAGCTTTTGGAAACTGACGGTTATAAGATAAAGCCCGTGGGTACTCCTTATAATCCCCAAAGAATGGTATATACATGTGACTGTGGTCCAAGTCCAAAAAATGGTATATACACATGACTGTGGTCCGAGTACACAGATTTATTCATCTGTAGAGCTTTGTAGTCATATATGCTCTCAACCTAATAAAACAAAAATAATTCCTACCATCTGAAAACTGCTAGCAGAATAAAAGTCCATAGGTCAAAATACATTTACTACAAACTCACAAAAATATTCAACCTACCTAGTAATCAAAACTAATTATTAAAACGAAATACATGTTTTGCCTATAAAAATGGCAAAACTTCAAAGAATGACACTCTCAATGTGGGCAAGGGTTTAGGACATATGCACCAGCATCTTTCAATTTACATCACTGGTAGGAGTCCAAACAGAAACATCTTTCTGAAGGGAAATTTGAAAAAAATATGGAAATGTTTTCAAAGTATATCTATCCTGTGAGCCTGCAATTCTACCCCTAGAAAGATGTTCATTTCAAATAAATAACAGTTGCTATCCAACATCTTATCTACAGAGCTGACCACTATAGCATATTTTGTAATTGAGAAAAATAGAAAAAGCCTAAATGTCCAAAAAGGAGGATTGGTTAAACAAACCATTGGTTAAGGCCATTCAATCAAATACTATGACATCATAAAACATAAAGATGAGATTATTGTTTTTTGACATGCATATCATATAATATTAATTGAAAAAATAAAACTACAAAATAACATGCATAAAGCAACCCACTTTGCCAAAGAAAAAATACACATGTATCCATAAGATAGTCTGGAAATGAGGGAGCCCTCATTTTGCATGGTTCTAATGAGTGTGAATTTCAGCTACTACAGTTGAGTTAAATAACACCAGTAGCCCAGCACCACAGCTTCAGCTTGTTGTGTGGTATATTAACTATGAGTAATTGCATAAAATACAAAGTTCACTGCCAGCTCTTCAGTCCATCAGCTACCATGTAAATAACATACATGCATCATGATCATGACCAATCATAGCGCTCCTTTCAAAGTCTGCCAGTGACTGGTCACTACACATTTGCTATCCAGTTCATGCACAGACAGCAAAGTGCATAGTGGTGCGGCCTCCTTTTCTTGCAATGATAAATGCATATGACATGAATCATAAAAGAGGGAGTTGGCCAACAAAGATGGAAGTACAGCCCAGAAACAAAAAGAACTAATGCTGGAAGTGCAACCTACGTCAAATACAAATGGATTTAAGACCTAACTGATTATGGGAATGTAGATAATGCTGCCATTCCCCATTTGAGAGACTCCAGATGTACAGTCAGGGGAACTTAGTGAAAGCAAACTCATTAACGTAAATAGTAAGGCAAGTGGTTGTAACAAAATAATAATGATGTCCCAGAGGAAGTGATACTGGCACAAAAAAAAAAAAAAACCCTTCACGTTTAAGGAACTCTCATACACATTTCCTGACATGGAAAGCACAAAGGATAAAATGTTGGAAGCTGATCCAGACTTAGGAATATGACAACTCCTCTGGGCACAGAAAAGATGTTCACTCCATTTCATAAATTGTACTACAGGAAACAAGCAAACTACTTCTGACAAGATTTTACAAAGAAATCAACCGCTTTAATCTCAATGCTTCTAATGTTTTAAATTAACTTGTACTAAATAAATGCAGGTTTTATTATTTCTTTCATTTCCCTCTACCTTTACAGTCAACACTAAAAGAAATTTTAATGATTTGGAAAACTTTTTAAATGTCAAAGAACAATAATAACTTTCTCATTGATCATTAGGATTGTTTTATATAATTTCAGCTTGCATAGTCATTTTTATGGTCCTGAAATACAATGCAAAGCAAGGACTGCCTGTATATGTATCTTTTAAATGCTATTCAGTTTATTTCTAGAGCTTCTATTTTCTTCTTTTTGCTTTCATATCAATTCTAATACATGCATAATTCATTCATGTATTCATTCAGCAATATTTATTGAGTAATGTCTATGTTCTAAATACGTTTTGCTTCAGGGTTTGAAGATAAAGAACCTAACAAAAAGATTCTAATTTATATGCTGGAGGGAAAACAAACATTAACTAATTAATTAATTAGTTAAGTGAATAAGAAAGTTAGTATATAAACCAGCAAACAAGAAAAACATCTGCAAATTGTTCTGTGCTTCCAGGACATTAAAACAAGGTAACTGAATACATATTAACATAAGATGCAATATGTTTTACTTTTGTAATTAGAAAAAAAAAGTGGCTTTGAAATTTCCTAAATCTCTGGGAGAAAAAAAAACTAAAGTTCTAGGATTTTTGTGTAAAAACATTTGCAATGTGTTTCCAATCAAGAAACGGGATGTGTGATTATTTTAGAGGATCAGAGAACACATAAAAGGAATGATAGGAGGGTAAGAAACGATTGGGAGAATTTGGAATCTAAATTCTACTCCTAACAAGTAAAGCATTCACATTACCAAAGATATAGTTATTCAGCACAGTGGTTCTGAAACTGACAGTCACAAATTTGACTAATGTTCATCAACATTCAACATCAAAGATCCCTGAGACAGAATTAGCTTTCAGAAAAGTCTATGTTCAGAGAATCAACCTTTTGTTCATTTCTAAAAGATGCTGTGTGCCTTTGTCTTCACTTCTAACAAAGAATGAACATCTCTCCTGCTTAAAAACAAACTCTCCTGCACAGACATTGCGCAGTTCATCTGTGCTGAACTGGAATCCACAGAGCACTACTCTGCAGTCTGATGTTCTCATGTTAGGAAAGTACAGCTCACTGCTTATCAGACAGCAACTTGCTGCACCTCTGCAAAACAGAACGAAAGAAAAATGTCATGTTACCTCCAGGTCTTCCTCTCTGGGCACCGCGACTGAGCACCTTTCGTAAGTTGTCTTATTTATTAAATATAGCCTCTGAGCAACCAGTATAACAATCTCCAGGATAAAATTCCAAAATCGCATGTCATAAACTGGTTTGCCACTCTAGTTTCTTTCCTCAGTTGTTCCCCTCATCAAAAGAAAGCTTCTCCAAGAATCAGAAATAAGAGGTATTATATTGTCAATATTAACATGTGAGAGAGGCATCTTCCATGGCCAACAAACACCCTCCCCAATTTTTAACATCATTATTAACACAAAGATATGCAGGATGCAATGAAGTATATCAGGAATTCATTTTTTCCCCTATAACTTTGATCAGATAAAAGTGAAGCAGGTGAAGTCGCTCAGTCGTGTCCGACTCTTTGCGACCCCATGGACTGTAGCCTACCAGGCTCCTCTGTCCATAGGATTTTCCAGGCAAGAATACTGAAGAGGGTTGCCATTTCCTTCTCCAGGAATTCTTCCCAACCCAGGGACTGAACCCAGTCTCCCGCATTGTAGGCAGATGCTTTACCGTCTGAGCCACCAGGGAAGTCCTGGTCAAATAAAGAAATGAGCTAAATACGAGCTATACCACTACTTTCAGACTCCTTAGTCAAACTGGGTTTGAATCCAAACTTCATTACTTATTTGTTGTGTGATCTGAGACAAGTTAGTTATCCTCTCTGTGTCTCAAGTTCCCTCACCTAAAAACTGGGATGATGACAATCACCAGAGTAGCTAAAATACAAGATATAGATTCATTTAAAAATTGCCAGCCCTTACCAGCAAAACCTGCCTGACTTCTAAGAAAGCAAGCTTTCACAGCTGTTAGTCTTGACAATCCCTCTATGTTGAAAAGATACTAGATAAGAAAGAAAATAGCCAAAAGTTCTTCTGCACGTTTTACTTTAGTAAATTAAGTGGCTTCAGTAATGAGAATGCAAAGGTGTCCATACATTCCAGGAAATAGCCAATAAAAGAACAAGAAAATAAATAAGCCCTTTCAGTCTTAATTTAATACCAGAGGAATAGGGGGTTTGAGAACATCAGAATATCAACTTGCTTTTCACATGAATAGATTACAATTCTAAGTAATAACTAATCTAGTTTCATCATAAAAGAAAACCTAGAAAAAAATGAGAGAGGGTAAGAGAAGAAGAAAGAAAGGAACGAGAAAGAGAAACTGTCAAATTCATCCAATTACTTTTGTCAGAACAGAAGGTCTGCAGATCAAAATGAAGTTAATGCCTTTAATCTGCTTTGATTTTTTTTCCTTTTTCATTCATCTTCTGGGTTAAAATGTATTTTGGATTTTTGAGTGGTTCAAAAATTCCCAGGAGGGTCCTACATGAATGTGGTTACCTCTGACCCAGGTCCACCTGTCGGAGGACAATGTGATGGTCTGCAGGGGCTGGGGACACGTGGTGCCATCAAACCCCTGCTACAGACAGGAAGAAGGCAAATGCATGGCAGGAATGCTGTCCACCCACTGCCACCAGCAGCCACCACAGCAGATATCTTCCTCACACTCTCTCCTGCAGAGCTTGAACTTGGCCTCTGCGTTCATCTGGGCAGCCACCATCCACACATCAGTGATGGCAGATACAATGAAACCTCTCCACCATGCCTTGGCTACACAACAGTCTACTCCCCCTTTGCTTTCTCGTCACTCTGGCCTCAATCTGTGTGTCCATCCTTGTCTCCCACAGCAACCCAGAAATGTCCCATGACAGAATACAGCTACACTATTCTTTTTCTTTCTTCTCTGATCCCATTTCTAAGGCCCAGTTGAAAATGCTATCTTTTCCAACAAGCTATAGTAACCATTCCCCAGAAATGTGAATCTCATTTACTGAAATCATAACCACACTTTGAATTATTCACTGAGGCACCAACCAATACATGGCTTGCTCGTTATTACCTGACTTTTCTAGATGCACCTTGTCTCTCTAACTAGGTCACTGAGGTCCTAGAACACAGGGGCTGGGTTTTATGCACCCTTCTTAAAGACCAATACAATACTGTGCACGTAAGAGCCACTCTGAGTATTAATGAATTAAGTTAAGTCGCTCCCTCAGTCACGTCCGACTCTTTGCGACCCCATGGACTGTAGCCTACCAGGCTCCTCTGTCCATGGGATTCTCCAGGCAAGAGTACTGGAGTGGGTTGCCATTTCCTTCTCCAGGAGATCTTCCTGACCCAAGGATCGAACCCAGGTCTCCCGCATTCCAGGCAGATGCTTTAACCTCTGAGCCACCAGGGAATTAGATATGGCTAAACAAACCTTGTACATTTTCCAGCACACAAATATGTGCTTGCAAAAAGCAGCTGACATTAAGGACTCTGAAAGGGACAGTATCTAAGTTTTGAAAACTGCCCTTATTCTACCCTTCCCCTTAATCCATCTTTGCATGAACTGTACCAAAATACAGTCGCCATTTCCTGTTATGTCACATATAAAAGAATGAAAACTTCAGGTCAACTGTTTTCCTCTGCTAGATGCAATCTCCTTCTACCCTGAGGGACCACAACATTTAATGTGCACATCTCTTAAGACATTTAATATCCATGGCTCAGTGCGTTATTCATTGCTGTACTTTGTCTTCACAGGTTTTCATGCCTTGCCTAAACTGCTCCTGGCACCTATCACATATACAGTGAAGTTATACACAAGAGAATGGATGGAAAATTGAGTAAAAGAATGAATGACAAAAAATGAATAACATCTATTCTGCCCCAGTTCCTCACAGGATATCGGTCTATGCTTCTGTCTTCTGCCTCTTGTTAATAAGCTCAACTAGGAAAATGACATGATGGAAAACGGGGGGCAGTGGGATTAGCGAGATTTGAAGTATAGTTCCTACACTTTCATTTGGTAATGTAACTGATTAGTTTTCAGTGTATTCAACATGCCATGGTATTTGTTGAGATAATACAAATATTTTTAAGGTAATATCTCTATCTTCAAGGAAATTAATGCTGGAAGATAACATATAATAATGTGAAACATGCTATCAATAAAAATGAAATACTCAATATGTAAGACTTTTGAATGGTTACACTGGACTAGGCATTGTATGACGCACTTTCAATTTACATAGTTTATTTTACACAAGCCTATGAAATATCCACTACTATTATTCTCTTGTATTTCTTTTGCACTACAGCTAGGGAAACTGAGTATTAAGAAGCTAAGAGACTTCTCCAAGTTGACATAACAATAAGTGATATGACCTCAAATCCACTTGTGTTATTTCCAAGCCTACTTCTTAGCCACCACACTCTAATGGATGATCTCATCTTTAAAAATGCTCAGATTTCCATATGAACAGTACAGACAGTAAATGTACTGGATTTCAGAAGAGGCAGAAATCATAATGGCATATGAAATAGTCCTAAAGTAAATTAATTGAACATTTGGTTCATTATCTGCTGAAAGGCAATTTGTGAACGTGCTCTTTTATTTTTGGTCTGTAAAACCTCCCACTGTGGTCACCCTGCAGGCTACCCCAAAAACTTTTTTTCAATAGAAATAATGATCATAATGAACATTCATACTGAGCATGACAAGTTTACATGCAAATTCCCTTCTGTGGGTTAAATGAGGACTTTTAGATTTTGTATTTTCTCCTTGTCAAAGTCCACCATCTGGTAAAGTCTTAGCTCTCAAACCAAAGTATAAAAAGAAATAACTATTTGCTTCTCCAACTTATTAATGTGCTATCACCAACTGGTTTATATAGTTATCATTTTAAGTATTCATTTCTCTTCTTCATGCTGAGATAAAAGTTTGTAGGTCGGTATCATGGCTGTTAAAACTTTCACAATTACCTATTAGGCACTGTAGTACTCAAATACACTTAAATGTATATATAAAATCCTCAAACTTCTTTTCACATTCATAACTACAAGAAATGATTAAATAGCTAAATGTATAAATCTCCATATTCATACAAATCTTTAACATACACACATACACTGCAAAGGCATTTGTTACTCCTGAACACCTAGCAACCCTGACCTTTTTTTTTTCAATAACAGCACCCCATTTTCCTTGGAGAAACATTTTTATACTTAGAAGTCCACTGATATTGAATTACCTGCTGTGCCCAGGCCTGGACAATAAGAACATCATGATTCTTGGCCACAATAATTAATTTTTGACTGGATATTTTGTCTAATCCAGGACAAACAGAATAAATAAGCATTAGCTTTTTATTTTTGAACTTCCAGGAAATAAATCTTCGCTTTATACTTAAGGTGCTAAGATGGTAATAAAAGCTTTCAGTGTAGATGGTCACCTTGCAACCCTAAGGGAAAAGCCTGCCTGGGAAAAAGGAACTCAGAACCAAGACAGCAACAGTTTCCCGATACTATCATTTAAGCACCTAGATCCAACCATGCCTGAAGTCAGTAACTTTTCAATCATATGTAAATATTCCCTTTAAGCTAAAAGGAATCAGAGGCTATATTTTTTGTCACTTGCAACCAGAGTTATGATATAGATGTCTATGCTTCCATTTGAATTAGTTAGGGTAGGGCACACCTATATTAGCCATCCTTGTTTCAGCTCCTTCAAATTAACTGAAGAATCTGTTTTCATAAATCCAACTTTTATTGGAGTGATCTGTTCAAGTCATGAGACTTTCTCCATGCCTGAACTCACCTCTCCTTCAACATATCCAGAAAATGACTATTGATTTACATGCTGGCAGGCTCTAGACAGGTAAATTAGACGGTTACTTTTTCTGTTTCAAATTAGCTAAGAAATCGAAACAGGCAAATAGCATTCATTAAGGTGGATAATTTTTTAAAATACTTAGGTATCCATGTATTTTAAGCTCCCACACATGAAAAGCTGCCAATTATCACAATTATCCGTAATATGCCATGACATTATTACTCAGCTATAAAGAGTCAACAGCAGTGAAAGCCTGGATTTCAGAATGCTACCAATTTCAGCCAGGAAGAGGTGATAAAAAGTGGAGTTTGCTGAGACATTTTTGGAAAATACATGTGTCTTAGCCTTTCATCTTCAAAATATTGGAAAAAAAATAATTTACCTACAGGTAGCATTACAAAAATGTTAACAAGATGCCAGTCATGTCTATAAGCTATTCAGAATTCTTTTTTAATTTAAATTTAGTTATTTTAATTGGAGGCTAATTACTTTACAATATTGTATTGGTTTTGCCATATATCAACATGAATCTGCCACGAGTGTACACGTGTTCCCCATCCTGAACCCCCTCCCGCCTCCCTCCCCGTACCATCCCTCTGGGTCATCCCAGTGCACCAGCCCCAAGAATCCTGTATCCTGCATCAAACCTGGACTAAGCAATTCATTTCTTATATGATATTATACATGTTTCAATGCCAGTCTCCCAAATCATCCCACCCTCTCCCTCTCCCACAGAGTCCAAAGGACTGTTCTATACATCTGTGTCTCTTTTGCTGTCTCGCATACAAAAAGGTGGTATCCCTTACATTCTCCGATTTATTCTGCATTTCTCCTTCATAATTTCTGCTAACATGGTATGTTGGAAATTTAGAACTAGGCTTTTCAGTGGGGTTACTATGTGTATTTACAATGCTGCTGGGAGTTTCCTGGTAGCCCAATGTTTGGGATTCAGTGCTTTTACTGACATGGTCTAGGTTCAATCCCTGATCAGGGAACTGAGATCTCACAAAACCACAGCACAGTCAATCAAAATAATAAATGCTGCTAAGATGTTCACAGAGAAGTAGTCCCAGTGATGGCCTAGCAGTCAAACAAATTTTATCTATGAAACTTCAGGGCACATCATATTGAAAAAAACATTGGCTCTAAGTCTTTGGGGTCTGCTGATGCTTTTAATTAATCATTCCAATTATATTAATTATATTAGTAACATTATTCCAATATTTCAATAATCTCTATCAGAAAGACATAAAATTTTAATCAGTCATTTTGGGTTTTAGCAAGCTCAGTAGTGATCCAAATTAAGTAACTGTTACAGACTGGGTTGTGTCCCTGACAAAATTCATATGTTGGAAACTCTAGTCCATAATGTGATAATATCTGGAGATTATTAGGGAGACAGTTGAGTTAGATAAGATTATGAGAGTGGATCCCTGATAATGTGCTTAATGCACTTATGAGAGGAGACACCAGTGAGTTACTTCCTCTTTCTCTCCGCCATGTGAAGGAGACACAGGAGAAAGCTCCCATGTGAAGCCTGGAACTGGGCCCTGACCAGGGAACAAAATCACCTGGTGCTTTGACCTTGACTTCTCGGCCTCCACAACTGTGATGAATACATTCTTATTGTTCAAGCTACATAAAGTGAAGTCGCTCAGTCATGTCCGACTCTTTGCGACCCCGTGGACTGCAGGCCTCCAGGCTCCTGCGTCCATGGGATTTCCCAGGCAAGAATACTGGAGTGGGTTGCCATTTCCTTCTCCAGGGGATCTTCCCGACCCAGGTATCGAACCCGGATCTCCCACCTTGCAGGCAGACGCCTTAACCTGAGCCACCAGGGAAGCCCAAGCCACATAGCCTACTATAACTTGTTATGGCAGCCTGAACTAACACAGTAACTAAACTAATCAATGTTAAAACTGAACTTTTGGACTTTTTTTTCCCTAGACTTCTCTTATCACCCTATCGTTTACCCTACTTCACTGAATCCAAGTTTGCATGGTATTCATGAGCCCTTGGGGAAGAAATGGGCTCACAGTAGGAACCCAATATCATTGACACTGTCCCAGTTGCATATCGTGAAAAATCTGCAGTCTGCACCCCACTGATATATCTACCTCTCAAGTATTTTCTGGGTCCCCAAGGGATGATTCACACTTATCCTTTTGGCTCCAGCCCCACTGCTGATGCCCTCTGTCTGCAAAGTCATCTAGAGAGGGTACCACACTGTAGACATAGTCACGAGGGCCCAGCGTGGCAGTGTCAATACCCTGCTAAGGAAGCCAGCATCCAGAGTTTCCAAGGAGGCAATACCCAAGGTGCCAAAGCAACACAGTAGTGAAAAAAAACAGCAAGTGACCAAGAAGTCTGGACGGAATGTCATGACCAATAATGTGGATCTGATGAGTCAGTACATTGTTCAGAGTGTTACTTGGCCCCTGCTAGAGTCTTAAGTTATGTCTTTTGACACCTATTACATGCCAGAGAATTTCCAGAAGAAAAACGACTCAAGCAAGGAAGAAGAATTCCTATAACCATGCCTATTCACTCAAATGTAACCAGAAGGGTGTATCTGCCTTGTTAAAGTTACAAGATACCTAATGCCTTGCACATTTGGATAAGCATTAACTTTGGTTCTTATTTTTAACTCCCTTCTAGTCTTTTGTTCAGATCAAATTCCTTACCCCAAAGAAACAGCTTTATCCTGATCCTTCCGTGAATCAATACATTCTGTTTTGTTTATTCCAGTTATAATTGGGCTTCTTCAAGGTTACTGATTTACATAGTATGTATAGAAAAAAACACCAGAGGCAAATGTTAGCAATTATTATCCCTAAATGACAGAATTATTGATGATTCTTGTCTTCCTCATTTTGCTCATGTGTAATCTCCAAATTTTCTAAAATTAACATTAATGACATTATTATAAGGAAAACAAACCTATTAAGGTATATTTAATTGCTAACTTGAGGACAGTCGTGCCAAATTAGTGCCAGGCACTTCCCTACTATACTTGAAATTGCAGAATCTCAATTATCTTTCTCAACAAAACAAGCATAACCCTCATGCATTTGCCTTTACTGCTGTCTAGGGATTCAAACAGCCACTTCTGAACCATGTTACAGGACTGGCCATGGTTCTGAACGCAAGCAGATGGAGCAGCCACAAAGGTCTAAAAAATAATTCCAGGGACTCAGAAGAATGGGGACGGGGTGAGGGGCTTCATGCAATTGGCTTGGGAAAGCAAGATGCTATGTGTAAAGAGAAACTCACCCTCTAATTAAGATGGTTAAGAAAATGGCCACCAGCAAGCTCTTCCTAAAAACGGAGAAGTTCCCAATGCACGTCACAGTTTCCATTTCCATTTTCCTTTAATTTCTTACTCCCTACTTCACTTTTGCTCTGCCAGAGCTGTCCATGATAAGCTTTACATGATGAATCACTCTGCTTCAGAGTGAATACATCAGCATTTTCTCCAGGTTCAACTCAGAACAATTATCAGCACAATTTATACCCTGAGGTTCCTAAAGTCAGACTCAATTCTCATCAACATTAAGAAATCAACCCGATTCCCAAAATATCCTCTACAGACTTGCTCGAGTGCAACTCTTTTCTATACAAAGTAGCTAAATTTATTGCTCCAATAATAGCATCACAACCACCATGGCTAATGCTGCCATTAGATGCCTGCATATACAAAAGAAGGCATCCTCCTTCCTGTAGACTCTTTCAAAGTGCCTAAGAATATAAAGGCACCAAGCCTAAAATAATCTTTAGGACTTCTGAACTCATCCCCACAAGGCCAAAATATTCTACCCATCTTTCCTGGAGAGTGATACTGAGAAAGTGATTCAAAACGTAATCCTGTTAAAAAGGAAACATTACATAGGTTCTAATTTTTTCTAAAGAAAAACAGTCACATTCTCCACAGATATATCATTGCCCTAAGGATTTTTATATAACTTTGAAGGTAATACAGAAACATCAGCAAGATTCTATAGTAAACTTTTCTTGTTTTCTGCCTTAAGTCTGCTCTGACTTGAAGATCCAAAATTGGTGGTGAGTGATCCCTTCTCTAAAGCTTAGTTCCATTCTCGGCAAAGAAGAACATACAGCAGGTCCTCCAACCTGATAGACCTGACTTTAATAGTTTCACTGTTCTCATACAACATGATGCTTCATTCGCCTTGTTTTAACCTTGGAAGAAAAGCTATGGCCAACCTAGACAGTGTATTAAAAAGCAGAGACATCACTTTGCTGACAAAGGTCCATATAGTCAAAGCTATGGTTTTTCCAGTAGTCACATATGGATATGGGAGTTGGACCATAAATAAGGCTGAACGCTGAAGAATGGATGCTTTCAAATTGTGGAGAAGACTCTGGAGAGTCCCCTGGATTGCAAGGACATCAAACCAATCAATCCTAAAGGAAATCAACCCTGAATATTTATTAGAAAGACTGGTGCTGAAGCTCCAATACTTTGGCCAGCAAGACTGAGGGCAAGAGAAAGAGGGGGTGACAGAGCATGCGATGGTTGGATGGCATCACCGACTCAATGCACATGGGTTTGAGCAAATTCTGAGAGATGGTGAAGTACAGGGAGGCCTGGGGTGCTGCAGTCCATGGGGTCACAAAGGGTCAAACACAACTTAGTAACTGAACAACAACAAAATCTACCCAGAAGCCTCTGCATTATTGAAGCCAATTAGCAACATAAGTCCATTGGCCAGCAAAGAACTCAAAAGCAGGCCAGAATTTTAAAGACTGAATTCTTTACTAGCAGGTAAAGCCTGAATTCAACTACTTCAAAAATGGCACATGCTTTTGCCATACATCAACACTGTAAAGTAATTAGCCTCCAATTAAAATAAATAAATTTATATTAAAAATAAACAGCAAAAAATAATAAAGGTATATATATATATATATATATATATATATATACACACACTTCAAAATCCTCCCAAAATGGTACATGAATAACAAGAGTCCAATTAATATAAACAATAAGTTTTCATGCTGTTTCATTAAGTACCTTCCCAAATTATTAATAGAGATTTGCTAAATCCATTTTCAACAGCCAATAAAATGAGATCACCTAACTTTTGAGAACCATATTTTAGAAGAGAAGAGCATCATTTGTTATAGAAATAAACTTCCTTCTGAGTTATCCATACAGTTAAACCACACAAAGCTGATGGACAACATAGATCAGGCTGTGCATGTGGGCTGGTTAGGGATTTTCATTACCCATTAAGGTCTGCCGTGAATCATCTATGTATTTCAGAGTAATATCAACAAACTAAGGAAGTCACCCTTTTCAACACAGTATGTTTTCACTATAATCCTTCTATCTGACATTTCTTTATCCCTTATATAAAAGTCTATTTATGACTTCAAGTCATCTGGAGATAACCTCAGTTCATCAGAGGAGAAAGCAAATGAGCATCATTTCAAAAGTCATTCATTACAAACAGCCTAAGTCTGCAGAAAGAACAGGCAGAGAGAGTATTTAGTCACTTCTAAGGATTGTGGTGATGTGTAAGGCTTGGCCATTCCTTAATTGGCTGCAGAATTTCCAATTAATTATTAGTCACAAAATTTAGAGTTCCTTTGCCTTCTCAGACCACTCTTTCCTTAGATCCATCATGGATCTAAGCTGGTTTAGAAATACTTTTGCCAATTTATCACATTTTTGAAAACCTACACAAACTCAAATCTGTCTTTCCTAAAACTATGTTCAAAAAATGCTCTAGTAACCTTATGGAGATTATGCATTCACCCCAAAATTGTCCAACCACTTTGCCACTTTCCTTATGAGGAGGGGCAGGCAGGAGCCATGAACAAAGTGGGGTATCTGGGATTCAGATATAAAGGGACACAAAGAATAAGACAGAAAACTCAATAAAGTAATAGAAGGTCTCTAGGTATGAATACATAAGACAAGTCAAAATCTCTGACAGGAAGCCAAGGCCAAATGCCAAAGTCAGCAACTCTAAACAGCAAATCTAAAGGAACCAGGAGAAAGAATCAAGATCAAGTAACCAAATTAAGAGTGGAAAGCTAGGATGAACTGAGATAAAAGCAACAGTATGGATAGGTAGGTGAGTCAGTAGGTCAAGGCAAGTATTAAATATAAATACTCAAGTTGTCTAATAATGTGAAAATGACCCAAAGAAATACTGTTGTTTTAGAGGGTATGATGAGATGTGGTGATTGTTCTCAATGTATTTTAAGGAGGACTCACACAAGATACCATGTGTCCTAAGTCACTTAGTCGTGTCCAGCTCTTTCCAGCCTCATAGACTGTAGCCCATCAAGCTCATTTGTCCATGGGATTCTTCGGGAAAGAACACTGGAGTGAGTAGACATTTCCTTCTCCAAGAAGCTTCCTGACCCAGGGATCAAATCCACATCTGTGTCTCCTGCATTGGCAGGCAGATATTTTACCACTTGCATCATCTGGGAAGCCATGTAAGATACTAAAGACTCTCCAAATCTTGCTGATATGTTGGCAAATCCGGCCCCCATGTGATCAACAAAATGTTCACAGGAGCTTTTTCTCAGAATCTCAGGGGGACTATATCTTTATAGCTTAGGAAGCATTCATTGTTCAGATGGAGCTCTGCATATGCCCTCCTGTCTAATGACTGCCAGGCACCTTAGCTCTTGAGACAACACAACCCTGAGTAAACAGTAATCATGGGTGGAGTGATGGAATCAGAATTATAAGTCCTAGATCCCGTGCTTGGCTCCAGTTCCAAATGGTCAAATCTCCCTTACCCACTGACTCAGCTTCCCCGTCTCTTTGACATAAATAACAACAGGAAAAGGAAAAATAAAGAGATTATTACAAGGTATATCCATGGATGCTGGAATTGAATTTTGTTCTGCATTACAACAGCTATTCAGAAATACAAGACAGTGCTATTAGATCCAACAGTCTTCTAAAGTACTGTTCAGGCTGTTATTTTTCATTTCACCTTTCCTTTGAGAAATAATACCTATGAACAAATTTTCAAATGCGAAGACTAAAAATACTAAATTTGGCATTCCTGAAGGTAAAAACTAGTAAACCTTAGCAATGTTCTCACCCTTTATTTACCCCTCTTTTTAGTTAAAGACATGTGGTGAACAGGAACTAGGAGTATTTAAATACCAGCTACATAAAGGAATTGTAAAATCAATGAAAATATTTACTCTTCCTTTTTCAATGAATTTATCATCAATAGTGGCAAGAAAAATGAACCTCAGTTAAAAAGATCTAAAGAGGTGAAGGCACATAAACCACTCCAGAGACCTAAGTGAGCATGAAATATCTGAGATGATTTTAAAAACCAAGACTTCACTGGAAGAATAACAAAGGCCGGAAGGATGAGGTATCCCAAACACAGAGAAGGAAAGGTATGTGTGATGGGTCACAGATTAATAAGAATACATGGTGAAAGGAACTAAGCTGTGCACAAGGGTGACTTACTGAAATGAATGTGGAAATTCTGTGTAGTGCATACATTTTGTTGCACAGATCCTACTGATAACCATCTACTTTTTCTCTTCAAGCAGTGTCTGTTTTCAAAGTAAATATACATCAGCAACCCAAGAGATATTCAATAAGTATTAAACAACACTGGTTATTTCTGAGCGGCAACAAAGCACACACACGTGAAGATTATTATACCATAAGGTATACTCAGTCTCTACTCTTGCCTAACAGATTTAGGAAGTTTTATTACCATGTTCCTTTAAAAGTCTAGTTTTTCAAAACAAGGGTCTAAATATTTTTACATATTTCACTGCTGATTTACACAAGAATAAATATAGTTATTAAAATACACTCTGAACTTCTGCCTTGTATACTCAAAGAAAAACTGGCCAATGCCCAGTTCTTATAAAGTTATATTCATCTAATCTTACTTTAAACCACACCCCAAAATGCCATCTAATAGTTACTTGTGATCTCAGCTAAATAAATCCCCTAAACTGAATTCTGAAAGTCAGTTTATTATCATTTTTCTGGCCACTATTATAAAATGGACCTAAATATTAACATTGTATTTTTGGACATTAAATCAGTGGCTACTAAATTTTCTCCTACAGAATAATTCATCTGAGTCATACGGATGGCTATGTCCAAGAATTCACTTCAGAAACATCAACTGCATTAAAGTTTTTCTGAAATGTTTGTATGGTACATCCTGCCATGAATGACAATTGGTTAATTTGCCTATGAAATTAGTATGCTCCGAACTGAGTCAAAAATATTTATTCTTTCACATGCTGAAATCAAGCTCACTTCAGAATTGAGAATCTCTTCTATCTTGAATCTATTAACTATATTAAATGATCAAAGACTTCGAGAACAATAAAAACTTGGCTTACAATCTCATTTGGGATATAATCATTTGTAAGCAAACTGGGCTACACATCCATTTCAGTCTCTTCTTCCAAAATTTATACTCCTAAATTTGTCCAGGATCACAAAATTTCATTCTTCCTCTGTCAACTGAGCACCATAGGCAAGCTTCTTCAAAAGAAGTTGAACTTCAAAAAGTTACTAATATGGGGTTTACTGAACAGTCTTCAGCTTGCTCTCTATTTTTTCCAGCCAATCAGTTTAAACTGTAATATTTGCATTAGTTAGGGCACTTGATTGAAAATACTACTTAATAAGAACATCAATCAGTAAATAGCACAAACTAGGAACATACTATCTCTTTGAAGAACACTTTTATAACCTAGTATTGTTATCTCTATATTCATAAATGAAATATGTTCAAGGAGGTTACATACATTACTCAGATCACAAACCTAGTAATGGAGGAATCTAAGCCAGAATGCAGTTACATAGATTTGGCTAACTACAAAGCCTGCACTATTTTATTATATACTATTTTATAGAAATAAAGTCTGTACTATTTTATTATTATAGTAATTATATTTTATTATAGTACAGACTTTATTTCTATTTATATTGTCTTTCTTTACACAGGGTACCCTTCAAGAGTCCATGAGCCATAATTCAAAAAGATATCTGTTCACTGACTTGAACTCTGTGAAAGTGAGTCATGTTAAAATCTTGATAATAACAACACATATTTTTTCTTTCTTTTAAGTAACCAAGCATTATATATTACCAAGGGCCTTCCAATGAGTCCTCAGCTTTTGCTACACCAAGCTTGGGATTGAGCCATTATTCCTTTAATTTTCAACAAGCCATCCAATCTATTACTTTTATTTTCCTATGATTATAAGTGGCTTTAAGAGTCTAAATTCATTCCAGAGTTCAAACAACATAGCCTATGAACTTGTCAGTTTTAACTTTGAGGGTTAAAGATCTGTTTGAGAGTCAGATGAAATGTATACAAACCCCTACAAGCAGAGTTTTGTGTAAAATGAATGCAATTGCTTTGGAAGATTATTTTCTTCAAACACATCAAACAGCTTTCAAAAATCTTTTTAAAAATGCTCATTCCAGGGAATAAACTAACCCCCTAGGGTTTTATGTGCCTAACTTTCAGTGATGAATGGATGCTGGAAAATAAGAATAAAATCAAATAACAGCACACACACACATGTTCATAAAAATCTTAGAGGTTAAAAAAACTAACAGTATACCATAAAAATTAGCCAAGGAGAATTACAGTCTTTCAGTTCAGTTCAGTTGCTCAGTCATGTCCAACTCTTTGAGACCCCATGGACAGCAGCACGCCAGGCTTCCTTGTCCATCACCAACTCCCAGAGATTGTTCAAACTCATGTCCATTGAGTCAGTGATGCCATCCAACTGTCTCATTCTCTGTCATCTCCTTCTCCTCCTGCCTTCAATCTTTCCCAGCAGCAGGGTCTTTTCCCAATGAGTTAGCTCTTCGCATCAGATGGCCAAAGTATTGGAACTTCAGTTTCAGCATCAGTCCTTCCAATGAATATTCAGGACTGATTTCCTTTATGACTGACTAGTTTGATCTCCTTGCAGTCCAAAGGACTCTCAAGAGCCTTCTCCAGCACCACAGTTCAAAAGCATCAATTCTTCAGTGTTCAGCTTTCTTTAAGGTCCAACTCTCACATCCATACATGACTACTGGAAAAACTATAGCTTTGACTAGACGGACCTTTGTTGGCAAAGTAATGTCTCTGCTTTTTAATATGCTGTCTAGCTTGGTCATAGTTTTTCTTCCAAAGAGCAAGTGTCCTTTAATTTCATGGCTGCAGTCACCATCTGCAGTGATTTTGGACTCTCACTGTTTCCACTGTCTCCCCATTTATTTGCCATGAAGTGATGGGACCAGATGCCATGATCTTTGTTTTTGAATGTTGAGTTTTAAGGCAACTTTTTCACTTTCTTCTTTCACCTTCATCAGGAGGCTCTTCAATTCCTCTTCGCTTTCCACCATAAGGGTGGTATCATCTGCATATCTGAGGTTATTGATATTTCTCCCGGCAACCTTGATTCCAGCTTGTGCTTCATCCAGCCCAGCATTTTGCACAATGTATTCTGCACACAAGTTAAATAAGCAAGCTGACAACATACAGCCTTGACATACTCCTTTCCCAATTTGGAACTAGTCATTGTCCATGTCCAATTCTAACTGTTGCTTCTTGACCCTCATACAGACTTCTCAGAAGGTGGGTAAGGTGGTCTGGTAGTCCCATCTCTTTAAGAATTTTCCAGTTTGTTGTGATCCACACAGTCAAAGGGTTCTGCATAGTCAAGAAGCAGAAGTAGATGTTCTTCTGAAATTCTCTTGCTTTTTCTATGAGCCAATGGATGTTTGCAATTTGAGCTCATTCCTCTACCTCGTCTAAATCCAGCTTGAATATCTGCAAGCTCTAGGTTGACATACAATCTTTAAGCCTATCTAACTGTCAGGGTCAATTACTGCTTACAACAATTAAGCACATTAGCTGAAAAAGTACCTTTCCATTTTACAGCCCCGTCTAGAGAACTTTTAAAAACACATGTAATCTGTGTTTTAAAATGGCCTGTACCACCATGGTGACCAGCAGCTGACCACTCTGCTTTATGGACTCATTTCCCTAATCTCCACCTCAGTGAAACATGTCAGACAGATGTTTCGAGGCACATCTCTTAGCAACATATTCAATTCCAATTAAAAACATTTGCAGATCTACATTACAAATGCTTGCAAACAGAATTATTTGCTAAGTCCAGAAATGTCAGAAATGTTCAGAGGAAGAATTTTCTTCTCTACTTCAAGTGCAGCAACTCTGTTTCAAAA
This sequence comes from Nanger dama, assembly GCA_917880005.1. Classification (NCBI taxonomy): domain Eukaryota; kingdom Metazoa; phylum Chordata; class Mammalia; order Artiodactyla; family Bovidae; genus Nanger; species Nanger dama. Next base: position 18,818,611 of record CAKJTW010000001.1, read on the forward strand.
GTAAGGCTGCCGGAAGAATAAATTGAAGCCCAGTGGATGACATTCCATCAAAACCATCTGCAAACGTTCATTTTGCTGCCACATTCAGTAGAAACCACTTCCTACGGCGATACTGACTGCTATAATATTGATTCATGCCCTTGTGTCTTCAAAAATTAATAACCGTAACTTTTGTTTTTCTAATACTTTGGAATTGCCAGCAGTATGCTACCTCCAACTGGCTCAAAATAAAGCAGTTCGCGATTTAACTTGTTCTCAGAAGCAGAAAGGCATCTCTCTCTCTCTGAAGCTTTGGATCTTAACTGGTTTTTTACGGAACAAAGTGAAGCTAAAGATCCTATCACTATCCTCTGTGCCCAAGAAGTGGTGAGAGAAACTGCAGAGCCCTCGATGAAGAAGTCAAAAACAAAGACTTTAAAATGTGCACTTTTAAGCTGAAAATGGCTATGCTATGGTTATTAAATCATCCATGTTACCAACCAATACCGTAGTCTAATGTGCTAATGTGTTCTTAAAACTTTAATCAGAGGGGAAAACTGAGGCATCCACCTAGCCTCAAAATATCTCTAAATCTCTATGCTTTGCCTTGAAACTTTAAAGACTCTCATGGATTTTACACTTAAAATTAATAAATTTATGTTTTATTTTATTATAAAAGATTTCCTTCCAAATATATAAGCAAAAGTGATGCTTCAGGTAAATATTATATATTTATCCTATGTTCCACACCACTCAACCTCAGAAGCGTCTGGAGCCCAGTTTGAGAAGAAAGACTTTTCTGTGTCCATTAGAAGGACTAAGTCAATGCCAGCACACAGCCTGGCAATGGCTCAAAATGCATCCAAGTGACTGAGACCAACTCTCGTCCATTCCTTTCAGCTTCGCATCATAACCAAACTGGCCATGATAAAGTAATACAATGACTATTCAAAATCTCTTGTCTATTTTTGTTTTCCCAGGAAAACCAACACAAGCCCACAAGCCCAGTCCTTACTCAGCTTAACACACTTTCTTGCCTTCTCAATCTTGATGGAATGTGATTCTGGACAGGTCAGCTCTGCCTAAATATATGATATTTGCATGAGTTTTATGTTTGATGCTGTTGGACATGAACAGAACTGAGGGAGAAAAAAAAAAGAATTCCTCTGGAAAGGGAGGAACCTAAAAAGTCAGCCAAATTTCCAGTCTCTCAAGATTCAGTCATTGTTTGGCTTGATAATTTTATAAATTCCAAGAAAATCAAATATACTATTATTTAATACATTTGGCTTATTCAATCTCCCCTTCAATAGCAGGGATAGCAAAGGGCTGACCATGAATGTGCAAAGCAGATGTCGTCTGTGATCCTTTCGGGTAGGCTATTGATTCATTCACATTTGTAACAAGTTTCTACATACTTGTAATGAGTATACGATATACATGTAATGAGTAAACTATACGTCATAGTGCTGAGTGGGCTCACGTCTCACAAGGGGGAAACCCACATGTAAACAGATAATTACAGCAACTGTGTTAAGAGCTTTTGATTTATTCATTCATCCAATTGATGCTTATTAAACACCTACTGTGTACTGAACCCCTACCAGGCAACATGCTATGGGCCCTAACAGAATAATGCTGTGGTGTTTTGTTTTGTTTTTTTCCTTAAAGCATTTTAGAGGCCTACAGTTCAGAGCATTAAAATGTGGTAAGAGAAGAAAGAGGTGAGTATAAAAATAGACACATGATAAACTGTGAATGGCCCTATATACTTTGATAAGGGACTTAGACTTTATCCTCTTATACCAATAGGGAAGTGCTGAGCGCCTCAAGCAGGGAGTGGCTAAACCAGGTGTGTGGTTTAGAAAGCTGTTTAGGGCAGTGCCAACTGGTGGGGTGGGGAAGGAGGATATTCAACAGTTCTTATAAAGAACTATAAATACACCTACAAAGTTGTGATAAGGAGTTGCGGACACCTATCCAAGTTGACTGTTTTTGCTTGTCAGTATCTTTGTTTTCTTAGCTGCACACACCTTGAGAACATAGTGGCTGCTTCTGTTTGTTCCTAACAATTTAAGGATCTGTGGTCCAGCTACCTGGCTTCAAAACTCTATTGAGTATTTCTCTTGCAAATCAGTTCACAAAAACACCACTTCCACTTATCAGACAACATCTGATAAGCTTACCTTATGTTCATTCTATAGTCTTCACCAACCTGAAAAAACTAAACTAACTTGTGAATCATCGAGCTAGACAGCAGTTCTGGCTGTAGTCAAATAATGGTGGTGTGGCTTCCAAAGCCAATGGCTTCGGAAGGCAATCGACGCTCAGACGTCCATTTTCTTCACTACTCTCATTCTACATTCACCACTGTCAACCCCTGGTAGCCAGTTATATTTGACGCATTTTAAGTGCTTTTTTTCGACAGTTGAAAGCAAAAATCTAAAGCAGGCTTTTAGCCAAGACAACACCTGAGTTGTGTTTTTCAAATAGGCCTGATCATCACATTTACCTGAGGTGATTAAAAATACAGATTACCAAGTTTCCAAGTCTCAGTTGGTCTGAAGGGAGAGAGGGGGATAGGAATCTGTATTTTTAACAGACCCCCTGGGTGAGTTCATGAATTAGGTTGGTTTGGTAAACCTTAGATGGAAGCTACCCTAATGAGTTCCTTATAATTAAAGCAGCACTAAGCACATATTTTTCTCTTAAGTACTTTAATGAAACTTAGGCAATCACGTTAAGTAATTGCTACCCATTTAATGTTTACTGAAACAGTTTACAACTATTTCACATGCCATTTTCTAAACCCTTCAGGCTTAGCTGGCTTTCCCGCTGTGCATTAAACAGTTTGTTAACTATTAATAAAGACTGAAGAAAAATCAGAATCTGGAGGTCATTTGAACAGTTAAAGGGGCTGCCAAGAAGCATGATTTGTAATTAGCAAAACACATGTGAGCTCCTTGTGGCATTAACCAGGTCCTTATGATCAAAGGTTTAAAGAAAGAGCAAGCAGACCATGAATAAACAGCTCGCTTCCTAAAATAAGTCACTTTCCCTTTTTTTCCCTGTCAATCAAAACATGTACAGGAAAATGCTATTTTTGATGGTCACAACAAGCATTTGTGAGATGTCACTAGAGATAAATGAACTCAGGGCAATTGGTTTAGTTGCTCAGTCATGTCCAACTCTTTGCTACCCCATGGACTGTAGCCCACCAGGCTCCTCTGTCCATGGGATTTTCCAAATAGGAATACTGGAGTGGGTTGCCATTTCCTTCTCCAGGGGATCTTCCCCCACCCAGGGATTGAACCTGGCTCTCCTGCATTGCAAGTGGATTCATTACCAACTGGACCACCAGGGAAGCCCAGGGCAAAGATGTGTAAATGAAACAGAACAATTGTTAATAGCTATTAAGTGATTACTACTATTAAAGCTCAGGCTTTGCATTTAATTTTTTTCCATTTAATATAATGCTAGATTCCATTATTGTCCCCATATTATAGATGAGGAATCTGAGACACAGAGTAGTTAAATTACCTGCCCAAGGTCAAATAGCCAATACGGAGCAGAAATAGGAACTGAAACCATAGTCAATGGTTTTAATCATAATGGTGTACCGACAGAAAAAGAATCACAGGCTTGAACTGGGTTTGAGAAAGGTACAGAGCTATGATCAGAAGCATGGGAAGGAAGAGATTTTCAAACCAAGTCAGGCTTGCAAATCAGTATCCAATTTGTTCCTGAGGGCCTACTATCTGTTAGGCACTGCACTCAATACCCTGTGAAATATCAGTACAAAGATGAATAAGACGTAACCCATTCTCATCTTCACTGGTTGATTTAATTGTCAATGACTTCCTAAAGCCTCCTCTAAATCCAGATAGAATTAATCAGTGTCTCCTGTCTCCTGGAGGTACACAAAGTACTTGTGTGTCTCTTAAACAATATGACATTGCTCTTGACACTGCAAAATTATAATTAAGTCTTCATAACTCTGCCGCCCCTCCCATTAGGTTGTTAGGTTTCATGGGCCTGGCTGAGAACAGGGATCATATCTTAACTCTCTCTCCAGTATCTGCATGCTAGCACAGTGTGCCTGGGCACGCTGCTGTCCCTCCATCACAGATGTTTGATGATTCAAAGAACAAATCAAACTCAGAAAGGACACAGCCAGGGCCATGCAACACAACTACTGAGTCCACGTGCCTCAACTACTGAAGCCCGTGCACCCTAGGGCCCATGTTTGGCAACAAAAGAAGCCACCACAGTAAGAAGCCTGCCTACCGTAACTAGAGAGTAGCCCCCACCTGGTCCAACTAGAGAAAGCCTGCACGTAGCAACGAAGATTCACTGCTGCTGCTGCTGAGTCGCTTCAGTCGTGTCCAACTCTGTGCGACCCCAGAGACGGCAGCCCACCAGGCTCCCTCGTCCCTGGGATTCTTCGGGCAAGAACACTGGAGTGGGTTGCCATGTCCTTCTCCAGTGCAGGAAAGTAAAAGTGAAAGTGAAGTCACTCAGTCGTGTCTGATTCTTAGCAACTCCATGGACTGCAGCCTACCAGGCTCCTCCGTCCATGGGATTTTGCAAGCAAGAGTACTGGAGTCGGGTGCCATTGCTTCTCCAAGACTCAGTGCAGCCACAAATAAATAAATACCTGGGATGCTATAGCTGCAGCTCAGTTGAGAAAGAGCATGCAGCCTTTGAATTCATAGAAAATCTTGTGATTCTGATGCTGGCTTATATCGTTAAACAAGGACCTCCCGTTTTATTCTCTGTGCTGAGGGTAAAAGTAAAATGGGATGGGTCATAAATAGATACTTTTCATCCATATATACTAGCAGAGTTGTTTTTCAAGTGATGGTCCATGGGAAAGATGTTGGGAGACCAAAAACGCCTTTAAGTCTGAGCAGCAAAGTCATCTTCAGACATTCTGACAGCAAGACAGAAAAATGTGCGAAACACTAAAAGCCTTGTTGCACTGCTGTGAAATGAAACTTACAACTGTGTGAGTGCCATTTGAGCTAAATTTTATTATCGACAACCAATCTGCGTGCATTTCTTTACTCCCAAAGAACCATTACATGAATGATAGATCAACTGATTCCACCATCCCATCTGAGCATTTACCAGTCCCTCCCTTCTCTGCTAAATCTGCAGATTTATATCCATAATGTGCCTCAAGTTCATGAGATGTACCATACAAGATCACCACCACATTCACAGCAGAGACTAAAACAGAGGAAATAAGATCTGATGGAAATTAGAGAGAGTAAAAGGTGGGCACAACCTGATTTTTAGACTTTTCTTTTGTAGATGGAAATTTTAATTTATAATAAAATACATCTACTGTAAGCCCCAGAAATGCAATTACTACTAAAAGTAAAAAATTTAAGGAAACATGACAGAGTTTGAAAAGCAATCTATCTAAAGTCCATTTACCAAAATCTGTGCTTAGAGTATGTAATGATTCCATCTCCAAAACACCCTATGTGAGCCTAACATAGCACCTTCCTCCTTTCCCATTTGGTTGCATCCTAGGCTTAGTGTTACCAGTCATACGATGAAGGCTGCCACTGAAGGTCACCACTGAAATACATGTATCCTGCCTAGATACAGGCTACTGAAAACTACACATTTAGAGAACAGAATGCCTGCCTTCCTGAATCTCAGCACATCTGGGCATGGAGAAACAGTTCACAATGCAGGTAGTCCACACATCACAGAGTGAACTACAGACAACCAGCTAAGTTCAAGTCCAGAGGTCTGTATCCATCCATTCGCTTTGCAACAAAGTCTGCTACCTTATATCTTTAAAGGTAATTCTCATTAATAAGGAATATCGCTTACCATCACACTCTATGGAAGGAATCAGTCATTACAGTTACAGAGAAACATCACAGTCACAGAATTTGAGATCTAGAAAGGACCTTAAAAATTACAAAGAAATATCATTTTACAAACAAGAAAACACGTTTAGAGACATTAAAGGAACCATCCATGTTCAGCAAGATTTTTTAAATTCATTACTCTCAGCAACCATTGCTTTTTTTACCACAACAACACACTTTATCAACAACCAGGTTGTTTTTAAGATATTTCCTTCGTGAAGACTGAAAAAAATCACCATTATTTCCAGTCCCACAAGAATAAGCATATAGCTCTTAACTCAAATACACTGGAAAAGATTCTGATGCTGGGAAAGACTGAGGGCAAGAGAAGAAGGGAGCAACAGAGGATGAGATGGCTGAATGGTATCACTGACTCAATGGTCATGAGTTTGGGCAAACTCAGGGAGATAGTGAAGGACAGGGAAGCCTGACATGCTGTGGTCAAGGGGTCACAAAGAGTCAGACACAACTTAGCGACCGAACAACAACAAAGACTGGAAAAAGTCACCATTATTTTCAAAGAATAAGTATACAGCTCTCAATTCAAATACATGCCTCCTAGCCACATCTATAGTAATCACTCCTACCTTAGAAACTAAAATAAAATAACATCTTTACTAAGCTATACCATCTTTCCCAATACAACAAAAGCATCAAACACCCCAAAAATAGAGAACAAAACTGGGAATGTGTCAGACTTGCCATAGTGTTATTCATTTCCTCAGCACCTGTCTCCAAATGCCCTATTTCCTATGGCCAAGAATCAGGGAGGCTGGTAGACAGCCAGTTGGCTGAAGTCACAGCACATCCTCCTGCCACTTTTTGTCTCATAGACGGCAAAACCGAATCGCGTAACTTGGCTAATTCAACCCTTCAGGAAAACCTAGAATAAAACTTTTCTTTAGGATTATAAACGCCGTTCACATTGTGGACACTTAGATGTGACAAATGTCCTGCTTCAAAAAGATGTTATAAGGATAAACGTAAGAACTAGACTCATAAATAAAACTTGCCAAGATTTCACTAAAGCTGAACCCCAAAGCACATTTTCAGCAGAAAAGTTTCCAATGGAAAGAACAAGGAAATAAACTGAAGATGAAGCCAAAAAAATGAAATGAAACCGGCCACTTAACTATGAGGCTGGCTGGAAGAAAATCAAGCCCCCTACTGACCCCCAGAAGCCTTTCTGCAAAGTGAGAAACAGAATCCATCTCTTCCTGAACCGGAACTGTTTCCTGTCGACATTTTCTAACCTGAAGACAACCCTGGCATCCAACCGAGGGAAACACATTTTCCAGGATGTGAAATTCACCTTCGGAAATCCTGAATCTTCCTTCCTATACTGTTGATTGTGTAACCAAAGGGCTCTTACTTTCACCAAAACATCTAGATAATTTCCCTGAAAAAGCATAATACACATCTGACCATATGTGTGTATTTAGTGATTCACAAAATTACTATTTTAATAGTTGATAAATGCTACCCTTGGAGTATCAATGTGAAGTATAAAACACTATCAGCCTCAACACTGAACTTAATCCTTCAAACTGTAGTCTCTCATCAGGCTGTACAGAAACTAAGCCATTACTGATCTCTGTTCTCAGCCTCTTTCCATTTCTCCAGCCAAGGCTGCTTGCACAACCCCAGTGTATCTGCAACTTTCACTCTTTATCAGTAGCTCTTCAATGAATATAGCTTCTGACTACCAAAGTATGGTATATTAAGTTTATATCTTCTCTGGGATTAAGAGGACTCATGAGGCATTCATTACTAATGCTGGATTATACTAGACAGAGTAAATTTAAAATAATAACAATAATTAACATTTGCATGGCAGTTTACAGTTCACAGAATGCTTTTAACTATATTACCTCACTTGAAGCTCACAAATCCCCAACCAAGACGGGAAAGGCTAATAGAAAAACAGCCTCAACAGGTCAGAGTGCTATTAAGTGGCAGAAGCAAAACCTGAACCCACAGTCCTCTGATTTCAAATACTATGATATCATGTTCTTTTTTACTATGGCAAAAGAAACAAATGTATTGATAGATTTTTAAATTTTATTAATATGTCCGACATGGGAAATCCCCTAGTGATTCAGTGGTAAAGAATCCACCTGCCAATGCTGGAGACAATGGGTTCGATCCCTGGGTGCAGGAGATCTCCTGGAGAAGGAAATGACAACCTACTCCAGTATTCCTGCCTGGGAAATCCCATGGACAGAGGAGCCTGGTGGGCTACAGTCCATGGGATCGCAGAAGAGTCAGATGTGACTCAGCAACTAAACAACAATATGTACATATATAGGGCAAATATGAAAGTAAGAGGTGAGGCTAAATAATCATCTTCTACAGAAAAAAGAACATATGTGAGAAAACAGAGTAAGCAGTTTTTAATGATGAGGTGTGTTATGATTCTGGAGAAAAAGCACGTGCTGTTACAAGGGCAGCTCCAGGGTTCAGGAATAATTATAACGTCAATAAGCTAAAGAAGCTCAAAGCATCTGCCTGGAGATGAGGACTCAGTCCATGATGCTGATGCTTTACAGTACAGGGGCGGTAGCTGCATGGCCCTGGGCAAAGCACGGTTAATGCAGATTCTTCAAGGACTCTGTCCCATGGCCAAGTCTAGCTGAGTTTCACAAGGACCTCTTTGTCTTGGGCCCCCTCCCAACACATGGGAAACCTCAGAATGTCTCTTGCCACTGAGCACAACTAAGCTGAGCCACTTGGTATTACTGGCTCTCGAGGGTGGCCAGCTAGTTGAGCCAAGACATATTTCCAATATTTCTCAGTCCTGCAAACAACCTATACTTTGTAAGAGCTTGTCTTTTATCTTTAATAAAAGATTAGGGGATATTTTTCCCCAATAATACTTTAAAATCCAGATAATTTGAGAGAACAGCGTACTAGCCAATGGGGGATAATTTCTTATTTTCTACCCTTTATTTCCTATCACTCAGTCAATCCTGCAAACCAATATGTCTGTGGAAATGACATATCTACAAAGACTGAATACCTCTCCATTTTAATCTGAGAGAACAGAGTTTTAAGTATGTGTCATAATTGGAGCAACATTTGAAATGATCAAATCCAAGGTATGCCAAATATACAGAAGTAAGCCACTTTTGAAATTAATAAAACATTAAGGAGACAATACAAATGACCCACAGAAATTATCAAATTATATTTTAGTCTTCCAAAGCCTTTTTTATATTTAAAACATTATGATTTAGTTTAGTGTGCCTAAAGGGCTTCCCAGGTGGCTCAATGGTAAAGAATCCACCTGTCAATGAAGAAGATGCAGGTTGGATCCCTGGACTGGAAAGATTCCCTGGAGAAGGAAATGGCAACCCATTCCAGTATTCTTGCCAGGAGAAGCCCATGGATTTAAGAGCCTGGAGCGCTACAGTCCACAGGGTTGCAAAGAGTCAGAAACAACTGAGCAACTGACCATGCATACAATATGTTCAAAAGTAACTAACGGACCCCAAACAGAAAACACATCCAACTCTAAATCAGAATAAACCTGAGTAGCCTACAGCCTTGCCATTTATCCAGACATATCTTATAACATAGAAACGTTGCATGCCACTAAAAGGTACAAATTGAAATTTTAGGCTCACGGTTCATTGACCATTACACACAAGGTAGGTCAATTACTAACTATTACAAAACACAAGTTAATCTTTCTATACATGCATTTAAATGCATATAAATCCCAAGAGAAAACAGAAGTAAGATAATGTTGGAGAGGACTCAAGAGCAAAAGGATTAAAAGAGGCTTTGCCTTGCTGCTCCATTATTTGTTCTTTATTATATTGCTCTTGACTCCATTTTGCTTCAACTATGGAAATAAAATATGTTAAAATTTTATTTGCATTAATTAAAGAAATAAAATTTTAAAAAAAACAAGTTTAAAAGATTTGGTTCAAAGTAGGACAATTAAGAACTGGAAACAAGTACACAATGTGCACAATGGCACAATGCTTTAGAAATGGAAGAATGGACAGCTTCCATCGTGACATGGTTGAGCACACTCCCATAATGAAGACTCTTTCAAAATGAAAAGGCAGGAGGGACTACAGACATTTTCTTCTCCAATCAACTTTGAAAAGGGATTCAGTTCGGTGATTGCCTCCTCTCTTAGGAAAATCAAGGCAAATCCCCTGAAAATCCCTTACATGGGCATTAAAAAGGACTTGTATGTTCCAAACTAGAGATGAAACAGCCAGTCCAGCACTGCGGCATAAATACCTGGGTTTGCAGTTCCAGGGTCTAAGCTGTCCCATAGGATCAAGAGACACTTTTTCTCCAGCTCTAAGTCCAGAGGCAGAGCAGCAGCCCCTAGTTTCTGTGTGCTAGACTCGAATGGGAAATGACCTAGCTCTGAGCATGGCAAGAATCTCAGTAGAGAGCTCTGAAGAAGAACCTGACAGAAAGGCAAGTGTGTGTGTTGGGGGGCTCGGGGGAAAGGAGTCCTCCCTTTGCCACCGTCCATGATTGATCCAAGAATTTCATTGTAAATTGTAAGGAGGAGGAGTCTGGCTCAGGATAGACTCAGCCTAAACTATTACCACCCACGGCAAAGCAGAAGCTGAAGAATGGTCCAACTCCCAGAAGGAGGTCCCAGGTGCTAAGCTAAAATGTCAATCATTCCAAGTTACATTACGATGGCAAAGCCTCAGCTATCACCTCTGAAGAGAATGCCACCTACATATACCCTCTCATATACCACTGACCATACTGCAAATTGAGACAGACTTTATGGAGGATAACTGTGATAATGTGTGGCAAAAGCTTCCAGTTCTGCTTCTGGACCCAGCAATTCCACTTTTTGCAATTTATTCTAAGGAGATAACTACGGATGGCTTCAAGAATTTAACTGCTGAGATATTTGTTAAAACAATGCTTACAGTAACCAAGAGGAAGAACCTAACATCTCCAAACAGGGGAATGGTTAAGTAAATTATGATACATCTGTACAACAGTCTTAAAATGATACTGGGTTGGCTATAAAACTATACAATAATCTAGGAAGACATTTGTGAGACATGTTAGGAAGAAAAGAGTAGGTTTTGAAGATAGTGTGTATTTATAGCACATTACCATTTTTGTCAAAAATATATATGTTTAATATACAAATTTAGGAGGATATTCTTCAATACATACACATATATATTACTTTTGCAATTAAAAAATATTTTGAGGTAAAATAGATAACTTCTAAATCTACATCTATAATTATGCTGTTCCTAAACTTTAGTCTCCAATCATCATTTCCAACAGAGAGGAGCTCTATTCCCCACTTGAGTCACTGAAATTATTGCCCTCAGTCATCCATACCTAAAACCTTTAGGTCTGAATAAGCAAATTTTATAACTTGAGCATACCTAAATGGTCAGAACTGTAGAAAGGTAAATAAACTGTCTCATAAAAGCATAAAGTTATATATTGTGGTGATCATTTCACAATATATGTGAGTCAAGTCATCATGCTGTATACTTTAAACATACACAGTCCTGTATATCAATTATTTATCTCAACAAAATTGAAATTTAAAAAGAAAAAAAAGCAGTACATTATAAGAATCTCTTTTATGGAACAAGATCAATTTTTTGCAATGAAAAACTACCCTTCTAACTAGTTCAGTTCAGTTCAGTTCAGTCGCTCAGTCGTGTCCGACTCTTTGCAACCCCATGAATCGCAGCACGCCAGGCCTCCCTGTTCATCACCATCTCCCGGAGTTCACTCAGACTCACGTCCATCGAGTCAGTGATGCCATCCAACCATCTCATCCTCTGTCGTCCCCTTCTCCTCCTGCCCCTAATCCCTCCCAGCATCAGAGTCTTTTCCAGTGAGTCAACTCTTCACATGAGGTGGCCAAAGTACTGGAGTTTCAGCTTTAGCATCATTCCTTCCAAAGAAATCCCAGGGCTGATCTCCTTCAGAATGGACTGGTTGGATCTCCTTGCAGTCCAAGGGACTCTCAAGAGTCTTCTCCAACACCACAGTTCAAAAGCATCAATTCTTCGGCGGCTCAGCCTTCTTCACAGTCCAACTCTCACATCCATACGTGACCACAGGAAAAACCATAGCCTTGACTAGACGGACCTTTGTTGGCAAAGTAATGTCTCTGCTTTTGAATATGCTATCTAGGTTGGTCATAACTTTTCTTCCAAGGAGTAAGCGTCTTTTAATTCCATGGCTGCAGTCACTATCTGCAGTGATTCTGGAGCCCCCAAAAATAGTCTGACACTGTTTCCACTGTTTCCCCATCTATTTCCCATGAAGTGATGGAACCAGATGCCATGATCTTCATTTTCTGAATGTTGAGCTTTAAGCCAACTTTCTCACTCTCCTCTTTCATCTTCATCAAGAGGCCCTTTAGCTCCTCTTCACTTTCTGCCATAAGGGTGGTGTCATCTGCATATCTGAGGTTATTGATATTTCTCCCAGCAATCTTGATTCCAGCTTGTGTTTCTTCCAGCCCAGCGTTTCTCATGATGTACTTGGCATATAAATTAAATAAGCAGGGTGACAATATACAGCCTTGACGTATTCCTTTTCCTATTTGGACAGTCTGTTGTTCCATGTCCAGTTCTAACTGTTGCTTCCTGACCTGCATACAGATTTCTCAAAAGGCAGGTCAGGTGGTCTGGTATTCCCATCTCTTTCAGAATTTTCCACAATTTATTGTGATCCACACAGTCAAAGGCTTTGGCATAGTCAATAAGGCAGAAATAGATGTTTTTCTGGAACTCTCTTGCTTTTTCCATGATCCAGCAGATGTTGGCAATTTGATCTCTGGTTCCTCTGCCTTTTCTAAAACCAGCTTGAACATCAGAGAGTTCATGGTTCACATACTGCTGAAGCCTGGCTTGGAGAATTTTGAGCATTTACTTTACTAGCATGTGAGATGAGTTTAATTGTGTGGTAGTTTGAGCATTCTTTGGCATTGCCTTTCTTTGGAATTGGATTGAAAACTGACCTTTTCCAGTGCTGTGGCCACTGCTGAGTTTTCCAAATGTGCTGGCATATTGAGTGCAGCACTTTCACAGCATCATCTTTCAGGATTTGAAACAGCTCCACTGGAATTCCATCACTTCCATTAGCTTTGTTCGTAGTGATGCTTTCTAAGGCCCACTTGACTTCACATTCCAAGATGTCTGGCTCTAGATGAGTGATCACATCATCATGATTATCTGGTTCTTGAAGATCTTTTATGTACAGTTCTCCCGTGTATTCTTGCCACCTCTTCTTAATATGTTCAGCTTTTGTTAGGTCCAGACCATTTCTGTCCTTTATCGAGGCCATTTTTGCATGAAATCTTCCCTTGATATCTCTAATTTTCTTTAAGAGATCTCTAGTCTTTCCCATTCTGTTCTTTTCCTCTATTTCTTTGCATTGATCACTAAAGAAGGCTTTCTTATCTCTTCTTGCTATTCTTTGGAACTCTGCATTCAGATGCTTATATCTTTCCTTTTCTCCTTTGCTTTTCACCTCTCTTCTTTTCACAGCTATTTGTAAGGCCTCCCTAGACAGCCATTTTGCTTCTTTGCATTTCTTTTCCATGGGGATGGTCTTGATCCCTGTCTCCTGTACAATGTCACGAACCTCATTCTATAGTTCATCAGGCACTCTATCTATCAGATCTAGGCCCTTAAATCTATTTCTCACTTCCACTGTATAATCATAAGGGATTTGATTTAGGTCATACCTGAATGGTCTAGCAGTTTTCCCTACCTTCTTCAATTTCGTTCTGAATTTGGCAATAAGGAGTTCATGATCTGAACCACAGTCAGCTCCTGGTCTTGTTTTTGTGGATTGTATAGAGCTTCTCCATCTTTGGCTGCATAGAATATAATCAATCTGATTTCGGTGTTGGCCATCTGGTGATGTCCATGTGTAGAGTCTTCTCTTGTGTTGTTGGAAGAGGGTGTTTGCTATGACCAGTGCATTTTCTTGGCAAAACTCTATTAGTCTTCTAACTAGAGACTTATGCTTTAATCCCAGTATAACTATAAATATAATATTTGCAACAATTGTGGGTATCATTGGTTCTTTTCCATATCATTGGTTGAAGGAAACCAACTACTTTAAGGACACATCCTAAAGTTTAAATTAAAAGAGAACATTCAGTCCAGAAAGATGGTACTGATGACCCTATTTGCAGAGCAACAACAGAGACACTGACATAGAGAACAGACTTATAGACACGACTGGAGGGGGAGGGAGGAAGGGGAGGGTGGGCTGTGTGGAAAGAGCAACATGGAGACATACATTACCATATATAAACAGACAGCCAATGGGAATTTGCTGTATGACTCAGGGAACTCAAACCAGGGCTCAATAACAACCTAGAGGGGGTGGGATGGGGAAGCAGGTGGGAGGGATGTTCAAGAGGGGGGGACATGGGTAAACCTATGGTTGATTCATGTTGGTATTTTGTATAAACCAACACAATACTGTGAAGCAATTATCTTTCAATTAAAAATAAATAAATTTTTAAAGTAAAAATAAAAGAGGATATTCAATAGATAGAAATCAATCTGTCAAGAGGTAATTTCTGTGTTTCGTCCTTAAATCAGTGGCATGTGTATCATCTATAATTAATGGCAAAATCTCCCTCAAAAGTGGTTTCCAGATGCCTTCCTTAATCAGTCACTGATTCATCATGTGCTCAGGAATGTTATTCTAACAGGCACACTTGCTAGCTCAGTGCAAAAGAAATATTACTACCCATTCCACTAAAATAAAAAAAATTCAAATAAGTTTAATCTCTTTCAGGATCAGTTGAAGACATACATTCCTCCCTTACCCAAGTTCCAACCAATATAAAAACATCCCAACATGAACTTACATCAACCCATGATCTAATGTGATGAGTTTACCAAGGTCTCCAAGAACCCGAATCAAGTGCCAAGCAAAATACAATGAACAGGAAGCTCCAGAGTGAAGACACACTTCATACCTGTTAGAGGAATCTGTTCCACTGCAGCACTAAACAGATTCACAGGGGAAACCTTTCTGGAAGGGAGAATTTGCTTCTCCCTTCAACTCACAGAAATCTTTCTGTTGTTTTTCTGACATGTTCCATCTGGTTCCAGAAAGAATTTACTGAGGTTACTAGTATACTCCTAGTTTTGGAAGGAACATGAAAACTATTTCTGGAAATTTCTGTCAGGTTAAGTTCTCCTTTAAATTCACTGGGGAACCAAAGACCCTAACTTCTTCCTTGGAATTTCTTTATCATCTACTCCAAAAAATTGTTGTATAACCATTACCTCACCCTTCACTGATGTGATGAAAACTCATCCTCTTCACTGGTTCACAATAAGAGGACAGCTCATACCCACTCCAGTATTCCTGCCTGGAAAATTCCATGGACAGAGAAGTCTGGTGGGCTACAGTCCATGAGATCACAAAGAGGCGGCCATGACTGACACGTGATTGAGCGTGAGCATACAGTGAATGCTTTCAGTAAGAGGGCTCTGACAAGTGTGACAGAGCTACGTCCTGGATTGTAAAAGAGATACACTGACAGCTCAAAACACATGAAATGGAATGAAATGCAGTTACCCTCAATTTAAGGACCAAGAGAATGAGCTAACTGACCCTGGAGAGCCACCACTGAATTGACTTTTTCATGTGATGCCAGCAGTCTATGGACTCATGGAGTCAGTTCATGACAACTTGCCTGGTCTCTAACCAAGCTGTTGTTCACTGCATTAGATAAACAATAGCTCTCTTTATTTCTTTTTGGGTCTGGGTTGGTGATACCTGTGCCTCTCCTAAACAAGTGATTTGTTTCTAATTTGTTGTCTCTATAAGAGGAATAAGCAATCAAGTTTCTTATTTATAGAAAATTTAAAAACAAAAATGAGGCCTACATATACCACATGGCCATGACTTTTCACTGATTTACATTTGTTCTTTCTTGACTCCTTTTAAGTTGCTATCCTTTTTTTCCCTCTCATTTTCCCAGTTACTTATCATTTATTTTACATTCATGTAGTAACTATCTGTCACCTATCTGTCACAAAAAAACTATCTGATTTTTGGTAACAAAAACAGAGTTCAAATAAGTAAATTTAGAAAGTTTCTAGACCTTTCAACAACTATTGGCTCTATTCGATATGCACTGTATACTACAGCTTTGTGGGAAGTCAAGATGAAACACGCTATTATGAATATCACAGTCATGCATTAACTTGAACAATCAGGAAAATTTCAGATTCCCATGCAATCTGAGTTTAAGCACAGTTTCACGTTTACCCACCTAAATGACATTTTATAAAGTACTTCAAAACACTATATTTTATATCAGAGATACAACACAAGCAGTTCATGTTTTGCTGTAAAGACATGAAAATCTGTAGAAACACTAAAGTCACCACTTCAATTACAGCAAAACTGTATTTAGCTCCTAGTTATTTCTGGGCATCTATTACCTAAGTATACGCCTAAGAACAGAAAGAAAAATGAGCTAAAGAGAAAAAAATTCATCCTATCTCTACCTTCACCCCTTTTCAAGTAGCTTGCTGTGATTATAAATTCAAAATCACATATTTAACTCACCAGAGGAGCAGTACATTTTCATCTACTTACCTCTACATCTCACTATGCTACACCTAAAGTTCCATCTTTTCTAACTAATGAGGCTACCGCTAATCAGTTGAAGAGGAGATAAATTGGAAAGTCTGTTTTCTTTCTACAAACTTCTCTCCTTTGAGTTGTGAAAAATTTGAGGTCTTCACCATATCTAACCTATCACCTCCATTGATAAGTCTAAATTTAGAGTGTTGGTACAACGTTGACCAAAATTTCTTTGGTCATGTAAATTAATATTAATTTTTTCATACCCTTTAATTGGATACTTACTGTTTTCCACAACTCAACATTTTTGAAAAATACTTTTCAAACTCATCCATTACCATACACCAAACAATAGTATCCATGATACTGCTATATTTAAAACAGATAGCCAACAAGGACCTACTGTATAGTACATGGAACTCTGCTCAGTGTTATGTGGCAGCCTGAATGGGAGGGGAGTTTGGGGGAGAAAAGATACATATATAGGTATGGCTGAGCCCCTTTGCGGGCCACCTGAAACTATCACAACATTGTTATTTGGCTATATTCCAATATAAAATTAAAAGCTGAATAAAATAAAAAAATTTTTAAATGGTACTCATGAATTGACTTTCAAATATTGGATTTTACTTTTTCCAAGGGATTTTCCCCAGAGCCAGTTTGACGTTGTGAATCCAAGCCCAATAGTTCAGCTTCAAGAGCTTCCCTCTCATGGAACACACCAAATCACCTGACCTATTTGCATAACACAAGCAATCTAACCTCAGCTTCTTCCTGAGGTGACCTCATAATTTCCCCTGAAATACTGAAGACCCAGATAGCCAGTCATATGTGCTAAAGCAATTACAGAAGGGATTTATTTTTTAAACATTAATCCCCTTGTCATGCAGAGTACCTAGAAAATCCCTGATGCACTTTTGCACTGAAACTTCACTGGAAACACATTTTTCTAAGACTCCAAAGACCTTTTCCTTAACAAATCCGATAGGCCTTTCTCAAGTTCTCAATCCCCTTGACCTCTATGCTTCATTTAGCACTGTTGAAATTCTCTCCTCGCATGGTTTCCCTGGATGTTCTCTGTGTTCTTCCACCACCTCTTTGTCTCATTTGCTGACTTTCCTTTTTCCCTGCCTCCACCCCCTTGGCTGGCAACAGCTCCTAAGGTTGGAAACAGGCTTTCTACATTTCTCTCTCTGTATTCTCCACTCTAAAGCATATACCACACGTACTATTGAACTATCATCTCACACGAATGCCTCAAAAATCAATAGGCTTGACTTCTCAAATTGTGATCCAGCTCCAGTTACTGACTGGTCATCTCAGGTTATGACCCTGACACCTAAAATTAACATCTCTACCAGGGGAAAGAATGAGGGGAAGGGACACTTAGGGATCAACATGTACACACTGCTATATTTATAACAGATAACCAACAAGGACCCAGGGCTTCCCTGGTAGCTCAGCTGGTAAAGAGTCTGCCTGCAATGCGGGAGACCCTGGTTCAATTCCTGGGTCAGGAAGATTCCCTGGAGAAGGGATAGGCTAACCACTCCAGTATTCTTGGGCTTCCCTGGTGTCTCAGCTAGTAAAGAATCCACCTTCAATGTGGGAGACCTGGGTTTGATCCCTGGGTTGGGAAGATCCCCTGGAGAAGGGAACAGCTACCCACTCTAGTATTCTGGCCTGGAAAATTTCATGGACTGTACAGTCCATGGGGTCACAAAGAGTAGGATGCGACTGAGGACTCTCACTTTCAACAAGGACCTACTGTATAGCACATGGAACTCTGCTCAATGTTATATGGCAGTTTGGACAGAAGGAGAGTTTAGGGGAGAATGGATACATGAACATGTACGGCTAAGCCCCTGTGCTGTCTACCAAAACTATCACAACATTGTTAATAGCTTATACTCTAATACAAAATAAAAAGGTTTAAAAGTTAATAAATAAAATGGATAAGCAAAAGGACCTATTGAATAGTACAAAGAACTCTGTTCAATGCTATATGGCAGCCTGGATGAGAGGGGAATTTTAGGGGAGAATGGATTCATGTATATATATATGGCTGAGTCCCTTTGCTGTTCACCTGAAACTATCACAACATTGTTAACTGGCTATACTCCAATATAAAATTAAAAGTTAAAAAAATAAGATGTAACAACTCAAAAATCCAAGCTCATTTTTTTCCAGTACAGCAGAATTTCCCAATAACAAACCCCCTAAACTCTCATTACTTATACCTCAATTACAAAACAGCCCCTTAACACTCTCCCCACCTCTAGCTCCACCCTTCCAATCCATTGTAGACATTTATGCTACCTAATAACTACCATATTTCATCACATTGCATGTATTCAAGAATCTATGGCATGTTCCTAGTGTCTTATCACATCAAAGCAATAACCAAATTCATCACAAATGATCCATGGCCATGAAAGCACCATCTCAACCAAGCCAGTGTGCTTAGGAACCACCACAGGACGTGCTTATTGTTGTTTCCAAAACTGCGTCCTCACATTTACCTTTCTTCCCATTCAAAATGCCATCCTCATTTTATTTTCCAATTTATGTTTCTCTCTAATCCAGTTCAAACCTCATCTCCTACCTCAGTTAGCCCCATATCTCCATCACTATTCTTTATGTCACTCAATACTTAGATATTCTATTTACGCTATTTTTTCCACTTATTGATATGTTACTTGGCGAGCACTCTCCACTTGTGTCATAAATACACATTATCTTTATCACTGCTAGATGATAAAATTCCCTGGACAAAGGGAATCTCTCTGATTTATAATAACATTTTAGCTAATATATATAAAAATATTTAGAACATGTTGTTACTCTATACAGTACAGTACCAGCAGGTATCCACTAACTAGCTGTTAATGAATAATGCAGTTGTCAAGGCTGACCGATGTCATAATCCTATATACAAATCCTAAGAAATAATACCATGTAGATTTCAACCAACAGCCCCCAAAGATACAATTTCCTTCAATAAAAAGTTTTA
The DNA here is from genome assembly GCA_917880005.1 of Nanger dama. Classification (NCBI taxonomy): domain Eukaryota; kingdom Metazoa; phylum Chordata; class Mammalia; order Artiodactyla; family Bovidae; genus Nanger; species Nanger dama. The sequence continues at coordinate 18,838,093 of CAKJTW010000001.1, forward strand.
AAATATTCCATTCTAGACACTTTCCCTCTTCAAACGAGCTTTATTTCTTTTCTCATACTTTCCTGTTTAGCTTGTCTACCTGCTAGAAGGAACAGGAGTCATTTCTTACCTAATATAATTACTTAATTCCTGTCTGCATTGGAATCCTGCCTCCTCCACCTGCTTTACTCTGTGCTGTTCTCAAAGGAATATGAAAGCACCTTATCAAGGTCAGCCTAGGCCTCTGCTTAAGTCTCTAAAGTTTAAGAACATAGAATCTAATTCGATGAGCCACCCCCAAAGACCAGAAACAGCCTACATTTGATTGAAGGGTACAAAGGTCACACACATTTTGCCAGTTATACAAAAGGAGAAAAAACTAAGAATTAGAATTGACTTTCTCTTATCTATAGCATGTCTAGTCAAGGCTATGGTTTCTCCTGTGGTCATGTATGGATGTGAGAGTTGGACTGTGAAGAAGGCTGAGCACCGAAGAATTGATGCTTTTGAACTGTGGTGTTGGAGAAGACTCTTGAGAGTCCCTTGGACTGCAAGGAGATCCAACCAGTCCATTCTAAAGGAGATCAGCCCTGATATTTCTTTGGAAGGAATGATGCTAAAGCTGAAACTCCAGTACTTTGGCAACCTCATGTGAAGAGTTGACTCATTGGAAAAGACTCTGATGCTGGGAAGGACTGGGGGCAGGAGGAGAAGGAGATGACTGAGGATGAGATGGCTGGATGGCATCACAGACTCGATGGACATGAGTCTGAGTGAACTCCGGGAGATGGTGATGGACAGGGAGGCCTGGCGTGCTGCAATTCACGGGGTCGCAAAGTCAGACACGACTGAGCGACTGAACTGAACTGAACTGAAGAAAAAGTAGGGTACTCTCCATGGAATTTCCATAGAGATTTTTTTAACTGACTAAATAACTGAACTACACAAGATATCTTGAGTTAAAACACTGACCTGATGATATGAGATGCCCTTGAAAGCTTCTCAAGAAGCCCTGCTCTACCTTTGCTCTCCAACTCCTAACATGTACTGCAACTTTTAATATGTACTAATCTCATATTATAGAAAATTGTATCTTCTTGGACTGTTGGTTGAGATGTGCATTTGATGCCCAGTGTTTCTGATAGTTACAGGATTTGGGTATAGGATTATGACATTAGTCAGCCATGACAAAAGTATTAGTAATTTTTAAAGCCAAACCATCAGGAGCTGCATGAACTCACTGTCTCCATCAGAAAGTAAGGTCTCTGAAAGAAATGCATTTATAAAACACAGGGCTAAACTAATGTAGCCTAGGTCTTTACCCATGGCTCCTAGATCTTTACTATGTGAGAGGGAACCAGTCTGAGTAGGACATCATCCTGAATGTTGCCCCTTGCTTGTCCAGTCCCCTCGACTGTCAGAACCAAAAGATGTCAGTATGCCATCACTACATATCAAAAATCAGATGGACATGGAGAATTGCTAAATGCACTTTGTTAGACAGAGAACTTTAAAATGTCAAAGCAATATGGCCTGGGGATTTTCATCACCATCAGTAATAGATGATACAAGCTCATGATAAAAGCTCGACTGTAGATTTTTGTTTAATGTTTTGTGTCATTTATTCACACAGATCTTGGTGAAATTTAGTAAACAGAAAATACTCTGTTTTACCTCATAGTTTAATACTCTGTTCTACCTCATAGATTCAGGGCAAAAAAATATTTAAACATTTTGTTTATTTCTTGTGTGTTAAAACTGGTCTTGGATTTTAACCAAAGTTACCAAAGCTAAATGTTTTCATTTTGAACTTTCAAGAGGAAACCCAGGATAAATATAGCATCACTGAGACTTTTCTATCAGTAGGAGAAAAAAACTAGCACAAAAAATAGATGTATCTAATGAAAGCAATCTTCTGCTTCAAAACACAAAGGCCATACTGTACACTGAAGATACAGAGACAATCCCTGTCAAGGACATAGATATGAAGGTCAAATGCCAGTTGGTATTAGTAATGGAAACATGACTCCATAAATGAAAGGCTGAATGACACTCAAAAGCCCATAAAACACAGGAGAACTCTACTGCTTCCAGAAGAATGGTTAACATTATCAGAGTGAATACAGACTACAACTTACGTCCTTCCAACCTTCTGTACTTCCAGTGTCTCAAAAGCATAAAATGCTATTTTTATCAAGTTTTCTAAAAATGTGCAATTGTGTTTCCTTTCATTTGGTTTTAATTTTTACATTTTGTATGTCTGATTTGCTTCCTATTAGATCTTTCTGTTACTTTCCGTTCTTTCTAGAATGAGGTACAGCATGGCTTGGTACAATGTATACTGGCAACTTGCTATAATCTGTACTGGTAACTTGCCTGGAAATACTACTGCTCAGCTTCCTGAGGACCGAGACATCTAGTTAGAGGATTTTAATCAATCCAGGCAATCTGCCTTCATGCTACCCAGAGTCAGAGCATGAACTCTGGTGTCAGACAAACATAACTCAAATCCTGGCTCTGCCATTTACTTAAAGGCGTCACCTCAAGAAGTTACTGTTACTTAACCTCATCAAGGGCCAATTTTTTTAAAGGTCATGATAATAATAAAGATAATCATAATACCTCACAGTGTGTTCTTATGAAGATTCAAAGAGAGAATGAACAAAATGTACGTCATAGTCCCTGGCACATAATAAATGCTGCGTAATGCTGAAGTATAAATGATGTGGGTTAGAGTACCCATGTCCAGATCCCCTCACCAACTTCAACTTCCAACTTCATAAAATGGAAATAATACCAACTGCACAAGGCTATCATAAAGATCAACCGAGATAATGTCAGTGAAAATACTAATGAATTGTATAGCTATGCACAAATGTAAGGTGATGTTACTCCATCCAACTTAGTAAGTTGAGTGTTTTCTGAATGTCATAACCAAAAGCAACATAAGATGATCAACTTGAATTTGCACAAAATTACAGAAACTGCTGGTGATTCCAGTTTGGTTGAGTGTCTCTGTATTTCAACATAGCATAAGAAGAAACACATGCTAGAGAAAAAAAAATACAAGCTTTCAAAGCAAATGATCCTTTGACAATACAAAAAAAAAAAAAAAGGATCCACCAGCTGGCAAGTAGAGAAGCATCATCCTTCACACTCAGTGCTGTTCAATGTTTGATCTGACCACTTCCAAGAGAAGCCATGTGGCTGCCTTTATAAAACACTCCAGAGCAGCACCCCAATTTAGTTATTAGTCAATATCTGGGAGTGAAGGTCAAAAATCTGAAATTTTAACAAGACCTCCAAGGGATTCTGATGTCGACTCAAGTGTCAATACTTCTGCTTCAAAGTTTTTATTATGAAAAATCATAAAAACACAGCTAGCATTTGTCACTATGGAAAACTACTTACCAGAAACAAGGAACAAAATAAATCTTACCAAAACATTTCAATTGAAGTACAAATTCTGAACTGAAAAGGGTAGACAAAATTCAAAAAAAACAAGATTCCACTTTTCTTTAACTACATCTTTTCAGTGACATTCATAGAGTAACACAAGAACTGCTTTACCACTGGCCATAACTGAGCAGTCTGGGGTTTCGAGTGCCCTAGATATTGACTTTGTTTCCCTTATGCTTGCCCACATGCTCATGTCAGCAATATGAGCAGGAGGTGAAAGTCAGTGGATTTCCAAGCTCCAGTGTTTCATCAAGCCCCAGCTTTTACTGTATTTGCCTTAAATACTAGCACCCACCTTCTGAGCCCAGAGACATCACAGACCACCTCTGGGAGCAACCAGTTCTTTCAACCCAAAAGGTTACCAGGAGCCAGGAGGGGATCACAAAGAATATGCTACCCCAAGAAAGCCTCATTTCCTCTTCTGATTAAATGACTACCTCATTTATCTTAAGTGAAATATCTAACCCTAACCCATCAATGACTTAGTAGTACTCTGGTCGATTCCTTGAAGCAATGCCTGTGGCTCTGTGCCATCATGGAACACGTCGGGATGACACTGGTATGTCACTCTGAAGTGAACAGAGGAAACTAGACCCACTGAGGGCCTGCATCTCTCAATGTATCTGTAACCTATTGCTGCAGGACACCCAACAGGAACACTCCATGGAATATTACTCCATAACTAAAAAGTTGCCTAATCAGATTCCCCATCAAAGGCATCAGGATGATATATTAACAGTGAGAGAAGTAAGTTGACAGGTCTGCAGCAGGAAAGACCAGAAACCAGAGGTGACCTACACCTGGAAATGGAACCCAAAGTGTAAGAACCGGAAACACCGCATGTCCCCATGCAACAAACAGATGGGGAATAAAGGCACTAGTGAGAGTAAAGGGGTTCCAAGACCAGCACACACACGGGTCACTGTCCTCACTTAAATGCTACAGTTCAGAAAGACATAACACAAAGAGAGTTGACTGACAAAGCAAGATTAGCCCGGACATGTAATGCACTGCTACATTCGACATTATCAGCAATGACCTGGAAGAAAAAGATAAACAGAATATAGCTTATAATAACATCAAACTGCCCAAAGCTGAGAGATGTTATGATTCCTTCCTGTTTTCAAGAGCTGTTATGTAGGGGAAAGGAGAAAGGATTAATTGTATTATCCAGGATACAACTAAGACCAAAAGGTCAACATCATAGGAAGGTAGATTTTGATCCAGTGTAATGAAAGGCATCTTAGTGATTAAAACTGTCCACAAATGGGATGGACCACAGTGAAAGAAGTAAGCTCTCTGGCCCTAAGAGTGTGAATTATGACCAATCCTTGCTATGAAAAGTCATAGCAAGGATTTCTACTTTGGTGAGAGACAGAATAACTCACCCTGAAACTCCCTTTGTGCTCAAATTCTATGAAAAAATACTTTTGGTAGAAACTGAGTCTTTCTACCATTAAAGGAGTAGAAATGAAACTGGCAAAGAGCATAACATCTAAAATGACCCCAGGGCAAATCACAAGTAGGAGCCTTTCATTTCCATTCTGGGAAATACAACTGATAGAGTCTTATTTTTATCTTATGACATCATACTACTATTAGCCTTACTCCTATTACCCTTATCACTATGGGTTAAGTTTCCAACAGAAGTTTATAGAGTTTATAAGTCAAGACAAAGAAAAACCATGAGTCTATTCCTGAAAGCTGACTATCTAGAAAATTCTAAGACAGTCATTGACTCTCCTCCTTCAGCTAAAGCAGCAAAAGAAGGAGGGCTCTGCAGCCAGAGGACTATAAAAAGCTCACTTGAGTCTGAAAGGATGACACTCTGGACCAGCCTGAGATCAGCTTACACTGAACTCTGCACAGAAGTTCCCTCCGACCTGGAACGTTTGCAAAACCAATGGAAATTTTGTAAGAGACAAGTAATCATTTTCACATCCAACCTGATTTCCCTAAATAGCGGTAACGTCTTAATGGGTACAATTTGGTGATCCACGGTCATGAATCTTAAGGAAAGAAAGCAGGTATCATATAGCAATAATGTTGATTCGAACACCACTCCCCCAACAGCCTCACATTCCCTTCCCCAGAACTTAGGGAAATGAGGATCTGGCCTTGCCCACAGGACATGAGAGTGGCCTTCATGCCCGGTCCTGTTGCGATCTGCTGACTTCCCACCCACAAAAGCCAAGATATCCAGCGCAACTGAGGCAGAACTAGTTTGGCCCTGTGTGACTCTGATGACAAGGAAGAGAAGCTCCTTCTGTGAATCAAAGGTCAGGACTGCACACAGTGCAGCCACTCCAGGCAACTCTATACCCAGAGGCCTTATTCTGGGAAATGTCACCATATGACAGCGAATCAAAGACTGAAATGGGTTTCTCATCCAAAGGTTTCCTAAGACAATAAGAAAGAAATGAGGATTCGGGAAGGAGGAAGAGAGGGAATGAAGACTGTTATGATTTTAAAGAAATACAAAATCAGCAACGCCACAGTGTCATCCGAGTCACTGTCTGTCACTGCGCTGACGCAGATAAACAGTTTTAGGTTATCATAAAAGACAAAGAACGATAGAACTTTCCCAAAAACACATGACGGCACATTTGGTAGGTATTCTCAATAATGGAACTCTGCTCATCAGATTCACAAACCATGTGAATTTGGCATTATCGGGCCTCAGCTTTAACTGTAATGCGATTTCCTTTATTGTACAGCCCAGGAAACTATACTCAGTATTTTGTAATAACCAATAAGGGAAAAGATTTTGAAAAAGTATATATGTATATATATGTATATGTGTATATATATGTATAGGTACATATATATGTGTGTGTGTGTACATATATCTGAGTGACTGTGCTATATACCTGAAAATAACACAGCACTATATATCAATAATACTTCAATAAACTACAAATATATATTTAAAAATGTAATGACCCCCTTTTCTTTGCTTATTTGAAACATCCAGTGACCAGTCATGGGTGTTCCACTCATTCATATGGATTGACACAGTTCTGGTCCGGTTAAAATCCGCTTCAAAGCTGCCCTTTTCCTAACTCAGGTACCTGTCTGCTTGCCATACACTATTAGCACTCTGGCCAAGCAGGTTGTTTTCTGGCTTTCCACAAAGCCTATTTGTAACCCTATCCATCCATCCAACCTACTTTTTTTCCTAAGAACTCAGATCATTCTCCCATTTCTTTTCTGTTCAAATTTCAAACCAGAGTTTTGAAGGTTTTTTTAAATAGGGTTCATTAAAAGTGAAGTGAAAGTCATTCAGTCATATCTGACTCTTTGCTATCCCATGTATAGTCATACAGTCCATGGAATTCTCCAGGCCAGAATATTGGAGTGGGTAGCCTTTCTCTTTTCCAGGGGATCTTCCCAACCTAGGGATCGAACCCAGGTCTCCCACATTACAGGCTGATTTTTTACCACCTGAGCCACAGCAAAATCTACTCTTTTTAGAACTTCTACCAGTGAGCAAGAACTGAGATTATGTAAATAAGAAATATAAAAATGAAATAACAAGTAGCATGCAGTCATCTTATTTAGAAAATTAAAGGGAAATTTTTAAAAGAGAAAATAAGCTGAATGCCCTTTGCCATCAGTCACTGATATTGTGTATTGTTCAAAATGAATACACAGTTCACATTTCATTGGCAGGCCTAAGATACTGCTAAAGAAAGAAAGTGAAGTCACTCAGTCGTGTCCAACTCTTTGCAACCCCGTGGACTATAGCCTGCCAGGCTCTTCTGTCCATGGGATTCTCCAGGCAAGAATACTGGAGTGGGTTGCCATTTCCTTCTCCAGGGGATCTTCCCAACCCAGGGATTGAACCTGGGTCTCCTGCATTGTAGGCAGATGCTTTATCCTCTGAGCGACCAGGGAAGCAAGAGGACAGGCTCCTCTGTCCATGGGATTCTCCAGGAAAGAATACTGGAGTGGGTCTCCTTTCCCTTTTCCAGGGGATCTTCCCCTGGACCCACATCTGTGATGTCTACCTGCATTGGCAGGTGGGGTTTTTTTTTTACCACTAATGCCACCTGGGAAGCCCTTCAAAGAGGACACACAATGTTTAACATGGCATTATAAGCCCTCAAATATTTTTCAAAGAGAATATGTCAATCAATTAACCCACTGTGGCACCAGAGACATGCAGACACTTAATATCTATTTTAAATTAAAGGGGGCATATCCATTATACATTTAACAAATGCATTATTAAACATCAATTATCATTTCTCATATCAAGGTTTCATACTCCAACCAACCAGCAAAAATAAAGATTATATCATAGTACAATTTATTTTTTACTTATTTTTGAAGAACCATGAAATGTAAATCTGGAAAAGACTTTGGAAATCACCTAGGGTCTAAGCCCTTATTTCATGAGGAGAAACTTGGGGTTCGTGTTGGTTATCCAAGCTGCATAAAGTCATAAAACCTTACTGTAGAAGTGACAATTTTAAATCCAGGCTTTCTGACTCTTGCCCTAGTGCTTTTCTGCTACATTATGTTGCCCCTCAAAATCAAATTCTAGGATAATCTTCTTACCTAGCCATTCTTGAGCACTGTATCAAATACAAAGTTGAATTCAGATCTCCCTTTGCAACCCTTAAGTAGAGCCCTCAACAGGGCCTCCAATGCAGGATATCTTCAGCCCGTAATACAAGCCTGAGTGTCTGCTTTGTAGTCAGCATCTACTATCCAACTTCCAACCAACTATGGTGCATGTGAGTGGTAATCAGGAAATAAAATTTGGGGAGGGAGATGCACTCCTTTAGATTTCTGCTCTGCCTGAAATCTGCTCTCACCTATCTAATACTCCCCAGGCCCCAAAAGAGTCAGACACAACTGAAATGACTTAGCAGCAGCAGCAACAGCAGCAGCAGGCCCTCAAAAGGCATCCAACTTAGGTAAATTTCTTCCTTTTTATTTCTTCACCGTGACCACTTCTCTGTAGTACACATTGTCTAATATAGAAGGTGGGCAACATAGTAACTTTACATGGACTTATTACATGTGCCTTTTCATACAGGTATCTTTTCATGTAGAGGAAAAAAATAAATGTATATGTGTAATTGACTCGTTTTGCTGTACACCTGAAACTAACACAATATGTCACAACTATGTAACAACTATGCTCCAATATAAAATAAATAATTTTAAAAAGAAAAGAATATTGCTTTCAGAAATTTTGGTTCTCAGTTTAAGCACAGGCTGAAAATACTACTCAGAGTAGAACAACTCTAAAAACTAAGTAAAAATTTTAAAAAATAAAATAAAAACTAAATCTTAATCTAAACCTCACATCCTATATAAAAATTAACTCAAAACAGATCATAGATTTTAAATGTAAATTTTAAAAAAAAATCTCAAATGATAACAAAGGGAAAAATCTTCAGGACTGGGCTTAATGAAGTTACTATAATGACATGAAATGTATAATCTATAAAAGAAAAAAATTCATCGATAGAATTTATTAAAACTTAAAACTTTTGCTCTGCAAAAACTCTGTTAAAAGAATGAAAAAAACAAACTATACGCTGGGAGAAAATATTTGCAGATCACATGTCTGACAAAGGACTCACATCTAGACATATCAAGAACTCTCAAAACTCAACAGTAAAAACAATAAAATAAACAGTCTCACAAGAAAATAGGCATAAGATACAAAGAGACATTATACCAAAGAGAATATACAAATGGCAAACAAGAACATGAAAAGCTGTCAACACCATTAGCCCTCAGGGAAATGCAAGTTAAGACCAAAACAAGACTATCACTACACACCTATCAGAGCAACTAAGACAAAAAAAAATAGTGATATCATCAAAAAAAATTGGATCACTCATACATAGGCGGTAGAAGGGTAAAATGTTACCACCACACTGAAAAAAATGCTTGGCAATTTCTTTAAAAACTAAAATTACATTTACCATACTGCCCAGCAATCACACTCCCTGGCATTTATCTGAGACATGAAACAGTATCTCTTCAAAACCTTGTATGTACACAATCGCTCGTGGCACCTTTATTTGTAATAACCGGAAACTGCAGACAATGAAAATGTCTCTTAGTAGGTCAGTAGTTAAACAAACAAGTATATCCATATTGTAGATTTTTACTCAACAATAAAAAGTGAACTATTTGCAACAACTTGGACAGATCTCAAGGGCGTTAAACGTTGTTCAAAAAAAATAGCCAATATAAAAAGTTAACCTGCTATATGATTCACTTCTTAACTTTCACAAAATGAAAAACTTACAGAGACAGAAAACAGATTAGTAGGTGCCAAGGGTTAGGGACAGTGTGGAAAAAGAGGGTGTAACTATAAAGAAATAGCCCTCAGAAGGTTTCTGTGGTGATGGAACTATTTCATATCTTCATTGTGGTGGTGATCACACAAATCTATACAGGGGATAAAATGACCTGTAACTATACACACAGCTTGTACCATGTCGATCTCCTGATTTTGATACTAAACTATAATTATACAAGATGTAATCACTGAGGGAAATAGGATGAAGGGGTCATGGGACCTCTGTGTGCTATCTCTTGCAGTTTCCTATAAACCTAGAATTTTTTTCAAATTAAAAGCTTGAAAAGGGATTTCTCCCTGGTGGTCCAATAGTTAAGATTCTATCTGCCACTACAGGGGGCATGAGTTCAACCCCTGGTCAGGGAACTAATGTCTGACATGCCATGAGTGTAGCCAAAAATTTAAACCAAAAAAGTTTTGGAAAAAACACATGATTCTAGTTTTCACTACCATGGAGTTTCTTGTCACATTCTCAAGCTTAGAAAAGTTCTCCTATCGGAAGGTAAAGCCCACTTGTTCACTAATGGCCTCAGAAGCTTCAGTCAGTCACCTATGCTTTCACATTGCCCTTCCAGTATTTCTTATTTTCAGGAGAATCTGGCAGCCATATCCTCATGAACTTGACTCTTCAGAAAGATGGAAAGTCTTTTAACTCTCTGAAGTTCTGATGTTGGTGGAGGATGGGTACTGCTGTGGCAAATTCAAGTTATTCTGTAAGAATTAGGAAGCCACAGCCCAATATAGGAAGGAAATGTGGCGTGGGAGAGAAAACGCTCGCTTGAGGGCTAGAAACCGAAGTTAACCCTTTGGGCCAAGTCACTTTTCCTCAGTCGTCTCAAACATTAAATGCGGAGGTTTAACTAACTCCTTGAACATGACTACTGTTCTCAAAGCACTACCAGAGAAAGAAGAGCTAAATGTCTGAGAAGAATCTTATTACCTCAAAATGCTGAAAGGCAGAAAACCAGTTCTAGAATCTACTTTTTTATCATCAGTCTCTGTCACCATTATCTGAAGGAAAATTATGACAGCCAGTTTGAACAAGTCCCAAATGAAAGGGAAACTTCTCAGGAAGTACTGTAGAAAGAAAGTGACGAGCCTTTCCAAGGCACCGTGCCAACTATATCTCCAGTTTAAATGACCCTTTGCTCAAGACAAAATTGTTCTTTGGGAGGAAAAAAAAAATTGTGTTCTGTTATTTGGATTTATCTTCCCTATTCATTTGATTCATTCATATGTTCACTCTGGTGACAGCTCAAGGCGACTCAGAAAAGGGCTGTCTTGCCATTGGCAACAATTAAAATAAAGACGGTTCCCTGTGCCTCCATCCTTTGGGGCCACTCCTGCTGCTGAACTGAAAGAATTTAAAAGAGCTTTTTTTTTTTTTTCAGTCAAGGAAGGAAGCAAAAGATTCTAAGCCTGTGAATGAGCTGAGGACATTTCTCCAAAGGAATCAATGAGACACAATATAAAGGGTCTTTTGGCCTAAGGGACATTTTGGAATGTCCAGCAACCTACTTGGGAGTTTCTGTGTTGTTTTCATTTATTTCCTCTCTATTTCATTTGTGACTATTTGGAAAAAAACTCTTTTCTGGCCACTTTTCTTTTGTTTTGTTTTTTTACTGGTTAGTTTATCTAGCTTCATAAAACTAAGCTAATTGACAGCAGAATATGAGAGCTGGAAGAAAATTCAAACATTGCCTATACCAACCCCAGGAGAGCAAAGTGCGGGAGATGGTGAGGGACAGGGAAAGCCTGGCATGCTGCAGTCCATGGGGTCGCAAAGAGTCGGACACAACTGAGAGACTAAATACCATTACCACCACCAACTCCTCATTCCAAGACACAGTGAACTGAAGTCCAAAAGATTCAATGAAGTGCCCAGTGTCAGAGAGTGGTAAGTGGTACAGCCAGGCTAGATTCTACCTCTTGAGTATCAGCTCCAGGCTCTCTCTGCTCTATCACAGGAACACTCCATTCCTTTCAGGCTGAAAAACAATTCTATAGTTGCTAATAAGAGCCTCTAACTCCTTCGGAGATACTGACTGCATATAGAAAATTAAATTCTGACACCTAAATTATTCAGGAGTATTTTATTTGGTCACTCTGAATCCCTGTCAAAGTGTCCCCTCTAATTCTTCATGTGTGATTCTACCTGAATGGACTCAGGACTCACTGTACACCATTTTTAATGAAAGAATGAATAAATATGGCACATTTTTCAGATGAGAAATCTGAGATGTCAGGAAAATGGCTCAAGGTTATATACATTTAATCCAGGTCAGTCTGATTTCAGCATCCAAGGCTTAACCAATATGTTTCTCAGAGCTACAGACTATTTAATCACTGAGCTTTTGAAATCATTATGCTAATTTTTTCTTTATCAATATACATTTGGAGAATTCTCAGAGCAATATTCAGCTTAAGGAGAAAGTGGACTCCAGGTAAAAATATCCTGCTTTCAATAACTGAAACAATGTGCATTACCTAAAGAAGAAACCTCTCAAGGACAATGTCACAGGATTAGCTTCTGACACTGTGGACTGAAACCAATTATGAACCAAACTGCGTGAACTCAACAGAGACTCCTAGTCATTTGGTACTTGCCCCACTGCAAGAATTGGGCTGGGCAAGAATGGTCTCTCCTAAGTGACCTAGCACTCTTACACTGTTTTTGAATCCCTGTCCCTATTATCTTTATTTCTAAGGATTTTACATCATTTTCATAGGAACTGGTTGCATTGTAACCTGCAACAAAAAGACGGGTTTAAGTATTTTTATTTGAGTCACCAGATATAAAAAACAGACTATTGAAGTGAGTAAACCATTTATCAGCTACTTGCCTTGGGTGAGGTACTCATGATGAAGAAATGAAGAAATGTAGAGAAGTGAGTACCTCGCCCCATAGGCTGGTTATGAGGATTAAGTGAGGCTACTACTTAACCAAGCATTCAGAAAAATACTTAGTGCATGTTATCTGTTCTTACTATGGTGATGGAATACATGATCATTATTACTACTAGAATAATCACAAAATGGGATTTTTCACTTACATCACTGATAATGGTATTGAAGGCCTATCAAAACGTATCAATTCTGTATTAACTATTCTCTACTAAAGTCATTATATCTGGGTGCATGTTCCAAAATTAAACTTGTCTGTATCAATTTTTGACACCCCTATATCTAGCAGTTAATTCACCCTGGGGAGTTCCTCAGACACCCCATAAGATAAAACCCACTGAAATGTGTTTAAGGTTTTCCTGTGGGTTTTAAGAAACTTTTTTAAAAGGAACTTTAAAAAAACTTTTTAAAAAGGAACACTTTTTTTTAGAAATTTTTCAGGTCAAAGGCATGCCATTCGCGTTCCACAATGTGAAACTGCACATGAAAGCCTGCACACACGCTGAAACTGACCTGACTGCCTTTCAAGGAAAACTTTCACTTGTCCATAGCTATTCCTGCACCGATCACAGTGCTGAGGTGAGAGCACCTTCCGTCCAGACAAGAATCTAGATCGTGATCTCAGTTTTCTTCAAGGATGAACAGCTTGACCATTTGCTCAGCAAGAGGCCCACGAGTACAATGGTGAGGCAGGAGCTCGTTAGAGTCAGAGAGTTCCGTATCTGAATCTTGCCCATGAGCAGCTACATGACACTTTCCGAATTACTTCACCTCAGTGAACCTCCTTTCCTCATTTGCAAAATGAGAATAGTAATGGTACTTTCTTTTTTTTTTTTCACTTTATTTTACTTTACAATACTGTATTGGTTGTGCCATACAGCAACATGAATCCACCCCAGGTGTACACGTGTTCCCAATCCTGAACCCCCTCCCATCTCCCTCACTGAGCTGCTGAAAGGACTAACGAAGACAAGGAATATAAAGTGCATAGTATTCAGCAACAACAGAGACCATTGTTCCCAGCTGAGGAAAACACCATCAGCAGCAACAGTGCAGGGGTCTTCTACTGTCCACTTCACGCTAAATTCAGACGAGGGAAGTGAAATCTACAAAGAGGACCCTCCAATGTAGGTCCAAAGAACCACTAAGGATGACATACTAATACTTGCTTTTAGTTAATTTACCTCTGTAAAGCATTGTAACAGAGTGGGGAGAACATGGGCTCTAGAATAAGCAAGGTCTCACAGGTGTACTCCTTACAAGCTATGTGACTCTGAGGAAGTTGTATAAATTCCTGGGGCTGAGTTTCCTTATCATTAAATGGGCATAATGACACATCGAATGATAGTTGCAAGGACTAAATTTTTATGAGGGTTAAATTAGGCATGCAAACTCCCTAGTACAGTGCCTGACACATAACAGGCACCCAACAAATGCCCTCTTTACAGTGCATTTTATATCATTGCATACCTATAGAATTTGGTTGAGAATATTAGTTTCCATTTTTCTTATTGCTCCTCATCTAAATGGAAACACTCCTTTTTAGAATATAATTCCAGAAAAATCTTCACTTCCCTTTAGCACGCTTTTACTTTTCTGATAAAAATATCTTACCGATTGTTTCATCAATACACAGAAATCACCTGTATTTCTATATACTAACAATGAAAAATCAGAAAGAGCAAGAAAGGAGTCAATCCCATTGACCACTGCAATAAAAAGAATTAAATATCTAGGAATAAACTTACCTAAGGAGACAAAAGAACTGTACACAGAAAATTATAAGACACTAATGAAAGAAGTCAAAGATGACATAAACAAATGGATAGATATTCCATGTTCCTGGGTAGGAAGAATCAATATTCTGAAAATGACTATATTACCAAATGCAATCTACAGATTTAATGCAATCTCTATCAAATTACCAATGGTATTTTTCACAGAATTAGAACAAAAAATATCACAATTCATATGGAAACACAGAAGACTCCGAATAGCCAGTCTTGAGAAAGAAGAATGGAGCTGGAGGAATCAAGCTTCCTGACTTCAGGTTATACTGAAAAGCTACAGTCATCAAGACAGTATGGTACGAGCACAAAAACAGAAATATATACCAGTGGAACAAGATATAAAGCACAGAAATAAACCCATGCATGTATGGGTACCTTATTTTTACAAAGGAGGCAAGAATATACAATGAGGCAAAGAAAGCCTCTTCAATAAATGGTGCTGGGAAAACTAGACAGCTACATGAAAAAGAATGGAATTAGAACACTTTCTAACACCACACACAAAGATAAACTCAAAATGGACTAAATACCTAAATAAAAGGCCATAAACTAAACTCATAGAGGAAAACATAGGCAGAACATTCGATGACATAAATCAAAAGAAGATTCTCTATGACCCACCTTCTCAGTTCAGTTCAGTCGCTCAATCAAGTCCAATTCTTTGCAACCCCTTGAACCACAGCACCCCAGGCCTCCCTGTCCATCACCAACACCCAGAATTTACCCAAACTCATGTTCATTGAGTCAGTGATGCCATCCAGCCATCTCATCTTCTGTCGTCCCCTTCTCTTCCTGCCTTCAATCTTTCCCAACATCAGGGTCTTTTCAAATGAGTCAGCTCTTTGTATCAGGTGGCCAAAATATTGGAGTTTCAGCTTCAACATCAGTCCTTCCAATGAAAACCCAGGACTGATCTCCTTTAGGATGGACTGGTTGGATCTCTTTTGCAGCCCAAAGGACTCTCAAGAGTCTTCTCCAACACCACAGTTCAAAAGCATCAATCCTTCAGAGCTCAGCTTTCTTTATAGTCCAACTCTCACATCCATACATCAATACTGGAAAAACCATAGCCTTGACTAGACAGACCTTTGTTGGCAAAGTAATGTCTCTGCTTTTGAATATGCTATCTAGGTTAGTGATAACTTTCCTTCCAAGGAGCAAGCATCTTTTAATTTCATGGCTGCAATCACCATTTGCAGTGATTTTGGAGCCCAGAAAAATAAAGTCAACCACTGTTTCCCCACCTATTGGCCATGAAGTGATGGGACTGGATGCCATGATCTTAGTTTTCTGAATGTTGAGCTATAAGCCAACTTTTTCACTCTCCTCTTACACTTTCATCAAGAGGCTTTTAGTTCTTCTTCACTCTCTGCCATAAGGATGCTGTCATCTGCATATCTGAGGTTATGGATATTTCTACCGGCAATCTTGACTCCAGCTTGTGCTTCATCCAGTCCAGCAATTCTCATGATGTACTCCGCATATAAGTTAAATAAGCAGGGTGACAATATACAGCCTTGATGTTCTCCTTTTCCTATTTGGAACCAGTCTGTTGTTCCATGTCCAGTTCTAACTGTTGCTTCCTGACCTGCATACAGATTTCTCAAAAGGCAGGTCAGGTGGTCTGGTATTCCCATCTCTTTCAGAATTTTCCACGGTTTATTGTGATCCACCACAGTCCAAGGCTTTGGCATAGTCCATAAAGCAGAAGTAGATGTTTTTCTGGAACTCTCTTGCTTTGTCCATGATCCAGCGGATGTTGGCAATTTGATCTCTGGTTCCTCTGCCTTTTCTAAAACCAGCTTGAACATTAGGAAGTTCACGGTTCACATATTGCTGAAGCCTGGCTTGGAGAATTTTGAGCATTACTTTACTAGCATGTGAGATGAATGCAATTGTGTGGTAGTTTGAGCATTCTTTGGCATTGCCTTTCTTTGGCACTGGAATGAAAACTGACCTTTTCCAGTCCGGTGGCCACTGCTGAGTTTTCCAAATTTGCTGGCATATTGAATGCAGCACTTTCACAGCATCATCTTTCAGGATGTGAAATAGCTCAACTGGAATGCTATCACCTCCACTAGCTTTGTTCGTAGTGATGCTTTCTAAGGCCCACTTGACTTCACATTCCAGGATGTCTGGCTCTAGATTAGTGATCACACCATCACGATTATCTGGGTCATGAAGATCTTTTTATATAGTTCTTCTGTGTACACTTGCAACCTCTTCTTAATATTTTCTGCTTCTGTTAGGTCCATACCATTTCTGTCCTTTATTGAGCCCATCTTTGCATCAAATGTTCCCTAATTTTCTTGAAGAGATCTCTAGTCTTTCCTATTCTATTGTTTTCATCTACTTCTTTGCATTGATTGCTGAGGAAGGCTTTCTTCTCTCTCCTTGCTATTCTTTGGAACTCTGCATTCAAATGGGTATATCTTTCCTTTTCTCCTTTGCTTTCACTTTTCTTTTCACAGCTATTTGTAAGGCCTTCTCAGACAGCCATTTTGCTTTTTTGCATTTCTTTTTCTTGGGGATGATCTTGATCCCTGTCTCCTGTACAATGTCACGAATCTCATTCTATAGTTCATCAGGTACTCTGTCTATAAGATCTAGTCCCTTAAATCTACCCACGTCCTTGAGTATCAGAAATAAAAACAAAAGTAAACAAGTGGGACCTGGTTAAATTTAAAATCTTTTGCACAGCAAAGAAAACTATAAGCAAGGTGAAAAGACAACCCTCAGAATGGGAAAAAAATAATAGCAAATGAAACAACTAACTATTTATTTCCAAAATATACAAGCAGCTTATACAACTCAATACCAGAAAAACAAACCACTGAATCAAAAAGTGGGAAAAAGACCTAAACAGACATTTCTCTAAAGACATACAGATGGCTAACAAATCCATGAAAAGATGTCCAACATCACTCATTATTAGAGAAATGCAAATCAAAACTACAATGAGATATCACCTCACTCTGGTCAGAATGGCCCTCATCAAAAGTCTACAAATAAATGCTGGAAAGGGTGTGGAGAAAAGGGAACACTCTTGTACTGTTGGTGGGAATGTAAATTGATACAGGCACTATGGAAGACAATATGGAGATTCCTTAAAAAACTAGGACTAAAACCACCATATGACCCAGCAATTCCCCTCCTAGGCATATATCCTGAGGAAACCAAAATCAGAAGAGACACATGTATCCCACTGTTCACTGCAGCACTATTTACAATGTCTAGAACATGGAAGCAACCTAGATATCCATCCATGGATGAATAGATAAAGAAGTTGTGGTATGTATACACAATGGAATATTACTGAGCCATAAAAGGAACGCGTTTCAGTCAGTTCTAATGAGGTGGATGAACCTAGAACCTATTATACAGAGTGAAGTGAGTCAGAAAGAGAAAGATAAATACCGTATGCTAACACATATATGCGGAATCTAGAAAAGTGGTACTGAAGAATTTACTTAAAGGGCAGCAATGGAGAAACAGACATAGAGAACAGACTTATGGACATGGAGAGAGGGGAGGAGAGGGTGAGATGTATGGAAAGAGTAACACAGAAACTTACATTACCATATGTAAAATAGATAGCCAATGGGAATTTGCTGTATGGCTCAGGAAACATCAAACAGGGGCTCTATATCAACCTAGAGGGGTGGGATGGGGCGGGAGATGGGAGGGAGGGGATATATGTATGCCTATGTCTGATTCACACTGATTGTGTCTCTTTTCATCTTAGCTGCCAGGAAGCTAAGAGATAAAATTCATCTCCATATAGTACTGATCCTAGTGGCTCTGCATATTCTATGTTCTCCCTGGTTCTGTCATCTATTTTACTCATATTTAATTATTACAAGACACCTAAGTCTTCTATAGAATGTGAGAAGCCATTTACTAACTAATTCACTCAAGAGGAAAATTTTAAGTGTTAGGAAAAGAACACCTGACTTGGGATATTCAAGAATATTAGATATTAGAATAGGATCTAACTGTTCTTCACATTCATCCCCTTTCCTTGGGCTATTCATCTAACCTTTCGGATCTATAGTTTCTCATGTCAAGTAGGAATAAGAATCTCTAAAGACCTCTCAGAATCATTTACGTGTACAAATGTGCTTGTCAAGTGCTCTGTAAGGTCAAGAATGATTATTTTCACAATCAGAAAAGAGGTGGATGTTCACTCAAGTGAAGGTGTGCACTTCCACGTGGCTCCAGTGCAGCGCTGAGGACCCCTGCAGGCAAGCACTAAAGATGAGCAGTCGTCACTCCCGAAGCAGCCACCACGCTGGGCTCGCTAGAATGCTTCAGCAGGACTCCCCAAGAAGGAAGAGGCCTGGTGGAAATGAGTGCAAACACCTCCAGGAACAATCCCAATTCAGTAAACATCTTCAGTCAATTTGTTGGTTTTGGTCACTAATCTAAATTGATCAGCTTAAACTATAGTGGGAATGAGACCATGGCTTGTTCCCCACGAACCTGCGGGCTACAGCTGACTCTCTCACCAGACCCATCACAGGAACAGGCTGCGGTTCACCAGAGGCCTGCACTGTGGGAAGCCACATCTCTCCTTAACCACCTACCAGTGACAGCAGACATATCACCAATTGCTGCAAACAAAAGTACTCATATACTATTAATGTAATTCAGAGAGGGAATTTTTTTTTAAGGTTAAATTTGGGCTATAATCAAGTAGCTCTTAATAAGTAGGTGAGAGTAGGTGTTTCTCCATTTTTAGAATAACTTGCTGACTTATCCCAAGAAGTTCAAACGTTTTCTTAACATCTCTAAGTCTTTTATTCCAAAAGTCCATCCCCTCACTAACCACTGAGTGCAGCAGCTGCCTACCCATGGAGAGGAGAAGGAGGAACTGCTACAGAATGGCATGTTGGGAAGATCATGAGGGAGAAGTTGAAAGGCACGGGTTCAAGTCCCACCTCCACTCCTTGCGAATGCTTTACTGAGATCCCATCATTTAATGATAACTCATACACGCTGCTGCTGTGCTATGCTCAGTCGTGTCTGACTCTGCAACCCCATGGACAGTAACCCGCCAGGTTTCTCCGTCCATGGAATTTTCCAGGCAAGAATACCAGAGTGAGTTGCTATTTCCTACTCCATGGGATCTTTCTGACCCAGGGATCAAACTCATATCTCTTGCATCTCCTGCACTGCAGGCAGATTCTTTACCACTGTGCCACCGGGTACAGCCCAATAACTCATACATACTGAGCCATATTATTTGCCAGTGCCCTTTGAGGGCCTCATGACTCTTTTACCCTCACAGCACCTCAGTGAGGTAGATACCTTTCTCACCTTATTGTCTAGATTGTAAGAGCTGAGACTTCGTAGAAAAGTCAAATGACTTGTCCCATATCAAAAAGCTGCGGAGTAAGACACACTGGGATCTGAACTCAAACTGTGACTCTAAGCCCCTGAGTTGACCACTGTGCGACAGTGTTTTCATAAATCCTGCTTTTCTCCATTTGCAAGATAAGGGAACGATAAAGCAGGCAGCAGATTTCCCACAAGGCTGTTCCAAGGATCAGATGCACGCACAGAGGTGACAGCACTTTAAGAAGTCTAAAGCTATACAAACAGGACACGTTTCTACTCAAGTCAGCACGCATTTCCGAACACCAACTACAAGGCCAGAAGGAAGTTACTTCTACATACATTCTGAACACAGAAGAAAAACAACAACAGCAACAAAAGACTCTGAAAAGCCATCTGTGAAAATATGTGACTTTGGAGATGAGAGCAATGGAAAAACCCGTTCAGGACCTGTCCACGCCCTTCAGAAAGACACAACTGTCATCTCCACTGCTGGAATTTCAGTCAGTAAAAGCTGTTCTACTGCAATGCTCATCCATTTCCAAGGCAACCCACTTGCAAAGGCGTTTTCTCCAGGATTTAGTTGACTTTAGACCAATCAAGTGGAAAACAACTATTCATAGCTGTTAACTTTCTAATTTTGAATACCCAAGCTTTGGAGAAATGAATAATAGAATCCTTGGGACTTGACTGCACCTGATCAAATGCTTCTCATTCTCAGCTGAACCACTCAGTATCATGGCTGCATGATACAGTACAAGAGAGCCAGGCCGGGGGTCCAAAGACCTTGTCCTAAGCCTGACCCCAATAATACAGAATGTGTGACTTCCGGCAAGTTGCTAGCCTGTGGGAAGCTCTGATTTGTCTTCCTAAAATAGAAATCAAGCTTGCTCTAATTGCATCAAGGGCTATGGAACAACTGCACAGTGTGTAAAAGCCTCTATAAGTTACACAGCACTACACAAAAATAAAGTATTTTGTAACATATACTCAACCCAGCTTCTTCAACTCTCTGAATGCCCTTTGAACTGTGCCCAGGGGAAACTTTCAATGCCATCTAAAATAACTTTGATCGAAAAATACAAGCTGGAGCAAAGGAGGAAAAAGCAAAGTGTAAAAAACATGAAAAGTGCTATAAAAAATATATTTTGCTATAGTCAATGAGGACCTCCTGGGACCCTTCCTGGTTTCTTTTTAGGGAAGACACACATTTCTTGATCACAGACTTTAAAAGTACGGTGGACAAAAATAAACTGATGTGAAAGTTTCAAATATATGAAAGTTTCAAAACTCCTCTGGCCAAACAAAATCTCCCTTGCATTGGAAATTTCCCCCTCGCCCTGAATAGGCCAACAAACCAAAACCATAGCATAAATTGTCATGGTGAGATACCATTCCATGCTCCAGTGATAGATGCAAGGCATGCTGGAAGGAAATCATTGAGTAAGCAGAAGCAGGGCTGAGGTTTTATATCCTCTTGACCCTGTCATTTAATCCTCCTTCTCTTCCTTACATCATGTGAGTCACAGACAGAAAAAGCATATGTATGATTTAAAGTCAAAGCTCCTGAAATTTTCCCCAGAATGGTTTGCCCCTCTGCCCTTCTACATGCTAAATTGTGGAACTGGCATCCTTGGGGAGGACTCTGACTGCCAGTAGGGTATGACGTCAAAATGGACAGCCATGGAGTCACTAGAGAAGGTAGGAATGCACTTCTCCTGCCAAGGGCAAAAGCTTTTACTGGGACTCACCAGTGGCTGGAAAACAAATGTTTCATTTGACACCCTGATACAGTAGGAAGCAACTTTTGCAGAAAAGAAGGTAACAGCCTGTAAACAGAAGTGGGAGGTGGTCTGCTAGATAAAACAGCACGGGAGAAAACAATATGATGTTGGATTCTATTTCAATTGAAATTTTAAAAACGAACGCTTTAATTTGCTCCTATGACATTTCATATGCCTAATTATTAAACTGAAATTGGCACCTTTTATTTTCTCAACTATTAGTCAAACAAAATGGAATGATTCTCTAGGTGGAAATTTTCTCAGTGAGGCATGCCCATACTTGGGCAGTATTGATAGCATGTCTTTTTTAATTTTTGCCTTCATGATCTCTGCTTTAAAAAAAAAAAAAAGTTTTGTTAAAATATAACTTATACAGCATATAATTCATACATTTAAAGTATACAATTTCATGTTCTTGCATGTTCACAGAGTTGTACAACTATCACCACAATCAATTTTAGAACAGATTTTGATCACCCCAAAAAGAAATGCCATGCTTATTAGCACTCATTCTTCTTTCTCCCAGCCCTCAGCCCCTGCCAACCACTAATCTACTTTCTTTTTCTATAGAGCTGGATGTGTGCGTGTGTGACTGTTTGTGTGCGTGCGTGTGTGTGTGTGTGTGTACACTCAGTTGCTCAGTCATATCCAACTGTTTGGGACCCCATGGACTGGCTCCTCTATTCACGGGATTTTTGGCAAGAATACTGGAGCAGGTTGCCATGCCCTCCTCCAGAGGATCTTCCCAACCCAAGGATCAAACCCATACCGCCTGTGTCTCCTTACTGACAGGGGGATTCTTTACCACTGAGCACCAGGAAATCCCTGTAGAGCTGAACGGCACGTCTTATGTAAGAGCGCTTATGCTCATCATGCTTCTGTGAGCACAGAGCCTGATTCATTGCTCTCCTTTTTACCTGCAGTGTTCTCCTCAACCTTCACCCAAATTTTTTTCTTTCTCATCCTTTGGAACTCCAGTATGACTTTCTCAGAGAAGTCATTCCCTGACCTCCCTAGCAAATCCTACTATTACCAGATTTTTATAGCACCATGAGTCACTCCATCATAGCACTTACCATAGATACAATTTAACATTTATTTGCATGGTATTGGACTAGTAAGTGTCTCTCCCAAAAGACTTCTAGCTGCCTAAGGGTAGAAAGAGTCTTTAATTTTGTTCACCATTGTATTCCCAGCATCCAGCACCATACTTAGTACACAGTAGATCTTCAACAAACATCCTATATGAAGAGAATAAGGGACAGATGTATGAATGAGGTATCTCAGTCTTTCTGATACTGTTGTGGTCCTGCGGTTTACTGAGAGACTCTCTCTAGAGTCTTCAGTACTGAATAACTTTCCCATGACTTCACTTGTTCTCAAGGAACAAAGATTAGAGGGCTAAGGATCTCCTAGAGCAGGGAAGCTGAGTAATATTTTATAGTAAAATCCCTTGAAAGCAAAACAGGTTCAAAACATGCAACCAAGATAAATCTGACAAATTTTAAAACTTTAAAATAAAAAAATTAAAGAACAAATGAGTGAATGACCAAGTGACAGATAACAGATTTTAATATGAGAAACAAGTTGACATTTTACCCAGAAAAGAAAACTATCTGTATCCGCAGCAAAATCTAGCCACACCACCCATTTCATCTAGTCAATTTTAGCTACTTTAGTTAAGTTTGTTTGATGTACTTTCTCAAATAATAAATGTAATCACTTAGAAAATAAGCAATAAAAATATACATAATATGACTTCTGATTCTAAGCTAAGATTTCTGGATTAACCATGTAGGACTTCAAGGGAGAAAAGGAAAGGCTACTTCATCTATTGTGCTTAAGTTCATCACTACTCCAGAGTGAAAGAAAAAGGAATCAATATTGGTAGTATTACACAAGGTGAGTTTGGATGTGAACAATGACTTTCAAATTTCATTCGCTCTAGCCAGATGCTGTGAAAAAGCCTGATCTAACCTTTACCCTAATCACTATAGCACAATGGCAAAGAACTTTGCCTGGAGTCAGACAGACGGTGTGGCCCAGCAATACCACCTGCCAACCATGTAATGTGAGGTGAGTCACTCACTTCTGCAAGCTTTAGGTCCCTAACCCTAAAAATGAGGACATTAACCTCAAGGGCTTTGATGAGGAAAACTAAGATTACAATTTTTAGGTACCTGCAGAGTACCTATTACAGAGATTGTGTCCAATAATTAGTAATTGTTATTATTCTCAGCAACATTTTATCAACAAAATTTGTCACCTTCTACACAGATTTATTCACATTACTGCTGATGAGTGTGACAGGACAGGTGGTCGTATAAACAGACCAACCTGCAAACTCTGAGGGCTGCTCAGGCTCACCAGCAACAATGACAAAATTAAGAGATTCCAGGTCTTCACCTCCTCCAAGTAGAAGATATTTTTACCATTTATGGATTAAATAATGGAACTAAAATATTCACTCACTAATATTTATTAAAATAAGTGACAGTCACCCATCCCTTTCCATTAAGAAAAATGCATTTTTCCAAGCACCACCCAGTCCACCTAAGCTTACATCTCATTGGTCAGGACTAAGTCACATGGCTTAGTCTCTAGCCTCAAGGGACCCTGGGAAATCTGTTTTCAGCTGCCACACTGCTGTCATGAACAAAATTGGCATTTTGAGGAAAAAGAAGAAAAGGAGAATATATACTAGGCAGGCTACCGAGCAGAGTCTCCTAAAATGTATGTCTATGGTTGTTTTTTTCCATCTGGTTTTTGTCTGTCTGGCCCCATCATGCAGCATGTGGGGTCTTAGTTCCCTGACCAGATATCGAACCTGTGCCCACTTCAGTGGAAGTGTGGACTATTAACCACTGGACCCTCAGGGAAGTCCCATATGGTTGTTTACAGAAATATAATGACCCCCTTTTTTTTCCTTCTAAAGGGGGAAGGGATCTTTGGTAGAAGCCCCTCAGTTTGCTCACCCTCTGTGCTGGTCCATTGCTGGGTGAAGAGGCAATGAATTCTCACCAGCTCCTCAC
This sequence comes from Nanger dama, assembly GCA_917880005.1. NCBI lineage: Eukaryota > Metazoa > Chordata > Mammalia > Artiodactyla > Bovidae > Nanger > Nanger dama. The sequence continues at coordinate 18,862,709 of CAKJTW010000001.1, forward strand.
TCCCTTCCCCTACCCTACAGACACTCCTGTTGCTCCAAGGCTCAACTCAAATGCTCCTTTCTCTGTGATGCCTTTTCCTACTCTCCATGTCAAACCTAGACATTTTCCTTGATGCCCTTATACCACCTCGTGTATAGCTCTACTATAGTAATTGTCATAGTCTCTGCAATTTGAATTGTGTCATTTTTTCCACTAAACTTTCAGGTTTCAATTTTCATCTCTGTAGGCCCAGTGCCCAGGTCTATGCCTGAAAAGAAAAAGTACTCTTTAAATATTCCTTTTGAACTGTGATGTTGGAAAAGACTCTTGAGAGTACTGTGGACTGCAAGAAGATCAAACCAGTCAATCCTAAAGGAAATCAACCCTGAATATTCACTGGAAGGACTGATGGTGAAGCTTCAATACTTTGGTCACCTGATGTGAAGAGCCAGCTCATTAGAAAAGACCCTGATGATAGGAAAGATTGAGGGAAAGAGGAGAAGGGGATGACAAAGGACAAGACAGTTGGACGGCATCACCTACTCTACAGACATTGAGCAAACTCCAGGAGATGGTGAAGGACAGAGAAGCCTGGATGCTGCAGCCCATGGGGTCACAAAGAGTCAGACACGACTGAGCGGCTGAACAACAGCAAAATATTTCTTGGACTGAATCAAAATGGATTAAATTGAATTGACTTGCATTGCACTGCACTAGGCTCAGGGATCTGACTGCATCTCTCCTCTCACCTTGTTGTGGTGGCTCATGGGGTGTCTGCCCCCAGACCCATGAAGGATGATGACAAGCTTACTACCTTATGGTTAATACAGAGATCATGTCTCAATGAGATCACGCATTAGCTTGACTTTCTGGCCAAAAAGGAGAGTCAAAAAAAAAAAAAAAAGTTACATTAGCTTATTTCCTCTCAGGGGAACTATGGAGAAAGGAGTAAAAGTGACTCTTTAACAAACAAAAGGCTGAGAAAACATTTTTTCATTTAAGAATATGAGAAATTAGTGAAAGTGACAAAAATAAATAAAAACCTACCACATACTCAAAAAAAAAAAAAAAAAGTTGCACAATGGCCTAAAAGCCAGACCGTAATTGTGAATGTGCTGGCATTTGGCACAGAGATCAGGATTTCAAGGAAGTGAGCCACTCTTTCATGAACAGGACTAAACTGAAATGTCATAAGCAGCTTTTGATTAAACTACGATTGTCACAGTATATAGGAATGAACTAACATATGGTGTTTTTAAAATAAACTACTAACCACATCCAGTGGTTTCAATTAAAGAATGGTTCATTGCTTACAAAAATTCCCCTAGATCCAGCTGTCTTCCAAAAAGTCCCATTGCCTCACTGAATTTCCAGTGTCATCAGGCAGATTACTAAGGGACCAGTCTTGGATTAGATGTGAACACTCCGGGCAGCCTTTGTAGAAAGTACTTCCCCTCAGCTTTATCTCGTGGCTGAACAAATCCTGGGGGTAATCTCCTATAAGGAACGTTAAGTTGAATTGTAGCTATCTTAAATGGCCTACTAGAAATCTTAGAGATTAACCAAAAGAATTTTTCAGAATGCTAAATATGGTTATTTATACCTTAGTGTCCTGGAATTTTAAAAAATAATAATAAACAAGTATTAAGAAAAGGTCTAGTAAGACCCAAGTTTCTGATAGAAGGAACATCTCTTAGGGAGGGCTCCAAAACGAATACAGAGAGGTAATGTAAACAGAAGAATGAAAAGAAGCTAGAGAATCATGGTTGAAAAACTATCCCTTGGAGGATTAAAGATAAGACAGGCAGAGGCCACTTGAAACTTGTCTGAGGACAGCGTTAGAGATCTGGTCCTGCTAAGAAATGTGGTTCTATTTTGAGGGGGTGAGAAGCTAGCCTCTGTTCACTCCCCCAGTGATTTTTCTGTTCTTTGGTCTCACTGTCTTTCTCAATAAATAGTCAGGGTCCCTCCACAGTCTCTCTTTCTCAGAACTGGTCATCTCCTCTCTCTCCTTGGGCTTCCCTAGTAGCTCAGATGGCAAAGAATCTGCCTGTAATGCAGGAGACCAGGGTTCAATCCTGGGTCAGGAAGATCCCCTGGAGAAGGGAATGGCAACACACTCCGGTATTACTGCCTGGATAATTCCACGGTCAGAGGAACCTGGTGGACTACGGTTCACGGACTGCAAAGAATCGGATACAACTGAGCGGCTAACACTTTTCTATCTCCTTACCTTCAGTGCTATTCATGTACTTTTTTCCTGTGCGACCCCCCGCACTGGCCAAAATGTGGAATTCAATGACATTTTTAAAAATCAATTGTTACTTAAATACAGGCTTCAGGTTGGTTTTTCTACTAATATGCTGCCCTTGATTGATCTTTTTCATCCGAGCTAGTACAAGCCTTCTATTAAAATTCCCCATCTTCACACTTAAAGGCAGAACATTTTCCCCACCTGCCAGACAAGGAAAGCCTCTTTGTCACTTCTACTGTACACAAAAATATGCAATGCAAAGATCCTGAAGTTTATCCCATTATATTCATCACTTAGGTGTTTTTACAAATGTCAGAAAGAATAATAAACCAATAGAATAAAAGGAACTTAAAGAGAATGTGGCATACACATTTTCCAGTCCATTTAATAGCAGAAAAAAATATCTATAAACCTTCCAAGTTTGGTTTGAGCAAGCAAATAATAACTCAGGAAAAGCTTCCTTTAGCCACACACTTCTCACGCACTTTAGAAAACTTTGATTATCATTTGATCTAAATGAATGGCCAGTGGAATACCAGTTATCTACCTTCAGTTCTCATTATCACCATAGTATCTTTTGTTCAAAATCTATACTTAAGAATTGGAGGAACAAGGGAGAATATTAGCCATCTCTGTCTGGGTGTGGACATCAATAAAAAAATAATCCAAAAATCTCTCTGAAATTTTTTGCTTGTTTGTTTCCTTGGTTTTTGCTCATTTGGGGAATTCAGTAATTTCACAAGAAATAACAAAGCAGAGTCAAAGAACTGACCTAGGATTTTATAAGCTGCTCATGCATGCATTCTGGATATTAGACGAATCTGCAGCAAATTTCTAGTTACAGAAATTGCTATTCCCATGACTTGGTAACAGAAATCAGCCTATTTTTTTCTGAAAACAACTTCAGTTTTGAACAAACACAGCCAGCTATACGGTCGGCGTGTTTCCTGTAAATCTGCATCCAGAAGTCACATTTTCCATTACACCTAAGTTATTCTTTCCCAAAACCTCGTAAATGAAGCAGAATCAACTAAATGTAATTTCTCTGTGGCCTTTGTGTTAAAATTTTGGTAACTGACAAAGGCTAATTTTAATACAGATTGCTGGAACACAGTAACACCACTACCAAAAGTAACTCCTAAGGGTATTGAGTACACTCTGGTTTTTTTTTTTAAAGGAATTTGGCTTAATTGGCAAACAGCAAAAGAATAAAAAATTTCAGAGACAGTCTTGTTTCAAAACCATTACATCATAATTCTGAGAAGGATGTACAAAGGTCACCTAAGTTCATCTCTGCAGCAACACAGATTAATCTGTTTATCCATGATAAACATACATAAACAATTCGTAAAATTCTCCACGTAAGACACTCCACAAATAGCCTCGGTGACATAAACTGATTAACGAATCTCACTATCATAAGTAACCTCTTTTATATACTGTCCTCACTCGGCAAAGTGAAATATGTACCCCAAATAGTCTTATGCAGAGGGAAGCTTACTCCAACTCAACATGCTGATACAGTTCTTTAGTGAAATGCCATATTAAATAACATTTTGCATTCTTGCACTGACATGCATATCTTCACACGTTTTAATATTTTCTCATGAGAAAAAGTACCTGCAGGGTAGCACTTTTTATTTCTGTTTTGAAAATATGAACAATTTATATTTTTAGGTGCTAATTAGTCATTTTAAAGCAAAGTTGCAGAACTATACAGCATGAGTAAAAATACTTTTCCTGGCCTTCTCTCTTTTTGTGTCACTATTGTTCAACTCACTCTACTGCACAATTCCAGTGATTTCTATTTTAATCACATTTGAATAAGATTTAGGTTGGAAAAAATAGCATTTTTTAAACTAAGGTAGTTGTTAATATTAAACTTTTCAGTTTTTATTTTTGCAGACAGAGCAGAATATTTTAACCTAATTGATCATTTCTGGACATTTTATTTGTATACCCACTCAAAGGATATGCTACTTCAAAACATGACTCAAATTAAATATGAGATATTGCTCCCGCCAGTGGGGCTCTAATGATATCGTTGGAGAGACGACACACACCTGAATTAAAGAAGTGAATCAATACTTAAACCACCTCAGGTCTAAGCATCAGAACACGTAACATACTTGTAAAATAATGTGAAATACTTGCCACAGGAGTTCAAGAACTGGGAAAGTCATTATGTGCTGGTATAAATGCTCTCTTTAAGACCTGCAGAAGCAGAGTAAACCTACAATTTTCATTGAACTACTTAAAATACTGAAAACAGTAGAGGAAGCTCCAATACAGTCCCAATCTCTTTTTAAATGTCTAAGGAACCCAAGTTAGGAAGCTGTTTTCAGTAATGAGGCGCATTGGAAGGGTTTATTATTATTATTACTATTTGTTTAATTAAGGAGAGACAAGATCAAAGTGGCAGTTTAGCAATCCGGAAACCTTGTCAGAAATAACTCCCTTCTATTTCAAGTTAGACCCTAAAGGCAGAAAATCCAAAGAAGATAATGCCTTAGGAATGCAAAGGAAAAGGCAGACACAAGAGACACTTTGATGGAAAACCAACAGGACTCAGTGAGTGGCTGTCTATGGAAGAAGAAGAATACTTATGGGTCAAAGATAACAAAGATTTTTATTATATAGGTAACAAAGATGACAAGGACTCCATGCTCACCACACCTCTACAGAAACGTGCTGAAAAGTCAAGTAACACTCCCCATCCATGGGAAAGTTATTAAAAGAACCCAACATTCCAGCTTCCAGATTGTGGTCATGGACGAATTCCAGAGAATTTATTTATAGAGTATACCCATGGTCCCCTATGGTCCCTCATAGCAATTTCTGCATTAACAGTTCAAGTCCATAAAGTCCGAATCTAAATCCCTGGAATTAAGAACCCATAGAGTCCTTCAAGAACTTTTTATATGAGAAATTTCCTAAATAGAATTACCATTTCAAGAAGATCCCTACCGATATCTTTCTTTTTTTAATCACACACATACTCACAAATACGCTCACACCCTCAAGATTCCTATCTTATAACCTTGAGCCCAAACCACAGGATGTGTCGTGCCTTCTGCTGAGGAGCTAATGCCTGTGACCCACAGTCATTTACACCCTCTTCGCTTCATTAAAGTATACTTCACATCTGATGTTCCACACGGGGCTTTGGTTTTCTCCCAGTTTCCACCCCAAGTCACAGGATCTTTTTAGCCCGCGTACCCCAGCCCCTGGAGCACAGTGGAACCCTCTGAGGCCTCCAAAACTCATGAGTCACTATAAATAGCAACAACATCAACTCTCCCATGACACACGTAAACGCACTGCACTATTCATAACATCTCATGGCATGATAAAATGGAATAACTATTGTAATAGAACAGTCAGAGGCTACGAAAAATGACACTCTTCCAATAGTGTGAAGGACTGCCACTTGGAGGCAGCTTCAAGGTGACTTCAAGTGAGTCGCATTTCCAAAACGCCAGGCTCCCTATGAGGTTTACATAGTTAACCAGTGAAATAAGGTGGAAGCACCATGACACAGCCCTCCTATACACATGAGCATCACAGAGGAAGAAACAGCAATTATGTGTACCACACAAAACACAACATTGTTGAGCCTGGCACAAAACACAACATTGTTGAGCCTGCCTCGTGCCACCAAAAACACAAGTATGCCAAACATTTTCCTCTCTGCACAGCACTGCCTTCAAGTTGCTGACTCGTCCCACCCAACTGCCCTTCTTAGCCAGATTAATTTCACGGAGAAATACAAAGAAAGAGGCAGAAAAGAGACCCTTCTCAGGAAAGAAGGGACAGCCCATTTGCCTGCAGGGTCTCAGAAGCGAAATTCCAACTACTAGCTGAATTCAAGGACACACTTGGTAATAAGTAGTCACTTGCTCTACTGGCTGTCTTTTACACAAAATAGGAGCACAATCAGTATCACTTCTGCCTGGTGAACAGATATCTTGCTTCCTTGGTCCTTTCATGCTATGCAGCATCCAGGCTGCACCACCAGTAAGCTATTAATAAGAGACTGAATTTAAGTTAGATCTCCTGAAGATGCCTCTGGGATCCAGGAGTCAAGCTGACAGTCAAAGCAAAGGAAAAGCTAGTGGGCACCGATGGTACAAAAGGCAGAAGAGCTTAAAGAAGTCCTCTCTGCAGCTTTAGTCTGGTGCTTTGGCATTTAGTCCGACACTGTGTACAGTGGATGGGAAAAGATGAGCTTGAAGAAAGTGTTCAGAATAACTCGAAATAATAATTGCTAACCAGATACACCGCTCATTTAACACTCAGAGTACTATTGATTAACTTCTATCATTATTCCCTTTACAGGAGAGCAAAGTGGAGTACCTAGAGCTTAAGTATCTTGCCCAGTTCACGCTGCTGGTATGATCTGGTATTCGAACTGTCTAGCTCAAATGTGCTCCTAACTGCCGTGACCCACTGCCTTGTCAGTAAAATTCCATCACAAGTGACCCTTCTGAAACGGCCAACTTTTAGGTTTTCAATTATTTTTTAATACAAAAACTTTTGTTTCAGACCTAAAGATAAAGTGCATCCTCCTACGTATATAGGATGAAAAATAGAGAAGAGGATCAAAAAGACAGTGTACTTCTTTTGTGTTTTATTTCTTAACAGGGATAGAATCTACTCCTTTCACGCACACTTCAGACTGCCTTCTCTCCTGCATACTGGTTCACTGGGGGATATGCCAATGGCGCACAGAAAATTGTAAGAATCTTAGATATCTGTACTCAAGGCCTTGCCTGAAAACATGTAAGAATTGAGGAAAAAGTAGAAATGCACCCAGAAGAATGAAGTCGGGTTGGGGGAGGGCACAGGGATATATGCGCTGGGAAAAGAGGAAGTCAAATGACAAAATCCCAAATAATCTTGGCTCTTATGCAAAGGTACTCTGTCCATTTCCCTGGAAGCACCAAGCAAAAGCGGCTGCCCATTTCTCTGCTTCAGTTTCCTGGCTATAACTGGATCACCCACGGGCATCCATTGTTCCAGGCTCACAGAACAATGCTCACTAGCATAAATCCATCAGTCCTGGTACTCATCCAAAGAGCTAAAAAAGACTACCACACGACTGAATGAACGTCTGTGTGCATACCTAGTGACAGGATCCCACCATGGGCAAGACATATGTGTGAGAGGCAGTTAGCACCTCCCAGCACCGAGGCATGTGCGAGCTTGTCAAGAGATAGATTACACATCAGACCAAAATGCTGAACAGGATGTTCTGCTCGTAGCTCTGTTTGCTAACATCTTATACATCTTCAGAGTCTCTGCAGTCACAGAGAGGCCTGTGAGTCCCTCACGAGCACCTCAGGACACTAACAAAATGCGAAGGGCAGAGGTCACTCCATCGATGGTAGGAGTTTAGCTCATCTAGGACCACCTCCCCATCCAGAGTGGGCAACCCTCAGAGGACGGCAGTTGCTAACTTAGGGCGAAAAAAAGTGCACACTGGGGGAGGCAAAGGGTTATTTTTAAGAAAGAGCACAATCGAGCTTTTCTCTCCACCACCCACTCCACACCACCCCCTCGCTCCCTTGTCTCTCCTCCTGCCTGCTCTTCCACTTCACTTGTCTTCCCCAGCCTCCCCGCCCCATTGCTCGTGTCCCACACTTCTCACATGCATTTGCTTCTCTGTGTCCCAAGGTGGGACACCAGCTCAAACGCCACACTGAGAAAAACAGCTGTGCGAGGCCTCAGAGCTGCTGCTGAGCTTGGGGGTAGGAAGAGGGCGACAGGGACAAAGAAGCTGGCTAGCTTCCTCCTCAAAGCTCCCAATGCCTAAGATTTAAAACATGCATCCACTTTTTAGAAGCCCTCTCTTGACGCCAGAGCCACACGGAAGAGAAAAAAGCTTCTGTGTTATAAGCTAAATGAACCCATTAATGATGTCATCTTCCCGATGTGCCTGAATACTGGAAGATAGTTGGCTTATGTCTTATTACAAATATCCTTTACTATTTGTCCTAGGCCTCCTTAATATGGTTTCCAAAGCTGAGTCACCTGAGCTCTTATGTGCACTAGTGAGCATTTTTAAATGTTAGTGTTAAGTCCACGAGCTCTGTGGATTGATTTCTTCCAACAGCTATGGGTGACAAGCAGCTCAACACCCTTGGGAGTCGTGTGCCTAGACCAAAGGAGTGCTTTGGCAATAGTTGAAACAATGAGGCACTTTCCAAAGTGGAATAATTAAAAATCAGGGCCAACTTTAACATGGCAAGAGAAAAAGGCAGAGCAGGAAATATAAAGATCATATATGAGGATTACAAACAAGAAAATCACCTGGATCTTTATCTATAAAGTGGAAAAGAGTGAGACCAATAGAAGCAATACCTATGTCTTCCTCTGTGGCAATCCATCAACTCAACTGCTCCTCAATAAGCATCTATTAAGCATATACACTGGGCTTCCTAGGTGGCACTCATCGTAAAGAACCCACCTGCCAACCCTGGAGACCTAAGAACCTCAGGTTCAGTCCCTGGGTCGGGAAGATCCCCTGGGGAAGGGCATGACAACCCACTCCATATTCTTGCCTGGAGAATTCCATGGACAGAGGAGCCTGGTGGGCTCCAGTCCACAGGGTCGCATAGAGGCAGACACGACTGAACTGACTTAGCACACGCACACACACATATACGATGTACCAGGCACTGTGCTAGGTGCCAGAGATAACATAGGAGAAGACGACAAACCTGATCCAAGCTCTCTCAGGGAGCTTACGCTGTCCCATCAGCACAAGACAAAACTGTAGGTTTTTTTTTACTAACTGTAGGTTAGTAAACTCCCAAGTAAAACATGTATTACGAAGGAAAGAGATGAGAACTGTGGAAGACCAACGCTGGAGAAGCTATTAATACATCAGATAGAACAGCAGGGCAAAGCATGTCTCTCTGAAGAGACAACACTTTGAAACTGGAACATAAAGGCAGAGAAAAGCTAACCAGAGCAAGAATGAGGGACCATTCTGCAAAGACAGAATTGCACAAGCAAAGGTCCTGAGGCAGAAAAGGTTTGGACACCACTGAAAAATCACTGTGGCTGAATTAAAGTAAACAAGGAGCAAGTAATGCAAAGGACTCTGGTGGGACACAGTGGGCCCGGAGGCTTGACCGAGATTTCATTCTAAAGAGGGAATGGTATGACCCAATTTGCACTTCGTGATAATCACTACTCCCTCTGTGTGGGAAAAGATATGAAAAGCAGAGGCTGTTTCAGTTGTCTTAGGCAAGAGAGTAGGATTCCCTGGATCAGAATATGGCAGTCACATCAAAAAACAACAGACAGATTCAGATGTATTTTAGACATAGAATCAACAGAAGTTATTGACATATTGCAGATGAGGGTGACAGAAAGGAAAAAATCAGAGGTGATTCTCATTAAGGGGCTCTATTTCCAGGTGGGTTTTTTTCAGTAGTGACAAGCACCACCTGATATAATGCCAGGTCCATGCAAGAATCTGGTCCAGGGGGCTGGCATGCCTGTAGACATAAGTTACTTAAAAACCACAGATTTAAGAACAAAAGAAACTTTTGCCTTCACGTTGGCGCCAGAGCCCTATAGGTTCCCTGAAATCACAGGCTTAAATGTCCCTTTTCATCTGAGTGCAACGATTTTTAAGTAGAATTGCACCAGATAAACCAGCTACCAACCCATCTAGTCTCCATGATAAGCAGTGGAGAAAATATAGTAATTTCTTTGAGGATCTTCATGTCAAGTTGGATGACTCATATCAAATATGTCACTTGCTGACTAGCAGAAAATAACTAACTGTAAAATACAAATTTGTCGATCACTTCTTTGTTATCATTGTCCTTAACAATGATATCTCCATAGGATCGCTTCAGAAACCAAGTATGCAACCCAATCCAGTACTCCCCAAGGAGGAGACCTCTAAGGGTAAAGAGCATGAACTGCCTTCCGTCCGCTACATGCTCTACTCAAACTAGTCTCCAGCGGCCACAGGAAGTCACAGCATTCTAGGCAAGACAGAGATTCAGCCTCAGTGCCTTTCTGACCTGTTTATCCCTATTACCTACTTGAGTATTACTGGCATAGTTTCCACTGCCTTTCCTAAAAGCTATTACATAATGATCATCTCAAAATCCTGTGGCCCATTTGTGTAAGTGAGCATCTCTTTCCCTTTTAGTATTTATAGAGATGATGCACTCTTGTTCTTAAATTGCAGAATGAGAGATGATAGACAGACAGACAGACAGACAGACACACACACACACACACACACACACACACTCGGAGACAGCACCTCTGATTCTGGCTCAGGTCTTACCAAAACAGATAGCAAATCAAGATAAACTAGTAATGTATTTGGAAAGGAATGTGATCTTTCGTTCCTCCAGACTATTAACTGTGACCTTTTTGTCTGCACTTCAAGGACTTTGTTTGAAACAGACCCCATTTTTTTTAGTCAACATACAAACAATGCCTTTCAGAAAGGCTCTCCCCCAGTGTTCCAGTGAAAAGCATGGAACTCCTGCCTCTTGTCCTCTGGTCCCATGTAAGTCTTACATTTACTCCACCACTTTAAACTTTTAATTCAGTGGTCCATCCCCAAACTGTCCTCAAAACATTCCTCTTTAAATTCAGTGGTCCAGCTGACGGCTCCTCTCCACGTAAGTAACCCTCTACCTCCTAAGCCACCTGCTCAGCTCCAGTAGAGAGACTATAAAAAAAAATTCACAGATTCGCGTCACTACACTTCACACCCTCATATTTAACTCTGTAAACTCACTTTCAACAGTTCTGAACTATTAATTCTAATTTAGCCTCTCATCACCTACAAAGACTAAACTGGATCTTTATCTCTGCCACCTATGATGGATTTTATTGCAAGTTCTGGATTTCTGCAGCTGTAGCAAAGAGAGGAAGAACTGGGCTGAGCGTGCCAACATGAAAAGCTGTCACTATGTAACTCATGTTGAGGAATCTTCCCAAACTGGCATATGTTTCTGCTGCTTTTCACTTCTACCGCATATATTTATTCTCAATCCAGCCACAAAGCTACCCAGATAGCCCAACGTTCTCCACATCAAAAGAAACCAAAGCAACAGACACATAAACCCAAACACACATCCATCCACTTGAATCCAAGGATGTGGTTTGACCTCCTGCTATTCTGTGCCAAATAACACCTCTATCCAAAGTCTGATGATGGCTAATAGTTTCAACATTTTCAGAACTGCGTCACTCTAAATGACCCTCTGATTTTCAGGATGTTTTCCCACTATGCTTTTTAAATCAACCTGGCTAAATGTAACCTATAATCCTATAAATGTCATGTAAATTTGTATGCATGTATATGAGGAGGGCATGACAACCCAGTCCAGTATTCTTCCCTGGACAGAGGAATCCCCATGGACAGAGGAACCTGGAGGCATGCAGTCTGTGGGGATGCAAAGAATTGGACAAAACTGAGCGGCTAAGGACAGCACAGTGCGTGTGTGTATATACACATGCACATATACATAAAAATTTCTTGAAAAATTTCCCAGTTACTGCTGATAACTTCTGTTAAATATCACCTATAATACTCTGTCCTACTTCACTAATCACAAAATGCCAAACGCCTGAACACTGTCAGATCTCTTCTGAACAGCTCAGAATTTCACCAGGTCTCCTCCTAGACCAACCTACAGGGACAAGAAAAGCATCACCTCCAGAGACATTATGCTTTAGAGGCGAGCATCCCAGCATCACTGCACCCCTCCCCATTCACCCTAAGATCTTCAAGCGTGTCTTTCCCAAGGCCACGGAAGGGAAGCAGGGAGGGAAGTACCAGCACCCAGGGGGAACTCACTGAGAGGCTTCAGGATGCTGCTGCTGGACTCATCCGCATTCTCCACATCTGACTTGTCAGAATAGTTCTCAGAGATTCTCTCCTTTTCCTTCTTTTCTCGGTGGCCTGTCTTTCTCTTGTGACGTCTCCTTCTCCGGTAGCTCTTTGGCACATGGACCCCAATGTAGATGGTGTGGTGGCCTGAAGAAGGAATACAAATCACCAGTCATTTCAAACCACAGTCTCAGCTACATAGAAATCACACAAGACCCAGAGGTCAGAAAAAAAAAAATGTCCATAAATTCAACATTACCATTTCACATGTGACAAACTGGAAAACTAAAACTGCCTTCCAGTTTTCACTGAACTAGACTGTAATTCAACCTGTTGGCTGGCACCAGGATTCGGTGAGGGTGTGCTCTAATGCTATCCAGATAGACTCTTTTTTTAAGCAAGTCAAAGAATATTGAACTAGAAATCAGGAATCCTTGATTCTGGTCAAATCTCTGCCATCAATGAGCTATCTGACCTTGAAAAGGTAACTTAATCATTCTGGGCCTCAATTTCTTCATTTATATAATGAAAGTCTTAAACTGGGTAATCCTTAAGAGTCCTCTCCAGTGCCAACTTTCCTGGAGCCTGTGATTATACTTTATAGAGTGATGAAAAAGGAGTTATTGGAAAAAGGGGGAAAAGACCTAATTCAAAGTTCAAAAAGTCATTCTGCGGGTATAAGGTTTTACACTAAAACTTTTTTACCCAATCAGCAGAAGAGAGACTTAGAACTGGGACAAACTAAGAAAAAATAAGACATACTTAGAGAGAAAATTTTAGAAATACTCAAATGTTCACACTAGGAAACAGCTAAAATGAATGTCAGCTACAGTGCCATTCTCATTTTTCTTTTTCGTTTGCAAAAGTTTCTAAAAACTGGTTGTTGCTGTGATAAAAATAAACCCAGCCCAGTAAAGATTGCCTTGAAGAGAAGGGCATGAGGAAAAAGATTGTGAAATTCTTTTAGTTCTTGAGATGGAAGGAACTGCAATACTGACAAGTGGTATTATTTTTACAAAATCTGATAAGACAGGAAAAAAAAGGAACTCAAAGTTCTACATCTTTTTTCTATTGAAAAACTTTTACTTTCACTTTATATTCGGTCTGACTTCTGAATGTGGGAACCACCATTTCGGAAGTAATGTGAAAACTTCTTTTCTTTTTGAATTGCAAATGAGAACTGCAAAACAGATGAGATTATCTAGGGATTTCCTCCACATTCTGGAATTATTCCTTAATGACTACTGTATAGCACCAAAGACAATGAATATCACACACTCACATGCAAGACACATACATGCAAATGTCTGATGAAAATACCATGAATTAATTCCTTTCCACTGTCACTCACCAGGCATATCTAAAAACACTGTAATTTGCAGGGTGTTCCCTTAAACTGGAAGGATTAAAACAATTATATCAAGAAAGATGTTCCAATCAAGCATGCATAACCCCATGTGAATGAATAAGCAGTCAAAAAAAAAAAAAATCTGATACTTGGAATGAAGTCTGAGACATCTATGTAAAACATGAAATCCCTGCCCCCAACACATACACAGAGACACAAACACCCAGGCACACACACCAACTCAGCTACTAAAAACACAGTGAAATTCCCCCCACAGAATGTGGTGCCAATGAGAAATTTATCATCTTTAACCATTTACAAGCAAATTGTTCTCATGGGAAAGCTATATTATACTAGGAAGTAGGAAATGTCTAAAAAACAATGTGAATTAAGAAACAGTGTCAATTGTTTCCTGCGCTCCAGTTATTGAGGGAGTCCTGAAGCTTTATCTCAAGTCACACAATATATGTAAGCAAAGCACCCAGTTTCTCTGGTAAATCAAACACTGAAAGCTTGGTTGCCTTGGGTCAGGAAATAAGAAAACATCATGAAAAATGTTAAGAAGTCAAAGAAAAAAATTTAACCTGTCGCATTAACTATTTTCTTATTAAAAAATGGTAACTAAGCAAAAGAAAAAAAAATAGTAATTAAACTGCAAGAGTCAAATTGATGTTATATGTAAAGATATTTTTTTTAATATCTTTAGCCAAATCTGCATAGTGTATTTGATAGATCATTTAAAAGACAGTTTGTGGGCATGCTAAGTCACTTCAGTCATGTCCCGTGCTTTGTGATCTTATGGACTGTAGCCCACCAGGCTCCTCTGTCCATGGGATTCTCCAGGCAAGAATACTGGAATGGGTTGCCAGGCCTTACGCCAGGGGATCTTCCAGACCCAGGGATCGAACCCACATCTTTTATGTCTCCTGCGTTGGCAGGCAGGCTCTTTAGCACTTAGCGACACCGGGAAGCCCAAAAGACAGTTTATATGGGCTAATAAGATTTTAAGGTAAGATTTCTAACTATCAAGTGTTGTTGTCAACCCAGCAAAAGAATCAGCATGATGTAGAGAGTGAGCTTTCAAAGCCCAGGAGAGAAATGCACCTTACCCTCTGGAACCTAACTGGAGTTGCCATCACCACAAAAATGGTGCCAGTTCATTTATATCGCAATCCTAGGCCTCACGGCTGCCTCATGAATTAGCTTCAGCTGATCCCCATCTCCTCCAGCTCCTCCTCCAGAAACTCCACTCACCCACAAGTTGGGGGACACATCCTGCCCCATGGAGCCCAAGTACCAACCACAAAGGTGGTTCCTTTTAAGAAGTTCCAATTTCAGGCATTTTTATCAGCCTTATTAAGGTACAGTTCTTCACATGCCATAAAATTCACTTATTTTAAGAGCTTCTCTTTCTCCTTTAATCTCTGACATGTCTGAGATTTTTCTGGAATAAAAACTAGTATTTTATAAAGTAAAAGAAAAGAAAAAGAGAGTATACATTGAATGATTTTTAGCATATTTACAGAGAGTTGTGCAACCATCGCCATAATCCAATTCCAGAACCTGGCTACCAATCAACAAAGATCCTCCAAGCTCATCCACAATCACTCTCTGTTCCCACTCCCATCCCTTACTACCCCTCAGGTGTCTTTTATGCTGTCAGTGATGGGCTCTGGGAAGCTACAATTCTCTGCTACCCACATGCTATGAACTTTTGTGGGACCCCTTACAGCAGAGTAGAACAGAATATGCTTTGAGTAAGGAAGCTCTCTCCTTCCAAGAGTGGTCAGAGGAAAGCATCACTGAGCTGAGTCATTCAAAAGCAAAGCATCAGGAAACTCAAACAGGGGCTCTGTATCCACCAAAAGAGGTAGGATGGCAAGGGAGATGAGAAGGAATTTCAAAAGGGAGAGGATATATGTATACCTATGGCTGAGTCATGTTGAAATTTGACAGAAAACAGCAAAATTCTTCAATAAGAAATTCATCTCATTAGAACTGATTCAAATTTATTCTTTTTAAGGGCTGAGTAATACTCCATGGGGTGGGAGGTGGGAGGGGGCTTCGGGATTGGGAGCTCATGTACACCTGTGGCTGATTCATGTCAATGTATGGCAAAACCAATACAGTATTGTAACGTAGAATAAAGTAAAAATAAAATTTTAAAAATAAATATTTATTAATCCCAGGGATGCAAGGATTCTTCAATATCCGCAAGTCAATCAATGTAATTCATCACATTAACAAACTGAGAAATAAAAATCATATGATTATCTCAATAGATGCAGAAAAAGCCTTTGACAAAATTCAGCATCCATTTATGATAAAAACTCTCCAGAAAGCAGGACTGGAAGGAACATACCTCAATATAATAAAAGCTATATATGACAAACCCACAGCTCACATTATCCTCAATGGCGAAAAATTGAAACCATTTCCCCTAAAGTCAGGAACAAGACAAGGGTGTCCACTTTCACCACTACTCTTCAACATCGTACTGGAAGTTTTGGCCACAGCAATCAGAGCAGAAAAAGAAATACAAGGAATCCAAATTGGAAAAGAAGAAGTAAAACTCTCACTGTTTGCAGATGACATGATCCTCTACATAGAAAATCCTAAAGACTCGACCAGAAAACTACTAGAGCTAATCAGTGAATATAGTAAAGTTGCAGGATATAAAATCAACACTCAGAAATCCCTTGCATTCCTATACACTAATAACGAGAAAGTAGAAAAAGAAGTCAAGGAAACAATTCCATTCACCATTGCAACGAAAAGAATAAAATACTTAGGAATATTCCTACCTAAAGAAACTAAAGACCTATATATCGAAAACTATAAAACACTGATGAAAGAAATCAAAGAGGACACTAATAGATGGAGGAATATACCATGCTCATGGCTTGGAAGAATCAATATAGTGAAAATGAGTATACTACCCAAAGCAATCTACAGATTCAATGCAATTCCCATCAAGCTACCAGCAGTATTTTTCTCAGAACTAGATCAAATAATCTCAAGATTTATATGGAAATACAAAAAACCTCGAATAGCCAAAGCAATCTTGAGAAAGAAAAATGGAACTGGAGGCATCAACTTGCCTGACTTCAGGCTCTACTACAAAGCCACAGTCATTAAGACGGTATGGTACTGGCACAAAGACAGAAATATAGATCAATGGAACAAAATCGAAAGCCCTGAGATTAACCCACATACCTATGGACACCTTATCTTCGACAAAGGAGGCAAGAATATACAATGGAGTAAAGATAGTCTCTTTAACAGGTGGTGCTGGGAAAACTGGTCAACCACTTGTAAAAGAATGAAACTAGACCCCTCTCTAACACCATACACAAAAATAAACTCAAAATGGATTAAAGATCTAAATGTAAGACCAGAAACTATAAAACTCCTAGAGGAGAACATAGGCAAAACACTCTCCAACATAAATCACAGCAGGATCCTCTATGATCCATCTCCCAGTATATTGGAAATAAAAGCAAAGATAAACAAATGGGATCTAATTAAAATTAAAAGCTTCTGCACAACAAAGGAAACTATAAGCAAGGTGAAAAGACAGCCTTCTGAATGGGAGAAAACAATAGCAAATGAAACAACTGACAAACAACTAATCTCAAAGATATATAAGCAACTTATGCAGCTCAACTCCAGAAAAATAAATGATCCAATCAAAAAAATGGGCCAAAGAACTAAATAGGCATTTCTCCAAAGAAGACATACGGATGGCTAACAAACACATGAAAAGATGCTCAACATCACTCATTATCAGAGAAATGCAAATCAAGACCACAATGAGGTACCATTTCACACCAGTCAGAATGGCTGCGATCCAAAAGTCTACAAGCAATAAATGCTGGAGAGGGTGTGGAGAAAAGGGAACCCTCTTACACTGCTGGTGGGAATGCAAACTAGTACAGCCATTATGGAAAACAGTGTGGAGATTCCTTAAAAAATTGCAAATAGAACTGCCTTATGACCCAGCAATCCCACTGCTGGGCATACACACTGAGGAAACCAGAAGTGAAAGAGACACATGTACCCCAATGTTCATTGCAGCGCTGTTTATAATAGCCAGGACATGGAAGCAACCTAGATGTCCATCAGCAGATGAATGGATAAGAAAGCTGTGGTTCATATACACTATGGAATACTACTCAGCCCTTAAAAAGAATAAATTTGACTCAGTTCTAATGAGATGGATGGAATTGGAACCGATTATACAGAGTGAAGTAAGCCAGAAAGAAAAACACCAATACAGTATACTGACACATATATATGGAATTTAGAAGACAGTAATGATGACTCTATATGTGAGACAACAAGAGACACAGAGGTATAGAGTGGACTTTTGGACTCTGAGGGAGAGGGAAAGGGTGGGATGGTATGGGAGAATGGCAATGAAACATGTATATTTTCCTGTAAGAAACGAAACGCTAATCTATGTTCAATGTAGGATGCAGGAGGCATGGGGCTGATGCACAGGATGATTCAAGTAGAGGACGGGGGGTGGGAGGTGGGGGGGGATTCGGCATTGGGAGATTGTGTTCACCTATGGCTGATTCGTGTCAATGTATGGCAAAACAAATACAGTATTGTAATTAAAAAAAAAAAAAAAAGGGAAAAAAAAAAAAAGAAAAGAAACTCAGCAATTATCCTTCAATAAAAAATAAATAACTTTTTTTAAAAAAGGCAAAGCATCCTCCTTTTCCTCTCAGACAGTACTAGGAACTAAATTTTCCTTTTCTGTCTTCGTTCAGATAAAGGGAAAAGGCATAGCGTCCCAAGGTTAAACAAACCTTTAGGACCTACGGAACAGTGTCTGTGTTTCAGGAGTTACTTCTCAACCTCTTTTCATTTCAGCTTCTTTGCCCACAGGAGACAGGAAGGCAGCATCACTTTGGTGAGTAGGGGAGAGGCACACTTTCTCAAAATAATGACCAAATATTTTATAAGCTGTATATGCTAAGTACCAAACATACCAAAAGTAAAGTGAGCTGGAATGAAAGCATTCTCACCACCCCCACAAAATACCTGTCTTTAGGGTCAATAGAAGCAGTGTTACTGATTTTTTTAATGCTATTACTAATAAGAATATCATAGTTGATCTCAATATTTATTTTCATTAAAATATCTTTACCTGTTTCAGAGATATGCCATGAAGACCAATGGCTATTTTTAAAATTACAACTCACCAAATGACAGCAAGCTCTTAGGAAAGCCATAGAGGTGGAGGATATAGTATTATTTTCAGTGTAAAATGAAAAGGGGAAACTTGATAGACAAGCCTTCCAATTCAGCGAAAGTCTACAAAACAGTAAGATGCTCGGAGAATCAGGGGTAGTTACCTGTTTAACTTACGAGGGAATAAGTTTTAGGCGCAAAAGAAAAAAATTCTCCCTAGTGAGTGAAAGTCTCTCAGTCATGTCCAACTCTTTGCAACCCCATGGTACAGTCCATGGAATTCTCCAGGCCAGGATACTGGAGTGGGTACCCTTTCCTTTCTCCAGGGATCAACCCAGGGATTGAACTCGGGTCTCTCGCATTGCAGGCGGCTTCTTTACCAGCTGAGCCACCAGGGAAGCCCAAGAATGCTGGAGTGGATACCCTATCCCTTCTCTGGCGGATCTTCCCAACCCAGCAATCGAACTGGGATCTCTGGCATTGCAGGCAGATTCTTTACCAGTTGAGCTACCAAGTGTCAGTAAAGACTGCTTCCAAAGATAATGTAAAAAGAAGGAAAAAAAATTTATTAGCTATAATTCATAAGGAAACAGTGATTGGTTTAAATGTTATTAAAATAAAGGTTACATTCTCGCTACTCAAAATTTTGTAGAATAAAACTACTGGAATCTGCATTTGACAGTGTTCACTTAGCTGTGAGTCAAAGGGCATTCAGTCCTCGATCTGGCAGGGCCTCAGTAGCATGTGTTCAAATAAATACCCTGCATACCTTTCTGTGACAGATGGTGCAAGTTCTCAACAAACTCTAAATGTCTTGAGAATATCTCACAATCCAACCACAGCCAGTACTCCTGGGAAGAAAACACAGCTTTTCTGGTTATCTCTGGCCTTCGGAAGTTATCACCAGGTGATCCATGTGTCTTCCCGTCTTCACATGCTCCACCTCAGATGCTCTCATGTCCACTTCTCCCAGTTCCTGAAATATTTCCACACTAACAGCACTGAGAGCTGCTACTGTGATTTGAGGCCACCAGAGAACTCTACCACTTAGTAACTGTAGTCATGTAAGTCAAAGAGGCTTCCACAGATGCCCCCTTCACCACCAAAGATCACTTAGGACTTTGAAGAACGAAACCCATCAAGTGAGTCAAGCTGAAATTTCTGTAGAGAACTGAGTGGTTAACAACATATGCCTCTCTATGCAACACAGATCATTAGCTCCTTTTAGGAAACATGAATGAGTGAGTGAATGAAAGTCGCTCAGTCGTGCCGACGCTTTGCGACTCCATGGACTATCCAGTCCATGGAGTTCTCCAGGCCAGAATACTGCAGTGGGTAGCCTTTCCCCAGTTCCAGGGGATCTTTCCAACCCAGGGATCGAACCCAGATCTCCCACACTGCAGGCAGATTCTTTACCAGCTGAGTCACCAGAGAAAGCCCTTAGGAAACATGGTTCTATGTTTATATACATACAGATGACAGAAGCCACTTATGGAATTCTTACAAAGGTGCCAGGTTGTGGCTAGGTCTCCTCTTTCTATTACCTCATGCCATCCTCACCACTGCACGAATTAAGTGAACGACAGAAGATGAGATGGCTAGGTAGCATCACCAGCTCAATGGACATGAACTTGAGCAAACTCTGAGTGACCCTGGAGGACAGAGGAGCACGGCAGGCTACAGTCCATGGGGCAGCAAAGATCTGGACATGACTTAGCGACTGAACAGCAACAACATCGTCATTGTACAGGCAAAGAAACCAAGGTTCAGGGAAGTCAGGGATATTGTCACCAGCTAACTCATATAATTCTACAGAAAAGGGACTTTCCTGATTGTCCAATGGTTAAAACTCCGAGCTCCCAATGCAGGGAGCCGAGGTTCAACCTCTGGTCAGAGAACTAAGATTCCACATGCTGCAAAGCATGAACAACAACAACAAAATTAATTTAAAAAAGGATATTAATCTCTTTTTTTAAATCCCTCAGAAATATCTCCTAGGTCTCAACATTAAAAATAGTGAGTGCTTCATCACTGCTTTGGTGGTGCTTTGTCTGGTTTTAGGGGACTTTTTGTGATAGACACTATATTTATACTGTCTTATAACTGATGTTTCCTTCCTCATGTTGACAGCTAGAAACAGAAGAGACAAATCTCAGGCCAACCTGCAATGGGTAGACAGTTTTGTGACATGCATTTTAAACACTAAGCTCACTCTTTCAACTTTTCAATGGTTACTTCCCCTTCATGTTGAAATTTTTTAGAATAAGGCAGCATATAAATATTTTTTAAAACCTGAGATGTCAGTACCAGGGGTAGAGGCTAAGGGTGGCTGTGGGGGAATGTAGACTTCTAGCCAGAGAGTTAAACCGGTCCTTGGTGGTTCTTTAAGTACATCAAAATCTACAAGTCTAAATCTTTATCCAGAAATCTACCTTCCCCCAAGGCCACCCTACCCTCCGCCAGCCCCAGGCTCCTACAGAACATCACTAATTAAATTCTGAGGGATGTCCCCAATTTTATTTTTCCACATTGTTCCTGTTTCTATCATCAATGGGATTTCTGTTCTCTCTGGTTCAAAACAAAGATTCTACAACACTTGGGACTTTACATCGTTCTTTTAGAACTAATCAGCAATATTCCCCAAACATAAGTTAAATGCTGCCTTTCTTGGTTTATCTAAAGTAACCTGGTCTTATGCCAAGGTGCCTGAAACTTCTTGTAGCTATTGCCAAGAAGGATATAGAGGAAGGAGACAAATTAAAGAGAGATTTATTATTTCTCTCTAATTATGAAAAGAAAAATGTGGGAGAGGAGGCAGAGACCCTGGATGTGGGATAGACTGTCTAAAAGATGCTGGAAAGACTTTATTTCTTGTACCAAAATGCATCTGAAAGGTATTTTGGAAGTGCATGCATAAGAAACCTTGCAGAGAATCATAGTACCAAGTCCAGATGCCAGAGAGGTTGTGTATTTCACACTTTATATAATAAGAAACAGATCAGTCTGTCTAATCCTAAACACTTTAATAAAGGAAATACAAGTAACTCATTAGTGCTTTTCCCACAGACCCATAAGAGTGTCTGTAACCAGTTCTATTAAGATATAATCAATGCAACATTGCTAATTTACTTTGGCATAAATACCAGTTCATGAAAAGAAAACTCACTTTGAAAGGAATGTGATAATTTTGCATTTAACAGGGGGTAAGTCAACCCCTTTGGTTTAGATGTTTGCTTAACAGTCCACAAAACAGATCCCACTACTCAAGACAAGGGATCATTTCTATTCCTATATTTTGGATAGGGCCAACTTTTCACACAGAAAGAAAAATAATAATAATGCACGTGTTTCTTAATAGTTTATTGCATGCTACATATGTCATTTATTTACAGACCATTCTGAGTGCTGATTAGTAATCTATTTTAATATTAATGCTACCAATTACACTTAGGAGCAGGCATGCAAGCAAATAAGTAGTAAAAGTGACGAAAAACAGGGAAATACTTTTCTTCCCACTGAATGACATGGGACTTTTGTTCACTGAAAACCTCCCAGAAATTCTTAAGGCAACTTAAGGTACCCCAAGCAAGACTGATAAGAAATCTCAGTTTGTTACCTGGTATTTACTGAGCAGAGTACTTTTAATATTTAATATTTGATGATGAAAATGATAACAACCTCGAGGCAAAACAAACAGCACAAGGAAAAGGTCTCAAAGTGGAGTGGAGCTTATGGTAACTTAGCTAAACTCTTGTCTTAAAGAATAAGCTAAAGCTCAGAAAACTTTTGCACTTGCTTTACAAGGGCTCATTTTTAGCAAAGTAGTTCTAATCATAGTTTTTAGGTAGGTGGGCTACAGTCCATGGGGTTGCAAGGAGTCGGACACAACCGAGCAACTAAGCACAGCACAGCAAAGGTGAGGAACCTATGACCACACACTGAAGTTAACTTTCATTACAGCTTCCATTACTAATAGCTGATATGGGCTTCCCTAGCGGCTCAGAGGTTAAAGCGTCTGCCTGGAATGCTGCGGGAGACCTGGGTTCGATCCCTGGGTTGGGAAGATAACAGAGGCTAAAAATGACCAGCACTGTATAAAATCTGAATCAGTGAATATTTTTAAAGAAACACAGCTTTCTTATATTTAGTGATCATCCATTATTTGAAAATATCTAGGCCACAACGACAACTTTAAAGGCACTATGGGAGCCAACCTTCATGAGTAAACAGGACTAAAAATCACATTACCTTTTATAAACTGTAGCTCCTGAAGTGCTTCACAATCTCTAAAACGGCTTGTCCGAAGTAATTTTAACTCTGCTCTAGCAAAACCTCTTTTGGCACTAGTGGTAAAGAATCTGCCTGCCAACCCAGGGGATGTAACAGACTAGGTAGGGTTCGATCCCTAGGTGGGGAAGATGTCCTGGAGAAGAGAATGGCAACCCACTCCAGTATTCTTGCCTGGAGAATCCCATGGACAGAGGAGCTCTGTGGGCTATACAGTCGATGCGGTCACAAAGAATCAGATATGACAGAAGCTACTTAGCACACACGCACATAGTTTTAAAGTATAATCTATATTTATACCTATATCTATATATATTTATGGGGTTTTCCTGGTGGCTCAGACAAAGAATCCACCTGCAATGCAGGAGACCTGGGTTCGACCCCCAGATTGGGAAGATCCCCTGGAGAAGGGAACGGCTACCCACTCCAGTATTCTTGCCTAGAGAATTTCATGGACAGAGGAGCTTGGGGTGGGGGTGGGGGGCACAGTTCATGGGGTGGCAAAGAGTCAGACACAACTGAGCAGCTAACATTTTTTAACACATTTATATTGAGAAGTGTGTGTGTATATATGTATATATACAATATATATACAACATAATATATATAGTTTCTACATAAAGAGAGAGCTAAATATCATTTTTATGGAGAAGCCAAATCCAATATGTCAATAAAATATCCTCCATTGTGTATAGTGCACAAAGATGCACAGTAAGTGCTGTTCTTATCTCTCCCTCCTATTTCCAAAGTGGGGGAGCCCTGTTTCTCTTCCTTCCCACCCACTTTGAGCCCTGACAGTAACTTGTGAACACCCTCTGTTCTCCAGAGAACTCCCCCTGAGCACTCCCCCTGGGCAAGACAAAAGAGCCAACTTTAGATCAAGGCTCCTGGAGAAGGAAATGGCAACCCACCCCAGTATTCTTGCCTGGAAAAATCCCATGGACAGAGGAGCCTGATGGGCTACAATCCATGGAGTCGTAAAGAGTCAGACACGACTGAGCGACTTCACTTCCACTTTTAGATCAAGGCTAACTCACCCCTCAGTTAGCTGTCTAGTCATTATGCAGAGTTTAACTGTGCTGCAGAGGCAACACCTTCCATAACCCCAGTCTCCCCTGTCCCTGCCAGGAGCCAGCGTCAGGTCATTACCATCCTGCTGTGGGAGGGTCTCCCGGAGCTTTCACACTGTGGGTGCCAAGCCCCAGGGCTCAGGTCTGTCGTCCTTTTTCTTGAAAGCACAGAGGAAAGTGGATTCAAAAGGTCTGGAAGGTCAGAGCCAGCCGGGGCAGTGCAAAGAGGAGCCACCTAACATGAGGAGATGAACCCTTGACTCCTCTTGACATCCCAGAACCCTAAAAGAGCTGGAGAATTTTAATGTGCAATACACATGCAGTCAGACAAAATCCACCTGTGAGCCAAACACAGAGAACTGACAGTTTCCATTATCTCTCTTGTGGTCACCATTTGCACAACTGAATGGCAAGTAGGGCTGGAAGAGAGAAAACAAAGGCTAATCCAATGGTCATTGATAACCGGATTTACAATTGCAGCCAGAGAGGCAGCTTAGACAGACACATAAATGCACACATTCACACTCTCATTCTAACCACATTGTCCGTCTGCGACTCTATTCTGGCTTCCCTTTTAGCACTAGCCTAAGCCCTGCTGGGTAATAGGAAGAGTAGACTTAGTCACTATAGACAGATAATCCACTATATAGTCAATGCACTCCCAGCTAATCAGGTATCAAACATCTAATATTAGTTCACATAATTCCCTTCTCTCACACACCTGTACATAGGTAAATGAGATTTGGATCATGTGGTTGGGGTGGGGGAGCAGGTTGGAGGGGGCTAAAACAATGACCAAGAAAGAGAGAAAGTGCTACGAATGACTCAAACTAGCATCAGTTCAGTTCAGTCACTGAGTCTTGTCCGACTCTTCGCGACCCCATGAATCGCAGCACACCAGGCCTCCCTGTCCATCACCAACTCCCAGAGTTCACTCAGACTCACATCCATCGAGTCCGTGATGCCATCCAGCCATCTCACCCTCGGTCATCCCCTTCTCCTCCTGCCCCCAATCCCTCCCAGCATCAGAGTCTTTCCCAGTGAGTCAACTCTTCGCATGAGGTGGCCAAAGTACTGGAGTTTCAGCTTTAGCATCATTCCTTCCAAAGAAATCCCAGAGCTGATCTCCTTCAGAATGGACTGGTTGGATCTCCTTGCAGTCCAAGGGTCTCTCAAGAGTCTTCTCCAACACCCAGCTCAAAAGCATCAGTTAAGCCCAATTCCAGAATCATCGTGACTATGATTTTCCACATACACCCAGGAAAAGAAGACAACATTCACTGACCGCAGCACATAACCTCACTTTTAGAACTGAAATGACCTTAAATGTCACCTGATTAAACCTCTTCCTGTACCAATGAAGCAAGTAAAGCCAAATAGCTAATGAGGCTGGGACTCTTGGAGCTCCTGGTTAAAGCAGGTTTCCTTTCTTACTTCCCCACTACCATGGTACTTACACTCCACCCTACCCCCTATATTCCATTGCCTGCAAAATATAGCCAAGTGGGGGAGAAAAAAGATTAAGCTTTTCAAGTTAGCAACTACAAAACAGGCTCGGGAATTCTCTGAAAAATGTGTCTTATAATCACAGAACAAGCTTAAATCTACAACCCTTAGCTCTGTACACTGCCCCAGAATATGAAGACACCTGTCCTCCCATGCGCACCTGTCGCTGTGCAGCCACAGGTCACGAGCTTGTGCCTTCTTTCCCTTGCACCTTTTCACAGGCTCTCCCAACACTTTTCATTCTTCTGCATTCAGTTCTTCCTATTCCCTGCTCTTCCAGGCTCTCCTTCCAGCTCTCACCCAGCTTCCTTTCTCAGATGCAAAGGGAACCAGACCTCAAGCACACATTCTGGAAGGGGTACCGTCCCGGTAAAGTTAGGAAGCCTGGCTCCTTGCCCTAGTGTTCCAAATTACCATCAGCGTTACTGCGAGCAAATCACTTTACCCGCTCAAAGGCTCGTCTCTCCATCTCTAAGGTGAGAACGCCAAGCTACATTATCTCGTAGATCCTTTGGAGCTTGAAACGTTCTGTAATAATTCTAAGGATTTTAATTGGTTAAGTGTAACGAAGCACATCAGGGAAAGGCTAAAAGGTTTTCTACTATTTCTCAAAGTCCCTCCACAACTCCTTACGATGGTAGTTTTCTCTTTGGACATTCTTCAGTCTCCTCTGATTTGACTCTTTCCTGACAATGCCACCTAGACTGCTAAAAGCCACCAATCACCCTTTTCTGCCAAATCGACCAGTTACTTTTCGCTCCTCATCTACTTGACTCCAGGCAGCACTCAGCGCTGTCCATCACTGGCTCCTTGTTGAAAACAGTCTTCTCTTGGCCTCTGAAGACTTTCACGACTGCTCCTTCTCAGTGTCCAAAGCTTGGCATCAAAGAACATAGGCCAGTCCTCCTCCTACCCTTATTTTCTTCCTTCGGTAATGTCATCCATTCCTGTGGCTTTATTTTTTAACATTTTGTTTTGGGGATTTTAAAAAAATATTTATTTATCAGTTTATTTGGCTGTGCCAGGTCTTCACTGCAACATATGGGATCTAGTTCCCCGACTAGGGATCGAATGCCAGCCCCCTGCACTGGCAGCAAGGAGTCTTAGCCACTAGACTACCAAGGAAGGCCCTCTGTGGCTTCAAATACTAGCTAGCTCCCTGGGATTCCCAAACTTGTATCCCATCTCTATCCTTTCTTATTAGCTCCAGCTTGTGTGGGCAAGTACCTGCTTTAGAGTTCCACTGGATGTCTCAACAGGGGTCTCAAAGTCAAAAAGCTGAACGCCTACCTTCCTTAACTACTATCCCTCCAGTGTCCCTCATCACAAATGGCATGTAAGTCCCCAAACTGCTCAAAGCAGAAATCCAAAAGTTATCACCCCCATCCGTACATCTTTCCATCAGCAAGTGCTGGCAATTCAACCCATCTTTTTTGTCCCAGGCTAAACCCTAAAATCACCTCTCACTTAGCAACAGTCTCCCCACTTTTATCTTCGTCCTCTTGGGATGCTTTCCCCACCCATCAGCCAAAGAGATGTTTTTTAAAATGCAAATTTTGTCCGGTCACTTTCCTGCTTACAACACTCTGTAGTGGCTCCCGGTGCACACTAAATGAATCCTAAATCTTTAGCAAAAGTCATGAATTATCTGGGTTCCACCCACTTCTCAGAGAAGGCACTGGTGACCCACTCCAGTACTCTTGCCCGGAAAATCCCATGGATGGAGGAGCCTGATAGGCTGCAGTCCATGGGGTCGCGAAGAGTTGGACACGACTGAGCGACTTCCCTTTCACTTTTCACTTTCATGCATTGGAAAAGGAAATGGCAACCCACTCCAGTGTTCTTGCCTGGAGAATCCCAGGGATGGGGGAGCCTGGTGGGCTGCCGTCTATGAGGTCACACAGAGTCAGACACAACGGACACGACTTAGCAGCAGCAGCAGCATCCACTCCGGCCACTCTCTCCTGGTTCATGTGGTCCAGCTCCATGGGCCTTATTTTCACTTCTCAAACAGGCCTGCTCACCACTGGGCCTTCACAATGCTGGCCGAGGAGGTTTCCCTCCTTCTTGACCTAGCTAATCCTCTTCACCCTTTAGGTCTCAAGTTAACAATCACTCTACAGGAGATACATATCTTGGTCTCCATGTATACTCACCCACAGGCATGATATACTCTCTAAATTATCATATCAACCAACTTTGTGTCCTTAAATGATGATGAGTTTATTTGACAATACATTAGTTACTGACCTAATTGGAATATGTTATCATTTTCAATAACACGTTCACCTGAAAGCAACATATCAGAGCTTATATATCTGCAAGTGTTCTTACCATTTTTATAAGCTAAAAAAAATTAATAAAAGCTTTGTCCATCAAAGTTAATGAGAAGAGTTAATGAAATGCACTCAGTATTGTCCTACTCTTTGCAACCCCATGGACCACACAGTCCATGGAATTCTCCAGGCCAGAATACTGGAGTGAGCAGCTATTCCCTTCTCCAGGAGATCTTCCCAACCCAGGGATCAAATCCAGGTCTCCTGCACTGCAGGTGGATTCTTTGCCAGCTGAACCACAAGGGAAGAGAAGAGTTAACATAGATAATAATCAGCTAACTTGTTGATTACCAGGTATCAGTACTAGCTTTAGTCAGGAAGCACTCTGCAGTCACAAGCAAGCACTTGAGAAAGTGTTAAACACAAAAATAAATCACAGGCAAGGACCAGACCCAAAGAAGTTAACATCTTAAATTTACAGGATTCATCCTGGGGATTTCAAATTAGTTTCTTTATACCCCTAGCCGTCTATGGGGTCGCACAGAGTCAGACACGACTGAAGTGACTTAGCAGCAGCAGCAGCATACCCCTGGCAAAACTAGGAGATAAGAAAGCACCAATGCTGTTTCTCTGCACGAAAATCTGAGATTCAGAAATTAAGTAATTTGACAGTGGCTTACTATAAATGTCAGAATCCTTCGAGCATCTCTAGTAGGTGGAGAAGAAGATAAGTTATTAACTGCACTCTGCATGAAGAAAACGCAACCACACAAACATGATCGGCCTCATGTCACCCAGAAAGACAGGGCAAAGCCAAGAACAGAAATAGGTCCTGAGACTCCTGGTCGTCCACCACATTCTCTAACCCACAATACAGACTGAATTAAAGTACCTCAAACACCAGACGCTGACTGAATTTGCCAAATACATGTATCCATTGGATTCAACTGTGTGCTTTCATTCTACATCCAAGACACTGTCTTTATCTTTCAGCAAGGATAGAATCACATTGAAAATTTAATAATCAACTAGGGGGTAGGGTTGTGATTTAACTAATTCATAAAATGTGTGACTCTGGCCCTCTAAAGCTGGTACGCTGGCTGATTTCACGGAAATTCAGACACTCCTTTTGATTTCCGAAGTTTTGGGCTTGTCAAAGGTATTGAGTAACCATTAAGTACCATTGAGTACCATTGAGTACCAGTAAGAGGGAGTAAAATCACGTCCCAAGAGGGTTGAGTTTGCCCTCCTTTCAAAGTCAACAGAGTATCAGGAAAGGTGAACATGTTGGATCTAGCACTTAGGATGGCTGACTTCTAATTCTAACTCTTGGTAAAGGTAAGAACAATTCATCAGATTTAAAAGCTTTTGTAGCTATTCAGGGAAGGGAGTTATTTAAGTCACCTCTACTAATGATTCAATGGGTGTCACTCACCACCCTCCTTCCCTTCACCTTCATCCCACCTGGCAATCAGCAGCTTCAGGGGCACAATATTTGGAACCTCCTGTGAACTCCTACCATGGCAGGCTCTCACCTCAGTCCCCTACGTGCTATCAGCCAAAAGAGTGAAATGAAACAGAACAAAACCAAATCCCATCAGCATGCCCACTTCAGCAACGGGAGAGTCTCCACTGAACTTTATTCAGTTTTATTCTACTGTTATTCTACTCTCCCTCATCAGACCCACTTTTCAATTCCCAATGACTTTGAATCTTATAATGATAAAAATGGGGAAACACTTAGCTCAGGTTTGAATACTTAGTATTATTTCTATACTATTGCATAATCTCATTGAATTGGCACCTAAATTATATAACAGCCAGGAGAGAACAGAATTATTCTAGTTCATGCTGCATATGGGGAAAGGAAAAAAGAAAAATACATATATAGTGTGTATTTGTGTTTATATACATTACATATATAATAAACCCTTGAATCCTCCTCATTGGTAGGAAAATACCACACACTTAAATCTGTTTTCCAGAAGGGCAACTTTGCAGGCCTTATTATAATGGGCACACATTTATAATTTATCCTGTATGCAAGTATAATTAGTATATCTTTTCTTGGAAGAGGAGACAATTTCACAAATTAGAGGTAATGTCTATCAGAGCAATCTAACCATGGAAACCAGATCTCACACCCAGAGCCTAAAGGGAATCAGAACATGTTCAAAGAGAAATAGACAGCAGGCCTCAGGAAAATTCTCTTGACCTTCCTGGCTTACCTCTTCCAAAACAAGAAGCAGTATGTAAGTGTGGTTATTAGGAAGGCAAGGGATAGATGTTGGTAAAGATGAATTAAGAAAATAATGGGTTCAGGATGGAGGGGACACATATGCCTATAGCTGATTCATACTGATGTATGACAAACCATCACAATATTGTAAAGTAATTATCCTCCAATTAAAGAAATAAATAAAATTTTAAAAAAGAAAATAACAAAATTTTGGTAGTTCGAATTTTTTGGAATGATAATCACTGAAAATTATTGGTGAGGCTGTATGAATCAGAAAGCGAAAGAATAAGACAGTGATACAGTATAAAGTAGGCTTCCCCAACAGCTCAGCAGTAAAGAATCCGCCTGCAATGCAGGAGCCTCAGGAAATGTGGGTTCAATCTCTGGGTCAGGAAGATCCCCTGGAGAAGGGCATGGCAACCCACTCCAGTATCCTTGCCTGGAGAATCTCACAGACAGAGGAGCCCGGCAGGCTATAGTACATAGGATTCCAAAGAGCTGAACACCACTGAAGCAACTTAGCATGCACGCACGCCTTGTATAAAGTACTCCTATGCCTAATATCAAGTACAGCAGCAACACTGTTTCTGGTCATTATTAAAAGAGTTCTATGGTGAATGGTGTGTTTGATTCTCATTGTGCAGAACTGAGAAATTCAAAATCCAAATTTAAGTTTTGTTCTTCACTTATGCAATGCTTCAGCAATATAGCAAGTTTTAAACTTTTATTACCAAACTGATGTTTAGTCACTCTGCCTTAACAACACATGAAAATTACAAATGATAGAGACTCCCCAAAATCAATATGAAACAACTCGTCTCAAAAATATGAGCAGATACAAAGCTTCAAGAAAGAAACAACCATAGACAAAATTTGCTGCGAATGTATTATTTCAGAATTTCTGGATCCTTGGAAAACATGACTCAAGTACCAAGTTTAATTCTGCAAACTTCTTGCCATAAAAGAATGTTGTCACCTAGGACAGAAAGTGGCTTCCAGAAGGCTTTAGCCCATACTGTACCACCAGGGAATTCTCTACAATTGGAAAACTCTGAGAAGGGATGTCTGATTCCTGCTTTCAAACCCATGGAATTATCATCTGATTTCCTTGAAGCTCAAGAAATCTATATACAAATACTTAACTTCAGTGACACAGCAGGAGGTGTCAGAGAGCTGGGTGCTGCCTGCTTTAGGACCTCTGGCAAGCTTCCTGATGAGACCATGGCTGGACGCTGGGAAAGGTCTGTGTGGGTTCAAAGTGCTCTGGGAACCCAAGCTACTTTTCAAGCGTCAACCCTTAAAACACCTGACCACACTTCCTCCAAGCTCTCCAACGTGTAGATACATTGTTTCTTTTAAGAAGGCTTTTCCTTCAGCAATATTTGCCCAAGTATTTCCTCTGTACACACTGTTTTCTGGGCAATTATAGAGAACAGGAGAGAGGAGGTCAGCAAAATGCAACCCGACACTTACATCCAGCGCTCAGAATAGCGCTGACCCCAACCAGCCCCTCCCTTCCCATCTCCTTCCTTCCCATCCACTAGGTTCTCATTCACTCCTTCTTGGCAATTACGTTTTTTTGACCATTGTAATTATTAACAAATGTCCACCAGGCCCCGCCTTTTCTTTAGAATACTATCTCCTCCAATACACATAAATATATCATCACAATATCCTCCAGTGAAAAATAGGTTTAAGTCATTATGATTTCATGTCTGTAAAATGTTAAGATCTTGACCTCCCAAAACACAAAGGCCACCGGTTCACCACTTCAGTCTCTCTCTTCAAAATACAAAGTAAAAGAAGGAAAAAGAATAGGGTGGATGTGTTTATGGGGCTTCTTTTTCTTATTAGTATAAATGATGTACATATATCAATGATCTTTGCAAAATCAACTAAGATCGTTAGAAAAATATCATCTCATTTGACTAAGAGAAGAGAAATCTCTAACCGAAAATTTAAACAAAGGCTTTAGAGGATGATATAAATCAATTCTATGTACGCTTCATTTGGTTTATTTACACATTCATTTCTTTGCTCTTTCAACAAATATTTAGTGACTGTCTACTTTGTTCCTGACCCTGTCCTACTTTTTTACTTTTATTTCCTAAAAATAACCTTCCTGTAAATTCCATGAATTTTCAACAACACTCTCTCTTAATGTCCAACAGTAGACCTGGGAATTTGTAGAATTATTCTTCCATTTGGACAGATGGGAGCGCATTTCCTCTCGACTTGGTTTTGAATGGAAGAGGAAAACCACTACAATATATCATAATGGATCTGAGAGCAGTGATCAAACTTCAGAAATGCAGACCTGTTTCAGCCAATATTGTATTTCTGTACTTTATGTTTCCTGAGTTGCTGCTTAGGATTGATGTTAAGAAAAGGGCCCCTCGTCATGAAGTTAGAGTTGCCAAGGCTTGCTGGGGAGTTACCTAGCCTTGCAGAGCCAAGGCCTTATCTCAAAGGATAAGGTGGAGTTTGCTCTTTTCCCCCTGTTGCGAAATATGAGAATATTAAGTAATCTGTTTATATCATACAGATCCAAAACCCTGGCTGACTTTTTAAAGGATAAAATATCCATAGAATTTCCTCCTCTTTAGAAAAAGCTACCTGGGATCTTCCTCTCAAAACCTTGGTTCACCCAACAAAATTTGCCAATTTCCCCTAAGTGTGTTTGAAATGAAAAATCAGTCTTGTTCCTCATAGTGGACATTTCTGGGTCCCCTGAAAAGCAAGGAGATCAAACCAGTCAATCCTAAAGGAAATCAACCCTGAATATTCACTGGAAGGACTGAAGCTGAAGCTCCAAACACTTTGGCCACCTGATGCAGAGCTGACTCACTGGAAAAAGACTCTGATGCTGAGAAAAACTGAGGGCAGAAGGAGAAGGCGGCGACAGAGGATGAGATGGGTTGGATGGCATCACTGACTCAATGGGCATGAGTTTGAGCAAACTCAGGAAGACAGTGAAGGACAGGGAAGCCTGGAGTGCTGCAGTCCATGGGGTCACAAAGAGCTGGACCTGACTTAGCAACTGAACAACAACTGGTAACATCAATTTGTCATCTAACAGACCAATTCTACAGAAATGCCTGGGCTGGAGCTGGAGCCTGTGGGTATAAAAACAAACATGGCATCTGAAATGCTACAAATTTTAAATGAGTTTACCCACGGTAACCACTCTATGCCAAAAGTATTAGCTTCACCAAACACACCACTGAAAGAGTAGACATTAAAGATTAATATTGACACTGGGTTTCCTTTCTCAAGAGTATCTTTTAAAACCATTATTATAAATGTACAAGAGGCCTGCATGCTAAGTCACTTCAGTCATATGCAATTCCATATCCTATGGACTGTAGCTCGCCAGGCTCCTCTGTCCATGGGGTTCTCCAGGCAAGAATACTGGAGTGAGTTGCCATGCCCTCCTCTCGGGAATCTTCCTGACCCAAGGATCAAACCTGCGTCTCCTTTGTCTCCTGCACTGGCAAGAGTGTTCTTTACCACTGACATCACCTGGGAAGCCCGGTTTATCAGGCAAACTACATGAGAAAGAGCTTTAGATCTTTAAACATAACCCACACAGAAAAATTCACTATTTAAATAGAAGATGCCCCCTCTTCTGATTTACTCCATTCTTAGTGAGTTTGCAGCTGATGGTTTTCTATTGAGTTTTTAGAATGCTGATTAAGTGTCATGCCACCCACTGAGAGTAAAGTTGAACCAGGTGAATTGAGGGTGTGGTTGAAAGTCTCAGTCTGTCTCCCTTTCTCAGAACTACAGCATTATAAAGAACTATGAGGCAGCATTTGACTCTTTTTGCCTTCAAGCTGAGATGATCATCTCAAATTGAGCGACCTTAGAAAAAATTTTAAAGGATAGTCATATCAAAATAACCAGAGTTACTGGAGGTCCCCCTCAGTTCAGTTCAGTTCAGTCGCTCAGTCATGTCCGACTCTCTGCGACCCCATGAATTGCAGCACGCCAGGCCTCCCTGTCCATCACCAACTCCTGGAGTTCACTCAGACTCACATCCAAAGAGTCAGTGATGCCATCCAGCCATCTCATCCTCTGTCGTCCCCTTCTCCTCCTGCCCCCAATCCCTCCCAGCATTAGAGTCTTTTCCAGTGAGTCAACTCTTCTCATGAGGGGGCCAGAGTACTGGAGTTTCAGCTTTAGCATCATTCCTCCCAAAGAAATCCCAGAGTTGATCTCCTTCAGAATGGACTGGTTGGATCTCTTTGCAGTCTAAGGGACTCTCAAGAGGTCACCCTAATACTCGTTTAATGGGAGTGCATCTTATTAGTGCAAATTACCTTAAAGAGCAAAGTTTTAAGTTCACTTTTGCCAAGTGTGCTGCAATATACCTCAACCATATTTATTCCAGAAGCAAGAGAAATACTGTTTAGGTAAAAGGAAACATGTTTGATAACAGAAAAGTTAGGTGTTCCAGCTCCTTGCCCTTTGAATTTCTGATCCTTAAACTAGAGCACGTACTTTGGACATAAATGTACCAGAAATTCAGCTACTTCACAACAAAAATAAGTCTTCTTTCTTTTAAGAATACTCTTCTCCATGCAATTAAAAATATGAGATAGACT
Organism: Nanger dama; assembly: GCA_917880005.1. NCBI lineage: Eukaryota > Metazoa > Chordata > Mammalia > Artiodactyla > Bovidae > Nanger > Nanger dama. The sequence goes on from CAKJTW010000001.1 coordinate 18,897,354, forward strand.
CATGTCCTTGAGGAAAATATTCCCATCAAAATCCTGATCAGAGGTATGGACAGTCAAATCAATTGTATCTTCCTTCTCAACCACTGGAATCATGGTAAGCCATTCAAACCCATCTCCATTTCAACCTCCTTACTCTGTCACCTAGAGTTACTCTAAAATGTAAGTGCTACCACTCTCACCAGATGAAGCCAGGTGAGAAAATGGGAAGGTCAACTGGGAAGGCACTGAATTAGAAACAGTAGTTCCTAATTATATTTCATGACCTGTACTATAAGGACCCCAAATCATTGGATGCCTCCACCAAATCATGGCCATAAGCAGCCATCCTACATAGTCTCAGCATTCAACAACAGCAACTAGCTAAACAGGCTTTGAAAGAAATGTAACCAACCCACACTCCACTCAACACAAAAGATTATCATTAAAACAGAAGTTTCACCAGAAGAGGAAAACACACAAAATCCATACAGCAAGGTGAATCATCACAAAGTCAATCAATTTTACAGATGTTTTGATCACCTTTGTCTTTTTGCTTCTCCTTATCTGCAGATTTGTGTGCTACTCATTACATTGTTGTCTTAACTTTCTGCTTGAAAAATCAAGGGGAAAACTGCAGGAAATAAACTTCTCAGTCAAAGTGTTAAGAAACCCATGTATAATATCCTGCTCCAGTAAAGCGCTGTCAATCCTACAGATATTACAAACTCAAGAAGTGATTAACATCTCCTGAGAACTTAGCTAGAGGGTTATTCTCAAGGAAAATACTCACACACAGAGTACATCTCATCCCCAAACTCTCACTGATTTTTTTGACTTTAATTGTTCTGAAGTGATCAGATATTTGCTCGGTCCTACAGTGTTTCTTATAGTTATCTGCTATAACTTTAAGATTCTTATCTCCTCTTTGACACTGACTGGGACAGTGACAGAATGACCACAATGGAGACTCAGCACCAAGGGTTACAAGAATCTTGAGACAAAAGTTTTAATATTTTGCTTTCACTAGCTTGGCATTTTCCCACAGTCATGCTGTAAAAGTGCAAGGAACCCATACAACAATAAGAACAAAAATATTGTGGTTTCCTTTTTCCTAAGAAACATAGGCATCAACTTCTAATTAGTCAGCCTCAAGAGCGTACATGCGGGAAGTGGGAAGGTGGGGGTGAGGGGAACCCACCGTCCGACACTACACAATCAGAAGAAACTCATCAAGGAGACATAATGGCCACACTATTCAAACTATCCCAGGTGAAACAGGAGCATCACTTGCCTGGAATCTGGTACTGAGTCTGGTTGAAGAATCACTCCAAAACACACAGCACCCACCTTCTTTACCCAACCCCACCACCTCCCTGGTCCCAGTCTTTGGTAGGCATTAAGTAATTTACCAATAGTACCAATCAGACTAGGGAGTTTTTGAAATACAGGTGATTTTAAAGGGTAGAATTTATGATGTGGTTAACCAGTAAGTTTTACTTAACTTTATGAATACTATCTAAAACCTTGCTTATTTTTAAAACTGTCATTATAAATGTTAGTAATACCCTGTATATCTGTGATGCCTTCGCATGCTTATTTTAATAACTATTAATTAAACCCTGCCTTCTCGCTATCAAATAAGTAGGATTATTCCCATATTACTGCTAAGTCAAGAGACAAGAGAAGAGAAAGCATACTGAAAGCACCATGGTACCAGTTAACATTTAACTCTTCTTTTGTTTTTAACTGGCACTGGGGAACATTAGCAAAAGAGTTCCTCGGGGGTTCTAAGTAAGAAAACAAAAATACTTGTCCATCTTTTTCCTAACAGAGATGCATCTGTAATTACCACTCTATCCTCAGCTTAGACCCATGCTTCTTGCAGCAATGGTATCATTCTCTCTCTGTAACATCTGCTTCTCTATCCTGCAGGCTACAAGGAAGATATTAGAAGATACTGCCAAATATATCTATATAAATCTAGCAGCCTCCTTGAATTAGTCATTGGAGGGTGGTTAATATAATCTGGCAAAATATTTATTTTTGACAGACAAGCACAGCTAACATAGGAACCTGCTTCAAAATCAGATCTTTTTTTCTTGTTGTTACCTATGCAGGACCACATTGATTCAGATTCTGACAGTCAAGTGAAGTTCTTAGAATTACTTTCTGTGCTGAAGCAAAATGTGGAGATGCCCAAGAGATCAACTTGGGTTTTTAACTTCAAAATTATAAGATATATGCCATGTATGGGTGCATAATATTATCTATAAAGACCTATGTATACAAATACAGACTTCCCCAAGCCCATCAAACTCACCTTCTACTTCTTCTTCATCACACACATGCTTAAGGAAGGAAGCCCCTCTGTCCAGGACAGCTTCATCCTCCATCCTATAGTAATAAAAAAGAAAAAAAGAATGCTCAGACTTCTCCTTGAGGGAGGCACTGGACGAAGCCCAGCTTCTGGGCAGATGAACCTGCAAGCTGCTGCTCATGTTAACAGGGCAGAGTCCCTCTTCCTTTGGTGTTTGCTGCTCCTTTGCTCCTTCAGCTCCTCTCATCGGGTGCTTGAGAATATGCCGGTCCCACATAGCTTCCGTTCTAACCTTGACAGGGCCCCGCAGGGACAGGTAAGAGAAAATCATTTCAATCCTGGAGGCTGGATGTTGGGGTTCTCCCCCTTTGGGATCTGCCCCCAAAAAACAGATGAAAAGAAAAAAAAATACCAAGAGAGGAAGTTTGGTGTGCCTGGAGTGCTCGTGATGGTCGTTTGTGGAAATCCAGCTTCAGTGCTTAGCTCTTTAAACACCCACTGCATAAAAATGTATACCCTCACACACACGCACGCACACATGCACACCCACCCCACACACAGAAAGCGACAGGGAGTTAGGCTACTGCACAGTGGGAGCCTAGCTTCCAGCCAGCCTCTTAATACCAGCACAGCCCAGTATTCTCTGTTGAGTGGCAAGCTTTGAGTCACATGTTGGCCTTACGGAAATCTGACATCTGAGGATTATCCAGCAACCTCGGCTTCGGCAACAGTCACATATATATGCCCCCATTCATTCATTTTCCACATTCTTATCGCACGTCTCTGTCTATGTATATCTGTCCTGTTAACTCTTCCCTGAAGGGCATGAAGTGCTGCATTTTGTAACCATGTTATGCTGCCCTCCTGTCTCCTTACATAATAGGATCTACTCTGCAATTTCCTAGGCTAAATAAGACCTCAGGATCCATCCAAGTAATGACAGCGTTTGTACGGCCTCCCAGTGCCAAATGTGTCTCTGGTTTATAGAACGAGGTAAGGTTGATTTCCATATTCGCTGACTCCTTTTCATTGCATCAACTTTGACATACAGAATTCCATGAACTCTATTTTTAGTGAAAGCAGAAAGAACTCTCGAATCGCTCAAATGCTGCTACTGTCGTACCGGTCTCGAAACAAAGAACTTTCTCTGGGGACAGCTGCTCTATGTCATACCATACATGAGCCCCGCCAGAGAACCAAATGTTCACTCTGTATTCTGTTCATCCAGTTATGTGCTCGGGCATTGAATACTGTGGGTCTGTTTTCCATATTGTCTTTGTAACTTATTCTTGTGCTTCCCATATTTGTTATCATCTATATGAGATGCACTGAATTCACTTTTTCTTCCTTTCTATTTCAGGAGCATTTCCATCTCACAAAGCAACCATCTGAGCTTAAAAAGTCGGAAATTTGGTGTCAGGGAGACACCAGTTTAAAAGCCTATTCGTACCTGCATCACCTGGGGCAAGGTATCCAAATTTTTAAGCCTCAGTTTCTCCATCTATTAAATTGGAGGTAATAATATCAACTATGTGGGACTGCTTTGAAATTAAAATCAGGTAACACCCATGAAAGCACTCAGTTTTGTCGTAGCACCTATTACATGTTTCATAGTTATGTTTCTTTCCTGTCTTCTTCCCCTTTTTCTTTTTGCCTAACCTGGGTTGGCAGACAATGCCATAAAGAAACTCATTACTTTGGAAAGTTGAAGAATCTTTTCTTCTGGGATATGGCTCTTACACACAGAAGTTCACCTTTTTCCTTTTCTATACTCAAACTAAAAATATAAAACTAAATGCAAACAGGAAATGGTTCAGCAAGCAGGAGCACAGTAAAAAGAAAATGCTGTGAAGACTTGAGAGGTCAAATCAGTTACCAGCCTCTATGAGCCTCTGTTTTCCATGAAAATTAAATTATCCAACATACTCACCAATTCAGCAAATATTTAGTTAGTGTCTGCTATGTTCCTGCCACTCTTGGAACTGGTACTCTTGGAGGGAGAGGAACACATCTCTGAATAAGCCAGGCAAAATGCCTCTGAAACTAATAATAAATAGATGAACAAAATAATCTTAGATATCATTAAGTGCGATGCAGGAAAAAAAAAATAATAGTGGGCTACTTGGCATAAGGTGATTCAGATGTGGCTTCTGAGAAGGTGACATTTGAGCAGAGGCAAAAATGTTAGGAAGGAACCAGGCATTTAAGAATCTGGGGGCAGAATATTCCAAGCAAAGGGAACAGCAAAGCAAAGGCCCTAAAAGGGGAGGAAGTTTAGCATGTTTCAGGAACAGAGTAAGGCCAGAAAGACTGGACAGAGGGATGGAAGGTCACTGGGAAGTAACAATGTGGAGGGAGTCAGGGCCACACAGGCCACAGAAAGCAATTAGAATTCAAGGGGCTACTATGGCAGCCCCTGAAGAGTTTTCAGATGGGAAGGGACTTGAGCTGCTTTGTCTTTTAAAAGACAGCTCTGGCTGTTATGTGAAAAATTCATGCACGCGTGTTAAGTCACTTTAGCCATGTCCAACTCATTGCAACCCCATGGACTGTAGCCCACCAGGCTCCTCTGTCCGTGGAATTTTCCCAGGCAAGAATACTAGAGTGGGTTGCCGTTTCCTCCTCTAAGGGGATCTTCCCCAACCCAAGGATGGAAACTGCATCTCTTAAGTCTCCAGTTTCCTGCAGTCAGGATATTTCCTCACTAAAAGAGACTAGGAAACTATCTCAGGAGCCCAGGGAAGACTACAGGAAAAACATGTTTCAAGGAAGGAATCAAGAGTTTTTTTCTGGCAAGGTTATGGTTGAGACGCTATTATATCTGAAAAAGGAACTGTCAGGCACACAACTAGAGGTCAAAGTCTGGAGCTCAGGAGCCGAGGGCTGGGGATAAAAATTGGGAATCAGTGAATAAAGCTGGTGTCTGAAGTTATTACTAGATGATATCATCCAGGAAGAAAACGCAGAAATAGAGAAGCTGACATAAGACCAAGTGCCAGGCATGCCGGGCATGCCAACATTTACAAGCAGAGCAGAGGAACAAAAGCAGTCAGTGAGGTAAGAGGAAAACCAGGAAACAGTGATGTCAAGGAAGCTGAGAAAAGAGAGTGCTGCTCCTGAGAGGCTGAGAAAGAATCAGAATAAAAAGGGATTTGGCAATAGGGAGGCCATTGGTGATGATGACCACAGCACTTGAAACATGCCATACACAGTGCTAGACACACACAGACAGCATTCAATCATCCCCTTTTCTCTTTCCTGACATCCTCCCTTCATTCATTAGTGAATATTTGCTGAGTACCTACTAGGGGCCCTTCTGGGCACTGAAGATACAGTGATGAGCAAGACAGACAAAGGCTCTAGTGTAATCTCATCCTCCTTCTCGAAGACGTCCCCTAGCAGTCTGAGGCCTGATCCAAAGAGCAAGAACCCACCAGTAATACAGCATTTGTAGACCTAGATAAAGATGGCAGGTTAATGGAGAAATCTCCTTAAAAGACCCTGGAAACACAACAAAATACTGGATCCTGTACTATTGCATCTACACTCCTAGTACTTACTATCTCCCCTTCAGGAAACAAAGAGTAGTGTAGCCCACATTTCTTTTCAAAGTGCATGCTTTCTGGTCCTATACACCTACAGAATCCAACACAACTTCCTGGAGTCGTTTCTGCACCCCTACCACTAACCAAGCTGGTCCCAAAGCCATTTACTAACTTTTCACACATTTCCTCAATGAAAAGGTTAGCCTTTGCACCTAAGCTCTTCCCCAAATCGCACACAACAAACAATCAAAGCAGAAGTGAAGGAAGTGAACAGTAACGACTGGAGGAGACTGGACAAGCTTTAATCACTTCCTAGGTGGAGAAAACCATCCAGCCTGACTGAAGCACTGTCCACTGGCTCCGGGTTAGAGGGAGCATAATGGTAGGGGCATTCTTTGGCTCTTTGATACATATTTCACATTCCCTCCAAGACTATACATAGCAAGTAACTAGAAACCCAGTTCTTTCTGGTGGACAATGCGGAGCATCTGCAAGCACCCTCTTCCCTGTAAAAGTGCAAAGGAAAATGCAAACTGAAAATGCAGAACCTGCATGCCCAGAGCAGCCCTTTTCTCATCAAGAGCAAGTGCAGCCTGGCACATTTGGGCTTTGACACAGAATTCAGGGATTTTATAGCTTTCTTCCATCTTTATACCACAAGTGTCCATTGATGGGGTTTGTGCACCCCCTACCCGAGACCAAATCCTCTCAGCAGTTGCCTGCTATTATTAGTAAGACAGAGATATCTTTTAAAATGCCCTGTCTGACCCAACTAGTTTTTCCCTCTATCAGTGCGAAGAAATGAACTCCTCTAGTTCCTCATCAGGCCCCCAAAATCTATGCTAAAATGTTCCTTTCACACCAACTGCACTTGCTGAAAACAAAGAAGGGAGGGAGCATGCTTCTAAACAGTTCCCTAGGCTGCTCTTGTCGCCAGCATGAGGCAAAGTTCAGAATAGATTTGGAAGCTTCTCACCAGCATCACGGGGAGAAGGGTCATACCAGTCAGTATAAAATCCACGCAGGGCCAACACTCCCTTCCTTCAGCAGGGCCTCTGACAGCAGAAGTGAGACCCCTTCCCCCAGCAATCCACATAACCAATGTGGGGCTTCTCCCCATCCTCTGTTATGCTGGGAGCTGCAAGTGATTTAACTGTAACCCATGTCAAATCAGCTGCCAAATGGACCGGCCCTCAACAGCCGGTCCTAATCACTGCACAGGCTTGTAAGGGTGACTTAAGCCTGGCACGAGAAACATTTGTGCAAAACTGTCGGCCACTGGGCCCTGGGCACCCAATCTACATTCCACCCCCTCTGAGTCCCCAGCCCTAGAGCCCTCGCCAACTGCCAACGTGCTCACCAGCTAGTCCACACAGCGCATGCAGCTGCCACTCAGCCAGTCAGCAAGTGGCAGGCCGCCAGCACGCAAGTTTCAGAATGCGAGCATGCCCTGTCACAGTGCTGCTAAAGGTTGAAGGTCTCTGTGTGCTAGCCTTTAGATTCGCCTCACTTGCCCTCCCACCTCCCTTCTCTCATCCCTCCCGGGTTCTGCCTCCCACGGTAGCATTTCACTCGTCTCTATAGTAACAGCATCTGGTTTCAGGGTTATAACTTTATGCAGAGCATTTCTCCTCCGAAGCAAGGGCTTCTGCCAAAGGATGCACTAGCAGCAAAAAGGCTGCTGTTTAAGGTGGAGCCACGTGTTCCCTTGTCACCCCCGGAATGAGGCTATGTTCTCAGCTGCAGGGTCACAGCAGCGGCGCCGTTCAGACCCAGGGAAGCAGAAAACAGCCCTTCCAGCTTGGCATGCTCATGTGTACAGCGAGGAATCATTCTGGAGCTTGCAGCCCCACTCCCACCGCCAGCCCCTCTCCTCCACACCCTGCTCTCAACTTAGCTGCACGGGGATCGAGTGAATATTGGGGCTTCCTGACTACTTTCAAGAAGGCACCAGACCATGCACGGCACCCTCAGGAGCAGAGTAGTTCCAGTTGTTCATAAGTCTGTATCTGAGCTCAACACCACTGGTTCTTTCCGTGCATACAGCTTAAAATTTACTACTTAACCTCATATTTAAACTCATCTCACTTTATCCTCACTAGCCTGATCTGTTTACAAGAGCCAGGGAGCCCCGTAATCTCTCACTTTACAACAGCTTTCCCATGCACAGCAAATGTTTACACACATGCCCGCACACACCAAAGTGACGCATGCAGAGGAGTGGACAAGTACCAGGAAGTGAAGAGTTGTATTATCATTGTTATTAGTTGTTGCTGCTGTAAATTGATATTTACACTATGTGTAAGGGCCTTTCCTTGAGGGGAACAAGGAGTTCGTCTCAAGTCTCAGAGCTCAGTGCAGGTTGCCCCTGCTCCTCAGCTGGTTAGATCACATGAGAGGCAAAAAAAAATTGATATTGTCACAGGTCTTTTTCAGGAGCCAACAGTACTGACATTTACAAGTATGCACTCACACACACACACACATCTCTCCAAATTCTATTTCCTATTCAAATCATCTCTAAGAAGTGGGGAACCGTTAGGATCACCAATCATTTGCCAATGTAATGTTTTCAAACTTTGGAAACCACACAGTGTTTTATTGGTCTCTTTGTTGTTTTGGAAAATCTGCCTTCCACGTTTTCAACATACACGTAAAGGACAGCATCAGTTAGTTCTCCAAAAGCACAGGCAACAGGGGCCAGCAATCCCAGCGCTGCAAAGAATACTGCCATCTATCGGCCACACGTGTTCACTACAGGGAAGTGGAGGGCAGGAGCAGAGGAAAAGTTGAAACTGTTTCCTTCCTAACTTCACTAGTCCCCACCAGTGCTGAGAGGGCCTTTGGCTTCCACAGGGAGGAAAGAGAAGGACGTGGGTGCTGGCTTAACCGTGGAGACTGCTGGAGCTCTGGAAATACCCACTGGGGAAAAGAAACTTCAGGGTGGCAAGCCCGAAAGATGACTAATAGCAGAGGCGAGTCCCAGCAATCAGGAGGCAACAAAGCCAAACAGGTCCCCTCAGCAGAGTTCACAAGGCCCCTCAGTTGAGTTCAGTCGCTCAGTTGTGTCTGATTCTTTGCACCCCATGGACTGCAGCAGGCCAGGCTTCCCTGTCCATCACCATCTCCCGGAGCTTGCTCAAACTCATGTCCATCACGTCAGTGATGCCTCAAGTTCAGTTCAGTTCAGTTCAGTCCCTCAGTCGTGTCCGACTCTTTGCGACCCCATGAATTGCAGCACACCAGGCCTCCCTGTCCATCACCAACTCCCGGAGTTGACCCAAACTCATGTCGATCGAGTTGGTGATGCCATCTAGCCATCTCATCCTCGGTCGTCCCCTTCTCCTCCTGACCCCAATCCCTCCCAGCATCAGGGTCTTTTCCAATGAGTCAACTCTTCGCATGAGGTGGCCAAAGTATTGGAGTTTCAGCCTCAGCATCAGTCCTTCCAATGAACACCCAGGACTGGTCTCCTTTAGAATGGACTGGTTGGATCTCCTTGTAGTCCAAGGGACTCACAAGAGTCTTCTTCAGCACCACAGTTCAAAAGCCTTCTTCACAGTCCAACTCTCACATCCATACAGGACCACTGGAAAAACCATAGCCTAGGCTCCTTAGTCCATGGAAATTTTCCAGGCAAGAGTACTGGAGTGGGTTGCCGTTTCCTCTTTAAGTGGTGAAGAATGAATGGATCAATCAGTCAACTAACCCGGGATGCTATATCTACAACTTTGCCTTATGAAGGCCAACCACATCTGCTACAACCCATAGTCAGGACAGCTGGCCAGCACATGACGCCATTTAAATTGGATTACAAACCATTACTCATGTTCCACTTGCACTACTCTATGAAAATAAAATACGTGCTTTGGAAAAAAAAAAAAAGTGAGGAGGAGTACACTGAGGACACACACATGTTTGGAACTAAGTTCATCTCTAAATGCAAAGACCTTGAATGTAGTTTCAAACATGAACCCCATGTACAAGCTAACTTTTAATCACTTGTCAAAACAGTGATTTGCTCCAAAGAGTGGGGAAGAGGCTACACTATATCCCCTGAATGATGTTATGTCTGTGGGTGAATTATGAGATTTTTAATAATCCTAATTATTTTTCTCCTTATTACCTAACTTGAGAACTTAACCCTTTCTATAGACTATAATTATAATTGCAAAGTAATATCTAAAATTAAAATCAAGAGAATTTCCCTTTGTCTACTTTTGAAAAGAGTTTAAATATTTTTTTAATTTATTAAAGTTAAGCAGTATCTAGATCTGTCACACAATAGGTTCAAAGCAAGTATCTCCTTAATAACTATACAAATGAATAAACTTAAATCACAGCTTCAATTGCTTTAAAAATCCAGAAGAAGCATGAGAAGCCATCAGTTTAGTTCAGTTCAGTCACTCAGTTGTGTCCAATTATTTGCGACGCCATGGACACACGCGAGGCTTCCCTGTCCATCACCAACTCCTGAAGCTTGCTCAAACTCATATCCATCTTTTCGGTGATGCCATCCAACCATCTCATCCTCTGTCATCCCCTTCTCCTCCTGCCTTCAATATTTCCCAACATCAGGGTCTTTTCCAATGAGTCAAGTCCTTTGCATCAGGTGGCCAAAGTATTGGAGTTTCAGCTTCAGCATCAGGTGGCTGAGGTATTGGAGGTTCAGCTTCAGCATCAGTTCTTCCAATGAATATTCAGGACTGATCTCCTTTAGGATTGACAGGTTGGATTTCCTTGCAGCCCAAGGGACTCTCGAGAGTCTTCTCCAACACCACAGTTTAAAAGCATCAATTCTTCAACGCTCAGCTTTCTTTACGGTCCAACTCTCACATCCATACATGAGTATTGGAATAATCATAGCTTTGACTAGATGGACTCTTGTCAGCAAAGTAATGTCTCTGCTTTATAACATACTGTCTAGGTTTGTCATAGGTTTTCTTCCAAGGAGCAAGAGTCTTTTAATTTCATGGCTGCAGTCACCATCTGCACTGATTTTGGAGCCCAAGAAAATAAAGAGAAGGCTCAATTTTGTTCCTCAGCCTGCAACTGGACAAATAAAACTCTGTAATGTGTTTAGGTAAACCAATAAAGATGCTGGATAGCAAATACCTGCGAAAGGAAATTAGGATTTGAAATGTCAACATAAACTCTGAGCTCTGGAAATTGCAGCCTAACTTTAAAATTATACATAGTCAATGTTAATTATCTATAGTAATTAGCACAGGGACAACCCAGATAACCAGAGTTAATTTCGTACTTCTCCTCTGAGTCTGTGATTTGGCAGACATTCACTGTGGCTTTTACAGTGACCTCAGGTCAGATCCAGGTTGGCAGGTGGACAGGAACTCCAAAGTAGGCGTCTGTTCCGGGACACAGCACTGGGAGTCAGCTAGAGGGCAGCTAAGCAGGTACAGCCCGTGACCTCCACCTCTGACACCAAGAGCTGACCCTGAAGAAAACAGCCTTCCCTTCCCACCTCTACCTGAAGGGGCAGTCACCCCATTCACACCTTCCATCTTGAACCACCACAACAGGTAGCAAGGATGAGGCTCCTGGCATCCTACTGAGTTCTTGCTACAAGCCAGGTACTGTGTTAAGCATCACGCATGTAATATTTCATTTGTTTTGCTGTAAAATTGTGCCCAGCTGACTTAATAACAGGATGGGGCTGAAGGTTCTAGTTAAAAGATTTCAATACCTATAACAATGTGGGGACTGAGGATAGGGACTCTGATTATCAATTAATTTTTCAAAAGTCCCATGTTTAAAACATCTACTGCATACCAAGTGTTGGGCTCATCACTTTACAATGCTTGTCTGATTGAATCCTCACGACAGCCCCATAAGGTAAATACTTTCAACATACCCATGTAGAATTGTAGTTTTAAGCTGATAATTTACTCAAAATCACACAGTAAGCCAAGACCCAGGCAGGAAGTTTATCTTAAGTACTCTCCTATACCCCTTCATAATTAATCTAACAGATGTCCATCAGGGATTACCTTCAAGAATCTTTTTTTATGTTACTTAACTTCAATATGCCTTCATATAACTTAAGATTCTATCACTTACACTCACCTCTTACCCTATCTGGGTGTACCTACTGGCCTCAAGTTGAAGGACCCTATGACAGGCTTCCCAAATAAATATCTTTATTTAATAAACACTGAGGTCAAGCTTACTATGTGCCAGTCACTCTTGTAACTGCTACAAATATTATTAGCTCATTTAATTCTTACAACAGTCTAGTGAAGTATGTATCATTTTTATCATCACCAACTCTAAGGCACAGATAAATTAAGTAACTTACCCAAAGTCACACAGCTAATAATTCTCAAAGTCAGGATTCACACCCAAGTTGTCTAGATCTCCAAGTCTGTGCTCTTAGCCACTACATGTCATGCTACCTCCCTTCACCTAATTTGACTGATATGTTCCAAACTCTCCAGGAACCCAGGCTCACAAAGATTAAACAGATCTTTGGAGAAACAGTAGACTCACCAGAATACCTCCAGAGTATGCAGACCCTAGACATTCATAAAACTCCTCCCTCTCAATCCTATTCTGCAAATGTTCAAACTCACAAATATCATGGTAACATATAATTTCTGATATAATATGTGGTCAAGTCTAACTATACGAGTTTCTGAATTCAAGGAAAAGAGGGATACCAGGATGACCTGCAGTTCAGAGGGTATGTCATCTGCCAGGTTCAGTCTGGGTTCACCAGTAGCTCAGGGCTCACCGTGAGCATCTCTACAGAGCACAAATGACTACACTGTATGACCCTTCAAGGCTAGCAGCAAATAGCCAAAAGGTTCTACTGTATCAAGAATCAGAAGAATGCATCACTTCCCATGTGGGCTATACTACTAAGAGGAAAAACTACTTTATCTCATAAACGTGAAGTTTAAACATATAAATTTAAACATATAAGCACTGCTCACTGTTACATGAACAATGAAAGTACTTCTCTAATCCACATCCCCTTACCAATGTCTCTTACCACAATACAGTAAGTCCCCTGTATACGAACCCTCAAGTTGCAAATTTTCAAAGTTGTGAATATGCATTAGCATGTCTAATCACATGTGAAGATGCATTTGAGTGTCCAGTGACATGTTAATCCACATGTCTGGTATACACTGTCACACGTGTGTATCTCTGCAAGTAACTGTGCTCTTGTGTAGTTTACTGTACAGATCTGAATAGAGTACAAGAGTACAGAATCTTTATAGATAGAGTTGAATCAAGCAAGGAACCAGAACCTGTGCGTCAATGTCAGGTGTGAGTGAAACTGCAGCTTGCCCTCCACCTCCTATTGCTGACAATCCTTCAGCTCTACCATCTCCCTCCAGTTTATTGCTGTATGCCAGCTGTTGTACTATACTACTGCACTTTTCAAAGTATTGGACCGTGAGATTAAAAATGTTTTATTTTTGTGTGTTTGTTTTTATGTATTATTTGTATTTAAACGTGTTATAAACCTATTACTATACAGTACTATACAGCCAATTGTGCTAGTTGGGTACTTAGGCTAACTCTGTTGGTCCTAAGAACAAACTGGAATTACAAACATGGTCTCAGAACAGAACTCATTCATATGAAGTAGACTTACTGTACTTTTCAAAGTTTATCCTTCAGTTTCCTTAAGGAATCTCTCAGTGCATACTTGTGATCAAATTTTCCAAAGTTTAACTCATCTGCTCATTCATTGAACCAATTAATTGAGTGTCTCCTATGAATAGGCCTTATTCTAGGCACTAAGGATAAATCCATAGTGGAAAAATAGGCAAGAAGTAAAATTTAAAAGTAAACTGCATAATACATTAGAAGGTGATCCTGCTATGGAAAAAAATGTAAGCAAGGAAGAGATTGAGGGGGAGCTAGAGGGATGGGATAGAATGGGAGTCAGTTTTAAATAGGCAGTTAGGAGAGATCTCACACAGTGACACTTTGAGCAGAGACTTGAAGGAAATGAGGAAGTAATTATTCAAGGGAAAAACAAATACAAAGGCCCTGAGACAGGAGAAAGTGGCAGATTCTTGGGACATCAAGCAGGCTGGTGGGTAGAGCAGAGCAGGCTGGGAATCAAGTCCAGAGAGACAGAGCTAACACAGGAGCAGCCGCCGTGGCCTGGGAGGCCTCTGAGTAGAGAGCTGAGCCATTTACTCTGAGCTACTAAGACACCACTGGGGGATTCTGAGCAGCCGTGTTATTTCCTCAAGCTTACAGTCTTCTTTACTTTTTAAATCTCTGTCATTAAATAAACATTTTCGTGAAGGCCCTTCCTGGAACCTGATTCTACTCCAGAAGGTCTTCCAGGAGCCACAGTGTGAAAGTTACCAGCAGGTCTGCCAGGGCAGCTGCCCACAGCAGCCAGGGCCCTGGGTGCAGACCCACCCGAGAAGGCTGGATCCCCAGCGGCCAGAGCCTGTGCACTGCCTTCCGCCTCGGGCCAGTCCTCTGAATTCTGGCTGATCTGCATTACCTGTATATTCATATAATCTTTATTAACTTCTGCAAACTAGCCGCAAAGTTCATGACTTCTGCGGCTGCCACCTGAATCCTCATCTACCTAAATGTGCCCCAGGGATGGCAACTCAGTGTTAGAAGATGCCAAAGCAGATGACTAATACCCACGTGTCAAGAGAACAGCATGGAATTGATTTGTTGGTGGCTTTTTAACACCCATGACTCAAATCTATGTTTTACATAATAAAGAAATATATTTAAAGTTGTCTTTAACAGTAAATTTTCTGGATTAATTTTGTGAGAATAGGCAAGACAGGGAACGATTGCAAATTCCTTAGTTAACATCATTGTATTTTAAGGTAAATGCCCTCAGTTTGTCATCCTTTGCCTAAGGGCAGAAGAAATGCTTGTTTGGCTCTAGTGGATTCTTACCAAGGGGTGGGCCATCCCAAAGAAGCATGATACTCTCAAATTAAAAACACCCTCTTTTACTCTGGTAGATTAAAAAGGAATCTACCATATGTAACTCTCAAATGCAGTATGCAATTTGAGATCCTGATTCAATCAAATCATTTTTTTAAAAATGAGGGGACAACTAAGGAAGCTAAAATATTAATTAGGTATTAGATGATACTAAGGAATTACTATTAATTTCCATTAGGTATAATAATGGCATTGGGGTTATATTTTTAACGTCTTTATTTAATGGTTGTTAGAAGCAATCTAAATGTCCATCAACAGAGGAATGGATAAAGAAGTTGTGGGATATATATATATATGTATATACATATGTAATGGAATAATACATGATAGATATATATATATATATAATGGACTATTACTCAGCCATAACAAAGAATGAAATAATGCCATTTGCAGCAACATGGATGAACCTAGAGATCATCGTACTCTTAGGCAGTTAGACTAGGAAAAAGGAGTCCAGAATGGCAGTGGCTAAAAGACAAGCAAAGGAAAAGCCCACAAAATAGAACAAAGGAAGGTCCGGGGACTGGAGTGAGGACCTCAGGTAAAATAAACAGCACTCCTGGCTAGCCCAGTTTACACAGGGCAGGCCCAGGGGGAGAAGAAAAAAATCAAATGAAAGAGGAGCCAAAATTGGGCAGGGGGCCTCTCTTCTCTTCGCATCTTTTGGGTCAGCAGCCCCTCATGCCTCGAGGATGTATTTTCCTTTACTTTCTAAATAAAACTAAGCTGTAACACAGAGCTGTAACACTGGTCCCTCTGAGAGCTGTAACACTTGTCAATCTGAGGGCTGTAACACTGGTCCATCCCTTCAAATTTTTGTTGCGAGAGACAGAATGGATGAAATTACACACTCCTCTGACAATACTAAGTGAAGTCAGACAGAGAAAGACAAATATAGTATGATATTGCTTATATGTGGAATCTTATAAAAGAGTACAAATGAACTTATCTACAAAACAGAAATAGAGTTACAAATGTAGAAAATAAACATATGGTTACCAGGGAATAAGGGAGGATAAGGATAAACTGGGAGATTGGGACTGACACATACTCACTACTATACATAAAATAGATAACTAATAAGAGCCTACTGTATGGCACAGAGAATTCTACTCAATATTCTGTAATAACCTATATGGGAAAGGTCTTAAAAAGAGTAGATATATGTGTATACACACACACACACATATATATAACTGATTCACTTTGCTGTACACCTGAAAGTAACAGGTCAGGAAGCAACAGTTAGAACTAGACATGGAACAACAGACTGGTTCCAAATAGGAAAAGGAGTACATCAGGCTGTATATTGTCACGCTGCTTATTTAATTTATATGCAGAGTACATCATGAGAAACACTGGGCTGGAGGAAGCACAAGCTGGAATCAAGACTGCTGGGAGAAATATCAATAACCTCAGATATGCAGATGACATCACCCCTTTGGAGTGAAGAAGAACTAAAGAGCCTCTTGATGAAAGTAAAAGTGCAGAGTGAAAAAGTTGGCTTAAAGTTCAACATTCAGAAAACTAAGATCATGGCATCCGGTCCCATCACTTCATGGGAAATAGATGGGATAACAGTGGAAACAGTGGCTGACTTTATTTTGGGGGGCTCCAAAATCACTGCAGATGGTGACTGCAGCCATGAAATTAAAAGACGCTTACTCCTTGGAAGTAAAGTTATGACCAACCTAGATAGCATATTAAAAGCAGAGACATTACTTTGCCAACAAAGGCCTGTCTAGTCAAGGCTATGGTTTTCCCAGTAGTCATGTATGGATGTGAGAGTTGGACTATATAGAAAGCTGAGCACCGAAGAATTGATGCTTTTGAACTGTGGTATTGGAGAAGACTCTTGAGAGTCTCTTGGACTGCAAGGAGGTCCAACCAGTCCATCCTAAAAGAGATTAGTCCTGAGTGTTCATTGGAAGGACTGATGCTGAAGCTGAAACTCCAATACTCTGGCCACCTGATGCGAAGAGCTGACTCATCTGTAAAGACCCTAATGCTGAGAAAGATTGAGGGCAGGTGGAGAAGGGGACAACAGAGGATGAGATGGTTAGATGGCATCACCGACTCGATGGACATGAGTTTGGGTAAACTCCGGGAGCTGGTGATAGACAGGGAGGCCTGGCATGCTGTGGTCTATGGGGTCACAAATAATCAGACATGACTGAGCAACTGAACTGAAAGTAACATAAGATAGTAAATTAACTATACTCCGGCAAATATTTTCAAAAAGGAATATACTTCAGCAAAAATAAAGGGGGGGGTTATGAGACAAGATTGGAAACATACTGGGAATTGCTAAAGCTAAGTAATGATAGATGTGAGTTCACTGTACAATTCTCTCCCCCTTTTTGTTCATGTTTGAAGAGGTGAGGTGAAGTCACTCAGTCGTGTCTGACTCTTTGCGACCCTGTGGACTGTAACCTACTAGGCTTCTCTGTCCATGGGATTCTCCAGGCAAGAATACTGGAGTGGATTGCCATTTCCTTCTCCAGGGGATCTTCCCAACCCAGGGATCGAACCCAGGTCTCTCGCATTGGAGGCAGACGCTTTAACCTCTGAGCCACCAGGGAAGCCCAATATTTTCCCCCAAAAAGCTTTTTTAAAAAATTCCTAACTATCCTATTTAAGTCTCCATTCTTCTATATCCAGTGCCTTCCAGAAAACATGTATTAATAGAAAAGTTGTAACAAACATATTCAAAAGTTATAGAGCCAGTTCCGTTCCCAAAGATTATTATAAACTTGAATGTCCATATTGTTGTCCCTCATTTTAGACATAATAAATTAAAATGTATAGGAAGATTTCAACGTCTGTTTTCTTTTCTTTCACACCTTAATCCACAGGCTCTCATCCAAGGAGTACTGGAGTAACTTTATCATGCCCAATAATTTCATCTTAGTCAAAACAAAACAAAGTTTATGGAATGTTCATGTTTCTCAATACAAGCATCAGCATTTTGAAAATTTTCCCCTCAGTTGTGTAAAGTTGCATGTTAAAAACGCAACAGGAACTTCCCAGGTGGCACAGTAGTAAAGAAAAATCCGTTTGCCAAGCAGGAGACACAAGAGTCACAGTTTTGATCCCTGGGTCGGGAAGATCCTGTGGAGTAGGAAATGGCAACCCACTCCAGTAGTCCCGCCTGAAAAATTCCACAGACAGAGGAGCCCGGCAGGCTACAGTCCATGGGGCTGCAAAGAGTCAGACATGACTGAGCACACACACAAAAGGCCACAGAACACCCACATATCTGTAGCAACAAACACTGAGGTGCAAATAAAGACAAAACAAAATCGCGGGCTGTGTGAGATGCCTCTGCAAACTCCCTCCAGCTCCTCATTGAGTGCAAAGAACACAAGCGCAACGTGAAACGGCAATGACCAAGTGGGGTGGGTGGGGGCTGCTGTTTGTATATTAAAACATAGTTTGCATCAAAGCTGAAGGTAGGAAAGTCAGGGCTGCCTGTATGTGCAAATGAATGATGTTCATGCACAGGACAATGAGCTTTCTTTGGGATCCTGGAAGAACTGAAAGGGTCCAAATCCACCCCAGTCCCTGCTATTGCTAGGCAAGGCACAGAGAGAGCGGAAGAAGGATGTCCTGGTGACACAATATTCCTTTCTTGCCAAAGACAGGGCACCTATTTTTTCCCAAAGAAATAATATTACATTTGTTGGTTAGGTTCCAAACACAACTCACAAAAAGCTATTTACTGCAAATGTGGCCAAATTATAGTAATAATAATAAAAGCTAATACAATAAGTGCATTGTATGAATAATTTAAAACAGAATACTAGTCCATGAAATAAGTGCTATTAATACCCCCATTTCACAGATGATGAAAGCGAGACATGAAGATGTAAGCAGTTGTCAAGGTTACATAATAATGGAATTCACACAGATTATCAGCTAATAGTACTGAAATAATTAACAACTGTAGAGTACTAAAGGAGTGTTTTAGGTAGAGAATGGGTAAAATAGGCTTCAGTGGTCTTGCATGGAACCCCAAGCATCATTCTGGTATTATTTTGTATCAAAAAAAAATACATCTTGAGTTTCAAATAGCCATATTCAATGATGGAATTCCAAAAATGAGTAAGAAGCGGTATGCATTTGGTTAGAAAGGGCATCAAACAAATAACTGAAACTAGAAGATAAATATCAGTGTTATCTTTAATAGATAATCACAAATAAATGAACTACAATCAGTTGAGACAAACCTACTCCAAGAAGAAATCATATACCCATATTGTCTAAGGCAACTTTCTAAATTTGCTTTTCTCCTTATCTCAAAAATCAATTATCTGGATAAATACATGATAGCTAAAGACCAAAGTAAAACACCGGTCAGTTCTTAAAGATCTATTCAGTGTCATAACCTTTCCTCTCTGGAGATCTGGGACTTGCTTGTGAACTTTTATCAACTTGAATCAATTTTACAAGCCACTAGTTTAAAAGGAAGAATCGTTTCTTCATTTAAATAGCAGAAGATAATTCCCTTCGCCAAAAAGAGTCTTAGAAGTTATGATGACTTTCTCTCCAACCTCCATTTGGAGACTGTCCAGTCCTCCTGTAGCCTTTACGGTCCTTTTACTGTCCTCCCAGCTTACTCGCTGCAGCCAAGCTGAAAACAGTGAGTCAAAAATCAGACCGTCACTACTACAGCCCAGCCTTGATGGAGACCTTCAAGCCTGCCTACCTGTGCTTATAGTTCTGTAAAACTAAGAGTCAACAGTAGGAAAAGCGAGCTAAGAACAAGTGACAGTTCTCATACCCAGTGGAAACCATGCCTAGCTGATCACTGCCTGTTTTTGTGACCTTCATAGATTCATTTTTGTTTACAATGGGCTTTGAAAGGTAAGCATATAATAAGCACCCATAGATTAAAAACTATCTGCTAACCTATACAGATGTCGTTTTCTTAATAGCCAAATCATTTATCACTTCATTACACTATTGATTTGCACTGTTTTGTCATTGGCACTGATGGCCCATGCTGCTAAGTCGCTTCAGTCATGTCCGACTCTGTGTGACCCCATAGACGGCAGCCCACCAGGCTCTCCCGTCCCTGGGATTCTCCAGGCAAGAACACTGGAGTGGGTTGCCATTTCCTTCTCCAATGCATGAAAGTGAGAAGTGAAAGTCAAGTCGCTCAGTCATGTCTGACTCTTCGTGACCCCATGGACTACAGCCTACCAGGCTCCTCCACCCATGGGATTTTCTAGGCAAGAGTACTGGAGCGGGTTGCCATTGCCTTCTCCTAGCGGAAACATCTTATTCACCCTCAGTTAGGATTAGCCTACTTAAGGGAAGAAACTTTGACATCTGGGCAAACTTAAAAGTGGTATTGTTTGTCCAGTTCTGGTTCCCCTGCCCTTATTCCACACACACAATTTCTCTAAAAAAAAAAAAAAATTAGTCCAAATGAGGGATTTCCCTGGTGGTCCAGTGAAAAAGAATCTGTCATCCAATGCAAGAGTTATGGGTTCAATCCCTGGTTGGAGAACGAAGATTACACACATGCTGTGGGGCAACTAAGCTCACACATATGCACCAAAACGAAGACCCCGTACAGCCAAAAAAAAATCTTTTTAATGAGTCAAAGACCTAAACGTTTTTCTAAAGAATATATACAGATGGCCAACAGGTACATTAGAAGATGCTCAAGATCACTAATTATTAGAGAAACACAAATCAAAAGCACAATGAGGTATCACTTCACACCTGCCAGAATGGCTGTCATCAAAAAGTTTAAAAACACTGGCAAGGATAGAGAAAAAGGAAACACAGAACATTCACTGTTGGTGGGAATGTAAAATGATGCAGCCACTATGGAAGGTCCTCAAAAAGCTAAAAACAGAACAACCGAATACATGATGCAATAATCCCACTCCTGAGTATAATCTACAGAAAATGAAAACACTAATCTGAAAAGATTCATGCACACCAATGCTCACAGCAGCATTATTTACAACAGCCAAGAACACACCCTAAGTGTTCATTAACAGATGAATGTAATAAAAGGATGTATGCACAATGGAATATTATTCAGCCATAAAAAGGATGGAATGAAATTCTGACATTTGCAACAGTATGGATGGTCCTAGAGGCTGTAAATCTTAGTGAATAAGCCAGATAAAGATAAATACTATACATTATCACTTACATGTGGAATCTAAAGAATCAAGCAAATGAATGACTACAACAAAACAGAAACAGACTCACAGACACAGAGAACAAACTAGTGGTTACCAACTTTATATGGAATATAATCTATAAAAATATTGAATCATTATGTTACACACTTAAAACTAATATTGTAAATCAACTATACTTCAGTAAAGAAAAGAATATTTTACGAATTAAAGTAATTCAAGTTATTAACTCTTTAAGCCTCAATTTTCTCATCTGAAAAATGGGTTTAGGAATAATACTTACATTGTTCAATTCAGGGAAACTTACAAGAGAATATAGACAAAACTACCCTTGGAACTTCCCTTGCAGTCCAGTGGCTAAGACTCACTGCTCCCATTGCAGGAGCCCAGGTTTGATCCCTGGTCAGGGAACTAGATCCTACATGCCCCAACGAATTTTGCATGCTGTAACTAAAGATCCCACATGCTGCAACAAAAGTCCCAGCTGTCACAGCTAAGACCCTGCAGAGACTAAATAAGTAAATAACATTTTTTAAAAATCACACAGTACAAAGGACAAATAATTGGTTTTAAAAAGCACACTACATGATAGGTGCTGGTCATAGATCTGCAGTCTACCCAGGCAGCTTGTTTTATTACACAGGAAGGTCCTTAACTTTCCCCAGACAGGCACAAGTTCATGAAGGTTACATTTGCTAACAACTAGCGGAGAGGAAATTCAAACCCAGCTCTGCCTGATTCCAGTGCCCTCATGCCACACCTCCATCCCTGCATGGAACAGGAGGAATAAATAACCAGGCAGTTCTTCCAAAATCTCTCCAAACTTACGAATCCCAGCTTGGGAAGCAGAAACAAGAGAGAGTTTCCCTCTTCTAAACCTTAAGTGACCCGCAGGGGCAGCAAGGAAAGAGGTCATCAGCCTGCACCTCTTCACATGCCAGAGGTCACAACTGGTTGATAACACTCAGACGACTCACTGGAAAAGTGCCTGAGGACTGGAAATGGGCCAACGGAATATTTTTGAAAGGTGGTCACCCTGTGAAACACAGACTGGCTTGTGTAATTTTTCAGGCTTGGAAAATGTTGAAAATGATCCCAAATGCCAATTTTTAAACATCAGAGTAAAGGAAAAATTAAAAATAGAAGTGTCAGGGGGATGTAGGTAAGAAAAGAAAGAAAAAAAAATGTGTTGCCAGGTCTTTACCAATATATAGCTTTGGTAGGAACTAATTTTCTAAGATTAATGATTTCCTAAAATAGAAATGACAGATTCGGTAGATGAGTAACAATAATTTTTCTTGTGTTACTAAAACTACTGACTCTCTATAATGCTAAAGAATTACCAATAATGATAATTACACGTACACTTAGTTCTCATCCATAGAGATGGATCAGTTGTGGTCTTCAAAACAAGGCCCAAGTGCTAGAGTTACTTTAAGCTCCATTTTTCTTAGGAAGAAATCTGATCTCAGAGCTATCAAGGGAAAGGCCCAAGAATGCAGACATTAAGAGAGGAAGAATGGAAATTCACACTCAGATCCGACTGGAAAACCAAGCCTCGCCCTTGTTAGCTGTGAAAGTGCCCAGCGAAGAGTCCATTTCCTGCGTCCTCCCCTCCCTTTGTTGCTACCGTTCAGTCGCTAAGTCTTGTCTGACTCTTTGCGATCCCATGGACTGCAGCACACCAGGGGACCCTGTCCTTCACTATCTCCCAGAGTTTGGCAGATTCAAATCCAACAGTCAGTGGTAGTATCTAACCATGTCACTCTACCTCCCCGTTCTCAGTTTGCTTTCAGTCTTTCCCAGAATTAGGATCTTTTCCAATGAATCAGCTCTTCACATCAGGTAGAGAAGGGATTAGAGCTTCAGCTTCAGCATCAGTCCTTCCAATGAAGGCTCAGGGTTGATTTCCTTTAGGACGGACTGTTTTGATCTCCTTGCTGTCTGAGGGACTCTCAAGAGTCTGATGAGGGAAAGGTACAAGGTAGACGGAGACTCCTGGGGAAGCAGACCCGGAGCATCAGCGGAGGAGTATCACCTTTCCCTCAAGGACCCAGCAAATGATGGTGAATATAGTGAAACTGAGAGCATATTGATTAATTTAAACGGGTGCCATTATGACGATAAGTTGTTTTGAAAGCACAACCACCTGCACCTTGGACAGGGCCAGAATACAAAGTTCTTAGTAAACCAAAAAAAAAAAAAAAAAAACAGTAAGAAGCAAATTAATGAATTCCCCCACCCCCATAACTCCCTGCCAAAAAAAAAAAAGTCCATCTTGTGTTAGTCTACAATCAACAGGACTGAGTGGCGCACAGCAGAATAAAAACAAGGACTTCCAAATTTCTGTGAAACCACCGCAATCGTCCAGGGTATTATTCTAGTGCTCAAAGAGTTCACACGGTTTATCTTCTCAATATGCTTAATAGCTAATAAGATAGGTTATTCTACTGAAATAGGTTAAAGATATAATAGTCGGACACGACTGAGAGACTGAACTGAATAACAATTCAAACAAATGAAAGTTCAAAGCACATGAAGGAATCACAGCAAAAGCAAAAATCACAATTCAAGCTCCTAGCACAGAATTTATTTCACTGATAAGACTGCCACTGTGTCAACCAGGAATCCTGATGGTTCCCAGCCAGTGCGCTGGGACCATGCTCCAGTTGGGCTGAGATGTCCTTCCCCACTCCAGACAGAGTCAGGCAGACAGGGCCCCAGGCCAGTTACCTCCATCCACAAGATGTCTAGACTGCTCATCCAGAGTACTGTGCAAATATTATTACTTACTAAGCATTCTATGACGTGACAAAGGTCAAAAGCATTAGCAAATGAATCCATCATTTCACCAACTTTTTGATCAGAAAATGTCAACAGATTAGAAAGTCTAGAATGTCCCTAGAGAAGCATGAATAACCACTTCCCCCTTCATCCTAGTCCCTCCGACACGGGGCCGTTATTTTTCTAACAGCTGTTGACCAGTGTCATCCCAGGCTGAGAACGACACACTATCTGGAAGTACTGTATACAAGGCTGTGGGAAACCAAGGTGGGAGGGCACAGCAGAAGGCGCCTCAACATCCCTCAGTGCAGGCTCAGTGGATGCCAAAGGGGGAGCCCCATGTGGCTCAGCTCTGCACACAGACCATTCACAAACTGTACTGGGGTGTATCTGGGAGCCACATTAACAGATTGGGGCCAAGTGAAGTTAGTCAGGCAGAGAAAGACACATATTATACAACAGTCACTTCTACATGGAATCTAAAAAATAATACAAATGAATTTATTCACAGAACAGAAACAGAGCCACAGACACAGAAAACAAACTTATGATTAACAAAGGCGAAAGGGTGGGATGGAAGGATAAATTAGTTATACGCGATTAACAGATACATACTAATACACATAAAGTAGATAAATAAGGATTTAATATCAAAGCACAAATCTATTCAATATCTTGTAGTAACCTATTCTGAAAGAAGTGGGAATACCAGACCACCTGACCTGCCTCTTGAGAAATCCGTATGCAGGTCAGGAATCAACAGTTAGAACTGGACATGGAACAACAGACTGGTTCCAAATAGGAAAAGGAGTATGTCAAGGCTGTATATTGTCACCCTGCTTATTTGACTTATATGCAGAGTACACCATGAGAAACGCTGGGCTGGAAGAAACACAAGCTGGAATCAAGATTTCCGGGAGAAATATCAATAACCTCAGATATGCAGATGATACCACCCTTATGGCACAAGTGAAGAGAAACTAAAAAGCCTCTTGATGAAAGTGAAAGTGGAGAGTGAAAAAGTTGGCTTAAAGCTCAACATTCAGAAAACGAAGATCATGGCATCCGGTCCCATCACTTCATGGGAAATAGATGGGAAAACAGTGGAAACAGTGTCAGACTTTATTTTGGGGGGCTCCAAAATCACTGCAGATGGTGACAGCAGACATGAAATTAAAAGACGCTTACTCCTTGGAAGAAAAGTTATGACCAACCTAGATAGCATATTCAAAAGCAGAGACTTTACTTTGCTGACTAAGGTGCGTCCAGTCAAGGCTATGGTTTTTCCAGTGGTCATGTATGGATGTGAGAGTTGGACTGTGAAGAAGGCTGAGAGCCAAAGAAGTAATGCTTTTGAACTGTGGTGTTGGAGAAGACTCTTGAGAGTCCCTTGGATCTGCAAGGAGATCCAACCAGTCCATTCTGAAGGAGATCAACCCTGGGATTTCTTTGGAAGGAGTGATGCTAAAGCTGAAACTCCAGTACTTTGGTCACCTCATGCAAAGAGTTGACTCATTCGAAAAGACTCTGATGCTGGGAGGAATTGGGGGCAGGAGGAGAAGGGGACGACAGAGGATGAGATGGCTGGATGGCATCACTGACTCGATGGATGTGAGTCTGAGTGAACTCCAGGAGTTGGTGATGGACAGGGAGGCCTGGCGTGCTGCAATTCATGGGGTCGCAGAGGCGGACACAACTGAGCGACTGCACTGAACTGATAATGGGAAAGAATCTGAAAATATATATATATTGTGTATAACTGAATCACTTTGTGAGAACACCTGAAACCAATACAATACTGTAAATCAACTACATTTCCATTTTTAAAAAGAAAGCAACCATGGAGGCATTAGTGCTATGAAAGCATCAGATGACACTGCAGAGGAGCAGCAGCCTGAGTGGGAGCAGAGAAGAGGCAGGTTTCCTTCTTACCTTTTTATCTCTCACTGTATCTAACAATACCCATTGTAAGGACAGCCTCAGAAATGACTGTTTTAAAGAGCAATTGATGTGCGATGGAAACTCAGCTCTGCATGCTAAGATGAGCCTGTGTGGTGCCAAACGTGGGCCCCGCCTTCAAGCCCACCAGCTGGGCAGCAGTGCTCTCCTGCATCTGCAAACCTCAAACAAAGAACAGAAACCCCCTTATTCCTGCTTCACTGACTCCTTCTAACAGGTCAAGAACTACATTCATAGGCCAATTCTTTTTAAGGCAAAATTCAGGATTACTGCTAGAGAATAAAAGAAGGTACAAATTACATGCCAGTTAGCAACAGTGCATGTAGAATGATCCCAAAGTCTGAGACATCACCACGTCTCACACTCCAATTTCATTAGAAAACTCTCCTCAGCATTAGGGGAGTTTGGGCCTCATGGCAATCACTCTGCTTGTCTCTCTGGTATCTATTTCATCCCAGTTTCTATAATGTGACCTGGCCTACCCAAAACTGTACCTGGCACCCTATTCACATGTGCATGCATACACACACACACACACACACACACACACACAGGCAACGTCATTACCATTTTGGAATAAAGGCCAACACTTCCTCATTCATCTACTCTCAACCTCTGCGTCTCACTTTCACATCCCACAGTTCTCTAATTCCAATGTAACTCTGCCCTGGGGAGCCCAATTCTGGCCTTAGTGACTTCCTGGCTCTTCTCTCATTTCTGGTGAGACCCTTGCACCAGAGTAGGTCAGCACTGCTCTTCACCACCTGCTCTGAGCAAAGACCACCCCACCTCCCAGAGCCCTGGGCCTCTGCCCTTGCTGCTTTCCCAGCCAGACACAATGTTGCCTACATCCAGTCCTTCTCCTGAGGATTAAACACAGTAGGAAGACTATATTAAAACTAACCTTGAACCTAACCAAGAAACCAAATCCAGTGCATAAAATACTAAGAAAGTACCAAAGTGTTCCAAATCAAAGAAGAACAGAAATATGGATAGATCTCAAAATTTCAGGTGGGAATTAGGCAATTTTGGAATGAGGCTTGAATTCATTATTTCAGATGGAAGACAGACTCTCTGAGGGCAGACACACTTGGACAAGCAAAGGTTGGAAGATTAATGCTGGCTTAAAACTCAACATTCAAAAAACTAAGATCATGGCATCTGGTCCCCTCACTTCCTGGCTTTCCTTGGATGGCATCTAAGTTGTCTCTGTAAATGGCCCACGAGACATCCTAGAGGTTGGCTGACTTCCTTGGTGACAGGGCACTGCAGTCATCACGTCCATGAAGCTGGCTCTAAGTCTGACAACCCCTGACTTTGGTAACTCCAAACAAGCCTCTGCTATCTCTGCATCTGTTTCCTCAGCTTCAAGAGACAAGGCTCACTTTCAGCACAGCCTGAGGCCTGATGATGCTATGTGTGTTCTGAAAAGATCCACGAAACACTCTGAGCTCTTCACACACACAAATGGGATGGGGAGGGAGGTGGGAGCGGGGCTCAGGATGGGGAACACCTGTACACCCATGGCTGATTCATGTCAATACATGGCAAAACCACTACAATATTGTAAAGTAATCAGCCTCTGATTAAAATAAATAATTTTTTTTTTAAATTCAAGAGAGAGTACCACTAATGTGTGTTTACTCCCAACCTATGTGGGTTTAGATTGCCAAATGTTCCACCTTCTTAGCAAGAGAGATTTGGAAAGGCTCATCTGCCTGATAAGGGCAGAGTCCCAACTCTCCAGGTTCATGCCCACATTTATCAGGAAGTTGTGGTACACAAAACCCACATGTTTTTAAAAAAACTTCCAAATGCAGCAACATTAAGGTCTGTGCTATTTTATGCCAGTATACTCTTAATAATTTGAACAGAAATATAAAAGAAATTTGAATAGAAAGTGTCTTTCTATCTCCTTGATAAAAGTACCTAGGGGATGGTGTAAACAATCATTCACAATTTTGATGTTTTAATCTTGCAAATTGTTTGGTGTTTCAGAGGCAGTCTGTAAAAACTCCTGCATTTTAAATGAAACAGTAATGACAGATCTAAATTCACCCTGGTATAAAAACACAAGAGTATCACTATGCCTTTATCTTGTTAAAAAGCTAATAAATTATAAATCCTTTTAAATCACCAGCCAAAGCCCAAAATCTGTAGGCACAAGCAAGGGAAAAGATGGAAGGTGATTATGAAAAGATAAACTGTTTTATGAAGGTGCTTTTGTGGTAAAAGAGTATGATGCAGTCACTCTGGTATACAAAGATATTATTTGAAAGCAATCTAAAAACCACACGGATCTGCAAATGAATAAATGTTCCCAAGATAAATTACAAAGAAAAACATTCTGAATATGACTTTGCTTTGTCGTATATTTAGCTGGAAGTCTCTCCAGATTTTTTAGACGATTCTTTGGAACTCTGATTATCCGACACTCTTTCTTTTCACTTTTCGCCTTTGTTACTGCAACTGTACAGCTACAGTTCAGCTCACTTAAATTTTTATTGAAGATCTACTCTGTAGCAGTCCAAGTCAAGGACTAGTGACATAAAAAATAAATATTTATTATGAAAACTGATAAACGTGTTTTTGCTATTGATAAATAAATAAAATACAGTCACTTCACAGAGGACAGAGTCTAGTCAACTGAGACAGAAAGACTCATTACAGACAATTCTGCATAGCTTCAAACACCAAGAAATACACTTGTTCAAGATTAACAGAGATATTTCTTCGTCCTTTCTGTCTACAAAGATAGCACTCCCGGTAGCAGGAAAAAAGCCTTCTCAGTTGGGTTAATTTCCCTAAGCTTCTACTTGGGGTAAGGATGATGGGTGGAAGGAAGGAGGCAGAGAAAGAGAGAGATCACAAATAATACTCTTTTATGAGAAATAACCCATAGGAAAATGTTTCCTGAAAAATTACAGTCATTTTAACATAGACAATACATTGACTACAAACTCAGCTAGCTCAAAAACACTTCAGCATTTCTTGCAATGGTCACTTTGAGTACATGGGTCATTCATTCTTTAGACACTGACTACATAAATGTCATGATTTCTCCTGAAACCAAATTATGGCTATTCAACAGCCAAAAACAAAGATAACTAAGCCCTTGCTTACTAGCAATATCAAGTCTGCAAACTGGAGGAAAAAAGCTGAGAGATATTCATCTCAAGTCAAGTGTTTTTGGTTATGACAAGAAAGTTACCCTAGATCCAAGTGAGGGTTTTCTGAGTACCATGTGCAATCCTCAAGAGATGGTACAAACAAAATGAAAAACTGATTCAGACATACTAGAACCCAAATTAATGAGGTTAGCTTGCTCTCACAGGCGTAAACAGGAAGGTGACTTCAAATGGAAGAGTCCAGATGATAATAAATGAAAGCAAATATTAATACCACAACAGGAAGGAAAATTATAATTGATAAATCATTAAATGAGATTACAAGATTTTAGTCCAAAAAAAAGGAACCAAGTGTGCTTCCACACACTACAATACAATCCTTTTAATGTAATGTGATAAACTGTGTAATGTCAGATTTTATTTCCAATAATCTTTTTAATTCTAAAGATGTGATTAGCCAACAGTAAGAAGATATCTGTAATAGTAACCTTGATATATCAAATTATTTTAATTTCCCCAAGGAAGGAAGCCTTCCAAAAACTTCTTAAACCCAAATGTAAATGAAAGAGGAAAAAACAGTATTCAAGCACTAATTTTTCTACATAAAGGGGAAAAGGCTTTCATGCAGTTCTTAAAAATTCTAAGATGTTTAGAAGACCATGAAATGATTCATAAAGGAGAATCTGAAGAAGCACACTCTACATCACTTTCCCACTTCCCAGATCTTCCTTTACCACTGCAGAAAGATGAAAATTAAGTTTATTCACTAAATAGTCTGATCTCAACATCTGAAAATGCATTTCACAGTCTAAGGCCGTTGTTTAGTTTGTATGTGTGAATGAAATATTGGGAAATCATATTTAGATTTAAAATTGACAGTGGTATGTACCTATAGGCACAGTTTCCTTTAAGGTTTTGGAAGCATATCCTATAAATTTATCCTTACACATGGTTATAGATTCATTTTAATTTTTATAATTCTGAATTAGGATGCTTAGAAATATTCGATTTGGAAGGCCCATGTGTCTAGGCATATTAAATCAAACAAAACTCTCCAAGTGCCTTCACACTAGTGTCAATAACATAAAGCATCACTCTCAGTTCTTCATGGGATGATTATAGCATTTGGAACACGGCCAAAACCTCATTTCTTCTCGCTGTCCTTTCGGCCCACTATATCTTATCTATCTTATTGGCAGGCATCACTCTAAAAGTAGTAATAAATTGGCAATTATTAAGTCCTTACCATGAGACAGGCACTGCTGTCAATATATACAAGAGCATAGGATTTCCCACAACTGCTCTATGAGATCAGTATTCTTGCTATGCTTATTTTCCAGAAGAGGGGCTCAAGGAAGCTAATTGACTTGTCCACAGTCATAAACAGCAAAGCAAAATGACCAAAGTCTGATGCCAGAGCCTGAATACTTAAGGACTTCAAGATTTGCCTCCAAAAGATAACCGTGATAGAGGAAAAGAAATCCAAACTGATCAATAGAGTAAGAAACCACCCTATTCCTTTCTAATAGACATAATCAAAATGAATGTGCATTTCATGGGTGAAATGGTTCCAACTACTGATCATAATGAGATTCATGGATTATCCATAGATTTTAACTCACATATTCAATCCCAGGCCCTCAGTTAATTGCAGGGTACTGGTTTGACCTTTCTTATCTTCTTGAGTATTTGTCAAATCTAATACATATTTATCAAACACTGTACTCGGCCTTAAATTCTTTTTTTTTTAATTGCATAAAAATTTCCATCTTAGCCATTTTTAAGTGCACAGTTCAGTAGTGTTAAATACATTTGCATTGTTGTGTAATAAATCTCCAGAACTTTCAGCCTTGTCTTAGTCCCTTTAGGCTTAGGTAACACATTACCATAGAGAAGAATCTTACAGATAACTGAAATGTACTATTTGAAGTTCTGGAGACCAGAAGTCTGAGATCAGCCCACCAGCACAGTCAGGTGTCACCCTCTTCCAGACTTCTCACTGTATATTCTCATGGCAGAAGGGGCTACTGAGCTCTGGGAATCTCCTACAAAAGCAGAAATCTCATTCACGCAGGCTCCATCCCTATGACCTAACCACCTCCCAAAGGCCACATCTACTAATACTATAACCTTTGAGGGGAACACACACATTCCGCCCACAGCAGTCCTAAACACGTTTGAGGTCCATTCTGTTGCACCATTTTACTCTTTATCAATGACCCATCTTTAAACTTCTGAGGTTGAACAAAATCTTCAATATAGAAGGCTTCTTTCTAGATAAGCATATATAAGACTTTGATATTATATAAGTTAACGATTCTTTTGGAACCACAGACCTTTTGAAAATCTAATGAAACCTGTAGTCAAAATATCAAAATAAAATGGATATACGAGTATACAACCTAAATGGTGCTCTATTTTCATGAGGTTATTGAACCTCTGCCCCGCAAAGGCCAACTATGAACTCCAGTAAAGAACCCTAATTATTTGGCATTATTTTGCACTAAAATTTACCAGTTCTTTTGCATTTGCATCATTCCTTTAAATATCAAGATTGCCCTAAGGAGTTGTAATCAAGATCTTATTTGTAAAATTTTCCATAAACATGATTTCATTTATAAAAATTAACCTATAAACATTCAGGAAAATAACTCCATTGCTTTTAAAAAGAACTCCATGGGCAAAGAATCCCCTATTTCCCATATGTACCATATATTCAGTGAGCAGTTTCCCACAAAAATGCTGTCAAAGCATCTCACATCTGAAAGTAACGTAAACCACAAAAATACAGTCAAAGCTGCCTTATTCTTATGGGCACACCTTCTTCGGCTCTGATAGGAAGAAAGCTCCATGACTGATTGTAGATAAACTGGACTCAATCACTACCTTTCCAAATTTAATGTGCTGTAGTTAAACAACCATGTTGAGTGGTTTTAATTGCATCATTGCACTTTCTGATGTTTCTGATACCGTAAGAAGATTGGATTTTAGAGGTGAAACCTTAGAGCTGATAGTCTCTCAATTCCTTTCCACCCAGATCTGGGGGAGTAGATAAACCTGAAAACTATAATGTTTCGTTATTTGTAGGGGATTAATAAGCAAACACTGTTAAGGGATACTAGTCCATATTAAATATTAAATATTTTGTATATGTCACCACTTTGCAACATGAATACTCTGGGTGCACTCTTCCAAAAGCATATACATATACAAATTCTATATATAATATCTGGTGTGATCATGAGCCCCCACCTAAAGCCCAGTTGTGGCATCTAGATCTCAAAATAAAGAACCTATCTCTGCATTCAGCAGACAAGTGTGAGCAGACACTTCTAAGAGTTCCAGGACTTCACCTCCTTGAAAACGACATGAAGAACTGAATTCTGTACTGCCTTTAAAGGTGTTCATCCTATGCAAAGAAACTCAACACTCATCAGAAACAGTCACCACAGCATTCTCTTCGTTATCTGGTCAGTTTCTCAAAACAGAAACAGTTTAGTTAACTCCTCTTAAAGGAAGGCTCTGGCCCTTTTCTGTTTGGAAGGCTGAGAAGCTGAGGGGTGGAGAGCCTCCTGCCACTGCCACAATGACTTCGCACTGCATCCCTCCAGAGAGCTAATCAGTAGACATTCTGACGCTGGCAACACAAACAAGCCAAGAATTAGCCTGGCTAATGCAGGTGTTATCATCTGGTAGACTGAGGTCGCCACCAGAAGCCATCTCACCAGCACTGCGCAGCCACCCACCTCCTCAGGGCTCTTCCCATCCTGCACCTTCACTTAAGACGGCTGTCTTCTCAAATTCCCTTCAGATTTTTTAAAAGCAGTGTTCAATTACACATTGTATTCTACACTAAATTAGCCTCTTATCCTCTTTCTTGTTCTCTAGTTTCTTGAAAGTTTGTCCTCTATATATCACACAGCTCAACTGTCGATAATATACTACTAAAACAAACACCTATATATTTATTCCTCAGACTCCAAGGTTCAGTTTAACTTACAAAAACTAGTGTTTGAAAGATTCATTAATTTATTAAAACCGTTGTTAGGGACTGCCCTGGCAGTCCAGTGGTTAAGACTCTGCACGTCCCCTGCAGGGGGAATGAGTTCGAACCTTGGTTGGGGAACTAAAATCCCATATGCCACACATCAGGGCCCAAAATAAATAGATTTTTTAAACAGACATAATTTGATTTAATGCTAAAATAAAGGTCTTCCAAATGTGACATTTTTGCCCCTTAGATTTACTGCCATCGTTCCACCAGGCTTCCCACATTCTGAATTTACCAGGTGAGACTGAAACTATATTAATTTCAGAGACTAAATCATTCCATAAAAAAAAAAAATTGTATTCCAACATGATGAGCAGGTAGAACTGAAATGAAAACAACAGGAACAATGAGAAGAAAAAGTTTTCAAGTACTCAATATCCTTGGTTACTTTTCCCATGACTCCGTGATTGAAAATCAGGACAGCATTTTAAAAGCTGGTCACCTTGGAAAGCACAGAAACCTCTAAAAATAAAAATCAACATTTACAGACTCTGCCATAATGGTTTCCTGGTAAACAGAAAGACATGCTTGCTATTTTACCCCCACATAGGGGTTGTGGTAATTAATTATTCAACATTTGGAAAGTGCTTTAGAGATAAGAAGCTAAGTGCTAAAAACCACCATCAATCTGCAGCAAACCGCACTTAAAGTGAACTCACCAGGTTTATTGTTGGAAACTGAACCATTAGTCTAAGTCCATGATTTTTTTCTTTTTCTTTTTTTCTCATTTCATTTAGAACATTAGACCAAACAGCTGACACTCATATGCAACCTTCCTTTCCCTTTAGACAACCTTTGAGTGTCACTGAGTAAAAAACTAGTCCTTAAAATATATAAATTCTAATAATGTGGTTTCACTGGAATTCACAGTGAGATTCTTATTAAGTATCCTTCCTTCTCTGCCTTATATTTAAGTAACAAAATGAACAGTTAATTTATTAAAAATTTCATGTGTAAAGCTTTGAGAGTAATCAGTCTAGTTTAACATACTTATACTGTATTAGTGATCATTTAGGCAAACATTTAATGTTCATGACAATACTACATATATCAATTTAGATGAACAATCTAAGAATTGATTAACTTATTAGTATTCTAATGAAGGCAAGAAGTCATTCTATTTAAATAAAAAAAAATTAGGCTTTGTTAAGAATTTTTCCTTATTTATAATATATTCTGGTTTTAATCTATTCATTTTAAAACTCAAAACAGTGGTCCAAGATTTAGGAATTATTTTTACCAAAATACAACTAAAACCTACATAAAAGCCAACCTGCCATAATTCAAGACACAGGTATCCCAGTGTTCACTGCACACTATTTTTAGAACAGTCAGGACACGGAAGCAATCTAAATGTCCACAGACAGATGAATGGATAAAGAAGATGCGATACACATATGTAATGGAATATTACTCACCCATAAAAAGAACAGAACTGGATCATTTATAGTGATGTGGGTGGACCTAGAGTCTGTTATACAGAGTGAATCAAGTCAGAAAGAGAAAAATAAATACCACATACTAATGCATATATATGAAATCTAGAAAAATGGTACAGATGAACCTATTTGCAGGGCTGGAATAGAGACACGGAGGTAGAGAACAGACACGTGGAACAGAGTGGGAGAAGGGGCAGGTGGGACAAATTGGGAGGGTAACACTACCAGGTGTGGAAACAGCTAGTGGGAAGCTGCTGCACAGCACAGGGAGCCTAGCTCAGTGTTCTGTGATGACCAGAGGGATGGATGGGAGGCGGGAGGAAGGCTCCGATGAACGGGATATGTGCATACATATAGCTGATTCACTTTGTTGTGACTCACTTTGTTGTAACACAACACTGCAAAGTAATTATACTCCAATAATAAAAAGAAAGAAAAAAAACCTGTGTTCATGCTAAAAAAAAAAAAAAGGAGGAATCATGAAGCAGTTTTTTTCAAGTAGTTTTTACTGGACTATAGTTGCTTCACGGGCTTCCCTGGGGTCAGACGGTACAGAATCTGCCTGCAATGCAGCAGACCCAGGTTCAATCCCTGGGATGGGAAGATCCCCTGGAGAAGGGACTGGCCATCCACTCCAGTATTCTTTCCTGGAGAATTTCATGGACAGCAGAGCCTGGCAGGCTACAGTCCATGGGGCTGCAAAGTGTCGCATACGACTGAGCGACTAACACACACATAATTGCTTCACAATGTTGTGTTACTTTCTGCTGTTCAGAAAAGTGAATGAGATATACATATACATATATCCCCTCTTTTGAACTTCATTCCCATTTAGGTCACCCCCGAACACTGAATAGAGTTCCCTGTGCTCTACAGTATATTCTCATTAGTTAACTATTTTATACATAGTATCAACAGTGTATATGTGTCAATCCCGATGAGACAGTAGCAGGCCACACTCTGCAAAGCCATCATGTGGTAATTGTGGTCACTCTGGGATCAAATACACAACATACAAGATACAATCATTCTTACCTATGTCCATTTTGGAAACAATTTTGGGCAGAATATTAATCTTTTTACTGCCTGTCTCTTACACAGTTAAAGATGGTATACACAAATGTCATAATTTCATGTTTTAGAGAATTAAAAGCTGTACTGACATAATCTTCTTGGATCTGAGACTTATTTCCATTACATCAAGCTCAACAACATTTCTCTAAAACGAGGGTTTATGCATTGTAATCCCCAAAATGCAGTTTTTAAAAAGTCGTCTTTGGTTTTGGAAAGGGCTTATTACAAGATGAGTTTTCACCACTTTAAACATGAATACCTTCTACACGTCTATCAGTCTTAAATCTTTTATCCTTATTCTTCCTTCCCCAAAATTTCTCCCACCAAGAAAACAAAAAGAGCATGCATGTAAAGTCTTAAATGTACTCAACACTCCTAACCTCAATAGAAAAAATAAAGCCCTTCTGGTTGCTGGTTCTGCCTTCTTCGTGAGGCTCCTGGCTCACGAAACAAAACTAACTGTGGAATTCTGCATGGAACCCACAATACAGTGCTCAACCTCCAAATAAGGTAACACCGAAAGACAAATTTTCTCATTGACTCAGCTTGATATTTACTATGTATTCCACATAATCTTCAACTTCTATGGCTCATTGTGTAATAAAAAGGCAGACAAACGATTTTTCATGGTTCACTCCTAATATTGTCATTTATTTTAAAGAAACTGAGAATACTTTCAAACAATTGCAAACTAGGGAAGAAAGTGAATCCACAGAAGGCCTTTTTAAAAAAAAAAAAATCCTTCAGAGGAAGTCTCACAGTTATTTCCTCCTCTGCTCTGCCAGCTTTAATAAGTATGCCAACAGTGGACTATTGGTGCAAACAGAAGAAACGGGCACAGCTTATGTCTTAAAAAAGTGTTTTGTGGCACACATAATTAGCTATCTCTGTTTCAATGTTAACAAGGCAACCGGACAGTTCCTTAAAAATAAACAATTTACTTACAATATAATTGCCTGAGGGTGTTGGGGTGGAGGGAAGTAAGTAATTTCAAGTGCAATGTTTTCCATCCATACAAATATGAAGAAGATAGAAACTGTCCAAAGGAATTAGCTATGTTCCCAAGTGACCGAGAAATGAATTGGCAGGGAGTGAGCCTCCATGAGAACATTATTTTGAATCAAAACCAAATTTCGAAAACACTCCAGGTGATCTGCTCTATATTTATGAAACTTAAATACTGAACTGTTGAACGATTCTGAAATGTTTGAGAAATGAAGCAATTCAATTAAGTAGTAATGCTGTATTTTCTGATTGTGTTGTAATGTTCGGATCTAGAAACAGAGTGACAGGAAAGACAAAGAGCAAGACTCTGGTGACCTTCTGCGTGCGGGTGTGTGTACTCGCTCATGTCTGACTCTGCAACCCCACTGACTGTAGCCCACCAGGCTCTTCTGTCCATGGGATTCTCCAGGCAAACTGGAGCAGGTCGCAACTTCCTCCTCCAGGGAATCTTCCCAACCCAGGGACTGAACTCGCTTCTCTTGCATTTACAGGCAAATTCCTCACCACTGAGCCACCTGCCTAGCCTGGTGACCTTCCGAGATGGACACTATCACCTGGCCATGAACTGCCTAATCCAGCCACTCCCCAACACAACAGCAGCGGTGAGTCCATGTCCCCTGTACTTGGAAGGTCCTTACCTAAGTTACTTTGAGAGAGGCTAAAACTAATACACACACCTACCTAAAAATTTCATTCACCATATGTCCAAATCCTTTAAATTTCATCATCAAGGATTATCTCCTTTGCTCCTTTCTTCTGGTAAAAATTAAAACTGCGAATACTACTAAGATACATACCATGCTAAATTATTTTTCTTAAAGGATATTGTCACATTTTTTCCTCTTGCAAGGAAAATCAAGAAAAAAATTAATAAAGAGCATTATCTTTTAAACTCATATTGTACTAAAAGAACCATATTATAAGGGAAATGTAGAGCTGATAAAGTCATGTATGATGATAATAACTAACACCTAAATCATTCTCACGGTGTGCTACAAACCCTTCTAAGCATTTCACATTTATTAACTCACTTAAGAGCCTCGGAATTAAAGGAGGGAAGTTCAGATGAAGAGCTGGAGCACTAAGAATTTGGGGTCCGGGCTGCACTACCCAGATCTCCTCACAAAGGAGGGGCTTCCCCAATGGGAATGTTGGGTAACTGATAATGCTCAACTCAGTTTTATTCCAGAGTCACCTGAGCCAAGGTCACAGCCCTGTCCAAGGACAGCCCCCATCTCACGACTGGCTAATATGGGGTAGAAAGGCTTGGCTCCCTTACCTCGAGACAAGACAACTCTGAAGGGTCTGCTCAGCTCCAGAACTCTCAAGGGGATCAGCAGAGGCCTTGGCTGCCATCGTATCAACTTCACCTCCTCCTCCTGCCCCATCCAACTTCCTTCACTCCCTCACAGGTATTATATACCTCAGCACAAGCCCCAATAAACATCCCGCCCAATCAGAACCTGCTTTCCAGGAACCAACCTAAGACCGTCCTAGGACTCAAGTCCAGGCACTCTGGCTCCAGAGTCCATGCCCATAAAGAGTACACTGAAATCCTGACGGTAAGGCAGATTCAGAAAACAAGCTCCATGGGTGTTTCCACAGGAATCAGAACCTACAGGTACAAAGAGGTCTTGGTAACAAGAACCAAAATCTGCCACAGGACTGCTGGATCTCTGCAACCTTCCCTCATTTCTGGGGTCTGTCAGCCATGCTCAGCATCAATCCTTTCATGACTGTCTACTCACGCCTCTTCACTGAAGGCCACTGACTACTGGAGAATGCCACTATTCTGCCCAGAATCCTCTCTCCTGGTCTAATTCTCGAAACCTTTGAGGAAGACACAGCCACCACCTCAGGCTCCATCACCTCAGAGCCCTAGTCTGCTACCTGGTTGAAGCAGCCCTCCCTGGCCTATGCTTCTCAGACTCCCTCATGGAAATGGTCCTTCCACTCTGTCTTACCGTCTCTCTCTCAATACAGCTAAGGCCTCGTTGTTTGGGCACAGTCCCCATCGTGGCCCTCTCTGGACTTTGCTTGTGGTCCAGTGTTCAGAACGCTGCACTTCTCATGCATGGGGTGTGGGTTCGACCACCGGGTGGGGAACTAAGATCCACAGGCCATGTGGCACTGCCAAAGAAACCAAACCAAAACAATAGCAACAACAAAAACTGTTCAACATGCTCAGACATGCTCAGTTCATGAGAACACACACTGAGCATCACTGCCCACCATGAAAGCAAGTAGCAAAACCCTTAATCCTTGTTCAGACATAGCTCAGACATCCTCTTTACAACATAAAAGATAAGCAAAAGAATGTCTAAAGCACAGCAATATGAGAAAACTTGGCACAGGAGCAATAGCTCCACACACCTCCAGCCCAAAGAGCACTGCCGAACTGTATAAAGACTATGAGAAATGAACAAAAAGGGAAATTATTTTCAATAGATTGCTAAGAAAGGGGATAAGTGTGTGTAATTCATTTTAGAATGATATACATCAGAAACATAATTTAAGACAATTTTAACTGGATGCTTAATTAGGTAAGCTTCAGTTATCAGAAAATTCAATTAAAGTGAATACTTCATACTGTAATGACAGTAGATAAATAGATCACTCCTGCAGTTTAAGCAGACAGAACTTTATTTCCCAGAGATGGGCTTCCCAAAACATGACTTCCCCTCCCTTGATTCCACAGACTGGGATCCATGGTACCTTCAGGGATTCACACCCTGCCATGACTGCTCCCTGAGTCGTCAGGGCCCTGTTAGGTCCCGTATCCCTCGATACCCACCCTAGAACTGAACCCTTCACTGTCTCAATAAGACTGAGAAGTTATACCACTAGCTCCTTATTCAAGCAGCCACCTGCTTAAAGCCTGGGCCCCCAGCTTGAGCCTGGTTTTTTTCTGCCACTTCGGTTTTTATGTAAAGGACAGAGTATTATTCAAATCCTTATACTAGAGTCCTTCCATCACAGAAGCTAAGAGCTGTGGGTCAAACAGGAATACATGGCACTGGACTTTCCAAGCTATTTAATCTGTGGATATAATATGACATCTAGGGTACCCAACTCACTTATTTTTAAATCTACAAAATAAATTTCAGTTAGTTAGGAAAGCAACTCGCCTGGAGGATCCCATGGACGGAGGAGCCTGGTGGGCTGCAGTCCATGGGGTCTCTAGGAGTCAGACGTGACTGAGTGACTTCACTTTCACTTTTCACTTTCCTGCATTGGAGAAGGAAATGGCAACCCACTCCAGTGTTCTTGCCTGGAGAATCCCAGGAACGGGGGAGCCTGGTGGTCTGCCGTCTATGGGGTCGCACAGAGTCAGACACGACTGAAGAGACTTAGCAGTTGCAGCAGCAGCAGCAGCAGCAGGAGGAAAGCAAAGTCTTTTAGAGTAATGGAATTATCCCAAACGAACCCTGAACCAAAAGTGTTGGTTTTAATTATTCAGAAACACGCAATTTGATTTTCTCAGCAGCAAGGTGTGGACTTGATTTAGAGAAATTTTACAGGGAGTGTTAAATGATGTGATCATTTTATAGCTTCAAGTAAAACAATGCGCTTACACTAGTACCTTCCGGTCAAGGTCAAGAGCTAAGATAAGACCAGATGGAAGCAGGTAAACTTTATAGGAAATGTCACATGAGGCCAGACCTACGATCCCCCAGACCACCCTTCAGTGACATCTGACAGAGACCTCAAAGAGCAAGAAATCATTCTACAAAATGAAAGGAGACTCACACAAAGGGTTGTGACAGAACTCTGAGTCAAGACGGAAGACTGTCCAAAGAGATCTATAGATCAAACATATCCATCTTTTCTTTTAAATTGTACAAATTACTTCATCTACCTGAAGATTTATTCTGGGCCTCTTGAGAAGCCCGTTTCTCCTCCTGGGGTAAAATGTTGCTCACAGAAATACCTACTACATAAATTTAAACTCTTCTTTTATGTTAAACCTGTCTCTCAGTTGTATGTCGTCTTCCTAGCACTGCTGTTCTTGGATCTGCGGCAGAGAATTCACGACTTTCCTTATACTTGGACTCAGATGAAGGTGAGGTCTCCTTTCAGACTTCCCTGTTCAAGACTACAGCATGCATATCAATTTAAAGACACCCCCTACTCTCATGATATGCAGTGCATTTCTCTAGACCTGTCCCAGGTATGTCTGTCTTGTGGTGCAAGAACAAACCTTCGAGGGAGCCATGTAGGAAAAATTCACAAGGTTCAGACACATGGATGAACATAAACATTCAGCATGAAAAGACCCCTATTAGGAGGTGATGTGTGTGTGTGTCTGTGTTAGTCACTCAGTCATGTCCAACTCTTTGTGATCCCATGAACTGTGGCCGGTGAGGCTTCTCTGTCCATGGAGTTCGCCAGGCAAGAATACCAGAGTGGATAGCCATTCCCTTCTCCAGGGAATTTTCCGACCCAGGGATCCAATCTAAGCCTCCAGCATTGGAGGCAGATTCTTTACCATCTGAGCTACCAGGGAAGTCCTAGGAGGTGATAACCGAACTCAAGTATGTGCTCAAATGCAATATTTATCAATATACCAAAGAATAGTGAAATTCTTGAGATTTCACTGGAAATATCATTTACACACAATAAGTAAAACATCTGGGGCTTCTCCAGTGGTCCAGTGATGAAGAATCTGCCTTGCCATGCAAGGGACACAGGCTCAATCCCTAGTTGGGGAATTAAGTTCCCACATGGCACAGAGCAACTAAATTCAAGTGCCTCAACTAAAGAGCCTGTATGTCACAGCAACAGATCCCACATGGCACAACTAAGACCCGACACAGCCAAATAAATAAACAAATAAAAATAAAACACATGTTCTCTAATGTCTCGATATATTGTGCATTAGCTCCTATTATAAGGCACACATACTATAAGGCAAATAATATACATCAAATAATACACAGATATATATAGTAATGATATTCTCTTACCTTTATATAAAGCCCAGTATTATCACAATGCCCTAAGCGCTGTACCATAAAGAAGTTTTACTTTCCCTCACTTTTATTTGTGTTATATCTTCCAAAGGTTTTATGAGAACAACATCTGGATTTAAAACTCCTAGTTCAATACAGTATAAAAAAATGATTTGAATGAGGCAAAAACCAAATTCACAAGACATGGATACCTAAGTGAATGAATGACTCCACCATCACCTACCACAGGAGAGGCACCCACTCAGGTTTGTCAAATGATACTCAGAAAGTATCTGGGTTGGGTGCCAAAGAACGTATGCTTTTGAACTGTGGTGTTGGAGAAGACTCTTGAGAGTCCCTTGGACTGCAAGGAGATCCAACCAGTCAATCCTAAAGGAAATCAGTCCTGAAAATTCATTGCAAAGACGGATGCTGACGCTGAAACTCCAATACTTCAGCCACCTGATGTGAAGAACCGACTCACTGGAAAAGACCTAATGCTGGGAAAGACTGAAGGCAGGAGAAGAAGGGGACGACAGAGGATGAGATGGTTGGATGGCATCACCGACTCGATGAACATGAGTTTGAGCAAGCTCTGGGAGTTGGTGATGGACAGGGAGGCCTGGAGTGCTGCAGTCAATGGGGTTGCAAAGAGTCAGACACGACTCAGCGACTGAACTGACCCCGAAAGTACTCGATGTGCTTCATTTCACCATGTTTTGGGTTTTTTTTTTTTTTAACAATACCTTCTATATATATTCTTCAGAGAAGGCATAAAAATTACAATTCCTTATAAACTTTTTTAAGGTAAACGCCTCTTTAGAAATCTTAAAAGCAGTGCTCATTGGGGTAAGCTGGGTGAAAGCTAAGTAAAACCTGGACTATATTTTTCTAATTTCCTGTGAGCCTACAATTATTTCAAAACAAAAAGTGCTAACAATTCATTTTTACTTTCAAGAAATTAGTGCATAAAACTGCATCCAATTCAGAGAATAGATAAAATAGAGTCCTATCTAAATTAAAAGGTTAGGTAATTTTTCCAAGGAACTATAAAATATAAAACATCACAAACTCTAATAACAAAAGTTTCATGCCCAAAGTTACTGGATTCCAAACTTCATGACAACACATTTCACAAGAAGTATTTGAAAGACCAAATAGCAATGATCAAAGCTATTGATACTACAGTGGAGGAATTTCTCTAGAAGAAATAGACTTTAGATTAAATTTGAGTGTAATGATTGGGCATCTCTGACTGGTCTGTCCAGATTTTTTAAGTGACTAATTATCATTCCACTAAGTAAGTATTTTCACTACAAAATATGCTATTCACTGTGAGGACCACAAAAGCTACTCTGACACAGTTCTCACAGTGAGGAGGCAGAACGTGTACAAAGACAACAAGAACACGTATGAAACCAAAGGCAGTGCAGAGCAGTAGGCAATAAAGGGATCAATTAGTGTTCAATTCACTGCTGAACGTTCTGGCAATAAAAAGTGTGAGTACTTGAATAATATTTTCTTCTGATGTTTCTAGATGGATGTTTTAGTTTCATATCTTAATGTACTTTTCAAGGGAAATTATCTGATCTCATTTATCTAAATCTTTTGAGACGCTTCCTATCTGCTCTCTTTTCCCTGGCAAAGCAGTTCAACTTGTAAAACTGCAAATGTGTGAGCTGTGTGTTTCTTCTCAACCTGTTAACACTCAGCAATTTTCTAAAAGCGATTGTAATCAGTATGCTAGCCATCTCCTGCCACGAAGCCCTACTCTCTGCTAACATCGGGAGTACTCGTCTCACATTCCTAAGGACACATCTCTAGAGGTCAAAGGAATGAAGACATTTCTGCAGCAGCTCAGGATGCAGCTGCAGTCGACATGCAACACTCAAGGGGAGGGTTCTAGGAGGGCAGCCATCCATACACGGTCCAATCAAACTGCCCCACTGAAGATCTCACTCCGTCCTCACTCTGAACTAACAAGTTTCACAAATAACACTTTCAGAACTTCATTTATGGTCAGTCTGGGGTACAAAGTACCAAAGCCTGCCTTGTGTTAAAGACATTAAGAACCTCCAGGGACTTCCCCAGTGGCATAGTGGATAAGAACCCACCTGCCAATGCAGGGAACACAGGTTCAATCCCTGATCCTAGAAGATTCCACATGCTGCAGAGCAACTAAGTCCCAGCACCACAACTACTGAGCCTGCGTGCCACCCTTACTTATGCCTGCACACTCTAGGGCCTGCAAGCCACGACCGATGACCCATGCTACAACTACAGAAGGCCCCTGCGCCCTAGAGCCTGCAAATTGCCACTACTGAAGCGCACACACCTAGAGCCTGTGCTCCCGGAGCAAGAGAAGCCACAGGAGAAGCCGCCGCAATGAGAAACACAAGCACCGCAACTAGAGTAGCTCTCTGTCTCTGCAACTAGAGAAAGCGCGCATGCAGCAACAAAGACCCAGCAAAGCCAAAAATAAATTTTTTAAATATATAATAAATAAATAAATATAGCAGTGTGTACATGTCAAAAAAATTGAAAAAAAAAAAAAAGAATCTCCCCATCAGGCCATTAGAGACAACAGATTTCCACGCTGAAGAGCAGGAGAAATGGAAGAGCTAATCTCACTTCACTCTCATGGGACATCAGTTTAGATATTATCATCGTCATGATCCTGCTCTTTAAATAGTTGCTCTTCCCTAAATCCACAGCGTCAATGTCTTTTAAAAGTCACAAGTGCTGAGTAGACACAAAAGAGAAGCCTTGCATCTAGCATTTAACACAGCAATAACCAGACATGCCTGGGTGCTTTTTGTTTTTAAAAGACCCACTTTAACTTCTTACAGGAATGAAATCACCCAGAACAGAAGATGAGGCTTTCTGAAATTCACTATTTGTAAAATAGTAGTTTAACAAGGCAGACCATAATTACCCCTTGTATTTATTTCAATTTTCCATAGCATTATGTCTGTAACAAGAAAACAAAAGCTGTCTTGTTATTCCAGATGATTCCATTTTCCAGTAAATCACCCTAAAGCAGCCACATTCAGGTCAAGCACAGTACTGAGGGATGCTACCTAAAATGTAAACGTCCCTCATAAAATATAGACTAACTTATGTTATTCTGAAGCAATATGTGTTACATACTCAGTACTCTGAGAATCGCAAAACAGTTTTACTTAAATGACAAAAGCCAACCAGCCAACACTACCACCACCAGCTTTCAAAAGAAAAGGAAAAGACTCAAATATGAGAAAAAAGAAAATTCAGCCTTTGGGTAAGAAAATCTAACCAGATTTACACATCAAATTCCAAGTTCCTTCTGCTGCAAGTCTGGTTTTACAAAGGGATACCTTCTATTGTTTATCATATAATTCTCCAAAATAAAGATCATACAAATTCTCATTCTATTTCATTTAAATATAAATATAGGCATTAAACCCCTTAATGGAGTGAAGAAAATGGGATGAAGAAAAAAAGAGGGTCAGAAAGTCAAACCAATAGTTGAGAGTCA
Source organism: Nanger dama (assembly GCA_917880005.1). Lineage (NCBI taxonomy): Eukaryota > Metazoa > Chordata > Mammalia > Artiodactyla > Bovidae > Nanger > Nanger dama. The sequence continues at coordinate 18,942,235 of CAKJTW010000001.1, forward strand.
GACCTTTCAAAGGATTAGGAATCACTGCTTTACACAACAGCTTATAAAGTATATGCTGCAAGTTTGCTTCTGACATTATAATCAACATATCTGAGAATGATCTTACCCATGCTAAGCTGAAGGGGCTCTCTACAAGCTCCAGTTATCAGGCTGTTCATCTTTAATTATTCAGTTTTTCACGAAACATGGTTATCAGGTTATCAGCAGTGGAAAACCCACTATAAGATTTTAAATCTGAAAACTGTTGGCCAGCCTTCTAATTATAGAAGCAAAAAATATCCAGTGTGTAAGCTTTGAGGGCTCACCCATAGGGTGAAGAGCACTTTAAGCATTTTCGAGGGTTCTCCCAGTCCTGTGTGTGTTACATGGGGGCATAAATTTGATATGAGCTATACAGTGAAACGGGTGATCTCAAACTAATTTTTCAAGCTGATGTTTAATAAACCCTGTTCCCTGCTCAGCTTTAGCAATAAAAAGTAAGTAAAAGTCCTAGAGAAAAAAAAAATGTAAAAGCACAGTGTGAAGCATGCAGCGTTAACAGCTCAAAAAGACTGCTTAAGTGTGTAGTTCACTCATTCAGCAAACAAGCATCTATTACTGTGTCAGGAACTGTTCTCATTGTTGGCACAATTCAAGAGTAAGGTATGTTTAGAACACAACAACAATAATGAAATAACTAAAATATGTTTGGCCATTTACAGTTTTGAAGAAAGCTTTATAAATAACACCTCAATTGTCTTCCGTAATAGCTCTAATGAATTCGGTTTTACAGCCATTTTAATAATAATGAAAAAATAAGAGATCTAGATGATTTTCTAAATTCTCCAAATCAAGTAACTTATAAGTAATAGAGCTCGGTCTCCAACTCATACCTCCCAAACATACATTTCCATCAGTCGCTGGATGGCACCACATGACGGGATGCCCTACCTTCATGGCAACCACAGGGGATATATTCTGTACGCTTTTGAACTGTTAAAGCTTTTAAGGAAAGTTTTACAGATCCAGACTAGAGTGTGTACAAGTTCAAATATTTCTAATCAAACAAGATACTACAAAAAAACTGTTTAGAACCAACTAGGGCCAAGATGTTGCAGGATTCTACTTCCCCATAGACATGCTAAGTATATGTTCATCTAATACATCATCACATGCTAAAGGGCACACTCACAGGGGCCATGACAGTCCATAAAGGGCCAAAATGTGGGCTGTGGCCCAATTCCTGGAAATCCCCGCCCATTCCCCAAAATAGATGGAATCGCCTCTCACTTGTTAGCCTATAAAATTACCCAGCCCATAAAAACCAACAACCTCATACCTCCTGGGCTCTGGAGCCCTTCTCATCTTCTGAGATGGCCACACGCTGCCTACGGAATGTATATCTCTCTGAATAAACTCATTTTCACTTTAAAAAACTGCTCTAATCTTTTCATCATTTATTTTACTTATTATATAAAAACACTGGTGAAATGAGTCTGCCTGGTTAGCTGAGCTTTCTAGACAAATAAGGTAGGTTTACTCCCCAAGTCCTAAAATGTTTCTCACTCGGGATAATATACTGGACAGAAACTTCTAAGTCAAAACCTTGAACTAGAACTTCACAGGAGAAAAACAAAGCCAATAAACATTAAAAAGTACAAAAGGTACTCCAGGAAATGCAAATTAAAATGATACCACTATATATCCACTAGAATGGCTAAAATTAAAAAGAGAGATAACAGTAGCTGTTTTTAAGGATATGGGGCCACCAAAACTCTCATTAGATACTGGTATCACTATCTAAGACTGGCTCAACAATTCAACTCATAACACACATCCCAAATTCCTATCCGTACTAAAAGACATATGTAAGAATGTTCACAGCACTACTTTTCCTAATAACCAAAAACTGAGGGAAAAACTCAAATGTCCATCAAGAGTGAAATGGATAAATAAATGTGGCCTTCTCATAAAATGAAACACAACAGTACAATGAGAAAAAACAAACTGTTGCAAATCTCAAAACAAGAATGAACCTCACACACATAACACTGAGCAAAAGAAGTGAGGCAAAAGGATACAGAATATGTATTCTGGTAGAAAGTTCAATAACAGGTAAAAGTAACCTATAGTCCAGAAGGGACTTCAGGACGAAAACTATCCTTGGCGGGGAGGCGAGTGGGGCTTCTGGCTACATCTACGTCTACGTCTTGGCCTTTGGTGCTGATGCCCAGGGCTCTATTCACTTAGGTAAATCATTGAACTGTTTCAGTTCAGTTCAGTCACTCAGTCGTGTCCGACTCTTTGCAACCCCATGCATCGCAGCACACCAGGCCTCCTGTCCATCACCAACTCCCAGAGTTCACTCAGACTCATGTCCATCAAGTCAGTGATGCCATCCAGCCATCTCGCCCTCTGTCGTCCCCCTTCTCCTCCTGCCCCCAATCCCTCCCAGCATCAGAGTCTTTTCCAGTGAGTCAATTCTTCACATGAGGTGGCCAAAGTACTGGAGTTTCAGCTTTAGCATCATTCCTTCCAAAGAAATCCCAGGGCTGATTTCCTTCAGAATGGACTGGTTGGATCTCCTTGCAATCCAAGGGACTCTCAAGAGTCTTTCCAACACCACAGTTCAAAAGCATCCATTCTTCGGCGCTCATCCTTCTTCACAGTCCAACTCTCACATCCATACATGGCCACAGGAAAAACCATAGCCTTAACTAGACAGACCTTTGTTGGCAGAGTAAAGTCTCTGCTTTTGAATATGCTATCTAGGTTGGTCATAACTTTTCTTCCAAGGAGTAAGCGTCTTTTAATTTCATGGCTGCAGTCACCATCTGCAGTGATTTTGGAGCCTCAAAAATAGTCTGACACTGTTTCCACTGTTTCCTCATCTATTTCCCATGAAGTGATGGGACTGGATGCCATGATCTTCATTTTCTGAATGTTGAGCTTTAAGCCAACTTTTTCACTCTCCTCTTTCACTTTCAAGAGGCTTTTGAGTTCCTCTTCACTTTCTGCCATAAAGGTAGTGTCATCTGCATATCTGAGGTTATTGATATTTCTCCCGGCAATCTTGATTCCAGCTTGTGTTTCTTCCAGTCCAGCGTTTCTCATGATGTACTCTGCATAGAAGTTAAATAAGCAGGGTGACAATATGCAGCCTTGACGTACAGTCTGTTGTTCCATGGCCAGTTCTAACTGTTGCTTCCTGACCTGCATAAAGATTTCTCAAGAGGCAAGTCAGGTGGTCTGGTATTCCCATCTCTTTCAGAATTTTCCACAGTTTATTGTGATCCACACAGTCAAAGGCTTTGGCATAGTCAATAAAGCAGACATAGATGTTTTTCTGGAACTCTCTTGCTTTGTCCATGATCCAGCAGATGTTGGCAATTTGATCTCTGGTTCCTCTGCCTTTTCTAAAACCAGCTTGAACATCAGGAAGTTCACGGTTCACATATTGCTGAAGCCTGACTTGGAGAATTTTGAGCATTACTTTACTAGCATGTGAGATGAGTGCAACTGTGCGGTAGTTTGAGCATTCTTTGGCGTTGCCTTTCTTTGGCACTGGAATGAAAACTGACCTTTTCCAGTCCTGTGGCCACTGCTGAGTTTTCCAAATTTGTTAGCATACTGAGTGTAGCACTTTCACAGCATCATCTTTCAGGATTTGAAATAGCTCAATTGGAATTCCATCACCTCCACTAGCTTTGTTCGTAGTGATGCTTTCTAAGGCCCACTTGACTTCACATTCCAGAATATCTGGCTCTAGGTGAGTGATCACAGCATTGTGATTATCTGGGTCATGAAGATCTTTTTGTACAGTTCTTCTGTGTATTCTTGCCACCTCTTCTTAATATCTTCTGCTTCTGTTAGGTCCATACCATCTCTGTCCTTTATCGAGCCCATCTTTGCATGAAATGTTCCCTTGGTATCTCTAATCTTCTTGAAGAGATCTCTAGTCTTTCCCATTCTGTATCATTTAACGACACGCATACTTTTCTATACCATACTTTTCCCTGGTAAAGAATCTGCTTGTCAGCGCAATAGACGCTGGTTTAATCTCCGGGTCAGGAAGATCCCCTGGAGAAAGGAATGGCAACCCACTCCAGTATTCTTGCATGGAGAATCCCACAGACAGAGGAGCCTGGCAGGTTGCAAAGAGCTGGACACGACTTAACGACTAAACAACAACATACTTTTCTATACAGGTTATATTTCCATAAAAACTTAGACAGGAAGAAGAGGAGGAGAAAAGAAAGAAAGGAAGGAGAAAGGGAGGAGGGGGGAAGGAAATGTATGAAGTGATGTTATCAGGACGGTGGAGAGAGTCCTCAACCACGAAGCTTCTTTTCATTCTCACTTCTCTTAGCTCTTAGTCGATCTCTTCCTTGACTACCAAGCTGTTCTCGGGGACTTTTCAATGTTATCCATGTGGCTGCCAGTACCAGGCCATTTCTATCTTCCAATCTGCAGTTTACTATTTACCACAGGGCTAGAAATGTTATAATCAGCCACACTGCATGTGAACAGCCACTCACGTGAGGGATCTCCTATGAGTAAAGTGAATCCTCTTTAATGTAGGTCTTTCTTTTTAACCTCTTTTCGCCTGCTTAGAGGTGTTTTGCTGACGAATATGCCAGATACAGGAGTTACCAAAAGATGGAGATGTTCCTGGGTTCTGGGGCTTTACTGGTGGCTCAAATGTCTAGTAAAGAATCAGTCTGTAACCCAGCAGGAGGAGAAGGGGATGACAGAGGACAAGATGGTTGGATGACATCACTGACTCAATGCACGTGAGTTTGAGCAAGCTCTGGGAGATGGTGAAGGACAGGGAAACCTGGATTGCTTCAGTCCATGGGGTCACAAACAGCCAGACACAATTGAGCGACAGAACAACAACAATCCAGGAAACCCCAGTTTGATCCCTGGGTCAGGAAGATCGCCTGCAGAAGGGAATGGCCACCCACTCCAGTATTCTGGCCTGGAGAATTCCGTGGACAGAGGAGCCTGGCGGGCTATAGTCCATGGGGTCGCAAAGAGTCGGACATGATTGAGCTACTAATACTAACACTTTCATTTTTTTCACTGGGCTCTGCCTATGAATACTAGGTCTCTAGGCTAAATCTACAATCAACCAACATAAAATTCCAGATCCCAGGAGTTTACTTACTTGCAAGTAGTATAAGAGAATATCACTAGTGAATACATTTATAAAAAAAAAAAGAACTGCTAACTTCTTATCCAAGACATTATGAACAGCTTTGCTAACTCTGTCATTCACAGAACATCCTATCAGTTTCAAAGAATATATTCCTTTCTCATTTTGTATTTTTATTAACTTTGATTTTTTAAATCCTCCCAAAAGTATACTGCAAGTTTTATTTAAAACTTTAAGGTTTCCAAAACAGAAACTCAAGTGCAACAGACAAAGCCTCTTTCTACACAGTAATCTACAATGTAAAAAAAAAAAAAAAACTGAAATACTACTTGTAACATCCTTTTACATCTTAATTTATGTAACTTCTTTCTGTACTCATTCTCCATGAAAAATAAAAGTTAGCTCTCAAAACCGGAGCTAGAACTGGGGCACACAAACTGAAAAGTCACCCATGGGCACTGCAGGTCCTAAAATAAAGAGCCGAGTGTATGCATTCACTACACAGAATGATAAACAAGGAACAGAAACTCTCACCTTACATCAGGATCAACATTTATCTGCTTTAGTATCTTAAAAACTGTGACTAAAACAACACTCATTCGAGGACAGTCATTTCAGAAACAGCTATCAGTAGTTGAAAGATGAAATGTTCATTTCCACCTCAACCAATAATTTTTCCGCTTAGTTTAAGAAAAGAATACAAAGTTCCCTGTGCCTTGGCTCCCTCATCTTTTAAACAAGCATGATAATCCCTTACATCTACTTAATTTGCAGAAAAACATGATGCTTTGGCTTCTAGAAACAACTACAGATGAATAGGGTTTCACTTTGATGAGGTCTATCTCCATCTTTTCAAACACATAACTTAATCCAAAGGCAAATGAGACCATATCATTGAGGGTGAAATTATAAACATCATCAAGAAGATTGGAAGAAAAACTTTTCTCTCTTCTTTGTCACAGCAGGTAAATAAATCCATCATATTTCATAGCTGGCTGTCCTTTTGATGCCCTGTTGGAAATGCCATTCCACTGCAGAGACTAGAGAAATGCAATAAAAGTCATTGCCACAAAATCATTATGACACTCATAAATACAGCTTCAGATAAAATAAAATCGGCCACCTCTACAAATGAGGAGTTCTCATGCACCTGTGCATGTGCCTGTGTGTTGTGTAATGTATATCGGACAAAAGGCCTGAGTAAAATGGTGGGTTAGAAAAACCCATCTTCACTGCTGGAAAAATAGCTAACAGTGTGCACCACAGGGGATATAAAATATCACATTAATGTTAGAAGGACAGCAGCATATTTTCTATTTGTGACATAAATCAAACTCTTAGCTATTGGGAGAAAGGCAAACATGTACGTGAAATACAACTTAGCTCTGATCTTGTGTGAACGAAACATTATTCTTTCCCTTCTTTCAAATTCCTACATGATGCAAAAAATCCCTGAAAGTAGCCAGATCTAGTTTCGTAAAGTCTTACGAACTTTCTGGATGTTCCTAAACTATATGTTTTGCTAAACGGCCCTCCCCAACACAAATAAATTTCATAATTTACAGGTTGGCCTCAGAAACTGCAGCCACAGTGAGAACCCAGATACGTGTCCCGCTCATAGCTTCCTCTGCCCCATCAAATCGTGCACCCTGATTCTTTTCATTCAGCTATATAAAGGAAAAACTCCTTAAAACTTTCATCACTACTACATTTTTCTCTTCTGAGTTTGTTCTTTCCACTCCCAATCTTCATACCTATCAACTCCAGTCTCAGCTTTCATTCACATTAAAAACGAACACAAAAAAAACGCTCCAGGAAACAAGCAGATGATGTGTACTGGCACACTTAAGTAGCAGTGAATTCTCACAGGACTAACAACACTAGTCCTCGCGGACTGCAGCGCCCTCAGAGGCAGGCGGAGAAACCTGATTATGATTCACCAACTAATGTGTATTTCCTTTCCTTAAGTGTCGTGTTTTCTTTAAGATGTAAGCCATGGCCAGACGATCGATCTTCGTATCAGAACGAGGGATCAGAACCTGAAAATTATACTTGCCAGAGCTCAGTGAAAAATGAAATTACCAGCAGAGTGTGCTAGAATTTGTCCCAAAGGTTACCCATTTCTATCACATTTTTTCTCTAAATATGAGAAAAAATTCCCTGTAGTATTTCACTGTAGTGCTTTCACACATGGTTGTAAACCCAAAATATATTATAATCCTTTAAAAGATGAAAATAATAACAAAACATTCATATATTTAAAGTCCTTTATGCTAACAAAATGAACTAAAAGAGATACACAGCACATTCTGGATATTTCATTGGCTGGCGTGCCTTATATATGTTACTAAGGGTACAGAATGACCCCGCACCATTAAATGATACTCCAAATCTCATTTTGAAGACAGCTTTTTCAAGGTGTCTGTTTTCTGTTTTCACAAAGGTGAACATGCCTAGAACTATCAAACTATCCCATCTTATCCCTCTCACCCTCACACCCTGATAAATGTGCTATGCCTCAAGAGTTCATAAGACTACTGCTTTCCTCTCTTTACCCCTATATGTGGCAGGTTTTTGTCATCTTACCAGAGATGCTCAGATAAAGTAAAAGCTACTGAATTTCAAGACTTAATAGCAAGAGAACAGAATCCTATCACTACATTTAACTTCAAAATGAAAGTAAAAGTTTTTTTCTCAGTTGTTAAAGCTATAAAAAAGAAGCATTCTCCTTTGACTGAAGCTATACCAATAACCTCAGTCTAAGTGCCATTAAGTTAAGTCGCTCAGTCGTGTCTGACTCTTTGCAACCCCATGGACTGTAGCCCACCAGGCTCCTCTTATGACCATGAAATCACTTAAATGCTAATGTGATAGATACAAGGAAGAGAGTTCTTAAGTTAGAAACCTTTCAAAAGACATTATGTTGGCTATAAAAGCTACTGGATACTGCTCTCATTGCTGTGAACAATCTATTCAAATCAACATGAAAAAATAAGCCCTAATGGGCAAAGTATGCTTAAATTTAATTAAGTCCCAGATACAAGGAAAAGGGAAAATATGGTACAAGGCAGTGTCTCTCAGGAAAGGAACCATTCCATGATTTGAGACAATGTGTGTTTGGCACATCCCAGTGTTCACGATTTCCCATTAGCCACAACTTTCTCCAGCACTGAAGTGAAATGGGAAAAGAAATGAGGAACATAAACCAAAACTGTTAAATGCTCTTCATTGTCAAGTCTGGAAAGAGCTCGCTGAGGGTCATTTACGTTGTGAAGGTAAGGCCTTGAGGAGTGAGAGGTGGGGGAAAAAAAAGTTTTACAAGGAACTCTTCTGAAAAATGGTTTACGATGGTAGAACAGAGGTAGAATGCCTTCCTTCTCCATCTTTCGTATCAAGTTCGGGTTTTTTTGTTTTTGTTTTTGTTTTTTTGCTGTTGCGATTCTTTTGTTCTTTAATTAACTTCCCTCCTTGCGGGGCTTGCTGCAGTTTGCTGATGTAGTTCCCAACTGCTACCTTCCTTTGGCGACTCTTATTAGCGGACTGGCAAAGGCTGGCTAAAATGCACTTATGAAAGAAGAAATCACTTCCTCTTGCCAAGACGCACATGTGCCCAGTACCTGAGGAAGAGCTTCACTGTCGCCGGCCAAGAGAAATCCAGTTTAACCTCCCTTTCCAAATCCATTGCAAAGAAGTGTATGTGTGTGCCACTTGCAGAGAATCTGCCTGACTCACCCCCACGCTTTCGGCGTGCCAGGGAGAGATGTGAATGATCGGTCTCCGGGCTGGCAGTGAAGTGGGGGCCGCGGTCCCGGTGGCACCGAAAGTCCCCTGCCCCCCATCCCCCGGCCTCCCCCGAGTGTGTTAGGGGATGTCTCCCTCTCTGGCAGGTGCCCGGCCACGCTGGGGCCACCAAAGCTCACCCAGGCAGGAGCACACGTGTCCTGCGCCGGAGCCCAGCCCCCGGGATACAGTGGCCCCACAGTCCGGGCAGGCACGCCAGGTGAGCGCCTTGGAGGGGTGTCGGGGAAGGGGGAGGGCTTGACCATGCGGGTGCAGCAGGACCATCCAACGTCCCCCTCTAAACGCTAAGAAGAAAAAGTACTTTTCTGCGGATATCTGCTTCCACACTCCGCCGGGCGCCCAGCCCCCCGAAGATGCCTGGCCCGCAACTGACCTCTCTCTCTCTCGCTCCCCGCGCGCGCCCAGGCCGCCCGCGCCCCCTCCAGGACCTGCCCCGAGCTGACCCTCCTTCCCCGGCCCCGGCCGGGTGCTCACCTCCTGGGGTCCGGCTTCCGTCGCTCGTCCAGTTTGGCGGTTGAGTGTGGGGCTGCAGCAATCGCTGCCACCGCCGCTGCCGCCGCCTCCGAAGCGCTGCCCGGCGCGCCGCCGGGGCTGGAAGCCGGGAGCCCGCGGGATCCCGGGAGGCGCGGGCCCGGGGCGCGGCGGGGCCGAACCGCGGGAAGTTGTCGGCGCGAGGCGCGGGGCTCGAGACACCCCCGCCCAAGTAGTCACAACTCAGCCGTCCGGGTGGGTGCGCGCTCCGGGGCGGAGGGAGGCGAGGACGGGGCGAGGGCGCGGGGGCGGGAGGGTCTCTGGAGCCGGCGGGACTGAACCCTGGAAGAGGGGAGAGCGCGAGCGCGGGGCAGATGTCTACACGGCCCGCGTGGTGCGTGGCGGGTGAGCGTGTGAGAGCGCGGGGCGTCTACTCTACTTTGCCTTCTGCAGCTCCTGCATATTTATGGGGATCGCCGAGGTTCCTGCCGGTAACTACCACTGCAGCGGCGGCGCCCGGCCCCGGACGCCCCTCGGGGAGCGAGCCCGGGGAGGGGGGTGGCTCGGGAGGGCGGCGGTGGCGGAGGCTGTGCCACGAGCGCGAGCCCGCGATCCATATTTAAAGCCGCGACTGGCCTCGGCCGGCCCCCCGGCCCTGCCCTCGCTCGCGCCCGCCCGCCCGGCCCCCACCGCTCCGGGCCGCCGCTCGGCGTCACCAGCCCGGGCACCGCGGCGGCGGGGAGGGGGCCTCGGGCCGCACCGCCCCCGGGGGCCCGGGCTCTGGGCGCCGCGTCCGGCTGGAACTGACCGAAGACCCGGCTCCTGACCCGCCGCCTCCGCTTTCCTGGATTCCCTCTGTCTCTCTCTCTGACTCTGTCTGTCTCTCTGTCTCTCTCTTGTGCCCTGAGCCGGCTGCTAAGTCCGAGCTTTTTGTCCGGTTTACAAGAGTTCCCCGCCGGGGAGAGCTTGCTCTCTCTTGCAGAACTGAAGTGACTGGGACAATCACGCTTGAAGCTACTTTTATAAATAAAAGAGGAGGGAAACAGGTAGAGAGCGCGCTGCCAGCTCACTGTGTGAAGCTGTCGCTCACCTCTAGCACGGGACGTCTGGGGAGAGCGCTGCTGTCAAGCCTTCTCCTTCGCTTGCCACTGATGACTTCTGTCTTCCTCAACCAGTTTGGGAAACATCTTTAGTCATCCAAGGGAGTTTCTTGAGGATATAAATGGATTATTGTATTTACTCTGTTTCTAAGGCTAATAGAGGTTTAAGTCCTCTTTGCCAAGCAAATACTACTACTAATAATATATCAATGACCCCGCCCCATTTTGATCAGTTAAGTAGACGATAAATACATGAACAGACTGTCGGCACCGACACTGTCTAATGTTCTGAATACTGCTAGAGAGGAGCCACTTAATGGATTTGAGCCACACAGTATATGATGTAAGCCCATGTGCATTTCCTATTAATACATATTATATATTTAATATACATGTGGAAGTCACTGACCAAACTGCATCTTTGAGGGTCACCACCGGAACACATAAAACCCTAGAGAAATAATGTCACATGCTGACTACCTCTGCCAAAGATTTGTTTCCAAATTCTTTCCTCAATAGCAAGTAAAAGTCGCCCAGTCGTGTCTGACTCTTTGCGACCCCATGGACTATACAGTCCGTGGAATTCTCCAGGCCAGAATACTGGAGTGGGTAGCTGTCTCTTCTCCAGGGGCTCTTCCCAACCCAGGAATCGAACCCAGGTCTTCCGCATTGCGGGTGGATTCTTTACCAGCTGAGCCACAAGGGAAGCCCTTTCTTCAATACTAACCTATAATTAAATAAGACCCCTAGTGGGGAAAAAAAAAGTCTGGAGGAAAATAACTTGGAGACAAAAGTCTTTCTAGTATTTAAAACTGGAATAGACATATTATTTATTGTAACTCACCAATGCTGGCAAAACAGGTAAATACTTGCACCTTTAAGAAAAAAAAAAAAAACCTAGTGTGTTTAAAATCCTTGGTTAGTGCTCAGGAGACTCTGGGATGACCAGAAACTATCTAATGTCTAAAATTGAAATGCATTAATGTCGTGTGTCTGGCTGTTGTTACCTCAATGCTCACACATTATACATGACCCACTGCAATAACGTGGGAAATTCAAGTTTTTTTAATGTAAAGATTTTGCCTACATAACTATACTTTGTTTTTAGACTAATGTTAAAATTAACTTTAAGTCCCTGAGCACACAGTTAGCAAGAATCAGCAACCCCAAAGTAAGCTCACAGGAAAAGAGAAGCCACTTTTGTATTAAGAATTTGCCATTGCTGTTCAGCAGTTTTTTTCACACTGTGGATTATGTATTTCAACATAGCTGGCAATTTCTCATTATCATCGTGAACCAGCCAGGAATGGTCAGTGTTGGTGACCGGGAAAGAAAAAGTCCAAGAAATTTAAGTTTTCCAATATTCTACTGCAAAATACATCAAACTGGCCTTTACACAAACCAAAAAAGTAACCTTTAAAGGCATTTTTCTATCAAGATGGACAAAATTTTACCCTGAAAGGAGTATAAAGTTGGAGAGTGGGGTGGGAGGCAGAGAGAGAATTAGAGCACTATGGGGTGCTCTTATATTAATGAGAAAAAAGAGTTGTCTTTGGCAAAAGCCAGCAACCTGTTATTATTCTCATTACTTGATGTTTGCTATCCCACAATTAAAAGCGCAGGTTCCATTTCCTTTCCTATTGATTATTGTCCAGTAATTGAGATGCATGTGTTTTTCTTTTGAAAGGTCATTGATTAACTTTTCTGGTTATCTCTGCGTGTGGTCACCTTTGCTATTGCTATTCAGAGCTGAAGAAAGTGAAAGTGAAGTTGCTCAGTCGTCTGACTCTTTGTGACCCCATGGACTGTAGCCCACTAGGCTCCTCCATCCATGGAATTTTCTAGTCAAGAGTACTGGAGTGGGTTGCCATTTCCTTCTCCAATTCAGAGCTAGGACAATGAATTCTGAGACCTTTTTTCACCAATCCTAAAACATGCTATGTCCCTTGATTCTCATGAGCCCAAAGAAAGTTTTATTTGTTCATTTCATATTGGTGTTCACACAGCTTGGTGACAAGAAAAATGAATAGAAAAAATGAATGGAATTAGAAAAACAATATAAGTAATCTTTACTGATAATGATTTATTTGTTTAATAAATAACTCTCTCTGCTAAATGACCTTCTAGGATACTAACCCACTATTTTAGCTTATCAATCAAGTTTCTTTGGTATCATCCAAGGTCCTTACAGGCACCTAACAGGCACCATCTAGTGGCAGCAGGTGATGAAACCTCGTGTCTGAATGATGTCCCAGCAAGAATGAGGATGAAAGTTTTTGAACAGGTGGTTCAGACATTCCTAGTCTTGAAGAAGCATGGTTCTCTTTGATTCTAAAGCAAGAAGGTTGTATGTAGAACAACAATACAACTAATGGACCCCAAGATGATTATTCAAAGAATTAGGATACAAATCTGACCTGCAGGTACAATTATTGCCACTAAAAGTTTGCTCAGTCTTTGTGTAACTTCGCATAGTCACATCTCTTTATAAAGACCTCAGTGTTGTGTTTTTTTTTAACTTGAAAACTTCTGTATTTAAGTTTCCTCATTGTAAAATCAAAGAGAGTGATGGCTCGTCACTGAATATTATCTATAAAGGATTTTGTTCAACAAATAGCAGAGCCCATAAATATAACTATTATTTCACGGTTTTTATTATACTATTTTACAAAAGAAAAAGGATAAAAGATATCAATGAATGCTTATCCCTGAGTCACACAAACTTGCAACATTCAAACACATCTTATTTTGGGCCCTAAACAAAAGGAGACAGTATAGATTACAAACTTCAAAGAATGATCAGTAATGTTTCTCATTATCAGCTTCTTTTTAAATATATGGCTCTTTAGTAAATGTCTGACAAAAATTTTGCCATATAGAATAGGTATTTTTCTTTGTGCTAGTATTTTGACTTATAGTTATTTCGTTATTAAACAATATTGCCATCGAATGATCATTGAAGTAGCCAACCTGGAATCAGTTTTGTTAACCATTTCAGGATATAAGAGTAAGGAGAGAGAAAATCACTTGTCCTTCCATCCTGGGACTAGTCAGGGATGAAACTGAAGATACAGACAAAGAGAGAAAGACAAAGAGATCACTTAGAAACTTCATTTTGTTTCACTCACACTCCAGAAATTGCATATTCAGGCTGGCAAATTCCTGAATAAATTCAGCCAACCTTAATTTACAATCTATATTTCCTCCTTCAGATTCCAAGTTTAAAAATAACTGTAGTCCCTTTTTATGAGGAGTAAAGAAAGGTGAACACTTTTTGTAAGCTGTCAGCATGGCACAAGCTAAGGAAAATAATTTTATTTGGTTAAACGTGTCATAAGTTGCTTCATAGCTTAAACTGCTAAACTCTCAACCATATCCAATTGTCATTTTTAAAACATATACCTAACATCAAATATTAAGAAAGGTTCCAACATCTAAAAACAGAAGCCAACCTCTGTTCACATCGAGGAAGACAAGTTATTCAGCCTTTCTAGATCTCAGTTCCCTCAGTAATAAAATCAAGGAGCTTGAGATAATCACTCCAAAAAAAAACAATATTTCAACAGGATGCTAGAATATTTTCTTTTAATAAAATTTGAATATGTTTGTGATAGAGAAACATGCAAATATTTCAGAAATAGCATTGATACACTTATTATGAATGCTCTGTTTAATAACCTTAAGCCAGAGTTTCAGCCTCTTTCCCCTACAGGAATTCTCCTGTATACATCAGCCTAACAACAGGACACAAGCCTCTCTGTTTGAAAAGGAAAAGGGAAAATTAAATTGAGCTACTAAGCCACTGAAACCTACGCCCTCTATGATTAAAAAGATTAGTCTGGTTTTAGGTAAGATAGTAGAGAATTACATCAGACTTCTACCAAAACCAACTCCCAGGGCCCTTGGGCTCTGCTAATCAGTGTGTGTGTGTGTGTGTGTGTGTGTGTGTGTGTGTGTGTCCCACCAGCCACATCCCAGACACAGACAAGTACTTGTTCCTCTGTATCCTGCTGGCTTCTCACCTCCTGGAGGATGAATAAGCCCAGATGGCAGCTGCTTGCTCTAAAGTTGCTCTTCCTTTTCTCCTGTGGACTGTCTCATGGACATAGCTGTTCCACTGCGTGGAGACAGGTTTTCTACAGATTAACCAACCACTGGGTCAAAGTGGTCCACGACCAGTCTCTCCCCAGACCAAGCCTATCCTGGAGACTACAATACACCCATCCTTTTGCAAATAACCGAACAGCTGATACTTCCAGTACACATCTGCCAGACTGATCTCTTTACAGAAAACACAGCAAGATTGTAATTTGAGTGTTAAAAGCTCCTTATCCTGAGGGAGGAAACATTCTGAGCAAATCTGCCCTTTATGACTTTTCAATTTCCCCTTGCTGACCAGAAGGGGTTCACTTCCACATAGAACGTGAAGCTTGACTGGGTCATCTGTTCAGCACACAAATATTTATTATGAACCTACTATGTGTCAAGGACTCTTTGAGGCGATGAGTCCCTGAAACAAGCAAAGTTCCAGTTTCGTGGAGCTTACAAGTGAACAAATAAATTAACAAGATAATCTCCATTTCCTTGGAATACAAAATCCTGTGAAGCAGTGAATGGTACAAATAGGGTGACCAACCATCCCAGTTTATACTTCCAGTTTACCCCTGTTATTCCTGTGTCACAGCAATAGCACTCTCCTTCATTCTCAGGAGATATTGGTCAGAAGTTATAGACTCACCCTCGCTCCAAAAGAAACAAAACACAGAGGATAGGGAGAATCATTTGCAAGTGGGTGTCAGAGAGGGCCTCTCCTGCTTCATGATGTTTGCGCACACAGATCTGAATGACAAGATGAATACATATTAAAATTTTAAAGGCAGCTTGACAGGACAAACAGCATTTGACACAAAGTCTTACACATAGTAGGAACTCAATAATTATTTATTGAATGATCAATCACATCCATTTTTGTAGAGCATTAAAAAACAGAGGCTTACTCAACCAGAATACATTTCTATTAAGGCAGAGTCAGGCTCCACAAACTCCTTAAAACATCACTTTTCCTAATCTATAACTTGTGAATCATATCTGTGTATTTATCTGCATGTACATAAAACATCTCTGGAAGGACAGGACATAAAAGCAACTAAAAACAGTATTTACCTCCAGGAAAGAAAACTAGGTGATTGTGGGGTAGGCCTGGGAAAAAGACTTTTTCACTATAGCCCTTGCAAGTTTTTAAATTTTGAGCCATTGTAGATCAATGACTTATTTTTTTAAGTTTGAATTAAAATATATAAATAATTTCATTTTCCTGCCTATAGCTATTTTCCATACAAGTAATATATGACAGATTATTGGAATATATAATTCATAAGAAACCCTTCTGATAGTAAGATTAATTTCTTTACAACCTGTGAAATAGTGGCACTGTGACGCCAGCGGCACCGCCACAGTTACTGGACGCTATTCAGTGCTGACGGGGGTTTGCTCACTGCCCACCTGGGCTTCATTCAAATTAGTGTCATGGAGTGAGAAGATCTTACAATATTGCTGCTTTTCCTGCACCTGGGCAAATAAAAATACAGTATAAAGTTTTCAAATAACATTTTATTGGGCATCTTGCTGTACTTTTGCTTATAGCTGTTTGCTTTTCAAAAATGAAAATCTGTTGCTTTTTTGTCTGTTATGATAGTAACAGTTTTATTATTTTAAAAAGTTGTACAACAGAGACAAATTAGATGGAATGGCATGAGAAATACCCTCCTTCAGAGAGGACTGCTAATATTTTGGCATATTTTCCTTTTGCATAATTAATGTCTGAGGTTTCAAACATCATAGTGTTTTTTTTTTTTTTTTAATGATGTGGCCATCAAGGCTAACTTTAAGTCAAGATGATCTGTTTTGACATTAAACACAAGCTTTAACAAATACAGCTAGAAAAAGGGGGTATGGGGCCTGAATTTGGCCCCATCTTTCTAAACCCAGTTGATAGTCATTACACACTTACATCATCACAGTTCCAGAATTGCCTTCTGCTTATGAAAATTTATATGAAATATGCTCTTTATTGATAGTTTCTATTACCTGGCAATGAAAATATTGATAGCCCCACTAATAACACTAATACTGTTAATAGCCAAGACCTACATAGTCATTACCATGTTCCAGGGACTGTTCTAATTACTTAAGTGAACTCACCTAATCTTCATAATAACCCTATTACTCACTCATAGTGTTATCACTCCTATTGTCTAAAGAAGCAATGTGAATACCAGAACTCCATACAGCTTCTTACACATCACCTCTTTCAGATTTTCTCAAAATCGGTGGAAGTTTGGAGTTGGGGGGTTGGTCTTGCTCTGTGAACTTAAACATCTGATCCAGAGGGCTGGCTAATTGTTGGAGAAATCCATACAATGTGATACTTAAATTACATCTACTGCTCTGGTTCCAATCGAACCTGACAGAGCACACGTATAGTAATATAAACACCTGTGTATACTTTCTGAGAACTCAGTTATCCAAAATCAGAATTTGGGGAAGTTGAAGCACTAGATTGGGTTTTTGTTGTTGTTGTTGTTGTTGTTTTTAACCGTGGCTGCTTTTAAGTCACAACATTTAAAATAAGATATTTTTTGGTGTTGTTTTCTAACTTCAACCACATGTATGTGCTTTCTAGCCACAGTCATTCCTATAGGGCATAAAATAGACATACAACATGCATGTGTTTGAAGGCCATTGATAACTTTCCATGAACTTAATACTATGGTATTTGTTTGTTCCATTCCCTCCTTAACCTTTTTTCATATTGAAATAAGTGGTAGAAGAAAATATTTTTCTTGGTATCCTGGTATTGTCATTGTTATTTTAGTAAATACCAAATGGGCCCTGGCATGGGCTTCCCTGGTGGCTCAGTGGTAAAAAATCCGCCTGCCAGTTCAGGAGATGTGGGTTCAATCCCTGGATCGGGAAGATCCCATGGAGATGGAAATGGCAACCCACTCCAGTATTCTTGCCTGAAAAATCCCACAGACAGAGGAGCCTAGCAGGCTACAGTCCATGAGGTTGCAAAGACTCAGACACGACGGAGGGACTAAGCACACATCTTCATCTCCACGTGAAATTTTAAGACTTTCATCTCTGTTTACCAAAATGAACTTTTCATCCAGCACACAGAAATGGGTAAAAAAATTTCCTTCAGCATTTACTTGCTTAAATTGA
This sequence comes from Nanger dama, assembly GCA_917880005.1. Taxonomy (NCBI): domain Eukaryota; kingdom Metazoa; phylum Chordata; class Mammalia; order Artiodactyla; family Bovidae; genus Nanger; species Nanger dama. The sequence goes on from CAKJTW010000001.1 coordinate 18,959,968, forward strand.
AAGGTTAGTATTTAGCAAAAGTATTTAGTATTTAGCAGAAATCATTCAGAAACTTCTATGCTAGCATAAGTCAGAAACTGAAATAAGGTCATTGTCAAATAATTAAAAAATAAATCCCTTTCTTTTCAATTTTCCACTTGAGTAGTGTGATAACTTTGATTCAGGGAAAATAAATCACTAAATCAATAAATCACTCAATCACTCCTTGGTACTCACATTTCTTCATAGATGCAGTGATGTGTTGGAACCAGTACCCTGGCAACGTGGTCCAAGGATGATATTAAAATAAACCCTAAAGAGGGACAAAATGAAAGAAAGGGCGCTAGACAGCTCTTGCTGCTCCAGCCAGTGACCCTCAAATTCCATTACTGCTTCTTTGATTAAATTAAAATACAATAAGTATTGAGTACTTATTTAACACTTTGTCTATCCTGGCAAGAGTAAAAGACAGTCCATTTAGAGAAACAACTCTTCAAAAGTTTCTGCTGATGCTGCAGTTACTATTTGGAATAAAGAGCAGGGTAATCAAGTAGATGGAGGTGATTTTTCAGAGAATACAGAAGAAAATATGACATACTAGGTATAGTGGTGCCGTCCTAACAAACTGCTTTCATCATCTTGCCTTATCATAGACCACCAATCAAGCAGATAGAAGTAGTCCAATGTAATGCTAAGATATTTTAAACAAATAAATTCAGTGCTGTGTTCAATAACTAATGATAGCTACCATGTGTCAAGAACTTCCTAATCCTTGTGAGACAGGATAAAAAATTATCCAGTTAAGGAAACAGAAGCTCAGAAACAAGTGCCAAAGTTGTGGAGCCAGAGTTCTGAAACTAGGCCTAAACTTCCACATTTTATACTCTACCATGCTTCCTCAATCCATCCCTAGGAGATACATGAAGAGAGTTAAGATTATATGATCTTTGGTGGAAAAAGTCTGGACTCCTTACAACCCACCCACCCCTATTTTCAGTCTAAACTGCACATAATTAGGTTAATCTCCTAAAGCACTGTTTTATTAAGCTCCTGCCCTCCCTATGGGAAATAGATGGGAAATTGGTAGAAACAGTGTCAGACTATTTTCTGGGCTCCAAAATCACTGCAGATGGTGACTGCAGCCATGAAATTAAAAGACGCTTACTCCTTGATAGGAAAGTTATGACCAACCTAGAAAACGAAGATCATGGCATCCAGTCCCATCACTTCATGGGAAATAGATGGGGAAACAGTGGAAACAGTGTCAGATTTTATTTTTGGGGCTTCAAATTCACTGCAGAGGGTGACTGCAGCCATGAAATTAAAAGACTCTTACTCCTTGGAAGAAAAGTTATGACCAACCTAGATAGCATATTCAAAAGCAGAGATATTACTTTGCTGATTAAGGTCCATCCAGTCAAGGCTATGGTTTTTCCTGTGGTCATGTATGGATGTGAGAGTTGGACTGTGAAGAAGGCTGAGCACTGAAGAATTGATGCTTTTCAACTGTGATGCTGGAGAAGACTCTTGAGAGTCCCTTGTCTGAGAGGAGATCCAACCAATCCATTCTGAAGGAGATCAGCCCTGGGATTTCTTTGGAAGGAATGATACTAAAGTGAAACTCCAGTACTTTGGCCACCTCATGCAAAGAGTTGACTCATTGAAAAAGACTCTGATGCTGGGAGGGATTGGGGGCAGGAGGAGAAAGGGACAACAGTGGATGAGATGGCTGGATGGCATCACTGACTCGATGGACGTGAGTCTGAGTGAACTCCGGGAGTTGGTGATGGACAGGGAGGCCTGGGGTGCTGTGATTCATGGGGTCACAAAGAGTCAGACATGACTGAGCAACTGAACTGAACTGAAATGAATCTGGATGGTCTTGGGACTGCTTTGGTCAACAGAATACAGTGGAAGTGAAGCTGTATGCTTTCGAGGCTGGGTCATAAGAGATGATGCAGTTTATCACTTTGTTTGCTAGAACAGTCATGCTGGGAGCCTTGAGCTGCCACATAAGAAATCCAACTGTTCTAAGGCTAATGTGCTTGGCTCCAAGCCAAACAACTTGAAGCACCACATGAAGAGACCACCTATGGGCAGTCCAGTTGACAGTTCTAGCCTTTCCAGCACAGGCCCCATTCATAGGAGTGAAGGGCCCTCCAAATGATTCCAGCCCCAGTCATCGAATCACACCTCAGCCCTCGAATTTTCTCAGCTAAAATCCTAGACACTGTGGAGCAGAGAGAAGCAATCTTGCTGTTCCTTGGCCTGACCCACAGAACCTGTGCGCACAATAAAATGATTGTTGTAAGCTAGTAAATGTTGGGGTATTTCATTAAGCAGCAGTAGTATCCAGGTCAGCCTGTTAATCAAACATTCAGGGAATAAATACATACAAGCTATAATCCTACAAGATGCTGCTTGTACAGTTAAAGACTACATTCTGAGAGGAGCATGCAGTTCTCAAAGTTCTGAAACTGTCATTTTGCCTCTTCAAATCAAGGTATGAGTGGTGACTATGGGACAGACAAAGAATCAAGTTCAGACATAAACTTGGCACTTAATTCTTGGTAAAATTAAGTTTGGTAGTAAAGCATATTCAATTTTGATAAAAGCTGAAGCCAAATGAGACCCTTTTTAAAGCCCTGATGCACATATCCACATTTCAAATCTTGTGACTTCCCTGTATTTCATAAGCAGTTTTCCTACAGCTATTGCTAGGTTCACATGAGTAGAGCTATCATTAGAATAGACTGCTGATAGATACAATTCCTGTATGACAGATGGTTAGGGGCTTGGAACACAAAGTTGTTTTGTTTTCAGAAACAACCTTCTACATTTTTATCTTTTATTAACAATCAGTGTTTTATCTTCACCTTCCTTTCAAAAAGTGTGAAACAGGAGAATTTGGCCTTGGAGAGTAGGATTTTTGTTTTGTTTTTTGGCTGTGCCTTGCAGGATGCAGGATCTTAATTCCCCCGCCAGGGATCGAACCCGCATCCCTGCACTGGGCACGTGGAGTCTTAACCTCTGGACCACCAGGGAAGTCCCAACAATATTTTTTTTAAATAGTACCTTGATTTTAAAATTGTCTTAAAACAATATACTGAATTTTAAAAGTGAATTGTTTTCCTAGAAATTAGTGCCTGCTATCCTATGAATGAATAAAGTCAATTTGTTGTGGCTCAACAACAATCAGAAATATTTAGTGAGTGGTCACTTTCATATGAGTGACTATAGCAAGCACTAACAATAAATTACATCGCTGAGATAGCAGTTATTTTAGCTGATCTTGGATCATATTTAACTCCTTAGTGAGCCAGTAGGTTTTGATTACTCTTGCAGATCCATAATCAATACGAAATTTTTAGTCTTTTACAGGTAATATAAACTGAACTCAAGGTCCTTGACACTACTTCCTGCCTCACTATTATGTTGTATGGATAATACCAGTATTGGTACTCTAGCAGGAGTATTAAGATTCAGGAAACCAGTAAAAATTCTAACTATGTGTGTTTATATATATTTTTCATTTCTTTTCAAAGAAAGAAACTGAAATACTCAATATTTAGAGCCTTATAATCTCCTGGCTTCCATATGGAAGTTTTTATTGTGGAAATTATGGGGTCATGTCATTTTCTTGAATAATGTGCTCTAACAGCTTCAAAACAAATATCTGTTTTCCAAACAGCTTAAATTTATGGGCTTGTTATATTTCATGAATGTGCACTCAGTAAGGAATAGGATAAGAAACTAGTTTAAACCAGGGGTCATCAAACTTTTTCTGTATGGATAGTAAATGATTTTGGCTTTGACAGCCATCCATTATGTCTCAACTACTCTCAGCTCTGCCATTGTTGTGAGAAATCAGCTGTGGGTAATATGCAAATGAATGGTTGTGGCCAGATTTAGCCCACACTTTGCCAACCCCTTGTTAAAACTAAAGGCCAGCTACATTAATAAAATATACTGGAATGTAAGGGCTTCCCAGGTGGCGCAGTGTAAAGAATCATCTGCCAATGAAGGAGCTGTAAGAATTGTGGGTTCAATCCCTGGGCTGGGAAGATCCTTTGGAGGAGGAAATGGCAACCCACTCCAATATTCTTACCTGGAAAATTCCATGGACAGAAAAGGGCTATAGTCCACGAGGTCGAAAAGAGTTGGACATGACCAAGCACACACACACACACACACACACTGGAATGTAAACATGTTTATTTATGAAAAGATCTACCTTTGAAGTCTTGTTAGTATGTCTTTATACCTCTTGTTTTGTTTTTATTGCAGACTCTACCATGCCACTCACTTGGCCAGCCTTCACAGTTGTGGCAGACTGAGTCAGTTATATTGCATCAATGATTGGAATGCCACAAAACTACTCTGAGACACCACTGCAGAAAGAAACAGGCTGAAAGACTACATCTAGCATTTTAGAGCTGGAGGGAGGTGTGAAAGTCCTAGTTCAAAATATTTAGCAGAGCATCCTTTTAGCTTGTGTAGGTTCATCTCGCTTTACAATAATGGCTGATGTGGGGTAAATTCCTCAGAGGCACTAAAAGCACATCCAATGAAGTGGACATTCCCATGTCACTTAAATTAGACAATCTAATAAAACTAGAATAACAAACACAAAGCCCACACCCTAACCATTCTCACGATTAAGCAAAAGTCAAAGAAAATGGTAGATTAATAGATTAACTTTCTAAAGTATTTATATTCCTCTGGTCAACCTAGCTTAACTTTTTCTTCCCAGTTTGTGTTACTAATCACTTCCACAAAAGTCATCTCCCTTCTACCTGTATGACTCTGATTTCTAGCTCTGTGACCTCTGTTGCTGCTGCTAAGTCACTTAGTCGTGTCCGACTGTGCGATCCCATAGATAGCAGCCCACCAGGCTCCCCTGTCCCTGGGATTCTCCAGGCAAGAACACTGGGGTGGGTTGCCATTTCCTTCTCCAATGCAGGAAAGTGAAAAGTGAAAGTGAAGTCGCTCAGTCGTGTCTGACTCTTAGCAACACCATGCACTGCAGCCTACCAGGCTCCTCTGTCCATGGGATTTTCCAGGCAAGAGTACTGGAGTGGGTTGCCATTGCCTTCTCCACTGTGACCCCTAATCTCTGTCAAATATTGAATCATTACTGATAAAGAAGCACAGAACAATTTTAGGAACATTATTTTAGTTGAAAAATAATGTTACCCAAAGTAATAAACAATAAAATCAAGACCAATAAAGGAGGTGAAAAAATAAATGGAGCTGAAATATCAAATAAATATGTCTAATGAATCCTTGAGTGTCTTGTCTTCTTAATCTTACATAAAGAAATTTTGACCATAGATTGTGGTCTTAAGTAATTATTTTCTTTTCCACAGTCTTTCCAAGTTTTGAACCAAAATGTGACCCAATGGTGAGATGCTCTTTCTTAGTAATAATCTTTAGTTCTTTCTTGAGTGAATCCACTAATCTACTTTACCCTGTGCTCTGCAATCATTAATGATTCACAACCATTCTTGTGAACTACGACTCTGTTTAAAAGATAAAGATGAGATCAGGGCAAGGTTAGCCGGGACAGAACACAGGTGTTCCACCACTTAGCCTTGAACTGAGACCGCTAAAACCTTGGAATTATCTGATTAACAACCAGGCACTTACCTGAAAGTTTTGGTATCAAGTGGGATGTAACTGTCCTAATCCTTATATTGATAGGACGATCTGGCTGTGAAGATTTGCTTTGTAACAGGAGTCAAAGAGGAAAGAGCATGAGCTTTGGAGTCTGACCAATCTGGGGTTGAGGCTTCACTGTACTGTTTATTCTAGGAGTGCTTGCGTGCTAAGTCACTTCAGAGCCCAACTCTTTGTGACCCCATGGAATGTAGCCCTCCAGGCTCCTCTATCCATGGAGTTTTCCAGGCAAGAATACTGGAGTGGGTTACCATTCCCTTCTTCAGGGGATCTTCCTGACCCAGGAAGAGGCAGGGGTCGAACCCATGTCTCTTATGTCTCCTGCGTTGGCAGACGGGTTCTTTTCCACTAGAGCCACCTGGGAAGCCCTCTACTATCATGGTGGTGGTGGGCTCTCAACCAGGTGGTAAAGGTGGGGTACTACTGGTAGTTCAGTAACCATGCGAAGAAAGACAATTATAGTGCCAAAATAATATTCAACAGCCCTCTTGGTCCATCAAACATATTGAATCCCTCAATCCATATTCTATCTTCAACAGAGTGAGCAAGAATATTATCTCTTTAAAGTGATATTGATTGATGTAAGGCCACTGCTTGGCATGGAAATAAGCACTGGAATAGTCTTCACTATTAAATTCATCCTCTTATTTCCTATGGAACTGCAAACCTCACTGTAATCCTACACTCAATTAGTAGATTGGGGTGGGAGTAAGGTCAGAAAAGGAGAGAAATAGATGCCTTTCTACACATTTTATTTCTTTCTTAAACTCTGAGAACAGAATTAAAAAATCATGAAAGCAGACAGTATTCTTTCCCATTGTATCATGGTGTCTTTCTTTGTTAAAAAGTCCTTATAAAGCTATTCTAACCCAAGTGGTTCCCAACCTTTGGGCACCAGGGACCATTTTCGTAGAAGACAATTTTTCCAGACGGAGGGTGCCGGGGTGGTGGGGGATTGAGGGGGTGGGTGGAGGGTTGCAAGGGGTAAGGAATGGTTTATGGATGACTAAAGCTCATTACACTTATTGTGCACTTTATTATTATTACATCAGCTCCACCTCAGATCATCAGGCATTAGAACCCAGAGGCTGCAGACCCCTGTCCTAACACAATGTTAGACCTAGAGTCTATAACTGTCTTTTATCACCTGCCATGCTTCTTGTTGATTTTGCTCTTCCCTCTGAATTTTGTTTTGAATTCTATTCACTCAACAATTTATACAGTTTACATGTCAAATACTATGCTCAGTATTGGGAATAAACAACAGCTAACAAGATATGACACAGTGCTTGTTCTCATGGTGCTTACTATAGAGTTCCCATAGAAAAGAGATACCAAATAAATATACAAATAAGCAATTTGCTAATTACAGATAGGATCAGACAACAGTCCTCATGGAGAGTGAATAGAGGAGATTTGCTCTAGGAAGTCTGGTGAGCTATCGCCTCTATACCTCCTGGGATAGCAGCTGAAGACAGCTTTCCTGTCTCCACATTCCCTGCTGCTGACCTCATCCCCTCAGTAAAACCCAACAATGGGAGATGGATGAGGATGCCCAGGTAGGGCAATAAATGTTCCTGCAGAGGAGGTTAATGAAATAATCACATTGCCACATGATACCTTTTCTCACCCTATAACACTGTACTTGCCTTCAGGGAAATCACACAAATTGTTTATTTAAGGCACACTGAGAAGCTTATTTGCTTTGTGGAGGAGAACTCAGGGTGATGTTTCCATCAGAACTCTGTGACACGCTCATGTTTCCATCTTCATAAAGGAAAATCTAGTTGGAAACACTGAAGTCTCTTCCCCTTCCGCCCCCTGAAAAATACAACCCCCTCCCCACTCCGCTCAGGCACACAGCCCTAATCAGTACTGCAGAAGTAGTTTCTTCGCAATTTTCGGCAGTCCTAGGACTTTTATATTTATCTGGAGGTAAATACTACTGAAGGTACTACTTCTCTAAATACAGGTCTTACCCCAGAGTTCATCAAAGTCTCATTTTTAACATCTACCCAGTATATGAAAGGAGAGTGTTTGTAAGGAAACAATGAGTCAAAGCGCTTTTTTCCTAATTATTAGGATTGTAGTTGCATTGTTTCTACTTTTCAAATGTGGTTAGAAGATATATTCCAAGCCACCAACACTGTTGCTAGTCTGGATATTTTTGTCAAACTGTCTTCATTTATGTACTTTCCTTAGACAAAGGTTGTTTGGGTTTTCTGTTTTTTCATAGCTCCCTTCTTTATTCTCTATTTCTTTTACCTCATCCTCCATCTATGCTGTCTTCCATCTTATGATACTCGAGATATTACATTCCCTCCCCTCTGCCCACATCCTCTCCCCAGTTTCAAGCTTCTTCTCATTATATAAGCTGTTTTCTGAGTATGTAAGGTGAATGTTCCCCTTGCTTCCTATTAAATAGCTATAAAGTAGATTCCACATGAGGAAAGCTCAATATATAACAGACTTACAATTTTGTCAAGCACCAGAAAAATGGCATCGAGTAAAATTTGACATTTATAATGGCTGTCCCTGTGTTCTTGGGAGGAAAAATAGGGTGAGAGTTTAACACTTACTTGGACATATGTATAAGATAAAACAGCAGGGAATGTGTTAAATTCTTTTCAAATAGAGATAGCATCAAGGAAGAGAGATCATCGGGTCATGATTGAGGCTAAACTCTAGAATCAAATTACATGGGTTTAAATCCTGGAACATTCATTACTACCTACCTCCCCTGGTCAGTGTTACCTAACAGCTCTGAGTTTCAGTTTCTGCATTAGTAAAAGTATCTACTTCATCTACTTGTTGTAAAGATTACATTAATTAAACAGATGTAGAGTGCTCAGAAGTTCTGATACACAGGAAGCATTCAATAAACGTTAACTATCGTATTATTACAATAGATTCCAAATTGTAGAAATCCCCATCTTTCTTTTTTGAATCCTAATACTATAGAAAATAAATGCATTGGAAAACTACCCAGATTTTTCAAGTGGCTTATTGATCGTCATTTAGCAGCACAGGAGAGTCCTATATATTTTCTCATTATATAGAAATAAACATATAACTCTACACACATACACCCACAAACACACACACACTGTATTTATATTTCTTTTCTGTAATTAAAGTTGCATCTCATTTTGTCTTTTTTTATTATACATTTATACTTCTAATAAACTACACATGCATGCATGCTCAGTCGCTCAGTTGTTTCTGACTCTTTGAGACCAGACTCCTCTGCCCATGGAATTTTCCAGGCAAAAATACTGGAGTGGGTTGCCATTTCCTTCTCCAGAGGATTTTCCTGACCCAGAGATGGAACCCGCATCTCTTGTGTCTCCTGGATTGGCAGGTGGATTCTTTACCACTAGGCCATGAAGAAATCCCAAAACTATACATGAGGTACTGTGAAATTCACCCAGGTGTTTCCTGGGTTAAAACATTGGACTTTAAAGATCTCCCAGGCAAAAATACTGGAACATGTTACTTCAGGACTCCATTTTCCAATTCACATCAGATTCCCCATTAGATTCTTTCAATCTGAGACTCACACAAGCTAACTCATCTCTTGCTGGCCCGCCCACACTTTACCCACACTCTCCTCTGCCCTGACCCAGAACACCCTGGGTGGCAAAAAGAGATGGAGTTCCAGTAGAATCCCCAGAATGAGGTCCGAGAAGGAATCTGAATCCATATTGACAGAAGTGCCTGCCAACACCAAATACTCTTCTCCATTTTGGCCTCTCTTTTTTTCAGTGCAGCGCTGCAGGGCAAAAGGGACTTATGGAACTGGTATTTGAAGTGGTGGTGCTTTGCCATTCAAGTAAATAGCTGTGAGGTCACCATGGAAACCATCACTTGAATTTGGGTGTATTTAAAACCTCAATTCACCATTTAAAATCTATAGTTTGCCTTTGAGAAACACCCTGCTTTTTCAGAAAGCTTTGGGTAAGTGGGAGCAGGGGATCAGAGGTGTTGATTAGTCTGTTTATTTAGCTAATAAAACTAAACTGTTTTTTAGGCACAGTAGTTGGTTTCTTTGCCAGTGTAAGCAGAAAATTGGATTCATTATGTTTAGACATGCCCTTTCATTCAGGTCACAGTTGTACATTCATAAATCCCTTTATCATATTTAATATCTATTCAGATACCATGTGGCTGCATGTTTATATTAATCCTTCCTAAAAAAAGAGACACAGTCGAGGATGTGTTTGCCTGGCATTCCAATTTTTAATTGGGTCTTTTCCCATAAACCTCGGTTGTTGTTTATAGTTTCATTCTCTTATAAATACCATGGTAATCAGGGAAAGAAAACTTTTCGTGACATTCATTGTTCATCATTCCATAGTCTGAAAATTGCATTAAAATTGGAAAAAATGGCTCTAAGTCAGAGGGTGCCAGTTTTCCTGTTATATAAGGTTTCCTGGTTGGTCCTGTTTTCCTCTTCCCACGATTCCGCCTTGCCAGAGACATCAGCAAGCAAGGAAGGTGGTCAGTGTTTCTCCATATCTCCCTTCTGGGGGCTTCTCTCATAAAAATCTTACAAGTGTAGAGTAAAAGCCCAAAAGCCAGGTGCAAAAGGCAAACTGAGGTACACATAATCCAAAGATTAGCAAGTCTCTGAATCATCAAAAATCAGTCAAAAATTGTGTACTGAGTTAATGTAATTAGAACATCACATTTCATTTCAAACTAATTTCAGAGCTTTGAATTTTTACATTGAATTCTATAACATATGCAAAGTAGTAAATGCAAAATCATTAAAACATTGCTTATGCTGAGACTTCCCCAGTGGTCCAGTGATTAAGAATCTGCCTTGCCCTGCAGAGGAACATGGGCTCAATCCCTGGTTGAAGAACTAAGATCCCACATGCCATGGAGAAATTAAGCCCACACACTGCAACTAAAACCTATATAGCCCAAATAAACATAAATAAATAAATATTTTTAAAATATTGCTTATGCTAATTTTTTGCCTTTTTGTATGCAAAATCTAGCAATTCTATTTAAAAATAAACATTCTAATGACAATTTTAATTCGTATCATGTGAAAAGGTGTTTTCCAATTACCAGTTTGATATTGCTACAAACACATCAATGCATATACTATTAACATATATTACTTTTACATCATTAAAAGTTGTATTATTCTATACTCTTGATTTCTAATGATATGGCAGCATTACACATATTATTAATTTGGATTGTCATTAGGGTCTAATCATTTATATTATTACTCTAACTGCCTTTACCTCTAATAGTGTTTTAGCCATAGACACATAGTCAACTTTACCTGAAGAATTCTTACAGGTATCAGTTGAACATCACAGTTCAGGTTAGCAGACCTTCCATAATTGCAGGTTGGAGTGTGAGGTATTTACAGCTACAGATTAAGGAATAGATAATTAACAATCTATGAGTAATACCGCCATAATTATGCTATTTAGACAAATGCTGGGTAGGAATAGTCTTTTTCAAACATGAAGCATTTTCTTTATGACATTCCATTCTAAATCTCAATTTAGAATAACTAATAAAAATGATTATAAATTGCTTCACAAAAATAAAACTGCTAAGCATGAGCTGAATAAGTACTATTAATTAAAACTGTTAAGGATCTGAAGAAAAAAAAAAAAATGTTGCCTCAGCATTACTAAAATGAGGCCAGAAACTACTGCTGATGAAAGGCAAGAAATCCATAGGAGAATACTATAAGTAAAAAGGTGCCTTCACTATAAAATAAACCTTGTATTGCTTCTGAGGTTATTTTTTGATAAAGTATTTTTATATCAGCTACCTATAGAATCACTCTATATGTGCTTGCTTGGACATAAACCAGCTTCTCTCAAGGTGTAATTTTATTGTTTTTATATGAATATATTTGGTCGTATCAGAGTCACTTGTGATGAAAGCCCTACAATTTTTACTCGCAAGGCTGAGGGGTGTAGTCTGGTCAAAGACCATAAAACATACCCCCAAAAATGTCATATGTACATGAGGTGTGCATGAAGTGAAAATTCATCAGTGTAATGAAATTTTCTTAAGGCTATAAATAAATAAAAAATTTAATCCCACCCAACTGTGGTCAGGTGTCAAGAGTCCTTCCTGAGGTTCACCAGGATCTTTGACCGACACACAAGCAGAACAGGCTGTTAGGAAACCGAACTCACTTCCCTCCACCACAGGTTCCATGGCAGCACTCTGTGGAATTATATGCCACAGGACTGGCCTCTTTACACAGTGCATCATCCTTCCCACAAGTCCAAAAACAGGCTCTTATGGATAATAACAAAAATATATAATAAGAAAGGATAGACTGAGCTCATTTTTATTAAATTAGTATGTGAAAAGCCAGCAGAACTCATGTGTGTTCTTGTAAATTCTGTACCAGCTGCTCTATAAAGAATCATGACATGCAAAGTTTATGCATATATATAACCAAGAAATGCAAATAAATGTTTCCAATACCTGCAACACCAAATGTACTTTTTTAAAAATCACTTATTTTTACCTCAATTTATGTATTTATAATGCCTCCAATTAAATGGATAATTCTGGTAAACTCATACAGAGAAACAGCAGAAATATTTTCATGTGATGGAGCTTCCCCTTAATTATATGTACCAGCTCCATAGCTTTGGACTGGCTTCAAGATGGGGACAATGATGTTTATTCTATCCTAGGTTCTTTAATAATTAAATACTCTCTTTGTTCAGTCCAAACTGAGAGACACCTTAAGTCAAAATCCATTCAGTAGAAACTAGTGTTATTCCCAGACTGAAGTACCTGAAATCCTGCAAAAGGATTCCTGTCTACAGAACTCAACCCATTAAACATACAGAGTGTGCTGTACATCAGAACTGGACAGATTTATGAGATGTCATGTGGGTTGGTGGCTTTCAAACTTTTCAACCATACACACACACACACACACACACACAGAACAGTGTCACAAAATAGTAAGTACCCTTACCCTATGAAAGGCACTCAGAATTTCTATTCTATTTTCAAATGCTCATTGTCACTGAATAAATTGATTTTGTGACCCACTAGTGGGTTTCACGGAGAAGGCAATGGCACCCCACTCCAGTACTCTTGCCTGGAAAATCAGAGGAGGAGCCTGGTAGGCTGCAGTCCATGGGGTCGCTAAGAGTCAGACACGACTGAGAGACTTCACTTCCACCTTACACATTCATGCATTGGAGAAGGAAATGGCAAACCACTCCAGTGTACTTCCCTGGAGAATCCCAGGGACGGGGGAGTCTGGTGGGCTCCCATCTATGGCGTCACACAGAGTCGGACACGACTGAAGTGACTTAGCAGCAGTGGGTTTCAACCCATAGTTCAAAAATTTCAGCCATACTCCAGCCTTTGGAAGTTTATATGAGTGAAATAAATTATAGATGAAATTCAATTATTTGCATTAAAAATGATACAAAAATGGACTTATATATCAATCTTTTCCATAGTATGAATCATCCAATTTTTCTTCACAAATATAAGAAATAATAAATGATTGATTACTTCTAACTACTCTCCCTTTAATTGGCATAGATTTGCTTTTTTCCCCTAGTTTCTTCTTAATCTATAATATGTACCAATATGACTTTTGTCTTCCTGTGTTGTCTCTAATGTATCTTAGCATTTGTACTTTACCTCAGAGCGTCAGTGCTTAACAATATTTATTATTCTTTTGCTGTTTTCCTTTAACCAAGTACAATATACATTTTCATAATGCTTTTCTAATTCTATGAACCTCAGCTGTGAATACTCACCCAGACTCTTTGTTGATTGTACACTGGCCTTTCAATAGGAGAATTCTTTCCTATACCCTCTCTTGTACAAACATCTTTTCTTCATGCCTCTAACATGTGTGAATAAATTAAAAGTTCAGGCTATTTCACTTTTTTGCTTTTTCACTTTTTAGGTTTTCTTATTTCTTTTTTTTTTTAAATTTCAGCTTTTTAGTTATGTATTTTAACTGTCTGATAGCCAGATCGATGTCTACATGTGGCTAGTGGCTACTGTATTAGACAGAGCAGGGTATCCCCATCTCCCCACAACTAGGAATGAAATAAAATCTTGTGAGAAAAATTTGAGGCATGGACTTTCAAGCAGCAAAATTATTTTTCAATTGAAGGATAATTGCTTTACAGAATTCTGTTGTTTTCTGTCAAACCTCAGCGTGAATCAGCCTTAGGTATACATATATCCCCTCCCTTTTGAACCTCCCTCCCATCTCTCTCCCCATCTCACTCCTCTAGGTTGATACAGAGCCCCTATTTGAGTTTCCTGAGCCATACATCAAATTTCTATTGGCTATCTATTTTACATACGGTAGTGTAAGTTTCCACAGTACTCTTTCCATACATCTCACCCTCTCCTCCCCTCTCTCCATGTCCATAAGTCTCTTCTCTATGTCTGTTTCTCCATTGCCAAGCAGCAAAATATTTCTCCAACACACCTGAATCACAGCATTACTTTTCTTCTACCATCACCTCTACATTCCTTTAGACTTACGAGAAGACAGAAGAAAAACATAAGAAAAATGCGAAGAGCTGATGGAAAAGGCATGGTCAACTAAAGCCAGAGTGTGGTCCCAGAGTCCTTGCCAGCCTGAAGGACAAAGCAAGCTGCCGAAGGGGGCGTTCAGATTGCCCCTCCCCCAGCACCACAAAGCATCCCTGCCTACCCTCCTGCTATTCCCATCTCTGCACTTATTTAAAGAGTCACTAGTGGAAAGCAGTTGATGCAATAAGGCAAAGGATTTTATTTTTTAAATCATCTTTTCTGCTAGTCCTGCTGGATGGCAGGACTTTCACAGCATTTTGCAAATTGAATTTACCTTTCCATTTAGGTAACACACGTAACTGAGTTTTCCTTTGCCTTTTGTGGACTAAAAAAGTCCTGTGTATTTACTGGCTCAGTCCTCTGCCTGCACATGAGGGAATCGGGGTGTTTATATACCACTATTTCTAGCTAAAACTAAACCTTGGTTCCCAGAGGAAGGCAACTTGCAGAGCATCTCCATTTATGAGAAGGGCATCTGTTTTCTCAGCCACTTCTTACATGTGGCTGTTGGTTCTCCCAGAACCTAGTGGCTACTTCCCCCCTCCGCTCTCAGCCAAACCCAAGTTTGGTTTCTTAGTTCCCAGATACTCTCTGTTTCCCTAGGCAACATCACTGTGTACAGAAACTCAGTGCTTGGACGCTCCTAGGATTGTCAGGGCTCAGCGTTTATTTCTATAATAATACTCACAACTAACGACGCATTTTCTTTTTCAAGCACAAAATTGAAGGGATACTGAAGCATAAAAAAACGGTCTTATGAACATATACTATATGTAACTATTTATAAGCAGGTAATATAAAAATGTAATATATTTCACACTTCAATTTATGAACAATTAAATTAAGCCAGATGGCTAATTGGATTTATGGGCTCCATTTGATGAATCAAAAAATAATGCCATCTTTGAAAGCAGGCCAGGAAAGGGCTGGCCCCTCTGCATTTTCATAGCGATAGGAAGAGAAAAGCCATTAGTTAACAGCAAATCTCATCCAAACCTATCAGCAGAATTGACAAAACTACTTCCAAGTTAAGCTTCAGAAGGTTAATGAGAACACTGCCCCTCTCCTACCCCCATCCATTTGGAGCACAGAACCTGACAGGTGATTAGGGCTTAATAAACATTTGTTGAACAATAAATAATGAGAAACAGAATAGAAACTCTCCATACCTATGAGTGGGCTTCCCAGATTGCACTGTGGTAAAGAAGCTGCCTGCCAATACCGGAAAGACATAAGAGATTTGGGTTCAATCCCTGGGTTGGGAAGATCCCCTGCAGGAAGGCATGGCAACCCACTCCAGTATTCTTGCCTGGAGAATCCCCATGGACAGAGGAGCCTGGCAGGCTAGAGTCCATGGGTCACAAAGAGTCAAACATGACTGAGGTGACTTAGCATGCATGCACGTGCCTATGAGTAGTTCCAGAACTTCAGACTCACACCTTAAAGAAGTTTAGGGGTCTCCTCTCTAGTGTGATCCAGTAGCTGAAGTAATTTAATGCTCTCACACCTGCTGCTTTCCTTGCTAGGAAAAAAAAAAGCTATGTCTTATTAATATGTCCTTTCTGAACCAATGCCCTGAAGTCATATCAGAAGAGAGCCCAGAAAAAGAATACCATTTGGAGGAGCAACTTGCATGTAATTTTTTTCTTAGTGTGGAATTAGTCCATTTTTAGTCCTTTAGTTTTAAACTAATAATAGTAGTAGTAAAGAGTGCCTCCATGCCATCTTCTAAAGAATTAATAGTGAGAAAAGTTGACAACAAAGTGTTACCGTTCTGATTACACTCACTGAGCTTATGGTACATCTTACTTCAATCACTTTCTTCTATCCCAGCGTCAAGTTGAGGCTATTTCTACCAAGGACCTCAGGAGATTTATTCCTCTAGAGGGTCTCAAGACCCTATTTCCTTTTAGACTGACCTGAGACTCATTTCACAGGGTCCCATAAGAGCATTAAGAAGGGTCAATGGGAAAACTTTAGGCAGAAGAGAGAGGCTGACTCAATAGGAAGAAGAATTGTCTATAAAATTATAAATACCAGAGGTGCTATCTCAGCATTCTGTCACTGTTCAGATAGAGGGCTGAAGCAGAGGAAGTAAGAAGCATTGCTCAGCAGTTGAGAGTGAGGGTTTCTAAAGTCATTTCCACTCCTAAGTTTCTGTGATTCCATGAGCCTCCCCTCCCTGCTTTCTGAAACAAGTCTCCTATCTGAACTGCAGAAAGTAAGGAGGAACATGGAAGAAAGAGAATCTCACAAGGGTCAGGCCCAGGGCTTTCTAGAGATCAGCCTTGTTCCCTCTCGAGTCATAGCTTATTGAAAGAACTCTACCCTCCCTCAGGACAACTGGGCCAGACCAGTGCTGTACCAGGCACACGGAATCTAGCCAAAACAAACTCTGCCTTCGGGCTGTGGAAAACAGCTATTTTCCCGGCTACCATGCAGACAGATGGCTGCGGTACCTTTTCAGGACCCCTCTTCAGAAAGACTACACCTAAAAACCACAAGCTCCTCCTTGATTTCATTCCACATCCTGAAATATGACGTTCTGTGTCACAGGGCTATAAATTAACTTCGTATTCTGACAATAAACTCCTGGTGTGATTAAGTCAAACCCCACTTGTTTCCTATTTCCTCTTTCTCCTGCTTCACTCCATCACAGGGCACCAGCAGAAAAACCCAAGCCCTTGGCTTATACAGGGAGAGAAGTGCAAGGAGAGAGGAAGGAAAATATCACTGTGGTGTGTGGTGTGGTTTCTCATAGTTGACTTTGGAATTCATCTCTCCAGCTGCTTGTTACTCATTGATTGTCACTGACCGCCAACTCCTGGGAGAATTCAGGAGATGGCAGGCAGAGGTGAGGACAGGAAGAGCAGAGGAAGGAGAGAGAGAGAGCAAAGACAAAGGAGAGGAAGAAGAGTAAAAGAAATTTCAGTGGAGAAATTTGAAAGGAGAAGAAGAAAAAAGCTTTTTGTTAACAACAACACACACATTAATCCCAGCCCCCCACTATGCAATGCTCTTTAAAAATAAATAAATATATAATCACTCCTTTGGAATGACTGCAGAGAGCTGAGTTTACTCTACCGTATTTCCAACTACGGGATATTATTTCCAAGCAGAACATGGGAAGGTGCTGGAATGAGGCTGGGACTCAGGCCAGGTTGGTGAATTCCCTGTAGTAGGATGAGACCACTGCTTTCAATGACATAGGTGGATAGTTGACAATGGGAACATCACTCAGAACTATTTTCTTCTAAAACAGAGAGACAGCAAGAACCACAGTTACATTCAAATGTCATAGATGTCCAGAAATGGCCACATGAGTTCCCAGTAAAGTTACACCAGCAGGTTCCAAATCATGTCTCTTTCTCCATTGTTTCATGCTTAAATGCTTTCCGCTTTTTGGATGCAATGTTTAGTTTTACTTTTAATATGTTTATTTTGGTTTTAGCACAAAAGGAAGAGGCTGCTAGTGAGGCACACTTATAACTGGCAAATTCACAGGGAAGTTCCATCCTGGAGCTAAACTCTCAAAGATTGTAGTTTTGGGAAGTTTCTTTACTTTTTTGATTAAGACTTGTCCCTCTTACACAAACACGTGCCTCATATATACATGTGGGGCCATGTGTTGTGCAAATTTGAATTCCCTTCTTCCATGCTTTGGATATAATAAATTATCAATAAACGTTATCTTAGTTTAGTTTAAGCCTTCTGATTAAAAGATAAGTAAGGTTAGAAAGGTGTCACCTAATCAAGCAGGAGTTTCTTCTTCCTTATTCACTCTCCTATTAGTCTATAAACATTGAACCCTGACTTGAGAGCTTTGCTGATCTCTAATATATTTGATCCTCTCTAGTTGAGTTCTCAGTATAGTATATGCACAAATGGGTCCACCCGTTCGTTCAGCATGTATTAAGCACTCATATATCCCAGGCACTGTTCTGAGTGCTGGCAGTACTGATGAAGAAGGTAGACAAGGTCCTCCCAGCGCAGACTTCTTGGAATTCCCAGTGGGGAAAACAAATTTTTAAAACTTATTTATGAAAAGGTGCTGTAGAAGATACTTGAGCTGAGACCCAAGTGAAGTGAGAGCACATGTTAAGTGAGGGTGTGAGGGAAGAATGTCCAAGAGAAGATATGAACTGCCCTCAGGACACCCAGGCCAGAGTTGTGCTTCACCAGGTATGTAGAATCCATCCAGGTTCTGAGACAGGAAAACCTTCAAATGTTTGAGGACATGTGGCTAGAGCAGCATGAATGAGGGACAAAAGAGCAGAAAGTAAGCATATAAGACGATAAGGGCTGCTCATTTTTAATACACATTCTGAAAGTAAACCACCCATGGATGGTCATGTTATGGGGAAGTAAGGGAGAAAGAAAACAAGAAGGAGTCTTAGGTTTGGAACCTGAGCAATTTAGTGGTAGATAAATAAAATCGTCAAATGAGATGAGGCAGTTAGAGGTGGGGAGGGAGCTTTGGAGGGAAAATCAAAACAATGTGTTATGATGTCTGTTACGAATCCAAGTGGAAACCCAAGGCAATTAAATACAGACATCTGGAGATCAAAGAGAAGTCAAACTTGGAGAAATAAGTTTGGAGATCATTAACAGGTTTTATTTATTACCATTAGATGCTACAATGAATTAAAAAACAACCTATTTTTTTCCCCCATCAAATAACTTTATTCACACAAACATCCCTTAACAGTTTTACTAGAAAATCCAAGAAAAGGGAAATAGAAAATCAAGCACCTCTACTATCCCCAAAAGAAGCAGTTGTGCTTAATGAATTAGATTAATCACCACTTTCCTCTAAACTGGATAGTCCCTTGTGTTGAATATAGAAAGATCAATCACTGACTTATTGATATTTTTTTTACCTATGCTCTTTTTCCTAGCCCCAGAGTACCTCACCAGTCTTCTTCCCGCCTGCGCCACCCGCCCGCAACCCTGCAAAACAGAAATTCAGTTTCACAGGCAGGGAAGTGTGAATCACTGTGACAAAGGTAGAAGGATACAATCAGTATCCTTGAGGAGAAGAAGCAATGTTTGGATAATCTGTGAACCTTGAGATATGCTTGTTCAAGAGAACTTTGCTTATTGACTGTACAGATCCTTGGAGATAATATGAATTGAGATTTAATAATAAACTGATTTCTCAAACTGAAAAGATGGAAGGTGTTGGTGTGCCCTGGGTTTCCCTTCTTTCCTCCTAAGGATAGTTCTTTCCCACAGACCATATTTAGAGTTTTGCAAGAGTCAACACTAGCCTTGACCATTATTGATATGATTGCCACCTGTGATTTCTTGCTTGCCTGGGCAAGCTTTGGGAAAGAGCTTAGCCTAAAAACTAAATTAATAGATTAAAAAAAATAACTGATTAGTGAGGCTAGGGAATGGATAGTGTTAATATTTTCATAGAAGTGATAACACTGGCCTCCAGAAAGTATTCGTTTATTGACCCCTTTGACTTCCTTTTATTCGAAGTGGTGACTAAACATTCCCTTCATTAATCAACTTAACTACCTGGTCTGTCATTCTGAGGCCACGTTGACATCATGCACAAAGTCTGTCTTTTGGAACTCTGCTCTGACTTTGTTAAAAATGGAAACAAATTTGGCAGATACATCCATGGAGCATCCTTATACTGAAAAACTAACAAGAGCTTTTCATTAGAGTCCAGTATCAGCAAAAAGAAAAAGTCCCCAGGGCATTTTCCCTGTGTGCTAGGAGCTGCTCTTGCCGAAGTATTGGGACCTATTTCATGAAATTGCTTGGCAGATAAAACTGCCTAGTAAAGTAGACCCTTTGCCTTTAAGCTGATGAGCAGAACAAACCAGAAACAAGAGAGTCTTTCTCTGTACTAACATTTGTTGTTGTTCTGTAACTAAGTCATGTACAACTCTTTGTGAAGCCGTGGACTGCAGTGGCATGCCAGGCTTCCCTCTCCTTCACTATCTCCCTGAGTTTGCTCAAACTCATATCCATTGAGTCAATGATGCCATCCAACCATCTCCTCTGTTGCTCCCTTCTCCTCCTGCCATCAATCTTGCCTAGCATCAGAGTCTTTTTCAAAGAGTTGGCTCTTCCCATCAGGTGGCCCAAGTATTGGAGCTTCAACATAAGTCCTTCCAATAAATATTTAGGGTCAATTTCCTTCAGGATTGACCAATTTGATCTCCTTGCTGTCCAAGGGACTCTCGTACGAACACAGCACCTTTATTCATCTCCACATCTTCTCTCAGGTGGGACCAGTGGTGAGCCTTACTCTCAGAGGTCAAAGGGGACAGCTAGGAATGACTTGAGAATTTTCTATCCTAAGATGGTTGAATGTTCAGAAGGGAGGTGAAAAGCAAATAAGAATGAAGTTGTGACCAGGAGTTATTTCTCAGGAGAAGTGAGGGTTTATTCAAGCAATGAGAAGTCTCTAAAAGAGAGGGTAGTTGAAAGACCTTGTGGGTATCTTGCGGTCAGGAAGCTTATAGTCATGTTCACTAAATATTATTGACTTACTGAATGAATGAAAAGGTCTCTTCAAAATAAGAAGCTAATCCAAGAAGCATCACTTTCTAGACCATAGAAGGAATGCTGAGCAAACTGTTCAGGTATCTTGTCCAAAGAACAGCTTGATGTCTAGATAGAAAAGGGATCAGGATAAGAAGTTTCATGGATTAGCAATCAGTGGAGGGTGACTCTTGAGGAAGTTAGGTGCAGGGTGACGTATAAGGTGTGGCCAGAAGGAAATACGACAGTTATCAGAACTTGGGTCCAAGATGGAAGCTTCTATCACAACCTTGGTACATGATATAGAGTCAGAGCAGAATCAGCAGTAAGATGCCTCCTGGCCTAGAGCTAACATTCTCCCTGATTAGAGTCTGAGTCAGAGTCTGAGCCAGATCTAGGTTTAAGTGTGAGATTTACTCCAGTTCTGGGAAATGGTAGTTAAAATGCCAAGGAAAACAGATTGGTCATTACACTATCTTCCTCTCAAGGATTCCTATAGCTAGTTTTACGGGCAGGAGCTACCAGACTACCAGAGATGTTGCCTATTTGGCCAAAAGTAAGAACATAGGCTTTGGAGTTAGGCAAAGGTTTCAGCTTTCTCATCTGTTTGCTGTTAATATCAAGACCCTGGTCATATCAAGACTCTGTATGTAAAGCCAGAGTTACTGCTGCTGCTGCTGCTAAGTCACTTCAGTCATGTCCGACCCTGTGCAACCCCATAGACGGCAGCCCACCAGGCTCCCCCATCCCCGGGATTCTCCAGGCAAGAACATTGGAGTGGGTTGCCATTTCCTTCTTCAATGCCTGAAAGTGAAAAGTGAAAGTGAAGGCGCTCAGTCATGTCCGACTCTTAGCGACCCCATGGACTGCAGCCCACCAGGCTCCTCCATTCATTGGATTTTCCAGGCAAGAATACTGGAGTGGGGTGCCATTGCCTTCTCCAAGACTTACACTAAGTTATACCAAAAATGTTATTGTTATTATTACTTCAGAGGGTTTATGACATACTAGACCCCATCTCATTCAGCCCACCCAGCATTCCTTGAAGTAGGTGCTCTTGTGGCTACATGTCTATGAACAAGGAAAGTGAGACCCCCAAGAGATTATATAACTTGTCCATGATTACACAATTAGTACTGGAGGAACTGGTATTTCAAACCAGCTTGTCAAACCCCAGAACCTTTGCTCTTATAATATACTAATCTTTGAAAGTATTACATAATAATAGAGTCTTGAGTCCACTTTGGAATCTCAAATGGCCCTTCCCAGATGGCTTCTCAGAGGATGGTACACAAAACATATGGAGTTTATAGGCAACTCCACCCTAATACTAACTCTTCAGTTACTAAAAGGCAATAATTAGCTCTGCTTTAATGTGTTCCAGGTGACAGGTGAACTTCTGGCTCTTTCTCAGGAGAACTCAAGACATATATTCCTGTGCAAGATTCGTGAGAAGAACATTCAGCTATGCATGAGGGCTCTTCCCTAACTACACTGGGCTTGTAGCCAATTCTGTTGGTATCCAGGTTAGCAAGGACATGCTTAGCACTGAGTTCACAAGCCCCAGAGTACTCAGCAAAAGGCCCTGGGATGAGACTAACTGAATCCAGAAGGATTAACACAGGGTCTGTGATGAACACCTGAGCCTGTGCTTACAAACAGTTTGGCTACACTGGACTCTCAAGCAAGCCATCCAAAGTGACAGGACAAGGTACAGACAAGCAAAGGAGGTGCAAGGTCTGTGGCGCCCATCATGCCTAGCCCTGCAGCACCATGAGCCACAAGGAAAGATGCTCTGAAGGTTTGAAAATTTAATCAGAACAGCATTAAAAGTGCTGAGGGTCTCAGCTGAGTCCAATGTATTGAGCCATCTCATTCAGGCCATGATCACTGGGCTGGGCTTCAACTGCTCAACAGCTCAAAGAAGACAAGTAGTCACTTCTGGGTTCTATGAAGATCTCTGAGCTATGGGAAGGAGCAACCTCAGATGAGCTCAGCAATGGACTCACAGCAACCATGATCCCCAGTGAGCACTGACCACAGTCCACTGCCTCCTGTCTCTCTCTTCAGTAGAGGCACCATCTTCCTGGATCTCTTTGAGGTGAAGACCCCAGCCTCTGCCACACACAGAGGAGAAAGCTTGTTGGCCTTCCTGAGGCCTGTCTAATATTCACCACTAATCTCACTAGGATCCACTGTTCCCCCACTGGAGAAACAGGCCTGGGGTCCATGGTAACTGACTCAGCCTGTGGGGTAGCAGAGCCTTCAGAGACTTCATAGAACACCTGGGAACCAGACAGAAGGAGCTGCCGAAGTTCCCAGTAGTACGACTGAAGCCTCTTAGTCAAGCATAGGAGAGTAATGGAGAATAAAATCCCTGGCCTCCGGGGCTCCCACTCAAAGTGATACAGTTCAGCATTGTACTGGATGAGTATCCTTAATCAGTGGTGTTGAGAGGCTGAGAAAGCAAGTGTTGAGGGCAGTATGCAGAGCAGATGGTAGGGTCTGCTTTTAGTAGAGTGATGTTTAGAACAGGATTTGGGCTCCATGAAGAGGGTATGGAAACAATATACTGCTCCTCTTCCTTCATGGAACAACTTTCTCCCTGTATAGACAAGCTGCTGTAGACAAGCATTGCAAGTACCACAGCCAGGGCCCAGAGCATAATAGTTTAACCAGGACCTGGATGGATGGCAGGATAAGCAAGACAGGCAGAATCTCTAGTAACAAAAACTTAGCGAGACTTCCCTGGTGGTCCAGTGACTAAGACTTTGTGTTTAAATGCATGGGGCCTGGGTTCAGTTCCTGGTCAGGGAGCTAGATCCCCCATGCTGCAACTAAGAATTTGAGTGCCACAGCTGAAGCACAACTAAAGATCTTGAGTGCCACAACGAAGATCAAAAGGCCCATGGGCCCCAACTAAGACCTGGCACTGCCAAATAAATAACTAAATGAATACTAAAAAAAAAAAAACAAACCAACAACAAAACCTAAATAGACCTACAGTGACATAAAGGGAAATACCTGTGACCCCAGCAGCCACACTATACTTTGAATGTCCTTGAAGCCTTGTCTTCCACCTTAAATATTCAATAGAACCACATTTTCTTCCATAGTCACATGTGCTTTTATGTAAAAAGTAATGATTGAAACGAGAATTTTAAAAAATTTTTATTTTTGAGTAAAATCTACTTTCAGGGAAAATGATTCATGTTTTCTTATGCAGTTCCCACACGTCCTTGGCACACGGTTCCATATGCCTATATTTAGGCCTCTCAGAGTCAGGAACACTGTGAAGGCCCAGGCAATCTGGTAGACAGCCTCCAGAAAACTTCATAGGGAAAAACCAATGGTTGTGTCCACCAAGCAGTGGTGCTGGTGGTAAAGAATCCACCTACCAAGTTAGGGAAATGCAAGAGATGAGAGTTCGATCCCTGGGCCTTAATATCCTCTGGAGAAGGAAATGGCAACCCACTCCAATATTCATTCCTGGAAAACCCCATGGGCAGAGGAGCCTGGTGGGCTACAGTCCATAAGGTCACAAAGAATTGGACATGATTGAGCACATATCAAGTATCAGAGAAGTATGAGGACAAAGTTGGAAGAGAAGGGCTTCAGTCTTTGGAAGTTCTGACATGAGGAAAGCAGAGGACCTCCCTGGTGGTCCAGTGGCTAAGAATCCACCTTCCAGCGCAGGGGGTGTGGGATTGATCCCTGGTCGAGGAACTAAGATCATACTGCCTCATGGCCAAAAAACCATAAGATAAAGCAGAAGCAATTTTGTAACAAATTCAAGAAAGACTTAAAAAATGGTCCACACAAACATAAAAAATAGAAGGTTCTGCAGCTTCTGCTTTTGTATTCTGGGGGAAGATAGTCAAAATGCATGAAACCTGACAATCCTGGATCACCTTGCTCTCAGGAAGTGCAGACTGACCACGTGGAGAGGAAACCAGGAAACCTGGCAAAGGAGGTGCCATTGGCTGGCATCGCCACGTAAGTACCAATTTGCCAGCCGTAGTGAGCCACCTTGGAAGGTAACACCACATGGGGCAGAATCACACTGTCCTTGTCAAGAAGTGGTCAAAATAAAGACTCATAAGCAAGTTTTCCAGTTCAGCATGTAAGAGACTTGGAAGCTGTCACTCTGTCCTAACAATAAACTAAACAGACTAAAAATCAACAACTCTTCTTGGATCCATAGAACAGGAAAGGGCACAAGGCAAACCACTTCCCCCAAATTAGAGAGCCAACAGGAAAATTCAGAGGGTAAGAGTTTACCAGAGCAGAAACTCCTGGCAGACACCAGCATGGGAACCCTTGCCTGGGTAGGAAGACCTGAACTGTAATGGAGGAATTGCTGGAGACTCCGGGCAGACAACTCAGAGAGCTAAAGACTCCAAAGGGACCCAGTCTGGGAGGGGCTCCCACAATATTGTGAGATTTACCGCCAAGAGCTCAAAGCGATTCCCATAGTAAATACAGGAGAAAAATCCACTCTTATCTTCTACAGGAGAAGAGAAAAAGAACCATTCTGAAATATCCTCATTCTGTTCTTCTTAATAAGGCCTGCCCTCAGGGGAAACAAGTTAAAGAGAGTCCAGGCTGCTGGGGTATTAGCAGAGCCTAACTGATGTGGGGACAGGGAATACACAAATCCAACAGTTCTGGCCTTCCATTCGGGAGAAGGGAAATACTCAACTCCAGTCCACCCTGAGTGTAATGCTAAATTGCTTCAGTTGTATCCGACTCTTTGCAACCCTATGGACTGTAGCTTACCAGGATCTTCTGTCCATGGGATTCTCTGGCAGAATACTGGAGTGGATTGCAATGCCCACCTCCAAGGGACTGTTCCCACCCAGGAATCAAACCCCCATTTCCTGCAGCTCCTACAATGCAGACGGATTCTTTACTGCTGAGCCACCTGGGAAGCTCTAGCCAGTTTCACCTGAAGTGAAAGTGATAGTCACTCAGTCGTGTCTGACTCTTTGCAACCCTATAGACTGTAACAGTCCATGGAATTCTCCAGGCCAGAATACTGGAGTGGGTAGCCTTTCCCTTCTCCAGAGGATCTTCCCAACCCTGGGAACTGAACCCAGGTCTCCCGCATTGCAGGCAAATTCTTTACCAGCTGAGCCACAAGGGAAGCCCAGGAATACTGGAGTGGTAGCCTATCCCTTCTCTAGCAGATCTTCCTGATTAAGGAATCAAACCGGGGTCTCCTGCATTGCAGGCGGATTCTTTACTAACTGAGATATCAGGAAAGAGGGGTTAAAAAAGAGAGAAAAAACCCTGAAGAGTGTTTGTGAAGTTCACATTCCAAAGACAAAGGCTCTCTAAAAGACTGGACCTAATCATCAAACTACAGAACACTTCCCTCTCCCTACCTCCCCACCATATTATTAAGGCTGACTTGTAGCAGCTCCTTTTACTCAGTACAACATGCCCTATGATCAAGAAAAAAAAATACAAGGCATACTAAAAGACAAAAAATACATCTTGAAGAAACAGAGCAAGCATCATAACTAGACATGCCAAGGATGCTGGAATTATCAGATCAGGAATTTACAACAACTATGATTAATATGCTAAGGACTCAAATAGATAAAATAAACTGCAAGCAAAAACAGATGGGCAATGTAAGCAAAGAGATGGAAATTTTAAGAAAGAACCAAAGGAAATGCTGGAGATCAAAAATGCTACAACAGAAACAGAGAATGCCTTTGATGGGTTATAAGTTGACTAGACATGGCTGAGGAAAGAATCTCTGAGTTAGAATATATATTGATAGAATCCCTGAAAACTTAAAAGCAAGAGAACAAAGACTGAAGAATCAGAAGCAAATAAATGATTGTTGTTTAAACCATTGAGTTTGGGGAGAATAGATACCTGGAACACCAGGTGAAATATTAGCCTTAAAGAGCTATGCAGGAAATAAAGTCCAAGTGCAACCTTGAAAAGATGAATGGATACTTCCATGCTACTAACCTAGAAGTCTGGAGACGACTCTTGAGCGTCCCTTGGACTGCAAGGAGATCAAACCAGTCGATCCTAAAGGAAATCGCCTCTGAATATTCATTTGAAGGAGTCGTGCTGAATGGCCTACCCTTTGGAAAAGACCCTGAAGCTGGGGAAGATTGAGGGCAGTCAGAGACGGAGGTAGCAGAGGATGAGATGTTAGGATGGCATCACCAAATCAATGAACATGAGTTTGAGCAAACTCCAGGGACAGTGAAGGACAGGGAAGCCTGGTATGCTTCAGTCCATAGGGTTGCAAAAAGTCAGACACCACTTAGCAACTAAACAAGGACCTTGAAAAGATGGCTGGACACTTCCATGTAACTAACCTAAGCCTCCTAAAATTTTCTCTGGGGAGTACAGGGACAAGGAACTAAAAACAGCTCAAGTGCTTTCACCATTTCCAAACTAGGATGACAATATCCAAAATTTCCACAAATCTCACCCTGATAAACATGGAAATCACCAATGCAGTGCACAGTAACTGATAAGTGATGCAAATGTACAACCTTGTCTATTCCTCTGGTGCTCAAAGCTTGCTAGCTTGCTTCCCACCATATTCTCCACATCTCCATTAGCATGGGGTGGTCTTGAGCTCTCTGGCCTTTACAGTGCACACATGTGCAGGCACTTAAAATCCCACAGAGGACAAAGGTAACAAAGAGCATGATTTCTGGATGGTTTTGGGGTTAGTCAACACTAGTTGTGAAGTAACATTGCAACAGGAAGTGGGACTTAAAAATTCCAAGTAGGTACACACTTGGTAAAGCTACATGGGGCAAGACATGATGACTTTCTCTTTCTCTGCAATACCTGTAAGCGATCACAAAAGAGATAACAGTTATCAAGGTCCTATTATTGTATGGAAATTTGCAAGATCCATCTACCGCTGCTCTGCATCCCAACCCGCTCCTCCCTCCTATTTAGAGACAAGCATTAGGTATTATCCAAGAGGTAGCACTGGTCTGACTGAACTTGCAGTAATTTCTAAAACCAAAAAGGATGCTTAGCCACAGGATGCCACTTCTATTTCCATGGCAATAGACAGACTTTGGGCAATTTCAAAGTATATGCTTAAAAATAATTGTGCAGCTTCCTTTGAGCCGAAACATACTGTCAGCTGATATACATTTTAAAGCCCTCGTCAACATGTGTTTTGAGAAGGGGCGGATTAATAATAGCTTACATTTCTATAGTGCTTTTCATCCCAAAGGATCCCAAACAAGGGAAACAAGCTGAATCTCATCTCCTTGTATAAAGGAAAAGCCCTAGTGAATTTCAAAGCAGTCCTGAACAGGAGAACTAATTACAAAGAAATTCACTTTTTTAAAGTGTCAGGACATAATTATTATTTTTTTAAAACTTAAATAGTATCCACATTGCTTCTGAGAGCTCACAAAGAAATGCCGCCATCTCCATCTCAGAAGGCTATCATCTCATTCCAACAAAGACAACAGTTGCAGTGCCAGGAGATTTAGAGACATTATGGGTAAAGAGATAAAAATAATAGTAATAATTAACAATTGCACAGGAAGCTCCATCTGGAGCGTCTGATAACACAGTAGGAGATGGATACAGATGGGAAAAGGTGGGTGGCACAGGGTAGAGCCTGTCCTGATCTCATGGGCTTGGGGCCTCAGACACACTCAGATTAGTACCAGCTCAGTTCTTTCCACTCCCGGTGATTCAGATGGAACCAGCCAGGACACAGCCAGCATGTTTTACCGGTGTCCAGGAAATCTGGTCTCTGGATCATGGTATTATTCTATCTGGCGTCATGACAAGGTCAGTAACACATTTACCAGTGTTTGATAATCCTAGATTAATATAGCTTTTCCTTCTCTAAAGTACAGAGTCTTTCTTCTTTAACCCAAGTAATTTGCATATACTTCCCCATAGTAATTCTAGGCACAATTCTGCCTGTTCTGAGCTTTTTACCCTGATTGGCAGCTAATTAGAACCTTGAGATGTCAGCAGGTGTCGAGATAAAAAGACATCATAAACCCAGTTACAGCACAGACAATGACTTTTTCATACTCTGTTTAAGTCACACAGTTCCCAACTAGCTGACGCTTTTAGGATGAGTAGTTACTTGATCCTGGAGTACTGCTGAGCTAGGAGGACCTCTGCTGTTAAAAAGAACCAGCATCTTCAGAGGGACAGTGAAATTCAGTTCCAAGAAGGAAAAACCGAAAGGAGCCATCACAAAAATCTCTAAAAGGAAACAGGATTTCTTTTTATCAATTTGTTTCCTCTCTGCCGAGTTGCCAAACCAGCATGAGGTGGACAGACACACCCCTGCCTCCCATCTGCTCCTGTTAGTGAACATGGTCTTCCAATGAATAAGGCAGAAAACTAAATTGCTGAGAAGATAAAATTATCTCATTTGGTAATGAGAATATATTAATGGCATTGTGACTCTAAATAAAGCCATTCTTTCCTTTTAGTGTCATAGGCTGAAATTTGAGTGTATGCTACTTACTTGATACTCTTCATGATGAGTGTACTCTCAGCAGGGGATAAATGTGTAAAGTGGAGAACTTTCTTCCACTGTGTCATTGGGATGAAAAAACCTGTCATTATGACACACGCCCTCCCCACAAGGGTTTTGTGAACACCAAAGATATTTCCCCTTAACTTGATTTTTACCAAAAATGGTATTGATTCCACAAATCTTCAGAGAGGATCTATTATTTGCATAGTCTTGTGTAAGGTGCTGGGGAGAAGCAAAAGTCTGAGCAAGAGGTTTTTCCTTTGAGAAGCTGCAAAATAAGACATACGTGCATTAAAAAATAAGATAATAAAAGAGGTTCCTTAAGGTATGCTATCACCTGGTGCTGAGAGCATGTTAAAAATAGTAAGTACTATTCATATATCAAAATGAGAGAACTCTAAAAACTGAAGAACCCAAGGGAGTGTTTGAAGAACAGGTCACGGCAGACAGACAAAATTTGAGTCAGCCAGAAGAAAAGGGGATATTCCAAGTTGGAAGCTGGGGTAGGATTCACTCATATAATGACACTAGAACAAGAATATAAAGACTTTTTTAGGGACTGGGAATAATTCAGACTAGAGAGGCTCTTTAATGCTTAATTCAATGATACTCAGATATAATGCCTAATTCAATGATACTCAAATAGCTTGGATTGCTCATCTTAATTAGCAAATATTTTAGCACATCTCCCATTATATGGTGATTGCAGCCATGAAATTAGAAGATGCTTAGTCCTCGGAAGAAAAGTTATGACCAACCTAGATAGTTTATTCAAAAGCAGAGACATTACTTTGCCGACTAAGGTCCATCTAGTCAAGGCTATGGTTTTTCCTGTGGTCATGTATGGATGTGAGAGCTGGACTATGAAGAAGGCAGAGCACCAAAGAATTGATGGCTTTTGAACTGTGGTGTTGGAGAAGACTCTTGAGAGTTCCTTGGACTGCAAGGAGATCCAACCAGTCCATTCTGAAGGAGATCAGCCCTGGGATTTCTTTGGAAGGAATGATGCTAAAGCTGAAACTCCAGTACTCTGGCCACCTCATGAGAAGAGCTGACTCATTGGAAAAGACTCTGATGCTGGGAGGGATTGGGGGCAGGAGGAGAAAGGGATGACCGAGGATGAGATGGCTGGATGGCATCACTGACTCGATGGATGTGAGTCTGAGTGAACTCCGGGAGTTGGTGATGGACAGGGAGGCCTGGCGTGCTGTGATTCATGGGGTTGCAAAGAGTCGGACACGACTGAGCGACTGAACTGAACTGAACTGAATACATGTATAACCAATTGATATATCATGTACTTTATAGAGGGCTTCCCTGGTGGCTCACACAGTAAAGAATTTGCCTGAAATGCAAGAGATCTGGGCTCAGTTCCTAGGTCGGGAATATCCCCTGGAGAAAGGAATGGTAACCCACTCCAGTAGTCTTGCCTGGAGAATTCCAAGGACAGAGGAGTCTGGTAGGCTGTAGTCCATGAGATTGCAAAGAATAAAATAAAATTATATTTCTTTAAATTTTATAATTGTGGTACAAAACTTATTTTTGTCATTAGTGAAAAATTCATATTTTTAATGAGAACAGTATGATTTAATACACTTTGTTAATCTTTTAATAATGTCTGGTGACACAGTGATCAAAAGTCTGGCTGTACGTTTATTGTATTTTGGTAGTTGGTTTTAGTGGCTGATGTAAGTGGCAAAAGATACATGAGTGGGTATTTTTTTTTCACTTTTAAATAAGATAGGACTCTCAATAGAATTTACCATTAAGTTCAGCAACATTCTGTGTTTTATTGTTTCACTTCTTTTTGGTATTGTTCAGTCACTCAGTTGTATCTGACTCTTTGCAACCTCATAGAAGCACACCAGGCTTCCCAGTTCTTCATCAACTCCTGGAGCTTGCTCAAACTCATGTCCACTGAGATGGTGATGCCATCCAACCATCTCATCCTCTGTTGTCCCCTTCTCCTGCCTTTAATCTTTCCCAGCATCAGGGTCACCATTAAAA
The DNA here is from genome assembly GCA_917880005.1 of Nanger dama. NCBI lineage: Eukaryota > Metazoa > Chordata > Mammalia > Artiodactyla > Bovidae > Nanger > Nanger dama. The sequence goes on from CAKJTW010000001.1 coordinate 18,991,229, forward strand.
TATTTTTTTCTGAAGACAGAGACAAATTTACTATGAAACTACTGAAGCTTGAGTTTAAGAACCCTCACGTGACTGAGCATCTCCCCTGGAATGTAGCCATGTGGTCATATATTTCAGCAAAAGTTGCAGAGGTGAGATAAAGGTAGAGCATTTTGACCACAATTAAGACTGTTTCTTTCCACTCTGATGGCCTCTGTGCCACTTCCTTTTGTTGGCTGAGGCATAAGTGGCTGCAAGCACTTTTGGATCTGAAAAGGGGGAAATAGAGTTGGGAACACATTTAGTTCAAGTTTTGTTTAATTTTTGTTTATTTATTTTTGGCTGTACTAGGTCTTTTTGCTACACATGTGCCCTGTCTACTTGTGGCAATCAGAGGTTACTCTCTAGTTGTGGTTCATGGGCTTGTTGTGGTAGCCTCTCTTGCTGTGAAGCATAGGCTCTAGGCATGGGTTCAGTACTTGCAGCTCCCAGGCTCTAGAGCACAGGTTCAGCTTAGGACACATCGACTGAGCCACTCTGCAGCAGGTGGGATCTTCCCATACCAGGACTGAATCCATGGCCCCCGCCCGTGGCAAGGCAGATTCTCAACCAGTGGGCCACCAGGGAAGTCCTAGCTCAGCTTTGTGTGCATGTTGGTCGTTCAGCCGTGCCTGACTCATTGTGACCCCATGGACTGTAGCCCACCAGGCTTCTCTGTCCGTGACATTCTCCAGGCAAGAATACTGAAGTGGATTGCCATTTATTTTTCCAGGGGGTCTTCCCGACTCAGGGATCAAACCCAGGTCTCCTGCATTGCAGGAAGATGCTTTTACAGCATGAGCCACTAGGGAAGCCCATAGCTCAGGTTTAATAGGATATATTTATATGGTTCCTGGGCTCTTCTATGAACTCAGGTTAACACTAGCCATCCCAATAGAGGATGTCTTTCAGGAATGTTCCTGCCCACTGTATTGACGTATGATTGTGACATGAAGATGCAATAGCAGTGTGTTCTGTGATATACAGGGCCAAAAATATTTGAAAGTGGAAGAGAAACAAGGTTTGAAATTATGGAACCAGAAGCAAGTCTATGAAAAATTCTTCTAGTCACCAGATGCGTAAGATGATAAGTGAAGGGTTTGGCTTTCCATAGGAATTATCTCTGTCATCATACTCAACTTTATATAAATCATAGATCTGTTTTTTATTGTCCTCATGTTGTTGCAAGAAGGGGGACCCAACCCCTTCCAGGGCCCGAAACTGGACTCTTGTCTAATATTCAGAAATGAATTGTCCAAGGAGATACATGTGCTGACAAAGCAAGAAATTGTATTGGGAAAGAGCACCCGGGTGGAGAGCAGGAGGGTAAGGGAACCCAGGAGAACAGCTCTGACACTTGGCTCTCAGTCTCAGGTTTTATGGTGATGGGATTAGTTTCCAGGTTGTCCTTAGTCAATCATTCTGAGTCCCTCCTGAGGGTACATGCCTTGTTAAGCCAAGGTGGATGCCAGAGAGAAGGACTCTGGGAGATGGACGGATATGTTTGATCTTTTCTGAACTATTCCCATTAGTGGTGGCTTGTTAGTTCCGTGTTCCTTACCAGGACCTCCTGTCATAAAACCACTCATGCAAATGGTTACTATGGTGCCTGGCCAGGGTGGGCAGTTTCAGTCAGTGTCCTTCCCCTAACAATGTGAAACAAAACTGTCACAATTTCGGCATTTTCAAGACACAAACCTACAGCAATATTGCGATCAGTGAGTATGGCTGCATGTGAGCTCACATATTTTGTGTATCTGGGCTATCAGAGCATGTTTTATCATGTCTCACATATCTTGTTCTGGTGAAATCTGACAGTTCTGGATAAAGTGGCATACAAAATTGCCACAAACTAGTTTTCCTATGACAGAACTCCAACACGTATTTATCAATAAGTCAGGATATACAGTATAAGAATAATTTGATTATATAATTATATAGCTCACTACAACATAAGGGCAATTTTTAAATGCACTTGAATTTGTTCTAATAAATTAGCATTGTTAATTCAAAGAGCATTTAGTCTTGCATGATAAAATATCATGCAAGGAAATGGGAACCCATACCAATGATAAAATCTGAAACTCCCCAGCTCTTACAGCTCAAATATAAACATGATAGAGGGTTCCCCAAATTTACTACTACTCAAAAATCTGTGAAACATTATTAACAGCAACTATTATTAACAATAAAAAACAAATTTTGATCAATCCTGCTAAAAGAAAGCATGAACTATCTTTCTATTTTCTCTTTGGAAAATGTTAAAAAGTGATTGTCATTCTAAGGGGTGCTCAAAGAAGATCCAGCTAAAATCACACATGAAAAAAGCATTATAGAGGCATGTTAGCAGTTTTACAAAAAACATTATGTTATTTTTCTGGATCTTGTGTTATTTTGGTATTTCTAGCTTTTCTTAAAATGAGTAATCTGTTGTGATTTCTTTTCTCATTCTAAATAAATGTCATTTTCACACTTGATTTTGCATATGCAGTTTTGTCTTTTACTCTTAAAGAGGCCTCCAAAATGCCCAGTTTACAAGTGTCTTGCTTATTTAATGATTCTATACTATTGCTAGGAGCTTCCCAGGTGGCGCAGTGGTAAAGAATCTGCCTGCCAATCAAATGCAGCAGATGCGAGAGAGGCAGGTTCCATCTCTGGGTCAGGAGAATCCCCTGGAGCAGGAAATGGCAACATACTTGAGTATTCTTGCCTGGAAAATTCCATGGAGGAGCCCAGCGGGTACAAACCATGGGGTCACAAAGAATCCCACACGACTGAGTGACTGGGCATGCACACACACATACTATTACTAACAACTCAACCACAATGTACACTTAAAGTAAGACATATTATTAAATGTAAGAATTCATATTTCAAATTGTTAGTTCAGTAATTTTGAATCATTTGACCAAATTCTTTTCAGACCTGATTAACTGCATTATTTTTACTGCATAACGTGGCTTACAAAGTGTTTACATGAAGAGAAGTAACATCTTGGCCGTTTTTATTGTTCTCTCATACTTACAGTTACGCTTCTCTTTAATCTGTGATTTCTTTTTTTTCAGATGTTTCATTTTTCATTCTTTTCTAACAGAAAATGGAAGCCAGTTTATTTTGTGAAATTTTCCTCCTGAAATCTTTGTAAGCCACTTGCTCTTTCATTAATCCATACAATCAATAAATCATAACTAGATGCATTTAAGTAAAAAAATACCACAGTATGCTGGAAGTTAATCCCCAAGATAAACTACTATCCTCTAAGCATTTTGAAACTTCAACTATTACTTCAAGATATCACTTCAGATACCATGAGTGACATGGTAACCTGTCATAGAATCTGAAAGACAGTCCCTGCATCAATCTGTATATGACATGTTGAGTGAGTGAGTGAAAGTTGCTCAGTTGTGTCCGACTCTTTGAGATCCCATGGACTATATAGTCAATGGAATTCTCCAGGCCAGAATACTGGAGTGGGTAGCCTTTTCTTTCTCCAGGTATCTCTTCAAACCCAGGTCTCCTGCACTGTTGCTGGATTCTTTACTAGCTTACCCACAAGGGAAGCCCTATGACATGTTCAGTTCAGTTCAGTTCAGTTCAGTCGCTCAGTCATGTCCGACTCTCTGTGACCCCATGAACTGCAGCCTGCCAGGCCTCCCTGTCCATCATCAACTCCCAGAGTTCACCCAAACTCATGTCCATTGAGTTGGTGATGCCATCCAGCCATCTCATCCTCTGTTGTCCCCTTCTCCTCCTACCTTCAATCTTTCTGAGCATCAAGGTCTTTTCCACTGAGTCAGTTCTTCACATCAAGTGGCCAAAGTATTGGAGTTTCAGCTTCAACATCAGTCCTTCCAGTGAATATTCAGAACTGATTTCCTTTAGGATGGACTGCTTGGATCTCCTTGCAGTCCAAGGGACTCTCAAGAGTCTCCTCCAACACCACAGTTCAAAAGCATCAATTCTTCAGCACTCAGCTTTCTTCACAGTCCACCTTTCAAATCCATACATGACCACTGGCAAAGCCTAATTTCTTTTTTACTTAAAATTATTTACAATTGTTTATATAGTGTGGAAACTGCGGTAAAAAGTTCTGTCACATTCTCCTACTCCAGGGGACTGTCTTTCACATCCTCTAAGCATACCCAACTTGATTCTGGAGATTACTGGTCTAGTGAATGGGTGTAAACTTACTTTGAAAAAAAGAAACCACTGAGGATTTTTGAGAGACATTAGAGCAATATTTTTGGAAAATTATTTTTTCTATGATAATTATTCTATCTATCAAGGATTGAAAGCATGAGTTTGGAGGTAGAAAGATGAGTTAGGAGGCCAGAACAATAATCTAAAAATGAGGTGAGGGACTTCCCTGGTGGTCCAGTGGTTAATATTCTATGCTTCCGCTGCAGGCGGAAGCAATCCCTGGTTGAGGAATAAACATCCCACATGGCATGGCCAACAATTTAAAAATTAATTTTAAAAAGAGATAAAAATGAGGTAACATGAATGAAAATTAGTAGTATGAAAAGGAAAATAAGAAAGAAGAAACAACAAACTGACTTGATAAAAGAAGAATGAACAGAATTTATAATACATTCATTTATCAGACAGGATTTGAAGGTGTGGGTGGGTCTAGGACATTTGATTAACTGCAATATTTCCCGTGATTACATCATATATCAAATTACCAGACTGTAGACTACATATCCTCTGGGAAAGCAGAGTGTTAAAGTGCTACAACCACATACTAGAGAAATTACAGCAGTACACATAAACATATGGGATTCAGCTACCTAATTAAAGTCCCAGTGAGCCAGCAAAAGAGTTCAGTGACTGCCCGAAGAAAACAGCAAATTAGACACTCGAAATGGCAACATCTCAGATTTGTCCCAGTTGACACTACTTATCAAAACTTAGCAAATTTTAAAATACCAGTTAAAACCAGCTCAACTAGGAATATCCAAAGGCTATATCAAATTTTAGATCTTCAGAGTGATTTGATGTAGAAGATTCTCAAACAGTAAACCAGACCTTTTTCCTTATTGATAGACTGGAGCATTGAATAAGACAGGATAGAAGGAGCAAGAATACCATCTCACATTATTTCAAAATGTCTATATCATTAAACCTTACTTTTAATTTAGTTATTTTATTTTGATTATTTTCAAATCAGTAAATATTCAGGGTTAAATATTAAACGAAAGGCTTCTAATAACAGCCTTGTACTGCCCCACAACCAGTTTGCCTCCCAATTCTTCTCCCTATAATCATATTTAAATAATTCAGTGATTATATAAAAATCTTTAGAAAACTGTTATTTTTTCATTTAACATCATTAGTCATGATATTTTTGCTTTATGCTATGAGAAATGAAGATTTATCTATTGGTTCCATTCCCAGTTCACCTAAACAGCACTATATCTGGTGATATAGTGTAAACATCTTGTGCCAGATTGCAAGAGTCTATTGTTTTAGGAATTTCACAAGCCAACTATTAAACACAACCATTATTAAAAATTAAATTACACAAACTTAAAGTTAAATAAATTATATGTAAAACAAAGGTAATAAATACTTAATTTACACTTCTTGTCACCCTGCTTATTTAACTTATATGCAGAATATATCATAAGAAACGGTAGGCTGGAAGAAGCACAAGCTGGAATCAAGATTGCCAGGAGAAATATCAATAACCTCAGATATGCAGATGATATCACCCTTTTGGCAGAAAGTGAAGAAGAACTAAAGAGCCTCTTGATGAAAAGGAAATAGAAGAGTGAAAAAGTTGGCTTAAAGCTCAACATTCAGAATACTAAGATCATGGCATCTGGTCCCATCACTTCATGGCAAATAGATGGGGAAACAGTGGAAACAGTGGCTGATTTTATTTTGGGGGCTCCAAAATCACTGCAGATGGTGATTGCAGCCATGAAATTAAAAGACGCTTACTCCTTGGAAGGAAAGTTATGACCAACCTAGATAGTATATTAAAAAGCAAAGAAATTACTTTGCCAACAAAGGTGCACGTAGTCAAGGCTATGGTTTTTCCAGTAGTCATGTATGGAAGTGAGAGTTGGACTATAAAGAAAGATGAGTGCCGAAGAATTGATGCTTTTGAACTGTGGTGCTGGAGAAGACTCTTAAGAGTCCCTTGGACTACAAGGAGATCCAATCAGTCCATCCTAAAGGAGATCAGTCCTGGGTGTTTTTGGAAGGACTGATGTTGAAGCTGAAACTCCAATACTTTGGCCACTTGATGCGAAGAACTGACTCATTTGAAAAGATGCTGATGCTGGGAAAGATTGGGGGCAGGAGGAGAAGGGGACGACAGAGGCATCACCGACTCAATGGACATGAGTTTGGGTAAACTCCAGAGTTGACAATGGACAGGGAGGCCTGGGGTGCTGCAGTTCATGGGGTCACAAAGACTCGGACATGACTGAGCGACTGAACTGAACTGAATTGTAACTTCATTTTACTATTATCTATATTTCTGAGGTTACTCATGTCTGTTATATCTGTATGGTAGAAATACTACATAATGGCATGTTACTACACATACCTTCCCAACTCTGCTTAGTGAGGTCACAGTAGTAGCTTGATATTGATTATGGTGGGAGTATTTTACCACATAAGTCAGCAAATGCCATAATCTCAGGTTTGATTTATTGGCTTGATGATTGTCTAGACTTGTTTTGAGTCAGGAAAATAATGGAGAAAAACTTTTATGATTTAGATAAAATGTAGAAGTGTATTATATTTGTACCCATTATGTGAATAGACAAAAGTGAGGGTATATTTTTCCATTATTCAAAGAATATTATTCATTGTAGCAAAGAGGTTGTTCATGTCATTGGTAAATCAGTGATGTTCTGACATACATTTTTATTGTTTCATTTTTTTTCCTTACTTGTTAGGGTAAAAGAAAACTCAGCTACCATTCATATTAAAAGTATGTTCCTTTGTCAGTTGCAATCATATTTGCTATAGTTCAAGAATTCAGCAAAAATCAACAAAACATCATATGAGAATCAATCACTTTATGGAATTTACACAATAGAGTTTTTATATTTTATCATTATTTGTATATTGTGGGCTACGTATCCTTTGTGCTTAATTGCTCAGTGGTGTCTGCCTCTTTGAGACCACATGGACTGTAGCCCACCAGGCTCCACTGTCCATGGGATTTTCCAGGCCAGAATACTGGAGTGGGCTATGGCGTCGTCCTCCAGGGGGTCTTCCCAACCTAGGGGATCAAACCCAGGCCTCCGCCATTGCAGGCAAGATTCTTTACGTCTGAGCCACTGGTGAAGCCCCATGTATCCTTTATGTAATTTTGGATTCAAGTAAAATTTATAATAAATGTATGTATATAAATACATGCATTTCTGAGAGCCGTTTGTTAAACATTCACTAGTACATTATTGGTTACATAACTATTTTAAAGTTTATAAGTCACATTTACATAATATGATAACATAAAGTTCACCAAAGAGCTAGATATGCTTTCTTTCTTGGAGAAATGTCTTTCCTGAAACTTATTTCTTTGTGTAGAATTTTTATTATAATAATTCTCCATTTTCCTTTCTGAAAGCTCTATCTATCAGTAATACTATAGAGTCTTTTACAGGTATGGGGGTGGGAGGAGCAACTCATCTTACAGCCCTCTGGGACTTGACTGCAATTTGATTATTTTCTAGGCTTATGGGACAAGAGTTATCCTGGGACATTACTGACTCTTTTTCCCTAGGATATTGCAATGTAAACTCATGTTCCTTGATATGAGTCTTTTGGATTTATTTTATAAGGTATTCAATATGGTCTTTAGATCCAGAAACCTGCTTACTTCAGCTCTTATCTTACATATTTGATATATTTCCCCGCATTTGCTCTGTTATCTCTTCCTAGAACACGGATTAGTTTATTGCTCCTTTAAGTCTCTTCTTCTCTACTTTCCATATCTTTGACTTTTTTGCTATATTGTCTGAGAGATATTCTTCTGCTGATATTTTTCAGCCATTAAATTTTTGCTTTTCAAAAGACTTTCATTGTTCTCTTCTATCTTTTTATTTTATCCTTTTCTTGTTTTATGAAAGTAGTATCTTTCTTATCTCTATAAGGCATTATTTTTTACTCTTTTGAGGTTTTCTGCACTGCTGCAGTTTTCTCTGAAAGTCACTCAGTCTTGTTCGGCTCTTGCCACCTCATGGACTATCCAGTTCATGGAATTCTCCATGCCAGAATACTGGAGTGGATAGCCCTTCCTTTTTCCAGGGGATTGTCCCAATCCAGGGATCGAACCCAGCTCTCCTGCATTGCAGGCGGATTCTTTACCAGCTGAGCCACAAAGGAAGCCCAAGAACACTGGAGTGGGTAGCCTATCCCTTCTCCAGGGGATTGTCCCAACCCAGGAATTGAATCTGGGTCTCCTGCATTGCAAGCAACTGTTTTCTCTGACTTTATGTTATTCATTTATCTCTCTCTCTTCTTTCACAAATTAAACTTTGTACATTTTTTTGCTATTCCTTGGTTGCTGTTCATACTGACATGAGGCACAAATACATTAAAAATGGTTGGGAATTCTGTGTATGTTAACAGTGTTTTAATCAATGGATTTCGCTTTGCTGTAACTACGTACAAGAAGATGTCCAAGAGAATACTCTGGGGGAAATTCCAAGATCAGCATGTGGAAGTCAATGACAGTTGAATTTCTTCAAAGAAACTTCCTACAGGGGAAAGGCACCTTTGGTCAGTGCTGTGCAATCAATCTCTTTTAGGCCCTCCATTACACCTCCACTCCCCTCTTTATCTGGCATCACTGAGTCTAAAGCTTTTGTGAAATTCTGTGGGGGCAAATCAAACTTCTATGATTCTGTCTTCTGAAAACACTCAGTAGTAAAATTCCACCTCTTAGTTTTACTGATTATTTCTATTCCATCCACTTTCTGATTCCAGAATTACATTAAAATCTTCTTGGTTTCCAGCAATGGCAGAAAATGTTGATCAGGCCATCCTCCTACTGAAAACGACTAAAATTACCAGATCAAATATTTGTTCAGTATTATTTAGAGCAGTATTATTTATTGGGCTTCCCTGGTGGCTCAGAGGTTAAAGCGTCTGCCTCCAATGTGGGGACCCAGGTTCAATCCCTGGGTCGGGAAGATCCCCTGGAGAAGGAAATGGCAATCCACTCCAGTATTCTTGCCTAGAGAATCCCACGGACGGAGAAGCCTAGTAGGTTATAGTCCATGGGGTCGCAAAGAGTCAGACACGACTGAGTGACTTCAACTTCATTTAGAGCAGCAAAGAAATCACAAGTTATTAAGCAATTTTGAGGCCAAATTGAAAGGAATGTAGACACTCCAGAGATAAACCAGCACAGAAGCAGAATTGTCATGATGGCATTGACCACCAAAGGAAATAAACTCAAGTCCCAGGACCCACACACTGTGAAGTTTCTAATAAAGAAGCTCTCCTCAGTAAACTAGGGTTCCAAAGAACTGCAACTTCAGAAAATACTGAAGTGTTATCATCTGGATGAATCAAGGAACCCAGAGCCATGCGCATGGCTGAGCCAATCCCAGACTGGTATTTGCTGCTGCCTGACAGAAACAATGCAGACTTCTCTGGAGGTGGCAAATGGATAAATAAAAAGAAACTCAAACCAACATATTCCATAGTGAAAAAGCAGAACCTCAAAGATCATAATAAATTTTAAAAATCATTAAAGAATCCAGAGATAAGAAGGAGACTAAAATGAGCAGTAGATGGTCAGTTATCTTCACAAAAGGAACAATGGAAGCCAGAAGATAGTGGAGTAATAGCTTTAACATGCTAAAAGCAAATATTTGCCAATTTGAGGTCTACTAGTAACTGTTCAAGAATATAGGCATAATAAAGATACTTCAGAAGAACAAAAACAGAGATGCTTTACCACAAATAGATCTTCAATTAAAAAAATCACCTTCTAAAGGGTGCGGTTTGAGCATAAGGAAAATACTCCTACATAGAAGGCTAAAGAAGACAAAAGAAACGAAGGGCACAGTAAATGGTAAGTATGTAGATAAAGCTAAATAAACATTTTCTCTATGATACAATAATAGCAGTATCCTGTGGGTTAATTAGTTTTTGACGACAGTACCATGTAACACAGAAACAAGGTATGTGAGGTGAAGGCGTCCTAAGGACCTTGTATTGTCAAAAAAAAAAAAAAGGATAAAGATATTGGTTAACTTTAGACTCTGATGAATTAAAGATTCATGTTGTAATTTTTAAGGGAACCACAAAAGAAACAGAGTGTAGGATTTCCAAATGCAATTAAGGTAGAAATCAATAACAGAAGTAACTAGAAAATATGTTTAAAAGTTCAGAAATAAACTTCTGAATTTTGCATTTGTCAAAGAAAAAAATCATACTAGAAACTAGAACTATGATATAGTGCAACATCAGACCCTTTGCTCTTGGAAGGGCTGGCTGTTCACCCACAGAAGGGTAGATCTCTATATCAAATTAATAATGTAGGAATTCTCCCATTAGATAATGGCCTCTCTCTCACTCTCACTCTCTTTGACATTGCAGGGATAAGAATGTATATTGCTTACTTTCATTTTAGAGAAGTCTCTAGAAAAAGGGGGTGAACACATGTCAGCCACATGTAGCCAAAATTCCACTAAGTTGTTTAAACAGGTATAAGATATAACACAATATGACATACTATTTCTCCCTCTTTTTCTCTTTTTTTCTTTAAAAATTTTCCCATTTAAACATCAGTTTGCTGCTGCTGCCTGCTGCTGCTAAGTCGCTTCAGTCGTGTCCAACTCTGTGCAACCCCATAGACGGCAGCCCACCAGGCTCCCCCATCCCTGGGATTCTCCAGGCAAGAACACTGGAGTAGGTTGCCATTTCCTTCTCCAATGCATGAAAGTGAAAAGTGAAAGTGAAGTTGCTCAGTCGTGTCCTACTCTTAGCGACTCCATGGACTGTAGCCTAACCAGGCTCCTCAGTCCATGGGATTTTCCAGGCAAGAGTACTGGAGTGGGGGTGCCAATGCCTTCTCCAAAACATCAGTTCTAGATACATTTTTATTTTCAGGTACAGGACAGCTTCATTCACAGGCTGTATATATTTCTGAAAATTTTCACTATTTTGAAAGAACCTTATAAGGATAAAATTCCACTTATTTTCATTAAAAGAATATATTTATACTTAAAACATTTTTATAAGCACCCTTAATGCACTTTCATAAAAAACTTCTTCCTATTAACTCAGGTAGTGAAAACCAGCAGGAGGAGAAGGACACGACAGAGGATGAGATGGCTGGATGGCATCACCCATTCAATGGACATGAGTTTGAGGGATCTCCAGGAGTTGGTGATGGACAGAGAAGCCTGGCGTGCTGCAGTTCATGGGGTCACAAAGAGTCGGACACAACTGAGCGACTGGACTGAACTGAATGAAAACCAGTGGGTGTCCACCTCCTGATTTTTTTCTCTTATCCAGTTGAAGTGAAGCAACATTTATCATGGGTTAGAGAAGGCAATGGCAACACACTCCAGTACTCTTGCCTGGAAAATCCCATGGACGGAGGATCCTGGTGGGCTGCAGTCCATGGGGTCGCTGAGGTTCAGACGCGACTGAGCAACTTCACTTTCATTTTTCACTTTCATGCATTGGAGAAGGAAATGGCAACCCACTCCAGTGTTCTTGCCTGGAGAATCCCAGGAACGGCGGAGCCTGGTGAGCTGCCGTTCTAGGGGGCTGCAAAGAGTCGGACACAACTGAAGCGACTTAGCAGCAGCAGCAGAGAAGAGATGCACAGAAAATGGTCACAAAATTCTCAAATTTTTAACACTGTATGTATTTGTGTGTGTGTATGTGTTGACCCATTTTGTGTTCAAGGGAAGAAATTTTGAGCCAGGTATATTATCTGAAACATAAAATAATCTTAACAATAATAACAAAACAGACAAAAACAAACTACCACTGGATATCATCTTAAACATAGTGACAAACCACAGAAACTGAAGAGTATATTTTGCTTTCCTGAATATGTATGAGCTAATCTGCATACCAAATAAAGGACTAGTTTGGTCCATTAACAGAGTCTGGCTTAAATACTTTTCAAATGGAAAATTATTATCCACAATGAGAAAATAATATTTTGTTCATAGCTTTAAAAATATTTCAGAGAAAAATTTAATTCCCAGAAGCAGACAATCTGCTAAACAATCGTTTGTAGGAGTTTGCTCACCTTGCATATTAATAATAGCACTCTATTTTCAGCAACTCAGTTCACTAAATTTTTATTTACTTGAAACAAAATCTGCGCTACAGTGCCCTGGTGGGCCAGTGGGCAACTAAGCCAGTGTGCCACAGCTACTGACCCAGGCTCTGGAGCTTGAGACCACAACTACTGAGTCCAAAAGCTTCAGCTAGTGAGGCCCATTCGGCCTCGATCCTGCGCTCTGCAACAAGAAAAAGCACTGCAATTAGAAGTCATGCACTGCAACTAGAGAGTAGCCCCAGCTCACCGCAACACTAGAAAGTCTGTGCAGCAACAAAGACCCAGTAAAACCAAAAAGAAATAAATAATCTGCTTTAAAAATCTTTATTACTAAAACAGTTTGTGGTGATAAAAAACAACCGTTAAGAGAAAGCATGCTATACTGCAAACTTCCTCACTTTGAAAGAATGTAGTTAGAAGATTAGAATCAGACTAACTGTTTATAGTGAAGAAACATGAGGTCAGATTCTGCATCAACAAATTTCAAGCTAGCAGTATGTCTTGCAGGCGTCCCTGGGAGCTCAGTTGGTAAACAATCCACCTGCAATGCTGGAGACCCTGGTTAGATTCCTCGATTGGGAAGATCCACTGGAGAAGGGATAAGCTATCTACTCCAGCATTCCTGGGCTTCCCTCGTGGTTCAGCTGGTAAAAATCCACCTGCAACATGCAAGACTTGGGTTCAATCTCTGGGTTGGTGGGTTGGGAAGATCCCTTGGAGAAGGGAACAGCTATCCACTCCAGTATTCTGGCCTGGAGAATTCCAACAGTCACAAAGAGTTGGACACAACTGAGCAACTTTCACTTTCAGTATGTCTTGCTGTTCATATTGCTACCTCTATCTTAGATACTCAGATCAGCCTTTTTATATTTTGGTTGTTGTTTTTTTCAGTTAAACATATGGATTTGGTCTGCTAATAAAGTATGCTTATTAACTATTTTGTTTTTAGAAAGATATGGAATATCGTTTATGATATTTCTATCTAGAATACCATAAAAAGAAATGAAAAAAACTTCCAAATGATATTTCAAAACTAACAGGGCATGCACTTTTAATTATACACTGAAATGTGTAACAGGTTTAATTTTTCAAAAGTAGTACTATATCTCTCTGGGTTCAATCCCTGAGTTGGGAAGATTCCCTGGAGAAGGGAATGGCAACCCACTCCAGTATTCTGCTCTGGAGAGTTCCATGGACTGTCCATGGACAGAATTCCATGGACAGTCCATAGGGTCACAAACAGTCAGACACAACTAAGGGACTTTCACTCACTATGTCTCTTTAGATGCCAACCCAACAATTTCTCTTTGTATAAATTGTACTACCTATCTACCAATAACTCAGGGAACCTCACTCCATAAAGTAAGAGACATTGTTACTTATTTTAATCATCTGTGGGATCTAGTGGCTCTCTATGAATGTACCAGTTCACTGCCATCAAAGATAGAAAGGGAAGAGAGTCCAACTGAAAGTGTAAAGGAAGCTGGGCAGAATCTAATTTAATTACCAAGGCTGAAATAATTCCAGGACTCCACCTGCCATAAAGAGTGTATCCTGGGATGTTTAATGACCAAAGTGGTCAGGATTTCAGTCTTACAGCCCATCCAATTAATTGCCAAGCACATCTTCTGCTATACCATTAGGTGACAGGGCGGGAGAATCCACTCTGCTAATTAAGAACTTAGGGCCACCTGTTAGTTTCCCAGATGACTTTTCAGGGTATGTGTACATGGCCATGCACACATACACTCGGTAAGAGATACTTCTATCATAGACAGTGAACAGGAGATATTTCAGACATCTCTTCTCCACCCTATTAGGACTGTGTAATCTCTATAGCACAAGTCAGACAAGACTGAAGATGCTGGACTCTTCAGCAGTTCCCAGGAGCCAACCCTATCTCTTCATTATGATCAAGTGTAGAATGTACAAATTGCCTTGCACAGTTCTACATGCCCTCTGGAGGTATGTACCCTCATTCTTTACAGCAGGTCTCATTTCAGGACATTAATATACTCTTAAAAGTGAAAGTGGAGGGTAAAAATTCTCTTATTCTTACATTAAAATGTAACTCTAACTTTCTCAAATTTCCTCTCTTTGAAGGAAGCATAAAGATGCCTACCATGGCAAAAAAGTGAAGTCAGGAATATTTTTCTCAAGTTGCAATTAGGAAAGCCTCTTCAAATAGCCTAGCTCAGTGGTTCCAGACGTCACTCCATTGACCAGTTGCATCTCTGAGTCACTTTTGAAATTTACGAAAAATAGAGATTTCAAAGTCCCACTCCAGAGTCACTGAATCAGACTGACCAACCATGGAAGCCAGGTACTTGAGTTTTCAACCAGCTGGTGAGATCAATCTACTTTTTGAAAATCACTGGATTCTGACCTTCTTTAGAGGCAAAATAACAAAGCTCATTGTGTGATTTTCTTTGGAGGCAAAATAACAAAGTCCATTGAGTGAAAGAAGAGAGTGAAAAGTTGGCTTAAAACTCAACATTCAGAAAACTAAGATCATGGCATCAGATCCCATTACTTCATGGCAAATAGATGGGCAAACAATGGAAACAGACTTGTTTTTTTCTTGGCTCCAAAATCTCTGCAGATGGTGACTGCATCCATGAAATTTAAAAGACGCTTGCTCCTTGGAAGAAAAGCTATGACCAACCTAAACAGAATATTAAAAAGCAGAGACATTACTTGGCCGTCAAAGGTCCATCTAGCCAAGGCTATGGTTTTTCCAGTAGTCATGTATGGATGTGAGAGTTGGACCATAAAGAAAGCTGAGCACCAAAGAACTGATGCTTTTGAACTGTGGTGTTGGAAAAGACTCTTGAGAGTCTCTTGGACTGCAAGGAGATCCAACCAGTCCCTCCTAAAGGAAATCAGTCCTGAATATTCATTGGAAGGACTGATGTTGAAGCTGAAGCTCCAACACTGTGGCTACCTGATGCGAAGAACTGACTCATTGGAAAAGATCCTGATGATGGGAAATATTGAAGGTGGGAGGAGAAGGGGATGATAGAGGATGAGATGGCTGAAGGGCATCACTGACTCAATAGACATGAGTTTGAGTAAGCTCTGGAAGTTGGTGATGGACAAGGAAGCCTGGTGTGCTGCAGTCCATGGGGTGGCAAAGTCAGACATGACTGAGTGACTGAACTGACTGATTGTGTGAATTTGCAAAGAAAACCTTCTTCATCCATCACACACAGTACTCTCAACATCTTTCTCCCTTTTTTGTGCTTATTTTCTTTCTTTCAAACCCCTTGTATTGCTTATATTTTAGATCCCATCATTTCAGTTATCAAGCTTAATTTCTTTTTTCTCGGGAAGCATTGTATAAAATTACTTTGGGACCTTATTAAAGTTGATGCTAATTAACCCAACCATATTTATTTTCACACTCAGATAATATGAGTAATCCATGAGAGACACTGAACTTTAGACACGAGGGAAGTTAAAATGCCTATGACGCAAATAAAGGCACTAGAAAAGATTATTGGACAATTTAAAACTAACGGAATACTACTTTTTCCTGTTACTGTAGCTGATGTTCCAACATAATCGTTTGTTTTTAATTAGTGGGAAAGGAGATGTTTGAAGAAGACATTGCAGAAAACTGGTACCATGGCAGCCAGAGTGGAACAAAGATAGCAAAAACTTCCTAATGCAATTGGAATTTCATTCATCTGTAAAATGAGATGGTTTGTGGTGCAGGATCTCTTAACTCCCTTCTCACTCTAAACTGTCAGCAATCCATGAATGTTCATAATCCTTGAATGACATCCTTAGAAATTTAACAAGAAAATGAACATGTAAAATTATCAAAGTCACCTGTTACTCTTAGACCTGGAAGAAAGAGGTGGCTTTACTAGAGGAACCCAGGAAATATTTTTAGGCCAAATAGAGTGGCCTATAGTCCAGGTTTACTCAGTACTGAGAGATTAACCACAACACAGGATTTTAGGGCTAAAACCTGGACAGTCATAGCCAAACCACAGTGGTTGGTCATTCTAGAGCCAAAGATTGAGCTCATGAGATATAAATAAAAAATGTTTACCTTGTAAATGTAATTAAGCTTTTGACACATTGAGAGGTGAAAATGGATCTCCCAGATTTTAGACAGGTGGCTGGGATATGACAAGTGATTTTTAATTATCTGAGGTGTCCCAACCATGATTGAAATAAAAATAGCATTTGAGCATAAAAGGACCCAAGGTATGATCTGAATAAAAGCAACAGAGCACTTGGGCAGGAATGTGGGTAACATCTTTATCAGAGAGGGGTATAGGGATTGTATTGAACATAGCACTGATTTATATATGGTGCTTCAAATTGGGGAGGCCATCAGGAAGTGAATTATTTAGTAGGAATCTAGTGCCTCCCAGTTACAAATGCCTACAAATGAAATAGCAACTGACTTCTCACGGGGGGTATGTGCTTGGCAATTGTACCTATTTACCTGACTTCTTAGCCTGTATTTCTGACCCTCAGATATACAGGGTCATAGATTTAGGCAAGCTCCATGTATTTAGGCAAGAATAAGGATTCCTCCAGAGAACTTATAAAGAGATGGATTCTTAACATTAAGGAATTATTTCATTTTGCCCTAGAGTTGATACAAAAACTCCATGAGGTTGGGTGAGAAAGGATCCTGGGAATATGATGGAATAGGAAGTGCCAGGAATCTGCCTTCTCACAGACAACAATCACATTAGCAGAATCTGTCTGGTTTAACTATTTTGGAACTCCAGAGTCTATCGAAGGCTTGCAACTTTCAGGAGAAGACTTGGGCAATGAATTGCAGTCCTATTGATATTAGTCAATTTCAGCTCTTACCACAGGAAATGAAAGACAAAAGAACTATAAAGTATATACAGAAAACACCAGAATGATGGTAGTCCTTCCTTATGTAAATGGATTAAATTCTCCCATCAAAAGACAGAGATTGACAGTATGGGAAAAAATACCATGATCCAGCTTCATGCTTTCTACAAGAGACTCACTTTATATGCAAAGACAGCAACAGATGGAAAGTGAAAGGATGGAAAAAGATATTCCATGCAACTAGTAACCAAAAGAGAGCAGAATATAGCTATATTAGTTTATATCAGACAAAATAGACTTCATATCAAAATAAGTTTTTAATGGGTATAGAGTTTCAGTTTTGCAAGATGAAGAGAGTTCTGAAAGTGGATGGTGGTGATGGTTGTACAACAATATGTAGGTACTTAATAACACTGAACTGTACACTTAAAAATGCTTATGATAACAAATTATATATTATGTGTATTTTACCAGAATAAAAAACAATTTTAAGGGGAAAAAAGAATGCATGTATTGATATAATCTCCTAATTCAGAAAAGGTCACATGGTAATCATGTTTGCAGAGACATAAGATAGCCCTCATTATGATTTATTAAAACACAGTAAAGAAAAAAATTTAATAGTAATAGCATGCTTATCTCCATATCCAGTGAGCTCTTTTCAACCCATTTCCTGATTGACTTCTTAGCTACATTTAATACAGCTTATCACTTTCTCTTTCTATGTGATCAAAATACTAGGTATCTAAATATAAAAGATTTCTAAATCTGATTGTGTAATAGTATCCTGAGGAGCCTATTGAAGCCTGAGGCAAAAAGGAAAATTCAATAATTCTGATCTTGTCTTTATTTAAAAGTTTTATGTTTTATCATGACTTTTTACATTAACTTGGTTTTTTCCAAACACTGCTTTAAAACATTACCTATCATAATCACTGGGATTTTGGTACCCTCTTAAATTTTGTGTCCTGAAGTAAGTCCAGCCTTGAAAGGACTCTTCCTATCACTTCTGTGATATCACTGTTTACTAGTTTTTCCCCTTGCTTTCTGGCCTCTCCTGCTCAGTCTTTCTTTGCAGCTCTTCCTCTGTCTGTCACTTCGAGGCCAATGCTCTTCAGGATTCTAAAGTTTTCTTTTTTTTCTCTACACATATTTTCTGGGTTATCTCAGTTACTTCTACATTCTATTGCTTGTCAAACTATTTCCCCTTCACTTTACCCTCCAGCCTACTAGGAGCCACACTATATTGACAATCTAATCCTAATCTAACCCCAATCCTCTGATTTTGTAGATCATTCAATTTCTGCTTCCATGATGCATTTCTGGAGACTTACTTCCACTTCCAATGAAGTACTTCCTCTTGCCAAAATTTAAATTGCTGTGCCCATCAAAACCCTCTCCCCACCTCCACCATGCCGACCTCATATACTGGTATGCAGGACAGAAAAGAAAGAAATAGAAACACTCCAGAACCTTCCATTTTATCCTTCCCTCCACTTCACCCTCCAATTGCTCAGCTCTGCCAAAGTCTCTCTCAGCTTTACAACTTCATACACACTGTCTTCTCTATCTGGCATATTCCCTTACTTGCTAGTAAACTTGTACTTTTCCTTCAAGTCTCATCCTGCATATCCCTTCTAGAGAGACCTCTGCCCTCTAGATTACATTAGGTTCCCCTACTATGTGTGTCTAGAGAGCTCTGTACCTTCTCTTTCTTATTCCTTTCTATGTATTATCATAACTACTCATCCCATTTCCTTTGTTCCTCACTAGACCATAAACTCCATAAAGGTGAAAGCCACGATCATCTTGTTCATTGTATATACAGCTTTAGCACACTGCTGAGGATTTATCAGCAACTCAGTAAGTAATTATATAAGGAAAGGAGGGTAGTCAGAGAGAATCACACAGCATCTAAGCAGAACCAGTGCAATCAATAAGCAACAGAGCAAGTCAGCAAAAGGCAGTAGACACAAAGATCACAGAATCCAGCCACTATTAGGAAAAAGCTAAGTAGAAACTCCCTGTTTTGTTTTTTTTTTTCCTAATCCTGTACACATCTTTTCTGCTAAATAGCCCGGACTCTTTACCCTAGTGAAAGAAAGTGAAGTCGCTCAATCATGTCTCTTTGACTCTTAACCCCACGGACTGTAGTCTACCAGGCTCCTCTGTCTATGGGCTTTTCCAGGCAAGAGAACTGGAGTGGGTTGCTATTTCCTTCTCCAGGGGCTCTTCTCAACCCAGGGATCAAACCCTGTCTCCCGCATTGCAGGCAGATGCTTTACTGTCTGAGCCACCAGGAAAGCCCCCCTTACCCTAGTACTACCTGTATAATAGGCACAGTGCAATCCATTTCTTGGCTTGGCTGACCTGGGACTTCTGAAATCTTGGCAGACTTCAGCATGGCCATCTGGCCTTTAGAATCCCTTCCCCCTGAAACTCACTTCTGCTTTTCTGTGATCAAATGCTCTGTCCATTGATCTTTTCCAAGATGTAGGGTTTTACTTGCTGTTTGCTGGCTCTTGCATCTCACTGGAGAGTAGTACAGAATGGCTTCACACAGCAGTAAGGAAAAGATTCAAGCTGGATAGTTCACAAAAGCTCACTGTGAAGCTTAGAACTGCTTCTTAACCTAGTTAGGTTTATAGTGTTCTCCCAGAAAGATTATATACAGTGTGCTCATATTATACCATGTGTGAAACTGACACATATGATTTTACTGATCAACAATTTGAAACAAGTCCAACTGTATAGAAAACTACTGGATACAAACTGTTATGTAAATCTGAGATTCTTCTGCCAACTTTTCAGATTTAAATAAACATTTTTATTAAACTGAAAAAAACAGTCCAACTGTATAGATTAAAAAAAATTCAGTTACTTACCTTTTAGCCTGTTCATTGAAAACTGATGAGTATAGCTAAAACAAAAGTCAAAAGAGGCAAGCTAGAAATGTAGAACTTGGCTCTGGGGGGGTACTTCACCGAAGACTGTACAGGAGAAGAAAGAAACTTTTCTTATTCTGGGAGAATGACAACTGTCACATGAGCTGGATATAAGCACAAGATATCCAGCTTCTTATAACCCCCGGAAAAGTGCTAAATAAATAAACAACAAAAACACAGAATAAAGAGCTTCATTAACGTCACTGTGTGTGGTTAATATTCCCTATTAACATGTGGAGATTTGTCAGAAGACACTCAGAGCTCCCCTGACCACATATCCTTATATGAACACTAAGGGCTGAGACTCATACAGCTGATAAACTTCACTAACCAAAGAGCATCATCTATAAAAGCACTGCAGCCTTAAATGTTTTAAAGTGGTACATACAGGGAAACGTGAATTCTCCTTGCAAGCACCTTTCTCTATATCACAACAACATGAGCCCTATTGTTAAGGTGATGCCCAAAATAGACACTGCTTAATGTTTGGAAAAAGATCTTATATGTGCTACTCCACTGCAGAGGCTCTTTACAATACATATGAGTACATTGCCAGTCTATTTTTCCTGGGGTCTTTCCCTCTGAACGTCGATATTTAAGTCACAGGGATTTTGATGCCAGCAGGAGGAGACACCACGATAGTCTGACTGCTTCCCAAACAGCAAAGAACAAAGCTCCTTTGCAGCAGAGTCCTGCTTTTACTACTCTTTGCCTCACTTCTGGCTTTTCTTACAATACCATATCCTCATATTTTTCTTCCAATTAGAAATTCATAAGGGAAATCTGTATACCAAGAGATATACTGAGGAATACATTTTAGATCTTTTCCCCACAGAGGACAGAGTTACCAGCCCTCTGAGATTTTTTTAAAATTCTAGCTGACATTTTGGTGCCAACAACAACTGCTGGTTAAATCATCTAATCAGCCAGGATGAGGCCTTTTGTTCCCCTGCTTTTGTGACTTCATTTTTTTTTTTTGAACATTTAAAGTTGCCAACAATTCCAAATGGTGTCTCATTATTTCTTTCCAATTTGTTTCCATGAGAAGATAAAAACTGCTGTATCTAGAACACATTATATGAGGATGCATAAATGACCCACCATAAAGTCTTTATAGATATCCTCCTACAATAGTTTGAAAAGGAATTTTTATACCAAGTCACAAAAGGGAAAAGTGCATCTCCACCCTCCTTATTACCTATATTCATTATCAACAACAATAGCAATGATTTATTGAGTACCCACCAGTATCACAAGAGGAACTCTGGGAGTTTAACTTAGTAAAGCTAGACCTATGCAGTTTATCAGTTCAGAACAAGGTCAGACATTTGCTTACAGAAACAAAAAGGGTTTTCTCTTCTTAACCATTTTTGATTTAAATCTTTTTTTTTTTTTTAAGTAAAGACAGGGAAGAGGTTAAAATGCAAAGCTGTTTTTTTCCTCACATAACTTTCCAACTTACAATAGGTCAAGCATCGGTGCTCAGCTTTATAGCCAGGAGAGGTTATAAAACAGGTGCAGATATCTGTAAAAAGAAAAATAACAATTACTTGATAAATCTCAAATGACATAAATTTTTCTTTGAGAGTATGATACCTCATGACACCTAAATCCATATAAGAATCTCTTATATGGATTCATTTCTTCTCTTTTTGCCCCCTTTCAGGTTCTGTTTTTGGCATTCTATTTTTATATTTCTACACTCATTGCTGAGGTGATATGATGTGCAAATTTCCATTAATTGGCAAAATGCTGGGAAAAATCGAAGATTTAGTCCTAGAAAATATATAGAAATTTTACCACAATAAATCTCTATAAGAACTTATATAAGGTTATCTATTCCTAATCTCTAAGATTTAAAACACATAAATACAAATATTTATTTTTAAATGCTTGTCAAAATGAAAAAGTCCCTATAAGAAGATATACAAAAATAGAATCCTATTAATATACAGAACAACAGAAATCCATTGGAATTCATTAACCATAGGATTTTATTCTCTTAAAAAATTTTCTCATACTTAAAATGAATTTTAACATAGAATTTGTGACCAGATTTTCCTTACTTGGCAGACTGCCAGTTTCTGTTTACACACATGATCTCCTATCTTGCCGCTTAATGAAAATCTTTATATTGCTTCACTGTGTAGTTCTACATATGGTCTACATATGGCTCTCAAAGATTTAATAGTTATTGTACAAATGCAATAAGGTTTTTTCATGTTATTTTAGATGTTATAATAGGCATTCTCACACTTGGGAAAGTCTTTGCATAATGCATGCAGTTTTGGAAAGTAGGTGCAAAACTAATGTTATGAGCCATAGACATGCAGTATTTCCCAAAGCTCATAGCTCTTTATTTTCTGTCCCTGTGAAAGAAATTAAATTCCCACAGAGTAAAGAAAATATGAACCCAGACTGACTGTGAAAGGACCATGACCCATTGCTGATTACTTGAGATTTGGGGACTTAACCAGTACATGTACCCTCAGCTCATCCTCAGGGTTAGTGCATCATTGTTTAAAGTATACCCACAATGAACAGCCTTCCTTGTGTGCAAGCGTCTAGCATCATATCCTCCACTGTCGCTGGCTATAATCTCTACAGGCACTGCTTTGTCTTAGCACAGCTTCCTAGGTGCTGCTAGTGATAAAGAACCTGACTGCCCACGCAGGAGACAACAGATGCGGGTTCAGTTCCTGGGGTGGGAGGATCCCCAGGAGAAGGAAATGGCAGCCCACTCCAGTATCCTTGCCTGGAGAATCCCATGGACAGAGGAGCTTAGTGGGTATAGTCCATAGGGTTGTGGAGTAGGACATGACGGAAATGACTTAACACACCCAGAGCCACTTGAAATAACCAATCTCTGAGTAACCTCTACAAATAATTTGAGACTTGGGAAAAAAGAACCATTCTGAAGAGGTTCCCATTCTACTTTTAGCCTTAGCATTTTTCCCAGAAAAGAATAAACCATGTCTGTTTCAATAGCATCACAGGATACAACACAGGAGTTACGAGAATGACGACAGTTACTAAAATCCCTTAAGCCGTAAATTAAATTAAAGTTGCTCAGTTGTGTCTGACTCTTTGTGACCCCATGGATTATCCTGTCCATGGAATTCTCCAGGCCAGAATACTGGAGTGAGTAGCCTTTCCCTTCTCCAGAGGATCTTCCCAATCCAAGGATTGAACCTAGGTCTCTCATATTGTAGGAGGATTCTTTTACCAGCTGAGCCACCAGGGAAGCCCAAGAAAACTGGGGTGAGTAGCCTACCCCTTCTCCAGTGGATCTTCCCGACCCAGGAATTGAACCAGGGTCTCCTGCATTGAAGGCAGATGCAAGCTACAAGGTATTCCCCTTAATCTTGATGGCCTGTCCGGATAGCCTGTCCAGATGGCCTGTTAGTGACTGAACAACAACTACAATGATTAGAATTAGAAAGTAATAATGAAATTTTAAGTGGTGGTAAGAAAAAGGTCCGTCCAGTCAAAGCGATGGTTTTTCCAGTAGTCACGTATGGATGTGAGAGTTGTACTATTAAGAAAGCTGAGCGCTGAAGAACTGATGCTTTTGAACTGCAGTGTTGGAGAACATTCTTGAGAGTCCCTTGGGCCCCAAGGAGATCAAACCAGTCAATCCTAAAGGAAATCAGTCCTGGATATTCAATGGAAGGACTGATGCTGAAGCTGAAACTCCAATATTCTGGCCACCTGATGTGAAGAACCAACTCATTGGAAAAGACCCTGATGCTGGGAACGATTGAAGATGGGAGGAGAAGGGGATGACAGAGGATGAGATGGTTGGATGGCATCACTGACTCAATAGACATGAGTTTGAGTAAACTCTGGGAGTTGGTGATGGACAGGGAAGCCTGGCATGCTGCAGTCCATGGGGTCACAGAGTTGGACATGACTGAATGACTGAACTGAACTGAAGACAAAATGTGGAAGAGTGGGAAAGAAAGGAGCTTCTTTTTCAAAGTAGCTCATTGTCCTATCAGCTGAGAAATGGATATATCCAGTTGTAGTATATTCTCAAATGTAATCTTTATAGTAATTAAAACAAATTAACTATATCTAATGCAGCAACATGGGGGAAAAATCTGAAAAGCTTGAATGAAGAAATCAAGTTGGAATGTGTTATGTATTGAATAATACTATACACTGAATTTTTAAGCCCATAACATTATGTACTGATATGGACACATACATATAAATGAAATGCATAAAACTTTGATGGGAAGCAGAAAAAATCTACCTTGGGAATAGTTATGTCTGGGCAACTTAGGGAATTGTGGGCTAGGGAGTAAGTGGAAGACTTTATATCTGCTTTGCTGCATTTATTTCAAAATGTTTGAAACAAAGATGGCAAAATGTAAATATTTGTTAAGTGTTAAGAGATGATTACATAGTATCTGTTATATTCATTTGTATAAATTCCTGAATATATGAAAGTTTTTATTTCAATGTAATTTTCTGAATATTTGAAATAGTTTACCATTTCAACTGCACAACTGACCATGGGAAAAGTTATGAGATAGACAATTACATATTGTGAGGTAGGGAAAGTACTGATAGACAATATATACTCTTTTCTGAGGAAAGAGAAATAAGGCCATAGGAAAGAGATTGACTGGCCATTGGAAAATGCAAGGAACATGGGGCAGTTTGGTGGCTATTCTGAACAGACAGTTTGGGGAGGGGGAAAATGTCAAAGTCATGGTTAGATAGAGCTTGGGAGGAGAGAAGGGGCTGAGAGGATATAGTGTCATATTGCAGGGGAGCCGTATGTAAATAAAATGTTTGAAACTGAACGATAACTGAATGCAGATGCTGGGCCGGAGCCAAGACTCAGACACATCCAGTTAGGGAGAATAAGAGGACATCTACCACCCTTATTCCCTCCTTCAGACACAGAATTTATTGAAATAAACTCAATTACTTGAGACTGTGGATCCTCCTGGGCAAATAGTTAAATCCTGACCCCAGTTACGTTTCCCACTATACAGCTGTGTCTGTTTAATTGAGGGACACTCGGGTAAAATCAGAAACAACAAGAGACAACAGAATATTTACCAAAGGGAGCTAAGTGCCTGGTGCAGTAAATTTAGCAAAGGACCCGAGTGGAGGGCAGAGAATTTAGCAGCTCACAGCAGAACCCAAGAGCACCCAGGTGTTCTAGCAACATGTTGGAGCCCTGTACATATGAATTAACATCTGGCTCACAACTGAGAAACTTTAGGGCACAAGCCTCTGCACCATTCCCCAAGCTGAAGGGAAAAAAAAACAAAACAGTTTTTCATTCTCCAAAACAAAATTGGTGAAGCTATTAGCAAGGATCCCAAACGAGAAGGTGTTGGCGGCCGCAAAGTCCCAACTTACCAGGCTCAAAGGCAGCTGCAACATCAGAGTTCCAACCAGATTAGTTCCAGGTGGAAGTTCTGGCTGCAGCAGGAGCAATGCCATTCAAGTCAGGGGCCAGCACTGTTTATCTAACTCACCGTGCTTTAAGGCTAACCAAGCCTATTCTAGAACCCTTTGTCTTCACCGTTCACATAGAGCAAGGAAGCATTCTTTCTCTCACTTTGCAAATGACGCTCCATTGGCCGCGGTGTCTGAGATGAGAACAACACCAAGGCAGTGGTGGCAGCGTTGTGACAGGCTGGCACCAATGAGGCAGCAGCGCCAGGCCTTTCGCTGGAATCTGCAGCTCTACTGCAGTAGCAACGGCAAAGTCCCAGCTTTGGCAGCAGTGGCTTTCAGCATAGGAAGGCTCAGAAGTGAGCTCTGGCTGGGCTCAGCATGGATAAAGGAAAAGCATCTTGTGAGGGAGTTTCCACAAGTGCCTGGAGTAGGGGAAGCCCAACCTAACCGTGATGGGTAGGTGAGGCGTAGAGGAATTGAGACATGAATGCTTATGTGCTCCCAGAGTGGGAAAAGCTGAGATGTTCAAGTCACCATCACTTGCTATTGTGAAAGGCAGCACGTTTATGAAAGACTCTGTGCTTCAGAGGACATGCGTAGTCGCTCAATTGTATCCAACTCTTGGCGACCCCATGGACTATAGCCTGTCAGGCTCCTCTGTTCATAGGATGTCCCAGGCCAGAATACTGGAGTGGGCTGCCATTCCCTTCTTCAGGGGATTTTCCTGACCCAGGGACTGAAACTTGGTCTTCTGGATTGCAGGTAAAATCTCAGATTTTACCATCTGAGCTACAGGGGAAGCTTGTGCTTCAGAGGAAGAAAATCATGATAAAACACACGTCTGAATTAGATCATTCTTCCCAATGTTTTTGTATACTTCTAAGATAGGGAATCTTATAAGAGGAATTTTTTTTTTGGTTAAAAGAGGGAATGGGAAGGGAAGAGGAAACGAAAGAAGAAACTGCAAATGACCAAATATATCCACTTAAGATACATCATGATGACAACTGCTTCAATTGCAAACAATGAGAAACATGTGAGACTTGAGCCTGTTTTAAATGAAACTTCATGTAATAACTAGAATTTTAGCCTGAAGCCTGATGGTCTAAGGGGAGAGGTGACAGCACCCCTGAAGCAGGGATGACAGTGGATATAAATCTAGGTGAGACGAAGAGGAGCTGAGCCATAACAGTGACGTCAGAGCTGGCCCCAAATCTAAAAAGCACCCCAAATCACTCCCAGACACTTAAAAGCCCATAACACAAGCAGTCCTCAATTTACAAAGTATGTGAATATGTGAACAAAGGAAAATAATGAAAGTGGGAAAGGCAGGAGCAGCAGAAACAGCAGAGATAATTCTGATGCCGTAATGTCCAGAAATATGGTGGAGAGGGAAGCTAGTCATCCGCTCATATGTCCTACGTGGAGAAGCATCTTAGCTGATAGGTTTGTTGAAAGTGCAGGTGCCTTTACTCACCCAGCACTTTGCCCGTATCAGGAATCATACTGGCTTCAATGAGAGATGCCCCTCTGGCTTACACAGTCCCATCAGTTGCTGTCTGGGAGGGCGGCAAGAGAGACTGCATACTGACCCCAGCAGGCCTGGCCCGGCCTCCTGAAGAGGGCAGGTGGCACACATGTGGGCTGTCTCTGCCTTCCTGAGCCCCGCCCAGGTATAAACACACAAGTGTTGCAGCGAAGGATCACAAGGGGACCAGGAGAGACGCGCGCACACTGCTCTCCGGCTGCCAAGGCAACAGCTACCTTCGATTCCTGGCAACAGGATCCTTCTGGACCTGCTGTCAGAGAAGCTGAGGATTAGCCAGACTGCTCCCACTAGGAAGTCACTGGCCTCCAGAGAGCAGATCAATATATCAATCCCACCGGAGAAGACTGTCAGCATCGCTCAGCTGTGGGGACAGCCATAGCCCTTGCACTTCATATCTTCCAATAAATGCAGTACCCACAGAGGAGGCTGTCTCCAGGCAGTGACATACGATGACTTGCAGGCAGCCTGGCTTCTGTGGGAAAATGGTCCATCATCAAATGCCAGCACTTCCTTTTGGTGAAATTCAAATGCTGTCATCATGGGACCTGAAGGTTTGATGATACCTGGACACCATCCTGGCTATAGACTTTTTAAAGAAATAGCATGAGACAGCCTTCTGAATGGGAGAAAACAATAGCAAATGAAACAACTGACAAACAGCTAATCTCAAAGATATACAAGCAACTTATGCAGCTCAACTCCAGAAAAATAAACAAACCAATCAAAAAAATGGGCCAAAGAACTAAATAGGCATCTCTCCAAAGAAGACATACGGATGGCTAACAAACACACATGAAAAGATGCTCAACATCACTTATTATCAGAGAAATGCAAATCAAGACCACAATGAGGTACCATTTCACAACAGTCAGAATGGCTGCAATCCAAAAGTCTACAAGCAATAAATGCTGGAGAGGATGTGGAGAAAAGGGAACCCTCTTACACTGCTGGTGGGAATGCAAACCAGTACAGCCACTATGGAAAACAGTGTGGAGATTCCTTAAAAAATTGCAAATAGAACTGCCTTATGATCCAGCAATCCCACTGCTGGGCATACACACTGAGGAAACCAGAATTGAAAGAGACACATGTACCCCAATGTTCATTGCAGCGCTGTTTATAATAGCCAGGACATGGAAGCAACCTAGATGTCCGTCAGCAGATGAATGGATAAGAAAGCTGTGGTACATATACACAATGGAGTACTACTCAGCCCTTAAAAAGAATAAATTTGACTCGGTTCTAATGAGATGGATGAAATTGGAGCCGATTATACAGAGTGAAGTAAACCAGAAAGAAAAACACCAATACAGTATACTGACACATATATATGGAATTTAGAAGGATAGTAATTATGACCCTCTATGTGAGACAACAAAAGAGACTCAGAGGTATAGAACGGACTTTTGGACTCTGAGGGAGAGGGAGAGGGGGGATGATTTGGGAGAATGGCATTGAAACATGTATACTATCTTGTAAGAACGAAGCGTCAGTCTATGTTCAATACAGGATGCAGGATGCATGGGGCTTGGTGCATGGGATGATTCAGGGAGATGATATGGGGTGGGAGGTGGGAGGGGGCTTTGGCACTGGGAGATCGTGGACACCTGTGGCTGATTCATGTCAATGAATGGCAAAACAAATACAGTATTGCAATGTAGAATAAAGTATTAAAAAATAATAATAATAAAAAGAAAAAAATAAAGAAATAGCATGCCTGAAATTCAACGTACCAAAGGACATATCTCTTCTACAGCCCTAGGTATCCTAACATATTGCATATGTACTCAGGTTTCCCCTGCTTTGACCAAATCTTAGGTTTGGAACAGGAATGCCTAGCAATTACAAGACCCCCAAAGTCCCTTTCTCTCCCCCGAAAGTGTCTCTGAATACCGGAGTTCTCAACAATGAACAACTGACACCACCTTCCTGCAATCCTGGCCCCCTGAGATGACTGCCAAGGCCACTGACAGCTTCAGCTCTTCCATGCTGCTGCTGCTAAGTCGCTTCAGTCGTGTCCAACTCTGTGCAACCCCATAGACAGCAGCCCACCAGGCTCCCCGTCCCTGGGATTCTCAAGGCAAGAATATTGGAGTGGGTTGCCATTTCCTTCTCCAGTGCATGAAAGTGAAAAGTGAAAGTAAAGTTGCTCAGTCGTGTCCTACTCTTTGTGACCCTATGGACTGTAGCCCACCAGGCTCCTCCGTCCATGGGATTTTCCAGGCAAGAGTACTGGAGTGGGGGTGCCATTGCCTTCTCCAAAGAAACACCTGAAGGCTGATGAAGAACAAACATTACGTCACAATTCCACCAAAGTAGGGGATGTGCCTACAGGCTAAGTCACTTCAGTCGTGTCCGACTCTTTGCAACCCTATGGACTGTAGCCTGCCAGGCTTCTCTATCCATGGGATTCTCAAGGCGAGGATACTAGAGTGGGTTGTCATGCCCTCCTCCAAGGGATCTTCCCAACCCAGGGATCAAACCCGCATCTCCTGCAGCTCCTGCACTGCAGGCAGATACTTTACTGCTAAGCCACCAGGGAAGCCCAGAGTAGGGGATAGTTCTCCACACCTTCGTTCATAAATTATTACACAGATCTCAAAACAGCAACACTTTGTTCTTCCAGTGTTCCACAGGCCCTCCCTAGCACTCAGACAAGGATGTGTGGGGCCTGGACAGAGTATGAGATGAAGAAAGCATCCTCAATATGTCCCCAAAGTATCTCACCCCCACCAACCCCCAGCCACCTCCAGCCCTTATTTCTTTAAATGAATTATTGCTGGGCAGGCTGCTCAGACCCTTTTGTAGATAGACTTCTAGAGATCTTGCAGATTTAAGGAAGCCTGAGACACAGGCCTCCCAGAATGACCAAACCTGGGATAAGTACAGTTAAGGTGACCTGATTTGTGACCATGTACATTATTTTCTCAAGGAATATGATTTCTTCACAAAAGAAGACAAAACTCTCATTAAATAAGAGAAAAGGGCTTCAACTAAGCAAGAACAAAGATTCTGCTTAGGTACATATTTACACACCCAAGAGAGAGGACTAGGGTTTGTTTAGGAAAACTGGAATAAGAAATCTCACAGCTTAAAACATTCCTCCTTTGACTGACCTCTTTAAGAATCAAGGCTGTTCTATTGTCAGATACATAGAATCAAGGAGATATCTGACATCTGTCTCTCTTAACCATAGCTTCCTCAACTATGAACATCAAGGGATGTTAACTTATGAGATTCTGATAACAGGTATAGATCTTCTCCCCAGAAAAACAAACACAAACACTTCCAGACAAAATTCTGCACCTAATTTTAGGAGGTAAGTTTCACAAATCTTTAAGATTTAGGTTAAGAATCCCTGAACTAGATGATTTCTGAGATTTCTTCCAACTCCAAGATGAGTTTAGGGAAGATCTGGTTAAACATGTCAGATTAAACAATCTCGTTTTGCTCTGCTCCCTCCAAAAAACTTACAAGAAAATGATACCAACCAGAAAAATAATTAAAAATGAATAAAGGAAGATCCTCTGGAGTAGGAAATGGCAACCCACTCCAGTATTCTTGCCTGAGAAATCCCATGGACAGAGGAGCCTGGTGGCTACAGTCCATAGGGTCACAAAGAGTAGGACACAAGTGAGTTTGCATACATACATAAGTTAACAAAATAAACAAAAGTAGAAAGTATACGGACCATTCAATGCTGGAACCACTGAAATTGAAGGCACTAGTACCTATGAAAGTAAAAGGGAGGGAAGTCAATCAAGGTTTTCTCTCTTATATAGGCTCTGCCAAAGCCAAGTAACTCATTTTGTATTCTTTTTCTCTAAAGCAGAACCTCTAAATTACATAAGATTTATGCTCCAAAATTTTGAATCTGTCCTTCAGTGTGGCTGAAACAAAGATAAGTTGAAAGTCTTTATAGAAACAGTTAGATCCCAAGAGGCTCTTCTTCAACCAGGGAATCACTGTGTCATACACCAGAAACTAACAAAACATTGCAAATCAACTATACTTCAGTTAAAAAAAAAAAAATCTGGAGCACAGTGGACATTCAATAGTGTCTGATAAGTAAATGAAGAATGAATGAATGAATTAATAAATGCCAGCTGTATATTTAACAAGGATTTCATGCATTTTGAGAGCCCATAATGTGTTGGCTAACTTCCAGAACCCATTCACGGAAACACAGTACTATTATATTCAAATCATTCCTCATGCTATCTTTTCTCCATAGAATGCATCCTTTTTTTCCTTAGAGCTTCTAAAATCTTGTTTTTCCTTATCAAGTTTCTTCTAAGTAATGAGACAAAAAGAGGCCCATTCTATCTAAACAGGCATTTTTCTGAAACTCACACTTGATTAACAAAAATATTTACATTTGCACTGATTTTTCTCAATAATGCACAAGCATTCAGTATACTTGCAAGATAATTATTTTGTTAATGTACAGAAAAAACTTAATTATCTATTTTTATTGGAAATAGAAAAAACAGGGGAAGTGTCATCCATACAAAATCTTGCTTTCAAATTCTTGGGCATCATTAAGTATAATACATAACAAACCCATTTGCTACAATGCTTATTATTTCATATTTACTTTTTTCCCTTTTATAGTCTATAACCAAACCTTGTCAACCAAAATACTGATCTTCTTTAACTGAGGAAAAGTATAGAAGCAAATGCAAGCAAAATAGTTACAGTTTGTTCATTAGCATGGATAATGAAGAACTGAGTATCTTATTTCAGTCTATCTTTGCCTACCTAATGTTGAGAGTGATGGGTAGAAAAAGACAGAAACCAAAATTAAAGGTATATACTCTAAGAACTTCAGGATCATTTTTTACTAACCAACTTCCTACAGAACTTTCACAAATATCCTGTTATATTTTTTGTTCACATTTATCAAACTTTTCACAAACATAAATGATTGCTAATGCTAAATGACAAATACATTCCCATATGCTACAGAAGAATCAAGTACATTACAGACAACAGAAACAAATCTGTACATTAAAGTGCCAAGGTTTAAAAATTCTTTTATTCAATCAATCAGTGTTTTTCAAGCATCTGCTTCATTTTCCAGAAACAATTCTAGGCACTGAGAACACAGTGGTAAGCAAAACAAGTCTCTGCTCTGGTAGAGTTTACAGTCTAGTGTAGGAAGACAGACTACAAACAAATACATACTTTGTCATAATTTATACAATAAACACAGAGTGAAGGGAACAGTGGAGCAGAGAGGCAGGTGGTTAGGGTAGTCAGCTAAGGCATGTTTATTTAATAAGGTGATATTTGAGAAGAAACTTGAGGAAGTGCTGGAATGAGCCATGAAAAGATCTAGGGGGAAAGCACCCCAGGCAGGGCAACCATCAGGGTAAAGTCCCTGGAACAAGTGTGCTTGGCATATTCAAGGGATAGCAGAGACCAGTCTTCAGTGAAATGAGCAAGGAGAAAGCAGTAAGATGTGAAGATCATGAAATGCCTTATAAAGAATATTAGGGATTTCCCTGATGACCCAGTGGTTAAGACTCTGTGCTGCCACTGCAGGAGGTGCAAGTTCAGTCCCTTGTTGGGAAACTAAGATCCCAAATGCTTCATGATGCAGCAAAAAAGTTAAATAAAACATTTTTTAAAAACAGAAGAATAGGAAGGTCTTTTGTCGTGCCTCTGATTGAAATGAAAGACAAAAGATGGGATTCAGTTTCCTTTACCCTACTGATGAGGTCAGCCCTTCATTTCCATCTGGGGTGGAATGGAAGGAAGGAAAGGAATATATTAACAGGAATCACAGTAGAGACTAGTCCCAGTGAACAAGAGACTGATCTGAAATCCACTTAAGATCATAACATGTGGCTCTTGCCATTTTTATCTGAAAACATTGTTAATAGCACACTGACACTCATGATTTCCTTCTGTCTAAATGCAGTAACCTCCTATTTTCTCATCAGGTGAGATAGGAATGCTAGTCTAAATGTAGCCTAGCTATGGTGTCAATAATAGCACAAAAGTGAAAAGCGCCTCTGAACTGCTGCTGCTGCTGCTAAGTCGCTTCAGTCATGTCCGACTCTGTGCAGTGCCATAGATGGCAACCCACCAGGCTCCCCCGTCCCTGGGCTTCTCCAGGCAAGAACACTGGAGTGGGCTGCCATTTCCCTCTCCAATGCATGAAAGTGAAAAGTGAAAGTGAAGTCACTGAGTTGTGTCCAACTCTCAGCGACTCCATGGACTGCAGCCTACCAGGCTCCTCCATCCATGGGATTTTCCAGGCAAGAGTACTGGTGTGAGGCGCCACTGCCTTCCACGTCCTCTAGGTCCAGGTTAATCCTCATCCTGTGGTGAGCAAACTCAAAGGAGAGGCATCAACAGTGCCCCAAAGCTAGACCTCAGAACAATGACCAAGCACTAGGCCAGCAAATGTGCCAGCATGCAGTAACCTCATCTTTCTGCTTGCTGTATTTTTAGCAGTCATGCTGAGCAGCTCATTTTCCCACACTGAGGCTACTAGAATAATTTTCCAACAGAACTTGCACAGAATATTGCCAGCTAATTTGTTTAAGCCTCACAAGCTTTCTTTCTCTCCCTTCCTTCTGCCTTCCTCCCTCCCTTTCTTTTTCTCAGTAATCATAGTTACATTCTGGGCATGAATTGACTCCTTTAGAGGTGAAGTTTCTCTCTGCTTTAGTAACAGAACTTTTCTGTGTTTAATTTTAATGGTAAATTAGGTTCAAAGAAAAGAACATCTGTTCTGAGCAATATTAGGATTGTCCTGTGAAGTTCAAGTCCTCCTGGTGAACACTTTCTAGTGAAATATTTTTGTGATTATTGCTACAAAAGAGATGAAAAGTAATTTTGTTCTTCAAAACAGATGCCGGTCAGAGAGCTCTAAGGGAATTCCTGCCTATTCTTCTCTTTACAGCTACCATCACCTGGTTCTTTTCTTCCTGTACCCACTGCAATATGAAGATGCTCCTTTATTGTTCACTGCTATGGAGAAGAAGAAATATAACAGAAATTCAAATCATGAGGATGTCACAACAAAATGTAAATCTCACCTAGGTCTTTGGGCAATTCCTATATACTGACATCTACCTGGAGGCAAGCAGAGCTATTTAGCACCTTTCCTGGCTTGTCTTATGAAGTGTCATCCATCAAGTGTTTATTAGACATTACTATGTGCCAGGTATTGTTCTAAGTGCTAGAGATAGAGTGCTAAAGATAGGTAAATGAAAAGAAGGTTGAAGGCACCTTCTGTTGTTTCCACTGGAAGGAAACATGCAGTAGCTTGGGGACTGTGATAACATGATGAAGGAAGGGAATGAAAAGGACTAGGGGTGAAGTGGGGCAGGTACAATTTAAAACAGGTGATCAGGGAAGACATCCCTGAGAAGATTCACTCGAACAAATACATGAAAGATTCAAACATACAAGATATCCTTTCAGGAAGCAATTTTACTTCATGTCATTTCCTTTCTAAAAACATATTCTCTGTGGTGGTTTTAAGGAAGCATATTTTATAGCCTTTTTGATCACTTTACACGGATTTAAATATGTTAGCTCAAAGATGACCATCCCTATCATTAGTATCTAATATTGTTCTGGAGGAGACAATAGCCAGTGAAATTGGCCAACAAAAGAAATTAGGTATCAACATAGCAAAGCAGGAGGTAAACATTATAATTTGTAGATCATCTAACAATTATTTCAGCTTAAAGGAAGAACAAAAATTAACTAAAACTAAAAGAGAAATCAGCAATTTAAATGGTTACAAAATTAATATGCAAGTATTAATTGCCTTCATATGTATTAATACAAACAACAATCAGTTTAAAAATATAAAGGAAGATTAAATTCCATTTATAATAATAAGAGAATATTGCAAAATATTTAACAAACGACAAGAAGTGTGCAAGAACTTTGAAGAAAATTTTGAAATACTACTAAGGAATACAAAAAATAACCTTGAATACATGAAACTGAACATCAAGTTCGTAATTAGGAAGACTCAACATCATGAAGACAGCAATTCTTCCTGATTTAAATCTATAATTTAATATGATTCCAATAAAAATACTATCAGAATTATTGTTGGAAAAATAGTGAGGTATATTTAAAAAGTGCATATAGAAAAGAAAAAAGCCAAAAGCCTGGGAAACTCTAAAAAATATAAAAGTAATAAGAGGTGAAAAAGCCTACTAAAATTATATTTATTTTGAAACTTTATCAATTAAAATAGTGTGGTGCCACTGAATGAGTAACAGACAGATGAATAAAACAGACTAGAAGGTCTAGAAACACACATAAGTATGTTAGGGAATTTAGTGTAGTGGGAAATGTATTATTAAGTAAATGGTTTTAGAACAAGTGGGTTAGCTATCTATTACAAATTAAGTCATATCATTTATACCATTATAAATGCTCATAAAAGTTTTAAACATTAAAAAACTATAAAGAATAGACTCAGACTAGGGAGGGCCTTACCAATAATAACATACAATCTGGAAATCATTAAAAACTGATAAATTCAAGTATATAAAATTTTTAAATTTCCACAGAGCAAAAATATTATAAGCAAAAAATATATTTTTAAAATTTCAATAAGTATAAAAAGGAATATCCACACATTGCTGGTAGGAGTGCATAAATTGGTACCAGCTCTATTGAGAGAAATTTGGCACCATCAAAATTAAATTCTAAGTATATACATCTTTAACTCAGAAATTTCTTCTAGGAATTTATCTTGAATATTTATTGATACATCAGAGGAAAGACATATACAAAGATATTTATGCAGCATTATTTAAAATATTAAAATATTGTACCAATTGGAATACATC
Source organism: Nanger dama (assembly GCA_917880005.1). NCBI lineage: Eukaryota > Metazoa > Chordata > Mammalia > Artiodactyla > Bovidae > Nanger > Nanger dama. The sequence goes on from CAKJTW010000001.1 coordinate 19,027,106, forward strand.
TATATAATGGAATCATACACAACTTTCTCAGAGTAGGGAAATTGTACTTACTAGTATGAAATGATCCCTGGGATCACTATTATCTTCCCTTAGAGCAGGAGCAGAAACAGAGACCCAACACCTCTTGAATTAAGTGTGAGACCGAAGTATGGATGCATACATCTAGCTTAGCTTTTCTTCTCCCCAAAGAGTTAGCATGCACGGAGATGAGACAGCGAGAAGTAGAGATGGAGAACAGCCCTGGATGCGGTCCAGGACTGGGGAACCTTTCAAAGGGGGAGTAGGAACTTTGAGGTCTGGAACAGAGAGAAAAAGACTCCCTGATGAGTCATTCTTAATGTGAAACCCCACACAGTTTGCCTCTGATCATCAAACATCTAAACAACCTGGACATTCTTAAGATGTGTGGGACTTGATGTGGGCAATTTGCACATCCTATGGATACCTAAGGGAAAGCTCTGCCCCCTGAGCAGTGTGGACCTGAGTAGAACCAGTTGGGAATGTCTGTCTTTAGGAAACGATGGATGCACCACAACTCTTATGTACATCATCCCAAGGAACTTGAAAACTCTCAGTGCCCAAACTTTGTCAATCATTCCCATTCATGATGCCTTCTCTGAAAAACACTGAAAAATGGCTCTCCTGTCACACTAATTTATGATGAAGTAAATGAGAACAGTGGTCATCCTTTTGAGTCAGTCATGTCAGGACAGGCACATCTAAGAGCCTTCTGGGTTACTGGAAACATTCTATATTTTAACAGAAGGTAGTTAAATGCATGTCTGCTGCTGCTGCTGCTGCTAAGTGGCTTCAGTCGTGTCTGACTCTGTGCGACCCCAGAGACGGCAGCCCACCAGGGTCCCCCGTCCCTGGGATTCTCCAGGCAAGAACACTGGAGTGGGTTGCCATTTCCTTTTCCAATGCATGAAAGTGAAAAGTGAAAGGGAAGTCGCTCAGTTGTGTCTGACTTCGCGACCCCATGGACTGCAGCCCACCAGGCTCCTCCATCCATGGGATTTTCCAGGCAAGAGTACTGGAGTGGGTTGCTGTTACCTTCTCCAAATGCATGTCTACATACTTTAAATGTTTGCTTAAAAGTTACAGACCACTATATATAAATTATACCTCAGTGTTTAAAAATTACCTTGGGATTTCCTTCTATTCAGTCACAACCTACCTGGGCCTGGGTCACCCACATTTCTCTTTCCCCACCATAAAGGGTCAAACTCACCTGTTCAGCAAAAATCTAGGGCCAAGTAGTACAAATGCTAAGTCATAAGGAAAACAGAAACACAAACATATTGAGCTGGTGTAGAGATCAAAGAGAAGTAAATAAATGAACTGTGCCTTCATCAAACATTTACACAACAGTACAGGGTAGAACAAAGCAGCCAATAATCAGGATATACATTAGGATTATATTTGTTTTAGAACAATTTATTTTCAAATTTGTGATTGGTTTTTAAGTCAGTTAATTCTAACATTTTATTAAAAGATTATAATAAAATTTTGGTTAATTGTGGCTTTAGGAAACTATAAATTTTAGTGCTTTTACAAATACTTTTTGAAATTAAAAAAATACTCTTTCCTTTTTGAAATATTTTGTATTTGCATTGCCCTACAGTCCAGCAACTTATATGTGTCAAAGCAGCTACCAGAATTTTAGCAAGACTAAGAAAAATTTGAATCCCTTTTCACCCTGCGTTTTTTTTTATCTGCACATATGGGAGACTTCTCTACTTTCAGGAAAGGGTTGTGGAGATTTCCTTTCCTTAGTTCTGAGCCTCTGCTTGTTTCACTAGAAAATAACACTCCCTAATATCCTATTCCTACCTCCCCCTCTTACTTCTCAACCGAAGTAATTTTTGGCCGAAGGGTAAAGAGCAAAGTTAAGCCATAGGCCGAGGGTGGCCCAAGTCAATGACCTCCAGGGCAAACCCAGCTAAGCTCGCTCCTAACAGAAGCCACAATTTGAGGAGTGTGGGATAAGCAGAGTAACTGTAAAACAAATTGCTACAAGAATAAGGGCTAATGGTAGGAAGAAGCTGCATTCACCCAACAGCATCATTTTGTCCCAACAGCAACAGTTCCTTCGGTAGAAATCCTATGAATTTTGAGCTCATAACAATATGAGGCCAGGAGACAGTCAGATATAGGAGAGAAGAAAGCATTTGATAGTGTTAATAGCAATCATTCCCAACTGTATTCATTTTCCTCTTTCTTGAGAAAAATGACAAAGAAAATATAGAATTTATTCCAGCCCTGCTAAAATACATCTGCTTGAAATTGTTTCTATTATTTATGAATTAAAAACAACTTGACATTTTAAAAACTTTTATTATCTCACTATTTCTGTGAAGGCCTTACACCTCTGAGTCCCTAGAATAAGACAGGGTTATTATAATGGAAAGAAAATGAACCTGGATCTAGACTATTTGATTTGAAAGCCATGGCTTTGCCACTTACTAGATATAAATGAAAGGTAAGATCCAGTTTCACAAGGGTGTCATAAGAAGGGTGTCTGTAGCCTGTAACAACTTACACAAATGTAAGACACAGGAGGGGCAGTATTAAAGTGGAGAGAACACAGGCTTTGGATCAAGAAAGACATTGTTTCAAATCTCAGCAGTATCTCTTTGAAGTTAAGTTCCCTGAACTCAATTGCTCCATCTAGATGCCTGCAAGGATTAAATATTAACTTCTATAAAGTTCTAGTCACTTAACAGACACCAATAAATTACAGCTATTATTTTACAAATTTTTCCCCTTTAGTCACTTTTCATTTGTTTATTCAACAAAAGTTTACTACTAATAGGCACTTCCCTAGAGTATAATGGTAAGCAAGACAAACACAATTCCTAACTTCGTGGAGTGATTGCCTAGCTGGGAAACAAACAAACAGATAATACAATATAATTTTCCATGAATAATAGTAGGGAAAGTATAGAGTGTGATGGGAACACAGATGAGAGACACTTTGGCCAGACTTTCGTCAGTACTACAGAAGCTTCTTGGAGAAAGTGATTTTGAGCTGAAAATTGAAAGCTAAGTAGGAATTAGCAAATGGAGGAAAGGGAGTAAGGGAAATTTTCTAGGCAAAGACATGTGCAAGAGAGATATTTGTCAGAGAAACCTCAAAATATCTACCAACACATACACTCTGTTCTGGGATTAGAACATAAATACTGTCATATAGATCTTTCTGTCCTTTCCTTTTCACTGACCTCATGTCTTTCAGCCTTTCATCTGACAAATATCCACAAGCAACAACAGAAGAAAACATAACTTTCATTTTCAGCCAAAATCCTACCATGATCAACCATCATTATCAAGTATAAATTTCTTTTTAAAAATAAGTATAAATTCCTGGTTATGTGGCCCAATAATTCACAGCATACATTTTTATTACAACTTGGAGAACTACAAGCATAGTATCAGACTAGATGATGATGGATAAGGACCGCTTTCTACTCTCCATAAGCTTAACAGTCCACTTGAGCAAGTAAAATATAAAATGAATTAGAGTATCAACAAGTATGTGATTAAATATTACTTGAATGATTGGACAATAAATTAAATAGAAATTTAGACAAGGGTGGATCATGATAAAAATCTTAATGTCTCTGCAGCTTGGGAGTATTTTCCTCACATCATTCAAATTGGCTTATTATACACACACACACACACACTTTTGACAGGTTCGCTTGGTAATTCAACAAATGTTTGAGTCTTCTATTACATGTATATAACAGGTACAGGGACGAAACAAAGGTTCTGTCCATACAGACAGATTTTATATTTTTGTTGGCAAAGGAAGCAACAAACAGAAAACAAATAGATACTTTACATATCTCTCTTACTTCACAGCCAAAATTTTAACTTAGGTCAACTGGATTATAAAGCCCAAGTCCAACATCAGCCACACCACTTCAGTGCTGAAACTTTCCATTTCTCTAAATGATAGAGGTTGCTAGAGGCCTCTCTGATACCTGGTCAGTTCTGAAACAGTTTGCCCAGGATTTGCCAAGTGATTCTCATGCTTTTTGCTTCCACTGAGCTAGGTCACAGGCTCTTTCTTATCCTGCAAGTTTCTTTCTTCCATCTGTATTGCTGTTCATTGAGATTTTAGCTCTCATCTCAAACATATACTAACACACACTAACAAATAGCAACTAACACACACACTTTTCTCTGCTTTAACATCTTAAATAAATTCTCCATTCATTTTCCTCATTCCCCCAAAACAGTTGCTAATTAGTAGTACTATGTGAAAAGTGCTAGTCGCTCAGTCATTCATGTCTGACTCACTGTGACCTCATGGACTGTAGCCCGCCAGACTCCTCGGTCCATGGAATTTTCCAGGCAAGAATACTGGAGTGGGTAGCCATTTCCTTCTCCAGGGGATCTTCCTGACCTATGCATCAAACCTGGGTCTCTTGCATTGCAGGCAGGTTCTTTACTGTCTAAGCCATCAGGGAAACCCACGTATAGCCAGCTGGGCTATACAGTGCTTTATGTTACTGTATTTGGATTTATATATATTAACAATTTGTGAAAGTTGCTTAGTCGTGTCTGACTCTTTGCGACCCCATGGACTGTACAGTACATGGAATTCTCCAGGCCAGAATACTGGAATGGGTTGCCTTTTCCTTCTTCAGGGGATCTTCCCAACCCAGGGATCAAACCCAGGTCTCCCTCACTGCAGGTGGATTCTTTACCAGCTGAGCCACAAGGGAAGCCCATATATTAACAATAGCTCTATCATTAAGCAGTGAAGTATCTAGATCTTCTCTACATTATCTCATTTTATCTTTTTAATAGCACCACAAGTTATTTTTAAAATGTGTGTGTTTTACAAACGAATTGAGATTCAGAGAGGCTGAACTACTTGCTCAAGACCTAGATATAGTAAATTTGGGTCTTCCCAGGTGATTCCCTACTATACCCTGCTGTCTCCCACCTAAAATATAGAAATCACATGAATGTGAAATTTGAAAGGACCCCCTAGGATCTTTTACAAGATCCTTTCCTGTGCAGGCACCATTTCTAAAGTATCCTTTTCCAGTGATTCAATCTCTTGTAGAAATATTGGCTTTTCACTGTGAATCTCAGTTTTCTCATCTATTAAAGGCAATACTTCTATGTGTCTCACAAGGTTATTGTGAGAATTAAATGATAAAATATGTAAAAGTCCTTTGCAAACAATAAAGCACTTTATAAATGTTCCCTAAATTTTCCTTACAAGTTAGACTTATAAAATAAATATTTTTATCTTTGAATTTAAGTCATTATAAATGAATTCTCCTTAATATATCTCTGACTTCATAATCACAGATTTAAAGAGAGAAACATATCCACAACTTTTCCTAGTAGGCAAAATTACTTTATATTAATGTTACTACTAGACATAAGACTAAGATTACAGTGTAAGTTTTTCTCAAACACTTTTAGAGATGGAGAAAAATATCAACTTTGGAACAGCTATGTGAACATGAATTTTATCTTGTTAATGTGCAGCTATGTAAAATAATTAATATGGCTTGCAACAGGATGGATTTTAAATGAATTTTCTTATATAATTTCATTAGAATTTGTGCACATATTAAAAATATCAATGCAATTAGAATAAACATTTATTGAGCACTTGACACTTGGTAACTCATTTAATAAAATTCTTCAGTTAAAGGAAAATGATAATTTAACAATTAAAGTAAAGTCAACAGGAAAGGGAAAGTTAATATTACAGGCAAAGGAAAACTACCTAGAATATATAACCTGACCTTTACCAGAGCCTTTGGTATATTACTATATCCAACAATAGAAATATGTTTCAGAACACTTCACAGAAACTACAGATAAAATAGGTTAAATTTTATTATCTATAAGTTGCCCAAATGCATGCTCATTTAAAACTGATCCATGGGTATATTATCTCTCTTTATCCAGGTAAATGGAAACACTGTTAATGTTAAATATTATTTGTTTAACTTTCAAATTCATCAGGGTACATTAACCTTAAAATCTGTCATTTCTCAAATTGTTTCTGTCCTTCTTTGCTTGATTTCATATAGCTTCCCTTTTTTCCTAAGGATTTTATTCTAAAAGGCCATAAAAATATATGGGCATATATATATACATGTGTGTGTGTGTTTGTATGCACAGTATTTGCATCTTTTTCTAGACTATTATTTCTCTTGCTAATAAATAGAAATCATATCAGGACCAAAGGTTCATACCTTCCTCACCTCTTATTAAGGTAGAAAAGTGAAAATATATCATGTCTTTCACATTGCCTAAGCCCACCTCGCTAAATAAAAACACTTACGTTTTATTACAGCCAGTGTCCTTCAAATTGCTTGTGATGATATATTTTTTCATCAGTGATGACGGGAAAATCAAAGAAATTCAGTTTTCTGCCTTCTAAGCTTCTTTTATCTCTGAGTGATGCAGGCTCAAGAGTTGCCAAATGAGATGGACAAAGGCAGCCAGATAGGGCTTCCTAGCCAATCTAAAAATAGCAGGTGGTGGTGGGCAGATACTATACCACTTCTCTTGCTTATTTTTTTTTAAGAGCTAGGTACCATAAACATGACTTGTTCAAAATTAAAACAGTACAGAAAGAATTGTATTCTCTCTTGTCCTAAGATCTAGACGTATGGTCAGTTAGGTAAATTAATGTGAAATTCAGTGTAAAGCTACATTCTGCATTTCATACTTCAAAATTCTTACCCAGTTACCACTTGCACTGAACGGAAATCTGACCATAAACTTGCAGGAATCAAGAACTGCCTTTGCCTTTTATTTTTCTTTCCTGGAGCTCCTTAAACAATAACTACTAATATTTGTTATATTTTATAGTTTAAGAGGTCCTTTTACAGATTTTTCTGGCTCCTTACAACAAATCTATTCCTTGGGAAGCTCCTAGCATTACAATTTGAAAAATGAGAAAACTGAGGCTTACAGAGAGGTTGAAGTTTGCCCAAGGTCATCCAGATTAAAAAAAAAGAGTATCTTCAAATTTCACATTTGTGTCACACACATGCACACATACAAGCATATTCTCTCCCTAAAGGTTCCAACATAAAATGGCTTTTAAAGATTAAATTTTTAGTTTTATACATACATGTAAGCACATTCAAATATATTCGATAGAGAAAAAGGTTACAATAAATTTGAATTAGAGGTCCTTCACAAATACAAAAGTTCTATAAAATGTGAAAATATAAATTTACTAATCATATCAATTATATAATGGTAAATCCAAGAAATTCATCTTTCAAAATTATTATTCTTTTAACAAAAGAAATAAAATAGGGAATTGCCATGGCTAGTTAAGATTTAGGTTTTGTTTTTCTTAAGGTGGGAACAAAGAAACTCACAGCTTAGCAGGAAATACTAATGTGTAAGTAGTTATCTCTTAGTGGTAAGATTGCAAATATTTTTTCTTCTCATATTTTCTGTACATTTCAAACTTTACAGAATCAGGAAATTATGGGTTTAACTTTGATGCAAGAAAAAAAATTTTATAATATACTTTAAGGGGGAAAAGGCAGGACGCAAAGTTAAATATAGAGCATGATCTCAACTTAGTAAAAAGAAAAATGTTTCTTTGTAGACATAAAGCTGGAAGGTGATAGTCTGCCAGGATAGTACCTCTGAGTGATAGAATCCAGGGATTGCTTTATTTGAACATTTCTTCAAAGTCGAAATTGTTTTCATGGGCATGTTGTACTTTTTAAAGAAAAGAAAAATATTTAGGTTTATTGTCACTGCCAACTGGAAATCAAGTAAAGAAAATCATTTCAAATTATAAATCAATGGAAAACAATATACCCAAATTCTAAATAATAAAACTTTCAATTTGTGCAAAGAGCATATCTATCACTAACCATAAGTCAATAAATTTTGCTAATAATCTAATTAGTTTAAAAAACTCTGTATGATTACATTTCCTTTTTTAAAGCTGTTTTTTTTTTTTTTCTTTTCTAGCCATGCACGCAGCTTGTAGGATCTTAGTTTCCAACCAGGAATGAACCCATGCCCTTGGCAGTGAAAGTGTGGCCAGGGGGCTCCCTGTATTATTACATTTTTATTATGATATTCACAATTTTGGTTTTTGAAAATGAATGAAAGCCCTCTAAAGATTACAAATATACACAAATGTGGAAACTAGGTCTATGTATGTGCATACGTGCAACCCATGAGGATGTATATACATTGAATGGATATGCAAGGATGTGGTAGGATTCCCAGTAGATTATACTTTATTTATAATTTTCTAGATTTTTAATTTTCTGTATTAAATATTGCTTAAGGACCCATAAAATTAGAATACCTCCCTTTACCTTATTACCTCTCTTCTTTACCTTATTTTGTTTGCAATAAAATAAACATTGCAGAAAACCAAAGGAATAGAGACCAGTCAAGGATTTTGTTCACTTCCCTGTTGGTCTCTATTGCAATTGTTAGTTGCTAAGTTGTGTCCAGATCTTTGCGACCACATGGGCTGCATCATGCCAGGCTTCCCTGTCCTTCACCATCTCCTGGTCTTGCTCAAACTCATGTTCATTGAGTTGTTGATGCCATCCAACCATCTCATCCTCTGTCATCCTCTGCTCCTCCTGCCCGCAATCTTCCCAGCATCAAGGTCTTTTCCAATGAGTCAGCTCTTCGCATCAGGTTGCCAAAGTATTGGAGCTTCAGCATCAGTCCTTCCAATGAATATTCAGGGTTAATTTCCTTTAGGATGGACTGGCTTCATCTCCTTGCTGTCCAAGGGACTGTCAAGAGTCTTCTCCAGCACCACAATTCAAAAGCATCAGTTCTTCGGTGCTCAGTCTTCGTTATGGTTGAACTCTCACATCTGTACATGACTACTGGAAAAGCCATAGCTTTGACTATATGGACCTTAGTCAGCAAAGTAATGTCTCTGCTTTTTAATATGCTGTCTAGGTTTGTCATAACTTTTCTTCCAAGGAGCAAGCATCTTTTAATTTCATGGCTGCAATCACTGTCCACATTGATTTGGGAGCCCCAAAATAAAAAATCTGCCATTTTTTCCATTGTTTCCCCATCTATATGCCATGAAGTGATGTAACCAGATACCATGATCCTCGTTTTTTGAATGCTGAGTTTTAAGCCAGCTTTTTCACTCTCCTCTTTCACCTTCATCAAGAGGCTCTTTAGTTCCTCTTTGTTTTCTGCTATTAATGTGGTATCATCTGCATATCTGGGGTTGGTGATCTTTCTCCTAGCAATCTTGATTCCAGCCCAGCATTTTGCAGGATGTACTCTGCATATAAGTTAAACAAGCAAGGTGATAATATACAGCTTTGACTTATTCCTTTCCCAATTTTGAACCAGTCCATTGTTCTATGTTGGGCTCTAACTGTTGCTTCTTGACAAGCATATAGGTTTCTCACGAGGCAGGTAAGGTGGTCGTGTATTCCCACCTCTTAAAGAATTTTCCAGTGTGTTGTGATCCATACAAAGGCTTTAGCTTGGTCAGTGAAAAAGTAGAAGTTTTTCTGGAATTCCTTTGCTTTCTCTATGATCCATTGGATGTTGGCAATTTGATCTCTGGTTCCTCTGCCTTTTCTAAATCCAGCTTGTACATATGGAAGTTCTCCATTCACAAACTATTCAAGCCTAGCTTGAAGGATTTTGAGAATTACCTTGAAAGCATGTGAAATGAGTGCAATTGTGCAGTAGTATGGACGTTCTTTGGCATTGCCCTTCTCTGGAACTAGAATGAAAACTGTCCTTTTCCAGTACTATGGCCATTGCTGAGTTTTCCAAATTTGCTGGCATCTTGAGCATAGTACTTTAACAGCATCATCCTTTAAGATTTGGAATAGCTCTGCTGTTGATGAAATAGCTTCATTATCTCCACTAACTTTGTTCCTAGTGATGTCTCCTAAGGCCCACTTGACTTCACACTCCAGGAGATCTGGCTCTAGATGAATGATCATACCAACATGGCTATCTGGGTCATTAAGACCTTTTAAAATAGTTCTTCTGTGTATTCTTGCCACCTCTTGTTAACCTCTTCTGCTTCTGTTAGGTCCTTGCCATTTCTGTCCTTTATCGTGACCATCTTTGCAAGAAATGTTCCCTTAGTATCTCCAATTTTCTTGAAGAGATATCTAGTCTTTCTTATTCTATTGTTTTCCTCTTTATTTTTTTTTCATCATTCACTTAAGAAGCCTTTCTTATCTCTTCTTGCTATCCTCTGAACTCTGCATTGTTAGGTAAATCTTTCATTTTCTCCTTTCCCTTTGGCTTCTCTTTTTCTCAGCTATTTGTAGGGCCTCCTTAGACAACCATTTTGCTGTCTTGCATTACTTTTTCTTTGGGATGGTTTTGGTCACCATCTCTTGTACAATGTTATGAACCTCCATCCTTAGTTCTTCAGGCACTCTATCAGATCTAACCCTTGAATCTACTTGTCACCCCCAATGCATAATCATAAAGGATTTGATTTAGGTCATACCTCAATGCTCTAGAGGTCTCTATTAAATAGCATTATGTATAACTTAGGAATTATCTGCGGTGCTTCACAAAGATAGCATTCTTCTGTCTGAAAGGCCGAGGTCCCAACCAGGTATGGGCCCAATGCAGGATTTTTGCCTACAGCCTATAACAATGCCCTTGTCGGACATCTGGGTAACAGTTTGGGTGGGGTGTGGAGGGGAATACAGTATTCTATCCTTTTATCACTTTTCTAGGGCAGAAACATTGAACTCATAACAGTAACCATAATATTCTTTTATTCAAACAAAAACAATACACATCTTTGCTAACTTCAACAAAAATAGAAAGAGCAAGGGCAATTTCTAAAAAGGCTTTAAAGATAATTTATAGACATTGAGAGTTCTCTTTGTTGCAACCTATCTTTCCTAGGTAGGTGAACAAAGATCCTATGTATTTTGCTGAAAATTGATAAGAACTATAGCCTACTTTATTTAAATTTTATTATAGTTGATTTACAATGTTGTGTTGATTTCTATTGTATAACAAAGTGATTCAGCTATATATATATATATATTACATATACGTACATGATACCTATACACACATTCTTTTTCATATTCTTTTCCAGTGTGGTTTATTACAGGATATTTCCCTGTGCTATAGAGTAGGACTTTGTTGTTTATCCATTCTATATATAATAGTTTGCAACTACTAATGCCAAACTCCCAGTTCCTCCCTCCCCATTTCGTCTCCCCCTTGGCAACTACAAGTCTGTTCTGTGAGTATGTTTCATAGAAAAGTTCATTTGTGTCATATTTTAGATTCTGTATATAAGTGATATCATATGGTATTTGTCCCTTTCTAATCTATTTCATAAATATAATCTCTAGGTTTATCTATGTTGCTGCAAGTGGCATCATTTCCACCTTTTATAGCTGAGTAGCGTGTGTGAGTGCTAAGTCACTTCAGTTGTGTCTGACATTGCAACCTGATAGACTGCAGAGCATCAGGCTCTGCTGTCCATGGGATTCTCCAGGCAAGAATACTGGAGTGGGTTGCTGTGCCCTCCTCCAGGCAATCTTCCCCCACCGAGGGATCGAACCCAGTCTCTTACTTCTAAACTGCATTGGAAGGTGGATTCTTTACCACTAACTTCCTGGTATCTCAGCTGGTAAAAGTCTGCCTGCGACACAGGAGACCTGGTTTGATTCCTGGGTCGGGAAGATCCACTGGAGAAAGGATAGGTTACCCACTCCAGTATTCTTGGGCTTCCCTGGTGGCTCACCTGGAAAAGAATCCTCCTGCAATATGTGAGACCTGGGTTCAACCCCTAGGTTGGCAAGATTCCCTGGAGAAAAGAACAGCTACCGACTCCTGTATTTTGGCCTGGAGAATTCCATGGACTGTATAGTCCACGGGGTTGCAAAGAGTCGGGCAGGACTGCACGACTTTCACTTCACTTCACAGCACCATTTGCGAAGCTGTAGCTGAGTAGTATTCCATGTATATATGTGCCACATCTTTATCTGTTCTTCTTTCAGTGAACACTTCAGCTGTTTCCATGTCTTGGGTATTATAAACAGTGCTCCAATGAATATTGGAGTTCATATGTCTTTTGAATTATAGTTTTTTAGGGATGTAGTTCCAGTAGTGGTACTACTGGATCATATGACAACTTTTTTAGTTTTTAAGGAATCTCCCTAGTGTTTTCTGTAGAGGTTGCACCAATTGATATTCCCACCAACAGTGTAATTTCTCCACACCCTCTGCAGCATTTGTTATTTTGTAGCATTTGTTCTTTGTAGACCTTCTAATGATGGCCATTTTGACCAGTGTGAGGTGGTACCTCATTGTAGTTTTGATTTGCATTTCTCTAATTAGCAATGTTCATCTTTTCTTGTGCCTGTTGGTCATCTGTAGCTTTTGGAGAAGTGTGTTTAGATCTTCTGCCCATTCTTTGATTGGGTTGAAAAACCAGAGTCTATTAATCTCATATACTTCCCAAGAGAAGGAAAGTCTCTTGGTGTTATAAGTATCAAGCATCAAATTCTTCAGAGAGTTTTACATAACATCTGAAAATAAAGCTACTTATTTCAAAATTAGCAGGATGTTTACATTCAGAAATGAAAAATCATAATTTTTGAAACTTTAATGGAGATATCAAAATGTTTTTATTCAGTACCACTCATAAAGTAAAAGAACAGAAAATTTCAAAAAGGAAAATGCTAAGAACTTGGGTAGAAACCTAATCTGCTATTATCACTCCAAAGTTCCTTAAGGGAAAGAGTAATTTCTAACAACTGAGATGTTCTTTTATCAGTCTCTGGCATGCAGTAGGAGATCAATAAATATTTGCTGAATGAATAAATCTAATATTAAATGAAAACCTTCTCCCAAGAATCTCAACAATCACTCCAATCCCACTCACTGGAGGTAACCACAATGAAGTGTGCTGAATCTCTCCACACACCATTACTATTTCCATTCAAAAAATGTAGACTATTCTACTATAGTTCCATTTCATTCATTTTAATAACTACACGAACTTACCAGTTTTCCAAGTGCTTTCAGCAACCAAGATACTGAATGAAAGGAAATAAAAATACTAATAGTAATGACTAACATGCATTGAGCATTGTTCTAAATGCTTTGTATTAATATAAACCAAACTGAACTGAACACATGAAAACTGCACAACTTTATATGTAGGTACTATTACTTATGGACCTCCTATAAAGAAATTTTTAAATATTACTTTTCAAAGATTAGACGGACTTGCCTAAAGTTAGACAGTAAGTAGCAGAGGAAGGACGTGAAGCCAGCAGTCTGTCTTGGGAGCCTGTGTTCTTAGTCATTTACTGCCTCTGTGATGTCAAAAATAATAAAGATAAATTCTTACAACAACAGCTGACTGTTAGTATATACAAGATGTAAACATAATAGGAGACAATGTCCGGGTTTGTTTGTTTCTAACTGTATCATAACCTTACACTGAAGTAGTGCCTTCAAAGGAATCATAGCAATAGGTTATATGTTCAGAGTCTAAGTCAGAAACATTTGAACTAGCAAAAATATGTAAATTTCCTTCACATATATTTCATAAACTGAACAAGAAGAGATCTAAATGCCTATTACCTTCCTAATGGCCAAAGCAGCTTTTATATAAGCTTCACTACCCATTTTGTTCATTAGACTTGCCACTAAATGATTTATGTTCATTAAAAACAAAGACAGTGGAGAAGGAAATGGCAACCCATTCCAGTATTCTTGCCTGGAGAACCCCATGGACAGAGGAGCCTGGTGGGCTACAGTCCACGGGGTCGCAAAGAGTCGGACACGACTGAGCGACTTCACTTTTCTTTTTCTGATAAGGCCTTAAAGGAAGTTATGTTTCGCTTAGAATTACTGGACATATTCTTCACACAACCCTAAAGATTTTGTGACCCTTTTTCACTTTATCTGAAATGTAAAGAAATGGGTTTGGTATACAGATGAGGAGGGGGGACAAAATAGAATGAAAACTGTAAATTTTTTTTTTAACCTAGTATCTTTTAAATTGCGGCAGGAGGATAATGTTAGACATTCAATGAATTATATTCAATGCATTTAAAAATATTGCAGTTGACAGTGTGAAGGTATAGACATAAAACCTTATTTAACAGGCTGGCTTTTTAAAATAAAAATTTTCTTTTTTTTTTTTAAAAACAAAAACAAAACAAACAAAAAAAAACAAAAGACAAAAAACTATATCCAGTCACACACACAAAAAGAACCTGAATCACATTAAAAACATATACAACTCAGACTAAACTCAAATCCAAGAGTGTTTTGAATAATGGCAGAATCTTTGGAATAAATGTATAGTCTCTCAAGGTAACTATTCTGAAGAGAACAATATTCAATTATCTGTGTAAGGACAGTCTGTTAAAAGGTACCACACTTAACAGGTCTCTTTCATTTACTAATTTAGCAACCAGTTCATGTCAACCATCAGTGAAATAACTTATGTCCATATTGTCTACTGTCTCCAAGCTAGTGATTTGATAGCTAGTATTCTAAGTTCTAAGCACGGTACAACACATCAAAATAGTTTTGCTGAGCCAAGTGAAGCATAAATTGTCTTATAGCATTAGCCAGTTTCCCAATTTACTCTTCTAACAGAGTGATTTCACTGACAGTAACAGCAAGGAAAAAAAGGCATCTTTAGAGGATGCCTTGTATTTGACTGAATCTTATTAGTTTGAACAAGGGATAGCAGTACAAGCAGGGCATCCACACACATATGCATCAATTCAGTATCACCAAAATACCACCACCATTTCCAAGCGATGCCAACTTAGGTGCTGTTTCAGATGATGTGTCAATCGAAGATCAGGTTTCACCTACCCTTGTACTGAATCACTTTCTAGATCATGATTTCCTTAAGTAAAACTTCCTTCTTGAAAAAAAAAAAAAAAACGACAAGCATCTGGCTGAGCTCATGTATCTCCAAAGAATAACAAAAATAACTGGACATTTCTTTGTATACATAATTGCTAAGTAAATGGTAAACAGTCTTGCAAGTCAGCCCTTAACCAAAGTCTAATGAGTGAACATTAAAAAAATTAAATTTCTTGTCAACCTGTTAGGCATAATTATCTAGCTGAGTACTATCCCATTAAAAAAACCAATAGGTATTATTCAATCTACAACCTAGAGAATCCCCTGAGAGTTGTGTACTAGACATTCTTACAGTAAAATAACTCTCAAAGCACTACCTTTTGGATTGCCTTTATCTGACAGCTCATTTCCCCTCCTGCTTCAGTACACATAAAATCTCACTCAATAAAGTATTTATTAATCAATTAATGCTTTTGCTCTGGCGATGCAAAAGATTTCTCATCAGCTCTTATCTTTTCCCAACCATTCATCACCAAGATTATGATGCTTGGATTAGAGCCAGAGCCAAGGAAAGAACCAAGTATATAATGACCTCATGTGGCAAAGGGATACAATTACTGAATTAACTATAACATCATCACAGGCTTAAACTACTTTTGTTAGTGGATTTTTATTTTCAAATTGCAACTTTAAATGGGCATTAATAACTAGACAAGGTTAGAGAAGGAAAGGAAAATGACCTTAGATATAAAGAGCACAGGTAAAAATAGAATCACTACTTACTAAAATAAAATGAACCCCCACACTACAAAGTCAAAATATCTGGGCTGTTTTGGCTTTAATTTTTGCGGAACCTTGAGAACCCCTTAGCCTTTCACATCTATAAAATGGTGATAAATTTTGTCTACCACAGACTCTAAGTTACAATGATTAAGAAATTATTTTAACATCTGATATTTAATGGTCCTTTTATTCTATTTATGGTATTTGCTACTTTATATATCTAAAATATTTTTAAGGTCATCATAAAAACATAAACCAAAAACTAAAGTACTGTTACCTAATTTGACTTCTAATTGTTACCTTTTATATTCTAGTACATTGATGAACATTGGTTGATATAGAACTTATTTTATTCTAGGCATAGAACTAAAATTAAATGAATTCAAAGGTTACTCATATTACTAATAATCTTCTTTGGGGGTAGTCTTAACACTTAAAACAATTTGATATTTATCAATTCAAAATCTGCCAAAACAGAACTTAGCTGTGAAATTTTTGAACCAAATCCAAATCTTCATTGATATAAAATACTCTTGAGGACATCAATATCGTATGAATTTATATCCATTAAATGTACAATTGGTGCTTCTCAGGTGGCAGCTCAGTGGTAAAGAATCTGCTTGCCAATGCAGGAGCCATAGGACATGCAGGTTCAATTCCTGGGTCAGGGAGATCCCCTGGAGAGGATATGGCAACCCATTCCAGTATTCTTTCCTTGGAGATCCCACGGTCAGAGAAGCCTGGTGAGTAACCTGACTCAGCACAAGCATGAAAGATACAATTACAGAGCTGCAGTCACAACAATCTTTAAAAAGGTGGGGAAAGGAGCAGGTAAAACTGAATCAAATTCAAATGACATACCTATTTCTCATTTAATGTCTTTTATTCCTAAAAGCATTATTACTAAGTAAAAATCTTTAAATGAAATATTTTCTGTTAATTTTATAATAGGGCAATGAATTATATATCCCAAGATTCCAAAAATGCATTGACTGAGCAATAATGGAAGAAGGAAATGGTTTTTCTGGAAAACAACTCCAGTTTTCTTGCCTGGGAAATCCCATGGACAGAGGGGCCTGGTGGGCTATGGTCCATGGGGTTCCAAAGAGTTAAACATGACAGCGATTAAATCGGAGAAGAAATGGGAACCCACTCCAGTATTCTTGCCTGGAGTATCTGGTGGGCAGAGGAGTCTGGTGGGCTGCTATCCATGGGGTCGCACAGAGTCGGTCACGACTGAAGTGACTTAGCATGCATGCATGAGCAATAACAAGTTTACAACAAATAGACAATATACTTTGTGCATAAAATACATTGTAAACAAGGTCTACTGTACTTGCCAACGAAGAAAATTTGATAGTTGGTGGAGGAGAAGGATAAAGAAATCATTCAGATGAATTCTGCTTTCTGTACCATTTACCCCCTCCAATTTTCCACCCTTTTGGAAACCAATGGTTATCTTGTGTTCAAACTCCACTTAAAATTAAGTTACAATACAAAATAACACAGAAACTTCAAAACACATGGAAATGGCATCTATACATAATAGACAAGAGTCCTAGAAGATTTAACTTTTTCATTCCTCTCTTTTCACATACTTATGCAAAGTAAATTTACCTGATGTACAATTCAAATGTGTTCTAATAATCTTTGCATACATAGTAAATTATTATGCTTTTGTCTGAGATGGAAATATATAGATGTTGTTCTTTACTGCATATTTTAGTATATTTTTAGAGTAGGAAGAATCTTTATACCCAAGGAGAGAAAAAAAAGGTGACTGTCTGAACAATGATAGATGTTATAGCAGAAAGTTACTACTGAACAGTTCTTATGGGAGAAGACTGTATTTAAACATTTTGGCATTATTAATCTCAGTGCTAATACATTTTATAATTAATTGCTAATTAATGACATTTCAAGGCACTACACAGACTAAGCAGAAAAAATGAAATACACCAAACCTGCCTTCATTTTTCAATATTCAAATATCGAACTGAAGATGAGAAAAAGTAATTTTATTATAAATTCTTTGAAGAAGAAAAACCTTACTAGGATCACCTCAATAAACACCCAAAATATTACCAAACCTAGGTAGCTCATGCCTCTAGCAAATGCAAGATTAGCCAACTCCAAGACTCAATATAAAGCTACAGTAATCAAGACAGTGTGGCATGGGCAAAAGAAAAGACAAATAAATCAATGGAACAGAATAGAGAGCCTAGATATATACACACATAATTATAGCCAATTGATTTTCAACAAAGAGCAGGTAATTCAATTAAAGCTAGTCTTTCAACAAACATTGGACAAGTGGACCTCCACATGCAAAAAAAAAAAAAAAATCTAGACCCAGATCTTACACACTTCACAAAAATTAAATCAAAATGGACCAGAGATCTAAATATAAAATGCCCTTTTTGGGAGAGATTCTCGTCCTGTGTTCTTATTTCTAGCATTTCGTTTGGGATTCCAAATACAACTGGATTTGAGCTAAAAATGAAGCTGATCGTCAGGCAGGAAAAGGAGAAATTAAACATTGGTTCACCAGAAAGCTCAGTCTAAGCCCAACTGTGGCTGAACTACTTGCCAAGAAGATTCTGAGGTTTAATGAATACGTGGAAGTAACAGATGCTCAAGACTATGACCGGCGAGCTGACAAACCTTGGACCAAACTGACCCCTGCTGACAAGACTGCCATAAGGGAAAGAATTAAATGAGTTTAAAAGCTCAGAGATAGAAGTTCATGAGGAGAGTAAACATTTTATATGCTACCAGCATCCGTGATGCTGAAGTTTGAGAGAGGATCTAACCAAGCCCCCAACACAGGGCTGCTTCAGTGTGCAGAGAGACACGGAGGGAACTTCAGCACTTCCCAGCACAGCCAGAATTGAGTCCTCTGGGCTACAGTTCTGGGGTGAACAGCACTTCGATGAATGTAGCATTTCACTGGAATGGATACTCATGTGCTGCCTTGGGCAAAACTGAACACTTTGTCAGTGCTTTTGAACCTTGTAATATTGCAGCATACCTGAGGGGTCTTCCCTCACCAGCCTCAATGTTCTGGGTCACTTGCAGGTTCCAAGTTTTATTGGCTGAACCTCACCCACGATGACTGCCTGTGCTAAGGCACAGTTTGCACCATTGCCTTACCAGCACTGTCCTATTGTGAGACCCACCGGTATAGATGCTAAATTCTAGCCATCACATCCAGTTGATGATGGGGGAAACCTGCTGGATGCCATCAACCTTCTAGGAAAAGGGGCCTCCGTCTCATCTTCTCATCTGTGAAATGAGAAGCCTTCATTTCACACTGGCATGTCAGCTAAAAGCACTGCACTGTACTTTTGGTAACACAGCAATACAGTCCTCTTCAGGCAACCCAGCCCGGGAGAAGCTCAGGATCTGACATGTTCTTCTTTTGGCACAAGTCATTTTGATTTGTGTGTGTGTTTTTTTAATCATGAAGAAATTAGGGGAGCTTAACAGTTTTCCTATCTGTTAAACAGTCTTGAGCTGCAACTAGATTCCAAGTTGGGAAAATGAGACAGCATATATATTTTCTTTTTTTTTTTTAATTAAATTTATTTATTTTTTTAAATACAATACTGTATTTGTTTTGCCATACATTGACATGAATCAGCCATAGGTGAACACAATCGCCCAATTTTCTATATATAAAAACAAAACAAAACGGAAAAGGGCCTCTACATTAAGGCCAACTTGGTAGAAAACTGACTCATGGCTCGAGTTGTTTAGACTGTTGTATTTTTGTTGTACCAGATGATAACTCTAAATCATTCTAACCAACAGATGCATTCTCTCCCCTAAAGCAGAGTTGCAACTCTGTGGGAGCACTCGTGTGCTGTCAGCCCCCACAATTCCAGCCAGAATCACAGCAAGGTCCTGGGGGGTATGGGGACTAGACACAAAAAGGTCCTTGGAGAAGCAGGTGGGAGGGGCGAGATCCTGTCCCTCTGCTCCTCTCTGTTCCTCAGTACTGTTCGCCCCTCTCCTGCTGCGCTCTTCCTCTTAACTCCCAACTCTGACCCTCCTGCTCACCCAGTCTGGCAGCTTCCACCTCTCAGCCCTCCTCTTCCAAGCTGCAGCCAGTGCAGTTGGTGCCTGGGCCTTGGCTCAGCCCCCCACACCCTTTTATATCTGTAATATATATTAATATGACTTCCTGAAACAGACGATTCAGTTACTTTGAATTTTTGTTGAAAACCATATGCCTTACTATGTCCCTCTAATTCCTACCCATTCTAAGTGGAAGGGAAGAGAAGTTTCTATTAAACTGATGAACGTGGCTTTTTCCCCTGCCATGTTCAGAAAATTGTGGCTGCTTTATAGATTTCTTCCGGCTTCTTCTGCCAATCCTTGTCTTCTCTGTGCTCTTTCAGTAGATTTTTCTCTGTTCCTCCTTTTGCGTCCATGTAAGGTTTGCTGAAGAATCAGAATATCAGGTCAAAACAAAGCTAAAGTGACCTTAAACAGGTAGTATCTTCTCTCTGTATGGGGAATAGGGAGGCGTTTGGATTTCTCAGTAACTGTCAAGTGCTTTGTGGCTATGGAGATAAACTGGGCTTACATCTCCTGGAGCTCCTTGACGTTTGGGATGACTGAGGGAAGATAAAGAGATGATTCTACGAAGTTGTTAGAGGTCTGTATATAAGGTGACCACACATGAAGCGTTGACTTCTTCTAACCTTTCTATCTTGTTGGTGTGGAGACTACTTGGCTTTTGCCAGCATCCTTTGTGGCTTCAGATGACACTTTTCACACCCGATTCACTCCTTTCCTTTCCCTTAATGTGCCAAGCTTGAAACAGGATTAGATTTCCTGAGCTACTTGCTTGCTTCCTATGTGCCACCAAGGAATCTAATTCATCTTTCATCTCACTCATGTTCTTTCGAAACAAGATAACTTTGGGCGTCAAGTCCTTTCAGGTGTTTTAAATATATAAATACATAAATAAATAAATATATATTTTATATAAAGTGGATTTTGAGTTCTCCTTCCATGTAAGTAACAATTCACAATCATAATGTAAAGAAGAAATAGAAATCTGTTGTATTGTACTTCAAGATGCTTCCCTGATGTACAGAATCTCCTTGTAAAATAAATGAATGCATTGCATATCAGTCTTCCTATCAATATTATTAATGTATTTTAGAATTTAAAAGGACAAATTATATTATTAATATATATATATATATAATGCAAAATTATAACCCCCTAGAGGATAACATACTAGAAAACCTAAATGACCTTGGTATGGCGATATCATTTTAGATAACAACACAAAGTATGATCCATGAAAGAAATAACTGATATGCCGGGCTTCAATAAAATTTAAAAACTCCTGCTCTGCAAAAGACAATGTCAAGAGAAAATGACAAACCAGATAGGAGAAATATTTGCATAAGACACATCTGATAAAGGACAATTACCTAAAATATATTAAAAAAACACTTAAGACTCAGTAGTAAGAAAATGAACTCAATTAAAAAAACAGACAAAAGATCTTAACGGATACCTCACCAAAGAAGATATACAGATAGAAAGGCAATTAACATCATATATTCTGTGCTGTGTTTAGTTGTTCAGTCGTGTCTGAGTCTTTGCAACCCCATGGACTGTAGCTTGCCAGGCTCCTCTGTCCATGGGATTCTCCAGGCAGTAATACTGGAGTGGGTTGCCATGCCCTCCTCTCGGGGGATCTTCCCAACCCAGGGATTGAACCCAGGTCTCCCACACTGCAGGCAGATTCTTTACTGTCTGAGTCACCAGGGTAGCCCAAGAATACTGGAGTGGGTAGCCTATTCTTTCTCCAGGGGATCTTCCTGACCCAGAAATTGAACTGGGGTCTCCTGGCTTGCAAGTGTATTATTTACCAGCTGAGCTTACCAGGGAAGCCCTCATATGTACTAGGGAATTGCAAATTAAAATAAAATACAACAAACTACCTTCATGGGCAAAATACAAATCAGTGACAACAACAAATGCTGACAGGCGTGTGGACTAATAAGAACTCTTGTCATCACTGGCAGAAAGGCAAAATGCAACCATTCTGGAAGACAGTTTGGCAATTTCTCAGAAACCTAAACATACTCTTACTAGATGGTCCAGCAACTGCACTTCTTGGTATTAACTCAAATGAAGTGAAAAGTTATGTCCACATTAAAAACCTGTACACCAACATTATACTACTTATAACTGCCCAACCTGGAAGCAATCAAGATATATCTTAGTAAGTGAGAGGATAAACTGTGATACATCCAGACCACAGAATATTTTTCAGTGCTAAAATTAATGAACTATCAAGCCATGAAAGACATAGAAGAAATTAAATGCAAGTTACATTATTTTGTATACTACAATAGTGGTTACATGTCATTTTTCATTTGTCAAAACCCACAGAAGATAACACCAGTGAGTAAACTCTAATGCAAACTATGAACTGTGAATAATAATGATGTGTCAAGGTAGGTTCATTGTTTGTAATTAACTGACCACTCTGTTGGGGGATGGTGATATTGGAGGACACTGTGCAAGTGCCAGGGCAGAAAGCATATGGGAGCTCTGTACTATTCAGTTAGTTTTGCTGTGAACCAAAAACATTTCTGAAAAATAAAAATAAAGACTTAAAAATAAGTTCTTTAGTTTAGTTTAACACCAATGTACCAGAGTCAATTGCTTGGGGATGATAATATACTATGGCTAAGTAAAATGTTACCATGGGGGTACACAGGAGCTCTGATCATTCTGTAACCTATGTGAGTCTAAAATTATTTCCAAAAAACTTTCTTTCAAGAAAAGAAGATTTTCAAATGAGGAAGGATACTGTCTACCAGGATTTGTAAATACTTTATGTAAATTATTTAGTATTTTTCTGGAGGTAATGAAATATACACCTCTATGTAAAAAATATTTTGGGACTCCTTCTCCTTTAAAATATAACAGAATTAACTTCTGGGAGCTCGGTAAACACTGCTCTAAATTTCAGGCAGAGAGGATGAGAAAACTCTAAATGAGGAGTAAGTCTTGTGTAACTGATTACCTTCTTAGAAGAGTAAACTATAAAAAGTAGTACATATACTTTGAAGAAAGATGATTTGATATGGGAGACAGGATCCAACAGATAATGCAGACAGCTAGGCTCAATATTCTTGTCCCCATCCAGTGGTATAGCTTTTGAGTCATGACAAATAGTAATTTTTAAGCTTCTTTTCAATTTTACAGATTTAAAAAGTCATAAGCTAATCATTTTTAAAGGTTATGGAACATCTCTGAAACATGTCTCCATTTAAAATCAAATTTAATTTATATAAACCACTGTCAACCTTTTATATTCATAATTTTCTTCAAAAGTATAATAAATTTTAATTCTAAGGTGCAATCATTTCAATGAGTGTAGCTCATTAGAATTCAAGAGATTTATATTTATTAGGCAAATATTTAATTTAATAAACAAATTCATTTATATCTAACAAAAACAAATTCATACAATATCATGAGACAAATATTTATGGCAATAATAGGTCTGAAACAAGTCTCTCAGTCAAAGATCAGTGCATCTAAACTATTTAATTCACTAAATTATTATCTTTGAATATCAAGAAACGAAACACAAGATATTTTAAAAAGGAAAATGATAGTTTCAAAGTAACTTTCCTCTCATTTAAAAACCACAGAGTTTTTCTAAAATGTCAAGTAGAAAGGTTAAATACAAATAAAACACACTGCACATCTTAAAAGCTGAAAAAATCTATACATACAGATCTAAACCTATATGGAGAGAGAGCTAAAATAAATCCATGCAGATTTTTTAAAATTATAACTATTCTGCACCCTGCCCTCTTTATTAATATGTGTAATTTCTAATCAACAAAACATGATAATGCTGTCAAGATACATAACATAAAGCAAGATCATTTTTATCAGTAATTTCTCTAAAAGGGGAGGAAAAAATACTTAAGATATAATCCCACAGAGCAGCAAAACTATGAAGTGAAGAGTGATGATGTTTTCAAAGTAACATGTGTGACTTTTATTTACTTTTAAATAAAACTTTTAAAATAGCAGGTTGCCTATTAATCCAGACAGCAGGGAAAGCAGAACAGTGGCAGGAAATAAGAGGTGGGACTACTAAGCAGTCTTTACTGCTAAGAAGATAATCCAACTTGTTTTCAGTTTCCTTTATGCTTCTCACCAAGTATAAAGGTAATGAAAAACTACTCATTTTCAGTACAGCATCAGTAAAAGCTATAATGGAAAAATGGATCCCTCACTGTGTCCCACTAATGTTTTACCTATAAAAATGGTAAGAAATTTAAGGAAAACTGTAATTCCACCTCAAATGATTTAAAGACAGAGTTTTAAGCCAACTCTTTAACTGGAATAGTATTACTCCATTCTAAGCCAGGCAGTTATTTGAAGTTCCAAATAAATTCAATCTTTATACTCATGTAATAATCTTCAGTTATCTTTTAAGTGTAGCAACATTTCCTCTTTAATCCTCTAAAATCCCATCCAAAAGATAAAACCTCACTCATACCACACATGTAGAAACAAAGGCAGAAAAAGACTAAATGACTTGTAAGTTATGTCATTACAAACTGGGAACAAAGTCTAACCTGCTACTCTACAAATGTGTTATGGACACCTTAATAAATATCAGTGAAGTGATTAAATATTAAACCCGATCTTAACTTCCACATCAATTAAGGTGGAAAGCACCTGATCAAAAGTATTTGTAATGAAACCTCATAATCCTTTTTGATAGATTTCTTAAATTCCACTTTTCAATTTTTAATAAATACACTAATTTACTTACACAGGACACATTATCATTTATGTAACACTAAAGTTTCCAGCTAAGAAACTGGTCATTGAGATGAGAAGCACCAGGAAAAAAAAAGTCAAGTAGTTAAGGAGGATAATAGAGGAAAGACAAAAGGAGACTGGATCCTTTGTGATGTAGCTTAACTACTGTAACGATTCTGGAACCACCTAATGCCAGACTCCTTGTAAGGGATACTTATATGTCCTTGTTTGTTTAAACCCACAAAGAGAGAGAAAAAAAAAAAAGCTAGTAATAAACTTTCGTATAGGATTCATTAAAAAATTTTTGGGGGGGGGGAATAAAAGTAGTTAAAAACTTGGGTTTAGATGAGAGATATATGAAAATGGACCCATGCAGATACACAAAGCTGAAGAAGGTGGAATCATTTGGTTGCATGTAGTCATCAGCAAGATCACAAAGTGCTCAAAAAGTCTTTTACCTGAGGGAAGGAAAAAAAATATTAATGTAATTCCTTGGCTAATTTCAGATATTTAATATTCATTTTCAATTAGAAGTATCAAGTAGTTGAAGACCTCAACTGTATAAGTAAACTCTATCACAAAGCTACAGCATTTACTTTCAAAAGAAATATTAACAAATACTTGAGTAATAAAAGATGAATGATCCAAAATTAATTACAGAAGTTATTAAATTTACATCTGAGATTGATACAGTTCTATAACAGTCATAATACTAATTTTCTCTTTATAATACCACAGACCCTGACACGTACAGCTTTAGCACTGATGAGTAATTGCAATGGCTTAAACAATTCTAAAGGTCTTGACTGTGTATGTAATCTACGTAATAGATTTACAATTTTTCTGAAGCACAAATGTGAATCATACATAGACTATAAATATTAAAATGTGATGAAAGGTCATGTAATTAGTGAATGAACCTAACCAAGTGACCAATGTCACAATACAAAATATTGCTCTCTCTATATTTTAGACTATAGAGTAATTCTAATGAATAGACAAAAGATTATTGCCTTGCAAAAATACATGAAAAAGATAGCCAAATTCTAACACTACTAAAGTAAAAATAAATAATTCTATGAAATGATGATCATTAATCAAAACTATGAAGTGCTAGCTAAAATGAAAAAGTGACTTTACAGATTCATATAGCTAAAATAATGGCTAGCTTTTAGTATTGCAATGGTTGACTTAATTTTATTTATTTTAACAGTATCACAAGTGAATTCTATCCTATATTTTTAACATCATTAAATTAGTGAAAGTGAAAGTCATTCAGTTGTGTCTGACTCTTTGTCACCCCATGGACTATACAGTCCTTGGAATTCTCCAAGCCAGAATACTGGAGTGGGTAGCCATTCCCTTCTTCAGGAGATCTCCCCAACCCAGGGATCAAACCTAGGTCTCCTGCATTGCAGGCATATTCTTTACCAGCCAAGCCACAAGAGAAGTCCTTAAATTAAATTAGTGAAGAGGTCACTTAAATTTTCCAGACATTCTTTTCTTTGAAAGTCAAACTATTAGTCACTCAGTTGTGTCTGACTCTTTGGGACTGCATAGACTGTAGCCCTCCAGGCTCCTCTGTCCACGTTAATTCTCCAGGCAAGAATACTGGAGTGGGTCTCCATTCCCTTCTCCAGGGGATCTTCCTGACCCAGGGATTGAACCCAGGTCTTCTGCATTGCAGGCAGATTCTTTACCACTGAGTCACCAAGGAACAACACGGGAAAAACAACTATATGCTATAGTAATCTATAATGCTGAGATTTTTCAAAATTCTTAATACACTTTATAAATGTTAAACACCTATTATACTAAAGAGCAGACATTTTATGACAGGAAACAGAAAAATAAAATTTCTCTCAAAACTAAACAAACAACAAAAAAGGGGGCTTTTTCTTTAGATCGTAAGATCATTAAGTTAATTAACATGGATAGCTTCCTGGTGGCTCAGACAGTAAAGCATCTGCCTACAATGTGAGAAACCCGAGTTTGATCCCTGGGTCGGGAAGATCCCCTGGAGAAGGAAATGGCAACCCACTCCAGCACTCTTGCCTGGAAAATCTCATGGACCGAGGAGCCTGGTAGGCTATAGTCCATGGAGTCGCAAAGAGTCAGACACGACTGAGCAACAACTTCACTGTAGGGATATTTATTATACAAATCCCATTACTAGTCTCTCTCTATTCATCAATATTTTCTCTTCCAGTTATCAATATGAGCACCACTTAATATAATATAGTCAACTCTAAATATATGGAAGATTAACTCTGATTAAGATAATGACTCAATGATTAGGCAATGCTAAGTCACAGACAAGGCACCAAATAAAACTCAAAATTATAAACCTTTAATAACGAGACTCCAGCTAATATAAAAATGGATGAGATCCATATCGTGTAATTTTAGAGGGGAGTAAGCAAGAACTTTTGTTAATGTTACTCCTAAAATACAGATGAAGAAACAAAAGGATAAAGAAGGTCTTATTTTATTTAAGGCTACAAATCTAGAAGTTAAAGTTAAGATGAAAATCTAAATAGGCTAAATCCCTTTAAAGCTCTTAACTGTCTTTTAATATAACGCTGTCATCTTTCATTAGAAGATCATTTTCTCAGAAGTTAGAACACTTCAGACAAGACAAAACAACATTATTTATAATCTTTGTATTCAACATAAATCTACCTTTTCAATTAGACTGTCATGTTTGTCTTTAAAGTCTTCATTAACATCCAGTGTTAAGATAGGCACTTCTTGTAGATAATCAAAGTTGGTTCTGTTCAAAAGGAGAGAGATGAAAAAAATATTTAGAAAAAGCAATAAATAAAAGAGAAACACTAAAAACATATTCTTATGCCTTCATTTGAAAATCAAAATGTTATCCACTGTTTTGCATTAAAATTATCCTGCAAGTACTTCATCTAGCAATGCCTTTCTCACCTAAATTTACTATGCATAATCTAAAAATCTCAGATATAAAATGTATAAAGCCAGGCATTGTGAAATGTCAGTTCAGTTCAGTTGCTCAGTCGTATCCGACTCTTTGTAACCTCATGAACTGCAGCACACCAGGCCCCCCTGTCCATTGCCAACTCCCAGAGTTTACCCAAACTCATGTCCATTGAGTCAGTGATATCATCCAACCATCTCATCCTCTGTCATCCCCTTCTCCTCCTACCCTCGATGTTTTCCCAGCATCAGGGTCTTTTCCAATGAGTCAGCTCTTTACATCAGGTGGCCAGAGTACTGAAGTTTCAGCTTCAACATCAGCCCTTCCAATGAACACCCAGGACTGATCTCTTTTATGATGGATTGGTTGGATCTCCTTGTAGTCCAAGGGACTCTTAAGAGTCTTCTCCAACACCATAGTTCAAAAGCATCAATTCTTTGGCACTCAGCTTTCTTTATAGTCCAACTCTCACATCCATACCTGACCACTGGAAAAACCATAGCCTATTGACTAGATGGACCTTTGTTGACAAAGTGATGTCTCTGCTTTTTAATATGCTGTCTAGGCTGGTCATAACTTTCCTTCCAAGGAGTAAGTGTCTTTTAATTTCATGGCTGCAATCACCATCTGCAGTGATTTTGGAGCCCCCCAAAATAAAGTCAGCCACTGTTTCCCCATCTATTTGCCATGAAGTGATGGAACCGGATGCCATGATCTTAGTTTGTGAAATGTAATTCTCCTGAAATACCAAAATCACACCAGAAAGTAGGGATGTTTAAAGATGAGAAAACTAAAGATCAGGGAGACCATTCTGGGGCTCAGAGATTTGTCTAAGGTTGCAAACCTATAAGTGAGATGGACTTGAACCAAGATTTGACTAATGATCAAGAACAGTGATCTAAGACACAAATCTGATCTTAAAGTCTATCTGAAAGAGAGTATAGGCATAACTCAGAGATATTGCAGGTGTGGTTCCAGATAACTACAATTAAATGAATATCACAACAAAGCAAATATCACAACAAAGCAAGTCACACATATTTTTTGGATTCCCCAAGGTTACAAAAGTTACATTTACACTATATTGCAGTACAGCAAATGTGCAATATCATTATGTCTAAAAAAATGTACATAAAAATACTTTATTGTTAAAAATTGCTATCATCTGATGCTTCAGTGAGTCACAATCTTTTTATGTTGGAGGGTTTGAAATATTTCAAGAATTTACAAAATGTGACATAGAGACACAACATTAGCAAACGCTGTTGGAAAAATGGTGCCAATAGACTTGCTTGATACAGGGTTGCCAGAAACCTTCCATTTGTAAGAAATGTAATATCTGTGAAGCACAATAAAATGAAGTGCTATACAACAAGGTATGAGTGTGTGAGTGTACTCTTTGCAACCCCAGGGACTCTATCCCACCAGGCTCCTCTGTCCATGTAAATCACCAGGCAAGAATACTGGAGTGGGTAGCCATTCCCTTCTCCAGGGGATCTTCCCAACCAAGAGACTGAACCCAGGTCACCTACATGGTAGGCAGATTCTTTACTGTTGGAGCCACCACGGAAACCCACACAAGGTATGCTTGTACCTAAATAATATATACAGATGTATCTCTTACTTTATTCCTTAACGTGAACTCCATATACTATGCTGTAAAGACGACTGGAGGAGATTAGCTATAAAAACTTCAAGAAATTAGGATCTCGTTGCAATAGAGTCAAAATTCACACTTAATTCTAAGAGATCCTACATTACTAATAAAATGACTGAAAATAAAAATTGTACATGTTTTGGATTAAAATTTGATAAATAAATTTAAAATCAATAGTAAATAAGGAAATCTTACTTTAGTGTTCTATGCAGGAGCCAGCTTTCATGCTTATAGTGAAGTTTCTCCAAGTATTCAAGAGGAATGCCTTGTTCTTCGTTTCTTCCCCGTAAATATATTCTATTCAAGCATTTCTAAAATAAAAAGCAATAAGAAAGGGGTAGGAGGAGTGGTGGAGGCAAGAAACAATTCAATAATTTTCTTGTCAGCTGCCATTAAATTTTTCTTCTTCAGTGTCTCTTTATTTATGCTAGCCAAAAATCTCTGTTTTTCCTAGAAAATGGAATAGTTCAACTTTCCTTCCTTGGGTTTTTCACCCATTTGGTGGTTCTAAACCAAGAATTACTCTCAAAAATAAATCAAAATATGTCTATAAACTTTTGGCATCCATACTTGAAATATAAAGTATAAAATAAGTTTGGTTAAAAAACCAAAACTGCAGCTGTGATAAACTATGATGGGAAAAAATATGAAAAAGAGTATTTATCTCTGTAACTGGAGTCCCTTCGCTATATGGCAAAAATGAAACACAACACTATAAATCAACTATACTTCAATAAAATTAAAAAAAAATTTTTAACTTTGGCATACAAAATATGCTTAAAAGTCTCTTATAAATCCTCTCTTTTCAAATAAGAAAATGGTCCTCTAATCAAAAGATATCATAAACAATACTGATGAAATAAAGTTTTGTGTTAGACTTTAAGATGTGGACTATGAATGTTTCTAGCAGAATGAAACTATTAGTATTCTTTGTTTTTTCTTCTATATTTGTACTTACTATTTTTATAAATTAAAAACAAAAATTATTTTCAAAAATAAAAGTGAATTTCAAAATTGGTAAATTCTGGCTTCAGTTCGTTCTGGCTTACTTGATACCAAAAGAGGAACAAAATCATCCCTTGGTATCAGAAACCTAGTTTCTCTGAAAATTCAGCTTCAGTAGCAACAGTATTCTTTCAGATGAGAAGTCATGACATTTACATTTACAAGAGCCTACTTTGTGACTTAGGGAAAGAAAGAGGAATAAAAAAACAGAAAAATGGGCGTGCAAGCACCAAAACCAGAAATTTCTTAACAAATGTAAGCTTTTATTTAGGTTGGTTTTATGAAAGGCATCTATCTACTGGGTCTTTCTAAATTCATTACATAATTTCATAAGTAAGTAAGAATAGCTCTTTACAATCTATCACAAAAGGCACATTTTTGAGTGAGCTCCCTTAACTCAAAATGGCAAGGGTCCTCTAAGTCTCCTCTCAACTACAGTCACTTATATCTACCCATTCTAAGCCACAATCATAAAGGATTCCTGATATGGATCTCCATCAACTTTGCCATTTATTCAGTAAATAGTTACTAAACTCCTACTATGTACCCAGACCCGGTTCTAGGCTCTGAAAATTCAAAAGTAATTCAAATATCCAAAGTCCCAACTCATGAAACCTACATTACATGATCTGCTTGAGCAAATTTTTTAATGTAGCTGTAATAGATAAGAGGCCCTGAAAAAAGTCAGGAAGAATAATGAAGACTAGAACTGAGGAAAAAATGTGGAACTTCAAAATGTGGCCTTGTAGTTTTCTTAGGAAAATAGAATGTCTCTACCTATATACTTATGAATTTCTGATTTGGAGGTGGGGCAATTCTAAACAGAATTGCCTTCTCTACACACCTGAGGATTTCTACTAATAAGTCTTCAATGGATCCAACAAATTTTTATTGTCTCACCTCTGGAGTGGCTCTAAGATAAATGATTCCATCTAGTTCAAGGCTTTGGCCAAACTGGTTATTCATCCAGTCATGCCAGTCTTGATAAATGGTCCACTCTGTTTCATTCATGCAGTCAGATTCATACAAATTAGATGCAAAAATATACCTGAAAGAGAATCTATATTAACACAAATTCTTTCCAAAAAGCACAAAGAGAAAATTGATCTACTAAATGTACATGAAATATTCTCCTAAATCCTACAGCAGATAATGCCTTGGTTAGCAAAGAAAAAAAAAAAAAAAGAGTATTTTGAACTATAGAAAGTATGTTCTTGCC
This sequence comes from Nanger dama, assembly GCA_917880005.1. NCBI lineage: Eukaryota > Metazoa > Chordata > Mammalia > Artiodactyla > Bovidae > Nanger > Nanger dama. The sequence continues at coordinate 19,058,399 of CAKJTW010000001.1, forward strand.
AGGAGTTCCCAAAAGTGTGGTGTCAGAGCCCCTGGTAGTCCCCAAGACCCTTCCAGGGGTTCTGTGAGAGGCCAGATTACTTTATATACTGTACTTCAACCAAAAGCTTAAATAGCTTAAAAACAGAAGCACAAATGAGAATCCATCTGACTTCAAGTTGACACTAAAGAGATTTGCATGCTGCTCTTCTCAATTGTTTTTGAAAAATCTAATTTCACAAGTATCTTTTTCATGTTCATATGGAATGGATTTACTAATTTAAAATAAATTAATAAATGTTTCTATATTTCTCAATCTTAATTTCTAATAACATAAATATCAATAGGACACTAAGCTTTTGGGGCTCCTTAATAATTATTAAGAACAGGAAGGGTTCCTAAAGTCTGAGAACCTCAGTTCTGAGCTAATTCTAGTAAAAGAATCCTTACATAATAAGCAAGGTAATTCTGATGCTGCTAAGTTGCTTCAGTCGTGTCCGACTCTGTGCAACCCCAGAGACGGCAGCCCCCAGGCTCCCCCATCCCTGGGGTTCTCCAGGCAAGAACACTAGAGTCGGTTTCCATTTCCTTCTCTAATGCATGAAAGTACAAAGAGAAAATGAAGTCACTCAGTCGTATCTGACTCCTAGTGACCCCATGGACTACAGCCTACCAGGCTCCTCCGTCCATGGGATTTGCCAGGCAAGAGTACTGGAGTGGGTTAATTCTAAGCCCCACTCAGAGATATATGACCTCCTAGTTCCAGGTGCAAGTCTAGAATAGGGATCCAGATTTAACCAGAGCTGATAAGAATTTTAAGAGGATTGGAAGAAATAAAAACTGCAAATTTGAAAGAGATGAGATGGCCAGCACACCCCACCAGTTTCCATGGCAGCTAGAAATTATTCTGTTGCTGTTGCTGTTTAGTCAATAAGTCATTTGCAACTCTTTGCAATGCCACGGACCACAGTCTGCCAGATTCCTCAATCCATGGGATTTCCCAGGCAAGAATACTGGAGTGGGTTGCCATTCCCTTCTCCAGGGGACTGTCCCAAGCCAAAGATCGAACTCACGTTTCCTGCACTGGCAGGCAGATTCTTTACCATAAATTACCAGGGAAGCCCAGAAATTATTCTAGAACTTCCTTAATGCCATTAGTATCAAACTGCTGAAAGTATTAAATGTCATTTTCCATCTCAAATTTCTATTACTCTGAGTCTTTTGTTCCTTTGATCCCCAGGAAACAGGGGGAAAAGTCCAGTTCTAAACTAAGATTCCAAATTGACAAGTAAGGTCATTTTTATATACCTGTCACTATACACAGATCGTTCAAAAAATAATACTGGTTTCTCTGCATCTTTGAGTTTTCCATTGAGAGCAGCAAGCTGAGCTCGTATTCGACTGAGGCAGGCATATGACTGGAAGGTAAAAGACCATCGTTCAGGTTTCTCATACATCATCTGAAGAACATTTCCGCCACTTTTCTGAGACGTTGTCAGTTCCTATTTTGAATTTGAAAAAAGAGACAAAAAGCAAAGTAATGATCAATAGGGCTATTTTACTATTTTTAAATTAAAAAAATAGTTGGATAAATTAAAAAAACCAAACGACCCAATCAAAAATGGGTAGAAGACCTGAATATACATTCTTACAAAGAAGATATGCAGATGGGTAATAGCCACATGAAAATATGCTCAAAGTGGCTAATTTGGAAAAATGCAAATCAAAACAATGATATTAACACCTGCCTTTGGAAACAGTGTAATCGTTTATTGTTCTTACAAAACATCACAAAAGTTTACTAGTAACATGTTTCACAGATTTGTTCAGATTTCTAGCCTAGCACCTCCTCTGGACAGAGTACTATGTGTTTAAATAATTACACAGGCAAGGTCATCTTAGGTCCCTTCCAGCATTTTTTTCACACTGAAAAACTCCTGTGATACTTACGCAGTATCTATTTGCTAATCTCTCTTCAACCACAGTATCCACTTGTCTACTCTATATGGCCAATTTCTTATTATTAGATTTATTAGATTTATTATTAGTCTGAATTAAAGTAGTTTATACTAGAGAACATCTGATTTAATCCATTATTTTTTTTTTAAAGAGGCTTGACACCCTAGTTCAGTTCAGTCGCTCAGTCATGTCCAACTCTTTGCAACCCCATGAACTGCAGCACACCAGGCCTCCTGTCCATCACCAACTCCTGGGTCCACCAAAATCTATGCCCATTGAGTTGGTGATGCCATCCAACCATCTCATCCTCTGTCGTCTCCTCCTCTGCCTTCAATCTTTCCCAGCATCAGGGTCTTTTCAAATGAGTCAGCTCTTCACATCAGGTGGCCAGAGTACTGGAGTTTCAGTTTCAACATCAGCCCTTCCAATGAACACCCAGGACTGATCTCTTTTATGATGGATTGGTTGGATCTCCTTGTAGTCCAAGGGACTCTTAAGAGTCTTCTCCAACACCATAGTTCAAAAGCATCAATTCTTTGGCACTCAGCTTTCTTTATAGTCCAACTCTCACATCCATACCTGACCACTGGAAAAACCATAGCCTTGACTAGACAGACCTTTGTGACAAAGTGATTTCTCTGCTTTTTAATATGCTGTCTAGGCTGGTCATAACTTTCCTTCCAAGGAGTAAGTGTCTTTTCATTTCATGACTGCAATCATCATCTGCAGTGATTTTGGAGCCCAGAAAAATAAAGTCAGCCACTGTTTCTACTGTTTCCCCATCTATTTGCCATGAAGTGATAGGACCAGATGCCATGATCTTAGTTTTCTGAACGCTGAGCTTTACGCCAACTTTTTCACTCTCCTCTTTCACTTCCATCAAGAGGCCCTTTAGTTCTTCACTTTCTGCCATAAGGGTGCTGTCATCTGCATATCTGAGGTTATTGATATTTCTCCCAGCAATCTTGATTCTAGTTTGTGCTTCCTCCAGCCCAGGGTTTCTCATGATGTACTCTGCATATAAGTTAAATAAGCAGGGTGACAATATACACCCTAAATGGTACACTAAACGAATCTCTAATTTGCAAAAGATATAGAAAGTAATTTTGAGTATCTATCCATTGCCATTTCACTACTACAGGTCAAAGTCAGCAAATGCTAACATTTCAGGCTTACAAATCAAAACAAAGGGGGTAAACATAAAGAAGCTACTGAAATTTCTTCCTCAGAGTGACAGATCTATTAAATAGATTAAATCTATTAAAATAGATTACAATCTATCAAAATAGATTGCATGGTAACAATATATTAGAAAACTTTTGATATTAGAGTTGTCAGACTAAGAAAGAAAAACAAAACTGAGGACCCAGGGTTCACAGCCTTTTCTATATCAAGCTATATAAAGGTTCTCCCCAAAGCTGTACAGCCCTAAACTTGTTTACTAACTTTAAGGAATAAAATATGACTGCTTAATTCCTATTCTCAATCCTAGGTCAAATAAATGCCCCTGAACACTTTCTGAAAGTTCATGCTCAAAGGAGGTGTTTTTCCTCTGAGGGAGGAGAAAAAAAAATTCAGAAGTGTAAATACTACAACGGATCTTAAAGTTTCAGTTAAGAACTAAAAACCACACAAACACGTGGCACTCTGAGGGAGAATTTACATTTTATACCACAAACCACATAATTAAGTGAAACTTCTTCTCAAAATTGGAAGGAAAAGAAAAGCATAAAATGGCAAGAGGCCAACAGTCAACAGTAGGTCTGAGCAGATGATGAACTGAAATAAAGGTGTAACAGCTGCCTTCTCAAGCTGCTTAAAGAATAAATGTAATTTTATTAGAGTTTCAAGGACTGTTGTTAATTTAGTTATGAATGGATAGTCTACTAATTTACCATCCTTCAGGGAGAAAATGTTTCATAAAGCGAATGTTTCCAGCTAAATGAAGTTTATCAACTCAACCAAAACTTTTTTTAGTTGATTTTATAAAGAGGACACTAGTGTATATTTTATTTTCCTTCCCTGGTAAGCATGACATTTTGAAAATTACTCTCAGTAACAGAGACAACTTTATGAACACTGCTGGTGGATTTACAAGAGAAGTTAGCTAAACAAAACTGCCATTAACACACATGAAAATATCCAGAACAATAACTAAATAAGTATCAGGCACAAAAACTCCGATATGAAAAGATACATGTACCCTATGCTCATTGCAGCATTATTTACAATAGCCAAAATATGGAACAACCTAAGTGTCTGTCAATGGAAGAATGGATAAAGATACAGTATATGCATACAATGGACTGCAACTTGGCCGTGACAGAAAACAAAATCTCACCATTTGTAACATTAATGGACCTTGAGGGTATTATGCTAAGTGAAACCAGTCAGACAAAAACAAATACCATATGATTCCATTTACAGGAGGAATCAAACAAAGCAAAACAAAACCCAGACTCACAGATATAGATAGGTGAAAGAGAGGTAGTGGGTAGGGGTTGAAATGGGAAAAAGGATCAAGAGGTGCACACTTTCAGTTATAAAATAAATAAGTCATGGGGATGAAAGGAAAGGAGAAAGGAGAATAAAGACAATGACAGGATATTAACTTTGTATGGTAACAGATGGTAACTAGACTTACCGTGATCAACTCACAATGTATACAAATGTTGAATCACTATATATTGAACATATGAAACAAACACAGTATTATATGAATTACATCTGAAAAATATACTTAAATATTAAATATACAAATGTTAAATTATTAATTTTCAAATAATAAAAAATAGAGGTTCAACAAGTTTTTCACTTCATTAAAGGATTAGATGTATTTGATACTAAAAAGAGGGGCAGAATAGTAGTGGTATTTATGTATTATGAAATTCTCTGCAGTACAAATGTTAATTCAAAACACAAAATTTAAGTCTTGATTTAGTCCGCTCTATTCCTGGTTGCATTATCTTGGCTTTCATGGCATAGTTTTTAGAAAGAATATGCTTAGAAATGTGAACACAAAGGGCATATCTAAGTTTTCCTAAAAGTTTATTTTTTTATTGTGTTAAATTAGAAAATAGACACTATCTATTGAAGAACTAATAAGTTCACTATTCAAAATATCCCTTCATAAGAAAATACACTTCAATTTTAATAATTACAATAATACCTACCATTTATTATCTATTTTATATCAGAGACTATATAAAGACTATATACATTATCTCAACTCTATGAAATAGTCATTACTGACACTGTTTTATAGGTTTAAGAAATGGGGTTCAAAAAGGTTGAATAACTGATTAATATCAATAAATCTAGTAAGCAGCAAAACTAGGATTCAAGCCTAAGACTGATTCTAAAGCCATATTTTTTCCAAAACATTGCTCTGCTGTTACACACTGAAGTTACATCTATAAACAGAGTGTTCGATGCTCAGTCGTGTCCTACTCTTTGTAACCGCATGGGCTGTAGCCTGCCAGGCTCCTCTATCCATGGAATTTTCCAAACAAGAATACTGGAGTGTGTTGCCATTACCTTCTCCAGGGGATCTTCCTGACCCAGGGATCAAACCCAGGGCTCCTGCATTGTGGGCAGAATCTTTACCTCTAAGCCACCAGGAAAGCCTATATCCTTATCTATAAACAATACTTAGTTGATTTCTTGAAGGGAGATATTCAGATACTATATGGGTAATTTAACTGGTGCTGGTGTTCTGTATTTTAATAATCTTATCTCAGACATGGATAGCTTTACATAAACAAGAGAAAATTCACCAAAGACATAAACACAAATTTATCAGTGAAAATAAATGTGAGTTATTTTTATAAATAAAACTAACCAAGAAAGACAATTTTTTGTCTTTATCACTGTCTAGGCTATTTCAAGTTATCTTCGGTGCACACATACCTATTACCAAAATAACCATTAACTTTATTCTGTTTTGTTTTTCACCACATCACATGGCTTGTGGGATCTTAGTTCCCTGACTGGGATTCCCCTGCAATGGAAGCCTAGTCCTAACACTTCACCACCAGGGAATTCCCTAAAATAACCATTAACTTTAAAATAAACTTCAACAACTTCCACATAATTTAACTAAACATGGCACATTTGAGTTACATTAACAAATAAATTTAAGGTACTTCTATTTGGAAACTATGGTGGCAGAAACTACTACATGTTCCATAAAACCAGGCTGTTTTCCTCCTGGACACACAGCTAGGCTTTACTCCCCAGTCTTCCTTGTAATTAACTGTAGCCTTGAGACTCAGCTCCAGTCAGTGCAAATAGGGTAGAAGCAATGTATATCATGTCTAGGCAAGGCCCATAAAAACCTCTCAAAGGTGGATGCTTTGTTTATTCATCAACTGGAAGCAAAGGACATCAAGGCTCTAGAGCAGAGGTTTTCAACTCCAGGGCAGGGGTATCAAAGCATGGTCCCTATTACATCAGCATCAACATCACTTCTGAACTTGCAAGAAATGCAAATTTTCAGCACCCCTGCCAGACCTATTAAACCAGAAACTGGAGATGAGGCGCAAATCTTCACTTTACCAAGTCCTCCAGGTGACTCTAATGAACACTAAGGTTGAAGCACTGTCTGAGAGGTTAGATGAGCCACACTCATGGGTCTCTGAGTCACAGCATGGTATGCCATTCACTCAATATCATCTTTCTAGTAGTCATGCATGGATGTGGGAGTTGGACCATAAAAAGGCTGAGTGCCGAAGAACTGATGCTTTGGAATTGTAATGCTGGAGAAGACTCTGGAAAGTCCCTTGGACAGCAAGGAGATCAAACCAGTTAGTCCTAAAGAAAATCAACCCTGAATACTCACTGGAAAGACTGATGCTGAAGCTGAAGCACCAATACTTTGGCCCGCTGATGCAAAGAGCCAACTCATTGGAAAAGACTCATGCTGGGAAAGACTGAAGGCAGGAGGAGAAGCAGGCCACAGAGGATGAGATGGTTGGAAGGTATCACCGACTCAATGGACATGAGTCTGAGCAAACTCCGGAGACAATGAAGGACAGGAAGCCTGATGCTTCACTCCATGGGGTCGCAAAGAGTCAGACACAACTTAGCAACTGAATAACAATAACACAGCAGCAAGTGTTACCTTAAATTTATCTGATATATTTAATAAAATCTATCAGAAGTGAACTTGGTTCATTTGAAAAAGAGGATCAATTTGCTAGGCACTGTGAATAATAGTGAGATAAAATAGGATATAAATGCAAAATTAAGTAGGCTTGTTACAAAACAGATAGTGAACAGAAGTTTGAAGACTTTTCTGAAGAGACTTGAGGACAATATGCTAGGTGAAATAAGCCAGTCACAAAACGGCAAATACTGCATGATTCACTTATACAAGGTCTCTAAAGTAATCAGATTCATAGACACAGAAAGCAGAATGGTGGTTACCAGGAGCTGGGGGAAGGGAGCAAAGAATTGTTTAATGAATATAGAGTTTCAGTTCTGCAAGATGAAAATTTCTAGAGATCTGTTCCATAGCAATGTAAATATCCTTTACTACTACTACTGAGCTGTACATTTAAAAATCGTTAAGATAGTAAAATTTATATGTATTTATTACCACAAAAAAAACACAAAAATCACACAAAGACTACAGGTCTTCTTTTATTTGGCTTTCCTAATAAATGTCATCTCTCTTGCCCAAAGCAAGTCCAAAATCTGCTATATGAAAATAATTTAGAGAATCAATCTTGACTCATCACCTAATCAAAAAAATAATAATCAGCTGGTTGTTCTAAAAATGCACATGCTTAAATTAAAACTAAATAAAAAACCCATAACACAATTTTACAGCTTTGAAGATGCTACTTTTTGGCTTAGTTTAACATGGTACCAAATTAGAAAATTAACAGTAAGCCAGGATGCCATTTTCTAGTTCTTCAGGATAATCAAAGTAAGAGCCCATACAAAAATATTTTCTTCTGATCTTATGCATGAAAGTTTTGAAACTGAATGCGATTAAGAATAAAATATTAGAAGTTCTATCAAAAAAATACTGTGTATCATCTTTACCAAATTGAGTGTAATTTTAGTGTTTTTTCTCCCCAAAAAGTATTTAGATAAAAAATATGAATGCCTCAGGATCAAACTACATTATTAAATAAAAACTAATAGAACATCTCTAGAAAGCAGTTTAGCTACATTCACTTTAAGAATCCTGTATCCACAAGCCAACTTAATTACACTTTTGAAAATTTATCTTAAAGAAATAATCCAACACACAAAGATGGTTATCAGGTTATCACAGTGCTAAGGAAATAGGCTATCATTCTACTATTCATTAGGCACTTAATTAAGTAAATAATGGTACACACACACAATAAATTAGGCTGACTTTACAAATCATTTATAGTAAACTTTTAATAACATTTTCAATTTACTTTGACATAAACATTATAAAGAAGAAAAGCAAAGTAAAAAATTATGTATTGTTGGTTCAAGTAAGATCTAAGTAAGTTTTACTTCCCTCCTTGGTAGTCCATGATATTATCTTAATTTTGAACAATAAGTGCATACTACTTCATATTCTTTAAAATTATGTATCTCCACTCACCTGCCAAAGTTGGATATAATAAATTATCATCTCAACTATATAAAAGTTACATAAGGGGTGGTGGGATTACGGGTAACTTTAATCTGTTTTTGTATTTATATCTATAATTCACTTCATGACAGAACACTTCATGACTTTACAGAAAGCACAGATTATTGCCAAGATGAGTAAAAATGAAAATTATCAAGTAGAGATACAAAATCATTTATCTTTTACTTCTAGTCTAACCTTTGAGACATTGCAAGTTCAATCAAGTTAAGTTTGGTCAAAAGAACCAGCGTCTACTAAACAAGATAATCATAAAAGGGTTGACAAAAGTTAGGCGATTACAAAGGGGATCAGTGGTATTTTATCAAGCATTCTTAATTAATTTTCAAGAATGATTTATCAAAAAATATGCTATTGTTTTACAGATAAGTATATTTTATCCTTTCCTTCTCAGAGTTACTAATTTTTCAGTGACTTCTCAGTGGTAAGAAGTGTTAAATGACAGTAAAATAGCATTTCACAATAAATACCAAAGATATCTCAAAAGAATTCAGCTCACTAAGAAAACCAGTAAAAACATCTTCCTAACCATCCGTATATCTCAAAAACAAGCTAAAAAAAGCAACTCAATCAAAGTTTTTGGGCCTAAATAGTACCATAAATCACCAAATAAACCACACTGCTATTTGAAATAAACCTTTAACACAAAGACTGATAGTCATCTGGGTCATATGATTTAAAGATAATTTACCATAGGAGGGGGAAGGTGGGGAAGTGACATAATCTTTTTAGGTACTTTTTGACTCTTTATTTTGCTAAAATAGGTGGCAGTACATCGGTAGTACAGCAACACTTCAGCCACTAGGTGGCAGGTGAAAAAACAAAACCAGCTAAACATGCAGGTGCAAATTAAACTACTGACTAGGGCAAGAGATAAGAGGCACTGATGACCCAACATTTCCCATGCCACAGCTACTGCCAAGAAGTGTGATTAAAAGAACATCCAAAGTGGGACTGGCCTTACCAGAGTCATGTCTAAAGACAACCTACTTCTCACCACTGGCAGCATGCTAAGGAAGCTGCAATTTGGACAGTGGTTCATATCAAAATCCCAAGGAAGAGGTCAGAGATGGGTCTCGGAAGGAAGGGCCCCAGGATGAAGGAAGAAACTCCATTTCTTGAGGTGCAGGAAAAAGATACTGGGAACACATCCACCCATTACTACCCTCATATTCCACTACCTTATCCCCAAAATACTACCCTCCAGTCTGAAACTTCATTTAGAAACACAGGATTAACAATATAATAGCCTTAAGTACACACACACACACAAATAACATTATCCTCCAAGAATGTACACCAAAATCCAATGTAGATAATCAAATTGTAACATAGTAGACACACAACCGGATTACAGGAAACTGATGAAAGTATGTATTTAAAAGGCCTATGTTAACATTAACTGTGTTGGATCATCTACATGGTAGTTAAAAAGAAGGTTTGAAATTCTGACTGTGCTACACAGGAAGAAAATGTTCCAGCCCATAAACATGAATATTAGATCCATGAAACCAATGTGAATGGAGACAGACGCATCAATGCACCATGCTGCTAAGTCGCTTCAGTTGTGTCCGACTCTGTGCAACCCCATAGACGGCAGCCCACCAGGCTCCCCCATCCCTGGGATTCTCCAGGCAAGAACACTGGAGTGGGTTGCCATTTCCTTCTCCAATGCGTGAAAGTGAAGTCGATCAGTCATGTCTGACTCTTAGTGACCCCATGGACTGCAGCCTACCAGGCTCCTCCATCCATGGGATTTTCCAGGCAAGAGTATTGGAGTGGGGTGCCACTGCCTTTTCCATCAATGCACCATAGTCTGATGATATAACTAATTCCCCTGAGCACGGATTCTAAGCTTAAGAGACAACCTTCTTATTATAAATTGTCTCCCCATGTACATTAATGCAAAATTTTCAACCTCTCCTCTCTAACACAACTAAAGGGTTCAATACACACCTAACACTAACAGTGATTTACTAGGGTTCTCACTATTAACCAGGAGGCATCTCACATATTAAAATTCTTAAAGGATTGTTGGCTGTTTGAAAAAGAACCCCAAGTCTTCGAGATTCAGAGTTCCTTCTACTGGGCGTATATAGAAAATGAACTGACCTACTTCAATGAATCTAATAATTACATTTCTCTCTGCAAATCAAAATTTTTGACATTTTGGTTTTTGTATATGCTCCTGTGTGCTTGGTTAACATACGGTATACTGGGAATTCACTGGTGCTTAGGACTCTGTACTTCCTTTGCAGTGGGGATGGATTCAATTCTTGGTAATTGGTTGGGGAACTAAGATCCTGCAAGCTGCGAGGCACAGCCCCCACCCTCCCCCAAAAAAGTAAGCTATGCTGAAAGGCAGAAACATTTAGTATGCCAACAAACCAGTTACATGTATTTAGTATGAGTTAGAAGCTATGATATTAAAATTAGAAGTGGAAGTGTTAGTCACTAAGTTGTGTCTACCTCTTTGTGACCATGGACTGTAGCCCGCCAGGCTCCTCTGTTCACGGAATTCTCCAGGCAAGAATACTGGAGTGGGTTGCCTTTCCCTTCTCCAGGGGATGTTCCCAACCCAGGTACTGAACCTGGGTCTCCAGCACTGCAGGCGGATTCTTTACTGTCTGAGCCACCAGGGAACGGAACTTCAATGAAGGTCACCTAATCCAATCTAGTCTAACATTCTCCCAATAAAAGAATGCTTTCTGTATTTCTTACAATGGTTTAATTTGGCTACTTTCTATCTAACCCCTGAGAATTAACTGCACTGACAGCTGACCCCAGAAATGAGGAGGAGAAAGAATATTTTTAGAACACAGGTCTCTCATTCCTGAATAAAAGAACATTTGAGTAGGGCACTATCAGAGAGGCAACAAGACATACTTTCGGAAGTAAAAATGTAGAGTGAGCGAAGACCAAATATCCAAAACAAAACGGGCAAAAAGATCTGAAAAGGGACTTCACAAAAGAAATCCAAGTGGCAAATAAATTAAAGGAGCACAATTTCATTAGCAATCAGGGAAATACAAATTAAAACATAAAAGACATCAAATGTTCATCAGAATGACAAAATTTAGGAAGCTGGACAACACTAAATACTGGCAAAGGAATGGACTAGTGACAGCTTGTGTACACGGTGGGGAATGTAAAGCAGCAAAACCACTTCAGAAAACAGGCATCATACATATACCCCACCACATAGCAATTTAACTTCTTATTCCAACAGAAACTCTTGCATGTGTAGGCCAGGATTCATATTCATAACATGGCTATTTTCACAGCAACTAAACTAGGAATCACTCAAAAACCAATCAAAGGTATAGAATGGACAAAAAATAATAATATATGAATACAACTGAATACCATATGGCAATGCAAATGAACAAACTATAGCTGCATGCAACAATACAGACAAATTTCACAAACTTATTAAGCAAAAGAAGCAAGAAGAAAAGGAATGCAAATGGATGTCTTTATATAAGATTAAAAAACAAACAAAACTAATTGTATTTCTTAGAGATATGTTCACGTACTTTAAATTCTTTTTAGAAAGCAGAAAAATTATCACAAGAATTACAAGTTATTTTATGTGAGTGATTACCCCTAGAAGTTATTATCCTTGGGAAGGAGATAATGTGACCTGAGAAGAACAGGGACTTTTTAAACAAGAAGGTAATGGTCTATTTCTTGACCTGAATGACGGTTACAAAGATGTTAGCCTTCAAACTGTTCTTCAAACTGTACATAGGTTTCATATACTTTTCTATTAGTTGTATCATATGTCAAAAAAACGCTGAAAGAAGCAAATAAATTTACCCATTTAAAACTCTGCTGCTGCTGAAGCTAAGTCACTTCAGTTGTGTCTGACTGTGCGACCCCATAGACGGCAGCCCACCAGGCTCCTCCATCCCTGAGATTCTCCAGGCAAATACACTGGAGTGGGTTGCCATTTCCTTCTCCAGTGCATGAAAGTGAAAAGTGAAAGTGAAGCTGCTCAGTCGTGTCCGACTTAAAACTCTACTTAAGGCTAATTCTGCCTTTCCTCAAAGACCAGACTGAAACATCATTTCTTAAGAACATGAAGTCCATATCGAAAGGGAAGTCCCTTCAGGATTTAGTCCTGGATTATTCAATGAATTACAATGTAGTGAGCTGCTAACCACGCTCAGTAAACAGGTGTGTGAGAAAACACTTTCAGTTATACAAAACCAGTATCCTCAAAGTCTGCACAGTTATCTTGGTTAGTGATTCCTCCCTATATATATGATTTACATTTTAAACATTAAATTATTCCTAGAGTTCTCATAACAACAGCTACACTTTTAAACTAAACTTTTTTTTCCAATACCTCTGTCCTCCTCAGACTAACAAAGTAAGTTTCTAACACACATTTCCATGTTTCCATTTATCCATTTCTGCTATGCTGCTTTCAATTTCAATTCTCATTTTTCCAGAAATGAAAATCTTAATAATCAGATCTCATCGTTTCTTCATATACAAACACACACACACACACACACATATATATGTATACAATAATAAAAAGTTTTCTGTAAAAAATGGAATGTAACTATTATTTCCTCTTCCTCATTTGCAATGTAGGATGGCTAGAGCTGGAAAACTGAAACTTGTGTCCAGGTAAAAGTCTGACAAGAATGAAAGTACAAAAACAAATGGCTGTCTAAGATAAAAGTCTTAAAATATGAACTAACAAAATTCAGCTATGGAGTAGCTGTTTTTGCTTTTCTTGTTTATAAACAAAATGTAAAAGACACTCAAGGAATTTACATTTTTTAAAACGTTTTAATTAATTTTTAAAAACTTAAAATTCTACTTAGCTGCAATGCAGTGCATAATCTTAAGCACATATTTCAATGAATGTCTAGACATATATATATGAAAGTGAAAGTCGCTTAGTCATGTACGGCTCTTTGGGACCCCATGGACTATACAGTCCATTGAATTCTCCAGGCCAGAATACTGGAGTGGGGAGCCTTTCCCTTCTCCAGGGGATTTTCCCAATCCAGGGATTGAAACCAGGTCTCCTGCACTGCAGGCAGATTCTTTACCATCTGAGCCACAGGGGAAGCCCTTGTGTCTTGAAGATACAGACTTAAAGCTATATTTAAAAGTTTTATTGGAAAAGGAAAAACAAACAACAAAGAAAATCCCAAGGTTATAACTATTTGTCTAAACCAAAATTCTTTATTTTATTAAATAAACTTTATTTTCATACCTCAAATTCATTCTGAGTACTCTGAACATTGCACCACCTGGCCACAGGTTCAGGTACCACTTCCCAGTCCTCACAGACTTGTTTAAGGATATTCACAAATGTTGACTTCCCAGCAGCTGTTGTGAGAGGAAAAGCGAAATTGAGGAAGGAAACAAAAATGCCAAAATAGTCATCAGCTTTTACGAAATTTATAATAGCAAACAATACAAAAAAGAAAAACATTCAATTTTGTAAACTCTGATTTTTTTTTAAATGAAAAGTTAGAGTCCCTGACCACCTGTATTAATAAGCACATCTGTTTGTTAATGTTTTAAGTTTACCAAAGCCATGGAACAGAATTTTGGAAATCCAAGACCTAGATTTACCTTCCTTAAAAAAAAAAATTAGAAATAACTTTGTGGGAAATAGTTAAGGGTATTCTCCCACTTAATTAAGTTTGCAATCTAGGACCAAGTCATTGAATCTCTAAGAGCCTGTTTCCTCATAATATAATGGAGACTATAATAATAACACCCTCCTCATAGAAACTGTTGTGATAAATAAACTATCACTACAGTGACAGTCATTCCAGTCTCCAGCATTTTCAAAATTTTCCTCTCTATTGGCTCTACTCATTCAACTTACAAACAAACTTGGGTCTTTCTGATCTAAAACCAATCTAGAAACAACCAAATAAACCAAAAAATTAATATAAAGATGCATCTAATCCACAGAGTTTCAGGATGGGAAATAATATGATTACTATTTTATGACACTAATTATCATATGACACTCTGGCTAACAGAAATTACAAAAATATTTTTGCAAAGTAGTTCCTACAAGCAATAGCCATGTTTCTGCTGTTTCCCTTTCACAGTCCTGTGCACTCTATCCAACTCCTTAAAAAAACAGTTGTTGTGTACTTTACTTCTCCCTGATCATTCACTAGTTTCTGAAATATCTAGAAGGAAAAAAAAGAAAACAGTTCAGATGTAACCAAGACACATATTCTCTATTTTAAAATTATCTGGGAATTCATTCAATTTAATAGTAAGGAGATTCTTGACCAAGAATTTGACAGAGTGTAGCAATACTCTTAATGACACCACGCCCTTCCTATCTGAAGTCACCAAATATGATTATATTAGTCATCTTGGTCAGCATGTTTTCTCTCACTTTCCATATATATGACAAATGCACACATACATAGATAAATCTATTTTAAAAAAGCAACAGCAGCAAAGCTTCCTCTTCCTTATAAATTGGATGCAAAAGGGCAAAAAGAACTTACTTTTGACTTGGAGAACTATAATCAAACTTAAAATATTACACAGGTCAATAGAAACAAACAAATAAACAGCTGAAAGAATTTTAAAGGATCACGCAGAGAATGAAAAAGGGGATGGTCAATCAGAAAGTAACACAGAATAGTTGAGAAGCAAAACATGAAAGTCATATCACCACAGAATAGACAGAAAATCTTTTAAGGGTAAACTAGATGATCATCAAGTTTAATCATAGGAAAAACAATGGGGACCACAGATTTCACGTGAAGAGGGTAAACATAGAAACTCTTAAGGCATTTAGAAGAATGGTGAGTGGAAGCATGTAAAACGCTCACCATTCATTCATTGAGTTAGATGGAGGAAAGGAAGAAAATTTGAGTGGGTAGCCATTTCCTCCTCAGGAGATCTTCCCAACCCACAAACTGACCTGCACTGGCAGGCAGATTCTTTACCCTTACTTACAGCTTACTTGGGTCTAGCAAATAAGGCAGAGAGGCACATGAACAACAGTACAAGAGCATTAATAAATAGTAACTGACAAAGCCACAGTATCAGGGAAAACTGTTAAGTGGTGAGGGACATATACCATCCAAACAGCAAAATAGCAAACGGTTGTTTTACAGAAATGCAGTGTTAACCAGATCTTCAGATTTTTCAAGAGAAGCCAAAAATCTAGATGTTAATGGGAAATCTCAACATTTGTAAATGCCAGTAACTAATTAAATTTTTTTTTTTTTTTTTCCAAATTTGGTCAGGCCAATATTGTGTAAATGCAGGCCATGAGTTTCCAACTCCTTCCGGTGTTAAGTATCAGGGAGGTGAGAGATTTAAGCAGGGGTTAACACAATCATATTTGTATATAGAAGGAAAACTCTGGGAGAATTTAAAGAAACTGGAGATGGGGTGACAAATTAGGAAATTATTTCAGGTGCTGAGAAGATTAAAAGATGCTCGGAAGGAAGTAAATTTCTAGGTATGATACATTGCTTAACTAGATTTAGGAAAGGGAAGGAATTGTGGTATAGACTTGAGAGGTTGTTCATTCAAATTTACTTTTGAAATGGCTTTGTTCAACTACTTCCTCCTTTTTTATATATGATATTCTACACCAATAAGTAGCCGTGTAAAGTCACACTAGTAAACATTCACCTTCAAAGAATGTATCCTTCCTAGCTAAGAAGAAATGAGAGTCTGTTACATGGATTTTTCCAACTGTTGTCTCAACAATGGAGCAAAGAAACAAAATGCTCTCCTTGAGGCTGTATTCAGCTTTTTTATTACTTGCAATGCTGCTAAAGCACCTGTCTACCTTGCCTTTTTAAAGTACAAGTTCTTTGAACATGGTAAGAATTTTAAAAACTTGCTGTATGCATGAATGGCCAGTACCTAACTTGGAACCAAAAAAAAATCCTATCAAAACAGGAAGCATCAGGCATAGGTTTCCGGAGGTAAGAAACAGAGAAAAATCGGAAGTTCTCTTGTATCTTTTAAAATGACATCTGGATTAAGAACAGAAACAGGTGTGGTCTTTGAATCATAACCCAATGTTCACTTGGATGTTGGCTGGGGAGTGAGTGATCCATGTTGCCAAGATCATTTAAACACTCTTTCCTTGTACTTGAATGTTTACAGCAACTTTATTCATATTCTAAACACTGGGTAAAATTCAAATGTCCACAAGTGGGAGAGATAAACTGTGGTATACCCATGCAATGGAATACTAGGAAGAAACAAACAAAAACACAAACGCACAGATACAAGCAGCATGAATAAATCTAAAAGCATTTGCTAAGTTAGAGAAGCAAGACACAAAAGGCTACACATTATGATTTCATTTACATGACATTCTGAAAAAGGCAAAACTGTCAGGAATAGAAATCACATCAGTGCTTGTCAGGTGATAGAAATGGAGAGAGGGATGACCACAAAGAAGTACCAGGAAACTTCTTGCAGTGATGGAGATGTTCTGAATTGTGACTCTGGTGGAGGTAAATTATTATGTTTGTCAAACCTCATAGAGCTCTAGACCTAAAAAAGGATCATTTCGCCTATGTAAATTGCACCTCAAGCACTGACACACAGACACATCATTAAAAACAAACAGAACAAAACCATTCCCTTTGCACTGTCCCAACGGAGAGGCTGAAAAGGACTCCAAGCGCGTCTCACAAGGCCCGGAGGCCTAGGCCCGCGGCCAGACGCCCAGGGGTTGGGACCACCCTCGGGGTATGGGAGGGAAGCCGGGGAGGGCAGAGACGGCTGCTTTCGGCGTCAATTTAAGAATTCGGGGTCGCGTCCACAAGCGCAGGGGCAGACTGGGAAAAGTCCACCCGGAGGAGTAGCAGGGATGCGGCAACGGGGCGCTTCAGCCCCCGCAGCCGCGACTACCCCTGCTTTGGGTCCAACATCTCCCGAGGCCCCTTACCGATGTTCCCTTCGATGGAAATTTTCTTGATGCGGGTCCCCCAGAGCTGGCTGCGGGAGACGGGCAGCTCCTCTTGGGTGGGGTGGCCATGCCTTGTCCCGTTGGCAGCCCCGGGCGCTTCAGTCAGGGAGGGCTTGGAGGTGGCCGCAGGTGCGCGCGCCGGGGTTCACGCCGCCGCGGAACTCGCCTTGACTGCAGGCTGAACTCTCCCTAGTCCCAGACTCTCCGGCCGGCGGATCGGCGGGTTTGATTTTGGCGCGCGGAGGCTGTACCCGATGGGGGAGGGACCGCGGGGTGGCCGCCCGCCCAGAGGGGAAGCCACGCCCCCGCCCTCCCCCAAATCAGCGAGTCCACCAAGGGCTCCTCGGCCTGCACCCGCCATAGGAGGGACTCCTGCGTGCGCACCCGGCACGTCGGGTCAAGGGGAAACAGGGGGCGGGGCTGCGCGCGCGCGCAGGCGCGTCTCTTCCCAGAAGGCGGGGGCGTTCCCTGAATGTTCCGAGAACTCAGGGCGGGTCCTCAAGGTGGAAGGACTCGAGGTTGAAGGGCTGCGCCTCCCTCGTTATCGAGGGCGGCCGGACTTTGGGGAACTCGCTTGTCCCGTGGGGCTTGTGGTTTATGAACCTCTGGACCGAACTGGTTGAGGCTGAAGCTTTGAACACTTCAGGGGAGAGGTTGAGCATAGTACAAAAACCTAACGTATTATCCTTGTTCTCAGCCTTCTAGGAGAAGACTGTCTTCAGGCCAGATGGCGCTGGGTGATCCAGTCCTCAGGGAATGTATTGCAATCTTATTGCATGCCAGACCTTATTTCGAAGGTTTTTCGTGGATTAACTTACATCAAGTGCCAGAGGTCCTAATATTTATCAGCGAGTAAACAGTGTTCTTGTCTGGAGAATCCCAGGGACGGGGAGTCTGGTGGGCTGCCGTCTATGGGGTCACACAGAGTGGGACACGACTGAAATGACTTAGCAGCAGCAGCAGCAGCAGCAGCAGCAGCAGCAGCAAACAGGCACTGAGGGGCTACTTGTTGAAAATCTCAAGAGTCAGTGAGTGGAACTGGGATGGAAATTTAGGTATTTAGATGCCACACCAGAAGAAGCCTTTCTTTAGCTCTCATAGCTTGGTTTGGATGCCCCGTTTATGCTGAAGGGGAGCAGATATGCCACCCACAGGTTGGCCACATTGGCATATTATTTTGAATTAAGGACGCTCTGACTGTCCTTTGTTCCTCCTGGAAGGGGAGCTAAACCTCTGGTGTGAACGGTACCCTCCGTGTACCAGGAGGGTAGAAAGCACACTTTTCCCCAGAGATTGGGAATTTAGGGCAGAGAAAGCTGGATAAATAAAACTTCTTACTGCTTCATCAACTTGTTACACAAGGCCGACACCCCTTCATCTTGAGAATTCATCACAAATTTATTGTTTGAAGATTCTAGAAGAGATGGGAATACCAGACCACCTGATCTGCCTCTTGAGAAACCTATATGCAGGTCAGGAAGCAACAGTTAGAACTGAACATGGAAAAACAGACTGGTTCCAAATAGGAAAAGGAGTACGTCAAGGATGTATATTGTCACTCTGTTTATTTAACTTATATGCAGAGTACATCATGAGAAATGCTGGGCTATTAAGAAGCACAAACTTGAATCAGATTGCCAGGAGAAATATCAATAACCTCAGATATGCAGATGACACCACCATTATGGCAGAAAGTGAAGAGGACGAAAAAGCCTCATCTTGAAAGTGAAAGAGGAGAGTGAAAAAGTTGGCCTAAAGCTCAACATTCAGAAAAAGAAGATCATGGCTTCTGGTCCCATCACTTCATGGGAAATGGAGAAGCAGTGGATACAGTGTCAGACTTTATTTTTCTGGGCTCCAAAATCACTGCAGATGGTGATTGCAGCCATGAAATTAAAAGATGGTTACTCCTTGGAAGAAAAGTTATGACCAACCTAGACAGCATATTCAAAAGCAGAGACATTATTTTGCCAACAAAGGTCTGATGTATGGATGTGAGAGTTGGACTGTGAAGAAAGCTGAGCAAAAAAGAATTGATGCTTTTGTACTGTGGTGTTGGAGAAGACTCTTGAGAGTCCCTTGGACTACAAGGGGATCCAACCAGTCCATCCTAAAGGAGATCAGTCCTGGGTGTTCATTAGAAGGACTGATGCTGCAGCTGAAACTCCAATACTTTGGCCACCTCATTCGAAGAGTTGACTCATTGGAAAAGACTCTGATGCTGGGAGGGATTGGGGGCAGGAGGAGAAGGGGACGACAGAGGATGAGATGGCTGGATGGCATCACCGACTCAATGGACGTGAGTTTGAGTGAACTCTGGGAGTTGGTGGTGGACAGGGCAGCCTGGTGTGCTGCGATTCATGGGATTGCAAAGAGCAACTGAACTGAACAAGGTATTAAAGCTTCTTGCTTTAGTTATTTCATTTACTCATGTTTGTATGGGGCATGCATACATGCATGGTAAGTTAGTTCAGTCATGTCTGACTCTGCAACCCCTTAGCAGCCCACCAGGCTCCTCTGTCCACAGGATTCTCTAGGCAAGAATACTAGAGTGGGTTGCCAGTTTCTTCTCTGCTTATGGGCTCCCCTATTTAATTGTTTTTCTCCTGTTAAACTGTCTAATGTCAATTTATTAGGCTAATCACAGAAAACTAGCCAATCTGATCACATAGAATACAGCCTTGTCTAACTCAATGAATCTAAGCCATGCTGTGTGGGGTCACCCGAGACAGACGGGTCATGGTGGAGAGGTCTGACAGAATGTGGTCCACTGGAGAAGGGAATGGCAAACACTTCAGTATTCTTGCCTTGGGAACCCCACGAACAGTATGAAAAGGCAAAATGATAGGATACTGAAAGAGGAACTCCCCAGGTCGGTAGGTGCCCAAATTGCTACTGGAGATCAGTGGAGAAATAACTCCAGAAAGAATGAAGGCATGGGGCCAAAGCAAAAGCAATCCCCAGCTGTGGATGTGACTGGTGATAGAAGTAAGGTCCGATGCTATAAAGAGCAATATTGCATAGGAACCTGGAATGTTAGGTCCATGAATCAAGGCAATTTGGAAGTCATCAAACAGGAGATGGCAAGGGTGAACATCGACATTCTAGGAATCAGTGAACTAAAATGGACTGGAATGGGTGAATTTAACTCAGATGAGCATTTTATCTACTACTGTGGACAAGAATCCCTTAGAAGAAATGGAGTAGCCATCATGGTCAACAAGAGTCTGAAATGCAGTACTTGGATGCAACCTCAAAAACGACAGAATGATCTCTTTGTTTCCAAGGCAAACCATTCAATATCATGGTAATCCAAGCCTATGCCCCAACCAGTAATGCAGAAGAAGCTGAAGTTAAACAGTTCTATGAAGACCTACAAGACTTTTTAGTACTAACACCCAAAGAAGATGTCCTCTTCATTATAGAGGACTGGAATGCAAAATTAGGAAGTCAAGAAACAACTGGAATAACAGGCAAATTTGGCCTTGGAGTACGGAAAGAAGCAGGGCAAAGGCTAATAGAGTTTTGCCAAGGGAACACACAGGTCATAGCAAACCCTCTCTTCCAGCAACACAAGAGAAGGCTCTACACATGGATATCACCAGATGGTCAACACTGAAATCAGGTTGATTATATACTTTGCAGCCAAAGATGGAGAAGCTCTATAAAGTCAGTAAAAACAAGACCGGGAGCTGATTGTGGCTCAGATCATGAACTCCTTATTGCCAAATTTAGACTTAAATTGAAGAAAGTAAGGAAAACCACTAGATCATTCAGGTATGACCTAAATCAAATCCCTTATGATTATACAGTGGAATGGCAAATAGATTTAAGGGACTAGATCTGATAGACAGAGTACCTGATGAACTATGGACAGAGGTTGGTGACACTGTACAGGAGACAGGACTCAAGACCATCCCCAAGAAAAAGAAATGCAAAAAGGAAAATAGCTGTCTGGGGAGGCCTTACAAATAGCTGTGAAAAGAAGAGAGGAGAAAAGGAAAGATATAAGCATCGGAATGCAGAGTTCGAAAGAATAGCAAGAAGAGATAAGAAAGCCTTCCTTGGTGATCAATGCAAAGAAATAGAGGAAAACAACAGAATGGGAAAGACTAGAGATCTCTTCAAGAAAATTAGAGATACCAAGGGAACATTTCATGCAAAGATGGAATCGATAAAGGACAGAAATTGTATGGACCTAACAGAAGCAGAAGATATTAAGAAGAGGTGGCAAGAACACACAGAAGAACTGTACAAAAAGATCTTCACGACCCAGATAATCATGATCGTGTGATCACTCATCTAGACCCAGACATCCTGCAATGTGAAGTCACATTGGCCTCAGAAAGCATCACTATGAACAAAGCTAGTGGAGGTGATGGCATTCCAGTTGAGCTATTTCAAATCCTGAAAGGTGATGCTGTGAAAGTGCTGCACTCAATATGCCAGCAAATTTGGAAAACTCAGCAGTGGCCACAGGACTGGAAAAGGTCAGTTTTCATTCCAATCCCAAAGAAAGTCAATGCCAAAGAATGCTCAAACTACCGCACAATTGCACTCATCTCACACGCTAGTAAAGTAATGCTCCAAGTTCTCCAAGCCAGGCTTTAGCAATACATGAACCGTGAACTTCCTGATGTTCAAGGTGGTTTTAGAAAAGGCAGAGGAACCAGAGATCAAATTGCCAACATCTGCTGGATCATGGACAAAGCAAGAGAATTCCAGAAAAACATCTGTTTCTGCTTTAATGACTATGCCAAAGCCTTTGATTGTGTGGCTCACACTAAACGGTGGAAAATTATGAAAGAGATGGGAATACCAGACCACCTGATCTGCCTCTTGAGAAACCTATATGCAGGTCAGGAAGCAACAGTTAGAACTGGACATGGAAGAACAGACTGGTTCCACATAGGAAAAGGAGTATGTCAAGGCTGCATATTGTCACTCTGCTTATTTAACTTATGTGCAGAGTACATCATGAGAAACGCTGGGCTGGCTGAAGCACAAGCTGGAATCAAGATTGCTGGGAGAAATATCAATAACCTCAGATATGCAGATGACACCACCCTTATGGCAGAAAGTGAAGAGGAACTAAAAAGCCTCTTCTTGAAAGTGAAAGAGAGTGAAAAAGTTGGCCTAAAGCTCAACATTCAGAAAACGAAGATCATGGCATCTGGTCCCATCACTTCATGGGAAATAGATGGGGAAACAGTGGAAACAGTCAGACTTTATTTTTGGGGCTCCAAAATCACTACCGCCATGAAATTAAGACGCTTACTCCTTGGAAGGAAAGTTATGACCAACCTAGAGAGCATATTCAAAAGCAGAGTCATTACTTTGCCAACAAAGGTCCGTCTAGTCAAGGCTATGGATTTTCCAGTGCTCATGTATAGATGTGAGAGTTGGGACTGTGAAGAATGCTGAGCAGCAAAGAATTGATGCTTTTGTACTGTGGTGTTGGAGAAGACTCTTGAGAGTCCCTTGAACTGTAAGGAGATCCAACCAGTTCATCCTAAAGGAGATCAGTCCTGGGTGTTCATTAGAAGGACTGATGCTGCAGCTGAAACTCCAATACTTTGGCCACCTCATTCGAAGAGTTGACTCATTGGAAAAGACTCTGATGCTGGGAGGGATTGGGGGAAGAGGAGTTGGGGATGACAGAGGATGAGATGGCTGGATGGCATCACCGACTGGAAGTACACGAGTGTGAGTGAACTCAGGGAGTTGGTGATGGACAGGGCGGCCTGGTGTGCTGCGATTCATAGGGTCACAAAGAGTGGGACACCATTGAGAGACTGAACTGACAGACTGACTAAGAGGGAAAATTTCTCCACCCTACAGTCTATAAAGGTACCAAACCTGTTAGGTTTCTATTCAGCATAACAATACGCTTAATTAACCTTGCACGCCTACACCCTGGGGGTTCAGTAGTAAAGAACCCTCCTGCCAATGCAGGAGATGAGGTTCCATTCCAGGTCAGGAAGATCAAGGGGAGAAGGAAATGGCAATCCACTCCAGTAGTCTTGCCTTGAAAATCCTATGCACAGAAGGAGCCTTGTAGGCTAGTCTCTGGGGTTGCAAAAGAGTGGAACATGACTTAGTGACTATACAACAAAGCACAATTAACAAACACATATTGAATTTTTGAATGTCTACATAGGTTCCATGTCCTCTTATAGATGACTCATCTCTGTTGTTGTTTAGTCACTAACTAGCTGGGGACAAATGCATTGTAGAAACGCCCAGAATTTGTTTTTAACCCTGATAAAAACCTAATAAACAGGCTAATCCCCAGTCTAGAAGTTCCCAAGTTGAAACTGTTCACAGAAACCATAAATGGAATGGCGAATCCATTCTCAAAAAAAAAGGGGGATGGACAGAATCAAAATGTGATTCCATGGTGAACTCTAGGATGAAAACAAAAATCATTTTTTGTAAATTCCCTATGTTATTTCATAATGGTAGTACTTTATGTACATTACTTTTGTTTATCCCCACAGTAATAAATAGCAGGATTCTAGAAATGAGAAAGGCCTGAATATTTGTCACTGGGATAGCAAGGAAGCCGGGGAAGCTACTAGGTTTCTGTTCTGCTTTTGTTTCTTTTGATTGCATCCTGCAGCTTGCAGGATCTTAGTTCCCTGACCAGAGACCAAGCCCAGGCCCCCAGCAGCAGAAGCCAGGGAATTCCCACTGCTAGGTATTATATATTCCACATCCAAACTTGAGGGGAAAATCATGAAATGGTAAGGGTTTTGGCAGCTATTGGAGAGAATACAGCAAGGTGAGTCTCTGAGACCTTCCAGGAGGAGGAAAGTAGAGCTCAGTCCCATATGGATTGGATAAAGATGTTTGGGTTGAGTAGATGGAGAAGACTCCTGAGAGTCCCTTGGACTGCAAGGAGATCCAACCAGTTCATCCTAAAGGAAATCAGTCCTGAATGTTCATTGGAAGGACTGATGTTGAAGCTGAAACCAGACTTTGGCCACCTGACTCATTTGAAGACACTGATGCTGGGAAAGATTGAAGGCAGGAGGAGAAGGGGATGACAGAGGCTGAGATTGTTGGACAGCATCACCGGCTCAATGGACATGAGTTTGCGTAAACTCTAGGAGCTGGCGATGGACAGGGAGGCCTGGCGTGCTGCAGTCCATGGGGTTGCAGAGTTGGACACAACTGGGCGACTGAACTGAAGAAATCTTTAAATGTGTTTCTTCCTCCACCAAAACAAAATGAAACACACATATATATATATAATGTATTATTAGTATATATAAACAAAAACCACTATAGTGCAGCAACTGAAATATTAAACACAGGAAACTCTGACATCAAGTTCATTATCTCCTCCATAACGAATGGCTGACATAAGGAAGAGACTAAAAAAAAATTCTTAAAAGTACACCCTGATTTTTGTCCACAATGTCTTCTGTGAAAAGCTTGTAGTCAATTCAGTTTCAGAATTTTTATAGTTTTGGAATTTAAAAAGAAAAATAGTCACATATTACGTATATTATGTAACCATTCCTCACCCTCCTGCGTGTTAAATACACTAACATTTTGCAGTGAAACCATGTTTTCACAGTGAAATAAAGACTGTTAACCTCATACCAGGTTCAGTTTGCAGTGAACTGCACAAAGTACTTTGTTTTTGAGCTTTTCAGATTTAGGAATTACAGACAAAATACAGGGTATTAGAGCACTCAACCAGGAACATCTTAACTCCTGCCAGAAAATTTTCTACTCCTTCAATTTAGGAATTCCTTTTCTCCTGCAGGAATGCTGGTATAACTAAAGAATGAGACAGGGTCTCCTGAGAGCATACAGGTTTATAGAAAACTCTTTAACCAACTGAGAAAATGAGAATAAATTTAGGCAGAAAATATTAAGTGGTTACACAACCCATGCATTTGTGTATACCCACCCAACAACTTCTGCAAAAGGATGTTTATCAACATAGTAAACTTGCTTATAAATTTCTCCTATCCACAACCCAAATCTCCCGCATTGTAGGCAGATTCTTTACCATCTGAGACACCAGGGAAGTCCAAGATTATGGGAGTGGGTAACCTATCCCTTCTCCAGGGGATCTTCCCAATCCAGGAATCGAACTAGGATCTCCTGCATTGCAGGGGGATTCTTTACTAGCTGAGCTACCAGGGAAGCCCTTTAATGGTCTAAAATGAAGACAAAATGTTAAGATAAAATCTTGGTTTATTGGAAAAGTCAACAATTATTTTGCTAACTATCCTCATAGTAATATTTAAACAAAACAAAAGCTATGGCCTCAAGGTCAAGTATATTTAGGTTTTTTAACCCTAGTTCTCATCAGTGACTTTACAGTTTCCAAGCTTTAGCTTTCTAGTATAAAAATATTGAGATACTAACTTCCAGGGTTGTTGTGAACATTATAAAAATAAGGCCTAAAAATGTTCAACATATTTCACAGACCTTCAATATTTCTTTGGGAATGTATGCAATGTGGGAATACCTATAGCAAAAATGAACAGTAATGCAACGTCAGGATTCATGGCCAAACATAACTATTTATTATTTTTTAAATAAACATTGTTTCTTCCTTAAAACAAACAAAAACAAACTAGAAATTAAATAGTTCCAATCCCATCACGTATAAGTCTGTATACTTTATTTACATCTCTCAAAACATATTGCAGACTTTCTGACATTCAGTACCCTCTTATTTTTGGCCACATCATGTGGCTTGCAGGATCTTAGTTCCCCAACTAGGCATTGAACCCAGGCCCAGGCAGTGAAAACCCCAAGCCTTAACCACTTGACTGCCAGAGAATTCCCTCAGTATCTCCTCTTAAAACAAAAATGATGAAATAGTTTAAAGTTTGATCAACAGTAACTACAATTTGAGTAATCTTGGCACAGTTTACAATACAGCACCCATATTGCATTTCATGTGTTAGACAGCTACTTTAATATAGAGAAACTGTCCATCTCCACGAGAGCGGGATCCTGCCTTACTCATTCTCTACCACACTTGCACAGTGTGTATGTATGCTACCACACGCTTCCATTTATGGCACTGGTAGTATTATTCTGGTTTTGCCCTGTTTGATAGCGATGCTTTTATTAAAACTTTAAGTGTTCTTATATTTATTGTATTTCATGATGCTGTTCCTAGGTAATTTTAAGTAATAATGTATACGAAAAATTCAAATAAAACAAAAGTTTTTCCTTACAAGATTAGTGCCCTTACCACCCTAGCAATGCATGTACAAAAATAACAAATACAATTTAGTGGCTGTAAAAAACTATTTTCCCTAAAAATAGTTATCTCTGCAGAACAATTCAGGGAGACAAGTGTTCTTAAAATGAAAATGTGCGAATCTATTTTACATCTTGCACAATTAAGTAAACAAAATAAAAATTAAAATGTGCAAACCTGTAAGAAATAACCACACACAAAAGAATTTATAACAGACATTAAATATTAATAAAATTTTAAATGTATATCACTAATAATATCAGTTTCAGTGACACAGCTTAAAGAAAGTTGTCAACCAAAACAAACCAAAAATGCTTCTTTAAGTTTTACTGTCCAGCCACAACCTATCTAGTGACAGCAGTCACTTTAGAATCACCAATAGTGAGGACCTATATAATCAATGTTTTGTTTTTGTCCATGTGAGTGTGTGTTGCAAGATGGGGAGGGAAGAAGATAGGAAAAGTCAACAGCCATAAGGAAATAATTTATCTCCAAAGAGAAGATGACAAGTACTTAAACACACAGTTTGGAAAGGCCAGTGATTTCACTATCTTTGAGGATTTAATCCAAATTTTTCCATTGTGTAGTATTATATGCAGAAAATGTGTCACACTTGCAAATCTGAGAGTACTCAGTATTTTAATCTGTATTTTCTCTTTTGTCAAATTTTAAGTATGGCAGACACAGAAACAGTTTTATAGCTTCAAATTGATTTTTCTCTATGATTAGCCCATTAGGAGAGCCTCAAAAATTCAAACTGTCTGCAATCAGAATTGCTATTATAAAATCATTTTCCATTAAATCATGAAATAACTTTACCTCTAAACAGTTGGCTCATACACCACTACACTGATAGCTGAACAATAGTAATTTCTAGTGTGAAACTGAATACTACGACAATATGCTGATATTTAAATCATTTTAGGACTGGTTCTTAAAGTATAGATCTAAAGTAGTGTTTCTAGGAATTGGTATATTTTTTAATGTCCCAGATATGTTCCAAAATAAGCTTTCCTCTTGGTATGCAGTGACATTTTCAAATATACTTCTTGACTGTATCTTTTAAAAAGACAATAAAATGTTAAAGTTTTAAATGACATGAAATGATTATACAGTTTGACATTTTTACTACAATACACACTTAAATTCAGTGTAATATATAAAATGTGTTCCAATTTCTCCAGCCTTGAAATTTAAATTGTTTATTTGCATGAAAATAAGTTTTTAAAAAAAGACAGAGGTAAAGGTTGTTATTTTCTTAAGTTACTTCTATCTTAAATATTGGATCCTTCTTTTTTAAAGTTATTATATTTAACTGTAAGATAAACTAAATTTTTAAAAATAATATAAAACATATACATCCAAATGATATTGCCGACCTCAAAGCAGTGACATGAGGAAATTATGTTTTTTGTTAAATGATGCTACAAATCAATACTCAAAACATTCTCTTCTGCAATTCAGATCCTACAGCACATTCTTTTGAACTTCCTTAATAGTTCAGTTCTAAGAAAAGAGGCAAAGCAGAGTCATTTTGGTAAATGAGACAGGTCATATTAAGCTTCCAGAAAAGTTTTTGGTGCAACTAAAATGATGAAATGGATTTTCTTGTATAGTTACACACCAACTCTCTCAAGGCATCTCTGAAAGTGATTACACCTCTACAGTGTAGCTGGACTGTAGGTACAGGTGTACAGGTGCTCCCAAAGAAACTACTCCGAAGATCAACTCTCACTTCACTGTTTAAGGTGTGGCATATTTATTTTAAAAGGAAGTCCTACAGACTAACAATTGTATCTCCCATATCTTACCATTTCAGTGGTTATTGAAACCTCTCTCAGAGAGGGTGAAGACAAAGGTATAAAAGAAATCTGTTACTGTGCTATTTTCCCCTCAGCAAGGAAAATACTATACATAAAATGGAGTATGGTGATTACATGTAAAATATAAATATGCACATTATCTGTAATTCCTGAATGTAAGAGATTGTAGTGCTTTCTTTCCTGATAAGCCAGGTGGTAACTCAGTCTGAGACATATTAATTATACTCTAAACATTTCTTCTCCCATCTAGTTTTATGCTGACCACTTAGCATTTACAAATAACAAGCAAAGGTAGGAAGAAACAGCTATCTAAAATCTTTCAATTTAAGGTAAACTGACCTCCAAAGCCTCTACCAGCTAACACATACTTACTGTTTTACTGCAGCCTAATGCCATGGCTTTTGTGGGAAACAGAATAATCAAGCCAGCAAATAAAAGCCAGTAGCACCACCTACAGCTAATGAAAAGATTTTCACTCTTTCTGTTACTAATTTCTTTCCACCATTACTCCATCATTTAAAAGAATTCCAAAAATTTGCTTTACATCAACATTTAACCAAAGCATTATGACAGTAACACTATGTAAACTTATTACTTTGTATTTCATGCTTTCATCAGCATATGAAAAAACCAACTTCTGCTCTGTATCTCTGTAAAAGGGTGGGACAGAGGGGGGGAATCATTATCCTGGTTATTTATAAATTAAGAGACTTGGAAAGAATCCAATAGACATTTGTAAGCAAACTCTGTTGCAAAACAAGATGTGATCCTTATTTTATAAAGGGCAACTTACTAATGCTCATGGGAACCAACTGAATCAAAGCAACTTTTTATGAAATCAGTTATTTCGCACATGCTCTGGTGTTTCCCTACATGCAGCCATGTTAACACCATGTACACTGCCAGGCCTCTCCCTGGGAGAATGTCTCTACTTTGTTACCATATATACACATACATATGTCCTTACTTCCCAATACCTCTTTTTCAAGGAATACTCAGAAGCAGGCACCTGAGATTCTGGCACAGTGACAAGAAACTCCTATCTACCTAGAGTGGAAAAGTCAGTCCTGCTACTAAACATTAATTTATAATAACATTTGTACAGTACTGTGTAAGGCTTAAATGAGCAAAATGAATGTTTCACTTTTCTCTCCACACTTGGCTACTGCAACCCCTTTATTATCAGGTTGATACGAAGTCAAATGCAGTATGGAAGACAATTTGAATAATCATATGCTTCATTTTCCTAAATGGATAGGACCCAAATCACTGGATGTCAAATTTTACTTCTGAATCAACCCACAGTGGCTGATGTTGTATATTTGGATACTAAAATATTTGTTTTAAGGACATCAGAAGTTCTCACTGCAGTTTAGGTATTACCAATGAATGTCCAATATATTTGCCTCTGTCAGTTTCTCCTGTTAATTCTATGTAGGTATGTGGAGACTGATTGCTAGAAATGAAATGGGAGAAAAAGTTCCTAGTGATGATAATTGCAATGGCATTAAATTGTATCACTATTCAATCTGTTAATGGCAAAACCAAACTGATTTCATTTTATATTCTTTTCTATTAAGTGTTTTTAGTCTATACAATTTCAGAGCAAGATTTCTAGTCTACAAGGGAAAGGGTATATATTTTGAACTGAAGGAAATAGTTTTATCAGAAATGACAAAATTAAAACTGAAAGTCTAAGAGGATATTTTGCAAGAATAAAACTGAAGCAAAATGTTACTATTTAATTTAAAAACTAAGTTTCTGAATTTTTACTTATGGGAACAGTTCACTAGAAAGTCATGGCAAAAAAAAAGGTAAAAGTTAGTAAGTACTCATTTAACACTTTCATTATCTGATATTACTGCAAAGAAAGATTTCCTTTCACAGTGGAAAAATCAGAAGTCAGAACACTTGGGCCTACAACAAGCAAAGAAGGTACTATATCATTTAAAATGATAAGACACCAGCTCCATTCACTGAATGGAAATGCTGTAAAGTGATCAATTTTCCCATAGAGTCCTTACATTCCACGTGCATGCCTATATCTAAAATTAGCAATTTATTTTTAACTTCACACGGAAGTTGATTCCTAAAAGGAAGTCTCTAAGACTTTGTTTACAAGATATTGATTAAAATCTTCATGCCATTCTAGTCAAGGGTTCTGAGAAAGGGCCTTCTTGAACTTGACTCCCCATACTTAATCCCATCTATAACGTCCCATTCAAACTAACCCCACCCTCGTCCCCTACAACCACACACTCCAGTCCTCTTCAAAGCAGAAGGGGATTTTGCAGACTTATGGCTCATTTGGCAATTGCTAAGAAACCTCACAGTTCAGCATCACCTCTGAAGATCGCAAACCTATATATAACCTGAATTTTTACACCTACAGTGCAGTTAAAGTGTAGAAAGAAGCCAAAATGTAATAGCTATTACATTTCGACATCTTCAAGTTTCAATATCACAGATATCAAGAGATGGAAAAGACTTGCTTGTAGAACTTTAAGCATCCGTTGAACAGAATTACTATCAATATCAAAAATAATTAAGAAATACTAATTTTTTATGCCCTACATGCACACCTTTACAAATTGTGTTTCTCTAACGTAGTAAAAGTTGGAGATCATCAATTTAGGTAAACTATGGCTTTTATCAATGTTTTAAAACATGCATCAGTAAGTGCCCTGGGTAGAAATCCTAATATTGTTTCAAGCCCTGTTCAATTCTATGTCTGTGCTCTGCACCTCAGATGTGAGCCTGCCAAGGCACTTAAAAACATCTTTTGGGGACTTCAAAAATCAGCCACAATTTACACAAGGAGAACACCCATCCATGAGCAGTCTAATCAGTAAGCATTTTCGTTCAACATATAATATTATTAAAAATTCTCCAAGTTAAAAAAAAATACTATATGCCACTAAGACAAAATTTACCCCTATCAAATGTATAGACAGTGGTTCTTGGCTTCCTCTAGCAATAGTATATGGTTTCATTTATTCAGATTAAAGAAAAAGGAACCCAAATAAGCCCTCCAAGCGTAAGATAAAAACAACAAAGATAAAAATAAAATACAACAAAATTCAAATACACTCCCACACAGCTTCATTTGAGGAATAATTTGCATAGGTCCCCATCCTTTTATCTGTCCTTTGAGGTGAGTTTTTCAATCAGTTCCTGGAGTGGTGCAAGTTCTCTTCTATCAATAAGGTTGAATTCCTATGTGACGACAAAGGCAGAAGAAAGAGCAAGAACATATTATTTACATCTCATTCCAAAATAGATTTCCATTAACATTTGTTGGAAATTAGCTTTTAAAGTAAATGCAAGTCTTTTTTCCTATTCTCTACCTTTTGCATCTTAGGCAAATCACTTAACTACTTCTGGTGTTTTACATTTCTACTAATATTAGGATAAATTATCTCTGAAGATTCTGAAGAGAATGGCAATGCACTCCAGTATTCTTGCCTGGAGAATTTCATGGACAGAGAAGCCTGGGTGGCTAGTTTGTGGAGTTGCAACAAGTTGGACACGATTGACTAACACACACACACACACACACACACACACACACACACACACATAGCCTGGCCAGCTACAGTTCGTGGAGTTGCAAACAGTTGGACATGACTGAGTGACTAACACACACACACACACACATCTCATAAGATTACTATGGGGACTAAATGTGATACCGTGTGTGAACCACTTCATGTAATCCCTGGCACTAAGTAAACAATAAATGAGACTTGCTGCTCCCTGTTAGGATGAATAATTAGGACACCATTTAGATATATCCAATCAAGCAGGGACCAAAAAAATTCTCAGGCAAATTTCAGCATTATATGAATAAAAGATTTAGTTTATGTTATTAACTAACATATCTGCAAGCTACATAGGATACGGTATGAGAATGGCACAAATAATGTGGAGTCCACAGATGATAAGCAATAAAATCCTATTAAGAACAAATAAGAAAGCCTGGATTTAATTTGTGCTTCTTTAGAAGTTCTATCACTGTCATTCTCAAATTCAATTCTGAATAGCTTTCCCCTATAAAAATAGCTTACAAATTATAAGGTTAAAACATAAAGATTGTCAGTATTTCTGATCTGCCACAATGGGGCATTCTGAGCTCTCAATTTCACTCATTTATTAGCACTCACCATGAACCAACCACTACAATAAGTACTGAGAAGAAACATTAAGGGGCATTTAACAGCAAGTCTACCACTAAGATTTGTGGGGTGTGGACCAAGAACACAAATGGATATTATATCACATGACTAAGTTATTATATTTTATATTAAGCTAATATATTTTTATATATGTTTGATTCTCCTGCCTTGACAAATATACCTTCATAGTAGCTAGGAAGGCAGATTCAAATTTAGAATTTTTAAAAGACTCCTCAAGAGTCTACACAAGAGGAGAGCCAGTCCTTGGCCCTCAGCAAACCTTCCTGATCTACCAAACCCCAGCTCCATCCTGTACTTCAAAGGGTCTCACGTGCAGGAGTGTGGATACCCTGACTGGCTTATAAAGGCAATGTCCACACACACTCATGAACAGCTGTAACATGGGTATTCAGGTTTAGAGATATACACATAAGAGACATGACCTTTCCTTAAAACAATAGACCAATAGAAAAGACCCATGCAGATCCTGGAAATACACTTGGGACCATGTGGGCAGGGAATTCTGAATCTCAGATACCCAAGCACATACCAGAAGGGACCTATGCAGATATGTTATTGGCCTTATGGATTTCTCACTCTGTGGCGAGGAGTAAGCTGGAAAAGGGGCAGGGTAAAACGTCTAAATTGTGAGGCCCAGGGCAGGGGCCACTCTCACCCAAAGAGGTGATAATATATAAACATCAGACCCATCTTTAAAACCATCGGTGTCCTCAGATGTAATGAGGCTCAGATGTGGTAAATATCACATATCAATTTCTTACTATTTGCTAGGCGTTGGGAGATACAGGGTACTTTAACTAACATTATACAGTAAGGGAAAACTAAACTTTCTGGTGAGAGAAATCCTCTCCCAAACTACTGAAACCTCAAGTAATCATGTTCTGCCTAAACTAAGGCACGGAGGCGGACAGTTGGTATAACATTTTCTTTGTTTCTATTGGTGTCTATAGATAGGACACCACAGTAAAATAACTGCTCAGAGCAATGGTTTTGGCAAGTTACTATCTCCTAAATTTTTTTTGTATAGGTGAAATTAAGATACAAAATGTGTGTCCTCAGTGTGAGGAGTGTGAATAAAAGGAAAACAAACAAATTCTTCTTTGTGGAGATGAGGTGAGAAAGGCATTTATAAGCTGATATACAAAAACATATTTAAAAAAAAACACAACAGAGCTATAAGTCATGGACATCTCCTACCTACCATCTTCCTTCTCCAACCTCCACTGAAAAATATCTGCTCAGTTTATACATTTCTGCCTTTTTCATTTCTACCTGTTGGTTCTCTAATTACTATAGGAGGGCAAAAATAACCTCATTTCTTTTAGTCTACATCTCTAGGCCAGTTGTCTGAGAGCTAAACAGTGAAGGAAGAGGAGGTCAACCTAAGGAGTCGGATCAAAGATTAATGCACTTCCGGAATATCAAAGCTCTTTGGAACATTTTTCCCCCTTTGGAATAATGGACAGTTACCAAATTCAGAACTTACTCAGAATATGGTTTTAAAAGGAGGAAAAAGATATGCTATTTAAAGTCCATTTCCATGCCAGATCTTCGGAAAAAAATCTAGAGTAGACAGGAAAAAGGAGTAGCAGGAGTGCTCAGAGACAAGTTCAACTCCATGTCTACCAGCCAAGTTCCCTATTCAGCTGCTCCATTACAGACAGTTAGATGAAGTAAGATGGCTCAGCTTCACTGTAGACTTGCGATGGAATTCAGAAACTGAAGGCAAGTCTTTATCATCACGGCAAGTATTCAAAAGGATAAAGACTAAAGAAACAGAGCAAATTTTATTCTGACAGTATGGATGTAGTATTCACCTCATAACTCTATAGATAACTGCTTTTACTGAGAAAAAAGTATCTTCTAATCCAACTCGAAAGTGAAAGTGGCTCAGTCATGTCTGACTCTTTGCGACCTGACAGTCCATGGATTTCTCCATGCCAGAATACTGGAGTGGGTAGCCTTTCCCTTCTCCAGGAGATGTTCCCAACCCATGGGTAGAATCCAGGTCTCCTGCATCACAGGCAGATTCTTTACCAAATTCTGAGAATTTACTAAGTTCTTTACCAAATATTGAGCTATCAGGGAAACCCCTAATCCAACTTACCTGTACAAAAAAAATAAAGTGCTTGAAAGATGTATTGAGATGTGCTTCCTCTTGAAGCTGGATCACAGGGTCGAAATGCTGATGATAAATGTGAGCATAAACCCTAAAGAGGCGTTTGAGTATAGTTTTTGCCACAGACATAAAATTCTTTGGAAATGGGACACCTAGTAAAGAGATAAACAACTTTCTCTATTAACAAGAAGATAACACAGCAGTATGAGTTTGTCAGCAAGTGACAACATAAATTACCAAAACAAGGCTGAAAATAAGAAATATTTTTATTACCATTTAATAAACCCATTGCACTTTTCAAATGTTCTCAATATATCAAGAATGAAAACAAACTTCAATGATTCTATGGAATAACAATCTGTCTTCAGTATGGCCCCTTAGGCCTATAATATAACACCAGTTTACCAAAAATACCACAAATAAATGTCTGAGATGGTAATGGTGCTAAAATGCATACTTAGTCCCTCAGATTTCTTATGCTGAACACAAATAATGTATTACCACATTTAGTTTTATTCGAAATGCCGGCAATACATTTTATATTTTTTTCCTATGGAAGTTATTGCATTACTACACCAGGACTACATTTGTCTTGAAATTAGCTGTAGTCTCTGCTCAGAGAGACTGGCTTTCTGAATTAGGACACTTTTATAGCACTGCTGCTAAGTCGACTCAGTCGTGTCCGACCTTGTGCAACCCCACAGACGGCAGCCCACCAGGCTCCTCCGCCCATGGGATTTTCCAGGCAAGAGTACTGGAGAGGGTTGCCATTAACAAACATAAAACTAGAAAAATAAAAAAATCCACATCCCTTGTTAAACTGGCTAAATGATCCAGACTGGCAAAACACAAGCCAAATACCTTTATGGTACTACTGACTTCAACGTGATCACATTGCCTACTGCCCACTTAAAAATATTATAAGTCACAACAAGGTCCTACTGTATGGCACAGTAGGGAGCTCTGCTCAATGTTATCTGGCAGCCTGGATGGGAGGGGAGTTTGGGGGAGAAAGGATATATGTATATGTATGGCTGAGTCCCTTTGCAGCATACCAGAAAATATCACAACATTGTTAAATGGCTATACTTCAATATAAAATTAAAAGTTTAAAAGAAAAAAGTTATAGGTCACAAGAAAACATAAGACAACATAAGACATTTGAGGGGACATAAGTGTCTCCCAAATGAAGGGACACTATACAAAATAGCATTTTACACTCTTCAAAAATGTCATTGTCATGAAAGAACAAAAAAGATGAAAAAAATTGGAATAAGATATGTAAATTAGACAATAATATTGTACTGGTATTAATTTCCTGATTTTGAAAGTTACTCTGTGATTGTCTAAGAAAATACACATTGAAGCACATGGAGATAAAGGTCATCATATATGCAACTTACTCTCAAATCTTCAGGAAAAGGAAAGAAATGTGGGGTCAGGAGGGAAGAAAAAGTAGGGAAGGAGTGAGGGAAGGAGCAAAGCAGGGAGGGAAGGAGGGAGAGAGAGGGAAGGCAAGTAAGTTAAAATGCTGGCAACTAAAGAATCTGGAAGAAGGATATATAAGGGTTCTTTGCATGATTCTTATAAATTTTCTATTAACAGAAGTCTGAAACTGGGTTAAAATAAAAGTTCAAAAATATGGAAGATAAAAGATAAGGGCATTTATCCCATACCATACTAGGTATATAAGGAATGTAGTTTTGAAAAATAGACCTTTCATTACAAAGGCTTTGAAGGAGTTAAAGCATTCAATGAACGTGTCCTAACAGCAACTATTTATGTTGCTGTCTCCTCGGCCACATCCTTCTCCCCGCAAAAGTAAAAAGCATAAAATACAGTCAAGAAGTCGAAAAGGCAATTTCTTATTTTTTCAGAAAACACAGCTGTTAGCAGTTTGACATAGTAAAGTCATATGAACTGTCTAAATGTAAATAATTTCTGCTTGAAAGTTTAGCCCTTTAAAAGGCCAGCGAATATAAGAAAAAGCAGAAATCACTTAAGTGCTAACTGGCCAACCCATCAAATCTTGTTTTCTTCTCACCTAGTTTTATTTCACAGTCCAAGGTTCATGCTATAGGTCATGAATACAAATGTTCTGACAAAAATATAATGTAATACTGGGTTTATGTCATATAAAAGTGAAAGTCGCTCAGCCATGTCTGACTCTTTGCAACCCCATGGACTATACAGTCCATGCAATTCTACAGGCCAGAATCCTGGAGTGGGTAGCCGGTCCCTTCTCCAGGGGATCTTCTCAACTTAGGGACTGAACTCAGGTCTCCCCACACTGCAGGCAGATTCTTTATCACCTGAGCCACGAAGGAAGCCCCTTAGGTCATACAAACTCCCTTTCTCAATCTGAAATGAATAAGACTACAGCGATGATTACCAGCTGAATACCCAACGTCCAGTCTTTTTCTCCCTTAACACAGGCCAGATTTGTTACCATCTAAGATATACTGATCTTCTTACTGTTTAAAATTATAGAGAGGTTTACCTATTTAATGCATGATAAACTTGGTATGACAAAGACACTTTTCAAGCATATAAGATTAGAAATATTAGAACTATTTTGAAGTGGCAATTAATCCAGCATGGTTCCTTGAATATACAGGCAATTCTACTGTAAGTCCTAGAAAAGCATGACGATAGATAAATCATGATGGATCCCAGTTAACCAAAACAATTATACCAATTTTTGATGGAAATAATGTCTCATCATCCAACTGGTCCTGAACCCAAGTCATCAGGTAATCAATATACTTTGGTGCAGAGCACTTAATAGGCTTCTTTATGTTTGTTCCATCTGCCCAATGATACTCATATCTGTATTGGAAAGATAAAAAGCACACAGAATATCAATATAATCTATACATAATGTCTGTATTTTTTGTATTACACATATGTTTATTTTGAATATATTCAGGACATATTTTAATCTCTTCCTCCAAATAAATATTTTTTGTGTTTGGCATTTAAAAATTGCGATTAGACTATTTTGCATTGCATTAGACTATTTGCATTTGTTTGTATCAGGATACAAACTAAGATTCCACCAAACTCATTTTTTGTGAACTTTCCTTCATATATAACTTTTATAGTTTAGAATCATATACAGTATAAATTGCCATAGTAGAAACCCTAAGTTTATTTCCCACCTCTATGATGATCATCTTTAATCTTTATAATCGTTTTCTTCTTCAAAAAAAACATTTTTCCTTACACAGTACAATTCTGTTTAACTTGGGGCATTAAAATTTGGGTGAAGGATACAGAATGAAACAGAAGTGCCAAAGTAAAATGAATGAAAAAGAAAATGATTCAATATTTGAGTATACTTGGTTGAGGAGCTAAACAAGCCTTTGAGGAAGACTGGAACTCCAAATAAAGCTGCCTATAGTATTTGGGTATTAACCGGACACTATCCTTTGGTACAATAAACTTTTAATGTGCACCTACAATATGAGAAATGATGAGTCAAGGAATGCTGCTCTTGAACAAGGGACACTGAAGTGAAAGACGTTTTCTATCCTCACAGAGAAAAGA
Organism: Nanger dama; assembly: GCA_917880005.1. Classification (NCBI taxonomy): domain Eukaryota; kingdom Metazoa; phylum Chordata; class Mammalia; order Artiodactyla; family Bovidae; genus Nanger; species Nanger dama. Next base: position 19,096,851 of record CAKJTW010000001.1, read on the forward strand.
CTGGTAGAGAAGACAAACCTGTAAATGAGTTAACTACAAAAACATACACTCACAACCACAACCTGATTTTTAAGATAATAAGCATGCAGCTGAAACTCCAAAGTACAAAAATGTCTAAACTGAACCAGCATTTAGTTTAGTTTCTGAAAGGTTACCTCTGCCTCTCCCTTTGAATCAGTTGTGTTTTTCTAACTTTGCCCCAGAGTTTGGACTGAGAGAACAGGTGAGTAAGGCTAGAAAAAGGAGCTGAAGGAAAATATAATGGAAAAATACTACAGGGTATTTCAAACAATGAAAACCATCTTGAGGCAGGATAAATAAGGATGTTTTCTGTTTAATCATAGCTACTCACACTTGAACAGTAAATGTTAAATAGGATACACTCAAATAAATAGTGTGACACCATGTCTTATTGCCAACCCTGGGAAACAGGGATGAAATGTCAAGTTTACTTTGAAGGTCTTCAATAGGCAATTTCCCAACACTTCCTGGCATCCTATTTCACTATTTAATCACTTTCACAGTCAAGAGATTCTTCCTAATATAAAACAAAGTCTCAAGTGTGATTTAAGCTTCTTCTTGTTTGATTCTCTCTGGAGACAGAGAATATGAATGGTAGGACTTTAAACCATCATTACTTAGTCTTCCTGCAGAAGGAAATGGCAACCCACTCTAGTATTCTTGCTTGGGAAATTCCATGGACATAGAAGCCTGGCGAGTTACAGTCCATGGGGACATAAAGAGTCAGACAAGACTGAGTGACTAAATAACAGCAACAGCTTAGTCTTTGCTTAAAAACACAGGAATTTACCTACGTGTTCTCCCTTGTGTTATGAATCCTTAATGTTTTTGCATTTCTCTTATAATCATGTTTTTCATTCTGTTAATGATTCCCAGGTGTTCCATATTCATTTTTTTAAATTTGTATTTTATTTATTTGGCTGCACTGAGTCTTAGTTGCAATATACAGGATTTAGCTGTGGCATGTGGGATCTAGTGCTTTGACCAGAACAGAACCTGCACCCGCTACGTTGGGAACTTGGATTCTTAGCCACTGGACCACCAGGGAAGTCCCCTATATTCATTTTTAAATGCAAAAGTCAAAAGTAGACACAGTAAACCAAAAATCATTTTTAATATACTGAAGCTTTATAAAAAAACAACAAATTTTCAATGCCCTAAAGCTTTCTGAAAAACAAAACTGTATATTGCTTATACTTCTAGAGTTTATAACTATGATTCCTTGAATCTTTTTCTTTTGTGAAGTTTATACTTAAGATGGGGATTCCCTGATAGCTCAGTTGGTAAGAATCGGCCTGCAATGCAGGAGATCCCGGTTTAATTCCTGGGTTGGGAAGATCTACTGGAGAAAGGATAGGCCATTCACTCCAGTATTCTTGGGCTTCCCTTGTGACTCAGCTGGTAAAGAATCTACCTGCAATGTGGGAGACCTGGGTTCGACCCCTGGGTTGGGAAGATCCTCTGGAGAAGGGAAAGGCTACCCACTCCAGTATTCTGGCCTGCAGAATTCCATAGGCTATATAATCCATGGGGTCGCAAAGAGTCAGACACAACTGAGCAACTTTCACTTTCACTATACTTAAGATGACTTCATCTTCTAACTCTATTTTGTCCCCAATGATTTTTTAAATTTCACCTTTGACAGATAGTTGTCTTAAATTTATTTCTGTCATCATGGTATGAACTTTTAAACTGTTAATTCCCAAATATTCATTTCTTGGTTAACAATAATAATAAATAATAACAGAGAAACCAGTCCAAGAAAAAAACTGCAAAAAGTACTAACAGGTGGAGTCTAAACAACATAGTACCCAAAAACCAATGGGTCACTGAAGAAATCAAAGAGGAAATAAAAAAAATGCCTAGAGACAAATGAAAACAAAAACACAGTGATCCAAAATATATGGAAAGCAGCAAAAGCAGGTCTAAGAGGGAATTTTATAGTAATACAAGCCTACCTCAGGAAATAAAAAAAAATCTCATATAAACAATCTAAGCTTTAATTACCTGGGAAAACGGAACAAATAAAACCCAAAGTTAGTGGAAAGAAAGAAATCATGAGGAACAGAGCATAATTAAATGAGATAGAAACTAAGAAAAAGAAAAGATCAATGAAACTGAGAGCTGGCTCTCTGAAAAAATAAACAAAATTGATAAACCCAAAGAAATAAAATCAAAAATGAAAGAAGTTAAAAACAATAGCACAGAAGTACAAATGATCATTAAGAGATTACTACAAAAAAATTACAGCCAATCAAATGGATAACTTAGATGAAAGTGATAAACTCCTAGAAAAACATACAATCTCCCAAAACTGAATCTGAAAAAATAGGAAATATGAACAGATGGATTACCAGTAGTGAAACCGAATCAGTAATTTTAAAACACAAACAAACAAAAAACCTCCCAACAAACAAAAGTGAAAGACCAAATAGCTTCACAGGTGAACTCTACCAAAGAACTCATACAACTGAACATCAAAAAAAAGTAAACAACCCAATTAAAAGATGGACAGAGGACCTGAATAGACATTTTTACAAAGACATACAGATGGCCAATAGACACATTAAAAGATGCTCAATTTCATCAATTATGATGGAAATGCAAACTAAAACCATAATGAGATACTGTTTCACATCTGTTAAAATGGCTATTATCAAAAAGACAACAAATAATAAGTATCGGCAGGCATGTAACAAAAAGGAAATTTTTATGCACTGTTGATGGAACTGTGAGTGCGTGCAGCCACTATGGAAAAATGTATAGAGGTGCTTCAGAATATTAAAAACAGAACTGCCAGAAGAGCAGGCAATTTCATTTCTGGGTATTTACGCAAAGAAAACACAAACACTAATTTGAAAAATATATGCAAACTATTTTTCATTGCAACATTATTTTCAATATCTAAAATATGAAAGTAACACGTGTCTATCAACAGATGAATAAATAAAGAATATGTGGTATGTGTATATTTAAAGATACAAACCTCCAGTTATAAGTCAGTTCATAAGGAGTATGGTCAATGACACTGTAATAACTTTGTATGGGAACAGATGACTACTAGACTTAACATGACGATCATTTCATAGTATATGGAAATGTCAAATCATTAAGCATTACACCTGAAACTAACATAACATTGTATATCAACAATTACTTTTATTTTTAAAAATGTAATAGAAGCATTTTTAATAATCTAGTTCGGATAGAGAAGCAGAAGCAAACAGAAAAAAGGCAGGATGGAGGACAATACAATAGGGAGGACCATAAAGCTTAGGTTAAGGAACTCTCGACTCAAAATACTAGTCATTGGTGAACCACTGAAGGAGATGGTAAATATAGAAATTGTAAGGTCAGAAATTTTCTTCTCATCTAAGAACTGTATGATACAGTAAAATTGAGAACTGATCATAAATCATATCTTACTTTGGGCCAGCTGACATCACCGGACAACTTTCTTCTGTACAAAAATCCGTGATTGTTCCATAAAGCATGTTGATCTGATTGAAGAAATCTACAGCTGCAAATATCATTTATAGGTAAAGAGTTAAATTTTAATTTTACTCAAAGAGAATCTTTTATTTCAGCAAAGTATGAGCTCTATCCATATTCTTTCCTTAACAAAGAACAGATAATAAATACAAGAAACAATACTTAACTCATTGAATTTAGGAGCTTCTGGTTAAGTGACTCCCTTAAGACAATAAAAAGGCAAGCACACCATGTTGATGTATGGCAGAAACCAACACATTATTATAATTTTGCCTCAATTAAAAATAATAAATTTTAAACAAGGCAAGCACAGAGTGGTAAAAATTATTTGCAACACATATAGTCAATAAAAATCCTGTATTCAGAATATATAAAGAAGTTCCATAGATCACTAAGAGTGAGAGTTTCTGAGTCTCTTGGCTATCTCTATGGAAAAGAATAAAATTCGACTTTTCACTTAGTTCAGTACAGTTCAGTCACTCAGTTGTATCTGACCCTTTGTGACCCCGTGGACTGCACCATGACAGGCTTCTCTGTTCATCTCACGCCCATTGAGTCGGTGATACCATCCAACCATCTCATCCTCTGTTGTCCCCATCTCCTCCTGCCTTCAACCTTTTAAAGCATCAGGGTCTTTTCTAATAAGTCAGTTTTTCCCATCAGGTGGCCAAAGTATTGGAGCTTTAGCTTCAGCATCAGTCCTTCCAATGAATATTCAGGACTGATTTCCTTTAGGATGGACTGGTTTGATCTCCTTGCAGTCCAAGGGACTCTCAAGAGTCTTATCCAACACCACAGTTCAAAAGCATCAGTTCTTCAGTGCTCAGCTTTCTTCATGGTCCACCTCTCACATCCATGCATGACTACTGGAAAAACCATAGCTTTGACTAGATGGACCTTTGTCACAAAGTAATGTCTCTGCTTTTTAATATACTATCTAGCTTGGTCATAGCTTTTCTTCCAAGGAGCAAGTATCTCTTAATTTCATAGCTGCAGTCACCATCTGCAGTGGTTTTGGAGCCCAAGAAAATAAAATCTCTCACTGTTTCCACTGTTTCCCCATCTATTTTCCATGAAGTGATGGGACCGCATGCCATGATCCTAGTTTTCTGAATGTTGAGTTTTAAGCCAGCTTGTCCCCTTTCCTCTTTCACTTTCATTAAGAGGGTCTTTAGTTCCTCTTTGCTTTCTGCCATAAGGGTGGTATCATCTGTGTATCTGAGGTTATTGATATTTCTCCTGGCAATCTTGATTCTAGCTTGTGCTTCATCCAGTCTGGCATTTCACATGATGTACTCTGCATATAAGTTAAATAAGCAGGGTGACAATACACAGCCTTGATGTACTCCATTCCCATTGTGGAACCAGTCCATTTTTCCATGTCCAGTTCAAACTGTTGCTTCTTGACCTATATACAGATTTCTCAGAAGGCAGGTAAAGTGGTCCAGTATTGCCATCTCTTTAAGAATTTTCAAAAAAAAAAAAAAAAAATTCCACAGTTTGCTGTGATCCACACAGTCAAAGGTTTCAGTGCAGTCAGTGAAGCAGATGTTTTTCTGGAATTCTCTAGCTTCTTCTATGATCCAAGAGACTGAGATTGGATTGAAAACTGACCTTTTCCAGTCCTGTGGCCACTGCTGAGTTTTCCAAATTTTCTGACATATTGAGTGCAGCACTTTAACAGCATTATCTCTCAGGATTTGAAATAGTTCAGCTGGAATTCCATCATTTCCACTAGCTTTGTTCATTGTGATGCTTCCTAAGGCCCATTTGACTTCATACTCCAGGATGTCTGGCTCTAGGGGAATGATCACACCATCGTGGTTATCTGGGTCATCAAGATCTTTTTGCAGTTCTTCTGTGTATTCTTGCCACCTCTTCTTCATATGTTTCTGTTAGATGCAGACCGATTCTGTCCTTTATTGTGCCCATCTTTGCATGAAATGTTTCCTTGGTGTGTCTAATTTTTTGAAGAGATCTCTAGTCTTTCCTATTCTATTGTTTTCCTCTATTTATTTACATTGATCACTTAGGAAGGCTTTCTTATCTCTCCTTAGGAGTCTTTGGAACTCTGCATTCAGATGGATATATCTTTCTTTTTCTCCTTTGCCTTTCACTCCTCTTCTTTTCTCAGTTATTCGTAAGACTTCTCGACAACCATTTTGCCTTTTGCATTTCTTTTTCTTGGGGAGGGTTTTGCTCACCACCTCCTGTACAATATCAGGAACCTCCATCCATAGTTCTTCAGGCACTCTATCAGATCTAGGCCCTTGAATCTATTTGTCACTTCCACTGTATAATCGTAAGGAATTTGATTTAGGTCATACCTGAATGGTCTAGTGGTTTTCCCTACATTCTTCAATTTAAGTCTGAATTTGGCAATAAGGAGTTCATGATCTGAGCCACAGTCAGCTCCTGGTCTTGTTTTTGCTGACTGTATAGAGCTTCTCCATCTTTGGCTGCAAAGAATATAATGAATCTGATTCTGGTATTGGCCATCTGGTGATGTCCATGGGTAGAGTAGTCTCTTGTGTTGTTGGAAGAGGGTGTTTGCTATGACCAGTGCATTCTCTTGGCAAAACTCTGTTAGCCTTTGCTCTGCTTCATTTTGTATTCCAAGGCCAAACGTGCCTGTTACTCCATATATTCTTCACTTCCTACTTTTGCATTCCAATCCCCTATAATGAAAAGGATATCTTTTTTGGGTGTTAGTTCTAGAAGGTCATGTAGGTCTTCATAGAACTGTTCAACTTCAGCTTCTTCAGCATTATTGGTTGGGTCATAGACTTGGATTACTGTGATATTGAATGGTTTGCCTTAGAAATGAACAGAGATCATTCTATCGTTTATGAGACTGCCCCCAAGTACTTATTGTGGTTTTAATTTGTATTTCTCAGATAATTAGTGATGCTAAGCATCTTTTCATGTGCTTATTAGCCATCTGTATGTTTTCTTTGGGAAAATGTCTATTTAGTTCTTTGGCCCATTTTTACTTGAGTTGTCCTCCATGTGAACAAAGGGTAACCTGTGGCTTTGAATCCCAACTCTATACTCAACAGTTTTTATTTAACCTCCCTGGATCTCAGTTTCCTACCTTTAAAATTTGGTTTATTGCAGAGTGCTAAAAAAAAAAAAAGAAGAAAATACTTGTCTATCATAAAGGAGACATTTAGTCATTGTCAGTTTTCTTCCACAAAGACATGGCCTCAAGATTCTACGGAACAAAAATTAATTATAAGCTATCCATCTGCTTTTTCCAAAACTCTGAATTTTCTATCTTCTTTAAGCTACTACTCTTTCTAGCAGCAGAACATTCAAAAACAGCCTCTGATTTCTGGCTATAAGATTAGTTATTGAATTTGCAAAATGTCTCATCTTCTACATTTATCTTCATCTGGCAAGTAAAACTGAAGCCAAAAGGCCATTAAGATATCAATCTTATCAACAAATTCCCTTCAGCCTTTTATGTACCTGAAATGTTTACTTAATCACTGTCAGTGAATGGAAATCTGTTTAGTCTCAAATCCTATTCACTTTATCAAGTGTCATTTGGAAAGATTACTATATATACATATAAGAAAAAACTGTAATCCAAGATTTCAGTCAATTGCTATATTTTAAAAGCAGAATTCTATGTTCTATGGGGACGTTCTAACATGTCAGTTCAAAGTAATTTTCTTCTGGCTATAATTGCAAAATGTCTGTGAAATTTTAAAAGTTCCAGACATTTCAATAGTACAGACAGTTCTGGTTATGGAGGCAGAATATAGACAGATAACAATGATTTGCTTTTATACTTAAAAGTCTGAATCTCATGTAGGACAGAAGCTCTATGTTACACTGCTGTGTTAGTTTCTGCTGTACAGTGAAGTGATTCCAGCTATATGTATACGTATATCCCCTCCCTCTTGGACAGCCTTCCCACTCCCCCATCCCAACATCTACAGTCGTCACAGATTATCAAGCTGAGCTCCCTGTGCTATACCACAAGTTCCCATTAGCTACCTACTTCCTCAGGTTTTTCAAATTAGAAAATGAGCGCTCAAATAAATGGTACAAGCAATGGCAACAAAAAGTATAAAAAAAAAAGAGAGAATATGCACATATGTTGGAAATTTATTCTGAGTATTGTCCTTAAAGTATCACAGAACTATCTAATAAGTTAGATGAGTCTCAGTAATAAAGCAAACAAATTACTTTTATCTCTTCAGTAAATAAACTCTCTGGGGTCAGGAGGATAACTGTAGTATAATAAATATTGCTCTTAAGGAACAGCTGTCACAGTGAGGTTTTAAGACATCTCAGTAAAATCCTTTAGGTTCCTAAAAGTTATCAGTGGGTGGCAACTCAATTTATAAATCCCATGATATGTTTCAAACCACAATAAAATACCATCAAATATTATAATAAAAATATGGTTCTGCTTTTCCTTAATCAAAGCCTAGACATTTAGTATATATTTTCAATTAAATGTAATTTTATTTCTACTAGAGTCATACAAATTTCCTCCAATTATAAAACTTTATTAATTTTCTCACCAAGGCTGATAAACCTTGAATACTAAAAATACCACTTTTAATTCCCCCCTTTCTCTGCTTAACTCCCAGGAATATATTTACTTTTTACTTATATTTTTTTCTTTCTAGAGGTTAAGAATATATCATAAATATATTTCACTAATTTCGTAAAATCACTATTGAATTAAAAAAAAACATAATTAAGACAAATAACTGAGTATGCTACTCAAAGAGGCAATTTGAGTACCATAGTGGTCAAAGCAGTCTCTAAAATTTTATAACTATATTTGAGCCCAGCCTCTACCACTACTAGCTATATAACCTTGCCTAATTACTACAATTTTCTGTCTCAGATTTCTTATCAATATACTCAGATAATAATAATACCTACATCATGAGATTGTAAAGATGAAATAAAGTAATCCATGTAGAAGAAAATAAAAACAATAATTTGAAAAGATACATGCACCCCAATGTCAAAGCAGCATATGGAAGCTAATAGCCAAGATACAGAAGCAACCTAAAACATCCATCAACAGACAAATGGATATCGGTGTGTGTGTGTATTTATATATATATATCTCCCTCACATACATACACACATAATGGTACATTACTGAGCCATAAAAAGAATGAAATTTACCATTTACAACAACATGGATGGACCTGGAAGGTATTTTGCTTAGTGAAGTTAAGTCAAACACAGAAAAACAAATTCTATATGATATCACTTAAATGTAGGATGTAAAAGTTAAAATGAATGAATATAACAAAACAGAAACAGACTCACAGATATAGAGAACTATTGGTTATCAGTACGGAGAGGAAAAGGAAGAAGGGCCAGATAGAGACAGCGGATTAAGAGGTACAAACCAGCAAGTATCAAATAAGTAAGCTACAAGGGTATATTGTACAGCACAGGGAAATATAGCCATTAGACTGCAATAACTTTAGATGCAGTATAATCTATAAAAATACTGAATCACTATATTATACATGTGAAAACAATATTATAAATCAATTAAACTTCAATAAAATAAATAAAAATAATTCATGTAGAAAGAATAGCAGAGTGCCAGACACATAGTGTCCTATAGACATCAATTGCTGTATTATTATTTTTTTCAAGAAGATGGTAAATCTATGCTTTGTATTACATGATAACAGGAGATAATTTCATGTAATTCCACATTCAGAAATAAAGTATCATAAAGGTTAAAGTGGACTGAGGTACCGTTATATTGTGGTATTAGGTTGCCAACTAAATGCTAGAAAACACAGCACCCAGCACTCAACTACAGTGAGTCTACTAACCTAACTGAGAGTCCATTGAGAAACAGAAAGGCTACTTACTGTTCACTGCAACCCACTCATTTAGATCTTCCCCCTCAGGAAGCATGACAGCCATCCGGAGGTTGCCACTGCCAAGAGTGGCCTCTGCATGCTTTAAGAGCTCATACTGGTGAGAACCCTCTGGAATGTTCTTCTTCGGTTTAAACGTTTTAGATGAGCGACTCCCACTATGAATAGAAAAGAAAAAAAAAGTGTTTAAGGCTTGATCTTCCACAGAGTCTACCATACTATACTACTGGATAAAATAACACAGAAGTGATCAGAAAAGTCCACCAATATATAGCTTGAAACTGTACTGGCTATATTAAATCTTAGAAATATCATTGCTGTAACTAGTGTTTGATACCCCAAACTCCTACAAACCTTCTCTATATTCTCTACTGTAACTATAAAGGAGAAAAATGAATTTTTAGCTATAACTAATCCAGCTAACAAATCCAACAATAAATTACTGATTCAGGATTACAGGTTGTAATACATAAAAATAAAAAGGAGCCTGTGATAATCTTTAGTCACTGTATTCTTTTTCACCCTGATTCTAAGTCTCTCATTCTAAGATAAATAATTTCCCTCATACAAGAGGCACTGTAGCCCACCAGGCTCCACTGTTCATGAGGATTCTCCAGGCAAGAATACTGGAATGGGTTGCCATGTCCCCTCCAGAGGATCTTCCCAGCCCAGGCTCTACTCTTAACACTGACCCCTCTCCGTGTCAGGGGTGTGGTGTGTGTATGTCTGTCTGTCTGTCTGTCTGTCTCCCTGCCAGGTGTGTGTGTGGGGGGGGCACACACACACGTGCTAAATCACTTCAGTCTCTACTCAACAGCCAAGAATTTCTTTACAAACACTAATCAGGCGATGTTACTCCTCTGCTTAAGACCACACTCAGTGGCTTCCCAGTGTACTTCAGAGTAAACCCCAAAGTCAAATATTAAACATACTAAGGCTCTGGACCCACATTAGAGTATGGAAACTCTTTTTCAGTTTAATCAGATAATGTATTAAAAGTCAAATTCTCTCCCACCATCTCTGAAATATGAAAATGTAGAAAAGATTATCATGCCTACCAAACCTGAGGCTTATTTCATTTTCCTCCCTCCTCCTTTTCCTTTATCAAAACTTAGTGTGAAAAATAAACTTGACCAATAAATTTTTTGACAAAAGACATTTTTACTAATTTTTGTATGATTAAGTACAAAAATAGCTCTCCTAACACCAATCTGGTCTATGTATTCAGACCAAGTGTTAAGCACTCTCCCTTTAGTTAGCCCACTGATCAGACTGGTGCCACAACTGATGATGTAACAAAGCTGCTCTGAAATGGGCTGGCAGAGAACATGAGAACAAAAAGCACATCAGCTGTGCCTGCACCCAGGAGGGTCCCCACAAATATCTATTTATTGATCCACTGTCCCTTTACGTATTAGGCTTCCAAATGTTTTCTTGATTGATGACCCATTCAGAATTGGTCTTCCACAAAACAAAACACATTCTCCTCAAAGACCTTACACTTGGGTAAAAAGAAAAAAAATCTGAGTTTGGTTTTATGAAGGTCAGTTCTGACACTAATCAGCTATGTTATTTAAGGCAAATTACCCAACTTCCTTGAGCCTATTTTTTCTTTAATAGTGAAAGCCTAACAACAATAATAAAACATTACCCTTATCTGTATCATGCAAGAGCTGCAAAATGAGAAAATGAGAAAAAGCTCTTAAAAACTGTGAGTGAAATCGCTCAGTCGTGTCAGACTTTTGTGATCTCACGGACTGTAGCCTACCAGGCTCCTCTGTCCATGGGATTTTCCAGGCAACAGTACTGGAGTGGGTTGCCATTTCCTTCTCCAGGGGATCTTCCCAATCCAGGGACTGAACCCGGGTCTCCCGCATTGGAGACAGATGCTTTAGAATCTGAGCCACCAGGGAAGTCCTAAAACTGTAAAATGCTGTGCAAATGTTAGTATCCTTCCTTTTCCTGAACCAGAATGACTCACAGTAAAAACGAAATGGTAGTCCAATGTCCAAAGCTGGACTCAACCCCTACTCCCACTCTCATTTCCTAAGACTGGATAGGGAAATTTTTACTTTGGAAACAAATGCTCTTACACATTAAGGTACAAATAGAATTAAAAAAAAAAATTGTTTTGGTTTGGGTTTTTTTTGGGTGCTTTTCCTATATCAAGGTTCAAGTGATCTCAGAATAATGGTGGGGATAGACAGGAAATCAAGAAAACAAGGTGCCAGTCCTCATTTTGCTGTTTTCTTCTTATGTTACTTAGAAACTATAAATTATCATCTGGGCTTCCATTTATTTTACTTTTTTGAACCTCTCGAAAATAACTTTTACAGAAGGGTATAATTTAGAGATGGGATGATGTTTATAAAATGCTTTCCCTGAGTTCTCTCCCTTCTCAGTTCCTCTTATCCATGCAGAGTCATACTTCCAAAATGCTTTGAAGTCCTCCACTGAATCCCCTTCTTTGTGACCCTTCTGCTTTGTTCAGGCAAAATAATCCACCATCTCAGTATTCTGATTTTTTAAATGTTCCTTTTTAAAATTATATTCAACTTTTTCGACTGCTACCTGAAACTTCAACCAGGATGCACCCTACTCTGGAAGGGGTGATCAGTACTGCTCCTTATTTCCATGTCAAAAGACCAACTGAAGAGTACTCAAGTTCAAAAGCACAAGTACCAAAACATGTACACAAAATTCCTCATCAGTGAGTGCAAGCTCTTACACTAAGGAGTGCAACCTCTTACACTAATGGGGCCAAATATATAAGGTCTATGAGAAAGCCCAAACGAACTTTTCAGCTAACCCAGTATCTCACATGGCATGTTAAGATATTTGATGCAAATATTAAAAACCATTTTCAATAACAGAAAGTATGTAGCCCCCCACCCCACCCTTTCAGAGTCTGTCTATAGAAGCATAAAAATGCTTGTGCTTGTTTTATACACCTGCTGCGTATTACAGTATACTAAAGAATGTTTTCCACTTTAATATGTCCAGAAGATTGTTGTACTTTAAAGTAGATCTACCTTATTCTTTTTAAAGACTGAATAATATTTCCTTATATAGATAGATAATATTTTCAACCAGTCACCTACTGATAAACATTGAGGTTGTCTCCAGCCATTTATCACTTTAACAATGCTGCAGTAAGCCTCCTCATATTATAAAAGATAAATTCTTAGAAGTAAAATTGCCCTGCTAAAGGGCATATACATTTTTAATGTTTACATAAGGTCTATTTTCCCCCAAAATAAGTTGGGTTCTTTTAAAGCTCATTAACAATGTATTAGAGTAACTGTATACATTTTTGGTCTTAGAGGACAAGAATTCAGCTAGTTTCTCTTGTATAGCTCCCAACAGGACATCATAACTATATAACAACTTAGAACTTTCTGATTAGAACGTAAATGTGATTGAAAAGTCATAGCATTACCCTGAGGTCTTTCCTTTTAAAATAAATACCCAGCAGTCAGGTTTGTTTATCCCAGTCCTTTCACTCATATTTGAAGGTCAATCAGTTTCTAGAGGAAGACAGAATGGCTTGAAAAGTAAATAACTGAGCCTTAAGGGAAAACTCTGACCACAAATCCCTTATAATTAGTCATTCAATTTGATCTACTTTTAGTAAATTTCAAAAGCATTGTGTACTTCCTCTTTAATACCCTAAAGAATAGACTGGTCCCCATTGTGACATCTACATTTATTCTCATAAAACCATTTGTTACCATCTCAACACAGTTACACCCATCATTACCCTCAATTTTAACTATATACTGTTCAATCCAACTATCAACAAAATTGATGTTTTCTAAATTGGGTTGGAGAATCTTAAGGCTGAAGGAATTGGGGAGGAGGTTTTTACAGAGAACTCAAAACAGGGGTACTAGGGAAGGACTGAAAAGTAAAAAGTGTTAGTCGCTCAGTTGTGTCTGACTCTCTGCGACTCTGCAACTCTTTGTAGCCCTCCAGGCTCCTGTGTTCATGGGATTTCCCAGGCAAGAACTGAACTGGATAGCCATTCCTTCCCCAGGGTATCTTCCCCTATCCAAGGACCAAATCCAGGTCTCCATTGAGGGCAGTTTCTTTCCCATTGGAGCAACCGGGGAAATTACACTAGGAAGGGTTAGAAGAATATATATCTGTATATAATTTAGACAGTGAAAAACACGTCAATATATTCAAAATTAGAAACAAATTTACATCAACTTATTTGCGTCAATAATTCCATATCTTCAAAGTTAAGTGACTTACTCTGATCACCTAGCTAATTAAATGGCAGAAGTGGGATTCAACAAAAGACAACTCATAGATTGGGAGAAAATATTTGCAAATGAAGTGACCAACAACAGATTAGTCTCCAAAACCTGCAAGCAGCTAATGAGGCTTAACATCATCAAAACAAACAACCCAATCAAAAATGGGCAGAAGACCTAAATAAACATTTCTCCATATAGGACATACAAATGGCCAAGAGGCACTTGAAAGATGCTCAACACTGCTAATTATTAAAGAAATGCAAATCAAAACTACAATGAGATATCATCTCACACCAGTGAAAACAACTATCATCATAAAATCCATAAATAATAAATGCTGGAGAGGGTGTGGAGAGAAGGGAACCCTCCTACACTGTTCAGAACATAAACTGGTACAGCCACTAGGAAGAAGAGTATGGAGGCTCCTTAAAAAAAATAAAAATAGAGCTATCGTATGACCCTGCAATCCCATTCTTGGGCATGCATCCAGAGAAAAACATGGTCCAAAAGGATAAATGCATGGATGTTCACTTCACTGCGGCACTATGTACAATAGCCAAGACATGCAAGCAACCTAATGCCCATCAACAGAGAAATGGATAAAGAAAATGTGGTGCATATATACAACAGAATATTACTTGGCCACTAAAAAGAATGAAACAAAGCCATCTGCAGTAACAGGAGTGGACCTAGAGATTGTCATACTGAGTAAAGTCAGACAGAGGAGAAATAGCATATGACATCCTTTTAAATGCAGAATCTAAAAAGAAATGATAAAAATGAACTTATTTACAAAACAGACTCAAAGACTTAAAGAATGAACTTATGGTTGCCAAGAGGAAGGCTAGGAGTAAGGGATAGTTAAGTTTGGGAGTGACATGTATATAAGGCTCTATTCAAAACAGATGATCAACAAGGACCTATTGTATAGAACACAGAACTCTGCTCAATGTTATGTGGCAGACTGGATGCCAGAGGAGCATGGGGGAAAATGGATACACGTATATGTATGACTGAGTTCCTTTGTTGTCGACCTGCAACTACAGCAACTTGTTAATCATGTGTACTTCAATACAAAAAAACAGTTTAAAAAAAATAACAGTCCATTATCTTCAAGTCATTTTACATTACCAAGCCTCAGTTTGTAATAAGGATACCTACCTTACTATTGAACCCTGTAGTAAGAATTCCATTAATATTAGCTCTCTTTGATCCACAATTGGTATACCAACCTGTCATTCACATCAGTAGCTCCTTCTATAGGTCTAAGTCCAACATTAGAGATCAGGGATTTGATAAACACTTTTCAGTCAACTTCAGACTGGAAACTCCTGGATTACAATAGTAATGATGATGATTAATATTAACTAACATTCACTGTAGACCTTGTACTCTTTAAATATTTTACACACAATATCTCTTTTAATCTTAACTCTATGATGTCTATCAGTTCAGTTCAGTTCGGTTGCTCAGTCTTGTCCAACTCTTTGCAACCGCATAGAATGAAGCATGCCAGGCCTCCCTGACAATCACCAACTCCTGGAGCTTGCTCCAACTCATGCTCATTGAGTTGGTGATGCCATCCAACCATCTCAACCTCTGTTGTCCCTTTCTCCTCATGCCTTCAATCTTTCCCAGCATTAGGGTCTTTCTTAATGAGTCAGTTCTTCACATCAGGTGGCCAAAGTATTGGAGCTTCAGCATTAGACCTTCCAATGAACATTTAGGACTGATTTCCTTTAGGATGGACTGGTTTGATCTCCTTGCAGTTCAATGGACTCTAAGGGCCTTCTCCAACTCAGCTTTCTTTTTCCAACTCTCACATCCATACATGACTATTGGAAAACCACAGCTTTGACTGTACAGACCTTTGTCGGCAAAGTAACGTTCTGCTTTTGAATATGCTGTCTAGGTTAGTCACAGTTTTACTTCCAAGGAGCAAGCGTCTTGTAATTTCATGGCTGCAGTCACCATCTGCAGAGATTTTGGAACCCAAGAGAGTAAAGTGTCCACTGTTTCCCCATCTATTTGCCATGAAGTGATAAGATTGGATGCCATGATCTTCGTTTTATGAATGTTGAGTTTTTAAACCAGCTTTTTCACTCTTCTCTTTCACTTTCATCAAGAGGCTCTTCAGTTCCTCTTCACTTTCTGCCATAAGGGTGCTATCATCTGCATATCTGAGGTTAATGATATTTCTCCTGGCAATCTTGATTCCAGCTTGTGCTTCATCCAGCCTAGCATTTCATATGATGTACTCTGTATGTAAATTAAAATAAGCTGGGTGACAATATACAGCCTTGATGAACTCCTTCCCCAATTTAGAACCAGTCCATTGTTCCGATTCTGGTATGGGTCTAACTATTGTTTCTTGACCTGCATACAGATGTCTCAGGGGGTAGGTATGCTATACTTTATTTTATGAGTAACAAAACTGAGGTGTAAGGTACTTAATTTGCTCAAGCTTTTAAAATTGGTAAAGTAAGGAACCAAAATTTAAGCCTACGATTTAAATATTCAAAGTCCATTCTTTTATCCACTACCCAATACTACATGATACTTATCTTTATCTTCTACAGCTGTGATGGTTGTAGAGTTTTGTGAATATACTAAATCCACCAAACACTTTAAAAGATGAATTTTATAGTGTGTTAATTATAGCATAATTTTTTAATGTTTAAAGAAAAATCTTTACTATTAAAAAACTAAATAGCCTCAGAATAATGTTCCTCACCACCTCAATGTCAGTTTCTTCCATTTATTTCACTCTTGCATTCCTTCATCCAACTAGAATATTCTGACCACCCACCTACTATATTCTAAGTAGCACTGTTCTAACCCTGGGACACAGCAGTGAACAAGAGAATCTCTATTCTCATGGTAGGGAGAGGAGGCAGGAAAAAAAAAAAAACTAACGATACAGTATTGGTTGGTGCTAAGTGCTATGGTGAAGATAAGAGAATGATGTGACAAATAATGTGATATTATTAATGTGATAATGTGACAGGCACTTTATTAGATTAGGTGGTTAGAGCAGGCCTCCATGAGGCCAGAAAGACAAGAAGAAGGAATCAGCCATGTGATAACTAGCAAAGAGGGAAGAACATTCCAGGCTTAAAAGATAAACTAGGTGTTTGCACAAAGGTGACTTTTTCAGAAAGAGGAGTAAAAATCTAACTGTGATGAGGGCATCATGAATGACAGTATACGAAATAAGAAAAAGTATGTAGACCCACACTAGCTAAGATTTTAGAGTCCAAAGTATGGAATTTAGATTACTATTTTAAGTCTAAATGGGAAGCTATAGCAGAATCTTTTTTTTTTAAAGGAAGTATAATATGACTTAATTTAATGATCTAAAAAGACCATTCTAGTTTCCATGTAGAGAACGGACTGGCACGAGGGTAAAAGTGAAAACAGAGAAACCAGTTAAGAAACTAATAGAACTGCCTTATGACCCAGCAATCCCACTGCTGGGCATACACACCGAGGAAACCAGAATTGAAAGAGACACATGTACACCAATGTCAATGCAGCATTGTTTATAATTGCCAGGACATGGAAACAACCTAGACGCCCATCAGTAGATGAATGGATAAGAAAGCTGTGGTACATATACACAATGGAGTATTACTCAGCCCTTAAAAAGAATAAATTTGACTCAGTTCTAATGAGATGGATGAAACTGGAGCTGATTATACAGAGTGAAGTAAGCCAGAAAGAAAAACACCAATACAGTATACTGACACATGTATATATGGAATTTAGAAAGATAGTAATGATGACCTTGTATGTGAGACAACAAAAGAGACACAGAGGTATAGAACGGACTTTTGGGGTCTGAGGGAGAGGGAGAGGGTGGGATGATTTGGGAGAATGGCATTGAAATAGGTATACTATCATATAAGAAAACAAAGTGCCAGTCTATGTTCAATGCAGGATGCAGGATGCTTGGGGCTGGTGCACGGGATGATCCAGGGAGATGATGTGGGGTGGGAGGTGGGAGGGGGCTTTGACATTGGCAGATCGTGTACACCTGTGGCTGATTCGTGTCAATGTATGGCAAAACAAATACAGTATTGTAACGTAGAATAAAGTATTAAAAAAGAAAAAAACTGGTATAATGCAGAAAGATGGCCTGGTCTAATAGGGACAGAAAGATGAAGCCAGGTTCTAATATCTGTAGGTAGAACCAATGGGATTCACTTTGGATTTCAGAATTTCTCGAGTGGTAAAGACGAGACAGAGGCTCAAATAGGTAAGTAACAGGTCATTTATTAAGATAGGTTTGGGGAGATGGCTTTTGCCCGTATTAACTTAAGATACCTATTAAACACCCAAATGGTAAGTTAGTATGCAGCTGCACCTACACATCTCATGCTAAGATGAATGATCAGACTGAAGGGAACTAATATTCTTGACATCTTCACCGGTTAGCATACTTCCAAAAGATGCGCTAGTATGTTATTAAAATGAGTATTTTAAAAGCTATCAGAAGTCCTATAGTAAAGAAAATTTATTTAAAAATCATTTATGATTTATCTCAAGGTTTCCCAAAGATCTTTAGTCATGGAAATTTTACTTCCACATTTAAAATCTTGCTCTTTAACATACATTCCCTGGAGGAGGGCACGGCAACCCACTCCATTATTCTGGCCTAGAGAACACCTTGGACAGAGGACCCTGGCAGGCGACAGTCTATAGGGTTGCAAAGAATCAGACACGACTGAAGCGACTTAGCATGCACACACACACTTTAAAAAGCATCAATCACTATGAACAAAGCTAGTGGAGGTAATGGAATTCCAGTTGAGCTGTTTCAAATCCTGAAAGATCATGTAGTGAAAGTGCTGCACTCAATAGGCCAAAAAATTTGGAAAACTCAGCAGTGGCCACAGGACTGGAAAAGGTCAGTTTTCATTCCAATCCCTAAAAAGTCAATGCCAAAGAATGCTCAAACTACCGCACAATTGCACTCATCTCACATACTAGTAAAGTAATGCTCAAAATTCTCCAAGCCAGGCTTCAACAGTATGTGAGCCATGAACTTCCAGATGTTCAAGCTGGTTTTAAAAAGGCAGAGGAACCAGAGATCAAATTGCCAACATCCGCTGGATCATGGAAGAAGCAAGAGAGTTCCAAAAACATCTATTTCTGCTTTATTGACTACGCCAAAGCCTTTGACTGTGTGGATCATAATAAACTGTGGAAAATTCTAAAAGAGATGGGAATACCAGACCATCTGACTGGTCTCTTGAGAAATCAGTACACAGGTCAGGAAGCAACAGTTAGAACTGGATGAACAACAGACTGGTTCCAAATAGGAAAAGGAGTACATCGAGGCTGTATATCGTCGCCCTGCTTATTTAACTTATAGGCAGAATACATCATAAGAAACGCTGGGCTGGATGAAGCACAAGCTGTAATCAAGATTGCCGGAAGAAATATCAATAACCTCAGATGTGCAGATGACACCACCCTTATGGCAGAAAGCGAAGAAGAACTAAAAAGCCTCTTGATGAAAGTGAAAGAGAGTGAAAAAGTTGGCTTAAAGCTCAACTTTCAGAAAACTAAGTTCATGGCATCCGGTCCTGTCACTTCATGGCAAATAAATGGGGAAACAGTGGCAGACTTTATTTTTGGGGCTCCAAAATCACTGCAAATGGTGACTACAGCTATGAAATTAAAAGATGCTTACTCCTTGGCAGGAAACTGATGACTAACCTAGACAGTATATTAAAAAGCTGAGACATTACTTTGCCAACAAAGGTCCATCTAGTTAAAGCTATGGTATTTCCATCAGTCATGTATGGATGTGAGAGTTGGACTATAAAGAAAGCTGAGCGCCGAAGAACTGATGCTTTTGAACTGTGGTGTTGGAGAAGACTCTTGAGAGACCCTTGGACTGCAAGGAGAGCCAACCAGTCCATCCTAAAGGAGATCAGTCCTGAGTGTTCATTGGAAGGACTGATGTTGAAGCTGAAACTCCAATACTTTGGGCTACCTGATGCAAAGAGCTGACTCATTGGAAAAAATCCTGATGCTGGGAAAGACTGAAGGCAGGAGAAGGGGATGGCAGAGGATCAGATGGTTGGATGGCATCACCAACTCAATGGACATGAGTTTGGGTAAACTCCGGGAGTTGGTAATGGACAGAGAGGCCTGGCATGCTGCAGTTCATGGGGTTGCAAAGAGAGTCGAACACAATTGTGCAACTGAACTGAACTGACACACTATTATATTAAACTGCTAACTGGGTTACCTCTCAGTTTTCAGCATATCCATAACACTTCAATTTTATAAAGTATAACTCCATGATTTCATACAAGAACAGGTAGAGGGTTGGTCAAGTCACTATTTATTTATATCTCATAAACTTTTATAATCTAATCCTTAGAAAATAAAAAGCACTTCACAACCAAAGGCCAGTTAGTTTCTACAACTGTGAAGTTATTGAGGTGTAATCTCCGCTATAGATGAAGACACTGAAGTTTAATCACTCATCTCTGATCATCCTCTGAGCCTGAGTTTTATAAAGACTGCAGTTTCCTTTGCCCAGCACTAAATCCACTGCAATCAGTAAACAGGTACTAAAATTACAGGAGATTTTAGGAAATGACTACTGTCAAATATCTAGATGATTTCCATGCAACAGCAGTTAACAGAATCCCCTACAATGTGTTGGACTACAAGAAGGAAGAAAACAAAACCTGCAGATGCAGAGTTCAGAATGAGCATCAAATTGCAACAGAGCAGGCAGTAATTCCAAATATATTGACATTTCATCCCAGAAACACCTAGGGAGCCTAAACATCACTTCTTTTACAAAAAACCTTTCCTAACCTTCCATGAAAATCTCTCCATCCTCTTGGTGTCTCACTGCAGCTTAAAGCACCTATAACATATTTATGTGTTTGTTCTCCTTCAAATAGCTCTTTAAAATGAGAGGTTGTGTCCTCTTCATTTTTGTAATGTGATATCTGGCATATAGAAGATCAAGAAGATCTGATCAAGAAGATCAACGGCAAAGGATCTGAAGTAAACACCCAGTTTCAGATCCTGTCTTTGTAACTTAGATAACTTTGTGACCTCAGATAAATCATGTAACTTCTCTGAGCTTACAACTAAAACACTGGAAATGATACTACCAATTTTGCAGAACCATTATGACAATTAAATGAATGCATTTAAAACAGCTTAGTTTTGAGGCAGCTGTCACACAGCAAATGGGCAGTATAGGAAATGATAGCTTAAAAATACTGAGTGAGTGACAATATGTATATGCATATAAACATATGTACATACACACATATACATATAGATAGTCATCACCTTATTCAGTCTGCTATAACAAAATACTACAGACTGGGTGCTTATGAACAACGAAAATTTATTCTCAGAGTTTTGGTGGTCAAAAGTACCAAGATCAAGGTACCAGCATTGTCAGGCCCTCTTCCAGGTTTCTGATTGCCCACTTCTCCCTGCATCTTCATATGGTAAAAGGGGTTAGGGAGCTCTGTGGGATGTTTTTGTAAGAGCACTAACCCCAATAATGAGGGTGGAGACCTGATGACCTAATCACCTCTCAAAGGCTCAAAGGCCTCACCTCCTAAGGCCATCACACTGGGCATTAAGATTTCAACTCATGAATCTGGGCAGATGTATTCAGACCACACCAATCTTTCTGTCACACTTCTACTAATCCAGTTTTAAAACATGACCTCTGCATACTTATTTGTTTACATTTTTCTTTCTCTTTCTCACTAGACTGCGAGTTATTCAAGAATATGGAACATGTCTTGGTCATCTTGAATCTCTAGAATTTAAAACAGGAACTGGGACATAATGGGTTTACTAATAGAAGTTTATTAACTTAAATAATCATATTGAAAGTAGAGAAAAGTTCTGTTATTATTGCAAGGAACAGCTGTCCCCAGTTTTAGAGAAAGGGACTGACCCATCATCTTTATTTGGTGCAACAAATCTAAAAGATTTTAACCGGAACAAGAGAAGTAACAGATGTACTGGTGAGGTTTGCTCATCCTGACGCCAAAATTTCATTTTCAATCTTAGGCCCTTTAGAGTCCTTCCCTACTTAAACCTTGGCTTAAAAAAAAAAAAATGGGTCAATCAATCAAAGCAAGACATCTCAGTCTAACAAGTCTACTCCTTACATTGGGGGAGGGGAAAGGAAAGAAGGAAGTAGCTCTTATTATTCATTTTATTTAGTTAAATAACTAAATAGATTGCAGCTACTTCCCATAGTTTAGAAATTTAGTTATATTCTAAAAACTAGTATGCAATTTCTTGTTGTAATAGCATTTTTTTCCCCACCAAAGTAGAAAAGCACAATTTCCGCTGCCATCCAATTCAAAACCACAGTTCGTTATAAAGGGTGCCACAAAAGATCAAGTCTGCAGTTTTGACAGTAATGGAACAATCTACATCAGATACAGCTCTCAAGTTAACACCAGAGCAAAGATTCACGTACAATTCCTACAATTCATCATCAGCCTGCAAATAAGAAGCCGTAACAGAACATAACAGGAATACATTTAATCAGTGGAAGCCTTGATGGTTTAGTACTGCTCAAATACTCAGCTGTGTCCTACTCTTTGCGACCCTGTGGACTCTAACCCATCAGCTTCCTCTATCCATGAGATTCTCTAGGCAAGAATACTGGAGTGGGTTGCCATTCCCTTCTCCAGGGAATCTTCCTGATCCAAGGATGAAACCCAATCTCTTATCTCCTGCATTGACAAGCAGATTATTCTCCACTAGTGCCACCTGGGAATGCTTTGAAATTTAAATTCTTACAATAAAGCCAGCCTGACAAGGAAAAAAAAACTCACAAAGTTAAAATCAGCTGGTGTCTACTGCTCATCTCATGTACTTGTAAATGAACTTTCTTTTTCATGGGATGTCTAGTCATCACTAGAAAATTAATTCAGGGGTTCATTTTTCCTCAGGAAGCGTCGCTGATGTCCTAAACTACATTAAAGATGACTTCTCTCTGTTCACACGGAACACTAAAATGTCTCTATTTCACAATGCACCATGAGCTTCTCAAAGGCAAGGAGTTCTTCAAGTCATCTGCTTCTTCAGAGCCTAGGAGAAGGCCTAGGTCAGAACAGCTCCTCCACAGAAGTCTGTTGAGCTAAACCGATAAAGGACATCAGGTCAAGAATGGTAACATAAAAGTAAGCATTCTGACAGCATTCGCTAAATTTATATTCCCAGCTTATATAAATAGGCCCTGTCATAACAGCTATATAAGCAGTGCTGCTGCTGCTAAGTCACATCAGTCGTGTTTGACTCTGTGCGACTCCACAGACAGAAGCCCAACAGGCTCCTCTGTCCCTAGGATTCTCCAGGCAAGAACACTGGAGTGGGTTGCCATTTCCTTCTCCAATGCATGAAAGTGAAAAGTGAAAGTGAAGTTGCTCAGTCATGTCCGACTCTTAGAGACCCCATGGACTGCAGCCCACCAGGCTCCTCCATCCATGGGGTTCTCCAAGCAAGAGTACGGTAGTGGGTTGCCATTGCCTTCTCCGATATATGCACAATATGTATATGGAATTATCTTCTGTAATATTCTTAAAATTTTATACAATTTTTTCTTTATGTACCTTTCACCATTAGTTCTTAATCTGTTTTAAGCCTCTGGTAATCTGAAAGACACTATGAACCTTCTCTCTAGAGATATAGTTTGCATAAAGGAATGCAGGGACACATAAAACCTGTTCGTAAACCTGGAAAAAGAACTCCTGCTCTAGTCTGTCTCCTTTCTCTCAGGCTATCTATTGTGAGAACATTCATTTTCTTCTAAAATCTAAGAGCGCCACATTTCTTTTCTAATCCTCTAGAGATATGCTTTTAGATAAAGCCACACAGACGTTCAAGATGGTAAGTATAGGTCTTTTCTTAGATTTAAAAAAATCTACAGTTTATGGTTTATTCTTTGTCTATAAAATAGTAACTCTAACAGAAAGCTCTCATCATATTTGTATACTGAAGTTCAAAACTATGGCATTTATAAGAAAGTCAATGCATTAAACTAATATTCTTAAGAAAATAAAAAGCCCACATTTTGGGGGGCTCCAAAATCACTGCAGATGGTGACTGCAACCATGAAATTAAAAGAAACTTACTCCGTGGAAGGAAAGTTATGACCAACCTAGAGAGCATATTAAAAAGCAGAGACATTACTTTGTCAACAAAGGTCCATCTAGTCAAGGCTATGATTTTTCCAGTAGTAATGTATGGATGTGAGAGTTGGGCTATAAAGAAAGCTGAGTGCTGAAGAATTGATGTTTTTGAACTGTGGTGTTGGACAAGACTCTTGAGAGCCCCTTGGACTGCAAGGAGATCCAACTAGTCCATCCTAAAGTAAATCAGTCCTGGGTGTTCTTTGGAAGGACTGATGTTGAAGCTGAAGCTCCAATATTTTGGCCACCTGATGAGAAGAGCTGATTCATTTGAAAAGACCCTGATGTTGGGAAAGATTGAAGGCAGGAGGAAAAGGGGACGACAGAGGATGAGATGGTTAGATGGCATCACCAACTCCAACCGACATGAGTTTGCGTAAACTCCGGGAGTTGGTGAGGGACAGGGAGGCCTGAAGTGCTGCGGTTCATGGAGTTGCAAAGAGTCGGAAACGACTAAGTGACTGAACTGAACTGAACCGATGCCTATAAAACTGACCAAGTGTAATGGGAAATGGGAAAAACCTTTGTTTCTTTTATTATTGGAAGGAAGATTCTGGCAACATGAAAACAAAAGATATCATTTATAAGTCTAATTTCAAGTGTAGCTGTGTTTTATTTTTTTAATGTAAAACAGAGATAATTCCTAGTTTGGAGATAAATTTTAACCAATGAATAATTAAGGTCAAAGACATTAAAGTTTAAATGAGATTTGTCAAAGCATACTTTAGAAGCATAACCTGAATAATATAGAATATAAGTGAGGGATAATAATAAATAATAAAGAAATAAAATAGTTCCTTGCAACTTAAATTTAGATTAATCTGTATTTTTATGAAAATTAGTTATTGAACTGTGTCAGGTAGAAAAAGGACTCTTAGAGTCACTACTTACTAATACATTACAGTAACAAAGAACTCAAAAAATATTAAGTAGTTTAACTCAGTGACATATCTCTTTCAATTTCCTTTTATTTAGTGACATTGCAAAACTATGGATGCTTAACAGAACACAGCAATACAATAAATCAGTACCTGTAAGAAACTGTTTTGAAGAGTGACAGTCAAAGACTGTGGGCTAAAAACAGACATTACCTTCCACTCCTTACTCAAAGCAATGATAATGTGAATTTTTAAAAAAATCAATCCCACAAGGAAAAGGAGAATAAAAGATGAGGAAACAATAATTTTAAGAATTAGCAAGTAGATGAATAATTAATTAATACACCTAAGGAAACCTAACTCTGAACTTAAAAGATACTCAATTTACACCACAGATTCCACAGAATGTTCAGGAATTACTATCAGTAGGATACTCTGGAAATAGGGGTAGAGATGGAACAAGACTTCCCCAGTCTGTTTAAGAAAAGGTACACACCCAGATCCTCTCTGCAATCTACACAGCAGGCTTTTGTACTACCCCCTCATCCTGAGACAAGACTAGAAACTAAAGGTGTATTCTATAAAAAGAAGACAAAACAGAGAGGGTGTCTGGCTTAAGAGATATGACTACAGCCACAGTTGTAGGCAGATGCTCCATATGTAACACTAAGTGATCAGATGAGTTTGAAAAAAATCCATGTTTAGAAGCCTTGCCTTTTCCCACAGTCCAGATAATAATCTCCAAGCAGAAACCAACTGTGCTTTTTTTTTTTTTTTTGGTAAATCTGACCACACCATATAAAGATATAGAAAGAAATTTACACCAGGGATTCTTCAAGGTAACAGCCTTGCCATATCACCCTTCAGCAAATCCCACAGTTGACATGCACCCTGCCCCCCGCCCCGACACAGAGATTCCAATTTGCTTTTCAGTTGTCCTACTTGTAAATAAAAGGCTTTCCAGGTGGTTCAGTGGTAAAGAATCCGCCTGCAATGCAAGAGACACAGGTTTGATCCCTGGGTCAGAAAAGGCAACCCACTCCAGTATTCTTGCCTAGGGAAACCCTATGGACAGATGAGTCTGGCAGGCCACAGTCCATGGGGTTACAAAAGAGTCGGACACAACTTACCAACTAAACAACAACTTATAAATAAAAACGGAAAGCAAAACAGTTATCAGGACTTGAGAGAAGAAGCCTCTAATATGCAAGAAGACATCAAAATACCAAAAAAAAAAAAAAAAAAAGGCAACTTAAAAGGATAAACAAAGGAGAATAAAAATGCACCCCCCAAAACTATTAATATCCTCAGTGATAGAAAAAAACATTACTGCTTAATGAAATAAGAAAGGAATACTATATAAAAAGAAAAAGGACTCTTAAACTTTTTTTAAATGTTAGCAGAAATTAAAACCACAACAAAAAGAACAGAAAATAAAACCAAAGCAATCTCTTAGAACACAAAGCCTAAAAAAACAAAGATATGGAAAAGGAGAAAAATATCAAAGATCTGTTCAAGAGGCCCAAGTTCTAAACAAGAATTCCAGAAACACATAACAGAAAAACAAGGAAATATTCTGTCAAGAAAATACTTTATTAAGGAAATAAACCAATAAATTTTCCCAGAATTGAAGATGCTTTTTAGACTGAGAGACCACCAATTTGGTGGATAAACCCACAACAGGAGAAGAAACTAAGAAATTTCAGAACAAAGAGGAGATCTTACAACAGTCCAGAGGGAAAAAAACAAGATACAAAGCATCAGAAATCAGAAAGGCATTTGGACCTCTCAGTAACACGTGGAGCACCTCATCCATAAAAATTAAAATTCTGTGAGAAAATTTACAACCTAGAACTTGATACTCTGACATGATATCAATCAAGTACAAACGTATATTTCTAGATATATAAGGTCTCAAAATATTAACAGTCTACTTACTGTTTTTAGTGAGTTTTTAGACAATCTGCCGCCCGAAAGTGAAGTGAAAAGTTGCTCAGTCATGTCCGACTCTTTGCAATCCCATGGACTATACAGTTCATGGAATTCTCCTAGCCAGAACACTGGAGTGTGTAGCCTTTCCCTTCTCCAGCTGCACCAAAAGAAGGGAGTAAATCAAGAGAGGACATGAGATCCAAGAAAGAGGAAATCAACCCAAAAGCTGTGCAAGGGGAATCCCAAGGATGAAGGCAAAGGGAGATCCCAAGTAACAGCTATACAGCAAGACTTACGTAACAACAGCCAACGGACTGGAGCAGAAAAGAAAGCTCCAACAGACAGTATTCAAGAAGATAAAGGGACAGAGTCTGAAATGTATTTCAAGGTTAACTAGGGAAGTGTTTGGGGGTTAAAATAACAAAAACTTCGATACAGCAAGAAGCTGTTCAGGAAGAAAACACAATTACAGTATATACATGGCTCAACTATCAACAGTATTTATTTATATAGGGTTAACTATATTGAGAAGCTGGTAGGATGGAAGGATGTATATATAAGATGGGATGTATACAGATATAAATGTAGGTATACACGGGATACCATGGGAGTGATACCCTCTTCTTCCATAATAAGAATAGTTAATACCTAAAGCGAAAAAAAAAATTAGTATGTAACAATATAAACTAGTTTGAGAGAAAAGAGTTCAAATGGGTGTATCCAGAAACAGGAAAAGAGGGATGGCTTTTCTGACAAGTCTTATAGAACTATTTGATTCTACTGAATTAAATTGTCATGTACATGCATAATATTGACAAAAATCAAAACTAAATTTTAACAAGTTTAAAAGCCTAATAAAAAAATAGTTTGAATGCTTGCTAAAACATGGCAATAAAATGAGTCACGTATAGAAATATTAATAAACTATCTTTAAAATCTGCATGTCATGTGCAATATATTTCTGACTCCAGCACTATTCACAGTACACTATAGACATGGAACCACAAAGAGATGGGAACACCAGACCACCTTACTTGTCTCCTGAGAAGCCTGTTTGAGGGTCAAGAAGCAAAAGTTAGAACAAGACATGGAACAACAGACTGGTTCCAAACGGGGAATGGAGTACAACAAGGCTGTATATTGTCACCCTGCTTATACATCATGTGAAATGCCAGGCTGGAAGAATCACAAGCTGGAACAAGACTGCCGGGAGAAATACCAACAACCTCAGATATGCAGATGATACAACTCTAATGACAAAAGTGAAAAGGTACTGGGGTCACAAAGAGTCAGACACGACTGAATGACTAAACTGACCTGAAGAGGAACCAAAAAGCCTCTTGATAATGGTGAAAAAAGAAGAGTGAAAAGCTGGCTTAAAATTCAACGTTCAAAACACTAAGATCATGGCATCTGGTCCTATCACTTCATGGCAATTAGAAGGAGAAAAAATGGAAACAATGGCAGATTTTAATTTCTTGAGCTCCAAAATCATTGCAGACAGTGACGACAGCCATGAAATTAGAAGATGCTTGCTCCTTGGAAGGAAACCTATCACAAACTTAGACAGCGTATTAAAAAGCAGACATCACTTGGCTGACAAAAGTCCAGACAGTCAAAGCTATGGTTTTTCTGGTAGCCATGTACAGATGTGAGAGTAGAACCATAAAGAAGACTGAGTACCAAAGGAACTAATGCCCCAAATTTATGGTGCTGGATGACTCTTAGGAGTCCCTTGAACTGCAAGCAGATCAAATCAGTCAATCCTAAAGGAAATCAACCCTGAATATTTAATGGAAGGACTGATGCTGAAGCTGAAGCTCCAATACTTTGGCCACCTGATGCAAAGAGGCGACTGAATGGAAAAGACCCTGATGCTAAGGAAGACTGAGAGGAGGAAGAGTAGGGGATGACAGAGGATGAGATGGTTGGATGGCATCACTGGCTCAACAGACATGAATTTGAGCAAATTCCAGGATATAGAAGAAGACAGGAGCCTGGTATGCTGCAGTCCATGGGGTCACAAAGAGTTGGAAACGACTTTGCAACTGACAACAAATAGACAAGGAAACCAAAATCACCTATATATATATATATATGCAGATTTCTACCCCTAATGCTTTATTACCTGGTGGCTGCTACTGCTACCATCCTTAGCTCTATTATCAAAATCGTTTCAAAACATTCACCTTAGAAATGCCAATGGCCCCTGAGGAAACCCAAAGTCATCAGTTAAATATCAAGATAAGATTTCTAAAAACAGAATGCAGCACAGGGTAGTATGAAAATACTGCCAGCTGACTGACCTATGGCCCTGGAATCAGAGTACCTGTACTACTTAGTGAGAGACCTTGACTTAGTTACTTATTACTGAGCCTCTCAGGAGCCTTCTCTGCCTCATCTAAAAATGAAGGAAGCGTTATGTTGCAGAGTTCTTTTGAGGATTAGAAATCAGTAAGCAAATACTAATTCAATGCCTGGCACAAGCATCAATAAAAGCCATCAAGGGACTTCCCTGGTGGTCCAGTGGTTAAAAGTTCTCCTTTCAATGCAGGGGTTCAGCTTGATCCCAGGTTGATCCTTGGTTGGGGAGCTAGGATCCCACATTCCTCACAGCCAAAAACCAAAACACAGAACAGACGCAATATTGTAACAAATTCAAAGACATCAAAAATATATATATTTTAAAAATATTTTTAAGGCCATCTACCATTAATATTACCTTGAGCATTATCTACTTCATATGGCATAGGAGAAACCTTGATTTTGCAGCTGGGTACTGTGGGCTGTAATCCCTAATTTGCTTTGTATTGGTTAGGTGACTTTGAGAAAGTTACTTAATCATTCTGACTGCAAAAAAGAAGAAATCATATCGCCTACCATGAGGGATGGTTCATCTGAAAACCAAACTATATGCACAGAAATACAGAGCATAAAAGAGTCAAGGGAAGGGGACATATGTATACCTATGGCTGATTCATGTTGATATACAGCAGAAACCAGCATAATATTTAAAGCAATTATCTTTCAATTATAAATAGATTAATTAAAAAAAAAGAAATACAGAACATAAGCTGGTGTATAGTCAGTGCTCAACAATTGATGGCAGTTAAATATATGTGTACCATCTCTTTAACTTTTGCAGTGAAAGTCCATCATAGACATAAACTGAGTTATGGGTACATATTATCCTTTTATAATAAGCAAATGCAAAAAAGGGAAATCTGTAATATAAAAAATACCAGTGAAACACTAAGACACTTGGAATTCTTGGTATCACTGAGAATTTGTTTATATAATTGACCAAGTGTAGCCTTGGAAATCACAAGATCTTAGTCTCAACTTATTTTTCTAAAAATAAGATGTAGGAACAAAATCTTTCCCATTTCTAAAAATCACTAAATGTAAAATTACTTCTCCAGAGATTTGATTTCATTCTTACCAATTTCACAAGTCACCATAAATCTTTTCAAATACCATTAAGAAGAAACACTGAATGCTGTCAAATATAAAACTGTTCTTTTAGAACTAAGGAAATAGGCACAAAAGTACAGTTATTTTGCCCAACTTACATACTCAAGATCACAAGCATAACTGAATTCTTCCATAAAGGAACTTGGATAAAATATTTCTTTCATTCAAGACTGTTTCATTCTCCCCTTCTGCTCTAAAGCAAGGATTTCCACCTTTCAGATCACCAATGGTTTAAGCATAAGCTTATGGTACACAAACATAGAACAATCACAATTCCTCTAAATGAAGACTAAAAACAAAAGAAGAAGGCTGGGCACCGAAAACTTGATGTTTTTGAACTGCAGTGTTGGAGAAGATGCTAGAGAGTCCCTTAGACTACAAGGCGATCAAACCAGTCAATACTGAGGGAAATCAACCCTGAATATTCATCAGAAGAACTGAAGCTGAAGCTCCAATACTTTGGCCATCTGATGCAAAGAGCTGACTCATTAGATAAGACCCTGATGCTGGGAAAGACTGAAGGCAGGAGAAGGGGACGACAGAGGATGAGATAGTTGGATGGCATCACTGACTCAATGGATATGAGTCTGAGCAAGCTCCAGGAGATGCAAGATAGGGAAGCCTGGCCTGCTGCAGTCCATGAGGTGGCAAAACATCAAACATAACTGAAAGACTGAACAACAGCAAAAAACAAGAAAGGACTCATGGGTAGTAGTATGTCAGGAAAGTCCCTATGGAAAATAATACATAGATGCAGGCAAACCTGGGAACCAAAGGCAGAACAAGAACTGTATTGCACAAGAAAGGTACAATTAAAAAAAAAAAAAAAGCCCTTTTAATCTTAATATTGTCAACTACAAAAGTTACATTTCATATTATCTGAGATTCAGCTATACTCCCCAGTACCTGGAAGAGCTTCAACTATGGCCATTTACAGCTAAGAGCATGCGTGCATGCTAAGTTGTTTCAGCTGTGTATGACTCTGCAACCCTATGGACGGCAGCCTGCCAGACTCCTCTGTCCGTGGGATTCTCCAAGGAAGCATACTGGAAGGGGTTGCCATGCCTTCCTCCAGGCAATCTTCCCAACCCAGGGATTGAACCTGTGTTTCCTGAACTCTAGTCAGATTCTTCACTAGTGAAGCCACCAGGGAAGCCCAAAACTGAGAAAGAGTAATACAAATGAGTGAAAACCATCAAAGAAGAGAAAAACACATAAAACTAAACGCAAGATTCTTTTCCTTTCTCCCCAGTTTCTTATGAACTAAGTGAAATGTGAGTATCAGAATTGCCATTAAAAAAAAGAACAAATTAATCAAAACTAGCATGGTTTCTCACACAGAAAATTATGTAAAGTATTTCTTGATAAAATGAAGGTATTCTGAATTTTCATAACATATAACTTACTTTTGCTTACCACAGTTTGATTAGTAAGTACTCAAAAACAATAAGCATACCAGAAAGGCATATTCTTCAGAGTCACTAGCAATTAGACACTCTTCTTCATAGTTTGGGGAAAAGACTCTCCACTTTGAAATAATCCAGAAAGAAAAACCCTGGCAGAGCTCTCTATCAGATTTCATAAGAAAGGCAATACATGCATTGAGAGTAATAAGTGAAAAGCAGTTTTACATCTACCTCCAGAATCTATAGGTCATTTTTACAGTATGTCACCTGTTTCTCGAACATGTTGATTACTTGCATTAAATTATCAGTTGCTTACCTGCATTAAAATATCATAAAGATAACTAAGAAACAGGAAATTCAATTGGAGTTAAATATCTCATTCTGTAATAAAATCCACCTCTATGGATAATTCGTGCTTATCTTGGAGAAAAGTAGTATTTTCCTGTGTGCAACATACTCAGGCATGAACAACTCCTTACCACCCCAGGACTGTAACCCTCCAGGCTCCTTGGTCTATGGGATTTTCCTGGCACGCATACTAGAATGGGTTGCCATTTCCTCCTCCAGAGGATCTTCTTGACCCAGGGATTGAACCTGCGTCTCCTGTGTTGGCAGGTGGGTTCTTTACCACTGAGTCATATGGGAATAATTACATTCTACTGTTACTTTTCACAAGACTATTAATTTTTAAATTTCACTTATTAAAAAACTGCATTCTAAATTTCAACATAAAAGATGTTACTTTCACTTTTTAAGGTGAAGAGTAAAAAGGATGATGACAATAAAAGCAAGCAGCCTAAGTATGCCATTAGAAATAAAGAAGACAAGCAAATCAATAACAAAAAAAAATAATCCAGTCAAAAATGGGCAAAGACCTATAGACAGTTCCCCAAAGAATACATACAGATGGCTGATTAAGCACATGAAAAGATACCCAGCATAACTAATTATTCAGTTCAGTTCAGTTGCTCAGTCGTGTCCAAGTCTGCGACTCCATAGACTACAGCACGCCAGACTTCCCTGTCCTTCACCGACTTCCAGAGCTTGCTCAAACTTATGTCCATTGAGTCAGTGATGCCATCCAACCATCTCATCCTCTTTGTCATCTTCTCCTCCTGCCTTCAACCTTTCCCAGCATCAGGGTCTTTTCCAATGAGTCTGCTCTTCACATCAGGTGGCCAAAGTATTGGAGCTCCAGCTTCAGCACCAGCCCTTCCAATGAATGTTCAGGGTTGATTTCCTTTAGGATTGACTGGTTTGATCTCCTTGCTGTCCAAAGGACTCTCAAGAGTCTCCCCTAACACCACAATTTGAAAACATCAGTTCTTCTGTGCTCAACTCTCTTTATGGGCCAACTCACATCCGTACATGACTACTGGATGTATACATATATGAAGGCCAAGAAGTTATGATTAGGATTCTCAGTGGTGTGATGGTGGTAGGGGATGCAGGGATTCGAGCACTCACATTCACTGCTATTGGAACACAGTTTACAGTGGCAGGCAGAGAACATGCCTGTCATATGTAAGCCTTT
The DNA here is from genome assembly GCA_917880005.1 of Nanger dama. Classification (NCBI taxonomy): domain Eukaryota; kingdom Metazoa; phylum Chordata; class Mammalia; order Artiodactyla; family Bovidae; genus Nanger; species Nanger dama. The sequence goes on from CAKJTW010000001.1 coordinate 19,129,937, forward strand.
GAAAGGATAAGACAACCACGTCTCTATACAAAATTATAAAATAAAGATTCAATAAATGAGTGTTTCAGATCTTTCTGTATATAATAGTCACCTATTTCCATTTCTCCAAAAGTCTCTGTTTAGTTCAGTCGCTCAGTCGTTTCGGACTCTTTGCGACCCCATGAACTGCAGCATGCCAGGCCTGCCTGTCCATCACCAACCCAAACCCACGTCCATCGAGTCAGTGATGCATCCAACCATCTCATCCTCTGTCATCCCCTTCTCCTCCTGCCCTCAATCTTTCCCAGCAGCAGGGTCTTTTCCAATGATTAAAAGTCTCTGGAAGGGGAAAATTAGAGCAGAATAAAGGAAAAATCACTCATACCTCCACCTACCACCATGAAAATACTTGAAAAATTTTTTACTTCTAATTTATCTTTCCCTCTGCTTCCCCTGTCCCATCCCCTTTAGTAACCATAAGTTTGTTTTCTAAGTCTGTGAGTCTGTTTTGTACATAAGTTTACTTGAATCATTTTTTAGATTCCACATGTAATTGATAACATATGTAAAAATCGTGACCAAATATCAAATATGTAACAGGCACTATGCTAAATGATAAAGAGATTTGAAAATGACTTTTGAAACTGCTGCATCCTCCAAGAGGTCACATACTCTGATGAGGAAGAAAGGCTTGAAAACTGACAAGTATAACATCTTTTGATACAAGCTATAATAAGGACTGTGGAGGAGGACACTGACATGATATCTAACAAATTGGGAAGGAAGCATAAGTCAGAGAAAACGAGTTGGCTCCAGAAAGAATCAGCCTGCCAATGCAGCAGACAGGAGACACAGCTCGATCCCTGGGTGGGTAAGATCTCCTGGAGGAGGAAATGGCAGCCCACTGCAGTATTTTTGCCTAGTAAGTACAGTCCGTGGAGTAGCAAACAGTTGGACATGCCTGAGCATGCACGCATGCCTGAACTAAAGAAATAGGGGTGGGACGGAGAAGGGCAGTCTAGCCAGAACAACAGGAATGACATTTTACAAAGGTAGGCTGGCTTGGGAGAAATGTCTGTTGAAAGAAGTGGGAATAAAGGGGTAAACGGGTTGGGGGTAGGGAGATGGGGAGGGAATGGAGTGGGGAGGGGGTGGAGGGGAAGGCAAGGAAGGAAGGAGCAGAGGAGGCTGAAGTGGTAAGCAAACATCATTATCATAAGGGCCCTCTATGCCTTGGCATTTGCCAACCCCTTCCAGCCCATTCCAATCTCTACTTGAGATACCCAAGTGAACGCAGAAAAAAATTGGGTCAAAGGATTCCAGCCACCTCCTTTTGCTATTAAAAAACATAATGTGGGACTTCCTTGGTAGTCCAGTGGTTAAGATAACGTGCTTCAAGGCGGCGAGGTATGGGTTCAATCCTGGCGGGGAACTAAGATCCCATACGTTGCAAAGCCAGAAAAACAGAAAAGAACACACAGACACACATACACCCATCCTCCCTACCATGCCACGGAATTCCCTGGAGGTCCAGTGGTTAGGCTCGCTTTCCTTGCCGTGGCCCGGCTCAATCCTTGCAGTACAGCCAAAACAGAAACAAAAAATGTGATGCTAGAATGGAGCAATAGAAGCAGCAGTGACTAAACTAAGCAAAATGGTCCCTCAAACCCATTCTCATAGAAACAGCCTCTGCTTAAAAATACAGAAGCACATATCTGCAAAACTTCTACAGCACATACACACCAGACCCGTCTAAAAAAAAGAAAATTTTTTTTAGCCACCATGCAGCAGGCAGGATCTTAGTTCCCCAACCAGGGACGGAACCCTCACTCCCTTCACTAGAGGTGCTGAGTCTCCACTGGGCCACCAGAAGTCCCATCTTACAACTTTTATAAATGCTTCTCTATTTCACACAAAGATGTTTGTACACTCAATAGGACATTAATAATAATCTCAATAATCTTTAACCTTCATTAACCAATGGACTTCAAACCAATGAGTTAAAAAAAAATTATTGAAGAGCACATCCGGGTTAACATTCCAGTCTCCAATAACACTCGGCTTATACACAGGTGATGCCAATAAATATTTATTGTAATATTTAGCTAAGATAGCTAAAAAAATTTGAATTCAGAAAGAGTTTACATACTGGCTTGGGAATTTCATGTACAGGATTCTCTGGTTGTTGAAAACCTCCATATACATTCTCTCATTTAATTCTCACATTTACCCAATGGCACAGGCATTTATTTTGCCGCAGTAAACAGAGAAAATAGAAGAAATTAAGTGATGTGCCCAAAGTCATATGGCCAGTGACAAAACCCAGGTCTCCTCACTCATAAGCCACTGTTCTATGACAACCTTCAGTTAACCAAAAATATTTATATACTGAGGACATACTTGCCAAGCAAGTACATGCCAAGCATGTACTAGCATGCTGGGAAATAAAACAGTGAACAAACCTTATGAAACTTACAGTCTAGGAAGGAGGAAAAGACCTTAAATAATAACTATAAATAATTATAAGTGTGTAAAGACAACCAGAGAATTTAACCTTGAGGACTGTTAAAGAAAAAATAATATTCACTGACATTTGTTAAAAATGGTATACAGACTTTATTCAGGAACAATCAATCAGACAGCTCCTGGGGCTACTGCAGTGGGATTTTACAGCAGGATAGACAGATTGAGTTCAACTCCAAATACAGCATTGTTAAGGCAAGCGGGAATTTATAACCAAGGAGCAGGGTGCAGGGGTGAACGAAAAAATTACTAAGACAATATATCAGGGGAACTGGGCTGGGTCGGTGAGGTGGGGGGGGGGGGGGGGGGGGGAGGGGGTCCTGGTTAAATTGACCTAACAGGATTCTTAATAGCCCGTGGGGTCGCAAAGAGTCGGACACAACTAAGCAACTGAACTGAACTGAACAGGATTCTTGCTGAACACAGGCCGAGGTGATCAGACATCACCTGAGAGATGGTGGTGGATGAGGAAGCAGATCAGATCCTGAGGGTGGCAGGGCATTCTAGTTAAACTGACCAGCAGGGTTCTTACTAAAGCTAGACTTTTTACAAGAAGTGCGCAGATAGGCCTAGGAGAAGGTTCAAGACCTGACCAAAGTGTGCTCAAGTAAAGAATCTTTGTCAGGGCCTCACAGAGTCTCTCAAGGACAGAGGTAGTGTTATGCTGAACACCAAAGAATTTTCTTCTTTATTTTGAATCATTTAACTCAATATCCAGACAAATTCCACTTACTGTTGTCTGAAACTTCTCAAATTTGAAGGTGCTTTTTAAAATCACTCCTAAGTGATGCCAAAGCTCCACACTTTGTCTAAAGTAGACTTCTCAAGAGTTATATATAGATATTGGTCTCCTCAGCCCAGGAGATGACCTTCTGTCACCAGAGGGTCAAGAGTAACCTTTTGTGCCAATGGTGCTAAATAAAATGACAGTGATACTTTCTTTTAAATATTCAATGACAAAAAAGGGTAAAGGTATCTCTAGAACCTAGTTATCATTTGACAATACAGTCCCAACACCTTCTAAAGATGCTCCCACTTCAGCAAAAGCTAAAATTAGTACAGTTCAACTGAGGAACACTTTCCCAATGTCTAGCCACTTAGAATTGTATTTTTGGTACAGTTTGGCTCTCACTATAATCGGAAAAAAAATTTTTTTTTTTAATGTCAGTTCTTGATAAATTGCCATTTCTCAAATTAAAAGCTTGAAAAGTTTAAGAAAGGATTGATCTAAAGGTTGTACAGTCTGACAGATAAAGATTCCTTTGGGAGTCCTTAACAAATAGGGTGGAGACACAAGCAAGCATCAGTACTCCAAACAATGCCGTGCTCCAGTTGAGAAACTTCACATCGGTTTATTGTTCACTGGCTCAAAAATGCAATTTCTAAGAGCTGAAACTAAGAGAACCAGCTGAACATTTGGCAGGGTTTGAGGAAGGGCTAGGGAGAATGGAGCCAGGCATATGCGAGTAAAACTTATAACCAACAGGGAGTTTTTAAACAAAGAGCTACTTTAGTGGTTAAATCTAATGATACAGGCCACCAGCAAACAGATTCTCTCAAGAGGGGATCATGCTGCTGCCCACCTGTCTGGAACATGATCTGGGCATCGAGACTCCAGAAAAGTTGTCATAAAAGACTTTGACTCTTACTGCTTCCACTTTATTCTATATTTGTACTGAATAATAAGAAAATATTTATAGTTAAACCATTAACTATCCCTACAAAGAAACACACAAAAATTAATACCCAGTACTACAACCACTGAACTATTCTCATCAAATTTCAGTTTGAGAACAGGAGAACTTAGGCAAAAAGATAAAAACAATAGTAGCAATAAAATAAGACCCAGTCTTTCCACTGCAAATAATAACAATAAGGCCACCTGGCTATGAGGTTCTTAGACTATTAGCCAAATATGTTTATTTACCTTCAAACTCCTGCTTTTAAGTTCTAATTTCACAAAATCAGAGTAGCACTAATACACATGATAATAAACCTATAGAAATTGGCTCTGATTTAGTAATCAGAAATGATGACTAAGTTTATAAAAAACAAGAACAGCTACAAGCAACCATCACACTGTTGAGATGTTGACAACAAACTAGATATCACTGCTACATGGAACTACCATTTATTGAGCTAGAACTTTTACATTCAGGATAAAGTATCCTCCCAACATGTCTGAGGTATCAGTTTGAAACACAGGATCCATGGGGAAATAAATTAGATTACTATCACACTCATACCATACACAACAGAGTATCAAACTGCTTTCATCCTTATTACAGCGCAAGCGAGGGTCCACATGTGCTCAGGGAGTAATGGTGGCTGGATGACAGCCGGAGGCCAAGCCACAAGAGAGGTGGTCAGGCAGAGTTAGGAGAATCGCTTCAGACAGAGAGGTCTGAACAACTAAGTATACTGAGTATAAGAGCCAGGTTTCTCACTGACAAAGGAGGAAGTGAAAAATATGTAAAGGGATGAGACTGTGAGGAACTCTGTGCTCAGAACTACAAGTATTAGTGTGAACTCATTCAATACAGATGAACAGACATAGAGAAAGTATTTGGATTTAAATTCGTGTGGGTATGGATTTTTCTAGCATCGGCCAATGAGATGGCTGGGAGCAGCAAAACATCTGCAGTAATGAGGACACCTATCACCTAAATTCTGGTTCCCAAATACTAGCACAGTGGCTAGAACCAAGGCCCTCAGGGAAGTGGTCAGCCCCAGGGTTGAGGCATGGAAAGTATAAGATAAACCGGGAATGTCTGATGGTGCTGAAAGGAATGGAGTGCTCAGAGAAAGACAGGAACCAATCAAAGAGAGCCAGAAGACAGCCTCAAGAGGATTCCCACTAGCCAAAACTGAGACGATCTGAGCACCAAAATACGCTACGATGGTCAAAATTAACTCATTAAATAAAACAGAAACCCATGAGCCCATGCTGATATTAAAAAATAAATTAATTAATGGAAAGGATAAAGGCTCCCTTACAGTAAAAATGTCAATCAGTATAAAAGCAGTGACAGAATGAGAACATTGTCAAACATCATAAAAATAATACAGAAAAGAAATTTTAACAGACATCAGAACTCATAGGTGAAAATGGAATGAGGAAGGAGACAGGCATATAGTCCCAAAACAGCTCCTAAAAAGTATTAAATATTAATTATAACCCTTTGGGTTATAGCCTGTCAGGCTCCTCTGTCCATGGGATTTTTCAGGCAAGAATTCTGCAGAGGTTTGCCATTTCCTCCTCCAGGGGATCTTCCCAACCCGGGGATCAAACCAGAGTCTCTTGTATCTCTTGACTTGCAGGCAGATTCTTTATGCATAGAGCCATCAGGAAAGCCCCGCTTCAATACCTCCTAATCAAATATACAACTAAAGAGAAGTATTACATATGTTTTAATATATCCAAAACTCTAAAGGTACAAGAACTCTTTACATCAGAAAAAAAAAAATCATTAATGGTAAAAGTAATCAAACAGTAATTATTTTGCACTCAGTAATGTAAAACAAATGCAACTCTGTATCAGATGGTAAAAGTAAACCAAGGCCAGCCAAGAGTCACAATTCCCAAAACTACAGTTCTGAAAACATGACCAAACTGACTTCAATTCCCTCTGCAAAACAAGCATACCATATTTAACTGGGTTGACAAACAACAAAACTGTTAATACTTGGTCAACAGACACTCAAAGTGATTCTGCAGTAGTATACAGACATAAAAAATTCACAAGTGAAATACTTGATCTATGCACAGTAGAGATCCATTTATATATTTTTAAATATATACAAACGAAACATGATGGAAAAGATTAGGAAATAATATCACAATATACAATAGCTATCTCTGAAGGTGCAATTATGAGAGATTTTTATTTTCTTCCTTTTCTTATCAGTATTTTGTGATTTCATCAAAATGTGCATTAATCCTACACTAAAAGTAAAAAATAATGTTAAAGTATTATTTAAATGTAAAGGTTTTTATTTTCTCTTCCACCATTATATTTTTGATGAACCTTAGAAAACAGTCCTAACAGTATGAGATATTAATACCTGGTAATGGAAGACTTCTCTGAAAAACAAGGCCCATTTGAATACTACCTTTTTATATAATTTTATCAATTATAGATAAGGTAATATGAGGCAGGTTCTCTGGATTGAGACTGCCAGGATTCAAATTCCAGCTACCCCACAGACTGGCCACATAATTTTGAGCAAATTATTTAACCTCTCTTTGTCAGTTTCTTCATATGTAACAATGGGGTTCCTATTTGTTATTAAACTACTTATTTAAAGCATTTAGTGCCTGGTACATAGCACTTAGGTTATTTTACTATGAATTTCTTTTATAGGTGAGGATGTGCAGGTACTAAAATCAGTTAAATCATCTGAATGAAAACAAAGATGCTGGGATGGGTGGGGCAGAGGGTCTTTGAAAGAAAGGAGAGAAAAGAGAGAGAAGAGACACACGGAGACACAGATATTAACACAGCTGAAAACCTGTGTCCCCTTTCCTAAACTGCTATTTTTTTGAAAACAGAAATGGCAGTTGTCCACCATAATGCTTAGTAAATATTTCTTTCCTTTCTTCCTTCCTTGCCCAACCTCTTGGTTTCTTCCTATACAGAAATAGGTTTGGTTTATATTCATTCACATTCCTAAACAACCTTTCCTATGAATTTCCATTTTAAAGTTAACTATATTTATTTTAACTCTGTTCCAACTGAGTAGTCTTACATTAGGAAATCACACCTTGGGGGGCTTTCCTGGTGGCTCAATCCGTAAAGAAACTGCCTGCTATGCACGAGACCCAAGTTCAATCCATGGGTCTGAAAGATCCCCTGGAGAAGGAAATAGCAACCCACTCCAGTATTCTTGCCTGAAGAACTCCATGGACAGAGCAGTCTGGTGGGTTACAGTCCAAGGGGTCACAAAGAGTCAGATACAACTGAGTGACTTTCACTTCATTTTTCCTAGTCAAATGTTTCTGTAGAATTACATGTCAAAAGAGACCTGCAATCTAAAAATGTTAAGAGAACACACTATATATTAATATTTGTTGAATGATACTGTTAAGAACTCACTCTGATCCTACATCTCCCTGAATTTTATACTCATAATACATCAGGATAGGAAAAACCTTAAATCAAGAAAACTGTTCCGATTCTACCCAGGCTAATAATTAGGTGGGTAATCTGAAGTTGGGATTTTGCCACTCGAGCAAGATGAGGGGAGTAGGCTGTGTTACTGAAAGATCCCGTCCAAGTCCCCATTTCTACAGCCTCTTGAACAAACCTGAACAAAATGGAGAATTCACGGGCAATTTCATGCCTCCTGATGCTTCCTCTGACTGAAATCTCCCATTTCCCCTTTTAGAGAACTCCTGCTATACCTTCCATTCATCATTCCTTCCATGAAAGGACAGGACAAAATGCTCTGTATTCTCTGGATCCCTGGGGTTGCATAGCATCTCTTACAGATGACTATTTATACACTGTCTACCATTTCTGCAGTCTCACATCTTGCACAATGCCTAACGCACAGCAGGTGCTAAGGATGTGTTTAAAGATTTGAGTCTACAAAGTTAAATTAGGTTCCTGTAAAGTTTTTTTATGTACCATCTGGGAGTTTAGCTAAATTTGAAGACACACTCAGGCCAATATGGAGCACAACCAAAGCTTTGTCCCAGTCAGATTCATATATGAAGTGCAAATTTACTCTGAGCCATTTGTATAAAAGCTACACAAAGGTATCACTGCTCCAGATTAACTAAACACCTCCCCCAAGGATTATCTAAAATTACTTCACTTCCTATCTAAAACATCTTTCTCAGGGACTTTGGTCCACTGACAACCTCCTACCATACTATAAAAGGTACTGATATTCAGTATTTATGATGGACTGTAGCCTACCAGGCTCCCCTGTTCATGGGATTTTCCAGGCAATAGTACTGGAGTGGATTGCCATTTCCTTCTCCAGCGGATCTTCCCAACCCAGGGATCGAACCCGAGTCTCCTGCATTGTAGACAGACACTTTACCGTCTAAGCCACCAGGGAAGTCCCTTACCAGAAAATAAGGTCCACTAAAGCAGGAATTTTCATCTGTTTTGTTCAGAAATGATTCCCAGTGCCTACACCAGTGCCTGCATATGAATGATTTTTTTTAAATCAATAATTCTTTCCTTCTATCTTACAGCCTGCAAAAGTTACGAGTCATCACCTTCATATGCATATCTCACATTGCCCTATTTCCTCACCTCCATCCACTTATGGCAGCCTTACAAGCAAGCTTCCAAGAACTGGGGAAAATATTTGTATTTAACTCCTGAAGTACAGCTTTTACTTTACTTTCTCTGCTTATCTGCTGGAACAGAAATATTATCCAGGAAACTATACCAAATAACAAATAGATAATAACCAAAACTTTGTTCTTATACTTCTGACAATTATCAATATTTCTCTACTTCATATTTCAAAACTACTAGTGGATGAAATAAAAACCAAAAATATTAGATTAACTTTTTTGGACAGCCAAGCACGTGGACAAAATACCTTGAGAATTAATTAATGGCTACATGTGACTTGACTGAAAAACTGTGTTCCAAATTGTTGTTGTTTAGAAGCTAAGTTGTGTCAGACTCTTTGTGGCCACATGGACTGTAGCCTGTCAGTCTCCTATGTCCATGGGATTTCCCAGGCAAGAACACTGGGGTGGGTGGCTATTTCCTTCTCCAGGGGATCTTCTAGACCCAGGGATCAAACCCATGTTTCCTGCTTGGCAGGTGGATTCTTCACCACTGTGCCCCTGAAAAGCCCATGTACTATACACAATAGCTATGGCAAGATTCTTTTTTATGATTTAGGTAGCTAATATGCTTCAGGAAAATGAACTTATCCACAGCATTTCTGTAATTATCAAATACTGAGACACGGAAGAGTAGGATACTATTGTATTTATACTCAGAAAATACCACCAAAACTTTCTCTATCCCCTGGTTTCAGCCAAATATGGTTCTTCCCTGTTTCAGCCAATGTTAGCTATGAGTTCTCAGAGACAAGGCCCATCAGAAGCAGTCAAGGACATCTATACTGCTATCTCAAAGATGGCTTTTAAATTCTTGACGAAATCAAACATCAGCAATGTAAAAAAAAATACTCAAGATGAAAAGTTTCAAGCTGAGATGTTTGCATTTGTTGACTGAAACTAAAATAGGAAATGAAGATTTTTATGATGTCACTCAGGCCTCTCATCCAGTACTATCTAGCTGACAAACTCAGAATCCTTCCAGGATGAGCATAAGAAAGACATTTAACAAGCTCAAACGTGTTAAAGCCAGGCCCCTCACTACCCTGTGCATATCAGAAATACTAGCAAGTCTAACCTGCCTGTTAGCCTCTGTGATATCTGTTTTGCTTAAATATCCTAAAAGGATTAATATTCTAGATATAAGCTTGTGAAAATAAGGGTGAATTAAATTCTCAGGATTCAGGTGCCAGTGTGATGATGAAAAATCATGGGAGGCAGGAAAAGAAAATTGGGACCAAAAAATAAATCTTTAAATGAGAATTTTCTCCACAGCAGTAAAGGAGCACATGGGGTGGGTTTCAATCTCCGAATTTTTACTAGCTTTCTAACAACAGATTAAACGGAGGTGAATCACAACCAAGCCTTCAGAAGAGCAGTCCCCCAAAGCGTAAGGTCTGTTTTCAGAGGACCTGAGGCTTGTTTGCTGCCACCATACTCCCAACCAGCCACCCCATCTTCCTGCCCATCCCCCTCAATTCGTCTGCAATAAACGATAAGTAAGGGAAATAATGACCAGCACTAAATGTCACGCGGAGTTGGCATTTACAAATGATTTGCAAAACAACTCCCCAGCGGACCTAATCAACTCAGGGCACACGACAAGACCCTATATGGTGGTTGTCTAGAAAGATAAAAGCCGTGCTCTTCAGGGGAGCACGCGGGGAGGAGGGGCACCTCGGGAAAGCCAGGAGCTCCATCCCCAAGAGCCCTGGCTGTCACCAAGGGATCCCGACCCGTCAGCTGCCGCGTTGTGTTACAGCCACGAGACTTGTCGCCCCAACTACCCACTTCTAAAACCTACGAGGGAAGTGAAAAGGATCCTAGGGGGACGGGTTAAGCTCTATTTTCTGTGCTTGGGATCCAGGAAAAAGCAATGGCCAGGGGAGAGGGAAACAGGCGACCCTGCACGCCTCGGGTAATGGTCACGCGGAAGAGTGGGAGGTATCCCTGTAGAGCGTGCAAACAAACACACGCAGAAGAGCGAGAGGAGAGGATGGGGTGCTGGAGAAACGCGGCCGCAGGCATCCAGCGAGGTTGTCGGGACTCGGGGTCCGCAGATAAAGAGCTTCCCTGGGGGCTGGAGATTCCCGCGTACTCGAAGCCGGCCCGGGAGGCGGCAGCGGTCAGGCAGCGCGAGCACTCAGGACAGGTTCCCAGAGACCTGCCCGGCGCGGGGCCGGGCGGGCGGGCGGGGGCCGCGGCCCAGGTCGCCTGAACAAAGCCGGCGCGCGCGGGGCCTGGCTACTCACAACAAGAAGCTCATGTTGGCCGCGGCTTGGGCTGCGGGCTCGGCGGTCGCGGGGCCTCGGGACGGCAGCGGCCAGGCCTGGAGAGCAAGGAGGAGGAGAAGATGAGGAGGCGGGGGAGCTCCGGCTGCTCGGCGGCCGCAACTTGTTTGGCTTTGCTAGTTCCAATGGCTCGCAGAGGGGGCGGAAGTGGGAAGCGCACGGCTTGAATCACTCAATGGGAGGGGAAGGAAAAGAAGGCGGGGAAAGGGCTGTTCGCCCGCTCCCCGGAGAAGGGCCGTCGCGCGCTCCCGCACCTCCGGGTCCCCAGCCCCTCGCTGCCCCCCACCTCGTGAGCTCTCGCGAGAGCGGTGGGCGCCCACCCTGGCCCTCCCGCTGCGATCCCCTGGGCCCCACCGCTCTGGACACCTAGGCAGCCGCGGACCACGCCCGCCAGTGCGCGGTGGCTGCCCGGCCGGTCGAGGCCAGTCCACCCCGTTGGAAGTTGTGGGCGGTGGCAGAACGCTCCAAGCTGCTTAGATGGGTGGCAGCGATCTGGAAGGAAGTTGGCTTCAACTCTGGGATGTCAGGGTCCTGTCCTGAGGGATGGAATTGCCAGCAAAGTTCTGCCCAGTGTGAGTGCCCAGATGAAAGGCTGTGGAGTCTCTCTGCTAAGTATGTAAAAAGGAGGAGGGAATTTCATCTGGTAGGAATGGTTTGGGTGTGGTTTCACTCGAAGAGAGGAAGGGATCTAAGCGGGTTGTTTTATGGGCATTTTTAAAAGCCAGAGCTAGGAGATAGCCAGGGTCCAACACTGCCTCTGCAGGAAAGTGGGGCTGTCATCAGCAGCTGGGAAAATTGCTGTGGTGACATACTCAAGGTATGTTGAGCAAATACTGTAGATTATAAAACTTTGACCTGGGTCCCTTAACTATGTGAAATGCAAGTTCCTCTGTAGGGGGACTGAATTCCTTCTAGTTTCTAGAATGTTTTGTGCATCAGACTGCTTAATGGCAATAATACGCTTGAGCCGAATAAATGCTTACTAGAGGTTGCGGACTGATAACCAGCCTTCCACAGCATTATGAATTTGGGTATCCATTTATTTTACTGAAAGATGTCCATCTTCTTTGCTTACGAGATCCATCAAATCTACGAGTAACTTTTCAAAGAATTTGAACAAAACTTAAATTTTATATAGCTTGTAACCCACCTTGGGCTCTTAGAAGGACTTGAAGGAGATGCCAGTATGAAATGTGTTCTGTTGACTTTATGTACTATAAGTTTGGCATGTTGATAAAGCAAACCATTTTTAAAAACAAGAAAATATTAGTCTCAGTACTATCTGAGGAACAGCAGAGGTCACTGGAATAATTTAAAAAGACTTAAAGGAAAAATGCTGGAAAAGAGGGAAAAGGAGGCATTATCTTACTACAATGAAAATAATGGATTTATGACATAAAAGCCCTGTGTTCTAGATTTTGATATGATAAAGACTTACTATTCAATTCTTTAAGTGTCTTCTGAAAATAAGACTTGCATTACCAGATTAGGATATTATCATTTACTTTGGAAAGAGTAGACTTCCCTGGTGGCTCAGAGGATAAAGCGTTTGCCTGCAATGCAGGAGACCGGGCTTGATCCCTGGGTTGGGAAAATCCCCTGGAAAAGGAAATGGCAACCCACTCCAGTATTCTTGTCTGGAGAATCCCATAGACAGAGGAACCTGGCTGCCTACAGTCCACGGGGTCGCAGAGTCGGACACGACTGAGCGACTTCACTTTCATTTTGGGAAGAGTAAGTTTGTAAACCTATTAGAACAACAGTTTCACACCCTTTAAAATGAGGTTTTGGATTATTACATACTCTCTAAGGTATCTTGCAGTTCTAAAATTCTGTCATGCCAGGGACATCCTTTAGATGACTGGCAGACAGTTTGTGTCTGCTCCTTGGTTTGGTAGACTGGCTTATGTAGCCTGTTTTTGGTGTAACTAAATATAAATGAATCCTATGACTCTGAATCAGTACAATGATTGGCAAAGGACAGAATCTGCAACAATACCTGCTGAGTTTTTCTTTATCATTCAACTAGGGGAATTGCCTGAACTGAACAGCTGATAAAACTTACATGATGTATTGGTGGTAAAAATGAGAGAGGTGTCATGTTAGTTATACAAAATATAATTTCAGATGCTGGGCATTTAAATTAAACAGTGACTGTGACTTAAAATTATTCAGCACTTTAAAATATTGGGCAATTTAGAACCAAAGAGAGGGTATATTCAGACAGAGATTAATTCTGCTTTCTCCTTCACCAATCCATACTGCATACTACTATCTTCCTAAAATTTCAATTTCAAGAAGTTACTCTCCTGATCAGAATCTTACTTTGCTTATAAATCCATGTTTATGAAGCAAGATGATTAAAATTTGAATTCTATCCACCAGTTTCTCAAAGAATTGGAGTTTTAATATGAGTAGAATAGAATGTGAATGGGTATATGCCTTAAAATATCTTTTTTAAAAGGTATTTATTTGCTTAGCTGCACCAAGTCTTAGTTGCAGCACTTGGGATCTTTGATTTTTGTTGTGGCATGTGGGACCTAGTTCCCTGATGAGGAATTCAACCCTGGCCCCCTGTGTTGGGAGTACAGAGTCTTAGCCACTGGACCACCAAGGAAGTCCCATACCTTCAGATATCTTTAACTATTCATTTAAGTTAATTTCTTATTGTAATAAACAAGTGCATGTCCAATGTGTATGTTAGTGGCTCAGTTCAGTTCAGTTCAGTTGCTCAGTCGTGTCCAACTCTTTGCGACCGCATGAAATGCATCATGCCAGGCCTCCCTATTCATCACCAACTGCCAGAGATCACCCAAACTCTTGTCCATCGAGTTGGTGATGCCACTCAGCCATCTCATCCTCTGTTGTCCCCTTCTCCTCCTGCCCCCAATCCCTCCCAGCATCAGAGTCTTTTCCAATGAGTCAACTCTGCTCATCAGGTGGCCAAAGTACTGGAGTTTCAGCTTTAGCATCAGTCCTTCCAAAGAACACCCAGGACTGATCTCCTTTAGAATGGACTGGTTGGATCTCCTTGCAGTCCAAGGGACTCTCAAGAGAATTCTCCAACACCACATTTCAAAAGCATCAATTCTTCACTGCTCAGCTTTCTTCACAGTCCAACTTTCACATCCATACACGACCACTGGAACATCCATAGCCTTGACTAGACGGACCTTTGTTGGCAAAGTAATGTGTCTGCTTTTCAATATGCTATCTAGGTTGGTCATAACTTTCCTTCCAAGGAATAAGCATCTTTTAATTTCATGGCTGCAATCACCATCTGCAGTGATTTTGGAGCCCCCAGAAATAAAGTCTGACACTGTTTCCACTGTTTCCCCATCTATTTCCTATGAAGTGATGGGACCAAATGCCATGATCTTAGTTTTCTGAATGTTGAGCTTTAAGCCAACTTTTTCACTCTCCTCTTTCACTTTCATCAAGAGGCTTTTTAGTTCCTCTTCACTTTCTGCCATAAGGGTGGTGTTATCTGCATAAGGCTCAGTCATGTCTAACTCATAGCAACCCCATGAACTGAAGCCTGCCAGGCTCCTCTGTCCATGGAATTCTCCAAGCAAGAATACTGGAGTGGGTAGCCATTCACCTTATATTTATATATAAACAAACAAGATACTTATAAACTGTGGTAAGGTATAAAATAAACAGAATAATGTGATAGAGATTAATGGTAAAGGAGGACGATCTAATTTAGATTGAGCAGTTTTGTTGAAACCTGAAAGAAGAGAAGCAGCCAACCTTGCAAAGAGCTAGGGAATGATCATTTTCTAGTAGAGGGAAAAACAAGCACACATGCTCTAAGATAAGAAAGAGCTTAAAGGTTTCTCAGAACTGACTGGTTATGGCCTGGGCACCCTGAGCAGGAAGAGTGGCATCAGATAAAGCTGGACATGTAAACAGAGGGCTGGCTGGGGCTCACAGGCTTAGGTAAGACATTTTAGTTTTATTCCAAGAACACAGAAGAGTCATCTAAGAAGTACAATAATAAGAAGGTAAATAAACTGAATAACATTTTGTTTTATTTTTTAATTGATTATTTTTGGCTGTAAAGCACGTCTTAATGGAATTTTAGTTCTCTGACCTGGCCCTCAGCAGTGAGAGCACCAAGTCCTAATTATTGGACTGCCAGAGAATGCCCATCATTTTATTATTTTTAATTTGGAAAAGTTCAAACATATAAACAAGGCAATAAATTGGTGTAATGAATCCATCACACAGCTTCAACAGTTATCAGCTCATGATCCTTGATTGACATTTTTAGAAAGGTCACTCTCTCTTCTTGTGGAGAATGTTCTAGAGAAGGCCAGCATGTCAGCATGGATGCCAGAAGGCTATTGTGATAGTCCAGTTGTTTCTCAGCAGTTGTGACATGGGTTAGGGTAGCGACACTGATAAGAGAAAGAAGAAATTAATAATCTGAAAATGAATAGCACTTGGTGATTGATTGACTCTAGGGATTAGAGGAAAGAAGGAGTCAGAGACTACTCCTATTTTTTTGTCTTTATTAACTGGCAGGTGGTGCTGTCATTTATTGAAATAGGGAAGATCTGAATCACAATTCTGAGATGAAACTAGAAGTTCCATGTTAGATATTTTAGCTCTGAAGTGTCTTTTAGACATCAAAATAGCCATGTCAGGTAGAGCACTGAGTGCTGTGCAAAACCTGGGGAGAGAGCTGAACAGGAGGCAAGAATGTAGGACTCCTCAATAAGCAAATAGTATTCACAACCTTAAGGTACGCTTCCAAATAGGAATTTATCTGCCAGATAAGAACAGACTTAGCAAAGCACTACCTGTAAGCACTAAAATTTCTCCTTTCATCTCTTCCCAAATATCTCAGGTTGGTTTGTTTTTTTATCTCAGGTTTTTATCAACATTTACTTCCTTTCTCAGTTGTAGTTATATTCTCCTTTTTCTCAAGGTGAGGGTTTCTACAGTCTTAAAGAAAATGATTCATTATACCTTTTTATAGGATAAGTTGGTCACTGCCAGTGTGTCAATGTGTTACCTTTCCCAAAGAAAATAACACCAAGTTATTTTAAAGCCAAGTTTCCAAACAGTAGATACAGGGAAATTTCTCCTTATAGAAGTATTTCAGTTTTAAAAATGTAATAGGAATGGTTGACTTATTATTAGAATGTCACCATTTTGCATCCCCAAATGGATCTAGAAATTGATCACCAATGGCTTGCTGGTATTACAAGAGAGAAAACCACACTTCTAGAAGCTGAACCTAGTCAAGTCTCTGAGACGAGATATGCTGAACTATGGGGAAATACAGGGAACAGAAGAATATGGTAAAGAACATGTTAAATTACACAACATAGAGGCAAGCAGCAAGTCCAGACTGTGGGGAAAATATGCAGGACCTAATTTCTTCAACAAATGAATCGCAAGGAAAAAATAGAGCTGAAGAAACTTAGAGGTTGAAAGAAACATAAAAAGCATATCAACTAGTGGTAATGTATACGTTCATTTGCATCTCGATTCAAACATGCAGTCTCAAAAAGAACAATAGCAAATGTCTATGTCATTTATAGAGAATCAAAAAATTTAAACATTGGATATTTGATGTTACTAGTAACTATTAATTGTAGTAATGATGATGTGTCTATATTTTTAAGAGCCTTTATTTTTTAGAAATGTGTACTGAAATAATTGCAGATGAAATAATATGCCTGGAATGTGCTTCAGAATAGCATGGGAGGAGGAATGGAAGTAGGAGTACAGATGAATTGTTAAAGCCAGGTGACAAGTATATGAGGAGCATTATACTGTGGTGTCTTTTTATTTAGTTTTGGAATTTTCCATAATTAAAAGAAAATGAACAAATAGCAGGTCTCACTTAGAAAAAGTGTTACTATTAACGGGGATTTCAAATTGTAAATGTTGATATAGAAGATGAATTTTTGGATTAGAGAGTTCTTTCCTTGCCCTCACATTAGCCAGCTTCTTCTACTCATATATATAAAGATATTTTTACCTGTAAAACTAAAAGCAAATGTTCCTAATGCCAGAGAGGAGAAACACAAAATCCAAACCTATAGCTAACTCTGAGCCTCAGTATTTCTTGAGTACCTTTTCTCTTCTGATTCAGAAATATGATCTGCTTCTGAAAGAATAGATACCTGACAAACAAACCTGAGATAAAGTATACCAGGGCAACAAATTCTTAGTAACCTGATAAAATGCATTCATTTGTGCAGGAGTGTTTTGGTTATATAATATCTAGGTTGAAATAATTATTCCATCTAATTAGTTTATTACATAATGTTATTTTTGCTTTTATATTAACGTGTGCTAAGTTGCTCAGTCATGTCTGACTCTTTGCGACCCTATGGACTGTAGCCCTCCAGGCTCCTCTGTCTTTGGGGATTCCCTAGGCAAGAACACTAGAGTGGGTTGCCATGCCATTTATTGAGTATTTCTGAAAGTGAAAGTTGCTCAGTTGTGTCCTCCTCTTTCTAGGCCAAAATACCGGAGTGGGTAAGCTTTCCCTTCTCCAGGAGATCTTCCCAACCCAGGGATAGAACCCAGGTCTCCCACATTGCAGGTGGATTCTTTATCAGCTGAGCCACAGGGGAAGCCCGAGTATTTCTGATAGGCCAATTATTCTGCTAAGCTTTTCATATATTTTATCTCTACGTTTCTTGTTTCCCCTATCAGGTTGATATTAGGTGTTATATTCCCTCTTTTATAAATAAGGAAACTAATGTTGAGAGGTTATGTATGCAATTTTCGCAAAGTCACATAGCTGTAAGTACAATCTGAATTCACTAAAGTTCATTTCTTTTCCCTTTTCCCACAATGATCTCAGTTAAAATGAATGAATAAATTCTAAGTGAATTTTGGCATGCTACATGATCTCATTTAACATAACTAACAATTCAACCTGATCCTTATCAATGGCCTTTAGATTTTAATTCTATATCTTCATTAAAGACAGACTTGAGAATGGTTATAAATGCTTCTCAAGGACATATTATTTGAATGTAATAGGGAAGAATGGAAGTATTAAACATTGATTGGTGAAGCTTGGTGTCTCTGAATGCCTTCACTTATCACTCAAAACTGTAAAGCATCAAAACACATTATAAGGTATTACAATAGAAGAAAGATCTAACTTACAATAGAAGATCTTCCATTGATCCTAAACCTCATCCAGTACCTTCCTCTTCAAGCTGTTCATTCCTTTGAAAGTGAATTTTGTGCAATAAAATATCAGGTTTAGGGGAATGATGAGGTGCAAATCATTCATCTATCAACTTGACAAGTATTTCTTGCCTATAATGGGCCTCTGTGAGCAAAAAACAAGGATATAGTCACTGCCTTCATCATGAATCTTATAGACCATTGGTAAATACAGGCAGTCAAATAAAAATTAGAAGTCAGTGTAAGTGTCAGGAAGGAAAGGTCCATTTTGTATGTGAGTCTGTTACAGGGACCTCACCTATTCTGGTGGTCAGAGAATTGGATCCTGCACATTGAGAAGTAAATAATATGTGTTTACTCCTTGCATTGAGAGTCTCTTGGACTACAAAGAGATCCAACCAGTCAATCCTAAAGGAAATCAGTCCTGAATATTCATTGGAAGGACTGATGCTGAAGCTGAAACTCCAATACTTTGGCCACCTGATGGGAAAGAACTGACTCACTGGAAAAGACCCTTTTGCTGGGAAAGATTGAAGGCAGAAGAAGAAACGGATGACAGAGGATGAGATGATTGGATGGCATCACCAACTCGAAGGACATGAGTTTGGGTAGGCTCCAGGAGCTGGTGATGGACAGGGAGGCCTGGCATGCTACAATCCATGGGGTTACAAAGAATCAGGCACAACTGAGTGACTGAACTGAACTGACTCCTTGCATTTAAATTCTTTATATATTTTATACAAACAGCATAATTTAATAAAACTTCTGCCTCCGCACTCATCATTACCAAACCATTTTGATGTCTTAAAGCACCATGATATAGATATTTATCTTTGTTTTTGAGTAGCCAATCTTTAAGAAAGTCGCTCAGTCGTGTCCAACTCTACAAGCCATGTACTATACAGTCCATGGAATTCTCCGGGCAGAATACTGGAGTGGGTAGCCTTCCCCTTCTCCAGGGTATCTTCCCTACGCAGGAATCAAACCCAGATCTTCCACACTGCAGGTGGATTCTTTACCATCTGAGCCACCAGGGATGGCTAAGAATACTGAAGTGGGTAGCCTATCCCTTTTTCTGTGGATCTTCCCAACCCAGGAATCAAACCAGGGTCTCCTGCACTGCAGGTGAATTCTTTATCAACTAAGCTACCAAGGAATCCTAATCTTTAAAAATTTGTCTGAAAGTGCTACTTTGAGTGTTATATTGAGGATCTTAGTCATAGGACAGACATCTTAAAAGATTTCTTGCATGGGCCGTGGACTTGCTTAATAAATACTGAATTTCTTAGTCTGTCCAATTTACTATGGTTTATAATTAATTGTTTTTCCTATTAAACTTAAACCACACAGCCTCTTTTCTAGTCAGCTGCATGGGGAGAAGGCAGAGGAAGGCTCCTTTTGAACCTATTCAGAGCTGCTTTTCCCCAGTTGATAGAACATTGCCAAGGTCGGTAAGCCTAAAATTAACTCCACCAGCTGTGTTTTGGTTTGCTTCATATAGCACACGGGCTCAGGGGCTCAATCTGCTGGGCTTGCTTGCTGCTTCAGTCTGCTGTGCTCTTAAAGTTTGTTTGCCTGGCGTGCACGTTGTGCACAAGAGGTGGTAACTGAAGAGCTTGAAAATATGTGGAGACTGACAAATAAGTCTCTCCTTTAATCTTAAAAACCTAGCAACCACGATGGAGGGTGGGGTGGGGTATGGAGGAGTCCCTGCTGAGTATGTCAGATGAGAGGCTTAACTTTTAACCTCACTGAAGTTTCCCAGAGAGCAGCCTGCTGACATGCTGTTAAAGACCGAGATGATGCTGTAGTTTCAAGGAGTCCGTGTTTTTAGCCCACTCATCTCCATGAGGTCCTGTAGCATGAAGGACCATATATAGACATAAAAAGTATCCCAACTAGCTGCAACTTAAAATATCCTAAGGATCAGCAGCTGTTATTTCACCCACACAAATTCACAGTTGGCGTAATTAAATTGTGCCTGTTTTCAGGTTCTGCAGCCCTTTGGGTTTTGTCCTAAGGACTCGTGTTGCCTCTCCATTCCCTTCCTCAGGGTAACTTGAAGCAGAATGGATGAATGAAAGGGATCAACCATGAGCAGTTCGGGGTCTGCATCAATACAAATAAATAATGAAATGTGGAAGTCAGATCTTGAATTCCTACATAGACAGCCACTGGACTCCAGGGACCCTAGGCAGTCCCTAGTCTTGGCTGTTTGTTCTCTCCTGCCCTTGGTTGCTACCACACTATCTTCTTGGCATCTCTCTCATATTTTCCATAGTTGTCATAGTTACAACCACAGCACCCTGAGCAGGCCACAATCCTCTTATAGCTGGAGACATGAGCTACTGCTTTACAACAAGATATAATTCCCCTGTCCTGCACCAACAATAATCATGTCCCAGATAATCAACGCATTTTTTCTTTGGCAGAAGTATTTCAACCCTCCCAGACTATTACTGTCCTTAAGGTCTGTATGGCATCAGGGCAACCAGGAAGCATCTATAGAGAAGACAACCAAGATAATCAGTCCTACCTTGAAATTTGAACAAGTATATCCAAATCCCTTATTTATAGGCTGTCTCTGTGTTTCCACACCAATCATTCTATTTGAGTACAGGAGAAAGATTTAGTAAAATAAAGCCACAGTGGGCAGGAAGATTTCCTCTCCAAAGAGCTTTTAAAGGAAGTAATCTGATAAGGCACTCCTTAAAA
The DNA here is from genome assembly GCA_917880005.1 of Nanger dama. Lineage (NCBI taxonomy): Eukaryota > Metazoa > Chordata > Mammalia > Artiodactyla > Bovidae > Nanger > Nanger dama. Next base: position 19,150,928 of record CAKJTW010000001.1, read on the forward strand.
GGGATCTGAGATCTTCCTGGAGTCCTGAAGGATAAAGGACCACTTACAAGATTCAGTCAGTCAACAATATTTTTGAAGATCAGTTACCCATGTTAAGAGTAAACCAGTTACCGCTGTTAAGGGCAAGGATACAGAAGAAATGTACCACATTACAACTGTCAAGGAGCTCATTTCTAGTGGCAGAGACTAACTTGTAAACAAGTAATTACAGCATAAAGCTATCCCTCATAACAGGATTAGATACCTAGGACTACAGGAGCCCAGCTAGTGAAAGAGTGTTAATGTGAGGAAGAAGATGGGGTCAAAGAGAGCTTTACCCAAAAAGCAAGTCTTCAAGGGCTGGTAGACTTTCTCCCAGTAAGGAAGAGGGGCAGGTGATAGAGGAGTAAAAGGCAGACAAAAGCACTGCAGAAAGATGATGCAGCTCATGTAAAACCAAGAGGCATGAAAAATACACGTGCAGCAAAAGAAATGTTGCCTGCTATCACCATTGACCCCCTAATATGAACTCATTCATTTGACAAATATTTATTAAGCACTAATATATGCTAGTTACTTATGTAGGGTTTGGGGATTTAGTAGGGTACAAATCTTAAGTCCCTACCCCCAAGAAGTTTACATTCTAGTGGGCAGGAGATACTCTGAATTTGTCAGTGTTTTTACTCTCTAGTTGTATTTGAATTTTAATTATCCATGATTATGGCATGAAATCTCAAGCCTTATTAAAGGAATATTTTAAGAGAAGAAAGGTATCCATAATCAAGTAAGGAAGAGATTCTAGAATCAAAATTCTAAAGACAAAAGCAAACAATATTACCTAATGTATACCACATGGAACTCTCCTCAATGTTATGTGGCAGCCTGGCTAGGAAGGGAGGTTGGGGGAGAATGGATACATGTATATGTATGGCTGAGTCCCTTTTCTGTTCACCTCAAACTATCACATTGTTAATTGGCTACACCACAATACAAAATAAAAAGTTTTTTAAAAGCCAACAATATTTCCAGTGCTTATTTGAACTTGGCTTCAGCTGATACCACAGAATCACTAATACAGTCCTCTAGGAGGTGCTGTGAATATTTAAAGTACAACCTTTTGCCATAAACTCAATGATTGTGTGGCCATATTGCAGACCTAAAACTGGAGCCAATGTGTGTGTGTTTAGAAATTAAGATGGACCTACTACTCTGTTCCTAAGATCAAAACCTCCCCTTTCTCTCCTTCCTCTTTCCTCCCTCTGATAACCTCCAGGGACCTGTGGCCATCTATCAGAGTCACTGTCTCAGGACTATCACGCTTGCAAATCCCATAAATTGTCCCTGGACGATCAACAACCCTCACAGGATGTACTGGGGAGAAGGGAGGTGGTAAACAGCACAGCTCAAAAGGCCACCAGAAGGCCTCAGTGGTTACCCTGGATAGAGCAGCTCTTTGTTCCCTGTGGCACTCTGGAGCCAACTGTGGCTGCCTGTCCTTCCTCGGCTCTTAGAGAGCTTGTATATGGAAGATCCCGTGGAGGAAGAAATGTCAACCCACTCCACTATTCTTGCCAGGGAAAATCCCATGGACAGAGGAGCCCACAGTCCATGGGGTTGCAAAAGAGGTGGACATAACTGAGCAACTGAATAACAAATCATGGAAGTATATGAGAATCTATGTTGGTGCTGGAAATAGACCACAGAATCTTCAGGAAATGAAATTTACACAAATTCTGTTGTGTAATTTTCTGCCAGTTTCTTGCCAGGTTTTTTTAATAACTCATTTAATTAAATTCTGGATCTGCTGCTTATTGAAGAAGGCAATGGCACCCCACTCCAGTATTCTTGCCTGGAGAATCCCATGGACAAAGGAGCCTGGAAAGCTATAGTCCATAGGCTTGCACAGAGTCAGACACAACTGAAACGACAGCACAGCACATATAACCCTATCAGGCAGATGTTATTGTCCCAGCTCTCTGGATGAGGATATAAAATCATATCTAGTATATGCATCTAATATATCTACGTGTCTAATACCAGTAATAAGTAGCTGCTGCTGCTGCTGAAGTCATTTCAGCCGTGTCCGACTCTGTGTGACCCCATAGACAGCAGCCCACCAGGCTCCCCCGTCCCTGGGATTCCCCAGACAAGAACACAGGAGTGGGTTGCCATTTCCTTCTCCAATGCATGAAAGTGAAAAGTGAAAGTGAAGTCGCTCAGTCGTGTCTGACCCTCAGCAACCCCGTGGACTTCAGCCTTCCAGGCTCCTCCATCCATGGGATTTTCCAGGCAAGAGTACTGGAATGGGGTGCCATTGCCTTCTTCGTAATAAGCAGCAGATCCAGAATTTGGATCTAAGTCTAACACGTGTGTGCATGCTAAGTCCACTTTAGTTGTGTCTGACTCTTTGTGACCCCATGGAGTGTAGCCCACTAGGCTCCTCTGCCTGGGATTCTCCAGGCAAGAATACTGGAGTGGGTTGCTGTGCCCTCCTCCAGGGGATCTTCCCACCTCAGAGGTTGAACCTGCATCTCTTAAGTCTCCTGTATTGGCAGGTGGATTCTTTACCACTAGCACCAGCTGGGAAGTATAGGTCTAACTCATGGGAAACCAAAATATTCTACAGTTGTATATTTAAAAAGTTGGGACTTTGGGTGATATACAAACACAGCATTATGTAATACTGGATTACATAACAGGAAAATTGTCCTCTTTAAATTCATTTTCATTTCTTCTGATTATGTCAAGAAGGAAATCTTGGTTTGATTTTTGTTGTTTGTTGTTCAGTCACTAAGTCATGTCTGACTCTGTAACCTGATCAACTGCAGCACACTAGGCTCCTCTGTCCTCCACTATCTCCTGGAGTTTGCTCGAATTCATGTCCATTGAGTCCAAGATGCTATCTAACCATCTCATCCTCTGCCATCCCTTCTCCTTTTGTCTTCAGTCTTTCTCAGCATCACACTCTTTTCCAATGAGTTGGCTCTTTGCATCAGGTGGCCAAAGTATTGGAGCAGTCAGCTGAATTTGATGCTAGCATGGTTTGCTGCTGCTGCTGCTGCTAAGTCGCTTCAGTCGTGTCTGACTCCGTGCGACCCCACAGACAGCAGCCCACCAGGGTCCCCCGTCCCTGGGATTCTTCAGGCAAGAACATTGGAGTGGGTTGCCATTTCCTTCTCCAATGCATGAAAGTGAAAAGTGAAAGTGAAGTTGCTCACTCGTGTCTGACTCTTAGCGACCCCATGGACTGCAGCCTACCAGGTTCCTCCATCCATGGGATTTTCCAGGCAAGAGTACTGGAGTGGAGTGCCATTGCCTTCTCCGATGGTTTGATAGTAGCATGTCTTTAACACTTCTCTAACACTTAAGTCTCCCTTTCCAGGAGAAGGCCCCACTCTTTAGACCCAGAAGCTTCAGCAGGCAACAATATCTACCTAGAGCTTAATAATATTTTGCTCTAATTAAACTTATTTATATGTTCTTCTAGTACATGACATGTGATACTGGTTTTCATTTATAGAAGTGATATAGGGCATATTGGTTAAGTTGAGCATCCCTAGCATCATGCCATCCAGATTTAGCTACTTTCTGGCTGTTTGACTTTGGACAAGTTAATTAGCCCTCAGTTTCCTTACTTGTAAAATAAGTTTAATGGTGTCATCTACCACATAAGATTGTGAATTCAAAGAAGTACTGCATGTCATTCACTTGAACAATATTTAAAATATCCTACTATATAGCACAATTGCACTCATCTCACATGCTAGTAAAGTAATGCTCAAAATTCTCCAAGCCAGGCTTCAGCAATACGTGAACCCTCTGATGTTCAAGCTGGTTTGAGAAAAGGCAGAGGAACCAGAGATCAAATTGCCAACATCCGCTGGATCACGGAAAAAGCAAGAGAGTTCCAGAAAAACATCTATTTCTGCTTTATTGACTATGCCAAAGCCTTTGACTATGTGGATCACAATAAACTGTGGAAAATTCTGAAAGAGATGGGAATACCAGACCACCTAACCTGCCTCTTGAGAAATCTGTATGCAGGTCAGGAAGCAACAGTTAGAACTGGACATGGAACAAGAGACTGGTTCCAAATAGGAAAAGGAGTACGTCAAGGCTGTATATTGTCACTCTGCTTATTTAACTTATATGCAGAGTACATCGTGAGAAACGCTGGACTGGAAGAAACACAAGCTGGAATCAAGATTGCCGGGAGAAATATCAATAACCTCAGATATGCAGATGACACCACTCTTCTGGCAGAAAGTGAAGAGGAGCTAAAAGGCCTCTTGATGAAAGTGAAAGTGGAGAGTGAAAAAGTTGGCTTAAAGCTCAACATTCAGAAAACAAAGATCATGGCATCCGGTCCCATCACTTCATGGGAAATAGATGGGGAAACAGTGGAAACAGTGTCAGACTTTATTTTTATGGGCTCCAAAATCACTGCAGAGGGTGACTGTAGCCATGAAATTAGAAGATGCTTATTCCTTGGAAGAAAAGTTATGACCAACCTAGACAGTATATTCAAAAGCAGAGACATTACTTTGCCGACTAAGGTCCGTCTAGTCAAGGCTATGGTTTTTCCTGTGGTCATGTATGGATGTGAGAGTTGGACTGTGAAGAAGGCTGAGCACCGAAGAATGGCTACTTTTGAACTATGGTGTTGGAGAAGACTCTTGAAAGTCCCTTGGACTGCAAGGAGATCCAACCAGTCCATTCTGAAGGAGATCAACCCTGGGATTTCTTTGGAAGGAATGATGCTAAAGCTGAAACTCCAGTACTTTGGCCACCTCATGCAAAGGGTTGACTCATTGGAAAAGACTCTGATGCTGGGAGGGATTGGGGGCAGGAGGAGAAGGGGACGACCGAGGATGAGATGGCTGGATGGCATCACGGACTCGATGGACGTGAGTCTGAGTGAGCTCTGAGAGATGGTGATGGACAGGGAGGCCTGGTGTGCTGTGATTCATGGGGTCGCAAAGAGTCGGACACGACTGAGCGACTGAACTGAAATGAACTGAACTGTATAGCACAGGGAATACTCAGTATTTCATAATAATCTATAAGGGAAAAGAGCCTGAAAAAACATATTTATGTATAACTGAATCACTTTGCTGAATACCTGAAACGAGCACAACATTGTAAATCAACTATACTTCAATACAAAATCTATACTGTTGCTCAATAAATGTTAGTTGTGATGGAATTTAAACAAAAATGAGCTGATTTAAATCAGGATTTCTCACCGTTGGTACTGCTGACCTTGTGAGAGGCTGAGCTGTGAAGTGTTTAGTAGTACCCCTGCCCTCCTAGCCACTAGGGGCCAGTAGCACCCAGTTATGACAAACAAAAATGTCTGCAAAATGTTCCATGGAGGGGGGCGGGGGGCAAAATCACCCCTGGTTGAGAATCACTGATTCAAGATAAAATATTAGGTCAAACCAGTTTAGATATAACAAATATCTAAGTATGGAGTGGGAAAAATGAATTGAAAAACATTGATCTAAGACAGTGCTATTTGAATTTAATTCTAAAAATCAGAAATTCCTATTTCTATTTGCAAGTTTATGACTTTGTTCTAAGTTTTCTATCAAATCTGAAAGTATTCAAACAACTTAGAAGGGGCTGAACTAGTAAGTACATGAAATTCATCTTTATTTTCTTTGACCTCCTTTTCTTCTACTTTCTTTTCCACAGTGTCACCCAAAATCTCCCTCTATAGACATACCCAGGAACTACCTGGACAATATCCTTCATCAAGAATTCTTGTACCCCTCCCTCGCAATCAGGGGTACCCTTGCCTTCCCCACGGCCCTGTTCCCTGCTTTTTAAAAAAATATTTTTTGATGTGGAGTTTTAAAAATTTTTATTGACTTTTTTTTTTACAATATTGCTTCTGTTTTATGTTTTGGTTTTTGGCCGAGAAGCATGTGGAATCGTAGCTCCCCAACCAGGGATCGAACTTGTGCCCCCAGCAGTGGAAACACAGAGTCTTAACCACCTGACTGCCACGGAAGTCCCAGCAGACGTATTTTAACTGTTTGCATTACCCTCCTACTTATATCTCTTTTAAGAATAAAATTATATCGTGCAATACTAGAGTAACTTATCTTCTGGGAAGAAAATAAAGAACATAATAATCTTGTTTGTTAGAATGTGGTATAGTGTAAAGAGAATTAGCTTTGGGGTGAGAAATCCACCCCAGACCTTTGGACTTAAGATCTTGCTCTACGCTACTAGCTATGAGACTGGGTCATGTCACCTAATTTCACTATATCTTAGTTTCCCAGTTTAATAAATGAGATTACTATTTTTCTTATAGATTGTGAGGATAAATGCACAGTAGAAATATAACTGTCATTATAAGTACATAGAAGTGCTTGCTTTTTTGTCTCCTTTATGGCTGAGGTTCGCAGTGTAGTGCTTTAAAGAAAATGATCTCCATTTTTTTTTTTCCATTTTCCTTCTGGTCTTGATGTGTTCACATCTAAAAAGTTGCCTATATCAACATTAGGAAGAAAAAGTCCATCTGTAAAAGCGTTATGTGTTGGGCAGTAAAATAAGGGTTAGGGAGAGCCTGTGGAAGACAGATGAATTTGGGAGCATAACCGTGAATTCTTATGAACTGAATCAGATCATGATTCCTATTACAGCTGCTGCTGTATGCGTGTGGTTCTGTTGCTGGAGCCAAATTGAAACTGAGCCATTTTTAGAGAGCCATTCCCTGAGCAGGACCTGTCAGCTACCAGGTGCAGGTTTCTTTTGTTGGATCACTTCCATCATGGGAAGAGTAGCACTTTGTTCTCAATGGGATAGGCCCTCTGTATGGTATGTAGATCGTCCTCTGCACATAAAGTTTATGCCCAAACCACCATCCATGGATTCATGGAGGGGCTTAGCCACTTTCACGGTATTCCATACCTTCTGATGAAGGAGGTCTTTGTGTAGAAATAAAGTGTGGCGCTGGGACTATACTCATCAAATTCACCCGTCTCACCCTGCCCCCTGCCCTTCCAGAAGCCACTGGTTTGACGGAATGGTGTATTGCCAAGTGGCATATGGCATAGCTTGTGCAGCCGAGGCAGTGTCCTCCAGGGTGCAGTACATGCCCTACATTAGATAATAATGTAGGTGGTGTACTTTCTCCTGTAGCCAGGATTTATAGGTCTGGGGATTTAGGAGGTGAAAATGGGAGTTGCTTTTTCATTATTATCCCTCATGATTCACTAGCAAACTTTTCTTTCTGTCTGTATGACTTTTGGTTTAGAGGCCCTGGAGTAGGAAATACTCCAGTATCCTTACCTGCAGAATTCCTTGGACAGAGAAGCCTGGCAGACCACAGTCCGTAGGGCTGCATAGTCGGACACAACTGAAGCAACTCAGCACATAGAGATCTTAGTTCCAAAGGAAGGGATGCTTGCTTCCACTAGAGGTCATAGCCATGGTTCCGTGAAGCTGGAAATTGGGACTGCCATCTGGCCACTTTGGGCTCCTCATACCAATGAATCAACAGGAAAAACAGGTGATTACTGTACCTATTGTGGTGATCGATCCTGACTACCAAGGGGAAATCAGATTTCTACTGCATTATGGGGATAAGGGAGAATATGTCTGAATTGTGGGAGGTCTCCCAAAGTGCTCTTGTTACTCCCATGTCCTGAGATTTCTGGCAAGGAAAAAACTACCACCTAGAGTGGGCAGCAGAAATGAAGGTTTGGGTCACCCTACTAGACAAGGAACCAGGGCAGTGGGACTCTGGAATTAATGCTAATAATAAATATCAGCTACAATCATGTGACCAGGAGTAAAAGTGAGGTGTGTAAGAGCTATAAGCATGAAACTGAGAAAACTGCTCTAGCTACATCAGTGATTACATAAATCTCCCCAATGCGTCAAGAGTATTCACCTTCTATTTGAGTCTATTCTCGAAGTTCCATTTCAGAATGAAAAGAACTTTTTAAGTTACCCCTAAGCACATTTCAGTTCAGTTCAGTTCAGTCGCTCAGTCATGTCCGACTCTTTGTGACCCCATGAAATGCAGTACGCCAGGCCTTTCTGTCCATCACCAACTCCTGGAGTTAACCCAAACTCATGTCCATCGAGTCGGTGATGCCATCCAGCTATCTCATCCTCGGTCGTCCCTTCTCCTCCTGCCCCCAATCCTCCCAGCATCAAAGTCTTTTCCAGTGAGTCAACTCTTCACATGAGGTGGCCAAAGTACTGGAGTTTCAGCTTTAGCATCAGTCCTTCCAGTGAACACCCAGGACTGATCTCCTTTAAGATGGACTGGTTGGCTCTCCTTGTAGTCCAAGGGACTCTCAAGAGTCTTCTCCAACACCACAGTTCAAAAGCATCAATTCTTTGGCGCTCAGATTTCTTTATAGTCCAACTCTCACATCCATACATGACCACTGGAAAAACCATAGCCTTGACTAGACAGACCTTTGTTGGCAAAGTAATGTTTCTACTTTTTAATATGCTACCTAGGTTGGTCATAACTTTCCTTCCAAGGAATAAGCATCTTTTAACTTCTTGGCTGTAATCACCATCTGCACTGATTTTGGAGCCCATAAAAATAAAGTCTGACACTGTTTCCACTGTTGACCCATCTATTTCCCATGAAGTGATGGGACCAGATGCCATGATCTTCATTTTCTGAATGTTGAGCTTTAAGTCAACTTTTTCGCTCTCCTCTTTCATTTTCATCAAGAGGCTCTTTAGTTCTTCCCTTTATATCATATGGGGGAGGGTGTCATCTGCATATCTGAGGTTATTGATATTTCTCCCGGCAATCTTGATTCCAGCTTGTGCTTCAACCAGTCCAGTGTTTCTCATGATGTACTCTGCATATAAGTTAAATAAGTAGAGTGACAATATACAGCCTCGATGTACTCCTTTTCCTATTTGGAACCAGTCTTTTGTTCCATGTCCAGTTCTAACTGTTGCTTCCGGACATGCATATAGATTTCTCAAGAGACAGGTCAGGTGGTCTGGTATTCCCATCTCTAAGAATTTTCCACAGTTGATTGTGATCCACATAGTCAAAGGCTTTGGCATAGTCAGTAAAGCAGAAATAGATGTTTTTCTGGAACTCTCTTGCTTTTTCCATGATCCAGCAGATGTTGGCAATTTGATCTCTGGTTCCTCTGCCTTTTCTAAAACCAGCTTGAACATCTGGAAGTTCACAGTTCACATATTGCTGAAGCCTGGCTTGGAGAATTTTGAGCATTACTTTACTAGCGTGTGAGAGGAGTGCAATTGTGCGGTGGTTTGAGCATTCTTTGGCATTGCCTTTCTTTGGAATTGGAATGAAAACCGACCTTTTCCAGTCCTGTGGCCACTACTGAGTTTTCCAAATTTGCTGAGATATTGAGTGCAGCACTTTCACAGCATCATCTTTTAGGATTTGAAATAGCGCAACTGAAATTCCATCACCTCCACTAGCTTTGTTCGTAGTGATTCTTTTCAAGGCCCACTTGACTTCACATTCCAGGATGTCTGGCCCTAGGTGAGTGATCACACCATAATATTAAATAAACCAACTAAATGTTTTCCACTGAAGGTTTGATTCAATAGTTTAACATCTTCAAAATTAGCACACTAAATCACAGCTGAGGCAGTGTCAGCTTACTATTAGTCACTAAGGTGCTTTGTGGATATTCCTAAGCGGTATTCATACTTTAGTTATTTATTCACTGGTATAGTTCCCAGGCTAGCCTACACTCTCTATATAAGCATTTCATTTTTTCTTTGTATGACCAGTGCCCAGCTAATGTCCAGGTCCTAGAAATACTTTACCTGGGAAAATATGTATATGTGGCTGTTCAAATAAGAGTAAACATGGCATGTGTGGAAATTAGTAATCCTTAAGTGACTAAAAATTAATTAAAATTAAAAATTAATGTTAATAAACATCCTTATAATCATTTAAGAAAGATGTAATGAAAAGAAGTTTGGGATCAGAAAGATGGGAGTTTGCCAGCTTTGCAACATGTTAATTATTAAGCACCTCATTTAACCTGAGTCTCAGTTTCCTCTTTTGCAAAATAAGATAACATCTTAACATCTTGCAGCATCCTCATAATCAGAGCTAATTCTTAGGTAGGAATCCAGGGCCCTCAAGGAAGAGAAAAGGACAAACTTTTTTTTCCTGCATGGCTTTGTCTTAGTCAACATAACAATGTATCTTGCTCAGGACATGTTTCTCCTTAACAAGAACCTTTTGACTGATCTTGTCATCTTAAGATGAATCTTGTAGGAGTGTGTCTGGTAAGACCTTTCTATTGTTATGGCATCCCATCCCATCACTTCATGGGAAACAGATGGGCAAACAGTGGAAACAGTGTCAGACTTACATTTTTGGGCTCCAAAATCACTGCAGATGGTGACTGCAGCCATGAAATTAGAAGACACTTACTCCTCAGAAGAAAAGTTATGACCAACCTAGATAGTATATTCAAAAGCAGAGACATTACTTTGCCGACTAAGGTCCGTCTAGTCAAGGCTATGGTTTTTCCAGTGGTCATGTATGGATGTGAGAGTTGGACTGTGAAGAAAGCTGAGCACCAAAGAATTGATGCTTTTGAACTGTGGTGTTGGAGAAGACTCTTGAGAGTCCCTTGGACTGCAAGGAGATCCAACCAGTCCATTCTGAAGGAGATCAACCCTGGGATTTCTTTGGAAGGAATGATGCTAAAGCTGAAACTCCAGTGCTTTGGCCACCTGATGTGAAGAGTTGACTCATTGGAAAAGACTCTGATGCTGGGAGGGATTGGGGGCAGGAGGAGAAGGGGACGACCGAGGATGAGATGGCTGGATGGCATCACTGACTCGATGAATGTGAGTCTGAGTGAACTCCGGGAGATGGTGATGAACAGGGAGGCCTGGCGTGCTGCGATTCATGGGGTCGCAAAGAGTCGGACACGACTGAGCGACTGAACTGAACTGAACTGATTCTTGTTAATTTCAGATGTCTGTTGTGGCAGTGGGGCTGGTAAAAGTATATAAGGCCTTGATAAGACTAGTAAAGGGGGCACGCTCCCTCCCCCTTCTGGTGTCTGTATCAGAAACTTTCCCTGTCCTTATATTGCTACACAAAACCTCTTGAGTGATCGAGCCTGGTCCCTGGTCCTGAAGCTAAATCTTCGGAGATCACAAATCCGGCATTGTTCACCATAAATTATCATCTTGGGGGCTTGTCCGGGGATCTTCAGGACAAGGTAAGAACACTCAGAGTTGTAGCCTCTCTGCTTTCTCAGTATACACATTTTCTGCTTTATTTTACTAACTTGATGGTGTACCTGTGTGTGTGTAAGTGATTGAAATCCTATGGGCGAAATGTGTGGACCGAACTTTGGTTTCTTGGTCAGCTTTTCCCAGTCTCTTTGATCATTCTGTAACTGCCTGGGGAATTAGAATTACTAACCTAATCTGTCAGATTATAGATCTTCGAGGGATTTGTAATCCATGCCGTTACTGTGTACTTTTACCTAGACCCCAAGCTTGGTAGTCATGGGCAACCTAGACTTGCTAGGAGCACATCTGGGAATGAGGTGGAATTCTAGCTCCAGCAGCATCTCTGTTGGCTTCTTCCATATAGGGCCAGAGTCCCAGAAGGGAGTGCTTGTCGTAGCTGTGCCCCGAACTTTATGGATGGAAGCGCTGCCAGCAACCCAAGCACACAGGTTCATTCGGAATCCCAGATTGGAAGTACAGGATGCTTCTTCCTTTGGTAGTGCTAGCTCTTATCAGACTAGATAAAGCTCTCCAGTGGCTTACTGATGTGTCAGTGACGGCTTCTACTGCAGTCAGGACTGTATTCAGGAATGTAGCTTATTCTTATCAATAAGTAGAGATAATTTACACACCTGACACAGCGTTTAGCTCAGAGTAGGTTCCCAATAAAAGGTAGTTCTATTATTATTTACTGCATATGTCCAGGAGTAATTAAACAAGTCTTTGTGTAAAATTTCTGAATTAACATATTGAGTTTACTAGAATTATTTAGAAAACAGAACAATGTATGACATTCTCCCTATACAGGGTCTTTACTACTTTCTCTAGTTGTGTGAGCTCAAAGATCCAGCACAGCCAAAAAACAAATAAGATAAAACTGGTACCCCAACACCTATCCTATCCATGGTACAGAATTCTTAGATGAATCAAATATACAAATTAATGTTGTAAACTGTAAATGTTAAACAAATTGCTAATTTTTGTATCTTCCATCTGAGTGCTTTGGCTATCATTTGACTTTTTTTTTGACACTGCACAATTTAAAGATGCTTATGTCCTTGGAATAATTTCTATTCCTTGTCTATTTTCTTAAGAAAAATCAAAGCTAAAATTTGCCACCTAAAAAGATATATATCATGAGCCCAGTGACCTAGTATTTGCTACAGATTCATACAATTCTCATCCTAAGAGACACAGGTATTGAAATAGCCATAAGAAGTTTTAAAGGAAAAGTGTTATGAATTGTTCTGTTCTCATAACCATAGTTCTGCTCACTGAAAGCAGAAATTGAAGAAAACGTAGAAACTTCAAAACAGTGGCATATTTCATCAGGCACCGAATGTGCCATTGATTCTCCTTAGAAATTTAGAACATGAGCTTTATAGGAACATTGACTTTGTGTGTTTATGAGGTGAGTCTGTTATTTGGGGTTTTTAATGTGGGTTCACAGCTAATAGTTCCTAAATTTAGCTGCATATCAGAATCACCCAAAAATCCACCCCAGATCTATTGTGACAAAATTATGAATCCTAGAAACAGTATTTTGAACAAGCTCTCCACTTTGAGTGCTCTTCCCTTTGCTAGTGGTTCTGTACTTCTCAGGGTTCTCAATGTCAGGACAAAATCGATCTGATATGTCACTAACATCCTAGTGTGACTTAATGTGACATTTCTTCAGAATGGTAATGGTGGAATTTGGGCCTCTACTATAGCTTGGGGTGGGCGTGGTTGATGGAGGAGAAACTTTGCTTCCTGGCCCCCCAAATGACATTACCTAGGGAAAGCTTCCTTTTATTACCTTCCCATAAAAATCAGCCCTACATATAAATTATGCATCACTAAACAGAGTTGAATTTCAGGAAGAGAAAATGTAGGCAAAGTCAATGGAAAATCTGGAGAGCACCTGGAATATTGACTAGGAAGTCCCTACAAAGCTTGCTGGGTTTTTTCTTCTTCTTCTTCTTCTTTTTAAAATGAAAGCAAATGTATACGACCTTTCTGAGGGACTAGTGAAGTGTTCTCATTGTTACTTAACATGGGCTGGATTCATACTTAGCAAGGATGTTGTAAGGGATTCAAACATTAGGTTAGAATCTCTCAATAACAACATAGCAAAACGTACTCTTTTGATTTGGTATTTCCCCAATTAGTGACAAGCAGGATTAAAGCCTTTACTGTTTTGTTTTGGGTTTTTTTGTTTTTTTGGCTGCTCTGCTATATGCAGAATCTTAGTTTCCCTTACCACCTGGGATTGAATCTGAGCCCTCTGCACTGGAAGCTCAGAGTCTTAACCATTGAATCCCCAGGGAAGTCTCTAAAACTTTTTTTTTTTTTTTTTTTTACTTTTGGTTGCACTAGGTCTTCATTGCTGCACACAGGCTTTCTCTAGTTGCAGCAAGTGAGGGCCATCTTTGTTGCATTACACTAGCTTCTCATTGTGGTGGCTTCTCTTGTTGTGGAGCACAGGCTCTAGGTGTGGGCTCAGTAGTCATGACTCAAAAGTACATTAATAAATATCTCTGAAATTAATGACTGTCAGAACAGATCACTCACTCCTTACTAAGATATGAGGTCAGATTCATGGACAAACTTCAAGATAACTGTCACCAATAGAAATGTAATGAGTAGAAAAGATTGTGAGGGGTGCTATTGAAATATGGTTCAAGCAGGGAAAGGAGGCTCAAGAAGAAAGGAACATACATATATATGTATGACTGACTGAATTATGACTGATTCGCATTGTTGTATGGCAGAAACCAATATAAAATCATAAATAAATTTTCTACCAACTAAAAAAGAAGAAGAAAATGCAGTCCAATGTACAAATTGAATGGAGAGTAGGCCTAGGAGCTCAACAAGAATGGAATTGGTGGAAGTACAACTACTTTATTGAATTTTTCCAGGGATAGTTCTTGTGATAGCTTAGGCTTCTATCCCAAGTTTTATTTAAAGAAAAATACCTGGAAAGCAGGTGCCATGGATTAGTTAATCCTTTTTTCTCCTTGAAATCTTGAGATTAACTTGTGATTATTACGTTAAATAGAATAATTAATTTTGTGTAAATGAAATATAACAAGTGATCATTATAAAATTATATGCTAGGTGAATTATTTCACATGCAACCTTGCAAATGGTAACAGAATTGTATTTGCTCAAATGACTTCAATATAAATTAGTACTATGTTTGTACTTACGGCAGACTCTAGTAAGTGTTTGTTATAAATGGAGCCTACAAATAGAATCAAATTTGAAATATATATGAAGATTATTTTATTTTTTAGATTTTGGAATATTTTATTTGTAATAGTAAATAATGCTTCAGATAAAGATAGACAACTTCTAAAAATATCCTTTCAGTATTTTGTTTGGTTTTTAAATGGAAAAATATATACATATGGTAAACAACTTAATCATATATATACAGTAAAAACTTCCTCTCATCCTAGACCCACAGTTTCTCTCCAGATGTTGCTATTGTTAACAATTTCCAGAAATGCACTCAACATTTTCTTTACAAGTAAAAGCTTAGACATGTGTGTGCGTTTGTGTACAAATAGATGTGACTGCATATAAATATACACATTCTAAATAGAAATGGTAATATACTCTTCTGAACATGGTTTTTATTCTTCAGTATACCATAGAGATCATGCCATATCAGCACATATAGATCGACTTCATTCCTTTTAATGGTTGTATAGTATTCCATTTTAATGACTAGACCTAATTTCTTAAATCATTTGTTTAAATTGATGGTTAACTTTTATTCTTCCATTTTTATGATAGACAATGCTTCAGTGGATATTCCTGCACATATCTTGGCTTAAAGATTATTTTAAAATACAGGTTTATATTTTACTAGAAAAATATCCTATCCAATGTCTAATTTACTATTGACTTTTTCATTTTTGTTACTTTTTTGTCAAATATAAATGTTACTTATAAAACCAGTATTGTATCTCTTAACCCACACATATATACACACATACACATACACACACACATATATTATACAGATACAGATAGGCATGTAGGTAGACAGATTATCAGGATTTTATAACATAGACGTTTTAAGTGTAGAGGGGAAAGCAGACTAAATGTAACATATAAGAAACACATAATTCTGGAATTCTTTAGAGGTCCAGTGGTTAAGACTCCGCACTTTTCACTGCCAAGGGCCTGTGTTTGATCCCTGGTCAAGGAACTCAAATTCCATAATCTCCAGTGTGGTCAAAAGGGAAAAAAACAGAAATAGGTACTTCCAAGTCCCCTGGACTGGAGGAGATCAAACCAGTCAATCCTAAAGAAAGTCAATCCTGAATATTCATTGAAAGACTGATGCTGAAGCTCCAATACTTTAGCCACATGATGCAAAGAGCTGACTCACTGGAAAAGACCTTGATGCTGGGAAAGATAGAAGGTAGGAGAAGGGATGACAGAGGACAAGATGGTTGGATGGCATCACCAACTCAACGGACATGAGTTTGAGCAAACATTGGGAGAGGGTGAAAGACAGTGAAGCTGGTGTCCTGCAGTCCATCAGGTCAGAGTTGGACACGACTGAGCGACAAAAACAAAAGATCTTTTTACAGTGATGAGTCTCAATCCTCTGATGTCCTTCTGACCAGCAGGGTATATATATCTGCCATAGATCCTAGAATATGCTTGAGCAGTTATCTTAGAGCTTAGACTTCAGCTTGGTATTTTCTAATTTGATAGAATTTATCTAGAAGAAAATTTTATTTTCCTGGGAAGGAAGCTGTTTTAAATCCTTAGATACATGATTAACAAATATTGAGGTGACTATATGCCAATTACACAGGAAGGAATTGGCACCCCCACTCCAGTACTCTTGCTGGAAAATCCCATGGATGGAGGAGCCTGGTAGGCTGCAGTCCATAGGGGGTCGCTAAGGGTCGGACACGACTGAGCGACTTAACTTTTACTTTTCACTTTCATGCATTGGAGAAGGAAATGGCAACCCACTCCAGTGTTCTTGCCTTGAGAATCCCAGGGACAGGGGAGCCTGGTGGGCTGCCGTCTATGGGGTCACACAGAGTCGGACACGACTGAAGTGATTTAGCAGTAGCAGCATATGCCAATTATGTCAGTTAACCTATAAATAAATACTGAGGTGGGATCAGAGGAAAGAAGGAGAATTAAAATACATTTCTTTTAAATAATGCCTAAGAAAAGAATAATAGTTGCCACTTATTTTTTTCTAAGTGCCAGGTAACTCACAACTCTGTGCAGGAGTTAGTTAACATTATCTGTATCTTTTAATTTAGGAAAACAAAGCTCAGAGATATTAAGTAATGACCAACGTTACAACTGCTAGACAGTGATATAGCCAGAATTTTATCAGACTCTCTGACTCTGAAGTCGTTTTTCCTAATTAAATTATTGTTAAAGAGGGGGAAAAAATTATTCTTCCAAATAGCATAGTAGATTCACCTTTCTTTCATGCCTTTTTTCCCCAGTGTCCTTTGATCCTTGTGACACTAGAGCTCATTTGTCTATTGTGCTTCCTTTTCCTTTTCCTCTCAGTTTAGAAACACAGTCTTCAGACATAGTTTCGTAGCAGGTGGAAAACTTGTCAAAAATCCCATGTATAGCAGAATTACCAAGTTTAAAAGTGAAGAAACACTGCACAGACCATCACAGCAAGGGTACACAAGAAATTGCTAACACATCTGAGGAGAACTGGATGACTGGAGGACAGTGGTTAGAGGCAAACCTTACTTTCTGTGCGTTTGTGTGTGTGAGACAGGGGTCTATACACATGCTTGTATACGTGTGTATATATCATCTTGTATGGCTTGAATTTTATTTAAACACTAAGTTCCTTTATTACCTATTTTAAAGAGATGATTATTCAGAATGAGAGCTATTAACAAAGGCTTCTCAGGTATTCTGCATCCTGTGTTTGATGCTCAGAGCTTTGGCTGTTTGCACCCTAGCTTTTGCCCTTCTAGGAAAAGCTGGCTAATGTAACTACTACACAGTTCCTGACCAATCCAAAGCTCTACCACCTGATCTTTGTAAATATGGCCAGAGGATGCCATAGCCCATCATTCCATTTTCTAAATATCCTCGGTTCAGTTCAATTCAGTTGCTCAGTCTTGTCCGACTCTTTGCAACCCCATGGACCACAGCACGCCAGGCCTCCGTGTCCATCACCAACTCCCAGAGTTTACCCAAACTCATGTTCATTGAGTCACTGATGCCATCCAACCATCTCATCCTCTGTCATCCCCTTCTCCTCCTGACTTCAATCTTTCCCAACATCAGGGTCTTTTCAAATGAGTCAGCTCTTCACGTCAGGTGGCCAAAGTATTGGAGTTTCAGCTTCAACATCAGTCCTTCCAGTGAACACTCAGGACTGATCTCCTTTAGGATGGACTGGTTGGCTCTCCTTGCAGTCCAAGGGACTCTCAAGAGTCTTCTCCAACACCACAGTTCAAAAGCATCAATTCTTCGGTGCTCAGCTTTCTTTATAGTCCAACTCTCACATCCATACATGACTACTGGAAGAACCACAGCCAGATGGATCTTTGTTGACAAAGTAATGTCTCTGCTTTTTAATATGCTGTCTAGGTTGGAGAAGGAAATGGCAACCTACTCCAGTGTTCTTACCTGGAGAATCCCAGGGACTGCCGTCTATGGGGTCACACAGAGTCGGACACAACTGAAGCGACTCAGCAGCAGCAGCAGCTAGGTTGGTCAGTGTGAGTTTTACCCAGTAGCACCAACTCAGCATCCATAGAGAATTCAGCTTTTTGACATCCTTATATATCTTGGAGTAAACCAGTTCTTTGTGACAGACATTATATTTTAACTCTACTGTACTGTATGTCCTGACTTAAAAAAAAATCAATTATTTTAATTGGAGGATAATTACTGTATAATATTGTTATGGTTTTTGCCATACTTCAACATGAATCAGCTACAGTTATACATGTGTCTCCTCATCCTGAAACACTTCCCACCTCCCTCCCCACCCTATCCCTCTGTATTGTCTCAGAGCACCAATGTCCTGACTCTTTACCAAACTACATCCTAACTCTTTTCCTCTCTATGGCCTGACTCTGATCCTCACTACATCCTGACTCTGGCTTCCAGTCTTGTTAATTTAAAAATATTTGCCATGGGAAAAAATGGACTACTAATATAAAATAATCTTTTTAAAAAAATTACTATTTCTTGACTGTATATTTCATTTAAACAATGAATCAGCTATTCTCTTTCCCAGATACTTAAATTTTAACAGGCTAATTTTAATAAGTGAAGAAGCTGCAGTATTTGGAGGTTTACTGGTCTGTCATTACTATTAGTTTTACTCTGTCACAGAATGATTATCCAAATGCAATCTATGGAAAAGATAAAAATCGGTTACCATGGTCTTATTGGTGATGGACAGGGAAGCCTGGCATGCTGCAGTCCACATGGTCACAAAGAGTTGGACACAACTGAGTTACCGAACTGAACTGATGGTCTTATTAATGTGAATATAAACCAAATGACAAAGCTAACCTAAGAAACATATCATTGCATCAAAAACAAATCTTTGAACTTGTGGATCCAGTGGATCAATTTTTCCTGTCACATAAAAGAATGAAGCAGTGATAGTAGTGATAAAATGCACCTTTCTCTTTCCTTGGAAGTAACTGGTAGCTTCAATTCCTGAAGTTCTTTGTATCTACTCAATGTAATAAACTTCCTTTAATCTTGGATGATGAATAGCACCTTAATCACAGGTTACACAAATGGGCACTGTTTCTTTATGGTACTTGACTTCAATTCCTTTTCCTTTTGCCACCCTAGGCTTATTGACATCCATGGTTCATGATTTTTTTCTTTCTTTCAAATGCAAAGGCAGCTGTGGGGTGGGATCCTTTGAGATTAACTCAACTTCATTGCATATCAGAAGAAAAGTATGTTCACCTTTTGGAACTGAAAGGCACAGACAATAAAATGAGTCCCTTCATTTATTTGTTAGTAATCAAGAACAATTGTCCCCTTCTAGCTCCTTTCCCAGCTCCTAATAATGTGCTCTTTAGAGCCAAGAGGGCTTCTTTTGAAGACTTTCCTACTGATGCGAGGTGGTTGTTTTTCTCATTCCTTTTCCTTACTTTCTCCCAAATCCAGAGTGTATCTTTCTACAAATTTAGACTAGTTCTACCTCTGAAATTCTTGTCAGAGAAGCAGGCTGACACTTTGTCAGTGCTGTGCTGTGCTGTGCTTAGTCAACTCACTTGTGTCCAACTCTTTGCAATCCCATGGACTATAGCCCACCAGGCTCCTTTGTCTCTGGGATTCTCCAGGCAAGAATAATGGAGTGGGTGGCCATTCCCTTCTCCAGGGGATCTTCCTGACCCAGGGATCAAACCTGGGTTTCCTGCATTGCAGGCAGATTCTTTACCATCTGAGCCACAAGGGAAGCCCATTTAGTACTGTAGTAAGTGCTAAATAACCATACTAGAAGAATATGTTCATATGCTTTATGATTAAATTATCATAGACAAGGTGCTGGTGCTCTCTCCTGTTTAACTCTCTGCATCTGAGCTTAGATGCCTCTCCTCTTTCACCTTTCTAGGACCCCACACACCAATTATGCCTACTTTCTTCTAGTTACGGAACTAAATTTTTACCACCAGACTCCGTTCCCATCATTATTTCAACATTACTCTCACTCAACTTAATCCAAACAAAGCAAAACATAGCCCACTTTTGACCTATATTTCCTTTGCTGCCTTGGGCCTCCCTAGTGGTTCAAACAATAAAGAATTTGCCTGCCAATCAATGCAGGGGACACAGGTTTGATCCCTGAACCGGGAAGATCCCACATGCTACAGAGTAACTAAGCCTATGCACCGCAACTATGTGCTCTAGAGCCTGGGAGCCACAACTACTGGGGCCACGTGCCACAACTGCTGAAGCCCGCATGCCCTAGAGCCTGGGCTGAGCAACAAGAGAAGCCATGGCGATGAGAAGCCAGCACACTGCAACTAGAGAGTGCCCTTGCTTACTGTGAGATAAAGCCATGCATCAATGAAGACTCAGCACAGCCAAAAATAAATAAAAAGAAGATGAAGGCAAGACTAAATATGAGCAGAATCCCTAACATGTCCACATATTGTGATTTGTAGTAGTGATAATCTGTCAAGAAGGGCTAACCCATTTTCTTTCTTGAATGAGAGATCTAAGAAAAAACAATTTCTAGGATTCCTAATACTCCAGGTCCATAAAGCCAAGCCAGTCAGACATTTTTCTGTTCACTTTTGTTTTTGGTGAGGAAAGGGTTTTCTAGGAAATACTGAACTTACCCCTAAAAGTAGGCCAGAGTAAACAACTCAAACTTTAAATGCAATAATCTCGAAACTTTACATCTACTATTAAAAATAAGACAACAGGGCCAAAATGGAGTCACTTATGCTAAGCCTCACATTTTCTGCTTTCCCAGAAATAGAATCTTAAATGAGTCAGTCAGGAATTACCGTGTCCCCACTAGGGATATAATCTTCCTCATAGACCCCAACTACCAGCTAAAAGAAAGAGACCTTGGCACAACCAATCCACTTTTTGCTAGTATAATTTCTCTGTTCTGCCCTCTTCTGCCTAGAAAAGTCTTTCATTTTATACAGCTCCTGTACAAAGGGAGCTCCTTTTTACCATCCAACCTGCTAGATGGGATGCTGCCCAATTCATGAATTGTTAAAGCCAGGAAGATCTTTAAATTATACTCTGTTAAATTTTGCTTTTAATGCAACTAATCTGAATGTCATTTTTTCCGAAGTCGTAAGTTTAAGATGAATACTGAAAGGGTAACTGACATGATCTTTGGAGTTTGCTTTAAAATACTCCAATTAAGGATAAAAAAAAAGGTTGGGAGTGGTGGTGAAGGCAGATGAAACAAGAATGAAAAATGTTGATAATTTCCGAAAGTCTAGAAATCTATCACCCTTTTGAGATTTTCCACAACAAAGTTTTAAAATTTTAGCTTTTTCTATTTTTCACTCTCTGATTTTTTTTTTCCTACTAAAACCTGAGACGCTTGCCTGGGAAATTACATGGATAGAGGAGCCTGGTGGGCTATAGTCCATGGCATGTCAAGAGTTGGATAGGCCTTAGCAACTAAACATCATGGATTTGTCAGTTTCTGTTATGTGAGTACTGTAAGAGGCTAAATAATTGGAAACATTATTTTTGATTAAAAAGAAACCACAAACCTGAGGGAGTTCTGGCCACAGGAAGAAAACAGCACAAGCAATCCTTCGCAAACCTCTGCTTGTCTATTCGTGAATACACTGAATCCTCAGGGAACCCTCTGACCTGTTACACACACTTCACTCGAAAGCAGAGCGTTCCTATGAAACCTGTTGGAAGCCAAAATGGCATAAAGGGAGCAAGCAATTAGCCCAGCACACGTCTTGCTAAGGCGATAAAGCACAGACGCTCAAAGACGCAGTTCAAAGCTATGGCAGGGAGATGTTGAGTAGTTTCCCAAGAGAAAGCGTGGTGATGCCACCTCAGCCTCTATCAAGGCTGCTGCAAAACAAACGCTGTTATTTTCAATCTTCGTCTTTTCACATAAAAGTAAACAAAAAAAAAAAATCACGGCTTTCTACTAACAAAAATAGGTACTAATGTGGGTCTTCCATAAAAGCTTAAGTGGCCTGGAGTGAATTTTCCAACACCGGAAGAGTATCTATATACGTTATTAGCATATATCTACAGATTTCATTATAACTAATAAAGTTGGCTTTCCGCACGTAACCCATGCTGGGCGGGGGTGGGGGAGCGTTATTAAATCTCCGCCGGCATCATCAATATAACCAGCGTACCACAATTTCCTCCAGAAGCGGCGCTTTGGCACCTCACCTCACAAGGCTGGAGAAAGCGCCCGACTTCGGGCATCTCCAGCGGGCAGCCCTCTCAGACCCGGAAGTCCTCTTCACGCCTCAGTTTCCACAAAGTGAAAGAACCGCCGGCGGGCCTGACCTGTCCCCGGTCCCTCCCTACCCGCGGGCAGCCACGCCCCGAGGGCGGAGACCGGGCGGAGCCGCGAGCTCTCCGCCTCCTCCCGACTCGCCGCTGCCCCCGGTGCCGGCGGCGCATGTGCCTGGCCACCCCTCCCCGGCCCTGGATTCCACTTCCTCTCCGCTGGCGCTGCCGCCGCAGCCGCCTTCAGGCCCCGCGCCGCCTCCGGAGTCCATGGCCGGGACGCGCTGGGTGCTCGGGGCGCTGCTCCGGGGCTGCGGCTGCAACTGCAGCAGCTGCCGGCGCACCGGCGCCGCCTGCCTGCCCTTCTACTCGACCGCCGGCTCCTTTCCCTCGGGAGTCTCGGGCCGCCGCCGCCTGCTGCTGCTGCTCGGGGCCGCCGCGGCCGCCGCCTCTCAGACGCGGGGCTTCCAGAGCGGGCCTGTGACCGCCGGGAGGCTGGCGGGCCCTCCCACCGCGGCCGCGTCCGCCGCCGCCGCGGCCGCCGCCTCGTACCCAGCCCTGCGCCCCGCTTTGCTGCCGCAGTCACTGGCGGCGGCCGCGGCGGGCCCGGCCCGGGGCTACAGCCAGGTACGTGGGTGCAGAGCAGGGCCGCGCGCCGGACTCTCCCCGGCCGCGCGCCCGCGCCCCTCGGCGTGCGTCTCGCCGGCGCGCGCGGGGTTCGCGGCACGCGCCGCACCCCCCTTCCGCTCCCACCCCCGCCTGCCCGGTCCTCCTATTGGGCCCCAGAACAAGGGACGCTTTCCCAGGCCTCGGGTTTTCTCCTTGTTTTTGTTCTCCTCTCGAGTCTGTGGTCGGTTGGGCAGTGTAAGTGTGACTGGGGGTGAATGTTGAGGCCTTGTTTCCCGCCGGCCTATGGTAGGTTTTGTGAGGCGGTCTCCGTCCCCGCCGCGCATCCCTGTCGCTCCCCGCCCCCCGGTCGTGAAGTTGGGAGGCTGGACCCCCGGAGGGTCGGGACTTTACGTGTCGCCCGAGCACTAGGCCTGGGCGGTCCTCGGCGCACCTCGCGGTCCGCTGCTGCGAAGCTTCCTGCACTCGCGTGGGCTGGGTTGGTGGGGGGTGGGGGCAGAAGCAGGCTGGTCCCCGGCGCTGACCTCGCTCCCGAGTCCCGGGGAAAGGCGGGTTGCCCCTAGTTACTGAAGGTCACCTCCGCCTCTTCTGACGGAAGGTCCTTTAGGATCGTGGGTCACCGCCGGTGGGAAGGACAGCTTGGAGACTGATATGGGGGAGGAGGGCCGAGGAGAGGAGGCGTCTGGGGCTGATGATGACTTGGGGACCCAGGAGTGAGTCTACAGTAATTTACTTGTTTTTTTTAGTGAGTGTGTACGGATTGCAAGTATTTTGTGCCTCATAGGATGCTTTCCTTCTGCTTGTTAACGTGGCGTCTGGGAAATGTCAGCACACTTTTTGACTAACATGTTCCTGATGCCTTGGGTCATATTTATCTTAATTCAGTTTGTGCTTCTCCTTGAACTTAGGGAAACTGGGAAGCTGATCAGCATGGCTGCTGTCTGCCAGTGGCTGAGCTAATGGATTTGAATCCGGGCCCAATAGTTTTTGCTGCCCTTTTTGTAAAAGCTTGTGATGCTTATGGAATTCTGGGAGAATGGGGAATGTTGCTTTGATTAAAAGAAAATAGTATGCCTTTGTGACCTGGCTACTCTCTTCTTCTGATATTTTTTTCTGTGAATTTGTCTAATGATATGTGTTGAGCCTTTACTACTATTATACTGTGCTTACATTATTGATTTCTTAAAATTATGTGTAAATCTTCGTGAAAATGATGGGAACATAAAAAAGCGTGAAGTATCTCTCTTCAGTAGAGTGCAAGTCACCTGACTTAAAGCCTGTCTTCCTTGTTGATAATCGTAGTGCTTGTTGCATTCTTACTGAATACGTATTAGGCCTCAGCTACACGTTTACATTTGTCATTGACTTCTTAAAATTAGACACGTTTTCATGTAAATGGTAGGATGGTACAAAGGAATCTGTTTCCTTAGCCTAGTAGAGTGCAAGTCCTAAAACCTGAGTTGTCTTCCTTGGTTATGGTTGTGGTGCTTGTTAGAACCTTGTTATCTTCCACTTTTTGTTTAGTCTGGTAAAATAGAGTTTTTGGATGTGTCTCAAGCTCCAGTTACCTCACACTACTGCTTTTGCGATTAATGATCTTTTCCTTATTCAGTTGACCTGACATACCAGTTGACAGGTTAATCTTTCCAAGCATCCTGCTGACTTGTTGATTTATACACTCCTAAATGTCTTTTATTAGCTCCCCTTTGCCTACCAGTTTAAGGACACACACTGAGCTTAACACTCAAGTCCCTCTGCTGTGTGGTACCCAGTTCCTTTTGCCAGCTCATCTTCTTTGGCTCCTAATTGCACCCTGCAGTTTAGCCAAATGCAATTATTGCTGTTTTGCAAATGGGTTCTGTTCCTACTGTTTGTTCGCCTTACTTCTCAGACTGGACTGTCTGGCTTTTATATATTGCTCTCAGAATTCTAGCCTGCCTTCAGTGCTCATCTCATATCTTGTCTTGATTCTTTTGTTTGTGCTCTGTTTTCAATTTCTATAATATCTTTTATCTTAACTATAACACTTAAAACATCTTGTCTGTGTCCTTGTCCTATGCTACATGGTAAGCTTTTTTGAGATGGAGGCCTATTTATGGCCTACTGTGGTTAGATGGTGTTTATATATTTGTCAAATTGAAGGGACCTTTCTTGTCCTGCCTTAACTAAAACACTATTAGGTGTAATTTAAGATTGATAAATTTAAAAACAAGCCTGGAATAAAATTTATGTTCTGCCAAGCCATTAGGATGTGTATGCTTCTTGCTTTAGGATGTGCATGCTTCTTGCTTTAGGATGTGCAATGTAAGCCAGAACAGGATGAGTTAGATTTGTGAATTTTCCTGGCCTCTGAAATAATTAATTGTCCCGAAAGAATAACATTCAGAGTGTTTTTGTAGAAATAAACATTTGCTAAGTACGTTTTCAAGAAATATTTCTGCAATTCTTCATTTCTCTTGGAAGGAATCCAAAACTACCTACCTGGAGGATCTTCCACCTCTCCCTGAGTATGAATTGCCTCCGTCCAAGTTGGGAGAGGAAGTGGATGATGTTTATCTCATTCGAGCTCAAGGATTGCCATGGTCTTGCACTGTAGAAGATGTGCTTAGCTTTTTCTCAGGTATATTTTATGTATGTTTTAAATATGTAACTTTGGGACTCCACTGCAATCCAGTGGTTTAGACTGCTTCCACTGCAGGGGCACAGGTTCGATCTTTGATGGGGGGCAGACTGAGATCCCACATGCCATATGCTGTGGCCAGGAAAAAGTTGTAATTTCATCTGCATAAAATATAGTCCCATAAAATCCAAGTTAGACTATGCTGTAGACATCTTATTTGATGGATGGAAATTGCCACATTCTGAGGACATCATGTGTATTATTTGTCATATATACCAGATTAAAGACGTTAAATATAGCAAAAATTTTAATGTTAAAACTATATGGTGTGAAACCAGTTTTCTCAGAAGTTTTAATGTGTGCATAACCTGTTAGTGGAAATATGTTAGTGAGAATATACTTGAGTAGCTCTTTGTGTGACACATGTATTTGTTGTTGTTGTTCCCTTAATAACATGTTTGAAGGTTTATATATTTATGGTTGATTTTAAGCTTTTGTATCTTAGTGCGATTTTTAATTTTCCTGCTTCTTAAGGGGCTTCTAGAAGATGCTGACTTAAATGTTACGTGTTAAATGAACGTGTAATACTATATTAAGTACCTGATGTGCATTGTATTTACATTTTCAACTTGCTCCCAATATAAGGAGTGTGCAGTTTGGGGATGTCTTTTCTTTAGTAATGAAAAAGAGGAAAAGTTAAATTATGTTGCAAAATTAATCTGATAGGAGATATTTTAGAGTTCTTATGGATATGGTCATAACAAAGAAGACACTTATGCCTAACCATATTTTAAATCCTCGAATGATGTCAAACCAGTTGTAGGAACATTTGGAAGAACATATGAATCACATTTTGTGTCGAGCCTAGCCTGATTTGCCATTTACTGATCATGAGGTCATAAACTTATGTGCTAAGGTTTGCTTATCTTTTCCACATGGAACATTTAAGAGACTACCACCATCATTAGCATTTGGATGCCTTTGGTGCTGAGGGTTTGTGTAAGGAAAATGGCAGGCAGTTTGGATCCTGCTTCATTTTGTGTTGGAAGATTGCAAATCTGATTACCTGTATTGATACGATTGAGCTAAAACTTTGATTTCTGGTTTTGATTGATTTTACTCACAAACTTTCAGACTGCAGAATTCGCAATGGTGAGAATGGAATTCACTTCCTCTTAAATAGAGATGGGAAACGAAGGGGTGATGCCTTAATTGAAATGGAGTCAGAGCAGGATGTGCAAAAGCCTTAGAAAAACACCGCATGTACATGGGGCAGCGGTATGTGGAAGGTACGTGAAGTCATATTTTTGCTTTTTGGAATCATTACATTAAACTGTACTTTTCAAGGCCGTTTCATTTGATCCTATGTTAAATATTATGAATAGTGAAGTAGTGAAGTAGTTGGATACTATGAATAACCCTTTTCCAAGGTGGGAAAATGAAGCCAAAAATAATCTGTTTCTTGTCTGTAAAAGAAGTTTACCTCTGTTGTGATGTTACAGCTGGCTCATGGTAAACATCTGAAAATGTCATTATTTTCACCAGAGAAGTACTCATACCTGTGTTTTTAGATTCTTATATAATCTACCCAATGTGATTATTTTTTAATGGATTCTTTGTTATGTAAAATTTGCATACCTTTTGTGTTCTTTTGCTTAGTCTATGAGATAAACAATGAAGATGTGGATGCCTTAATGAAGAGCCTGCATGTCAAATCTGCACCTGTGGTAAATGATGGCGTGGTTCGCTTGAGAGGACTTCCTTATAGTTGCAACGAGAAAGACATCGTAGATTTCTTTGCAGGTGCTTTTCAGTTATAAATGTTTGGGACCTCATATTATCTTCCTCTGGGCTTCCCTAGTGGCTTAGTGGTAAAGGATCTGCTTGCCAGTGCAGGAGACTTGAGTTCAGTCCCTGGGTTAGGAAGATCCCTTGGAGAAGGAAGTGACAATCCATTTCACTATTCTCGCCTGGGAAATCCCATAATCAGGAGCCTGGCAGGCTAGAGCCCATGGAGTCACAAAGAGTTGGACACGACTAAGTGAGTAAACGACAGCAACAGTCTTCTCCCTCCGTTGTTTCCGTTTATCTTAGGTGAACATTTTCCTAGTCAGTCAGTTCAGTTGTGTTCAGTTGCTAAGTCATGTCTGACTCTTTGCAATGCCGTGGACTGCAGTACGCCAGGCCTCTCTGACCATTGCCAACTCCTGGAGTTTACTCAAAATCATTTCCATTGAGTCGGTGATGCCATCCAACCATCTCATCCTCTGTCATCGCCTTCTCCTCCCGCCTTTAGTCTTTATCAGCTTCACAGTCTTTTCAAATGAGTCAGTCCTTCACATCAGGTGGCCAAAGTATTGGAGTTTCAGCTTCAGCATCAGTCCTACCAAAGAATATTCAGGGTTGGTTTCCTTCAAGGTGGACAGATTGGATCTCCTTGCAGTCCAAGGTATTCTCAAGAGTCTTCTCCAACACGACAGTTCAAAAGCATCAATTCTTTGGTGCTCAGCTTTCTTTATAGTCCCACTTTCACATCCGTACATGACTACTGGAAAACGATCGCTTTGACTAGATGGGCCTTTGTTGGCAAAGTAATGTCTCTGCTTTTGAATATGTTGTTTAGGTTGGTCATAGCTTTTCTTCCAAGGAGTAAGCATCTTAATTTCATGGCTGCAGTCACAATCTGCAGTGATTTTGGAGCCTAAAAAAATAAAGTCTGCCACTGTTTTCACTGTTTCCCCATCTATTTGCCATGAAGTGATGGGACCAGATGCCATGATCTCAGTTTTCTGAATGTTGAGTTTTAGGCTGCTAACTTTTTCACTCTCCTCTTTCATTTTCATCAAGAGGCTCTTTAGTTCTTCTCTTTATGCCCTATGGGTGGTGTCATCTGCATATCTGAAGTTATTGATATTTCTCCCGGCAATCTTGATTCCAGCTTGTGCTTCTTCCAGCCCAGCGTTTCTCATGATGTACTCTGCATATAAGTTAAATAAGCAGAGTGACAATATACAGCCTTGACATACTCCTTTTCCTATTTGGAACCAGTCTGTTGTTCCATGTCCAGTTCTAACCGTTGCTTCCTGACCTGCATGTAGATTTCTCAAGAGGCAGATCAGGTGGTCTGGTATTCCCATCTCTAAGAATTTTCCACAGTTTGTTGTGATCCACACAGTCAAAGGCTTTGGCATAGTCAATAAAGCAGAAATACATGTTTTTCTAGAACTCTTGCTTTTTTGATGATCCAGCAGATACTGGCAATTTGATCTCTGCTTCCTCTGCCTTTTCTAAAACTAGCCTGAATGTCTGTAAGTTCATAGTTCATGTACTGTTGAAACCTGGCTTGGAGAATTTTGAGCATTACTTTACTAGAGTGTGAGATGAGTGCAGTTGTGTGGTAGTTTGAGCATTCTTTGGTATTGCCTTTTTTGGGGATTGGAATGAAAACTGACCTTTTCCAGTCCTGTGGCCACTGCTGAGTTTTCCAAATTTGCTGGCATATTGAGTCCAGCACTTTCACAACATCATCTTTTCGAATTTGAGGTAGCTCAGTTGGAATTCCATCACCTTCACCAGCTTTGTTCACAGTGATGCTTCCTAAGGCCCACTTGTTTAGGGGAGAAGTCTTCATTTGGAGTTCCAAAGTTTATAGATTATATAAGTATTTTGACCATTCATGCTGATCTTTGAGGGTGTCATGTTTAAAAGTGATTTCACGTGAAGTTTTTATTTTTTTCTATGAGGAAAACATTCTTTCATAAAAGTGGCTGTATTTGTCTAAGACAGCAGTTTATATGATTTAAAAGCATTATTATCTAATTCTTAGCAGTAAGATGTGCATCAGCAGTGACGTTAGTCTAAATTTCTAGTTCACCTGACGTGTAATTAATGGCAAAAAAAAAAAAGTTGTGTGTTTTAAATGGACTACTTGGACTCTAAACATTCTGGGAGTAGGTGGGTGTTATTGGCTTTTGACTGCATAATAATTTTCTTCCCGTTAGGTGGGCATAGGCTTTGAGACTGGCAAATTAGCTGCACAATTTTTACTAATAAAATTATAAAAGAAATTTTTAGTATGTGATTGAATGTATTAAGTCATAAGACTAAAAGGCTCCTGTTAGCAGCACTAATTTGTAATAATTTTTGGACACCTAGGACTGAATATAGTAGACATTACGTTTGTCATGGATTATAGAGGGAGGAGAAAAACAGGGGAAGCCTATGTGCAGTTTGAAGAACCAGAGATGGCCAGCCAAGCCCTTTTGAAACACAGGGAAGAAATTGGCAACCGGTGAGTGAAGCAGATCCTAATGATGCAGAAAGATCAAATACTGGGTCGTTTTGATAGACACAGTGTAACATGACTGTAAAATTATTTTAATACAGACATGACCTGTCAAATGCCCATCACTTAGGTGAATAAATTGTTAACATTTGTTATATTTGCTGCATCTTTTTTTTTTCCAGTTTATGTGTTTTTTTTTTTTAAACATGATCTCAATATTTAGTATCTAATGCCAGTCTGTAATCACATTTTCCTATTTATACCCAAAGTGTCCTTTTCTAGTTGCCTTCTTTTTCCCCACCAAAATCTAGACATGGTCTGCACATTGCATTTGATTATTATGCTTCCAGTTCTATTTAAGTTTGAGCGAATCCCCTTTCCCTTTTTATTCCCTTCTCCTTTTTATTATTTTTTTCCCCATTAGGCCATGCCACGTAGCTTGTGGGATCTACGTTCCCCAATTAGGGATTGAACCCACGTCCACAGCAATAAAACACTGAGTCCTAGGCACTTGACCACCAGGGAATTCACCCACCCACTCCTTTTAAAATCCAGTTGGCTTTTGAAGAAATTGAGTCAGTGGCCCTGTATAGTGTTTCACATTCTGTATTTATATTTTTGCTTCCTCATGGTGTCCTTTAACTTACTTCTTTGTATCCTGTGTTATTTCCTAATAACTAGATGTTAAAATCTTGGATTTATTCAGGTTCACATTTTGACATGAATAGTCTATAGAGGCTTTCCAGGTGCTCAGTGGTAAAGAATCTGCCTGCCAATGCAAGAGATGCAGGTTCGATCCCTGGGTTGGAAAGATCCATGCTAGAGGAGGAAATGACAACCCACTCCAGTATTCTTGCCTGGAAAATATCATGGACAGGAACCTGGTGGGCTAGAGTCCATGCGATCACAAAGAGTTTGACACAACTAAGCACGAGCACAATAAATCTCCTTAGTAAATTTAAGAAATGTTGCTCCTCTAGGTCTATAAATGCAAATGACTCCTATAATTTGAGCTTGATAACCTAATTTGGAAAAGCATTGTTTAGAAAAAGGAAACTGGTTCCAGAAGCCTGAATTTAATAGTTCCACAGCCATACAGAAAGTAAGTTAGAACTGACATTTAGTTCTTGAATTCTTAGCCTCTAGTTAAGTCCTGAGGCAAGTTAGTTCCTCATATACAGTGACTTTTAATGTCTTGGTAGATATGATGAATTTTCACAGAAATGATTTGTAAGACCTCAAGACATTATTAATCAACTGTATTAAAAAAATAACAAAACCTTTCTTAACAGATTTGGTAAAAGAAAATTGTTATCTTGTGGAGGATTAAATCATTGACCTGGTCTGTTGAGAGTACTTTTTCATGGGCTAATGTCTATGTCCATTCTTACTTTTCTCCCACTTGTTATCTTTGGATACCTATGTTTGCTGAGCTTTGGAAATATATATGCATATTTTATTTTAAAAGAGTTCTCTATGAAGTTAATTGGTACCGTTTGTACATATTCACTTTTGTTTTGTCATAGATATATAGAGATATTTCCAAGCAGAAGGAATGAAGTTCGAACACATGTTGGTTCTCATAAGGGAAAGAAAATAGCATCTTCTCCCACTGCTAAATATATAACTGAGCCAGAAGTGGTCTTTGAAGAGCATGAAGTAAATGAGGATATCCGACCCATGACAGCTTTTGAAAGTGAGAAGGAAATAGGTAAGGACTTGCCTCTTATTGAAATTCATTGGGTCTGCCTTGTATGTTTTGATATTTGTTTAAAAAAAAAAACTTTTATGACCATGTTGTATGACACTGTAATAATACAGGATAAAGGGTATTGAGTTAAATATTTACTATGTCTTTGAGTGTAGTGGGTACTGTGAATGCACAGTCTTCCCTCGGTATTCACAGGGGATTGGGTTCAGGACTCGTCATGGATACCCAGAATCCATGAATGCTCAAGTCTGATAGTCAGCCCTCTGTATCCAGAGGTTCCACATACATGGTATGAAGGGTTGACTGTACAGGCTGAAGATACAGGTTTTTAAAAACTTATTTTTTTGTAGATTCTGTGTCAAAAGCCAAGTTTCACATATATAACAAAAAGAAGTAGGTTTGTCAGCATTTTAAACTAAGTTGGGAAAAGATGTGTGTAAGAGAGCAGGATTGTTGACAAAGGAAGGAATGTTGTCTGCCACTGTGTTTAATTATTCCTTTGATTCTTAATCCCCAAACAGTGTTTAGAATCTTGAAAGTGTGATAATATGTTCTAAGTTTGTGCCCTAGAAATATCCCATTACCATATTAATTTTTTAAGTGATTATAACCCAGGAAATTTCTCGCCTTTATTTTCCATTCATAATTGTTTTTCCTTTTCTTTGTTGTTAGAAAAAGATACGTTCTTTATAATCTGGTAATGGATTGAGACACTAAATCCTTATAAGTGTTTAGGTGATATCTGTTGGGGGTGGTTTAGATGATTGGCTTTTAAAATGGAAGCCCTCTTCCTTACTATTTGAAGAGGAATTGAGGATTTGAAATTAAAATCATAATTGCAGTCTGCTAATGCTGAGTCTGACAGTGCTTTTTGTTCCACTTCTCAGAATCACCTAAGGAAATGTCAGAAAAGCTTCCAGAGGCTGTTGATTTTGGAACTACGTCTTCACTACATTTTGTCCACATGAGAGGATTGCCTTTCCAAGCCAATGCCCAAGACATTATAAATGTGTGTGGCAGTAAGATATCCAGTATCCAATCTCAGTAGCTTTGAATAACAGTTCTGAAGTTTTGAACTTCTGTTTGGGTTCACAGGTCTGCCTGCAATGCAGGAGACCTGGGTTTGATCCCTGGGTTGGGAAGATCCCCTGGAGAAGGAAATGGCAACCCACTCCAGTATTCTTGCCTGGAGAATCCCATGGACAGAGGAGCCTGGTGGGCTACAGTCCACGGGGTCGCAAAGAGTCGGACACAACTGAGCGACTTAACTAACTTTAACTTGGGAAAAGTAGAGCAAGATCGCATCTTCATGACTCTGGAAGCTAGTTTTATTTTCATTGGCTGAGAAGTGTGGGTTTTATTACATTTTAAAGTCATTATCTATAATGCATAAAATGATTTTACAGATGTAGAATAATATGGTATAGGTTTAATATTCAAAGTAAAAGGCTTGATTTTCTCTAAATTAGTTCAATCAGTTAATTTTTTACTTTAAAAAAGACCCAGAGCTTTTCTCACATTGTAATTATCTACTAGACATGAATCTACTCCTAAATGCCTGGAGCTTTCAGTAGACCATATAACCTTCTTGCATCCAGCTTCCCTGATTTTTGAGAAAGAAATTTTAAAAGTATTTTCAATTTATGATAGATATTATATGAAATGAAAAGATACAAAACAAGAAAGTACTTACTGATTTTCTGAACTTGAGGATGTATACTTAAGGTAGATCCAAAGCTGGAGCCTTCAGTTAGCAGTGCATCATCAGAATTGTCATTATTTCAAAACGCCTAATACAAATCATATCTTTACTCAAATGAAGGTTGCACAGTCTGATTAAAGAATTGCTTTCTGTTGCTTTGGTTTGGAATATTAACCACTAAGTGTGGTAGCTCTGTTTAGGTGGTGCTGGTAAGAAAATGATTATTAGCTGCATGTCTGATTAAAACATGGTAAAAATGAATGATTATTAAAAAATGTATTTTTGATGGGTGATTTTTTAGAAACACAGAAGAATGTATGTGGGAGGAATGATAAAAGTAGTCTTTGTTGGTATAAAGGAAAGTTTGAAAACTATTGGTACATTATTGTATTTATAGTGTAAGTTCTCTGTGAACAGATATTTGAAATATAACCTTGAGTTCTAAGAAGATCAGAAGAGCCAAATGAAGTGGTAGATGTGTAATTACATAGTTGCTTAAAGAGATTTCCTAAAAATAAGTTTAGTAGATGTAAGAATTAGAGTCTGAAAGAAAAGTGCAGGGCCACCAGACATGTAGAAATTGGACCTAGTAACATTATGTTCCTTTTGGCTCTCTTTGTTTGTTTAGTTTTTTGCTCCATTGAAGCCTGTTAGAATCACCATGGAATACAGTTCCAGTGGGAAGGCCACTGGAGAAGCTGATGTGCACTTCGATACCCATGAGGATGCTGTTGCAGCTATGCTCAAGGATCGGTCACATGTTCGTAAGTGCTGCCCATAATTTTTGTTATCAGTTTTGACAACAAATCCCTTTTTCTGTTGTAGAGTTTACCCAGAAGTCTTTCATGGGGGAACTATATTCTGCTAATACTATTAAATAAATGTAAAGAAGACAAAACTCTACCTTATAATGAGAAGCATTTATTTGTCTATTTACTATTCTGAATATTTCTATCCACAGTTAGCTTTTGTTCTGTTTTCGTTTTTAACTAAGGAAAAGATGGGACAGAGGGCTTGAATTGCTGGCTAAACTCAAAAAAATGACTACAGTATTACTTCTGCCTTTGTAACTTTTTAAAAATGGACCCTTTTATGTTATTCTCAGACCATAGGTATATTGAATTGTTCCTGAATTCATGTCCGAAAGGAAAATAAAACTTCAAAGGATTCCAGATAATAAGGTAAATTTAAGAGGTAGAATTGTGGAAATTATTTTCAGTTGATAAATTAATCATTAACTCACTAATTTGTAATATGTAAAACCATTCTCTTTTTAATAAAGCTCAACTAATCATGATTGAAGCCTCACTATAAGAAATGAAATTCTCCTGGGAAATAGAATTCATTATGATTGTACAGTGGCTTGATTTTCCCATTAGAATCTCTTTGCATCATTCCCAGCATTCATCATGCTGTGTGCCTAAAAAAGAAGTTTTCACCTATAGTAGCTGAATATTATAATATACTGAAAATGTGCCTTATATTAGCTTGTCTTCCTAAAAATTGACTCACATTTCTTAGTTCTAAGGTACAGTCTTAGAACTCAACAGAGAAACTATGAGCCATGCCTTGTAAGGCCATGCAAAATGGACGGGCCATGGTGGAGAGTTCTGACAAAATGTGGTCTACTGGAGAAGGAAATGGTACACCACTTTAGTATTGCCCTGCAAACCCCATGAACAGTATGAAAAGGCAAAGAGATAAAATACTGAAAGATGAATTCCCCAGGTCAGTAGGTGCCTGTATGCTGCTGGAGAAGAGTGAAGAAATAACTTGAAAAAGAATGAAGAGACCAGACCCAAAGCAAAAACAGCACCCAGTGGTTGATGTGACTGGTGGTGGAAATAAGTCTGATGCTGTAAAGAACTATATAGCATAAGAACCTGGAATATTAGGTCAATGAATTGAGGTAAATTGGAGTAGTCAAACAGGAGATGGCAAGAGTGAACATTGACATTTTAGAAATCAGTGAGCTAAAAATGGATTGGGATGGGTGAATTTAACTCCAGTAGTCATGTATGGATGTGATACATGAACTATAAAGAAAGCTAAGTGCTCAAGAATTGATGCCTTTGAACTGTGGTGTTGGAGAACTCTTGAGGGTCCCTTGGACTGCAAGGAGATCCATCCAGTCCTTCCTAAAGGAGATCAGCCCTGAGTGTTTGTTGGAAGGACTGATGTTGAAGCTGAAACTGCAATACTTGGGCCACCTGATGCGAAGAGCTGATTCATTTGAAAAGACCCTGATGCTGGGAAAGAGTGAAGGCAGGAGGAGAAGGGGAGGACAGAGGATGAGATGGTTGTATGGTATCACTAACTCAATGGACGTGAGTTTGGGTAAACTCCAGGAGTTGATGATGGACAGGGAGGCCTGGCGTGCTGTGGTCCATGGGGTTGCAAAGAGTCGGTCATGATTGAGTAACTGAACTGAACTGAACCATTATATCTACTACTGTGGGCAAGAATCCCTTGGAAGAAATGGAATAGCCCTCATAGTCAACAAAAGAGTCTGAAATGCAATTCTGGGGTGCAATCTCAAAAGGACAGAATGATCTCGTTTGTTTCCAAGGCAAGCCATTCAATATCACAGTAATCCAAGTCTGTGCCCCAACCAGTAATACTGAAGAAGCTGAAGTTGAATGGTTCTATGAAGACCTACAAGACCTTCTAGAACTAACACCTTAAAAGATGTTCTTTTCATCATAGGGGAATGGAATGCAAAAGTAGAAAGTCAAGAGATAACTGGAGTAACAGGCAAATTTGGCCTTGGAGTACAAAATGAAGCAGGACAAAGGCTAACAGAGTTTTGCCAAGAGAACGCACTGGTCATAGAAAACACCCTCTTCCAAAAATACACAACAGAACTCTACACATGGATATCACCAGATGGTCAATACTGAGATCAGATTGATCCTTTGCAGCCAAGATGGAGAAGCTCTATACAGTTAGTGAAAACAAGATCAGAAGCTGACTGTGGCTCAGATCATGAACTCCTTATTGCCAAATTCAGACTTAAATTGAAGAAAGTAGGGAAAACAACTAGACCATTCAGGTATGACTTAAATCCCTTATGATTATACAAGGGAAGAGACAAATAGATTCAAGGGTTTAGATCTGATAAGACAGAGTGCCTGAAGAACCGTAGACAGAGGTTCATAACATTGTACAGGAGGCAATGATCAAGACCATCCCCAAGAAAAATAAATGCCAAAAAACAAAATGTTTATCTGAGGAAGTCTTACAAATAGCTAAGAAGAGAAGTGAAAGGCAAAGGAGAAAAGGAAAGATATACCCATTTGAATGCAGAGTTCCACAGAATAGCAAGGAGAGGTGAGAAAGCCTTCCCTAAGTGATCATTGCAAAGAAATAGAGGAAGACTACAGAATGGAGAAGACTAGAGATCTCTTCAAGAAAATTAGAGATACCAAGGGAACATTTCATGCAAAAATGGGCACAATAAAGGACAGAAACAATCTGGACCTAACAGAAGCAGAAGATATTAAGAAGAGGTGGCAAGAATACATGGAAGAACTATACAAAAAATGTCTTCATGACCCAGATAACCACGATGGTGTGATCACTCACGTAGAGCCAGACATCCTAGATTGTGAATTCATGTGGGCCTTAGGAAGTGTCACTACAAACAAAGCTAGTGGAGATGATGGAATTTCAGTTGAGCTATTTCAGATCCTGAAAGATGATGCTGTTAAAGTGCTGCACTCAAGGGGATATGTCAGCATATCCATGTCACTATGGAAGCAAATGTGGAAAACTCAGCAGTGGCCACAGGACTGGACAAGGTCAGTTTTTATTCCAATCCCTAAGAAAGGCGATCCCAAAGAATGTTCTCATTATCACACAATTGCACTCACCTCATAGGCTAGTAAAGTAATGCTCAAAGTTCTCCAAGCAAGGCTTCAACAGTATGTGAACCATGAACTTCCAGATGTCCAAGCTGGATTTAGAAAAGGCAGAGGAACCAAAGATCAAATTGCCAACATTCGTTGGATCATCAAGAAAGTAAGAGAGTTCCAGAAAAAAGTCTACTTCCTCTTTATTGACTACACCAAAGCCTTTGACTGTGTGGATCACAACAAACTATGGAAAATTCTTAGAGATGGGAACCAGACCACCTTACCTGCCTCTTGAGAAATCTGTATGTAGGTCAGGAAACAACAGTTAAAACCAGACGTGGAACAACTACTGGTTCCAAATAGGGAAAGGAGTACATCAAGGCTGTATATTGTCACCCTGCTTATTTAACTTATATGCAGAGTACATCATGTGAAATGCTGGACTGGATGAAGCACAAGCTGGAATCAAGATTGCTGGGAGAAATATCAATAACCTCATATATGCAAATGACACCACCCTTATGGCAGAAAGTGAATAACAAAAGACCTTTTGATAAAAGTGAAAGAGGAGTGTGAAAAAAAGCTGGCCTAAAGTTCAACATTCAGAAAATGAAGATCATGGCACCTGGTCCCATCACTTCATGGCAAATAGATCGGGAAACAGTGGAAACAGTGACAGACTTTATTTTTTTGGGCTCCAGAATCACTGCAGATGGTGACTGCGGCTATGAAATTATAAGATGCTTGCTCCTTGCAAGAAAAGCTATGACCAACCTAGACAGCATATTCAAAAGCAGTGACATTACTTTGCCAATAAAGGTCTGTACAGTCAAAGCTGTGGTTTTTCCAGTAGTCTTGTATGGATGTGAGAGTTGGACCATAAAGAAAGCTGAGCACTGAAGAATTGTGCTTTTGAGCTGTGGTGTTGAAGAAGGCTTGAGAGTCCCTTGGACTGCAAGGAGATCCAACTAGTCAATCCTAAAGGAAATCAGTACTGAATATTCATTGGAAGGACTGATGTTGAAGCTGAAACTCCAATACTTTGGCCACTTGATGTGAAGAACTGACTTATTGGGATAGACCCTGATGTTGGGAAAGATTGAGGGCAGGAGGAGAAAGGGACGACAGAGGATGAGATGATTGGCTCTTTTTAGCCACTTGATGGGAATGTGTTTAAGCAAGCTTTGGGAGTTGTTGAAGGACAGGGAAGCCTGGTGCGCTGCAGTCCATGGGATCGCAAAGAGTTGGACATGACCGAGCAACTGAACTGAACTGAAGGTATTTTTAAGGTGTTTAAAACAATACATTTGAAACCAGGGTGTATCATGGATTTATATATGTTTAATGTACTACTATTGTACATTAGTACAATAGTACTATTGTACATTAGTCGGACATGACTGAGCATCTGAACTGAACTGAACTGAACTGAATGTACTACTGCTTCTTTTCTGAAAATAGTGTCATGAAAATTGTTTTCCTAGAAAGTACATAGATTTCATAGAGTTTTATCTATGACAAATCAAGTAAATATGTTTTGATGTTGCTTCCCTGTGGTATCTTTCCCCCATAATTAATGTATTGTGATCATTTTTCTACGTGTAGTGGTGCATTCCTTTAAAACATTTGACTGTAATGATTTCTTGAAAACACATGGGGCATTTCTTTACTGTAGTCATAGGCCATTTTGGATATAAAATCCCACAATTGTGGGCCTTAAATATATTTACATTAGCTAAAATCTGTGTACAATATATTTCGTGTTCAGCCTTGAAAATCTGTTACCTTCTTACCAGGCTGCAAACACTCATGCCTAATTTTCTTTACCTTAGTTGTTTGTTAGATAACTTGCAGTAAATCAGAAAGAAAAATGTATTGAAATTGTAGTTTTAAATGATATGGGAATGTGTGCAGCACTTTTTAGTTTGAGTAAAAATGTGCAACTTTTTTGTTTCATTTTCAGGATGAAGCAAGAAGCATTTCATTTGCACGTCTTTCTTGGACTTGGGATCTAAAGTTCCAGTTTTTAAGCAGCAACTGCTAGAGAAGTGATTTCAAGATTTTGGATTAATTGCTTAAAAGAAAATTCCATAGTGGACTGTTCAGAGAAAAAGATTCAGTTTAGGATTATGATACAAACCTTGAATTCAGTTTTTGTTTAATTGTTCAGGATCTGGTTTAACAATCTGGTCTTTATTTTATATAATTGAAGTTTGTTTTCATAGATGATTTGTGACCCAGAAGGCTACATATTTTTATTCAGCACTATCCTTTAAAATTTTTCTCCCATTTTAAAAATTATCCATTTGAGGTTTTGGTTTTTGCCTATGAATTAAGACATACAATGTAATACTTTTCATGGAATAAAATACTGATTTATTTTAGCCAAATGCTCACCAAAGCAAGGAAAGGTTTCAGGCCCTTGAACCATTATAGTTTTGCAGAGTTATTTTAATTTTAGATGTATTTGATTACTTAGATGGGGTAGGAATTTAAAAAAACAACTAAATACCACATTAGTGAGTGTAAATGACAATAATTTGGCAGTTTTATGTCTTTAGAAATGTTTTGCCTTTTTAGCCTTGTGCTAAAGGCATTTAAAATTGGTGCCTGTATGATTTAAGGAGGGAATTATAGTCTCAACTTAAAAGTTGCCTAACCCATTCCCTCCTCATCCCAGTGCTCCCCCAATCATCTTGTTTTGATTTTTGGGTAACCCTTAAGGTGTGTGTTAGTCTAAGAACTGTGAAGTGACATGTCATAACAGTCCTGACTTGTAAGGACATTAATGGCTTCACTTGAATTTAAACCAGCTCTAGGTAGGAAAAAAATCTTTTCTCCTCATTTGCTTTTTCAGTGGGGTAGCACATCCCATATTTTAGAACAAGTAGGGGTGCCTTGCTTAAATAAAAATAGTATTTAATGTATAATTGTGTGAAAGGTTTATGGGTAAAGCTGTATTTCTGTCACATTGTGGCAGTACCTTCTGCTTTAATATTAAACAGCTTGTTATTTAAATACTGGATCAAATTGGCTGGCTTCAAACTGTAGTCATTAATAAACTAACTTTATGTGCACCTGTGTAGGAGAATCAAAGTTCTATATAGTTTCTTTGCCTTGTTCCTCTTCTCAGGGTGACAACTGTCACGTGGTTACCAGGAGATGCAGTTCTAGTTATTAAAGTTGAATTAGCCCAGATTTCTGAGAGGTGGTATCTGACAGAGAGCTTATGCCTTCTCTCACTTAAAACATAACCATCTTCAAATACCAGCTAAGATGAAATCGCTGTACTGTAAGTAGTCAATAAACGAAGACTTGTTTCAGGCTGAAGATTACCTAAGAGTATTTATTTTGGAGTGTGTGAATCAACTTAATATATTTTTGTTACATCAAGTCCTAGTCTATTAATATAAGAAGAAATGATTAATTTTTAGTTTTGTTTGTTTTTATCATCCTATAAGAATGTGATTCAATCAACCAGCTTAACATCTTCCATGTTATTACCTAGATAGAAATGTATTTTCATATGTGGTTGAGTGTACTGAGCTATGTGAACTGGAATCAGTAGCTGTATGAGCTATTAGAATATGGTCTTTTCTCTCTCTCTGTACAACTCTTGGAAAGAATGAGAGGAAAAGCATTAAGATGTTCTGTGGTGGGTAAGCTTGAAGGGGTATATCTTACTGTACTAGTGGCCGAGTTCTCAAAAAAAAAAAAAAAACTGGTGTGCATTCTTGGGAAATCATCTCATGAATTCATGTAATACTTTTCAATACTCCCTTTAATAGGTTA
Organism: Nanger dama; assembly: GCA_917880005.1. Lineage (NCBI taxonomy): Eukaryota > Metazoa > Chordata > Mammalia > Artiodactyla > Bovidae > Nanger > Nanger dama. The sequence continues at coordinate 19,191,677 of CAKJTW010000001.1, forward strand.
TTGCTCATAATTTATGTTAGTAAGTGATAGCTGACAGGGCAAATATAGTGCAGGAAAGAGATGAAAAGCACATAATAGAATAAAAGTAATTTTTATTTATATCTAATCTAAAGACATACTCCCCTGCCCCCTTCAAAATGTGACAAAACTGGTTTGTGCATCATCATTTTCTGTTGAAAGAATAGGTGCAGTGAATTTGCTCTTGGCTTTGGGTCCTTTGTGTCTTTATAATCTCCTCTGTGGTAAAGTTGTCAAAAATAGTGGGATTAGATGTGTCGAGGTTTACCTGTAAGCTTTCTTGGCCTGCTCAAAAGAATTACAAGGGGCAGTGTGTGGATACTGATAAGGAGCATATAGATACCAAGGGGGAAATTGCTGAAGACTGTGTTCTGATCTGATATACTCACTGTTAGCAGAGAGTGAAGCAGAACCGTTTTGTTTGTCCCTCTGTGTCTGGGTGAGAGGCTTCTGCCAGGTGCAGAGGGAGACTGAACCCATTATGGAGCGAAAGGCTCTGAATCCTCCTCAGTATTTCTTCAGTGTGGCCAGGAAGAACCAGAAGAAAGCCACTGCTATTATGTGACATTTTGAGGAAGTGACCCTGCTAATTATTAGTTAACATGCTCTATTGGCATCCTCTGCCCTACAGTCCCTTAGCACAATGGTCTGCAACATTTTTGGCACCAGGGACCGGTTTTGTGGAACAGTGTTTTCACAGATGGTTTCATAATGATTCAAGGGCATTGCATTTATTATGCTGCAGCTGATATGGTAGGAGAGGGAGCTCAGGTGGTACTGTGAGCAATGAAGAATGGCTGTAAATACAGATGAAGCCTTTTTTGTTTGCTTGCCTGCCTTCTGCTCACCTGCTCTGTGGCTCAGTTCCTAACCGGAGTGCTCCGTGGCCCAGGGGTTGGAGACCCCCTGCCTTAGCAGATGCTCACTTGGGAGATTTTTCTCTGGGTTACATCCTATTTATCATAATTTCAAACATACTGTTACTTTGAGAATTTCCCCTAAACTAAGTAAAAGGGTTGACATTCAATCGATAGGACCTGAATTAGTAGAATGTCATATCTCAGCAGTAAAGTGCCTAAGTTTCAGCAGTTTAGGAAAAAAAAATTGCTCCAATGTAGTAGGAATACATTTTCCTTGCTTGAATTCAGCAGATTAGAAAATCTCTGAAGTTTGTACTAAGGGAATAAAGCTGCTATAAACATTTGTGTGTAGGTTTTTGTGTATGCATAAGATTTCAGCTCATTTGGGTAAATACCAAGGAGTGTGATTGCTGGATCATATGGTAACACTATGTTTAGTTTTGTGAAAACCTGCCAAAATGTCTTCCAAGATGGTTGTCCCATTTTGCATTTCCACCAGGAAAGAATTCCTGTAGCAGCTCATCCTTGCCAGCATTTGGTGTTGTCAGTGTTTTGAATCTTAGCTGCTCTAATAGGTGTGTAGTGATATTTAGTTTTAATTTGCAGGCCCGTAAATTGTGTCAGATATTGGCACCCTTATATATATTTGCATGGGCATGTTGTCTTCGGTGAATTGTCTGTTCAGATCTTTTGCCCAGTTTTTAGTTGCGTGGTTTCCTTACCGAATTTTAGGAAGAGGACTATAGGAAGATTTAATTTGGTTCTAAAGCCTTGATAATACAAGAATAAATAGGATAATTTAAAAATTGTATGTTTTTACTTTGGGAAGGAAATAAAATTCAAGAGATATGAAAGGGTATACAGTGAACAATCGACTTCCATCCTATCCTCAGCCACCTAGTTCCTCTTCTCAGGCAACCATGTCATCATGGTTATATTTTCTAATGTAAACTTCCAGTGATTTTACTGTATAATAGGTGAATATTGGCATTTTCATTTATTTTAAAAATATAGTATACTATTCTTTACCCTTTTTCCTATTTAATACATCCTAAATATTTTACATTGCTACATAAAATCCTTTCTCATTTTTTAAAATGGTTATACAGTGTGGATGTAATTTATAATTTAACCTTTCGTTATTGATGAACATATAAATTGTTTACAGTCATTTGCTATTTTAATGCTGGAATGAATTACCTTGTATAAATTTAGGTTATTTTGTACATGCATAAATTTCTTTATAAGATAAATGGTCAAAGCATGTGCACTTGTAAATGTATATCTAAAATTCAGTTTCTATCTATAGCTTATTTTTTCTTAGTTTGCACCAACAATGCAAGTTCCCATTTCTCCACAACCTCCTCAAACAGTGTATTAGCAATCTACTATTTGCCAATCTGCCAAGGTTAAAATAACAATGGTATTCTCTTACAATGTAGAATTTCTTCATGTTAAAGGCTTTTGGATTTTCTTTTGTATGAACTTGTCTTCATAGCCTCTCCCCATATTTCTTTTTCTCTTATAATCCCCATCTACTTATCCTCATTAATTTTAAAACAGATTCAAGATGCCATCATTTTTTCTGAATATGTGTATATCCTGTATTTCTTTTTAAAAAGAGGACTTTAGGGACTTTCTTAAGACTTGTTCTTCCAATTCAGGGGGTTGCGTTCAAGCTCTGGTCAGCGAACTAAGATCCCATATGCTGCTCAACCCTCTCCCCCAAAATTTAAAAATAACCATTACTCCTAAAAATACTAATTTCTTGTCAAATAATTTCTTAAAAAGTACATTTGAATCAGGATCTAAGCAACAGTCCATATCCTGCAGTGGTTATTAGTCTCTTTTTTCCTCTGCAGCATGTTTTGCTGCTAAGTCGCTTCAGCCGTGTCCAACTCTGTGCGACCCCATAGATGGCAGCCCACCAGGCTCCCCCATCCCTGGGATTCTCCAGGCAAGAACATTGGAGTGGGTTGCCATTTCCTTCTCCAGTGCATGAAAGTGGAAAGTGAAAATTGAAAGTCAAGTCACTCAGTCATGTTCGACTCCTAGTGAGCCCATGGACCGTGCAGCCCACTAGGCTCCTCCGTCCATGGGGTTTTCCAGGCAAGAGTCCTGGAGTGGGATGCCATTGCCTTCTCTGGCAACATGTTTTAATAACAAATTTTAATAAAAACTTCAAATATTTGGAAAAATTGAATGCCTATACATACTACCACCTCAATTTTGGAAGTAACATTTTACCATATTTTCTTCATTATTTATGCATTCAATGCATTTTATGTGTCGTGAAGTTGTAGACATCTATACCTGAATCTTAAGCTTTGTAGCATCCATATTATTAAGCAGACTTCTTATTCTTGGGGTAAAATGTACAGTGAAGTGAACAAATGTTACTTTGGTGAGTGTTGATAACATAACTCTGTAACCCAAACCCCTTACAAGCTATGGAACATTTCCATCACATCAGAACATTTCTGCCGTCAGTTCCTGTTCCTCCTCCATCCTTTCTGGTTAGGATTTTGTTTTCACCATAGTTTCGCCTGTAAATGGAATCATTATTCTTATGTAAATTTCTCCCACTCTGCATTTGTTGAGGTTCATCTTTGTGTGTCAGCTCTTTGTTCCTTTTCATTGCTGAGTAGTATTTCACTGTATGAATATGCTATAGTTTAATTTTTCACTGGTCTGGTGAAGGCCTGTTTATTTTTGGCTATCATGAATAAAGTTGCTATGAACATCTTGTGCGAGGCTTCTTGTGGACCTACGTTTTAATTTCTTTTGGGTAAGTACTTAGTGAAATATACTGAATTACAAGGAGATATATATATATATTTTTTCCTTTCTCTTTTTCCTAGCCATGCCACACAGCATATGGAATCTTAGTTCAAGGGATTCAACCTGTGCCTTCTATAGTGGAAGTGTGGAATCCTAACCACTAAACTGCTGAGGAAGTCCCAAGGCTGATATATATTTAATTTTACTAGAAATTGACATACACTTTTCCAAAGTGATCATTCAATTTTAGATATCCCAGACAATATGACAGTTCCAGTTGGTCCACATCCTCACCATTTGATATTTCCAGCCTGTAATTTTAGCTATTCTCTGTAAAATTAGACACACAAAAGGTTTTAATTTACTGTCCCAGTCAGTGATGTTAAGCATATTTTTGTAAGCTTATTGACCAAAATCTTAAGTGAAACTGAAGTTCCTATTTTTTGTTTCTTTTATGTTTCCCCTTCCATTTTATTTGTTGGAGAAATGCTGTGAACCTTTAGAGGTTTCCACAGGCTGTGTTTGAGTTTCACTGATTGCCTTTCAGTGATGTCAAATGACCTGTTTGCTGTTGTGTGTGGTCTTTTTCTTAATTAAGTGGCAAGAGCCCTTCTCACAATGACCTGGCTTTAAACACACCCTCCCCCGCCCCCAGTTTGTCACTTTATTTGCTTTTCATGGCAGAAATTACGTGGTAGGTTTTAAATCTCCCTTTTTTATGGCCTCTCGGTTCTGTGTCAGAACTAGGAGGTTCCAGTGAAATGATTTTGAAAGCACCTGGTGATAAAGCATGAAGGTGTGTAGCCAAATTGACTCTAGGATATGGACTACTCAGAAACTCAGAAACATCACTATAGTACATTTAACAAGCTTTTCAAATGTTCCAGACTAAATCTGAAGCCTGTGAAATTTCACAAATATATTTGAAGACTTGTGATTAGAAAACTCACTTCGTTCTAACTGAAATAAAGAGGCTCTCAACCTTTCTGTCACTTGATGACGTTTGGAAATACAGACCAGAGCTAATAAGCTGAGTTACTTGGAATTTCTAGTAGGCTGGCTATAATTCCATTTCTTGCCCCCTCAAGAGAACAAATAGGGGAATACAGGTGGTAATATTGGGCTAATTTTTAACCTCTATAAGAACAAACTATTGGTGACAGTCCTTATAATTGAATATGAATGATACTATTGTGCTGAGATGGAGAAGGAAATGGCAACCCACTCTAATATTCTTGCCTAGAGAATTTCGTGGACAGAGGAGCCTGATGGGCTGCTGTACATAGGGTTGCATAGTCGGACATGACTGAAGTGACTCAGCATTGTGTTAAGTAGCATCCCAGGATGGCACGGTACTACGGCTGTCTGGAGACCTGAGCAGGTTTTTCCACCCTACCTGCCCATTGGAGGCCCAAGTTATCTTTACCAAGCTTACTTATATCCTCAGCAATGTTTACAGCTGGTCACTGGTTCTTTTTTAAAAGTTTACATTTCAAGATGATACACTGAATAAAGTTTGTCTTGTATTATAGGTGTAGAACTTCTTATCAGATGCTTAGTTTTAGATTTGGTAGATTGACATGCTTGCACAAATCTCATATACAAAAGTAATTAATGTGTTAACAAAATCAGCTGTCCTCAGGAATGGTGAGAATAAAATAGAAGACCTTAATAATTGACAATCCCCAAGCTAAAGAAAGTCTAAGACTCATTAAGATTTGACCCAGGAGAACTTTTGGAGGTTATTAGGATGACTGGGTGACTTCACTTTCACTTTTCACTTTCGTGCTTTGGAGAAGGAAATGGCAACCCACTCCACTGTTCTTGCCTGGAGAATCCCAGGGACAGGGGAGCCTGGTGGGCTGCCATCTATGGAGTCACATAGAGTCAAACACGACTGAAGCAACTTAGCAGCAGCAGGCTAAGTTACTAGCAAGATGCCTTACTATAAATCAAAATGTGCTACTTCTGAAATATAGTTCTTTAGAAAGGCCTACATTTTCTGCTGGGCAAAGCTGAAATGAGGCTGTAGTATAGACGGCAGCCCTGAGAGTTACTTCAAAATCAGTAGGCTATACCTGAGTCCTTTCACAAAATGGTTAAAATTCCCTTTAAGTTTCTTACATTTTTTTTCCAATTTTCACTTTTTTCTTAAGTTTGCAGCTTTTCTTCAAGTTTTTATAAAAAATTGAAGTGTACTTGATTTAAAAGTGCTTGTTTCAGGTATACAGTAAAGTGATTCAGTTATACATGTATATCTGTATGGATAAATGTTATATATCCTTTATAGGTTATCACCAAGTATTGAGGATAGTTCGTGTGCTATACAGTAGACCCTTGTTGGTTACCTATTGTATATGTAGTAGTGAAGGTGAAGTCGCTCAGTCGTGTCCGACTCTTTGCGACCCTGTGGACTGTAACCTACTAGGCTTCTCCGTCCATGGGATTCTCCAGGCAAGAATACTGGAGTGGATTGCCATTTCCTTCTCCAGGGGATCTTCCCAACCCAGGGATCAAACCTGGGTCTCCTGCATTGGAGGCAGAGGCTTTAACCTCTGAGCCACCAGGGAAGCCCATATATGTTAATCCCAAACTCCTAATTTTATCTCTTCCCCACTGCTTTCCCCTGTGATAATCATTGTTTTCTATGTCTGTGGGTCTATTGGTATTGTATTTTGTATATATATATATTTAAGTATTTATTTGGCTGCATCAGGTCTTAGTTGTGGCCCTCGGGGTCTTTGTTGCTCCATGTGGGATCTCTAGTTGTGGAGTGCAGGCTTAGTTACTCCACGGCATGTGGGATCTCATTTATAGTCCCCTGCATTGCAAGGTAGATTCTTAACCACTGTGCTACCAGCAAAGTCCCTGTAAGTTAATTTTTACCCTTTTTTAGATTCCACAAATAAGCGGTATCATGTATGTGTCTTGTATTGGTCTAGCTTACTTTCTGAGTATGATAATCTCTAGGTCCATCCTTGTAGCTGCAAAATGGCATTATTTCATTCTTTTTATAGCTGAGTAATTTTTCATTGTGTATATATACCACATCTTCTTTATCCTTGCATCTGTCAATGGAACATTTAGGTTACTTCGATGTCTTGGCTATTGTAAATAGTGTTGCAGTGAATATTGGGATGCATGTATCTTTTCAAATTATCATTTTTATAACTTGACTGTAAACAATGAAAGAGCCATGTGCTGAACTACAGATCTGATTTAAAGTCCTCATGCTGAGGAAAGTCCTCAGATTCTATTTGGAAATAAACTGCATTTAGGGAGTTCGGTCAAGGTCTGTAAGGTCTGACCTATAGTTGCTTGGAGTATGAAAGCACAAATTTTCAAATTTAAATAAACTTTATTTTGGAATAGTTTGAGATACATAAAAATGTTGCAAAAGCAGTAGAATTCTTGTAAACACTGGCCTGATTTCCCTGTTTATCCTTTATATTGCTACAACACGTTTGTCATGGTTAATGTTAATACATAACCATTGACTGAATTCCACACTTTGTTCAGACTTTATTAGCTTTTCCCTAGTATCTTTCATTCCAGGATCCCACATTATGTTAGTCTTTGTGTCTCCTTAACTCAGTCTTTGTTTTTGATGACCTGATACTTTTAAGAGTACTGGCCAAATATTTCGTTGACTGTCCCTCAGAGTTTTCTAAGGTTTTCTCATGGTTAGACTAAGTTTATTGGTTTTGGGAGGAAGAATACAAAGGAATTATTCTCACTGCTTTCACAATTTTTGCTGTCAACATGACATCACCAACCATGTGAATTTTGGTCACATGGCTGAAACAGTGTTTCCCTAGTTATTATAAAGCCCGTTTATTTCTCTTTCTATGTTCTGCTTTTTTGAAGCAAATTACTGAGCACAGCCCATATTCAAAAAGTGGGGAGGAGGTAAGCTCCACTTCTTGAAGGAATAGTAGCTACATAAATTTCTTGGAAATTTTCTTTGTAGGAGACATGATAGTTCTCTGTCATTTATTTAATCTCATAGTAATATGGACTCATTTATTCTCTGGCTACTACTACATTATTTTGCTTGCATTTTTCAGCTTTACCCACTGGAAGCTTCTAGTTTTTTCCTGTATACCTTTGCTATGCCTTCCTCCTTTTTTTTTTTAAATAGCACTTCCTTACTTTTTGGTGTTGCAAGATGCCCCAGACCTAGAATCAGCCATTTCTCCAATGAATCCCGGTTCCTTTTATTGAAGAATGGTATTATAAACCAAGCTTTGGTTTCTGATGAAAGACTGGGCATTGGATATGCCCATTGCTACTGGGGTGTCAGCTTCCAGACCCTCTCAGCAGATGGTGATATATGTTTGTGTACCCACCCATATACATGTACATTATCTATTTTCTGTATCCAATTGGAAAGCATGGTGTTTTAAAAGTTGTAAAATATACAAACACATTTTACCATTTTAATCATTTTTAAGTGTACGTTTCTGTGGCATTAAGTACATTCATATTGTATGAACACCACCACCACCACCATCCATCACCAGAACTTTTTCATTCCCTCTCCCCAGTTGAAACCTATCCATTTCTCACTTCCCCAAGTCCTTGGTAACCTCTGTTTGTCTGTCTGTGAATTTAACTAGATACTTCACATAGGTGGAATCCTATTTGTCCTTTTGTGACTGGCTTATCTCACGTCAGGGTCCATCCATGTTGCAGTATGTCAGAATTTCCTTGCTTTTTAAGGCTGAATGTATTTACCATATTTTGTTTATCCATTCACTGATCAATGAACACTTGGGTGGCTTCACCTTCTGGCTATTGTGAATGATGCTGCTATGAACGTGCGTATAACCCTGCTTTCATTGCTGGATATATATCCAGAGGTGGAACTGCTGTATTACATGAAACTTTTAATTTCTTTAGGAACTGCCATTCTGTTTTCTGTAGTAGCTGTACCACTTTACATTTCCACCAACAGTGCACAAGGATTCCAGTTTCTTTGCAAGTTTTTTTTTTTTTTTTTACAAAGCTAATCTATTTTCTTACATTGCTTGCGTTTTTGGTCTTAATCCAAAAAAAGTCACTGCCAGACCAAGTGTTATGAATCTTACTCTCTTTGTTCTAAGAATTAAATAGTTATAGATCTATGTTCAGATCTTTGATCCATTTCAAGTTACTTTTGTATATGGTAGCAAAGTCCATCTTAGTTTTTTTGGCATGTGCATATCTAGTTTTCCCAGCATCAGTTTTGAAAATACTATCCTTTTCCCATTGAATAGTCTTGGCACCCTTGTCAGAAATCATTTGAGTGTAGATGTGAAGGTCTATTCCTATGCTTTCTACTCTGATGGGTCATTATGTCTGTATGCCATTACCATACTGCCCTCAGCACTCTAGCTCTGTAAGTTTTGAAATCAGGAAGTGGGAGGCATTTAACTTTTTTCAAGATTGTTTTGGCTGTTTAGGCACCTCTTGAGGTTTCATATACATGCTTGTTTCTGCAAAAGAAATTGGGATTTTTGATAGGGGTGGCCACCTCATGCGAAGATTTGACTCATTGGAAAAGACTCTGATGCTGGGAGGGATTGGGGACAGGAGAAGGGGACGACCGAGGATGAGATGGCTGGATGGCATCATGGACTCGATGGACCTGAGTCTGAGTGAACTCTGGGAGTTGGTGATGACAAGGAGGCCTGGCGTGCTGCGATTCATGGGAGTCGGACACGGCTGAGCGACTGAACTCGATTGAACTGAACTGAACTGAACACTGAATCTGTAGATGGCTGTGGCAGTATTGACATTTAGAAAATATAAACTCATTATCAACTGAGGGAATTTTTCAGAAACTAAAGCCTGTGGTCAGTGATTTTTATTTTGGCCGGCACTTTGTGGGTTATTACATTCAGTAGTTATACCTGACATACCTGTAAAGTCGTCTTCAGCACTGTGTCTCATTTTCACTTTGTGTATTAGAATCTGTGTGTGTAACATTCACATCACCTGAATCAACTATATTCTGAAGAATACCATCTTCTGAGACACTATGTATGTCTCTTGGACAATCAAAAGTATCTGCATAAAACCACAGAAAACTTAGCTCAAAACTTCACAATGTGTCATTTTTTAAGTTTTATGCTAATAAACTTACATTTATAATATATACAAGGTAGGAACAAAAACCTAACAGTAAAATGTGAATAATAATGATAATCTTAAGCTGTATAACGAAGCCTTGATCAATTTTACATTCTAAAAACTGCACAGTGATGTTAATTGTATCACTCTTTAAAAATGTATTTATATGTCTCCGGTCAGTAATATTTGGGTAACAAAAGATGTATTAGTATGTCTGGTCAGTAATGTAAGTTTTCCAATTCATGAACATGAGGTGTCTTTCCATGTACTGCTATATTCTTTTGGCAGTGCTTTAGTTTTCAGTGTAAAGTCGTTTGCTTCTGTGGTTAAGTGTATTCCTAATATGTTATTCTTGGTGATACTATTGTAAACAATGGAAACCACAATTTTTAAGGAAGAAAGGCATATCATTAAGTCAAGGTATTCATGACTTGGTCCCCTTGCTTTCTGGGCATATGCACTAATAACAAATCTCTGGAGCTTTGGTTTTAAAAAATAACCGAAACACTAAACAGCTTATGTGCATTTCCAAAATAAATCTCAAGTGGCTAGTTATTCCTCCTTACATTCCATGTACAGAGTGGCCTCTTCAATTTAGTTCAAAACTAATTATAAAATAACTTTTGCTAATTTAGGGTAATCCCACCCCCTATTTTCTGTAGAACCTAGAACAGTGCTGACAGATATATGTAGTCAAAAATAAGGAAGATGGAGAATCACAAGCAATAGATATTATTTAAAGAGAAAAATGACAACAAACGATGTTGGAATTACTAATTTTATTTTTCCCTAGGACTCTTAAAACTCATATCCACCAAGTAACAGGTCAGACTTTTGGAATAACAACTTTGCTGGGCTGTCACTCTTTTCAGGAGACAGAATTTATCAAATATCATAGTTCCAGGATGTTTCCACCCCCATAACTCTAAACCAGTTAACAGAGTCTTTTCTTAGGTCTTAACTGGAATCAAACAATCTATGTGCATGCAACATAATCAAAGGAGCATAGACCATTTCCTGCCTTCCCCTGCTGAATGCACATCTCTTTTTTTTCCTCAAAGAGTATATTGCTAAGAACTGTTTTGAGTATCACTTTCCAAAAAACCTGTCTACCAGTTCTGAATCTTGGCTTGGAATAAGGAATCCCTTATTCACAAAAGAATTTAACAAATATTCTCAGCTAATTCTCAGCCATGGACAAATTAAATTTCTTCACTCTACACCTGACATGGCTTTGCTTTAGTACTTCCTGTTTGCAAAAGTCAAACCCTATCTTTAAAACCCCTTATAATTTCCATGACCCAGAGAGGAGGGAGACTGGCTTGTTGCATAGCAGATTCTGAAAAGGGCAGGTATTTACTTTGGAAGTCACTAAGTGGAAAACGGCAAACATTCTTCCTCCTTATTCTGAAAGTGAAAACGTGTAGACCAGAACTAGAAAATTCTGGTCCTAAAACTAGAATACATTATAATATTGTTTTAAGTACATTTAAAATTTATATTACTCTTTAATTTCTTTTCCCTGAGTTTGGGTTCACAGTTTGGTAGAGATCTTTTAAAGAAGAGGTAGGTAGTAGGGGTAAAGAGGAAATAAATGTTTATGTCTAGCAGCACCTGAGAGAACATGTAACCTCCATCATTTCAATCTCGGTTAACAATGATCTTTCCCTCTTGAATCTACAAATATAATAAAGGGATGATAATTTTCCGTTTTATTCTTATTCACTAAGGACCCTCTCTCCTTTAACATGCAGCTTAGTATTAATATCACTATTCATAAAGATGAATAGCGCTTCCAAAGACAAGCTATAAGATCAATGCTTCAAAGTGAGGTTGTTTAGATTTACCAGAGAGAGGCTCAAATGAGTAACTTTTATTCATACAGTCATTAGAGAAAACACGCAAATTTCCAGCACTGTTAACCACTGCCTTTTCTTCCTGGACCTGGATTATTTAAACCATTCCTATCAACTCAAGTTGGTTCTAAAGTCTGCTCTAGGGGATTCTGACATCTAACGTGGGTGGATACATTCTGATCCAGATTTTGGCCTCCATCTTACGATGGACTGGTGGAATATTGTTTCATCAGATGCTCGTGGCACGGATTGCAAACTCGCTCAGGCTTGATACTTGAAGGAAGAGGCAGTTCATTTGTTGAGCAGATGTTACAGAAGGTTCCTCTGCAGTTCCTACATACATTCTACAAAGAGAACGCGAGGTCAGGTGGTTAACAGAAGAGCAGGGCATAAGTATGCATGGGATGCAGGAGGCCAAATATGACGTATGTTCAACATCCAATAAAATACTGGCTGAATATGTGCTGTATGCCACACAATATTGGACCAAACAACCTATCTACAAAGTATACAGTCTAGTTCTTAGATCTAAATGAAGCATTTCCACAGAGTTCACATGAACAGGTGATACACAAATTGTTTATCTTCAAAATATATACTTCCATTTATATTCACTTTTAGGTGGGCTAGTTCTAAAATTAGTTTGCTGTTACCTAAGCATACTCCAAATAAGGCAGGCGATGACCTAGCCGTGGATTTGGCAACCAGCGAAATACTTAGAAACTTTGCTGAGCATGAACTAAAAGCAAAATTTCTAATACATGATGTGCTTAATGCTCTCCTGTGATGCTCTGCAAGCATATCTTTTGGGATATTAGTGCAGCAGAGCACAGCTGCCTGCTTCCTTTCTAATTGGGAAATTAATCTATTAAGCAAAGGCTTCCCTGATGGCTCAGTGGGTAAAGAATCTGCTTGCAGTGCAAGAGACACAAGGGATGCGGGTTCAGTCCCTGGGTTGGGAATATCCTCTAGTGGAGGAAAATGGCAACCCACTTAAGTAAAATTCCCTAGACAGAGGAGCCTGGTGGGCTACAGTCCAAAGGGTCGGAGGCGACTGAGCGACTAAGCATTTGGAGTCTTTAGTAGCCAAACTGTGGGACAGCATGTGGGTCATTGTGGCCGTGTCACAAAGAGTGACAGGACAGTGCACACACAGCTCCAAGGTTCCCTATATAAAGGCTGTGAAGAATAATTTTCCCCATAAATAATGCTCCTTTCCCCCTAAACAATTCACCTTTCTGAGGGTGCAGTGGAGGTAGGGGGAATCAATCTTATTTGAAAGCCTAGGAGGAATGTTTCCTCTGACATACTGCAATTACTTTGCAGGTTTTAGACAAGCCAGAATTAGATTAGCAGCCTCTTCTGTTTCAGAACACATTTCTCTACCTACAGCTTCCAGTTCTATAAAGGCAGTGCATCTTTATCTGTTTCTGCTAATTTAAGACTAGGTCATACTACAATTTCACTTGTTAAAATTTTAGCATGGTCACAGACGCTGGCACATAGGTTGTAACAGAGAATTTGGACACGTGTCCATCTCCTCTCTGCACTTGTTCCTGACACTCATTTGTCTGTAACATTTCTTGAGCATCTGCTATGAACTGGGCACATATTAGATACTGGGGGATCCTACTGTGAGCAAGGCACAGATGTGGCTGTCAAAGATGCTTACTCTTCCTTGCGTGCTTCCTTCACCCTGCTGACTCTGGCATGACAAGCTAGGAAGGTGCTCAGACAAAGACCCTTGAGGATCCAAAGGGAAAACAAGTGGTTTGGTGGAAAAAGAGCTTGTTTTCCTTGCAGAGGGTGTTTCCCCAACTAGTTGAAAGAATTCCCTTCCCTAACCTGTCTTCTCTGCTCTAAACAGGATGGAGTACTGGAAGGAGTGTAGACTTGGAACTTGAAGTCAGGCTGCATCTGAGCTTTCAGGAACTGGGAAATGCATGTGACACCTCTGAGCCCAAGGCTCTTCATAAAATAATGGCACAAAGGACATAGCTTAACGAGACCAGGACTTCATGTACACTTTGTTCATTATCCTTTTGTAATGAACAAATTTATACATTTATTTACTTTAAATTATGTAGTAAATTTTGTATTTAATATTCTAATGGGGATTTACTGACATGACTTAATAGGACTGAAAATAATAGGTGCACACTCACTGCCATTCCTTTTACTTCCCCCCACTCTGCACTCTACGTGGCAAAGTCCCTGTCATCAGCAGCAGCTAGTCATGCAATGGGCGTCCCTATAAAGAACCTGTTTTTCACCGTTACCTTTGTTAGGCCGCAATCTTCCTGGCATAGCTGACAATGCTTCTGTGGATTTTCGGGAGGGCAATGGCTGATCCTAAACCACACAGTGAGCCAGTTAGTCTCCCTTAGCCCCAGAAATATCAGTATTTTCAGAATATGCATTTTTAGTTACATAATTAATATAATCACACTGCAGACTATTGGAAACTAGAAAAACAAGTTACATATATATATATATATATATATATATATATATATATGTATATATATATGTCTTACCACCTTAATACAACTCTGATAATATCATTATCCTTGTTGACTCTCTTAATTTTTATAATAAAGTAACATGTAATTTTACTGATATAAAGAAATTATGTATATAAATGTAAAAGCTCCATCCCTTTTGTATTATTCTGTCATGAGGAATGGAAGGGAGTGGGCTTCAGTATACCTAGTAAAGAAAAGACTGTGGTAACTCAGACATAGTAGCATTTATCGTCTTTCGCATGGAGTTACCACTATATATTGTAATGTATTTCTTAACTGATGATGTTTGCTTATTTTCAAGTGATCAAGAGGTATTTTTTCCTCTTCCTTTTATTTAAGGGAAAGCTAAGGGCAAGGGAGGTCTGGTGAGCTCTCTGAGGTCTCACAGTAAGTTAAAGAGAATCTCAAGTAGGCAGTGAGCACTGCTGTTTTACTTAGTAAATTGCTCAGAACTGTCCTACTTGCTGTGAGAGCGTCGGGGAAATGCATGTTTAGGATATTAAAAGGATGGGGCACAGAGACTTGTATGCATTCACCTACCTCCTTTGCTGCCCTGTTTACAACTAGGCAGGGCCCAGCCAACTAACAACCTAATTTTTTACAAGATGTTTTAGGACAGGAGACTCAGTTACCTGTTGATCCACAGGGTGAGACTGCAGCCTATAACAGGAAAGTAAAAACAGTAACTAACACTGGCTTATATTTCCTTTATCATTTTAAAAGTACGGAGAAAGCAATACCATGGTTCTTTTATGTTGCTGGGACCAAAGTAATTATTAATGTTGATCTCCGAGGAGAGGAAATCTTGATTGTTAAATCTATTACTAGGATAAGATCCTATATTAGTCTAGGTTCCTGTTTAAAAATAGACTAGAGTTATATTTTGTTTCCTTCCTACTATCAAGAAAATAGTCTTCATGTTTCCCAGCCTACGAAGCCCCAGTGGCTGAGGCCATGCATTTTAATAGCTTTTTTCCTATCTAGTATTATGGAAACCTGCCGATTCTCTTATGTCATGTATTAGTCCCTTCTCCCAAGTTATCCATTTAGATTCAACTATTTCTTCATGATACCACCTGAACTAACCCCAATTTTCCCAACTTGGAACAGGACTTATACAACAGAAGCAAAGCCCACATTCAATTCTGGGGAAAATGGGCCACAGATCTATAATGATTCCAATTCTCTTCAGTTGAACGGCAGTGTGACCATCAATATAACCAGCTTGGCAGCAGTTCCTTGGACCACAATCCAAGGAAACTTGGGTATGTTTAGGATGCCAGTTTTTGCCACGTGAGGCCCTGGAAGCAGCTATTATTTAGTGCAGAGACAAAGAAAGACATGATAAAGAGAGGCAACTTGGATCTCTGTGTGCCTTATTTTTCTCACCTGTAAAGTAGGAGTGGATGATGAAGCTTTTTTAAGGAGAAGAAAATTAGTAAGGAGACAATGAATGTGACGCATTCTTTAAGGTGCAGAGTACAATACATACATAAGGTAGTACACTCATGCCTCCCGGTTTTCAGGTTCCACATCTGTGGTTAGTTAAATCCCAGAGGGGCAACCCACAGATACAGCCCATTATATCCATTGCACCAGGCCATTTTTTAAAAGAGACTTGAGCATCCATGGATTTTGATATTGGAAGGGGCTCCTGGAACCCTGGATACAAAGGGATAGTCATTGTATTCTCTCTTATTTCTAGGGCCTAAAATCAGAACGTGGCATGTAACACACTCCTGAAAGTAAATGACTCGATTTTTGTCTGGCATGAGCTGACTCTGAAAGGCCCTTTTAACATGGTTAATTTTATGGTCTAATTCCTTCCCACAGCCCATGCTGATCTGTAATGTTAGATGGACTAGAGTTTAAGGCTGCTCCTGGATCAGACCATGTTCTCTTGGGAGTAAAACTTAAAGGTATTGGAATCACTCTAGCCTTGGAGGCAAGGAAGAATTGTTTAGGCTAAGGACCTGCAAAATCATCCTACTGTTGGATTGTGTGATTTATCTTCTCCAGCAGCTAGTCTTGCTCCAGATGACATATTATCTCATTCTTAGGGCATCAAAGATTGGACAGATTCAGCTGCCAAAAATGTATACTGTATAGGTCTCTCAGAACTCCTCTGTGGTATCTTTCCTTGGTAAGAATCTTTTGTTATTGCTGTCATTATAATTGACTTTAATTTTTAGTGCAGTGTTAGGTTCACAGCAGAACTGAGCAGAAAGGACACAGATTTCTTATATATTCTGTTGGACCTCCCACCCTCCCCCAGTATCAACATTCCACACCAGAATGGTACCCGACGCTAACAGTTACTGAACCTAAACTGACACACTGTGAGTCATAGTTTACCTTAGGGTTCTCCCTTGGTGGTATACATTCTATGGGTTTGAGCAAATGTATAATGACATGTATCCATCATTACAGTGTCATAGAGTATTTTCACTGCCCTATAAAATCCTTTGTGCTCTACCAATTCATCTATCCATATCCCCTAATCCCTAGCAATCACTATGTCCATGGTTTTGCCTTTTCCAGAAGGTCACATAGTTGGACCTCCTTCATTTTTTAATATAGTGGCACTGTGTAATGTTTTGTTGTTAAAGGAGTTTGTTAAAAGTCAACTTCCTGGAAGTGACCCCATGTTCTTCAGTGAGCAAATGAGATGGAGAGTTAAGAAAAATAAAATTAAACTGTCTTTCTCTTTAAGAGAAAAGCATAAGGGAAATTAGGGAATTCATTTGAAACATAGCTGCCATTCCCTTAGCACAAGGGGGAAGCAGGTCATGCTCAAGTCCATTAAGAACCCAGGAAATGCTATGATTTGTCTTTCATTCACTTGTCCTACTGATCCAGTAGAGATCAGATTAGAGCTAATCTTTTAAGTGATAGTTTGGGGATTAACCGGGAAAGAATCAGAAGACAGCCTGATCACCTTTCTTTCTTCTGAAACTGACTAAATGGGTTTGGTTCAATATGCGTTATCTGGTTTATTCCTTATTCACTCTCCCTTTAAAATGTCTTTCTGGAATATTAATATTACAAGTCAGTATCTGATCTGAGTCACTGCCAATGTATAAGAAAAGTTCCCTCTGTCCCACCACCCCAAAAGAGCTTAGTACTTTATTAATAAACACCTGTGGCTTTCTTCCAGGGGCTTCTTTAGTTTAACATTTTCCTCTTGGATTTTGTGCTTCCCATCCTGCCAAAAGAAAACAGCCCAGTTTATTAATTGTTCAGACTGCTAAACAAGTTTAACCATACAGATGTTTTCTTCTGTGTTGTACTAGCTTGGTACAAAACTAAGCAGCCTTTTTTTTTTTAAGGTTAGGGGAGGAATTTAACTTTCAAGATATTTGCTTTTATTCTTTGTTCCAAGTAGTTTCTTAACAAATTATTTGGATAGGACTTGCAACAAATGATTCTCAGAGTAGATATTTTCTTTAATTCTTGAGATTGAAATGAAATTCAGAATATATCCTATTTACTTACAGAATGGGCTCAAGGTATCAGTTACTTCTTAGGAGAAAACCCTGTTTGCTGGATCCCAGGGATGATCCAACTTTGGTTCTCTCACCACTATAGGTGCTAGAGGTCTCTTTCCTAACACTGTTCTCTAGAAGCTTCTGCTTCTGTTCTTTAAACCGCTCTGTTATTCCCCCATTTCCCAAGCCTAGTTCCCTCTTTTCTAATTTTCCCAAGAGAAGCACCTTGAGTATGCTAAACTTGAAATCTGCATGACTTGGAAAAAGGTGTACAGAAGCAAATCAACATTTAAGACAATTCTGTTAAAGGGGAATTCAGGATTAGGGAGGGATGGCTACCATATTATTAAAAATATCAGATACTAAAATAATCTTAACAAATTCAAAGGATTAAGATGGTCACTGCTGGACAGAGAAGTAAAGGTCAGGGAAGCCTGGTGTGCTGCAATCCATGTGGTCACAAAGCATCAGATATGACTTAGTGACTGAACAACAACAAAAAGATGGTCACTGGAAATTATGGTTATCAATCTCCTTTTCCAAATGAATTCAAGTTAGAGTGTCCTAGAGGCAGACTTAGAATCAAGCCTCATGTGTTTACCCCACCACCTGCCTACCACCTAGGTACTCAAGCCATAGTAATGAAACGTGTTCCATAAGAGAAAACAGCCTGGTCCATCAGGGTAACCTCTAAAATTAAGTACAGGAACAAGGGATGAACAAGCATTACCATTCTGGGTTCTGGCTTCTGGGATCCCTTTCCTGGGGTGCTCCTGCTGTTTTGTAACCTTCTTTCTCTTTCCTGTTTTAGCTCTGACTCAAGATGATTCCTGGGATGGGTGGGAGAAAAAAATGATGAAAATTTGGATTTCTGTACTGTTTTCTAAGAATGCCAAACCCTTTTCTTAGAATTCAGTAATTAAATTTTAATACTGGATTATCAGCATCCTTGATTCAATGGACATGAACTTGGGCAAATCCTGGGAGACAGTGAGGTACAGGGGAGGCCTGGCATGCTGCAGTCCATGGGGTGGCAAAAAGTCAGACACGCCTTAGCACTTAGCAACTGAACAACAATAAAAACAACCATGTATATATGGACAACCAGGTTTTAAAGTGCATGTGTGCAAACTTGCTTTAGTCGTGTCCAACTCTGCGACCTTGTGGACCGTAGCCCACCAGGCTCATCTGTCCATGGGATTCTCCAGGCAAGAATACTGGAGTGGGTTGCCATGCACTCCTCCAAGGGATCTTTCCAATCAAGGGGATTGAACCAGCGTCTCTTTATGTCTCCTGCGTTGGCAGGTGGGTTCTTTACCACTAGCGCTACCTGTATACCAGGTATATATGGACAACCAGGTTTTAAAGTAAAATACAATACAATAAAACCAGTAGTACTCGAATACATTCAATGTATTTAAGCTTCCTGAGATGATTAAGAATGTACTTTAAGATCTCCTAGTGCCTGCAGGCACTACTCTGAGTATTGACAATTAATACTAACTTTTAATGAACAGTTATGGTCAACTGAATGCTGGTAGGATTCACTATAACTGAAAGATAGTATTTCTAAACTTTCAAGATACAGTATGAAAGCACTGACGCTGTAAGTCCCATTACATTTTAACTAGCTATCTCTTTACAGTTATGCAGTCAATCCCCAGTTACACCCTCAGCCACTAGCGTCCTTAGTAGCTGTGTACTTTTATATCCAACAACAAACTTACATTTGTTTGAAATCAGTGCCTTTGGCACAGAGTTGAGTCTCATTTGAAAGGTGGTATGGAAGAATGGGCTTCCCAGGTGGTGCTGGTGGGAAAGAACCCACCTGCTAATGCGGGAGATGTAAAGAGACGTAGGTTGGATCCCTGGGTTGGGAAGATTCCCTGGAGGAGGGTGTGGCAAATCACTCCAGTATTCTTGCCTGAAGAATCCCATGGACAAAGGAGCCTGACGTGCTACGGTCCATAGGGTCACAAAGAGTCAGACACGACTGAAGTGACTTACCACCCACACATGATACACTGACTTAGCATGCACGTGCGTGGAAGAATGGTTAAGGCTTGGAGTCAGAGAAATAGGCTTTTTGAATGTGGCTACACACTAGCTATGTGAATTTGGACAATTTAACCCCCTAAGGTTCCATTTCATCTGAAAGTAGGGGTGATGAGATCAGAAACAGGGTTGAAGGGAAGATGTTAGGAGGGAATGCATATAAAGTGCTTAGTAAAGTATCCGGCACACAGTAAGAATTCAGGATATCCTGTTATTATTAGTGTTGTGTTGGCCATTACCATCTTTTTACTCCATCCTATTTATCTGGGATCTTGGGTTCTAATTTCCTATTTCTTTGGCAGCAAAAGATGCTAACAAGATGTGGGGAATGCTGGTGTACATGAAGCTTTCTGAATTCTAGTTCTGGAGAAAGGACATGGCAGAGACAGAATGGAAATGGCTGGAGCAGGAGACGACCCCCTACCCCCTGGCTGTCTAGCATCAGTACTTCCCACGACCGCCCTGGCCAGCAAAGCTGCGCTTTCTTCACCGCTGCCTGGTGAGCGCCTCCACTTCCAGCTGCAGACTGTTGATCTTGTCTCCGAAGTCCTGCTTGAAGAGCCGGTTGTCCAGTTCAGCAGACTGGCGGCCTCGCTCAGCCTGGCGCAATCTGGATGTGAGCCATATGAACGCGTGATAAAAAACAAAAGCAGTGGAGGGGAGGAAGACCAAGTTCACAGCACAAAATAAAACAACCCAAGGAAGAAGGCATGGAGATACAGAGAGAGGAAAATAAACGCTGCAGGACATGGGAAGAAATTATGGGGGAAAAAGATGGAGGGGGAACAAATTCTTTAAGGAAAAAAGCAAGATGAAGGTGAACCAGGCAGAGGGAAAGCTGATTTTCCATTTTTTTTATTCTAGTACTACAGTTTACAGCCATTAGATGATAAACAATAAAACATCACTTTTAGAAAATCCATACCAAAGCCAACTTCAAGTACACAGTAATTAAAGTTAAATCCACTTTTTTTTTGTTTGTTTTTATTTCCTAATAGGTTTGGTACTTTATATTTCTGTTTTACACTCATAACTGGAACTTGCAAATGGGCAACTACCTTCTTACGATATGGAATTAGAACATCTTCCTTGTCCCTTTCCTTAACCACAAATATATTAAACCACTGGACACTATACATCAACCTTTAACCAGGCTTCGGGTTTTTACATAATGAAAAGCCTTTGTCAGAGTCTGGCCATCTCTTTCCTTTTCCATATCTACCACATAGTGTGTGACTAAGTGGACATGGATTTCAACCCTGGGCCTGCCTAAGATTCCTGACCATATTCTCTGGAAGATTCTGATGAATGTTTTCTCCCATATATCCTATAACTTTGCACCTATAAAAAGTATCTTTAGGTGAAGTATCTGGGGCTCTCTCTAATAGAATTTGGAAGCATGCTATGTGTAGTCTTTAAAATGTTTTATTTTGGTGTTTGAGCACTCCTTCCAAATACTCATAGAAAAGGCAACTCATCACCATAAAAGGTTGATGAAGATAAGAGTAGATGCAAAATTATAAGAAATAAACTAAGTTTAAAAGCACAGGAGCTTCCATGAGGTTGGCCATAGGCTATTTGACTTGACTTTGGCTCAAGTCTGCAAGGACCTATAAAAACACACCTATAAAAACCTATCTTACCCTCTTAATTCTGGTTTTTCTAAGGTGATAAAGAATTTCAACAGCTGGAAGCAAAGGGGTTATCTTTGTCTCCACTTAAGCAGCTGAAATGCTGCAAATCCCATCAGAATGAGAAAAAAAGAGGAAAACAAAAATTTTGCCAAGCCTTTTTGAAGGAATAAAGGCTTATGTAATGCCTGTCCCCCAAATCAAGTCATTATAAAAATCAAAGTATTTATAGGATTATTACAACGTAAAGTCTAGGAAGGATTAGATCTGTGGTCACTTAGAAAAGAAGCCTTGCTAATTACTGTTTATGAATACCTACTGGGAATCTTTATTTTTAGACTAAATAATAACAAATATACGTTTATTTAAATTTGTCTGTTTCCTACTGTGAAATGGTTTTCTAATAGATTGTTATTTTTCTGAAAACTTAAGCAAATTTCCTTCTGAACAAAAAGTAATAGAAACTCTTAAGTAGAGGCTGTCAGCAAGAAACAAGAGGCAGGGAACCATTACTTGGGTCCATGCCTTGTCATCTTTACTTCAAAAGGAAAAGCAGGATAGATTTGAAAAGTGTGTAGCATTTTTTTTATATAGGAGAGGAGTGTCTGTATTAAAATTGTTTTCTCTGAGCTACCTAAATAGGAAGTGAAACTGCAGGAAAATGGCAGAGGTAGAAGATGACAAATATTAGGAGGGTTTTCCCAAGTTTCCATATTATTATGTTATCATAAGTTAACTAATCACTAAATTTATCTCTATGACTTTAAAGAACTGGAAGGATGCTGTTTTTTACCCCCTGAAATCACTAAGGCAAAAAAGTTGCAAGCAATCTCGGTTATGGAGAAGAGGACTGTAGTGAAATATTAAGTACTTTTCCTTGGCTTGGGGATTAAACCTAGATAACCAAAGTGAAAAGGGGTCATGGCCTAAGAGATACAGAACTACTTTAGGAGAGTCCAAAACCATGTGGTTGTCACCTCTAGTTCATTACATCGCAACGGCAGAACAGGCTCACTGACACAGACATTGTACCTAGAAACTGGTATTATTGGGGACTGGGTTGTAAAGGCATCAATCATGTATGTACAGAGCTTCCCTTCCCTAGGATTTTTTTTTAATGGGGTGTTTATATATTGGTCAACTCAGAAGTAATTTCTCAAAGTTTATTTGGTATTTAATTAAGAACTTATACTAAATTTGCTACCTCTGGGGAGAAAATAAAGAAGAAGGAAAAAAAGCCTATATATCAAACTTTTTTTTTTAAAGTCCAGCAAATTCAAAGTCAATTTTTGGTGACATTTAATATAGAATCAGAGCGTAAATGCAATAGCTTTCAAATTTCTTCCTTTTACAATTAAGTCGTGATATCCAACTTGTGAGGTGACCAGCTGTAAAATGCCTAATGATGTTTTGGGATCAGTTTATTTGCTGCACTATTTAAGGTCTTTGCCTGTTTCACCAAATCCTTTTCACTATGTTAATACAAACAGAAATAAAAATGGAAAGGGGAATGAGAAAATGAATAAATAGGAAAGACAAAAATAGCAAGAGAATAAGTCAGCTTAATACCTGAAGAGATAAGTCATTATTTCAGTTCTGTCTGATTTAAATTCCAAACCAAAAATCCACTGAAAAATAATCTGACACATTTCAAAAACACAATTTATGAACACTAATATTGATTTGTTAAATCATAAACATACAACTTTTATGAGCAAGTACCTAGACAACTTTTGAGATAGACTGATAACTTTTTCATTTACAATCAGCCAAGCCAGAGGTTTCAAGCTTATTTATTAATTTACAATTAACTTCTGAGTCCAAAATAATATGCAGTGCTGTTCAGGACCTACCCTGGTCAAGAACCACTTGAATAAAAGAAGTCATCCATTCACCTATTCATTCACATGTCTACTCAATGAATGCTTTGGACACTTGGCACTGTGACAGATCCAACAAGGGAACCTAAAAAGTACAGTTAACTAGCTTTAAGGAACTCACATTCTCATCAGAAGATATATATATATAAAGGTTTATAAGGTAAGACAGGAAGTGAGAAGTGCTATGAGCAGTATGGCTAGGTATAGATATAAGGCTACAGGAATTCCAGCAAGGACAAACTGGCAGTTTATTTTTAGCTGGGAAGAAGTATCAGAGGAAGCTTTGGATAAGTGGCATTTTAGCCTGAACATTAAAAAAAAAAAATCTGTCTGAAGAACAAGGGAATGAAAAGAGGAAGGACATTTCTATTTGATGAAACTATTAGAAAACACAGTCAATTCTAAAGGAAATCAACCCTGAATATTGATTGAAACTACTGATGCTGAAGCTGAAGTTTCAATACTTTGGCCATCTGATGCTAAGAGCCAACGTTGTCTCTTCCAATGAAAAGACCCTGATTCTGGGAAAGATTGAGGGCAGGAGGAGAAGGGGACGACAGAGGGGGAGATGGTTGGATGGCATCACCGACTCAAAGGACTTGAGTTTGGGTGGACTCCAGGAGATACCGAAGGACAGGGAAGCCTGGCATGCTGCAGTCCACGGGGTTTCAAAGAGTTGGACACAACTTAATGACTGAACAACAATAACAATTAGGAAAGACATGGATGGGGAAAATGGGAAGTGTGTCCAGGGGCCAGTTAATACTGTAGTTTTGCTCAAGTGCAAGAAGGGTGATCAGTGGGCGTTACAGGCAGCAAAGTTTGCACGTCCATGGGTACTGTGGCTCATTTAATCTTGAAGCCTTAGCCATTTCTCCTGGCAGCTGAGTCACTAGCAAGAATGTGGTGATTTCAGACAGAAAGACAAAAAAATAACATAGGAAGAAGATGTACTTTGGGCAGACTGAGTTGTAGGTACTAGTGGGAAATAGCTGATCAGGGAATGAAAATACAGAAGGAAGACAGAGCTAGAGACCAATAGATCTAAGAACTGTGGGCAGGAGGTGACAGCAGAAGCTACAGAACTGTTGAGGAGAAAGCGGACAGAATAGGGAGATGAAAAAGGAGGAAAAGAGGCTCACAGTACCCCTCCATCACCTAGCACTAAAGTCTTCAAAGACCTCAGTAATAAACAGAAACAGAATCACACGCAGATTTAAAAGTCCTTTCATCCTTGTACGTATCCCTCCTCTAACACATGACACTGAAGTGGTTTTTAGTCACATCTTAAAAAACAACATTTAATTGCTTTCTTTCTACTAACATGCCTGGTGTTAAGCTGGGTGATTTCCACATACTCTCTGTCAAATCCACAGCACGTTCCCTTCACTTTTAGGACTGAACGCCTAGGTGTTTCACTAGAGAAACAGCAATTTTACCTTTGTTCCAGTTGTTTAATGGTAGCAGCCATCTGATTAGTCTTCTCTTCTAAGCGACTGTTCAGTTCACTTTTCTGTTTTACTCCCAAGTCTGAACTCTGTTACAGAAAAGAATTATGAGTGATGTTTACAAATAGAACGTAAAATCCTGAAACAAGTCACATGTGCCTTTTGAACCGAATGATAAATGGGAAGTAAAGAAATAGAAATGCTTATATATTAATATTTGTCTATCAGTTAATTCCCAAACAGAGAAAAGCAGGGAGCAACATTTAATATTAGTGTTGTTATCTGCAGTTTTGTCTCAAAAATCAACATCAGGAAGTACATCAATTTATCTATAAAACTCAGTTGGTAGGTCAGACTTGACAGTAGATGTGACAATGTGAAGAGTGGCTGGGGCTTTCCAGAATAAGCATACAGGATCCTTTGATGGTCTGATTCCTAAAGTGGTTTATTGGCAGCTAGAGCTTCCCTTGGAGAAGGCGATGGCACCCCACTCCAGTACTCTTGCCTGGAAAATCCCATGGACGGAAAAGCCTGGTAGGCCACAGTCCATGGGGTTGTGAAGTGTCGGACACGACTAAGCGACCTCACTTTCACTTTTCATTTTCATGTACTGGAGAAGGAAATGGCAACCCACTCCAGTATTCTTGCCTAGAGAATCCCAGGGATGGGGGAGCTTGGTGGGCTGCCGTCTATGGGGTCGCACAGAGTCGGACACGACTGAAGCGACTTAGCAGCAGCAGCAGAGCTTCCCTGGCAGCTTAGACGGTAAAGCACCTTCCTGTAATGCAGGAGACCCAGGTTCAGCCCCTGGGTTGGGAAGATCCCCTGGAGAAGGAAATGGCTACCCACTTCAGTATTCTTGCTTGGAGAATCCCATGGACAGAGGAGCCTGGCAGGCTACAGTCCATGGGGTCACAAAGAGTTGGACATGACTGAGTGACTAACACTTTCACTTTTCAGCCTCAAAGTGACACCACTCTTCCCTCTTGTATTTATTTAAAGTGCGATTCTAGAGAAGAAGAAGGACAGAGGGAAGCCCTGGGATTTAGGGAGCCAGTGAGGCTATTCCCTGTACTTCTCGTACCTGCAGCTTGAAGGCAAGTTCATGCTTAAGAGCCCTGAGATCGTCCAGCTGCTGCCGCAGAGACACCAGAGCGTCCTGCTTCTCACAGACGTCCTTCTCCAGCATCTTCATAGCCAGTTCCATCTCCTGTCTCATGCTGATCTGGATTTCCAGTTCTTTTTCAACATCCTGCCCCCAGAAGGAAACAAACTACTTATTCTCTCTTTCCTCAACTATGTACAAACTACAAATTTCTGCAGGAAAAGGCAGGCCTAAATTCTCAGGTCTGAAGTCTGGCAAAACAGATGTAAACCATAATTCAATACAGAGACATTAACACTAAGAAGAAGAATAATCAGGATAATTATAGTAATATTTACTGAATAATTTACAAATCTGAAAAACACGGTAGGCCAAAGGTAAAGCTATCTAACATGCCTAAAATACACACATACTTGAGGCACATCATTAGATATTAAAACAAACAACTGTGTCATGTCCTGTTATAAAAATACGAAGTATTACAGTAGCCAGCACAAAACTAAGCATCTGGAATTCTCTTTAGTTTGGAGGTTGTTGACATTTTCAAGATCCCAAGGAACCAAAAAGATACTTTGGGTCCTCAAGGTACCATCTCAGTTACTGGGAACTGTCAATATGGCTGAGTTTTTTCTATTTTATTTTATATTTGGAGCATAGTTGATTAACAGTGTGTTAGTTTCAGGTGTACAGCAAAGTGACTCAGTTATACATGTACATGGATCTATTCTTTTTCAAATTCTTTTTCCATTTTTACAGATTAAGCTGCATTTCTTGTGTTTTATAGTAGGTCCTTGTTGGTTATCTATTTCAAATATAGCCGCTAACTCAAACATAAAAATAGGCTGAACACAGAGCTCTGTATTTAATCAGTGATACCCTGCTTTTTGTATATATGCTGTAATTGAGAGAGGAGGTCAGTATGGCTGGATGAATAAGAAGAGAAGACTTCATGAAACTAAGAGAAATGAATTCAATGTCCAATGACTATTAGAATGAAAATGCAGGTGATATACAGGTCCCTCAGAGAAGGCAATGGCACCCACTCCAGTACTCTTGCCTGGAGAATCCCAGGGCCAGGGGAGCCTGGTGGGCTATGTCTATGGGGTCACACAGAGTCAGGCACGACTGAAATGACTTAGCAGCAGCAGTAGCAGCATACAGGTTCCTAAAAGTAAAACAGCAATTTGGACTTGACACTAAGTGGGATCTATTTCAGTGTCCTGAAAGGGAAAGTGATGCAATAAATTTGTGCTCATTTACTTCTATCATCTTGAAATTTTAAAAATATGATATGAAAAAAGATGCACGTACGTTTATATGAAATTCTCAGCATAAAACAAAGTCAAATAAACCTTGATTATTATTATTAAAATAAATAAATATAGTGGCTAACTGTACTTTTATGTTCACTTAACATGAGGCCTGCTTTTGTTTCAACCGTTATTACTGCCATGTTATTTGGATAATCACAGATACAAAGACCTGAGGTTCTTCTGCATCCATACTGTGCCCAGGATACATCTAGAACCTTGCCTACTTGCTTGGTTTCTTTCTCTGTTAACAAACATTTATCATAATGTGGTATGGAAAAGTGGAAAATTTTTTGTACCATTTTTTCATTTGCTCTTTAACTGAGGTGCTCCACTGTACATGGTGACCTTGACAGAAGGCAACTCAAACCGTGTCTTAAAACACTAACATACATTATTTCTAGGACCTTCCTTATGGAAAGTATTTTGAGACTGAATCTACAAACATATAGAAGGAAAATGATAATTATTTCAAGGATGTTAAAATAACACTGCTGAAGTAACATTAGCAAGAATACTGCAGTGGGTTGCCATTTCCTTCTCCAGGGGACCTTCCCAACCCAGGGATCGAACTCATGTCTCCCGCATTGGCAGGTGGATTCTTTACCACTGAGCCACCTGGGAAGACACAGGTTTATTATTATACTAATATTTGGATAAAATCTATTGCAGAAGTAGTTCAGTCCTTATTATACATTCTTATATATGTATATATATATTAATTTCTATGAATATCTTAAGACTAATACTGATGTCATATTTTTCTATTTATGTATAAAAACAAGAATAAATTCAGATATAACAACTAAGAGTAAAAGAAGACAAGTCTACGCAGATGACTCTTAGTAAGGAGAAGAGGAGCTGACCTATCTGAGGAGACATGTCTTTGCAGGGGGTGAGGAATGAGGTAGTAAGAGAGATCACATAGTTTAAAAGTAGGTTCTATATACCTAGCGTTTTTGCAACACAAACTATAAAAGCAAAAATAAATTAAAAATGAAGATTGGCAAAATGCCATTGCTTATTGAGAATACTCAGCACAAGGACTGAGGAAACACTGTAGGGAATATGGGTTAAAAGAATGAGAAAAAAATCATAGGATCCATAAAATTTGTAATACTACTGATATTCCCTTGATCTATGAGATAAAACCCCTAAGTGGGGGTATTTTACCACGTTGCTGAACTATGAGGACGTAAAGGCAAAGCTTACCAGTCGTAGTTGTGTCTCTTCCTTTAAGTGCTTCCTGGCTTCACTCAGTGCTTGCCCTTCTGAAGTCCGGTCTGGCTTAGGACCCTTGAAAAGATAAGTAAAATAGTACACATCTGAGGATTTAAAGAATCCAACAGTTATTGGACACTAGCACTGCTATGCAGTAAGGAAAATGATCACACCAAAGCATACATGACAATGGACGAAGACAACAAAGAAACCGCAGAGGTTCTGTAAAGATTCTAAGCTGAACTGGGAATTTTTGCCACTTTGTTTCAAGTCCTTGCAGCTTACCAAACCAAGTGGTAGAAGTCTCAAAATATCAGCCTTTAAGAAACAAAATAGCATTCACTGTAAACTATAAATTGGGCCAAAGTTTCAAACAGTTATACAGTCTTCCTCCAAAGATCTCACATCTGGTATCTCCACCCAGACAGTGAGATAAGAGTGAAAGATGAAGGAAAGTGAGTCACTCAGTCGTGTCTGACTTTATGTGACTCCAAGGACTATACGGTCGATGGAATTCTCCGGGCCAGAATACTGGAGTGGGTAGTGGTTCCCTTCTCTAGGGGATCTTCCCAACCCAGGGATTGAACTCAGGTATCCTGCATTGCAGGCAGATTTTTTACCAGCTGAGCCACCAGGGAAATGAACAGTTAGTTCATCAGAAAATTCTGAGCAGTCACAGTTGTTTTGTTTTGTTTTACAAAATCCATGCGTTAAACTCTCCCTGGTGGCGCAGACGGTAAAGCATCTGCCTATAATGCGGGTTCAGTTCAGTTCAGTCACTCAGTTGTGTCCGACTCTTTGCGACTCCATGAATTGCAGCACGCCAGGCCTCCCTGTCCATCACCATCTCCCAGAGTTCACTCACACTCACGTCCATTGAGTCAGTGATGCCACCCAGCCATCTCATCCTCTGTGATCCCCTTCTCTTCCTGCCTCCAATCCCTCCCAGCATCAGAGTCTTCCAGTGAGTCAACTCCTTGCATGAGGTGGCCAAAGTACTGGAGTTTCAACTTTAGCATCATTCCTTTCAAAGAAATCCCAGGACTGATCTTCAGAATGGACTGGTTGGATCTCCTTGCAGTCCAAGGGACTCTCAAGAATCTTCTCCAACACCACAGTTCAAAGGCATCAAGCGCTCAGGCTTCTTCAGAGTCCAACTCTCACATCCATACATGACCACAGGAAAAACCAGAGCCTTGACTAGGCGGACCTTAGTCGGCAAAGTAATGTCTCTGCTTTTGAATATACTATCTAGGTTGGTCGTAACTTTTCTTCCAAGGAGTAAGTGTCTTTTAATTTCATGGCTGCAATCACCGTCTGCAGTGATTTTGGAGCCCCCAAAAATAAAGTCTGACACTGTTTCCACTGTTTCCCCATCTATTTCTGAGTAGACCCAGGTTAATCCCTGGGTCAGGAAGATCCTCTGGAGAAGGAAATGGCAACCCACTCCAGTACTCTTGCCTGGAAAATCCCATGGACAGAGGAGCTTGGGAGGCTACAGTCCATAGTGTTGCAAAGAGTCAGACACAACTGAGCAGCTTCACTTTCTTTTTATTCATGTTGGTCCCCACTCAGAGCCTAGGTACTTACTCTTCAAGAACAATTTTAAAAACTGGATTGCTGGATTCCTAGGTCACAATAGGTTAGAAACATGAGGCTAAGGAGTAGGGAGACATTTCCAGAAAGAATAATGCTAACAGCAATAAGAAATAAAAGATGCCAGTGAAATAAAAGGCAAAAAAAAAAAAAGAATCTGGGAATATTTTAAGTATAGGTTCTAGAAGCTCTATCAGTTTCAATAGCCCCCTCGAGCAGCACCATTATAACATAGTACAGAATCACCAATGTTGATAACTATGATCTTCAGTCACCATAAAGGGCTGCGGCTGCTAAGTCGCTTTGGTTGTGTCCAACTCTGTGCGACCTCATAGAGTCGACAGCCCACCAGGCTCACCCATCCCTGGGATTCTCCAGGCAAGAACATTGGAGTGGGTTGCCATTTCCTTCTCTAATGCATGAACATGAAAAGTGAAAGTGAAGTCGCCCAGTCATGTTCGACTCTTATGGAGTAAATTATATCCTCTACTTAACAAGGCTTGTGAAGTCACCCTGTCGTGTCTGACTCTTTGCAATCCCTTGGACTGTAGCCTACCATGCTCCTCTGTCTGAGGGATTCTCCAGGCAAGAATACTGGAGTGGGTTGCCATTTCCTTCTCCAGGGGATCTTCCCAACCCAGGGATCCAACCTGGGTCTCCCACATTGCAGGCAGACGCTTTACCGTCTGAGCCACCAGGGAAGCTCATGGGTGGCAATGATGGCTCAGATGGTAAAGTGTCTGCCTGCAATGCCGGAGACCCAGGTTCAATCCCTGGGTTGGGAAGATCCCCTGGAGAAGGAAATAGCAGCCCACTCCAGGACTATTGTCTGGAAAATCTCATGGACGGAGGAGACTGGTAGGCAACAGTCCATGGGGTCGCACGGAGTTGGACATGAGTGAGAGACTTCACTTTAACTCACTCTAAGAAGGCTTAGAATTGTGCAATACACAAAGGTTTGCAAAATATGTTGAGACATATATAAAAGGGACTGAGTTATCTAGAAAATTCATTTATATGGGAACTCTTTCCCAGTGATATCAGAGATATACAACAGTACCATTATTTCTAAAAATAGTACAAATGATTATATATAAAAATGTATATAATGTATATAAAATGCAATAGTGTATTAAAAAAAGACACTGAATTAGACTGCTTCTTGAAGTCTCTAAACAGATGTACATGGTGGTGAAGCCAAGGAGTGTCAACAGGAGAGGGGCATCAACCTCCCATAACCTTCATCATTCAAGCAATTTTGCACCCAGTCTCAGGGAAACCAGTGCACTTAACATACTTAACATATGCGAAGGCTCGCTTCCTCCAAGCAGGCCTCTGGAGGGTGCCGTCCACCCACCCCCACCTCCACTGTTAACACAGTGACATGCTCTCACCTTCCGATTAGATTCCAATATGTAGGAGCTTTCCTCTTTAACTCGTTCCATTTCTTCTTGCAAAGTGATAATTCTGTTGTTTGCAACTGCAAGCTGTTGATAAAATTTTGAAAATAATCTCTCTTTTATGAAACACAGAATAAGATAATTCATGATCTGCAAGGACATGATTTTCACACTTAGGTATTCTAGAAGGAAAGAAAACTATCTATAACCCCACAAAAACTTAGGAGAGCTCTCTTGAAAGATAAATATCTCCTATTACTGCTTTTTGTGTAAAAACTTTTGTTTTTCCAGTAACAAAATGTTGTTATGATCATTTACCTCAAGGGTGTCCCATGGATAACTCATAATTATATTTAGCTATGAAACCTAATTCTAAAATGTTTGGGAGGTAACCTCATGCTTTGGGACCCATCTTTCACACCCTCCTTAAGACCTCCACCACCTGTTTCCTGGTGGTCCAGTGGTGTTAAGGCTCTCTTCCCTTTCAATGCAGGGGCCGGCTGGTTTGATCTATTGTTAGGGAACTAAGAGGCCAAATGCCCTGTGGCATGGCCAAAAAATTTTTAAATAAAAAAAAAAGACAGAAAGACCAAAGTAAACATCGAAGAGATTATTCTGTTTCTTTTCAGTGCCTAAAGACAGGTAATGTTATTGGCAGTGTGTCTCTGGGGGCATGTTTATAACCCTGTCCCAAGGGAGGGAAGAATGCGGTGGAAACACTCTCCTTCTCTGTATGTGTGGAGATTAGCTCCTGAGAGAATGGGGAGGCGCCTGAAGGAGGCTGGGAAAGGCGCTGAGCAGCTCCTCTCAGCCACTCTGGTCTCCTTTTTTGTCGTCTCTGCTTGGCTCAGCAGCTAGACTCTGGTGAGCTTTCTAGAGGTGGGTCTGACAGCTCATTTCTCTCTCTGCTCTATGGGCCTAAAATGTGTAAAGAAGTGACTCTGGGCAAGCAGGCTGGCTCTCTCGATCCAAGCACACCTCAGATGGCTTCTTCCAAGGTCTCATCATCAAAGAAACATTGGGAATGACGACTGCAGACCCAAGTGGACTAAGTCAGCTTTACCAACACAAAGTGGGTATTTACTTATCCTCATCTGCTCAGTTCTTTTCTTCTTGTCCTGCGTGCTAAGTCACTTCAGTAGTGTCCGACTCTTTGCAACCCTATGACTGTAACCTGCCAGGCTCCCCTGTCTGTGGGATTTTCAAGGTAAGAATACTGGAGTGGGTAGCCATTTCCTCCTCAGGGGATCTTCCCAACCCAGAGAATGAACCGTGTCTCTTATGTTTCCTGCACCAGCAGGCAGGTTCTTTACCACTAGCGCCACCTTTGTTCAGATTTCAGGAGGGAAGAGAGGTCTTTCTAGGTTTAGTTTAGTTTTTTTTTTTAACTGGTCCTTTTAAATACAAACTAGATGGAAATGAGAGAGGGAAGACCTTATTAGCCTTATCTGTTACTTATAAAGTCTACACACAGTACTTGCTCATGATTAATATTGCTGGTAAAATAAACTTAGGCCAAGAAGACAAGTCCCGTGACTTAGGAAATAAAATTAATGATTTTATTTACTGAGTGCATATGATGGATGTGTCAGGCACTGATCTAGAGAAGTATTAGTCGCTCAGTCGTGTCCGACTTTGCAACCCCATGGACTGAGCCCGTCAGGCTTCTCTAAGCCACCAGGGAAGCCCCAAGAATACTGGAGTGGGTGGCCATTCCCTTCTCCAGGGGACCTTCCTGACCCAGGGATCGAACCTAGGTCTTCCTGTATTGCAGGCAGATTCTTTACCAGCTGAGCCACCAGAGAAGCCCACTATCCAGGCCCTTATGTATTAACATCATTTAATGCACACAAAAACTTTATTATCATTGTTGGGCCCATTTTGCAGATAAGTAAACCAAAGAACAGAAGCTTAAGTAACTGGCCCCAGATCAGAGAGCTACTAAGCACCAGATCAGGGACAGGAACCCAGAGAGCCTAGCTGTGGAGAGCATGCTTAACTGCTATCCCACATCGCCCCAATATACCAGCAGTAGAATCACAGTAGAAAATTTCTGTGCAGAATATTTTAAAAGCCTTGTGGGACAAAATTATAAGGATTGTATCCATAAATGAAAGTTTTAATATAATTTAACAATCTATGTCCAAATATAAAGTCCATAGAACTGAGCAATAAGGGAGATATTTTAAAGTCATAACAGTGAAAATGTTAGCTCTGGAAAAAATCTGATTAGATGGCATTTCTTAACTAGTGCTTTAACTTGCTTTCCTATTTTTACTTTAGTTATTTATTT
This sequence comes from Nanger dama, assembly GCA_917880005.1. Lineage (NCBI taxonomy): Eukaryota > Metazoa > Chordata > Mammalia > Artiodactyla > Bovidae > Nanger > Nanger dama. The sequence continues at coordinate 19,225,258 of CAKJTW010000001.1, forward strand.
ATTGGCCATGCCACACAGCATGTGGAATCTCAGTTTCCCAACCAGAGATTGAACCCATACACCCTGCAGTGGAAACTCGGGAGTTTTAACCACTGGACCACTAGGGAAGTCCCTAACTTGTTTTTTTAAGACCAAATTATTTTTTGAAGTATAGCTGATTTACAACATTATATTGGTTTCAGGTGGATAACATGGTGATTCAGTATTTTTATAGGTTATACTTTTGTATATATAATAGATTATATGCTTTTATATATTATGACCTTAAAATTATAAAATATTGGCTATATTCCCTCTGAAAGTGAAAGTTAGTCGCATAGTTGTGTCGACTTTTTGTGATGCCATGGACTGTAGCCATCCGGGCTCCTCTGTCCACAGAATTCTCCAGGGAAGAATACTGGAGTGGGTTGCCATTTCCTTCTCCAGGGGATCTTCCTGACCCAGGAATTGAAACCGGGTCCCTTGCACTGCAGGCAGATTCTTTACCAACTGAGCCACGAGGGAAGCCACATTCCCTTTACTATATAATATATCCTTGTAGTTTATTTATTTTATACATAATAGCTGTACCTCTTAATTTTCTACCCCTATCTTGCCCTCTCCCCACTGTTTACCATTAGCAAGTTCTCTATTATCTCTGAGTCTGTTTTGTTTTATATTCATTTTTGATTCATGTTTTAGAGTCTACATTCCACATTTAGATAACATACAGTTTTTATCTTTCTCATACTTATTTTACTAAGCACAACAGCCTCCAGGTCCATCTATGTTGCTGTATTTAACCAACTTTATTTCACTATAGGATAGTTAGAATTTGAAACAGAAGATGAAGTCTTTGTCATCTGAAAAATTTTATTTAAGGTTTCTCACAGAAACATTTAATGCTATTGAAGAAAAAAATATATTGTTGGTAAGCTAGGGAAAAAATATTAATCAGAAGTAAACTATGACATTATATTTTAATTCTTATTTTAGGGACTTTTCTGAAAGTTTTCACATGCATATTCTTATCTGATCTTCAGGGTAATTGTGAGGCTAAAAGGGGAAACACTCTACTTAGCCAGAGAAGGAACTGAGTCTCTTGAGGGTCAAGTGACTTACTTGTTCAGGAGCACATGACATGTTAAAGCATGACATGTAAGCAGGAATTACTGGTCTTCTAACCAGTGTTATTTACGTTATATACCTCATCACCCTATCACCCCTAGGAGAAAATAAAATCTGGGAAAGAGGGATCTTGCGAAGCCAACACACACAAATCAATGGCTGGCAGAAGTGAGTCTTTGTCTACCTATGGCACACACATAGTATGCGAAACGTTCAGTGAATAAATAAATGATGAATACATTATCTTACTAAACATTAACCCTAGGCTAGACCAGACAAAACATTCACAAGAGAAAGCAAAATATTTGATCAAGTTCAGTTCAGTCGTTCAGTCGTGTCTGACTCTTTGCAACCCCATGAATCACAGCACACCAGGCCTCCCTGTCCATCACCATCTCCCAGAGTTCACTCACATTCACATTCATCGAGTCTGTGATGCCATCCAGCCATCTCATCCTCTGTCGTCCCCTTCTCCTCCTGCCCCCAAACTTTCCCAGCATCAGAGTCTTTTCCAATGAGTTAACTCTTCGCGTGAGGTGGCCAAAGTACTGGAGTTTCAGCTTTAGCATCATTCCTTCCAAAGAAATCCCAGGGCTGATCTTCAGAATGGACTGGTTGGATCTCCTTGCAGTCCAAGGGACTCTCAAGAGTCTTCTCCAACACCACAGTTCAAAGGCATCAATTCTTCAGCGCTCAGCCTTCTTCACAGTCCAACTCTCACATCCATACATGACCACAGGAAAAACCATAGCCTTGACCAGACAGACCTTAGTTGGCAAAGTAATGTCTCTGCTTTTGAATATACTATCTAGGTTGGTCGTAACTTTTCTTCCAAGGAGTGTCTTTTAATTTCATGGCAGCAGTCACCATCTGCAGTGATTTTGGAGCCCCCAAAATAAAGTCTGACACTGTTTCCACTGTTTCCCCAACTATTTCCCATGAAGTGATGGGACCGGATGCCATGATCTTCGTTTTCTGAAAGTTGAGCTTTAAGCCAACTTTTTCACTCTCCTCTTTCACTTTCACCAAGAGGCTTTTTAGTTCCTCTTCACTTTCTGCCATAAGTGTGGTATCATTTGCATATCTGAGGTTACTGATATTTCTCCCAGCAATCTTGATTCCAGCTTGTGTTTCTTCCAGTCTAGCGTTTTTCATGATGTACTCTGCATAGAAGTTAAATAAGCAGAGCAACAATATGCAGCCTTGACATACTCCTTTTCCTATTTGGAACCAGTCTGTTGTTCCATGTCCTGTTCCATCTGTTGCTTCCTGACCTGCATACAGATTTCTCAAGAGGCAGGTCAGGTGGTCTGGTATTCCCATCTCTTTCAGAATTTTCCATAGTTTATTGTGATCCACACAGTCAAAGGCTTTGGCATAGTCAATAAAGCAGAAATAGATGTTTTTCTGGAACTCTCTTGCTTTTTCCACGATCCAGCAGATGTTGGCAATTTGATCTCTGGTTCCTCTGCCTTTTCTAAAACCAGCTTGAACATCAGGAAGTTCACGGTTCATGTATTGCTGAAGTCTGGCTTGGAGAATTTCGAGCATTACTTTACTAGCATATGAGATGAGTGCAATTGTGTGGTAATTTGAACATTCTTTGGCATTGCCTTTCTTTGGGACTGGAATGAAAAGTGACCTTTTCCAGTCCTGTGGCCACTGCTGAGTTTTCCAAATTTGCTGGCATATTGAGTGCAGCACTTTCACAGCATCATCTTTCAGGATTTGAAACAGCTCGACTGGAATTCCATCACTTCCACTAGCTTTGTTCACAGTGATGCTTTCTAAGGCCCACTTGACTTCACATTCCAAGATGTCTGGCTCTAGGTGAGTGATCACATCATCATGATTATCTGGGTCGTGAAGATCTTTTTGTATAGTTCTTCCGTGTATTCTTGCCACCTCTTCCTTATATCGTCTGCTTCTGTTAGGTCCATACCATCTCTGTCCTTTATCGAGCCCATCTTTGCATGAAATGTTCCCTTGGTATCTCTAATTTTCTTGAAGAGATCTCTAGTCTTTCCCATTGTGTTGTTTTCCTCTCTTTCTTTGCACTGATCGCTGAAGAAGGCTTTCTTATCTCTTCTTGCTATTCTTTGGAACTCTGCATTCAGATGCTTATATCTTTCCTTTTCTCCTTTGCTTTTCGCCTCTCTTCTTTTCACAGCTATTTGTAAGGCCTCCTCAGACAGCCATTTTGCTTTTTTGCATTTCTTTTCCATGAGGATGGTCTTGATCCCTGTCTCCTGTACAATGTCACGAACCTCATTCCATAGTTCATCAGGCACTCTATCTATCAGATCTAGGCCAGGTTCTAACCCTACATAGTCCAACTGGATAACTGAGATACTTGAGATAAGCCAGCTGGCCATCTTGGTCAGAACAAGGAGTACTAGGGTAGATATTATCTGAAAAATGAAGTCCTATATTTCTAAGGCTTCACAGAAATTATTTTCCACTAATGCATTTTACTAAATTCTATTAAGTCAATCGAACAATTTCTAGAACACTTACCTCCTCTGTCAGTTTAGTGTTGGATTTTTCTAATGCATCCACTTTTGCCTGAAGGTTGTTTACAGTAGCACTATAAAGAGAAGAAAAAATTAACAGTCTCTTATGAGATGCAAAACAATATCCTATACTTTCTTTTAAAACATCCATCATACTTATCATTCATTGTTTACTGTCCACAATTCTCAGTAGGCTTACAGGCTCTAAGACAGCTTACAAGGTGATGGGTGTCTTACCTGCTACATTCTTGGCACTAAAATTTGTGGGGTTTTTTTTTCCCTAGGAAGAAAAGTACTGTTTATTCAGATCTTGTTCATATTAACCATCCAGCCAAAGTATTTGGCCCCTGAGAGGTTACTTCTCTGTCAGTGAGTCAATTAGGGGTTATTCTCAGTCTATAAATAGCCTCATCCCCCAGACCAAAATGAACACACCCAGAGGCTTTGTGTGGGGGTCATGGGGCATGTGGGATCTCAGTTCGCCAACCAGGGATTGAACCCTTGACCCTTGCAGTGGAAGCACAGAGTCTTAACCATGGGATGGCCAGGGAAATTCCTTAACAAGCATTTGTTGATGAAATTAAAAGGTTCATGCACTACACTGTACTTCAAGCTTTACTTATTTAATAATAATAATAGGTTACATGAATTATGATGTGCTTGACACACACTAAGCACTCTTCTAAATGCTTTTACTTGCACTATTTCATTTACTCTTTTCAACAGCCCCATGTGCTAGGCACCTACAACTATAGACAGAGAAACAGAAGCACTGAAAAATAAATAATACTGTCATATTTATAATTCAGGGGCTTCCTTGGGAGCTCAGTTGGTAAAGAATCTGCCTGCACTGCAGCAGACCCTGGTTCTATTCCTAGGTCAGGAGGAGAGAAGGGATAGGCTACCCACTCCAGTATTCCTGGGCTTCCCTGGTGGTTCAGATGGTAAAGAATCCACCTGCAACGGTGAAGTCCTGGGTTCGATCCCTGGGTTGGGAAGATCCCCTGGAGGAGGGAGTGGCAAGCCACTCCAGTCTTCTTGCCTGGAGAACCGCCATGCACAGAGGAGCCTGATGGGCTACAGTCCATGAGGTCACAAAGCATTGGACACGACTGAGTGACCTTGCATAGCACAGCACATTCACTGTCAACTGTAATTGTATCTGCTAAGCTAACATCACCACAGTTAACTGTTAGTTCATTATTAGTACTTGGTCCCCAGAAAAAATGTACTTAAATTGTTTTTGAGCTTTCTAGATGGAACCAAGACTGTAATTTATACTGATACTGGTGTAATCACATTTTAGGTCTTACTTAAATTAAAATGATCATCTTTCATAAGAGAACTATAAATAAGATAATTAAATGGATATATTATTTCTTATGAATTATTCAACAGTTTTTAGACCATCAATGTACTTAAGAATACCAACAAAATTTGGACAGCTCTCCTGAGGAGAGAAGAGATTATTTTATGTTCTGGTCATGAAAAATACTTGGTGAGTACTTGGTAAACTAATGGTAGTGATGGTGAACAGAGGGTAAATTAATACTATTGATCCCCTATATGAAAAATATAAGGGACCAATGAGATATCATTAATCTGAAGGTCCTACAGCAGTGAGTGCTTCTCCTAAGACATGGTCCTGAAATACATGACTGGATCTGCTGAACCAAGACCTCCAATTTCAAGTGTCTATGGCACAAATTCAAGAGTTCTTCACTAAGTATGTTTACATAATCACTAAAACTCTAATTATATATTAATTTTATATTGCCTTTCATTAAAGCCCACCAGAACAGGTAAATGCCACATATCCAGTGCCTAGGCTCAGAGCTGTGCTAGCTGGAATCCTATATATATATTTGTTGAGTATTGTCTGAATTTATCCTAACCGCTCATCATCAGTTTATCCTTCCCTTCCCTTCCCCCACACCAAAATCCCCAGAAAGTAATAGCATTTATTCATTCTTTACTTCAGGTGTCTGTTGAGTTCTTCTACATAGTTCTTCTGATCCAGAATTGCGGTAATCTGGCCATCTCTGAAGGAAAAAAAGATAAAAAATAGAGAAAAAGTAAATAACATTAGAAATACCAAGATGTCCCACCTCCAATATTTTCATAAAACATAGGAAGGAAATTATGGCTCAGACACACTGAACCAGAAGACAGACCTGATTAGAACTTCCTTGACACAAGAGATCTGGAGGTTTAAAACTGTGAAGACCTTCCCAGCATATTCATAAAGCCCTTCTCATGGCTTACAAACCTTATTAACTTAGGTATAATGTATAATCTATTAGAGGCATTTAAAGAAAAAAAAATTACCTTCTTGCAATTCAAAGACTTTTTTTTCTGCTTTGCTGCTGCTGCTTCTGCTAAGTCGCTTCAGTCGTGTCCGACTCTGTGCGACTGGCTAGTATTATTTATAAGAACAGTTTTCCATTTGTCATAGGAATTTAATTAAGCTTATTTGGGTGAAATAATAATTGTTCTCAAAGGCAATATATTTGCCTTTAAATGCTATTTGGTTTCACAATGAATGGTTTAAAGGGCTTTCACAAAGATCAAATGTTTGCTATTACATGAGAAAATCAAGTGTGGAAAAAGGAGGTTCACTTCTGGGAATAGCTAATCTAGAACAGACAAAAGTTAAAACAGACAGACTTTTCAACTGAAAGAAAACTTCAAGGCCACATACCTCTAGGACTTGAAGGACAAGCAATATAATTTAGTTCAATGCCTAAGGTTAAACACTTCAGGCTAATTATGCTTTCACCTGCCACATTTATAAAGGGTAAGCTTGTGATTGCTAATTTGCAAGGTACCGTATGAATATTTTAAAAGCTTTCAATTTTAAAATCATTTTAGAGTTACAGAAGTTTAGTGTTGAGTTCCCATATACTCAGTTCCCCATAATGTTGACATTTTACATAGTCCCACAATGCACATGTCAGAGGTCAAATTTTAAGCAAACTGAGAATGCAGTCCTTCTGATCAAGACGACTATGTTTTCAAACACTACTTTTGAGAGATGGAGCATTAGATTCCCTTTATGAAACTTTTTATTTTATTTGCCTCTCAATCACATACCAGGAAAATCCACTGAACTAAAAACCCCTTTTAGGGTTTTGCAGGCACAATAGATATTTTTTATAAGACTCTATTAGAGATATATCATCAGAAATAATTTCAGCAAATCTCTTAAAGCAGTACTGCTGTAAACCTTAAATACTATCAAGCAACATCAAAGGAAAAAAGAAAACAAATTTTCTTTGCACGTACCCTTCACTACCTTTACTGCTGTTGCCATCCTTGAGATACATTGAAAAATCTATAACTCCAACCTACAGAGAGAATTTTCAGAATTTAATATAAAATTAGATACTTTTACCAAGCCATAACATAGGAATTTGCGCAAACTCTGGGAGATAGTGAAAGACTGGGGAGCAAACTGTAGTCCATGGGGCTGCAAAGAGTCCGACACGACTTAGCAACTGAACAACAACAACACAATATCTCTTTCTAGGCACTTAAAATCAGTATTACAGTCACTGACAATTACTAGGAAATTTTAATTGAAACACTTAATGCTTTTTATAATCAAGAATTGACAAGGGTTATAAGACTCAAGATCAAGTCAATAGGATATGACTAAGAAAGTCAACAGAACACTTAACATACACTTAGGGTTTTGTTTGGCCTCCCTGGGGGCTCAGTCAGTAAAGAGCCTGCCGGCAGTGCAGGAGACCTGGGTTCAATCCCTGGGTCGGGATGATCCCCTGGAGAAGGAAATGGCAACCCACTCCAGGATTCTTGCCTGGAGAATTCCACAGACGGAGGAGCCTGGTGGGCTCTAGTCACTAAGTGGTGTCCGACTGCTTTGTGACCCATGAACTGTAACCCACCAGTTACAGTTACAGTTCCTGACCCAGGAATTGAACCCGAGTCTCCTGCTTGGCAAGTAGGTTCTTTACCACTGAGCCACCTGGGAAGCCCAAATTTAAGGTTTACGGAATGTTAAATAAATAAATCAATTAAGGTTTAACATTTTTTTCTCTTTTGCTTTTTTCAAATATTCTACTATTAAATTCCTGTGTATATATTTTAGTGTATACGTTTGTGTGTGTATGTTTGCCACTGAACCACATAGCTATATATATATATATATATATATATATTTTTAACCTGTGAAAAATATTTTAATGAGAATCATTGTTAAGACAAGAATTTGAAAAATATTCATTATGTATAATTTTTTATATTCACATCAAAAATAAGAAAATTATATTTATGACTCAGAATTTCTGTTAATTTGGTTGGCATTAATCTGATCAATCCAAATTCTGAGATAAGTCAGAGTGACACACTAGGCCACCAAGTATCTCTCTCATACCTGAGAGTCCAAATCTTCTCCCTTCATACAGAAATTGGCATCAATGACATTCAGGCCCACCAATAGACCAGCAATTATAGCTCCTTCTTCTTCCATCATGAGGGCATTGGGTTCATAGAATTCACTGCAAGAGAAATCCATGGAACACTCTATGTAATAAAACCTCAAGAATCCAGTGATGTAATTATGAGACAAGGAGTAAAGCATTTGTCTTGTGGTTAAATAGGGTCACCTATGATATTACTTGGATACTTCATTTTAGATAACACGTACATGAACAGACTTTAGAAAATAGTCCAGCTGAAAGAAAAGTGATCAGAACAGTGTTTTCACTGAAGTGAGTATTCATACTTTCTCAAACATTTATATTTGCAATGTACCAGGGGATAATTTTTCAATCTTTCATGCATCTAAAAAAATCTGTTCAGTTTGTAAAAACTACCTTTTATTTGATCTGCTTTAGTTTTTAATTTATTAAATATACATATTTTAATTTCTATTTTATATTGAAGTATATAGTTGATTTACAATATCATGTTATTCAGATATACAACAAAGTGTTTTAATAATACATTACATATATCCATTCTTTTTCAGATTCTTTTCCCATATAGGTGATTAGAGAGTATTGAGTAGAGTTCCCTGTACTATGCATCAGGTCCATGTTATCTATTTTATATGTAATAGTGTGTATATGTCAATCCAAACTCCTAATTATCCCTCCTCTCTCGATCTGCTTTATTTTAAATTATATTTAAGTACCACATTCCTTTAACATAGTGAATAAACATTTTAAAAATGTAACTGTCAAACTAGTTACATTCTTTCGCTTTGGCTAATTAACAGAAGTTGCCTAACAAGCATGCATAATAGGTTGAGGATGATTTAAAATGCTTGTTATATTTTATTTAATAAAATCAGTTTTCATTACAAAAAAAAAAGGAAGCACAAAGAGGTATACAAGAAACCCTGTAATTCTACCCACCAATGACCTGTTAAGACCTTGATATATAATGTTTCAGATCATTTATGGAGACATATACTAAAGATCCATCTAGTCAAGGCTATGGTTTTTCCTGTGGTCATGTATGGATGTGAGAGTTGGACTGTGAAGAAAGCTGAGCACTGAAGAATTGATGCTTTTTTTCTCCATGCATGTTGGAGAAGACTCTTGAGAGTCCCTTGGACTGCAAGGAGAGCCAACCAGTCCATCCTAAAGGAGATCAGTCCTGGGTGTTTACTGGAGGGACTGACGCTGAAGCTGAAACTCCAATATTTTGGCCACCTCATGCAAAGAGTTGACTCACTAGAAAAGACCCTGATGCTGGGAGGGATTGGGGGCAGGAGGAGAAGGGGACGACAGAGGATGAGATGGCTGGATGGCATCACCAACTCAATGGACATGAGTTTGGGTGAAATCCAGGAGTTGGTGATGGACAGGGAGGCCTGGTGTGCTGCGATTCATGGGGTCACAGAGTCAAGACGCGACTGAACTGAACTAATACTTATTTTTGAGGGATACTAAAAGGGTTGCTGCTGCTAAGTCACTTAGTCATGTCCGACTCTGCAACACCATAGACGGCAGCGCACCAGGCTCCTCCATCCCTGGGATTCTCCAGGCAAGAACGCTGGAGTGGGTTGCCATTTCCTTCTCCAATACATGAAAGTGAAAAGTCAAAGTGAAGTCGCTCAGTCGTGTCCGACTCTTAGCGACCCCATGGACTGCAGCCTACCAGGCTCCTCCGCCAATGGGATTTTCCGGGCAAGAGTACTGGAGTGGGTTGCCAGTGCCTTCTCCAACGAAAAGGGCATTATACCATTAAATCATTGTGAATTTCCTTTTGGCTTAACAATACTGTGAGTATCTTTCTATTTCAATAGATAATTTTCTGTAGTTTCATTTATATATGCTTTATAGCATTCCACCATGACTGTAGTATAAGTACATTCAGCCAAAACTCCCTTTTCCTTAGCCAACTCTCTCTAATCAACAGTTAGGCTAGTTTTGGCCTGTTCCCATGACTAATTCCACAGACCAGGCATAATGTGCTAAAAATGACTTTGAAATAAAAAAGTAAAAGAGAAATAAAGTACTTGAATGATTCTAAATGGGTAAAAATCCTAGAAGACCCTTGAATAATTATTCTTTCATGATATATCCAAATTATCCATACATATAGATGAAGTGACTTGCGATATTCATTTCAACCAATTTGACATTATAACTGAAACATCACTGCAATCTACTTGTTTTTCAACAAAGTCAGTTGGGACTGACTGTTCATGGTCAACCTCAATGACTGGTAATAATACATTTCGCTGATGTGAGTTTCTCTTTTCTTTTTGATTCTCTATTAAAAATATTAACAAATGGTAAAACACTTCAAAAGCAGCACATGGATAATCTGCAAATTAGCATCTCTCTCGATAACTGCACACATATTAACAGTCTGTGAAGGAAATTAAGAATTGGAATGAACAAGATTCTTTAACACTTTATTCTCTCCCCAAAACCATACAGTACACATTTTCCTTTGTCTGGCTTCCCTTGGGCTTTATATGTGAGATTTGTACATATTGTTGTATGCAATGGTAGTTCATTTGCTTCTAGTGCTAGACAGTATTCCATGGTAGGAATAAACTACAGTGCATCCATTTTATTTGTTCTTTCAGTTGTATAGTCTACAGTACTTTTACGAACACTACTGCACATGTTTTTTGGTACATATACACATGCATTTCTCTTAAGACATACCCAGGCTATGAAAGTGCTGAGTCAAAGTGATTGAAAATGTTCTGTCTAGTTCATAAGACTGAACTCATTTAACTCTGGTGTTCTGTGGATAAAGATCAAATTCTTTGGACCTCTGTTTGAATCAGTCATTTTGATTCAAATAATTTTGATTGAAGACACTCCCCTGTATCCTCCCTGGTAGCTCAGTCAGTGAAGAATCTGCCTGCAGTGCAGGAGACCTGAGTTCGATCCCTGGGTTGGGAAGATCCTCTGGAGAAGGAAATGGCAACCCATTCCAGTATCCTTGCTTGGAAAATCCCATGGTCAGAGGAGCCAGGCAGGCTGCAGTCCATGGTATCACAAAGATGCGGGCAAGACTGAGGGACTAACACTTTCTTACTTTCTTTCTACTCCCCTGTTGCTACCTACAGCTTGAACACTAGACCCTACACCTCATCAAAGCTTGACCCTTGGAAAGTTGAGCCTTCTCTTTGTGGAAATAAATAAGCTTTCCCAAATGGTTCTTGTTTCTCTTTCTCCTGATTTGCTCAATTTTCTTAGGCAAGAAAACATCAATCAATAAATAGCATATGCAGCTGCAGCAAAATTAAAACAGTGCTCCATATTAGGATCCGTAGTGCAATTTCTTGTAGAAACTAGACTCTTAGAAAATTCAATCATGTCTTCAAATTCTGTTACTTGTTCTTATACTATTTCTCAGAGGCAATATGCTGTATTTGTATTTCTTTTGGTAAATATTAAAGTCCTATAAGGTACATAAAGACAAGTATACAAATCATACAATACAGCAGACTGTGTTTTCCTAAAGAGAACATACCCATGTAACCACCACCATACTAAAAAACAGTACGATTATCAGAACCTCCAAAACCATGTTATGCTCCTTTCTACTCCTGATTTAGTACCCTCACCCCACCAATGGCAGCCCTTTCCTGACTTCTTCTATCATGAAAGGTAAGTTGTGTATGTTTCTGAACTTTATATAAATGGAATAATACACAGAGTATTTTCCAATTATTTTCCATGTCTGGTCTCCAACAAAACCAGATTAATCCATATGGCTGTGTGTAGCTGCTATATGGTATTTCACTGTCTGAGTACACCATAATTTACTTACCCATTCTACTGTGAATAGTCACTTGGGGTCTATTATAAATATTTGGGGCTGGTACAAACATTCTAATAGATATGAACATTCCTGTTCATGTCTTTTGTTAAACGTAACTATATATTTTTTATTGGATATAATAACTAGAAGTGGGATACTTGGTCACAAGAAATGCTTATGATCAGCTTTTATAGAGGATGGCAGTTTTTTTAAGTTTCTATATTAATTGACTCACCAGCAGAGTTACGATACATCTTCTCCAACACTTGGCATTATCTATCTTTTTCAGTTTTGCCATTCTGGTGGTTGTGTGAGGTTATCACACTCTTGTTTTAACTCATATGTACAAATGGCTCTGAAGTTAGGTATTTTCTCATGTGTTTACTGGCCATTTCAATTTCTTCTTTTGTGAAATGTTTGTTCAAGTCCTTTACCATTTTTATATTTGCTCATATGCCTTTTTCTTTTGGGATTGAAGAACTGAGTTCTTTATATACCCTGAATATGCATCATTTGTTGAATATATGTATTACATATCACAAATGTCTCTTTTAGAGTAATGAGTTGCCTTTCACTCTTAGTCTAAAGAGTGTCTTTTGATAAACAGAAGTTCTTTATTTTAAGGTAACTAATTTATTCTTTTTTTTTTTCTTTTTAAGTAGAACTTTTTGTGTCCTGTTTGAGAAATCTTGGTATACTTTATGTGTCTTCTAGGAGTTTTATTGTTTTCTCTTTTCCATCTGTACCTATGACCCAACTTGGAACTATTTTGTGCGCTGCACTGGAATTTAATGTTACATGTCAACTTCTTGTCTTACAGAGCCTGGGTATATGTGAAGGTGTCAAAGCCTTTCCTGTTTTTCTGAAGGTGTTAAGTTTCGACCTGTCCTGCGAAGGACCATACCTATGCCACAGCGACAGTGTGAACACACTTTATAAAACCATCTAATCTTAAGCATGTGTGTGTTTCATGTGGGAGAAGGCATTAGCTGAACTATGTAAAACTGTCATGAATCAACTGTTTCTGATCCACAAAAATGATAAATTTATATGATTCAACCTAATATGATACAGAACATACCGATAAAGGAGAAAGTTCAACAAGAAGATCTTCATACCTGAGAAGTTCCTTCTTATTGATCAAAGCTTTCATGTATTCTGAAAGTTTCTTTTGCATTAGTGCCAGACGAAGCCAGGCTCTTCCTCTGCCTACAGGCGTTCTATGAAAACACAGAAACCAAAAACTAGTAGAAGCAGCGATGGAGGCCACAGTGGGACAGGCTCATTTACTCTTGCTAATGATCCCTCAGGACAGTGTGTGTACGAGGCACTCCTGACACAAAGCCCCTCCGTCACCACATTCCTATGTGAGGAGTTCTATGAGGGCTGGTGGGGGCCAGGGGCGTGCTGGGACAAATGCTCTTGCGAGGAATTAATTACTGAACGAGACTACAATTTGAAGACCTCTGGGAGGCCAAACTGAAAATATCCCATCAGATTTGTTTTGGTAAATCCTAAGATTAGTGTGGATTGTGTAAGTACCCAAATAACCGTAATGAGGACACAGGCCATTCAGACCTCTACCTGATTAAAATTAGACCAATATAATATTATTTGGGAAGGTAATCACCTACTCTTTTCCAAGTTTCAAGGCAGGTTATGGATATCAGTCAGTTCCTGCAGTTCACTTGACAACTGTTTTAGTCATGGTTCTCAAACTCCGTAAGTCAAGTCTAAGATGCCACCTCCCTAGATCTAATTTCTTGAGACTCATTAGCTGATACCCGCAAGTGCTTTGAAAAAAATAAGAGAATGTTTGGTATTTTAACATGAAGCCAACCTCTCTTAGATCAATAATAATTATCCCTCACACTTCTCAATATTCTACATTACCAGGGCCCTTCTAACAATGTCTATTCATAACAACATTATGCATTTTGGATTGTTATGAAATACATTATTATGGTCATAACTGTCTTCTGTCTTACTCCTAAAGGAAGTAGTTGAGAAGAATGTTTTCCCTGACACATAGAATTCAACCTTAAACTTACTTAAGTCCTGGAAGATCTTTAACACTTGCTGTTATCTCTGCAGCTTCTGGAACAAGCTTTTCTACCAGTTCTAGAGGTCCCCAGAAGGATTTATTTTGTCCAAGAAAAGTTTTCTTAGCTAAGGTGATAAAAACAAAGCAGTAGCTTAATATTTTTACATAAACATACTTTCAACACACACATACACACATACCCTACTAGCTATTCAGTGTGTTTTTCAGGGAATTAATCCCAGATTATCAGACAGTCTTAAAATTATTCGTGCTTTCAGAATTGATAACATTTCATAAAAATAAAGAATTCCCTACTTCCCAAGATTCAGTTCTTCCTCTTTCAGGAGGAATTTATGGCCCACCTATATATGAACAATAAAACATTTTAATAATATTGTGCTTTAAGCTGTGTGGTATTAGTGAAGAAAACAGTCTAGTGGAAAAGAATATGTAACTCAGAAGCAGGTTATCAAAGACTGGGGAGGAAAAGAAGCAAAGGTGAATAACACCAGGTCCTGCCCTTGAAAGCTTATGGTTAAGTGGGAAGAGCATGCAAGCAAGAGTCAGGACATCAGAGTTCTAGCACTTGCTTTGCCCCTACTTGCTGTGGGATTTTGAGCAAATCATGCCCCACTCTAGACCTGTATCCACCAGTGAAACACAATTGTCATCTTGAACTAGATACTTGTAACAGTGCTTCCAGCTCTAGCTTTTCAGGATCTGTATTTTTAAGCCTTATACCATCAAACATATTTCTGTACCCACATAGGTCGTATCGCAGTGGATTAATATGAATTCAAGAGGCTTCTTATTCTTTGGCTCCATAAGGAAAGCTTCTCTTCTTGAACACGTATTGCTAGGAAACAGGGGCATGCACATTCTCATTTTGAGGCCATGGCCTACCTTTCAAGCCGTGTTTCAGGCAGTGCTCCATCACCACAAAGAACTGCTGCAGAGGTGCGTAGTCAGAATCCAGAGTTCTCCCCAGGTTCAGAGCAGATTCGATCAAGCCCTTGATACTCAGCTTGGCCATGTTCATCAGGTTCATGCGTTCGTTAGCCATGAGATAATTAGGATCTGCAAACCCAAGGGGGAGAGCGTGGAACCTGGTTACTGGAAATAGCACATTTAAAAATTCAGTCTAATTTCACTGCGTTGACATCTGCATTGATGGTGCAAAAGTCACAGTGGGTAAGACTACTGGTGTCTTGGCAAGAATCAAGGCAGTGACACCAAGTTACAGTAATAGTTGCTGTGTTCTTCTCCACCATGCATTTGCTATTTAAAAATAAAGAGAGATGCCAATCTTCCTTGGGAATATTCTTGGCAGAACACTAAAAGGTGTATTTATTTTATGAAAATTTAAACCTTGAATACAGTCTTTTAATATTCTCACCACCACCTTTGCCACCACCCTGAGCTAGGCTGGTCATAACTCAGTACTGCACAGCGCCCCCACGGGCCACTTCTACCCTGGCCCCACTCCATCCATTCTCTACAGCTTGTGAAGCTCAAAAAAATTAATAAATAAATAAAGCCACTGTAGGAAAAAAGGAGAAAGTGCTTAAACTTTGTTCCCAATATGCTATTTGCATTATTAGTATTTATACTAGGTAGAATTATTATTTAAACTGAGCATTCTTAAATGAACTAATTAACATTATCAGTATAATGCAGTCTTAGAACTTAACCAACTGTGAAATTATTTTAAGACTTAACATAGACTTAACGTGGCTCTCATCAATCAAATACACCATCTAGGGAAAGGGACGAAATACCACATTTTACCTGACAAAAGTCTGAATCATCTTTGCTCCACAGGTGCATACCCTGTGTCTGGTCCTGTGGGTTCTTACAATAATGACCTCAGTACCTCCTCACTGCACATTAGGAGACAGTTATACCAAGAGCACCAATTGATAGGGAAGAGAAATGAGGCTCAGAGAATAAAGGAGCTGACCCCAGGCACAGTCAGTAATACATGACAGAGCCAGAGTCTACATTCTGTGTCTCTGACTTCAAACCATGTGCTCCTGACAACTACAAACTTATAAACTACAAACCATGTGCTCCTGACAACTACAAACTTACAAACTTACAAACTACAACTTACAAACGCATCGGTGACTCCAAATAAGGTGCATCCTTCTCTCCTGCTGACCATTCTTTTACACAGTTATCTTATTTAATTCTTGTGACTCCATCGTTTAAGTGCTATTCCCCTTTCCAGGTGCTAAAGCCGGCCTGTAATGGTTTAGAGATCCAAGGCCAAACACTTCCTAAGTGGCAGAATATAGACCTGGATGTATTACAGCAAGAAATGCTCTTTAATGCTCTTTCCACTATGACATCTGCATCCTCCCAAACACTAAATATGTTAAATTTCCTTATGAATTGGAGAAGACCTAGAGAGCTATGAAATGTTTTACCTTTTTAGGAGGACTAAAAGTAATACTAATAAATGCCCCTGCTCCCATAATAGAAACAAAGCAGAGATTATTTTATTCAAATTGTTCCAAGTAATTTTCTTCACACAATGTTTTCAGTTATATTTGCTTTCATGGTTAAATGGAACAGAATCAACTGGCCAAATTCTAAGCTCACTTTCTTCTCCATTAAGTTTAAGAACTTGAGGTTTATACAAATTTTGGTTTGTTGTACTGTTCTCCAAGGCAATTTCTTTAGAGGATAGTTTATGAGGAAGGGCAGAACTTCTATGTTGCCATTAATTCTTGCACACCAATCAATGTATTAGCACCATGGCTCAAATCTGGTTTCTGTTCACTACAGGTCAAACTTGTCAAGAATGGAATAATCTCCCAAGGGACAATGAAATACACACAAAAAAACAATCCCTGAAAAAAAGCCATGAAGAACTTTATCAGATATTAATTTCCAACACTATGACCAGCATTTATGTGCAGTGTACTGTATCTGACCTCCCACAACCCCTGGGAGAAAGGAATAGGGCAGGGGGTGTGTGGGCTTGCATGGCTGTCTGTGGAGAGCTACAGGATTCCCCACTAAATGCAGGAAAACACAGCTGGAGTTGGGTTAACTGGTGGTCCATAAGGTACCACTCTCTTGGCCTCAGGTCTGTAGACCACTGTCAGGAAGCATTTAACAGCAGGCTTCCTGTGTGCTGTTTCGGATCTGTCATGATCCCTCTGTTCCTTATTAATTCCTGAATATTCAGGAATTAAGAGGGTGGCAAACTGCTCCCACTCTGCTCCCCCTCCCTCACTCCCGAGGCTGAGGAATGCACGCTTTTCCTTCGTTAGTTTTTCCATACAGTGATAAGTTAACTATTTACCACCCTCTTCCTTTTTATGAGCCATACGGTAAAAGTGATTATTTACAACCCTCTCTTTTTGATATGGATTGCCTTATGTTTCCTTGATAATTTGTAAGTCTGGATTTCTGATCTTTATCTTTGCTGAAAATAGCTACCTTGTAAGACACTATATATACCCACGCTGTGTTGAATAAAACACCTTTGCTCCATCAGAGCCTGGATCCCCATGTCTTTCTTTCTTTCTCTCTCTCTCTCCAGCTAATTCTCTGGAGTGTAGAAACCCATCGTGCTCACTCTCCTGCCCGGGCTTCTAAGACCCTCTTGAGAAGCGCACTGTGCCTTCACCCCCTCAAGAGGATGCCTGGTGCCTCTGTGAGTGACGCAAGCCCTGCATCAAGGACTTTATTGGTTTTCTGCCTAAACCAGGGAATATCAGCCCCCTCTCTCTCTTTTACTTTCTTATCCTTGACTCCAGACCACTAAAGGACCGGAGGTACAGTTCATTAAAGGACCCTAAAAGACCATTAATTCAGGGCCCTAACAACAAAATTAAACAATGCAGCTAGTCAACGTACACAACCTAACTCCACCTTGGTGGCAACCAGTCACATGGGGAGAGCTGGATTTGGAACAAGTACAAAACCCCAGGCTCTGAGGCTTTCCAAAGTGGTGGTACCAGCTCTTCTACATTGCCTCATCTGGTTGTAATCAGTAACAGAAACATTTAACACAACTGGTTATAGTGTCTAGGATGCATAAACTACAGAAAGAAATTAATAAGTAGTTAATACTAATAACGCAGTTTGCTTAGGGAAATTAAATTCCTAATACTTTAGACTCTTGTTAGTATGCTGCTATAACCCGCTTGAATTAACATGCATCAAACATAAACAGCCTTCCCATTCTTTAGGAAATATTACTCTCAAGCTTGGCACTACTACTATTTTGGGCCAGATAACTCCTTGTGTGGGGC
Organism: Nanger dama; assembly: GCA_917880005.1. Lineage (NCBI taxonomy): Eukaryota > Metazoa > Chordata > Mammalia > Artiodactyla > Bovidae > Nanger > Nanger dama. The sequence goes on from CAKJTW010000001.1 coordinate 19,243,449, forward strand.
TGTTCTGTGAAGTGAATTTAGCCTTAACGAATGCCTTTGCCCTATAGATGTCAGTAGCACCCTCTAGGCAGGGCAACCCCAAATATCTCCAGATATGGCCAAGAGTCTGCTGAAAAACATCTTCTCCCTGTGGAGAACTATTATTCTGAATAAATGAAAGCAAGCCAACACAAATCAGGGTAATTTGACAACTAGACCTAAGAGCTCAAAAGAATTTTGCTCATTATTAATTATTTAATTAATGCAAAATTCAAATGATTATTTCATGCTTTATTATTAACATTTTTGTGTTAGCAGTATATAAGAGTATGGTCATTACAATTAAGTTTGTTTCCTCGTTAGTTTAATTACTGAAAATAATTACTACTTATAAATTTTCTCCATTTTATAACCCTGGCTACTAATGATGATTACATCATTAGCTTGATTTGTCATAAGAAATTCTCTAGTCAGTTTGTTACTTGAATTGTACTCAAGTATAAAATGATTTTGTGTAACTAATGTATGCTGTTAAAAAGGGCTGCAATGACTGGAAGAGAGTATGGAGGGACTTATGAAGGGGAGGTAAAGTTCTGCTTTTGATATGGTGTTAGCTTTGTGAACTTGATGATATGTGAAAAACCACTGAGCTGCAGCCATAATCAAGAATGAAATAATGCCATCTGCAGCAACATGGGTGGACCTGGAGATTTTCATACCAAGTGAAGTCAGACAGAGAAAGACAAATATCATGTGATATCACCTCTGTGCAGAATCTAAAAAAATGATACCAATGAACTTATCTACAAAACAGCAACAGACTCACAGACTTAGAGAAAAAAACGTCTGGCTTACCAGGGAGGAAGAGCTGGGCAGAGGGATAGAGTTTGGAACTGACATATACACATTGCTGTATGTAAAACAAACAACTAGGAACCTCCCTGGCAGTCCAATGGTTGGGACTTCACCTTCCAAAGTGGGGGTGTAGATTTGATCCCTGGTTGGGAGCTAAGACCCCACATCCATCACAGAAAAAAACCACCAATACAGTAATGTAAAATTTTTAAAAAATTAAAAAAAAAGAAAAAAAACAAGAACATAAAACAGAAGCAATATTGTGCCAAACTCAATAAAGACTTTAAAAAAATAGTCTACATCAAAACGTGCTTTAAAAAATAAAATAGATAGCCAATAGGGACCTGAAACATTAATTAATTTAAAAAGAAGAAGAAATGTGGAAGTAGATTAACATTCCAGCTGTCCTCTCTGAGGCCAGACATTAAACAAATTTCCCCAAATATAACACATGACACCTTCTTGCAACATTTTGGGGGAAGAAATACAGTTTTCATGAAAAGTAAGTTATCTATGTTAATAACATGTAAAGGGTTAGTTATTAAATGAATGAATAAATATTTTTTTAAATTCATCGAGCTGAATACTTATAATGTGATCTTTTCTATTTTAGGCTTATAACTATAAAAGGTTTTTAAAAGTTCTGCTTTTTATAGACCAAAAATTATTTTTAAATGCATAACTTTCACAATGTTGTTAGTCATACTTTTTCTTTTTTTTCATACTTTTTCTATGAGAAAAAATAATTAAAATTTTAATTCTTTACAATGCTCACATTCAACACTATTTCTCCAAAACTGAACTTTTGTTTATTCATTCATTTGTTCAATAAATATTGAGCATCTACTGGGTGTTAGACACTGTATTTAATGCTGGGAACCCAGAGATAAAAGACCTAGTCCTTAACTCTGAGGTGTTTACTATTCATCAAACTTGGGTAAATAGATGTCTAAAGAACAAAACTGGGCAGCTTACAGAGAATGCTTGAAATTTCAGAATAAACATTAACATCTTCAACAAAGTTAACTTTATTACAGGACAACTAAAATGTCTTAATGTTAAGCCATATGCACCCATTTTATGGAATCGAATGTAAATTTTATATATATTTAAAGCTAAGATAGTGAAAGTGAGAGTTGATCAGTTGTGTCCGACTCTCTGCGACCCCATGGACTGTAACCCACCAGGCTGTCCATGGAATTCTCCAGGCAAGAATACTGGAGTGGGTAGTCATTCCCACTGCAGTGGAATGACCCAAGTCATTCCCTTGTCCAGGGGTTGGTGGCTCAGCTGGTAAAGACAGTAGATATGATATTAATGTAGGATTTCAGGCAAGCTCTAACTCCAATACGATTTCCTCAGCCATTGGATGTATTCTCCAGAAAAGTTTAATATCTATTTCCCTCTCCTATTATATAACATTGTACTGAGGTTGGCAGACCAGTACAATTAGAGAAGACAAAGAAACATATAACCTGTAAAACCGTGGATCATGTATTATTGCTCTCATACAATCTAATGTTACACCCAGAAAATCACACTAAAATTTTTACAGAAACATAATAATTCATAGAGGTACCAGAGCACAAAATTAATATATAGAAACCACTAGATGCCACTAGAAACCACTAGAGGATGAGATTTTTAAGTTCAGTCTTAAAGGATAGAGAGAAATTAGGCAAAGAAGGGTTAGGAGGAGAGCTATGAAAGGAGCAGAAATGAAGTACAGCTAGGGTGAAGGCACAGAAATATGAAAAAACATAGCATGTGGAGGAAAACAAAATTGAAGAAAATGCAGTAAGTTTATGATACATGTAAGTAAGACCTGTGAGATGAGACAAGGGAAATAGGTAAGGGAGAGATGCTAAGGACTTTGTTCAAGCAACATGGATTTTACCTTAAAGCCAGCAAAGATTTTGATGTGAGGTGTAATGTTACAGGTTTGAATTTTAGAGGAGCTGTTCTAGCAGCCTTGTAGAAGATGGATCAGAAGGGACTAAGAACTCAGAGCTCAAGAGCAAGTAAGGGTTTACTGCAAAAGCTGAGGAGAGAAATTCTGATCAGGGATGGTGAACTAGAGCAGTGGGTGCTGTGTGGAGAAGCGGGAGTTGGCTTTGGGAGACTTCTAGAGGTAGAATGTCTGGATTCACGACTTGATGACCAAGTGGATTCAAAGAAGAAAGAGAAAGAATGGAGAGTAACGTCTGTGTTTCTAGTTTTGGTGATTATCTGATTGTTTCTAGATTTGAATGGGGGTATAAACAGTCTTGATGGGAAATATAGCAGGAGCAGTGGACTAAAGTAACCCTGTAGAAATGACTGCCGTTATAATAAACTATATTGGTTTTCAAATCAAAGTCCTTTCAAGAGCATATGGGTCTTGGCTACACCTCTTTAAGGCTGCTAATTTCCATATGAGGAAGTTTTCATAAATTTTAGAGTCATGTGGTTCATCTAATCAATAGTGATGACAAAAATAGACCCAGAGTCACATCGCTGAGTGACATTCAGTCACACTATTCTGCAAACCAATCATCTCTCCAAGATCCTATTTTACCTCCTTATAGTGCAATGATGGGTTTCCCAGGCAGCTCAGCTGGTAAAGAATCCACCTGCAGTGCGGGAGACCTGTGTTCGATTGCTGGGTTGGGAAGATACCCTGGAGAAGGGGACGACTACCCACTCTAGTATTCTGGCCTGGAGAATTCCATGGGCTGTATAATCCATGGGGTTGCAAAGAGTTGGACATGACTGAGTGACCTTCATTTTCACAATGCAATGATGAATGTGCATATGGAGAAATACTGAAATGTTTTATTAATAACTGAAGGAAAGTAAATTATATTTAACATTATGTTAATATTAAGTATGCTACATCATACCCAATTCTTGGTAAAGTGGGAATGATTCATATGTAGCACAACAATAACTTTTATCTTAAATGTGAAAACAGATGTCATAGAGAAATTTCCCAATGATACCTAAAAGCATTAATATGAGACTTAAAATGACCAACTAACAGAAATATATTGAAAGGAAAGCTTACTTGAAGTTCAAATTGACTGAAGACCAATAATTCCTAAATAAAGCTATTTTGAACTTCTGTTGTAACAGTTCTTAAGAGTATAAAATTAAGCATAAAATGAATTGCCCATTACAGTCAAAGAAATTACTGAAAATATTAAAAAGACCTTGTAATAAAATACCATTTAACTAATTTGATGATAAATTTATACAAAAAAATTATGAATTTTTACTCAATCTTCATCTATAAGTAATCAATATGGAAGATAGTATGGAGATTCCTTAAAAAAACTAGGAATAAAACCACCATATGACCCAGTAATCCCACTCAAAGGGATATGAGGAAACAAAAATTGAAAAAGACACATGTATCCCATTGTTTTTGCAGCACTATTTACAATAGCTAGAACATGGAAGCAATCTAGATGTCCCATCGACAGATGAATGGATAAAGAAGTTGTGGTACGTATAAACAATGGAATGTTACTCAGCCATAAAAAGGAATGCATCTGAGTCAGTTCTGATGAGGTGGATGAACCTAGAACCTATTATACAGAGTGAAATGAATCAGACAGAGAAAGATAAATACCATATTCTAACACATATATAAGGAATCTAGAAAAATGTTACTGAAGAATTTATTTACAGGGCAGCAATGGAAAAAATGGAAAGACAGACATAGAGGATAGATTTATGGACATGGGGAGAGAGGTGGAGAGGGTGAGATGTATGGAAAGAGTAACATGGAAACTTACATTACCATATGTAAAATAGATAGCCAACGGGAATTTGCTATATGGCTCAGGAAACTCAAACAGGGGCTCGGTATTAATACAGAGGAGTGGGATGGTGAGGGAGATGGGAGAGAGGTTCAAAAGGGAGGGGATATATGTATACCTATGGCTGATTCAGTTGAGGTTTGACAGAAAACAACAAAATCCTGTAAAGCAATTATCTTTCAATTAAAAAATAAGTAAAAAAAAATAAAAATAATCAATAGTCTTAGGGCCCTTAGATTATCTATGTATCTATATCTGTATCTATTCTCCTTAATGTCATTTGAGATATCAAATAAGCTTCTACTCAAGAATAATAAAGAGGAAATTCACTTAAGTAATATTTTCTCTGGGTTGAAATCTGTTAAAGGAGTTAAGAAAATTTAACTAGAGGGACTTCCCTGGTGGTGGTGAAGTCAGTGGTTAAGACTGCATGCTCCCATGTTGTCAGTTTACCTGCCTGAAATATTTTCAGACCTAGTTTTGACAGTTTCTACATTATGTTAAAATGAATTATTTTTATTTTTATTTTTTTAAGACTCTATGCTTCCACTCCTGGGGACATGGGTTCAATCTCTGGTTGGGGTACTAGGATCCCACATGCTGTGTGGTAGGACTAAAAAATAAATAAATAAAATAAATTTATTTATCCTGATTGCTACCTTTTCTTAGTGATAGCATACTCAAAGATATACTTTACTAAAATTAAGCCTTATCAGCAGAAAGACTATATCCACCCAATAGCCTTAATCTATTTGACCTGAATCATCTGTGCTGATTAGCTTATTATATGATGCCAGGCAGGGAATCTTACTTCTTTGAGGCCTCAGTTTCCTCAACTGGAAAATTATTTGTTCAGTAATTTTCTTTTTTTTTTTTTTTTTAAGAGACATCACATACCTGTATCACTCAACTAAGGACAGCACTAATTCTCAAGCAGGGGGCACACTAATATGCCTGGAATGGGGAGAAACAAAATGGCTTGAAAAACCCCACTAACAACTCTGATACCAAATGACCTAGAATACCACAAGTGTGGTTCTAGAACATAAACATTGGCATTGCCTGGAAGCGAAATGGGAAAACTTGCCCTCCAGTGCTACAATGGAATCAGATTCTGTACTTCAACCAAAACCTAAACCGATCAGTAACACATTGATGTTTGTGAAGCAGTGAACTAGTGCTTCTAGCTCCAGCATGTCCTAATTCCATGATTTCATAGATTCCTCAAGGGCAATCAATAAATACATTTATCAGTAGAAAGCCCTAAGGAGAAAAGAATAATAAAGGTTAGAGCAGAAATCAATAGCAAATAAAACTACTGAGAAAAATCAATGAAACTCAAAGTTGACTCTGAAAAGATCAGTAACACTGACAAATGGATAGACTGCCCAACAGAGAAAGAATTACTAAAATTAGAAATGAAGAGGAGACACTACTATTGACCTCACAGAAACAAAAAGGATTGTACGGGCAGTTGTATGCCAACATATTAGATAATCTTGATAAAAAGGATAATTTTTAAGAAAGATAAACTACCAAAACTGACTCAAGAAGAAACAGAAAATCTGAATAGAACTATATAGTAAGTAAAGATATTAAATTCATAATAAAAAGCACATCTTGTAAAGAAGAGGTCAAAACCAGATTGTTTCACTATTGAAATTTACCAGACATTTAAAGAATTAATGCCAATTTTTCACAAACATTATATGAACTGTCCGGAAGAGGCAAATCTATAGAAGCAGGAAGTAGGTTAGTACAGTTGTCAGGAACTGGGAGGAAGGGTGAATAGGGAGTGAATGCTGATGGGTACAGAGTGTCTTCATAGGGCGATGAAAATATTCTGGGATTAGACAGTGGTGATGAATGCACAACTTTGTGAATATACTAACAACCACTGAACTGTACAGTTTAAAGTGGTAACCCTTAATGATATGTGAATTATACCTCAATAAATTTTTAATAAAAAAACAACTAAAACTCAAGACATAGTAAAATATAGAATATGGATCCTGATTTTAAAAAACTGACAAGCAGACTTTGAAAATGGGCTGAATAGTACACGCTATTAGGAAATTATCATTAATTTTGTTAGGTGCGGTACTGAATATTTACAGGTAATAAATCAATGTTTAGAGTTTGCTTTAAAATACTCTAGAAAAATGTAGGGGGTGATAGATGAAATAAGAGCAGCATACAGTGATAATAATTGAAGCTGAGTGATGGAAAAGTTAAGAGTTTCTTATGTTACTCTCTCTATGTACTTGGAAAATTCCATAATTAAAAATAGTTTCTGCTTCTCTTGCTTCAGGTCATGGTTTACCTGCTAGCCTCCAGTAAGAATTTAGTGCTGTTTTCTTCTTCCCTGAACATAACCAAAAAAACCCCTTTTGACTGCCGTTAGCATTGAAATGAATAAGTTTTTCTGGATATTTAGTATTCCAAAGCCACTCACCTATATACTCTTACTCATTTTTAATCAGGTATTGTGAAATAAAGAGATCAATCAATCTCTCTCTCTCTCTCTGTCCCCACTTCCTAATACAGAGCTCTTAAAATCTTAATAATTTCACAAGTGATAAGAGCCATAGGAGCATCTTTTGTTATATTCTGTTACTTTCTAGTTCCTGAAATAGCTTCGCATCAAAGGTAAAAGAAGTATCTTTGTTATTCCTAACAACTTCCTCTCAATCAGAGTTTATGCTAGTGAGGTGAATTTAAGAAAGCCTCCAAAGGACTGGGGTGGGGGGTTTTGGGGGGGCTGGTGGTCAGGGAAACCAGTGGTGTGATAAGTTGGGACTTCCAGCCATCACTTCCCACCTACAAATCCAGGAGGGGAGAGGGGCGGGAGACTGGAGAGTGCAATCCTAAGAGGAGCAGTAGTATTAGTCGCTCAGTTGTGTCTCAGTCGTGTCTGACTTTGTGACCCCACAGACCGTGGCCCACTAGGCTCCTCTGTCCATGGGATTCTCCAGGCAAGAATGGGTGGAGTGGGTTGTCATTCCCTTCTCCAGAGGATCTTCCCAACCCAGGGATTGAACCTGGGTCTCCTGACTGCAGGCAGGTTCTTTGCCATCTGAGCTACAAGGAACTTGGCTTTAATCAATGATTAAATCATAATCATTTGAGGCCTACATAATGAGGCTCCATAAAAACCATAATGGAAGGGTTCAGAGAGCTTCTGAACATACTGAGGTGATGGGAGGCTGATGTGCCCAGAGAAGGTATGGGAGTTTTGTGCTCCTATGCATCTCTTTCATCTGGCTGTTCTTGAGTTGTGTTATATTAGAACCACCTGTAATCTAGCAAGTAAACTCTTCCTGAGTTGTGTGAACTGGTCTAGCAAATTATAAAACTTGAGGAGGGGTCCATGAAAACCTCTAACTTAGAGCTGGTGGATCAGAGCATGGGTAACAACTTAGGATAACTGACTCACTAGAAGTAAAATGCTGAAGAAGAAACTATTGGGCATCATTGGAAAGAGAAACTGACTTAGATTTTTGTTCAATGTGACCAGATCTACCAAGGACAATACTGACTTAAGAAGAAATAGGAAATCTGAATAGAACTATAGTAAATAAAGATATTAAATTCATAATAAAAGCACATCCCATAAAGAAGAGGCCAACACCAGATTCACTATCGAAATTTATCAGACATTTAAAGAATTAATGCCAATTCTTCACAAACATTATATGCAATGTCCGGAAGAGGCAACTCTATAGAAACAGGAAGTAGGTCAGTATAGTTGTCAGGAACTGGGAGGAAGGGTGAATAGGGAGTGAATGCTGATGACAGCTTAGACTTGCGATCCGCACTGAAATTGAAGAGGCATCTTGTGGAGCCCAGGGAGATAAGAGTCCAAATTGAAGTGATGTTGGAGATATGGTGGGTGTGAGAAAAGAAAAAACCCACATTCAGAGTCAGAACATTATGAGCAACATAGGAAAACACTGCTTTCTTTTAGGTAACCATTTCTAATTTTTAAAAGATGTTCATTTCTAATCCAGCTTGTCCAAGAGTTCCCTAGGAAATCACACTGATCTCCTCTTCACTGGGCTCCCATAGGATAATCAAGTTTAGTTTCAGCAAGTTTCCCAGGCTTCTTCAAGTACCTTTACCTGAAGAATTCCTTCCACACCACTGAAGAATACCCAGACTATTTCTGGGAACATCTAGAAGTTGGGACAATTGTCAATCTGCTTTGTTTTGATACAACATAAGAAATTTAGGTGCTAAGTACAAATTCAAGAGTTCTTTGCTCTGCTCAATTTATTCCATAGAAATAATTTAAGTATTAGGGGGCACACTGTGACTTAGAACAGTTAGATCTCTGATCTAGAAGAGTTAGAGCTGTCTTTCTCACATCCCCTGAGTGATGCTGCGGAAATTTCTCATGCCTTTTTATCTAACTTGTAAGATACGGAGAGAGGACAATCCTTCTGGGACTTCCTGTACTACTGTTAAGTCTTCATGGGTTGTATCAAGACTGCCAGGCCCTGATTGCTCTATTACCCAGGCCATTTCCTTGGCTTGCTTCCGCAACTGATCATCGTCAGAGATGATGAGGCTTTCCTGCGCTTCTATAAAAGAAACTGTTCCCCAAACTCAGTGTTCCTCAGCTGCAACATAGAAGCAACATAGAAACACCATGCACACAGCATCTTCCTGATGCTCCCAGGTGCAACTCTTATGCAAGAGGAACTGATGCTAATGTGCGGCTGCTGCCCACTGTGTCATGGATAATAAAGTCTTTCATTCCTTTACCAGTACCCAAGAAACAGTAATAGGATGGTTTTTAGTTTGTAAGCAGAGTAAATCCCAACCTTGACAAAATACAGGAATACTCTCTACCCTTAATTTAACTTCCTGGAACACTGTACACTTGTGCTCCAAATGAGACAATACCAAAAGCAATATAAAGATAAAAGCATAATAACTGCAGTATAGGATTTGAGGCAGAACCTAAATATAAACTCACAGACAACATGGGAGAAAGTATTCCACGTGGTGGGAATGGGTATGTGAAATGAGGTGAGGGAGATAAGAACACAGTGGGGAGCTCTTGCTGGGGACAACTAGAAAACAGAAAGGGTAGAGTTAAACGACAGGTCTGTAACACTACACTTTCTACATATCCAGAAAGCAGGCAACAATTATAGGCTGGAACAGAACCCACTGTGGGTTCTGAGCAGGGAAGTCATATAATTAAAACACTGTTTGAGGATGACTGCGAGCGTGCTAAGTCACTTGTGTCTCTTTGCGACCCTGTGGACTGTAGCCCACCAGCCTCTGTCCATGGGATTTTCCAGTCAAAAATACTGGAGTAGGTTGCCATGTCCTTCTCCAGGGGATCTTCCCAACCCAGCCATCAAACCCTCATCTGTTACATCTCTTGCATTGGTAGGTGGGTTCTTTACCATTAGCGTCACCTGGGAAGCTCCTTAAAGGATTATGCATAGTAAATTTGAAGAATTTTGGGTAGAGGATCAAAATGGCTTAACTTGAAGAATCGTACCTGTTAAGGAAACAGGAGTGAAAAATAACCCAACATTTTCACCCTGTGAGCCTGGAATACTGTGCTAAAAATGGAAATGAAAAACACTGAATAACTGTTTTGGAAGTAAAGGGTAAAAAAAAAGGATCCAATGATGTGGAAGCATTCTATAATAATTTTTATCACACAGTTGTAAATACAAACTAAAGTTTGGGGTTGGATAATTACTAGCAGAGGGATAATGGGTGCAATGATTAGAAATAAGATGTTTTCATCAGAGAAGATGATTTAAAGCAAAATAGAAGGATGCAAGATCACTGGCCCAGCCTTTAAAGAGCACCAACAATTATAGGCTGGAACAGAACGCAAAATACTGGCAATGCTGGAAGAGCTCTTTTGCTTATATCTTGGTAGCGAGAGCTAAAATGGATATATAACAGAGAGGCAGTACAGGAAACTGGACTATCAAATTACAGTTTACAACTCCTTGCTGCTGCTACTGCTAAGTCGCTTCAGTCGTGTCTGACTATGTGCAACCGCACAGACAGCAGCCCACCAGGCTCCCCCATCCCTGGGATTCTCCAGGCAAGAACACTGGAGTGGGTTGCCATGTCCTTCTCCAACGCATGAAAGTGAAAAGTGAAAGTGAAGTCGCCCAGTCATGCCCAACTCTTAGTGACCCCATGGACTGCAGCCTACCAGGCTCCTCCATCCATGGGGTTTTCGAGGCAAGAGTACCAGAGTGGGGGTCCCATTGCCACAACTCCTTACTTGGGTATAAAAAGTCGATTTATTATACTATGTCCCATATATTAAGGTTATGTGTTGTTTCATGAAACTTTTGTAGAAATAAATGATGTGTGTGTGGAGTTCTGATGAAAAGTATTTTTGAGAGTCAACTAGGTTTGAACTTTGGTATAGTGGGTGAGCATAGCTCTGCAACTAGTCTGCTGGCATTTGAACTTTTCCCTTAGCTGTGTAACACTAAGCAAGTTTCTTTTTCCTTTTTTTTTTTTTTACCATTTTGAGATAATTGTAGCTTCACAAGCAGTTGTAAGACATAATAGAGAGATACTGTGTACACTTAACCTAATTCTTCCAAAGGTAAGATTTTGCAAAACTAGAGTAACTTATGATGACCAGGATGTGACATTGAACTGTGTCACAAGGATCCCTCATTTTGACTTTTTATAGCCACAGCATTTCCCTCCGGCCTCCTACCCTGTTATAACCCAGGGCAACTACTAATCTATTTTCCATTTCTGTAGTGCTGTCATTTCAAGAATGTTATATAAATGGAATCAAACAATATGTAACTTTTAAAATTGGCTTTATTTTTGCTTTCACTCAGCATAATTCTTGAGGGATCCATCCAGGTTATCAATAGTTTGTTCCTTTTTATTGCCGAGTAGTATTCCACTGTGAAAATTTCTTAAATCTGCAGGCCTTACTTCTTTTATCCATAAGATGATGATAGGGTTCTGAAGATTAAATAAGCTCATGTGTATATTTAGAAATGCTTAGGCTGTACTAAGAATAAAAAATTGTTAGCTTTCAAAAGTATTATGGTCCTCCGTAGATAAATTAAACAATTTTATTTAATTTAAAATAAGCCTTCAGAGACTGCCTTGGTGGTTCAGTAGTTAAGAATTTCCCTGCCAATGCAGGGGCTGCTGCTGCTAAGGCGCTTCAGTCGTGTCTGACTCTGTGCGACCCCATAGACGGCAGCCCACCAGGCTCCTCCATCCATGGGATTTTCCAGGCGAGAGTACTGGAGTGGGTTGCCATTTCCTTCTCCAATGCATGACAGGAAAAGTGAAAGTGAAGTCGCTCAGTCATGTCCGACTCTTTGCGACCCCATGGACTGCAGCCCACCAGGCTCCTCCGTCCACGGGACTTTCCAGGCAAGAGTACTGGAGTGGGTTGTCATTGCCTTCTCCTCCAATGCAGGGGATTTGTGTTCAATTCCTGGTCCAGGAAGATACCACATGCCCTGGAGCAACTAAGCCCGTGGCCCTGACCCCACGTGCCCTAGAGACTGTGCTCCACGAGAGCAGCCGCTGCATGAGAAACCCAAGCACCACAAGCAGAAGAGCAGTCCCTGCTCACAGCAACTGGAAAGATAACACAGCAGTAAAGACCTAGTGCAGCCAAAACTAACTAAATACAAAATTTTAAAAATAAACCTTCATTGAGCTTAAGTGTGATACAGTACCAGATGCTAAAACAAATCTCTTAGATATATTCCTTCCATTTTTCAAGATGATGGACATCAAGTCTTAACTCATGAAATACATCAAGGGACCAGTAAGCCATCTTGATCAGGTATTATTTCACACAAGTAAATTATTTCCCTAATTCAAATAACATCCCAGCCACTTCAGTGCTCAGAGAGATGAGTAATCTGGGTAACTGCAAATATACAGAATCTGTTTAAAAGGTTTGTAATAAGTACAGATAGGAATTCAGTGTTTAGTGAGAAACTAAACCATGTGGGTAAACCATGTGCTTTTATTATTGTGTTTAGTCTTCATAATCTTTTAGTGAGTTTCAAAACTTTTCAACTTGAATTAATAGCACATAATGAGATGATATGTGAGATAATTGACCAGTGTTGTAAACATGATACAATTCTGTCCTAAGAAGACATTTCATATTCTACCAGACGTAAGTTATAGACATGTTGACTGTAAAACCAATCATCACTGTATGAAATCAGTTCACCGGAAAAACCTTCAACCTTGCCAAAATCAAAACAAAACACAAGAAAAATCAAACCCCAAAGTGAACAGTTCAAATCTGTGACCTCCTAGAGTTTGGTATTTTAAAAAGCAGTTTTTCAGGAAAATGGAAGCTAGTGTTAACATTTTGCCTATTAAAAAGCCACCTCTTTTTACACAGCCATAATAACTAATAAGAAATATACTAAAACAGCTCAGCAGTGAAGGGTCTCCTGAAAAGATCTGAGCCTACACACATCAGTAGCTTTCTCCAGGTCTGACTGCAGGCTCCTCTCGCGACCCCTGAGCTGCTATGGGTGTTATGTGTGGGTAATACTCCATAGTGAAAGTCAAAGTGTTAGTCACTCAGTTGGGTCCAACTCTTTGCGGCTGTGTGGACTGTAGCCCGCCAGGCTCCTCTGTCCATGGGATTTTCCAGGCAAGAATACTGGAGTGGGTTACCATGCCCTCCTCCAGGGGATCTGCTTGACCCAAGGATTGAACCAGCGTCTCCTGCACTGCAGGCGGATTCTTTACCATCTGAGCCATCAGGGAAGCCTGACACATAAATTCTAGTATTTCATATAACTGAAACAAGACACAAGATGCAGAAAATTCCATACAAAAGGCAAGGATGAAATGACTCAAAGAGTTAACAAGTAAAGCCATTTTCCTTCCCTGATTCTGATAAGGTATATTGCAGTAAAGCTTTCCTGTAAATAGGTTCTTGGCTAACATTACCATATTCCACTTTACTACTGGTAGGGATCATCGAAGTAATACAACTCACATCTTCTGACATGCACCCTTATATTCACAGAAGCATTATTCACAATAGCCAAGAAATGGAAGCAACCTAAGTGTCCAACAACAGAGCAATGAATAAATAAGATGTGGTACATACATACAATGGAATATTACTAAGACACAAAAAGAATGAAATAATGTTCTTTGCAGCTATTAAAAAAGCACAAAATAATGCTATTTGCTATTTGGATTCAACTGGAGATTATCACACTAAGTCAATCAGAAAAACAAATACCATGTGACATCACTTATTATTTGTGGAACCTAAAATATGACACAAAGTAACCTATTTATGAAACAGAAACAGAATCAGTGATACTGAAAACAAACTGGTGGTTGCCAAAGGGGAGGGGCTTGGCGGAGGGATGGAGTGGGCGTCTGGGATCAGCAGATGCAAACTGGCATGCATAGAATGGAAAAACAACAAGGCCCTACTGTACAGCACGGGAAACTATATTCAGATTCCTGTGGTAAACCATAATCGAAAAGAATGTGAAAAAGGATATGCATATATATATCCATATGTATGTATGGAATTCCCTGGTGGCTCAATGGTAAAGCGTCTGCCTACAATGCAGGAGACCCGGGTTCGATCCCTGGGTCAGGAAGATCCCCTGGAGAAGGAAATGGCAACCCACTCCAGTGTTCTTGCCTGGACAATCCCATGGACGGAGAAGCCTGGTGGGCTACAGTCCATGGGGTCGCAAAGAGTCGGACACGACTGAGCAACTTCACTTTTTCCGTTCACTTTATATGTATAACTGAGTCAGTTTGCTGTACAGCAGTAATTAATACAATATAGTTCAGTTATACCTAAAAAAAATTCATTATCTTGTTTTTTTTTTTCCCTTTCTGATTTCCCCTCTAATGATTCACAAAAATTTCATCAAAAAGAAATGAAAAAGAGGAGGCTGACTCACACAGTAGGCTTGATTCTTACAGTAGTAATTCATATTAAAGAAACAGAATTTTGCCAGGACTAAGTCATAGAAGAAGTCTCTTAAGAAGGACACAGATTTGTTGGCTTTTATGTATGAAGTCTGTTAAAGGAATCAAAACCTTAAACCTGTTTAGTGTCTGGTAAATAATAATCATAATCAAAATGGCAGCTAACATAGTAGACAGTACTCACTGAATGAATCAACACGGCTCTCTTTTTTTCCTTGTCTAGAAACTCTCAGGATTAGACAATACAGATCTGTTTTTTTCTTTAGAATACATATAGCTAATTATATTAAAAGTAAAACCTAAGATAGAATAAAAAGATAGTTTGATTTTAGGAAATGGCATGAAACTCAGGATAATTGACTCAATGAAAGTAAAGTGCTGAAGAAGAAACTATTGGGCATTATTGGAGAGAGAAACTGACTTAGATTTTTTTGTTCGGTGTGACCAAATCTACCAAGGACAATACTGTCCCAAGTTGATATGAGTACCAAGAATTTTAAGACAATCTCTGCTCTCAAGGATTTTACATTTTAGCTACAAATGTCAAGACACAAGAAGGAGAGAACAAGTAAAAACCTTAAGCTCCAAATTCTGCAGGACTTGAGTTTATGGAAAAATGAACTGTGTCAAAGCTGTCAGGGAGCGCTTCCCTAGAGTTCTCATGAAGAGACTGGGGGTGCGGGGTTGGGGGCGGGGAGAAGGGGAGTGAATGTTCTGGTTGGTGTGTCACAGGAACAAGGCAGGAGAGGAGGCTGAGTGCAGCTGATGCAGTCAGTGGATGGGCCAGTGTGGGCAGAGTGGTGGGTGAGTGTGCGCTAAGAGAATGTACACTGAGGCTGGGGGGCTTTCAGTTGCCCAGCCGAAGTGGGAGAAAGTAAAATAATACAGTGAAGTGGAGCCAGACTTCAATTTTCCTTATAAAAGTGTAAATCACCTTGAGCTCCTTAAAGTAAGGTATCAATTATGGAAGAAATAATTATGTTTTGGGAGCCTTCATGCATTAAAATGTATGTGCTACTTGTCAAAGAAATTCCACCAGAAAGGAATGCTGTAAGATGACTAAGCTCAAGGTGCTTACTGTGATGGAAATCTACAAATCAGAGCAATATTCCAGACAAAATACTTGAAGTTCCTGGGGTCTGTTTGTTTCTAAACTGTTTGTGGAATTCATAGAAATAGGTATATATATATATATATATATATATATATACACACACACACACACACACACACACATACATATATATATATTCACACACATGTATGTATATATACATTTTAAATGAACGATATAAAAACAT
The DNA here is from genome assembly GCA_917880005.1 of Nanger dama. Lineage (NCBI taxonomy): Eukaryota > Metazoa > Chordata > Mammalia > Artiodactyla > Bovidae > Nanger > Nanger dama. The sequence goes on from CAKJTW010000001.1 coordinate 19,259,359, forward strand.
TTACATTTTCCTAAGAAACAAATGAAAAAACAGACATAGAAAAAACTGATACAATCTTGAAATAAAGTCCCCTTTGAACATGTCATTTAACAAATATCCTAAAGGAACAACATAAACATATTAATACCACTTTACTTGGAACCATAAAGATTTTAAATGCAAGACTCTGAAAACCCTACTTCTGTATGAAGCACCTGCATGGACAATCTGGCAAACATGCTTACTGCTCCAGCTACTGTCAATGGGAAATAAAACCTAAAGTGGACACTTCCTCTTATGGAAAACGATCAAAAGGTGGTTAGAAAATTAAAAGAAAGAAAAAGAAAGAAAGAAAAAAAAAGCTGAAAGATGCTGGTGTGGCACGCACCTTCTGTATCATCGCGCATTTGCTCCACCAAATCTGTCAAATCCTCCCAAGAGTCTTTGCAAACGGCAAAAAGAAAGGAAAAGAAAGATAAAATGTCATGCAAGCCAAGAAAGAAAAGTGTTATCAAAAACAAGGTATCAAAAGGGGTAACTGAAAGGGGGACTCCTAGAACTCTGGGCGTAACCAGGAGATTAGCAGTGAAAAGTGCTGGGAACGTACCCAAGGAGCTGTGCGATACTAACCAAGCAGAGGTATCAACTGTGACTGTTAAACATGTCTCAAAGCTAAGAGTAACAATTTCAAAGCTTCTCATCAGAGGAGAGAAAGATGTACATCCCATAAAAAGTAACAGATTTTTTTTTCCCCACTGAAAATCAAGATTTGCATGCTAAGTGTGAATACCATTGACCTCATCTGATATTTATTTTGACCTTCCGTGAAGCTGAAACACATGTGAACTCTTTTTTAGACTCAGGCCAAATATCATGATGGGAAACTAGTGACTTTTCTTAAAATAAATGGTGGCTTAGAAAGTAAAAATAATTAAAGAACAATCTAAATACTTGTCCCAAGCCCTCCACCCCAATGGTTCTCCTTCCTCAAAACAAAAATAAAGAAAAAATAGCTGTTTTGAAGACAAAATAAATCACTTATAATTCAGTAAAGATAGATGTTTAGTTAATTTAATGTATAGTACTCGTTCCTCTTACTATAATATCAATGTTTTTTAAAATTAAATTTGATTAGCGTATAATTGCTTTACAATGTTGTGTTGGTTTCTATTGTACAGCAAAATGAATCAGCTATATGTATACATATCCTCTTTTTGGATTTCCTTCCCCACTATAAATTCAATATTCTTGTATACAGAATATTCCATGTGAGGCAAAAGGACAAGAATGTCAAGATTTCAAATATAAAAGATACTTCATTGTAGTTTCTTCTAACAGTGTCTTAAGCTGTAAGATCATTATCTGTTCTATAAAATTTGAGAACCTACAGAAAATTTTTTAAAAATGGATTAGCTTCATCCTTCAGAAACTCTGAAACCATTACACACAACTGCAACATTCATACTTAAACTCACAAAATCATGTGAATTTTATATGTATAAATACTTAGCAAATAAAAGCAAGTTCTCAGAGGATAAAGCATAACAAAAATAAGAAAGTGAGCAAAGAATACTTTGCCCATGATAAGCCCTCTTTCTTAAAAAATTTATCTTGGAAGTCAGCATTGGATCTGAAGCAATAACTTGAAATAACCATCTAGAAAAAGAATTTATCGTTTGTCCTATTCTCACAAGTTTATTAAATTATCACTGTAATTAAACTAGTTAGCTTTGGTTCTCATGTGGCATAGTGATTTTCAAGTGGTAAGGGTACATTCCAGTGTCAAATATATAGTCAGTTATCCTGTAAAAATGTACCAAAAAAACAAAAATATATAAAAGTTTAAATTTAAATTCAGAAAACAGGGAAGCAGATAGGGATCTAGTAAGGTGACAAGCGATGAAAATGGAACGAAAACTACATATATAAAGATTATTGTTAGGTCAGACCCAAAGATAGCTAACATAAAAAGCAAGCAAGTATCTCTATTCTATTACATTTGTATTGTCTTTCCATTAATGACTTTGCCCGGGCTCACATCCCAGCTCCACCCCTCACTGCCTGTTATGACCTTGGTCCAGAGACTTCATCTCTTTTTTCTGAGTCTCCTCATCTATAAAGCACGGACAAGAACAGTATGTAGTATCTATCTTACAGCACTGTTGCAACGAGTAAAAGAATAAACATCAATCCAAAATCTTTTATCTGATTATTTTCTGGCCTAATTAACTTTGAAATTCAGAATTTTATTTTTTTAGAAAGGTGAAATGGCAATATCGAGGCCGACAGAACTAGCAGGGCCTGGGGCAGCAAGTCACAAGCAAGCACATTAGTATTTCTGCAGGAAACGAATGGATATTCAAATTAAATAGAATCAGTAAAGACTATAAATAGCTGCAAGTAAATTTAGGTCGTATTTCAGCACCAAATAAGTTCAGGCAAACATGAAAAACGCTTTCAGAGCTTTTACTAGATTTTATGATTGTGGATCTGTATGTGTAGAACACTCAGAAAGTGTCTCATACAGAAAAAGCATAATTCTATTATTTTACAATGATTTTGTTTTAAAATACATCATATACAGATATCTTTGCATATATGATTTTCAAGTATAATCCTCTGAAAATATAATGTGCTACATATTTATATTCTGTAGGCTTATAGATTTAGAAGTACCTATTTTTCTAACAACCATGATATTTTTCTATATAGACTTGCTATATGACCTTGTGAAAATCAGTGACTATTCTTATTTTAGTCTGCATTTCTTTAACCAAAAACTACATTTGTCACCTAATAAAAGTCTATCTTATTAAGCAGAATATACAGAACCTCCAAGATCTATGCAAAGAAGAGCTCAGGAAAGTGATTTTCTAGGTAGAAATGGGTGGTAGGTACAAGAGGTCTCTCAGACTTCTCCTTGGCATGTCTCATCTAGAGCTCTTTTCTGTTCTATGCAGACTTACTTTGTTTTGTTTCTAAAACAACATTTAAAATCATGAGTGCCAGAGTGATAAGAATCAGTTTAAAAGAGACAGCCCTGCTCCCTGGAAGGTAATAGGTATGTTTTCTCTTTTTAAAGTTGTTCCCCACTTTACCTTAGCATGCTCAGAATTGTACTGTAATAAAGAATGCATACCACAATATTCTTTTATAACCTCCAAACAAGAATTTATAAAAATTTCTTTAAAAAATTGTGCCCTCTGGAATATATTCAACTTGTTGAAACAACAACAATAACAAAAACAAAAGCATCTAATATATGAATCAAAGAGGTGGGAGGCAGCAGAGCCAACTCCTGTCTCTTTCCCCAGAACATTTCCTTTTTGGAGGAGTAGTAGTTTGTTGCCTTGAGTATGTTTCACCTGATCTAAAAAGCTATATTACCTTAAATTTTTGTCAGAATATATATTCACAGATTACAAAGAAGAGTAATATAGAACCTTACTGGTTGATACAGAAGGTCTGGATTAAATCTTGCTCCAGACAAAGCATAGTTCAGAGCTGTGGAGATCAGAAATGTGCCAGACGTGCACTCTAAATGTCAAGTGGTAAACGGGTGCTTCCAAAGTTATGCTACTCAGTTCTCACTCAGAATACTGACTCACAAGGGGTGTGGACTGTCACAGGGTTGGTGCCATGAGACCAATGCAACATCAGGACCACCACTCCAAACGCTTGGATTAAATGGCGAAGTGCTGCTCCTAACAGTCTCTATCACCTTATTTTTAAGATCCATTTGAATGAAGACATACTTTAAGTCTAGAGACAAGAGACAGGCTGCAACTGTACAGAGGCTGTGAATTTTCAAGGAAGCATAGTTTATTTCCTGGCTAAATGAGCAGACTAATTTACTTGAATTAAATATTTAATTTAGTGATACGGTAAGACAGTTGCTCTTATGGTACATGGTGACTCAGGGATGATGCAGTGTGTCTGGGGAAAGAGGCCCTGGCTTTGATGTGGGGCCTTGGGTAGCTACTCCTTTTCTCTCTCAACAATGGAGGGGGCGGGGGGCAGGGCTGAAGCTCCCTCCCTCCTGAGAAGCACTGGAGCAGCCACAAAGTGCCTCTCCGCTGTTTATGCAGCTATGCTCCTGCGATCTCTCTTCTTGATATACTCTCTCTTCAGTATTATTACTATAGGGTCTGCCGTACAGACAACTGAGTTACAGTCCAGTTTAGAGACAAGTTACACTGACTCCTTGGCTAGGTGTGTTTTCTTTTTCTTTTTCTTTTATTGGGGGTATAACCGCTTTACAATGTAGTGTTAGCTTCTGCTATACAATGAAGTGAGCCAGCTATATGCATACATCTATCCCCTCCCTCTTGGATCTCCCTCCACTCCACTCATTCAGTTCACCTCAGAGCACTGAGCTCTCTGTGCTATACAAAAGGATTCCACATATATGAGTCAATATATGTTTTTCTCTTTCTGACTGACTTCACTCTGTGTGACACACTCTTAGGTCCATCCAGGTCTCTACAAATGATCCAATATTGTTCCTTTTATGGGTGAGTAATATTCCATTGTGTGGGTATATACACACACAGACATACACACACACACACACACACACACACACACACACACACAGAGAACATCTTCTTTATCCACTCATCTGTTGATAGACATTTAGGGTGCTTCCATGGTGTCTTTGATTTAGAGTGTTACTTTTTGAAAGTTTATTAGTTTCTTGAGGGGAAATCCTTCCTGAAACCCAATCACTGATCACAAATAACTCTTTGAAGGACTGTTGTGAACATAACAGTCCTTAGTGCATCATAGGTACTTAGTGCATCATAGGTACTTAGTGCATCATAGGTAATAAATGTCAACTTTACATTTACAAGAAACCAATGCATGCCCTGCATTTTGATTTGGCTACAAACTGGAGTCCTCTAAGTATTTGCCATACTTATTTAAAGGAGATAGAGAAGACGGGATTGAAAAAAATAAATAAATAACAGTAATTGGGTTGGTAACATAATAATAAATATTAGCAAAGGAACTATCAAGCTAACTTATAAAAGAAAAAGCTAAGAGGTCCTGCTATAATAAACCCGTAAGTCAGGCCAAGGTCTATTTTATTCCCAAAGTATAGTTTAAAAAAACAACAAAAAAACCACTATTAGCAGGGAAATACAAACAATCCTGGAAAAAGTAATATTAAGTTATTGTGATAATGTGATTTATAATAATAAAAATATATTTGGTTTTAACTTCCAGTTCCTACCACAGGCTCCTGAAACCTTATAAACTCCTAAGTGATAAGAACACTAGGAACATCTTTTGTTCTAATGAGATTAATCTGGGGGTCTCTCAAATGGGAGTTGGTTCCCATAATTAAAAGTTTGGAATTGTCTTGGAGAGACAAGAGGGGTTGAAAATGGAGATAATAATGGGTCATATGTGGCTTAGAGGGTAAAGCATCTGCTTGCAATGCAGGAGACCCGGGTTCAATCCCTGGTCGGAAAGATCCCCTGGAGAAGGAAATGGCACCCCACTCAAGTACTCTTGCCTGGAAAATCCCATGGACGGAGGAACCTGGTAGGCTACAGTCCATGGGGTCACATAAGAGTCGGACACGACTGAGTGGCGACACCTTATCCATATGAGGAAGCCTCCGTAAAAATCCCAATAGTATGGGGTTTGAAAACTTTCAGGCTGGTAAACACATTCATGAACCAGGAGGGTGATGTACATCAACTAGAAAGGGACAGAAGCTTCTGTGCTCTGGGCCTTCCAGACCTTACTCTACGTGTCTCTTCAACTGGCTGTACGTTTGTATCCTCCAACACATCCTTTCATAAACTGGCAACATAAGTAAGGGTTTCCCTGAGTTGTATGAGCTGTTTAGCAAATAACTGAATTCAAGAGAGAGAAGGTCATAGGAACCTCCGATTTGTAGCCCAGTCAGCTAGAAATGGTGGGTAACCTGGGGACCTGCCACTTGCAGCCGAAGTCTGTGTGTGGTGAGGGTCAGGGAGTAGTCTTGAGGATTTGAGCCCTTGACCTGTGGGATCTGATGATATCTCCAGGGGAACAGAGTTAGAAATGAGTTAAACTGTGGGACACCCTGCCCTTGTTAAAGAATTGCTGCTATTGGAAAAAAATCCCACACATTTGGTGACAAGAAGTGTCAGAAATGAAGTGTTTTTGTGGACCTCAACTGGGTAGCTGCTGCTCATAGAACAGGACACAGAGTACATCTCAGAAATATTCTAAGTACAGCTCTAGAAGAAAGAAAAAGAAACCCCAGCAGCCTTTTTAACCCCAGAAAGTAAACACTAGCAATCTTAGAGAAGCATGGAGTTTCTCAGTGTACAATCTGAAGTAAAATCATCCCCTTCTGCACAGAACATTGTCACTAACTTAAAGAAAACAGAAAAACAGATAAAATATTACGCAGTTTACAGCTACTGAATCAACTGTCCTAAGAAACCACACTGTTTCCTTGGAGAGTTCAGATTTTAATCAGTGTGAGAAACCACAACCAACTACAGCAGTCACAGATTAAAAATGAGTTGCAAGGAGGTAGCCAATGGGAACATTCATGATACCATGGCATTAAATATTTTTTAATGTTTATGGCAGCTTGGAAATGTGTATAAAAATTAAATTACTATTTGACTCAGAAATTCCACTTCTATAAATGAAAATTGTTCAAGTCAGAAACACAATGACCAAGAATGTTTGTGGTAGCCTAATTTAGAAATAACCTAAATGCTTGTAATAAGGGAATAAAGAATTATGGCACATCCAAACAACTAAGGCATTAAAGGAGGTGGTACAGATTTCCATCTACTGATGTGGAAAGAAAAAGGCAGGTCACACAACACAGGTATACACACAACTTATGTGTATAAAATTGCCTGAGTCTGTAAATGAACTCCACGTGTCTATACTAAAAAGAGAATCTGGTTACTAAATCTAACTAGTGGTTATTGATAGCTGCTAGAATTGTAGATGAATTCTGTTTTATATTTTTTACTTTTCTGTATTCTGTGACCTTTTAAATGTGAATATATTATTTTTAACTAGAAAAATAAAGTTGTTTCCACTAAAATATTACATAGCAATACTAAATGTATTTTCTAGAAGAACCCCATTAATTTTAATACACTGATTTAATTTTTAATTATGGGGAAAAATATTTACTTAGAGGCTATTTCACAATAAGTCTGTTTCACTGTCCCTCTACACATATATTTCTAAGCTCATCAAATTCTTCTATTTGTTCTCTGACAAAGTTCAAATAGGAAAAACTGCAAGGGAAATAATTTAGTATTTACTTCCCTGTACTCAAGAGCACTTCATAGCAATCCAAGTGACTAGTAGGGGCTGGTACAATCACAGTGAAAAATCGTGCCCCATTACACTCTCTACCTTCCCCAAAAGGGGCACAACCAAAAAACCCCAAATAATACAGAACCAGAAGTGAAGAGGGGGCTTCCCTGGTGGCTCAGTTGTAAAGAATCTGCCTGCCAACGAAGAAGATGAGGGTTCAATCCCTGGGTTGGCAAGATCCCCTGGAGAAGGAAATGGCAACCCACTCTAGTATTCTTGCCTGGGAAATCCCATGGACAGAGAAACCTGGTTGGCTACCATCCAAGCGGTCACAAAGAGTCAGCTACTACTTAGCGACTTAACAAGTGAAGAGCAGAGAATATTCTGGGTTCTCTCAAATGACAGTCATGCTCTCTGTCCAGTCAGGTCTCACAGGTGCCCAGGCCTGGGCACCCAACAGCTGAAAGCAGATGTGAGAATCCGAATGTGACACAGTTAGATCCTGGTAGTTGTGGAAATGAAAACGGAAGACAAAATTAAGTCTTTGTGGTGGAAAAGAGCACCTCTCTCTCTTTTATGCCCTAATACATACAGTACTATTTGTTTAATCATAATAGAAAACTATGATAGCTGGATGCCTTATATCCAGTTTATATAATTTCATACATACACACACATACACACACACAAATGCAGAAAAGATGATTCATATATAGCTAAGTGATACTTTGGATATCATTAACATATGTTTACTTTTGAAAATAACTGAAGCCTTGATTTTTTTCATCAACTTCAGTTAAAGCAGTTTCATTTAAGAATCTTTGAGCTTCACATGGTTTATAATTTTCTTAGTAGAAAATACATGTTCAGCATAAAAATACAAGGGAAGGTTCACACATAAATATGTGAAAATAGAACGTCTTCTCACAAACTTGCATGTTACTGGTATTCAGTATTAGGAGTAATGATTGTTTTATTTTTCTGTTAATTGGGAGAAACTCTTATTTAAGTCTTATGCAAGAGGGCTATTAAAATTCACATATTATATGATGATTTAATATATACTTATTTTATTAAAGCATGGAAATAAACACACACACTAATGAACTTATTCACTATTAAAACACTTCAGATTTTACTGTTAAAAAATAACATTATACACAATCAGAAAAGAAGAAATATACTATTTCATCACTAACCCTAACATTTTGTCCCTGGTAGAGCATGTAGTTTTATTAGTATTTCTTCTCAGAAAAGTGAAAACTTACTGGAAAGAAAATTTGGAGAGACCAAAATCTTTCAGCTCTGGTATCTGGGTCTCTGCAAATGCGGTCTCCTCCCCATTCCCCACCCCTAACGTCCCTTGCCTCCAGTTTATAATCAGACTAACTTTTGCACATCCTTTAGGTCTTAGTTCAAACATTACTTACTTCAACTGGAAAATTTCCCTGGACCTTCCTAATAAAACATGTTTAGCTTTATACCATAGCACTCATGCATGGATGCTCAGGCATGTCCGACTCTTTGTGATCCTATGGACTGTAGCCTTTCAGTCTCCTCTGCCCATGGAATTTTCCTGGCAAGAATACTAGAGTGGGTTGCCATTTCCTCATCCATGGGATCTTCCCAGCCCGGGAATCAAACCCACACCTCCTGTGTTGGCAGGCAGATTCTTTAGCGCTGAGCCACCTGGGAAGCCATTTTCTCAATATTTGTTGAAGCACCCCACCTCCTGCTTGTCAATAAGCTCAGAAAATACAGAGGAGCAGGCTTGGGCACTGTGCTATACCTCAGGACCTACCATAGCGTGGAGCATAAATTACAGGTGGGATACTTAAGTGTGTGCTGAGTGAAGGGCTGAGGGTCTGATCTTACGATTAAAATTACGCATGTTTTTCTAAACATTTATTTTCTTTGGGGGTTCTAATGGTCCCTAAGGTTTTTTTCTTCCCAGGAAAAATAAAGTACAGATAAAAAATTTTATGTATAGTTTTCTGGATCATCTTCCCATGTTTAGAAGCCCTGCACTAGACTGTAGTGAGTTGATGCTGTGAAGTTTCTTGGTCAACAGCCATGTGGCTTCCCCTGCCAAAATGCCCACTGGGTCATGCACTTTTTCATTAAAACATATGCAGTTCCCAGGCAGAATGGGGTTTTACTCTTGTGCAATGATATTAATGAGTAAAAATACATTAGTAAATGTCAATGGAGTTATCTCAGAACCAGACACTTTCAGTAGTTACCCAAAAAAAAAACCACTTTCTATTTCATCTTCAGGGGACTATTTTCCTTGCTTATTATAATCAGCAGGTTATTCCCTACTATATGGGAAAGTCTGATCTGAAATCTACACCCATACAGTCCCTTGGGAAGTATGGTCACCATGGATTAGAATTCCATGTCCAGTTCCTACAAAACATGATTGTCCTTTAGCAACTAAGTAGGTCATACTTGTTTTACAGCAGCCTCTGACATCATTGTTTCATCTTTTTTTCTTTGACTGTGAATTCACTCAGGACAAGGGCCATTATTTCTTAGTCTTTAGAACTGGATTTTGCATCAAGGGATGCTCAATAAAAATTTCTGGTCAACTGACAGACCAGACATGGAGTAAAGTAGTAAAGGATCCTTGCATGTAGTACAGTACTGTTACTATTACACTCACAGACGTTACATACAAGCTAACTCCTTATACATTACTGTGTAAGTGCCAGATATGCTAAATGAACACTAAAGCAAAATGTGACTACCAGGGGAACTCTGGGCACTTATGCATAACAGTGTGTCTGAAGTTGGTCATCACACACAGTCTGTAACTTGAAAATCAAAGGCTTGACCAGAGGTTCTCTTCTTAATGTGTCTGCTGCTGTATCATTTCTTCCTAGTCTGCCTCTTACTATCTGTATTTGAAAAAGGTATTCTCTAAGTCAAAAAATAATTCAAATCTTAAGAGTTACCTTTGTAACCAAATGGTCTATTTTACTGTACTAAACTGATCTATTTTACTTCTCAATGTTGGATTCCTCTTCTTTAAAAGAAAGTTAATTGGAAAACGAGTATTTCTTGATAACCAACTTTTGTTTCTAACAAATTATTTTCCTGTTTGCAAAGGCCCAAGAAAGGGCAATGCTGAAATGTGAATTTAAGCTACTAAACACCTTTAGTCTGTCCAGCAAACAACCAGCTTAGACTATTCCAAAAGGTTAGATACAAAAACAGAAACATAACTAGAAATACATACTAAAAAGGGAAGAGATTTAACAGGGCTTACAACTGTTGAAGCTCAAACCACTGCCCCATGAATAACTATTACACAAATAACTAACATTTATAGGGTACAGAGGATGAGATGGCTGGATGGCATCACCGATTCGATGGACATGAATCTGAGTAAACTCCAGGAGTTGGTGATGGACAGGGAGGCCTGGCATGCTGCGATTCATGGGGTCGCAAAGAGTCAGACACGACTGAGCGACTGAACTGAATTTACATTAAATATCTTGCTTAATGCTCCTAACTTACTATCACGGCTACCACTCCTAATAACTGATTATAGTCCAGCCCAGTATCTCACTGTGTGCTGCTTGAAATGTGCCTTCCAGTCCCCACCCATAACAGTATCTGCCTGTGATCCTACAGTTATCATACAAGGTGGAGCCTAGTGCAAGTGTCACTTCCTGGATGAAGCCTTTCTTGAACCTTCTTCTTGCAATCAACAATTTGGACATTTGTTCCAGGTTTTTACAAAAGTGTACTAAAAGAAATGAGAGATAGCTGATCTCCTTGACCACCAGTAAGTACTGAACTAATGAAGTGAGTTTTTATTCCCATGTATTTAAGAGTTAAGGTGGGCTGAAACTCTGGGTCTGGTCTACACTGTGGGCAGCAGAATGAAGGAAGACAAGAGCTGTTTTCAGAAAACAAAAGTTGGAAACCTTTGGAAACCTCAAAGCATCTACTAATGAGGCCACAATGAGATTATCGTCTTAAGAAGATACATGATGGTTTTGTCCATTTTCTCTCGTGGGAGTCGGGGGCCCCAGTGCAGAATTTGCAGAGTCAGATGTCCTTCCTTCTGTCTACAAATCAACTGGGAAGTGTTCTGTGAACACTCTCTGTGTCTGGGCACCAAGTGCTCCATTTTTGTTAACACAGTAAGGTTCCTGTTATCACTGGTCCAGCAATCACCACTTACAGGTTAATAGCTAAATTAAACTTAACAACTGTCTCTAGCATTAATATTAAGGCAGACATTTCTTGGATTTAAGTCACTGTTTAGACATTCAGAGTTAGCCAGTAGAATAAAATCTCTGTTATTTACTTGCCTTCCTAGATCACTAAACCTATGGATGTTTTCTTGGGCCTTGGGACTTTCTTTTATTACATCTAGTACTAATAATTTGAAATTGTTGCTTCTTTTACCCAGTTAAAGGCAGAATTCCAAAATTCATTGCCAGCCTCTCTCTATTTTCCTCCACCCCTTCTCCAGCTGATTCTAAGGTGTTGGAAACTCTATTTGTCTGTTTCCCTAACCCAAGGATGTGTCACTTGAGCTTAGGTTGCCCCCGTCATGTTTCCATTACAGATTTCTCCATAGAGAATTCAAACAGCAACACTACAAATGCTTACATCAACCAAGCAGCTCACTTCTGCTTACTCACAGGAATCTTGCTCAAAAAACAAATAGGTATGCAAATGATTGTTGCTGTTGTTCAGCCGCTAAGTAGAGTCTGACTCTTCCTGATCCCCACAAGACTGTACCCCACCAGGCTCCTTTGTCCATGGGGTTTCCCAAGCAAGGATACAGGAGTGGGTTGCCATTTCCTTCTCCAGGGATCTTCCTGACCCAGAGACTGAACCTGTGTCTCTTGCATTGGCAGGCAGATTCTTTACCACTGAGCCACCTGGGAAGCCCATTCAAATGATTAAGTTTGTTCAAAATTAAAGACAATGACACACTAAATTGTGTGACTTTCAAAATAAATATTTTTAAAAACAAAATATGCAGACTGAAGCATCCGCTGAAAAGACTTCTTGGTAGCATTCTCAAAATGTACTTTTATTCCCTAAAGATTTTAAAGCTCGAGAGGCTGTTCTAAACAGTACTGGCATTGTATGTGCCTCCAGCTGATGTCTCCTGACTGCCATGCAGCACATTCTGAAAATCAGAGCCAAAGGAAGCTGTCCAAGAGACAAACCAATTGTTAAGGGTGCAAAGGACCTTAGAAACTACTTAAATATTGCCCTTAAAGACACACCCAAATGACTGCTTTGTGCTTCGATGTTAACCCTCTCTAAAAGCGGCTAACTGGGAAAATAAAATCCTTTTCAGACACAAAGAGTGAAATCTGAGTCAAGATAAGATCGCAGTGCTTGGTCAAGGGCAAGGAATCACTTTTTCTAACCCCCAACTGCTAGGTGCAATTCACCTTGAGCCCTCTGCCCTGCAGTATGCCTGAACACTGGGCAGATTTTATGTAAAATTTATTCTCATATGTGAGCATTTCTTTCTTCATTATTTTAAGGGTTGAGAACAAACCCTAGCTAAAAGGTCAGTACACAAAAGTACAAAACAATTTGATTCAAATTAATTTTCTTCCTTATGGTATTAAGTTCACAAAATTTAGGGGTAGAAGATAAAAGCCTCTCAGATTTTAGAAAAGGTTCTGGGAGAAAGTCACAAGTCAAGAGACTACAAAGGTCTCAAAGGGACTGACAGTGGAGATTTCACATGGGTCAACAGTTACCACAAACAACTTATAAAAAGCAATGCCTAATAGGTTCCATGGGTAGGAATTACCTTATCAATCATGCTTAACCTTTAAGGTATTATGCTTTTTTGAGACCATATTCATTTAATAAGCACTGAACGTAAAACTGCTTTCTCATCTAACCTTACAATCTATATTATTTTAAAGAAAGAATGTTTGACCATGTATTTTCTAGGTATCACAGCCTGTTTAACATTATATCCTGATGACAGGATACCCTTCGTGAGTGCTTCAACTATATCACGTACACTCCTATAATTAATTAGTCATGCAATTTTACCTTACTCTATTAAAAATAACTATAATTTCTATAATATGTTAGCATCTAATCAGAATTAATAGCTTTGCAATTGGTTTATTAGGGTCAGATGCGATAAGTGATCTCAAATGTTCTTTAGAGCCTTCAAGACAAAGAACTCTAAGCAAGCACCAGCATCTTTTGAAAGGATACCTCAGAGGGCAGGGAAAAATATTTTCCCCCAGTAAAGTAGAAGAGGGAGCTGGTGGTAGGTTGAAGGATGAAAGCTTTTCAGGGCCATTAGCTAGTTTAGAGTATGGGTTCCTCCTGCCTCTCCCTGACCCTCCCAGCCTGATTAACAATGAGGATGCTGGTGAGATACTGGAGGATGGGTTCTGACCATACCTTCATGGGTAGGCTCTGGGTCAGGTGTAAGTGAGATGTCATCCAGCTCTCGCAGGCAGAGCCATTCTCCATCCATAGACACTCGGAATTTGCAAAGGTAGATGGTCTCCATGGCAGCCTGTGTGATCTTGTCAGTGGTGGGGGTTGGCATGTCGGTTGGAGGCGTCAGAGCAGACATGATGACTCAGCTGGGACCACAATACACGCACACAAACACACACACACACACACCCAAACAAAAATAAATAAAAACCTTCCTCAACAAAACCCCCCAAATCTGAAGCTCTGCAACAAAGCTCTCAAGAAAAGAGGCAAGTGAGGGTAAAAAAAAAAAAAAAAAAAAGATGGAAAAATACCTATGCTTTAAGCACCAAGTGTTCAAGATAAATAATTCTATGCTATGTTTTCTCAGAGGCAGTTCCTACCACATAGCAAAATAAGATGATGCTTATCTTCTTCCAGCTTCTCTCCTGTTATCTTCCCTTCCCTACCCCCTTCTTTTTCAGCTGAGGCAGAGGCTTGAAATCCTGCACAGCCGATGCTACCTTAGTTGGCTTTAAAAAAAAAAACTGGCCTCTGTATGAGTAAGTGAAAAATCCTCCTTCTTTTTACAGAAAAAAAGAAAAATACAAAGGAAAAAAATGAACAAAAAATAAACCAATATTTTCTGTTTAGCTTTAAAAAAAAAATCCCGAATTGCAGAAATCACTTCCAGGATCTGCTCAGAGGAGCCGGGATGCTGAGTTCTAATAGGATTGGTTGTGCGCAGTAAGCAGGGTGTTGACCAAAATGGCTGACTAATGAACTGAACTGAAAATTCAAGCTCATGTGACCAGCTGCTCTGAACGTAGGGCGAGCAATTCCCAGGATGCTTTATAGATGCTGCTGATGCAGGGAGAGCAATTAGGCTGCCTGCTCTCATCGTGCACAACCCACTTCCAGACTGTGCTAGTCAAACTGTGATCAGACATAACACAATGCTCGTATTCTCATCAATTCCCCTTGCTGTAGGATAAAAGGGCTGGGTAACAGGAGGGCAATTAATACTGGGTAATGCTGCACAGCAAAAATGGTAAAAGAGGTAGTTAGATTAATTTAACAAGCACATAATTCACTTCTTTTATCCTTACATACTTAGCTATCAAAATTCTTTGCTCTGTTAAAGGTGGTGTTTTAAGAAAAACTAAAGCAGATTTTTGATTAAAATATACTTTCAGGCATTCATAATTTTCTTCTCCAAAGTACAAAGACTAAATTTTTCAGACTGGACGGAAGTGCAGGGAAAAAAACACAACAACCTAGAAGTTAAATCCTTCCTGATTTATGGCAGTCCCTCCTTCACTTCAGACACTGCTGTATTCACCAAGTTTCTACATTAGAATGTTTCTAATAAGAGGATAAAACTATGCTGTATCTTAAAACTTGTCCCACCCTGGAACATCCTAAGTGCACATTATCATATTCTCTCTATTTTGCATGTTTTATTTTTCTATCTGTTGGCCACACCACAAGGCTTGTAGGGTCTTAGTCCGCTGACCAGGGATTGATCCTGTGCTCTCCTTGCCCTGGGAGTGTGGAGTTCTAACCACCGGATCACTAGGGAAGTCCTTTCATATTATCTTAAACCAATCAACCAGTTTACCCATCTACATATCTATATGACCTAATGAGGCCTTTATGCCTTGGAAGTGAAAAACTTCGGTACTTGTTTTCTGAGCTACAAAAATAACAAAGAGATAAGGGATGACAGAGATTTTCTTTGAAAGTGCTTTGGATGGTTGAAAACAATTTTTTTTCTTTTGCTGGAGGGTCTGGTTTTAAGAAGGAACATAAAACTTCAAGAAATATGTCCCAAGATGATTTATTCTGTTCTAGGATTTCTTATGAGAGGGATATCTAACAACTGAAAGAAAAATTTCTTCTTGAGTTTATTAAAATGTCATAAATGTTACATATATATAAAAAACTGAATCACTTTGCTGTATATCTGAAAGTAACACATTACAATTCAACTATATTTCAACAACAACAAAAATTCTTTAAAAAGTAAATGAAAAGGAAAGCCGTATTGGAATAAAGTGTTTACAGCAAATACAAAAAAATTTGTAAATGCCTCCACCCTAATTTCAGATTGAGCTCAAAGGAAAAAAATACTAAGAACCAGATTCTATAGGTAAACAGGCATTTTCACACTGTTAGAGGGAAGGCAAAGTGGCAAAATGTAAGAATGCATATACGAATATACTTGTTTATAATCAGGAAGAAAATCAGCAAGTTATAAGGAAAACAAAATATCCCAGGTAGGTTTATTCTTTTCTGTTTAAATCTCTTCCAACATTACCTCTACATCTGGACCAGACCTATTCCTTCATTCAATCAGTAAATATTCACTAAGAGTACTCCACATGGCAGGCACTCGGCACAGAGCAGTACGATCAGAACACTTTTTTCTTTCTTTTTTTAAGATCACTTTTTCAAGGAAGCAAACTGCAGCCATGAAATTAAAAGACCCTTGCTCCTAGGAAAGGAACGCTATGACAAATCTGTGAGAGTGAAAGTCGCATCCAACTCTGTATAGTCCATGGAATCCTCCAGGCCAGAATGCTGGGGTGGGTAGCTTTTCCCTTCTCCAGGGGATCTTCACAGAACAGAGATAGAACCCAGGTCTCCCGCATTGCAGGCGGATACTTTACCAGCTGAGCCACAAGTGACAAAATTAGATAGCTTTTTTAAAAAGCAGAGACATCACTTTGCTGACAAAAGTACAGAATAGTCAAAGCTATGGTTTTTTCCAGTAGTCATGTATATCACATCTGTGGATGTGAGAATTGAACCATAAAGAAGGCTGAGCACCAACAAACTGCGGTGCTGGAAGACTCTTAAGAGTCCCTTAGACTGTAAGGATATCAAACCAGTCAATCCAAAAGGAAATCAACCCTGAATATTCATTGGAAGGACTGATTTTGAAGCTGAAGCTCCAATGCTTTGGCTACCTGATGTGAAGAGCCAACTCGTTGTGAAAGACCCTGATTCTGGGCAAGGCTGAAGGCAAATGAAAAGGGGGTGGCCGAGGATGAGATGGTTAGATAGCATTGCTGACTCAATGGACATGAATTTCAGCAAACTCCAGGAGATAGTGGAGGACAGTGGAGCCTGGCATGCTGTAGTCCATGGGGTCTCAAAGAACTGGACACAACTTAGAGACTAAACTTAATTTCCAAATACAGAATATAAGCTTTCATTTAACACATTCACATTTGATTATAGCACAAATCCTTTCTAGCCAGACAATTTTCCATCTTTATATATTAAAAGTTAAAGAGAGAGAGTTTATAGTTTGAACTTTAAGCCATGGAACACTTTAAAACTTTGTTAAGGAGTCATTAAAATCTTCACTCTAATCCCAAAGAAAGGCAATGCCAAAGAATTGTAGTCATCTCACACGCTAATAAAGTAATGCTCAAAATTCTCCAAGCCAGGCTTCAGCAATACGTGAACCATGAACTTCCAGATGTTCAAGCTGGTTTGAGAAAAGGCAGAGGAACCAGAGATCAAATTGCCAACATCTGCTGGATCATGGAAAAAGCAAGAGAGTTCCAGAAAAACATATATTTCTGCTTTATTGACTATGCCAAAGCCTTTGACTGTGTGGATCACAATAAACTGTGGACAATTCTGAAAGAGATGGGAATACCAGACCACCTGACCTGCCTCTTGAGAATCTGTATGCAGGTCAGGAGGCAAGGTCAGGAGGCAAGGTTTAGAACTGGACATGGAACAATAGACTGGTTCCAAATAGGAAAAAGAGTACGTAAAGGCTGTATATTGTCACCCTGCTTATTTAACTTATATGCAGAGTACATCATGAGAAACACTGGACTGAAACACAAGCTGGAATCAAGACTGCCGGGAGAAATATCAGTAACCTCAGATATGCAGATGTCACCACCCTTATGGCAGAAAGTGAAGAGGAGCTAAAAAGCCTCTTGATGAAAGCAAAAGAGGACAGTGAAAAAGTTGGTTTAAAGCTCAACATTTAGAAAACAGATCATGCATGGCATCTGGTCCTATCACTTCATGGGAAATAGATGGGCAAACAGTGCAAACAGTGTCAGATATTATTTTGAGGGGCTCCAAAATCACTGCAGATGGTGATTGCAGCCATGAAATTAAAAGACACTTAGCCCTTGGAAGGAAAGTTATGGATTAAAAAAAAAGCACTTACTCCTTGGAAGGAAAGTTATGACCAACCTAGATAGCATTAAAAAGCAGAGACATTACTTTGTCAACAAGTCTATCTAGTCAAGGCTATGTTTTTTCCAGTAGTCATGTATGGATGTGAGAGTTGGACTATAAAGAAAGATGAGCACAGAAGAATTGATGCTTTTGAACTGTGGTGTTGGAGAAGATTCTTGAGAGCCCCTTGGACTGCAAGGAGATCCAACCAGTCCGTCCTAAAGGAGATCAGTCCTGGGTGTTCATTGGAAGGACTGATGTTGAAGCTGAAACTCCAACAATTTGGCCACCTGATGTGAAGAGCTGACTCATTTGAAAAGACCCTGATTATGGGAAAGATTGGGGCAAGAAGAGAAGGGGACTACAGAAGATGAGATGGCTGAATGGCATCACCGACTCAATGGACGTGAGTTTGAGTGAACTCTGGGAGTTGGTAATGGACAGGGAGGCCTGGCGTGCTGCAGTTCATGGGGTTGCAAAGAGTCTGACACGACTGAGTGACTGAACTGAACAGAAAATCTTCAAAGATACACTGAATAGTTCCTGGAACCACAATATCAAACAGCCCCAGCTATTTGCACATATGACCTCAAGATTCTAGGTCACTGATACATTGTTAAAACACCGGACAGTAAATATATAAATTAATCTGAATGCTCTGGGATTGCCTGTGTTGGGCTCCCAGGTGGTACCAGCAGGTTAAAAAAAACCCACTTGCCAATGCAAGAGACCTAAGAGACATGGGTTTGATCCCTGGGTGGGGAAGATCCCCTGGAGGAGGAAGTGGCAACCCACTCCAGGATTCTTGCCTGGAGAGTCCCATGGACAGAGGAGCCTACAGTCCACAGGGTCGCAGAAAGTCAGACATGACTGAGTGACTAAGCACAGTACACCAATATATGAATCCAGGAGGTCACAAACAGTGACGGACAATCTTCCGTCAATCAAACAATAAAGCATTTATTTCACCCTGAACAGGAGATTTGGCCTGATGACAACAATAGCAGCACAAAAAGAACATCTATGTCAACAAGCAGAGTACCTTGGTTAACATTCCTTCCAAGGTCCTTCTCTGCAGGTGGAGGACACAGGGAGCAAAGTCCAAAGCAACTAAAACTTTTTGCCCAGGAGAGAAAAATCTGTACACACTGGTTACCCTTGAGTTTCCCATATCTACCAGTTTGAGGAGGTGTTAACACTTATTTCAGAAATAAGAACTGTGGATGGGCAGGAAAACCTGTATTTCTACGAAGTTACACCTGTTTGCAGGTAAACACTCTTGAGTCTTCAACATTACAGTTGCTCATTGTTCATAAGCAATACATTTACTATGAAAACTAGCACAATTTATAGAGAACTATGCTTAGTCGCTCAGTTCTGTCAAACCCTTTGCGACTCCACAGACTGTAGCCTGCCAGGCCAGGCTCCCCTGTCCATGGGATTCTCCAGGTAAGAATACTGGAGTGGGCTGCCATTTCCTTCTCCAATAAATAAAAGTAATGTAAATTATTGCTTTGTCATGTTTTCACATTTGTGTCTTTACTATGTAAACATATTAGTACTGGCAAGATATACAAACTTTGAACTTTTTTCTCATAAACATACTACTTATAAGCTGTATTAGACTATTTTCTCATGTGAGTGCACTTGTGAATAACAGCATATATTTGTAAAATAGTTGTGAGGGGCTGGGGTACAGTATCCATAAAACAGAATTAACAAGACTATGTAAAGTTTAAAATAATGATCTGAATAATACCTATGTTCTAGCTGCTTACACAGCTTGAATTTTCCACATTATGATTGAAAGCAAATGAGATTCATTTTTCAAAGTTAGTAGTTACAGTCCTTTAAAGTATATTTACTCAGCTCCTAAGACAAAGACTGATTTGTCATGCTCAGTGTCCCTGTTATATAATGTGGAAAAATTATTACTACTTAAAGCTCAACATTCAGAAAACTAAGATCATGGCATCTGGTCCCATCACTTCATGGGAAATAGATGGGGAAACAGTGGAAACACTGTCAGACTTTATTTTTGAGGGCTCTAAAATTACTGCAGATGGTGATTACAGCCATGAAATTAAAAGATGCTTACTCCTTGGAAGGAAAGTTATGACCAACCTAGATAGCATATTCAAAAGCAGAGACATTACTTTGCCAACTAAGGTCCGTCTAGTCAAGACTATGGTTTTTCCTGTGGTCATGTATGGATGTGAGAGTTGGACTGTGAAGAAAGCTGAGCGCTGAAGAATTGATGCTTTTGAAGTGTGGTGTAGGAGAAGACTCTTGAGAGTCCCTTGGACTGCAAGGAGATCCAACCAGTCCATCCTGAAGGAGATCAGTCCTGGGTGTGCATTGTAAGGACTGATGCTAAAGCTGAAACTCCAATACTTTGGCCACCTGATGCGAAGAGTTGACTAACTGGAAAAGACCCTGATGCTGGGAGGGATTGGGGGGCGGGAGGAGAAGGGGATGACAGAGGATGAGATGGCTGGATGGCATCATCTATTCAATGGACGTGAGTCTGAGTGAATGCCGGGAGTTGGTGATGGACAGGGAGGCCTGGAGTGCTGCAATTCATGGGGTCGCAAAGAGTCAGCCACAACTGAGCAACTGAACTGAACTGGACTGAAGTTACTATCATTTATTGGATTTATTTTTTCTGTTAGGTGCTTCATACATAAATATTATAGCATGTCCTCACAAGACTCCTGCAAAGTAGATATTGATATTCCTTCTTTACATTCAAGGAAGCCAAGCGGAGTCATGTAACTTGTCCAAGATCATACAATTAACAAGTGGCAGATCTGCGATTTCCAGCTGCTTCTAGAATGCCCCTAAAGTCCATGTTTTCTTCTATACTTTGCAACTTCAGCACTTCAACCCAAGGATCACAGGGAAAATAAAAGGAAATAAAAGCAAAAACAAAGTAATACAGGCAAGGTACTCTTGAAATTTCTTAAACATCAATTTCAACAAAGTTAAGATTTGAAGAACAGAAAAATGTTATCAGCTTTCATACTTTACACCTTAATGTTTCACAAACTGTATATTCTACTTAGTCACCCTTATATAGCTAGTTTAGGTTTTTAACAAGTGGGGCTTTTTTCTTTACCTCTTTTTTTCAGCCATGGAGTGTGGCTTGTGAGATCTTATTTCAAGGATCAGGAATTGAACCCAGGTCCCAGCAGTGAAAGTACCCAGTTCTAACCACTGGACCACCAGGGAATTCCCAAGTGGGCATTTTCTGAGAAGCTACAAATCCAGTACGGACCTTTCTGCTTGTGCTGGCAAAGGGTCAGCCGAATTCTTCCTAACTATCACGAAGGATGTCACTTGCTTACTGTACCACCTCTCTGAGAGCTGATAAATCCACCTTGCCAAGTTTCTGCCACATTTACTTACTCAGGTGAACATGTTAAGAGTACCTGAGACATTCAGAAGTGTGAGAAGATAAATGAAGGGGGAAACTATTTTCTAAAATGACTCATTTCAGAACATCTTTAAACAAGAAACTTCAATGCATAATTTTAAGTCTTAAAAAAACCACATTAATATCCATGAAACCATTGTTCAGCTGGAGAAACAGACCAGTGTCTTACATTTGCATGTGCCTTCTTTCTTCTGATAACTGCCCAGATTGCTCAGTTGTTAAAAGAATCTGTCTGCAATGCAGGAGACCCTGGTTCTCACTGGAGAAGGAATAGGCTACCTACTCCAGTATTCTTGGGCTTCCCTTGTGGCTCAGCTGGTAAAGCATTTGCCTGCAATGACCTGGGCTTGATCCCTGGGTTGGGAAGACCCCTGGAGAAGGAAAAGGCTATCCACTCCAGTATTCTGGCCTGGACACAACTGAGTGACTTTCCCTTCTCTCTTTTGAATTTCTGCCTCCACTTTTGAGGCAACTACTTCTGAATTTTGTGTAAACCATAATCTTATTTTAAAACTATTCTTACAAATAATGGATGCCTAAACAATATCTTGGGGTTCCCAGGTAGCTCAAATGGTAAAGAACCTGCCTGCAACGTGGGAGACCTGGGTTCAATCTCTGGGTCAGGAAGATCCCCTGGAGAAGGGAATGGCTATCCACTCCAGTATTCTGGACTGGAGAACTCCATGGACAGAGGAGCCTGGCAGGCTATACAGTCCATGGGGTCACAAAGAGTTGGACACGACTGAGTAACTAACACTTTCTTTCAAGCAGTATTTCAGCTTCAGTTTTTAACTTCAGCAAAAAGGGCTTCCTACTATATATAACCTAAGCCTTTCACTCAATATTGCATTTTGTAAGATTTCTCTGATGGCTCAGACCATAAGGAATCTGCCTGCACTGTCAGAGACTGGGGTTTTATCCCTGGGTCAGAAAGAGCCCCTGGAGAGGGAATGGCAACCCACCCCAGTATTCTTGCCTGGAGAATTCCATGAACAGAGGAGCCTCGCAGGCTACAGTCCATGGGGTTGCAAAGAGTTGGACATGACTGAACGATTAACGCACTTTCACTCAAAACTGCATTTTCTAAGATGTATCCGTACTGTAATGTGTAGCTGTACTTTACCTTTTGGGCTGCTGATTATAAGGCAATAGTCCATCCTATATATAAACAATTTTTTACCCATTTTCAAGCTGGTGAGCATTTGGCTTATTTCTAATAAATTTTCATTTTTAAATGATATTATTTAGATGCTTTTCAGAAACAGATTTCTGGTAGGTATGCCAATTCTTCTCCAATAGCTTTGAAGGTAAGAGACGACTTCACTTATTCTTTTTATAGTTAGCTGACTACTCCTATTACGGAGTTCCTATTCTACACACAAAATAGCGTTTCTTGAAATTAGTCAACTTGTGCAACTAAATCAGTTTGTAAAGCTCACAAGTTCTGTTTCCCAAGGCTTCCTGGGTCATGGTTTTATAATTTAAGAAGAAAAGTCTTATCCTCCCTCAAATTTCACTAGTTGCTGTTAGCACAAAAGTGTTTCTTCGATGAATTATCATCATGATGACACCTGGGAAAGACCAGATGTTTTTGCTAAATTATAAGATTATCCAATTGAATGATCATAACTTTGTTACATGCTCCCATCCTCCCTCCACTTCCTTCTCTCTCCCAGACAAAGCTCCATTATATCTACCGCTAATGTTGAGATTGCTGCAAGTTTAGGTTTATGCATTTGGCAAGCTCAGTACTACTTGGTTAGATATTAGCCAAGAATGATATTATATACAATGAGTATACCTGAAAAGCTGAGTCATGACTGCCAGACTATGACTGCCAAGCACCACCAGGAGTAATATTACAATGCACATTTTTCTTGTTAAAATTAACCAACATAAGACAAAAATAACTCCTGCCTTAACAACTTAAGTGGATTTCATGCCTAAGTGGCAGAAGGTAATAATTTACAGATATAAAGCTACCAACTGCTTAGTAGGCCATTTTGAAAATTTTATCCTCCTCCTATCTCAATTTATTTAGGTATTAAAAAGGAAATGAATAACTAGCTTCACGAAGACCACAGGCTTTGTAAGAATTTGGCCTGTTTTGCACACCATTACACAGCTGCTTAAAACAGTACCTTCTCAATACCAGACTCTCAATAGATACCTGTTGGTATAGATATGAAACTTCAAAGTACTCTATATTTTTGCAATGGTATATTTCCACCCTCCTGTTTCACTTCAATCATGAAAACCCCAAGTTCTACAAAATCAAGCTATATTTATGCCCCAAAAGATGCTTCATTATAACACAGGCTTTATTCATTTATACATAACAAATTCAGTCATTTAACAAGTATTGTTGTTGTTCAGTTGCTCAGTTGTGCCGACTCTGTGACCACAAGGACTGCAGCACACCAGGCTTCCCTGTCCTTCACTATCTCCTGGAGTTTGCTCAAACTCATATCCATTGAGTCGATGAAGCCATACAATGTATAAGGTATATGTGCTAGTCACTATGGATATAAAGAAAGAACAAAGGCAGTAGACAAGAAACAGAAAATTATGGGTGTTTAAGGAATTCAAGTCCCTGTCACACACGTGGCTGATTCAGTGTTATTTACATATATAACTGTTTTTTCTATTACACTGGTATCTTGTGAATTTCATATTCATTTTTTTTTAAGCAAATAAGGCTTTGCTGGGCAGAATAAGAAACTTGAGGGCCACTGCTGCCTAAGGAGGAGCCTCCAGTTTAGAATGTGATTCCAGTTATGGGAGATGGCATATGGACTCAAGTCAGAATGCCCACAGTGAATCCTAGTCCACCACTTAGAAGCTGAGTAACCCTGGCAAAGTATTTGTTTCAGCGCCTGTTTCTTCACTGACAAAATGTGGATACTCCTATTTAACTACTTCAGATTTAGATGAAATAACGTAAGTAAAATGCTCAGCATGGCACTTTGCACAAAGCAGTCAGTACATGGCAGCCATTATCATCATTTTCACAAGTGATTTTGCCTTTGAGAGTTCTGGAAAAAAAAAAGAGGAAGGGGATATATGTATATATATAGCTGATTCACACCGTTGTACAACAGAAATTAACACAGCACTGTAAAGCAATTATACTCTAATATAAATAAAAACCTATCATCACATGAAATAAAAGTCAGTAAGGATCAATGTTCTCCATCTTTGGCTGCATAGAATATACTCAATCTGATTTTGGTGTTGACCATCTGGTGATGTCCATGTGTAGAGTCTTCTCTTGTGTTGTTGGAAGAGGGTGTTTGCTACGACCAGTGCATTTTCTTGGCAAAACTCTATTAGTCTTTGCCCTGCTTCATTCTGCATTCCAAGGCCAAATTTGCCTGTTACTCCAGGTGTTTCTTGACTTCTTACTTTTGCATTCCAGTCCCCTATAATGAAAAGGACATCTTTTGGGGTGTTAGTTCTAAAAGGTCTTGTAGGTCTTCATAAAACCGTTCAACTTCAGCTTCTTCAGCGTTACTGGTTGGGGCATAGACTTGGATAACTGTGATACTGAATGATTTGCCTTGGAAACAAACAGAGATCATTCTGTTGTTTTTGAAATTGCATCCAAGTACTGCATTTCGGACTCTTTTGTTGACCATGATGGCTACTCCATTTCTGATGAAAGTGAAAGAGGAGAGTGGAAAAGTTGCCTTAAAGCTCAACATCCAGTCCCATCACTTCATGGGAAATAGATAGACAAACAGTGGAAACAGTGTCAGACTTTATTTCTTGGGGCTCCAAAATCACTGCAGATGGTGATTGCAGCCATGACATTAAAAGATGCTTACTCCTTGGAAGAAAAGTTATGACCAACCTAGACAGCATATTCAAAAGCAGAGACATTACTTTGCCGACTAAGGTCCGTCTAGTCAAGGCTATGGTTTTTCCTGTGTATGTGTATGGATGTGAGAGTTGGACTGTGAAGAAGGTTGAGTGCCGAAGAATGGACGCTTTTGAATTGTGGTGTTGGAGAAGACTCTTAAGAGTCCCGTGGACTGAGAGGAGATCCAACCAGTCCATTCTGAAGATCAGCCCTGGGATTTCTTTGGAAGGAATGATGCTGAAGCTGAAACTCCAGTACTTTGGCCACCTCATGCGAGGAGTTGACTCATTGGAAAAGACTGTGATGCTGGGAGGGATTGGGGGCAGGAGGAGAAGGGGATGACAGAGAATGAGATGGCTGGATGGCATCACGGACTCGGTGGATGTGAGTCTGAGTGAACTCCAGGAGTTGGTGATGGACAGGGAGGCCTGGCGTGCTGTGATTCATGGGGTCGCAAAGAGTTGGACATAACTGAGCGACTGAACTGAACTGAACTGAACTGAACTGAAGGATCAATGTTCAAGGGACTAAGGTAGAGGAAAGTAAAAAGGTGATCTGAGCAAAGGATATGCTGGGTATCTCTTGAGCCTTGAGGAAGGAAAAGGAGAGGGGTCAGAGTTTTACCAAGCCTTCACATCCAGTGCCTGTATCTCCTAAGTTCATAAAAAAGTAAGGGGAAGCAGATAATGTCTGTGGAGAGTCCCTAAAAGATTGTACGGTTAGAGAGAGGAACCTCATTTTAAAAAGCAACACGCTGAACCAATTAATTTCTTTTGCTTCCTATGTGCCACTTGTCACAGTCTGCCAATCTCTCCTTTCCTTATGGATTGCGAGGTTTCAAAACTTCCCACCTCTGCCCCACCATTCACTCCACTCTCCCGACACATGAGGAGTTTCATGTCTACTCTGTATAGAGCAAGTCTAGAACCACACACTTAAGATGTTCTTTGCAAAGAGTATGATCTTGGCCCAGCAGCGCCTGATTCCTGATCTGTTATGTTTTAGGAAGACTATGAATTAACTTTGCACAGTTTTTCAAATAGCTACAGTAGAGGGCATGACCATATTGATACGTACCCTCTCAAGTACCACTGCTTTTGTAAATCTAAAAGTGTTTTTTTTCCACATAATTTTAACTCAATACTTTAATGCTTTGGTATACTATAAAATTATTCCCAGAACAAATTTAAAAGCTCATATTTGAGCTACTTTGCACTGTAGAAGACATTATAATGTTAATAAGATTTGCATAGAAATGCGACAGGTGTGATATTCTGCAAAGTTCATTAAAATGGGATTCTGCTTTTATTTATGATGGCTACCAGTTGCCTGTGCAATGACAGAGAAGCAGCATGTCTTTTATGCAACTTGTTTAATTATTTCAGGAATTTTCAAAAATATTAGCTGACAAGGAGTTATCATCATTTCTTCCAGTTAATAAGGCTAAACTCTTAGCATCATCCACCTAGACTTTTTACTACCTATGACCTGCACTAGAAAAATATGTTCTCTTAGCTTCTGAAGGTGGGAGGGAGGTTGAAGTGGGAGGGGCCGTATGTATACTTATGGCTGATTCATGTTGATGTATGGCAGAAACCAATACAATATCGTAAAGCAATTATCCTCCAATTAAAAATAAATAAAATTTAAAAAGTCACAAAGAGAAAAGATGTGAGACAAAATACATTCCGGTGAACATGTTTTGAGGACAATACTATTTTTTCAGTCTGAAAAGCTGCTTTCTTTGTCATCTTTCCCCTGCTGTCTCTCCCACCCAGCAACTTTTTTACTGCCCTCTCTCCAAAATGGTTTCTTTAAGGCCTTGGTAAGGGAGCATACTGTGATTAACTACATGAGCTTGGATACCCAGAGTATTCAGGAATGTAAATTCATTCTCTATCCTTCAGTTTTAAAAGAAGCAATATATACAAATATTGAATTATCAAGTTGTGTACCTGAAACTAACATAATATGTCAATAATAGGTACCAAGGGAGGATGAGTGGGGAGAGGGTTAGATTGGGGGTTTGGGATTGACATGTACACAACTGCCATATTTATAGCAGATAATCAACAGGGACCTATTGTGCAGCACAGGGAAAGTTAAGTTAAGTCACTCAGTTGTGTCTGACTTTTTGTGACCCCATGGACTGTAGCCCACCAGGCCCCTCTGTTCATGGGATTCTCCAGGAAAGAATACTGGAGTGGGTTGCCATTTCCTTCTCCTACTCAATATTCTGTAATCATCTAAATGGGAAAGTAATTTGAAAAACAACAGATACATGTATACATATAACTGAATCACTCTGCTGTACACCAGAAACTAACACAACATTGTTAATCAACTATAATATAAAATAAAAAATGTCAATTATACCTCAGTAAAAACAGAAAACAAAACAAAACACACACATACTTCTAGGGACAGGGCCAGAAAACAAGACCTCCAGGTGATTCTGATGTGTGCTGATGTTTGAGATAGGATACCCTAAAACCAAAAAAATCAATATCTCCAGAATATAATCTTCTAAATCCAAGGTTACTATCAGCATTTATTTTATGTAATAGTTTTGATCAGGCTCTTAAGAGATTGAGTCAAATACTCCAATGACAAATATCTGTTGCACCCATCTATCTCCCTGTAGGAATTCTGTATGCACCACTCCTCCCCAGTTTTTCTTTTCAGCTTTCATTGTTAAGTGAATAGTTTTGTGTATTGGCTCTTCTATCTGATGGAAATTCTAAGAAATACCTCATAAATATAACCCCTCAAACTGGTAAGTACTGATACATGTGAAGTTTTTGCCTGCCTGCCTAGCACATAAAAATATTCTATTCATAGAAATGGTAGCCACTGAGTACCATGAGTCGGAGAAGGCAATGGCACCTCACTCCAGTACTCGTGCCTGGAAAATCCCATGGATGGAGGAGCCTGGTGGGCTGCAGTCCATGGGGTCACTAAGAGTTGGACACGACTGAGCAACTTCACTTTCACTTTTCACTTTCATGCATTGGAGAAGGAAATGGCAACCCACTCCGGTGTTCTTGCCTGGAGAATCCCATGGACGGGGGAACCTCGTGGGCTGCCGTCTATGGGGTCGCACAGAGTCGGACACGACTGAAGTGACTTAGCAGCAGCAGCAGCAAGTACCATGACTATCTTGCTAGTCACACTCTTTATTCATAATTGTCTGGGTATGGAGAATAAAAAAAATAATAATTGCCTGGGTTATAGAACTACAGTAAAATTTCTGTCATCTAATGAACAGCCTTTTAGGATCCTATAGTATCTAAAGTGAAGCTAAATCAGAACTAAGAAATAAGAAAACTCTGAATGAATGAACCCACAATTATCACTAGCAGAGGAGCCAAAACAAAGTCAAAGGCTCAGAGATTACATCTGATATTCTGAAACTGTTGCTTTGTCCATTAAAAGCCTAACAGGACTTTTTGATAATGCCAGGCCAGAAGAGCAGGTAAAAGAAAATAAAGCAGGCAGAAAAGAAGGGGAGAAGATGGCTGGGGAGACAACTGTGACAGTCCAGGCAGCATTGGTGATGAAAGCTACATCAGGAGGCGAGAGACAGACAGCTAATGTAGTCATGAGGCAGGAACTGGGGCACAGCCCAGTGCCTGAAACGCTCAGGGTCCCAGGTCATTTCAACTGTGTGTACAAAGGGCCCATCGGGATTTATTAATAGATACTCTTAAGGACTAAACTGGAAAAGGGCATGGCAATGCACTCCAGTATTCTTACCTGGAAAATCCCATGGATACAGAAGGCTGGCGGGCCACAGTCCATGGAGTCGCAAAGAATCGGACAGGATTCACAGCAAGATCAAGAGTTAAACTACAGGTCTTTAGTAGTCACCAAGCTACAATTACACACTGAAGATGTTGCATTTCTGAGATTTTCCCCCTTTTCTTATGAGTCCTTATAACTGCCATTTGACAAAACAGCATTTAATGGATCATTAAGTGGCTCCTTGAATTCTGAACACAGTTGGAAAAGAGCTGATGGTTATAGATCTGTGAATTACAAGGCTGTAAAGAAAGAGACTGCTTTACATTGATTATAACAAAAGGCTCTCGTTTTTAAAAGTCACAAATCAAGCAAAAACCTACTACTAATGAGGTGAATGCGCAAAACTTTTCCGTTCTCATGGCTGGACCCTTCCCTTCATCCCTCTGCAGTTGGGGCAGAGGCCTCTATATCTGCAAAACCATAAAAAGTACTTTTGTCTTTTCTAAGTTTAAAAAGCAAAAAGCAGATGAACTGATTAATGTGTATTCAACTCCTAACCAGGTATAATGTTTTCTACAGTACTGTTAAACAATGAAAAAGGAGAGAGACAGAATAATAGAAATATCCATGTTGAATAAACTAAAGTCAGTGAATACATACATATACAAATAATGTATATATGCACACATATATATAATATATACATATCTTTATACAGTAAATGTGTGTATGAAACTGGGAACATAAAATTGACTTTCTCCCCTTAAATATACATTCCTGGTTTTATATGTAAATAAGAAAGTTCCTTCCCTAAATCATGGACTCTTAAAGTGCATCTGTGAAAAACAGCTGAATGCTTCTAGAAGCCTCGTCCTCTGCACTTTCCAGGGCTCAAGCAAGGCATTCACTGTTACTTATATTCAGCTTTGAAGTGGGCAGTCATAGTAATGCTGCCAGTCCTCCCCAAGGCTTTTTCTCTCTTCTTTCTATTCCTTTCCTAGCCCTCCTCCCATCTCAAAACAGCACACACAAATACAAAAAGAAAACTGCTTCTATGAGAGTATGACTTTTTTTTGCACACTGCTGTACTTGAGAGAAAAAGGCAGAGATGTGGGCTATTTGCATGGCACTGCCTTCAACACACATGTCTGTGGTGGCTCTGAGAGCTGAAAGAGGAAAAAGCTGTCAGCAGAAGCTGATAACCATGCAGATGGCAGGGGTGCCTTTTCCTTCCGACCAAGGAAGGAGAAGCCATCTCTTGTCCATTCTGTCCACCCACAAGACAACTCAAAAGTTAAGATGGAAAAGGAAGGCATTAAAAGTGTTTATTGGTGTGCCCTTGGCACAGAAAGCCAAACTCTGGTCACAGGTGCTTGAAACAAGGTATGGGTTTATTTGTAGGATGCCAAGCAAGCAAAATGGGCAGCTCATGCTCACAAGACCTGAACTCCTGGATGGCTTTCTGCAAGAGGAGAGGGTCACAGGATGCATGATCAGCTCAAGAACCTACTTCTGACTGGCTGATAACAGGCTTCTGTTTCAGGAATCTCAACTTTCTGGTTCCAACCAGTCTGGGGTCTACTATGCTTGAGATCTGCATATGGTGGACATCTTCCACCTGGGTGGGGGGGTCTTAGTTTCTATAGAACAATTCAAAGGTATGTGTCAGATTGTTATCTATATCCCTTCAGGAGAAACTAGGAATGGAATCCTGTGACTCTACTACTGTCCCCTTCATTAACCTGTCCTTGGGGTGAGTCTGCTCTCTGGCACTCAGGAAAGGCCTAAGAGTCTAAACAAGAAATGGGGGACACAGAATGACTTTTGTGCCTGGAAAGACCCCACAGGGTCCTGCTTGGTTTCAATCTCCGCTTTTCTTTGATACTCTTTAATCCTGAGGGGAACAGTTGTGGGACAAGAAAGAGAATGAAATCTTCAATAGAGGGTTTAACCGTAAGCTCAGCTTAAGAACTGTGTTTTAGGGGGACTCGGTTTCAAAACTATTGGGCTGTGGCATGCAAGAAGCTCCTTCTCAGAGAGCTGATGAACAACTGGAATGAACAGTCATACACCAAGGGGGAGAATGCCCCATGAAATATGAACGTACACAGTTGTATGAATGCCTGCAAAAGTTCTGGAAGAAAACTCACCAAACTCAAAGGTGGTATTCTCTGATAATAAACTATGGTGCTGATGGAAGAAGTCGTGGGACAGGAGGGCTTGAGGGCCCACAAGAGGAAAGTTCACTTCGTGCTCAATGTACTTTTTAATTTTTTTGGTGCTCAATGTACTTTTGCTATAAAACATTTAAAGAGTAAGAACAGATGCATGCATTACTTGTAATTTTTATTTTAAAAAAGGCATGAAAGAATTTTGAGACTTAAAAGCTAGAAGCATAAAAATTTAGCAGATTGTTAGCACACAGAGTCAGAATCTGACACAATCTGACAAGGCACATCAGAAAAGTTTCATATTGCATTTAAGCTCATTGAGTTATTTTACAGACCATATATCCTGCAAGATTTTACACTGAAACCTTATATATCATGATTCCTGCACAGTTTAGACTCTTCCTCTGCACACATTTTTGCTATTCTTCATCAGTGTCATTTACAACAAAGCTCCAAAAACGTAAAGGTTAATTTTTAAATCTCTGAGTACAGTCAAGATTTCTAAAATGAAGAGATAATAATACCTTAATACACACCCTGTCAAAATTATTGTATATGTATACACTTCTGGCAAATAACATTAGCAAGAGTTAAAAATTTGGTGTTCAAGAGGCAAATATTCACTAGGTTGAGGTTGAGTCTAAGTACTGCCCTGGTAACTGAAGTGAGAAGTCTTTTAAAAACAGTTGGTCTGAGGTTGCTCAAATGAGGAATCAGAAGACCCCAGGTTCTGATATCTAAGTACATTACACAAGGCAATACTGCACTGACTCTACAGAGTAGCAACAAGGAAGTATTTTTATTAATATCTAGGGTATTCCTTTTTCCAAGTATGTGTATTATAAAGTATATATTAAAATAACTGGTAAAAATAAAAGCAGTACAAAATAAGAACCACTTTAGCACCTCACTCCAGTACTCTTGCCTGGAAAATCCCATGGACAGAGGAGCCTGGTAGGCTGCAGTCCATGGGGTCACTGAGAGTTGGACACAACTCAGTGACTTCACTTTCACTTTTACTTTCATGCATTGGAGAAGGAAATGGCAACCCACTCCAGTGTTCTTGCCTGGAGAATCCCAGGGACGGCGGAGCCTGGTGGGCTGCCGTCTATGGGGTTGCACAGAGTCGGACACGACTGAAGCGACTTAGCAGCAGCAGCAGCATAGTTGAATAACGTAAGTATCAGTGATGTTTTACAATATAAACTGTCCCTCAGTGACTGGTCTATAAAAAGTGTTAAGTGGGACCCATATTTTCCCAATAATTTTTCTGGGTATTTACACATGTATAAACTATTTCAAAAATTAAGACCAAGAGAACTTTATGTGCGGACAAATTATGCCACATATCTCCTATAGTAAGGTAGAGACCAAGGAATCACAGTTACAAAATTTAAGCTTTAAATTAATTCTCACTGCTGATCTTGATCAAGCTAAGGCCCCAATTTCCTGAAAATACTTTTTAAAAAGTCAGCCCTTGTAAGATGAAGGAATCCAAAATATCAATTGAAATTCAGGTAATGCCCATAACAGATACTGGCCAATAATTGAAATTTTTTTCTACATTACACCTTCTACCACAACTGTTACACAGAGTTATAAAGAACTGAGAGGAGGATCTTTATTCTACAATGAGTGGTTAACAAGCAGTATACAAAAATACAGTTTTAGGAAGTAGAAGGCAGTGCTTAAAGAACAAATCAGAAAACAGATTACTTAGAAAATGAAAACTAGCGTTGAGAATATTCTTACATTCACCTCCTCTGCTTATAAAAAGACTCATTTCTGACAATATTAGTTATATTAGACACTCCCTTTTGGAGATTAAGTGGATTACTGCAACACCCAAAGGAAGATTTTACTAAGACTCTTAGTCAATGGTTAGTGTTGGCCCCCATTCTAGGTAAGTAAAACAGATAAGCTAACAAAGGACTCCCTCTAGGTGAACCCAATGGACCCTAATTTAGGAAAGAACCATCCAATCACAGTTTTGGACGTCTCCTCTTTGCTCAAAGAGCGTTGGACTCGGTAGGCAAAGAACCTGGTCAACTTCATTCCTTCTCTCACACTGTTACTTAGGACAAATCACTTAAACAAACTGATTTTCAGCTTCCTCACCTGAAAAAGCAGCATACTGACTTATAGCGATGTGAGGGTTAACTATGATCATCGCAGCACGGGCACACAAAAAATATTCAACTAATGTTAATCTTTTTCCAGGGGACGGATCAGAGGGAGAAAGGGCAATGTCAGGGTTTCTTGGCAGTGCAGAACAGGTAAAGGGTTTGCTTTGGTGCTAAAAAAGAAATTTCTAGCTCTGAGACAGACTGATTCTCTCTTCGCCTTAGGCAAGTCTCCCTTTTCAGAACTCAAACAAGCCAAGTTTTCGGCAATTATTTCATGTCTCGCTTCCTCAGTTACATTTTCACACTCTAAGATCCTGTCGTCTTAAACCAGACTTCACACTCCCACAAGTCTTGTGTACACACTGCCTACTCTAGGGCCGCGCTCACTAGCAAGGAGCGCCAGACATTTCTGGACCGATCCAGCAGAAAGTGGATCCTCTGCATTCAGAGGGCTCTGGTGACAGTGTTCTTAAAAAGGTGGAGGCCTCTTCCTATCAAACGAGATCATCCCCGAGAGGTGCCCTCCCCAAGCCACACTTTCCCTTCTCATCACCCCGCGCACAGTTCCTGATTTCTCTTCCCACTGTGGGAGGACGGATCTGTGATATTTACGCGTGTAGACTGAACGCTCGTAAAAATTCAGTGGTCCAACCGAGGCCACGCGGGCTGCGGCGGCGGCGGCGCAGCAGCCACACCTACTCGGCGGCCGCGGCGCTGGGAGCCCGTAGCCGGCTGACCTGCCCGCGGCCCGGGCTCCGGGCGCCGCCCCCTCCTCAGCTCCTCCGGGGACGACTCCCACCCGAAACCCGGGTCTGCGATCCGCGAGCACGTGGGAGGCTGGCAAGGACTAACGCCCGGCCCGGGAGGGGAGTGGTGAGGAGGCCGGGCGGGAGCCTGCGGCCTGGGGAGACTCGGAGGTAAACAGTCCGGCGCCCGGATCGCGGCCGTCCTCCCCACCCCCGGCACCCCTGCACCCCGGGACGCGAGCTTCCCGAGTGCCGCCCCCAGCGCCCCTGCCTCCCCGCTGGCCCGGCGCCCCGCTCCGCTCCGGGGAGCCAGCGGGAGGCGGAGCTCCGCGCAGCCTGACTGGCCCTTCCCGGCCGAGGCCCCCTTCCCCGCCGGCATCTCCCTTCCCCGCCGGCATCTCCCTTCCCCGCCGCCACTCACGGTGTTTGCCGCCGCCGCCGCCGCCCCCGCTCGGGTAGTTCAGCAGCAGGAAGGGCGGCGGGGAGCCCGGCGACGGCGGGGTCCTCCAGGAGCGCTGCTGCTGCGGCGGCGGGCGCGCTACGAAGCCGGCGCCTCCATCGCCCGGGTAGAGCAGGAAGAAGGGGGCGGCCACCGGAGAGCCGGGCTCCGATTGCCCCGGGGGAGGCCAGCGGCGGCCCCCGCCTCGTCCTCCCGGTCCGCACCCCCGGCTGGGCGCGGCGCGGCTCCTCCGGCCGCTGCTTCCCACCCCTCGCCGGCTCCTCGCTACAACTTTCCGCGCCGGCGGTGGGCGGCGGCGAGGTCTCAGCCATGCTGGCTCCTTCCTTCGCCGCCGCCTCCGACTCGCGCCCGGACCTGGGCGGGGGAGCAGAGGGTCACGGCGGGCAGCCTCCGCCCCGTCCCGTCCGCGCCGCCGCCCCCTTTCTCCTTGGGTTACGGGCCGGCGTCCGGGCCCTGCCACTCCGTCTACGGCCCGCCCCGCCGGGGTCCGAGCCAGCTGGAGGGCCGGCCCCGCCCGACGGCGCGGTCTCCCCTACCGTCCGCCTCCTCCCGCCCCGGCCCCGGCCTGCGGCGCGGCTCCCCTAGGGGGCGACCTCCTCCCTCTTCCCAGTGCCCACCTTCCGCCCGGCTCCCGCGGCGCTGAGCTCCCCTCCCGACCCGGGGGAGGAGACGGCGCCCGGAGCCCGGTCCCTACCCGCCCCCGGCACGGCCCCTCCCTAAGCGGTCAGGTGTGTGTACCCCCGGTGCTTGAACGATGGGAGGCCCGGCGAAAAAGCTGGCGGCGCCTGTGTGTGTAACCGCCCAACTTCATCAGTAGCACGGAGGCACAAAGATCTGGGTTGAAGAAGAGGCGAGAGCTAATTTTAAATAGGAACCTACCCGCTCCCCCACCCTCTTATTAAACTGTCCCTTTTGCCTTGCACACACTATAACTTGAACCGTTCATTCAAGGTTTTGATTTATGAGCTTTTGATGTGAGAAACCGGAGGTGGGTGTCCACCTTCCCCCCACCTCCATTGTTCGCTGTCATGTGCCCTGTATAAAAACCTTGTGTTTGCTTTGACTTTAACTCCCTGGTTTTCCGGTGTTCCGGGTGCGCGTGAATGCGTTTTAAACCAAACAGCTTAGAATTTATATGACAAGCGTCTATTACAGGTCGACAGTTTTCACTTTCATATCACCGGTGTCTCGCTAGTAATTGGCCACTGTTGCTTTATGTTGAATATTTGAATCAACGATTACTGATCCAGTAATTCCCATAAATAAACATTTCCTTCTCGAATAAAGACAATTTCCAGTTACTATTGTTATTCCTTACGCTAGATTTCGTGAACGTGCCCGAGTATTTCCCAGCTATTTAGCTTTGTGTTCAGGCTGCAAAATGCTGGCATAGAATCCATGTTGACTCATAATTAAAAATCACTGTTGTGTAACATTTTGTCCACCTGGTTTTCCTTCTTTCTTTGGTCTGCCTTTCCCTCTGTAGTTATCCGTCTCTGAAAGGGAAAGCAAACCTTTTTATTGTTGTCGTTATTCTCTGAAAATCACTCTTAAAATTACAAGAAATTATCGTGAGACTTCTAATATTATCACCAAATCTTTGAACAAAACATTTTAAAGGGAGGTGTTTATAAGAAGCTAACTTCAAGAAGTTAGTGGTTTTTCAGCTTCTGGCATTTTCCTGACCTGTTGATTCCAGTGCTACTACTGCCTACTTAAATTATTTGTCCTCTGAACCTGGATTCCTGTTCTGGAATAGGGTGAAATAACTGTTATTATTAACTACGTATTATTGTTTTATTAAAACAGCATACAACCTGCAATAATAAAAACAAAATGGGGGAAAGCATCTTCATCCTATTTGTAGCATTTTGGAAATTTGCTGGGCCTTTCCTTTTCAGTCTGAGGGTGGAGTCTTGATAAAAAATAAAATTGCCTTTTAGGAATTATAAACTATAATACCTTGAAGAGAAAAACTATAACATTCCAGATATATGATTTTATTACCCATTCTTAACTGCTTTTTTTTTTAGTTGAAATATAGTTGATTTACAATGTTGTGCTCATTTCTTCTGTATAACAAAGTGATCCTTAACTGGCTCTCTTACCATGTTTTTGCATGCAGAAATTTATAAGTATCATATTCTTGTCAGGTTCCTTCACAAAGATATTTTGCTGTTTTTCAGTAAAGAATTTAACAAGAATATATACCAATCCCATTGCAGGTAGAAGAAAAGAGATCAGACTTTTGAAAAAGGCCAGTTGTAGCCAAGGGAGTCACCAAGTTAACAAACTATAAAATGTTATCTAGTCTAAATTACCAGCTTTCTCCTTTCCAGTTAGCCAGGTTACCTACAGGTGTTAGAAATGCTGACATGCTATGAAATCTTGCAGTATATTGAGTCTTCGTGCCTCTTTACTTTTAAAACAGTTCTATTTATACTTTATGTCATCAATTACAATGAATTAGCTAAAAGAGTTCACCATGTACATTCTATATACAATGAATATAGAAAATCAGCTGACATGTGAGTCCTTTAAAATTTCCAGGCAAGGCTGTTTACAGGCATTTTCTTTAAAGGTGGTTGATATTCAGGTTCCTAGTTTCTTATGCTTTTAGCTTTTGGATCAATATTATAATCACAGCTCTACATAAGGTTTAGTGACATAAAGGGGTGAGTTAGCTGGAACATTTAGGGAAGCTCAGGTTATAAAAGTGAGGCTAATCTTGATGCTCCTTCATGAAGTGAACATCTTCCAATACTGTTGTAAAATCCAAGCCACTGTAAGAATCAAGTTCTATTAATTTTGCTGTGAAATAAAGCAAAAGGTGTTTTTCAATTTTATTTGGATTTTGTTTTTAGTTATTCATGTTCGGTTTTCTGAAACCCTTTGGTGATCTTAAGGATGGACACAGAATATATTAAAATTTTATAAGATCAATGTCATGGATGTTCTTTTAGGCTAAGCTTTTTAGAACTATGATCGGAAAAAGATATCACTTGGGAAGGGATGATATTCTATTTCAAATTTCAGTCTTCTTAAATTTATTGAGACTTGTTTTGTAGCTTAGCATGTGATCTATTGCATACGTACTTGAAAAGAATGTATATTCTGCTGTTTTCATAAGGAATCTTCTATAAATAGCTATTAAGTTTATCTGTACCAATGTGTCATTTAAGGCCATTGTTTCCTTATTGATTTTCTGTCTGGATGTTCTGTCAATTGATGTAAAATTCCCCCTAGTAAGTGTTAAATTCCCCTAGTATTATTGTATTATTGTCAGTTTTTCACTTTGTATGTTGATATTTCCATTATATATCTAAGTGCTCCTATGTTGGGTGCATATATATTTATAATTGTTACCTCTTCTTGTTGGATTGATTCCTTTATCATACTAAATGTCCGTCTTTGCAGTCTTTGCTTTAAAGTCTATTTTGTCTGATACAGGTGTTGCTGCCCCAGCTGTCTTTTAATTTCCATTTGAATAGAATACCTTTTCTATTCTCACATGTTCAGTACATGTAGGTGAGATAATTTTCTTTCATACTTTTTATATTTGTAGTAGTAGCAGCCTTTTCTTTTTGGCTTAGAGAATTCCCTTTAAGGTTTCTTTTAAAGCAGGTTTCAGTTCATTTCAGTTCAGTCACTCAGTCGTGTCCGACTCTTTGCGACCCCATGAATCGCAGCACGCCAGGCCTCCCTGTCCATCACCAACTCCCCGGAGTTCACTCAGATTCACGTCCATCGAGTCAGTGATGCCATCCAGCCATCTCATCCTCTGTCGTCCCCTTCTCCTCCTGCCCCCAATCCCTCCCAACATCAGAGTCTTTTCTAATGAGTCAACTCTTTGCATGAGGTGGCCGAAGTACTGGAGTTTCAGCTTCAGCATCATTCCTTCCAAAGAACACCCAGAACACCCAGGACTGAACACCACAGTTCAAAAGCATCAATTCTTCGGTGCTCAGCCTTCTTCACAGTCCAACTCTCACATCCATACACAGGACCACAGGAAAAACCATAGCCTTGACTAGATGGACCTTAGTCGGCAAAGTGATGTCCCTGCTTTTGAATATGCTATCTAGGTTGGTCATAACTTTTCTTCCAAGGAGTAAGCGTCTTTTAATTTCATGGCTGCAATCACCATCTGCAGTGATTTTGGAGCCCAAAAATAAAGTCTGACAGTTTCCACTCTTTCCCCATCTGTTTCCCAGTGGTGGTGAACTCTGTTAGCTATTGCTTGTCTGTTAAATTCTATCTCTTCTTTAAATCTGAATGATAACTTTTCTGGGTAGAGTATTCTTGGTTGTAGGGGTGTGTGTGTGTGTGTGTGTGTGTGTGCCTTCTGGCTTGCAAAGTTTTTGCTGAAAAACTTTACAGCCTTATGAAAGTCCCCTTGTATGTACCTAGTTGCTTTTCTCCTGCTGCTTTTAAGATTCTCTCTTCATCTTTAATTCCAGGGATTTTAATTTTAATGTGCCTTTGTGTGGACCTCTTTGGGCCTATCATGTTTGGGACTCTGTATTTCCTGCACCTGAATATCTGTTTGCTTACCCAGGTTAGGGTAGTTTTCAGCTATTATTTCTTCAAGTAAGTTCTCTGCCCCTTTCTCTTCTTCTGGGATGCTTATAAAAGTTTGCTTTATTGCTGTCATAGAGGTCTATTAACATATCCTCATTTTAAAACTTTTTTTTCTGTTCAGCTTGAGTAACACTACTCTAGATCACTCATCCATTTCTCTGTATCATCTGATCTACTGTTGATTCCTTCTAGTGTATTTTTATTTCAGTTATTATCTTCTTCAGCTCTGTTTGTGTCTTCTGTATGTTTTCCCTTTGTTAAAATTCTCACTGTGTTCATCTATCCTCCTCCCCCAGTTCGGTGAGCATCTTTGTGGTCTTATCTTGAACTCTTTATCAGGTTGGAGGCTCCCCTGGTGGCCAGACGGTAGAGTCTGCCTGCTAATTCAGGAGACTTGGGTTTGATCCCTGGGTCAGGAAGATTACCTGGAGAAGTAAATAGCAACCCACTCCAGGAAGATCACCTGGAGAAGTAAATAGCAACCCACTCCAGTATTCTCTGGAGAATCCCATGGACAGAGGAGCCTGGCAGGCTACAGTCCATGGGCACAGGATTGAGTAAGCAACACACACACACACACCTTATTAGGTCAGTTGCTTATCTCTACTTCATTTAGTTTTTTCTGAGGTTATGCCTCTTTGTTTGGATCATATGCTTCTGTCTCCTCATTTTGCCTCTGTCTCCTCAACTCCCTATGCTTATTTCCTGTGTGTCAGGTACGTTGTTAAACTTCCTGATCTTGTTTTTTTTTTTTTTTTTTTGCCTTGTAGTAAAGCTTGTGGAATTTGCTTCCCGATCAGGGGTTGAACCCAGGCTGTGACAGTGAAGGTGCCAAATCCTAACTGCTGGACACCAGGGAACTCACTATATTTCCTGATCTCAGAGAAGTGGCCTTTTGTAAAAGAAACCCAGTGAAGCCCAACAAGACCCTCCCTCTGGTCACCAGAGCACTCTAGCAGTGCCCGCTCCATGTGGTCTGTGTGTGCCCTTCTAAATGACTCCTGCGGGTGTAGGGTTGGAGGCGCTGGCCCCCGGCCCATTCAGCTTTAAGGCTGTGTGTGGCTGCTGTGGCCCACTGGAAGGCAGGGCTGGGTCTCTGGTGCTAATAAGCTGGAGGGAGGATTCCAAAGTTGAACTTAATAGCACTGATGTTATCACAGTAGAACGACCTCCCGAATGGTTGCCGCCAGTGTCTCTATCTCAAAGGGAAGTCCCAGTTGCCTCCTGCCTCACCAAGGTTTGAACCTCACTAACTGGGTTTGATCCAGGTTCATTTCAGACTACTGCCTCTGTGCTGGGACTTAGAACATGTGAGATATTGCACATGCCCTTTAAGAGTCCAGTCTGTTTCCTATAAGCCTCTGGCTGTACTGAACATCAGTTCAGTTCAGTTGCTCAGTCATGTCCAACTCTTTGCGACCCCATGAATCGCAGCACGCCAGGCCTCCCCTGTCCATCACCAACTCCCGGAGTTCACTGACTCAAGTTCATCAAGTCCGTGATGCCATCTAGCCATCTCATCCTCTGTCATCCCCTTCTGCCCCCAGTCCTTCCCAGCATCAGAGTCTTTTCCAATGAGTCAACTCTTCACATGAGGTGGCCAAAGTACTGGAGTTTCAGCTTTAGCATCATTCCTTCCAAAGAAATCCCAGGGCTGATCTCCTTCAGAATGGACTGGTTGGATCTCCTTGCAGTCCAAGGGACTCTCAAGAGTCTTCTCCAACACCACACTTCAAAAGCATCAATTCTTCGGTGCTCAGACTTCCTCACAGTCCAACTCTCACATCCATACAAGACCACTGGAAAAACCATAGCCTTGACTAGATGGACCTTAGTGGGCAAAGTAATGTCTCTGCTTTTGAATATACTATCTAGGTTGGTCATAACTTTTCTTCCAAGGAGTAAGTGTCTTTTAATTTCATGACTGCAGTCACCACCTGCAGTTATTTTGGAGCCCCCCAAAAATAAAGTCTGACACTGTTTCCACTGTTTCTCCATCTATTTCCCATGAAGTGATGGGACCGGATGCCATGATCTTTGTTTTCTGAATGTTGAGCTTTAAACCAACTTTTTCTCTTTCCTCTTTCACTTTCATCAAGAGGCTCTTTAGTTCTTCACTTTCTGCCATAAGGGTGGTATCATCTGCATATCTGAGGTTATTGATATTTCTCCTGGCAATCTTGATTCCAGTTTGTGTTTCTTCTAGTCCAGCATTTCTCATGAAGTACCAGCCCAGCCCAACTAATGGCTTCCCAGGTGGTGCTAGTGGTAAAGAACCCACCTGCCAGTGCAGGAGGACTAAGAGATGCAGGTTGAATTTCCGGGTCAGGAAGATCCCCTGGAGGAGGGCATGGTCATCCACTCCAGTATTCTTGCCTGGAAAATCCCTGGAGCCTGGCAGGCTACAGTCCATAGGGTTGCTAAGAGTTGGACACAACTTAAGTGATGTAGCACATTCACATGGAGATAAAATCTGCAGAACAGAGAATAACATTTGCCTTTGTATGTATGTGCTTGTGTGCTCAGTCGTGTCTCTTTTGCGACCCCATGGACTGTAGCCCAACAGGCTCCTCTGTCCAAGGGATTTCTCAGCCAAGAATACTGGAATGGGCTGCCATTTCCTTCTCCAGGGAACATTTGTCTTTTGGAGCTTTGTAGGAACTTTGTGATCTGACCTATGAGGATAGTTCCAAAAGCAAAGGATTCCCACACTAAGAAGTTTGTGACAACCAACTACACCCCCTCCTTTTTTAGTAAACAAGAAGCCTACATTTCCTTGGACACCATCTTCTTGGTCTGGCAGCTTTCCAAATAGTTAAATAAAGTTACTAATCCTTACCTCAACAACTCCTCTCTTGATTTATCAGCCTATCCTGTTATATGAGCTTGGACTCGGTAACAATTAGGCCTATGTTATTGTTCTGAGGGGAAGGTCTGTTCAACAGATTCTCTACCCTAGAGTTTTTATAGTCTCATGATGCATAATACATCATTTTTCATTTTGGTAATTAATTTCACTCACATGCCTATAAGTGAAGAGAAACCTAAAAAGTTGTGTGCTCAGAGCAGTTTCATATGTTTTACTGATCTTTTAGGTTAGCATCCTCAGAGGTGTCTCTTAAAAATACAGATTCCTGGGTCCACACCAGGATTGCTAAATAAGCAGCTGTGGAGGTGGGGCATAGGGATCTGCATGTTAAACTTACCAACTGGTCCCTAGGCATTCTGGTTTAAGAACCATTACGATAAAAACAAAAAGAAAATGAACTCTTTCATGGGGAGTAAATTCATTTTTTTGATGGATTAATGGTAACAATAAACACTTACTACATGCCACGTGCTGTCCTAAATGTAAATGGTTTTCTTAAATGGTTATATAACTATCATATATTATTCAAGGTGAGGAAATTGAGACAGAGAGAGGTTAAATAGACCAAAGACACAGAGTCATTGGTAAAAGTGGGATTTAAACTCTGTCCTGACTCCAGAGGTCAAGCTCCTAATTGCTACCCTATATTGTTTCACTTGAGAGTACATTTTTATTACTTTCCTCCAAGTTTTTATTTTATAGTTTTAAAAAATGTCCATTCTTTAGTGTTATTCAAAGCTTCCCTTTGAAGCAAATATAAAAGATCAGTTTTTCTTCACAAGTGACTAGCTTAAAGAATATATATGAAAGAAAACATTTTTTGGAATACATAGCTAAAGCAACTACACCCAATTAAAAACTTTGATATGAGACGAAGGAAAATTTAAAACACATGTTTATATTGATGTGGGTGGTGGTAAATTTTCTATACTGTTTCTATGTTTAAACTTGTGATGGCAGACCACAAATGTTTTTAGAAGAATTAATATTTAAAATATTTTCTAAAACTTTATTACCTGAAACAATATTGTTCACATGGTTTGAACTCTAGTTGAATTTCACATGATTTTTTGGATCACCTACTATCCAGACACTGGTTACATGTTCATCATTGTGACCAGAGATTATATACTGATTTCACCTTTTATTTTGGTAGTGTTAAATTACTTTAATATATTAAAATTCTTTTACTTCATACAAGCAGTAAGAAAAAATAAGCAACTCTTATCTACTTCTCAGATACATCAACTATTTTGTCAGGTATGTGAATATATTTATTTATATTACCTAAGCTACTTTTTATTTTTAAAATCACAGAAAGTAATTTCTCAGTTTACCAAAAGTTTTGGCCTTTAAGGTGGTTTTAGAAGTCTGACAAACTTACTTCTACAAGAAAAATTAAAGGGATATGCTTATTTAGCTACATAAATAAGACAGGTGAGAAACTATGGCTTAGAGAATTGACTAGCCCAAAGAAAGCCAGTCAGCTGGCTAGTGGCAGAGTAAGTTACTGGATCAGTATTTTGACATTTTTTTCTTTAAGTTTTAATATTTTGCATTTTCAATAGCTGCCTATAGCTTACAATGGTGACATAAAACCAACAGGTTGTTGCTTTGTGCTGATGCCTGATACCGGTAATCTATTTTATTGGAACTCTTATCCATGAGACCCTACATTTCATGAAGTGAGTCTATGAAAAATGGTCACATTTAATAGTTAACAATTTATTATTCATGTGTTAGGACAGTATCCAGCACATTTCAGTGCTCTTTAAATGTTTCTTAAGTGAGTACAAAATTTGGAAGATGTAAATATTAAATGCAGTAATTTCTGCTCCTTCATTTACTGTTAATTCACCTCTGACAAAGTCACTTTAGGATAGTACCATCTTGTCCTAGTTATTAGAATGAGTTCATATTTAAAGTGTTGTGATCATCAAAAAAGCAAGAGGTCCAGAAAAACATCTATTTTTGATTTATTCACTATGCCAAAGCCTTTGACTGTATGGATCACAATAAACTGTGGAAAATTCTGAAAGAGATGGGAATACCTGACCACCTGACCTGCCTCTTGAGAAAACTGTAGGCAGATAAGGAAACAACAGTTAAAACTGGACATGGAACAGACTGGTTCCAAATAGGAAAAGGAGTACGTCAAGGCTGTATATTGTCACCCTGCTTATTTAACTTATATGCAGAGTGCATCATGAGAAATGCTGGACTGGAAGAAACACAAGCTGGAATCAAATTGCCAGGAGAAATATCAATAAGCTCAGATATGCAGATGACACCACCCTTATGGCAGAAAGTGAAGAGGAACGAAAAAGCCTCTTGATGAAAGTGAAAGAGGAGAGCAAAAAAATTGGCTTAAAGCTCAACATTCAGAAAACGAAGATCATGGTATCTGGTCCCACCACTTCATGGGAACTAGATGGAGAAACAGTGGAAAGTGTCAGACTTTATTTTGGGGGCTCCAAAATCACTGCAGATGGTGACTGCAGCCATGAAATTAAAAGACGCTTACTCCTTGGAAGGAAAGTTATGACCAACCTAGATATAGCATATTCAAAAGCAGAGACATTACTTTGCCGACTAAGGTCCGTCTGGCCAAGGCTATGGTTTTTCCTGTGGTCATGTATGGATGTGAGAGTTGCA
Organism: Nanger dama; assembly: GCA_917880005.1. Lineage (NCBI taxonomy): Eukaryota > Metazoa > Chordata > Mammalia > Artiodactyla > Bovidae > Nanger > Nanger dama. The sequence goes on from CAKJTW010000001.1 coordinate 19,303,928, forward strand.
CTGTGAAGAAAGCTGAGCGCCGAAAAATTGATGCTTTTGAACTGTGGTGTTGGAGAAGACTCTTGAGTCCCTTGGTCTTCAAGGGGATCCAGCCAGTCCATTCTGAAGGAGATCAACTCTGGGATTTCTTTGGAAGGAATGATGCTAAAGCTGAAACTCCAGTACTTTGGCCACCTCATGGGAAGAGTTGACTCATTGGAAAAGACTCTGATGTTGGGAGGGACTGGGGGCAGGAGGAGAAGGGGACGACCGAGGACGAGATGGCTGGATGGCATCACTGACTCGATGGATGTGAGTCTGAGTGAACTCTGGGAGTTGGTGATGGACAGGGAGACCTGGTGTGCTGTGATTCATGGGGTCGCAAAGAGTCGGACATGACTGAGCGACTGAACTGAAGTCTCTAAAGGAATATGTGATACATTTGGAGAAATATGTCTTAATTGCTCCCCTCTTGCTTCAAACCAGAATATTAATTTCTTAAGAAGCATTTTTACAAAAGTACACTTTATTCCCTATATTCCTGTAATGAATAAGAATCACTATGCTATTAGTTGTAATTTGTTTAGCATCTGCCTGTCAGATGTGGATCCTCCCAACCTGTAATAAGAACCAATACCTATCAGGTGTTTGCTGCCTGACAGGCATTGTCCTAAGTGCTTTGTGTGTATGTGCTTAGTACTGTCTAACTCTTTGCAACCTCATGGACTGTAGCTGGCCAGGCTCCTCAGTCCATGGAATTTTCTAGGCAAGAATACTGGAGCAGATTGTCATTTCCTCCTCCAGGGGATCTTCCTGACCCAGGGATCGAACCCAGGTCTCTTGAGTCTCTTACATTGGCAGGCAGATTCTTTTGTGGCTCAGCTGGTTAAGAGTCTGCCCGCAATGTGTGAAGTCCTGGGTTCAGTCCCTGGGTTGGGATGATATGGTGGAGAAGGGAAAGGCTTTAAATATACTAATTTTTCAAGTGTTTTAAATATACTAATTCACTTTACCCTAATAACTATGAAGTACATATGTACTACTATCCCCAGTTTAGATGAAAGGACAGAGAGAGATCAAGGACCTTGCCCCAAGTCACAGGTACTAATTGATAAAACTGGAGTAGGAGTCTGGGTAAAGCCTGTTCTCGAATTAGAAAAACCACTTTCCCCCTGTATGTTTCTCCTTTATTGTCACACTATTATCACTCATAACACTTCTGACACCATGTTTCCCCACCAAGTCTCTGCAACACCAGCTGGAGTTAGCATCAGATCCCATAGATTAAAGCCTCAGTCCCACAAGACTGCCCCTTCCCCACTTCAGATGCCAATCACAAGCCCAGGTTGCTACCAGTGCTTCTTTTAGTCTGTGAATGCATGCTAAGTCGCTTCAATCATATCTAACTCTTTGTGATAGTATGGACCATAGCCCACCAGGCTCCCCTGTCCATGGGATTCTCCAGGCAAGAATACTGGAGTTGCCATGCCCTCCTCCAGGGGATCTTCCTGACCTAGACCCAGGGATTGAACCCTTGGCTCTTTAACACCTCCTGCAGTGACACCTGGGAAGTCTGAGGTTGGGTTCGATTCACTTGCTAGTGTGGCTCACAGAACTCAGGGAAACACTTAATGTTTGCACGTTACTAAAGGACATGATCTGGAGGAAATGGCAACCCACTCCAGTATTCTTGCCTAGAACATTCCATGGAAAGAGGAGCTTCACAGGCTACAGTCCTTGGGGTCACAGAGTCAGACAAGGCTGAACATGCACGTGCGTCCACACACAAAGGACATGATAAATACAGACGAACAGCTGGATAAATAAGTACATAGGGTAGACTGGGAGGACCCCCTTTACAGGAGTTTCTGTCCCCATGAATTTGAGTACCTCACCCTCTCAATAGGATGTGCTCACCATCCTGGCATGTCCCCAAACCTCCTACTATAGGGATTTTGTGGAGGCTTCCTCACATAGCTGCTGCTAAGTTGCTTCAGTCGTGTCCGACTCTGTGTGACTCCACAGACGGCAGCCCACCAGGCTCCCCCATCCCTGGGATTCTCCAGGCAAGAATACTGGAGTGGGTTGCCATTTCCTTCTCCAATGCATGAAAGTGAAAAGTGAAGGTGAAGTTGCTCTCTTGTGTCCGACTCTTTGCCTTTGTGACCCCATGGACTGCAGCCTACCAGGCTCTTCCGCCCATGGGATTTTCAAGGCAAGAGTACTGGAGTGGGGGTGCCACTGCCTTCTCCTCACATAGACATAACCAATTAATAAACTTCATCTCTAGCCCTCTGGGAGAAGGCAATGGCACCCCACTCCACTACTCTTACCTGGAAAATCCCATGGACATGGACAGAGGAGCCTGGTAGGCTGCAGTCCATGGCATCTCAAAGAGTCAGACATGACTGAGCGACTTCACTTTCACTTTCATGCATCGGAGAAGGAAATGGCAACCCACTCCAGTATTCTTGCCTGGAGAATCCCAGGGACGGGGGAGCCTGGTGGGCTGTTGTCTATGGGGTCACAGAGTCGGACATGACTGAAGTGACTTAGCAGCAGCAGCTAGCCCCCTCTCTGCAGTGTGAAGGTCTGAGGCTGAAAACTGCAAGCTTTTAATCATGGCTTGGTCTTTCTTGTGATCCATTCCCATCTAGAAGCTCACCTAGGTCCTCTCATTGTAACAAATGATATTCCCAGTGCTTCTGTTACTTAGGAATTTATAAAGGTTTTAGGAATTCTGTGCCAGAAACAAATATATGTATTTTCCATTATTTAACAGTTCTTAACCAATTACATGCCTATACCTATACCTAAAGTGAAGTCACTCAGTCATGTCCGACTCTTTGCGACCCTGTGGATTGTAGGCCACCAGGCTCCTGCATCCATGGGATTTCCCAGGCAAGAATACTGGAGTGGGTTGCCATTTCCTTCTCCAGGGGATCTTCCCAACCCAGGGATCGAACCCGGGTCTCCCATATTGCAGGCAGACGCTTTAACCTATGAGCCACCAGGGAAGCCCTACCTATACCTAAGGTAGGTATAATAGTACCATACAGAATAAGCAAATGAGTCAGAAATCAGGTACTTAACTCACCCTAGTAACTTAATTCCAAGACCTGTACTTTTTCTACTGTATCAGAAAAAGAAATACAAGATAGGGCTCTTAATCCAGAAAGGCTAGAATGAAATCCCTGTTTTTCCACTTAATAGCTACATGACCTTCAGAAAGTTACTTCTCTTTGCCAGTTTCTTCATCTCTAAAGTATGGATACTAGAAGTTACTACATGAGTTGTGAAGAAGGAGATAAATGCTTACAAAAATATCTTTGCACTCAATATAAACTTCCAATTTTCCTTTTTATTTATAGTAATTTGGTACATGTGCTATGCTGGCAGCAGCTGTAAGCCAGAGGTTAAAATAATGAAGGCTCAAGGTAAGCCAGCTTGGGTCCAAATTCCAAACACAATGTCCTTTAGAAAGTTAATCTGGAACTTTGGCATCCTCATCTCTGATAAAGTTATGGCAAATGTTTTAATAAATATTAACCATTGACATCTCTGCATTTCTAGCAGCTAGCACAACATTTAATGCATAAACAGCTAAGAGGTCCTTTGTGCTCCTTTACTAGTCTTCTCATTTTCTCCCTGGCATCATCCTAAGAATTTTTAAGTTCACCATGTCATCATCTTTGCCCTACTGTAAAGATCAGAATAATTATATATATTTAAAAAATGTAATTTTGAAGTTACCACTTACTCAGTAGTAATCATATCAGATTTTCTGCAAGTGGAAAGTACAAAGACCAACCAACAGTATGGAAGGAGAAATGGAATTTTTATCTTATGACATTAAGCACTATGAAAAAATATTCTCTATTAATGTAATTAAGACATATCTCTATTTTCAACCAAGTTTCCTTCTTTCCTAAGCTTTTACCATAATAAAATGTACAAAAATACTTAACATTAAACCCATTATTAGTAAGTTTCCAGCTCAAGAATTATACTTTAGGCAATGAAACATCAAAACTACTTTATATCCTAGCTTACAAATAAGATGACTACCAAAGTTGCATTCTCTTCACTTTACGTGAAAAATTACAAAAGTACTCTAAATATAAATAAAAGACTGATACATGAAAAAAAAAAAGTACTCTAAGTCTGTTGCTCCACAACTAGCTATGTAATTTCCCCAGGCTACTGTTTGACAGAATAGTGGAGAACTTTTTTCCATCACCACCTCTTTTCCTACACATCTTCGTATTGTTCCCACAGTTCTCTGTATGACCTGATTACAAATTAAAACACAAATAAATTGAGCAATAACCCTCAATAGGTTATATAGGAAATTTTCCTATTGTCAGAATTTTTAACATTTAAGGCTAAGCATTAAGTATTAATACACTCTCATCACCAGTTAAAAATAAAAATTTATTAATCCAAAATTATTGCCAAAAGACTTAAGCAAAGCAAAAACTTTACTTAAGCTTAATGCTCTTTTAACTCCTGCACGAATGCCAGACAGTTCACCAGTATAACGTTGCTCTTCTCTACGAACTTCACGAACCTGGCCTCTTCTGCGAATTTTGGCTTTTCTGAACTTCTCCCGGTGTTTGACTCTGGGATTCCGATCAATCTTCTTTCTCCTAGGTGTAAGTCCCCTATTTTTAGCAATCTGATAAGTAATGGCTCTCTTTGCATTTTGATCTTCAAGAGCCTTTTCTTCGGTACTATTTTCTTCTTTCTTTCTCTTTAATTTTTGTCTCTCTTCCATTTCTTTATAGTATTTCAGTGCAGCTTCTTCATCAAAATCAGAATCATCAGAAAGGTCTCTAACAGCTAAGGCAGCAGCAGAAGTCTCTGAAACTGATTTTGGCTTGGTCTTCATGGATTTTGCTTTTAAATTCAGTTCTTTCTTTCCAGCACCATCTTTAAGTGTGAGCAGATGGCGAATTTCAGAGGACAGCTTCTGATCCACAACCGACAACTTGTTGATCAAATTTCGGTAGGTAACAAGCCTTTCAATGACAGGATGTCCATGTACAGGGACTCTCCTAGCTTTCAGGATCAGATAAAAACTAATGTTGGAGCAGTAGTTCAAATAGAGATTGTATTTGGTCCTCAGGTATTGGCTTCCTTTTCCAGGGGGATGATCTTTTGCTCCACTAACTGTAGCAATGGCTCCAGCTCATCCTTCATCTCTGTCAACTTAACTTTCAAGTCGTCTATCAGCTCCAAGAGCTCTGGAGATTCCTTTCGCAGCATTTTCAGCTTCTCTTTCACGGAAACTTTCGCCAAATCCTTCACGACACGTGTCTCAGCCTCATTTACCTGAGGTACTGGTTTTGCAAAAGCCTCCACCCAGCTAACTCCAAAATCGTCCTCTTGCAGGGCTTGGGCTAAGCGCCGCTGAATGAGCTGTGCCTCCGCCTCCTCCTCTCTTTCCTCTTCCTCTACTTCTTGTTGACTCTGCCGGCCTCGGGACTTGGAGCCATAGTCCGTGTCGTAGTAAAGTTTTTTCCTCTGACCCCAGGACAAACTGGGATCCACAGAGGCCTCAGTCTCACTCTGCACGGAGCTCCCACCATCATCATCGTCGTCACCCTCCTCACTCTCTCCATCTTCATCGTCCTCATCGGCAATATCTAGGGCAAGCACCTCCTCCTCCTCATCGCCATCCTCCTCGTCCCCACTCTCTATTTCGCTCCAGCCCTTAGCCAAGGCGGCCCGAGATCGGGCCTCATGGAAATCATCTACCTTATCTTGGTAGTAGCTCGGGTCACCCGGTGAAGGTGGAGGTTCTAAGTCCTCTCCATTGTCGTCCGCTGGGTCGCGACTTGCCTTAGCTCGCACAGCTGCCCACTTGGCCGCTCCGCGCGCGCGCCGCCCGGATCTTCCCACCATAGTTCGCGGTCTCAGCTTCTACACCGACGTCAGGCTTTCAGCCACCTCTGAGCTCTGCGCACGAGCCGCGCACTCCAGCAACACGCCGCTGTAACAGCCACGCGATCTCTCAGCACGCTCCTCTTGCGGGCGCTCCAGTCGGATACGGGAGTTTCATCTCCTTCCGGTCCCCAGGATGCTCTCCGCGGAGCGTTTGAACCAGGACTTCCGGTTGATCATTAGGGCCTTTCCGTGTGGGAACAGTAGGTACCGAAGTTCGGTTCCGGAACCTCTTGGTCCTGTTCTTACTCTCGCGGGCCTGGGCGTTGCTAGGGTGACGGCCCCGTTAACCGCAGGTGAAGCAGCAGTGATCATTAGAGGGCGCTCTACCTCTACGCCTAGGAGAGGCAGCCAGGTGGTGCCTTGAGTTGTCCTGCTCTCTTGTACGGGCGTCACCGGCCCGGAGCCGAGTGCAGGTGTATAAGATTTTCTTGTTTGCTGAAGGTTTGTCTTCGCCTATCTGTCAGGAAGTTAATCAGACTGTTTTTGTCTACGCACCGTCCAAATATGACACTTCTGGGCACGGTAGGCGGAGGTGGCGGCGGCGCCGCGGCTGACTGGAGCAATCGCGTGCGGGCGCCGGGAAGGGGCGCAGGCCTCCGGCGGGTGGCAGCTCGTCTCCAGCCCCCCGCCCGCAGGGCTCGGTGACTTCAGGGGACTGGAGTCCCCGAGGAGTTAATGAGGGGTGCTGACGGTGGGGAGGCAGAGCTGTGCTCTGCAGTCTGTTTCCGAGGAACTCAAGTTGCCTGCAGGAGGCGCTGCGATTTCTCTTCCTTCTAGTGGAAGAAGTTCATTCTTCAAGGTATTTTGGAAATGACACATGTTAACCCTCAGGAGCGGGCCCTTTATAAATTCTTCAGCCCTTAATAAGCACGAGGCAGCGTGTTAGGCTCTGGGAGAACGATGATGGGCAAGACCAGACGCTGTTCTCGCAATGGTGTGACAGGTGGTTTAGTTAAACCAAATCATCACGCGAAACGTGCCGGATCATAAGTGGGATGAGTGCTGTGAACACTTATCCTGTGTTTCCCAGCCGTCAGCTGCTGAGGACACTCAACGTGCCTTTCACGTCGCTGCCTTTTGGTACATGCCATCCAACCCCCTTACTAAGAAGAGTTTAGTGCTCCCGGCCAAATCTGAGAAATTCTGCCGTGTTGAAGAGACAATCTAAGCATCACTTGTTGGACTTTTCGTTAACTCCCTTACTGCCTTTTTCTCAGCTCTTTTGTATCACGTCGTAGATCTCAACAGAACTGTGATATTGCAAGCACGCAGCACAGCGTTTGGCACACAGTAAGTGTTCAGTGAAGATTTGTTTAATGAATAGGTATTGAAGTTACAGTGCTTGATCATGTGTTGATCTCAGGTGCTAAATAAATGGAGTGAATGAATGATGCCCTAACCTGTGAACATCCCTAAGGGAGATAACCTGAGCTGGAATGGAGTTTAGAAATCATTAATTCCAGTTCCAGTATCTTCATTGTCTACATGTGGAAACAGAGACTTGGGAAGATTAGGTCAGCAGCTTTAGCACAGAAACCTGAGACAGGGCTCCCACACCAGGCCCTCACACCCAGCTGTTAGCAGTCCTTTGTCAGTTCAATGTGAATGAGTTTCAGAGCTTTTCCAGAGGGTAGGCTGTACTGGGTGGATGAAAGAAACTTTAAGAGCTCAGACGAAAGTATTTCAAGAGAAAGAGTGGTAATAGAGGAAAAATTAGCCAGATTTGTCTGTAGAAGTTTTTCTAGGGCTATAAGTGTGAAAGGACTGTCTCACAATCTTAGAGTAATTCAAGGTTTAAGTTTACAGACATTACGTGTGATCAGTTCATATTCACTATATATTTTAGACCTTATGCTTCCTTCAAATGTAGATAGTTTAAAGGTGAACTGTAATAAGTTGTTAAAGTTAATGGTGACATACGGGTTCTTTGTAGAAAGTGCAGTCTCATCAGGTTATAAAAAATAATAAAATTTTTAGAAAAAGTGACATTTTGAACTAAAATATTTTTAAAGTGCTACAAGTTATTATAAGCATTTAAAAACCTGTACAGGATTTTAGGAAGTACAATTTAATGAACAAAAAATGTGTAGGTAAAAGTCTTTATGTTTTGATGCTAAGTGCAGAATTCATTTTTGAATGTAGACTTTAATAGATTTTTTTGTCATCAGCAAATATTAACTGCTTATTAATTGTTGCAGAATGCTATATGCTGTAGTAGATTCAAAGGTGAATTAGCCATAGTCTCTTCTAATGAGTTAGTGATGGACAGGCAGGCCTGTCATGCTGCAGTCCATGGGGTTGCAGAGTTGAACATGACTGGACGACTGGACTGAACTGAACTGAACTGAACTTCTAATGAGCTTCCCAGGTGGCGCTAGTGGTAAAGAATCTGCCTGCCAGTGCAGGAGCAGGAGAGATGAAGATTCAGTCCCTGGGTGGGGAAGATCCCCTGGAGAAGGTAATGGCAACCCACTCTGGTATTCTTGCCTGGAGAATCCCATGGACAGAGGAGCCTGGTAGGCTACAGTCCATGAGCTCCCAAACAGTCGGACACCACTGAGCGACTACATCTTCTTCTAATGAGGTAGAAAAGAAGATATGCATACAGATTATACTAAAATAAAAGGCAATATGTGATGTAAACACAGTGCTGTGAGAGATCAGAAGGGTGAGAGATCATCTCTGGATTTTGTTCTGGAAATATTGCTTAAAAGAGTATAGTATCTAAGCTAGGTCTGTAATTATATCCTTGCTTTAAATGTATTAAATTTGCATTATATCTAAGCAATTTTTTCTGCTCATTTTTATTGCTAATTATTTAAGAATTGTAGTCATACTCAACAAAATGCATATACTGTTATAGAGAAGATAGAAACTTATTTTGGATATTTTTAAGGGGATGATCACATTGTTCTAATATTTATTTCGTTTATACTATACATTTCCTAACTATATATGAAATAATATAATAATATCCAGGACATATTCACAGAGTGTTGTATTCTAACAGTCCCAGATATTTTTGATGAACAGTTCAGAAGTCAGTTCTTCAATTCCAGCAGCTCCTATAGTATAAACTTCCATAACTGGATCTTGGAATTATTTGCCATTTAGGTGAGGAAATTGTTTCCTTAAATATTTATATCACTGAAAAGACATATTAATGCTTTATTATATCATAAGGCTATGCCAATTACAAAGAAAAACGCTGAGTCCTTAGAAAATGAACACATATTAAATAACATTTAACCATTATATTTGTGGCAACTGTCATGTATTATCAACTCCAATCTTTTTACATTATTCTGATGCTTGACTCAGGAGTTTGCAAACCAGACCTAATAAGGAAAACCTAAGAGCTAAAACCCTTATTGTATAGCAAATGAGGGCTGACTAAAAACGGTTTATGTGGATTGTGTTTCAAAAACCTGTATCATCAGAGCTGTAATTATCATTGTGTCAGTATTTAATATAAAAATAATTGTATCTACAAGATTCCTCATTAACCTGGTGCAGGCTATAATCTTTCTTGCTGCCTTTCCTTTATTATACATGTTGTTTTCTTCTGTGCTTTCTAGAAAAGTCTTACTCATCATCTAAGACAAATGTCTTTTTTTTTTTTTTTTTTGCTGTGCCATGTGGGATCTTAGTTACCTGATCAGGTATGGAGCTTGTGTCTCCTGCAGTGGAAGCACAGAATCTTAACCACTGGATCCCCAGGGAAGTCCAAGGTTGATTTTAAATGTCACCTGAAAAGCCTTTCCTGCCTCCTCAGGCAGGATGAAGAACTTTCTCTTTTTCATTTCCATGCTTCATATCTTTATTTAGACTTACTGCTTTCCCTCCATTAAGTGTATGAGCTGTGTTAAGTCTGGATCAAATTGTTATTTTTTAAATCTTTAAAATCTAGGTCAGTATTTGAGAAAATATGTTTCTAAATACAATGTCAGCATACAAAATAGTAGCCTTTAACATGGAAGCAACCTAGATGTCCATCAGCAGACGCATGGATAAGAAAGCTGTGGTATATATACACAGTGGAGTATTACTCAGCCATTAAAAAGAATACATTTGAATCAGTTCTAGTGAGGTGGATGAAACTGGAGCCGATTATAGAGTGAAGTAAGCCAGAAAGAAAAACACCAATACAGTATACTAACACATATATATGGAATATAGAAAGATAGTAATGATAACCCCGTATGTGAGACAGCAAAAGAGACACAGATATATAGAACAGACTTTTGGACTCTGTGGGAGAGGGAGAGGTGGGATGATTTGGGAGAATGGCATTGAAACATGTATACTATCATGTAAGAAACAAATCACCAATCTAGGTTTGATACAAGATGCTTGGGGTTGGTGCACTGGGATGACCCAGAGGGATGATATGGGGTGGGAGGTGCAAGGGGGGTTCAGGATTGGGAACTCATGTACACCCATGGTGGATTCATGTCAGTGTATGGCAAAACCAATACAGTATTGTAAAGTAAAAAATAAAAAATAAAGAGCACACACAAAAAATAATAAAATAAAATAAGGAAAAAAATTTAAAAAATTAAAAAAAAAAACAATGACTTAACAATGTCTTTTGAACTGCTTTAGTCATCAGCACAGGTTTTTTTTTTTTTTTAAGTAGCATTTAGAAAATGAAATATTTGATATATGCCTTTTGTGAACTTAAGATAATAATCCAACACATATTTACTTTTTATCCCAGTGTCACAGACTAAGTTATGGTGACTAAATTGTCAAAAAGTAGTTTTGTTTTGTTTTGTTTTTAATGCTCAGAATAGTAGTAATAGTAAAATAATTGATATGAGGGTAATAATGGGAAAATGTATTCTTGGTAATTTAATACACTCACAGAAACTCCTTGAACTATTTTTTGAGTACAAAAAAAGAAGGATTATTTTTAGGTATAAGAAAGAAAATAGAAAAGGTGAAGCATAGTTGTCATCTGCTTTCATTTCTGTGGGAAACCACTTACTCTGAAACCAGTAGGTTATAGATTCTTTTGAAACTAAGGTCTGTATCTATTTAAAGACACAGAAATCCTAAAAGTGATTTGGGAGTAAAATATAGAACTTACCCTGAAATATGAGCTAAACATATGAACTCTTCTAATTCTTTAATTAAAAATGACTAGGTTTGGGAGTTATAATTACAAAATGAAGAATGTAATGAAATTGTGACACTGCTTTTCTATACAAATTCTAATCCTCTGCAATTATTTTCTAAACATTATTTTAATTTCTTTTTATATTTTCTTGTCATGAGGAATCTTCTAGATACAATTATATATATATAATTATACATATATATATATATACACACAAAAAATACATATATACACAGAACTATTGATTCAATGATACTTACAACTTTGATGTTGAAGGTCTTTTGAAACACAATTCATGTAATTTTTTTCTCTTTAGTTGACCCTCATTCTTGGAAGTGTAAAGCCCTAGCTCTTAAGTCATGGCCTGCCTTTGTCTGACCCCAGTTCTTATTTTTCTAGCTGCTGCCCTACTACTTTCATTGAAGAACTTTACATTCTAATCAAACTGGTATGCACATTGTTCTTTTTGCTTTTTGAGATTTCTTTCCCTTGGCCTTTGCTTATGCTGCCCCACATCTCAATTCTTAGATGACCTACAAGGCCCAGCTAAAATCATATCTTCCAGGGCTGTATTCTCTGATACACTTCCTTCCATTGGCATCTAGTAGCCCTCTAACTGTGAGGAATTTTTTTAATTGAGTATAATTGATTTACTTTATTGTGTTAGTTTCATGTATTCAGCAAAGTGATCCAGGTTTTTTTTCAGTGATTATATGTTAGTACAAGATACTGAACATAATTCCCTGTACCATACAGTAAATCCTTATTGCTTATCTGTTTTATTTATAGTCATTTGTGTCTGTTAATCCCATACTCATCTAATTTGTCCCTTTCTCCCTCTTGCCTTTGGTAACCATAAGTTTGCTTTGTATGTCTGTGAGTCTGTTTCTGAATTGTATATAGATTCATTTGTTTTATTTTTCAGATTCCACATACAACTGATATCATATAGTATTTGTATTTCTCTGTCTCGCTCACTTCACTATGTGTAACATTCTCTAGCTCCATTCATGTTACTGCAAATGGCACTATTTCATTCCTTTTTATGGCTGAGTAATATTCCATTCTCTCTCTATGTGTGTCTGTGTATGAAAATGTATATATACACATACTCCAAGACTTTCCTGGTGGCTCAGAAGATAAAGAATCTGCCTGCAGTGCAGGAGACCTGAGTTCCATCTCTGGGTTGGGAAGATCCCCTGGACAAGGGAATAGCTACCCACTCCAGTATTCTTGCCTGAAAGATTCCATGGACAGAGGAGCATGGTGGGCTGTAGTCTCTGGGATTGCAAAAAGTTGGACACAACTGAGTGGACTAACACAACTGAGCAGACTACACAATACATGTCTATCATATCTTCTTAAGTCAGTTGTCTGTTGATAGGCATTTGGCTTGTTTCCATGTCTTGGCTATTGTAAATAGTGCTGGTATGAACACTGAGGTGCATGTATCTTTTTTTTTTTCATGTGTCTTCTTGAAATAGAGTGTTCATCTTTTCTGTATGAACATATGCCCAGGAGTGTGATTGCTGGATCGTAAGATACCTCTATTTTTAGTTTTTTTTTAGGAACCGCCGTACCATTTTCCTTGGTGGTTACACCAATTTGCATAATCACTTAGAGTGTAAGAGGGTTCTCTTGTCTTCACACCTTCTCCAGCATTTATTATTTGTAGACTTTTTGATGATAGTCATTCTGGTGTGAGGTAACATCGGATTGTGCTTTTGATTCCCATTTCTCTAATAATTAGCAATGTTGAAAATCCTTTCATATATCTGTTGGCCATATATCTTTGAAAAAAAAATGTCTATTTAGGTCCTATTTGGGGATTTTAAAGTATTGTCTCCCTTATGTTAAGACTTTATATACTTATGGTTCTCCCAGATATATCACCATTCGTCTCTGCCACTTTTATAATATCTAGTATAGCTACATACACATAGTAGGTACCAATAAATAGCTAATCAAATACAGAGTTAAACTGAGTTATGTTAAATTTCAGTAAAGTATTAGAAGTTAATAGAAATAACTTAAAATTTTGAGTTGGAAAATGTGACATTGATCTGTATTTTTTTGATATTAAGAGATAAACAGACTTTATGCTAGGATCAAGGGGAACAATTGGAAGGTTTTAAACAGTGTAAGATTAGAGAATTGATGGAAAAAAGTAAGATTATAGAGAGGTTAGTGTGACGTTGCTACGGTCATCTAGGTGATAAATTTTAGTTTCTAAACTAGGACCTGGAAATAAAGATATAAAAATACACAGTTTAACAGCTATTTAAGAGGTGGTTTTATAGGACTTAGTGTCTGATTAAGAATGAGGGAGTGAAGAGTTATAGAAACTCACAGATTTTCTTGTACAATTGAGTGGATAATGGTACCCTCCACTAAGACAGAAAACTCAGCAGGAAAGAGGTTAGCAGGGGCCAGTAAACAAGGGAAAATAAGTTTTGGACATGCTGCATTTGAGATTGTCTGTGAAGAGGTTTAAGTGTCTAATCTCTTCTGGACAGTATGATATATGGTTTTGAAGCTTGGGAGAAAAATATGAACTAGAACAAGAGATTTGGGTGTCTTCAATATGAAAAAATACTAAAAACAACAATACATCTGAATAAAGCTTCCGTGTGTGCTCAGCTCACATTTTTATCATGCCCAAAAGTTTTAATCCCTGTCTGGACCTGGATTCTCCACTTGGTATTGTCAGTAACATTGAATATTTGGAGTGATACTAATTATGTATCAGGTACTCTGCAAAGCATTTTAAGTATATTAGCTTATTTAATTCTTATATCTATGATAAGGGTGCCATTATTATCCTCTTTTCACAGATGCAGCTCAGAGATGTGAAGTAATTTGCTTGAGATTGTCTAACTGGTAGTTAAACCCAAGCCTGTCTCATTCTGAAGTTAGTTTTCATAACTATTTTATTATACTGTCTCTTAGTCTACATTTTATCTCAGTGAAAAACTTATAGAGTCTAGACACATGTATTTCTGTTTCAGTATATCCTGAAAATACTTGAGCCCTCAGATTTATAGACTAAGATCACTCAGAGATATGGTATCAATTTCAACCTATACAATGGCAGAAAAATGGGAAAATCAGGAGGCATCAGCCATATTTTATCTCTATTTTGGGGCCTGAGAAAGCATGTTTAGTAGATACATAGTACTGGGAAATATGGTCAAATTATAATTAGAGAATATCATTCAGAGATTGATCTATTTTTCATTATTTTGGGATAAGTTTATTCTGTTTTTGTCTTCTGTGATTTTGGTAAAATTGTTTATTTACTGTAGATTGCTTTATTTCAGTTTATTTCTGTTTCTACTAATTGCCATATCAGAGCATTACTTCACATTGTGATTACTAACTACTGCAATTAATGTTTTATTATACTATATTTAAAATAACAATGAACTCATCATTTATTTTTCATATAGCTATAAATCACTGATAATATTGTATTGTTATATTTGGAAACTTGTTTCATGTTGCTTAAAAACAGAATTGAATGAAGATATTTAATAATCAAATATTATATAGTTATCTATACAAAGTCATTACTCTACAGGCATATCTTATAATAATGCTAAATTTACATCCATGTAAACTATTTTAATTTTGCACAGCATACAGCACTGTACTAGGTGCTTAAGGGTAGGTGTGTTGAATCGTATGTAATATATGGTCTCCGGATTCATACTGCCATATTGAACTTTCATTTCGTCCAATAGTTATGTTTTCTCTCAGCTTCAAATTGTTGACATTTTATTTTTTCCTAGACCATCAGTCAGTCAGTTCTGTCACTCAGTTGTGTCCGACTCTTTGCGACCCCATGGACTGCAGCATGCCATGCTTCCCTGTCCATCTTCAACTCCTGGAGCTTACTCAAACTTATGTCCATCAAGTCGGTGATGCCATCCAACCATCTCATCCTCTGTCTTTCCCTTCTCCTCCAGCCTTCAATCTTTCCCAGTGTCAGGGTCTTTTCCAATGAGTCATTCTTCATATCAGGTGGACAAAGTATTGGAGTTTCAGCTTTAGTATCAGTCCTACCAATGAATATTCAGGACTGATTTCCTTTAGGAAGGACTGGTTGGATCTCCTTGCAGTCCAAGGGACTCTCAAGAGTCTTCTCCAACACCACAGTTCAGAAGCATCAACTCTTCAGCACTCAGCTTTCTTTATAGTCCCAACTCTCACATCTGTATATGACTACTGGAAAAACCATAGCTTTGACTAGATGGACCTTTGTTGGCAAAGTAATGTCTCTGATTTTTAATATGCTGTCTAGTTTGGTCGTGGTTTTTCTTCCAAGGAGCAAGCATCTTTTAATTTATGGCTGCAGTCACCATCTGCAGTGATTTTGCAGCACCCTAAAATAAAGTCAGCCACTGTTTCCATTGTTTCCGCATTTATTTGCCATGAAGTGATGGGAGTGGCTGCCATGATCTTAGTTTTCTGAATGTTGAGTTTTAAGCCAACTTTTTCACTCTCCTCTTTCACTTTCATCAGGAGGCTCTTTAGTTTTTGCTTTCTGCCATGAGGGTGCTGTCATCTGCATATCTGAGGTTATTGATATTTCTCCCAGCAGTTTTGATTCCAGTTTGTGCTTCATCCAGCCCGGCATTTTGCATGATGTACTCTGCATGTAAGTTAAATAAGCAGGGTGATAATTCACAGCCTTGATGTACTCCTTTCCCAATTTGGAACCAGTCTGTTGTTCCATGTCCAGTTCTAACTGTTGCTTCTTGACCTGCATACAGATTTTTCAGGAGGCAGGTCAGGTGGTCTGGTATTCCCATCTCTTAAGAATTTTCCACGGTTTGTTGTGATCCACACAGTCAAAGGCTTTGGCATAGTCAATAAAGCAGAAATAGATGTTTTTCTGGAAATCTCTTGCTTTTGTGATGATCCAGCAGAGGTTGGCAATTTGATCTCTGGTTCCTCTGCCTTTTGTAGAACCAACTTGAACATCTGGAAGTTCACAGTTCACATACTGTTGAAGCCTGGCTTGGATAATTTTGAGTATTACTAGACCATAGTCCTCCCTTTTTGTCTGACTTCTACTCATCTTTCAATCTCAGCATAGATAGTACTTCCTCTGGGAAGCTTTCCTTGACCCTTCCTACCTCTCTCTCAACATCTGTGCTCCTGTGGCACTTTGTACTTGACATCATGTAAACTTGTTTGATCAATGGTCCTACCTATTTTGTTCACTTGTATCCCTATCATGTAGAGTAGATGCCAAAAGATAGTTGTTGAGAGAAAGAATAAATGAATGAACGATCATTTGAATTAGGGGCCAGGTAGGCAGCACTGGGCTTCCCTGGTGGCTCAGATGGTAAAGTGTCTGCCTGCAATGTGGGAAACCCAGGTTTGATCCCTGTGTCAGGAAGATCCCCTGGAGAAGGAAATGGCAACCCACTCTAGTACTCTTGCCTGGAAAATTCTGTGAAGCCTGCTACAGTTCATGGGGTCGCAAAGAGTTGGAATACTACTAAGCGACTTCGCTTTCTTCTTTCTTTCTTAGGCAGCATTAGCCTTGCAGACCACATAGGCATATTTGCTATAATGGCAACTCTATTGCAGTGTCATGGAGAGAAAATAAATTTAAATTTTATTTTAAAAATTTAAAATATGTGGTTCTTTCCAATTATATGAGAAGTTATGAGCCAAAAAGATAGCTATATTAATTTCCTATTTGTACTGTAATAAATGTTGATGCTATAAAAACATTATTTGGGAAATAATTATTGCACACCTTTTGGATGAAAGCAACTTATTTGAAACTCTGAGAGAGATTGAAAAGAATTATATAATAGTCTTGAAAGACTATTTAAATCAGACATTAAAAAAATTTTTTTGAGTAGATATTCCTCATCATGAATTTATGCTTTCTCCTTATTATTGAAGGAAACACACTTAGTACAGCATTTACATATGATGTAAAACCTCTGAGTTGAAGAGCTAGAATATAAAAAATTCATTTTCTCAAACATTTTCCTAACTGAGCCCCTATAGTTCCTTTTGGTGCTTTCTTATATCCTTTTATGGGGGTCCAATTGCTACCGCTCTTTATTAACGCCTCTCTGCATCTAGAAAGTGTTAAGTTAGTATGAGATAAATTGTACACAAATGAAGAAGAGTGATAACAATGTAAAGTAACATGCCAGTTTGTGTAAAATGATAAAAAATTTATTAGCAATGAAGAAATAGTAATGGAGTGAACAGAATGGGATGACATTAAGCAGGGAAGACTTATAAAATTAGTTTTAAAGATTTTAAAATTTTCTATAAAGATTGACAGGAAGAAAGTCTAAATTTTTGGCGAGGAAAAACAAAGTAAAAAAGATTCTGAAACAGGAATTAGCAAATCATATATAGGAAAAGGAAAGCAGACATATTTGACTAGATCAGAGGCCCCTCGTGAAAATAAATTAGACTTTCCTTAAAGCAGTGAGGGACCACACCACTGGAGTTAATGGATTAGAAGGAGCATGTTGTTTGAGGGGTTTCCTGGAAACCTTGTTTATTATTGCATCTCTAAAATTATCATGAAATCTAAACCGTTTTTTTCAAATGACTTTTTGGAGATAGGCTGTTTGTAAAGGTAGTGTGGTGAGGAAGTGCTCTGTATATGGTCAAATATCTGACATGTAGTATCCCAAATAGCAGTTCTGTGAAAAGCAACTGCAGGTGCGAGTTTATTTTAAACCAGACCACATCACAGGTGCAATTCTCTTTACAAACATTTAACCACAAACCACCACCCTAAAAGTCTATGTGGAAAGCTACTGGGGAAAAAAATTTTGTTTGTTTTAATTTTTAAAAGAGTTGAGGATGAAGTTTCTTACTCATATTTTGAATTCTTTTTAAATTTAGTTTTTGCCTCCAATATCTAAAATATAAATTTTACATATGCTGTGATTGGACAAAGATCAATATTTGAAGAAATTCTGTATGCAAGAACCAAAAAATGTCAATTAGAAGAAATCTCTCCATATAGTTGTAAAAAAATACTATTGATGACTTTTGGTTTTGTGGGATGTGAAAGAGACTGGAAGTTAAGAGGCTTAATGCTCCACCACCGTTAGCTTTAGAATGACTAAGATTGATTCAAAAATTTAAAATAGATTCTAAACTTGTACAATTCAAATAGGAAAAATGTTACTCATGTAAGGAAGTGTATGATGTCATTACTATGGTTCTCTCCTTCACTTTGCTATGGCTCCGGGGGCCTTTTATCTGCTATTTGTCCTATGCAGCCCAAGCTCTTCTCTATCTTAGGCCTTTTGCCTGCTGTTTCCTTTCTTCTTGGAGTAGTGTGTGTCTGAGTCTGTGGAAGGCAGAATAAAGTCTCCTTAAAAATGTGCATGCCCTAATCCCTAGCACTTGTGAATCTATTACCTATGACATAGCATGTGTGCTGTGCTCAGTCGCTTCAGTGGCGTCTGAAGCTTTGCTATGCTATGCACTGTAGCTTGCCAAGGCTCCTCTGTCCTTGGAATTCTCCAGGCAAGAATACTGGAGCGGGTTGCCACACCCTCCTCCAGGGGATCTTCCCAGCCCAGAGACTGAATCTGCCTCTCTTGCCTCTCCTGCATTGGCAGGCGGATTCTTACCACTAGCACCTCATGGGAAGCCCATTTCATAGCAAAGGAGCTTCCCTGGTGGCTCAGCAAGCAGATTCTTTACCACTAGCACCACATGGGAAGCCTATTATATAGCAAAAGAGACTTACAAATGTGATTAAAAGTATGGGCCTTACAGTGGGGAGGCTATCCTCAGTTATCTGGGATGGGCCCAAGGTAATCACTGCTACTGCTACTGCTAAGTCGCTTCAGTCGTGTCTGACTCTATGCGACCCCATAGACAGCAGCCCACCAGGCTCCCCTATCCCTGGGATTCTCCAGGCAAGAATGCTGGAGTGGGTTGCCATTTCCTTCTCCAACGCATGAAAGCGAAAAGTGAAAGTGAAGTTGCTCAGTCATGTCTGACTCTTAACGACCCCATGGACAGCAGCCCACCAGGCTCCTCTGTCCATGGGATTTTCCAGGCAAGAGTACTGGAGTGAGGTGCCATCACAGGAAGCCCTTAAAAGCAGAGAACTTCCCTAGCTGGAAGCAGGAAGGATGTGTGCAAAGCAGAGGTCAGGGACATTTTGAAGCATGAGGAGTTGACCCACTGTTGCTAACTTTGAAGATCCAGGGGACCACTCGTCAGGGAGTGCTGTCAGCATCTAGAAGCTGTGAACAAACTCAGGCTGACAGCAGGCAAGGTTCTGGGGACTTGAGCTCTAAAAGTGCAAAGGACTGAATTCAGCCAACAACCTGAATGAATTTGGCAGGAGATTCTCTACCAGTACCTCAAGGTAAAAGGTTGGAAAAGGTTGGGCTGGCTGACCCATAATAGGTTTCCACATTGTGAAACCAGAGCAGAGGAATTAGCTTACCTAGACTTCTGACTTACAGAACTGTGAGATCATTCATTTGTGTTTTTTAAGCCACTCAATTTGTGATAATTTGTTAATAGCAACATAGAAAATTAGTACAGGCTCCTTATCACTTGTTCCTGTTTCAGCCTAGATGTGACCTCTTCAAGAGAGCCCTTTCCAGAGTGTCTCTTCTAAAGCAGGCTACCTCAGCCCTCCACCAGATGCTGTCACACTACCGTTGTCCTTCAGTATCCATGCGGGGTTAGTTCCAGGACCCCTTGGGGATACCAAAGTCTGCAGATGCTCAAGTCCCTTATGTAAAATGGGATTTATATAAAATGAGTCTGTGAATTGCAGATGTGGAACCTGTGGATGTGGGTTGTACTTTGGTTATCTGCTTCACTGCATTTATCACAAGCTGTGATTATTTTATTTATTTTCCTTAGCTGTCTTCTCCACTACAGTATAATCTCTGGAAGGCAGGGCCAGGTCAGCTATATCTTAACACCAAGGATGCTACATACTGGATACATATTACATTGGCCACATACATTTTTAAAAAAAATTGTTTTTGGTGTATAGGCATGCCTTGTTTTATCATATTTTGCTTTATAGTGTTTTATTGTGTTTTCTACAAATTAAAGGTTTATGGCCACCCTGCACTGAGAAAATCTATTGATGTCATTTTTCCAGTGTTTATTCATTTTATGTGTTACATTTTGTTAATTCTCTCAATATTTCAGACTCTCCACTGGCAAAAAGATTACAATTTGCTGAAGGCTCAAATGCTGGTTAGTACTTTTTTTTTAAGCAATAAAGTACTATTAAAAATTTTTTTCTTTTTGGCTGCACCATGCAGCATGTGGGATTTTAGTTCCCTGATCAGAGATCAAGCCTGCATTCCCTGCCTGCAGTATAAGCTCAGAGTCTTAACCACTGGATTGCCAGGGAAGTCCCTAAAGTACTTTTATTTTTTTATTTCTTATTTTTTTATTATTTTATTTTATTTTTTTACTTTACAATACTGTATTGGTTTTGCTATACATCAACATGAATCCACCACGGGTGTACATAAGTTCCCATTTTTGAACCCCCTCCCACTTCCCTCCCCATACCATCCCTCTGGGTTATCCCAGTGCACCAACCCCAAGCATCCTGTATCCTGCATTGAACCTAGACTGGCGGTTTGTTTCTTATATGATATTATACATGTTTCAATGCCATTTTCCCAAATCATCCTGCCCTCTCCCTCTCCCGCAGAGTCATAAAGTCTGTTCTGTACATCTGCGTCTCTTTTGCTATCTTGCGTACAGGGTTATCATTACCATCTTTCTAAATTTCATATATATGTGTTAGTATACTGTATTGGTGTTTTTCTTTCCGGCTTACTTCATTCTGTATAATCGGCTCCAGTTTCATCCACCTCATTAGGACTGATTCAAATGTATTCTTTTTGATGGCTGAGTAGTACTCCATTGTGTATATGTACCACAGCTTTCTTATCCATTCATCTGCTGCCTAAAGTACTTTTAAATTAAGGTTAGTACTTTTTTAAAGACATAATGCTATTGAACACTTAATAGATTAAATGATAGTATAAACATAACTTATATTTATTGGGAAACCAAGGCGTTCATGTGACTCACATTTTTGCTGTGGTCTGAGACCAAAGCTGCAATGTTTCTGAAGCATGCCTATAATAGGGAATGAAGTAATTCCAGTGCAGTAGTAGAGAATTTGTGACAAACTATAATATATCAACGTGATGGGATATTTCATAACTACTTCAAAGGTTAACATGTATTCTATATCAATTTTTGGAAATTGGTATATGAAATCTACAAGTGACAAAGAGGTACACAAAATAGTTTGCACAAATGTTTGGTCATATAAAAGTGAGTTCATATAAGCTTTTAAAAATTAGAAGTTAATTTTGGAAATAAAGTTTAGTATTCTTAATTCTGTCCTTAATTCTAAGTATTTGCTTAACCTCACATTATGCAAAATGTGAAGCCATTATTTAATTCTTAATCTGCAAAGTAGATCCAGCGTTAAGATTCTGAAAGGGAAGAGATGGGCATGGACTCTTTGGATTGATAATTGGTCTGTCTTTGGCAGTGAAAATATTTTAAATTTAATAGGAATATATAAGTTTTCAAGGATAATATAAAAAACACACAGATACTACTACTTATTCAAGAAGTAAAGCATTGCAAATACAGTTGTGGTTGCTTGTTTACTTCTTACCGTTAATAAGCATATCTTTAAAATTTTGCTGATAATGATTCTCAGTAAGTTACAGTTGCTTTTGTAGAAGTGCTCTGCAGGTGTTCTGGGAAGTCGAGAACAACCCAGCTTGAAAGGCTTTCACCTTCCATGGGAGAAACAGACGACAGTGGATCAAGGGCTTTAGCTTGCATTTGTCATAGAAAAACTCCCTCTTTAATCTTTGTGAGTAACTTTATATACAATGAATATGAAATCTTGAGTGACTATGGGATGTTTTGGGACTTCTCAGATGTTTAAAATTAAGGTGACAACAATTATATATTTATAAATACACAAAGAATTTTCCACTTTTGAATGCTTTATCCTGCTTTGCTTCTCTTGGAGATAACTTCTGTGGTCACAGTTAGTGATTCTTGGATCTTTCCTTCAGTGATAATAGGATCTTCCCTCAGTTTATTTTTCTATGTTGATTCAAAAGTTACTTTGGTATTATCTAGTGTCTCAAAGGTAGATATACAATATATAGAGATATATAATATATAGAGAGAAGGTATAAAGGCTGTGTTGCTGATAACTGTAACATATTTTAGAAGTTATGTTTTTGGAGCTGATTGGGCAGTACTATTCATAACTAAGACTTGTTCTTCAAGTTCAAGGACAAATGGGAACAATGAATTGTTACACTGAATGCAGAATTCAGTCCTTTAGAAGGAAAATCAAGAGAGTTCAGCTGCTTCTTGGGTTTAAAGCCAAAATGCCTATTTAAAAATACCATCATCCTTTTAAATGTTTAACTGGAAAAATGCCAGGCTATCAAGGCTCCTTTTATGTTATGGAAGACTTTCAAGGAGAGAATATTAAAGTTAGAGGCAAAGGAGAGATAGATTACTTATAGTAAGTATTCATGCTGTCCTTGTGCTTCCCAGGTGGCACAAGTAGTAAAGAAACTGCCTGCCAGTGCAGGAGATTCAAGAGATGTGGGTTTGGTCCCTGGGTCAGGAAGGTCCTCTGGAGGAGGAAATGGCAACCCACTCCAGTCTTCT
Source organism: Nanger dama (assembly GCA_917880005.1). NCBI lineage: Eukaryota > Metazoa > Chordata > Mammalia > Artiodactyla > Bovidae > Nanger > Nanger dama. The sequence continues at coordinate 19,326,696 of CAKJTW010000001.1, forward strand.
TGCCTGAAAAATTCCATGGACAGAGAAGCCTGGTGGGCTACAATCCATGGTGTCACAGAGTCAGACATGACCGAACGATTGAACACTATGTTATCCTTATGGATGAAATGGAGAATTATAGTTCGTGTGATAGTATGGTATAACTTGATGGTATGAGTTAACTTGAAATTAACTACTATACCCAAAATGTGTTTATTAATGGGTTCTTGTAAGCTTGGAGGTAGGACTTCAGGTGTAAGCCATAGAAATTTTTTTAGCAGTATGCCATTGTACATTTTTATTAATGACTTAAATGAGGATTCTGATGGTGTATGTATCAAGTTTGTAGATGCTGTGAATGCTGACAGATGCTGAGAGAAATAATAGATGTGCTAGGTTTCAAAACCTGGATGCAAAAATAATCTAGTTGGTTGTAATGTTGGTTTGAGTTTAGTAAGAGAAAACTTAGGGACTAGTGCTAAATCTCATACCCAAATCCCAACTGTTTAAATGTGAAGAAGTCATTACTTTACAGAAACACTGAACACACTTTTAAAAAGATTTTAGTTGATTGTACTGGTTAATAGAAGCCAATAGTGTAACATAGTTGTCAAGAAAGAGATACTATAATCTTAAGTAGCATTTATTGAAAAATGTTATAGGCCTTATATGTTTTATACTTGGTCAAATAGCACTTGGACAATTGTATACATTTCTGGAAATCACAATTTAAAAAGTGACATTACAATAGAGTCTATCCTAAAAGAGACTAATAGTAGGAGAAGGCTTAAACTTAGACACAGTTTTCAACGCCTTATGAAAATGTTCTCCATTCATCCTTTGTTCAGTTAATATGAGAAATGCTGGATTGAAAGAAACACAAGCTGGAATCAAGATTGCCAGGAGAAATATCAATAACCTCAGATATGCAGATGATACCACCCTTATGGCAGAAAGTGAAGAGGAGCTAAAAGACTCTTGATGAAAGTGAAAGAGGAGAGTGAAAAAGTTGGCTTAAAGCTCAACATTCAGAAAACGAAGATCATGGCATCCGGTCCCATCACTTCATGGGAAATAGATGGGGAAACAGTGGAAACAGTGTCAGACTTTATTTTGGGGGCTCTAAAATCACTGCAGATGGTGACTGCAGCCATAAAATTAGAAGATGCTTACTCCTTGGAAGAAAAGTTATGACCAACCTAGATAGTATATTCAAAAGCAGAGACATTGCTTTGCCAACTAAGGTCCATGTAGTCAAGGCTATGGTTTTTCCTGTGGTCATGTATGGATGTGAGAGTTGGACTGTGAAGAAGGCTGAGCACCGAAGAATGGATGCTTTTGAACTGTGGTGTTGGAGAAGACTCTTGAGAGTCCCTTGGACTGCAAGGAGATCCAACCAGTCCATTCTGAAGGAGATCAGTCCTGGGATTTCTTTGGAAGGAATGATGCTAAAGCTGAAACTCTAGTACTTTGGCCACCTCACGCGAAGAGGAAAAGACTCACTGGAAAAGACTCTGATGTTGGGAGGGATTGGGGGCAGGAGGAGAAGGGGGCGACAGAGGATGAGATGGCTGGATGGCATCACGGACTCGATGGACGTGTGTCTGAGTGAACTCTGAGAGATGGTGATGGACAGGGTGGCCTGGTTTGCTGCAATTCATGGGGTTGCAGAGTCGGACATGACTGAGTGAGTGAACTGAACTGAACTGAACTGAACTGTGCTTAGTTCTTGGAAGTGAGCAAGACAATGCAGTTCTCAAGGAGCTTTTATTCTAATAAGGAGGAGACAGATGCTAAGTAAACTAAATAAGATTTTGAACAATGATAAATTCTATGAAGAAAATAGAGTAATATGACAGTGACTAGTAATTAGGATGATTAACAATCAGGGAGATTCTCTCTAAGGCAATGACATTTGACTTAAGACTTGACTGATAATGAGGGGCCAAAACATGCAAGGATATGGCAAGTGTTTACTGCAGAAAGACCAGAGTACAAAGGTCCTGACCAGGAGTGACTGGAGGGTGATGGGTAAAAGGGAGAGGTATGGGCAATCGAGGGAGATAATGAGTTTGAATTTATTTTAACTGTAATGAGAAGCCAGTAAAGGGTTTTAAGTCAGATATATCTCACTTATCTTTTAAAAAGGTCACTCACTGCTCAGTGGACAATGAGTTATGGCGGTAAGACAATGTAGAGAAAATTTCGGGCTATAAATAGTTTAATGATTTATAAACATGAAATCACTTTTTCTTCCAATCATTGCTTCCAGTTACCATAATTAAATTTTAAACTGACAACATCTCAGAAAAGTGGCGAGAATATTCTTCAGATGATGTATGAGAAACCTGAACGATGGTCTTTTACCTTCCAGTCATATGCCTGCCTCAGTTGAATATAAGCTCAGCTTACTGCTCTCAATGGAAAACTCAAAGATGCAGAGAAACCAGCATTATTTTTTGAACGATCTGTGTATAGTGACAGGTATATAAAAATGACCTTACTTGTCAATTTGGAATCTTAGCTTAGAACTGGACTTTTCCCCCTGTTTCCTGGGGATCAAAGGAACAACAGACTCAGAGTAATAGAGATTTGAGATGGAAAATGACATTTAATACCAGCAGTTTGATACTAATGGCATTAAGGAAGTTCTAGAATAATTTCTGGGCTTCCTGGTAATTTATGGTAAAGAATCTGCCTGCCAGTGCAGGAAACGTGAGTTCGATCTTTGGCTTGGGACGATCCCCTGGAGAAGGGAATGGCAACCCAATCCAGTATTAATCCCATGGATTGAGGAATCTGGCAGACTGTGGTCTGTTGCATTGCAAAGAGTTGGAAATGACTAATTGACTAAACAGTAACAACAACAGAATAATTTCTAGCTGCCATAGAAACTGATGGGGTGTACTGGCCATCTCATCTCCTTCAAATTTGCAGAGTTTTTATTTCTTCCAATCCTCTTAAAATTCTTATCAGCTCTGGTTAAATCTGGATCCCTATTCTAGACTTGCACCTGGAACTAGGAGGTCATATATCTCTGAGTGGGACTTAGAATTAACCCACTCCAGTACTCTTTCCTGGCAAATTCCATGGACAGAGGAGCCTGGTGGGCTGCAGTCCATTGGGTCACTAGGAGTCAGACATGACTGAGTGACTTCACTTTCACTTTTCACTTTCATGCATTTGAGAAGGAAATGGCAACTGACTCCAGTGTTCTTGCCTGGAGAACCCCAGGGATGGAGGAGCCTGGTGGGCTGCCATCTATGGGGTCGCACAGAGTCGGACACGACTGAAGCAACTTAGCAGCAGCAGCAGCAACCATAATTAAATTTTCTTTGCCTTACAAGGTTTTAAGAAGATTCAATAAATTTGATCATTTTCTATTATTAAATGTGTAGTTTGTTTGCTGTGAAACTAAAACAGCTCTAAAATGCAGTCTATTAAAAAAGTTTGTACATGCATGCTCAGTCACTTTATTATGTCTGACTCTGTGACCCTTTGGATTCTAGCCTGCCACGCTCTGCTGTCCACAGGATTTTTCAGGCAAGAATTCTAGAGTGGGTTGCCATTTCCTTCTACAGGGGATCTTCCCTGACCAAAGGACTGAACCCATGTTTCCTGCATTTCCTGCACTGCAGGCAGATTCTTTACAGGTGAGCCATTGGGTTAAGTCTAAAAACTGACATCTCATGCTTTATAGAAATGCTTATTTTTACAAGAGGTTGTTAGTTGGCTGCACAATTATTAGAAGCCAATAGTGGAACATAGCTGCTGAAAAAGGATACTATAATTTTAAGTAGAATTTATTGAAAAATATTATAGGCCTGTTGTTCAGTCACTAAGTTGTTGTCTAACTCTTTGCAACCCCATGGACTACAGCTTGCCATGCTTCCCTTTCCTGGAGTTTGCTCAAATTCTTGTCCGTTGAGTTAGTGATGCCATCCAACCATCTCATCCTCTGTCATCCCCTTCTTCTCCTGCTTTCAGTCTTTCCCAGCGCCATCCAACCATCTCATCCTCTGTCATCCCCTTCTTCTCCTGCTTTCAGTCTTTCCCAGCGCCATCCAACCATCTCATCCTCTGTCATCCCCTTCTTCTCCTGCTTTCAGTCTTTCCCAGCATCAGGATCTTATCCACTGATCAGCTCTTTGCATCAGGTGGCTAAAGTATTGGAGCTTCAGCATCAGTCCTTCCAATGAAAATTTAGGGTTGATTTCCTTTAGCATTGACTGGCTTGATCTCCTTGCTGTCCAAGGGATTCTAAAGAGTCTTCTCTAGCCCCACAATTCAGTTCTTTGATGCTCAGCCTTCTTTATGATACAACTCTCATATTTGTATATGATTGCTGGAAAAACCATAGCTTTGACTATATAGACTTTTGTTGGTAAAATGATATCTGTCTCTGCTTTTTAGTCTAGGGTTTGTCATAGCTTTCTTTCCAACGAGCAGGCATCTTTTAACTTCATGGCTGCAGTCACCATTTGTAGTGATTTTGGAGCCCAAGGAAATAAAATTTGTCACTGCTTCCACTTTTTTTTCCTTTCTGTTTGCCATGAAGTGATAGAGCTGGATGCCATGATCTTAGTTTTTGAATGCTGAGTTTCAAGCCAGCTTTTCCACTCTCCTCTTTCACTAGAGGAGCTATCCCACATTGAAGGTCAGGAACCGTGGCCTTAAGGGGATACCCCTCGTCCAAAGTAAGGAGCAGTGGCTGTGCTTTGCTGGAGCAGCTGTGAAGAGATACCCTACGCCCAAGGTAAGAGAAACCCAAATAAGATGGTAGGTGTTGCAAGAGGGCATCAGAAGTCAGACACACTGAAACCATACTCACAGAAAACTAGTCAATCATATCACACTAGGACCACAGCCTTGTCTAACTCAATGAAACCAAGCCATGCCTGCGGAGCAACCCAAGATGGGTGGGTCATGGTGGAGAGGGCTGACAGAATGTGGTCCACTGGAGAAGGGAATGGCAAGCCACTTCAGTATTCTTGCCTTGAGAACCCCATGAACAGTATGAAAAGGCAAAATTATAGGATACCATAAGAGGAACTCCCCAGGTCATTAGGTGTCCAATATGCTACTGGAGATCAGTGGAGAAATAGCTCCAGAAAGAATGAAAGGATGGAGCCAAAGCAAAAACAATACCCAGTTGTGCATGTGACTGGTGATAGAAGCAAGATCCGATGCTGTAAAGAGCAATATTGCATAGGAACCTGGAATGTCAGGTCCATGAATCAAGGCAAATTGGAAGTGGTCAAACAAGAGATGGCAAGGGTGAACGTTGACATTCTAGGAATCAGTGAACTAAAATGGACTGGAATGGGTGAATTTAACTCAGATGACCATTATATCTACTACTGCGGGCAGGAATCCCTCTGAAGAAATGGAGTAGCCATCATGATCAATGAAAGAGTCCTAAATGCAGTACTTGGATGCAATCTCAAAAACGACAGAATGATCTCTGTTCGTTTCCAAGGCAAACCATTCAATATCACAGTTATCGAAGTCTATGCCCCAACCAGTAATGCTGAAGAAGCTGAAGTTGAACGATTTTATGAAGACCTACAAGACCTTGTAGAACTAACACCCCCAAAAATGTCCTTTTCATTATAGGGGACTGGAATGCTAAAGCAGGAAGTCAAGAAACACCTGGAGTAACAGACAAATTTGGCCTTGGAATGCGGAGTGATGCAGGGCAAAGACTAATAGAGTTTTGCTAAGAAAATGCACTGGTCATAGCAAACACCCTCTTCCAACAACACAAGAGAAGACTCTACACATGGACATCACCTGATGGTCAACACTGAAATCAGATTGATTATATTTTTGCAGCCAAAGAAGGAGAAGCTCTATACAGTCAACAAAAACAAGACCAGGAGCTGACTGTGGCTCAGATCATGAACTCCTTATTACCAAATTCAGACTTAAATTGAAGAAAGTAGGGAAAACCGCTAGACCATTCAGATATGACCTAAATTAAATTCCTTATGATTATACAGTGGAAGTGAGAAATAGATTTAAGGGCCTAGATCTGATAGATAGAGTGCCTGATGAACTATGGAATGAGGTTCATGACATTGTATGGGAGACAGGGAGCAAGACCATCCCCATGGAAAAGAAATGCAAAAAAGCAAAATGGCTGTCTGGGGAGGCCTTACAAATAGCTGTGGAAAGAAGAGAGACAAAAAGCAAAGGAGAAAAGGAAAGATATAAGCATCTGAATGCAGAGTTGCAAAGAATAGCAAGAAGAGATAAGAAAGCCTTCTTCATTGATCAATGCAAAGAAATAGAGGAAAAGAACAGAATGGGAAAGATTAGAGATCTCTTCAAGAAAATTAGAGATACCAAGGGAACATTTCATGCAAAGATGCGCTAGATAAAGGACAGAAATGGTCTGGACCTAACAGAAGCAGAAGATATTAAGAAGAGGTGGCAAGAATATATGGAAGAACTGTACAAAAAGATCTTCACGACCTAGATAATCATGATGATGTGATCACTCATCTAGAACCAGACATCCTGGAACGTGACGTCAAGTGGGCCTTAGAAAGCATCACTACGAACAAAGCTAGTGGAAGTGATGGAATTCCAGTAGAGCTGTTTCAAATCCTGAAAGATGATGCTGTGAAAGTGCTGCACTCAATATGCCAGCAAATTTGGAAAACTCAGCAGTGGCCACAGGATTGGAAAAGGTCAGTTTTCATTCCAATTCCAAAGAAAGGCAATGCCAAAGACTGCTCAAACTACCGCACAGTTGCACTCATCTCACATGCTAGTCAAGTAATGCTCAAAATTCTCCAGGCCAGGCTTTAGCAATACGTGAACCATGAACTTCCTGATGTTCAAGCTGGTTTTAAAAAGGCAGAGGAACCAGCGATCGAAAGGCCAACATCCACTGGATCATGGAAAAAAGCAAGAGAGTTCCAGAAAACCATCTATTTCTGCTTTATTGACTATGCCAAAACCTTTGACTGTGTGGAACACAATAAACTGTGGAAAATTCTGAAAGAGATGGAAATACCAGACCACCTGACCTCCTCTTGAGAAATCTGTATGCAGGTCAGGAAGCAACAGATGGAACTGGACATGGAACAACAGACTGGTTTCAAATGGGAAAAGGAGTATGTCAAGGGTGTATATTGTCACCCCGCTTATTTAGTTTATATGCAGAGTACATCATGAGAAACGCTGGACTGGAAGAAACACAAGCTGGAATCAAGATTGCCAGGAGAAATATCAATAATCTCAGATATGCAGATGACACCACCCTCCTGGCAGAAAGTGAAGAGGAACTAAAAGCCTCTTGATGAAAGTGAAAGAGGAGAGTGAAAAAGTTGGCTTCAAACTCAACATTCAGAAAATGAAGATCATGGCATCCAGTCCCATCACTTCATGGGAAATAGATGGGGAAACAGTGGAAACAGTGTCAGGCTTTATTTTTCTGGGTTCCAAAATCACTGCAGATGGTGACTGCAGCCATGAAATTAAAAGACACTTACTCCTTGGAAGGAAAGTTATGACCAACCTAGATAGCATATTCAAAAACAGAGACACTACTTTGTCGACTAAGGTCCGTCTAGTCAAGGCTATGGTTTTTCCTGTGGTCATGTATGGGTGTGAGTGTTGGACTGTGAAGAAGGCTGAGTGCTGAAGAATTGATGCTTTTTAACTGTGGTGTTGGAGAAGACTCTTGAGAGTCCCTTGGACTGCAAGGATATCCAACCAGTCCATTCTAAAGGAGATCAGCATGGGATTTCCTTGGAAGGAATGATGCTAAAGCTGAAACTCCAATACTTGGCCACCTCATGCGAAGAGCTGACTCATTGGAAAAGACTCTGATGCTGGGAGGGATGGGGGCCAGAGGAGAAGGGGGCGACAGAGGATGAGATGGCTGGATGGCATCACTAACTCGGTGGATGTGAGTCTGAGTGAACTCCGGGAGTTGGTGATGAACAGGGAGGCCTGGTGTGCTGTGATTCGTGGTGTCGCAAAGAGTCGGACATGACTGAGTGACTGAACTGAACTGAATTGAAGTTTAATATATTTATCACATTTCTTTATCTGTTTGTCTGTGTGTGGACACTTAGGTCATTTCCATGTCTTGGCTATTATGAATAATGCTTCAGTGAACACGGTTGTGCAGATGTCTTTGAGATCATGGTTTAATTTCCTTGGATATATACCCAGAAGTAGGCTTACTAGATCAAATAGTAGTTTTAATTATTTAAAAATCTTATTTGTCTTCCATAGGCATTGTATCAGTTTATATTCTCACCAGCAGAACACCAGGGTTTTCCTTTTCTTCACATCCTTACCAGCATTTGTATCTCTTATCTTTTTGATAATAGCATTTTTAGCAGCTATGAGGTGACATCTCATGGTTTTGATTTATATTTCCCAGGTGATTAGCGATGTTGAGCACCTTTTCATGTACCTGTTGGACAGTTATATGCCTTCTTTAGAGAAATGTGCATTTAAGTCTTCTGCCCATTTAAAAATTGTATTTTTTGCCATTTAGTTGTATGAGTTCCTTCTGTATTTTATATATATTAACTTTTTATCAAATATGTGGTTTGTAAATATTTCTTCCCAATCATTAAGTTACATTTTCATTTTGCTAACTGTTTCTTTTGCTGTGCAGAAACTCTTTATTTTGATGGTCCATATTTGTTTGTTTGTTTGTTTTTTTGCTTGTGCTTTTGGTGTAATATCCAAAATATTATTGCCAAGAACAATTATAAGGAGTTCTTTTCTGTATGTTTTCTTCTAAGAGTTTTAAGGTTTAGGTCTTACATTTAAGTCCTTAACCCATTTCAAATTAATTTTATGAGTGATTTAATAATATGGGTCCAGTTTCATTATTTTGCATATGAATACCCAGTTTTCCCAACACTATTTATTGTAGAGACTAGTGTTTCTCCATTGAGACTTACTGTCTCTTTTGTCAAATATTTGTTGACCATATATGTATGGATTTATTTTTGGGTTCTCCCTTCTGTTCCAGTAATATGTGTGTTTCTTTTCATGCCAGTGCCCTACTGTTTTGATTACTCCTATAGATTTGTTGGATATTTTCATGCTTACAGTATAAGGGTCATGTAACAGAAGCCCATTATCAGTTTCCATGTTCCTACATGCCTGCAACCCCAGGGGATGTGTCAGGCTCTCCCAGGAGTGTTTTTCTTAAATTTCATTGCAGTCAATAGCCCCAAGTTCGATTTGCATTTTCTTCAACCCAGCAAGTAGTGACCAACATAATGCTGGTGATAATTATGATGATGATGATAATCACTAGTACCTATATAGCACTAAAAACCAGAGACATTTACTTTGCTGACAAAGGTCTATCTAGTCAAAGCTATGGTTTTTCCTGTAGTCATATACGAAAGTTAGAGTTGGACCATAAAGAAAGCTGAGCACTGAAGAATTGATGCTTCTGAACTGTGGTGTTGGAAAAGACTCTTGAGAGTCCCTTGGATTGCAAGGAGATCCAACCAGTCCTTCCTAAAGGAAATCAGTCCTGAATATTCACTGGAAGGATTGATGCTAAAGCTGAAACTCCAATACTTTGGCCATCTGATGTGAAGAACTGATTCATTTGAAAAGACCTGATACTAGGAAAGATTGAAGGTGGGAGGAGAAGGGGATGACAGAGGATGAGATGGTTGGATGGCATCACCGACTCGATGGACATGAGTTTGAGTAAGCTCCGGGAGTTGGTGATGGACAGGGAAACCTGGTGTGCTGCAGTCCATGGGGCTGCAAAGAGTTGGACCTGACTGAGTGACTGAACTGAACTGAACTGATATAGCACTTACCATATGCCAAGATCTGACTTCTTTATATGTGGCAGTATATGTTAAGTCTCACAACAATTCTGTGAAATATGTGTTATGCATTATTATTGTCCCCATTTTATATATAGAGAAAATGAAACAGAGGTTGAGCAATTTGACCAAGGGTTGCCTCATGTCACACAACTACTAAGTGGTGGATTGTGTGGTGAACCCAAGCAGTTAGACTCAGAAGCTTTTCTCTGAATTGTTATATGTATTGTTTCTCAATTTCCCCTTCTTGTAGGGTCCCTGATTTCATTATTTTTTTGATCCTCTCCCTCACTTTACTTTGGGAGAAAAGAAAACCTTATCCTGCCCTCTCTCAAAAGTAAAAGGAGGAAAGTCTCTTACCAGAAACCTTGCTATTTCCATAAGCTTCTTTGATAGCATTCCTCTTTTCCCTCCGAAGTTCTCTAAGGACTAGGGAGGTAGCTGGGAGTACTGGGGGCAGTGAAAGCAGTAAGCTGAGTTCTGTTGCTTCTTGTTAAGGCTTGGAGGAAATAGCTAACTCGCTTTAGAATTTAAGGTACTTTAGCCTTTTAGCTGTGAGCCCTCATTGCCAATTCTGGGGCAAAGGGAAAAAAATAACTTTTTATTACGAGGCTGTTTTAATACTTTTAGGAAACAGGATGGAGGCTTGAACTAGGGTGGCAGTGAAAACGGAGAGAATTAGATACACTTGGTATGTATTTTGGAAATAAAACCAAGTAAGACATGGTGGCAAATTGAATGTGAGGGAGAAGAACAGAAACGAATTAAAGAAGAGGATTTTGTGTTGAGCAACCTAGATGGAAGTGGTAGATGGAGGTGCCATTTACAGAGATGAGGAAGAGCAGAGACAGAAAGAGATTGGGGTGGAAATGTGAGGGTGGCTTGGTCGTCAAGAGTACTGTTTTGCCTGGTTACGTTTTAGATACCTGTTAGACTGCCCAGTGAAGAAAATTGGATACAAGAGTTTGTAGCTCAGTGGGCAAGATAAAGTCTACAGTCACACATCTGAAGATCACAGCATGTCTTATATTCAAAGCTATGGGATAAGAAAATCAGTTAAGGAAAGGATAAGAGAAAAGAGAAGGCTGAGGGTCAACCTTAAGATTCAAAGGAAACTTCAGCAAGATCCTGAACAGGAGTTGTCAATGAGATAGTAAGACAACAAGAAGAATGTATTTTCTATGTCTCAAGAGAATTGTTTTTTTCACGATTTGAGTATCCTAAATATAAAAAGCTATGAACAGAGGAAGTGAAGCATTGACCTTTTTCAGACAGTTTTCTAAACTCAGCCTGTCTGCTGTATAGGAAATTGAAAGAAAACTTGAGCTGGAGTAGATAAGGTGGGACTAAATTACCATAAGATCTCTTTCATTCAAATGAATCTATCACTGAAAATCTTACTGTAATAATTTTATGTATAAATGTGGAAAAATAAACCATTTTTGGTGAAAAATTGAGAACATTGAGCCAAGCTCTCAATTATTTAACTTACTTGAATGAAACTATTTACATTTTTTCAGTGGGAAGAACAAAACCAGATATGAAGTAGTTTAAAAATTAAACCAGACCTACTGAAAAGGTTATGAGACAATTCACCTGTAAAACGTAGATACAGATAAATAGAAGCCTCAGCTAAGTGATTTTCAATGTAAGCCCATTTGTTACAAAGAAAATACCTTTATTAACTTCTTGCTCTTCCATAGTTAATGCTGCTAGTTACTCTCCCCCTCCACAGGCTTCTTAGTCTACCAATTTTCAAATTTTAGTGTACATCTGAATCAACTGGAAGACTTTTTAAAAATACACATTTCAAGGCCACATCTCTGAAAATTCTGGTTGGGTGTAGCCAGAAAGTATGTATTTTGACTAATACTTCAAATGATCCTGTATCACACTTGACAGAACACTTGTCCTGACCCTAGATTACATGTGTAAGTAACTCTTGACTGGTGGCAAAAGTGCTACTTGGCACTGTGCACACTTTATTAAAATAATTTCTTATAGATGCATGGTTTATATAATAGAAGACAAAGCTATAAGGTTGAAAGAATAAAAATATTAAATACAGAGTGTTTCTTTAGCTTAGTAATTATATGTCAATATTTACTCTTATAAAAATACGTTTCCAGTGGTGGTTGGGGGGAGGGTTTAATTTGTCTCCAGGGATTTATCCAACTTCCTTTGGGAAGGCAGTCTACCCGAGTTTATTTTTCAAGAGAATAATGGCTTAAAAATGTATCCAGCTAAATTCTATTTACTGTGTATTTTTGTGTATGTGTTATAATAAATCAGTTATTTAGATGCCAGCACAATTATCAACCACTTAAGACTTTTAAGTGGTTGATAGTTATTTTGACATCCTGACAATGCACTAAAATAATGAGCTTTCAGATGTTTCTTTCTCTAACAGATATAATTATTCATGTGAATCTGGTATATTTTTCTTAATCCTAAATAGTTTTTAAGTCCTACATGTCTCATTAAATGGTGTTTTTCCCCCATAGCAGTAAGCTGAATTGGTGTATCACTATGCAGTTACAGGAGAAGGCAATGGCAACCCAGTCCAGTAGATAGGCTGCAGTCCATGGGGTTGCACAGAGTGAGACACGACTGAAGCGACTTAGCAGCATGACGGTAGAAACTAAGATGAGAGTAAGGTTTGACAGTACAATAATATTGTGTACTCTAGTGCTTGGAACTTTGTTCTTTCTAGTAATTTAGTATGTGTTAATTAAAGGAGTACAGTTGTGTGCTAGCTTTTAATAGCATTCATTCTGCTAGTTTTTACTTCCAGCTCTTAAACCCACTTGCCTACTTCTGGCCCTGAAGTATTTCTTTAGTAACTCTCAAAATTCTAGGAGATCCTAAAAAATCAGAGAGCTGAAAATCAAAAGTAACATAGATTTGATATTGTATATAAACATAACCAGCATGTTCTTGGAACCGACTCTGCCCAAGAGGCATTATTCTAGGCTGTTGGGGTAGGAGATAGGGAGATGCCCTATATGAAAGATCACAGTTTTTTTTCAACATTAATTAATGAAAAAAATTATAAGAAATACTGCAGTGATTCAGTTTTCTGTTGAGACATCTCAAATGAGCATTGTTTCATGGGTTTACAATTCTGAAAGGTATGATTGGGTAAGCAAATACAGGGTCTGCTTTAATACTGTCAAATTGAAACATGGCAACTGATATCCAGCATCCAACAGTTTCTAACTGTAAGTTTGAATTTATGAAATAACTGAAAATAATTAGGTAATGTATGTATTATAGATATAATCTGTAAGTTATATGTTAAACCTGGTAGTTCTGGTAAGTAAGGACTGAAAGAAAAAGTTGACATAAAATACAATTGGAACTTAAAAGGGCTTTAATTATTTCCTTTTCCTTCTCTCTGCTTCATTAATTTTTCCAGGTACAACAAACACCATATTATATGTCATTTGAATATGTTATTATCTAGGTAATAACATTACGAATCCCTGTTTGAACATTCTTAATGGGCTCATACCTTGAAATGATTAATCTTTTGATTTAATTATATAGAATAAATGTAAAATAAAAAGTGATTGCACCAGAACATGGCTTTGGGGGATATTTTGGAAGAAACTACGTAAATCTGAGCCATAATATCTTTCCAGTGTAGCATTTAAATTGCGGAGTTCAACCGCAGTTGTGATCTTAGTTTGTTAGCTGCCTAGAGTGTTATTTTAAGAAAGCAGAAGCCCCATCATTTGCACACTCCTTATAGAACACACACCTTAACCCTGACTTCTTAGCTCCAGTTTTTCAAAAGAAGTGAAGTCAAGATGAAGAATAGTTTGCTTTTTTGGGGCGTCCTGGCCATTTTTGTTAAGGCTGTTCTTGTGACAGGTATGTGGTATTTTGAGCATGAACCCAGATAAAAGGGAAAATAGAATACAGCTCTGTTCTTCAGATTAAACATTTATGTTTGTATTTTGGTTGGACAGCTAGCTGGCTATGTTCTTCTAACATGTCTTAATCTTTGTATGGGCAGTGGTCTTTAACATGGACAAGACTCACTGTAATTCTTTTCATTCTTTTTTCTCTTATATGTCTGCCTATTAAAACCTAGAAAATAAGAAAATAGATAATTTTTAGATAAGTATAGATAGCTATACTATACAAATACCCATATTGAATCTTGAAAGTCAGAATTTGCTCCTTGAGTGTCTCAAATTAATAGTCTGGAGAAATGAGGTAATAATTGTTGTAAATACAGTATAGAGTGCATTGGGATTTTATTTCCCCCAAGAGTCTGGTATTAGTTCTAACAACTTTCCTGGATCCAAGCCTACAAATTTATTATGACCCTTTAACAATGTTTAATGTTGTATACATTTCCTGGAACTTGATGGCTAAACTTCAGTTATCTTGTTTATTAACTTTTCAAACTATTGTAGAAAATGGATTATTTTTCTGAATATAAAAGTATAGTTTTAATAATTTTCATCTAGAAAGGTATGTGAATTAGAAATGATATAACTTGATATATATTGTTTTAAGACTTACTGAGTTTATTCCTTTTTTTTTTTTTTGAGCTTATTTTTCTTTCAGGACAGTATGATGTAATTAAGAATAGTAATTTTACATATACTTTTCACTAATTTAGTATTAAGAATAAAAGATAGCAGTAGTAAACCATGTATATGTACCTATATATAAAAATACATGTGTTTATAAACATATTTATATACCTATAAACATATACATGGAACATATATAGCCATTTATATATAAAAGAGCTGTAACTTACTGAGTACATACTATACTCTAGACATTATGCTAACTGCTTTACATAGTCTATTCCATTTAATTCTCACAGTAACCATTTAAGGGTAAGTACTATCATTATTTCTGACATATCCTTGAGCCCATTTAAGTTTAAAGAGGTGAAGTAACTTACCTCAGGTCACACAACAAGCATGTGGTAGGTGGAACTCAGGCCATCTGACACCATAGCCCACACTCCTGTCTAGTCTCCTATTCTGCCTGTATAAGAGAATCACCTTTTTGGTAAACTCACTACATTCATAACTAGTATGTGTTAAGTCTATTTTCTTACTTGAACTGAATTAAGTTGCTTAACAAATAATTATTGAGCCACCTACTCTGTCTCAGGTGCTCTTGGAATAAAGTAAGGCATAGTCTATAATAACAGGTGTATTAGGAAAAATATTTCCTGTTGATGAAACAGAAGTTAAACTCTTAAAAATCTTGGTGAATTAAATGTATTTTTACATTTTCCTGGTAGGTATATTAGGCTACCTAGTATTCTTATATAATAACAGTAAAGATACTTTTCCCCCTAGGTTTCTGGCAAGAAAATATAATATGTGCCATAAACAAAACATATATATTTTCTATTTAAGACCTAATAGTCATCACATACTCAACTCCACCTATATTTTTGGTCAGGTATTGCCTGCTTATTTGTATTTTAATGAGAAAAACATTTAAAAGTCACTAATACAAGAGTAGGGAAGAGGACACCTTTTAAATCATCTTACTCTTTTCCAAAAATTAAAAATTATATCATTATCTTAAATTGGCTTCATAATGGTTTTATCCAATACCGTAAGACTTTTATCAGAAGATTTATCAAGGACTTATGAATAAGGACATAATAATGCATTATAAAATACTTAAAACAATTATAAGTAAAATAACAATGATCTTAAATTGTTTTTGTAATGACTGTATCATTGAGACTGAAATACTGCAGTTAGGTCCTTTCTGCTCTGAGATCAGGAATAATTAGATGTCCAGTTACAATTTATTTCCTTATCATTTAACCTGTATAACTTGAATTAATGTGCTAAGTCTTTTTTTTATTGAGATTTGATGGAAGGAAATTTTAAAGGTCACTTAGCTAAAATTATAGGAATGAAAAAGATATTTAACATCATTATTATTGTTTAATTATCACTGTTAAATAAAGCTATTGTTACTTCCTCAAATATCTGTTAGTTGATCTAAGTACAGATAATAAGAAATTTTGTTAATTCTTTGCAGCATTTACCAGACATTTTATCTAATATTCAGATTGGACAGTAAATGTTGACATTTACAGTTAACGGCTTTAATAATTATTTGTGTATTTGCTCATTTGTTATTTTTTCCGTACACATGCATATTATATTAAATAGAACTTGTACCTAACAACATATTCTAGACTGTTTTAGCAAGTTTATAGCACTTTACGTCTATAGATACTATATCTTTTAAAATAAGTCTTATAAGAAATATTAATAAATATTGCACTTAATGGATTAAATCATTATGCCATGATACCCTGATTGTTATTATGAAAAGGAAGAATATAATTAAGTTTAGGGAAATTTTAATGGAGAATTTTAAAGTCTTAACAAAATAAGGTTATCTTGGGGAAAATGTGCATGTTCTTAGCATAAGGGAGAAAAAGTATGAATGAGTGTTTAGGAAGGGTGTTTTTATTATTAAAAACTGGTTTATTTGTTCACTTTTGAATAAATTTCTCTAGTCGGAGAGAAATTTAGTCTAGATGTTTGTTTTCTCTCTCATTTTGGCATTTGGCACTAATTTTTTTCCAAAGTTCTATCATTCAAAGGGTTGTGCCTCCATTAAAAGCATTTGGTTAAAACCAGAATTCTTTCAGTTCCAGGTTCCCATAGACTGGTCCAAGGAAAAATGAGAAAATTCCTTTTGGAGTTCATTTGTATTTCCTTCACTATGCTGTGAGATTCCACTTAGCTACTTTAGGTTGCTGTTGCTACTAAGTCGCTTCAGTCGTGTCCGACTCTGTGCGACCCCATAGACGGCAGCCTACCAGGCTCCCCCATCCCTGGGATCCTCCAGGCAAGAACACTGGAGTGGGTTGCCATTTCCTTCTCCAATGCATGAAAGTGAAAAGTGAAAGTGAAGCCACTCAGTCGTGTCTGACCCTCAGTGACCCCATGGACTGCAGCCTTACAGGCTCCTCCATCCATGGGATTTTCCAGGCAAGAGTACTGGAGTGGGGTGCCATTGCCTTCTCCGACTTTAGGTTAGGAAAGAGAACAAATGGAGAAAGCCGAAACTGATCAGCCAAAAAACTTAAGTTTTCTGTAGGGGAGGGTGATAAATTAACTTGATACAAAGTATGAAATTAGACTTTTGGTTACCTTTCTTTCTAAAATATTTATCTTTCAAGCCCAAGATGAAAATGAAAGGATTGTTCTTGTTGACAACAAATGTAAGTGTGCCCGGATTACTTCCAGGATCATCCCTTCTGCTGAAGATCCTAGTCAAGACATTGTGGAGAGAAACGTCAGAATTATGTATGTGGTATTTCATGCTTCATATTTTCATTTTGTGAGCAGATACTTTCTGATATTAGTGGTTGTTTGCATGTGATACCTATATCTTTGCTCCTCTTTTCGGTGGGTAACACCTTGGTGGTGGTTGTTTAGTTGCTAAGTCATTTCTGACTCTTGTGACCCCATGGACTGTAGCCTGTCAAGCTCCTCTGTTCATGGGATTCTCCATGCAAGAATGCTGGAGTGGGTTGCCATTTCCTCCTCCAGGGGATCTTCCCCACCCAGCGATAGAACCTGTCTCTTGTGTCTCCTGCATTGATAGGTGGGTTCCTTACCACTAGCGCCATCTGGGAAGCCTAAGTATAACAGCTTAAGTGAAGTCGCTCAGTCATGTCTGACTCTTTGTGACCCCGTGGGCTGTAGGCCACCAGGCTCCTGTGTCCAGGGATTTCCCAGGCAAGAATACTGGAGTGGGTTGCCATTTCCTTCTCCAGGGAATCTTTCCGACCCAGGGATCGAACCCGGGTCTCCTGCATTGCAGGCAGATGCTTTAACCTCTGAGCTACCAGGGAAGCCCGTATAACAGCTTACATGAGGTTAAGTCTGGGTAATGGACTTAAGCCAATTAATGTAGTTGGGAGCAGAGACAGAGGTTTCCAGGCAACCTAAAATCAGTCAGCTACATCAAATAATAACTGAAGGTTTGAATCTAGTCATCAACATGCCCTGTTTATATGGAGTTATTTCAGTTTGAATCAGAACTCATAGTTGCCCTTGATCAGTTCAAAGTGAAACTTGAGATAATTTTAAAAGGTTTGTTTTGCACCATATATGGACCACAAAGTACTTCACTTTGTATTCAACTTCATCTGTCTGCATAAAAGTATGGTAGACTAATTAAATTTACTACATTGATTTCATCTCCACTTGTATATTGGACTTCAGATACTCATTTCATTTCACACATAGTCTTAAGTTATAAGCTATGAGTCTTATTCAACAGCAAAAACATTAATAATATTTAAGAACTGAGATTTCTATTGGTCCAGTCATTAATGTCTCCCTTGTGACGTACTTCTACTACTTTAAATAGTTTCCCTCCTGAATCAAATACCTCTTATTGAAACAGAACATAGCAATCAACCCCATGTAATCAATAGAAGAAGTATAATATGCTTAAGAATTTGTTTTGAGTTCTGGCTGTCACTAAATATTAGTAGCTATGTGCTTTGGTATGCTAGTTACTTAACCCTTCTAAACTTGAACTTTCTCATCTCTAAATATTAATAGGAAAATAATATGTATTTATAGGGTTATTGTAAAGATAAGTTGAGATCTATTCCTTTTAAAGACTATGTAGTTCTTGGCACATTTTCAAAAAATATTTACTGTTATTTATCCATCTAACCTATGTGCCAGTTATCATTATGCCACTACCCTTCCTAAAATGCTTTTGCTGGTTCCCCCAGTGTTGTTACTGGGATAAATTAGGAATGTTTCAACCTAACCTACAGTGCTCAGCATAACTCTTAAGCTCTTCCATGGCCACTTCTTTTTCATCTTATGTTTAAAAATTCAGTATGTTGCAGTACCTCTTTCTTCCTCTTCTGTTTTTGCATAATCTAGTTCCTCTGCTTGAAGGACTCTTTCTTGCACCCCTCTTAGCCTGGTTAACTCTTCAGCCTGCATGTCTTAGCTTACACATCACTTCCTTGAGCAAGTTTTCTTTGACCACTCAAGTCTATACCACTTAGTTCCCTCTTAAGTAAGTAAGTATTAGTCACTCAGTCGTGCTCAACTCTTTGTGACCCCACGGACTGCAGCCCATCAGGCTCCTTTTTCCATGAGTTTTTCCAGGCAAGGATACTGGAGTGGGTTGCCATTTCCTTCTCCAGGGATCTTCCCAACCCAGGGATTGAACCTGGGTCTCCTGCACTGCAGTCAGATTCTTTATCGACTGAGCTACAAGGGAAGCCCCAGTTCCCTGTTAAGGATAGATTAATTGGAGAAGCGCGTATCTTAAGAGAATGGCATCACTCTGGCAACACTCTTCACAGTGTTGAAGAGGAGTGTCTCTCCTATATTTAAATCTCCAAGGGTAGATTTAAAATAATACTCCGGGATTCTCTGATTTATCTTTTTTTTTAACGACATGATCCTTTTAATGATATTTTATTTACTGAAATCAGGCAGTTCAGTAACTTCATGCCATTTCCCTGATGTATATTGATGCTTCTTTAATCTTATTTCTGAAAGTTCTATTATCATTGCTGTGTCATTATGGCATTATGCCCAGCTCCATCACCTAATGATGTTATGACTTTGGGCAAATTACTTAACTAATTTGAGCCTGTTCCCTAAACTGAAAAAAAGGGATGTGTATAGGTATGTATATATACACATATACTTCATAGGGTTGTGAGGATTAAATGTGATAATATATAAAAGCACTCAGAACAGTAGTCCCCAGTGAAACTCTCATATGTGTCTGTTCTCTTACTTGTCTCATTATTTAAAGCATTTTCTGATATTACTAGAGATTTTGTAATATAATGAAGAATAGATATGTTCATTCATTCATTTATTAATTTGACAAACATTTATCGAGTGCTTCTGAAAGCCACTGAGAATTGGAGCTGGGGATACAATAATTTATATAAAACACAGCTCATGCCATCAAAGAATTTACAGTCTAGTGGGAAACTAAATAACGGAAAAGGCAATTACAATGCAATATTGTAAATGCAGTGACAGGAATAGGTGTAGGATGTTACACAGGAGCACAAAGAGGGGCACCGAGGCCAGTCCCTGGGGAAAGTGGAGAGAGGCAGGGGGAGGAAGGAGAGGGTATTTGGAGTAAGTGGTAGAAATGTGTGTGGGTGATGACAGAGTTGATAGGGGAAGCAGATAATTCCAAGAAAAGGAATCAGGGTTTCTGTGACAACTGTATGATATCATCAGGTTAACATGTTCATCATAGTACCAGGCAGACTGTAAGTTTTTGGTAAATGTTAGGGCTATTACTGTTTTTGTTATCTTTAACACTTAGAGATGAGAAAATCCTGGTAAGTTTTGCACCATGGCAAACAGTTGTTTCCATCTGGCACATGGTGTAAAGAGGGTGGTGTGGTGAGAGACGAGGCTGGAGAGGGAGAGGTGCATCATGCACTGCCTTCTGTGCCGTCTTGACGATTACCTTGTTTTCTGTGGGGAGACACTGTAGGCTTTAAGTGGGGAAGGAAGTTAGGCTTGTAGTTTATTTATTTATTTATTTTTGGATTTATGACTATGTAAATATTTATTCAATTCTTCCCAGCTGGTCAATATTGATTTTTTTCTCCTGTCTATAATTTATTTTATTTATTTATTTTTATTATTAAATTTATTTATTTTTTAAATTACAATACTGTATTTGTTTTGCCATACATTGACATGAATCAGCCATAGGTGAACACAATCTCCCAATATTTTGGCAATAATGTGACCAATGCATGGGAGGGGTCAAGACTGAAGGAAGGTATTGCTGCAAATTAGGAGAGAAGGGTGGTGTCCGGAATCAAGTATTAGAGCCAGTTGAACTGTGAGGTGGATTTAGACCTAGGTGGTGACAGAGAGGGAAGACTGAGGGACAGAATCCAACTTTTTAGCTTGGATACATATGTGGATAATGTTGCTAAATACTGAGTTAGGAAAACCTGAGGTTTGGGGGATCTTTTGGTAGGGAGCAGTGCATGTGAAGAGGAATGATGACATAGATGAAAAAATGTAAAAGTTAATGAAATCACCTGAACTAGCTGATGTGTTATCTAATTTTTCATGGAAAACCTCCAAATCAAAAGGTCTGGATTCCAGTTCCAGCTTTACTACTTAGTACTTGTGTGAATTTGGGTAGGTCACCAACCTCTCTGGTTTGTAATTACTACATTTCTAAAATGTGATCCTTAGTATCTGTCTGTCCATTCATTCACAAATATTGGACATATTCTATATGACACACCTATAGCAAGGCACTGGGATGTGTGTTTTTGGCTCAAGGAATTTATAGAATCTAGAAACAGCTATTTTGTAGGTAAGCAACTATAATATGGCAGTATAGTAAAGGTATATGAAAGATTAATGAGACTACAGATGAGAAGTTTATTGAGGCATAGAAATGGGATCGAGGTAAAAATGACAGAGAAAGTAAAACTTGAGCTTATTTTTAAAGGAAAGGAGGGATTTACCAAGTAATAAAAGATAATTGACAGAGGAGTTATTGTGAGGTTTATTTTGAATACAGTTATTTAAAATGTAGCAATTACTGTGAAATGTGAGTAATAGTGTTACTAAAGAGTGTTTATAGAGTGCTGAATGTCCTAAATGTCTGAATGAAATAGTAAGTACTGTCCTAGCAATATACCTATTACCCAAAACAGCAGTATCTGCTAATTTCATTATTCTTCGTTTTCTTTTTTTTTTTTTAGTGTTCCTCTGAACAGCAGGGAGAATATCTCTGATCCTACCTCACCAATGAGAACCAAATTTGTGTACCATTTGTCTGACCTGTAAGAGATTTTCCTTCACACTAATAAAGATACCTAAGTCAATAACTTTTCATTAAGCTTGTTAGTAAGAATGTTTTTGAAAACATATTGGGGTATAAACATTTACCAGTATCATTTGAACTTTTGAATACATTAATTCATATGTTAATTATTGCTGTGCTGTCCTGTCCTTAGTCACTCAGTTGTGTCCGACTCTTTGCAACCCCATGGACTGTAGCCTGCCAGGCCCCTCTGTCCATGGGGATTCTCCAGGCAAGAATCCTGGAGCGGGTTGCCATGCTGTCTTCCGGGGGATTTTCCCAACCCTGGAACTGAATCCAGGTCTCCCACACTGCAGTCGGATTCTTTACTGTCTGAGCTACCAGGGAAGCCCATGTTAATTATTAGGCATCATAAATTCATAAAATTTTATAAATCAAGGTTAGCTCTAAATTTATTCTAAAGACAAAATTATTTCCATTAGTACAAGAAGAACCAATTTGTCTTTTTAGTTCAATAATTCAGACCCATAAACATGCAGTTGTTTCTTTGAAAACCATGGAATCCAACATTAAAAAAACCCCACATTCCTTCATTACTGTAAATAATTATTTTAATCCTACTATACAGTTGGGAGTAAATTTAACAGAGTGGAAGTTACTGAATAGTGTACACAATCATATATATTAATTCTATTGCTTACTTTCAGTTAAAGGTTGAAAAATTACATAAATGATTCTGTATTATAGAGAAGTTGAAGTCTGAAAGGAGTCCCGCTTTGTCAGAACTAACTGATTTTGGATAGCAATGTATAGTCACTCAGATTCTGAGACAACATTTGATGGGGAGTGTCTAATGCGTGTATTTGTTTTTCAGGTGCAAAAATGTGACACTACGGAAGTGGAGCTGGAAGACCAAGTAGTTACTGCCAGCCAGAGCAATATCTGTGATAGAGACACTGAGACCTGTTACACCTATGACAGAAACAAGTGCTACACAAACAGGGTCAAACTCAGTTTTGGTGGTCAGACCAAAATGGTGGAAACAGCTCTGACCCCGGATTCCTGCTATCCTGACTAATTCAAGTCATGCTCACTGCACAACTGCTTATCTTGAAGGGCTCTCCATTTTGATCCCAGGTAGTTAGTATATTTACTCCTGATGAATTTGAAACCATGATTTTTGGGGGTGGGGATAATATAAAATTAACTACCCCACCCCTATCACTGGCAAATAATTGAAATAGTAACACTGTTAATGTTTTTAAGGTAAATTTCTAGTATTTAAAAAAATAGACAAGAGGAGAAAATAAAATTCAAAAAGTAAAAAAATCAGGAGGCATAATTAAATTTTGCTTTTTTTTTTGGCTTTGCCCTGGAGAGCCTGAGCTTTTGCACTTTCCATACTATTCTCTTTAAAAAAATCACTGTGCAGAGAATATTTATATATAAATATAGGTCAATTATTTGTCTTCACTAGAAAAATAATAATTGGAAAACATGTTTTGGAAATATTTATAAAATAATTTAAAATGATATCTCTAATATTTATGAAATAAATTAGCTGAAAGTGACATAATTAAATGTATAATTCAAAAATACATTTTGACATAACAGATTTGGGAGCAAATGATAAAATATTTTTTGATAAGTAGGACAGTATAAGAAGTTCCCATTGAAATCACCTCTGTTGTAACTAAATCTAACAAATTATGTACTCCAAAATATGTATTCTCTAGCACAGTTTGAACAATTAAATAGATTCATAAGCATATACCTGCGTGAAATAATTTATTGGTAAAAAAGTTTGCTTGTGTTAACTTTGCTGTATGTAATTTAAAATATCATTTATTACTGAGAAACAGGTTATAAGTATGATCTAATTATGCGTTAATCACTAAGTTCAAACATGATATTTGAGATAGCTTTGTCATTTTATACCTAAAATTAAATAAAAGACAAAGTCCTTTCTGACAAATATGTTTATCATGGCACATGTACTTTATAGCAGAAAGTTAAGACCAATTGGCATAAATATGTAAGGGTACTGTGGAAAGTAAATGCTGACTCTGAGTTTAAAATAATGAGAGACTGATTAGTAAAATCAGTTTCTTGAAGAGAAATTGTTATGTTTTCTTTTCCCCCAAGGGTAATAGTCATTTTTAATAACTTCCACTGTGCTCGTACTGATTAGTGTTTTCTTTTAGGGATAAGGCTCTGATACTGGTGCTTCAGTAGGAATCATAGTTTTGACATGCTAAAGACAAATCATTCTTGTCCAGTCTTCAATTTGGTATGTTATTTTAGACAAGACCTTGAACTTTATTTAATCAGCACACAATTATTGATTATTTACCACATGCAGGGAACTCTGCTAGATTTTTGGTGATTGAACTGTGATAGTCACTATCACTACTCACTTTCTAGAACTCTGCTCAGTTGGACCCCAGTTCATTTTGGTAATGATTTTCTCCATGAAATTCATCCTGACCACTTTAAAAATTGCGAATCCCATTCCCTTATCTTGGTTTATTCTACCCCATGTACTTATCACCCTCTGGCAGACTACATAATTTACTTCTATATTATGTTTATGCTGTCTACCCTAACAACTGCATAAGCTCCACAAAGACAGCCATTTTTATTTTGCCCATTGATATGTCCCCAGCACTGGGAAGGGTGGAAGGGTGTCTGGTGTGTAATGGAGCTCAATAAATATTTGTTGAATGAATGCATATGAGTACAGCTTAGATGAGGAAAAAAGACATGTACATAATTACAGTCACCTGGCAGAATTGCATAAATCAAATAAATAGGTTTCAAAATGTTCTGAGAATTTATGGGAGACTTCTCTCCCAGTTTTATTGAGATATAAGTTTTAAGGTATACAGCAGAAGGACTTCACTTACTTACCTATTGTGAAATGGTTACCATGGTAAGTTTAGTTAACATCCAGAACAAGGCAATGGCACCCCACTCCAGTACTCTTGCCTGGAAAACCCCATGGGCAGAGGAGCCTGGTAGGCTGCAGTCCATGGGGCTGCGAAGAGTCAGACACAACTGAGCAACTTCACTTTCACTTTTCACTTTCATGCATTGGAGAAGGAAATGGCAACCCACTCCAGTGTTCCTGCCTGGAGAATCCCAGGAATGGGGGAGCTTGGTGGGCTGCTGTCTATGGGGTCACACAGAGTCGGACACAACTGAAGTGACTTAGCAGTTCCTTATGGTGCGAACTTTTAGAGGAAAACTATTTCTGAAGAGGCTTTTCTGTTTTATTTCCACCTTGGCTTTAGTTTCTCTGCATACCCAACAGAAAAGTTTTTGGTGCCATGTTGAAGATTCTTATAGAAGAGATCTCTGTGCCAGTGTAACTGCCTCAGTAAATGCCAACAGGAAATCTTCCTTCTTTGTGAAATTTAATTATACTCTAGGATTATCATATTAATAACAATTTCACACTTATGCCAACTGCTAGGCACTAGGCTAAGTGCTTTATTAAGAAATAACTCATTCAGTATAAATCTAGAGTAGTTGGTGACTCTTAAATGAAAGCTACTAAAGAGTGATTAAAGTCTTTTCTGTTTGTTTAGTTGCTCAGGTGTGTCCAACTCTTTGCGACCCCATGGACTGCAGCACACCAGGCTTTCCTGTCCTTCACTATCTCTTGGAGTTTGCTCAAACTCATGTCCATTTAATCGGTGATGCCATCCAACCATCTCATCTTCTGTCGACCGCTTCTCCTGCCTTGACTCTTTCCCAGCATCAGGGTCTTTTCTAATGAGTCGGCTCTTCACATCAGGTGGCCAAAGTATTGGAGTTTCAGCTTCAGCCTAAGTCCTTCTAATGAATATTCAGGATTGATTCCCTTTAGGATTGACTAGTTTGATCTCCTTGCAGTCCAATGGACTCCAAGAGTCTTCTCCAACACCACAGCTCAAAAACATCAATTCTTTGGCATTCAGCCTTTTTGATGGTTCACGTCTCATGTGACTACAGGAAAAACCATAGCTTTGACGGACCTTTGTTGGCAAAGTAATGTCTTTGCTTTTAATATGCTGTCTAGGTTGGTCATAGTTTTTCTTCCAAGGAGCAAGCATCTTAATTTCGTGGCTGCAGTCACCATCTGCAGTAATTTTGGAGCCCAAGAAAATAAAGTCTCTCATTGTTTCCATTATTTCTCCATCTGTTTGCCATGAAGTGATGGGACCAGATGCTATGATGTTTGTTTTTTTGAATGCTGAGTTTTAAACCAGCTTTTTCGCTCTCCTATTTCACCTTCATCAAGGCTCTTTAGTTCTTTCCTTTCTGCCACAAAGGTAGTGTCATCTGCATATGTGAGGTTATTAACATTTCTCCTGGCAATCTTGAGTCCAGCTTGTATTTCATCCAGTCCAGCATTTCGCTTGATGTACTCTGCATATGAGTTAAATAAGCAGGGTGATAATATACAGCCTTGACATACTCCTTTTGCAGTTTGGAACTAGCCCATTGTTCCATGTCTGGTTTTAACTGTTGCTTCTCTCCTGCATATAGGAGGCAGGTAAGGTGGTCTGGTATTCCTATCTCTTTAAGAATTTTCCAAAGTTTTGTGATCCAGACAGTCAAAGGCTTAAGCCTAGTCAATGAAGCAGAAGTAGATGTTTCTCTGGAATTTTCTTGCTTTTTCTATGATCCAGTGGATGTTGGCAATTTGATTTCTGGTTCCTCTGGCTTTTCTAAATCCTGCTTAAACATCTGGAATTTCTTGGTTCATGTACTGTTGAAGCCTGATTTAGGGAATTTTAAGCATTACTAGCATGTGAAATGAGTGGAATTGTGCAGTAGTTTGAATATTCATTGGCATTGCCCTTCTTTGAGATTGGAATGAAAACAACCTTTTCACATCCGTACGTGACTATTGGAAAAACCATAGCTTTTACTATATGGACTTTTGTCAGCAAAGTGATGTCTCTGCTTTTAAATATGCTGTCTAGTAGTTTCATTCATACATTTAAGTGAGAAATTTAGCAGGAATTCATAAGGAGTCAATGCAGATGAAACAGCTGTGAAAGGAATCTCTGCTTTGTCTTTGCCTTTGTATGAGGTTCCATGGGCTGCTACCAGTCACTGATGACTGAGTGTGGCAAGAATACCAAGACAGGCTTTGGGGGTGGCAGTGTAGTATAGTGGGTAAATCCATGGCCTAGCTTAGAGTACTCTATGCTTAGAGTACTTAGGGAATAATAATAAGTCACTAACAGTCAAGTTTATTCAATGTAAGATTGACAAATGGAAGTAAAAATAGCTCTCTCATAAAATATAAAATAACTGTCTTATAAAAAAAAGGATATATGCATTGTCTATGTTTATCATTAAGCACAGCTGTATATAGCACTCACTAACCTGTAAATTCTAGTTGGTATTGTGTGTTGTCTTTTGGCTTTTCTCTGCCCAGGCAACAAATGAGAGAAAAATGTGGACATGTATTAATTCAGTGATTCTCAAACTTTAGCGTGTGTGAGACTCACCTGGAGAACTCCTTAAGGTAAGGTAAGGTGAAGTCGTTCAGTCGTGTTTGACTCTTTGCGACTCTGTGGACTGTAGCCTACTAGGCTTCTCCGTCCATGGGATTCTCCAGGCAAGAATACTGGAGTGGATTGCCATTTCCTTCTCCAGGGGATCTTCCCGACCCAGGGATTGAACCCTGGTCTCCGGAGAACTCCTTAGGACAGATCATTTAGCCTCACTCTCAGAGATGCTGATTAAGCAGTTCTCGGATACCACAGGAGAAATTAGAGGGTGCAGAAACTTCCCAAATGCTTCTGCTGCCCGGGAATTGCTTTAGAACGTCTCCTTTAGAATTATTAATATAAACCTTCATCTCCACCTAGTGGTTGATTTGTGAAGTACAATGCATATGCATTTTATTACATTTCATTTAATCTTTGTAAGTGCCTTGTGAAATAAGTATTCTCTTCATTTACAAATCATAAAACTAAAATGCAAAGAGATAAAGTGATTTTATTAAAGTTTGACAAATAGTACATGAAAAACTGATCATTGGATCCAGACTGTGAGGCTCCAAAGTGGATGCTTTCTTGCAGTTTGTTATGTCTAAAATACATTTTCCAGATCACTTCCTCCAGGAATTCCACTTCTGAGGAAGTAATAAGAAATATGGACAAAGAGGCATAAAGATATTTATCACAACATTATTTATTATAGTGAAAATTCATAAGAAACGTTAAGTCCATCATTGAAGGGAATGATAATATAATATATACTTCAGAATATTTTACAGACAACAAAAATGAAGCTTTAAATATTTTTAATTGTATGGAAATTTCTTGGATAATGTCAAGAGGGAAATGTTGGCTAATTCCAAAATAATTACTTCAAAATCTTCCTTCCTATATACATATAAAAGAGAAAATAGGCCAAAATATTAACATTGGGAATGAAATTATGTGTAATTTTTATTTGTTTACCTTTTCATTATTTGCCAAATAGTCTATGATGAGAATGTATCTTGGTAACTAGAAAAACTGTTATTTTAAATCAATAACATTAAAATTTGGGAAATTCTAAATTTCTATCCATTTACATGTAAAGGAAAAGTGACATTTATTTAGCATCTGCTCTGTGCTCAGCAAAATGCCAGTTATTGTGAGGGATAGTTACATGAGATGAATAAGAACTGAGTCTTACTTTCTCTCTTCTATAGGTAGAACTAACAGGGAGAAACCAGCACAGTGAGGGATATAAAACAGTGAGGGATAAATACAAAAACTATGTGCTGTGAGCCTTAAGCTGGGGAGTTTAGGGCTGGTTAATCTTGGAGGAGATATAGTATTAACGGAGTAGGGCCTTCATGGATAGAAGCAGAACTTTTAGAGTAGAACTACATGAGCCAAGCAGAGAGACAGGAAGAAGCATAACATACTTGTAAGAATAGAGACAGGATTGGCCTGCCCCTCTTTCTTTGTGTTCTCTTACCGAGCCTGTCATTTGCATGCTTCATTTATACAAAACTCCTCAAATTGGTAATATTCCTTGTTTTCAGTGATCGACACCTTTCTGTTTCTTTTCTGGTGAGTGTTCAATTATCCCTTAATTATAGGAAATAGCCTAGGACTTTGCCACTCCAACTTTGATCTATTGATATCAACTGGCTGATTTATTATCACCTGGGAGTATTTTCATAATACAGAATTGCAGGCGCCTCTCCAGATCACAGAATCAAAGCCTGCATTTCAAAAAGATCCATGTGCACATTAATGCCTAAGAAACTCTGGGGTAGCATGCAACACTGTCAAAAGCAGCTTGAATCCTAGGTAAAGGAGGCAGTTGCCAACATGGTTTAATAGCTGAGGGACTGACAAGGTCCTGACTAAACAAAGGTCTCTACCAATATCCTTCTCCAAATATGCCGTGATTTGACTCACGCTTTAAGGGCATGACTACATGGTAACCAACACTGGAGAAGGAATGTTTTTGCCAGGTTAACCACAACAAATACCTGCTTTATACAGTGCAGAAAGGAACGAGGCACAGTTATTTGATTAAGTGCAGAGGAAATTACTGTCCCATTTTGATGCAGCACAGACATGGCGGATGTGTGTCCTAAGGGAGATGACATGGAGCGCTATGATGGCAGAGGATCTTTGACTGGGGAGGTGATGGGGCACTGAGGGCAGCTTCATCTGTTTCACAGTTATATCTGTTTTGACCAACAGCTTAGTTTCCTCCTTGCTCCTTTATTTAAAGAGTTCTGCTCCATCAGCATGGTATTCTGTCTGTTACCTGTTTATTCGTGGTGAATTCAGAGAGAAGAAGATCCAGTGACTGATGTTTTGGGGCTAGGGATTAGGTGCAGAGGCATGGAAGAACAGGTGGACAAATCAAGAACTATAACTCATTGTGAAATGATGATTACCTATTTTCTACCAAGTACAGTTCTTCAGAGTTTTAGCTGTATACTTGGCCTGAGTCACAGTGAAACCTTTGAGGTTTTGTGAAGGAGAGACAGCTGTTGATTTCAAGTCCTTTATTTCTAGTTCCCTTTTGGGTTTTTAGAAATAAAGTTTGGTTTCCTGGGGGCAAGATGAATCTTCTTTACGGTCCTCAAAGTCATGACTGAGGGCGACCAGTTAAGGGGAGGCCAGAGACGTGTCAAAACAAATGATAAAAGTAACTCACATGTCATGTCTTGTAAATTTTTTTAAGATGTATAAAGTTAAGACTGATGTTAGTTCAGGGAATCCAAAAGCCAGGGAATAATCTCTGTGATAGTGGCTACTAGGCTGAAGTTTAAGAGGTGGTTCGATCCTATATTTCATCATCCTATTTTGCTTTTTGCTCAAAGTAAAAAATATATATATGTCTTTCTCTGGCCAACTGGCTCAGTGCACAGGTACCCCTAGAGAGATCTATTATAGGCTGTGAGACAGAAAAGCTTATAAGGCAAGTGTTTGTTAGCCTTGCTGAATTATTTCCTATGTTTGTTATCCTCAGATATTATTTTCTTCTTTAATTTATCATTGAGTCATCACCAGGATGTATCTACTTATTTTAGAATCAGTAGGTGATGACCACTAGACATAGGAACTCAACACAGAAATTGGGCCATGGTGGGATGGAGGCACTCAAGACAAGAGGGTGTCACTTTCAAGGCCTGCCATCCCCACTGTGTGCACCTTCATCTTAGAGCTGATTTTTGCTTAGCAAGGGCACATAAAATAATGTCTTTACTGTAAGAAACTCAGCCCTCGTGTCTGGGTTTATGGAAGAATACCTGTGGTAGTAGTGATGATGGTGGTGAGATGAAGAGTCATCTTCTACAGAGGTGTTCCCTCCCCTCTTTTCTCACTCTGCATTCTCAAATTCAGTAGATGTTTTTGTTCCACTGTGCTTTTACATTTATATTACAGAGGTCTCAGATGATAAATTAAAGCTGTGATGCCTCATAGAAAAGATCAGTCGACATATCTACCAAAAAATATATGATCTATGCATTTTGAAGAAATACTGAAGTGAATGAATGTTTTGCAGCGAAGGTATTTGTGTCTAGATTAAAGAAGTCATTTGAAAAGTAGTGAAACATAACAATGTAGTTTTATTTTGTTGAGGATAATTCTTGGGAGACAGTTTTATATAGAATAAGTTAATAATTTTTCAACATGTGATTAAAATCTGGTGGTGGTGCTGGTGGATTTAAGCAACTACTGGATTGACCTAGGTAATCTACCTCTAAACCCTGAGATTCTACAATGCAAATGTTGCTGAGTATATAAAGCTATGGAGTATGGCGGCTCATTTAGCATCCCAGATGGTGTACCCACAGGACAAGTTTACTGTGGTATTTTCATGGGAGCTTTCAAAGCTGTTTAAAAACCAATCAATAAATATTTATTGGCTATCTACTATGTGCAAGACACTGTGCCAGGGACTAGAGAAGACTCAAAGGGAAAAATTCCTTTTCTCAGGAAGTTTTCAGTGTATTTTTCCAAGTGTCTGAGAGCTTATGAAATCTGTCCCAGGAAACTTTCTCCTAATAACTCCTAAGAGCCAACAGGTAGCTTTCTGGATAATTTGGATAATTCTTTCTCTCTGGGAAGGAATATACAGAGAGTAGGCCAAAGTGCCATTAATAAAAACAAAACAAAACACCTAGATGTATTCTAAGCAAGGCAGTATAGAAATATCTACTTCACAAAATAATTTACACTATTTAATCAAGATACAAAGAGAATGTGTCTGTGAATAATTCTACCAGGGCATGAAGAATAAGTCTATGTTAGTAACAGAGTGCACTGGTAGGACCACTTATATTGTACTACTAAAGAAATTAACCTTTGGGTGTTTCTCTTGCTAGGATAGTGTTACCTTAAAGATATTCTCTAGATCCTGCAGATTATGAGTTGATGATAGGGTATGGCAAGTCTTACTTTTTTTTATCTGGATGCTCAGTTGAAGAGAGGGAGTCCTTTCCTCTTTACCTTCTTAAGTCTTGTCCCCAGGCTACTAGGTCTGGGTAAAAATCCTCTCTTCCCTTATTCTTCTTTTTGAATGTTTGCCTCTCACTGAGCTGTGTCTACTTGGTAAAGACCATGCGAAAATTAAAAATAAAAATAGGTATCAGTGTCTACTATTTCCAAAATATGTTCTGCAATGATGGTTAGGCTGGGCCAAGAAAAAAATCAGTATGGAAGTTAGAGTAAATACAAGGACAGAGTGAGATGTGCATGCAGTCTTAAGTTATGCAAATGATATAGCAGAGAAAGATGAAGAAAGGAGTCAGAGAAGAAAGAGATTGACAAGTGATATACTGGGAAACAGAACAGAAAGCTGAGAAGAAAAGAAAAAAATTGAGAAATTGGATATAAAGACTAGTGATAGTTAAAGGTATCTTAGTACATAAAAAGAGAGAGTGAAAGATGGGGAAGGAAAAATAAAAAGCTAAACACAGAGTGGTTGATAGAAATAAAGAAGGAGGATTAAAAAAGGAAATGATAAAGGTGAAGAAAGAGGTAGTGGAAGAAAAATTCTAAAAGAGAATATTAACCAGGAAAAAGACCAACACAAGGAAGTAAAAAGTACAGTGCATTAGGATTATATTGATGTATAGATCTCCATACATAAAACGGCAAGTTCATCTGCTTTTCTGTCTTGCAAATGCAGACAATTTTGCAAGTATGGAACTTTGAGAGGAAAAGGAAGAATCAGTAAGCACAAAGAAACTAATCCAGACAAGTGGATTACAAGTTTCAGGGCAATGGTGGTCAGAGCCTTCCTTTTTTTTTTTTTTTTTTTTTTAAAGTCTGTGCTAATTAGTGACAATACTGACTCTAGCAAACCCCAGAGGCCCAGCCTCCTGTGCTGGAGTGGGGAAAAACTTAAGGATCGCCAAGAAAGTGAGATACTTAATCAAGTCTTGGGGGAGAAAATGTCTGGAAACCACTGTAGAATAGCAGGTATTTTCCTTCCCCAGAGAATACTTGCTGGAGATGATTCCTAGGCCTGAAGTAGTAAGCAGTCTTGAACCTGGTCCTGTGGATTGGTCCCTACTTGAAGAGGATCAAATGGAGTGTGATCATCTGTATTAAGTGGGTCTACATTTATATTCTGAAACTGTGCCCCAGTGGCTAACTCAGCCAGTGAGTTAGGAATTTCAGTAGGCATAATTGGATCCCCATCAAATGAGCCTTGCTTTCCAAGACTAGATGGAGTCCCAGTACTGGAGGTGTAATACTTTGTTAATTTGGAGTCAAAACATGGTAACTTTAGGATGGTAGGTGGTCTTTGTTGCTGCCTTTTGCCCTCATTTCCTTGCCCTTCACTTGGAATTCCTTCTGGCTTGGGACCTTCGTCAGGTGTATCCATAACAAGCTGCTCAGGAGTAAGATCAGCGGGTTTTTCATTGAGCTGGTTGCCTTCTAATGTTTGTTCCAAAACATGGTTTCCATCTCCTCCAAGATCACCTTTGAGGCAAGGTATATTCTTTGATTGAAGGGAACTGGCTTCAGGAAGGGGCCTAATTCCCCATTGGCTCAATTGATTATTTATAGAACATGGTGTGTTCCTCCGCAGAGTGGACACGTCATCTCTGAAAGGACTTGGGTTTTGACTTTCTCCAGGAAGTCTTTTTTCTGAGCTATTTCTTTGGCCTGGTAGGATGCTTGTTGGGGAAATAGTATATCTTTCATGCTTAGTATGACTGTCTTCTGTATAGAGAGGGCTGTTGTCTTGGTTTTCCCCTGGTGTAAGACTGAAAGATAGAGTGTAGTCTTGTAGAGCAAGTGGATTGTCCTTGGGCCCTGTGGAGCCACCAGCACAGCAAGGGCGTCTCTGGCTTAGGTGAAATAGACGTGTTCCTTTTTGACTTCCTGGGTAATGTGGAGGAATCAAGTCTGGAAAAGCCAAATATCCTCCCTCTGGCGAATTTAACCTAGTGATTTGCATGCCATAATTCAAATTCTCACCTTCCTGCCATGTTGGATTTTTCTGAAGCCCAGTTGGGAAGTTACTGAAATAAGGGTGATTCTCCTTGTGGTATGGTGGACTAGCAGGGGCTTTGGGTAGATTTGTTGGCTGACCCCAGAAAGTTCTGGTAAAATATGGCCTCCTTTCTTTCTGCCCTTGGACTTGAACCATGTGGTCCCAGGAATTCCAAGAAGGAAACATAGTGTTTTCTTCTTGTCCAACAGCATTATTAGGATAATAGCCCCTGTTCTCCACAAGCAGTGGTATAGTGGGAGCAGTATTATATGATGGAAAATTCTCATCTGGGCTCCAGGGGTAAAATTCACCATAAGGAAAATACTCCCTGGGTTTTGGTAGATTATCTAAGGAATAGGGAGAGTATTCCTTTGGTTGGTTTGAGGTATATTGCTTGCCTTCATACCTAGCTGTTGGGGCTGTCTTAAAGTTTGACTCCTCCACACCCCATCTCGTTTGTCCTGGGAAATGTTCATCTCCAGTTGGAACATTTGGGTCTTCTTCATTATAAGGGATTGTCTCTTTTGGATCTGGAGTATTCATGGGATAGTGTGGACTTTCAGGTTGCCCCATTGTATTGGGAGGATCATTTCTTTCATCCCAGGTATTACTTCTAAGGTATGGTGGGTAGTCAGTGTAGTAAATACGTCCTCTAGAGCCATGGGAAGGATGAGGTAAATGTTCTTCCTTCCTTCCAGGATCTTCCTTAAAAGGTGGAGAGATTTCTTGTTGGTTCCAAGTATTTCTTCCAGCAGGAAAACGTTCTCTTGCAGGGGAAGGAGATCCCTCAGGGTACACTGGCTGATGTGTACTGTGCTTTATTTCTGGCTGATTAATTTGTGATTCATATGGAATTCTTCTTGGTTCTAAAATAATCCCTTTGGGCAAATTCTGGCTTTGGGTTTGTCCATTAGAATTTGGGGTTCCTCTAGAATCTCCTCTGGGGTAATAAGAGTTTTCACGTTGATCAATAGAATTAAAATTTGGGACTAGAATGTTACCCTCAGGGTGAGGCAGTTTATGGTCTGATTTACTAACTCCATAGTCTTGAGAGTTTCTCCAGAGGCCATTTGGATCCCTTGTAGGAATGACTGTTCTTTCTTTTTGACTTACTGGCTTCTCTTTTGGATTTTGGATGTTTTCGTTGTGGCCAGTAGTACCATGTTTGGGACTCAGAGGGGCAATGGTTCTCGTAGGTTGTTTACTGGGCCCCTCAGGCTTTCTTCTGAAATTTACTGGATTTCCTGCATAATTGGGATAATTGCCCCTTGCAGTGGAAGCATAAGCTCTGCGATATATTGGATATCCTGGAAGAATTGCTTGTTTGCCTTCCAAAACAAAAGAGTTCCACCGAGGACCCCTTTGAATTTGTTGATTTCGGTAAAAAGGCCCATTACGTCTGTGCGCCATAGAGGTACCAATAGGACGCCATTGTGTTCCTGCAGGAAAATTTCGGATGTTAGGATATGGATAGTTTTCATGATTATTTGTCTGACTTGGTCTCCATGGGGTCTGACTTCTTGGAACTCCTTGGCCAGAAACATTTACTACAGGGTTGTTTTGAACTGTAGGGATGGTCACAGTGTTAGGGCCCTGACCGTTGTTTCCTGCTGGGCTGGTGTCATTTCCGCCTTGACCCGCTCTGGGACTGGGTGCATTTGGCTGGGTAGAGTTAGTCTCAGGAACTGTTGAATTAATGGAAGGATCAGTGGCTGGAGTCTCTGTTTTAGGAGGATCTTCTTCTTTTGGTTTTTCAAAATCTTCGAACATCTCTTCTGAATAATAAGGACGGCCCCCAAATCCATGATATCCAAAATATCCAAAGAAAGGGTTCTGTAAGAAGAAGATGGAAATAATAATTGCTCTCTTTCCCACTGTGGTGCTGCTTGGAATTTTTTTGAAGGAATAGAAAAATCTATTAGTGATATACTTTAAAAATCACCACTGGTTATGCTTTCTTTCTTGAAATTTGATTCTTCCTTGGTTTCCATTACCTTTCTTCCTTCTGGTACTCTTACTTTCTGAGCAGTACTTAGTTTTCTCTTCTTAGGCCTGGATTCTAAATTTTTTTTTTTTTTTTTTAAGAAATCCATCCTCTATCCACCCTATTCTGTTCTCATTTAACACACCTCCTTTGAGCCATCTATTACAGGCCAGTTTTTCAATATGGATACATGCCAGTGTCTCATAAAGCCATAATTCTGGTGCATGACTCTCTCCTGAGGTTGAGACAGCAAGACTGCTACACTAAAGACCTTATGAGTACCTCTAACTGTATGTACCCAGACTAGACTCATTTCCCCCACATCTCATTCTCCAGTGTTCTATATGTAATAAGCATTCACCACTATCTATCTACCCAGTTTCCTAAGTTTCCACTCTGTTTCCCCCAGACAATTAATGGCCAAATCTATAAAATCTGAGCTTCCCTTGTGGCTCAGCTAGTAAAGAATATGTCTGACAAGTAGGAGATCAGGTTCAATCCCTGGATCTGGAAGATCCCCTGGAATCTGAAGGAAATAGCAACCCACTCCACTGTTCTTGCCTGGGAACTCCCATGGACAGAGGAGCCTGGAAGGCTTCAGTCCATGGGGCTGCAAAAGAGTTGAACATGACTTAGCGACTAAACAACAAACAACAACCCAGTTTCCCAAGTTTCCACTCTGTCTCCCCTAGACAGTTAATGACCAAATCTATAAAGTCTAAACCTTTGTCTTTTCCCCACCCCCTTTAGCCCTGTGCTATTGCAATGGGTTTCTCACTGGTTACTCTGGATATAATTTTACTTTCCTCTAATCTTGCCTCTCAATTGCCATCAGAGTAGTAGAGGTTGGGGGGTGGGTGTTTGGGAAAGTTCTGTCACTTTCCTCAAATACTAACTAAAGTTGCCCTTACCTTACAGGATAAACTCTAAACTCATAGCATAACATACAAACCACGGTGCTAAAGAGTGGGGCTCTAGACAAATATAGGTTAAAATCTCTATTCCACCAGTCCTAATAGTATGACTCTGGGCTAACCTCAGATTTCCATTTGTAAAAGGGAAATAATAAAATAATATCTACCTCATAGGTTATCATGAGCATCAAGTGAGGTCAGGCACTTAAATGTTATACTATATATTATTATATTAAGCAGTATACTATATAATATAGTTTTATGTGTATATATATATATATATAAACACTTGTCAGGCACTTAGTACTAGTCACTGAGTTTTATATATGTTACCTCACTCGATGCTCATAATAAACCATGAGCTTCACAGGTTCTATGAAGACCTAAATTACCTTCTAGAACTAACACCAAAAAAGATGTCCTTTTCATCATAGGGGACTAGAATGCAAAAGTAGGAAGTCAAGAGATGCCTGGAGTAACAAGCAAGTTTGGCCTCAGAGTGCAAAATGAAGCAGGGCAAAGGCTCACAGAGTTTTGCCAAGAGAATGCACTGGTCATAGCAAACACCCTCTTCCAGGAATACAAGAGACAGCTCTACAACACATGGGCATCATCAGATGGCCAGTGCCCAAGTCAGATTGATATATTCTTTGCACCTGAAGATGGAGAAGCTCTATACAGTCAGTAAAAACAAGATCAGAAGCTGACTGTGCCTCAGATCATGAACTCCTTATTGTCAAATTCAGACTTAAATCGAAGAAAGTAGGGAAAACCACTAGGCCATTCAGGTATGACCTAAGTCAAATCCGGCACAGTTATACAGAGGAAGTGACAAATAGATTCAAGGGTTTAGATCAGATAGACAGAGTGCCTGAAGAACTGTGGACGGAGGTTTGTAACATTATACAGGAGGTGATGATCAAAACCATCCCCAAGAAAAACACAGAAAGGCAAAATGGTTGTCTGAAGAGGACTTGCAAATAGCTGGAGAAAAGAGAGAAGTGAAAGGCAAAGGAGAAAAGGAAGGATATACCCATCTGAACGCAGAGTTCCAAAAAATAGCAAGGAGAAATCAGAAAGCCTTCATAAGTGATTAATGCAAAGAAATAGAGGAAAACAATAGGGTGGGAAAGACTAGAGATCTCTTCAAGAAAATTAGAGATACCAAGGAAACATTTCATGCAAAGATGGGCACAATAAAGGACAGAAACAGTCTGGACCTAACAGAAGCAGAAGATATTAAGAAAAGGTGGCAAGAATACACAAAAGAACTGTACAAAAGAGAGCTTCATGACCCAGATAACCACGATGGTGTGATCACTCATCTAGAGCCAGACATCCTGGAATGTGAAGTCCAAGTAGGCCTTAGGGAGTATCACTACATACAAAGCTAGAGGAGGTGATGGAATTCCAGTACAGCTCTTTCAAATCCTGAAAGATGATGCTGTGAAAGTGCTGCACTCAATATGTCAGCAAATGTGCAAAACTCAGCAATGGCCACAGGACTGGAAAAGGTCAGTTTTCATTCCAATCCCAAAGGAAGGCAATGCCAAAGAATGCTCAAACTATCGCACAACTGCACTCATCTCACACGCTGGTAAAGTAATGCTAAAAATTCTCCAAGTTTGGCTTCAACAATACATGAACCGTGAACTTCTAGATATTCCAGCTGGTTTTAGAAAAGGCAGAGGAACCAGACCAAATTGTCAACATCCACTGAATCACCAAAAAAGCAAGAGATTCCAGAAAAGCATCTACTTCATTGACTTTACACTAAAACCTTTGTGTATATCACAACAAACTGGAAAATTATTAAAGAGATGGGAATATCAGAGCACCTTACATAACTCCTGAGAAACCTGTTTACAGGTCAAGAAGCAACAGTTAGAACCAGATATGGAACAATGACTGGTTCCAAACTAGGAAAGGAGTACATCAAGTCTGTAAATTGTCACCCTGCTTATTTAAGTTATATCCAGAGTACATCATGTGAAATGCTGGGCTTAATGAAGCACAAGCCAGAATCAAGATTTCCGGGAGAAATATCAATAACCTCAGATATGCAGATAACACCACCCTTGTGGCAGAAAGAGAACTAAAGAGCCTTTTGATGAAGGTGAAAGAGGACAGTGATAAAGTTGGCTTAAAACTCAACATTTAGAAAACAAAGATTATGGCATCCAGTCCCATCACTTCATGGCAAATGATGGGGAAACAATGTAAACAGTGAGAGACTATTTTCTTGGGCTCCAAAATCACTGCAGATGGTGACTGCAGCCACAAAACTAAAAGACAGTTGCTCCTTGGAAGAAAAGCTATGACAAACCCCTAGACAGCATATTAAAAAGGAGATACTGGACGTTTGGAACTTTCCTGGAGAACTTTGCCTTTCAACGCAAGGGGGTGCAGTTTCTAATCCCTCATCAAGGAGCTAAGATCCCACTGCCCAAGTAAACCAAAACCTAAAACAGAAGCAATACTGTAAAGAGTTCACCACAGAAAAATAAATAAACTTGAAAGCTTAAAAGAAAAAAAAAAGCAGAGATATTACTTTGCCATCAGAGGTCCATCTAGACAAGACTATGGTTTTTCCAGTAGTCATGTATGGATGTGAGGGCTGAACCATCAAGAAGGCTGAGTGCCAAAGAATTCATGCTTTTGAACTGTGGTGTTGAGAAGACTCTTGAGAGTCTTGGACTGCAAGGAGATCCAACCAGTGAATCCTAGAGAAAATCAATCCTGAATATTCACTGGAAGAACTGATGCTGAAGCTGAAACCCCAATACTCTGGCCACCTGATGCAAAGAGCCAACTCATTAGAAAAGACCCTGATGCTGGAAAGACTGAAGGCTGGAAGGAGAAGGGGACGACAGAGGACGAGATGGTTTGATGGCATCACTGACTTAATGGATATAAGTTTGAGCAAGCTCTGGAATTTGGTGAAAAACAGGGAAGCCTGGCATGCTACAGTCCATGGCATAGCAAAGAGTCGGATACAACTGAGTGACTGAAGACCAGCAACAAAACTTCAGTTTATTTGTACAATGAGAGTATTAGATGATCACTTAATTGCCTTCTGAGTATAACATTCTAAGATAAATTTTCTTCATTCCTGTTGACTAGTTGTTCCATCACTGTTCACAGTCTAGATCAACCCTGAGCAAAGGTTATTAGGCTTGCTTTTTAGAGAGGGGGCAGAGAGAGAGAGGGAGAGAGTGAGAAATAGAGAGATTGGTTTCAATACATGTAGAGGAGAAATGATACATCACATTTATTTTAGGTTACTTGGTTAGTTTCACTTTTAAAAAATCATGGGTGCTTTAGCTACAGATTCATGTGTTGGATTTTAACTTTCTTATTAGATAGGGATCAAAAAGCAGAGACTTTCAGAATGTAATACTCAGTGAAGAATGTAGCTTTACTTGTACTTACCCCGCCTTCTTCATTGCTACCTGGTGGACGTCCAAAACCTGGTGGTATCTTCTGAAAGGTGAAAACCATAATGAACATAGAGAAAACCACTTTTATGCTGCCATTTGATTGTAAACACCAAGACATTTTAAAAATAGCTTGTCAGTGTTAGCACTGTTGCTGTCTTTTAGTTTCTGAGTCATTTGCTCTTACAGTCTAGCTGTTAATAATTATGACATAACCATCAATGAATTCTTGTAAATACAAAGACCTTAACTGGATCCTTGGTTATGTTACTCAAAATACCATGTGTGGCTGCATCTCTTAGCAGTTGTCCTGTCCCATCACCAACACACACACACACACACACACACACACACACACACACACACACACACACACACAGGCCAGCGCGCGCAGAAGGAGAGAGAGAAAGATTTGAGTGCTGTGAGAATCCAAATATCCACATTAGAATATCTAATAATGGAGATTAAATAATGATGTTATTTTAAAAATGTTTACATTTAAGTTGACAAACTGACAACCCATCCTGGATTATTACTATAATATTTTTATACTCAAAACCAAGGTTATTTTCCTAATCAAACTTGGAGGTTGAGTTTCTGCACATGGGAGGGTTTGGAAAAGCAATTCAACTCTCACAGATGTTTTATGTAGATGAGATAAAAGCTGTTTCAGCCAGAGAATCATGTTTATCTGCTTTTTCAATCTTTACCTGGTACTGCCTTAGTTTTCTTAGTTCATTATTGCCAGTAAAAAGGATGTCACTCTTACAGGGGAAAAAAAAAGTAAGGAAGTTTTACTCCTTGAAATTTTTCCTTGGTGATAAGAAGCCTTCTTGGTTGTAGAGTTGTAGACAAGAAAAACGATGCCATAGTGGAATGAAGCATCACCAAATATTTATTATTGTTGTTTTTGTTAGTTCAGTTGCAAATGACCTTTAATGATTTTTTAGTTTAGATAGTTTATTTTGCAATTCATATTTTTAAATGCTTGTCATGCAATTTCATTATTTTGCTTTATTTTGATGATTTTACACTTTAAAGAATTCTTATAATTATTATTTTGCAAGATTCCTTATAATGAAGTGTCTCTGGCTAGAACTAAGAAGATATTATGGAAAGATCTTAGTCTAGTCATTGTTTTAAACTCTATTTGTCATAATTTCCCCGTGACATTGAATGAGGATAACCTTTGTATTTTCTAATCTCTTGGGTGAGGAATAGTAGTGAAGAGGCACAGCCCTTTGAAATGAATTCATTAACTAAGTTATTAGTAGTGTTGGATTATTTAGGCTCTGTTCATGTCACCAATTTGAGTAAAAGATCCATTTAAAAATTCTTTTTCCAATAATGCATTATTACTGATGTGATGATTTTGTGTCATATTCTCTACTCATTGGCATATGGCATTCTATTTAGAATGTATGAACTCAAATTAGCTTGAGATACAACATGATAATATTATTTTCAATTCTAATTTAAGGGAAAAACACTCACATGTGGAATATGCCACGGTGGCTGTTGATAGGGAAATAGCCCATTGCCGAACGGTGGGAATGCCTAGAACAAAGGAATCAGAGTGACGTGGAAATGAGAATAAATGAAAAATGAAACAAACCTATTAAGAAGACAATTGTTTAGAACTTGGAGGTCTACATCTTCCTTTGCATTAAACTGTGAACTTTTAAAGGGCAGAGATGATAATAATAATAACAGTATTATTGAACACTTATGTTCTAGGTAATGTGTTGAGAATTTTATATTGGTAAGCTCATTTAATCCTCACATACCAATGTAATAATGTGCTCTCATTATTCTCATTTTACTTAAGATTCTGAGGTTCAGAGAAATTGAGTCACTTGCCCCAAATCTCATAGCTGATAAATGATCGAAGCCAGGATTCCAAACCAGGAGTGTCTTTTCATTCAACTTTGTATTCTCTACATCTATAATAGGTCTGATTATGAAAGTTAATCAACTCAAGACAATATTTTATAAGCTCTACACTGGATGAGATCTTGAGAAACCATCCGCACATCTTCTTGCTTTAAGTCAGGGCTACACTTATGCTATCCTGAAGTCCTGGAAGCAGTGTTAACTTTCAGGGCAATGTTTTAAATCATTGAAGAATAGATCTGTAAGGGACTTGGAGAACATTTCATTTACTTGTGATGAACGTGGAGTCTAGAAGGCAAAATGAGTTGCTCAGGATCATACAACTAATAAGGGCCAGGGTAAAATTCGAATATGTGTTCCCTGATCCTCTGTTGGTGCCCTTGTTCATACCATGTTTCCTCTGTAGTTTCATAGGAGCCTCTTTAGGGCAACAGTACATGATTCTATTTTGTACATCAGTTCAGTTCAGTCGCTCAGTCATGTACAAGTCTTTGTGACCCCATGGACTGCAGCACACCAGGCTTATTTTGTGCATAGTGGTACCCATATTGGGGAGCACTGGAGAAAGTGTGTTTGTGGGGGTGGCATTGTTCTCCCAATCCCTCTGAGGCCATTTATAACTCTGGTTTGGAATTTTGCTGGGCGAGCCTCACCTGAGGTGTCTGGGTTTCCTCCTCTTGTGGCTGAGCCGTGGTGGGGGATGGCTGCTTTAAATGCTGGTTTGGTGGGGAATCGCTTGGTTGAGGCTGGTTGGGACTCGGGGTCTCAGGGGCTTGATCTGTCTTGCTTTGTTGTTTGGGTGCTGAAGGAGATGAAGGCTTCTGTGGGTGTTTCTTGTTGGGTGGTGGCTGAGGCCACATGGGCATCTGGAACTGTGGGAAGAGCTGAGGGAGCTGTATACCATTTCCATAAAAGGGACTCAGGTGTGCCAACTGTAGGGTAATAAACAACAGTGAAGTCACATGAGGGCTGAGATTCCAGCTCTCCCCACCCTCTTCAGTTGGTCTCTAAAACTCAGCCCAGGAAAATTAAGTCAACAATGAAAGCTTTAAGCTTTTTAGCTGGAATTTCTTTACATGTTTTCTTAGAGAAGTGAATTTCAGTCTTTCAGAAAACCAACGAAAGCAAAAGGTACAACTGGGTGAAAAACTTCAGTTAAAGAATTTGGCTTATAATTTTCTAACTTTGAAGCCCTGACTCAGGTAAGAAATGTATAAGTCAGGTTACAGAGAAGTTGATATCAAGTTCAAAATTCCTGTGACTTGTAACAAAAAGGAGACAGAAAGGAGAAAGAACAAAAAAGAAGAAAAAGGCAGTGAGAATGTTTAAAAAAAAAAAGGAGAAAGAGGAAAAGAATAAAAATGTAATGTGTGGAAACATCCTTATATGGGGCTATGCTTCTTGATTACTGGTGAATTCTCATAATTCTGTTTTCATAGTGAAAATCTCCACAATTACAAGGTGGCTGCTTCTAAAGGAAATCAACCCTGAATATTCACTGGAAGGACTGATGCAGATGTTAAAGCTCCATTACTTTAGCCACCTGATGAGAAGAGCTGATGCACTAGGAAAGACCCTGATGCTGGGAAAGATTGAAGGCAAAAGGAGAAGGGAACAGCAGAGGATGAAATGGTTAGACAGCTTCACTAACTCAATAGACATGAATCTGAGCAAACTCTGGGAGATAGTGGATAGAGGAAACTGACGTGCTGCAGTACATGGAGTCACAAAGAGTTGAACATGACTTAGTGACAGAACATCAATAACAAGAGGGAAGCAAAAGTAGTTATAATCTGAAAATGGTAATGTATGAATTAACCTCTTACAACAGGAGTTCCCATTCAAACATTCCCTCTCTGGTATATCACCAGTCTCTGTCTCCAGTCTTCATTAATCAGTCTTTCACTGTCTATGGTTGACATACACACAATAGTGTGCAAATGCCAT
Organism: Nanger dama; assembly: GCA_917880005.1. NCBI lineage: Eukaryota > Metazoa > Chordata > Mammalia > Artiodactyla > Bovidae > Nanger > Nanger dama. The sequence continues at coordinate 19,370,482 of CAKJTW010000001.1, forward strand.
GTGGATTAATGGAAGGTGAAATTGCAACCTTGCATTAAGATGTGAGATTTTAATTGAGTTGGTAAAAATTTCAAACCCCTGGCAAAGTTGCTAAAACTGAGATTGAGAGTTTGAAAAGTTGAGTCTCCCAATAGATAAAGAAGAAAAATTGATAATGATGATAATTTTAGGTGAGGGACTTTAAAAGAGAATGACTTGAATGAAAAAGATTAAGGTAAAATTAATGAAGTCGATTTTTTCCCCTGTAGCGGGTCTCATGATCGTGTCATAAAAGTTGAAAGTAACATATAGTATTATTGTACTATCATAAAATCTTTTCAGAAAAATTATGCCAAAAGTTTTATTCTAAATTAATAATGGATTCATTATTAATTAGTTATGAGTTAGCACATAGTGGGAAGTATAATATAAATTTTAAAATTTAGATAATTTCATAATTTTAGTGTTATCTTTAAAGATAATCCACATAAAACTTTACCCCCTTCCAGCATTTACCTATGTTATTTTTTTTCTTCTCATTATTTGTAAATATATCTTGTGTAGTCTTAGAACCAACTTCTCTCAGATATAAAGAGGTAGTATAATTAATGAATGGGTTTTATCTACATGAAAGAATAATAGATGCAATGATTTTTCTTCTTTGAAATTCTTATAATGATTATTAAAACATGTGAATAATTACTGGTATCTTTATTAGCTGAGACAAACCATATAATTATCTGTTTATGATCAGGAAATCATAAAAATTAATATAAAATGGAACTTACATGTGGGAAGTTCATAAAGTTGAAGTGACCATAGCGCATCATCTGTGACCAAAGGAATTCATTAATGTAGCAGAAAGTGAAAATTTTATTCAATGAAATCACAAGAAATAAGTGAATTTTCTGATTTTTAGGTACAACTGTCATAATGTCTTTTACTAATTATGCATGAATTTAAAATAAGTATGCAATTCAGACTTTTCTGGTGGTACAGTAGATAAGAATCTGCCTGCCAGTGCAGGGGACGTGGATTCAATTCCTGGTCTGGGAAGATTCCACGTGCCATGGAGCAACTAAGCCCATGTGCCACAACTACTGAGCTCACATGCCCTAGAGTCTGCATGCTGCAGTTACTGAAGGTTGTGCACCTAGAGGCTGTGCTCTACAATAAGAGAAGCCACTGCAATGAGAAGCCCATGCACTGCAATGAAAAGCAGCCCCTGCTCTCTGCAACTAGAGAAAGCCTGCATGCAGAACAAAGACTCACTGCAACCAACCAATAAATAAAAATGTTTTTAAAATTACCTAAAAAATATATATGCAACTGAAAAAAAAATTCTGTGGCACTTTATTTTTAAGTCAGATTTTATTTTGACAAGAATCAGTATAGAATAATAGAGGATAAAAATAGTGTGTCTACTTTGAAGTTTTTAATGTTCTGCTCTCCTATTTTGGCCTTCAGTACTTAGGAATTTGATGTTCTATGAAAAGATGAATGTATTTATGTAGTTAAGTGACCTCTAACAACCCCTGGTAGAAATGGCTACCTTTGTCAGCTTGAAAACTTAACGAGGAAACTAACATCAACTATAACAAAAATTCACATTTACCTTGAAAAGGAGAAGCACATAGGTGGGATAATGCTAGGGAAATAACTCACTTTGTCTTGATTTGAGAGTTTAAGAGGTAGAGTCTCTCTACATCTTTTACAAGAAATTTTATATATTGGAAAGTTTCCCAATAGTCTCCTTTTAATTTTTATTTTTTTCCCGCACTACGCAACTTGCAGGATCTTAGTTTCCTGGCCAGGGATTGAACCAGGCCCAGCGTTGAAAGCCCAGAATCCTAACTAGTAGGCCACTAGGGAACTCCTTAGTATCCTCCTTTTCAAATGAACTCTAGGAAGGGCTCTGGAAAATGTCTCTCCTGAGACTGAACATACATACCTCCTCACTTTTACTGCTAAATCCAGGTATTCGGGGCATATGCATTTGCAACTGGAAGTGAGAGAATATGTGTGACAAGTTCAGAACATCGATTGAAATAAGTCCAAGAACTGTCCTCAAGCTGTGCAACAGCAGAACATAAAGTCCTAACATTTTAAAAATACTCACTGGCATAGCAATGGAATAACCAAGCAGGCTTAGAAAGACCAGGAGAATCTTCATTTTTCCACTTGGTACCTGGAATGCAAAACTGGATTTTATTTTTGAATTGTGAAGTAACAATGCTGGCGTTATCTAAGCATTAGATAAGCACTTGGTGCTTATCTAAGCACTAGCCCATCTGTTTGTCAAGGAGAGTATAGATATATACAGTCTCAGGGGCCTCTGCTGCCATGTTTATTTTGCATTAAGAAACTATTAGGTAGTTGTTACCTGGTAGTGTTCTAATCTGCTTAAAAAGGAAAGATAAAAGCCAGAGAGGCAGAGACAGAGAATACACTGGTGCTTGAGAAAATGGTTCATAGCACTGGAATGTGGAGATTGGAAATTAGGAGTTTATCTTGAAAAATATAAATATTGGTGATTTAAAATTTCTAGTTGCTAGGCTAGTTTAGAAATGCATAGTAGTGTCTGACTGTATTCACCGTTGAGGATAATCTAAATTTGAATGATAGTACAATCCAAAATCAGTATTTTGAACATTCTATATTTAAAATGAATAACCAACAAAGACCTAGTGTATAGCACATAGAACTTTGCTCAATGTTATTTGGCAGCCTGGATGGGAGGGGAGTTTGGAGGAGGATGGATACATGTATATGTATGACTAAGTCCTTTGCTGCTTGCCTGAAACTATCACAACGTTGCTAATCGGGTATATGCTGCTGCTGCTGCTGCTGCTGCTAAGTCGCTTCAGTCATGTCCGACCCTGTGCGACCCCATAGACAGCAGCCCACCAGGCTCCCCCGTCCCTGGGATTTTCCAGGCAAGAGTACTGGAGTGGATTGCCCAAATAAAAAGTTTAAAAAAACCACAAGAGAACAAAATCAGTACTTTGAGCTACGTTCTAAGGTGCTGTAGACCACATTCCATTATAAAAAGGCTAGGTATGTAAACAGGAATATTCTAGAATCTGTGCTTGTCTTCTTTCTGCTATTGTTTCTGTTATTACTGTTATTTCTATTATTTTATCTTTTGCAAATATTCAAGAGCTGGTAAAAGAAATAGGAGAAAAAAGGCAAAACTATAGATGTGTCTCTTTGTTAGACACTGAGAGCAAGAGAGTTCCAGAAAAACATCTATTTCTGCTTTATTGACTATGCCAAAGCCTTTGACTGTGTGGATCACAATAAACTGTGGAAAATTCTGAAAGAGATGGGAATATCAGACAACCTGACCTGCCTCTTGAGAAATCTGTATGCAGGTCAGGAAGCAACAGTTAGAACTGGACATGGAACAACAGACTGGTTCCAAATAGGAAAAGGAGTACATCAAGGCTGTATATTGTCACCCTGCTTATTTAACGTCTATGCAGAGTACATCATGAGAAACGCTGGACTGGAAGAAACACAAGCTGGAATCAAGATTGCCGGGAGAAATATCAATAACCTCAGATATGCAGATGACACCACCCTTATGGGAGAAAGTGAAGAGGCGCTAAAAAGCCTCTTGATGAAAATGAAAGAGGAGAGCGAAAAAGTTGGCTTAAAGCTCAACATTCAGAAAATGAAGATCATAGCATCCGGTCCCATCACTTCATGGCAAATCGATGGGGAAACAGTGGAAACAGTGTCAGACTTTATATTTTTGGGCTCCAAAATCACTGCAGATGGTGACTGCAGCCATGAAGTTAGAAGACGCTTACTCCTTGGAAGAAAAGTTATGACCAACCTAGATAGCATATTCAAAAGCAGAGACATTAGTTTGCCGACTAAGGTCCATCTAGTCAAGGCTATGGTTTTTCCTGTGGTCATGTATGGATGTGAGAATTGGACTGTGAAGAAGGCTGAGTGCTGAAGAATTGATGCTTTTGAACTGTGGTGTTGGAGAAGACTCTTGAGAGTCCCTTGGACTGCAAGGAGATCCAACCAGTCCATTCTGAAGGAGATCAGCCCTGGGATTTCTTTGGAAGGAATGATGCTAAAGCTGAAACTTCAGTACTTTGGCCACCTCATGGGAAGAGTTGACTCATTGGAAAAGACTCTGATGCTGGGAGGGATTGGGGGCAGGAGGAGAAGGGGACGACCGAGGATGGACGGCTGGATGGCATCACGGACTCGATGAACGTGAGTCTGAGTGAACCCGAGAGATCGTAGTGAACAGGGAGTCCTGGTGTGCTGCAGTTCATGGGGTCGCAAAGAGTCGGACACGACTGAGCGACTGAACTGAAGTGAAACACAGAGGAAGTTTGATACTATAGACTTATATATGAAGTTTGGAGGTTGTTTTCATGTATTTTATTTATCCCACCCTAGTTAATTATGCAAGGCTTGTATAATTAATTCTTGTATTTATATCTTTGAACGAGATTTATTCTAAAGGTAATTCCTTAAGAAACTGTACCATTTGCAACAAAACAGAAAGCCCAGAGATAAATCCACACACCTATGGGACACCTTATCTTTGACAAAGGAGGCAAGAATATACAATGGAGATAAGATAATTTCCTTAATGAGTGGTGCTGGGAAAACTGGTCAACCACTTGTAAAAGAGTGAAAATAGAACACTTCTAACACCATACACCCAAATACACTCAAAATGGGTTAAAGATCTGTAAGACCAGAAACTATAAAACTCCTAGAGTCACTCTCTGACATAAATCACAGAAAGATCCTCTATGACCCACCTCCCAGAGTAATGGAAATAAAAGCAAAAATAAACAAATGGGACCTAATTAAACTTAAAAGCTTATGCACAACGAAAGAAACTATAAGCAAGGTGAAAAGACAGCCTTCAGGATGGGAGAAAATAATAGCAAATGAAGCAACTGACAAAGAATTAATCTCAAAAATATACAAGCAGCTCCTACAGCTCAATTTCAGAAAAACAAACGACCCAATCAAACAATGGGCCAAAGAACTAAACAGACATTTCTCCAAAGAAGACATACAGATGGCTAATAAATGCATGGACAGATGCTCAACATCACTCATTATCAGAGAAATGAAAATCAAAACCACAATGAGGTACCATCTCATGCCAATCAGAATGGCTGCTATCAAAAAGTCTACAAACAATAAATGCTGGAGAGGGTGCAGAGAAAAAGGAACTCTCTTATACTGTTGGTGGGAATGCAAACTAGTGTAGCCACTATGGAGAACAGCGTGGAGATTCCCTAAAAAACTGGAAATAGAACTGCCATACGACCCAGCAATCCCACTGCTGGGCATATACACCGAGGAGACCAAAATTGAAAGAGACACCTGTACCCCAATGGTCATCGCAGCACTGTTTACAATAGCCAGGACATGGAAGCAACCTAGATGTCCATCAGTACACAAATGGATAAGAAAACTATGGTACATATACACAATGGAGTATTGCTCAGCCATTAAAACGGATGCATTTGAATCAGTTCTAATGAGGTGGATGAAACTGGAGCTGATTATACAGAGCGAAGTAAGCTGGAAAGAAAAACACCATACTAATGCATATATATGGAATTTAGAAAGATGGTAACAATGACCTTATATGTGAGACAGCAAAAGAGACACAGATGTAAAGAACAGTCTTTTGGACTCTGTGGGAGAAGGCAAGGGTGGGATGATTTGAGAGGGTAGCATTGAAATATGTATATTATCATATGTGAAGCAGATCGCTGGTCAGGTTTGATGCATGAGACAGGGTGCTCAGGGCTGGTGCTGGGATGACCCTGGTGGATGGGATGGGAGGGAGGTGGGATGGGGGTTCTCGATGGGGAACACCTGTGTGCCCATGGCTGATTCATGTCAATGTTTGGCAAAACCCACTACAATATTGTAAAGTAATTAGCCTCCAATTAAAATAAATTAATTAAAAAAGAAATGTAAAGGGCTTCACATAGTGTCTGATGTATACTGAGTTTTTAAATAAATACTATTCAGCAAAAAAAAAAAGAAACTGTTCCATTTGCATATACAATAGACAAAAAATAAAGGTTTTAATCAGAATGATATATTTTCATGATTTAGTAGATGCAAGACGATTCCTAGCATATTAATCAGGATATAGACACCAGTATTTGTTCATTCCTTTTGTTTCTTCTGTTGGGTTGGCCATGAAGTTCATTCATGTTTTTCCATAAGATGTTGTAGAAAAACCCTGAATGAACTTTGTGGCCAACCCAATATTTTCTGGGCATGAAATGATCTAGAAGTGACTTGAGCCAGTTTTCGCCCTTCTGCTTGCTTTTCTAGAAGCACTATAATTAGAGAACACTTCATCATTTTCCCAAACTGTAGGTGTAATCAATTACCTTTTATATATCAGATAAATTGGAAGAGTGCAGTTAAACAAAGGAAGCAGTAGTATGTAAGTGCCTTTCCTACTAAATAAAAATTTAGAATTATAACATTGTAGAGATTAAAAATAACTGAAATTAATGTGTTAATATAGTCTATAGCAACACAAAGAAGTTAATAAGGAGAATATTGGTAAATGCTTTCCTAAATCTACTTTCTAAAATTATGGCCCAAGATTTTGGGGGAACTTTTGTATGTCTACAATGCGGGAGGCCTGGGTTTGATCCCTGGGTTGGGAAGATCCCCTGGAGAAGGAAATGGCAATCTACTTATTGCCTGGAAAATCCCATGGACAGAGGAGCCTGGTAGGCTCCTGGTAGGCTCCATGGAGTCGCAAAGAGTCAGACACAACAGAGCGACTTCACTCACTTTGTATGTTTAATTTCTCTCTTGCTTAATTATCTATCTAATTTCTATGGTAGCAGTCACTGAGATTCTTGATAACATTATATACTCGTGTGGGAATATGTGATCTTTTATAAGTACAAAATGTCACTTATTTTCTCTTTTATAAAATTAACATATTATGTTAGATGACTTTTAAGATTCATTCTGTGTCTAAAAGTTCATGATCAGATGAAAGTCTATACTTAGCTATTTTTTCAAAAAAGTATTTTTAATTACCGTGATTTCTGTGGGATACAATGACTGTGTAATTTCTTAACTCTAGTTCTAACATTCCATCTGTCAACTCAAATCTCTTTGTTTTTTTTTTTGACATGTTTAAATAGTTATATCTTCTCAAAAGTACTTCTGATAATATTTAGTTTGATATGTGATCTGTTTGCATTAGGAAAAATAAATTAAAATACTCACCAAGTAATCTAGCTTAGGAGAAGAGGCTTCATGCCTACACTGCAGCAGCATTTTTTCACCAAGATTTTCATAAGCCTTTAAGAAAAGTATAGATTTTGCATGAGAAGAAACCTAAATATAGAACTGAAGCAAATAAATGAAGGAACTAGTAGAAAAGCTTCAGATCTACCTTTATTAAAGGGTCTTCAAAATCAAGCTTAATCTTCAGTTCCTTTAAGAGTAGGGTGAAAGCTAAATCAGAAAATGACCCAGGTACCGTACTTTGAGATACCTTTAGTGACAAAAGTTGACAAAGTTGACAAAACTTGATTGCTCAGTGGGGATGTGTACATTAGCCCAATGTTAAATGAAATCTAAGTAGTTTGGAAGAAAGTTTATAAGAAAAATAAATATACCAACTAAACCAAGAAGTTTGAACTTTTATCAGAAGATTAGGCTACATAAAAATAATTATCAGCCAACATCAAAGAATGCAATCAGGAAGTCAATCAACATCTATGAATTAAGCTCATTATTTGAAACTATATTATTTATGTTGATAATCTCTAATACTCACCCAATGCCAGTTAGATGCTCCAGTATATAAAAATAACGTTTACCTGAACTTCGCTAACCTGTCTTTGAAATATATTCTTAATAGTCTACATTGAAAATAACTACAAGTTGCTAAAGCCAGGGAGATCTCAGGAGCTAGTCACATTTATTTCTTAATGATGAAACAAAAATTCTTCATAAATATGTCATGTTCTGTACCAAAAAGACTTAAAATAAAGAGATTCCTCCTTGTCAGAAAGCTTGGGTCACATTTAAGCACTGTTGTAGACCTGCACAACCAATCAGCTTTGAGAAAGATGGTTTTGCCATCTCAAGAGTTTAAGGTGAAAAAAACACATCCAATGTGAAATTTATAATGTGTTATTATAGAAGCAGTCAAATGAAGTCTCTCATTATGTATAATAACAGTCCAGGAAAATGAGCTTACAGCAGTAAGATTTAGAAGATGCTTTCCTTGATGAATTTGGGATTTTTCAAGCACAGAAACTTTTGTTTATACAAAGATATTTAGGGAACAAAGGTGAATATTAACCATGTGCTGTTGTCATAAATCATTGACCATCATCAAAAGGCTGGCCAAAATATGTAATTAATTAAATATACTTAGTATATATTTGTGTGTATATGTTCAGTTGTGTCTGACTTTTTGTGACCCCATGGACTGTAGCCCGCCAGGTCCCTCTGTCCATGGAACTTTCCAGGTGAGAACACTGGAGTGGGTTGCCATTTCTTTCTTCAGTATATATTTAATATATAATTAAAATTAACTCATTTTGCAACACCATGGAATATACAGTCCATTCTTTAGGCCAGAATACTGGAGTGGATAGCCTTTCCCTTCTCCAGGGGAATCTCCTCAACCCAGGGTATCGAACCCAGGTCTCCTGCATTGCAGGCTGATTCTTTACCTGCTGAGCCACTAGGGAAGCCCAGAATATTATTCAACTCAGTGACTTGATTTGATTCATATTACAGAATGTTACCAGGACACAGTATTCTTTTTGAAGTCAAATATATATTAGTTACTGGGGATTCAGAGTTATTGAAGAGAAAAGCAAAATGATAAATTAACTCTCAGATATTCATGATAATAACCTCACAAAGATCTGAGCTGAGAAATTTACTGAAGGGATTATCTTATGGATGTTTTTAGAAGTTTGATTTTCCATAATAAAGATTTCAATGCTAAATAAATAAACGGGACAGTTGTTCTTTTCTGTGATAAGAGCAAGCTTTGTTATTTTTGCTGAATTTAGGTTCTCCTGTCCTCTGTGGCTCCATTTGTAGTGATGATATTTGCTGCTTATTTTTAGGTTGGCATTAATTAGTAAGAATTTTTGAATTTGATGCCCAAAGCTGTTTCCTAATTGGTCAGACTGTGCACATCAGATCACCCAGGTGTTGTATGAGAGGTGCTGTGTTCTTCCTCTTGGGCCAAATAACACTGAATTTTTTTTAGCCCTTCAGCTCCCTGAATTTAGTACCACAAAGAACAAAATTGCACCAGAATAGTTGACTTTAAATTAATCTCTAAATATCTATCCAAATAGCTAAGTATCTTTTTAGACTGTGTGTGTCCAAGAAGGTACGCAAGTTTATATCTATTCCAAGTGTCGGACTGTCTTTATCTGATTTTGTAGAAACTAAGTAGGAATTACAATACCATGTGTACGCTGACATTGGTTTGCAAGTAGTAGGACACCTAGAGGACAGTGTATTCACAGAGATGCAGTGGGAATTGTGATGCTGGATGCCCCTGGTTTCTGCTTGTACCCTTCACATAGAGGCTACGGTTTTGATACCAACCTTAGCCATAGAGGTTGTTGGGAGTTGCCACTAAACCTCACCTGACTGCTTCTCCATTTACCCTTGTGCTGTGCTCAGTTACTCAGTAGTGTCTGACTCTTTGTGACGCCATAGACTGCAGTCGCCAGGCTCCTTTGTCCATGAGGATTCTCCAGGCAAGAGTGCTGGAGTGGGTTGCTATGCCCTTCTCCAGGGGATCTTCCTAACCCAGGGATCGAACCCAGGTCTCATGCATTGCAGGCAGATTCCTTACTGTCTGAGCCACCAGGGAAGTCCCCATTTACCCTTTTCCCTGCCATAGGCTGGTTAGTGGTCATGGAATAATCCATGTTTTAAAAACCCAGCTAAGCTACTGAATCAATTTTCCAGTTTGTTGACATAGTCAAAGGTTTTGGCATAGTCAATAAAGCAGAAATAGATGTTTTTCTGGAACTCTCTTGCTTTTTCAATGATCCAGTGGCTGTTGGCAATTTGATTCCTCTATCTTTTCTAAAACCAGCTTGAACATCTGGAAGTTCACAGTTCACGTATTATTGAAGCCAAGCTTGGAGAGTTTTGAGAATTACCTTACTAATGTATGAGATGAATGCAATTGTGTGGTAGTTTGAGCATTCTTTGGCATTGCCTTCCTTTGGGATTGGAATGAAAACTGACCTTTTCCAATCCTGTGGCCACTGCTGAGTTTTCCACATTTGCTGACATATTGAGTGTAGCACTTTCACAGCATCATCTTTTAGGATTTGAAAGAGTTCAACTGGAATTCCATCACCTCCTCTAGCTTTGTTCATAGTGATACTTCCTAAGGCCCACTTGACTTCACATTCTAGGATATCTGGCTCTAGGTGAGTGATCACACCATTATACCATCTGGGTTGTGAAGATCTTTTCTTGTACAGTTCTTTTGTGTATTCTTGCCACCTTTTCTTAATACCTTCTGCTTCTGTTAGGTCTATACCATTTCTGTCCTTTATTGTGCCCATCTTTGTATGAAATGTTCCCTTGGTATCTCTAATTTTCTTGAAGAGATCTCTAGTCTTTAACATTCTATTGTTTTCCTCTATTTCTTTGCACTGATGACTGAGGAAGGCTTTCTTGTCTCTCCTTGATATTTTTGGAATTCTCCATTCAAATGGGTATATCTTTCCTTTTCTCATTTGCTTTTCACAGCTATTTGTAAGGCCTCCTCGGACAGCCATTTTGCTTTTTTGCATTTCTTTTTCTTGGGGATGGTCTTGATCCCTGTCTCCTGTAAAATGTCACGAACCTCCATCCATAGTTCATCAGGCACTCTGTCTATCATATCTAATTCCTTGAATCTATTTCTTACTTCCACTGTATAATTGTGAGAGATTTGATTTAGGTCATACATGAATGTCTAATGGTTTTGCCTACTTTCTTCAATTTAAGTCAGAATTTGGCAATAAGGAGCTCATGATCTGAGCCACAGTCAGCTCCCGGTCTTGTTTTTGCTGACTATATAGAGCTTCTCCATCTTCAGGTACAAAGAATATAATCAATCTGATTTTGGTATTGACATCAGGTGATGTCCATGTGTAGTGTTTTCTCTTGTGTTGTTGGAAGAGGGTGTTTGCTATGACCAGTGCATTCTCTTGGAAAAAGTCTATTAGCCCTTTGCCTTGCTTCATTCTGTACTCCAAGGCCAAATTTGCCTGTTACTCCAGATGTTTCTTGACTTCCTACTTTTGCATTCCAGTCCCCTATAATGAAAAGCACATCTTTTTGGGTGTTAGTTCTAGAAGGTCTTGTAAGTCTTCATAGAACCATTCAACTTCAGCCTCTTCAGCATTACTGGCCGGGCATAGACCTGTATTACTGTGATATTGAATGGTTTGCCTTGGAAATGAACAGAGATCATTCTGTCGTTTTTGAGGTTGCATCCAAGTACTGCATTTTGGACTCTTTTGTTGACTATGATGGCTACTCCATTTCTTCTAAGGGATTCTTGCCCACAGTAGTAGTACATATAATGCTCATCTGAGTTAAATTCACCCATTCCAGTCCATTTTAGTTCTCTGATTCCTAAAATGTTGATGTTCACTCTTGCCATCTCCTATTTGACCACTTCCAATTTTCCTTCATTCATGAACCTAGGTTCCAGGTTCCTATACAATATTGCTCTTAACAACATTGGACCTTGCTTCCATTATCAGTCACATCTACAACTGGGTGTTGTTTTTACTTTGGCTCCATCTCTTCATTCTTTCTGGAGTTATTTCTCCACTAATCTCCAGTAGCGTATTGGGTATCTACTGACTTGGGGAGTTTATCTTTCTGTGTCCTATCTTTTGCCTTTTCATACTGTTCATTGGGTTCTCAAGGCAAGAATACTGAAGTGGTTTGCTATTCCCTTCTCCAGTGGACCACATTTTGTCAGAACTCTCCACCATGATCCGTCTATGTTGGGTGGCCCTACATGGCATGGCTCATAGTTTCACCGAGTTAGACAAGGCTGTGGTCCATGTAATTATATTGGTTAGTTTTCTGTGATTGTGGTTTCAGTCTGTCTGCCCTCTGATACCCTCTGTCAGTACCTACCATCTTACTGGAGTTTCTCTGACCTTGGATGTGCAGTATCTCCTCTCGGCTCTCGCCACTCCAGCGCTGCTCAGCTGCCACTCTCTGTTCCAGCGCCACACAGCTGCTGCTCACTGCTGCTCCACAACAAACTGGAAAATTCTGAGAGATGGGAAAAAAGACCACCTGACCTGCCTCTTGAGAAAACTGTATGCAGGTCAGGAAGCAACAGTTAGAACTGGACATTGAACAATAGACTGGTTTCAAATAGGAAAAGGAGTATGTCAAGGCTGTATATTGTCACCCTGTTTATTTAACTTATATGCAGAGTACATCATGGGAAATGCTGGGCTGGATGAAACACAAGCTGGAATCAAGATTGCCTGGAGAAATATCAATAACTTCGGATATTCAGATGATACCACCCTTATGGGCACAAAGTGAAGAAGAACTAAAGAGCCTCTTGATGAAAGTAAAAGAGAGTGAAGAAGTTGGCTTAAAACTCAATATTCAGAAGACTAAGATCATGGCATCTGGTCCCATCACCTCATGGCAAATAGATGGGGAAACAATGGAAACAGTGACAGACTTTATTTTTGGGCTCCAAAATCACTGCAGATGGTGACTGTGGCCATGGAATTAAAAGATGCTTGCTCCTTGGAAGGAAAGTTATGATCAACCTAGATAGCATATTAAAAAGCAGAGACAGTACTTTGCCAACAAAGTTCTGTCTAGTCAAAGCTCTGGTTTTTCCAGTTGTCATGTGTGGATGTGAGAATTGGACTATAAAGAAAGCTGAGTGCTGAAGAATTGATGTTTTTGAACTGTGGTGTTGGAGAAGACTCTTAAGAGTCCCTTGGACTGCAAGGAGATCCAACCAGTCCATCCTAAAGGAGATCAGTCCTGAGTGTTCACTGGAAGGACTGATGTTGAAGCTGGAACTCCAACACTTTGGCCACTTGATGTGAAGAGTTGACTCATTTGAAATACCCTGATGCTGGGAAAGATTGAAGGTGGGAGGAAAAGTGGACCACAGAGGATGAGATGGTTGTGTTAGGTAGGTAGAACGGGGAAAAGGAGTCCAAAATGGTGGTGGCTACAAGATAAGGAAAGAAAAATCCCACAAAAACGAAACAAAAGAAGGTACAAGGACTGGAGTGGACCTCAGGTAAAACAAACAACACTCCTGGCTGGCCCAATTTACATAGGACAGGCCCAGGGAGAGATAAACATATAAATAGAAGAGCCAAAGCTAGCTCTCTCTCTCTCTCTCTCACGGGCTGGGGCCGCTCTTGTGCCTTTGGATTCAAGTGCCCTCACACCTTGAAGATGGATTTTCCTGCTATCTTCTAAATAAAATAGAGCTGTAACACTGATCTGTCTAAGAGCTATAACATGGTCCATTCGAGACCTGAGAGCTATAACACGGTCTATCCAAGACCTGAGAGCTGTGACACGCTGGGCGGGGGTGGGGTGGGGGCTTTAATGTCCATCACTCCAAATCTTTGTTGTGACGAGACAAAGAATCGAGGAACATACACTCGCGTGACAGTTGGATGGCATCACCAAATCGATGGACATGAGTTTACTCCTGGGTAAACTCCAGGAGTTGGTGATGGACAGGGAGGCCTGACGTGCTGCAGTCCATGGGGTCACAAAGAGTTGGACACGACTGAGCAACTGAACTGAACTGAACTGAAGCTACTGAATGAGTGGACTCTTAGAGGTGGATTGGATTGAGAAAAACAACCAAGCATCGTTTTTTCTTTAAAAACACGAGACAAGTGCTTAATTCCATAGAATGTTTAAAACTAATCCTTTGTGACTTTTTCTCCTTTACTCCAATTATCTTTACTTTATAAATACTGTTTCCTCCAAACTATTACAGCAGTTTTTGAATATGTTTGTGATTTGGCTTTTTAAGTTTTTAGAATTTGTCTCTTTCTATTTTCCTCTGTGTTTCCCTTTTGTCCATAAAACAAGGCTGCTTATTAAGGCTCCAAAACCCCATGAAATTTTAAGAATTTGTGTGTTTGTATGTGGATGCATTTTTTTTTTTTGCCCCCGAAGGAGAACCTATATCCTCAAAACTCTGTGACTGTCCCACTCTCCTAACATGATCTTATTGCCCTAGATTTTAAGTCACCAGGAGTAGAAAAATCTTTTGATTTTTATGAGTGGAAAGGTGGTGGCTTTGGAGTTGCCAAACCTGAGTTAAAACTTGCCATACATTTTCCAACTGTTAAATTTCCTGTTCCGTAAAATGGGGGTAATAAGTTTCTTTTAGGAAATAATTTAAATAATGTATGTAAAGTATCTGGCACCTAACAGGCACTGAATGATGATCAGTATATGATCAATACATTAAAGTACTTTTGTGGTTCCACATTACACTTCAGAGTAATAACAGCAGTGACAATTCTCATTTCCTAAGCATGACTATCATGCTGAAGCGCTACTAATAATAATCCACTCAAGTTCTGTGGATTATTACTTGTAGAACTCTCCCACAATTCAAGATTACTGAATTTGGGACACTTGAGATAAAGTAGAGTCTTTGGAATCCACCATTAGGTGGCCAAATAGTATATAAGCATCCACAGTCTTGATTTCTGTCTGGTTAGCTTCAGGCCTTAAGTATGAGAAGCTTTCCTTCATAAGGGAAGAGGAAGTGTATTTTAATCTCTCAAAGTTTAAATGGTTAATAATGTATTATTCCAGCCTCTTTATGTAAATCCCTAGGTGAGGTTCCCACCCATCCTGTATAAGCTATTGGGATAGAAATTTTTCCTAGTCAGAGCTTAGTAGTTGGTTTGAATTCTGGTTCCTACAACTTAATTGTTTTAAATTTTCAGTCAAGTGTCTTAAAGTCCTTACGGTTTAGTTTCTTTGTTTCTAAAATGGAGGATAATAATAGTATTTTCTTCATTGGTTTGTTGAGAATTTAATGAGTTAATTTGTTTAAAGTCTTTATAGTACATAGCTGAAATAAATGCCATAAATAGATATGTAAATATTACCTGGGGTTATGATTAGAGCTTGCTCAGTGGCTGTTTTGTTACTGACCAGACAGATTTCCTAAAGAGTTTAAAGGATGTTTCACCTTGTTGTGCTTAGTGATGAAAAAAGAGCAAAAAGACAGAAAGCAAACCAAAAAACCCCTCAAGGAGCAATGAAACATCTATAGGATATAGGAAAAAACTGGATAATAAAGTTTATCAGATTTATTCAGTTTAAGTCTGGCTTTTGATCTACAAATGCAGAAATTACTCCATGATGCCAGTGAGTTACTGCTGACAGGTGGTTATTTATTTGGACCACCCTCACAGGTAGTGTTTATATGTACTGAAGGTCAGCTTAACAATGCCTGAGAATCTAAGAAGGTTAGCTTGTTCTCCATCTTCTCCATCTTCTTTGGTCTGAGAAGAAAATGCAACCCAACAGTTAAGAACATAGGCCTTGAGTTTCGAAATACTGAGTCACGTATACCCTGCACTTAGAATAGTGCCTAGCTCATAGTACGTGCTTCATAGAGTTAGGTGGTTTTCTACTTTTTATACCTCATGGAGGCTGGTTGTGATGTTATCTCACTATGGAAATAATGTATATATTGACCATTTATTGTACGCATTGGGTGCAGCTCTAAGCACTTTTCATGGCTTTATTCTCACTAATGCTCACAACAATCCTATGAAATAGTTTCTATTATTATATACATTTTATTATAAGGAAATCAGCACACAGAAAGATTAAGTAGCTTGTTTAGTTACATAGTCAATAAGTGGCTAAAGCCAGACACTCTGACTCCAGGATCCCTGTTCTGTTTTCTACACCATGCTGTCTCGGCCTGGATTGAAGCAGTGATGTTAAGGGACAGCTTATTTAGCTTCTCTTTGATAACAATGACTGCCATTGTCCCTATTTGAGTATCTTGGAGTTAACTGGAGGTAAAAATCACAGGGAGTCAGAATATCTAGTTCCAGTTCTTGATTGATCACTCACCAACCCTGGGACTTCAGGACTGTCCTTAGCCTTCACTGCTTTTTGGTTTCCTTAACAAGAATCTGCCTATTTGTTTCCCAAAGCCTGTGATATTGTCCTTCATCAGCAGAGTAGAGTCCTAGTAGTCTGGACTTGCATGCTAAGGAGAAATTTAAAATATTTGCAGTTCAGTTCTGCTGAAATGCCTGGTTGAGAGAAATGGATTTGGGAATAGAGCTATTCAACCACCTTCCTGGGAATTCCTAGATCTGTGTCCGGGTCAGGTCACACTATTGGTAGCTCGTACCCTTAGATTAGCTTAGCTTCTTTAAAGAATCACCTTAATTAGGTTCATTACTACAACTCACAAATGAGAGAAAGATGTAAGAAGTCCTCCTAGAAAGTGCCCAGCACGTGCTGGACACAGTGCAAGTGTGTGATATTTTGATTGGGAACACCATGGAAAGAGTCTGTACCTTCATGGAGCTGTTTATTAAATAGCAGATCTCGACTTTGAGGTATAGGATATAATGCTGTATAGTAAGAAATAAGACTGGAGCAGTTCAGAGCATGTAGGAGGGACTTTAAGGAAGGTGTCCCAGAGGACGTGAGATACAAGCTGTTACCTGACTTGTGAGTTAAAGGTAGCCAGAAAAACACAGAAACATGTTCAAGGCAGAGAACAGCATTATTGTGAAGTCTGGAGGAAGAATGAGCAAAGTGAATTCTAACAACTTAGAGAATTCTAGAATGGCTGCAAAAGAACTCCAGGACTGAGAGTGGTGAGAAATATAGCTAGAAGAGGTGAGCAGGGCTACTCAAACAGAATCTCAAGTTTAGTGAAGGACTTTCCCATAAAATATGGTTGAAAGCTGTACTATATCACTTAAATATGCATTATATAAAACTCTGCAGAGGAAATTTCTGCTAGAATTTTGTTTCAGGAAGACTCTTGCTGTTCTTGACATCTAATAACTTATTTTTCTGGAGTTACATTGTTAGTGGAGTATCTAGACCAGTGTCTTTACCTTCTATACCTTATTTTAGGAATATCAATCACTTTTGTTACAACTATCATCATGATTTATTTCCTCCTTTGCCATAACAAGAAATAGGTAACATTCTGTATTTCCCTCTCACTCTGGTTACTTGGAGAAGGAAATGGCACTCCAGTCCAGTATCCTTGCTTGGAAAATCCCATGCACAGAGAAGCCTGGCAGGCTGCAAGTCCATGGGGTTGCTAAGCTAAATTTGGTGGCTTAAGTAACAGTGAATCCAGGTTATGTGAGGCCTTAGTTAGTATAATTTTGGAGGCTTTTTCTTTAAGAAAAACAACACAAAATTTAGGTAAGAAAAATATTTGTTTAGATAAGAAAAGAAATTGCAAACAAATTTCATATTTTAAAGAGTTGACACATAGCACAGGCATTACAAAATCTGGAATAACAATGCTTTTTTACTAACTGCCTGACTTCTATTATAGCATCCATACATCTGAAGCCCAATTTCTCCTCTCCTCACATGTTGCCAGGTCAGCTTCCAAGACATGTCCATATCACAATATTTTCTCTGCTCTGACACCTTTAGGTCACATATAGAATGAATAGGTATTGAGAGTTAGGCGTGGGAAGAAGGGATATTCTTGGAAATCATTCCAACAAGAGAACATTTTAACTACATATAAAAGTTTATTGTGGATCACATAAAATATGTAACACTGAACCCAAACTAAATGTCTCCTACCTCAGCTTCTCAGAATGTCCAGGGCTATTCCAGTGCCATTTGAATTTAGGAGAAGCGTGTTGAAGGGACTATGGGAATGGGAAGATACAGCAGTCTCAGCCACTTGTAGGAAACTGACTCAGCCTCTGACCCTGTATTGAGCCTGTGAATGTCCTTTATATCTACCATCTAATGTTACTAACCTTATTACTATTTTTTGGAGTTTTTTCTTTCTTTTTTTTTGTACTTTTAAAATTGAAGTATAGCTAATTTATAATGCTATGTTAGTTTTAAGTGTGCAGCAAAATGATTCAGTTATATATACAGATTCTTTTCCAAATTTTATATTATTGTTACAAGATAGTATAGTTCACTGTACTATATAGTAGGTCCTTGCTGTTTACCTATTTTATATATAGTAGTGTGTATATGTTAATCTCAAACTCCTTATTTATCTCCCTCCTTCATTTTTACTATTTCATGCTATGAACTGTCTAAAATAGTATCTGAGAAGAGATAAATATAAAAATTTAATTAATAAAATAAAGTAGTAACAATAAACCCTGCCTAATTATCATTTCTTTATAGTAATAGCACCTTAAAATATATAACAATAAATGACTTCATTGACTGCATGCTGGGCTCTGGGCTAAGTCCTCTAGATGATTTATCTTACTGAATAGTGACACAAACCCTATGCAGTAGGCACTATGATCCATCCACCAATATTTTACTGTTGAAAACATGGAATCTTAATGAAGTTTAAGAACTTGCCAAAGGCTAAGTGGTAGAATGGGAAGTTGAACCCAGGTCTACCTGCAGTTAACTATTTCCCTTTAAATAGTGTAGACACATATGGTATGTATGTTTTCACCAGTGGTTTCAGGACACTGGGACCAAGTTTCTTTTTAAAAAATATTCATTTGTTGGCAGCATTGGGTTCTAGTTGCAGCACGTGGAAACTTTGTTGCATCATACGGGACCTTTTGTTGTGGTGCATGGACTCTCTAGTTGTAGTGTTGGTCCACTGCAGATGGGATCCTCATTCCCCAACCAGGGATTGAACCCATGTCCCCTGCATTGCAAGGCATATTCTTAACCACTGGACCACCAAGAAAGTCCCTCCAACTTTCTATAAAAGGTTTTTTTTTTTTTTTTTTGGTAAACATAAAGTGGGATGTGAACTTATATAAAATGGGTTTGTGAAGTTTCAATTCCAAATACTAACATGAATTATGATTATTTTAAAGTCCAATTGCATGGAAAGTAAAAGAAAAATAAGTCTTGCTTTTCTTGAGAACAAGAAGCTGTCTCTTGGTATCTGGACTATAGTGCATACTGGGCAAGATGAATCAACTTCTAAATAAACAGTTAGAGCAGACTGAGTAAGTGGAAGCTTGTTGAGTCTATCACCTCATTTCTTACCAGACATCATCTAATCTTCTTTTTCAGAAATGCTAGCATTCAGACTACCCTTCTACACTGAGATGATACACACATTTCAAGCTCCTCTTTCTCAATGGTCTCATATACATGGGATGCAGCCCTCTGTTTATGGCTTTTGTGTTGTATGGGTTCCCTTTCCTACCTGCCACCACCGACCTTCACCTCTCTATTCAGAGGGAGTGGGTCTCATAAAACTACCTTTGGGATGCTGGACCAATGTGAACTTGTATTCCGAGTTTCTACCACCCATTTGTTCAGCCTGAGATGTAGGGTTAGAGTTGTATACTTTGGATATGTTGTCCTTCCCTTGTAACTCTGAATGGTAGATAGTAATACTGGTAGATACTTAATATCTAATGGAAACTTGGGGTGATTAATGAACAGAATCTGAGGCTACCCAGAGCATGAGTTTGCACCACTGTCTGTTGCCTCTACTTTCCAGCTGCTACAATATCATCGTCACAATGCTAGGCGAAAGTCTGCACTGTGCTGTGCTTAGTCGCTCAGTCATGTCTGACTCTTTGTGAGAGTCATGAACTATAGCCCGCCAGGGTCCTCTGTCCATAAGGAGTCTCCAGGCAAGAGTACTGGAGTGGGTTGCCATGCTCTCCTCCAAGGGATCTTCCCAACCCAGGAATTGAACCAGGGTCTCCTGGATTGCAGGAGATTCTTTATCAGCTGAGCTACCAGGGAACATCAGCACAAGGGCTACTCTTTGACTGGAGCCATCAGCTCCAGTAAGTCAAAGTGTTGCCCCCAGGGGATTTCTCTCTGTTTCTCGCCTGGGGTCCATCTTAGTTCTTTTGCTTTCCTTTGATGACAAGATCATTCTGGGCTCACCAGCAATTCAATACTTGCCTTATCTATAAGAAATGCAGGAATCCGGCCTAACTGAGTGTTCAAAAGTTAATTGGAAAAGACTAGTTTTTAAACAAATGGCTATTTTTCTTTCTTTATGTTTTTAAAAAGGTTTTTGTCATAGATTTTCCTTTATTGGAAAAGCTTCCTGAAGAGAGACAGTAATGTAAAAGGGATACCATATATGTCCAGTTTTTTAATAAACTAGTTTCTGAAAGAGTGAAAGATTCCACTCTGAAGCATAAGTTTCTCCAAATCATAGAATCTCAGAGGCAGAAGTGACCTTCAGTTCAGTTCGGTTGCTCAGTCATGTCCAGCTCTTTGCGACCCCGTGAACCGCAGCATGCCAGGCCTCCCTGTCCATCACCAACTCCCAGAGTTCACTCAAACCCATGTCCATTGAGTTGGTGATGCCATCCAGCCATCTCATTCTCTGTTGTCCCCTTCTCCTCCTGCCCTTAATCTTTCCTAGCATCAGGGTCTTTTCAAATGAGTTAGCTCTTCGCATCAGGTGGCCAAAGTATTGGAGTTTCAGCTTCTACATCAGTGCTTCCAGTGAACTCCCAGGACTGATCTCCTTTAGGGTGGACTGGATGGATTTCCTTGCAGTCCAAGGGACTCTCAAGAGTCTTCTCCAACACCACAGTTCAAAAGCATCAATTCTTTAGTGCTTAGCTTTCTTTATAGTCCAACTCTCACATCCGTACATGACTACTGGAAAAACCATAGCCTTGACTGGACGGACCTTTGTTGACAAAGTAATGTCTCTGCTTTTGAATATGCTGTCTAGGTTCATCATAACTTTCCTTCCAAGGAGTAAGCGTCTTTTAATTTCATGGCTGCAGTCATCATCTGCAGTGATTTTGGAGCCCTCAAAATAAAGTCAGCCACTGTTTCCATTGTTTCCCTATCTGTTTGCCGTTTAGTGATGGGACCAGATGCCATGATCTTATTTTTTCTGAATGTTGAGCTTTAAGCCAACTTTTTCACTTTCCTCTTTCACTTTCATCAAGAGGCTCTTTGGTTCTTCTTCACTTTCTGCCCATAAGGGTGGTGTCATCTGCATATCTGAGGTTATTGATATTTCTCCCGGCAATCTTGATTCCAGCTTGCACTTCTTCCAGCATCATCTAAAGGGATGTATCCCTGTCCTAGTCTCACAGACCCCAAACCTTGGGGTTATCCTTGACTCGTCTCCATTTCCTGGAAGATCCCAGCAGCTCTATCTGCAGAATAGATCTAGAATCAGACCACTTTGAACCTGTTCTGTTCACTCTTGCTGAGTCTTACCACCTTAGTGGTCTTTCTGCTTCTTCTTGGCTCCTTTTTAGTTTTTTCTCAAATTAGCAGCCAGAATGATATGTTAAATATATATTTAAATATATGTAAGTCAGTTCACGAACTTCTTCCAATGGGCTCAGCTCAGCCTGTGCCCTATGAGTCTGAACCCATCTCTCTGACAGCCTTCTCCTCCTATTTTGTCTCCCTCCTCATCTCAGGCCACTCTAGCCTCTTAATTTGTCTTATTCATGCCAGGTATGCTTCTGCCTCAGGGCCTTTGCTGTGGCCTTTGCCTAGGACACTCTTACCCAGAGTCTCCATGGCTTACTCCCTTGCCTCCTATAGGTCTTCATTCAAATTTCACCATCTCAGTGAGGTAAAACTGTAGCTCTGTCATCCTTGCTAATCCTCTCTCCTGCATTTTTTTTTTCTTGATTGCGCTCATCATCATATAATGTATATTTTCCTAAAAATTTTTGTCTATCTTCCTCTTTTGCAGTAAAGGCAAGGAATTTTATGTATTTTGTACATCAAATAATGATAATGGGAGAGGCAGTGAGCTAGAGGGAGATAGAGAGTGTGAGAGAAAGCAGAGAGCCAGAGGACTTGAAAGAGGGAGAGATGGGGTCATGCCTATGTGTGCAAAAACACACACACACACACACACACACACACACACACACACACACACAAGTCAGGGAGACAGAAAGGATAGACAGGAAAGAAGACTCAGAGGACAGAGACAGTCCTAACTGGATTCATGCCTCCAACCATTCCCCAAGCAAAGACACTCTCCAACCCACTTCCCTGCTGTCAGGATTAATTTCACCCAAACCAGTTCTGGTCCTGTATCCCACTCTTTGGGAGATACAGGACAAAATGTAAACTCCCTAATTTGGCATAAAGTCACCATCTGTCTCTTCTTGTTTTTCCTAACACACCACTGAAATTATTTCCTAACATCCTGACACTCTTGCCATATTGTTTTATTTCGCCTCCCCAGACTCTTCAGATCTTTCTAAATATTTGTCCATCTGCACTTGTGGTTTTCTTAGCATAAAATTCTCTTTTGCTTCTTCCACTTAGAAAGTTCTATATTTTTTCAGAGCCAGCTCAAAAATACCCTTCTCTGTGCCACTTCCTCCTTCACTCTCCTGCAGAGTCAGCTTTTCCTTTGAGTCCTCGTCTAAGTAGCAGCATTTACAGCAGCATCTGAGTGACCTACTCATCTTGGTATCATTGTGTCTCTAGTGGCTAGTGCAGTACCAGGGCCTAGTAGGTTCTCAGAATGTGTTGGCTGAATGAATGAAGTCCAATTGCAGAGGTTTAACTGAACTTGACTCTTGTGATAAGTAATTCTGGGTAGTATAAAGTAGGGGACCATATTGACATAGTTACTCCTACGAAATGAATTAGGCTATTGCTTACTTAAAGCCTTTTCTTGTGGCAATAAATAGTGAGTCTAAATTAAGACTCATTAAGTGAAAATGTGCAACAGCAGTTTTTACTGGCAAGATTCTTACCAGTTTTGCTTTCTTTTCCAAAATCTATAGCAATTATGCATTTTAATTCATTAAGTCATTCAGTAAATATTTATCAAGTCCATATTCAGAGTCAGGTACCATTCTAGCATCTGGAGACACTGAAGTAAACAAGACAAATAGCCCTGTCATCAGAGAGCTTATGGGCTGGTGAGCAGAGCCAGATCTTAAACAAATATTACACTAATAGTTTGTTCATTACAATTGTAATTATAGGCAATGCTATACACATCAGTAGTTCTAAAAAGCACATTAATTCCTAGTATTAATATTTATGGAGTTCTAATATGCAAGCCACTATTGTGTATGCTAACGTGTTGAATTTGATTAGCTTTCTTAGCCTTGTCTGTTTTGTTTTCATAGAAGGAAGCTCAGGCACAGAATGATGAAGGAATGGGGTCACAAACCAGGAAGAGCAGAACTGATGTTTAAATTACTGTGCCATACTGCTGTCTAATGAAATCCAGGCATGAGGTCAGGGTCCATTCACGTTTCTTTCTGCCTGTGCAACACCAAGACTGAGAAGCTGCTTTAGAATGGGGCAGATGGTAGTGCAGAATCCCAGACTGGGAATACCTTGGTCTGGCTGGCTTCTATTTGTAGATCCCACATTCGTCTGTGTGTAACCTTGTGTGTGTGTGTGTATGTGTGTGTGTGCGCGCGTGTGTGCTAAGTCACTTCAGTCGTGTCTGCCTCTCTGCAAACTCATGGACTATATCCCACCAGGCTTCTCTGTCCATGGGATTTCCCAGGTAAGAATACAGGCGTGAGTAGGCATTCCCTTCTCCAAGGGATCTTCCTGACTCAGGGATTGAACCTGTGACTCCTGAAGCTCCTGGACTGGCAGATGGATTCTTTACCACTGAGCCATGTGGGAAGCCCCTGTGTAACCTTGAGAAAGTTTTAACTTTCTGGCATTCAGTGTTTTATTTTAAAGTTTTAATGTATGTGTTTGACTAGTTGTTCTTTAAGGAGCTTTCAGTTTTGAAATTCAAGGGTCGCCTCCTCAGGGAGCTCTCCTTAACCACCCCATAGTCTCTCCTTCCTCTTTCTTCCCTTATCCTGCTTTAGCTTTCATCACAGGGCTTATCATTACTTGAAGTCATATCACAGATTTGGTGTTCCCTTTACTGTTGTTTTTGCAATGCCTATAACAGTGCTTAGTGCATGGGGTTCACTTGGATCTTTGTTGGACAAACGTGCTTTCCAGCAAACTGAGATGGCTGACCACCTTCAGCACCTGCACAGGATCTTTCACAAAAATATGTACTTGATGCTAACATTTTTAAAACTGCAAAAGGAGACAAATGCTACATGTTCGACACCCATATGTTTCATAAACTCATCTTGGAAGTAGCTGGCTTGGCATACTTGGCCTTAGGATAGGTATAAAAGTAAGCCTTAGAGATCCAAGACAGAGGGACAGTCTCAGGGTTTCTGACTTTTTATCTTCCATTTTTTCCCCCAAGCTTGCAACCTGTAGTGATGCTGTAGCTTCATCTTATGGGACTTAGCTTTCCTTGCTTCATGGGAGTAGCACAGCCCCGTGTGTCTGTGTGTCTGTGCGCAGTTGCTCAGTCACTCAGACGTGACTGACTCTTTGTGACGGCATGAACTGTAGCCTGCCAGGTTCATATTAAAATAATGTCCAACCTGTGCTAGACACATATCTCCGGGACTAACTTGTTTATGTCAGTTTTTCTAAACACATCTTTAAATAACAGCCCCCTCCCCACTACATTTCTAGTTTGTGAGTAAATTAGAATGTAAATCCCGGTTCACTCTGGAAAGCCCACAGTCATTTCCTTCACTGTGCTCACATAGCTTATCTTTAAGTCATTATCAAACTGGTGGTTATGTCGGGTCTGTTGGCAGAAAAGTGCTGAGCCCTGTGAAAGATGAAAGTGCAGGGAGAGAGCTGAAGGCATCAGCAAAAGGTATGATGACAGGCAACTTTGTAATGATTGTTTCTCAAAACTGGGAATTTTGTTTCTAGTGTCTGGTTCTGTGGGGTGTGGTTGCAAGTATTCCCACCTCCCCCTGTCTCCAGTGTTTCAGGGAGAAAGGAACTGTCTAAACTTCAGCTTCAGTGCCCCTCTTTGCAAAATGCAGCCCATCTGTGTGTTGATTGATGTCCTTTGACTGATAGTCACATGCAGTCTGCATTAGCCAACCCTTTCCTGGTGGCTCAGAGGATAAAGTGTCTGCCTGCAATGCGGGAGACCCGGGTTTGATCCCTGGGTAGGAAAGATCCCCTGAAGAAGGAAATGGCAACCCACTCCAGTATTCTTGCCTGGAGAATCCCATGGACAGAGGGAGCCTAATGTGCTACAGTCCACGGGGTCGCAAAGAGTCGGACACGACTGAGCAACTTCACTTTCTTTTCATGTGAGCAGTTTTGGATGGAAGCTGAACACTCCTAGGAATTCAGAGCTTTCTTCATGTGTTTGAGAGTTACTTTCCCAAATAAAGAATTTTCAAGTTCTGAAAAATTCAGACTGTGAGTCTGGGTCAGTTTGAATATTTGCTTCCACTCATATAATACCACATACTGGTAGGTATTTGAATGATTCCATTGTAGGCTGTCTGAGTAATCACCGAAATTGTAGGCAGAATTTTATGACTATTCAGTTCAGTTCAATAACTCAGTTGTGTCTGACTCTTTGTGACCCCATAGACTGTAGCACCCCAGGCTTCCCTGTCCATCACCAACTCTTGGAGTTTGCTCCAGCTCTTGTCCTTTGAGTCGGTGATGCCATCCAGCCATCTCATGCTCTGTTGTCCCCTTCTCCTCCTGCCTTCAATCTTTCCCAGCATCAGGGTCTTTTCAGTTCTTCATATCAGATGGCCAAAGTATTGGAGCTTCAGCTTCAGCATCAGTCCTTCCAATGAATATTAAGGACTGATTTCTTTTAGGATTGACTGGTTTGATCTTGCAGTCCAATAGACTCTCAAAGAATCTACATTTCACAGTTTTCATTAGAATCTCAAATGAATGCTTGAATGCTGTGCAGAGTCTGTGTGAGAGCCGAGGGGAAATTTGAAGACTTGTATTTTTAACCTCTAATGCAAATAGAGTTTGAAAAAGACATTATCATTCTGAGCATGAGACCCCTTGCCTATAAATGCAAAGACTGAATTAAGTCAGTGTTTTTCTAAACTTTGTTCATGTACATAGTCATTTACGTACAATTGCCTTCGTAATTGTTGCTGTATCCTACCCTAATCTCTCCATGCTAAGTCATTTCAGTCATGTCTTAGACATTTCAGTCTAAGTCATTCAGTTTCTTTGCTACCGCATGGACCGTAGCCTGTCAGACTCCTCTGTCCATGGGATTCTCCAGGCAAGAATACTGAAGTGGGTTGTCATGCCCTTCTCCAAGGGATCTTCCCTACCCAGGGATCGAACTTGCATCTTTTGTCTCCTGCATTGGCAGGTGGGTTCTTTACCACTAGTGCTACCAATCTGTACTATTTTTAATTTTAAAAATTTTAACACTTAAAAAGTCATTAAAGAAACAAATGTGAGTCAGTAGTTCAACTGAGGTTAGGTGAGCGTAGAGCCTATTATACAAAATTTATCTTAAAAGAAACTTCATTTTTGCATCTGTAAATGAAAAACCATCATCACTTTATGTAAATATATTTATTCATGTGCTACATAAAAATTATTGTCTTGGGCTTCCCTGGTGGCTCAAATGGTAAAGAGTCTGCCCTCAATGTGTGAGACCCAGGTTCGATCCCTGGTTCGGGAAGATCCCTTGGAGAAGGGTATGGCAATTTAATCCAGTATTCTTGCCTGAAATTCCCATTGAGAGAGGAGCCTGGTAGGCTACAGTCCATGGAGTCTCAAAGAGTTGGACAGGACTGAGTGACTAATACTTTCAGTTTCACTTCTTTACACTGATGGCAGGCATGCCACAGGTAAGACACATTGGTGTAATACCAAGTATTGGTGTAATGGGTCCATTGTGTTTACCATTCCAGATTTATTCCCAACCTTTCTTCTCCCAGAAAGGCCTAGAAGACCCTTCCTTAACTTAAGGCATTATGGAGAACTCTGTGGTTTTATCCTCTGTAGGGCAGATATGATGGCTTCCCTGGTAACTCAATGGTAAAATATCTGCCTCCCATTTGGGAGCCACAGGAGGCATGGATTGAATCCCTGGAGCGGGAGATGCCCTGGATAAGGGGGATGGCAATCCACTGCAGTATTCTTGCCTGGAGAAACCCATGGACAGAGGAACCTGGCAGATTACAGTCCATGGGTTGCAAAGAGTTGGACATGACTGAATGACTTAGCAGTAGCAGCAGCAGGGCAGGTATAATGATGGAGGTTGCTGCTTTGGAATATCAATGGGAAACATAGGATTCTGAAATAATAGAGGCCAAGTCTCTCAGAGACAAGGAGGGTGCAATTACCACACTAAGTCACAGGATGGAATGGGAGTTAGGATGCTTTGACCAGCAGGGATATGTGGTGGTGACTAAAAGATGATCAGTTCAGTTCAGTTCAGTTGCTCAGTCGTGTCCGACTCTTTGCGACCCCATGAATCGCAGCATGCCAGGCCTCCCTGTTCATCACCATCTCTCAGAGGAGTTCACTCAGACTCACGTCCATCGAGTCCGTGATGCTATCCAGCCATCTCATCCTTGGTCGTCCCCTTCTCCTCCTGCCCCCAATCCCTCCCAGCATCAGAGTCTTTTCCAGTGAGTCAACTCTTCCCATGAGGTGGCCAAAGTACTGGAGTTTCAGCTTTAGCATCATTCCTTCCAAAGAAATCTCATGGTTGATCTCCTTCAGCATGGACTGGTTGGATCTCTTTGCAGTCCAAGGGACTCTCAAAAGTCTTCAACACCACAGTTCAAAAGCATCAATTCTTCAGCACTCAGCCTTCTTCACAGTCCAACTCTCACATCCATACATGACCACAGGAAAAACCATAGCCTTGACTAGATGGACCTTAGTCGGCAAACTAATGTCTCTGCTTTTGAATATGTTATCTAGGTTGGTCATAACTTTTCTTCCAAGGAGTAAGCGTCTTTTAATTTTATGGATGCAGTCACCATCTTCAGTGATTTTGGGGCCCAGAAAAATAAAATCTGACACTGTTTCCCCATCTATTTGCCATGAAGTGATGGGACCGGATGCTATGATCTTATTTTCTGAATGTTGAGCTTTAAGCCTACTTTTTCACTCTCCTCTTTCACCTTCATCAAGAGGCCCTTTAGCTCCTTTTCACTTTCTGCCAGAAGGGTGGTGTCATCTGCATGTCTGAGGTTATTGATATTTCTCCCAGAAATCTTGATTCCAGCTTGTGTTTCTTCCAGCCCAGCATTTCTCATGATGTACTCTGCATGTAAGTTAAATAAGCAGGGTGACAATATACAGCCTTGACGTACTCCTTTTCCTATTTGGAACCAGTCTGTTGTTCCATGTCCAGTTCTAACTGTTGCTTCCTGACCTGCATACAGATTTCTCAAGAGGCAGGTCAGGTTGTCTGATATTCCCATCTCTTTCAGAATTTTCCAGAGTTTATCGTGATCCACACAGTCAAAGGCTTTGGCATAGTCAATAAAGCAGAAATAGATGTTTTTCTGGAACTCTCTTGCTTTTTCCATGATCCAGCAGATGTGGGCAATTTGATCTCTGGTTCCTCTGCCTTTTCTAAAAGCAGCTTGAACATCAAGAAGTTCACGGTTGACGTATTGCTGAAGCCTGGCTTGGAGAATTTTGAGCATTACTTGACTAGCATGTGAGATGAGTGCAATTGTGTGGTAGTTGGAGCATTCTTTGGCATTGCCTTTCATTGGAATTGGAATTGGAATGAAAACTGACCTTTTCCAGTCCTGTGGCCACTGCTGAGTTTTCCAAATTTGCTGGCATATTGAGTGCAGCACTTTCACAGCATCATCTTTCAGGATTTGAAACAGCTCCACTGGAATTCCATCACCTCCACTAGCTTTGTTCATAGTGATGCTTTCTAAGGCCCACTTGACTTCACATTCCAAGATGTCTGGCTCTAGATGAGTGATCACAGCATCATAATTATCTGGGTCTTGAAGATCTTTTTTGTACAGTTCTTTTGTGTATTCTTGCCACCTCTTCTTAATATCTGCTGCTTCTGTTAGGTCCAGACCATTTCTGTCCTTTATCTAGCGCATCTTTGCATGAAATGTTCCCTTGATATCTCTAATTTTCCTGAAGAGATCTCTAGTCTTTCACATTATGTTGTTTTCCTCTATTTCTTTGCATTGATCGCTGAAGAAGGCTTTCTTATCTCTTCTTGCTATTCTTTGGAACTCTGCATTCAGATGCTTATATCTTTCCTTTTCTCCTTTGCTTTTCGCCTCTCTTCTTTTCACAGGTATTTGTAAGGCCTCCCCAGACAGCCATTTTACTTTTTTGTGTTTCTTTTCCATGGGGATGGTCTTGATCCCTGTCTCCTGCACAATGTCAGGAACCTCATTCCATAGTTCATCAGGCACTCTAAAGATCATAAGTCTCTAGAAAACAATCTATGGACATCCTGTTAAGGTGCTGCTTGGCATAAAAAGTAAGTTTCTAGGTTCACTGAGCCTAACTCAAGTCACCACAGTAGAATTCACCTTCCCTTACCTACTTCCCAGACCTGGAGCCCCTTATATGAGGGGGAGACAAGGTCTCTGTGAGAAAGACCACATATGTATATTATGGAAGTTTCCCTAGGTCTTCTCTGGAGAGACTAGAAGCAGTTCACTACGGTGACTGTATAGAGTGGAGTGGGGGAAGAGAAATACCCAGGCTTTCTTGAGGTTGTTAGACAGTGGTTCTGAACCTGAAAAGCCTAACAGTTTGTGAATTAAAGCTTTGGAAATCAGATGAGAGACAGAATTGGTCCACATCCATCTAATAGTGTGTGTGTGTGTGTGGGGGGGTGGTGTTTAAATGACTCTATCTTGTGGTTACTTCCCTAGACCCAGAATGTATAGTCAGGAGATATGCCTAGTGATTGACAGAATTCCATACTGATTCCTACACCAGTGGAATTTAATCTGTAACGGAAGGACAGGCCAAGTGGAAGGAAGCTCCTAGACCTGTACTGCTTGCTCCAATCCCCTTGACAAGATGGTGAGACCTATAGGGAGAATGACAGCAATTAGTATCACCACTGAAGGCTTGAGAGAGAAAGGGAAGCGAAGATGACCGACCACATCCCTATTTAACTCAATTGTTTGGCTGATGCAAATGCTACATGGGTTATGGGCGCACAGTGGAGTATTGCAAAATCAATCAGGTGGTGATGCCAGTTGTAGCTTGAGTTCTAGATGTGGTAGCTTTATTGGAACGAATTAGTATAGCCCATGGAATCTCATATGTGGTTATTGATCTGGCAGATGCTTTCTTTCTATTCCAATCAGTAAGAAAAATCAGAAGCAATTTGCTTTTAAAGGGTGGGGACAATACAGGCTTAAACTGTCTTGCCTCAAGACTGTGTCACCTTTCTTGTAATCCATCATAAAATAGTCCTGAGGGTCCTTGATCATCTTCAAATCCCTTTGGAAACCGTGCTAGTCCATTCCATTGAAAACACAATGCCACAGGTTTTGATTAGCATAAAGAATCAAGCCAGAAGGTGGAAGATAAATATTGGAAAAGTTTATGGGGTTCCTGCCATTTCCAGAGGCCTAGGAGCATGGGACATGTCAAGACAGCTAAAGCGAAATGCAAGTTGAGGCAGCTTGCACCACTGGGCAAGATGAGAGAAGCACAATGCTTTGTTTTTTTGTGTGTGTATTTTGAAGACAACATATACTACATAGTGTATGGCTTGAAAGGTGGCCAGTTTTGAGTGGGACTTAGGGCAAGAAAGAAAATTAAAATACTTCTTTGAGCTCCTTTTTTTTTGGGGGGGGGGCGGGCAAGAATACTGGAGTGCATTGCCATTCCCTTCTCCAGGAGATCTTCCTGACCCAGGGATTGAACCCAGGTTTCCCACATTGTAGGCAGATGTTTTACCGTCTGAGCCACCAGGGAAGCAGTCCCTTGGACTGCAAGGAGATCCAACCAGTTCATTCTAAAGATCAGTCCTGGGTGTTTATTGGAAAGACTGATGCTAAAGCTGAAACTCCAGTACTTTGACTACCTCATGTGAAGTGTTGATTCACTGGAAAAACACCCTGATGCTGGGAGAGATTAGGGGCAGGAGGAGAAGGGGATGACAGAGGATGAGATGCCTGGATGGCATCACCGACTCGATGGACATGAGTTTGAATAAAGTCTGGGAGTTGGTGGTGGACAAGGAGGCCTGGCGTGCTGTGATTCATAGGGTCTCAAAGACTTGGACACGACTGAGCAACTGAACTGAATTGAACTAGGTCAAGAAAGGGTTACATACAGTAGCATAAGCTTCTATGTCACGTGTGCATTATGACTTATGACTCAGGGGTCCATGGAAGGATCTGAGGCTTTATGGGACCTCTGACAAGCCCTGACAGGAGAATAAGAGCGTGGGACCTTATGATTTTCTTTGTGAAAAGAACTTCTTGCCTTGTTACTGGACCCTAATGTACCCAATGTGCTGACTTGGGAATGCCAAGTGATTATGCTGCTCATCCTGAACTAGGTGGTTTATGATCTTTTGAACCGTAAAACAGTATAAACAGAAGTAATCCATCGTAAATGAAAATAATCAGGCTATAGTGGATTCTGAAGGCCTCAAGTAATTTGTGTAAGCAACAGGTTCAGACTTTCATATAACTTGATGCCTTTCCCTCAGTCCATACATCTAGTTTTACAGGGAGTTCTGTATGACTAGAATAAGCAGAGATCCAGGTTTACCCTAGGTAGTTCTGGTTTATACCTGTTGTCTGCATTATTCATCATTCATGACACCACTTTTCATTGTCAAAAGTGTCCTAATTTGGGAATCAATTATAACTACTCTATATATGATCAATTAATGGATAGGAAGGAGTATGTGCCTATGGATTTTTATACTCTAGCATCAGCTGGAAGTGTACAATTAATACCACACAAGCCAACTGAGTGGACAGAACTCTAAATAGTGTAATCTGGTGTCTCTTATGTATGGAAGGACAAATGGTTTGAGATATAGATCAATACCAACTCAGGGTCAACACCAGACTGGTCAGCTGCTCAAGGAGTCAAAAAGGAAAAAACTGGACAATTACTAATAAGGATGTCTAGAGGCAGGCTACTTAAATGTTTTAGAATGGGCTATAGTAGGAAGATACTTATTTCTTATGTAAATGTCCAGTGGAGGGGAGTCATAATGGAGGAAATTCTCAGTATGGCTCCTCCTGTGGGGTATATTGAACCCACCTTGGTGTTTGCTCATGGCCTGGTGCTTGAAGTGACCATGGTGGTGTGGTATCAACAACTTGGTATCCCCCTTGTCAAAGCTGATCTAATCATTAACACAATTGAGTGCCCACCTGCCAGTAGCAGAGACCAACTTTGCGCCTGTTATATGACATCAAGGAAACCATCATATGTTTCCCTTGTAAATGCTTGCTCTGAATTCCAAAGAAGGACAAAAGGGGTAGGGTATGGAATGCGAAGGGAAAAGCACAATTTCATCAGATAATGGGAATATTCCATTTCTCCACTATACTGAAGCTGTTTTGTTAGGTTCTCCTTTCGAAAAGGATCAGTCGGAAAAGAAGGAAACTACTATGATGTGGCAATTTTATTTGTGGACTTTATCTCCTTTAGTGTTCACAGCAACCCTGGGGGTGAGTTGCACTCTGACTCCCTTAGGGACGTGAATACACAGGAGCAGAGAGACAAAGTCTCCACTTTCAAAGACTCATAGATAATTAGATGTGCTGTAAAGGTTTGAGCTCATACCTATCTTTAATGGCATTGCTCTTTAGGAGACTGGCTGGAATGCTAAGGTGGATCTCAGTGGGTGTCTGCTGGCTACCGTGGCTGTCATTCTCTTATCCTTGCACTTTTGCCAGAGCCACTATGGGATACAAACTGAATTTTTATCCCCCGCATCTCTCCTTCAGTTCCAACCCATGGAGCAGAGCTCACCTGAAGAGAGGGAGGAAATAAGAGCTCTGCCTGAAGAGAGGGAGCAAATAAGAAGTGGCTGCATGGTCCTGATAAGGCTCTTGAAATAGCCCAGGTGAGGAGGCATGTCAGGGCTCTTTTCCTTGGCTTATTCTCCAAAATCTCCACAAGAGATGGAGGGGAATCTGAGTTGCACAGACTCTGAGGCCTGGTCTGGGCATCTTGAGAGGAAATGGAGAGAATGAGGGAGTAGGCTACTCTTTAGGGGTGAGGTGACTTTTCAGATCTGGCCTTGGAACCTTTTGATTTAGGCAAGTAGCCCTGGCTGATACAACCCTAGCTTTGGTGACAAGTACTGATCATTATCTGGGTTCCTTTTTCCCACATTATGTTTCACAGAAATGAGCTAATTCTCACATGATGCCCACATGACTCTTGAGTTTCTTCTTCTTGGAGGCCTCATTCAGCAGATGCTTTCGATACTCTTCTGAGAAAACCTGTGTGATTCCCTCCCAGCCCTCGCATACTCCTAATCTTAGCCTGGAGATGCCATAATCTCTGTGGTTCCCGGGTACTCTGTACTTGATCTTGTTATAGTATTTTTCACATGTGTTGGGGGTTGGGGGTATCTAATCTGCAGTGCTGTTGTGAGATAATACATGTAAAGTACTCCAGTTTGGCCTTGAGTGGCTGTTTTTGTTATTGCATATGTGTGTGTGTGTGTGTGTGTGTGTGTGTGTGTGTGTGTGTGTGTTAGTCGCTCAGTTGTGTCCATTTCTTTGTGATCCCTTGGACTGTAGTCTGGCAGGCTCCTCTGTCCGTGGAATTCTCCAGGCAAGAATACTGGAGTGGATTGCCATTCCCTTCTCCAGGGAATCTTCCCCACCCAGGAATCGATTCTGGGTCTCCGTCATTGCAGGCAGATTTTTTACCATCTGAGCCACCAGATTTTTGTTATTGCTGTGGTTGTTTGTCTACTTGTCAATCACCCCTGTTGAAAGCTCAAAGGAAGGGGCTGTCTGTGTCCCTGTTCTCTAGCACTGTGCTGAGGGCATCAGTAGATACTCAATAAACTTGCCAGGAAAGGAAAACAAGTTGAATAAAATGAGTTAAAGAGTAGCAAAGGCAGGGCATGAGTATGGTTCTCTTAACCATTTAAATATATGTAAATAATAAGCATATAATTCCTGATATTTTCAGTGAGAAAAATTCTTTATTTAAAATAGGCTAGATGTTTTTACTAGATTAAATAAAATACTCTACAAATGAGAATTTTAAATCCAGTAAACCAAAACCAGTAATACCAGTCAGGGATTGTCGACCAGTCCCCGTTTAATAATGTTTGAATGAAATAACTTATAATTCTAAGAATATGTGCCTTTGCTTAAAGAAAAATTTCCAAAGTAGTGTCACATTTCCTGGTCATGCTAGCAGGAGAAATTCTGTAATGCCAAGATAGCTAAGAAACAGTGATTTTCAAATGCAGAGACCCTTGACTTGCTCTGATGTTATTAATAGTATTTCTAAATCACAGAGACAGGCGGCACGTTTTGTATCAATAAGAGAATGAAAGCAAGAAGGGGACCTACACTATTTCTAGCCACTTGTATTTATTAATATGTGCTTAGCACTTTTAATGCCTTTGCTGCAGAAGGGTAATAAGTGTTTTTGCAAACAGATACGCTATGGGGACAAAGCCGGGGAGCTTGTGCATACAGAAAGTAGCCGATATCTGCAGACTCTCAGGGCTCTTGGAAATGCCACGCATCATGCTTGATTTGGGGCTGCTGGGCCTTGTTTCTTGGCATCAGTGTGTGCTGAATGTCAGGGGTCGCTGTGGAGTCCATGGTCGTTTCTTCCTGGAGACCCAGAGTTGTGGTCTCATCAGCACCGTAGGTCTCATAAACCTCAGCTAATCCAGGGGTCATCAGTGGGTCGGCAGCTGCTGGGGTGACTCCCCTAAGGAATCCCCTGCTGTGCCCTGCAGGGGCCCCTTGCCAGGTTGGGAATATTGCCCTCGGGATTAACAAGAAGCCCTCCGAGGGCACCAGGTGCTAGTTCTGAAAGGAGAGCTGGGCTTTCCGGATCAGCTAGGTGGGCCTCCGGCACAGGGGAGTCTTGTGCACCTCCTTCTCCCTTCTCCGGGCCTTTGGTTGCAGCGACTGGGGAGTCAAACTCCAGAGTAAAGTCCCCAGCCATGTCTGGGTTCTGGGGCATCCCTCCAAGGCTGGGCCTCATGCCTCCAAATCCTGGGAATATGGCTCCATAGGCCACAGGGCCTCCTCTTCCTCCCTGGAAAAATAATTTACCAAAGACACTATTGTTACATATTGTTAACTATACCATGCAGTTATACCTGGTCAAATTCACAGAGAAGCCACAAAAAAACTGATAGGGAACAGGGAATTGGCTGACAGTTTTGCATAAGCACATTTCTCACTAAATTGACTTCTGCATTTTTCTGAGTGGGGCTCTCACTTCTTTGAAAGGGAGATGAAGACCCTTTGAATGTTTGCTGAAAGGAAAGAAGAGAAGCAGGGAAGTAGGGAAGAACCACGTCTATAGGAAAAAGGTAGTTTGAATTTAGTTTTAAGAAGACAATAAGCATCTGAAATGGGCAATACCATTGTAAAACAAACATAAATCTGATCCATTCCTAAATAGGTTGAGCAGAGTTTTGGAGGACTTTGTCAATATAATTTCTCAGTATCTCTCAAATTAATGAAGTGAAGCCTCATGTAATATTTTTTCTTCAAAAAATTTTTCTTCCTTCCTTCTTTTGTTCTTCTGCCCTTCCTTCCTTCCTTCCTCTGGAAAAATGGTAACATTTCCTTCATGTGGACAGTTAAAATTCTAATACTGACCATGTTTCCTTTTTTTCCTTTGTTGCAAAACATTTCAGAACCAAAATCTTGGGCTACTTATAATGGTTGTGCATGGCCTTATATAACTTACATATCTGTATTCTCATTTTTACTCATTTTAAAATTCTATCTTCAGTTTTTTTTGGTTATATTTATTGTCTTTTTATAAGCTACAGGAAAATCTTTTAAGATTGAGGCAGAATATAAACAAGTTAAATAAAATTACAAAATGAAAACTGTCATTTGAATTTTCACCCTGTTTTATAGAGTCAGTTGTGTATGTTGCGTTATGTAGAGTCAGTACTTTTTCCTCTTACCTTCTCATGGCTCTCCACCCTCAGATTTTCACATCATCTCCTCCAGAGACGGTACTGTGAACCCCTGGGCTGTGACCCTTATCATATTATCTGCTCTGGTATCTATTTTTCCCACTGATTAGTCTGTAAACTCCTTGAGATCAGAAACCTTATTTTATTTAACTTATCTCCAGAGGATCTTTTTACATGTCTCACTCACAGAAGGCATTCAATAATTTGAGATCTGAATTTTCTTAAGTGATAGCATGCTAGTGTGTATTTATTAATTTGTTATGATCTATATTTATTAATTTGATGTGATTTGATAATGATTTTTTACTTTAGTATGGTTTTGTTTTGTGTTCTAACAGATATAACATAGAAATTTCTGAGAGAAAAAGTCCAATTGTGAGTCTGTTGATCTCAAATTTTAAATTTGTAAAAATGCATGGATGATGATAACAGATTAAAAATATACTTGACTTAAGTCATTAATATACTTGGAATTTTACAATAATCAAATTTTAAATTTGGTTAATTTTTTTCTTTTGATCTCTCAATTTTGAGGTCTAAATGATTTGGTATTTTGTTGAGTTTGTTGTTTTGAGGGGTTAAATGGTCTGAGAAGTAAGGGGAACTTCATGAACCGTGTGTTTCTTTTTTGGTTTGAAGCGTTTGCTGTTCAATTAATGATGGCTTTTCAAGAGATGTTCCTCCTGTGCTCTTGTGCATTCAAGAAATGGGGCAAAATCCTATGTGCAAGAATGCTCATCACGTAGAAACAGTTATATGGGAAATGTGATGATTCTTTGAGTGCTGCTTCAGAATCCAGCGTTTGGTTTTGGAGTGGAACAGCCTGAGCCCCATGTTGTATATTCAGCTACACTCATGGCCAGTGCCTCTTGCAGCCAGTCATCTGTGACTGTTCTCCCTTGGCCACTGTTTTAAGAAGAGTTTGAAGACATTACTCACCCCCATTTCTTCTGAGCTCATGATGCCAAGTCTGGCAGGAGCGTTCTGTTCAAAAAGAAACGCTGAATCATATTATGAACCAGCTGACTCCTATTATCTTTGTAGATACTCAAGAAAAAAGTCAATTGGTCTTTCCTTAAACCTTAATATTAATGCTGTGTACAGAGGTGGAGTAAAGTGGAGAGATGAATCATTATTGAATATATGTGGCCAATTTGGATAATTCTGATAGAAAATTTATTCACCTTCTCTTTAATGCTATTGTGTGTGTGTGTGTTTGTATGCCCAGCCAGAATCATCCATATAGGAAGTGTGCCTCCTTGCCATTTCGGTTGCTAACTTCGGCAGTCAGAAAACATGGGATCTGTTGTTGGAGACCTGGATTTTATAATATTATATCCTAAGGTAACATTTAATTAAAATAGGATAAAGACTTACCAGTTGATTTGCTCCATAGGTCACGTAAAATATTCCTGGGTAAAGCTAAATATAAATACAATAATCATCACATAATGCATTCCCAAGAGAAAAGTTTTAAAATAAATTACAAACAGAGAAATGGTATTAAAAAAACTTACTGGAGATGGTTTATTTTGTGGCATTGGTCCCCGAGATATCAAATGGGCTATTGGAAACATCTTTAAATGGTAGAAAGAGAATAAGAAATTCATATTTGCTATAACACAGCAAACCTCCCATTACAGACATTTCTAAGAGTTATATGAAATACATTTTCAGATGAATTACTATGATAAATATTGTGTTTAATAGTTAAGAAAACAAAGTAACTCATTATACTTCATATTTATGAATAAATGGGACAATTAAAATTTTTACTCTTCTTCCTTAAAGTATAGAGGTGTATTTCCCAAGAAAGTATCTTATTGAGATTTGTACTTACTGGTGGATCTTGTAGATCAGCAAAATCCATTCCTGGCAGCTGCATTACAGATAAATATTAAAATTACTGAGCAATCGGAATAGACAAAATGAACTTAAAGGGTTCTGATCCTTTATACGATTACATAAATAAACAATCTAAAATGAATTTCCATGATTTTAGTTTCATTTCAGCTTGGAGGATACAACCTACAAGATTACAGTTGCCTCTTACTGACACGACTCAAGTGCACAGTAGGGGGATGTATCATGTCTCACAAATTTGATTGGTCTTGCAGCATAGAAAGTAATGAATTTTGAGATCAGAGTCTGTCAGGTTGGTTTGAATCCTGGCCCTGTCACTTAATTTTTGTGTGATACTGGGAACATTTTGTAATCTCTCAGTATCTGGGTTTTTTTTTTCTCTTTAAAAAAGATGATTATATCTGTCTTTATAGAATGGGAGTCAGGATGATATTGGAGAATGTTAAGTGCCTGCAACATACTATTTACATGGTAACTTCCTTTTCTGTCCATTGCTTTTTTCTCTATTTTATCACACAGTACTTTCGCTTGATTGTCTTCTCTACCACCAGATAGGAGTATCTCACCCCACGAGACAGGGAAGCCTGGTGTGCCACAGTTCATGGGGTCGCAAGGAGTCCGAAACGACTTAACAACTAAACTACCAGACAGAGAAATGGTAATGCACCAATACTGCCCGCGATGCTGAGAGATCAAGCACTCTTCTCAGACTTCCAGCACTGAAAAAGGGCTTGATGATAGGAAGCCTGTACTTCTCTGGACTGTCCTATTTTCAGTGAAAGCTTTCACTTTTGGAAGCTTTAGGAACAGGATCTTTTAGAATCCATACCCCCCATCTCAGATGGCAGAGGGCAAGAATGGATGTCTATATTCTACTCCCAAATATGTCAATTGCTCGGACACATATTTGTATTTTCGTGCATTATACCCAAAGCTCTGATTATTTAAATGTGCTCTGCAAATCGGTTTTCGTTCACTAAGTTAATGGATGATCCTGACAGGACTTCAGAGAAAAGAGGTACCTCCGTCGTTGGTGGCTTTTCTGATGGCGCCACCTGCTGTTCAACCATCGGCCCCTCTGCTTGCTGCAAGGGCGGATGTCCCTGGTAAATCGGAGGCTGAGGTACGCCCTTCTGGACTGCGTTCTGGATGGAGGTGACAACGGTGGGCTGGAGGAAAGGTTTCTGTCCTGGCTGTTGAGGCTGCAGGGATGGCTGCGATGGGAGAGGTGGGGGATGCACAGGCAAAGAATATTCATACTGCAGAGAAATTTGAAAGGAGCGTCAGGAAGCGATGGCTCACTGAACTGTGGGGTCTAGAATTTCTAAAGCGAAAGGTCTTGGGGAACTTTGTACTTGCAAGAGAGTCTATGGGACTTGCCGTGAAGTTGTGTTACATAGAAAGCATCTATTTGCTTAAAGGCAATGTTATTTGGGTAAGACTGGTAGGTATCTACCTTCCACTGGGACTGACTACCACTGCTCAGGTAGATGGGAAGCTATATGAACTTCTGGGTAGAACGAGCCATTTCCTCCTCTGGGTTCCTCCAACTGCCTCTGTGTATTTCTGTGTTACCATCTTCTCAGTGGATTACAATGATTTATGTCATGTCTTTATCCCTTATTCAACTAATACAGAATACTCTTGTCTTATTTATCTTCATAGCCCCAGGACTTAACTAGCTTCTAAGTTCCTGGCACATGATAGATGATAAATATTTTTGGAAAGAGAAAGGATAACTAAATAAAATATCAATTGAATTCTGGCATCATGAATTCAATTTGGAAATAATCATATGGAGAAAGAATCACCCTTAACATAATTTACTGTCCCACTAAGTGCAGCTTTGTCAGTAATGCTGTTTGTTGCGGAAAATCATCTGAAATCAAAGCTTCCTGTTCAAGCAACCATGCTTGGTTGCTCCTCTTTGAAATGACTTGTTGTGAATAGCTTCCTATGACTTTTAAATGGTCTGCAGCCACTTCAAAGTGGCTTAGAAGTTTCACCACAATGTGAACTCTGATTTACCTCTTCAAGCATTTCCCATCTCTAAACTCCCAGGCTTTCATTAGTACTTAAACTTCATTCATTAGTTATACCTTACAACTCAGCACTTTGTAATGTGTTGTTTTGTCTTTTCCCTAATCTGATGTGAAATTTCATAAACTTTAGAGCCATTCTTAAATGATTTCACTTTCACTCCCAATCTATGGAGTGAAGACCAATCTATCATTTGGCTTATGTACTTATTAGGCACCAA
Source organism: Nanger dama (assembly GCA_917880005.1). Lineage (NCBI taxonomy): Eukaryota > Metazoa > Chordata > Mammalia > Artiodactyla > Bovidae > Nanger > Nanger dama. The sequence continues at coordinate 19,410,789 of CAKJTW010000001.1, forward strand.
ATAAATAATAATTAACTGATTAATATGTTTATTAATTGCTACAGGGCTCATGGTGTTTTAACTAGGACTTTGGCATCATTTTAAACGTATCTTTTAGTATTTAGGGAATCTTGACTAAAATTAGATTTTTCCAGGATATAGCCTGCTTTCATTTTCAGTCTAGTTTATTTATTACTACTGTTCATATCTTTCACATAGGTCTCTTTTATTTTGGAAGCCATAACTTCCTATTTGAAATAGATATACAAAATGGGTTGAAATTCTGGACCATTTCATTTTAAATTTTCCTAAGTGCTAAACACAGTTATAGATTTTGATTTATTTTACTTGGGCTTTTTTTTTTTTTTTTTTTTGTATTTTTACTGTTACCTGTCTGTGGTTAGTATAGGACAACTTGAGAAAGCAAGCAGAGGAATATTTTAAAGCTTGAAGTTTCAGACACGTTGATGCAACTAACTTACCTGTTGAGTTTCATGTTCCCTTGGTCTCATCCATGGGAGAGAGGAAGGTGGTGGGAGAAGACCATTCATCCACAAAGAATTAAATGATTTCCCAAAGCCAAATCTTGAATACTAAAGACATGGAGAAAAAAAAAATGTACGATTATATTTCAGTGTTGTCTTGGTTTTAATTTTCTAAAAAGATCACAGAAAGTGCAGAAATAGTGAAAGTAAGAGTGATATTCATTAATGTGGATAGGTAAGTCTTCCAATAGATTTGCTTTCTATTCTGAGCCAGTCTGCAATATTTCCATAAACTTGTTTGAGATTTTGCTTTTCTAAAAGCATTCATATTTGGGGCTGTATAGTAAAATTGATAATACAAAAAGAATTTTTTTTGTACTAAGGAAAATTCAATATTATTTTTTTTTTTTTCTTACTATCCCATCCTAGGTCCTTATTTTGTTTTAGATTATTTCAGTTACTCTTTGCTCTTTTAGTAGTTATGATATTGTTTATTCACAAACAAATTTTATAAATTGCAATGCTGCTGCTAATATCACTACCACAAATACCATGAATATTTGCAATAAGAAACACTTGAAAATACGATTACCTGAGAAAGCAGGTTTAATCCCTGCAGACTTCCCAACTGTCTCATTGTCTATCAAGAAAAAGAAAACTCAGTTAGTGTTTGCCACATATGTTCCTTTTGTGTATGACACAATTGATTTTTCAACATATCATAATATTAAGACAAAGTTTGGGGTGGATCAATTTGAATAAGATAGGAGACACAAATCATCACTGAAAAGTGGAAATGTTAAATATGATTCTGCCATTGTTATTATTGCTATTAAAATAGTGAGTTTCTTATCATTAATTAAAAGAGAGATAATATCATTTAAGTGGAGGTCATATTGAAACATGGGAAAATAGCCCATTCAACTGAAATATCAATGTAATCATGAAGACATTGTCTCATTGACTCTTTTCCTCTCATTTAATTTACTTTGCCTTTTACAAATACAGCCCAAAGAGAAATTTGGAAAAAACAGGCACACACACAAGCAAACAAACTAAAGCAAATCAAAACAAAACAACTCTACTTCTTTCCCAAGTTAAAAAAAAAACCCTCAAAATAATAAATATAGAAAATACTAGGGGAAATGTAAGTATCTAGATAGATGGTCAAGAATGCTGCCAATTCTACAGAAAGTCAATTTCATTTTTTCCTGGGGAGAGGTTTAGAAGGCTTTGAGTTGAGGTTAAGCTAGAAAGTAAGAAAAAAAGTAACTCAATGAAACTAGCTTCATTGTGAAAAAGGCTTCTAGCACATACAAGTTATCAATTACCCTTAGACTGTCATGATATAAATAAAATTTGTAAGACCTTGTGAAAAATTTGTAATCTCATAAACATTTTTCTCTTCTTAACTGTGTATATTTTCTACTGATAACCGGAAACATTTCTATTTTGCTGTGATTTTCTAAGCAGAGCATATATTAGTTATAAGAACTGCAATAAGACAAACAAAAGTCTATGCAGGAGGTAGCATCTTACAGTGTTAATGCTGTTTACAGTCCTCATATACAATTAAATTTTGTAAGATAAACTTTCCTCATGGGAACTTTATCATACACTGTAATGAGAACAAACTAAGTATAAACCATTTGTGAATTCGGAACAATGTGTTTTAATAAATGTATTAAGTATTAAATGTCAGTATTGCTTTGATTTGCATACAGATGGTGTCCTAAAGACCAAAACACCTGAAAATTTAAAACTGCAGTAAAATTATAAGGTGAGGCTCTAATAAACGTCATAAACTTCTCTAGAACTTCACAGGAAGACAACCACTGACTTCTGGCTCAGAAAACTGAGAGACAGCCCTTGTATTTCTCTCTTATCAGAAACAAACCACTGTAATGATTGTATGTAAATACTCTGACAATACATACCTCAAGGCTCAAGCTAGCCATGCCTGGTATTCCAGGTTGCTGAGGAAATGCCTAAATGGAAATAAGAATAATTGGTGTTCTCTTTTAAGAGAAACCCCCCCTGCCACTTTTATTTAATGATGAGAAACTTCCTTACACATTTAAAATAGAAAAACACACTAGTACATAGTTTTCCTCTGTGAGCAAGAATTTGAAGAACATTTTTCTGAGCATATGTTATCCACTTTCTTACTTTTTAACACAAGGAAAATCCCACCATCTGAGTCACGGTGCAAATTTCTCCAAATAATTCAGTTTTGCAGATGGATAGAAGGAAAAGAGCTATAAATGTGTAGCAAATACTCCAAGAAGTGAAAGAAGTTAGCTGTGTAGGCAAAAAGAGTGATGTGGTGTCTGTGTGTGTGTGTGTGTGTGTGTGTGTGCGCGCGTGTGTGTGGTGAGCAAATTGTTCAGAATTTTAGGGAATGTGAGAGTTGACCCTTCTTTCCTCCTATTGGCCAGTATGAAAATAAGGTAACAGGAACATATTCAACTACAGGACAAAGAACACTTTGCTTCTATTTATCTAAGTCATGCATTAATGAACAATATTTACATGAATGTAGATAGAGGATATCTTTCCCAGTGGGAAGTAAAAGAACATCTGATTGGGCGGGCAGTCAGTTGAGAATCCTAAGCAATTGTCCTCTTTCTCAGAGTGGACCTGATTGACACAATTGTGGACCATTATAGGTTCCAAGAGTGTCAGGGTGTTAGACTGATGGTTGGTGGCTGAGGTGACCCCAGTGTCAGTATCATACAAAGGTCAGCTAAGGTGGCAGCTTCAGTTTTTTTTTTTCACTTAAAATTCACGTTGAGGAATGGAATAGAAACTTTTATCTGTAGAATGGAGGTTTTCATCCTAGTAGTCAGTTTTCACCACCACTCCTCCTTTCCAAAATATTTTAAGACACCCAAAGAACTTTTGTCTCAAGAAACGTAAATATTTAAAGTTCATTTGAGGCCACTTACAAGGTTCTCAAGATAAGAGACAATGTCACATTTATCTTCATGTCTCCAATTCCAGTTGCTGGATTCATGGCAGGTGCTTAGTCAATGTTTTCCAGATTCATGTAGGAGCTCAATAAAGTCTTCATGTAAACTGAATCACACACTACTGACGGGAGTAGTTCAGTGCTCAAAGGATGGTGTTCATATGAAATCATCTCAGAATATGAGAGAATGTGCCAGGTGCAGGACTGTGTAACACACCATTAGCTCCATTGCCATGGCATGTTTTCATTTAAGAAACTTAAGCTTTTGGTCACACAATATCTCCCTATACAGCATATCTGTTGGTAATTGCTAACTTCAAATGGAATTACTTAGCTCAGTTTTGTAACCATAGGAATTTGGCTAATATTGTTCTTTTAAAAATGAAGAAGAAAATGTACCTTACTTTTTGGGAGGAATTTCTTCTTTCCATTTCACTTTCATAATGATAGCAGGTAGTTGATAATAAATCTGTGCTGTGACATCATTGGAGACCACATACATCTTATAACTCTGAGTTGAATAAGACCGAACTCTGAGTTGAATAATGGGAGTTGTCTTTGGAATATTTAAAATATCTTTGTGAATAGGAAAATTGCATATTTGGCTATTGCTTTTGGTTGGTAAGGCTTTTCCCTGTGGCTTAGTGGTAAAGAGCCTGCATGCAATGCAGGAGATCCAGGTTCCATCCCTGGGTTGGAAAGATCCCCTGGAGAAGGGAATGGTAATCCACTGAAGTATTCTTTCCTGGAGAATTCCACTGACAAGGGAACCTTGCAGGCTATAGTCCATGGGGTTGCAAAGAATCAGATGGACTGAGAAACTAAAACTTTCATTTTTACTTTCTTTTTGGATGGTAAAGGCTGACATCTAGGCAGCTATAACTTTTCACTCAATAGGAAGATACCACTGGATTAATCCCAATGAGCCCCTATATGGACACTTAGCTAGGTCCTTCAGTGTTGGCTGGTGTCTGGTTATGTCTCTACTAGGGTACCCCCAAAGGACTGACTTACCGGCACTGCAGAACTCATTTTCAGGAGGCACAGGATCAGTATCACGTCCTTCATTTTGAAAAGTGGGATCTGAAACGGAGTTGGATTGGAGAATCAAGTCAGATGAATTTTTATCTCAGAATGGTTTAAAGACAATATTTCCATCAGCCAAATCTCTGCTTTTTCCAAACAACTAGGTTCAAAAACAAAACAACTAAATATTGCTAAACAACAAATTTTTAGAATGAATTGATGAAGAATTTAAAAATTTCCAAGAGCTTTTTTAAACAAAGCTACCACCTAAATGAACATGTGGGAACACTTCCATGAATATTCTATAATTTCATTTCATAAAACATACTATGAATTTAAAAATTCCTTCCACTATGTGAAATGTTCATCTATAAAGTTTGAGTCACAGAATTTTATACTTTGTTTCCTTCCAGAGTAAATTTTGAAATGCATTTTATAATGTAATACAACCAACAGTCATTTCATAACAAACCTTTATGTGTGGGTATAAAGGGTGTACCATTCTATGTTTAGTTTATCCAGGAAACCATGCCAAAAATTCTCTTTTAAAAATAAAAATGAACTAAATATTTTAATTTCCTTTGATATTAGTGTAAAATATGTCTCTAAATAGTTTTCCTCTTTCTAAAATGAATTATCTCTCATTTATTCTGTGAACTCAAAAGGCACTTTACATTTACATGAACAGAAATCTGACTAGTCAAAAGATTTGTTCAACTTCCTATACTTTTCCAAATTTGATACTGTCACTAATAATCACAAATTATTACTGTCACTAATAATCACAAACAAAAAGTCAAAAGATAAATCTTTTCCCCTTAGCTGAAAGGATATTAGGCATGTCTTCTTGGGAACATGCTAATAATGGTTCACCATAAGCTATTATTCAGCTTACAGTGACAAATGAAGATAAAACCTCTTTATAAAAGCTGCCTGGAGATAGGAGAAAAGAACTAACAGGAACACATGGAAATTATAAAATCACATTTTACCTTCAATGCTGGCATGCACTGTGCTCTCAGGGCCTTGCGATGCCAACCAAGATAGTTCTAAGAAAAGAAGATTAAAAATTTTTTCTGGACTGTGCCTGGGACTCACTCTGTATCTCTCATTCAGGGAAGACCTGAAACCTTTATTTAAAGTGCCAATCCACCAATCAAAGTGAAGCTCAATGGGAGGAAAAAAAACCATAACAGCTCTGCTCCTGCAATTAGCCCACACCCTTTTATTTCATGCAAGGACACTGGGCCAGTGGAGTCTCATTATTTTTAATTGTAACTCCAACCCCTGTATTTATTCAGAGAACTCGATTGCAGGGGAGACAGTGAAGGAATAATGAACATAGATTCTGAAGACAATCATTTTGGTGAGCTAGGGGAAATATATGTAAAATAGACCATTATCTGTTTTGTGTAGGTTTTTAATCTTCAGGTAAAGCTAGTGACCCAGTGCCAGTATCCTCAAGAGTTTCACCTTCATATTTGTTGTGGTGAAAGTAAATCCTCTCCTTTCCCCTCAACATAAACACACTCTAGAAGGAAACACTAACATAACTTTCTGGGCCTGGAAGAGAGGATAAAAACAGATGGATAATGAATATGCTATGATTTTTTCCTCAGAGTTTCCTAGATATTTTCATATCTGAAGATGATAGACTAGAGACAGACAAACTTTTGCAAAAAAATTTCAGCTGGACCCTCTGAAATAATCACCTCAGGTGAACCTTTAGTGCCTGGTCATTGCAGGGAGAGGGACATAAATCAGGATATTCTCATGAACCAATGGAGTCCATGGGCACTACTCTTAGTTCATTCTTTACATAGAACCATTTTCAGGCATTTAGTGTTCATCCAGGTTAGTAAGTCATATCTGTGTCACGTAAACAGCCAACATCAACGTGAATGGGATTTTCTCTGTGAATAGATATGAATATCTTGGATACGGATTGAACTTTAGCTGCTTTTGCTATTTCTCTGCCCCTCCTTGTCTTTCCAAAAGTATGATTTCAGATGTGGTAGAGATAAGCATTTAGGACTACTTTCTTGAGAAAGGATGAGTAAGCACACTCTTCAAGGAAGCAGAAATCTTGACAATTACAGGGAACGTTGAGGAAGCTGGTATTTTGGGAGAAAGATTTCTTCATACCCAAGTTATGTCTAACAGTATCAAATAATGTTATCCAAGAAGCTGTGCCTGAAAAACTCTATTCGGCATTTATGAGAGATTTTAGGAGGCAAAAAGTAAGAATCTGAATATGTTTTATGAAGAGCAGGATACTCTTGAAGTGAAAGTTGTATTTTTTTGGTCTCGTTATTCCAGCTCTCGTGCTTGATCAAGTCCCTTAGTCTCTCTGAGCTCCACTTTCTTCCTCTGTTGTTGTTCAGGAGCTCAGTCATGTCTGACTCTCTGCAACTCCATGGACTACAGTATACCAGGCTTCCCTGTCATTCATTATCTCCTGGAGTTTGCTCAGACTCGTGTCCTTGGAGTCCTTTGAGCATCTCATCCTCAGTCTCCCCTTCTCCTCCTGCCCTCAATCTTTCCCAGCATTAGCGTTTTTTCCAGTGGGTTGACTCTTTGCATCAGGTGGCCAAAGTATTGGATCTTTAGCTTCAGCATCAGTCCTTCCAATGAATATTCAGGACTGATTTCCTTTAGGATTGACTGGTTTGATCTCCTTGGGATCTCCAAGGGATCTCAAGAGTCTTCTCCAGCACCACAGTTCAAAAACATCAATTCTTTTGTGCCCTGTCTTCTTTATGGTCCACATCTCACATCTGTACATGACTACTGTAAAAACCATAGCTTTGACCATATGAACCTTTGTTGGCAAAGTGATATCTCTGCTTTGTAATATGCTGTCTAGCTTTGTCATAGCTTTTCTTTGAAGGAGCAAGTGTCTTTTAATTTCATAACTATAGTCACCATCTGCAGTGATTTTGGAGCCCCAAAATTAGTCTGTCAGTGTTTCCATTTTTTCCCCATCTATTTTCCATGAAGTGAGATGGGACTACCAGACCACCTGACCTGCCTCTTGAGAAACCTATATGCAGGTCAGGAAGCAGCAGTTAGAACTGGACATGGAACAACAGACTGGTTCCAAATAGGAAAAGGAATATGTCAAGGCTGTATCTTGTCACCCTGCTTATTTAACTTATATGCAAAGTACATCATGAGAAACGCTGGGCTGGAAGAAGCACAAGCTAGAATCAAGATTGCTGGAAGAAATATCAATAACCTCAGGTATGCAGATGACACCACCCTTATGGCAGAAAGTGAAGAGGAACTAAAAAACCTCTTGATGAATGTGAAAGAGGAGAGTGAAAAAATTGGCTTAAAGCTCAACATTCAGAAAACGAAGATCATGGCATCCGGTCCCATCACTTCATGGCAAATAGATGGGGTAACAGTGGAGAAACAGTGTCAGACTTTATTTTGGGGGCCTCCAAAATCACTGCAGATGGTGACCGCAGCCATGAAATTAAAAGACGCTTACTCTTTGGAAGAAAAGTTATGACCAACCTAGGTAGCATATTCAAAAGCAGAGACATTACTTTGTGAACAAAGATCTGTCTAGTCAAAGCTATGGTTTTCCCAGTGGTCATGTATGGATGTGAGAGTTGGACTGTGAAGAAGGCTGAGCACTGAAGAATTGATGCTTTTGAACTGTGGTGTTGGAGAAGACTCTTGAGAGTCCCTTGGACTGCAAGGAGATCCAACCAGTCCATTCTGAAGGAGTTCAGCCCTGGGTTTTATTTGGAAGGAATGATGCTAAAGCTGAAACTCCAATACCTTGGCCACCTCATGCAAAGAGTTGACTCATTAGAAAAGACTCTGATGTTGGGAGGGATTGGGGTTAGGAGGAGAAGGGGACGACAGAGGATGATGAAAGGTTGTTGCTGAATTACAACGCCGGGATTCTTGGCTCCCGAAGGAGAAGAATTCAATCTGGGGCCAGAGACGAGGCTTGATCGCTCAGAGCTTTTGTGTAGTAAAGTTTTATTAAAGTATAAAGGAGATAGAGAAAGCTTCTGACATAGGCATCAGAAGGGGGCAGAAAGAGTACCCCACTGCTGGTCTTTAGCTGTATGTTATATAGTCACCAGCAGTCTGTTAATGAAAGAAAGGAATGTCTCAAAACTTAGAATGGCACCAGGCCCCTCACCCATAAGATGTATTTTGGATAACCTTGGCTCCAAATGGTTCATCTTGGGCCATAAAAGGATTAGCTTGAATCTTGAAGAAGGGCAGAGCACCATACAAATAATGTTGTTTACATAGATTAGAGGAACAATATCGGAGTATAACATACTGGTTTATGAAATAGGTTCTGAGCCCAAAAGGTGGAACCGACTTGAAGACGGAGTTTGGGGTAAATGCATAGTACATTAGCATAGCTTAAGATAAACATTTCCATAAGAAAAAGGCATTGGTTAACTTCAAGTGAAACCAGGTGTCAAGGCAACACAGAATTTTAAGAGAAACCTCCTTTTAAATTTGTATAGAGAAGGAAAAAAAAATATCGCTAGTTTGTTTCCTCCTGCCGCTTAAGGGAGATAAAAATGTCTGACACTTGCAGGCTATTTCCTCCGTTTGGAGACCCCTGGCCTTCCTGCCTGTTACCTTCTCAATGAGATGGCTGAGTGGCATCATCGACTCCATGGATGTGAGTCTGAGTGAACTCCGGGAGTTGGTGATGGACAGGGAGGCCTGGCGTGCTGCGGTTCATGGGGTCACAGAGTCAGACACGACGGAGTGACTGAACTGAACTGAACTGAAAAAACTAAGATCATGGCATCTGGGACCAGATGCCATGATCTTAGTTTTTTTGAATATTGAGTTTTCAGCCAGCTTTTTCTCTTTACTCTTTCACCCACATCAAGAGGCTTTTTAGTTCCCTTTGCTTTTTCCTCTCTAATGTAGGGATAATATTTATTACCTACCATAGGCTTAGTTCAAAGATTTGGCAATATGATCAAGATATAGCAGCTGTCTGGGCTTCCCTGATAGCTCAGTTTATAAAGTATCTGTCTGCAATGCAGGAGACTCTGGTTTAATTCCTGGGTCAGGAAGATCCCCTGGAGAAGGGATAGGTTACCCATGCCAGTATTCTTGGGCTTCCCTTGTGGCTCAGCTGGTAAAGAACCCACCCGCAATGAGGGAGACCTGGGTTCAATCCCTGGGTTGGGAAGATCCCCTGGAGAAGGAAAAGGCTACCCACTCCAGTATTCTGGTCTGGAGAATTCCATGGACTGTCTAGTCCATGGGGTCTCAAAGAGTTGGACACGACTGAGTGACTTCCACTTTCTTTCACAGCAGCTATAGTGGGTGCTCAAGAAATGGGTTGATTGTCCTTCATGTGGAAGAAACTACAATGAAACATAGGACCATGAAGATATCATGTGTGTGTGTGTGTGTTAGAGATGGAGTAGTATTGGCGGTTAGGTCCACGAGCTCCAAGGATGTAGAGAAGGGACCTGATGGAACGCATTTCCTCTGTATGGAAGTTGATGCTAAATCTATGGGATTAAGCTTCCTAGTTAACAGCTAAACATGGAAATGGTGTCTTTTACAGTTTATGAGCATGATCATCATTTTGGTAGGATTCATATGTTCTGTCTTACTCTTAAGCCAAATATCCAATATAGGTAATATAGGTAATGTTGCTTTTACCTTTTTAAAAAATGTTTTTACACTCAATCCTGGGGTTATTGTCTCCTAGATGTTTGCCTTTTAGTTTCTTTTTTCCTTCAGTTTCTTGTACAGCAACATCAAGTTTATCTTCCTAAAATATTGACTTCAGCATTTCCCTGTCCCACTCAAAAACTTTTAAGGACCCCTAAGGCTATAATGTAAAAGTCACCCTCTTTTACTAGACAGTCAAATTAACATTTTAATTCACCTTTCCAGTCATATCTCCCACTATGGGTACAGTAATAACGATTGTTGTAATCAGTTGAAGTTAGTTTCATTTGTCTCTAGTACAATTTTTTATTTTTGGCTTATGTTACTGGGAAAGGTAGTATATATAATGCTAATTCGTGCTATGGAAAATGTTTTAACCACAAAACATCTAGAAATTAGTGTGAATATATACATGCATATCTGATAGTGATTATAGGTGTTAAGGAAGTTACTGCAGCTGATGGAATCTACGTAATGTTGGTCAAGACAGTACCTATATAAAGAACAACCAGAGCCCCAACTAAAAAAACTGTGTCCAAAGCCCAGCAAAAATAAAAAGCCTCAGGATAACAGAAAATCTGAGCACCTGAGGGGATGCATGCCACAGAAAAAATTATAAAGAAAAATCTAGTGAAAGAAAATCCTATGGATGATGTTATTATAACAGCTGAGAGCAGAGCTGTTTAAATCCCCTCTATGACAATGATCATGTGACACTGGGTGAGCTACTCAACTCGAATGTATTTAATATTTTCATATAATAATTTAATCTGTGAAATATGGTCTAGCATAGAACAGCATGAATTTATTTTAATTTGAATAGAATACTGAAACAAAATATAGTGCTCAGTGTGCATGCTTGCTCAGCTGTGTCCAACTCTGTGACCCCATAGATGGTAATACATTAGGCTCCTCTATCTATGGAATTTTCCAGGCAAGAATACTAGAGTGGGCTGTCATTTCCTACTCCGGGGGTCTTCTCAACCATGGGATCTAGAGATTGAACACACATCTCTTGCATCTCCTGAACTGGCGGGCGGATTTTTCACCACTGTGCCACATGGGAAGCCCCTTTAGTGCTCAGCACACCATCTGATGAAGGAAATGTTCAATGATCATGGGTTCTTCTTCTTGAAGTAAAGATATATTCTCAAAATATGCTTCATATTGAACTCTGGGCCTTGGCTGTGGTTATTTCAGTCACCAGTGGAAACTGTAGCAACTAATTAAAATATATAGAAAAGATTTTGTGTGAACACCCCATATCACAAAATATGGAATTTGATTTTTGCTTTGTTTTGACACATTGTCCTTTCAACTGTCTATTCCAACCAGAATTGTTTAGTCGCTGTCTTCTGCCATGGTTTTTCTCTTCCTGGGTTTTGAGTGAACCTTTCTCTCTGCCTAGACTCTTTGCTTACCTCTTCACAACTTGTGTTTAAAGTTCTACTCAGTTTTTACCTCTGCAGCGACTCCTTCCCCACCATCCCATTCCTCTGTGATGGTCCCTTCTCTGAAGTTCTAAACAACTGTCAGTCACTTGCCAGTAGTTCATACACTACATGGTGACTGTGTGTCATAGATCCTTCACATTTTACTTTGCAAATGGTCCTCTAAATTCTGGGATATGGTTTTCATATCTTTCAACCATAAAAACATTCCTGTGAGAATAGAGATCACTCATCCTACTGTGTTGCCTCTTTTGGTTCTATGAACATCTTGAAAGTGAAAGTTAAAAGTCCCTCAGTCGTGTCTGACTCTTTGTGACCCCATGGATTATACAGTACATGGAATTCTCCAGGCCAGAATACTGGAGTGGGTTGCCTTTCCTTCTCCAGAGGATCTTCCCAACCTAGGGATTGAACCCAGGTCTCTGCATTACAGGCTGTTTCTTTACCGGCTGAGCCACAAGAGAAGCCCAAGAATACTGGAGTGGGTAGCCTATCCCTTCTGCCTTGGATGTTCCTGACCCAGGAACCAAGCTGGGGTCTCCTGCATTGCAGGCAGATTCTTTACCAACTGAACTATCAGGGAAGCCCACTATGACATCATAAGAGGCAATATTTGGAATAGTATTTACCATGGGAAGGTGTTAATTTAGTGTTTTACATGTATTAATTTATTTAATCCTTATAAGGACTTTGTGAAGAAGATACTATTCTTCCCTTTCTGTTCATGATAAAGCTGATCTACAGAGAAGTGAAGTAAATTACCTGAAGTGGCAGTCAAGTAAGTGGTGGAACCAGAGTTTAAAGACACACACACTTGCTCTTATGCACTGTGCCAATGACATGGACAAATCAACCACTTCAAATACAGAGAAGTAAGCACAACACACTTGTCCATAGGGAATTTATCAACTATTTACTCAAAGGAGAGAGAGACAGAAAAATAATGAAACTTACAACAAACCAACAATCATTTAATTAAAAGCACATATAATATCAAAAGAGAGAGTCCCGAATGGATTAACTGCTGAAATAAGAATGCTACAGAACAGTGATTCTCAATCAAGGATGGTTTTGTTGCTCAGGGAGCGTTTAGAAATGTCAAGGGAATCGGGATATTTTTTGTTGTCACAATTTGTAGCAGGGGATGGGGAAGGAAGGATTTGCTATTTGGCATTTAGTGAGTAGAGGCCTGAGATGCTGCTACGTATCCTATCCTACAATACACAGGACAGGCCCCCCCCCTGACCAAAAAAATTATCAAGCCCCAAATGTCAACAGTGGTGAGGTTGGGAACTGATGTAGAAGATGGCTATAAAATTTTTGAGGTTGGAGAAATACTTTGAGGCTTTCAGGTCAGATGCGAAGAGGACAGATTCATGCTGAGCCTTGAAAGAAGGATAAGACTGGCAAGATGCTCAGTCAGTAGCTGGTGACTGAGTGAATTGAGTTATTAAGTTTATCAGGGAAAGAATCTGATGGAGTATCAGGCATTAAGGTTTAGTGAAAGGGAACAAAGGCAGAAAGTATCATTATGTCAAGGAAGGACAATTTTTAAAGCTGATTTTGTATGTTGAAATAATAAAGCAATACTAAAAGTTTCATGGATCTTACACTGCAGTCTACTGTATATAATACTAATAGCTTATTTGTACTGACCACTTACCATACACTTACCATGCTCCCTTGGTGGCTTGGATATGCCTGCAGTGCAGGAGATCTGGGTTCACTCTCTGGGTTGGGAAGATCCCCTGGAGAAGGGAATGACTATCCACCAGTATTCTTGCCTGGAGAATTCTATGGACAGAGGAACCTGGCAGTCTACAGTCCATGGGGTTGCAAAGAGTCGGATACCACTGAGTGACTAACACACTTATTATGCCCTAGATGCTGTGCTTTATATTCCTTACCTTAAATCATTTCCATGAACACCTCATGAGATAATTACTGTAAAAACTGGGCTTTAGAAAGAGTATTAGGTCCTTCAGGGTTAATGCCAAAGAATGCTCAAACTACCGCACAATTGCACTCATCCAACACGCTAGTAAAGTAATGCTCAAAATTCCCCAAGCCAGGCTTCAGCAATGTGTGAACCATGAACTTCCTGATGTTCAAGGTGGTTTTAGAAAAGGCAGAGGAACCAGAGATCAAATTTCCAACATCCGCTGGATCATCGAAAAAGCAAGAGAGTTTCAGAAAAACATTTATTTCTGCTTTATTGACTATGCCACTGTGTGGATCACAATAAACTGTGGAAAATTCTGAAAGAGATGGGAATACCAGACCACCTAACCTGCCTCTTGAGAAATCTGTATGCAGGTCAAGAAGCAACAGTTAGAACTGGACAGGAAACAACAGACTGGTTCCAAATAGGAAAAGGAGTACATCAAGGCTGTATATTGTCACCCTGCTTATTTAACTTACATGCAGAGTACATCCTGAGAAACGCTGGACTGGAAGAAACATAAGCTGGAATCAAGATAGCCAGGAGAAATATCAATAACCTCAGATATGCAGGTGACACCACCCTTATGGCAGAAAGTGAAGAGGAACTAAAAGGCTCTTGATGAAAGTGAAAGTGGAAAGTGAAAAAGTTGGCTTAAAGCTCAACATTCAGAAAACGAAGATCATGGCATCCGGTCCCATCACTTCATGGGAAATAGATGGAGAAACAGTGGAAACAGTGTCAGACTTTATTTTTGGGGGCTCCAAAATCACTGCAGATGGTGACTACAGCCATGAAATTAAAAGATGCTTACTCTTTGGAAGAACAGTTATGACCAACCTAGATAGCATATTCAAAAGCAGAGACATTACTTTGCTGGCTAAGGTCCGTCTAGTCAAGGCTATGGTTTTTCCAGTAGTCATGTATGGATGTGAAAGTTGGACTGTGAAGGAGGCTGAGCGCTGAAGAATTGATGCTCTTGAACTGTGGTATTGGAGAAGACTCTTGAGAGTCCCTTGGACTGCAAAGAGATCCAACTGGTCCATTCTGAAGGAGATCAGTCCTGGGTGTTCTTTGGAAGGAATGATGCTAAAGCTGAAACTCTAGTACTTTGGCCACCTCATGCGAAGAGTTGACTCATTGGAAAAGACTTTGATGCTGGGAGGGATTGGGGGCAGGAGGAGAAGGGAACAACTGAGGATGAGATGGCTGGATGGCATCACGGACTCGATGGACATGAGTCTGAGTGAACTCCGGGAGCTGGTGATGACAGGGAGGCCTTGTGTACTGCGATTCATGGGGTCGCAAAGGGTCGGACTCGACTGAGCGACTGAACTGAACTGAACAGGGTTAATAAGTAGCACAGCTGGGAGGCAGTCTCCAAAGACCATGCTCTTGACTGCTAGGTCACTCATATCGATTATTAGAGCTTAGTGTTTTATAGGGCTCATTATCATGCTGGTTTAGGCTAAAGGTTATATCTAATTTTTAATTCTTACAAAATATAGATAGTAAAATAGGGGGATGCCTAATAAATTTTAGGGACATCTGTTGATACATTGGGCTTCCTTGGTGGCACAGATAGTAAAGAATCCACCTGCAATGTGGGAGACCTGGATTTAATCCCTGGGTTGGGAAGATCCCCTAGAGAAGGGAAAGGCTACCTACTCCAGTATTCTGGCCTGGAGAATCCCATGGAGAGAGAACCCTGGCGTGCTTCAGTACATGGGGTCACAGAAGAGTCCTACATGACTGAGTGACTGAACTGAACTGAAGGGAAAAATACTGTATTTTTAAGTTGCTGGGGTGGTAGCTTCTCAGATTGATGCTTAAGACTCCTACTTTTTGACTTTTGATTGTTTTATCATAAACATTTTAATTAGTAAAGATTTTAAAAATTTATATTTTAAATTATTTTCTTAGTATAATTTATCATGAATAGGATGCCTACCTGAAAGTATGCATATGTTTATTGTTCTTGATAAGTATTGCTGAGTTATCCCAGTTTATATGCTACCAATAATTTATGTATGTTCATCTAATTTACTTTTTCCCAAAATTTAATACATGTAATAAAATATTTCATTTTTTTAGAGGTATAATTTTTTTTTTGTATAATGACATATATTGGTTCTAGGTGTACACATAATGGTTCAGTATTTGCTTATACTGTGAAATAATTACTGCAATAAGCCTACTTAACACCTGTCACCATACCTCTTTACTATGTGCTTTTTTCTTAGGGTGATAACTTGGTGTTTTAATTTATACTTTTTGATTTATCAAGGCAAAATATTTTCCTCACATATTTATTTTCTAACTATATTTCTAATTCTTATAAATTGTTCATGTTTTTGCTCATTATTCTTATTATGAGCACATATTATAAAGCATTTTATATAACATATAAATTAATCTCTTTCCATGTTTGATGTAAACTTTTTGATAGACATTTAAAAATATATGTTAAAATCCCTTCAATGTAAAAGCTTTATATTTCATAGGAATTCCTCATACAGTATTCTTCATATATACTTATTGGAATCAGGTTGAACTCATTTTCTGCCCCTCTTTCTTTACATGGTGGATCCCGAAGCCCCATACCTGAAAACTCTGACAATGAACAAATTTGTCATTAGTCCTTTAGAAACAAAGGAATTTATAACAGAGACATGTATAACGGGTACAGTAGTTGTTGGCTAATTTCCAAGTAACATACCCACTTGCTTTGTACGTTAAAAACAATGTTTCATTTGTATCTTTTCTGGATTATTATCTGCCAGTTCATACCCGTTATAAACCTGCTTCAGAAGGACTTTCAGAAAAATGAGTTGATCACTATCCAATACAGAATGACTTCAGGTCTTCATTCATTGACCCTACATGATAACATGATTTAATTTTACAGTAGAAATGGTATTTTTTTTTTTTTTACTCTGCCCAGGAGGAGGCTCTGATGTGGATAACTGGAAAGCAAGGTAGGAAACATATCTTGTGCTAGTTGCTTAACTGCTGAGCTTGTTAAAGAGCATTTAATAGAGGCTCACTATGAATAGACCATCATTAAAGAGATATGCTCAAGCTCTGTTTTTTAAAAATTAATTAATTTAATTGGGGGATAATTATCTTACAATATTCTGATGATTTTTGTTATACATTGACATGAACCAGCTGCAGGTGTACATGTGTTCCCCCAGCCTGAACCTTCCTCCCATCTCCCTCCCTACCCTGTCCTTCTAGGTTGTCCCAGAGCACTGGCTTTGAGTGCCCTGCTTCATGCATCAAACTTGCACTGGTCATCTATTTTGCATATGCTAATATACATGTTTCAATGCTATTCTCTCAAATCATCTCACCCTCACCTTCTCCCATAGAGTCCAAAAGTCTGTTCTTTATATCTGTGTCTCTGCTGCCTTGCACATAGGATCCTCACTACCATCTTTCTAAAGTCCATATATCTGCATTAATGTACAATATTCTTATTTCTTCCTGACTTACTTCACTCTGTATAATAGGCTCCAGTTTCATCCACCTCATTAGAATGGACCTAAGTGCATTCCTTTTTGTAGTTGAGTAATGCTGGGAGAAATATCAATAACCTCAGATATGCAGATGACACTACCCTTATGGCAGAAAGTGAAGAGGAACTAAAAAGCCTCTTGATGAAAGTGAAAGAGGAGAGTGAAAAAGTTGGCTTAAAGCTCAACATTCAGAAAATGAAGATCATGGCATCCGGTCCCATCACTTCATGGTAAATAGAAGGGGAAACAGTGGAAACAGTGTCAGACTTTATTTTGGGGGCTCCGAAATCACTGCAGATGGTTACTGCAGTCATGAAATTAAAAGACGCTTACTCCTTGGAAGAAAAGTTATGACCAACCTAGATAGCAACTAAGGTCCATCTAGTCAAGGCTATGGTTTTTCCTGTAGTCATATATGGATGTGAGAGTTGGACTGTGAAGAAGGCTGAGCGCTGAAGAATTGATATTTTTGAACTGTGGTGTTGGAGAAGACTCTTGAGAGTCTCTTGGACTGCAAGGAGATCCAACCAATCCATTCTGAAGGAGATCAGCCCTGGGATTCCTTTGGAAGGAATGATGCTAAAGCTGAAACTCCAGTACTTTGGCCACCTCATGCAAAGAGTTGACTCATTGGAAAAGATTCTGATGCTGGGAGGGATTGAGCGCAGGAGGAGAAGGGAATGACAGAGGATGAGATGGCTGGATGGCATCACTGACTCGATGAACATGAGTCTGGGTGAACTCCGGGAGTTGGTGATGGACAGGGAGGCCTGGCGTGCTGCGATTCATGGGGTCTCAAAGAGTCGGACACGACTGAGCTGAACTGAGCTGAACTGAATATTCCATTGTGTATATGTACCACAACTTCCTTATCCATTCATCTGCCAGTGGACATCTAAGTTACTTCCATGTCCTAGCTCTTGTAACCATTGCTGCAGTGAACACTGGGGTACCCGTGTCTCTTTCAATTCTGATTTGCTCAGCGTGTGTGCCCAGCAGTGGGATTGCTGGGTCATATGGCAGATCTATTTCCAGTTTTTTAAGGAATCTCCACATTGTTCTCCATAATGGCTCTACTAATTTGCATTCCCACCAACAGTTTGAGAGGATTCCCTTTTCCCCACACCCTCTCCAGCATTTATTGTCTGTAGACTTTTTGATGATGGCTATTCTGACCAGCATGAGATGATACCTCATTGTGGTTTTGATTTGTATTTCTCTAATAATGAGTGATGTTGAGCATCTTTGCGTGTGTTCATTAGTCATCTGTATGTCTTCTTTGGAGAAATGTCTGTTTAGTTCTTTTGCCCACTTTTTAATTGGGCTGCTTGTTTTTCTGGTATTGAGCTGCATGAGCTGCTTGTATATTTTGGAGATTAATTATTTGTCAATTGTTTGCTATTATTTTCTTCCATTCTGAAGGCTGCCTTTTCACCTTGCTTATAGATTCCTTTGTTGTACAAAAGCTTTTAATTAGGTCCCATTTGTTTATTTATTTATTTTTATTTCCATTACTTTGGGAGGTGGGTCATAGAGGATCCTGCTGTGATTTATTTCAGAGAGTATTCTTCCTGTGCTTTCTTCTAAAAGTTTTATAGTTTCTGGTCTTACATTTAGACGTTTAATCCAGTTTGAGTTTACTTTTTGCATGGTGTTAGAAAGTGTTCTAGTTTCATTCATGTGGTTGACCTGTTTTCCCAGCACCACTTGTTAAAGGGACTGTTTTTACTCTATTGTATATTTTTGCCTCCTCTGTCAAAGATAAGTTGTCCATAGGTGCGTGGATTTATCTCAGGACTTTCTATTTTGTTCCATCGACCTATATTTCTGTCTTTGTTCCACTGCCATACTGTCTTGATGATTGTAGCTTTGTGTATAGTCTGAAGTCAGGAAGGTTTGATTCCTCCTATTCCATTCTTCTTTCTCAAGATTGCTTTGGCTAGTCAAGGTTTTTGTGTTTCCATACAAATTATGAAATTATTTGTTCTAGTTCTTTGAAAAATACCACTGGTAACTTGATAGGGATTGCATTGAATCTATAGATTGCTTTGGGTAGTATACTCACTATACTGATTCTTTCAGTTCATGAACATGGTATATTTCTCCATCTATTTGTATCATCTTTGATTTCTTTCATCAGTGTTTTATAGTTTTCTATATATAGGTCTTTTGTTTCTTTAGGTAAATTTATTCCTAAGTATTTTATTCTTTTTATTGCAATAATGAATGGGATTGTTTCCTTAATTTCTCTTTCTGTTTGTTTCATTGTTAGTGTATAGGAATGCAAGGGATTTCTGTGTGTTAATTTTATATCCTGTGATTTTACTATATTCATTGACTAGCATTAGTAATTTTCTGGTGGTGTCTTTAGGGTTTTCTATGTAGAAGATTATGTCATCTGCAGTGAGAGTTTTACTTCTTCTTTTCCAGTCTGGATCCTTTTTATTTATTTTTCTTCTCTGATTGCTGTGGCTAGGACTTCCAAAGCTATGTTAAACGGTAGTGGTGAGAGTGGACACCCTCGTCTTGTTCCTGATTTCAGAGGAAACGTCAAGCTCCTATTCTTAAAAATCTGTTACAAAATAGTCGGAAAAAACCATACATGGCATTTTTAATGGGGGCAATTCTGGCTGGACCTGGTGATTCAGACTGTAAAGAATCTGCCTGCAATGTGGGAGACCCAGGTTCAATCCCTGGGTCTGGAAGATCCCTGGGAGAAGGGTATGGTTACCCACTCCAGTATTCTGGCCTGGAGAATTCCATAGACAGTAGAGCCTGGTGGGCTACAATTCATGGGGTCACAAAGAGTCAGACACAACTGAGCAACTAATATACACACATATTCTGGCTGGGTTCCACAGCCTGAAGGGAACCAAAGGCAGAAGCATAGTATAGGTTAGGATAGATTGTAATAATCCAGGTGAGAGAAGATGATGGTTTAGGTTGCAATAGTAGCAGTATAAGTGGTGAAACGTGGCTGGACTCTAAGTCATTTTCAAGGTAAATTGAATAGGATTTATTGCTAGAGTAAATGTAGGGTTGAGAAGGAATCAAGCAAGAGTGGGGTAATATTTATCTAGTGCATTTAATTCAAGGGTTATTTATCTTTGGATGCAGCTATCTGGAACATTCAAGCACTTACAAGTATGCAAAAAGTCTCAAAGCCCATCAAAATAGAGAGCACATAGCCCTAAAGCCTATGTGCTTATAAGAAATGTTTTTCTTAGTTTCTTTCTGTTTTCGTGTGAGTTACAGTTTAAATAAATGTCATTAGTTTATTATTTTCAGATCATAAGAAAATAAAAAGGGAAGGAGAAATTTCTAAATGTAGAAATATTTAATCACCAGAAATAAAAGCTGAGACTAAGAACAAAGATAAACAAACAAACAAACAAACAAAAAAACAAAGCAAAAACATAAAAACAGGCTGAGGATGCTTGGTACAGACTCTGTCTCATTGCCTTCAGTTCAGTTTAGTCACTCAGTCATGTCTGACTATTTGCGACCCCATGAATCGCAGCACGCCAGGCCTCTCTGTCCATCACCAACTCCCGGAGTTCACTCAGACTCACGTCCATTGAGTCAGTGATGCCATCCTGCCATCTCATCCTCTGTCGTCCCCTTCTCCTCCTGCCCCCAATCCCTCCCAGTATCAGAGTTTTTCCAATGAGTCAACTCTTTGATGAGGTGGCCAAAGTATTGGAGTTTCAGCTTTAGCATCATTCCTTCCAAAGAACACCCAGGACTGATCTCCTTCCAGAATGGACTGGTTAGATCTCCTTGCAGTCCAAGGGACTCTCAAGAGTCTTCTCCAACACCACAGTTCAAAAGCATCAATTCTTCAGTGCTCAGCCTTCTTCATAGTTCAACTCTCACATCCATACATGAACACAGGAAAAACTATAGCCTTGACTAGATGGACCTTTATTGGCAAAGTAATGTCTCTGCTTTTGAATATGCTACCTAGGTTGGTCATAACTTTCCTTCCAAGGAGTAAGCGTCTTTTAATTTCATGGCTGCAGTCCCCACCTGCAGTGATTTTGGAGCCCCAAATATAAAATCTGACACTGTTTCTACTGTTTCCCCATCTATTTGCCATGAAGTGATGGGACCAGACGCCATGATCTTCATTTTCTGAATCTTGAGCTTTAAGCCAACTTTTTCACTCTCCTCTTTCACTTTCATCAAGAGGTTTTTAGTTCCTCTTCACTCTCTGCCATAAGGGTGGTGTCATCTGCATATCTGAGGTTATTGATATTTCTTCCAGCAATCTTGATTCCAGCTTGTGCTTCTTCCTGCCCAGCGTTTCCCATGATGTACTCTGCATATAAGTTAAATAAGCAGGGTGACAATACACAGCCTTGACGTACTCCTTTTCCTATTTGGAACAAGTCTGTTGTTCCATGTCCTGTTCTAACTGTTGCTTCCTGACCTGCATATAGGTTTCTCAGGATACTTCTAATTTCAAAGCTTCCCTGTCCACACCTCAGCAGCTTGACATCCATAGCTCTACACCTCCTGCCAGAGACCGTACCCCATGGTCCTGCAATGTCTGCCCCAGGCAGGATGGGGAAGAGAGGAGGGGATCTGGTAGCACTTTCTGCCTTGGACCAGGATGTGGCTTCTTTTTCCCAATCTTCTCTAGTCAGGCTATCTAAACTGCTCTGAAATCATAATGCAGATTTTGGCCCCTTCTGCATTTTCTTCTCTGCTTTCTAGAACTCATTTTAAGTAAGCTGTGGTGAGTGGAATATGAAGTGAGTCCCTGTAAACTTCATTTATCTGAAATGCACATATGTGGGATAGATCATTTGCTGATAACCCTCACAAAAGGGGCACTATCTGTTACATAATATATATACATAATATATATGAAGATTTATGTTTCTCATGATTACTTCTTTCAAATATTATTTTATCATTGAGAAGTAAATTTCAACTATTTCTAGACAGACCTGGGTTGTACTGTGACTCTGAGACACTGCATTTCACGGTGTCACTTTTAATGACACATCATAAAAAAAAATAAATAATTTCCTGACCACG
Organism: Nanger dama; assembly: GCA_917880005.1. Taxonomy (NCBI): domain Eukaryota; kingdom Metazoa; phylum Chordata; class Mammalia; order Artiodactyla; family Bovidae; genus Nanger; species Nanger dama. The sequence goes on from CAKJTW010000001.1 coordinate 19,432,895, forward strand.
AGAGTCCCAGGGATGAAGGGTTTGGAGGATATTACTGAATTTTAGATAGAGCAAGGTAATATTTGGTTTTATGTAAAAATGCAGGACTCTAAACCAACTGGACTGCAAATGTAAGAAAGCAGCCTGGATTTCTCATTCAGACAAGAGGGAGATCCTATCACTTTCTTTCTGCTGTCTCAGCGTTTCTGGTTGAAACACAGAAGTGCAGAGAGGTACAGGACTAAGCAAAAATAACAGAGGAAGTGCACATCATGAAGCATATGTATTTGCTCTGTAAACCAGCAAGATGTGTTTAACTCTTGGCTGGTTGTGCTGTGCTTTTCAGAATATAATAAAATCTGGCACAGAAGGGAGGGAAAGGGAATGATACCTATTAGGGTCTACTTTTATTCCATTCATGGTTCTTGCCCCTTATTATTGCATTTATTTCTCATAAGTACCCCAGGAGGCAGGCACTATTATGGTCCACACTTTTAAGATGGGCTTCCCAGGGGGCTCAGCTAGTAAAGAATCCACCTACAATATAGGAGATGCGAGTTTGATCCCTGGATCAGGAAGATCCTCTGGAGAAGGAAAATGGCAACCCACTCCAGTATTCATGCCTGGAAAATCCCATGCACAGAGGCACCCGGTGGGCTAAAGTCTATGGGACTGTAAAAGATTTGGATGCGACTTAGTGACGAAATAGTAACTGTTAAGATATAGTCACTGTTAAGATATGAAAATAAGCCATGAAGGAGCTTTTGCAACTTGCTCAACACTATGCAGGCAAATTGTAGAATCAAACTTCCAGTCTCGTCTGTGTAGCCCAAGCTAATGGGGTTCAATATTTGTTGAATAAATGACATATTGAATAAATAAATGAATACTGTATCTTTCACTGTTGCCATTCCAGGCAGATATATCTGTGATGAAGGGCAGCACAGATCTGTCCTTACTTAAGGTGTAGAGCAAGATCCTTCACCTCCTGTATCTTGTCTAAGGACATTCAAGTCATCTCTCATATTTTCTGATATAAGTGAAACTGGATTGATCCTCACTTTGTGTTGGAGTAAGACAGCATAGAGACAAGAAAGTAACATTTATTAAATATCTTCTAAATAATGACAGGCTCTTTTCTATGTCATTTCGTGGAATCCTCATATCAGCTTTATGAAGTAAGCCTTATGTCCCTGTCTTTAGAGATGATGACACAGGCTTTGAGAGCTTAAGGAGCTTGTCAAAGATGTAAATCTGATAAGCATATTAGAATATGAATACATATCAGTATGATTTTAGAATCTGTATATGCTGTTTTTTTTTTAGTTTGTATGTTTGATTTATGATATTATATTAGTTTAAGTGTTCAGTATTGCTATTCAGTATTTTTATAGATTATGCTCTATTAAAAGTTTTTACAAGCTAATGATTATACTTTGTTCTGTACACTATATTCTTGTTTATATATTTTATATGTAGTAGTTTGTGTTTCTTAACCCCATACTCTTAATTTGCCCTGCCTTTCCCTTCCTCCTTTGGTAACCACTAGTTTTTTTTCTATGTCTGTGAGTCTGTTTCTGTTTTGTGTATACATTCACTTATATTATTTTTTAGATTCTACATAAAAGTGATATCCTACAGTATTTGTCTTTCTGTGACCAATTTCACTAATCACAACATTCTCTAGGTCCATCCACATTGCTGTAAATGGCGGAATTTTATTTTCTTATGGCTGAGAAGTATTCTACTATATGCACGCATGTGTGCTAAGTCACTTCAGTCATGTTTGACATTTTGCGACTCCATGGACTGCAGCTCGCCAAGCTCCTCTGTCCACGGAATTCTCTAGGTAAGAATACTGGAGTGGGTTGCTATGCCTTCCTCCAGGGGGTCTTCCCCACCCAGGGATTGAACCCATGTCTCTTACGTCTGCTGCATTGGCAGGTGGGATCTTTACCACTAGCACCACCCGAGAAACTCATTCCACTACACACACACGCCACACACACACACACACACACACACACACACACACACACAATATCCTATTTATCTATTTGTCTGTTGTAAATAGTACTTCTGTGAACATTGGGGTGCATGTATCTTTTCAAATTAGTGTTTTTGATTTTTTTCCAGATATATATCCAGCAGTGGAATTGTTGGATCATATAATAGCTCTATTTTTAGTTTTTTGAGGAACTTCTATACTGTTTTACATAGTGGTTGTACTAATTTATATCTTTACCAAAAGTGTGTAAGGGTTACCCTTTTTCAGATCCTCTCCAACATTTGTTATTTATAGGCTTTTGATGATGGCCATTCTGACAGGTGTTAGGTGATATCTTATTGTTGTTTTAATTTGCATTTCTCTGATAATTAGAGATGTTGAGCATATTTTTATGTGTCTGTTAGCCATTTGTGTGTCTTCTTATTCCAGGTCTTCTGGCTCTTTTTTGATTGAGTTATTTATTATTTTGATACTCAGTTGTATGAGCTATCCAGTGGTCATGTATGGATGTAAGAGTTGAACTGTGCAGAAGGCTGAGCGCTGAAGAATTGATGCTTTTGAATTGTGGTGCTGGAGAAGACTCTTGAGAGTCCCTTGGACTGCAAGGAGATCCAACCAGTCCATCCTAAAGGAGATCAGTCCTGGGTGTTCATTGGAAGGACTGATGCTGAGGCTGAAACTCCAATACTTTGGCCACCTCATGAGAAGAGTTGACTCATTGGAAAAGACCCTGATGCTGGGAGGGATTGGGGGCAGGAGGAGAAGGGGACGACAGAGGATGAGATGGCTGGATAGCATTACTGACTCGATGGACGTGAGTCTGAGTGAACTCCGGGAGTTAGTGATGGACAGGGAGGCCTGGCGTGCTGTGATTAATGGGGTTGCAAAGAGTTGGACACGACTCAGTGACTGAACTGAACTGAACTGAATTATATGAGCTATTTACATACATGCTGCTTACATCACACTGTCCTTCAGCAGGAAACTAAATCTGGATGGATTATATTAATCAGCATTATTTATTTTGAGACTTCTAAGTGCTTTGACTATGTTGTCTATTAATTCATAATATTAATTCATATTAGTTGTTAAAACAGAAGGAAGCCCAGACACATTTGACTCAATTACTTTTAGTTATGGAATATTGCACATTAAAAAATTCCAAAACAAAGAAATTCCTACCTAAAGCCTAGAGTTGTAAGTTATGGTGTAAGTGCTCTGCAAAGTGTCTATGTTGTGTCACCTTGCTGCTTTTTCAGATAGTATCTCCTTTTGAGATACTATGAGCCTAGCTCATTTCTAGGCTAAATTTCATCACTTGTACCCAAAGGCAAGAAAAATTTACTGATTTATTTTGGAAGAGCTGGACAGAACTGGCAGTCTCTGATTGAAGGCCTAAAGCTATTTGGAAAAAAATCACATTATTTTCAATCCACATTTCTGCCTGATAGGTAATGTCTGAAAGGTGTCTATGGGGGTAATTACCAGGGAAAATATAGGCTAGAAAAAATAAGAAATGGTAGACTGTCTTTCCTCCAAAAACCAAAGAAATGAATCAACAGAAAGTAAACCAGTAGAGTCAGCATACTTTAAATTTTAGGGTTTTCATGATTCCTTTAAGAGACCAATTAAAATTAGAGAAGCATTTTAAAGAATATGATAAAAAATTTAAAGATAACTATATATTAAATAATTAGAAAATGTAAATTTGCCAAGCAGTTTCATTTCTTCAGATGATCCCTATAGATTGTTGTTCAGTTGCTAAGTCGTGTCTGACTCTGCAACCCCATGGATTGCATCACGCCAGGCTTTCCTGTCCTTCACTGTCTCCTGGAGTTTGCTCAAACTCATGTCCAATAAGTTGTGATGCTATCCAATCATCTCATCCTCTGCAACCACTTTTTCCTTCTGCTCTCAGTCTTTCCTAGCATCAAGGTCTTTTCCGGTGAGTCAACTCTTCCTATCAGGTGGTCAAAGTATTCGAGTTTCAGCTTCAGTATCAGTCCTTCCAGTGAATATTCACGATTGATTTCCTTTAGGATTGACTGGTTTGGTCTCCTTGCTGTTCAACTCTCAAGAGTCTTCTCCAACACCACAGCTCAAAAGCATCAATTCTTTGGCACTTGGTCTTCCTTATAGTTCAGTTCTCACATCCATACATGACTACTGTAACAACCATAGCTTTGACCATATGGACCTTTGTTAACAAACTGATATCTCTGCTTTTTAAAATGCTGTCTAGGTTTGTCATAGCTTTCTTTCCAAGGAGCAAGCATCTTTTAATTTCATGGCTGCTGTCACAATCCACAGTGGTGCTGAAGCCCAAGAAAATAGAATCTGTCACTATTTCCACTTTTTCCCCATCTATTTGCCATGAAGTGATGGGACTAGATGCCAGTCTTGGTTTTTTGAATGCTGAGTTTCAAGCCAGCTTGTTTACTCTCCTCTTTCACCCTTTCAAGAGGCTCTTTATTTAGTTCTTCTTTGATTTCTGCCATTAGAGTGTTATCATGTATATATAAGCTTGTTAATATTTCTTCCAGCAGTCTTTATTCCCACTTGTGATTCATCCAGCCTGGCATTTCATGTGGTATACTTTGCGTATAAGTTAAATAAGCAGGGTGACAATATACAGCCTATATATATATATATATATTATATAAATATATGTCATATATATATCTTATAAATAACTGCTAATAATTATTGTAAATTATAAAATAATAATAATGAATATTAATTAATGAGCACTTGTCATATTCTGTGCATATAGTAAACACTTAATATACATTATGCCATTTAAAACTTAAGTTCTAGCAAACTGTCTTCCTGAATGGTAACCACGACCAGTTGTTAAAGTGCAGTTGTTTCCTTTAACAGGGCAAGCATCCCTCCTTACTTTTCTTACATCTGTCTGGTTTCACTCATGTATGTTACCTGTCTTGCTTGGGAAAGCATTTTGGCTATTGATGCCTGCTCTAAACCTTAAGTACTTTTCACCACATGCAGGGTGACTTTGGCTAAATTCACTTTCCACTCTTGTTAAGCTTACAGTGTAATGTGGCTAGCTTTAAGTTGTAAGAACAAATTATGCTTCTTAATACGTGGAAGCAAAATAGGAACGGATGCACTTTCAGGCCTCTTGGAGATGGGATGTCATCCAACATCTTGTAATTCCTCTGGTGTCTGCCAGCAGCTTCACAACTCGGCAGGCACTGCAGCTTTCTCTTCTGTTAGCTGTGACTTCTTACAGAGACACAACTGTTCTCTGTGCTGCTTTGTATGATCCAGCTAACTAGATTCACTAATCACTTCTTACTATGTCTCCAGTTTAAATTTCCTAAGAGAAATTACCTGACTGATTTAACTAGTCATCATTCCATATAGGAGATCTGAACTGGGCGGAACTTTGAGTCAGGGCATCTGATAGACTGTTGGCCAGAAAAAGTATCCGTCCTTTATCTAATCAGTTGAATCCAAGGAGGTAGAGTAAAAGTTGTAAAGCATGATTAAGGAAATTTCTAGGAGATGTGGGTTTGGCAGGCATTTTGAAACTCCCAGAAGGGTTTATGACTGTCAGATGCCTTTCTTGGCCTATTTAGTATAAATTTCTTGACTCAATGGTAATATTAAAGTTAAAACAAGACTTTTAAAAATTAATTTATAACAAGCTGCAGAGCTCTGTCTTGTCAGATTATTCATAAAGATTCTACTATTACCCCCATAGAATATCTATATCAAAAACAAAATCATAATCATATAATTCTTTGTTAGCATAGATGTTAGGTGGCAAAAGACTAAGTTAGTGTGGCTCATAGCTAACAAAAAGAGTGGATTTATCACTGGACCTGGCATGCATGGAGTTGTTTAGCCACTATCTCCTGCATCTCTCCCAAGTCAGAGATGGCCTTACAAATGACAGAATTTGGAAAATTCACTGGAAAGAGCTTGTTCAGTGGGTGATGGTTGGCTAGATACTGTTGGTGTTTGTGATTTGCCTTTTTCTAAGGATGGTGTTTAATTTTTATTTTTAGCTGAAGAATTGCTGTTGATAATATTTTTCAAGAGAATATTTTATTTTAAATTTCTATTGTACAAAATAATACATGACTTTGTTTGGTATTTCCGGTCACAAGCTCTAGCCCACCTGAGACTATGATCATTCCCTGAGCTATCGTGGGGGTGGTGAGGGGACCAGAAATGCAGTGCAAATTATTATCCCCCAAGACTCTGATGTGACCAAGCCAAGACTGGCATTCTAGGGTCTTCCAGGAACAGTATGGCCAATGTGGAGTTCCTGGAGTAGAATCTGTGCTGGAGGGAGAGGCCCGTTCACATTTTCTTATCCACATCCAGTCCACAGGACTACATATTCTCAAAGTGTGGTCTGGGGACACCCAGGGGTCCCAGGATCATTTTAGGGATTCCGAAATCAAAACTATTTTTTATAATAGTACTAACATGTTATATTTGCTCTGTTCACTCTCATTCTCTTTTCTCATAAGTGCATGGTAGAGTTTTCCAGAGGCTACATGTTGTATGTATGATATAACAGAGTGAATACAAAAATAGATCAGAGACTCCACCATTCTTTTGTGAAGTCAGACATTAAAAGATACTTACAAATATGTAAAAACAATGTCCTTACTTCTTACTAAAATTTTTGTTTTGAGAAATAGAGTGATTTTTTCATATAATATTTTAATTTCTGTTAACATGTACTTTTGGTTTCTTATTGTTATTTCAAAATAATTAATAAATTAAATGTTGAAAAATTTCTAATTTTAACCTACAAACCCCTTTGGGGTCTTTAAGAATTTTTAAGAGGATAAAGAGTCCTGACACTGAAAGGACCCTGTATAGGTTTCTGTGTGTGTGTGTGTGTTTTTTTTTTTTTACCATTTCTGTAATTTAACATTGGAAAAAAACACACGGTTACATTATATGATCCTAATTCTGTAGAACCATAGACACACAGATACATGGGGAAAAGACTGAAAGGAAATACACAGAAACACTGATCATTTTTGTTAGGAAAATGGATTATTTAAATTTTGAAAATATCTGTCTTTTTAAAATTTCTAAAACCAATGTGAATTCTTTTATTATTAAAACAGAATGATACATTCCATACATTTAAAGTATAGGGCACGCTGATTCTGTGGTAACGGATATGTGGTAAAATGAACTAAAATAAACTTGGTTAGACGTTTAGAATTATTTCCAAGTCTATGAAATTTAGTCTTACAAGAAGTCTACAAAATGTAATTCCTCCTACTTTTCAAGGGGGATAACACTGAGATGGGCTTCATCTTTTTTTAACCTGTATTTTCTTTCAGATCTCTTTTAATAATTACCTTGTGAGAAAACTTCTGCAGGAAAAGAACTGAAAATGACACCTGAAGTCCCAACAAAATGGTAATGTCAATGTGAAGATAGAATTTTGGGACCTTCCTTCCAGTATTTTCTCTGTTGCAGTGACTTTAATTACACTCATTCCTATCAAATTGCTTCCAGTTAATCTATAGTTACATCAGAATCCTCCTCATGGATTTAATTAAATGCATTCACCTGGTCATTCATAAACACTCAACAGGGCAACTTCTATGAACTAGTCAGTGGATTCTGATGCTGAAGTTACAAGGATGAATAATCATAGTCCCTTTTCTCTCCAACAATTGTGAGAGAGTCAGATATATAAAGAACTAATTAAAGTTTGGTCTGCTATCAAATAACCTTTAGAAGTTGGTTTATTGACTCAGTTAGAATTTACTGAATTCTAACTTTGTGCAAAGTTTAGTGTTAGAGGATATAGTCTGGTAAATGATTTTGCTTTCTAGAAGCTTGCATTCCATTTGGTGAGGCAATAATGCACACACATTTAAGATTAGCAGTTGTAGTTCAAGGCGATAGGAGATTAAATTCCAGCTACTTATAGTAAATAAATAAGAGCCATCCGACACAGAAGAGGCCTTCAGAGGCAGGAGTAGTTTCAAAAATCTAATTATGGGACTTCCTGTTGGTCCAATGGCTAAGAATCTGAGCTCTCAGTGCAAGGGGCCTGGGTTCAATTCCTGATCAGGGAACTGGGTCCCACATGACTCAACCAAATATCCACATGTTGCAATGAAGATCAAAGATCCCGAGTGCTGCAACTAACCCTGTGCAGCCAAATAAACACATGAAAAAAAAAATCTAATTGCAAAACTCCTGAATGAGCCTTGTAAAACACAGCCACAGGGCAGAGAGGAGGAACAAAGTGTCTGAGGGTGGCAAATAGTGTCCATTTTTATCCTCCTCAGACCTGAAGCCCTCTTCTTAAATAAATGTTTCATTTCCTGAAATTAAATTCTTTCTGTAACCTGCACGAACACATAGTTTAAAAACTAAATTACATTAAGTATTCATACATATAATATCCTTACTGTAATTTAAAGGAGAAGGAAAAAATATAATAAGCAGTGTGCATTTCAATATATAATGCTTGAGTATGACTACAGAATAAGTCAAAATGAAGAAGTCAGATGTTTGTACCTACTCGTCATGATGATGAATTTAGAAGAAACAAAATTAAAAGCCATGTTGAGCAAGATGTAGAGGAAAATGAAAGAGCAGAGGTACAGTAGACACTAGAATAAAAACTAGTTTTAGGATAAGTGATGACAGACTGGACCTGTCTATATATGATAAGAGAAAAAGGGAAGTAACCTTAATTGCAGTAGGGAAAACAAGTCAAGACAAATTACAGACTGTTGAAGTGAGAAAATGAGGAAGTATGATTTTCTTGCAAATGAGCTGTACCTTATTTACAAGTGTGTGTCAAATAATTCCCTGCGTTGCAAAGGACAGAGGTGAGACAAAACGGTTCAATAAACAAATTCTGTCTTAAAACCACATATGGAGGCATACATTCGGTCTTGAATTTACTAAGGGACCACAGAGACCATATGCTTCGACAGTCAACAGGAAATTGGAGAACTATTGAAAAAAGAAAGAACAATTCAGGGGATAATAGCAGAGTTTTCTGGCAGATCTCTGGGGAATAAGGTTGAAAAGAAGGCTCGTAGTTCAGGTGGTAAAGAATCTGCCTGCAATGCAGGTTCCATCCCTGGGTTGGGAAGATTCCCTGGAGAAAGGTATGGCAACCCACTCCAGTATTCTTGCCTGGAGAAACCCATGGACAGAGGAACCTGACAGGCTACAGTCCATGGGGTCACAAAAGAGCTGGACACGACTGAGTGACTAACACTTTTGTGTGTGTCACAATAATTCCCTGCATTGCGTGGGACAGACACAAGACAGAATAGTTCAATTCACAAATTTTGTCTTAAAACCACATGTTGAGGCATGGATTAGCAATTTAAAGAAATTTCAAGTTTTAATTTTCATAATATAGATAATAAGAATCTGTTATGCCCATTTGAATAATAGAGTTATTAATAAAATGTGGTGGTATCTGTGCATTTCATGTATCTCAATTAACATTAACGGTATCTCAAATCTTCACTTTAAAATATTGGCAAGTATCAACTACAAATGCAGATGGCACAAGTGTGGGCCATAAGCTCAAAGGCCAGGAATGGTGCTTGCCCTTAGGAACTTGATTTTTCCCAGTGGTTAACAACTCTCGGAAAAGTTTGAGCAAAAGCACAGTATACTCTTTCTGTACTGAAGAGGAAGGTACATATTCTGAATGTATTAACATATAAGGGCTTCTCTGGTGATTCAGATGGTAAAGAATTCACCTGCAATGTAGGAGATGCACTTTTGATCCCTGAGTTGGGAAGATCCCCTGGAGAAGGGACTGGCAAGCCACTCCAGTATTCTTGCCTGGAAAATCCCATGGACAGGGAGCGTGGCAGGCACAGTCCATATTGTTGCAAAGAGCATTATTCTACAAAATAAAAAAGGCTTAGGCTAAGTTATTGCGAAACTAATACATTATAGTGATTTGAAGGAGAGTGTGGAGGCTTTCGGTTGAATAGAGCCAGTTAGTAGAGACTTTTAAGCCAAAGGCTACAGATTTTATTCAGAAAGTCGTGAGAAGTTATTGGAATGTTCTAATGTCTTAACTTACTCTAAAATTCACGCCTCTGTGTTTTTCATGTTTCTATAATTTTTATACTATCATAGCTCAAAAGGATCAGAATTCTTGATAAAAAGACAGTGAGTTTGCAAGTTGTATCAATTTATTGAGAAAGTAAAAGTGTTAGCTGCTCAGCAGTGTTCAACTCTTTGTGACCCCATGGACTATAGCCCTCCAGGCTCCTCTGTAATATGCCTGCTTTCCACATCAAACAGGTAGCTACTGGTCATGTAATGAAGAGGGTAAGAATGGAGCATCTCTGGAATTTTGTTTTGTGAAGTTTCACAGCCTTGCAGCAACGTAAATCTTTAAATCATGTCCAAAGTTAGGAAAGAATCAAGCACATATCTGATTTTTCCTCAGGGCAGCTGACCACATTTTTATCCCAAACTTCTCATGGTTTTGGGTTACTTTTATCTTTTAATGTCTAGATCTCTTTTATGCCGACTGTCTTAGTTTCGGGCAATTTGAAACTTAAATATTTTAGTATCTTCCAGAGCTTCCCTGGTGGCTCAGCTGGTAAAGAATCTGCCTATAATGCTGGAGACCTGGGTTCAGTCCCTGGATTGGGAAGAACCCCTGGAGAAGGAAATGGCAGCTCACTCTAGTATTCTTGCCTAGAGAATCCCATGGACGGAGGAATCTGGTAGACTACAGTCCATGTGTTCTCAAAGAGATGGACACCACTGAGCGATTAACACTTCACTTCAGAGGGTATTGTAGAAAGGTGTCCCTGATTTTCACAGAAACACGTTATTTTCATAGTCCAGCATAATACATACCAGTCATCCTGTCTAGGCAGAGCAGACTTTTTTCTTGAGTCCGAGGCTCATAAAATCTTCTGGGGCTTGATAATTTCCTGGTGAAAAGTATAGGACAATTTCAAGGACTGAGATTGTATCTTATTTATTATTTCTAGCACCAAAAATCATATCTAATACAAGTAGGCGTTCAGTAAGTGTCTTTTGATTGAATGAGGGAAGGCTGTGGAGGGGAGTTGTGTTCTGTGATTTTCCAGATTTATTCTCAATTCAGTCTTCTCTTGTATCTTCCCTCTTAACTCAGTTGGTAAAGAATCTGCCTGCAGTGCAGGAAACCTGGGTTTGATTCTTGGGTTGGGAAGATCCCCTGGAGAAGGGAATGGCAACCCACTCCAGTATTCTTGCCTGGAGAAATCCATGGACAGAGGAACCTGGTGGACTACAGTCCATGGGTTGTAAGAGTCCAATAGGATTTAGCGACTAAACCACCACCACCACAGTCTTCTGTTGATGCTGTCCGGCCAGCAGAGGGAGTCCAAGATCCACCACAGGATTAGAGAGCAATTTACGGAGAAGGTAATGGCACCCCACACCAGTACTCCTGCCTGGAAAATCCCATGGGCGGAGGAGCCTGGCAGGCTGCTGTCCATGGAGTCGCTAAGAGTCGGATACGACTGAGCGACTTCACTTTCACTTTTCACTTTCATGCATTGGAGAAAGAAATGGCAACCCACTCCAGTGTTCTTGCCTGGAGAATCCCAGGGACAGGGGAGCCTGGTGGGCTGCCGTCTATGGGGTCACACAGAGTCGGATATGACTGAAGTGACTTAGCAGCAGCAGCAGCAGCAGTAGGGAAAGGAGGATCGGTTCAGTCACTCAGTCTCGTGTCCGACTCTTTGCGACCCCATGGACAGCAGCATGCCAGTCGTCCCTGTCCTTTACCATCTGCTGGAGCTTGCTCAAACTCATGTCCATTCAGTTTGATGCCATCCAACCGTCTCATCCTCTGTCATCTAGGTTAAAGTGTCTGCCAGTAACGCGGGAGACCTGGGTTTGATTCCTGGATCGAGAAGATCCCCTGGAGAAGAAAATGGCAACCCAGTCCAGCATTCTTGCCTGGAGAATCCCACGGATAAGGGAGCCTGGTGGGCTACAGGGGAGCCTGGTGGGCTACAGTCCATGGGGTTGCAAAGAGTCAGACACAACTGAGCGACTTCACTTTTACTTTCAATCTTTCCAGCATGAGAAAGATATTTCTAGCCAAAAAGAAACAGATACATTTGAAATTGCCAAGATGGCTTAAATCTTTCTAGAAAAGACTACTTGCAGAATGTTAACTAATTTTGATACCATGTTGATAATATTTATGAAGAAAATATCTATTTTTATATGACTTTGAAGCATGGATCAACCAAAACGTTTAAAGAAGAAAATAAAGACTGCTCAGAACTAACTTTGACTCACATTTGACTGTATCTATTTTTGTTTTTAAATGCATGATATATAGGATGTAAGTAACTCAAGGAAAGGGATTTTAGCATTATTTACTAAATTATTCCAAGCACCTATTAGAATGGTACTTGGCACATATAGGCACTAAACTTTTGATTTGATCAATAATTAAACTTATAGTATTTGTATAATTTGCATTATTTTTAAATTTAACATTATGTTATCCATTAACAGATAGATAAAGAAGATACATGTGTATACATGCAATATATATATATATACACACACACATACACACATTATTGTGTATATAATGTGCAGTAAAATGCTATTAAATCACTAGAAAGGAGGAAATTTTGCCATTTGTGTCAACATGGATGGAATTCGAGAGCCTTATTTATGCTAAGTAAAATAACTCAGAGAAAGAAATACTGCATGGTATCACTTATATGTGGAATCTTAAAAATAAGTCAGACTCATAGAGTAGAGAAGTTGTTGTCAGGGTTTGGGAGCTGTTGGGGGACAGGGGGAGAGGCTAGAAAAAGAGTACAAACTTTTAATTATAAGACGAATAAAGTCTGAAGATCTAAAGTATAGGATGATAACTGTAGTTGGTAAGACTGTACTGAAATTTGCTAACAGAGTAGAACTTAAGTTTTCTTTAAAAGAAAAAAAAAAGAAAAAGGATGTGTTAATTAACTAGATGGAGAAGTCTTTTCATAATATATATGTCTACCAAATCACCACAACATACATTTTAATTGTCTTGCAATTTTATATGTCAACTATACTTTAATAAAGCTAAAACAATTGGATTATATTGTAAGCATTTTCCTGTTATATTTTTAACATATGTTTCATTAATTACTCTTAAAGTCGCAATTTTATCTATTCAATAAAATCTACCTTAAAAAGACAAACAACTTTCCAAAAGATTGTACTGATCTACAGCAGAATGAGTTACATACAGCACACAGCTATTTTCAGCCCTCATTATTATGGTTACAGTTTATCTGAGTGCTCAAAGTGCGGCCCTCAAGCTCGGCAAAATTGTCATCGCTTGGAGATTTTGAGAAATGCAGACTCTGTCTAATCCTTTCTTTGCCTCATTGAATCAGGATCTAAATTTTAACAAGATCCTCTGGTGTTTTGAACATTCCTTAAAGTCTGAACTTGCAGAGGTTCAACTTTAAATTTGAACTTTCTCTTCCAAATGTTTATTGTGCGTTTTTGGCTCTTTTTGAATTGTCCGTTTCCATCTTTTGTCTGTTTTAAAATTAGGGCTATTTTCTGAGTTGTTTTGAAGATTCAAAAACCTGATGGATTTTAAAAGGAACATGAATGAACTATGAAAAAGAGATCTATTGATGTTGAAGTTTAAATCTATCTAGAAGCAAGTGACATGAAAGGGCGATAAGGGGAGAATGGTTTGAACAAAGGAAAACATTTAAACTGATCCTTATTTAGGACTCTTAGCATATATATCTCTTTTCTTAGCGTTTATCAAATATCCATTCATTCACTCAGTACATTTTCTGACTGTCTCTGTATAGTACAGTGTACCAGTGCTGTGAATCCATGTAACCATGGGAAGTCTGTTTGCTCATCTTGGGGGCATTACAATCGATTTGGTGTAGTCACATGTATGCAAAATTAACTAATGATAAAAAGTTTCATCGATTATAGTTGATTGAGTGCTAACTATAGGGCTCAGACATTGGACTAATCTGGATATTAGACAGTGGGTAGTGGAAGGAACGGGATGTACATTCATTGAATGCTTACCCTGTACGCATTCTATCTTATTCAGTTCCCTTGATAACTCTGTAAGGAAGTCAGGACATTTGGATCATAAATCATGCAAAGAGTTGAACAGTGATTGTTTTTGGTGACAAAGCAAATAAAGTTTATTTTGGGGAGAGGGGGACAACTTTTCCTTACATAAGAATTCCAATTAATAAATGTAGAAGGAATGAGGGAAATAGAAAAAGTACCATCAGAATGGGGTAGGAATCATTTTTGCAGACAAGATCCAAAGATGAATGTTAAAATTTTGGTTAGAACTTTAAGGAGAAACAAAATATTTGCATAGGCAAAAATTATCTCCACCCCCAGTGCTTATTTTGTCCAAAGAGAAACAGTAAATTTTATAGTGGAAAAATCTAGCAGGTACCTCTTAAGTATCACATAAAACGTATTGACACCATTTACCTCCTCAGGATGGGCATGTTCACCTCTATGGTATTCTTCCTCAAAATCTATAACTTCAATCCAATTATGAGAAAACATAATTTTATAAAAAGGCTGAAACCACCTTTTTATACTAAAGGAAAAAGTTTAACTATGCCTCTTTATCTTGATTCAGTCCTCAGCATAGGACTGCAATCCTAACCAGTTTCATGAAAAATAAAAAAAAAAAAATAAATGAAGTTAGGTTTTCCTTTTGTAAAGAGTGACCATTTCATTCCAGAATATAAAAGTATTGGCTCTACAGAGCCACTCCTTCACTGTCAGAAGGTCTTTCTGCAAAGCATTGCCCATGTGAGACGAAAATTACATATTATACAGAATCATAGACAGTTCTGAACCTTCTCTTCACAATCAGTAGAGTTTTAAAATCTTGGTCATCGTGTTGCTCAGCCTGCTTATTTTCACTTTGTAATTAAAAAAGAGGATGGAAATAACAGTATGTGTTTGTATATTACTTTATATCTTGCAAAGGAGTTTTAAATTTATATTTCATCTCAAGCTCACCAACCTTATGAGATAGGCTACTTATTACCAGCAGCCTTATATTGGGATTTCAAAATATAGTCTCTGGGATATTCATTAAGTTCTAAGGATACAGAGCCAGTTATTGGCTGATACTCTTCTCTACCTTCCTGAAACTTTCTTAAAAGTGAAAGTGGAAAGTCAAATTCTCTTGTCCTTGTTGCTGTTGTTCACTCAGTCGTGTCCAACTCTTTGTGACCCCTTGGACTGCAGAACACCAGGCTTCCCTGTCCTTCACTATCTCCTGAAGTTTGCTCAAACTCATGTTCATTGAGTCAATCATGCCATCCAACCATCTCATCCTCTGTAACCCCCTTCTCCTCCTGATCTCAATCTTTACCAGTGCTGAGGTCTTTTCGAATGAGTTGGCTCTACCCATTAGGTGGCCAACGTATTGGAGCTTCAGCTTCAGCATCAGTCCCCCAGTGAATATTCAGGGTTGATTTCCTTTAGGATTGACTTGTTTGATGTCCTTACTGTCTAAGGGACTCTCAAGAGTCTTATCTTGTCTTTACAGGTCAGAAAACAGGGTCATACTCAGGGTAATACTTATGATAATAATAATAACACCCAGCCTTTATTGCATTCTTAAAATATGCTAAAGAATTTGCCAATTACTTTCTAAATATATACTTTCATTAAATCTTTTTACAATTTTACAAGGGGATTGAAAAGCAGCCATGGAGAGGATTGGCATCTGATTGTATGTAATGGGCAGGAGAAGAGGGAACGTAAAGTGTTATGATGATTATGAACTTTGGTGATGTGGAGTATGGTGGGACTACTGACAAAAATAGAGGATGCAAGAAGAGGAACACAAAGGAAGATGATTTCATTTTGAGTATGTTGTGTGTACTATCAACCCTACAGTATGTCCCCAGTTTGGCTTCTTTAAAGTACTTAGAATAACTTGTGAACATTAAGCAAAAAATAAATGTGCATTTTATTATAGTGGTTCAGAGACCAAGATTTTATCAGATACGAGAATGCAAGCTCAGAACTCTCAGCAGGCTCATCTAGTAGCCACTTGCTTGGCATGAGGGAAAGCTTTTCTAAGCAAGTTTCTGGAGATTGTGTTACTGCAGCTAGCTTCAATTAGCCTGGTGAGACATTACTTTGAAAAGCAAATCAGACTACAATTACAGTGTGTGGGACAGACGGGGTGTGGAGTAGTTAAATGATTGACAATTAACCGTGAGAAGCTTGCTGACACAAAGTCTGATTTGAACAGTGATTAAACAAATACGTCGACAGTTATTATAGTACATGGATTTTCCCCTCATTGTAACCCCACAACTATATCCCTTGGAGTGGAGGAGGATGAGGAAAGCACTGCATAATTAAGCAATCATATGTCAGCTGATCAAGCATACACGGGGCCCACAGAATGTACAGAACAGTTTTTCAGGGCAGAGACAAGTCCTTCAACTCATACAACTCCACAGGTACCAAGGATTCAGTTATCCTCATTAGTTATTCACAGATGACAGACCCTTCATCTCTCATGGAAGTAGCAGCTTATACTTTATATTACTTTATATTCTGCAGGAAAAAAACCCCAAGCCTTCTCTTGGGACTTAAATCTTTTCCATGGCCTCTAGATTCCTTTTTCTAAGAGGCCCCACTCTTTCAAAAGCCAGTTCATTCCCCACTGGATGCGGTTCATTGAGGGGGGTCTCATTTCATGGGTGGAGCGTCTACCAGCAAGTTCATATCTTTGACACTGACAAGATGCACCATCTTTTAACTGGTCTTACATTTGGTATTATCCCAAGAAAATCTCTCTTCCCTTCCTATACTTACTTTTTCTTCTCTACTGAATGCTCCCCTATTCTCTTACCCTTGTTAGCCATGTCACTATGATGGGAGGGATGAAAGAAAACATACCAAATCATCTCACTGACACTCATTTTCAGGTAGGGAGAAGGAAAACAAGAATCTCCCCATGACTTGTTGTTGTTCAGTTGCTCAGTTGTGTCTAACTCTGTAATCCCATGGCCTGCAGCATGCCAGCCTTCCCTGTCCTTCACTATCTCCCGAAGTTTGCTCAAACTCATGTCCATTGAATTGGTGACGCCATCCAACCATCTCATCCTCTGTCATCCCCTTCTCCTCCTGCTTTCAATCTTTCCCAGCATCAGTGCTTTTTCCAATGAGTCGGATCTTCGCATCAGGTGGCCAAAGTACTGGCACTTCAGCATTAGTCCTTCCAATGAATATTACTGGCACTTCAGCATCAGTCCTTCCAATGAATATTCAGGATTGATTTCCTTTAGGATTGATTGATTTGATCTCCTTGCTGTCCAAGGATTCTCAAGAGTCTTCTTTAGTACCACAGTTTGAAAGCATCAGTTTTTGGCACTCAGCCTTCTTTATGGTCCAACTCTCACATCCATACATGACTACTAGAAAAACCATAGCTTTGACCATATGGACCTTTGTTGGCAAAGTGATGTCTCTGCTTTTTAATATGCTGTCTAGGTTTGTCGTAGCTTTTCTTCAAAGGAGCAAGCGTCTGTTAATTTCATGGCTGCAGTCACTGTCCTCAGTGATTTCAGAGCCCAATAAAATAAAGAATGTCACTGTTTCCATTTTTTCTCCATCTATTTGCCATGAAGTTGCAGCCTCACTTCTCACACAGGCAGATCAACGGAGATCATTAAAGATTTCTTACTGTATAAAATCCCTTTCAAATATTAGGAAATTGGTTGTATAAATTATGATTAATTGATAAAATAGAAGATAATTTAGAGACTGAAATTGTTTTAGTAAAATTACAGCAGAAAATACTTATGGTATATATAATAATATATATATTACTGGAAAAATATGTTACATAACAGTATATACTGCTGCAGAATAAACTGAACTTTGTCAAAAATACATAAAATATTCACAGAAAAAAGTGACTAGAAAGTATTTATCAAAGTGTTAACGTTCGTAAAATATGGATGATGGAGTTTGAGTGAATAATTTTCTTTCTTATAAATTTTCTTATACTTATAAAAAGTTAAACATTTTTTTCATTTGCTTCTACTTTACAAAACAGAGTCAGGATAATCACCTGGTGACTGGCTGACAAACTCCACCAGCTCCAAAGAATAGTGGGTATTTTTTGTAGACCAGGTATGATAATGTGCTTTGCTTTTTATTTTAAAAAAATTAATTAATTAATCCTGCTGTGCAGCTTGCAGGATTTTAGTTCCCCAACCAGGGATTGAATTATATATTGCTTTGAAAAAAACTTAGACTATATGCAAAGAGATAAAAGCAAAGCTTGAAAACTTTGACAGGGAACAGGAAACTAAATAATATAATGTAGCAGATTTCAAAAGAGCCAAATAGAAATTCTGGAACTGACAGTGTAAATAAAATTAAGAGAACCAGTGGATCAGTATAGCAGCAGGTTAGATACAGCTGGAGAAAGAACTCATGAACTCATAGGTCCAAAGTTTAGAATGTGAGATGACTGTAAACATCCTTAGCAATCTGTATTGGCATCCAGGAAGTTGCATTCAAAACACTGAAGATGCAATTTGCAACATAAGTATGTCCACAAAGCCAGTGGAATCTACCTGGGTGGTAGTAGGAGGGCATTGTGTTTATCTGCACAAAAGTGGTCATATATGTGCTATTTTCTTTCCAGGACTTCTAGTCTTTGACTTCTCAAATTGTTCTATTTTCAGTTACATAGGGACACTGAAATAAAATGGTAGGATCTTTGGATTCTAAAAATATTTGGTAGACAGTATAAAGGGATATAAGTATACTACTTGTTGAGATGTTCTTATATGTAATGTCTTCTTGCAGTTTAAAGGTAAAGGAAGTTTAATTCAAATTAGTTGTTCTTTTAAATTTTACTCTAAAGTGAAGAATTGTTGCAATTATTTGTTCTATGTAGTCATCTAAAAACTACTGAAACCTATTTCATGTTGGGTACATAGTTACCTGTTTTAGTTTAACAAATGTAAAGTTTTAATTATATTAATAATTAAAAATTCTGTTTGTTTTTGCCTAGTCTCCTTGAGTTTCCTGAATGTGGCTTCTTACCTCTTAGATTAGATGTCTTTTGGTCTGGTCTGCCAATATTTTCCGAGAAGGCAATGGCACCCCACTCCAGTACTCTTGCCTGGAAAATCCCATTGGGCAGAGGAGCCTGGTGGGCTGTAGTCCATGGGGTCTCTAAGAGTCTGACACGACTGAGTGACTTCACTTTCACTTTTCATTTTCATGCATTGCAGAAGGAAATGGGAACCCACTCCAGTGTTCTTGCCTGGAGAATCCCAGGGACAGGGGAGCCTGGTGGGCTGCCGTCTATGGGGTCACACAGAATCGGACACAAGCAACTTAGCAGCAGCAGCAGCAGCAGGAGCCAATATTTTACTAGGAGGATAGGCCTGCATTAAAAAAATAATTTTATTTTTTAAATTAGTTAATTTTTTGGCTGTTCTTGGTCTTTGCTGCTGCAAGGGCTTTTTCTCTAGTTGTAGTGAGTGGGGGCCACCCTCTAGTTCTGTCCACGCCTCTCATTGCCCCGGCTTCTCTAGTGGAGAACAGGCTCTAGGGCAGGCGTTCTTCAGTAATTGCGGCTCCAGGGCTGAGAGTGACTCAAAAGTGTGGCACAAGGGCTTAGTTGTTTCGCAGGCATGCATTTTTATGGCCCTTTTAGTATGACATTCTTCCTGGTCTGCAGAGGTTTTCCTACCCTAGGGATACTTAGCCAGTTGAAGGATTGACAGAATTTGGTATCCTTCCTTCCGAGTCACTCCCGTGGTACTACAAGGCATCAGTCCCTAATATATTTCTTCACTCTCTGATTTTTCTTAAATTGTCCGTAGTCACCCTTCTTCCTGACTACTTGAGCTATTACTTGGATTTATGGATGGCCATCATATTTGAGACTTGATTTGTTTTTAGAACTACCTTCTCCCACAAAAGGGGCTGTTGCTGACTTTTCCTTGGCTCTGCTGCTGCTGAGTCGCTGCAGTCGTGTCAGACTCTCTACGACCCCATAGACGGCAGCCCATGAGATCCCGCGTCCCTGGGATTCTCCAGGCAAGAACACTGGAGTGGGTTGCCATTTCCTTTTCCAATGCATGAAAGTGAAAAGTGAAAGGGAAGTCGGGCACGACTCAGCGACCCCATGGACTGCAGCCTACCAGGCTCTTCCATCCATGGGATTTTCCAGACAAGAGTACTAGCTGCTTCATTACACTTGTAGTTTTTCTTCCTCAGAGCCACTAGGGGGCGATATTTTCTATCTCAGTCATTTCTAGCAAACTACCAATTTGCAAATATTGTGGGCTAATACTTTAAAATACTAGCCAGTAATTTTGGAGATATATTTAAAAATTAATAGACTTAAAATATAAGGTTTAGGTTTACAGAAAAATTGAGCATAAAAGTACAGAAAGTTCCCTTTTATCCCCTTTTCTCTCCCCCACAGTTAATTTTATTAACAGCTTGTACGAGTGTGGTTTATTTGTTACAATTGATGATCCAATAATGAAACATTTTTGTTAACTAAATCTCATAGTTACATTAGGGTTTATCCTTTATGTTGTGTATAATATCGGTCTTGACAAATTAGGATGTGTATTCACCCTCAGTTTCATACACAATAGCTGCATTGCCCTGAAAACCTCCCGTGCTCCATCTGTTCCTCCCTCCTTTCGAAAATGTGGCAGTCACTGATCATGTTATTGTCGCCACAGTTTTGCCTTTTCAGAAATGTCGTCCAGCTCGAATCGTACAGTGCATATCCTCTGCAGATGGCTTCTTTTGCTTAGCAGTGTGTGTTTAAGACGACTTCCTGACTTTCCATGACTTGATAGCAGAATATTAATTATTTTGTTGCATGTTGTACCATAGTTTGGTTATCCATTCATATATTGAAGAACACCTTGTTTGCTTCCAACTTTGGTAATTATGAGTAAAGCTACTGTAGACACTTGTATGCAGATTCTTATGTGAATGTGTACGTTTTCAACTCATTTGGGTAAATACTACGGAGTGCAACTGCCGGATCACAAGGCTAAAGTATTTTAAGTTTTATAAGAAACGGCCAAACTGTCTTCCAAAGTGGCGATGCCATTTTTGCACTTCTACCAGCAATGGATGAGAATTCCTGTTGCTCCACATTCTTAGCAGCAATTACTTTTACCAATGTGCAGGTTTTAACCTGTCTAATAGGTGTTCAGCATTTCATTGTTTCTGAGTTTGCAATTTCCTGCTAGCATAAGAGGTTGAATATTTTTGCTCATATTCCAAATAACTGCCATCTTTATGCCTTTCTGGGGGTGGGGGAAGGGAGAATGTCAGTTTAGATCTTCTGACTTATCAAAAAAATGGGTTATTTTCTTATTGTTGAATTTTATGAATTCTTTGTACATTTTGGAGGCCAGTCCTTTATCAGATATACATTTTGCTGAGCTTTTCTCCCAGTCTGTGTCTTGTCATTTTACTCTCTTAACACTAGTTTGATAGAGCAGAAAAATTTAACTTTAATGAAAGTCTATCTTACTGCTTTTTCCTTCAAGGAGAGTACTTTTGATATTATATTTAGTTATCACCAAATCTAAAGTCATCTAGGTGGTGTTCTTTTGTATATTCTAGGAATCTTTACTTTTACATTTCACATTTAGGTCTATGAGCCATTTTGATTTAACTTTTGTGAAAGGTCAGTGTCTAGATTCTTTTCTTTCTCTTCATATGACCATGATTTTATATTATCATTTTATGATCTTGTCTTTTCTATAACACTTTTGATTAAATTTGATTTTTATTTTTGGTAATTTAAAAAGGTTTCTTTTTACTTTATAACTTGTAATGCAAACCCATGTTCCAATCTTATCTCCACCAAATGGTAGCTCCTAGGTGACACTGGAAATGTTACTTATACCAAGCTTTAGATTCTCTGTTTTTCAATAGCAGTGTTACTTTTAACTCTGTGCTTCTTCTCCTATTATATTTAGACCCACTCTGTTCAATACGGTAGCCACTAGCCAAATGTGGTTTTTAAGCACTTGAAAAGTGGCTAGTTAAAATTGAGATGCAAATGAAAATACATATCTAATCCCAAAGATTTAGTAACCAAAAAAAAAGCAAGATATATCATTAATTTTTTGATTGTATGTATGTCAGGCTATAATATATACATATTTGGTTAAATAAAATATATTATTAAAACTGATATTTCTCCCAGCAATCTTGATTCCAGGTTGTGTTTCTTCTAGTCCAGCATTTCTCATGATGTACTCTGCATATAAGTTAAATAAGCAGGGTGACAATATACAGCCTTGATGTACTCCTTTTCCTATTTGGAACCAGTCTGTTGTTCCATGTCCAGTTCTAACCGTTGCTTCCTGACCTGCATACAGATTTCTCAAAAGGCAGGTTAGGTGATCTAGTATTCCCATCTCTTTCAGAATTTTCCAGAGTTTATTGTGATCCACACAGTCAAAGGCTTTGGCATAGTCAATAAGGAGAAATAGATGTTTTTCTGGAACTCTCTTGCTTTTTCCATGATCCAGCAGATGTTGGCAATTTGATCTCTGGTTCCTCTGCCTTTTCTAAAAGCAGCTTGAACATCAGGAGTTCACGGTTCACGTATTGCTGAAGCCTGGCTTGGAGAATTTTGAGCATTACTTTACTAGTGTGTGAGATGAGTGCAATTGTGTGATAGTATGAGCATTCTTTGGCATTGCCTTTCTTTGGGATTGGAATGAAAACTGACATTTTCCAGTCCTGTGGCCACTGCTGAGTTTTCCAAATTAGCTGGCATATTGAGTGCAGCACTTTCACAGCATCATTTTTCAGAATTTGAAATAGCTCAACTGGAATTCCATCACCTCCACTAGCTTTGCTCATAGTGATGCTTTCTAAGACCCACTTGACTTCACATTGCAAGATGTCTGGCTCTAGATGAGTGATCACATCATCATGATTATCTGGGTCTTAAAGATCTTTTTGTACAGTTCTTCCGTGTATTCTTGACACCTCTTCTTAATATCTTCTGCTTCTGTTAGGTCCACACCATTTCTGTCCTTTATCGAGTCCATCTTTGCATGAAATGTTCCCTTGGTATCTCTAATTTTCTTGAAGAGATCTCTAGTCTTTCCCATTCTGTTCTTTTCCTCTATTTTTTGCATTGATCACTGAAGAAGGCTTTCTTATCTCTTCTTGCTATTCGTTGGAACTCTGCATTCAGATGCCTATATCTTTCCTTTTCTCCTTTGCTTTTTGCCTCTCTTCTTTTCACAGCTATTTGTAAGGCCTCCCTAGACAGCCATTTTGCTTTTTGCATTTCTTTTCCATGGACTGCAAGGAGATCCAACCAGTCCATTCTGAAGGAGATCAGCCCTGGGATTTCTTTGGAAGGAATGATGCTAAAGCTGAAACTCCAGTACTTTGGCCACCTCATGGGAAGAGCTGACTCACTGGAAAAGACTCTGATGCTGGGAGGGATTGGGGGCAGAAGGAAAAGGGGACGACCGAGGATGAGATGGCTGGATGGCATCACGGACTCGATGGACGTGAGTCTGAGTGAACTCCGGGAGATGGTGATGGACAGGGAGTCCTGGTTTGCTGCGATTCATGGAGTTGCAAAGAGTCGGACACGACTGAACTGAACTGAACTGAACTGTGGTGCTTGGCAGCAGAAGTAGGAGTGATGAAAGAGGAAAAAATTCTGTAATGTTTGAAGTCAGAAGCTAGTCTGTGTGAAGATTCTACCAACTAGATAGTAAAATCAGAAGCAGATATTTCAGTTTTCACCAGTGCCTCCTTTAAAAGGGAAGCTCTTTTCTGCTAGGAATATATTTGACATTACAGCACATAAAACTATACATGTGTCATAGCTTTTTCTTTTTTGGTGGAAATTGAGCAAAATTGATTTCTTAACAGAGTTATTGTTTTTGTAGGACACAAACTATCAGTAAAATAAGCAATGAGAGTGTCTGTGTGTAAAGTCATCCACACGTGGCACCATTTTCAATACATAACCAGGGAGAGGATTATAACTATGAATGCAACATCATCCAAAGTTATTCTCAAAATTTGATGAGGATTCTTGGGGGTTCCTGAGATTGTTCTGACAGGTCAGTGAGGTAAAATTATTTTTATAATAATATAAAGATTTTATTTTCCTTTTTCATTCTCATCCTGTGAAGAGTATGTAGTAGAATTTTCCAGCAGCTACTTATGTGATATTGTGACAGACAAAGATTGAATGCAGAAGCAGGTAAGAGAATCTTAATATCTCTTATTAAGTCAGACATGAAAGAGAGTTCAAAGATAAAACCATTCTTTTCAGAGGATGTGGAGAAAAGGGAATCCTCTTATACTGCTGGTGGGAATGCAAGCCAGTACAGCCACTATGGAGAACAGTGTGGAGATTCCTTAAAAACTGGAACTAGAACTGCCTTAAATGGCAACCCACTCCAGTGTTCTTGCCTGGAGAATCCCAGGGACCGGGGAGCCTAATGGGCTGCCGTCTCTGGGGTCGCACAGAGTCGGACACGACTGAAGCGACTTAGCAGCAGCAGCAGCCGCAGCAGCAGCATGACCTAGCGATCCCACTGCTGGGCATATGCACCAAGGAAACCAGAATTGAAAGAGACACATGTATCCCAGTGTTCATCACAGCACTGTTTATAATAGCCAGGACATGGAAGCAACCTAGATGTCCATCAGCTGTGGTACATATACACAATGGAATATTACTCAAATGTATTAGAAAGAATACATTTGAATCAGTTTTAATGAGGTGGATGAAACTGGAGCCTATTATACAGAGTGAAATAAGTCAGAAAGAAAAACACCAATACAGTATACTAATGCATATATAGGGAATTTAGAAAGATGGTAACGATAACCCTGTATGTGAGATAGCAGAAGAGACACAGATGTATAGAACAGTCTTTTGGACTCTGTGGGAGAGGGAGAGGGTGGGATGATTTGGGAGAATGGCATTGAAACATGTATATTATCTTATGTGAAACAGATTTCCAGTTCAGGTTCAGTGCATGAGACAGGTGCTCAGGGCTGGTGCACTGGAATGACCCAAGGGATGGGATGGTGAGGGAGGTGGGAGGGGGCCTCAGGATGGGGAACACATGTACACCCGTGGCTGTTTCATGTCAATGTATGGCAAAAACCACCACAATATTATAAAGTAATTAGCCTCCAATTAAAATAAAGAAAAAACAAGAAGCCAATAAGAGAATCCTAATATCTCTTATTAAGTCAGACATGAAAGAGAGTTCAAAGATAAAACCATTCTTCTCACTAAATGTTGTTAATTAAATTGAGCATTCTCATCAAATTAAAAAGTTATTTTTAATTTAAAAAGGATGTTATTTGTATTAACATGTAATTTACATGTTAATGATATTTTAAAATGAATTAATAACTAAGCACTTAAAATTTTGTAGTTTTAATTTCTACCATCAAAAACATTTTCATGATCAAAGTCATGTCCCAATAGGTCCTTATTTAATTTTATTGAAAGCTAGGAACAGGAAACTACCTGAATTGTAAAAGGCCACTGTCATTCTCAGCACCAGCTCCAGTATTTGAAATTCTTTGTTTTGTGTCTTGGAGGTTTTCTGTAACAGAGCAATTTTCCACAATGAGATCAATGATAGATGAGACATGGATTTTCTTCTGCAACGTGGGAAGAGTGACAGTAAAAGGAGAGGAAGAAAATAACATGTTCTCAGGCAGATCTGTTTTAATCAAGTCCACACGTGGGAGGTCAAAGTGGAAACTGAGCCCTTAAGCCCATCTGTTTACCTATAGCCTTGGGAAGTTTTCAGGTTTCCCCAAGAGTAGCATGCCCAGAAGGACATCTGATCTTGATGGTTTAGCTGGCAATAATATACCTACACTAATAATTAAAGTACACTGAAGAAGAATAGGGAGAAGATGTGGGGCCGAAAGGATAGGTAATTCCTAATCCGTTTGAAGCATACTGAACATAAAATTAATTTCTACAGTAGTTTGGAGTTCACAGAGCACTTTAATGTACTTTAATCATCATATTAATATATTTTACTGATAGGAAAAATGAGGCTCAGAGAGAATTTTTTTGACAGAGAATTATCTAGGAAATCTTTGATACTTTGATACACTTTTAATTAGTACCATATGACACTAATGAAAAAATATTCACTTTTGGAAAGTTGAATCCTAATTTACTTTCATTTGGCTATGAAAACCATAACAATTCATAATATATTATTCAGCTCTGCAAATCTGAAATGTTGTGGCTAATAAATCTTTAGCCACCAGTAAAATTTTAACCACCTGGAAAACATAACATGGAAAATATTTTGTGATTGTATATTTAGGTTTTTTCCGTACTGATGGGGCTGACTCAAATATAAGGAAAACTTTTATTGAACCTATTCATAGCATTCCTTTGTGGGTGCTTTACTGTGGTTCATATTAATCCTTCCCACTCTATCCCACTCTGAATGAACTGCAGTAATCTGGGTTATAAATTTAAATCTGATTAAATTTTACCTTTTAGGTGTGTGGAGCAAAAGTTTAAAGAATGGGTACTTTAAAGCTTTTTATTAATTAAAAAATTGAAGTATAGTTAATGTACAATGTTGTATTAGTTTCATGTGTACAGCAAAGTGATTCAGCTATTTATATATATATATTTTTATCTATAGAGACATACTTTCTTTTTCAGATTCTTTTCCATTATAAGTTATTACAAGCTTTTGAGTATAGTTCCTTGTGCTATACAGTAGGTCCTTGTTGTTTATCTATTTTATATATAGTAGTGTGTATATGTTAATCCAAAACGCCTAATTTATTCCCCCATTATTCCCTTTAGTAACCATAAGTTTTTTTTTTACATGAGTCTATTTCTGTCTAGTAAATAAGTTCATTTGTATCTTTAAAAATTTATTTATTTTTTAATTAAAGGGTAATTGCTTTATGGAATTTTGTTATTTTCTGTCAAACACTTGTATTGGGAGATTGTGTTCACCTATGGCTGATTCGTGTCAATGTATGGCAAAACAAATACAGTATTGTAATTTTTTTAAAATAAATAAATAAATAAATAAATTAAAAAAAAAAAAAAGATTCCACATGTAAGTGATATCATATATTTGTCTTTCTGTCTGACTTCACTTAATATGATAATTTCTAGGTCTGTCCATGTTGTTGCAAATGGCATCATTTCATTCTTTTTATGGCTGAGTAGATTCTATTGTTTATATACACCACATCTCTTTCATCTGTTTATGGACATTTGAATTGCTTCCATGTCTTGCTACTGTGAGTAGTGCTGCAGTGAATATGGGTGCATGCATCTTTTAGGATTATGGTCTTTCCAGATATATGCCCAGGAATAGGATTGCCAGATGATATGGTAGTCTAGTTTTAGTTTTTAAGCAGCCTTCATAGTGTTCTCCATAGTGGTGGTACCAATTTACATTCCCACCAACAGCGTAGGAGGGTTCCCTTTTCTCCACATCCTTTCCAGCACTTTGTTATTTGTAGACTTTTTGTTGATGGCAATTCTGACTGGTGTGAGGTGATACCTCATTGTAATTTTGATTTGCATTTCTGTAATGATTAGTAATGTTGAGAATCTTTTCATATGCTTTTTGAACATCTGTATGTCTTTGGATAAATGTCTACTTAGATCTTCTACCCATTTTTTGATTGGGTAGCTTTTTTGATACTGAGCTGTTTGTATATTTTGGAGATTAATCCCTTTTTGGTTGCTTTGTTTGCAAATATTTTCTCTCTTTTTGTGGAATGTCTTTTCATTTTTTATGGGTTCTTTTGCTTTGTAAAACTTTTTAATTTAATTAGGTTCCATTTGTTTATTTTTGTTTTTCTTCTCATTACTCTAGGAGATGGATAAAAAAGAAATGCTGCAATTTATGTCAAAGAGTGTTCTTCCTATGTTTTCCTCTAAAAGTTTTATAATATCTGGTTTTACACTTAGGTCTTCAATTCATTTTGAGTTTATATTTGTATATGATGTTAGAGAATGTTCTAATTTCATTCTTCTACATGTAGTTGTCCAATTTCTCTAGTACCACTTGTTGAAGAGATGTTTCTTCATTGTATATTCCTGCCTCCTTTGTTTTAGATTAATTGGCCATAAGTGTATGGGTTATTTCTGGCCTTTCTATCGATTCTATTGATCTATGTATCTGTTTTGTGCCAATGTCATACTGTTTTTATTACTGTAGCTTTGTAGTGTCATCTGAAGTCAGGAAGCATGATTCCTCCAGCTGTTTAGCGGATATTTTATCAGTGTCATTCCTCAATATCAGACATAACAAATTAAACATTAAATGCCATAATCACTAGCTCTGTATTATAAGCAACTTGAGGACTGACAATATGACTTATAATTCTTGGTTTCCACTGCATATTTTAGATGCACATATAGTTTGCTTTGCTTTGAAATTAATTTGCTTATTGAAAATTAAATTTGTGGCTCCTCTGGGAAAGAGTGGGTCATAAGGTGATTTTAAGAAGATTAGAACTTGTCCTTACATGGTTTGGTGTCCACTCCCATGACTGCTGCGTTTCCTGCTTCCAAAGACAATCTAGACCAAGAATATCATCTAAGTGTCCTGAGGTGATGCAGTTTCTGAAATGGTCTGACTTTCTTTCATTCCCACAAAGAAGACAAAGAGTCAGTTTAAAAGTATATTTTTAATATTCATATCTTCTGGGTCCAAGGTGGCATAATATTATATTTGAAAGACAAATTTATGTAGTTCATTAGAATTTTTTCAGAAGTCAGTATTCTCCAGGAAGTATATATTTTTCTGAAATTTCAAGAAAAATTTTTAAATAAGCTAAGAATTAATTTCTTCTGATACTGTCCAGTATGTCTTAATCTATTCAATAATATGACCAATGAAAAAGATTCTCATGTGTCACCACATTTGAGGTGGTTCAGTTGAAAAAAAATTGAGACAGCTTACTGAATTCCTGGAAGAAAGAAAACTTTTTAAATGTAGGTATAAGCATGTTACACTTAAATATTTTTACTTGAGATGAAAATTTCTTTGGGTGAGAGTATTAGTAACAAATCATTCTTTTTTTCTCTTTGGATATTTGGAACATTTGAGTCTGGACATCCTCACAGATTAAATGATTATCTGTTTGTTAATGGTAGGAGAGCTTATTTCTTGCAACATTTCTTAAGTTTCATCTGAGGGGAATGGCACATGAGTTCATCTGTTGTGCTAAGAGCAGCTTACCTCCTTATGTTAGGAAGGTCCTGAGTCTCATCCGTGATGAGTGTGTGGGAAAGAGTATCTTGATTGATTAACTGTGTCCTGTGTGTGTTTGAGGGGTGTGTGGGGAATGGGAAAGGGAGTGCACCATCTGGTTTCAAATATTTTCAGCCCTGACCTGACATGGAAAGTATATTATGTCAGCAATTAAATGTTTTCTTTTGGGGTTAAGTCAATAGGAAGCCCAAGAATAATGGAGTGGGCAGTCTATCCCTCTCCAGTGTATCTTCCCAACCCAGGAATCGAACCAGGGTCTCCTGCATAGCAGGTGGATTCTTTATCAACTGAGCTATCAGGGAAGCCCCAGTAGGGATAGTAATCCTGGAAAAATAATCCCTTATTGATGGAATCAAATGTGAGTGAATAAAGGGGCTCCCTGATATTATTGGGATCTGTATTTGTCAAGGCAAGACAAAGAACCCTTCTCTCTCACTCCACAGATGACTCTCATGGCCCTGGGGTGTCTTCCTGGCTTGGAGAACCTACCTTTGGGTGACCCTGCGGGGGTTTCCTCCGTGGTTTGCCTGCCCCTCTGGATGCCAGCAGGTGTGGTTGCTGCAAAGTCATCATCTGTGCCACTAGGGGTTGAGAAGGGATCCTCTGGGGTTCCTTGGGTGGCAGGATTTGCTCCTGTTTGTCCTGCAGGAAGGATTCCATTCTGGGCATCTGGATTAGCCTGACTGGTGGGCAGGATGGCTCCAGGGAACAAGGGATGGAAGATAAGACCTGTTAAGATTTGAGAGGTCCCTTGCTGGAATGAGAGAAGGAAATAGAAAAAAAAAGTCAAAAGAACACATTTTAAGGCTGGTCAACTAGCCTTTTCTTCTTTGAGAGCGGCAAGTTTGAGTAGGATTCGCAGATGAAGAGGGTAGAGTCAGCAAAAATAGTAAAGACTGGGCATTCCTTAGAGAAAATGGCCCCTAGCCTGAGCCAAGCCTGATGCTGGTTTCATTACTAAGCATCCTTGCTCTGCTCCATTTTTCTCAGAAAGGGAAAGCAAGAATCAAGTCAGTCACAGGAAAAGAACAATGCATCACTTGTTCATATCAGTTGTATCTGAAGTAGAACTAAGACAGAAACTCCGTACAATTGCAGCAGGCTAGATTTCTGTTATTGACCTAAACCACAGTCTCTCCTTTGCTCAGGGTTTTAAAAAAGTAAGAGATTAAAAATTAATGGAAAAATGAAGTCAAGTAGATTAATCAATTCTTATCTCATGACTTTTATGCTTTCTTTTGATATACTTTTTCAAGGGCATTGGAATATTCAGTCAAGAACATTTCTTTTGGCAATTCAGCCACTACTGTATTCTTTGAGGTTACTCAATGGATCTCCTCTCTATTGGACTGTTAGTGATTTGCACACTGGTACTGAATGTTGTTGGTACTTAGACTTTTTGTTTTTCCCCTGGAAAAAATTACCATGAAAAATTCTTCCTAAGACAAAATACCTGGAAATCAGCTGGTTTTGGAAAGAGTTCAGTCAGAAACCAGTTCTCTGGGACCTCCAGGTTCTGAAAGCATTTGCATAGAATAAAAGGGTTGAAAACTGATAATTAAGATACAGGTCTGTTTCTCTGAGCATGGTTCTCAATTGTTAGTATACATAAATACCACCTGGAAGGCAGAAATATGCATTTTTAACCAGCACTCCAAATTGTTGTGGTTTGATGGTCTGGGACTGACATTTGGAAAACACTGTCTTAGATTTATGAGGTACTGAAACCAGAATTAGGCTTATGCTGGATGAGAGACAGGAGTAGAGTACAGAAGTTTTCAAACTGGGGGTTGTGACATCCATGCATTTGAAATAAAGATGATGGTGCATCATTAAAAAACAAGGCAAAAATAATAGGCTATAAATTACCAGTGCACTCTCTATAATATAAAGGGTAAATATTGTTTCATAAAATGTGTATATTTTAGCAACATGAAAAATATAACTGTTACTGTGCATTTCACTAAAAAAACTTGAAAACCACTGGAATAGTGGATAGAAAAATGGTTTTTAAACGAGATCTACTGTTTTATTGACGTTGGCACTTATGTTGCTTAAGTTTTTCTAGCCTCTGTGTCTTTTCTGTTAAATTATGTTAAAAATCTCTAATTTGTAATCTGGTGAGTATTAAAGTCAATATATGTAAAAAGAAAAATGCACCCAGGTGCTTGTGTTATAGGATCAGGTCCCTAACTGGTAGAAATGGGTGTTCATGTATCAGTGTTGGCAAAACAGCCTCATTATTTGATTTTATTTATGAACAATTAAGCAAATCTCTACCTTCCTTATAATATAAAAATTTAAAAACTATCTTCCCAGATATTTCCTCAACTCTTTACTTTAGTGTCAAGTTTAGATACCATTAATTCAAATTATTTTTCTCTGAAAATGACTCTGGAGAAATGAGTAGAAGTGCCTTCAATTCAGTCGCTCAGTCATGTCCGATTCTTTGCGACCCCATGAATCACAGCATGCCAGGCCTCCCTGTCCATCACCATCTCCCGGAGTTCACTCAGACCCACATTCATAGAGTCCATGATGCCATCCAGCCATCTCATCCTCGGTCATTCCCTTCTCCTCCTGCCCCCAATCCCTCCCAGCATCAGAGTCTTTTCCAGTGAGTCAGCTCTTCTCATGAGGTGGCCAAAGTACTGGAGTTTCAGCTTTAGCATCATTCCTTCCAAAGAAATCCCAGGGCTGATCTCCTTTAGAATGGATTGGTTGGATCTCCTTGCAGTCCAAGGACTCTCAAGAGTCTTCTCCAACACCATAGTTCAAAAGCATCAATTCTTTGGTGCTCAGCCTTCTTCACAGTCCAACACTCACATCCATATATGGCCACAGGAAAAACCATAGCCTTGACTAGACGGACCTTAGTTGGCAAAGTGATGTCTCTGTTTTGAATATACTTTCTAGGTTGATCATAACTTTCCTCCCAAGAGGTAAGAGTCTTTTAATTTCATGGCTGCAGTCACCATCTGCAGTGATTTTGGAGCCCCCCCAAATAAAGTCTGACACTGTTTCCACTGTTTCCCCATCTATTTCCCATGAAGTGATGGGACCGGATGCCATGATCTTCGTTTTCTGAATGTTGCGCTTTAAGCCAACTTTTTCGCTTTCCTCTTTCACTTTCATCAAGAGGCTTTTTAGTTCCTCTTCACTTTCTGCCATAAGAGTGGTTTCATCTGCATACTTGAGGTTATTGATATTTCTCCTGGCAATCTTGATTCCAGCTTGTGTTTCTTCCAGCCCAGTGTTTCTCATGATGTACTCTGCATATAAGTTAAATAAGCAGGGTGACAACAATATACAGCCTTGATGTACTCCTTTTCCTATTTGGAGCCAGTCTGTTGTTCCATGTCCAGTTCTAACTGTTGCTTCCTGACCTGCATACAGATTTCTCAAGAGGCAGGTTAGGTGGTCTGGTATTCCCATCTCTTTCAGAATTTTCCACAGTTTCCACACAGTCAAAGGCTTTGGCATAGTCAATAAAGCAGAAATAGATGTTTTTCTGGAACTCTCTTGCTTTTTCCATGATTCAGCGGATGTTGGCGATTTGATCTCTGGTTCCTCTGCCTTTTGTAAAACCAGCTTGAACATCTGGAAGTTCACGGTTCACATATTGCTGAAGCCTGGCTTGGAGAATTTTGAGCATTACTTGACTAGCATGTGAGATGAGTGCAATTGTGCGGTAGTTTGAGCATTCTTTGGCATTGCCTTTCTTTGGAATTGGAATGAAAACTGACCTTTTCCAGTCCTGTGACCACTGCTGAGTTTTCCAAATAAGCTGGCATATTTGGAAGTAGAAGTGCCTAGGCATAGTCCTATGAGTTTTTGGGTTCAGCCCTTTAGTTATTCATATGTCTAGAGCAGATTTCATTTATCATCATAAGATGCTAGAATAAAAATATATTTTTCTACAAACATTGAACGTTTAAGTAAAAAAGAATCTTTCCTGAGATAAAGATCAATATGTATATGATTCTAAATCTACATGTATTTCAATACTAGATTTTAATCAAATTTAGATAAAATTTAAAAGTATGCATTGACTTTCTGGATAGGCCTGAATCTAACATCAATATGTGGAAAACAAAAGCTAAGTCAAATCAGTGGAGAAGTAGCTGAAGAAGGATGATGGGATCCCTAGCTGGAGAAAAGATAACCTAATGAGAAGACCTACAAGTGTTCAGTGTATGATAGCATGTACCAGGTTTAGGGGCTGAGCTCAAAAGTTATGTGAGGACAGAAAACAGCATTATGGGAGCAGTGAAAAGAACTTGAAATACTAGGAATTAATTTTTTTTGTTTACCAATTCCTCTGAGCTTAGGATAGTACCCTAAAAGGAAAATAATAACACATATTATTAGACAGATTTTAATATATTTGAGGCTATGTATATATATATTCATAACTTAAAAGCTTAAAATGCTTTTAAGAGAGATATATATTTTAAATATTCAGCAATAATTTAAACTGGCTTTGAGACTTTTATTACAAAACTCAAGTCAGCACATGGTATTGGACTGCTAACATTTTTTATCTGAGTGATGGGAGGTTTTATGCATTTCAAAAATTACCTATTTTGTACTATTAGGTAATATATACACATTAGAGGAAACTTGGAAAATGCAGAGAGCCATAAAGAAAAAGAAAATATAATCCCATCATGCAGAATTGATGTATTTTCTTCCAGATGTTTTTCAAACATTTCTTTTTACATACTAGAAGCCACATCATTTACACAATTTGTGTCTTACCTTTTCTTTTAATACTACACAGCAATTTAACCATGTTGCCAACAAATTTTAATAAATGTACTTTTGAATGGTCACAGTATTTGCTTTTATGCTGTACAGTTTACATAATAATTTTCCTTCTGTTTAAATTTAAGTTGAACCTAATATGCTTCTCTGGGGGCTTCCCAAATGTGCAATGGTAAAAGTCTGCCTGCCAAAGCAGGAGACCCTAGAGATGCAGGTTCTTGCCCTGGGTCAGGAAGATCACCTGGAGTAAGAAATGGCAACCCACTCCAGTATTCTTGCCTGGAAAATTCCATGGATAGAGGAGCGAGTTACAATCCATGGGTTTGCGAAGAACTGGAAGCGACTGAGTGACGGAGCGCACACACAGTATTCATCTTTACTATAGAAAATATTTTGATTAATATATTTGTAAGTAAAACTTTGCTGTTCCTTGGAATGTGTTCCCTGATGTGGAATTAAGAGTTAGTGTGAATTTTATATGTGATTCTGCTTTTAGAAGTAAAAACTCAAGAGGGAGGGGATATATGTAAACTTATAGCTGATTCACGCTGTTGTACAGCAGAAACCAACATAGCATTGTAAAGCAATTATCCTCCAATTAAAAAAAGGAAGAAGTAAAACCTGTCATGTGATGCTCATATTTGATCTTGGCTCTTGGTAATTGTATGAGTGATCTCAAGAATTACCTTTCATAAAGGAAAAATAGGAAAGTTTATCATTTTTAGGGAAAAGACACATACTTAATAAATACATCTGAGATTAAAAAAATCCCCCACATCATCAATTTTTAGATCAGTTAATTAATTAATTAATCCATTTTTTTGCTTGACAGTGTGGTTTAAAGGATTGACTGGTTGCTTCATCTGTGCCGTTTGCTGTGTGATATAACTGAACAACTAACTGTAAGTGTCGCTAGTTACTTGTCTTCAAATTGGAAATAAAAACATTGACTATAGAAGATTATTTGAAGCTTAGATGAAATAGTACATAATAAATAAAAAGTGTTTAGGACAGTGCCTGGCGCATAGTAAGTGCCCAGTAAATGTTCTTGTTATTATCCTATTTGTAGTATTCATACAGTGCAAAGTAAATAGGAAGCTTGGCAACTATCTGGTGAATTGATACAGAATTAAATATTTCACACTAAGATGATCTAAAATAAAATCATATCATAAAATAATCTTACCTGGGCTCCAAAGTGTGCTACAATAACTGGTAACATCTGAAAAAAGAGTAAAAATTTAGTAAAAATATACTAAAGTTAAATTCTGACAGATGATGTAAATATTGAGACTTTCAAAATAAGTACACAATATTTATTAAATAGATATTCCATTTAATGTATCATCTAAAATCATAGATATTGACTCGTGAGGATAGCAACTGGAACTGATTCAGTTTGTGAAAAGAAAATCAGGCCCAGAGAGATTTAGAAACCAGCTTAAGGCAGTACATTTAAAAGGCAGAAGTTAGTAAATTAGATGAAAATAATTTTATTCTCAGTTCAGTTCAGTTACTCAGTCATGTCCGACTCTTTGTGACCCCATGAATCCCAGCACGCCAGGCCTCCCCTGTCATCACCATCTCCTGGAGTTCACTCAAACTCACGTCATCCATCGAGTCGGTGATGCCATCCAGCCATCTCATCCTTTTTCGTCCCCTTTTCCTCCTGCCCCCAATCCCTCCCAGCATCAGAGTCTTTTCCAATGAGTCAACTCTTCGCATGAGGTGGCCAAAGTATTGGAGTTTCAGCTTTAGCATCATTCCTTCCAAAGAACAACCAGGACTGAACTCCTTTAGAATGGACGGTATCCGCAAACTTAAAATTATTCCAAGTAATCATGATGATAAAATGCATGTTTCTTTTCCATGGCATCTCAGAAGATACATGAAAACACATAGTGGATATTTTAAAATAATCAAGATTTCTTGAAGCATATATAGTTAGTCTCACAATGGTTGCCTGGATATTTTGCTATTAAGAGGCACAAGTAAGAAATTATGGATGATATTGTTCAACATCCCTGGTCCTAACAGAGTTCTTAGCACTAAGTGAGAAAACACTCTACTGGTCACTGATGACTATGTGAAAGGAATGAATTTGTAGTTGGAAAGATCTGGGTGAGGTGTTGGTGTGCTCTAGCACTCTAAGAACTAACTGTAGGGTTTATTAGAAAGAATTAGGGTTTTAAGGTTTATTTTTATTTCTATAGAAATCCAGTGTCATAAAAGTTATCAAAATGGGACTTTTAATACAACCCAACATAAAAGATTTGAAAGTCTTATAAAAAGACCTTTATTATTTCTCAAGAAGTTTGTACAGTAATGCCCATAATGCCCAAAGATAAAAAGTACACACATTTAGGAAAAAGCCTTACTCTCAGTCAGATCCTTGGCTACTGACCATAAAGCAAATAGTCTTCAGGGTGGCAATGAAGAAATGGATCAAAGGAAAGGGACAAAGGATTTTTGAGAAAACAAAATGGAAAGTTCTTCTTTAAAGGCAAATTAGAATACAGTATTGTAATTAAAAAATAAATAAATTTAATAAAAAAGGCAAATTAGAAAGAACAAAAAGATACAAAGAGGAAACCACAGGTGTCTAAGTAAAAACTATAATGAAAGATAATTAACTAATGTAATACTGATGTAACAGTAAGGAAAGAAGTTGTTAGTTTTTCATAGGGAATTTGTTTGAAATAATAGCTAAATGTATTGAATGATTACCATGTGATAGGTACTGTTCTAAGTGTTTTATGTAGATTTACTCCCTTAATCTTTTAACAGCTCTAGTGGTAAGGTTCTAATTAATTCCTATTTTAAATGATGAAGAAAGTGAGTCACAGAGGGTTAAGTAACTTAACCACATAGGTAGTAAGTGGAGAGCCAGGATTTGGCCAGAAGTTGTGTGGTTCTAGAGTTCATTCTTAGCTGCACTGGACTTGCTTCGCTGATGAGAACTGTGGACATGTGCCCAGGTTTCCAGCAGGGGATATAAGGTACTCTGCATAGGGAGAGACAGGGTCAGAGCAACTGCGCCTGCATAAGAGAAGGCATGTATGAGGACCCTTGGTGGTGGTATAGCCTAGAGACACTGAAGAAGCCCCAGAGAATGAGGATTGGTTTATATTACTGGTTGATGGGGCCACACATGTCAAACGTCTCTACCGAATCTTTAATACCGTCTACAGTGCCCACTACTGCCGTGGCCTCCAGTGGATATACTCTTTGGGGAATATGAAGATGTACTAAGTCTGACTTTGAGGTTAGAACAGGGCAGCAATTGAAACTGAACCTGGGGGCAGTTGGCAGGTGGACTCTACCAAGGTGGCGCAGTAAACAACTCTCTCTAGTCTTTTTCAGAGGATCACCCTTCTTATTAAGATATGAATAACAGAAAACACTTGGAGTGAAGGCTCTAATATATCTGTAAGAAATAAGTACTGACTGATCTACGAATGTATACATCAGTATTAAAAAAGAAATTTAAAAATTGTTACATTACAGAATTTTACAAATATGAGTAAATGAAGCAGTATAGTCTTTTGTGTCGTTACCTTGGACAAAAGAAGTTACAGGGAAAAGTATTGGTTGAATACGATGTAGAATTTAAATTGAGCAGCTTAAAATAATTTTGTCAATTAAACTCAGCTTTGATTGTAATTACTAATTAATGCAAGCTTGCTACTATAAGTTGGTGTCCATAGTGGTAGGAAGATAGGATATAGTTATGCTTCATTTTTTGGGAATGTATATTAAAAGTCTTACATTTTTTAATGTCTTTGGACTCACAAATTCTATTCCTGGTCTTAAGGAAATAATCACCAATATGGTCAAAGTCTTAGTTAAAGGATGTTCTGCTGCTGCTGCTGCTATTGCTGCTAAGTCACTTCAGTCGTTCACTGTGGTATTATTTAGGGAAGTAAAAATTTTGGAAAAAACACAAACTTTTGCAATGTGGTAGAATACTAAGCAATCATTGAAAACAATATTATGCTATTCACAATATTATAAGTGAATATTCAAAATATAGGAAAGCATTTTCAAAATGTATTATGTGAAAAAGTTAGATTATAGAACATTAGATATAGTAAGAACATATTTTCTTTAAAAACCATACTTATATGCATAGAAAAAAGACTGAAAGGTCATGCTCTAGAATGCTGACAGTGTTTAATTCTGACTGATAGGCTTATGAGTGAATTTTAGTTTTTCCTTTGCTCTTGAGAGTCCCTTGGACTGCAAGGAGATCCAACCAGTCCATTCTAAAGGAGATCAGCCCTGGGTATTCTTTGGAAGGACTGATGCTAAAGCTGAAACTCCAATACTTTGGCCACCTCATGCGAAGAGTTGGAAAAGACCCTGATGCTGGGAGGGACTGGGGGCAGGAGGAGAAAGGAACGACAGGGGATGAGATGGCTGGATGGCATCACCGACTCGATGGACATGAGTTTGGGTGAACTGGAGCTGGTGATGGACAGGGAGGCCTGGCGTGCTGTGATTCATGGGGTTGCAAAGGGTCGGACACGACTGAGCGACTGAACTGAACTGAACTATCTTTTTCTAAATTCTCTATAATTAACATATAGCATATATGTAATAATCAAGAAAGCTTCTACAAAAAATCAGACTATGTGGGAATGATAGGGACTGAGGTTATGTGTTAGGGAGAATAAGTTAATGATAACCAATTAGTCATAAAGGATCACTGTATTTTTCTCAGGGTCATTTAACAATTTAGAGAAATTCCAAGAAGAAAAGTTTGGGCTTTGCAGTTAAAATGCAAGCATTTCTAAAAGAGGTGGTGTCCTAAGTATGTCATTATATCTTTGTGTGAGAAGGTTTTGGTTTTTTTTTCTAAAAGCAAATAATTATGGGAGGAGAAAAAGAACTAGAGGATTCCCAGGAACTTGAAAGGAGGCATGGAAAAGGGCACAAAAAGGAGATTAGATTTTTTGGAAATAAGCTTTGTCCATCCCTTATCTTTTCTTTGGAATGATTCTGGTCACTCAGAAAGTCTTTCATAGAAACAGAGCAAGCTGGAGAAGAATCCTGATGCCTCTCAATTCCCAGCTTTATTCTTTACTTCTCAATCTTCTCTAGCTCTTCACATTTCCTGTTACCTGTTACAAGGGTACTCTTGAGAGGCAATGGGGCAGCATGCTCAGTTTTCTTGGTGTGTTTTAAAGATAGTCATAAGTTTAATAGGACATCCCTCTGCAAAATGTCTGGGTTAAACTTTCCAGAACCTTGAAAATATTCTTTCCTCCCCTTTAGGCTTTCACCTGAGGGAAAAGGCCAGTGTTAAACTGAGTAGGGCTTTGAACTTACTTGTGGTTGCAGCTGCTGCTGTACCTTCCAGCCCCCCAGGGCCAGTGGGAGGGTCTGTGTACCAGACGGCATCCCTGCAGCAGGGTTTAGCTGTAGGGCAGTGAGGAAGACTGTGTTGTTTCAGTTTGAACATCCAGGATATGAAACTGCATTTACTAGATGTAAAGGGGGGATTTGCTTTGCAAATCTACAGTAGATGACATTGCATTTGGAATTAGGTATATAAATGAAGTTCAGAGACCTGTTTAGTCTGCTAGTACAATCCTGAAGTCCAGGACTAACTTTTCTCACACTCAGTTTTCCTTTGGCATTTAACCCATTCTCCTGAGGATTACTTAGATGATCTCATACTTGCCTTCCCCTTCTGGCTATGCCAGCAATGGTGCCAGGAATTTTCCTGAGAGCTTTCTTATGAAGAAAAGGAGTTCTTTCATAGGTATCCTCATGAAAATTGTGAGGGTCCAGATAAAGTAGCTTGAATATGATTTAGTACTACATTTAAATCTGACCATTGGGGAAAAGACCACTTTAAGCAAGGAAGAAATGTATTAATTATTTTATTGCCCAGACATTAAACTATACAGACATTCTATGAGGAGAATGTAGATTTTCCTGTCCCTTCTCATTTGCTCTTGTTGTTGGGGTGATAATGGCAGTCATAGTTTGGATGTCGTATAGGCTGTCAGGAAGATGTGAAAAAGTGCACGTGTTAGGCGCTCAGTTGTGTCTGACTCTTTGCGATCCCATGGACTGTGGCCTGCCAGGCACCTCTGTCCATGGGATTCTCCAGACAAGAATCCTGCAGTGGGTAACCATTCCCTTCTCCAGAGGATCATCCTCAGGAATCAAACCCAGGTCTCCTGCATTGCAGGCAGAGTCTGTCTGAGCCACCAGGAAAGGCTCGTGAGGAAGACATGTTGGAGGAATGAGAAGGGGAGCTCAGAGAGGAGGCAAGAACTAAAGACTTGAGAATTAGATTAATTCCTTTAGAGATAATCTTAAAGATAAGAAAAATTTTAATGTATTAAATAGTATTCAGCTCTCTTTAACTTTTCTCTGTCACCTCTCTTTCCATTTATCTACAGTGAAATGTGTTATGTGTACATCTGTGGGGACCCACCCCATATATACACTCAGCATGAGATGTTATTTTTATTTAACAATGAACATTAAAATGATATAAAAGGTACTTACCAGTTGCAAGTCTGACCCCAGTGTGAGCATATGTGTCAAAGGAATTAGACTTAAAGAAGAGAAGACCTGCAGGGCATTGAAATTAATAAGTGAGACAAAAAGTTGTCTGGTTTTACAATGCCATCAGTGGTTTATATCCTCAGGTAACATATACTTCTATCACAGGTGGATTTAACATTAAGCTAAAGCTTCAGGGCCTCTCACTAGCATCGCCCCTTCCATGGCCCTCGGAGGCACCCAAGCAATGTGTCAAGTTTAAGGTATTTATCAGCTTAAAAGTGCGTAATTGACTCATTT
Source organism: Nanger dama (assembly GCA_917880005.1). Lineage (NCBI taxonomy): Eukaryota > Metazoa > Chordata > Mammalia > Artiodactyla > Bovidae > Nanger > Nanger dama. The sequence continues at coordinate 19,473,827 of CAKJTW010000001.1, forward strand.
CTTATCTCACTGTGAATTTTTCACTTTAGTAACTACTTCTGCATATCTAATTTTGTTTTCTTTTTAAGGAAAGTCCTCTAAGCTTCAAGTTCCTTAAGGCAGAAGGTTGGCTAGTGTCTTGAGTATTGTGTAATGTCCATAGATCAAAGTCTAGATGTAGGTAAGGAGAGGTCTTTTTGAACAGAGGGAGGGTGGGAAGAAGGGGGAGGGTAGCTAGGAGACCATTCAGTTTCCAAAAGTATTTAAATATGCTTCAATGACAGATTTTACAGTAACACATCAGTTCATCAATAGTAAAAGTTAAAACCACTAGGAAATCTGCAACTATTTTTATAGATTACCTCTTAATCCCTGTAGGTTCTGGCAATTACTGTATTTGCTTAAGTCACAGTTCTTCAAAGCCATAGATGACCAAGCTTTTTCGATAGGTGTAGCTATTGTTTTTCAGAGTTGACTAGATTTGGTGGCTGAACCAAATTATTACTCAGGGAAAAGGAATAGGAATGAATGTGTGTTGAAATAATAAGAAGGAAATAAGAAATATGAATAAAAAGTATGTTTCTTGTTTTTATTTCCCCCAAATAAGGCTTTTCTTTCTCTTGCTCAGTCATGAAACTTTGGGTGAATCTTGACTTTAAATCCACCAGCCTTAGCATGTTCGCTTTGCTGGTCTCCAGCTGTTCAGCACTGTAGGACTCTTACCTGACTTGGCTGCTGTTGGTTTAGCAGTGTTGCCTGGTCTGGAACAAGCTTGGTAGGAGGAAGCACCAAAGCAGGGTTGAGCTGCATCTGTGATAACAAATATTTGAAGAAACAGCATCTACACACATTTTTCATGTGTGTTCAGAAGTCTTTTGAGTTGGCCTTGAGTCTGAACTTAAAGAAAGGTAGCAGAATACCAAGTGAAGAAACCTTATATATACACACTGGACCTGTCATGACCAGCTCTCCCTCCCCCACACTGACTTTGAACAAGACAAAGAATTATTAAGCTATTTGACAAGATGAAGTTATCCAGTAGGGAGTATTCCTCCAGCTCAGGCTTGAGACACTAGACCTCAGGGTAAAGAAACTTGGTCAGGTGATCTGTAAAAATGGAAAGAAGACTAAGGTTTAGAAAGAGAATGAACAAGGAGACTTTAAAAATTCTCCTCTCCTGGATGACCTATTTTAAGACAGAAACAATATAACTTCCAGCTTTACCCATTCCTGACGGAAAGTCATGCCAAGGTTGAATCTTAAAGGAAAACTAAATTTAAACCTCTTATAGAATATTTCACCCCCACCGAGGGGGTAGGAGCAAGGAAAAAACAAATTTAATGAATATTGTAGAGGTATAATTTTAAATTTAAAAATGGTTTGAGGTCTTGTATCCATTTATTTCCAGGAGGTAATAAGTTTAGCCAAAATGCAAAGATGTCTGCCTTTAGCCCCTGTGTGTTTTGGAGGTTTTAACTCCCTGGAACATTTTGTGCATGACAGGAAAGTGCCAGACCAGGAAGGGTGCTGTGGGGAGTGGCAGAGAGTGAGTAGGGCACGTGGTTTTCTGGTGGTAGTCATTTCTCTTTCTCCTCTGGGATATAAAATATATAGTCCACGCCTCAGCTCTGTACACATTTGCTTTTTCCTAATGCTTGAAGATAAATTGCCATGATTTCTACTGCATTTTCATGAAGCTGTCAGCCATGAGCCTGACAAGTCACTCCTGTAATAGAAATCCAGTCCCCTGCTTGGTCAGAGTATTTTCTTAGTGGATTAGGAATAATTGAATTTTAGGGGCAAAAGTCTTTTTGAGTCCATATGACCTAGTTGTATTATTCTAGTTTATCAGTGAAACTGAGAAGCACTGTGACCTGCCCACAGTGATTTTATGAGTTGGAGAGCCTGTACTAGGAATTCCTGCAAGGACTTTTAGTCCTTGAAGAAATGGGTCCTTCTATTTGCTTCTCTTAGCCTTCCAGCTGCATTGAGGCGGAAGCTTCCTGTCCAGGCTGACTCTGGTTGGCCTTTGCTCCTGGCTGTGTCCCCAAAGATAGTGTCCTGTGGCTCCCCCAGCACTGCACTGACTCTTGGGTCACTTGCATATATCCTGGAGCTGACAATGCCTCTTGACTTCACTTTGGTCTTTTCTCTTAGTCATAAGAGGGAAAATTGGCACTATCTGCCCTTAGGGCTCCCTTTAAGCCTGAAGATTATGTAAGTACAAATTCTGCAAAGGTGTTTTCATCTCCTGTGAGTCATTGTCAGCATGGTATTCAGAGGGATCCTTTGAAAACTGCAGTCTGGTATGTTCATATCTGTGTTCAACGCCTGCCTTAACCTCTGTTTTCACTCAGAGCAAAAGTCAGGGCCACTACAATGGCGCCAAAGGTCCTCAAACCCTGGCCCCCAGCACCTCTCTGAACTCCCACTCTACCTCATTTCCTCCCATTCACTCCATTACTGCTATTCAGGCTCCTTGCTGTCTCTGGGACACCCGAGGCCCATTCTTACCTCAGAACCTCACCACCACCTGTTCCCTCTGCCTGGAATGCTCTCTTCCCAGATGTTGGCTCACTGCCTCGCCTGCTTGAGTTCACCTTCTTTTTGAGGCTTACCTTGACCAGTCTCCCAAACATCCAAGTGTCCCAGCTCCAATGTACACCCATATTCCCAAACTTTTGATCTACTGAAACAATTGCTAGGCTACATTAAGTGTTCACATTTGCAAATCTGTTCATTTCATATACCTTTATGATAAACAAATTCATTTACAAGTAATTAATAAAAAACCTTGCCCATGTGTCCTGAGTTCTTATTTGATAAATCCTACTATGATACCTAATAGACTTTTTAATGTTATTTCTCACACTTCCTGCACCACTGATTCTTGCTGCTCTCCCAGTCTGCATGAATCTGTACAGTACTCCTTGGTCCACCTTGAATGATAGCTGTGCTTCTAGAAAGTTTTGTCTTGAGTTTTCACAAACTATATGGTAATTTAAATTCACAAGAGATACCCAACTTAGAACAACGTTTTGGCAAATTTATTCAGTGAAGTGCAAAAATCCACATCAAAAAATTAACTTCCTAATTCACCTTGTTTAAAGATTAAATTTTTACAGGACACTTCGTTAAAGAATGACAAATGTGTGTTTGGAATGAAATAAGAAGGAGGTTGGCTTTTCATATTTGTTTCATCCCCTCCACGAAGATCACCCTGTTCATCTCCTTCATAGAACTAATCGTGGTTACAATTTATAATTTATCATTAAAAATAGTCCTCATAAACACCATGAAGGATTGTGTCTTTTTTTTCTTTCACCATTCTGTCTTTAACAACTAGCACATTATTTGGTATATATAGAGTTTTCAATAAATATTTGTTGATTGTATGGATGAGTAAGCAAGTGTTAAGTGAGCTTGAAGCCTAATTGAAAATGTTATTTTTGTTCTGTTAATTCATAGTAAATATCTTTATTTTGTTTTTCTCATTGTCCACACTGACACATCTCAAACAAAGGAAAATTTACTTAGAGATCCAAACCACTCATATTATGTCTATAAAATATTGGAGGATAGTTGGAATACATGTTTGAATACTAGGTTCTTTTTTGTTAAACCTGTTATATGTGAAATTATTTTGTGATGAAATGTTCTAAGTAAAAATATTATCTGCCTTCTAATATCCTCTTGTTATTGTACAGTTTGGTAGACTTTTTAGAGTTTTTATAATTTAGATGTTTTGGGTTTCCAATTAGAAAACTCAGAAAATGTAGCTTACATCTTTAATCATGAAAAAATAATTAGTTGGCAAGAAAACCTTAACTTCTTTTTAGAAATAAAATAATTATCCACTTTGAGCAGACATAATCCATGGCATCTCTTTTTCTCTTAATTTCTGCCCTATTGCTCTGTCAAAAATAATCAAAATTCTACCATGATAAAGTGAATACAATGTAAGTACGTTGGAATATACACTAATACTTCATTAACTTATCATCTTTCAGCTTGGAAAAACAGGAAACTAAGGGAATGGGTCACAGACAGAGAAGTTTTGGCAGAGAGGGAGAGAGAGGTCTACCGTTAGAGATGCAGTTAAGGCTGGGTTACATAAAATAAACGTGCTGTACTTACTGGTAATGACAGAGTAGATCCTAGAAGACAAAACAGTAGAATCGCAGCCTTCATGTTCAAATTGCTACCTGAAACAACAAAGCAATGCTATTCTTTCACTCTATTTTTTGAGACAAAGTGGTACGTGAAGAAATGAGTGGTCTCTTTGAAACGTGGTCAGTTCTGTTACCTTTTCTTCACTAGGCAAAATGTACAGGTGAGGTGATTTCTCTAGTCTGTATGCTGAAAATTTTTACCCTTAGGTGAGCTATGAGTGTGTAGAAGGAATTTAAATTTGACTCCAGGAGGCTGGCAACTGAGGGGCCAATCAGGACTTAGCTGTCTGTGAAGTCATCTGGTTTCTTTCATTCCCCAACACTTCATTAGCTGCGTTATTAGCTGCAGACATCATATTACCCAATGTCTACCATTTGAATAGAGGGTATTTCAGGAAGACATGCCTTGTATAATTAAAAGTGCAGACAATAAAAAGTTACAATCTTTCTTCACCTCCATCTCCTTCCCAAATGACTTCCCAGAGTACCTGTTTTATCATGTGTACATGGGCGCATAAATCAAACATTAAAATATAGCTGCCTATGTTAAAAAATGAGAACTATTATATATATTTCTCTGCAATTTACTTTGTTTTACTTTATAAATAATCAGCAACCTATTTGTCAGTAGGTATAGGTTTATTTCATTTATCTAACGGCTGCATTATATTCCATTTCCTTTTGGTGGATAGTTAGTTAATCCATATTCATTTTAGTTTGCAATTATAAAAGTGGCACAGTGAACATCCTTATAAATTTTTTTCACACAAGTGGGAGTATTTTTGTAAATATTTTTCTTAAAAGTACTGTACTAAAGTTATGTATGTTTAAAATTTCAATAATGGGGGAAATGGTCAGATTGCCTCCAGAAGCATTGAATGGTGCACTTTATTTTAAATGGGGGAAAAGCTACAGAAATCTAAGCAAAATGCAGGGGTCTATTGAGGTTTCTTTCACAAACAGAACAATGAAGTGCTCACCAAAGGCTTTCAGGGCCCTGGGCTTTACTGGGAGTTTTCTTTAGCCTTATGTATAAGGAGGGAGGTATGCAAATTCTCAGTCCAAATCAAAGGTAAATCTGTGTCATGATAGGATTTCACTTGGAAGGCCATCTTAGAGTTGGCTACTTTTAGGGTATGGAATGGGCTTCCCAGGTGGCACTAGTGGTAAAGTAGTAAAGCAGTTGGTAAAGTGCTTGCCAATGCAGGAGACATAAGAGATGTGGGTTCAGTCCCTGGGTTGGGAAGATCCCTTGGAGGAGGGTATGGTGACCCACTCCAATATTCTTGCCTTCAGAATCCCATGGACAGAGGAGCCTGGCAGGCCTCAGACCATTGGGTCGCAGAGTTGGGTATGACTGAAGCGACTTAGCACACATGCTCACAAACTATAGAATGTCTGAGACAATGAATTGTTCCCCAAAGCTTTTCTATAACTATCCATTGCACAGTCAACTTTCATTACAGTCAGGTAAGAAGAGGGACACGCAAAGGTCAACCAGTATACCCTTGGTAAGTGTAGTAATGTATGTGTGTGTGCTCACTTGTGTCTGAGACTCTTTGTGACCCCATGGACAGTAGCCCACCAGGTTTCTCTGTCCATGGAATTTTTCAAGTATGAATACTAGATTGGGTTGTCATTTCTTACTCCAAGGGATCTTCCCAACCCAAGGATCGAACTTGCATTTCTTGGGTCGCTGGGCATTGGCAGATGGATTCTTTACCACTGCACCACCTGAGAAGCAGTAAGTGTAATCCTAGGAGTATTCACAGGTATGGAGGGGAGCTTGGTTAATTTTGTTGGGGCCAGGAGGGCAGAGAGGGCTTACTAGAGGAGGTGACCTCTGAGCTGGTGTTGAAGAACAAAAAGGATTCATTCATTATGAATGCAAGGAGAGCATCCAGGCAGAGCAAGTTTTTATAGATGGAGGAGAGATGTTATTGCTCCTTATCACAGGAACAAAATGAGGTGAGGGCAGCGGTGAAAGACAGGGTTGGAGAGATACCTAATTTTAATCACCTGTAGTATTTTTGTCTGTTTCTCTTAATAGTACTTGTTTTGGCTCTCCATCGACACTATCTCCTTCATCTCAATCAGACAGAGCGCCTTCGTTATTTCCTGATGTATGTTTCTGTTGAACTAGATGGAAAGTTCCTGAGCCACGTCTTGTGATTCTTCAATGTCTTCCATGTTAATGGCTTTGCAGAGCACCGTATGGGTCACTGCATGTTGACAGATAAATTGCAGAGGTATATACTGTAGGGCGCTGGAGTGAGGTGGAGTTCAGAGAAGAGATGGGGCTTTAAGTGGATTTGAAGGATAGATATATGATTGCTGGGACAGTAAAGAGCATGGTAAATGGGGAAATATTAAGAGGGGCAATGACACGTAAGGGCTGAAGGATGTACAAGGGAAGCAACTGCGTGGTCTCACAGGCTTTCATTGGCACATTCATTCATTCTTTTATTCTGTAAGTTTGTTCTTCTAACTCGTCAACTAGCATATATTCACTCTATGTTCTGCTCAAATTGTTTCAGTTTCTGGGAATAAAACAGTGGCAAAAATCCCTGCCCTTAAGGAGCTTACCTTTTGTGGGGGACGTTAAATATTTGAGCCTCCCTGAGTGGGAGGGAGGCTATGCCACTGTGGAATCCACTCTTTCCTGAGCATTATTTTCAATGAATGTGTAGGGGAGGGGCTTTTTTTTTCTTCTTGGAAGAAGCAGAGTTGAATTTTATGCCACTGTTGTTCCTGGGTTTAGGTGGGGAGACCTGGATTCTGTTGCCAGCCTAGAGTTTGGGGCCAGTGGTTAGCTGATTCAGCTGAATCACTGTGTGACTGTCTGGACATCGGGTGATTCAGGGAACTGACAGGGCATCAAATGCCTGCTGTGGACATGTCTCCAACTCCAAGCTATAATGGGACATGCCCTAGCTTGGAAACTGAGCAGTTACATAGGTTTTGGCCAAAATAAATGTGGGAAATAAAGAAAGTGGAGTACTTTCTTAGACAAGGAATTTTAACTTTGAAAGCTGATAACTTGCAATAATATAATTATAGAGATGGGAGTCAAGAAATATGTAATATAAAAGGGGAAAATTACTAAATCTTTTGAAAACTGAGAGACATCAGCAAAAACAGAGGCAAACTGAGCAGTCCATAGGTTTTGACCAAAATAAACGTGGGAAATAAAGAAAGCAAAGTACTTTCTTAGACAAAGAATTTTAACTTTGAAAGCTGACAACTTGCAGAGGCGGAGGCCGGCGCTTTTGATCAGCAAGCCCGCCTGGCTGTGGGCCCCAGGCCTCTCTGCCTGGGACTCTGCGCCTGCGCTCGCCAGGCCGCTGCCTGCTCCCCGGCGCGGCCGCGGGTCCAGGCTGCACCACGCCGCCTGGGTACCTGGGCGATCCGTGGGCTGCAGCGAGGCCCGAGATGACAGACTAAGGCGAGGAGCAGCGCAACGAGCTGGAGGCTCTGGAGTCCATCTACCCTGACTCCTTCACAGTGTTATCAGAAAATCCTCCCAGCTTCACCATTACTGTGACATCTGAGGCTGGAGAAAATGATGAAACTGTCCAGACAACCCTCAAGTTCACATACAGTGAAAAATACCCAGATGAAACTCCCCATTATGAAATATTCGCCCAGTTAAATCTCGAAGATAATGATGTAGCAGGCATTTTAAAATTATTAGCATTACAGGCAGAAGAAAACCTTGGTATGGTGATGATCTTCACCTTAGTGACAGCTGTGCAAGAAAAATTAAATGACATAGTAGATCAAATAAAAACCAAAAGAGAAGAAAAGAAACAAAAGAAAAAGAAGCAGAAGAAGCTGAAAAGCAATTATTCCATGGCACTCCTGTTACAATCGAGAATTTCTTAAATTGGAATGCCAAGTTTGATGCAGAACTCTTGAAAATTAAAAAGAAATGGATGAAGGAAGAAGAGCAAGCAGGAAAAATAAGTGGGAGACAACTATTTGAAACAGATCATAATCTCGACACATCTGATATCTAGTTCTTGGAAGATGCTGGAAACAACGTGGAGGTAGATGAGTCTTTGTTTCCAGGAAATGGATGACTTGGAGCTGGAGGGCGATGACGATGATCCAGACTATAGTCCTGCTGACCGGGTGAGTGACTTGACGGACTGATGGACTATTCCTGTCTGCAGAGAGGCTTGACTGCCACAGCATCTGTGGCTATGCTGAGAGGGTGTTGATTTTCTTTTCCTTTTTCTAAGAAAAAGTAATTTTCAGGAGAATATTCTTCTGATGGCTTTCATCATTGAACTTAATAAATTGATCTTAAAAACTTCAAAAAAAAAAAAGAAAGTTGATAACTTGCAATAATATAATTATGGAGGTGGGCGTCAAGAAATAGGTAATATAAAAGGGAAAGTTCCTAAATCTTTTGAAAACTGAGAGACATCAGCAAAAACAGAAAGGTAATTTATTTTTCTTAAATGATTTAGGCTATCAGGATTCATTACAGTATTTTGTGAACTACAGGCAACACCTAGCCCTGTAGGTCTAGACATTTCTTGGTATTTCTTATCGGCTTTAGTTTAAGTTTCTTTGATTTATGGACACTGTCTCCTCAGGAAAAATGCACATATGCCCATGAACACAATGTGTATCCACCAACTTCAGGGGTTTCATGGATCTCCTGAGAGCCCCACTGTGCACAACTACTCTTTTGTTGCGTTCAGTCGCTCAGTTGTGTCCGACTCTTTGTGACCCCATGGACTGTAGCCCACCCAGCTCCCATCTGTCCGTGGATTTCCTAGGCAAGAAAACTGGAGTGGGTTACCATTTCCTTCTCCAGGGGATCTTTCCAATCCAGGAATCAAACCTGCATCTCCTATATTGACTGGGGTGTGTGTGGGGGTTAGTTCTTCACCACTGAGCCACCTGGGAAGCATCCACTCTCTCGTGGTAGAATTTTGATTATTTTTGGCTGAGCAACAAGGCGGAAATTAAGAGAAAAAGAGATGCCTTAGATTATGTCTGTTCAAAGTGGGTAATTAGTTTACTTCCAAAAAGAAGTTAAGATTTTCTTGCCAACTTTAGCACCTGTGACCAATAGCCAAACCACTCTGCCAAGAATTCTGGACATATTTTCCCAATACCTAATCTGAAAAATCTTCACGAGATTAGTAATAAACCTATATAGCTTTTCTCCTATCTAATAGAATTTTTTGTGTTTAGTTGCTCACTCATGGATTGTAACCCACCAGGCTCCTCTGCCCATGGAATTTTCCAGGCAAGAATACTGGAGTGGGTTGCCTTTTCTTACTCCAGGGGATCTTCCCAACACAGGGATCAAACTCACTTCTCTTGCATCTCCTGCAATGGCAGGAGATGTTCTTACTACTAGTGCTACCTGGGAAGTAGAATTTTAGACACACTTAATTCACTGGCTGTCCTTCTGGCATTCATTCATCAAAGCACTTCATAGAAAAGTGGCTCTACAGAAGGTTTTTGAGCATATATACTAATTTTCTGTGGGTAGTACAGGTTTGTGTTTGAAGGTGAGTGCTTGAAAATGAAAATGTTAGATCTGGATGTGGGTTTTGATAGAGGAGCAGGTGAGGAGATATTTCATTTTGATGAGATTGAGTTTGTCCAGGTCTTTTGTTGATTTGTGGACTTGGATAAAATTTGGTGTGATCAGCTTTTTTTTTTTTTTTGGTATAGTCAATTTTGAGGTGGCTTTCAGCAAGGTTAAGGTTTTAAAGTATTTCATGAATACCAGATTTTAGAAAATACTTTGATAGGTCAGAGTTTGATTGACTATAGAGTTTTATATGAATTTTGGAGAGCAAGTGCCCAACTCAATAGCTTTTTAGGAATTGCTTTGGTCAGGATAATTCTTTGCCTAACAAACCACTCTTGGATGACTATATAGTAAGACAACACCTAATTAAACCATTTTGGGGTGTATTTTAGATGAGTTGATTCTTTGCTTATTAGTTATTCTTGAATAGTGTTTTTTGTACATACAGGTCTTAGCTGATCACTGTTTTCCAACCAGCTGTGGTAAGGGAAATGCTTTTTTTTTTTTTTTTTTTATAGTTTTTGGAGAGTTTGTTTAGAGGCAGCTGTTTTGGATGAGTATTGATTTGTTTTGGGTGAGTCTGTTTGGGGTAGCTCCTTGCTGAACAGCTTCTTTGGACAAAAGAATTCTCTGCAGATCAGCTTGTCTTGGGTGAGTTTGTGTAGAACCAGGTCCTGGCTAAACAGTTGCCTTTTGATGAGCTTTGGATGAGGAAGCTCTTTTCTGATAAGTTGATTTCATATAAACTTGAATAAACATTTGGGGATGAGTTTGTGAATGGTAAACTTTGTTGATTAGCTGATTTCCAGTGAATTTGTTTAGAGCCAAATCTTGGCTGACCAGTTATTTCTGGATGAGTTTAGATTGGGACTATTTTTTTTTTTTTTTTAACTCATCATCTGGTTTTAGAACAAGTTGAATTTGATCCGAGTTTTACTGAGATGAAGCTGGCCTGAAAGCAGGTGAATCAGACTGTGCTCTTTTCTTGGTTCTACTTTTCCTTTGCTGACTTATGAGATTGATCAGTTCTGTTCAGTTTAGTTGCTCTGTCATGTCTGACTCTGCGACCCCATGAACTGCAGCACGCCAGGCCTCCCTGTCCATCACCAACTCAAGGAGTTTATCCAAACTCATGTCCATTGAGTCAGTGATGCCATCCAACCATCTCATCCTCTGCTGTCCCATTTTCCTCCTGCCCTCAATCTTTCCCAGCATTAGGGTCTTTTCAAATGAGTCAGCTCTTCGCACCGGAGAGGTAAACAGAAAAACTATCACTGTATCTTAGAAGAGAAATAAGCGAGTAAATTGGTGGTAGTGTCTTTATTTGACATTCATTTTACTCGGCATTCTAATATAGCTTTTATTTGGCTGTATAGTTAAGCTGTACGATTTTCTCAATTGTAGACCCTAGGCTAAATACTCCAGACAACCTCCTGATCATATTTTAAAATCACAGGATGTCAAGGATATCCTTAAGTGTTTATTGTTGGACAATTGTTGTCAATTAGTCTAGGTAATTTATGTTAACTATTAGGAGAGACTGTTGATGTGGGGTGGGGAGGAATTTCTTGTCTTGGGGCTCACTTTAGTGTCTAGTTTCACATTGTGTCCTCTTCCCCTTACCCTAAACCCAGCTGAGGTCTGGTCTTATAACTAATTATTCACACACATAGCTGTTGGATATGTAGTATTTTTCATACAGTGGTGATGAGCTGGAAGGTTGCCAATTTGTTATCTCTGATGAAAAATACGAATAGACAACACCAAATATACAGTCATGCCCAAGGCCAACATCTTGAAGTTTGGATGGAGGTGGAGAAGTCTTTACAAGAGGTTGCAAAGGAGCAGCACCACAGGAGTAAAACTTGGAGGGGACAGTTTTAGACAGGGCAAAGTAAGAGGATTTTTGAAGAATGACAAAGTGATCAAAGTGTGGGGAGTTGATAAGAGATCAAGTGTAACAGCTACTGAAATAAGTCCATTTAAATTAGCAGCAAGTAAATCGTTAGTGAGGGCTTCTTTGGTGGCTCAGTGGTAAAGAATCCACCTGCCAATGCAGGAGATGTGGGTTCAGTCCCTGGGTGCGGAAGATCCCCTAGAGGTGGCAGTGGCAACCCACTCCAGTATTCTTGCCTGGGAAATCCCATGAACAGAGGAGCCTGGTGGGCTACAGCCCAGGGGTTCACAAAGAGTCGGACACGACTGAGCCACTGAACAACAGCAACGAAGTCATTGGTGAATTGAGGAATTGGAATCCTGGGATGAAAGCTGAATCAGAGGACACTGAGAGGTGAGTGAAAGGTAAAGATGTGAACACAGGATGATAGGATATCTGTAGACAACTTGGCCTTTTGAAGACTTTAGCTGGGACTTGGTGAAGAAATAAAGGCATAAAGGCGCTGGGAAGGCAGGGTGTTTTGTATCTCGAGCACAGATAGAGGGTTTGATCTTTGGCTGAGCGACTGTAACAGGAATAAAGACAAGTAAGATGGAAACAATTGCAGGCAGATTTGTAGATGTGGTGGCAATACATTGAGGGAATTGTTAAATATTAGGTAAATTCATTTACTAAGAGCTGAGGGAGAAGGGAAAGAGACTGAGATTTTAGGCTGAAGAATATATAACATAATCCTTTTAAAACTGAACTGGGCCCTGTGGAGTTCCCCAGGGTCAGAAGCCTTTCTGTGGCTCCCATTTCTTGTTTATAGAAAAAGGCTTTAATCTCCTAGACCTTCCCTAAGTTCCAAAGAGCAGATTCAAAGTTACTATCTGGGAAAGTGAGAGAATGCAGAAACAAGGGAAAAGCAAGCCCAACATAATCTCTTCCATGACTGTTAGCTTAAACCAATGCCTTGATTTATGACCCGACACTGTTGAGATAATGTCCTGTGGCTTCAACCAGCTGGCCCCAAACTGACTTAAAATTGATGACACAGGGAGGGCCAGTTAAGAACTGAAACTCCCAAACCATCACCAAGGCTCTAAGTAAATATAAGATGCCACAACCATCACCTTTTTCTCTCTCCTGGAAAGAAATTAAGGGATCACAAGACCATGATTTAATAGTTTGCTTTACAGAAACACATAGTTCAATCACAGTCACCACAGTGACACATCAAGCAAAAAAAGCAGTTCCAGGAAGTCTGCGTCTGTAACTTATCAGGAAGCTAAAATCATGAAGAATCCTGCCCACCCCCTTTTATCTTTTTTGCCTTTATAAACCTTGCAACCTGGCCAGGAAACAGGGTGCTTTTCAGATAGTCGACATCTCCCATCTTCTGGGTTGGCACCTCCTTGACTACTAAACCTTTCTTTGCTCCAGACTTTGATGTTTTTGCTTGTTTGGATTCACTGTCCATCCAGCACATGCCTTGGGTTTGACGACACTTTGCAGTGTGAGTGAGATGCTGACTAGAGACTGGTGGTCTGGGGCAAGCGTGTCTAGTAATTCCAGTTGTTCTGCTGTGAGATCATTTCCAATAGTCCTCAACGACTTGATTAAGTGGTGTGGGTTCAGATAGCTGTGTTTTCAGTGAGAAGTCTTTATTATGATGGACACTTAGCCATGGTGCCGAGGATAGTCAAAACTTCAGGGCAAGGATGGATCTAACCAAGGATCCTCACTTGGGATTATCCCTCTTCAAACCTCTTCCTCTTCCCTACTCTTTCCAGCTGTTCACTTCTCCTTCTTTAACTGAAACAACATGGAAAAAAAAAAAAGCCGTTATAAGGAAACTCTCTTATCATCTCAACCTACCTGCATGTGGACTTCTTTCTTACTACAGCGGCAGAAGTATCCTTACTCCTACTGATGGACAACTCCTCTGCTCAGATGGCGAAGAATCCACCTGCAATGCAGGAGACCTGGGTTTGATCCCTGGGTCAGGAAGAACCCCTGAAGAAGGAAATGTCAACTTTTCCATAAGGAAATTGCCTGGAGAATCCTATGGACAGAGGAGCCTGATGAGCTACAGTACACGGGGTTGCAAAGAGTCAGACGACTCAGTGACTAATCCTTTCATTTACTTTCTACTTTTGTTCTGGATCCCATTCTTTTCTACTTTATTAAGAACTTCACCTTTTCAGTTCCCTTCCTATCTGCTTTTCCTTGGATCATTTCTATCAGCAATCTCCACATTAAGAAATACAGAACCAAACTCTCTTGACTCTACAGTCTGCCTTATTGTTGACTCCAATTCCCCAAATAGGAATTGTTTGCATTTTCTCTCTCTGTTTTTTCACCTCCCTCATTTCACAGAAGCTTCCATTCCCACGACTCCATTAAAAACACTCTGGTGGCTCAGTGGTAGAGAATCCACTTGCCAATGCAAGAGACTTGACCTCGATCCCTGGGTCAGGAAGATCCCCTGGAAGAGGAAATGGTAGCTCATTTCAGTATTCTTGTCTGGGAAATCCCATGGATAGAGGGCTACAGTCCTTGGGGTTGCAAAAGAGTCAGACATGGCTTAGCAGCTGAACAGCAATGATCTCCAAGATGCCAGAGCTAAGGGATACTATTTGGTTTCCATTCTGTTCAGCCTTTTGGTGGCATTTGTACCATAAACCACTGCCTCCTTCTTGAAATACTTTTCTTTCCCCTCCTAGCTTCCATGATACCACTCTCCTGGTTTTGCTGTTACCTCCCTGATTGTTTCTTCTAGTTTTCTGAACTGTCTTTAGAAAAGTGAGAGTGCCTCAGGTGTCAACCTGAGCTTTCTTCCTTTGCCTTCTCGTTCATTCTCTTCCCTTCCCTTTTCAGCTTCTTTCCCACCTATCTCCCTATATGATCTCATTCAATTCCATGTCTTTAAGTAAAATTTCAAATGCTTATAACTCTCAAGTTTATATTTTTGCCCAGAGTTTTCCTATAGAGGTCAACCTCTGTATCTATTAAACTGCTTGGGGTCTCAGTCTGTATAATAGTCATCTTGAACACAGTGTACTTCAAACTGAATACTTGATTAAACTCCTCTCAATCTCATTGTTCCTCAGGTCTTCATTATCTTGGTAACTGGCATGTTTGCCCTCCCAGTTATACAGATCAAACACTAAGACTTTATTCTTTATTTAACCCTTTTGGTGCATCCTGTCTATACTTACCAAAATCTATCTCAAACTTGTCTTTCTCCAATTTTGGTATTTCCCCCAATTTTGTGGGTCTTTTAGCCTTAGTACCATTGACATTATGGACCAGATGTCTATTTTTTTTTTTCAGTGAGACAATCTTCTGTATTGCAGCATGTCTAGCAGCATCCTTGGTCTCTGCCCACTAGATGTCAGTATTGTCTCTCCAGTTTTGACCTCCCTCCCCCCCGAAAAAAATGTCTCCATATGTTGCTACATGTCTCCTGATGGACGCAATTTTGTACCCAGTGAAGAACCACCGACCTAGTCTAAGACAGGATGATCTCTAGCATGAATTGCTGCAGTAAACTCCAGACTAATCTCTTGCCTCTTACCCTCTGGCTCCTGGTCCAGGGTACCGTGACATAGATGGCTGTGATGGCTTTTCATTAATCCCCTGCTTCCATGCTGATTCTCCTTCAGCTCATTTTCTAGATCATTTTCTGTTATTCAGATAATGTCCTGCTCTATTTAGCATCCTTACTGGCTTTTCACTGGTAAAATATAAACTTATTACCACGGTTTACAAAATCTTTTTAAAAACTTGTTACATTTTAAATTTGAAAAAACCTTAAAATAATTTGGTTTCTGCTCACCTCACCTGCTGCCAGTTCCCGCACTCTGTTCCTGCACTTCGGATTCCTTCCTCTTCTCCTCAAACATGTCAGAGGCTTTGTTTTTGCTTTTCCATCCGTCTGAGATCCTTGGTCCCTAGATGTTTGCCTCAGTGGTTTCTTTTCCACCTTTAAGACATGACTTAAATGTTTCATTTTCAGAGAGAACTTTTCTGGAATACTCTAGTGCCAAGGAAGTGCTTTCCATCACTTTTCATCACATCACACTGCATGCTTTCTTCACAGTTCTAACTGCAACTGCTAGTGACCTTGATAATGTACTATTTACTTGCACGTTGTGTGTTCTCCTGTCTAGAAAGTGAGTTTCACGGAAGTGAGGACATTGTCTTTTCTATAGAGACCTTGCAGCGGGGTACATAATAAACACTTGATAAATATTTATTAAACAGATGAATGATGCAATATGTAATAGCGGAAAGAGCAGTGGCTTGTTAAAATCAGTCTTGTTTGCATCTGAATACTGTCTTTGTTTCTTGAGGTAGGACTGTATTGCTATAAATGTCCCTCTTAGAACTGCTTTTGCTGCATCCCATAGGTTTTGCATTATTGTGTTTTCATTGTCATTTGTTTCTAGAAATTTTTTGATTTCCCTTTTGATTTCTTCAGTAACCTGTTGTTTACTTAGAAATCTATTGTTTAATCTCCATGTGTTTGTGTTTCTTACAGTTTTTTTTTCTTATAATTGATATCTAGTATCATAGTGTTGTATTTGGAGAAGATGCTTGATACAATTTTCAATTTTCTTAAATTTACTGAGGTTTGATTTGTGACCCAAGATGTGGTCTATCCTGGAGAATGTTCCATGTGCACTTGAGAAGAAGGTGTATTCGTCTGCATCTGGATGGGATGTCCTGAATATATCAATGAGATCCATCTCATCTAATGTATCATTTAAGACTTGTGTTTCCTTATTAATTTTCTGTTTGCATGATCCTTCCATTGGTGTGAGTGGGTTGTTAAAGTCTCCTACTATTATTTTTTTACTGTTAGTTTCTCCTTTTATGTCTGTTAGTGTTTGCCTTATGTATTGAGGTGCTCTATGTTGGGTGGATAGATATTTACAATTGTTATGTCTTTCTCTTGGGTTAGTCCCTTGATCATTATGTAGTATCCTTCCTTATCTCTTGTAATCTTTATTTTAAGGTCTATTTTGTGTGATATGAGGATTGCTACTCCAGATTTCTTTTGCTTCCCATTTGCGTGGAATATATTTTTCCATCCTCTCACTTTCATCTATATGTGTCTTCAGGTTTGAAGTGGGTTTCTTGTAGACAGCATACATATGGGTCTTCTTTTGTATCCATTCAGGCAGGCTGTTGTCTTTTGGTTGGAGCATTTAATCCATTTGCATTTTGGAGTAACTGGAGGCCTTACAAATAGCTGTGAAAAGAGAAATGAAAAGCAAAGGGGAAAAGGAAACATGTATCGATTTGAATGCAGTTCCCAAGAATATCAAGGAGAGATAAGAAAGCCTTCCTCAGTGATCATTGCACAAAACAGGGGAAAATAATAGAGTAGGAAAGACTAGAGCTCGCTCAAGAAAATTAGAGATACCAAGGGAACATTTCATGCAAAGATGGGTGCAGTAAAGGACAGAAATGGTATGGACCTAAAAGAAACAGAAGATATTAAAAAGAGGTGGCAAGAATACACAGAAGAATTACATAAAAAGATCTTCATGACCCAGATAACAACGACGGTGTGATCACTAACCTAGAGCCAGACATCCTGGAATGCAGTCAAGTGGGCCTTAAGAAGTATCTCAACGAGCAAAGCTAGTGGAGGTGATAGAATTCCAGTTGAGCTATTTCAAATCTTAAAAGATGATACTGTGAAAATGCTGCATTCAATATGCCAGCAAATTTAGAAAACTCAGCAATGGCCGCAGGACTGGAAAAATTCAGTTTTCAGTCCAGTCCCAAAGAAAGGCAATGCCAAAGAATGCTCAAACTCCCGCACAGTTGCACTCAATTCTCGCACTCACTTCACTTCACTTGTCACATGAGCAAAGTAATGCTCAAAATTCTCCAAGCTAGGCTTCAACAGTACATGAACCATGAACTTCCAGATATTCAAGCTGGATTTGGAAAAGGCAGAGGACCCAGAGATCAAATGGCCAACATCCACTGGATCATTGAAAAAGCAAGAGAGTTCCAAAAAAAAAATCTACTTCTGCTTTATTGATTATGCCAAAGCCTTTGACTGTGTGGATCCCAACAAACTATGGAAAATTCTTAAAGAGATAGGAGTACCAGACCACCTGACCTGCCTCTTGAGAAACCTGTATGCAGGTCAGAAAGCAACAGTTAGAACCGGACATGGAACAACAGATTGGTTCCAAATAGGAAAAAGAGTACATCAAGGCTGTATATTGTCACCCTGCTTATTTAACTTATATGCAGAGTACATCATGAGAAACACTGGGCTGGAGGAAGCACAAACTGGAATCAAGATTGCTGGGAGACATATCAATAACCTCAGATATGCAGATGACACCACCCTTCTGGCAGAAAGTGAGGAAGAACTCAAGAGACTGTTGATGAAAGTGAAAGAGAGTGAAAAAGTTGTCTTAAAGCTCAACATTCAGAAAATGAAGATCATGGTATCTGGTCCCATCACTTCATGGCACATATATGGGGAACAATGGAAACAGTGAGAGACTTTATTTTCTTGGTCTAAAAAATCACTGCAGATAGTGACTGCAGCCATGAAATTAAAAGACACTTGCTCCTTGGAAGAAAAGTTATGACCAATCTAGACAGCATATTAAAAAGCAGAGACATTACTTTGCCAGCAAAGGTCTGTCTACTTAAAGCTATGGTTTTTTCAGTAGTCATGTATGGGTGTGAGAGTTGGACTATAAAAAGCTGAGCATCGAAGAATTGATGCTTTTGAACTGTGGTGTTGGAGAAGACTCTTGAGAGTCCCTTGGACTGCAAGGAGATCCAACCAGTCCATCCTAAAGGAGGTCAATCCTGACTATTCATTAGAAGGACTGATGGGTGAAGCTGAAACTCCAATTCTTTGGCCACCTGATGTGGAGTAGAGTCATTTGAAGAGACCCTGATTCTGGGAAAGATTGAAGATGGGAGGAGAAGGGGACAACAGAGGATGAGATGGTTGGATGGCATCAATGGACATGAGTTTGAGTAAGATCTGGGAGTTGGTGATGGACAGGGAAGCCTGGCATGCTGCAGTCCGTGGGGTTGCAAAGAGTTGGACATGACTGAACTACTGAACTGAACTGATGTTACTATTGCCATTTTCTTAATTGTTTGGGATTGATTTTGTAGATTTTTTTCCTTCCCTTGTATTTCTTGGCTATATAAATCCCTTTAACATTTGTTGTATAGCTGGTTTGGTGGTACTGAATTCTCTTAACTTTTGTTTGCCTGAAAAGCTTTTTATTTCTCCATCAATTTCGAATGAGATCCTTGCCTGGTACAGTAATCTTGGTTGTAGACTTTCCCCTTTCAGTACTTTAAATATATCCTGCCATTGCCTTCTGGCCTGCAGTTTCTGCTGAAAGATCAGCTGTTAAACGTATGGGATTTCCCTTTTATGTTACTTGTTGCTTTTCCCTTGCTGCTTTTAATATCCTTTCTTTGTGTTTAGTCTTTGTTAGTTTGATTAGCACGTGTCTTGGCATGTTTCTCCTTGGGTTTATCCTGTATGGGACTCTTTGTGCCTCTTGAATTTGATTGATCATTTCTTTTTTCCATGTTGGGGAAATTTTCAACTATAATCATCTTCAAAAATTTTCTCATTCCCTTTCTTTTTCTCTTCTTCTTCTGGGACCCCCATAACTTAAATTGGTGCCTTTGATATTGTCCCAGAGGTCTCTGAGACTCTCTGAGACCCTCCTCAGTTTTTCTCACTCTTTTTACTTTATTGTGTTCTTCAGAAGTTGTTTCCACCATTCTATCTTCCAGCTCACTGATTTGTTCTTCTGCTTCAGATATTATACTATTGATTCCTTCCAGAATATTTTAAATTTCAGTAATTGTGTTGTCTGTCTGTATGTTTATTCTTTAATTCTTCTAGGTCATTGTTAACTGATTCTTGCATTTTCTCCATTTTGTTTTCAAGGTTTTTGATCATCTTTACTATCATTATTCTGAATTTTTTTCAGGTAGTTTGCCTATTTCCTCTTCATTTATTTGGACTTCTATGTTTCTAATTTGTTCCTTTATTTGTGTAGTATTTCTCTGCCATTTCATTCTTACTTTTCAACTTATTGTGTTTGAAGTCTCATTTTCCCAGGCGTCAAGGTTAAATTCTTCTCCCTTTTGGTTTCTGCCTTTCTAAGGCTGGTCCAGTGGTTTGTGTAAGCTTTGTATAGGGTGAGATTTGTGCTGAGTTTTTGTTTGTTTTTCCTCCCATCAGCAAGGCTAAGTGAGGTGGTAATCCTGTCTGCTGATGATTGGGTTTGTATTTTTTTTGTTTGTTGTTTAGATGAGTCATCCTGCACAGGGTGCTACTGGTGTTGCTGTTTCTTGTATTCAAGTGGTTTCCTTTGTGTGAGTTCTCAATATATGATACTTATTAGGGTGAGTTCTCTGGTAGTCTAGGGTCTTGGAGTCAGTACTCCTACTCCAAAGGCTCAGGGGTTGATCTCTCCCTGCAATATCCCCAGCACTGTGCTGATCTTTGGATCTATTGTGGGGGCAGCTCAGATTCTAATCTGGTCCTATTCCTGTATGTTCTTGCCTCCAATGTCCCCTGCTATCATAACTAGTGCATTTTCTTTTGTGGAAGCTCTGAATGTCCTTTTATATAGTCCATAGACATAGAGTCTGCTTCCTTGATTGTGTGGATTTAATCTGCAGTTTGTACAGCTGGTGGGAAGATTTTGTGTCTTCTTCCTTAGCCACAGCACCACTGGGTTTCAACTGTGGTTTTATTTCCACCTCTGCAGGTGGATCATCCACTGGGATTTGCTCCTGAGGCTGCCTTGGAGGACTTGGGTTTGCCCCTGTGAGGGCCAGGTGTGGAGGTGGTGCAGCTGCTTGGGTTGCAGGAGTTCTGGCAGCACCAGGTATTCAGGGAGTTGGTGGCTAGGGCAGTAGGAAATACAGTGCTCTAGAAGGGTATGGCAACCAGTATTGGCCAAAACACTCCAGTACTTTTGCCTGGAGAACCCCTCTGGCAGAGAAGCCTGGTAGGCCACAGTTTACAGGGTTGCAAAGAGTTGGACATGACCAAAGCAACCCTGTGTGCATACACACGTTTTTTTTTTTTTGGTCTGTGGCAGCTCTGCCCCAGTGAGTGTTGAGTGTGAAGGTGGCACAACTGTGTGGCTTGCAGGGACCCTGGTGGTGCAGAGTGTACAGGGACACGGACTGCCTCCACTGCAGGAGTTATGGCGCTATCAGCGTCTTTTTTGGGGTGTCTTGTAGGTGGCAATCAGAAGGCCTCTTTGGTTAGCCTTTCTCTATAGCTTTGCCTATTTAGGCACTTAGAAGGCTCCCTTGCCTGGGGTCCTTCTCTGTTGTTCAATGTGTCAGGCACATAGAGGGGACCTCCCTGGTTGGGGTCCTACTCTGTAGATCAGTACATCAGGCATTTGAAGGACTCCCTGGGTGGAGTCCTACTCTGTAGTTCAGTGAGTCAGGTGTTTGATGGGTCAGCCTCTCTATTGTTCAGTTGACCATGCTGGTGTGTGGGGAAAGAGAGGTTATGGTGATGGCTCCACCCACTACGTGTGACTCAGCAGTATTGCCTTGCTTCCATGGCTGCCCAGCTTTCTACTACAGGCATTTCCCACCACGATCTCCTCCCTCACACCCCCTCAATCCATCTCCCCGCAGTCAACAGCAGCCTTTGCCCAGGAGTGCTCCACAATCCCTAACCCCAGCTCCCATCTGCTGTGCCTTCCAGGGGACCTGTGTCCGTGTCCAGGATATGTATGGCTGCAGCAAGGACTGTTTGATTCTCATTCCATTTAAGTTGCCACAGATCAGCTGTTTCACTCTCAGCCTTAAATGTTTCTCCTCTGACTCAGACAATTGCCCCAATGTGGGGATTGGACCCCTGCTTCAGTTCCCCCCACCTCCCAAGGGCAGGTCCAGTCCTACTAACACTCCTGTTTTCCCCCTAGTTCCTTTGTCCTACTGAGTTTTGCATGGTGCTATATATTCTTTTCCACTGGTCAGATACTCTTGTCCACTCTTAGCTGGTATTCTGCATGCACTCCTGTGTCTGAAGGTGTATTTCTGATGTATCCATGGAGAGCGATGTACTCCATGTCCACCTGCTCCACTGCCATCTTGTTCTCCTCTTGTCTTTGTTATTTACTGGCTGGGTGTGTGCTTAGTCACTCAGTTGTGTCCGACTCTGGGACTGCATGAACTGCAGCCTGCCAGGCTCCTCTGTCCAGGCAAGAATACTGGAGTGAGTTGCCATGCTTTCCTCCAGGGATCGAACGCAGGTCTCCCACTTTGCAGGTGGATTCTTTACCGACTGAGCCACCAGGGGAAGCCTGGGTATTCTTAGGCCTTGAGTCTGGCTGGGTCAGTCAGTTCAGTTCAGTTGCTCAGACATGTCTGACTCTTTGTGACCCCATGAATCACAGCACGCCAGGCCTCCCTGTCCATCACCATCTCCCAGAGTTCACTCAGACTCACGTCCATCAAGTCAGTGATGCCATCCAGCCATCTCATCCTCTGTTGTCCCCTTCTCCTTCTGCCCTCAAACCCTCCCAGCATCAGAGTCTTTTCCAATGAGTCAACTCTTCGCACGAGGTGGCCAAAGTACTGGAGTTTCAGCTTTAGAATCATTCCTTCCAAAGAAATCCCAGGGCTGATCTCCTTCAGAATGGACTGGCTGGATCTCCTTGCAGTCCAAGGGACTCTCAAGAGTCTTCAACACCAGAGTTCAAAAGCATCAATTCTTTGGTGCTCAGCTTTCTTCACACTCCAACTCTCACATCCATACATGACCACTGGAAAAACCATAGCCTTGACTAGATGGACCTTTGTTGGCAAAGTAATATCTCTGCTTTTCAATAGTCTATCTAGGTTGGTCATAACTTTTCTTCCAAGGAGTAAGCGTCTTTTAATTTCATGGCTGTAGTCACCATCTGCAGTGATTTTGGAGCCCAAAACAGTAAAGTTTGACAGTGTTTCCACTGTTTCCCCATCTATTTCCCATGAAGTGATGGGACCGGATTCCATGATCTTCGTTTTCTGAATGTTGAGCTTTAAGCCAACTTTTTCACTCTCCTCTTTCACTTTCATCAAGAGGCTTTTTAGCTCCTCTTCACTTTCTGCAGAAGGGTGGTGTCATCTGTATATCTGAGGTTATTGATATTTCTCCCAGCAATCTTGATTCCAGCTTGTGCTTCTTTCAGCCCAGTGTTTCTCATGATGTACTCTGCATATAAGTTAAATAAACAGGGTGACAATATACAGCCTTGTCGTACTTCTTTTCCTACTTGGAACCAGTCTGTTGTTCCATGTCCAGTTCTAACTGTTGCTTCCTGACCTGCATACAGATTTCTCAAGAGGCAGGTCAGGTGGTCTGGTATTCCCATCTCTTTCAGAATTTTCCACAGTTTATTGTGATCCACCCAGTCAAAGACTTTGGCATAGTCAATAAAGCAGAAATAAATATTTTTCTGGAACTCTCTTGCTTTTTCGATGATCCAGCGGATGTTTGCAATTTGATCTCTGGGTATCCTTAGGCAAATTAAATAATATTGCTAATCTTTAAACCTTCATTTATAAAATAGGAGTTTTTGTCCTCACCTTATAGAATTGAAGGTTTGTGTGGCTATGAACATCTAGCAGTATGCTGGGTAGTAGATACTTATATTTATTTTCATTTAGAATCTGAGAGCCAAGATTTAAATTGGCAGCAGATTGGTGATGGTGGGAAGGATGTGTTGTTGAGTCCCTTTGCTTCTGGCTTTAAGCAATAACAGATGACCTCTTCATAAAAGGTGAAGGGCTTCTCTCTCTCCATTCACCATCACTGCTGGTTCCCTTCTTGATAAGAGGTGTGTGTTTTCTAAGCACGTGTGGGATATGGACTGTCAGTATCACTGGGGATCAATTTTTCTGAGGATGCTCTTGTTGCCTGAGGCTCACATATTCACTTCCTAGGTGGTACTAGCAATAAAGAACTTTGCCAGTGCAGGAGACCTAAAAGACAGGGTTTGATCCATGGGTTGGGAAGATCCTATGAAGAAGGAAATGGCAACCCACTTCCATATTCTTGTCTGGAGAATCCCACCAGAGGAGTCTGGTGGCTATAATCCATGGAGGTGGCAATGAGTCAAACACAACTCAGCAACAAACACACAGAGAGATGTTCACTAGAGAACATTCACCGATTAGAAGAGTTACAGGGAGCAGTTTAGATAACCTGATTCTAAGATCTTACCCTCTGTCACTTTCAGACTACTAGTAGAATATTCTCATGCTTCTGACATATTAATATTCAGAGCTATTTTGTCCTCTCATTGCTTATATCCATCTGTGTGTGTGTTCAGTCATGTCTGACTCTGTGACCCCATGGACTGTAGCCCACTAGACACCTCTGTCCATGGGATTATCCCAGCAAGAATACTGGAGTGGGTTGCCATTTACTCCTTCAGGGGATCTTTCCGACCCAGGGATCAAACCCATGTCCTGCGGCTTCTGCAGGCGGATTCTTTACCACTGAGCCACTTGGAAAGCCCACATTCCACTCTTGTAGCCCTCAATTCTATCTTTGCAAATTCAAAAGACAGTTAAAAGGAGGAACAGTTTTATCTCTAAAAGGAATACTACTTCCTTTAAGACTCAAACTGCAGCCAGTTCTAAAAGTAACATCTTTCCCCTTCTACATTTGCAACTCAGTGGAGAAATAAAGTTAATAGATCATTAATGAATACTGTTCCTAAAATATGCCCGACACTGATATAGAGTGGAGAAAACAAGAAGGAACCCAATAAAATATCCAAGTGTTCTTTGAGGGTTATTTTAGAAATTATCTGACAGAGCTGTGGTGCTTGTCCAGGGAAACTACATGAAAATGCTTCTTGCTGTCCTTGCTCAGTGCAGTGAGGTAAAGGACCATATACCTCTAGGTGGCTTCTAGGCAGATCTGCTCGTTTTGGAAGACAGTGTTCTGCAACCCACTGGTTTCACTTTTAGAGAAGAGACCTTGCTTCTAAGGTAGTTGATCTTCAGAAACCAAGTCTGGATAATGTGTCATTGCTGAAACCTCTTGCTGACGATTTCCACACTTTTTAAAAGTATATCCACATTCGTATATTCTTTGTATATGCTGCCGAGTATAAGTAATATAGTTAACAAATTAAAGACTGCATTCAGTTCAGTTCAGTTGCTCAGTCGTGTCCGAGTTTTTGCGATCCCATGAATCGCAGCACACCAGGCCTCCCTGTCGATCACCAACTCCTGGAGTTCACCCAAACTCATGTCCATTGAGTCAGTGATGCTATCCAGCCACCTCATCCTCTGTCGTCCCCTTCTCCTCCTGCCCTCAATATTTCCCAGCATTGGGGTCTTTTCAAATGAGTCAGTTCTTCACATCAGCTGGCCAAAGTATTGGAGTTTTAGCTTCAACATCATTCCTTCTAATGAACATCCAGAAATGATTTCCTTTAGGATGGACTGGTTGGATCTCCTTGCAGTCCAAAGGACTCTCAAGAGTTTTCTCCAGCACCACAGTTCAAAAGCATCAGTCCTTCAGCGCTCAACTTTCTTCACAGTCCAACTCTAAGATCCATACATGACTAACATCCTGCATTACAGTTACTTAAGACATGATGCAGTGTGCCACTTACTGTCACTTTTTAACGTCCAGAGTTTTAGACTGTACCTTTTAAAGAAACCTAGTCATTCCCTACAGAAACAAGTAAACAAAGTCAGTGAGCAAATAAGCAAGCAAACAAAACCCAACACTGACATCAGAACCTGTACTTGAGGAAAGCTGCTACCAGAGAGTGCAGCTGTTAAGGCCAGGATATGAGATTTATGTGAACAGGTTTTCTAAAGACACAAACACCAGTTCTATTCCTGTCAATAGTCAGAATTAAAATTCATTTAAAAAGTGAAAGGACAACATACTTAGAAATGATGCTGAAGAGCAGTAGCTTTTAAAGATATACTTTGGTCATTTAAAAACCAATATTCTGTAATATTTCTGACTCCAAATTAAAATTCCTAGAATCTCTTGATTAGAAATTTACTTTATTATTTTAAATGCATTATTCTACTATTCTCAGTCCCAGCAGTGGACAACCATAGTCCTAAAAGCCTAAACTAGACAACTTACTTAAAAATTATGAGACTGGGTTACTCAGGTGGTCCCGACTATGAAGAATCTTTCTGCAATGCAGGAGACCTAGGTTTGATCCCTGGGTCAGGAAGATCCTCTGGAGAATGAATGGCAACCCACTACAGTATTCTTGCCTGGGGAATTCCATGGACAGAGAAGCCTGATGGGCTACTGTGCATGGGGTTGCAAAGAGTTGGAAAGGACTGAGCAACTAACACTTACTCAGACATATCTTAGGATTCTTGGTTTTAGAGATTTTCAACTATTGATCACTCTTTGCTTTGAAAGCGTGAAAGTCTCATATGTTTAATGAATCACATTTACAAAATTTTAAGCTCATAACTCTTTTACATGTATTTATACCATCTGGAGCCTCATAATGAGCAAAATGTGCAGAAGATTTTATATTGGTGAGTGAGAATCATATCAACCTTTGGAAGCTTAATCCTATCTCTCTAGATCTGGAATTATGTCCATATTCATAATATTAAACTCATCCTTCATGTAGCCGGCATAGATAACTGTTGGGGTGCATCTTACCCAGACCAAGTACAGACCATCATACTCTGCATTATATAGTACTCAATATGGCTGCTAAAACATGATACATAGATCCCCAGTAATAAGGGAACTTCTCATCCATTCATTCATCCTCCTCCTCAGATATCTACAACCTGGTCCAAGTATATTTTTCAAGTTGCTTGCTACTGAACCAAAACAAGGGTTAATCTCCAGATGTATCCAGAAGTTGTAGATAAAAAGTTCACTGAATAAGGAGCTTACCCAGCAAAAGAGTGAAATGGTAAAAATGGTAATATTTATAGCTATTTCCTGACTTTAATCATTTTCCTCACCATTTTCCTTATTACCATCCAGTATACATACTGACAATTCATAGCACGTAGAAACTGCTTCATGCACAGGACAGACAAAAAATATAAGAGATCCTAGAGCTTCTAGGATTGTGGTTCAAGGATGTGTGTGTGTGTGCACTAAGTTGCTTCAGTCATGTCTGACTATTTGCAACCCTATTGGCTGTAGCCTGCCAGGCTCCTCTGTTGTTGGGATTCTCCAGACAAGAATATTGGAGTGCGTTGCTCTGCCTTCCTCCAGTAGATCTCTCCAACCCAGAGACTGAACCCACCTCTCTTAGGTCTCCTGAGCTGGCAGGTGGGTTCTGTACCATAGAGCCATGTGAGAAGCCCCAGTTCAAGGACAGAGCATTCATTTTATCTGCTTTTCCTACCATAAAAATTCCAGATCAGAGAAATTAAGTAATTTGTCCAGACCAATTAAACAACGAGTGGCAATTTCAACCTATAGGATCAAAAAGACCTTAATTTAATGTTACATATTTCAAAGTGGTTTGAAATATGTTGGGCTGGTTAAAATGTAAAGACAAGTACTAAAAGAAGTAACCATCAAAAGTACAAGCAACTTATTTTAATTGTGGTTGATAGTCATGATCTACTCAAAGCTGTTTAAAGTTCTGTTAGAGTCTATTATTTTGTGAAACCCTATCATGTTGTTCCCCAGGGTTTAAGTGGACTATCAGTGGGGAGAGGTACACAGCTGAGGCCAGGGTCCACCATACATGTTCATTAAATGGATTTCATTTCTAACACACTTCTTCCACCCAGTTAAAGTGCTTGGAATTGAAGGAAATCTTCCTTACTAGATATAGGAGTTTTTAAATTTAACAGCTCCTTTTAAAATTTTTGAACTTTTCTACTTAAAGACATATTTTAAGTAGCTTAATTAAGAAGTTTAAGAAGGTGTGCTGGCAATCCCTACACAAGAAAGATTTATGGTGACTAATCTGATAGGATGATAAAGTAATTTGATGTCCCCTTAGTGTACCTTGGACTTCCCTGGTGGCTCAGATGGTAAAGCATCAGACTACTATGCAGGAGACCCAGGTTCAATCCCTGGGTTGGGAAGATCTGCTGGAGAAAGAAATGGCAACCCACTCCAGTGCTTGTAAAATCCCATGGACAGAGAAGCCTGGTAGGCTATAGTCCGTGGGATCGCAAGAGTCGGACACGACTGAGTGACTTCACTCACTAGTGTATCTTAACTATATAATAGAGAGAACCTTCCAAATTGTAATGGAAATTGAAAGCTAAAAAGATATATACAGATAGTAGTTTCCATGATGTGTAAAGCAAGACCAATCCTTATCTTCAATAAAGCAGGGCTAGTGGAGTGACTAAACAATGCTAGCGTTTTTAGTTTGTGAGATTGTTAATAAAAGGTTAGATAAGCACCCCATACTTTAAATTAAATGGCTCATTTATGATTTTCAATCTTTTCAGTCTGTTAACCTTTCAACTGACACTAGTCTACTTTAGTGTCAGGAAGGAGATAGAAGTTTTATTTGCCCGTGGCAGATTTCTTTGGGATAAGGTGGTGAAGGTCAAAGACAAAGCGCTCTTGATTTAAACCTTTAAGTGCATAATTTCCTTCTTGCTTTTACAACAGTGTCTTAATTGTAAAGTGGATTCAAATATCACATAGGCTATTGGAGTCAACAACAAATCGGGGTCATCTTAAATATGTATGTTAATGTTCTATTATCCTGGAATGCTGTGATGCTATGAAATCCATTGATCTAAGGTCACATAGGAAGTTCGTTAACATGAGGCTTTGGGCTTTTGTCTTACTTATTTCTGGTGGGCCTGTTATTTTGGAACTGTATCCAAACCGGAGAGTTCCAGGTGTCTGTGTTGAGGATATAACTGTGGAGAGGATACAGCAGCTGAAAAAGGAGAGAGTTCAGGCTTTTGGCAGGGACATGTAGTATTTGTGGAAATAATCAAAGAGGATGGTGACTCCGAGAGTAGGGGAATAAAGGAGTCACTGTGCACATCATTTTTTCCCAGTTGGTGCCTGAAGTGAAGTGAAGTCGCTCAGTCGTGTTCAACTCTTGGTGATCCCATGGACCTGTAGCCTACCAGGCTCCTCCATCCATGGGATTTTCCAGGCAAGAGTACTGGAGTGGGTTGTCAGCCCAGGGCATCCTATTTCAGTGTTTTCTCATGAGAGGAAGGGTGGTAGGATTAGGTATTATTTGCTTGATAGCTGATTTTTCATTGCAAAATTTAAACCTTAAATGCATTTTTTTTTTTTTTTGGAAATGGTTGCCCACAGAGTTCATTTTGCTCATTTACCTATCAGTGTATCAAGTCATCCACCGACCCTTCCATCCATCCACAGGAATTTGTTGAAATTCTGATCTGATTCAGGCTCTTCATATAGTCACTGGATGGGGTGGGGGTGGGGTGGGTGGGGGGGGGTGGGTATTTCTAAACAGCAAAACAATCATGTTTCCTGTTCTCTTGGCAATCATAGACAGGTGGAGGAGACAGACATGAACAAATAAAGATAACAAGAAAATTTAAAACTACATTTGTATTCTCTTAAGAAAGTTTATAATAATATAAAGTTTATAATAATGACAAGTACTGGTAGAGAAATAACAAGTACTATGAGATAGTACTTGAATAATTTCTTTTTGCTCTGTAAATAATATTCAAGAAGTTAACTTATCCTCATGATTTGGTGAACTTTACACATATCAAATCTCCATTTTCATTTCTAAAATCTTAACCCTTTTCCCAAATTCAGCTCTCCAACTTCCTGTGAACATTTTCTTTTGGATGTACCATCAATACTAAAAGTATTTTTGTAAACTCCCATGTTTAAGCACTTGTATCAGTCAGGGAACTACCACGTATTTGGTTAACTCAAAGTTGTAGGTTTCTTTTTCCCTCCTCTCCATCCTTAATTTTGACTTCAGATTTGCTCATTTCCTCTGATATTTCTCTTGTTCTCAACTTTGTTTTGTGCTTTGATTCTCCTTCTGACTTTTGCTTCACTTTTGATCTTGTTTGGTTACTATTTTAATCTCTTTGCATCCTAAGTATAGAATGTACTCAGAAGGCAGAATTATTAATCCCAAGCTCTATTTTTTCCACCTAAGTTCAGTTCAGTTCAGTTCAGTTCAGTCGCTCAGCCGTGTCCGACTCTTTGCAATGCCATGAATCGCAGCACGCCAGGACTCCCTGTCCATCACCAACTCCCGGAGTTCACCCAGACTCACGTCCATTGAGTCAGTGATGCCATCCAGCCATCTCATCCTTGGTCGTCCCCTTCTCCTCCAGCCCCTACTCCTTCCCAGCATCAGAATCTTTTCCAATGAGTCAACTCTTCACATGAGGTGGCCAAAGTACTGGAGTCTCAGCTTCAGCATCATTTCTTCCAAAGAAATCCCAGGGCTGATCTCCTTCAGAATGGACTGGTTGGATCTCCTTGCAGTCCAAGGGACTCTCAAGAGTCTTCTCCAACACCACAGTTCAAAAGCATCAATTTTTCAGCGCTCAGCCTTCTTCACAGTCCAACTCTCACATCCATACATGATCACTGGAAAAACCATAGCCTTGACTAGACGGACCTTTGTTGGCAAAGTAATGTCTCTGCTTTTGAATATGCTGTTGGTCATAACTTTTCTTCCAAGGAGTAAGCGTCTTTTAATTTCACTGTTGCAAGGTAATAGTAGGTTATAAAAATGAAAATTAAAGGAGTAATAAATAACTTAAAAATAAAAAAATGATAATAGTAAAAATATATCTAGGATTTTCTCTGCAGCTATTGAGGTCAGTGTGGGGTCAGTTCAGCTTCCGATGGTTCCTTGTTCCAGCTTATACTTCTTCTCAAGTTCTGTAGGCCCCTTCCAGTGATTAGTCAATGGTAACTACAGGGTTTTAATCTGTTGCACCTGTCACTTCCAGAGCCGTTCCCTTTTCTTTGTTTATTTTGGCTTCCTCTGTTTGCAGGTCTCTTCAGTGTATCAATAGTTTTGACGTATGGTTCCCTTTCATTATATCTCATTTCTTCTATCCCATTCCATTTCACCTAATCTTTTTAACAAGTACTTTAAAAATTGTGTGTATGTGTTTTACTGAAAGCAACCTTAAAGTTACCAATTTTGTCTGAGAATCAGGAAATTTGCTGAATAATCCCCCAAAATTTGTTTTAGCAAAATCACTGGATTTAATCATTGTATTAATAGATAGTAAAGAAATTTTCACCTGTCAATATTAGCTCTGTTCAGTTCAAGGGAGTTAGTATAATTGGATCAGCAAAAGATATAGGAGAGGGTCTGTGGTCCTCTCTACTGTTGGTGATATTGTTAAGAGCATGGATATAGGTGAATATGGATTGTACGGTGAGCTAGGTGGTGATGTGGGTGAGCTAGGTGGTGATGTGGCAGGTGAGAGAGGGTACAGTTTGTTTAAGGAGATGAGATACTATTGATAGCCAAGTAAAGGCTGTTCTGTAGGAATATTGCTCCAGTGTTGTCAGATCTTATCACGAAGCCAGAAATCTGAATGTTTATATATTATTATTCAGATCTTATAGTGAAGCCAGAAATCTGAATGTTTATATATTATTATGATTGAAATATTCATTATGAATGAAATATAATGATATTTATACTGTTTAAATGTTGACTACCTATTGAAAATCCAATTTAAAATACTGTGTAGACTGAGGCACGTGAAAAGATGATCAATATTGTTAATTATTAGAGAAATGACAATTAAACCTGCAATGAGGTAACATTTCACATCAGTCAGAATAGCCAGCATTAGAAAGTCCACAAATAGTAAATGCTAGAAAGGGTGTGGGAGAAGGCAATGGCACCCCACTCCAGTACTCTTGCCTGGAAAATCCCATGGATGGATGAGCTTGGTAGGCTGTAGTCCATGAGGTCGATGAGTCGGACAAGACTGAGCAACTTCACTTTCACTTTTCACTTTCATGCATTGGAGAAGGAAATGGCAACCCACTCCAGTGTTCTTGCCTGGAGAATCCCAGGGACCGGGGAGTCTGGTGGGCTGCCATCTCTGGGGTTGCACAGAGTCGGACATGACTGAAGCGACTTAGCAGAAGCAGCAGAAAGGGTGTGAAGAAAAAGGAGCCCTCCTACACATTGGTGGAAAAGTGAATTGGTGCAGCCACAATGGAAACAGTATGGCGGTTCTTTAAAAAACTAAAAATAAAGTTTTCATAGAAAATTATATTTTGAAAGGATACATGCATTCCAATGTTCTTAGTAGCACTATTTACAATAGCCAAGACATGAAAGCAACCTAAAGCCCATCAACAGATGAACAGATAAAGAAAATGTGGTATATGTACACAACTGACTGTTACTGAGCCATGAAAAGAATAAATTAATGCCATTTTCAGCAACATGGATGAATCTAGTGATTATCATATTAAGCGAAGTAAGTCAGAGAGAGATAAATATCATATGATGTCACTTACTAGTGGAATCTAAAAAAAATGATGCAAATGAATTTATTTACAAGACAGAAATAGATTCACAGACATATAAAAGAAACTTATGGTGACCAAAGTGAACATAGAATTATCCACTTTGTATTTTTTATGATGATACATTTTCTCTTGTTTATGTCATATAAACAGAGTCATCTGTGATCGTACTTAGCAGAGACCCCATATGGATTTAATATATACTTAAAAACTTGAAAATCACAATTCAAAATGATTTTTAATAAGCTGTGTCTTTTTCAAGTTTCCTCTTTCTCTATGTCAACCTCAAAAAACAATCTAATTATTTTACAAAAAGTATATAGAAGCAATGGAATAGATTAGTGTGTGAGGAGTTTGATTTGCTGGTAAGGGGATTTCATGGATATCCTCCTCTGAGTTATGGGAGGTATGGAGAATATAAAAATGCTTTAAAAATTCTTAATTAGTAAGGTCCTTCTGGACTAAGAAAAATATTTTTGAGAAAGACTGAAAAAATTTTTAAAAAGTTCTTGCTGCTGCTGCTAAGTCGCTTCAGTCGTGTCCGACTCTGTGCGACCCCATAGACGGGGGGCCCACTGTCTCTGGGATTCTCCAGGCAAGAACACTGGGGTGGGTTGTCATTTCCTTCTCCAATGCATGAAAGTGAAAAAGCGAAAGTGAAGTCGCTCAGTCATCCCTGACTCTTAGCGACCCCATAGACTGTAGCCTACCAGGCTCCTCCGTCCATGGGACTTTCCAGACAAGAGTACTGGAGTGGGGTGTCATTGCCTTCTCCCTAAAAAGGGGGTAATGATTTTCTTCTATTCATGTATAAGTTCCTAGGAAAGACTGTGATTTAAGTGCATGATCTAAGAAATAAAAATTTCTAACCACAAATTTACTAAAATTCTTATTATATTTTTCAAAGAAATGATGCCAGTAACTATTTGTACAGTGGCTTTGTTACTTCCTTTTTAAAAAATATTCTATTTCTGTATGTAATATTCCTGAACATTTTCTCATCATCACTATTCAGAAGGCCTTGTGTCTTGAATATTACACATAAAAATGTAAACTACACATTATTAAATTAAATAACGTGAGTCTAGTCAATGTACCCATAAATGTGGCTAAGAGGGAGACCATCTGACCATTTTCAGGGCATAGCAGAAAAGGATGAAAATACTATCCCTGATTTTGGGGCTTTGGGTTCTGACTGTCAGCTTCTTGGTAAGTCCCATCATTTGAAATCTTCATCCATTTAATTTTATTCAGACCATCTTTGCAAATCCATGGTGATAATTCTGAACCTTGTTTATATCCTCTTAGTTTTCCAAATGCTAGAATTTTTGGTAGCACACTTAACAAAACTGAATTATATCCACACTTTGGACCATTCACTTGTCACTCTTCAGTGTTGTTGTTTGGGTAAATATTCTATGTACCTGACCACTCTCTTTCTACAATAAGCAAGGATATTAATGTTCAAGAAAAAGTGTCATCTTGCTTTGATGCCAGTCTGACACTATGCCATGTCTCTTCTCTTACTGGAATCAAACTGCATCCGGATCTATATGATACAGTGTAACAAAAATGTCAGGTTGTTCATAGTTCTGTCAAATGTTTATATTATGCCAAAATGCCTCTAGCAAAGAACTGCTAACCTACAGTCGAATCTTCTTTGAAATAAAATACTTTGGCTGGAGTTTTTATTTTCTTTGCCCCTCTTTGCTTAAGTATTTGATTCAATAAATTGAATATAAGTTTTTTTTTTTTTCTGGTTTTCAAGTCTGAAAAGACCTCTCTGTAAAAATTCATGAACAATTTGTGTTGATTTGTATGGAATCTAAAAAAAGTTTCTACCATTTATAATACTGAATGGGTTAGTGACATCATGTTCTTTGCATCTCAACATCTAGTCCTTGTGGTGGGTGTGTTGTCATAAATTAATAAAGTTATCTTGTATCATTTGATTTTGGAAAGCTTTCTTTTTCTACCAAACAACCACCTGAGAAGTCAGCTTTCCTATATCTGCAAGGGGCTAATATTTTAGTGTTTTAGTTAAGCTGTCACTAGTATATTGCACTAACATATTAATAAATGTTTTTTATAAAAATAACGTTTTTAGAGTTTAAGGAAGGAACTAAAACAAAATAATTGACCTCTTCATCTTGATGACATAAAAAGTCTCCAATCTTCGGATGAGGCCAAGAGGATCAGGAAAAGTTCTAACCATTTTAAACAGAGAAATCTAGGCTTGCAAATTCTGTAAATTAACCAACAAAAGCTCTCTTCTAGAACAAAGAAGCCCTACACTTAACAGAAATTGTTGGGAGTAGTATCAAAATTAAGCAGAAAGGAGACAAGCAGTGAATGTTCTGATGAAAAGAGGGGAGGAGAGCAAAGAAAGTAGAGTTCAAAAATTTTAAGACCATAATTTGTTAACATTTCATGATAACAGTAAACAAGGAAATCCTAGAACCAATGGGAAATGAATAATTTTTTACATTCTTCTTTATAGAACAAAAGAGTCTATCCTGCCCCAAAGTTAGTTATAAAAACTAATTATGGCAGGACCTACTCAAAATAATTTTAATAGAGAAAAAAGAACAGTGATCAGAATAATGATCCTATGGGTAAGGAAGCCATGTCAAAATTCATGCCCCAAAAGAAATGGAATATTTTTCCCATACATCAAAACAAATTTAAAATTTGGAGTAAAAAAGAAGCTATGAAAGAACTGCATTAATCAATAGAAAACTCAGAAAAATGTTTGGACAGAACCAAAGTTTGAAAAAAGAGCTCTTGGAATTCAGAAGAAAATTGGAAATTAAAGAAAAAAGACCACATGTAATGAACACATGAGCAAAAAAATACATAAGAAAAGTATATGTGAAAGGGAGGAAAATATGTTTCATTAAAGAAATGTAATTTTTAAGGAGATGTTGAACTGGAAAAAAAAAAACCAATCCAAAAGTTGAGAGTTATGATTTATTAGGTAAACTTACTGAAGATTGGGCTTCCCTGGTGGCTCAGAGGTTAAAGCCTCTGCCTCCGATGTGGGAGACCCAGGTTCTATCCCTGGGTCGGGAAGATCCCCTGGAGAAAGAAATGGTAACCCACTCCAGTATTCTTGCCTGGAGAATCCCATGGACGTAGAAGGCTGGTAGGCTACGTCCAGGGGGTTGCAAAGAGTCGGACACGACTTCACTTTCACTTTCACTTTCACTTTCTTTCACTTTCATAGTACAAAAGACAGCCTCATCTTTGAGGAACAGTTCCAAAGAAGTAAGGGAGAAGCCAGGATATATAGGAGTTTTTGTTGAAAAAAAAAAATGTAGTCAAACATCAAATGATCGCTGCTAACCACAAAAAAGGACATCATGAGTTAATGATTTTAGTGCTTTTTCATGTATGACAAGATGCCAAATTCTAGGCTCAATGAAAGTATTCCTTTGAAATGCAGCTTTTGTTTCAAACCTTAAGCTTTAAATTTTGCATAGCTGATTAGCAATGTTGTGGTAGTGCCAGGGGAGCAGGGAAGGAGCTCAGCCATGCATACCATTCTCCTCCAAATCCTCCTCTCATCCAGGCTGGCACATAGCATTGAATAGAGTTCTATGAGCTATACACTAGGTCCCTGTTGGTTATTCATTTGGAATCTAGCTGTGTGTATACAACATTCCCAGAATGATACAAATGAATTTACAAAACTGAAAGAGATTCACAGATATCGAAAGTGAACTTATGATATGCATCTTTACCATGACATGGACTATGGTTCCAGGACCTGAGGCTGGTGGAGTCATAGTCATATACAATATTTTTTATAGCCATTTTGTATTAAAACATAGTTTTTAACTATCTTTTTATCATAGTTAATTCACAATGTTGTGTTAGTTTCAGGTGTATAGCAAAGTGACACCATTATGCAATATATATTCGTTTTCAGATTCTTTTCCATTATAGGTCATTACAAAATATTGACTATAGTTCCCTGTGCTGTAGCTGTAGTAGGTCCTTCTAACTGAAGTGGACATTCTGAGAAGTTCTGTTACTTGAGTCGGTAGAGTGTGGTTTCTCATGGCGACACTGGAGGACAATCTGTTCCCCAGGGTGGGAGTCACATGAGGATCAAACTGTTTCCTTATTTGTAGGAGGGAAAAATGACACCTTTCTCATGGTCTTAGCACAGAAGTCAAGGATCTAATAATGTGGAAATATTTTGAGAGGTGTAAGTGATGTAAAGTTTTATGGTGCTTATATGATTATGATCACTGCAGATAGCTCAAGTCCCAAATACTCAGTTTCTTAGATTCTTTTAGAGACTTTTGTTATGTGACTCCTCTATTCCAGTCTCTGTGCTAGGCACAGTTGGGGATGCAGAAATATCTAAGGCAAGTTTTCTGTAGTAAGAAGCTCCATGTCTAAAATAAGAGTCGAGTGTAAGATTATTTATGGTGAAAACAGAGGAAATATGCTTATCATGGAGGTGTAACAGAGGTATGTTTATCACTGTCCTGTCTTAGGGCAGCCTTGATTCTTTCCATCTGCTGAGGCTTTCCTGTTCAGGTAACCCTGCTAAGGGACTAGGTCCTTCCTTGACCCCTTCAGTTTTCAGGTCTCCTCAGAATTCTTTGTATCCCTGCAAAGAAAAAGCACTTTAATGTCAATGCTCTTTATAAAAATTGAAAACTAGATTTCTGTTTCAGATCTTTTTCTTGAGGATAAAGCTTCCAGTTTCTTTTCTTTTCTTTTCTTTCTTTTTTTTTTTTAATAAATGACACACTGTAATGACTCAGGATTTGTATGCAAAGGATCTGGCTCAAAGATACTGGGTCAAAGATCTGGGCAAGCTGAAAAGGATCTGGGAACTCAAAAGTTACAAATTCAGAGTTCTCAGTATCTACTTGATGCTCATAACCTAGCCAGATGCTTCTCAACAATTGGTCAAAATTGAAATTTTATGGTAGCCAATTACCATCTTATGGCTGTCTCAGGATAGACCGCAGCTGAATCAAGTGAGAGAGCTTTTTCATGGATATACTACTTTTCATAGCCTTCAGTATTTATTGGCGATAGGGGAAACTTTGGTTGAAAGGGAAAATTACTTCTTGATTGATACATTTGTTTCACATAGAGAAATGGTGGTTGTGATGTTTGGCAACAGATCTTTTCACAAGTCTATTTGTTACTGAGAAACACTATTTTTCTTTGAGTCACATTCTGCAGTAAATTCTGTATCCTGGGCTTAAGCTTTGTAAATGTTTTGAGTCATTGTATTTTCATTGCTATTAGTATTAAATAGTTGTTTATGGTAGCTTTGTACCCATGAGATTTAGTTTACCTTCCAGACAATCATGGACTCTGGCAAATATTTACTAAAGCTTTTAAAAGCACACAGAATTGTCCCATGTGCTGTCCTATTGTACAGAAAAGGCAAGAAAGACATTGGCTACATTATCAAACTTATTTTTATTTTTAAATTTTAATATTCTTTATTTTTTGCCACATGACGTATGGAATCTTAGGGTCCCAGATCAGGGATTGAACCTGGGCCTCTGCAATGAAAATGCTGAATCCTAACTCCTGAATCTCCAGGGAATTCAATTTTTGTTTTTGGAAACAAAACTAAATGTAGTTTCTCATCATACATGTATCTAGGGGCCTTGCATCTAGTTCTGGTCAGTGGAACACAAGCAGAAGAAATGTATGTCACTTCTAAGTTTGAACACTAAAATATGCCATAATTTCTTTTTCATTGTTTTCATGTAAAATGTGAAGGAAGGGAAGGATTCAACTATGCAGTATATGGGTAGAGGAGTTCCAGGCAAAGAGAACAGTTGTGCATACACCCTGAAGTTAGAGTACAACAAGGAGACCACTATAGTAGATGTTTCCTTCTTTTTTATTTTAATTAATTTTTCTTGGAGTATGAAAAGTGAAAGTGAAAGTGAAGTTGCTCAGTCGTGTCTGACTCTTCCTGACCCCATGAACTGCAGCCTACCAGGCTCCTCTGTCCATGGGGTTTTCCAGGCAAGAGTACTGGAGTAGGGTGCCATTGTAGTAGACTTACAATGTTATGTTAGTTTCTGCTGTACAGCAAAGTGAATCAGTTACATATATCCATGTATCCACTCTTTTTAGAGTCTTTTCCCATATGGGCTATTATGGGAATATTGAGTACACAATATTGAGTACAGTTCCCTGTGCTATACAGTAAGTTCTTACTGGTTTTCTATTTTGTATAGTAGTATATATGTGTCAGTCCAAGTCTCCCAATTTATCCCTCTCTCCCTGCCTTTCCTCTTTGGTAATCATAAGTTTATTTTCTACACCTGTGACTCTATTTCTGGAAACTTTCCTTCCTGTCTTTGTTCAAATGTCGTTTTTCTCAGTGAGGCTTGTCTTCACACTCTATTTAAAATTGCAACATCTCTCTCTAGTATTTATTCAGTTCTCCTTGCTCTTTTTTGTATACACTCACTCCCTGTGACAAACATGGTAGGTAGGCAGAACAATGGCCTCTAAAGAGGTCCTTATTCTGATCTCTGGAACCCACAGTGCTATGTTACATAGCAGAAATGGAATTAAAGCTGCAGATATAATTAAGGTTATTTTCAAATGAAGATATTATCCTTGATTACCTGGTAGGTCCAAGTAATCACAAAGGTCCTTAAAATGAGATTAAAACTGTAAAAACTGAAGGTGAAAGAGGAAGACAGGAGAGAATCAGAGAGAGTTATGAGTGGTAAAAAGGCAGGGATAGAAAGTGCACCATTGCTGGCTCTGAAGATGGAGAAAGGGGCCCTCGTGAGGACAGATGGGGCGAGGAAATGATTCTTCCTTGGAGCCTCCAGAAAGGGAGAGGACCTTAATCCTGCCAACACCTTGACTTCAGCCCAGTGGGACCCATATCTGACTTCTAACCTAAAGAATGAATTTGCATTACTTCAGCTACTAAGTTTGTGATAAATTTTTATACCAGAAATAGAGAAATATTACAATATGTTATATAACATACCGTATGATTAATATGTTTATTTTATTATTTACTTTCAGTTTTTCCAATTAAAATTTATTTTTAAAACAAATAATAACATTTGCATAGTTCAAAATACAAAACTATTCACAAAAGTGTAAACACAGAGGCCTAGTTTCCATAAAAGAAAATTTATATATTTATTTTTTCCTCTCTCTTATATGAAATATGCTATACTATATATATTATTTCACAAGTTGGTTTTTTAAAATTGAATATCTTGAATATCTTCATGTGAAACGCACAGGATTTCCTTGTTCATTTTTTTTTTTCACTTTTATTGAGGTATAGTGGTCAAATAAAATTGTAAGGTATTTGATGTGTACAATGTGATGATTTTATATATATATACAAATTATGCATAGCAGGCTACAGTCCATGGGATCACAAAGAGTTGGACATGACTGAGCGACTAGCACGTTAATAAGTGTGATTAAGTAAAGATTAACTAAATGAGCTACTTTATTTGAAGGATGAAAAAAACTGATGTTCAGAGAAACAGAGTGCTGGACCCAGATCACTTTTAGTGGCAGACCTGACCACAATGTAAAACTT
The DNA here is from genome assembly GCA_917880005.1 of Nanger dama. Classification (NCBI taxonomy): domain Eukaryota; kingdom Metazoa; phylum Chordata; class Mammalia; order Artiodactyla; family Bovidae; genus Nanger; species Nanger dama. The sequence continues at coordinate 19,513,502 of CAKJTW010000001.1, forward strand.
CATTTAGGCCTGACTTTTCACCTATCCTGGAATCTAAGAGAAACAAAAGGCTTCCAAATCCACAGACAATGAAAACAGATTGCTTTGTGCAGTATTTATTAGTTGGCAAGAAATCTAAATACAATCATCAAAATTCTTAGCAGGTGTGACAGAAAACAAAAACACCTTCACATTCCAGATTAACATCTCTGTATGTTAAGTAGACAGTTTTAAATTCTTCTGTGAGTAGAAGCAGAGTTTATTTTCAGAGACAACTTTGCAAACTTGACATCAGGACAGTAGTTTGACATGATTTGCTTTAAAACACTTTCAAATATATGGAAAAAAATTTTAAAAAATAGTCACTGTTGAATACATTTCACACTGAATTAATGTGAATTAATCAAATTAGTAGTAACTGAGTTAATAGTAAAATACTCTGAGCACCATGTGAACATACAAAAAGCATTCTTGTGGTTCATAGAGGCAGGCATCAAGCACATTGGATCTGAACTTAAGATGTAATACAATATATGTCAATCCTGAAATCTAAACATTTACATGCTTTCAAAAATGTAAAGCTAGAGTCCTTGTTGTGAATGACTGCGAGATTTCATTTTTAGTCACTGCAGATCTTCACTTGGTATCAGGTTCCCTCTTTTTGGCTCACATTTTGTAGGATGGAATTTCATTTAAAGTTTTAAGGTGATTTCAAGAGTCTTTGTTTATAATCATCAGCACAGGGCTAGGTCTATCTATAAATATTTATGTATTTTTGTTTATTTGGAGAAACCTATTTATCTATTCATGGGGTTGCAAAGAGTCGGACATGACTGAGTGACTGAACTGAACTGAACTGAACTGAACTTACCCCTTTATATTTGTGGGATTAGGTAATTCAGGTGGGTTTTGAATTGGGAGTACAATGTAATAACCTTGTAGTTTCTAACATTTAAAGGGAAAAGTAGATGTTTGCTTGTTCAATTTTCTCTCTTTATCTAATGGTTTTCTGTCCCTCAGTGGGCTATCCCTGTAGGTTCCACAAAGTGATCTTAAATCATGTTCAGGCACCTGATTTGTGGGATAGAGATGATTTTTATTGTTAATAGGTCATATGAGGTGAATAATTAGACTCAAAGATTAGTGACAGTGCTTTAAATTTGAGTAATATTATGATTTCACTTTGAGCTTGGTGATAAAAGTAAAGGCGTAGTTCTGTACTCATAAGCCATATCTAATGACAGAACACTTCACAATGTATGAGGTACTAGTACCTCTTGATAATATCCCAAATTTGCTCCCGCAGCTGATTAATACTTGAGAAGAACTGAAGAAGAGTTTTTTCTATAGAAGGTGAAGTTGTTTTTTCAACAGGAGTCCTTTGAGTAGTGGGACTAGTACTGGTTTGGGTTGTGGCTGCAGCTGTAGTTTTGGGAGTTTTGGGGGTAGCAGTGGTTGGCGAAGGAGCAGGTGTGGTGTCTGGGGCAGCTGTGGGCTCTGGAGCTGAGGAGGGGGAGTGGCGCTGATGTGGCTGGGGAAGTTGTAGGTCTGACAGCTGTGGTCTGCAGTGGAGCTGTAGAGGGTTGTGCTGATGTAGTTGCAGGAGAGCCTGTGGGGCCACTGTTTGCTGTGGCAGATGTGGCGGTAGCCTTAGGAGCAAGAGTAGTCATAGCTGGAGGGATACTAGTACTGGTGGAGATAGATGTGGGAGTCACAGATGGGATCTGCGTGGTAGCCTCCAAGGTATTTTTGTTAACAGTGCTATGCTTAACTGGACAGTTTGGTGGGCTGGTAGGTTTTGGCCTTGGGAAGATTCTTCTCCTTGGATTTGGAACTTTATGGTGTCTTGGGTGATCAAAAGGATATGGCTTTTGAATGAATGGATTCCGGTTAGGTGGTAATTTGGGATGAGACAGTGATCCTACATATGGTCGAAGATCATTCTGTCTGTGCTGTGTTTCCTGTTGCTTTCTGTGGCCTTCGCTGAGCTGTAGAAAAGAAAGTACAAGAACTGAAAACATCCATCTATTTATCAACTAGGGTATTATTGCTAAATGCAGGATGAGCAGTATTTGTAACTTTTTGGGATTGGAAGCCAGACTGTAGTGACTTGAGTGATTATCCTTGCAATTTCGTTAAATCTCAGTAATGACTTGCTATTAGAAAATTTGTCAAATGTATATTTCCCATACAAGTAGGATGTTTACTCCTGTGGGCTCAAGCCTGGAAGATTAGCTAGATCTGCCCTTTTGTGCTTGTAGTTTCCCTCTTCTTCTTCTGGTAAAACATGGTCAAGTACTGCCCGAGGCTTGAGCAAAAAGGCTACTGGGTTGCTGAACTCTATCTGTGAAACTTCAAAGACATTAAACTGAGATCAAGGAGTCCTATATGAATCACAACTCTCAAATCCATCATCCTCAAAATATAAAACAAAACAAACAACAGCAAAAACCCAAACAACCAACATAACGAACCAATGCCCACCTCAGTTTCATATCACTGATATCATAGAAAGCTTAGTTTCTAGCCTTTTTAAATTGAAGAAAGGACTTTGGCTGTTACCTTTTAACTTCATCATTAAACAAATTAAAATTACAGAAACTCAAGGGGTTCATGAATCCTATGATGTAGAATAATTTTGCATTTTGTCTGGATAGAGGACCTGTAATCTTCATGATGCATTAAAGGTGTTCACATCTGAAGGAACACTGATTTAGTCCAGTTGTACATCTGACAGTTAATATTTTTCCAGATACAACTTATAAATGACTTTTCAGCCACTTTTCAGCCTGACAACCTCTTCTGACTGGGAACTCACTATCCTGTCTCCCAAGATGGTAGAGAGTTCTTCCCGACGATACAGAATGACATTTCTTGGAATTTCTATTCTTAACTAAAAAGAGATTTATTTCTTCAGATCTACATTTTTGTCCTAATTCTATACTTTGGCAGTACACACTTTGGCTACCTGATGTGAAGAGCTGACTCATTGCAGGCCATTGAGTCTGCATTGAGTCTGACTCATTGACCCTGATGTTGGGAAAGATTGAGGGTAGGAGGAGGAGGAGGCAACAGAAGATAACAGAGGATGAGATGGTTGGATGGCATCACTGAATCAACAGACTTGAGTCTGAGCAAACTCTGGGAGATGGTGATGAACAGGGGAGCCTGGCCTGCTGCAGTCCACAGGGCTGCAAAGAGTTGGGCACAATTGAGTGACTGAACAACAGAAGATCCTGGACTCCTTCAAAACTGGAAAATATCTGTCCTGCTTTCTGGGTCTTATATTCTGCAAGATTCACATCCTTAGTTCTTTTAGCCATTGTTGACATTATTTAACTTTGAATGCCATCACTGTTTCAGTTTCTTATCTCTAAATATACTGCAATTTATCTATATTCCTCTTTTTTCTACATCCCTATATCTCTATATTATACTAGAATTTTAAACTGTCAATCATGTTAATTTAAATTGGAGATAAGGACTATTATAAGCACAAAAGGGTTTCAGCCTAGAGATCCAACCAAGTTATGCTACATTTCTCCTCTTTATAATTTCCACATCAACCCTGTTTAGACCACCAAATAGATAAATCATTCTAGTCCCACATGGCAAAGCTGTCTTCAGAGACAGAGTGTAGAGCAGGTAAAGTGACAACTTCTGAGAGACTAGCAGAGTTGTTCAGCTATGACAACTTCCTCAGAGACTGATTTACCTAGCCTCAAAAATAAGTTTGTGCTCGATTGCTCAGTTGTGGGTGACTCTTGGTGCCCCGGACCATACCCTGCCAGGCTCCTCTGCCCATGGAATTTCCCAGGCAAGATTATTAGAGTGGGGTGCCATTTCCTTACTTCAAGGGATCCTCCTGACCCAGGGATTGAATTCACATCTCCTGGATTGGCAGGCAGATTCTTTACTGCTGAGCCACTTGGGAAGCCCCTCAAAATAACTTTGGAAAGACATTAATTGTTTTAAAAAATTATCCAGGGCATTTCAATTCTGAAACTATCCATAAGTTAAAAATAATGACTTCTGATCCACATAACTTGGATGTTTTTGCATAGATCTTTCTCAGAAGGCCACAGAATTCCAGAATCTTTAATTGTGAACCCAGGATGTACCTCCAATCAATGAAATCTCTCAGGAGGTCCATTAGAGGGCAGTGGTTTTCTAATATAAAATAAGCAGGCCATATTGTTCGAGCAACTCTTTCCCTGGAGATTCAATATGCAAGCCAGATAATCACAGTAGTGCTCTGCTTAAAGCAGGATTAAGGGCCTTTCATCCCACTAGCTCATTCTTCCTCTTTTCAGATGGACATTCAGCTTGCTGTGAAGAATTCCAAGATCTTGGAGGAACATGTTTGAAATCCACAACATCAGACCATCAGTGGAAGTTAGCATCTGTCTAGTGTCCACCATTAAATAACTAAATGACTTCGGGAAAATCACTTACTTTTCCTGGATCTTAGTTTATTCACTTATGAAGTGATTCAGATTAAATACCAGATCCAAAGTCTAATTTTATGACATCTACTTTGGCCACCTCATGCAAAGAGTTGACTCATTGGGAAAGACTCTGATGCTGGGAGGGATTTGGGGCAGGAGGAGAAGGGGATGACAGAGGATGAGATGGTTGGATGGTATCGCTGACTCAATGGACTTGAGTCTGAATGAACTCCGGGAGTTGGTGATGGACAAGGAGGCCTGGCGTGCTGCGATTCTTGGGGTCACAAAGAGTTAGACATGACTGAGCGACTGAACTGAACTGAACTGATGCTTTGAAATAATTATACTATTTATTTTCTTTATTAGATAACAAACTTTAAGGACAAAGTTTTTTTTTTGTTATTGTTAATTTTTGTATGCCTGATACCTACAACTACACTTGGCACATAGCAGGCACCTCTTAGACATTTATTGAATGAACAAATGTATGGAATTGATAATAAAGAAACAAATTTCTCATTGAATGAAATCTTAACATTAGAAAGTATTTATTAGGGCTTTCCAGGTGCCGCTATGGGTAAAGAATCCATCTTCCAGTGCAGGAGATGTAACAGAAGAAGGTTTCATCCCTAGGTTGTGAAACATCCCCTGGAGGAGGAAATGGCAATCCACTCCAGTATTCTTGCCTGGAAAATTCCATGGACAGAGAAGCCTGGTGGGCTACAGTTCATGGGAATGCAAAGAGTCGGACATGACTGAGCGTCTGAGCACAGTACACAGGGTGTCAATAAGTTTTAATTTAGGTGACCAAAATAATTTCTATGACATTTTTATATGAAGTCAAATTAATTTAAGCCTATTAATTTTAATGTTAGGTTAACATAGTGTGACACGCTACAATATGCAGTAAAGGACCAGTTTGACTAGTTTACTTAAAATGTATCGACAAATTATGACTGGCAGTTATAGAACCTGTTGATTGGAATTGGACTCAGGGAAGCTTGAGACTGGGAGGAGCTGAGTGCCTCTAAGGGTTTGAGCCTCATGATTGAAGTATGGGAGTGTGCGTAATAAATATAGAAAAGCCAAGAAAGCCAATTAAAGACAGTCTCATCTGGCTGTTCATGTCTATTATTTACATTTGAAAAAAAAATCCTATAGCACTTATTTTGTATCAGGCCCTATTCCAAGTGGTTTACAACTATACATTTATTAATTCCTTGGTAACACCATAGTGAAAGTGTTATTCACTGAGTTGTGTCAGACTCTTTGCAATCCCATGGACTGTAGTCCTCCAGGCTCCTCTGTCCATGGGATTCTCCAGACAAGAATACTGGAGTGAATAGCCATCCCCTTCTCCAGGGGATCGTCCCAACCCAGGGGGTGAACTTGGGTCTCCTGTAGGGAGATTCTTTACCATTTGAGCCACTAGGGAAGCCCCATAAGGTGGGTACTATTATTATCCTCCTTATAAAGATGAAAAACAGTCCCAGAGAGATTAAGTAACTTTTTGGAGAGTATGTCTCCATATGGAAACCACATATGAGAGGAGAAGAGAGGGAGGAGTGAGCAGTAAAGAAAGAGCAGGCTGAGACAGGAAGGAGGGAGTGGATGGGAATCAGGGAAAGGGGAGGGGAGAGGGGAGGGGAGTGGAGGCAGGGGAGGGGGAGGGGGAGGGGAGTGGAGGCAGGGGAGGGGGAAGGGAGAGGGGGTGGAGGCTGGGGAGGGGGGGGGGAGAGGGGAGGGGAATGGGTGAGTGTGGGGAGAGGATGGAGTCAGGGAAGGTGAAGTCCAGAGAGGCACAGACACCTGGAGCAAGAAAAGAGGGGTTGGAAGAAGCAGAGGATTCCTAAAATAAGGAAAGCCAAATTTTGAGAGTAGGAACAGGAGGAAAGAACAGGCCATGAAAGAAATAGAGAACAAGAAAGGAAGAATGCTAGAAGCGTGAAGGTCAAAATGGCTCTCTTTTTGGAAATTGGGACGCATGCTGAATGTCTTTATTTTTGGTTACTAGCCTGAAAACCTGTAAATCATTTTCCAAAGAGGAAAGAAATAGTATATTTAAATAATGTTTATTTAACAGAGCTAATCATCTGGCTCCTGAATACATCTCCTTAATCTTTTTAGGGAACATCTGAAAGATAGAGGCCAGACTATCTGCTCCCAGAAATTGCTCTGCAGAAGCAGAGTAGATTGTTTCCAGGACTCCAGGGCTGGTCTTTTCTGACTCTGGGTTGGTGCCATAGTCTGGCATTTTCCATAATGTCTAAGGCCCAGGTCGAGGTATTCCTATGCTACTTTGTCATATTCAGGTTCTTTGGAAGTTCTTCTTCTGACTAAGAGCATTTTGAGAATTGGGTAGTTAAATGGGTTTTCATTTATCCTGAACGGGTGGAAGAGATGATTCTTTAGGTGCCTGGATTTGTAGGAAGTACCACTAAGGGCTTCCTCAAAATAACAGCACAGCTTTAGTCACACCACAACTACACAATGATGATGGCAGGTCATTTTTTTCCATCTAGAGGTATTTGGTAACCAGGGGTTTTTGGTTACAATTTAACTGAATTTAATATCACCAAGAATATTCAGACCTTATATCCTTATCAAGTAGTTTGTAAAATAAAATTATAACAATCTTACAGTTATGAGTTTTACATCTATACTATGCTTTACAATTTATAAATACATGTGTTCTTATTTATTCTTCAATAGCCTTGAGAGGTATATACCATTATTACTATCTTCACATGGGAAAATTGGGACCCTGTAGGTAGATAGTAGCTCAAGATTCATCGGGATGTTCAGATGATGAGTTAAACCCACATCAGTTCAGTTCAGTCGCTCAGTCGTGTCCGACTCTTTGCGACCCTGTGAATTGCAGCACGCCAGGCCTCCCTGTCCATCACTAACTTCCGGAGTCCACCCAAACCCATGTCCTTTGGGTCAGTGATGCCATCCAACCATCTCATCCTCTGTTATCCCCTTCTCCCACCCTCAATCTTTCCCAGCATCAGGGTCTTTTCAAATGAGTCAGCTCTTCTCATCAGGTGGGCAAAGTATTGGAGTTTCAGCTTTTCAGCATCAGTCCTTCCAATGAACACCCAGGACTGATCTCTTTTAGGATGGACTGGTTGGATCTCCTCACAGTCCAAGGTACTCTCAAGATTCTTCTCCAGCACCACAGTTCAAAAGCATCAGTTCTTTGGCACTCAGCTTTCTTTATAGTCCAACTCTCACATCCATACATGACCACTGGAAAAACCATAGCCTTGAGTAGACAGACCTTTGTTGACAAAGTAATGTCTCTGCTTTTTAATATGCTGTTTAGGTTGGTCATAACTTTCCTTCCAAAGACAAATATAGTTTTTTTTTTAACATCATGTATCACCTTGAATCATTAATTTTTAAATTCTTTTCCCAGCAGACCCTAAATATCTTAAAGATAAAATCCGTTTTGTCATTTTTCTGTTGGTTTTGGAAACCATACTTGCTGTCCTTCTTTGTGGTCCCTCCGTTTTCTCTATTCTGTGTTCAAACTTCTTACATTTTCTCTCCAAGTGATCTTATGGCTTCAAATACATTCTAAATACATATGTTGCCCCTTGAATTCTTTCTGAACCCAAGACAATGTATATCCACTTGCCTCTTGACGTCTTGCTGTAGAAATGTAATAACCATCTCAGATTTAACATGTCTAAAACAGAACATTTTTGTTTATTTCCTTCTTTTACCACATACCTAATCCAGCAGAAGTTACAGTGGACCTAATCACCAAAATGTATCTTAAATTCACCCTTATGTTTTTTTAATTGCTGACATTTAATGCAAGTCACCATAATCTTTTATCTGGACCACTGCTATAGCTTCTTGAGTGTACTCTTTACTCAGCTTTTTGTCCCCTGTAATCTGCTTTCTCTCTGGAACCCAGAGTCATTTCACTCCCCTGTGGAGAGCCAGATGGTTCTGAGGCTTCCTGATATACTGAGAATGGAATCCATATTCTACACCAACGGGGCCCTAGGTGATTTTCCCTGTTCTCATCACACCCATGATAAATTAGTGCTATATACAAGTATCAGTTAGATGAACCAAACCATTTCTTGTATTTTAATTATGTGTTGTCTTATGTTTTACAGAAAACAAAAGATGCCAAGCTTCTTGAAACTAGAAGTCTTTCTGTTGTTGTACTTTTGATTTCTCAGTTAGATATATATCCCAAATGTTACTGATACATATGAATAAAAGTTGCTTGGAGGGATACTTACTGAGAAGCAAGCAGTTAGTGCACAGATGCACACCAGCAGCGGCAGAGTTTTCATTTTTTTCCGGTTGGCTTCTGGGAAAAGCAGAAAAGTGGCTCTCTAGTTATGATATTGTGGGAGAGGAATACCTTTTGGTTAACGATTTATTTTTCTGAACATACAATGTGAAAGAGACCAGTGGTTTCTGAAATTATGTGTATATTTTCACTCCACAGTGGTAAGGCAAAATTGCTTTAAGGTAAGACACATTCTTTCAAAGAGAAAGCAATGGAAGAGGGTCAAGAATTATTCTTGTTATAACTAATTTGTAGCATAAGCATTCCTCACAGATACTAAAGACTGCCTGGGAAGGGCAGGGTCTTAGGAAGTTGAGCAATAAGGGAAGGGAATAATTTTCCTCTTATTCTGTTCTAACTCTAGAAGCTTCCCTATTTAATGAACCATTATACAAGCTACCTGATATTTACTGAACAGGATTTTGTAAATGTTTTATAAGGTTCTTTTAAGATAGCTCAGTTGGTGAAGAATCTGCCTGCAATGCAGGAGATCCCAGTTTGATTCCTGAGTTGGGAAGATCCTCTGGAGAAGGAATAGGTTACCTACTCTAGGATTCTTGGGCTTCCCTTATGGCTCAGCTGGCAAAGAATCCTCCTGCAATGTGGGAGACCTGGCTTCATCCCTGGGTTAAGAAGATCACTGGAGAAGGGAACAGCTACCCACCCCAGTATTCTGGCCTGGAGAATCCCAGGGACTATAAAGTCCATGGGGTTACAAAGAGTTGGACACAACTAAGTGATTTTACTTTCACTTTCACTTTAAGCAAAGGTTTTTTTTTGTTACAAGGCTGTTACTTAGAAAAATTATCCTATCAAATGGCCTCTTCCTGAAATTTTATTTGACTGAAGATTTTACCATGTGATCCCCTTTCCCTAAGTCCCTAAAGGACAGGAGATATGTTTTATTCACTTTATAGCATCATGCTTAGCACATAGTGCATATTTAATCAATTAAAAAATGGAGGAAAGACAACCATACATTTGGCTATAGGTAGTAAGATGGGAGAGTAACGGAGGGGCATGACCTTTAACTTTTCTTATTTTGATTATACATATATTCTACAATCAACTTGATTTTAGAAAACAAAATAAAAGTTAAATCTCTATGTAGACAAAGCAGATATTAGGTCAAACAAATGAATGAATGTGCACACATCAGTGTGCTGTGCTATCAGATCATATTCACTTCACAATATAGTACCCATGGTTTATCAAACTAGAGAGTATTAGAGTCAATCATGCTTAGTTTAAATGCCAACTCTATCACTTTCTGTATGACTTTGACTGAGCTGCAGTCTTACACATTAAGGTTGTCCTCAGGATGGCCTGGAATAATATATGTTACAAATCGTACCGAGGACAATGTTTGGTGGTAAAGAACCTGCCTATCAATGCAGGAGACTTAAGAGACACGGGTTAGATCCCTGGGTCAGGAAGATCTTCTGGAGGAGGAAATGGCAGCCCACTTAAATATTCTTTCCTGGAGAATCCCATGAACAGAGGAGCCTGGTGGACTACAGTCCACAGGATAGCAAAGAGTTGGACATAACTGAAGCAATTTAGCACAAAGGCTCAGTGGTAGTTGTTATTATAGTACTAGTCATACTAAGAATATAACCATCAGGCCCTACTGGAGAAAGATATTTTTATTATTTTATCAGTTTCCTAAGCCTATCAGAATTTTCTTTTTATTTTCAAGATTAAAAAATAAATTAAAGATAATAAACATAAATAAAAGATCAATATTCCCCATTGATCATATATTCTTCTAGAAAAGTATGAGTGGAACATTTTGTCACATAGTTTAGCAGTTCATAAGAACAGAGGAAAATAACTATTAGAACAATTATGACTATTATTAAAAATATTCCATATAACCTAAACGCTGCTTAGTTTACATTTTAGTATATTAATCCCCAATGTATCTAATATATCCATATACCTGGTCTGATGTGACTCTTCTTAGGATGTTAGATGGAGTTGTCTTCAGCTGATCCTTTTAGGATGGTGATTGGAAGCAATGGAAGAGAACGCACAAGAGAGTTTTCCAGTTTTATAGTTCTTCAGTTGAGTTTAGTGGAAATAGGAAATTTATTGGATTTAGGATAAGGTCACTTCTGTCAAGTAATTTGATTTCAAAGACAAAGAAAGGATACTTGTCATTTGATGAGGTTGACAGTAGTCCTTTGTGCATCAGTGTCTTCCTGATGGACACAGTGATAATAAGAGGTTCTCAATGAATAATTTATCTGATTGATTAGTGTGATAGTGATTGATGACACTTAAGGAGACTCGAACAACCATGGCCAAGGTCTTCCAAGGAGGAACAAATCTCCCACCCCTTCCTGTTTTCCAGCCTATCAAAGTAAGCAGAGGGATTGTCCTGACAGTTCATGTGACGGGACACCATTTTTCTCCCATCAAGAAATACAATTTAGCAAAGCAGGATTTAAAAAAGCAGCATGATGTTAAATGCAGTTGACCTTGAACAACTTGGGGATTATGGGCACTGACCTGCACAACTGGAAATCCATGTGTAACTTTACATCCACAGGTTCGGCGACCACAGATCTTCTGGTGCTATAGTATAGTTTTTTTTTTTTTTTTTTTAAACAATATAGCTTTTATTAAAAAAAAAAAGTCTCTGTATAAGTGGATCCATGCAGTTCAAACTCATGTTGTTCAAGGGTCAACTGTACTGGTGAAGGACAATGGATTCAGAGCTGAGAGATAAACGGTGAATTTTATCTTGTGAATAATTAAAATATTTTTGCCTTTTACTTTGAAAAATATTCAAGCATACAGAAAAGTGAGAATAGTAGTATAATTCACAACCATGCACCCACAGATATCACAGTAGTCAACATTTTGCTATAGATGCTTAATTGATTGCTTTACTGAAGTATTTTAAGGTAAATTATGGAAAGCACGACAGCTTGTCTATAAATATTTCAGTATTTGTCTCTAAAACTCCATTCCTTTATTACACAACATAGCAATGTCTAACAACATTAATAACTCACACATTTAGTCTAAAACTCTGTATTCAAATTACCCAAATTTTGCCAGAAGTATTTTTAGTTGTTTTGTTTAAACCAGGACTCAAGTAAAGATTATGTGTTACATCTACTTGCTACAGCTCTAGTTTCTTTTATTCTAGAACTTTCTCCTCTCTTTTTCCCCATGATATTGATCTCTTGAATAACTAGACTAATTGTCTTATGAATATTTATTTTCAGAAAGAAATTTAAGGACCATTTTAATAGAAGTTTTAGTAATTAGATATTTCTACTATAAAAAATCTTCAAACTGGAAGACAATTTAGACTCCTAGCCATTTTTCCCCCACATATGGCCTCTGAGAGCAGGTTCAGCACTGTTTGGGTTTGACTTCTTATTTCTCTACTTAGTAGAAATTTAGTTTTGGCGAGGTATCTGATTTCTCTAAGCCTTACTTTTCCTATGTGCCAAATAGTGGTAGCATCTATGTTCCAAAGTTGTTGTGAGCATAACATTAGATAATTTAAAGAGTCTGATATGGCACTTTGAAATTGTATGCTCTCAGCTATTAAACTGCCATCAGTGGGAAGTAGAAGTAATTTTTGGCAGAGCACTGAGTTTGTGCATATGGATATATCAATTTCTTTCCCTCTTTTTGACTGTTCTTGTTTAGTTGTTAAGTCATGTCTGACCCTTTGCCATCCATGGACTGTAGCCTACCAGGCTCCTCTGTCCATAGGATTTCCCAGGCAAAATACTGGAGTGGGTTGCCATTTTCTTCTCCAGGGACCTTCTCCACCTAGAGATTGAACCCAAGTCTCCTGCATTGCAGGCAGCTTCTTAATCACCGAGCCACCAGGAAAGCCCAAGTAACCAGTCATATGTATTTCAGTTCAGTTCAGTTCAGTTCAGTCACTCAGTCGTGTCCGACTCTCTGCTACCCCATGAATCACAGCATGCCAGGCATCCCTGTCTGTCACCAACTCCCGGAGTTCACTCAGAGTCGCGTCCATCGAGTCAGTGATGCCATCCAGCCATCTCATCCTCGGTCGTCTCCTTCTTCTCCTACCCCCAATCCCTCCGAGGATCAGAGTCTTTTCCAATGAGTCAGCTCTTCACATGAGGTGGCCAAAGTACTGGAGTTTCAGCTTTAGCATCATTCCTTCCAAAGAAATCCCAGGGTTGATCTCCTTCAGAATGGACTGGTTGGATTGCCTTGCAGTCCAAGGGACTCTCAAGAGTCTTCTCCAACACCACAGTTCAAAAGCATCAATTCTTCAGCGCTCAGCCTTCTTCACAGTCCAACTCTCACATCCATACATGACTTTGCTTATTGTTGTCAAAATCGACTGTGGAATAGTAATTTTATTGATGTGAAATAAGTTTTTCTGAGTCCATGGCATCATCAGAACAATTATCAACCATCTTAAGCTAAAGCCCACTTATTTGTTTATATCTAAATGATGTTCCAGAAATATCTAATAATTTCCAGTCTTGATTCATGCCTGGAGATAGCAGATTCAATTTTTTTTTGAATATTGGAAAAGCATAAAATAACATATTATAAACTAGTCCATGTCTTTCATATTTTATTTTTCAATAAATAACAACTATTGTTTGTTCTTTTAGTATCTTGCAGTGTTGTTGCCACTTGACATTTTAGGAACTCATGATTATACAGCAGCATATGTCAATCATACAAAATTTGGAAAATAAGGAAATTACTGACATACAGACTATAAATCTCCATTATGCCGTATTTTGGATTAGCACCAGGTGTTTTGATATGTTGCATAAAATGATAACCTTACAGTATTCTGCCCATTGAATTCTGCTCTTTTGAAATAGAAAAGCCACAGCTGATTTTCTGCTCCTCACTACATTCTTACTTCCATACCAGACTGCTGCATAGTCAGGAGGAAGAAATCTTCTTATCTGATTCAATCAGGACAGATGTTGAAAAGTCCATTAAAACAGAATTCATAGTAAAAGACTTGTTTTTTAAAGACCATTTTTCCACAGACCAGGGGGTGCAGGGGCTGGTTTCAGGATGATTCAAGTGCATTACATTCATTGTGCCCTTTATTTCTACTGGGCTTCCTGGTGGCTCAGATGGTAAAGTGTCTGCCTGCAATGTGGGAGACCTGGGTTCGATTTCTGGGTCAGGAAGATACCCTGGAGAAGGAAATGGCAGTCCACTCCAGCACTCTTGCCTGGAAAATCCCATGGACGGAGGAGCCTGATAGGTTACAGTCCATGGGGTCGCAAAGAGTCAGACACGACTGAGCGACTTCACTTTCTTATTTCTACATTATTTCTATTATTATTACATGAGCTCTACTTCAGATCATCAAACTTTTTACCAACCTTCTTTCTACCCTGATCCTTTCTAAATAGTTTATGAAACATAATTAGAATATGTAGATGATCAATTATTTCAATCAGTGGAGTGATAGTTTTATCATATCAATATTATTTTAGGATTTGTTTTTGGTGTTTTAAATGTACCTTATATTTTTACTAAAATTGACAGTTGACTTTCGTTAGAGTTTTGAGAATGTTCTTAGCAGGATGGGAGACACTGTGGAATCCACTTCAAGGTTTAGAGAAATAATTTGGAGTTAGGAGCAAAAGAATTTGGTAATGACACTTCAAAAGACTGGCCTAAAAAGTAGTGGAGAGCAGTATTTCAGCTTTGGCTAGCCCTGGCAGGAACTATATAATCACTTTTTGTCTATATATGCAAGGAGAAAAGCAAAAGTACGTGCATCTTCTTTAGTTTTTGATTTTTTCTGCTACTACCTATTTTATCTATAGTATCAGTCCTAATGTCTTAAATGTGCCTAAATCCTTTTCACTTTCCATGTATTTCTGTATAGTTCACAATTAACCATAATCTAGAGCAGTTATCAAAAGCAAGCACAGTGTTCTGGAAATCTGTGGGGGCATTCATTTTGCTTAACAAAACAAAGCCGATAGATTAACAATGGATAATGGTAACATTGAAATCATCTTAATACTGCTTTCTTTAAGTATGTTCATTAGAGGAAGGTTAAATAAATAGTATGTTCTTTCCAATAAAATGCTTCATTTGGTATTTTCCATTTCTCCCACTTAAGTTAGCTTGTCAATCTTTCTTTGTCATGACTACACCTTTTGTATCAGCTATGTACCTCTGGCTTCAGTTTCTAAAACTAACCCTTTTTAGCATGGAAATCTTTTTTTCCTTCTTCTTTTTGACTTCAAGATTTCATTTTGATTATTTCCTTCTGGCTTGGATTCAGCAAAATGTAAGCAAACTCATTCCACTGAGTAAGGTTCTTCTTCATTGAGAGAAATTGCAATTACTTTTGTGATTGCCATGTCTGCCTCTGAAGTTTTATGACTACTTTAAAGATGGGGTTCTGTATTAGAATAGGAGAAAAAGACATAGGATAAGACAGTCTTGGACTTAATGGACAGGGAAAGAAACTTGCTTTTAGAGGATAGTGAGATCTGTGAATAGTCACAGCAAAAAGTAGAGGAGGTGGTTCTTGGCATCTTTCTACTGTTAGGTAGGCTTTTCGATAAAAGAATTGCTCAGTTTGAGTTGGGAAGTTAATTAACAGCATATGTATTTCATTACCTTATCATTTTAATGCAGATATGTAATAAATAGAAAAGTAGTTGGAGGTGGCAGTGATCTTTCTGGCATTTTCTTGAATCCTATGAATTAAGAAAAATTTATTATAGTATAGTTGATTTATAATGTTGTGTTAGTTTCTGCTGTATAGCAAAGTGAGTCAGTTATACATACATATATAT
Organism: Nanger dama; assembly: GCA_917880005.1. Taxonomy (NCBI): domain Eukaryota; kingdom Metazoa; phylum Chordata; class Mammalia; order Artiodactyla; family Bovidae; genus Nanger; species Nanger dama. The sequence goes on from CAKJTW010000001.1 coordinate 19,529,050, forward strand.
CTCCACTCTTTTTAAGATTCTTTTCCCAGATAGGCCATTATAGAATACTGAGTAGAGTTTCCTGTGCTATGCAGTAGGTCCTTATTAGTTATCTGCTTTGTAAGTAGTAGTGTGTATATGTCAGTCCCAACCTCCTAATCTATGCCCCCTCCCTCGCTTTCCCCTCTGGTAACCATGTTTGTTTTCTACATCTGTGACTTGTGAATTTTTGTAAAGGGTAGAATTTCACTTTCTGAACACAAGAAGAGAGTCAGTTGACAGTTTTAATGAAAAGGGCTTTTAAAATGCAGTATGTCTTCTATAAGACTTGCTTGAAACTTTTTCCTTTAAATGTCAGTTTTTTTTTTCTCCAGGAAAGGATAAAAAACTTAACAGAAATGTTATGAAATATGTTAAATATATTCAAATGCTTGTAATTTAACTTTTATGTAATAAAATATTAGAATAAATCTGATCCTTTAACAATTGCTGAGAAAAATATTGTTTTTAAATTTCATCTGATTTAAGAGACAGATAAGGTAAACACTACAAAGAAAGCAGAGACTCTCAGAACTGCTTTCCAATTAAAAGAAAATAAAACAGGGGCCTCTACTTAGAAAGAAAGTCACCCGGGCAACTTGTGTGGAAATGCTGGAAATCCATAATTTTTCTTTTCTTTTGTGCTAAATAGCAGAAAGGGACCAAGAGAACTCTGAACATGAAGAAATATTTTCTTTGATTAGCTGAACGTAATCAAAAAGAAAAGGAAAGGCATTGCTCAAGTGAAGTCAATTTGCAATGATTTTAAGGTAGTTTCCCTGCAGTCATAGGAAGATGGACCCTAATATGTCTCACACAGGAATTTGTATTCTGAGTAAAAAGTATGAATAACAGGAAAGGTCTAATAGACTCTATGGAGACAGTTATAGAGTGAAATGTGTATTATAATTTAGGTTTAGTGAAAATTGTAAATAACTTATTGATACTGCTAGAGTGATTGGAGAAGGCAATGGCACCCCACTCCAGTACTCTTGCCTGGAAAATCCCATGGATGGAGGAGCCTGGTGGGCTGCCGTCCATGGGGTCGCTAAGAGTCGGACACGACTGAGCAACTTCAATTTCACTTTTCACTTTCATGCATTGGAGAAGGAAATGGCAACCCACTCCAGTGTTCTTGCCTGTAGAATCCCAGGGATGGGGGAGCCTGGTGGGCTGCCGTCTATGAGGTCGCACAGAGTTGGACACGACTGAAGTGATTTAGCAGCAGCAGCAGCTAGAGTGATTTGGTCATTTGAGATTTTTGGTGAGCTGCTGAATTTCTGGGGCTTTGAATTGGTTGGCTACTCTATGGTGCAGGAGATTTTTGATGAAGATTTGGTAGACTATGTGAATGGGGGTTATGCTTGGCTATCACTGAGCTCTTGTGTCCATTTGCTTTTGTTTGTGATTTAGAGCGTCTGGGTTTTTGTTTGTATTTCACCAGCGTTGAAACGATATTTTCTCTGCTCATTTTGCTTTCTTGTAGGATTTTTTTACTTGATGCAATTGTTTAAGTTGTATTCTTATCATGTTTTGGTTGGCTGGAGAGCTTTGACTAGGTTTTATCTTTGGAGATCCCTTTGGACCAGTGCGATTTAAATAGGGTTGAGAGTCTCCAAGTTTTCGTCAAGCAGATGAATTTAGCTGTGTGGTAATCCAACCATTTTTTGCCAAGGAAGGTACAGGCAGAAGTGAATGTGATGCTTGTGCAGATGAATTCACATGTAGTCTGTTTTTTTTTCTTTTTCCCAGCCTGTTTGTCTCTCTTGTTTCATACTTGTCTATAGGAAGAGAAGGGAAAAGTATTTAGCTTAAATAACCTCTCATTTAAAATTTCATGAATTTAAAATCTTGAATAAGTTTCTTATACACTGAGTAAAACTCTATTATTATTAGATGATAGGAAAAACTCTTTTCTCTGAGACTACTACTGTATTGGAAGTAGAGTTTTATTTCAAGAGGACTCTCCAAAATGTCGCATGGTGGCTACCAGCACAGAGTTACAAAGCCTGCCACATCTTCTACCCTTGACTGGTGCAATGGAGGAGAATGAGAAGCCTTGAGTTCTCTATTAGTCAGCAATACTTCCAACTCATAGAAGACAAGGCAGAATTATATTCAGAGCCTTTAACTAAGGGACTTGTGCATTTTAGGTGCTCAATATATGCTTACTAGAGAACATATATTAATAAATATAGAAAACATAAATATATATTTATAAACTGTATAAAATATAGTTTACATGTTTATGAAATAGTATATATATTTATATAAAGATGATATAAAGAGAAACAGACTATTGTACAATACTTTTCCATATAACATTTCTCGACTACATTTTCTTTAATCCTTCTAGGCACACCTTCCAGACAAATTACTAAGTAATCTTTACAATAAGATCCTCTAATCTTAGAAGTTTCATTGCAAAAATACTCCCATTCTCCAATTCAAGAATTTGTTTTTTGAAATTAAATATTTTGAATTTTCTTAGAATCCAGAATTGATCATTTCTGTCTCTTTATGATTCCATCCAAGTCTGTAATCTAAACTTTTACATTCTGCATTTTTATGCTTCATTTTGGACATGCTTTACTAGCTCTGTATGTTGCTTTAGTAACTTTCTGGGTGTGAAAGCTGTTGGTTCACGTCTCTGACTGTCAGAAATCCTGCACATCCTTTGAAACTATAGGTATTTTCTGATTCTTCTTAATAAAAGTGATTTCCTATTAGGGAGTGATATCTATTTTATTTTGTATTAATATTTTTATTAAAGTCTATTTATTTGTAATTTTGTATTGAATTATAGTTATTTATTTGTCTACCATATTATTTTACTCCGTTAAAATTTAATTCCTTGCCAGAAATTATACATTACTTTCTCTCCTCATCAGTTATAAGGTCTTTCATAAAAAGGATCACAAAAATATTCACTGATTAAATAAGTATTTGATAGTTCACATCAGAACCACCTTAAGACTTCTCTGCTTTAGTTTAAATATTAATATCAATATATCAATATTAATAACCTTGATATTAATATTGTTTCCTTACCATTCCTTTGCCAGATAAAAATGTTTTCAAATCACATTCACCTCTTTGATTTTTTTCTACTGAACATTTTTAGTTTTTTTAGTGTTCTCTGTTAATGTGTTCCTGGATTTTATTGCTATTTTATTATTATATTGATGCTAATGAAGCTCCCATACTTTGGCCACTTGATGTGAAGAACTGACTCTTTGGAAAAACCCTGATGCTAGGAAAGATTGAAGGCAGGAGGAGAAAGGGGTGACAAAAGATGAGATGGTTGGATGGCATCACCGACTCAATGGACATGAGTTGGAGTAAACTCCAGGAGACAGTGAAGGACAGGCAAGACTGGTGTGCTGCAGTTCATGGGTTCGCAAAAAGTCAGACACAACTTAGAGACTGAACTACAGCAGCGTTTCGTGAGTGTTTATTGTGTGCTAAGATAATTTCTGAACATGTTGTGTTATTAATTCACCTTCTGTCAATACAGCCTTTTGAGGTGGATGTGCACAGGTCATTGTAGCCCTCAGCAACCCTGTTAGCACAGTTGCAGTCAACTTCATTTGTTTGAACAGCTGCCCACACTATTGACTCACTGTTGACTAATAACTAAGTGATTTGTAGTCAATGTTAAGTTCCTTTTTAAACAAATTGACTTTGCTTTATGATGTTTCTTATATGTTTCTTAAGTTGACTTTGAAAAAGTGAAATAGAGAACTATTTATTACTGAGAGATAGAGAAGGAACATACATACTTCAACATAATAAAGGTCACATGCAATACTAAGCCCACAGCAAACATTATTCTCAGTGGTGAAAAACTGAAAGAATTTCCTTCCAGATCAGGAATAAGACAAGGGTGCCTACTCTTACCACTATTATTCAGCATAGTTTGGGAAGTCCTAGCCATGGCAATCAGAGAAGAAACAGAAATAAAAGGAATTCAGATTGGAAAAGAAGAAGTAAAATTCTCACTATTTGCAGATGACATTGAACTAAACACGGAAAACCCTAAAGATACTATCAGAAAATTACTAGAGCTAATCAGTGAATTTAGTAAAGTTGCAGGATACAAAAACCAATACACTATAATCCCTTGAATTCTTGTACACTAGCAATGAAAAATCAAGAAGCAAAATTAAGGAATCAGTTCCACTCACCATTGCAACAACAACAACAAAAAATACCTAGGGATAAACCTACCTAAGGAGACAAAAGAACTGTATATAGAAAACTATAAGACACTGATGAAAGAAATTAAAGATGACATGTTCTTGGATTGGAAGAATCAATATTATGAAAATTACTATAAGCACTTACCCAAAGCAATCTACAGAGTCAATGTAACCCTTATAAAACCACAAATGGCATTGTTCACAGAATGAGAACAAAAAATTTCACAATTCATATGGAAACACAAAAGACCCTGAATAACCAAAGCAGTCTTGAGAAAGAAGGATGGAGCTGGAGGAATTAACCTTCCTGATTTCAGTTCTATGTATGTTAATATTTAAAAGCACAGACTGGTACCAAATGCTTCTGGCTTAGCATTATGGTTTTACCACTGACCAGGTGTGTAACCTTGGGACACTTTTCTTTCTAACTAGTCCATAATTCATATCATAATGTATAAATTGTGGAGTTACAATAATGGTATCTCTTTTTAAGGTTCTTGTGAAGGTTAGATGAAATAAAAATGTAGTTAGGATACAGTAGGCACATAGTATTTCACAAAAGTTGGCTACTAGAATTGATTTTTTCTATATCATATTGTATCAGTTCTGAACCATTTTTCAAGCCTTTGCAGACATGGCAGCACTTGGTCCAAGGAGAGAAGGTAAAACAGTCCGTGAATGCATGCTAAGTCACTTCACTTGTGTCTGACTCTGTGACCCAGTGGACGGAAGCCCATTGGACTCCTCTGACATGGGATTCTCTAGTCGAGAATAATGAAGTGGGTTGCCATGCCCTCCTCCAGAGGACTTTCCTGATCCCAGGACTGAACCTGAGTCTCTTATGTCCCCTGCACTGGCAGGCAGGTTCTTTACCGGTAGTGCCAGCTGGGAAGCCCGGTAAAACAGTGAATGAGGGTAAATATGTGAAATTTTTGGGAAAAACTGGTTTTGTTGCCTATTTTTTGTGTCCCTAGATGCGTTTGAATATAACTATCTTTGAGTAGACAGTTTGGAGCAAAATCATTATTAACATACCATACCATATTACTTTCATCACTAGGGCATGGGCATCTTCAGGTTCTGGTGGCTGTCTTATTCATAGTTTGTATATTGTGGGATACACTTATTAATGTAGTGAGAAAGGGAGGTCACAGAAATAAAGGACAAATATGGTAAGCAAAATGATGAGCAGTAAGATGAGTAGGCAAAGAACTAGTTTGTTTTTACTGAGAAAATAAGCAAATATTCACAGAAAATAAATCACTTGATATTTTGAACAAAAAATAGAAACAATGACATTTTTTGGAATTATGAACATAAAGGGGAAGATTATCAGGACCTGACACAAAACATATTATGAAATGCCAATTAGAGGTCACTTTTGGCAAGAAGGATCAAGAAGGCCTATAGTATCAGGAGATGTATAGATTTTCTAACAGGCAGAGGTATGAACCAATGACTTTCAGATCAAGAGAATTACTAAAACAATACAGAGTGAGTCTCTATTGTAACAAAATGGAGCTAATCTAATGAGGGGCAGCAAAAACATCAGCTAACTAGGTACTTGGTACTGAGTAAAAAGAGGATATTAATGCTGATAATTCGGAAAACAAGCTGCCACTCTTATGGTTTTGTAGCCTTAATTTAAATTTCTTTTCTGAAAGAATTTATCCTCATTCCAGGCCACAAAGAATAAGAAGTTCATAGTCAAAAATAACTGACCCCATATGTACACAAAGCATGTCAAGGAGAATCGGCAGAAACAAATAGCTATATTAGACCTTCAAAGGACTTCAGTTAATGGAATTATCAGACACAAATGTAAAGATGTATATTCTTGAAAAGACATGCAGGAACAAAGCACCATGAAAAAAACAAAGTAAATTTTAAAATGAGCAAATTATCTTCTAGAAATGGAAAAAAGAAAACCCATAAATTGAACTAAAAATATTCAGTGGATGTATTTAACTTCAGATTAGGTGCAACTCAAAAGTGAACAGAAGATAAGTATGAAGAAGCTATCCAGAATGCAATATAGGAGAAAATAAGTGGATGATATAAAAACTGTTAAAAGACATAAAAGATATGTTGATGTATGGCAAAACCAATACAATACTGTAAAGTAAAAAAAAAAATCTGAAAAAGTTAATTAAAAAAATAAATAAATTAAAAAAAAAGACATAGAAGATAGAGCCACAGGGACTAGAGTAATGTATCTTTTTTGGCATCCCAGAAAGAAAAGAAATTTAAAGTGGTAGAGATATTATTTGAGAGATAATGCTGGAAATTTTATAAAATTGCTAAAAGACACCAACCCTTAGATTTATGAAGGCTAATGCCAAATAAAGGAGCCCCTGGTGGCTCAGACGGTAGAGTCTGCCTGCAGTGCATATGCATTATATAATTATATATTATAGTGAAACTATGAAACAACAAATACCAAAATGAAGTTATAAAAGTAGCCTGAAAATCATAAAAGAAAAAAGATTCCCTTAAGAATGAAGAAGAATTTAATGAATGATCTTTATCATGTTTCTTGTCACATATTTTATAAATATATATGAACAACAGCAACACTCTGCACTTTCATTAAAAGCATATCAGAAGTTCATTCTATCAGAGTGCTTGAAAAATTTTCCATTAACTGAAAGATTCAGTTTAAAGAATTGAGTCTGAGTCTCTTTTCAGATTTAGAAAATGACCAGTACCTACCCTTGAGGCTTCTTCTTTCTCAATGTGGTTAAATTATTAGTTAAATGGATTCTGGTCCATTACTGTGCTTGAGCATGTTCACAATCCAAGGGTAAGTGAAGACTGGGGACAGGAGTAAGAAGAACCAGGGCCTCAACAATGGTTTTTATAACCTGCCGTTTTCCCTAGTCCATTCTTTTTGAAGATAGCAAATACTCTGCTGGAAGAGAAGGTCATGACTGGATTGAAAAGTTCTGCTTAAATAAGAGAATAGATGGTTGTCATTTACTGCGTTTGACAGTTGTCCTTTGTCTTCCTCCAGAGGAGCAAGTGCACTGTGATTCACCGCGCCAAGTTTTTCTGAGTGCCTGAGTTCAGTTTTCTGGAAGTTTAGGTAATCTATGTGCCACTGGGGTCTCAAAGACTGAGCTTTCCATGCTTCTTAAAAATGTCTAATGGTTTTAATAAAAAAAAATACCCTTTATAAACCATGCCCATTTTATCCAAGATGTAATGTGCACATGGGGAAAGAATAATAAAAGATTGCAGACATGACAGACACTATAAAATATTAGTGAAAGGAGCCCATTTTGCTTGTTGTATAAATCCCCTTGCACTATCTTATTTTGCACCCACCTCAGTATGCCTTTTATTACAGTAACGTGGATATCTGTCTGACTTGCCCACTTAGTTAGGGACATATTTGGTGTTTTGATCACCTTTGTACTGACCATAGCTTCCAACATAGACTATTGTGAAAATCAGGTACTTCATATCTGCCTGCTGAACCTGATTTTATTCTATTTGATGGAAGACAGAATTTCTTTTGGAAATGGAAACTGTAACTTCAGGTACTGTTGACTTGGTCACATTCCACCTTCCTATATTTCAAAAATACATAGAGGAATATGTGAAATATTAGATGTGCAATTTAAATAGGAATTTTTCACAACCTTTATGCATATCACTCACTTCACTCTTGGAGGGAGCTCTGCCACTTCTTTTGATTCTGCTCCTCATGTAATATTTGTCTACTTATCCATCAAAACAAAACTTCTCACATTTCATTCCTTTATGAAGCCATTCTGAGCTTTGATTATTGTTTAATAGCTCATGATTTAGTCCTCTGTTATACTCTGCTGTTTCTCTCGCTTTCTTTTTTTCTTGCATCTAGCCATACATGGTTTACTATTTAAGCTTCTTAATATTAACTTCTAGGAAAGTGAAAGAACCAGTGTGACATAGTCTCTATTATTTTTTGGGAGCCTATTTATAGTTACCAAAAGAAACCTAGAAACTTAGTTTGAAATGTTTTTGTGTTCTGGACTCTTTGAACTTGGATGTATGCTTCTGAAATTTGTTAGTTTAGAATACAAATTTGCCTTGTTTTAATAATGTTAATATTTATCAATTCCAGATTATTAGCTAATTAGCTAAAATGCAAACTTTTACTTTAGCACAGTTAGTGGATACATGGGATCAGCAGCAAGTATTATTTGACATGATTTTAGGAAAAAGATGACAATTGATGCATGTTAAATTATGTTATGGCTTAAATTATGCCTCTGCTCTCCAAAAGATATGTTGAAATCCTAACCCTAATCCTAATCAGTAACTTAGAGTGTGATTTTATTTAGAGGTAGGGTCACTGCAGATGTAATCAGTTAAGGTGAGGTCATACTGGAGTAGGCTCTATTATGATATGTCCTCATGAGAAGATGGTCACATACAGACACAGGGAGAATGTTGTTGGAAGACAGGCAGAGATTGGAATTATGCTGCCATAAGCCAAAGGATGAGTTGAGCTACCAGGAAGTGGGAGAAGCAAGCAAGGATTCTTTCCTCAGAGGGAGCAAGGCCCTGCCCACACTTTGATTTTTGAAGTTCTAGCGTCCAGAACTGTGTCAGTTCAATTCAGTTCAAGTGCTCAGTCATGCCCGACGCTTTGTGACCTCATGGATTTCAGCACGCCAGACTTCCCTGTCCATCACAAACTTCCAGAGCTTACCCAGACTCATGTCCATCATGTTGGTGATACCTTTCAACCATCTCATCCTCTGTAATCCCCTCCTTCTCCCACCTTCAATATTTCCCAGCATCAGGGTCTTTTCCAATGAGTTGGTTCTTTGCATCAGGTGGCCAAAGTACTGGAGTTTCAGCTTCAGCATCAGTCCTTCCAGTGAGTATCCAGGACTGATTTCCTTTAGGATGGACTGGTTGGATCTCCTTGCAGTCCAAGGGACTCTCAGAGTCTTCTCTAACACCATAGTTCAAAAGCATCAATTCTTTGGTGCTCAGCTTTCTTTATAGTCCACCTCTCACATCCATACATGACTACTAGAAAAGCCATAGCTTTGAGTAGATGAACCTTTGCTGGTAATGTCTCTGCTTCTTAATATGCTGTCTAGGTTGGTCATAGCTTTTCTTCCAATGAACAAGTATCCTTTAATTTCATGGCTGCAGTCACCATCTGCAGTGATTTTGGATCCTCCAAAATAAAGTCACTGTTTCCATTGTTTCCTCATCTATTTGCCATGAAGTGATGGGACCAGATGCCGTGGTCTTAGTTTTCTGAATGCTGAGTTTTAAGCCAACTTTTTCACCCTCCTCTTTCACTTTCATCAAGAAGCTCTTTAGTTCTTCTTTGCTTTCTGCCATAAGGGTGGTGTCATCTGCATATCTGAGGTTATTGATATTTCCCCTGGAAATCTTGATTCCACCTTGGGCTTCATCTAGCCTGGCCTTTTGCAAGATGTACTCTGCATATAAGTTAAATATGCAGAGTGACAATATACAGCCTTGACGTTCTCCTTTACTGGTTTGGAACCAGTCTGTTGTTCCATGTCCAGTTCAAACTGTTGCTTCTTGACCTGCATACAGATTTCTCAGGAGGCAGGTCAGGTTCTCTGGTATTCCTGTCTCTTTAAGAATTTTCCACAGTTAGTCGTGATCCACACAGTCAAAGGCTTTGGCATAGTCGATAAAACATAAGTAGATGTTTTTCTGGAACTCTCTTTTTCGATGATCCAGTGGACGGCTCTAACCTAACATGAAAGGCTCTAACCTAACAGCCTGGCCTGCTTACAGATCAAAGGACTGAGCTAATACCAAAGGAGAGCTAGCTGGCTGTGTACTGACTGCTCCCCACTCAGATGCAGAGGCAGGCTTGTGACAGCCAGAACTGTGAGGCTATACATTTTTGTGTTTTAAACCATCAAGTATGTGAAGCATTTTTTAGTGTGCTCTAGCACACTAATACCAATAGATACAGGATTTCTTAATAAGTAATATCTCCATGAGGTTTTGAGTGCTTTTCTCTTACTTTTTACTCTTTCACATTAATATGTATGTGTCTAGCTCCCTGTTCTTATAGTTTACACGTCCCAGATTCATGTCCTGTGAAGTCATCCATCTCCAGCATGTTCTTTCTAGTTCCTCTTCCTTTCTTTTGTATGAGATTATATACTCTGTTTAATTAGGACAGAACACTATTTACCTCTGTTTTCCTTTATTTTGTTTTCGGCGTTGTATCATGTGTCTTAGATTTGTTTCTCAACCTAGGGTAGAGTGTCTGCATGAAAGATTTTCTTTTCCTTCCAAAAGAACTGTACAGTTTGCCAACACCTTGGGTACAGATATTTTGCAAAGTTGGCAAATTGATTTGGAATTATCTTTTATGCTTAAGACCTCATCTGTTAGTTAAAACTCTATTGGTGGTGGTTTAGTTGCTAAGTTATGTCCAACCCTTGCCTGCCAGGCTCTGTCCATGGGATTCTCCAGGCAAGAATACTAGAGTGGGTTGCCATTTCTTTCTTCATAAAACTCTATTACTTAAAATAAAAAAGATTTTCATAATCTAATACTTGGTGACACAGGGGGTTGAGACATTTTTTATGTTGGGATGACAATAGAGTTTTTGAGAAGTAAAAAGTCTATAAAGTTGATTCTGTCTCCAGGTTAATATCCTTAAGAGTGGGCATCAGAAGATTAGCGAAACTGTACTTAGCAGCAAAAGTCTCCTTTGATATTTTAATTCCTTCTCTTTCAATTAACCTAGCAGACAATTGACATCACCTGTGTCTATGAGCGGTGAGAATCTCTGAATTGTCATGTTTTAAGGATGTATCATTGTTTGGATTATTTTTTGCTTTCTAGAAAACTTTATTCTTTGGGATCTGAAATTTGAAATTATTTAGTGGTTTCTTTTAGCAGGCCTTCTCCACACCAGTCTTCAAGGCTCATAAAACACTGTCAGTCAGTTGAAGCAGCTTCCTGTTTTAGCAGAAGCATCTTGTTAGGATGAGGGATAAAGCCTTTGCTGTGTTTCACAGCATGCAACTTGCTCATTTTATAGCTAACAGAAAGCCCTTCAGGTTGCTCTCTACTTCTTGGGCCTTTTCAATACTCTTTTGGAGTATTCAATGTGTTTTTTTCTAGACTTTGAATTAATCTCTAAGTATTTTGGAGAAGGACCTAAGTGTTTCATCTTTTACTGCATATCCTTTCAGGTGTTCTTTATGGTGGCTGAATAATGGAGATTAGTCTCCAGATCATGAGCGTCCAAGACTCAGGCTTAGGAAAAGCAGAGAAGAGTACCTGACCACAGTGATCTCAGCTATCAACCAGGCACTCACATTAGTGTATGTACAAGGGAATACATTTCCTCTTCTCCAGGGCAGTCAGGGACAGAGGGAGAGCCTAGTTATGTTCTCTCTATCAGTTTTGGTCTGTGATGTCCAAAACTAATAAGATGAAAGTTGAGATGCCATAGTCCTCCTCTGGTCATTATTGACAATATCAAGTCTGCCAATATGCTTGTATGAGTTGCCCACTGATCAAAGGTGCCCAGAAACAGGGGTAAGTGAGTGTTGAAATCTAGCCTTCTTCCTGCTTACTAAGTCATGAACTTTTGTAAAGAGTTGTATTAAATTGGTAGAAGGAGTAGTAGTCTTTTATTTTCACAAAGATGCTTTATGCTTTATTTGCAACCCTGAGACATAGTGAGGAGGTTTATATTTAAGACAATCAAACTTAGCTGTCTATCAGGTGTCTGCATGCTCTTTACTACAAAACAGTATTTGAAAAGTGGGAATGATTACAGTCTAGCATTTGAAGTGATCTCCCTGTAGTGATGGTGACTTTCCTAGATACTCATATTTTTCTTCTAATCATTTCTGGAATCAGCACACACAATTATAAGATAGTTGTAAAATGTGTAGCTCAGTTAGGAATTCAGTGTGTGGCTTTTCTATATATGGAAGTCTTCAATTTCATAGAACTTCCTTAGTAAGATGAATCTGATAGATAATGTCTTGATCTCTAATTATTTCTTAAAAAAAATAAAACTTTTTTCTTGAATGAATATGAAGTAATTGGGATCCAGCTAGACTCCTTGATCTCTTGGCATCAACTTGTTGCATGAGTTTGTGCCATATTTTTAGGTTATCTTTACCTTGTCTCTTAGTCTTCCCTGTTATGTTGCCCCTCATGAGCTGGCACTGGCAAATCATAGAAATCAGTCAATCAATAGATGCAGTGTAAAATTAAAAATAACAACAACAAACTGAATCATGAAGTAATGATCAAGATTGGGTTTATATCAGGTGACAAATTGGGGTCCAAAAGATAGAGACCAGGATTTATGCGATATTTCCCAGTGAGTCAGTACTTCCCATTAGGTGGCCAAAGTATGAGAGCTTCAGCAACAGCATTACTCCTTCCAATGAATATTCAGGACTCATTTCCTTTAGGATGGACTGGTTTGGTCTCCTTGCAGTTCAGAAGACTCTCAAGAGTCTTCTCCAACACCACAGTTCAAAAGCATCAATTCTTCAGCACTCAGCCTTCTTCACAGTCCAGCTCTCACATCCATACATGACTACTGGAAAAACCATAGCCTTGACTATACAGACACTCAGTTGTGTCCTACTCTTTGCAACCCCATGGACTGTAGCCCACCATCCTCCATTCCATGGAGAGGCTCGTCTCTCCATGGAATTCTCCAGGCAAGAATCCTGGAGTAGGTAACCATTCCCTTCGACAGGGAATCGTCCCCACCCAGGGGTAGAACCTAGGTCTCCCACATTGCCAGCAGATTCTTTACTGTCTGAGCCACCAGGGAAGTCCTTTTTTTTTTTTTTTCTTTGCAGTATTTATAGTAATAAAATATTTAACCATGAAAAGTTAAGATTAATGTCTTTTTTTCTCTTCAATTCTTTTTCTGTCTCATTTCCTTTTGTGTCTGGAGGCACTGGAGAGGGTGTTGCAAGCCTTTTGGAGAATATGTTATATGGAACTTGACAGGGGGATACATTTAATTTGGACATAATAGGATATATTTATGTGGGTCACAGTCACTTCTAGGTACAGTTAAGTTATTACTAGGCTTCTTGGTGTAAAAGAAACTTTTGGAAATAATTATGTTACTTGGCTTTGTGATGTGAATTAGTTCAGTTCAGTTCAGTCACTCAGTCGTGTCCGACTCTGTGACCCCATGAATTGCAGCACTCCAGGCCTCCCTGTCCATCACTAACTCCCAGAGTTCACTGAGACTCACATCTATCGAGTCAATGATGCCATCCAGCCATCTCATCCTCTGTCGTCCCCTTGTCCTCCTGCCCCAATCCCTCTCAGCATCAGAGTCTTTTCCAATGAGTCAACTCTTCGCATGAGATGGCCAAAGTACTGGAGTTTCAGCTTCAGCATCATTCCCTCTAAAGAAATCCCAGGGTTGATCTCCTTCAGAATGGACTGGTTGGATCTCCTTGCAGTCCAAGGGACTCTCAAGAGTCTTCTCCAGCATCACAGTTCAAAAGCATCAATTCTTTGGTGCTCAGCCTTCACTGCTGCAAGTGGCTGCAATCACCATCTGCAGTGGTTTTGGAGCCCCCAAAATAAAGTCTGATACTGTTTCCACTGTTTCCCTGTCTATTTCCCATGAAGTGATGGGACCAGATGCCATGATCTTAGTTTTCTGAATGTTGAGCTTTAAGCCAACATTTTCCCTCTCCTCTTTCACTTTCATCAAGAGCCTTTTGAGTTCCTCTTCACTTTCTGCCATAAGTGTGGTGTCATCTGCATATGTGAGGTTATGATAGTGTAGATAGTCAATGCTTTATTTGTCTTATCCTCTTCTTTCTTCTCTTTGTCCACAAATTTATTCTCTGTATCTGCATCACTATTCCTGTCCTGCAGAAATAGGTTCATCAGTACCATTTCTCTAGACTCCATATATATACAATAATATACGATATTTGTTTTTCTCTCTGAGTTACTTCATTCTGTATGACAGCTTCTGTTCATTCACATAACTACAAATGACCCAGTTTTGTTCCTTTTAATGACTGAGTAATATTCCATTGTATATATGTACCACAGCTTCTTTATCCATTCTTCAGTTGATGGCCATTTAGGTTGCCTCCATCTCCTGGTTATTGTAAATAGTGCTGCAATGAACACTGGGGTCCACTTGCCTTTTGAATTGCAATTTTCTTAGGGTATATGACTATTGGCCTTTTAAGGAGGTATAACATACTTCCAGTAAAGTGTGCACATCTTAACCTTCACACATGTCACATCTTGAATTTTTACATGTTACCTATGCATACACATGTGTCTAGAGCCCAGATCAATGTACAAAAGATTGCTAGCTCCCCAATAGCAGAGTTCCTTTTACTTCTTTGTAGCTGTAATGTTCCAAGCATAACTCATTCATCAGTTCTGAACTGGGTCTTTCAACCCCAGAACTACTGACATTTATGGGGACTATCCTGTGCCCTGTAGGGTGTTTAGCAGCATCTCCGTCTTTTACTCATTTGCTTAGGCAGAATAATACACTCCCCAGATGTCTGTGCCCTAATCCCTGAATCCTGTGAAGCCTATTACATGGTGAGGGGGGTATTGAGATGGGAGATGAAATTAAGGTTGCTCATCAGCTGACCATATTATAAGCCAATTAGCCTGAATTATCTAGATGGACCATGTAATCACAAGGGTTCTTAAGTATGGAAGAGGGAGGCAGTGATGTAATTTGATGATGAAGGAAGAAACCACAAGCCTTGGAACTTAGGCCACCTCTAGAGGCTGGAAAAGACAAGGAAGTGAATATTCCCCTAGAACCTCCAGGAAGAATACAGCATTTCTGACACCTTAATTCTAGCCCAGTGAAACCCATTTAGGGTTTTGAACAGAATTTTCTGGTTGATCTGTAATGTTTTATACTTTGGAACTTGATATTGAAATTGCTGCTCAGTCGCTAAATCATGTCCGACTCTTTGTGACCCCATGGACTGCAGCATGCCAGGATTCCCTGTCCTTTACTATCTCCTGGAGTTTGATCAAATTCATGTCCACTGAGTCAGTGATGTTATCTAACCATGTCATCCTCTGACACCCTGTTCTCTTTTTCCCCTCAATCTTCCCTAGTGTCAGAGTCTTTTCCAATGAGTTGGCTCTTCATGTCAAGTGGCCAAAGTATTGGAACTTCAGCTTCAGCATCAGTCCTTCTGTTCTGGGCCATCAGTAGCTTAGGAATTTCACTTAACATAGGTTGCTTCCTTCCTATTTGATCACACAGCTTTCTGCTTTTGTAAAACATTTGCAATATTTTTTTAATGTTTGTCTTCTCAGCCAAATAGTAGGCTTTGTGAAAATAGCAACCCTGTACTTTGCTAAAACTCAAGCACCAAGCACAATGCCTGACGCATGGCAGACATTTCTGAGGTGAATGGCATTGAATTGCATGAGGCATCTTAGGTGAAGCATTTTTCGCTTTCCAGCCACAACTTTGTGTCATGATGACTGTTGTGTGTATCACACCCACTGTGTCCAGCCAATGCAGCATAGTCAATGTGGCTCACCTCGTTCATTCAACAGAACTTTCTGTCAAAGTTTACCCTCCTCACCCAGCCAAGTGGACATGATGCAAGACACGCACACATATGCTATCTGATCATGCCCTGAAGTGGTTGGAAATTCTAAAAACAAATTGATAAGCTGTTCTTAGTCACCTTTTATGATTATAGTATGGCCTTTTTCCTAGGAGCTGTGGGCTTGGTTATAATGGCAGTAGTGTCTAATGGGTATGTATTCTCATTTGTGATTAAAGAGAAATTTGGAAAGTAACAGTGCCTTTTCCTTTTCCTTTAAATAGAGATAAAGATGTACAGAACATTTTAAGACTTCTGGAAGCTCATAATTTAATGTTGCAGAGGGCTTATTCAAGGGCTTATACACCTATTCAGTTGTGATTTGAGAAAACATGTCCTGTCTTTAGGGCTTCCCAGGTGACTCACTGGTAGAGAATAATCCTGCCAAGCAGGAGACATGAGTTTGATTCCTGGTTTGAGATGATGCCCTGGAGAAGGAATTGGCAACCCACCCCAGTAATCTTGCCTGGAAAATCCCAAGTACAGAGGAGCCTGGCAGGCAATGGTCCATGGGGTCATGAAAAGTCAGACATGATTGAGTGACTGAATAGCAGCAGTAGCTCTGTTTTTTGTGGGGAAGCCAGGTTCATTCATTTCACTCTTCAAGGGAAATCTCAGGATCTAGGGGAAATTTTCTTCTAAAAGAACAGGAACTTCAGATGGCATGGTGAAAGTGTCTAGCATACTAATAGATCAGTTGTCTGTAGGGAAGTCGGGCAGACTTACTGGGTATGGTGCAGCTGGTGGGCAATAGCCCTCCTAAAACCATATAGGGTACAACTTGCAGAATGTGAGGGGTAGCTCTGGAACTGTGAGTGACAGGGAATAGATTTTGGGAGGGAAAAGGTGTGGGGAGGGCTCTAATTCTTGACTGGAAGTTGTACCTAAGAGGATTATGGGAAACAGAAGCTTGGGAGGAAAGGTATGCTGAAATGAAGTTAATGGCAGACTTTCATCACCAATGAGCCCTTAAATTTCACTGGAGTGTCAGTGTGATGTCACCCAACATGTCACTCTTACTATGGGCTCATGGAAGAGAGGAGAGGAGTGAGCAAGTGGCCAGCCTTGCCTGGTGACTGAATTAGGGCTCATGGCAGAGATGGCAGATTGCCCCCATTAAAAACTTTGTTGAGGGATGAGATAATGCGTGCCTAAACTCAAAGGGATAAAAAGCTCCTTGATGGTAGGAAATGTTTTTGACTATGAATGCCTAGTTGTGACCCGGTGCACTAAGCATGGGCAGCTGCAACCTGGAGCACTGCACGTCTGAGGTCAGGGGCAGTGGCCGAGAGTGCCAGGCTGTGACAGTGCAGGAATGGCCAAGAGGAGCTACCCAAGTCCGAGGTCAGGGGCGGAGGCTGGGAGGAGTTACCCCGTGTCCGAAGCCAGGGGCGGCAGCCTGGAGGAGCAACCCGAGGAGGGGGTGGCTGCTTGGGCCTAGAGCAGCTATCTCATGTTGAAGGTCAGGAAGGGCAGCGATAAGGAGATACCCCTCATCCCAGGTAAGGAGCAGCAGCTGTGCTTTGCTGGAGCAGCCATGAAGAGATACCCCACGCCCAAGGTAAGAGAAACCCAAGTAAGATGGTAGGTGTTGCAAGAGGGCATCAGAGGGCAGACACACTGAAACCATACTCACAGAAAACTAGTCAGTCTAATCACATTAGGACCACAGCCTTGTCTAACCAAGCCATGCCCGCGGGGCAACCCAAGATGGGTGGGTCATGGTGGAGAGGTCTGACAGAACGTGGTCCACTGGAGAAGGGAATGGAAAACCACTTCAGTATTCTTGCCTTGAGAACCCCATGAACAGTGTGAAAAGGCAAAATGATAGGATACTGAAAGAGGAACTCCCCAGGTCAGTAGGTGCCTAATATGCTACTGGAGATCAGTGGAGAAATAACTCCAGAAAGAATGAAGGGACGAAGCCAAAGCAAAAATAATACCCAGCTGTGGATGTGACTTGTTATAGAAGCAAGGTCCAATGCTGTAAAGAGCAGTATTGCATAGGAACCTGGAATGTCAGGTCCATGAATCAAGGCAAATTGGAAGTGGTCATATAGGAGATGGCAAGAGTGAATGTCAATATTCTAGGAATCAGTGAACTAAAATCGACTGGAATGGGTAAATTTAACTCAGATGACCATTTTATCTACTACTGCGGGCAGGAGTCCCTCAGAAGAAATGGAGTAGCCATCATGGTCAACAAAAGAGTCTGAAATGCAGTACTTGGATGCAATCTCAAAAAGGACAAAATGATCTCTGTTCATCTCCAAGGCAAACCATTCAATATCACAGTTATCGAAGTCTATGCTCCAACCAGTAACGCTGAAGAAGCTGAAGTTGAATGGTTTTATGAAGACCTACAAGACCTTTTAGAACTAACACCCAAAAAGATGTCCTTTTCATTATAGAGGACTGGAATGCAAAAGTAGGAAGTCAAGAAACACCTGGAGTAACAGGCAAATTTGGCCTTGGAATGCGGAATGAAGCAAGGCAAAGAGAAAGAGTTTTGCCAAGAAAATGCACTGGTCATAGCAAACACCCTCTTCTAACAACACAAGAGAAGACTCTACACATGGACATCACCAGATGGTCAACACCAAAATCAGATTGATTATATTCTTTGCAGCCAAAGATGGAGAAGCTCTATACAGTCAACAAAAAACAAGACCAGAGGCTAAGTGTGGCTCAGATCATGAACTCCTTATTGCCAAATTCAGACTCAAATTAGAGAAAGTAGGGAAGACCGCTAGACCATTCAGGTATGACCTAAATCAAATCCCTTATGATTATACAGTGGAAGTGAGAAATAGATTTAAGGGCCTAGATCTGATATCTAGAGTGCCTGATGAACTATGGAATGAGGTTTGTGACACTGTACAGGAGACAGGGATCAAGACCATCCCCATGGAAAAGAAATGCAAGAAAGCAAAATGGCTGTCTGGGGAGGCCTTACAAATAGCTGTGAAAAGAAGAGAGGCAAAAGCAAAGGAGAAAAGGAAAGATATAAGCATCTGAATGCAGAGTTCCAGAGACTAACAAAAAGAGATAAAAAAGCCTTCTTCAGCGATCAATGCAAAGAAATAGAGGAAAACAACAGAATGGGAAAGACTAGAGATCTTTTCAAGAAAATTAAAGATACCAAGGGAACATTTCATGCAAAGATGGGCTCTATAAAGGACAGAAATGGTCTGGACCTAACAGAAGCAGAAGATATTAAGAAGAGGTGTCAAGAATACACAGAAGAACTGTACAAAAAAGGTCTTCATGATACAGATAATCATGATGGTGTGATCACTAATCTAGAGCCAGACATCTTGGAATGTGAAGTCAAATGGGCCTTGGAAAGCATTGCTATGAACAAAGCTAGTGGAGGTGATGGAATTCCAGTGGAGCTGTTTCAAATCCTGAAAGATGATGCTGTGAAAGTGCTGCAATCAATATGCCAGCAAATTTGGAAAACTCAGCAGTGGCCACAGGACTGGAAAAGGTCAGTTTTCATTCCAATTCCAAAGAAAGGCAATGCCAAAGAATGCTCAAACTACCGCACAATTGCACTCATCTCACATGCTAGTAAAGTAATGCTCAAAATTCTCCAAGCTAGGCTTCATCAATACGTGAACCGTGAATTCCCTGATGTTCAAGCTAGTTTTAGAAAAGGCAGAGGAACCAGCGATCAAATTGCCAACATCCGCTGGATCATGGAAAAAGCAAGAGTGTTCCAGAAAAACATCTATTTCTGCTTTATTGACTATGCCAAAGCCTTTGACTGTGTGGATCACAAGAAACTGTGGAAAATTCTGAAAGAGATGGGAATACTAGACCACCTAATCTGCCTCTTGAGAAATCTGTATGCAGGTCAGAAAGCAACAGTTAGAACTGGACATGGAACAACAGACTGGTCCAAATAAGAAAAGGAGTACGTCAAGGCTGTATATTGTCACCCTGCTTATTTAACTTATATGCAGAGTACATCATGAGAAACATTGGACTGAAAGTAACACAAGCTGGAATCAAGATTGCTGGGAGAAATATCAATTACCTCAGATATGCAGATGACACCACCCTTATGGCAGAAAGTGAAGAGGAGCTAAAAAGCCTCTTGATGAAAGTGAAAGTGGAGAGTGAAAAAGTTGGCCTAAAACTCAACATTCAGAAAACGAAGTTCATGGCATCTGGTCCCATCACTTCATGAGAAATAGATGGGGAAACAGTGGAAACAGTGTCAGACTTTATTTTTTTGAGCTCCAAAATCACTGGAGATGGTAACTGCAGCCATGAAGTTAAAAGACGCTTACTCCTTGGAAGAAAAGTTATGACCAACCTAGGCAGCTTATTCAAAAGCAGAGACATTACTTTTCCAACTAAGGTCCATCTAGTCAAGGCTATGGTTTTTTGTGGTCATGTATGGATGTGAGAGTTGGACTGTGAAGAAGGCTGAGCGCTGAAGAATTGATGCTTTTGAACTGTGGTGTTGGAGAAGACTCTTGAGAGTCCCTTGGACTGCAAGGAGATCCAGCCAGTCCATTCTGAAGGAGATCAGCCCTGGGATTTCTTTGGAAGGAATGATGCTAAAGCTGATACTCCAGTACTTTGGCCACCTCATACAAAGAACTGACTGATTGTAAAAGACTCTGATGCTGGGAGGAATTGGGGGCAGGAGAAGAAGGGGACGACAGAGGATGAGATGGCTGGATGGCATCACTGACTCGATGGAGGTGAGTCTCAGTGAACTCTGGGAGATGGTGATGGACAGGGAGGCCTGGCGTGCTGCGATTCATGGGGTCGCAAAGAGTCAGACACGACTGAGCGACTGAAGTGAAGTGAAGTGCTTATTTAATCTTGAAATTGAAGATTAAACTGGAATTGGCATAGATCTGTTCAGTTGCTACTAGTAGGAACAGGCGAGGGAGCAGACAGCTGATATTGCAGAGACCCTGATGATCCCTCATGCTTATGATGATCCCTTATGTAATGCTTAAATATTATACAAATTTTGCAAGCCAGATTATGGTAATGACAGCTGACAAGGAGACTAGGGCAATCTGGCCATACTAGTGCCTTAAAGTAGGAGTTCAGAGTTTTTCACAAAGGCTAAATATACAGAGATACAAATATGTATGTTCCCAGACATTTTATACATTCCATAAAAGTTGGCTAATCTTTTGTTTAAAACAATTTAAAATTTGTTTTTCAGGAACAAATGCAATTTGAAATGACCTTAATATACCTGATATACCTCTAAAAAGTATTTTCCTGCTATAATCAAATTTCATTTTAATTCTATTTTATTAAAAGAAATAAAATTCTGCCTCATGTCTCCATTTAGACATTTAGATTTGCTAGAATGGATAGAGTGGACTTTTTACTCCCCAAATAAATGACACTGTCATTATTAAAAAATGATTACCTAATTTGAGCGATGTTTTGAGGGGAAGTAAAATGATAAATTTATTAGAATAGTGTTTCATTTTTATATTCATTGGCTTGTGCTGATGCACTCAAGACAGCATGTTAAAATTTAATAATATATTTAATTTATATTAAATATTTATGCATGCATCATTTATATTTTATTATTTTACATTTATTTAAAAATTTTGTGTTGTAGCATATTTTTACTATCTCATTGTCTGTATTGGTTGGTACATTTCTGGGAGAAAGACAGTAAAAGTTGATATAATTTTATAATTTACCTTACTGCTAGCTCTCTCCCTGTCTATGCAAGAAGTCAGGAACTCATATTTTACCTTACCTGCTTGTTCAATTTCAAGATGCTGAACAGGCTGCTACTGATATTTGCTAATAGTTCCTAATGAGCATTTCACCCTTCTCTGCTTAGCTTTCTATCCTGGGAGGACAACCATACAAACTCCTTGTCTCTCAGATTTTTGTTGGAGTCCACTGATGAAAGAAATAGGAGAAGGAAAGAGGAAGGGATATTATACTGCTCTCTTCCTGTTGTGGGCAGTAGTGATGACCCTTCACAGCAACAGATAACATTCATTTCATCCACAGTCCTCAACTCTCATTCAGGTTCTGGTATTGCTATTTGCTCCTTTGTTCCAACAAGTTGAGGCACACAACAAGCTCCACTGTTGTTAGACTTTGTATGCCTCAACACCCTTTGCCGGTTCACTTAATTACTGTCTATTCTCTTTAAGCAGATCTTTTATTAAAATGCCTCCCCCCATAAAGTGTGTCTGTTTCTTTCTCTGAAACTCATTTTATCAGCTGTAGGTAGGTAATAAAAATAGGAAAAGTGATAGTCATCAAGACAGCAGTAGGTTCATATAATTGCTTGAACACTTTATTTGCTTTGGTTAGAACAAGATAGGTTCCATCGAAATAATTGAAGTTCATTTCGTATAAGATCTCAGAGCAGTTTAGAAAATACTTTTTCACATCTCCAAACAAGAAATTAAAGGAATTTATTCCCAGAACTATTTAAATTTATACAGATGGATTTAAACTGTCTGTAAACATAGACAGTTGTATTGGGCAATATGGTTGAGGGAGGGCTGATTATAATTTGAGTAGTAACTTTGGTAGGAACTGTGGGGGTAATTTCTGCTGATATTGTTGGTGGATGGGCTCTTTTGCTGAAGACATGGGTACTGTTGAAGAGGCGGTGAGTTCTGCTGTGATAGTGGGTTCTGTGAAAATGCTGAAAGTGGTTGCTGTGGTAGTGGAGTCTGTGAAAATACTTGCAGTGATTGTTACTGTGATGGGTTCTGTACTAGTGTTGATAATTGCTGGAGTGGGAAATGCTGTATACATAGTGGTAGTTGTTGTGGAGGTGGATTCTGTAGAAGCAATAGTTGCTGCTGTGGTGGAAGTGATGATGGTTGCAGTAGTGGGGAATTTTGTAGAAGCTGTGGCAATTGGTATAGCAGTGAGTTCTGTGGAATGCTGGTGGTTGCTATTGTTATGGGTTATTGCCATTGTGCTGGGTGCAAAGATTGATGGTTGCAGTTGTGGTGGGAGGTTCAGCAGAAGTGGTGGGTTCTGGAGTAGTGATGATGGTTGCTGTGTTAGGGAATTTTGTGGAAGAGGTGATGGTTACTGTAGAGGCGGGCTCTGTAATGACTGCTGCTGTGATGATGGGTTCAGTAGAAATAGAGGTGGTGGTGACTGTGGCTTGTTCAGTAGAAGTTGTGTTTGCTGCTGCAGTGGGGATTTCTGTAGAAGCAGTGGTGGTTGCTATTGAAGTAGATTCTTTGGAAGTAGGATAGAGCTCAGTGGAAATAGTGATGGTTGCTGTGGTGGTGGTGTCTTCATTAGAAGTTTTGGCGGTTGCTGTGGTTGTGGGTTCTTTGAAAGTGGCAGTGGGTCCTGTTACGGTGGTGTCTTCCGTGGGAAACAGTGGCGGTTGCTGTGGTGGTAGTAGGTTCAGTGGAATTGGTGGTGGTTGCTGTGGTGGTAGTGGCTTCATTAGAAGCTGTAATAGCTGCAGTGCTACTGGGCTCAGTTAAAGCAGTCATGGTTGATATGGTGGTAGAGTCTGTAGAACCGATTGTTTTGCTTGTAGTGGGTTCTTTGGAGGTTGTGGTAGTTCCAGTGGTGGTGGCAGGTTCCGTAGACGGGGTAGTGATTGCTGGCATGGTTGATTCTATAGCAGTAATGCTGGTGGGTGTGGTAGAGAATTCTGGTAAAGTTGTGAATGTTGCTGTAGCAGTGGGTGCTGTGAAACTGAGGGGTGCTGATGTGATGGTGGATCCTGTGAAAGTGGTCATGGTTGATGTTGTGGTGGTAGGTTCTTTTGAAGTGATTGGGGTTGCTGTGGTGGTGGGTTCTGTAGATTCGGTGATTACTGCTCCTGTGGTTTGCTCTATGGCCATTGTGGTGATTCCTATGGTGGTGAGAGATTCAGTTGAAGTAGTGAATGCTGTGGAAGTGAGATTGGTGAAATCTGTGTTGGTCGCTGCTATGGTAGTTTCCACAGTAGTGATGGTTGTTGTGGGGGATTCTGTGGATATAGTCATGGTTGGTATAGTGGTAGACTGTGTGGAAGTGGTGGTGGGATAAATGGAAGTGTTAGTGGTTGCTATTTTGGTGGATCCTGTGGAAGTAGCATAGGCTTCCATGGAAGTGGTGAAGCTTTCTGTTGTGGTGGTAGGTTCAGATGAAGTGGTAGTTGCTGTAGTGGGTTCTGTGGAAGTAATTGTTCCCATTTTGGTGGTTAATGATGTAGAAGTCATGGTGTTTGCTATTGTGGTGGGTTCTGTAGAGGTAAATATGGTTACTGTGGTGGAGTCTGTGGATGTGGAAGAGGGTTCTCTGGAAGTGTTAATGGTTACTATTGTGGTGGTAGGCTCTGTAGAAGTGGTGGTGGTGGGCACAGTGGAAGCAGTGACTGCTCTTGTGGTGAGTTCTGTACTAGTATTGATAATATCTGTGGCTGGAATTTCTGTGGAAGTACTGGTGGTTGCTATGGAGGTGGATTCTGTAGAAGTGACTGTTGCTGCTGTGGTGGTGGACTCTGTGGAAGTAATCATTGAAACTGTGGTGGTGGGTTCTGTGGAAATGTTGGTCATTGCTCCTGTGGTGGGTTCTGTGGAGGTAATGATGGTTTTTGTGGTTAATTCTGTGGAAGTTGTATAGGGTTCTGTAGAAGTGGTGAAGGTTGCTAATGTGGTAGGAGGTTTATTTGAAGTGGTGCTGTGCTCAGTGGAAGCAGTGGTGCTTGTTGTTGTGGGTTCTGTAGTAGTGATGATGGCTGCTGAACTGGGCAATTCTGTGGAAGTAGTGGTAGTTACTATAGTGGTAGGTTCTGTAGAAGTGATCATTGCTGTTTTGATGATGGGTTCTGTGGAAATAATGGTGTTTGCCAATGTGGAAGGTTCTGTAGATGTGACTATTGTTGCTGTGGTGGGGGTCTCTGCAGAAGTAGTAGCGGCTCCTGTGGTGGTAGAATCTGTGGTAGTGATGGATGCTGTGGAAGTGGTGGGTCCTGTGGAATTGGTGGTGCTTGCTATCATGGTAAATTCCATGGAAGCAGTGTAGGGTCCTTTGGAAGTGATGATGGTTGCTCTTTTGGTGGTAGGCTCAGTTAAAGTGGTGGTGGTTGGTGTTTTGGTTGAATCTTTGGAAGTGATAGTTGTTTCTTTGGTAGTAGGTCCTATGGAAGTGGTTGTGATTTGTATTATGGTGGCAGGTTCAGATGAAGAGGTGGCGATTGCTGTAGTGTTGGGCTCTGTGGAACTGACTGTTGCCATTGTGGTGGTGGGTGATATGGAAGTTTCAGTGGTTGCTATTGTTGTGGGTTCTGTGGAAGTAAATATGGTTGCTGTGGCGGAAGGTACAGAAGTGATATAGGGTCCTATGAAAGTGGTGTTGGACTCTATAGAACTGATATTTGTTCCTATGGTAGTGGTGATATCTGTGGAAGTTGTTGATCCTGTTGCGGTGGCAGATTCAGTTGAAGTGGTGTTGATTGCTGTGGTGGTGGGTTCTATGGAAGTAATGATTGTTGCTGTGCTGGTGGTATCTCTAGAAGTTGTGGTTTCTATTGTAGTAGGTTCAGCTGAAGTGATAATGGTTGCTATCGTGATGTGTTCAGTGGAAACAGTGGTGGTTTCTATTGTGGCAGGTTCTGTAGTAGTGATGGTGGTTGCTGTGGCGGGAAATTCTGTGGAAGTAGCAGTGGTTATGGCAGTGGACGGCTCTGTGGAAGTGATGGTTGCTGTTGTGGTGATGGGTTCTGTGGAAATTGTGGTAGTTGCTATGGTAGCGGAATCCGTGGAAGTGATGACTGCTGTGGTAGTGGTGGGTTCTTTGGAAGTGGGAGAGGGTTCTGTGGTAATGGTTGCTGTTTTGGTGGTAGGTCCAGTTGAATTGGTGGTGGTTGCTGTGGTGGTTGGCTCTTTAATGATGGCTGGTATAGTAGATTCTGTGGTAGCTGTATAATGTTCTGTGGAAGTAGTAATGGTAGCTGCCTTGGTGGTGGGTTCTATGGAAGTGGTGGTAGTTTCTCTGGTGTTGGGTTCGGTAGAAGTGGTGGTTCCTACGGTGATGGATTCTGCAGAAGTGTTGATTGTCGCTCTGGCTGTGGGTTGTATGGAAGTTGTAGTGGTTCCTGCTGTGGTAGTAGATTCAGTTCCAGAGGTAGTGGTTGCTGTAGTATTGAGATCAGTGGAAGTGGTGCTGCTTGCTAATGTGGTGGATTCTGTAGTAGTGGTGCTGATTGATGTGGTGGGGGATTCTTTGGACATGGTGATGGTTGCTATAGTGGTAGGCTTTATGATTTTGTTTACTACTGTGGCTGATTCAGTGGAAGTAATGATGGTGGCTGCTGTGGATTCTGTGGAAGTGGTATAAAGTTCAGTGTTTGTTTTGATGGTGGCCATTGTGGTTGGTTCAGTGGAAGTGGTGTTGATTGGTGTGTTGGTGGATTCTCTAGAAGTGATGATTGTAGCTGTGGCACTAGGTTCAGTAGAAGTTGTAGTGGTTCTATTTGAGGTAGTAGGTACAGTCAAAGTGATGGTGGTTTTCTTGGTAGCAGGTTCTGCAGTAATAATGGTTGCTGTGGTGGGAGTTTCTGTGGATGTGATGGTTGATGTTGTGGTCATAGGTTCAGTTAAAGTAGCTGTGGTTGTTGGATTGGTGGGCTTGGTGGAAGTGATAGTTGATGTTATGGTGGGTTCTGTGGTGGTAGACTCCATAGAAGTGATGATTGTTGCATGAGTAATAATGTCTTTGGAAGTTGTGGTAGTTCCTGTTGTGGTGGTAGGTTCAGTCAAGGTGATGGTGATTGCTTGGGTGGTGGGCTTTGTAGTAGTAATGACTGTTGCTGTGCTGTAGGATTCTGCAGAAATATTGGTGATTGCTGTAGTGGTGGGCTCTGTGGAAGTAATGGTAGTTGTGGTGGCAGATTCTGTGGAAGTGGTAATGGTTGGTGTTCTGGTGGTTGATTCTATGGAACTAGGGGGTTTTTGCTGTGGTGAGGGTTTCAGTGGAAGCTGTGATGATTGCTCTTGTGGTGGGTTTTATAATTGTCATGATAGTTGTTGTGTTGGGGGATTCCAAGGAAGTAGTGGGTACTGCTATAGTGGTGGGCTCTATAGATGTGATGATTGTTGTTATGGAGGTGGGTTCTACAGAGGTGTTAATTGTTGCTTTGGTTGTAGGTTCCATGGAAGCTGTAGTGGTCGCTGTGGTGGTCAATTCTGTAGAGGTGTTGATTGTTGCATTGGTTGTGGGTCCTGTGGAAGTGATGGTTGTTGAAAATGTGGTAGGTTCTGTAGAAGTGATGATGGTTGCTGTGGTGGGTGATTCTGTGGAAGTAGTGGTGGTTACTGTAGTTGTGGGCTCTATGAAAGTGGTGGTGGTTGCGGTTGTAGTGGGTTCTGTGGAAACAGTAATGGTGGCTGTGGCATATTCTGTGGAAGTCATATAAGGTTCAGTGGACATGGTGATGGTTGCTGTTGTGGTGGGAGGTTCAGTGGAAGTGGTGTTGGTTGCTGTGATGGTGGGCTCTATGTAAGTGATGGTTGCTGGTGTTGGGGTAGGTTCAGTTGAAGTTATGGTGGCTGCTGTGTTGGTCAGTTCTGAAGAAGTGGTGGTGTTTGCTATGGTGGTGCGCTCTGAAGAGACTGATGATTATTGCTGTGGTGGCAGGTTCCTTGGAAGTTATAATGTTTCCTGTTGTGGTAGTTTCAGTTGAAGTGGTGGTAGTTGCTATGGTGGTTGGCACTGTGGAAAATGATGGTTACAGTTTTGGCAGAAGGTTCAGTTGAAATGGTCATGGTTCCTGAGTTGGTGGACTCTGTGGAAGTAGTCGTTGCTGTTGTGGTAGGTTCTGTGGAATTAATGATCATTGCTGTGGTAGACTCTGTGGAAATGGTAGTAGATTCTGTGGTGGTGGATTCTGTAGAAGTTATGGTTTTTCCTATTGAGGTGTTAGGTTCAGTTGAAGTGGTGGTAATTGCTGTTGTGGTGTGCTCTGTGGGAAGGTTGGCTGCTGTTGTCTCTGTAGGTTCAGTTGAAGTGGTGGTGGGCTCCATGGAAGTGATGGTTGCTGTTGAGGTGGTAGGTTCAGATGAACTGGTAGTGGTTTCTGTGGTGGGCTTGGTAGTAGGGAATGGTTGGTGTTTTATCAATGAGTTCTGTGGAAGTGGCGGTGGTTTCTATTGCAGCACACTCCATGGAAGTAACATTGCTTCCTGTGGAGGATTTTATGAGAGTAGTATGGTTCAGTGGATGTGATGGTGGTTGCTACTATGGTGGCTGGTTCAATTGAACTTGTGGTTGCTGTGGTGGTTGGTTCTCTAGAAGAAGTAGTGGTTGTGTGTTCTGTAGTAGTAGTAGTGATGGTTGCTGTGGTGAGCAATTCTATGGATTGTACAGTGGTAGTTGTAATAGTGTGTTCTGTAGAAGTGATGGTGGTTGCTGTGGTGAAGGGATAAGTGGGAGTTGTGGTGGTTGCTATTTTGCTGGGTTCTGTGGAAATAATGATGGCAGCTGTGGTAGATTCTGTGGAAGTTGTATTGTTTCCTGTTGTGGTGATAGGTTCAGCTGAAGTGATTGCTGTGGTGGTGGGTTCAATGGACACAGTATTGGTTACTCTTGTGGTAGGTTCTGTAGTAGTGATGATGGCTGCTGTGGTGGAGGATTCTGTGGAAGTGATATCGGGTTCTGTGGGAGTTGTGATGCTTGCTGTGATGGTGGCAGATTCATTTGAAGTGATGGTGGTTGCTCTGTTGGGCTCTGTGGTAGGGATGGTTGCTGTTTTATTGAGGAATCTTGAGGAAGTGGTGGTAGTTTCTATTGTGATGGGCTCTGTGTAAGTAATGAAGGTTGCCGTGGAGGATTCTGTGAAAGGAGTGGTGGTTGCGGTGGTTGCAGACCCTGCGGAAAGAGTGGTGGTTTCTATTATGGTGGGCTCTGTGGATGCAGTGATAGTTTCTGTCACGGATTCTGTAGAGGTGATGTAGGATTCAGTGGTAGTGGTTATGATTGGTGTTATGGTAATAGATTCAGCAGAAGGGACAGTTGCTGGGGAGGCAGATTCTGTATCAGTGATTGTTGTTGCTATGGTGGTGGGGTCTGTGGAAGTGGTCATAGTTGTGTTGGTCGGTTCAGAGGAAATGATAGTGAATGCTATAGCAGTGGGCTCTGTAGAAGCGATGGTTGCTGTTGTGGTGGTGGGTTCTGAGATGGTAGTGGATTTTGTAACAGTAGTAGTGGGTGTGGTTGTGGTTGTTTTAGTTGCATGTGGAAAATGCCCTTTTGTACCAGGAGGAGATGGAAGGCGCCCTTTGCCCTAGAAGGGGGAAGGCGCCCTTTTGCGCCAGAAGGGGAAGCGCCCTTTGCCCTAGAAGGGGAAGGCGCCCTTTTGCCCTAGAAGGGGGAAGGCGCCCTTTTGTGCCAGGAGGGGGAAGGCGCCCTTTTGCCCTAGAAGGGGGAAGGCGCCCTTTGTGCCAGGAGGGGAAGGCGCCCTTTTGTGCCAGGAGGGGAAAGCGCCCTTTTGCCCTAGGAGGGGGAAGGCGCCCTTTGTGCCAGGAGGGGGAAGGCGCCCTTTTGTGCCAGGGGAGGCGGAAGGCGCCCTTTTGTGCCAGGAGGCGGAAGGCGCCCTTTTGTGCCAGGAGGAGGAGGGGGAAGACGGCTTTTGTGCCAGGAGAGGCAGGGGGAAGACGCCCTTTTGTGCCAGGAGAGGCAGGGGGAAGACGCCCTTTTGTGCCACGAGGAGGGAGGGGGAAGACGTCCTCTTGTGCCAGGAGAGGGAGAGGGAAGACGGCCTTTTGTCCTAGGAGCAGGAGGTGGAATGCGCCCTTTTTAGCAGGGAGGGGGAAGGCGCCCTTTTGCCCCTAGGAGAGGGAAGGCGCCCTTTTGTGCCCAGGAGGAGGAGGGGAAGACGGCCTTTTGTGCCAGGAGAGGCAGGGGGAAGGCGCCCTTTTAGCAGGAGGGGGAAGACGCCCTTTTGTGCCAGGAGGTGGAGGGGAAGACGGCCTTTTGTCCTAGGAGCAGGAGGTGGAATGCGCCCTTTTTAGCAGGAGGGGGAAGACGCCCTTTTATGCCAGAAAGGGGAGAAGAAAGGCGCCCTTTTTTAGCAGGAGCAGGAGGAGGAAGGCGCCCTTTTTAGCAGGAGCAGGAGGGGGGAAGGCGCCCTTTTTAGCAGGAGCAGGAGGGGGAAGGCGCCCTTTTGTGCCCAGGAGGTGGAGGGGGAAGACGCCGTTTTGTCCTAGGAGCAGGAGGTGGAATGCGCCCTTTTTAGCAGGAGGGGCCAGACGCCCTTTTGTGCCAGAAAGGGGAGAGGAAAGGCGCCCTTTTTTAGCAGGAGCAGGAGGGGGAAGGCGCCCTTCAGTGTCAGGGTGGAGAAGACGAAAGTTGCCTTTCTGTACCAGGAGCAGGGAGGAGGTGCACGGTTCCTTTTGCGCCAAAAAGGAGGACGTGGAGCCAGGCGACCTGTGGTCCCAGGAGAAGTAGGTGGTGCACCTTTCCCGTTTTCTAAAAGAGGGGGAGGTAGCACAGGCCCTTGTGGTGAAGTAAGTCCTAGGCCGTTGGCAGGAGCGAGCGGAGGAACATCTCTTCTTGGCTTGTAAGGTGCAACCGATGATAATCGCTCTCTGGATGGATGTGGTCCCCTGGGAATGCTTTGACTCTCGCCAGGCTGTGGGGATAAAAACCAACAAAAAGCAAAAGGTTTCCAAATCTTATCATTTAAAGTTCAAACACTGATATATGTACTTTTAAAACTCATGTAGTCATGTATTTCACTGAGAAAATAAGTTAGATAAAAGAAGTAGAGAATTTCCCTTCTCTTCTGGAAGTCTGGGCACTTGATGAAACCTAGAAGAGAAATAAATGCAAAAAACAAAACAGAAATAAACTTACTCTCTCACCTATAGATTTCAGAGGAGGCCAAATCACCTTGATTACATAATAAAAGAGACCATCTTTGGGCTTCCCTGATGGCTCACCAGTAAAGAATCTGTCTGCCAGTGCAGGAGACCTAGGTTTGATCCCTGGGTTGAGAAGATCCCCTGGAGAAGGAAATGGCAGCCTACTCCAGTAATCTTGCCTGAGAAATTCCATGGACAGAGGAACCTGGTGGGCTACAGTCCATTGGGTGTTGAGAGTTGGACATAACTTAGAGACTGAGCAGCAATCTTTGGAAATAGCTTTAGTTGGAGGGAAATACTCCAAATGAAACTACCTGGAGAATTCCTTATTACTCTTCATTCCAAGGATTCAGTGAGAGTCCAGGCTCTGAGCCATTAATTGTGTAACTATTTGTTGAGAGCTGTTTATATGCAACACACATTTTTACGGGTTAAGAGAAAGAAATTTAAGACCTGAATCCTTTCTTACAGAAGTCTGAAATCTAGAAGAACTATAACCTCCTAATTTACAATATAAGACAATACAATAAAAAGCCTGTGGGAAGTTGTGTAGTGTGTTGATTAAGACAAAGACGCTGGAGTCTGATTGCTAGAGCTATTCCTTCTGTTGCATGCTAGCTGAGATGCTTATACTGTCTCTGCCTCTGCTTCTTCATTTCTAAAATAGTTCTAGGAAAAATTCATGACTTATATACTGTTGATATAACTATATATAATCAATGGAAAGTACTTAGACATGGTGAAGTATGTAAGGAAGGACTCTATTAATGTGAGCTATTATTTGTTGCCTTTTTTTTTCTTTTGAACTTTTTATTTTGTATTGGAGTATAGCTGATTAACAATGTTGTGATAGTTTCAGGTGAACAGTGAAGGGACTCCAGCCATAAATATACATGTATCCATTTTCTTCCAAACTCTACTCTTATCCAGGCTGCCACATACCATTGAGCAGAGTTTCATGTGCTGTACGATAGATCCTTGTTGGTTAGCTGTTTTAAGTATAGCAGTGTATACGTGACCTTCCCAAAATTTCTAACTACCCCTTCCTCTTGGCAACCATAAGTTCATTTTCTAAGTCTGTGAGTTTCTCTGTTTTGTAAGCTCTTTAGTATCATTTCTTTTTAGATTCCACAAATAAGTGGTATCTTACAATATTGCTCCTTCTCTGTCTGACTTCACTCACTATGACACTCTCTAGGTCCATCTATGTTGCTGCAAATGGCATTATCTAACTTTTTAAATGGTTAAATAATATTCCATTGTATATCTGTACCACATCTTCTTTATCCATTCATCTGTTGGTGGACATTTAGGTTGCTTTCATGTCTTGGCTATTGTAAACAGTGCTGCAATGAACATTGGGGTGCATGTATCCTTTTGGATATTTTTCTCCAGATATATGTCCAGGAGAAGAATTGCAGCATCATATGGTAGCTCTATTTTTAGTTTTTAAGGAACCTCCATATGGTTATCCATAGTGGTTATACCAATTTACATTCCCATCAACAGTGTAGGAGGGTTCCCTTCTCTCTACACCCTCTCCAGCATTTATTGTTTGTGGATTTTTTTGATGATAGCCATTATGGCTGGTGTGAGGTGATATCTCATTGTAGTTTTGATTTGCATTTCTCTAATAATTAGTGATATTGAGCATCTTTTCATGTGCCTATTGGCCAACCATATGTCTTTTTGCAGAAATGTCTGTTTAGATCTTCTGCCCATTTTTTATGTGTAGGTTGTTTGTTTTGATGCTGTTAAGCTCTTTGTAAATTTTGGAGACTAATCCCTTATTGGTCACATCATTTGCAAATATTTTCT
Organism: Nanger dama; assembly: GCA_917880005.1. Taxonomy (NCBI): domain Eukaryota; kingdom Metazoa; phylum Chordata; class Mammalia; order Artiodactyla; family Bovidae; genus Nanger; species Nanger dama. The sequence goes on from CAKJTW010000001.1 coordinate 19,561,549, forward strand.
CCCCAATCTGTGGGTTTTTAAAAAAATTTATTGTTTCCTTTGCTGTGAAAAAGCTTTTGAGTTTAAGTAGGTCCCCTTTGTTAATTTTTGTTTTTTTCCCCCATTATTCTGAGAGATGGATCAAAAAAGCTGTGATTTGTCAGATAGAGTTCTGTCTATGTTTCTCTCTAGAAGTTACATAGTATCCAGTCTCAATGTGAGCTAGTTTGTCTTCTGTGAATACCAGCTGCAGTGATTTGTAGGTCTGATAGCAGGTCAAGAAATAGTTGATAAATAGTGCAAAAAATTCTGATGCAATAACAATTTTAAGGCAAAGTTTAACTTTGGTGAAAAAGAGAACTAAGGATTGCCTTGTAGAAAGATAACATTTAGGAGGGAAAAAGATGGCAGAGGAATAGGATGGGGAGAACACTTTCTCCCTCACTACTTCATCATAAGAACATTTCAACGCTGAGTAAATTCCACAAAACAACTTCTGATTGCTGGCAGAGGACATCAGGCATCCAGCAAAGCAGATCATTGGCTTCAAAACCAGGTAGAAATAATTATAAAGGACGAAAGTGGAGACAAAGGAGGTAGGGAGAGAGCCCCATCCCGGGAAGGGAATCCCGTCCCAGGAAGAGACTCTTAAAGGAGAGGTTTCTGGGGTCAGGAAACATTCTCACAGCCGTGTCTGGGGTGAGCCCTGGAAGCACAGAGGGCAACATAACAGGAAGGAAGAATAAATAAATAATCAAAACCAACAGATTACAAATTCAACAGCAAAACCCCCAGCGGATAAGCAGCGCAAACGCCTGCTTCCGACAGTAGCAGTGGGGGTTGGGCAGGGAGGAGCGCGCCAGCGACAGTGCTTTCTAAGAATTGGGCCGCGGGAGACGTAGGCTGCAGGGCTTTTTTCGAGAATCGGGTCGTAATGGGGCCAGAATCGGGTCCGTGCGTGGCCAGACGAACTATCTTGGACTAGCAAACCAGACTGTGGGATAGCTAACACGCGAAATGCTCAAACATAAGACACCGACAGGCCCGCGCACAGAACAAAGGATGGATTGGAAATAGCCGGCTGCAGACCATCCCCCCTCCCGGCGACAGGCAGCCAGAGCCTTAAGTGCTGGAAGGGGGCAATCGCAGCTCAAGAGAGACATTACCTACCAAATTGCAAGCAGGTTTCTTTGCTAATTAAGACTTCTGGGGGGCTCTGAACAGTCATCATCTGCCTGAGAAAGAGCCCCAGTGGTACTCCCAGAAAATTGAATGACCCGGAAAGGCCAGAAGTCGCAGCAATTGTGCGCGCCAAACTCCTAGCTACTCGGACCTGGGAAGGGAACAAAGCCCAGGTTCAACCAAATCCGAGACTCGGAGGGCTTCCTGAGCGCCAAACCTGAGCGGCTTAGACCGGGGAGGTGCATGAAGCCTCAGGCAGGCCCCAGACGGTTATCCTGCGGAGTAACGGACAGCCTGAGTGGTGTGCGCCCGAGAAGGGCAAGCCCAGTGCAGAGTCCACCACCCCCACCCCTGTGTCAAGACGGAAATCAGACACGGAAGAGACCAGCAAACAGAGGAAGTCAAACAGAGGGAGCTGCCTTGGAAGCGACCCCACACAGCCCACAAGGACAGAGAAAGCGCCAGACATACCGTTACTACTTTTATGATCAAATTTTTTTTTTTTTGGGGGAGGGTTGATGTGGAAGCGTGATTTTTTCTAAGAATTTTTTTTCTTAAAAAATTTTTTGAAAAAAATTTTTTTTCTTCTTTTCATTTTTGTCTTTTTTCCCCTAAACTTGCTTAAATTTTTAAGTCCTCTATATCTCGATTTACTACTTTTATAACCTAATATTACTTTTCAAAAAAAAAAAACACAAAAAAACCCTATCTTTAAAGCAAACACCGTATATAGTCCTTTTGGTGATGGAAGCTGTTGTCTTTTAATAATTCTGGAGTCTTTTATTTTATCTTTTTATCTTTTTAAAATTATTTTTTCTCCTTTTACTTTAATAGTTTATCTTTGAAAATCCAATCTCTACTCCAGATTTTTAATCTCGGCATTTTGGTATTTGTTGACAATTTTGTACTTTTAAAAACCTAATCTTCAGTACCCAATTTTACATGAGTGTGAGATTACGGGCTTGACCACTCTCTCCCCCCTTTGGAATCTCTCTTTTCTCCACCTGGTGGCTTCTGTCTCCTCCCTCCCTCTGCTCTTCTCTACCCAACTCTATGAATCTCTGTGTGTTCCAGAAGGTGGAGAACTCTCAGGGAACTGGTCACTGGCCGGATCTGTATCCCTCCATGCATCTTCCTCTTTTATCCTCCTGTCCACCTCTATCTACTTCCTCCCTCTCCTCTTCCATGTATAACTCTGTGACCACCTCTGAGAGGTCCAGACTTTGGAGCACACAAGAGAAAGTGGTTATGGGCTAGCTTGCATTTTCCTCTTTTGATTCCACCTCGTCCCATTCCACTCACCTCTAACTACCCCCCTCCCTCTTCTCTCCTCCAAGTAACTCAGCGATTCTCTAGGGGCGACCCTCAAGGTGGAGAAACCTATCATCATTAACCTAGATGTTTTAACATTAGTGCTGTATAGATGGAGAAATCATGAGGCTATTGTAAAAATAAATCTGAAAACCAGAATCAGGAGGCCTAAGTCCAAATCCTGAGATCATCAGAGAATTCACCCAAGAGCCAACAAGTTCCAGAGCAAGACATACCACGCAAATTCTCCAGCAACACAAGAACAAGCCCCTGAGCTTCAAAATACAGGCAGCTCAAAATACTCCAAAACCATTGACGTCTCATAACCCATTACTAGACACTTCACAGCACTCCAGAGAGAGGAAATCCAGCTCCATCCACCAGAACTCCAACACAAGCCTCCCTAGTCAAGAAACTTTAACAAGCCACTGATATAACCCCACACACAGAGAGGAAGCTCAACAATAAAGAGAATTCCACAAATTCCCAGAATATAGAAAAGCCACTCCAAATGCAACAATATAACCAAGATGAAGAGACAGAGGAATACCCAGCAGGGAAAGGAACAGGAGACATGCCCACCAAACCAAACAAAAGAGGAAGAGATAGGGAATCTACCTGAGACAGAATTCCGAATACTGATAGTGAAAATGATCCAAAATCTTGAAATCAAAATGGAATCACAGATAAATAGCCTGAGGTCAAGAATTGAGAAGATACAAGAAAGGTTTAACAAGGACCTAGAAGAAATAAAAAAGAGTCAACATATAATGAATAATGCAATAAATGAGATCAGAAACACTCTGGAGGCAACAAATAGTAGAATATTGGAGGCAGAAGATAGGATTAGTGAAATAGAAGATAGAATGGTAGAAATAAATGAATCAGTGAGGGAAAAAGGAAGACGAATTAAAAGAAATGAGGACAACCTCAGAGACCTCCAAGACAATATGAAACGCTCCAACATTCGAATTATAGGAGTCTCAGAAGAAGAAGACAAAAAGAAAGACCATGAGAAAATACTTGAGGAGATAATAGTTGAAAACTTCCCTAAAATGGGGAAGGAAATAATCACCCAAGTCCAAGAAACCCAGAGAGTGCCAAACAGGATAAACCCAAGGCGAAACACCCCAAGACATATATTAATCAAACTAACAAAGACCAAACACAAAGAACAAATATTAAAAGCAGCAAGGGAAAAACAACAAATAACACACAAGGGGATCCCCATAAGAACAACTGCAGATCTCTCAATAGAAACTCTTCAGGCCAGGAGGGAATGGCAAGACATACTTAAAATGATGAAAGATAACAACCTTCAGCCAAGACTACTGTACCAAGCAAGGATCTCATTCAAATATGAAGGAGAAATCAAAAGCTTTACAGACAAGCAAAAGCTGAGAGAATTCAGCACCACCAAACCAGCTCTCCAACAAATGCTAAAGGATAGACTTTAGACAGGAAACACAAAAAGGGTGTATAAACCCGAACCCAAAACAATAAAGTAAATGGCAACAGGAGCATACTTTTCAATAATTACCTTAAATGTAAATGGGTTGAATGCCCCAACCAAAAGGCAAAGACTGGCTGAATGGATACAAAAACAAGATCCCTATATATGCTGCTTACAAGAGACCCACCTCAAAACAATGGACACATACAGACTGAAAGTGAAAGGCTGGAAAAGATATTCCACACAAATAGAGACCAAAAGAAAGCAGGAGTAGCAATACTCATATCCGACAAAATAGACTTTAAAACAAAGACTGTGAAAAGGGACAAAGAAGGCCACTACATAATGATTAAAGGATCAATCCAAGAAGAAGATATAACAATTATAAATATATATGCACCCAACATAGGAGCACCGCAATATGTAAGACAAATGCTAACAAGCATGAAAGAGGAAATTAACAATAACACAATAATAGTGGGAGACTTTAATACCCCACTCACACCTATGGACAGATCAACTAAACCGAAAATTAACAAAGAAACGCAAACTTTAAATGATACAATAGACCAGTTAGACTGAATTGATATCTATAGGACATTTCACCCCAAAACAATGAATTTCACCTTTTACTCAAGTGCACACGGAACCTTTTCTAGGATAGATCACATCCTGGGTCATAAATCTAACCTTGATAAATTCAAAAAAATCGAAATTATTCCAAGCATCTTCTTTGACCATAATGCACTAAGGTTAGATCTCAGTTACAGGAGAAAAACTATTAAAAATTCCAACATTTGGAGGCTGAACAACACTCTTCTGAATAATCAACAAATCACAGAAGAAATCAAAAAGAAATCAAAATATGCATCGAAATGAATGAAAATGAAAACACAACTACACAGAACCTGTGGGACACTATAAAAGCAGTGCTAAGAGGAAAGTTCATAGCAATACAGGCATACCTCAAGAAACAAGAAAAAAGTCAAATAAATAACCTAACTCTACACCTAAAGCAACTAGAAAAGGAAGAAATAGAGAACCCCAGAGTTAGTAGAAGGAAAGAAATCCTAAAAATTAGGGCAGAAATAAATGCAAAAGAAACAAAAGAGACCATAGCAAAAATTAACAAAGCAAAAAGCTGGTTCTTTGAAAAGATAAATAAAATTGACAAACCATTAGCCAGACTCATCAAGAAACAAAGAGAAAAAAAATCAAATCAATAAAATTAGAAATGAAAATGGAGAGATCACGACAGACAGCACAGAAATACAAAGAATCATAAGAGACTACTATCAGCAATTATATGCCAATAAAATGGACAACTTGGAAGAAATGGACAAATTCTTAGAAAAGTACAACTTTCCAAAACTGAACCAGGAAGAAATAGAAAATCTTAACAGACCCATCACAAGCATGGAAATTGAAACTGTAATCAGAAATCTTCCAGCAAACAAAAGCCCAGGTCCAGATGGCTTCACAGCTGAATTCTACCAAAAATTTTGAGAAGAACTAACACCTATCTTACTGAAACTATTCCAGAAAATTGCAGAGGAAGATAAACTTCCAAACTCATTCTATGAGGCCACCATCACCCTAATACCTAAAACTGACAAAGACACCACAAAAAAGAAAACTACAGGTCAATATCACTGATAAACATAGATGCAAAAATCCTTAACAAAATCCTAGCAATCAGAATCCAGCAACACATTAAAAAGATCATACACCATGACCAAGTGGGCTTTATCCCAGGGATGCAAGGATTCTTCAATATCCACAAATCAATCAATGTAATTCACCACATTAACAAATTGAAAAATAAAAATCATATGATTATCTCAATAGATGCAGAAAAAGCTTTGACAAAATTCAACATCCATTTATGATAAAAACTCTCCAGAAAGCAGGAATAGAAGGAACATACCTCAACATAATAAAAGCTATATATGACAAACCCACAGCTAACATTATCCTCAATGGTGAAAAATTGAAAGCATTTCCCCTAAAGTAGGAACAAGACAAGGGTGCCCGCTTTCACCACTACTATTCAATATAGTTCTGGAAGTTTTGGCCACAGCAATCAGAGCAGAAAAAGAAATACAAGGAATCCAAATTGGAAAAGAAGAAGTAAAACTCTCACTGTTTGCAGATGACATGATCCTCTACATAGAAAATCCTAAGGACTCAACCAGAAAACTACTAGAGCTAATCAATGAATATAGTAAAGTGGCAGGATATAAAATCAACACTCAGAAATCCTTGCATTCCTATACACTAATAATGAGAAAGTAGAAAAAGAAGTTAAAGAAACAATTTCATTCATCATTGCAACAAAAGAATAAAATACTTAGGAATATACCTACCTAAAGAAACTAAAGACCTATATATCAAAAACTATAAAACACTGATGAAAGAAATCAAAGAGGACACTAATAGATGGAGAAATATTCCATGCTCATGGGTCGGAAGAGTCAATATAGTGAAAATGAGTATACTACCCAAAGCAATCTACAGATTCAATGCAATTCCTATCAAGCTACCAGCAGTATTTTTCACAGAACTAGATCAAATAATCTCAAGATTTGTATGGAAATACAAAAAACCCGAATAGCCAAAGCAATCTTGAGAAAGAAGAATGGAACTGGAGGAATCAACTTGCCAGACTTCAGGGTCTACTACAAAGCCACAGTCATCAAGACAGTATGGGACTGGCACAAAGACAAAAATATAGATCAATGGAACAAAATAGAAAGCCCTGAGATAAACCCACACACCTATGGACACCTTATCTTCAACAAAGGAGGCAAGAATATACAATTGAGTAAAGACAGTCTCTTTAACAGGTGGTGCTGGGAAAACTGGTCAACCACTTGTAAAAGAATGAAACTAGATCTCTTTCTAACACCATACACAAAAATAAACTCAAAATGGATTAAAGATCTAAATGTAAGACCAGAAACTATAAAACTCCTAGAGGAGAACATAGGCAAAACACTCTCTGACATAAATCACAGCAGGATCCTCTATGATCCACCTCCCAGTATAATGGAAATAAAAGCAAAAATAAACAAATGAGATCTAATTAAAATTAAAAGTTTCTGCACAACAAAGGAAACTATAAGCAAGGTGAAAAAACAGTCTTCTGAATGGGAGAAAACAATAGCAAATGAAACAACTGACAAACAACTAATCTCAAAGATATACAAGCAACTTATGCAGTTCAACTCCAGAAAAATAAATGAACCAATCAAAAAATGGGCCAAAGAACTAAATAGGCATTTCTCCAAAGAAGACATACGGATGGCTAACAGACACATGAAAAGATGCTCAACATCACTCATTATCAGAGAAATGCAAATCAAGACCACAATGAGGTACCACTTCACACCAGTCAGAATGACTGCGATCCAAAAGTCTACAAGCAATAAATGCTGGAGAGGATGTGGAGAAAAGGGAACCCTCTTACACTGCTGGTGGGAATGAAAACTTGTACAGCCACTATGGAAAACAGTGTGGAGATTCCTTAAAAAATTGCAAATAGAACTGCCTTATGACCCAGCAATCCCACTACTGGGCATACACACTGAGGAAACCACAATTGACAGAGACACATGCACCCCAATGTTCATTGTAGCACTGTTTATAATAGCCAGGACTTGGAAACAACCTAGATGTCCATCAGCAGATGAGTGGATAAGAAAGCAGTGGTACATATACACAATGGAGTATTACTCAGCCCTTAAAGAGAATAAATTTGACTCAGTTCTAATGAGATGGATGAAACTGGAGCCGATTATACAGAGTGAAGTAAGCCAGAAAGAAAAACACCAGTACAGTATACTGACACATATATATGGAATTTAGAAAGTAATGATGACCCTCTATGTGAGACAACAAAAGAGACACAGAGGTATAGAACGGACTTTTGGACTCTGAGGGAGAGGGAGAGGGTGGGATGATTCGGGAGAATGGCATTGAAACATGCATACTATCAAGTAAGAAACGAAGCGCCAGTCTATGTTCAATACAGGATACAGGATGCTTGGGGCTGGTGCACGGGAGGATCCAGGGAGATGATATGGGGTGGGAGGTGGGAGGGGGCTTTGGCATTGGGAGATCGTGTACACCTGTGGCTGATTCATGTCAATGTATGGCAAAACAAATACAGTATTGTAATGTAGAATTAAAAAAATAAAATTAAAAAAAAGAATGATAACATTTAAAATGAAGCTTAAACAATAAAGTTGAAGTGAAGATGAATTCAAATTAAAAGAATATTGTAAGCAAATAAACAGGGTCAGGAACTAGAAGTCCCAGTCTAGGGACAGTCAGATGACTAGCTGGTCTGCAATAGAAGTTTCAGGAAGGTGCAGGACTCTAGTCACTCTCTTGCTACTTTCAGTGACTTGCTTTTGTGTCTTTCTGCCCTATTGACCTAGGAAACATCAAATACTTGGATCAACTATGTACAAACTATTTCTACTTCCAGACTGGTGAACATTGCTGGAGAATGCCACAAATCCCCAAAGATTAGATTTATAGTGTCCATCCTCATCTGGCACCCCAACGATACTAATCTGTTCTCCCCTATTTTCCCCCAAAATGCTGTCTTCCAAGCATCTACACCTCTTTTCATCTCCTCTTGCCTCCTATCCCCAAGAGAAGATGGTCGTGTCTTCTGTTTCACAAAACTGATGCTACTGCATGGAGAACTTTGCTTGTCTGCCCACGTGCTTATAAAACGTCTCTGTCTCCAGCTGTTTCCTCTTCCTGTTTACAGTCAACTTTTTCATCTGTATCCTGTAACTATCTTCTCTCCCTTCCCAGGGCTTTTTCTCTTTCAATTATCACCTTTCACTTTTCATAGCAGCCTCTTTTTAATCCTTCGCTGTATTCTCCCAGTCCATAATATCAACTTACATCTCATTTATTAAAGAATCCCATTTTTAACCAGAGTACCTCTGGTTGTTAAGCTCCACAGTACCTCTGTAGCTGTTATCACAAGTTTATCCTGTTTCATTCCTAGCCATATGGTGAGGAAAGCTAGACTAGATTTTCTGTTCCTACCTCTTAATTTCTATTTCCTATTTACCCTGATGTCTGTTACCAACACACAGCTGAATCCCTTTTACAGAGACTAGTGATCACTCAAAAATTCTAAGTCATTTCACAGGGAGGGGAGGGAGAGGATGGGATGAATTGAAAGAGAGTAGCATTGAAACATATACATTACCATATATAAAATTAGATAGCCAGTGGAAAATTGCTGTATGATGCAGGGAGCTCAATTCTGGTGCTCTGTGACAATTTAGAGAGATGGAATGGAGGGGATGATGGGAGGCAGGTTCAAGAGAGAGGGATATACATATACCTATGGCTGATTCATGTTGATATATGGCAGAAACTAACACAATATTGTAAAGCAATTCTCCTCCAATTAAAAAGAAATAAATTTAAAAAATTCTGTCAAACAGTTCATCCAATCAAAACATGGGCAGATGACCTAAATATACATTTCTTTCAAAGAGACGTACAGATGACCAATAGGCACATGAAAAGATGCTCAACATAGCTAATTATTAAAGAAATGCAAATCAAAACCTCATACCAATCAGAATGGCTATCATAAAAAGTCTACAAACCACAAATGCTGGAGAAGGTGTGGAGAAAAGGGAACCCTCCTGCACTGTTGATGGGAATGTAGATTGGTGCAGCCACTATGAAGAACAGTATGGAGGTTTATTAAAAATCTAAAAGCAGAGTTACCAGAAATGATCCAGAAATCCCACTCCTGGGCATATATCTATAAAAGACAAAAACTAATTTGAAAAGACACATGCATGTACCTCAATGTTTATAGCTACACTGTTTCTATTACCCAAGACACAGAAGTAAACTAAATGTTCATTAAAAGGTGAATAAAGAAAATGTGATATATATATATATATATATATATACACACACACACACACACTCACATGCATACATATGTGTATAAATATATCATATATATATGTACACACAATGGAATATTATTTAGTCATATAAAAGAATGAAATATTGCCATTTGCAGTAACATGAATGAACTTAGAGATTATCATACTGAGTGAAGTAAGTCAGACAGAGAAAGACAAATGCTATATGATATCACTCATATGTGGATCTAAAAAATAATACAAATGAATGTGTTTGCAAAACAGAAACAGGCTCACAGACATAGAAAACAAACTTATGGTTACCAAAAAGGAAGGACGGAAAAGGGATAAATGAGGAGTATGGGGTTAACAGATATACACAACTATACATAAAACACACAAGCAACCAGGATTTACTATATAGCCCAGGGAGCTATATTCAATATCTCATAATAATCTATAATGGAAAGGAATCTGAAAAAATATATATAACTGAATCACTTTGCTGTATACCTGAAACTAACAGTATTGTAAATCAACTATGCTTTCATACAAAAAAAAAAAAAAAAAATCTAAGTCATTTCAGAAGGATCTATAGCCATGTTTTTTTTTTTTAACATGACTGATTTTTCTCTGGCTATCTTTATTTGAATTATTTCTGGATTATAGACCAAAGATCTTCCAGAGTGCTTGCCATCCAGAATACTTTGAGTTATGGTCAGATGAAGGAAAGTAAACCACATTTACAAAATTCTTTCTCTGTGACTTGAAAGAGAAAGTACAAAAATTGCCTAATGAAGTGGGGACTAAGATATGAATACTGAGGGTTAAAATGAGCTAGATAAAGACTGGGGCTTTAATAAAAGCCACATGTAAACTAAACTATGGGGACACAGAAGCTATGAGTAAAGAGAACACATCTCTTCTGAGAGAGAGAACAGTGCAAGGATAAAGAAGTATGACATGAGATAGGGACTGTCTTTTAAGGATGCCTGAATTTGTTGTTCCAGTTCTAATTTACATTTATTTCTTGCACTGACTTATCTTTTCTTGAGATATCCATAGTGGGCCCCTGTCCTTTGCAACCAAGATAGCCTGTTATACCATCTAAGCTCATCTCTTGTCATTCCTTTCTTCATCCTTGCTTTGACCATATAGAACTATTGCTTGCCTTGATTGTACAGACCGTATAGAACTATCCACACAAGGAGCTGTTTCTTGACCCTGTGCCTTTGTACAGGCTCTTCTTCTAGATGAGAATTCTTTTCTCCCTCCCTAATGTCCATCCGCTTGGGTGGCCATTGCCTTCCTTCAAAATGTTTCAGTACCTTTATGTATGCTCAACACATTAATTTGGAAATTAAAAAATTGTATAGCAAATAGCTTTATATAATATATAATCAACCAAATTTTAATTTTTGTGAAGCCTTCACTGGAGTTCAAAGCAAGCATCATTACTTTGTTCTTACAGTGATAGAAGCCATTTGTTTTGATATTTCTCTCTCTTTTAATATCATAAGCTGTTTTACTGTTGCTGAAGAAAGAGTTGGTATCTTCTTCAGTTTTGTATCTCCAGCACCTCAGTCAGAATCCAACATCTTTGAGGGAGTGAGGAGGAGGTAAGTTAGGTGTCCTTGGCCTTTTTGTTGCTTTAACAGTTTTATTATAATACTTATAATCCCTTACCATTTTGTATAGTAATTGCTTGCCTGTGTGCTAAGTCACTTCAGTAATGTCTGACTGTGACCCTATAGACTGTAGCCTGCCAGGCTCCTCTGCCCATGGGATTCTCCAGGCAAGAATACTGGAATAGGTTGCCACTTCCCTCCTCCAGGGGATCTTCCTGACCCAGGGATCGAACCCTCATCTCTTACTTCTCCTGCATTGGCAGTCAGGTCCTTTAACACCACCTTTAGCTTCTCTCTTTTCCCCCAGTACCCCCAAAACAATGTCTCTATTTTGTTCATCTGTTTATCTTCAGTTCCAGCACCTTCCAGACTCTCAGTAAATGTTTTTGAATGAATGAATAAAGACTCAAATAAAACCCTCAGATCTTAAGTTGTGGTCCCTGTCATTAATGAAGATAAACATACCAAGAGGGAAAGGGGTCAATTAAGTTTTAGTCATTTTGAGTTTGAAAAGGCATGAAGCTTTGTAAATGCAGATTGAAATCTCAGAGCTGATGTCCTATAATCTTTTAAACTAGAAAGAATTTAAGTTGTATTAGTTTCACAGTGCAGGCATCTTGAGTAAAAATTTGCCTTTAATTCATTTTACTCTTCAAGATTGGTGATTTGTATTAGGTTTCTCAGAAGTTACTTATTCTCAGTACGAAACAGATGGTTGAAGGAAGGGGACCAAAGACAGCATTTTCTCTGTTATTGTCTCTGAAAAGTGCTGTAGTAAACCAAGTTGTAATTAATTTTATTTGACTTTCCTAAACTATTTGTCCAGGAAGCTTCCCTTATCTTCAAACTGTTTACACATCCAGGGAAATCACATTTGTCACAAAGTTTGGGGAAATGTTCCAAAAAGGGGTTTGTTCTAGCATGATAAATTTGATAATTACTTATAATCATTGACTTAAGACTTTTTCATTTTATGTATTGATTTCAGTTACATTTATCTTAAAATTCTCTTTATATACCTCATGTAACTCTAACAGAATAGCTTGAGAAGTTAATTTCAATGAAATCTATTTGAGTAGTCTCAAACTTTAGCATGCATAAGAATTCCCTGGATTCTTCAGACCTCAAAGTCAGATGTTCTTTTTTCTTCTCAGGCCTGGGCCAGGGTCTGTAAATATACGGTCTTAAGAGTTGGATCAGGTGTTCCTGGTACAGATATCCCATGGAATGAAACATTGTTCAACTTCATATTGCAGATGAGAAACTGAGCTAGGTGAAAATAAACAATTTGTCTAAGAATATTTACATAAAATCATTGAATGTATCAAAATAATACTTCCACTTTATCTCCTTGTATTATTGTTAGACCCAACTGACATATACCTAAGATAAACTATTTAGAAAACAATCCGTACTATACATATATTTGCTCACTGTGTAGTATGGATTGTTTTCTAAATAGTTTATCTTAGGTAAGTATAAGAAATGAGAACTTGATCTATGAGGACCCCAATTTCAAATTCAACATCAGTGCTTTTTGTACCATCCAGCAGGACTCAGCCCACAGTGGACTGTCAGTAATTGTTAAAGAATGAAACATATTTTGAGCTTTCTCTCTTCTCTAACTCACACCTCAGCACCAAAGTACACTAGCATAACTATTCTTTCTCTGGGGTTCAAATTAATCTATTGATGCTTATGGCTATGGAATTTATCACTTGTTTCTTTGCATTATATATATTTTAACTCTTCTATACAGCCTAACCAATGGTTTTCAGAAGTTTGAAGTAACAAAAGTGTTTCTTGAGTGAATGACCTTTTTTGTACTGTTCTTGTAAGTAAAAAGGTAGAACTTTATTTCCTAGTCAATTAATAGAAACATTTTAGCCCTAACCAACGTGTTTTAAGACATAAGAAGAACTTTCTAATTTTAAAGTCTTAAAAATGCATTTATAAATTTTAGAAAATTTATCTTCGAGACCCACTTTCTGTTTTCCTATTTCCTGCAGTCTTAAAGCTTTTAGTAAACTTACGTTATGTGTTTCTAACAATTTGATTGTAATACTTTTGAAAAAGAAAAAAAAGGAAGAGATGTTTCTGGATAAGACAAAACTCTTCCAGATTCTCCCTGGCCTCTGTTCCTTCAAGCCCATGACCAGTGCCCAGATGAGTAGTCATATGTAAAAGAGAAAGAAAAGGAAAATAAGAACAAGTCTATAATAATTGACATTTGGACACTCTACTGTTATATGAAGTAGCATGATATCATAGATATCAGAATTTTATTTGAAGTTATAATTAGTAAGAAACATATGAAGAATAAGACCGGGGAACTTACCATAAGATGTGTGACAAGAGCCAACAGGATGAGGATGAAAGTTAAGTTTTTCATTCTTTAAAGTTGCCCCTGAAAGCAGACCAATGATTGTCCAAGATTAGTCAATTGATTAGTTATTGTTTTCAAAATTTAAAATAAAAATTTAGTAAAGACTCTAGTATGTGTTATATGATACAACAAAGAAATAGCACTGCAGCCTTTCAAATATTGTTGTTTGTGATATTTTATAACAAAATAATGGGACTTATATTTAATGAAAGGCAATTCTCAGATAGGTGTTCAAATACATTTTGAAAATAAAAGTATTTTGGAAAATCCTTGCTGCCTACAGTGGTGACCACTTTTAAGAGACATAACTTATTTGAGTGTGCTTTTGATAGTAGTAATAACTGATAGATTTCTGTAGATTCATGACCTGGATAATGTCAGTGTGACCAGATTGTTGTAAAAAAAATCAATTCTTAGTATAATTATTTAAAAAAAAACAAAAAAAAATCCCTCTTAGTTAGATTTATCTGAAGAGAAAATATTGTGCAATGTATATCTTCCCTTTAACAACACTACAAGATATTATTGCCATATATTTTTCCACAAGTGATTCTTAAAAGCCAATTATTGTCCATCAGAGTCTGAATTAGGAAAAGGAGACTTTGTCCTTAATTTGGTTACAGGTTTCAGTAATATATCACAAGTACATGACAACTTGTGTTCTGGGAAGGCAAATTCAACCACCACCATGATGACAGGTTGCCATGGGATCAGAATGGTGTCCATCATCTGTACTAGCTTTGAAAATGACCTAGGACAAGAGGTCCATAGCTTCTACAGTTGTAGGTTGGTGAGGCCACCCCTTTAAAATTACCTTTCTAATATGTTCTCTTAAAAGGCAGGTTCAAAATGCATTAAAAACTCAACTCAAACAAAAACAACAGAAATATAAATATATCTTTGAGTTTAAGACTCTTTTATTCATGATTAACTTTAGAGACCATTAAAATATGTCAGCAGAAAAGAGTAAATAGATTATGAAGTTGGAGATAAATTGTGCAACCAGTCAACATGAATGTTCTTCTCAACACACTCTTTCAGAAATTTTAGACTTAATGAGCTTTACCACTGACAATACTTTTTTTCTTAAAACACATCTGAGTTTTTCAGGTATTGAGATATAACTGACAAATATAAACTGTGTAATATTATTATTTGATATGTATACATTGTGAAAGGACTCTCCTCATTGGATTAATTAACGTGTCTATCACCTCACCTATTTATTTATTTTTTAATGTTCTCATTTAAGTTCTACTCATCAAATTTCAGAACTGATTGTCAACTATAGTCACTGTACTATGCATTAGATCCTGAGACTTTATAAGTGAAAATTTGTTCCCTTTACTAACCTCTCCCCATTTCACTCTCTACCCCCTATCCTGTTTCTACTCTCTGTTTCTATGGGTTTGGCTTTAAAATTATTTTTTACATATAAGTGATAGCATGCAGTGTTTGTATTTTTCTCTTTGGTTTATTTCATGTATATAATGCCCTCTAGGTACATCTGTGTTGTTGCAAATGACAGTATTTCCTTCTTTTAAGGTTGAATACTATTCCCATATAAATAATACTCCTGGTATTATTTCATGGTATCACACCACGAAAATAATATGATTGAGAGTATGAGTAAAAGTTAGAATTCCAAAGCCAATATCCTTACACCTATTTTCTAAGTACCTACCTTGGCAGGAGGTTCTTCTTTGGAATAACCAAACTGTTAATTTTTTTGTCAGATACTCAGCTTAGATAGCCACAATCTGAAAACACAAGAAGAAAAAGAACTTCCACAGAAAAATCTCTCTCCTTAAATACCTCTCTCTGGATTTCTATTGGAGTTAGAAGAAAGCTTGAGGGAAGGTAATATGTGTTGATTTTCTTTATGTAAACAAAGCAATGACAGTTGCAGTTACCAGTTTGGCAGCTTCATCTATAGAACTCTGATCTAATAATTGCTTAGCAAGCCTTGAGGAAGTATGACTGCACATGAAAATTGCCTGGGGAGCTTTAACAATATTCTCAATTTTCAGACCTTACCCCAGAACAATTTATCAGAATCTATGGAGTAAGAAGACACGCAAAAGTATTTTTAAAACTTCTTTGAAATTATTGCAAAGTGAAAACTTGTGAATTACTTCTTCAAAATGGTATGGATTCTGGAATTTGCACATGTCTTGGAGAAGGCAATGGCAAACCACTCCAGTGTTCCTGCCTGGAGAATCCCAGGGATGCAGGAGACTGCTGGGCTGCCGTCTATGGGGTCGCACAGAGTTGGACACAACTGAAGTGACTTAGCAGCAGCAGCAGCAGCAGCAGATTTACATATCAGAACTGACAGGTATATGGTAAGCGCTGACTTATTTGGGAAGAAGCATTTTGAAGAACAGGAAAAGAAAGCAGTTGAAATAAATGTCTTGTTTAAATTTTGGGAGTAAGAGGAAAGATTTTGTGGTGAGAAATAGAGAATTAGGAAACAGAGACTTAATAGTTTCTTTTTTAAAAAATTTATTTATTTATTGAAGTATAGTTGACTCACAACATTGTGTTAGTTTCAGGTGTACAGCAAAGTGATTCAGTTATATATATATAATATATATACACACATGTATACATATATTTATATTCTTTTACAGTCATTTTAATTTTATATTTCCTCCTTAGATGTGTACTTTTATCTATAGATATTGCATATAGGTATTTGAGCTACTTAAAATATTAAATATATGGAAATGGCTTAATATATTTTTCCTATAGCTAATGAATAATTGGATTACTTAAAGAGTAAGAAAATACTCCAAAATATATTGAGTTCATATGTAAATGGATACAATATACACTAGCCTACCAAAGATGGTAGGAATGGGAAAATTACTAATCTATTTTTAATTGAATATAGTAAATCGTATAATTTTATGTTTAAGATGAATCCAGGTACTGAGAGATTTATCCATATGAGATAATGTTTATTAAGTTGAGAAAAAATTATCCTATCCTGGAAGATATTATATCCTGGAAGATATAATAGCTATGGTGTGCTAGGTCTCTGCCACATCCTGGATTGTGTGCTAATTACTTAATGTGGATTAGATCATTTAATTCTCACAATAATCCTTTGAAATATATGTTATTACTGCCAGACTGAAGGGCCCTTGGAGACTCAGATGGTAAAGTGTCTGCCTGCAATGCAGGAGACCCAGGTTCAATCCCTAGGTTGAGAAGATCCCCTGGAGAATGAAATAGCAACCCACTCCAGTACTCTTGCCTGGAAAATTCCATGGACAGAGGAGCCTGGTAGGCTACAGTCCAAAAGAGTTGGACATGACTGAATAACTTCACTTTGACTTTCACTGCCAGATTACTCACTAGGAAAGAAATCATAGGATAAATAAAACTAGTCCAAGTTTGCATGAATATTTAAGATAGGAATTGAGCTTAAATTTGACACATTTTAAAGACTGAATCTTTTCTACTGTGCTATTTTGTTTTCCAAATCCAATTGGTTTCCAGTCACCTAACTAACATACTTCAAAAAAACGACAACACTTATTGAAGTGTGGATGCAACCCACTGTAAATGATATCAATTTAGAAAATAGGAAACAGAATTTAAAAAATGGATAGAGCAGAGTAGAGAAAAAATATCAGATTGCATTATGTGTAAGTATATTTTCAAGAAATATTTTATGGTTATATAGGTGGATATACATTGGGTTACTTTGTAAATTGTGTTTGAGTTGCAGTCAGAAAAATGTGAGTCTTTTGTTATATAGCAGTTTAGAGGTGTGTGTGGAATGAAATCAGGTAGCCTGATTGAAATCCCAGCTCCTCTCTTGTATATAGCTGTGTGTTGTATGGCCAGCGACCTACTCACTTGTATCTCACCACTGTTGTCTACAAAATAAAATAGTACTAATCTGCTTTATAGAAGTTTTTCTGTATATTAAGTAAAACTGAACACATAAAAATCTGGCCCATGTGACAAATAAATGTTAGTCTTTCAATAGCAATTTCTTCCTTCAGGTCAGTTCAGTCCCTCAGTCGTGTCCGACTCTTTGTGACCCCATGAATCGCAGCACGCCAGGCCTCCCTGTCCATCACCAACTCCCGGAGTTTACACAAACTCATGTGCATCGAGTCAGTGATGCCATCCAGCCATCTCATTCTGTCGTCCCCTTCTCCTCCTGCCCCCAGTCCCTCCTAGCATCAGGGTCTTTTCCAATGAGTCATCTCTTCCCGTGAGGTGGCCAAAGTATTGGAGTTTCAGCCTCAGCATCAGTCCTTCCAATGAACACCCAGGACTGGTCTCCTTTAGGATGGACTGGTTGGATCTCCTTGCAGTCCAAGGGACTCTCAAGAGTCTTCTCCAACACCACAGTTCAAAAGCATCAGTTCTTCAGCTCTCAGCTTTCTTCACAGTTCAACTCTCACATCCATACATGACCACTGGAAAATTTTAAAATATCCTGGTATGATGAGTCTATAGTAATTGAAGGGTGTGTACGTGCATGCTAAGTCGCTTCAGTTGTGTCCGACTCTGTGCGACCCTATGGACTGTACTCCGCCAGGCTCATCTGTGCATGGGATTCTCTAAGAAAAAATACTGGAGTGGGTTGCTGTATCCTCCTCCAGGAGATCTTCCTGACCCAGGGATAGAACCTGCATCTCTCCTGTCTCCTGCAGTTCCTGGGAAACCCAGTAATTGAGGGGTATTGTGTATTTAATTTGTAAAGGTGATTTGAAAGCTTTTAGTGGTGATGGGGAAATTGAGTTGAAGTTGATCTTAAGCAAGTTTTCCTTGCCTTATCACATCTTTGCTAATAATTTCATGTACCTGACAACTAGAACTCATGCGCAATTTACTAGTTTGCCAATTATTTTTGACACAATTCTGTTGCTATACATTTACATGAGCCAGTAAATCATCTAAGTTAATGCTGAATACTTCATGAATTGTTACCCATTGTTACCTTTTCCAGATACAAGGGCTTCCCGGATGGCTCAGCAGGTAAAGAATCCACCTGCATTGCAGAGAGGACGGTTTGATCCCTGGGTCAGGAAGATCCCCTGGAGGAGGAAATGGCAGCCCACTCCAGTATTCTTGCCTGGAGAATCCCATGGACAGAGGAGCCTGGCAGGCTGCAAATGGGGTCCCACAGAGTTAGGACACACTGAGAGACTAAGCACTCCGGCTAGTCACATACTCACTTTATGAAAAAGCTGACTTTTCTTTCTCCTTGGTGCTATAATTTGTTTTGATGCCAAGATACATTTTCAGTTAAGTGTTTTAAATACAAGGTTTAATTTATAGTTCTAATGGAACACTGACTGTGAAGGATTTAAGAAGAACACTGTCAAAACTGAAACAATTTCTGCATGGGTCGTAGCCAACAAAGGATTCGAGTGTCCGAAGCAAGCGGAAGCACACTTTTAAAAACAAGAACTCTTACTCAAGCACAATTTTAATTAAAACCTGACTTTAAAAGATTTTGACTAGCTGCTTTCTAGAACAGTACCTAAAGTAGCAATTGTCTTTTGCCACAGGGAATTCAAATTGCAGGTGGAAACTGTTGGTGAATAAAGTTATATGACAGATTAAAATTTTTTCTAAAGAAATCTGTATCTATAATAATTAAATTCAGTGATGTAAATTTGCTGCACTGTTATAAAAGCCCTTTTTATCCTTTAGCTCTATCAGTTCTTGTATTATATACCTAGAGGCTATGTCTTAAATTTAAAATGGTTAGTTTATTGTTGAATTCATTCTTTTGTGTTAGGAAATCTGCTTTCTTATCTCTAGTAATACTTGTCTTTAAATCTGTCTGCTATTAGTATAACTACACAAGGTTAATTTTGAATAGTGCTTTTGGCACAATATACATTTTTCCATTTCCCCCTCAAACATTCGGTGTTGTCATGTTTAAAGAGAATCTTTTGTAATAAATATATAATTTTAAAAAATTAGGTCTGACTATCTTTGTCTTTTAATTAGATAATTTATTTGCTTAAATTAAACGTTAAGTACTGATAACTGTGTTTAAATTTGTCATTTTACTGTTTGTTTTCTATGTCTCTTTATAGGTTATATTTTCTTTCTTTGTCTTTGATATTTATTAGCTCCATTTTTCTTATTTTATTTTCCTTCTATTCATTTGTTAGCAATATATTCTTTTATTATTATTTTAGTTATTATCTTAGAGATTAAAGTATGCCTCCTTGGTTTATTAAAATCTATCTTAATATTTTTATTACTTCCCAGGCAGTGTGAGACTCTTATAGCAATTTAATTCAATTTACTTTCAACTTTTATGCTGTTACTATAATGAATTCTAGTTCTGCATATACATATACTAAATACGTCATTAATATTTTTGAAATAGCTATTTATTTAGATATATCCATATGATTATTCTTTAGAGTTCTTATTTCTTTCATCCTGTATTTCGTATTTCCATCTGAGATCATACTCCTTTAGTCTGAATAACTCTCTTTAGAATTTCTCTATTGTGAGTCGACTGGTGACCCATTTTCTCAGATTTTTATCATCTTCAAATCTCTTTGTTTTATTTTTGAAAGATATAGTTGCAAGGTTAAAAAATGTATTTTTGCAATGTAAAATCCTAGGTTTCTAGTTACTTTCAGCACTTTAAAAATGTCAATATAAGAAAAGAATATTATACTTATTAACATATATGCACCCAATATAGAAGCATCTAAAGATGTAAAACAAATACTAACAGACACAAGGAGAAATTGACTGGAATACAATAATAGTAGGAGACTTTACCGTCCAACAGACATCAATGGGCAGATCTTCCAGGCAGAGAATCAGTAAGGCAACAGAGATCCTAAATGATACAATAAAACCCTTAGACTTCATTGATACTTTGAAGACATTACAGTCTAGAAAACCCAGAATAAACATTCAAGTGTACTTGAATCATCCTTTGTTGTTTGTTGTGTCTGACTCCTTGTGATTCTATGGACTGTAGCATGCCAGACTCCTCCTAGGTTACTATTACCCTAATACATTCCACATCTAAACCATTCATTCAGATATCTCAGTTGGTGGGGGAGGGCCACAACCACCCTCATTCAAGCTTTCATGCTCAACTATTCCCACTGGCATCTCACTTGGAACACCAGTCCATTGACCTTTTGGCTTCCTCGCAATCCATCAACTCTTTATCATTTCCCTTTTTATTCAATATAGAGTTAAAGGCAAAATATTAAGAGAATATTCTTTCTGATATATTAAATCAGTATTTAAAAATTTAAATTATGCATAGCAGTTTTTATGCATGTACATAGAAATACATTGAACACTATGGCCCAATATGCATACGTGGGCACATATGTAACAGAACAAGGGGTTATGAAGTTCACTTTGTTCCGGAGAAGGAAGTGGCACCCCACTCTAGTACTCTTGCCTGGAAAATCCATGGATGGAGGAGCCTGGTGGGCTACAGTCCATGGGGTCGTGAAGAGTCGGACATGAGTGAGCGACTTCAATTTTCAATCCATGCATTGGAGAAGGAAATGGCAATCCACTCCAGTATTCTTGCCTGGAGAATGCCAGGGACAGAGGAGCCTGGTGGGCTGCCGTCTATGGGGACACGACTGAAGCGACTTAGCAGCAGCAGCAGCAGCAGTACTCTGTTCCATTCCATTCCGTCTTATTACATTTTATTCTAGACTATATCTTGTGTGATTATATTTCATCATAAATCCTACCTATCCAGGATGGGGAATATATTCCCTGGTATAGGATAAAAGTGAGACCTCTTCATAATCTGCTGCAGTGGTCAAAGTAATATTAAAAAAATCATTATTATATATTCAGTTGTGACTGTCTACAAAACACCTAAGAGGATTCAGAAAATAATATAGGTATTTCAGAATCTATTTACATATCTATCTAGAAACTTTCAATCTATTTAGATAAGATTATTAAAAAATGTCAAAATATAATAAAAACATATTTAAAGTTCAAGTAACCTGGCACCCATATAAATGTTGTAAAGGAGGTGGGAAAGGAAACACTAGGTTTTTTCATCCGCTGCCCTAGAATTGCAGGCTCAGTGGGCATATGGATGGCTTATCTTCCAAGTTATTGCAAAGGTTAGTTTTACCTTACTTTTTAATGCCTTATACACTGTCATTCATTTTATCCTCTTTTATGTCTTAATCCATGCACCATTTGATTAATAAACCATTGCTTAGTGCCCTATCATTCTCCTTTATCAGTATAGTCCCCCACTTCAAAATAGGATACTGATTTCTTTATTAGAGTAGCAAAAGGTACAAGAACATATACCAAAACCATAGTAACTTAGAACAATGGTATTTAATTTCTTGCTTATAGAATGTTTTACTGACATGATAGGTCATCAGGGTTAAAACTGGGGTGGCTTGTTTGCATGCCGCTGTTTAGAGAACAAGAATGATGGCAGCTCTGCCATCCTCAGCATGTGATTATAAAGGTTTCCCTAGGGCTCAGCATTCCAGTAGCAGGAAAGGGAAATCCTGAAGGAAGACACAGGAAGAATTTATGGCTGTGTTTAGAAGTGACCTTGTCCATTTCTGTTTTCTCTTTCATTGGCTGAAATTCAGACACATTGCCATGTCTAAATGCAAGGAAGTCTGGGAGATATAATCTAGCTGAGAATTCAAAAGTGGGTTAAAAGATGGAAACAGCTTCTTCTCTGACACTTTAGGGTTCCTGTTATAGTCTGAATTGTTTTGATCATAAACTTTCCCCCTCATTTTATGGATTGCCCTAGAGGTTTGGCATTCCTTTGAAAGGACACTTTAGAATAAATATTTTTATAAAGGACTCTTTCATTTCTATTCATGCAGGATTTGGGGTATTTGTGGATTTCTTAAACCCCAAGTTTTAATCGTATGATTCTTCAGTTGGGCTCATTCTGAAGCTTCATCCATCTTGGTATTGCTACAACCATGCTGTTTGTAATTGACAGAGATGGATGACATCACAATAGAGCATTATCCATGTGGAGGGGCACCCACAGAAAGCAGGCATTATGGAGTGAACATTACACCACAGTACTGTTAATACATGAAATTAGGAGAAACTATCAGCAACCAAGGTGAGATCATTTTTCATCTTTGTGAGCAGGTTGATCAAGGTTCTGTGTACTCAACTGGGATAGAAGGAATACATATATACTAGATGTCTTCTTTATATTGTCATTGTATCTTAGCTTAAGGTGTAATTTTATTTTCATTGACAAGACACTTGAGATTTGAGTTTGCATATTTATAAGGATGAGTGGTCTCTACTTGCTCTTAGGTTGCTCACCATGTAAA
The DNA here is from genome assembly GCA_917880005.1 of Nanger dama. Classification (NCBI taxonomy): domain Eukaryota; kingdom Metazoa; phylum Chordata; class Mammalia; order Artiodactyla; family Bovidae; genus Nanger; species Nanger dama. The sequence continues at coordinate 19,584,732 of CAKJTW010000001.1, forward strand.
AGAAGAGGTAGGTAAAATAGACTGCTTACAGTAGTGGTAGGAACATGTAGACTGTTCAGACAATATAGACTGATTATCTATCTCAGCAGTGTTCATTGACCTAATTGTGGGAACAGAGAAAGTAGACAGTGGGAGTTGCTCACGACATAAAAATCGAAATAGGAATGCTAAGCATTTGTGTCCAGAATATAGATGTGGATTTGGATCTGCTTGAGTTGAATCCTGTCTCTGTCAGTGAGATGCTTGTTCTTAGCTAAGTTACTTTACTTCTCTGAGCCTTATCCCAATAAGGAAAATGTGAATACATTTTTTTGTAGAACTGATATGTATATAATATATATCTATCATTCTATCTATCTTCTAGTGATCTAGCTGCCTATCAACTTATAGGTATGTCAGTACCTAGATATGTATGTGGATATACCCAGTGAAAGTGAAAATGAAGTCGCTCAGTCGTGTCCGACTCTTTGCGACTCCATGGAGAGTGTAACCTACCAGGCTCCTCTGTCCATGGGATTCTCCAGGCAAGAATACTGGAGTGGGTTGCCATTTCCTTCTCTAGGAGATCTTCCTGACCCAAGGACTGAACCTGGTCTCCCGCATTGTAGGCAGACACTTTACCATCTGAGACACCAGGGAAGTTCCAGATATACCCAGTAGTGGATATATATATGCACGTATTCTACATCTATGTTTCTATCTCTCTCTTTACTACCTAGGTGTATTGGATTACTTTTCAATATCTATAATTTGCATACTGATTTTCAAGCATTTTGTAGATTTACAATACTCAATGTGGTTATTGTTATTAAGTGTTGTAGTGAATTTATTGTTAGCTTGAAAATATTTACTGAATAGCATGTATAACTATATGCTATTTTTCAATATAAGAAGCCAGGCATAAAATGTAAACAAGTGAAACTTAAATGTTCATTATATACTTAGAAATCAGGAGGACCTAAGGAACTTAGTGAGATTGCAGAGGATATTCAGTAAAGGAAGAAAAAAATGCAATTTAGAATACAGAAAATGGCTAGAGAGGAGGGTTCTAGGCTACTAGAGTTGAGATGGAGGAAATTAATGAGATATCTATATATTGGAATGGCTTTTCTGGGGATTGGCTTAAGTGATGTCGGTGGGCCAACAAAATGGGCCATGAAAAATGATGTGGTCAGAAACTAGGAATCAATTGGTATGAAACCAGGGGGACTAACATGGTGCTGAAAGTGACGGGGTAGAGCAGCAGGAAAAATGGAGCAAGCTCTAAAACTCAGAAAGATGAGTGCCCATTCTAGTGGTTGGTTTATGGCTTTTATGAGGATATGGAAGTAATCCATGACTTTCGTTTTATTTATTTTACATTGTTTATTTATTTGTGTTGGGTTTTAGTTGGGGCATATGGAATCTTTGTTGTGGTGCACAAACTCCCTAGTTGTGGCATGCATGTTCTGGAGTTCAAGATTCAGTAGTTGCAATGCTTGGACTTAGTTGCTCCTCTGTATGTGAAATCTGTTTCCCAAATAGGGACTGAACCCACATCTTCAGCATTGCAAGGCAGATTCCTAACTACTGGACCACCGGAGAAGACCCAATCCATGACTTATGAGCGGGAATTTTTAAATGAAGGCAGCAGTCTGCTGTGACTGAGGGCATGAAGCAAAAGTTCCTGGAGGCATATAGTCAGTCTATAGAGAGTGGGAAAAGGAGTATTTTTGTTTGTTTGTTTTATTGAAATGAATGTGTGTATTCTATTGTGAGGAAAGCACCAGATATTTAAAATTAAAGAGAGAACCAAAATAGAGGGATATTTGCTCTTAAAAGAGCAGGGACCCTTACTAGATTGTAGAAAGGGCTGATTCCAATACAATATAGACCATGGTCTGCTTCCAGCTGACCCAGTCACCTTGTTTCCCATTCTTTCATCCTTGCCAGGGTTCTATTCAAGGAAAGAAGACATTCTTTTAAGTAGAAAGGGGATCCATAGAGATAAATGTGTGCTTACAAAGCATTAGTAAGAGGATTGAAGAAATAGAAGTTAGGGGGCTTCCACGGTCTCTTCGTCTTGGGGTTGGATGGCTAGAGTTGTGACTCAGAAAGTATAGAACTGTCTCTGCTGCTCCACTGCAGTCAAAGTGCCCCACACATGTGGCAGGAGTGGTGCCTCAAGCGTATCTATCTGACTTTGCTTGGTGGCAGTCAAAGCAGGAAAAAGGGCTTCTGCCCTATTTTTGCCTTCCTATTCCCATGTCACTGTGTCCTGCTGGACTGAATTCAGTCACATGCAGAAATCAAGCTGTGTCTTGGAAATAGAAATTTTAGTTTTATCTCCTCTTCCATATAAGAAATTATCAGGATTTGAAGATAAATGGTAATAAAGCTTGGGCTTCCCTGGTAGCTCAATTGATAAAGAATCTACCTGCAATGCAGGGGACCCCAGTTCAATTCCAGGGTCGGGAAGATCCCTTGGAGGAGGGATAGGCCACCCACTCCAGTATTCTTGGCTTCCCTGGTGGCTCAGCTGGTAAAGAATCCACCTACAATGCGGGAGACCTGGGTTGGAAAGATTCCCTGGAGGAGGGTATGGCTATCCACTCCAGTATTCTTGCTTGGAGAATCCCCATGGGTAGAGGAACCTGGCAGGCTACAATCTTTGGAGTCACAAAGAGTTGGACATGACTGAATGACTAAGGACAAGCACACAATAAAGCATATTAAAGATATTCCCCCAATCCTTTTATTTATTTATTTTTTGTTGTTGCTGTTATCTATGTTTCTATAGTTCATTCCTGTAATCTTTTCTTGTATACTGTTATCAACCAGGTCCATGCTCAGTAACCTTAGTTAAACTTGATGGCACATTAAGAAAAAACATGCAAAACAAGCTACTTACTTTGTTTGCTGCTGCTGCTGCATCGCTTCAGTCGTGTCCGACTCTGCGACCCCATGGACGGCAGCCTACCAGGCTCCTCCGTCCCTGGGATTTTCCAGGCAAGAGTGTTGGAGTGGGTTGCCATTGCTTTCTCCAACTCTGCATAAAATCCCTTAAAAGGCAATATAGTGACAGTTTCAGTGTGATGTACGTTTCCCCTGTTTAAAAGTTTCAAAGGTCAGTTCTGGGTCCTGTGATGGGGTAGACTTTTCCATCTACCCTGGCTGCTGAGACACCCCAAGTTTGTCAGTGCCTGCAGGAGGAAGAAGGGAAGTACCAGGCAGCCCATCTGCTCACTCACTGGTACCACATTTTCCTGATCTCATTTCAAGCACATCATTTTCTCTGCTCATTTAGATGCTTGATAATAGTATGAAGTGGAGGTATACTTATCCAAGTCTGAGTTGTTTCTAAGTCCAGTTTGTAAACTTACTTGTCTTTGTTGTATGGCTTAGCTTACATGCAACTCTCATTCCCTGAATAGCTCCTCTTCCCTACCTAGCTTTCCCCTTCTTTCTCCTGGCAAACTGGGATCCTGGCTTAACTCAAACCTCCCACTTGAGCTGCTTCTGTGTATATATCCTGCCTGCTCAGAATCTCTACCTAGAAGTTGTAGTAGGCATGTTTCTAAGCATCTCCCTTCAAGATTTCCATTCCCTCATTATTCAATCAAGCTCTCATTGATTGTGTGAAATGAAATATTACTCTGAAATGAACTATTTCTGTGAAATGAAGTATTTTCTTACACCAGTAACAAGCCATGACATAGCCATCTGAGCCCAGGTAAAACAACGCCAGCTATTCTGCAGCCATCAGCTACTTCCTCCCCCATAAGCACTGAGGACTTGGGGCGGGGGGGGGATATGGGAAGCTCAAGAAGCAGTTATCCACCACATCACCAGCTCTTATAGTTATACAAGGAATTAGGATGTGAACAATCAAAAAGCAGGATTTGTCCCCAGATAGCTGAGATGCATATGAGAGGAATGATTTCAGTAAGCCTTGTGTGTCTTCCCATACATAGAAGAGCACTAAATCTCTTCATGCAAGAAATCTGGTTTTCCTTAATTAACAATAATCTTTTAATATTCAGATTACCTGCCCTTTGCTGCAAACTTTTATATAGCTTGGCTCCTTCCCTTGCCTTCTCAGAAGCAGCTTTCTCCAGGTCACCTGAGATACTGTTTACTGAGCTTGGAGTCTTCATGATTCCCACCAAATAAACCTAACTCTCAACTTTTAGGTTGTACATATTTTTCAGTGGACAATTGAATAATGAGGGGAAGTAAATGCAACTTATCAAAGAGTTATGCTGTCAAAGCGCTTTCCAGATAGTATGTATATGTGTGTGCGCGCGTGTCTGTGTGCTCAGTTGTGTCTGACTCTTCACAATACCATGGACTGTAGCCTACCAGGCTTCTCTGTCCATGGAATTTTCCAGGCAAGGGTACTGGAGTGGCTTGCCATTTCCTACTCCAGGGGGATCTCCTCAACCCAGGAATAGAACCTAAGTCTCTTGTGTCTCCAGCATTGGCAGGCAGATTCTTCACCACTATGCCACCTGGGAAACCTTTTATTATGATATAATTCTTTCAAAAGAGAAATTATCCTCAATGTTTTTTTGGTAGGCCCACTCTGATTAATTGAGCTCTTCATAGCAGAAAAATTTCTCTGACTGGAGTCAGAGGGTGTAGCAGAAGAGCTGGGCAAGAGAGATGTATAGAGAGAAGACTGAGCCTTGAAACAGGTTCACCCCAGAGCTTCTAAAAAGGATTGCAGCCTTGATGATACCTTTATTTCAGTCTTGTGAGGCTCTAAGCAGAGAAACTATGTGACCTGGCCATTGTGTACACTTCTGATACATAGAACTGGGAGATAAAGCATTTTCCCTATTCCAGGATGCTAAGTCTATGGTGATATGCTGTGGCAGTAATAAAAAATAGTACAGAAGTTAAAGATCTCCAACTTAATATATCCAGTCCAGAACTAAGTATATTCCAAATCCTTAAACTCTGATTCCTTTCCAGTGTTTCTTGTCACTAAAAGACATCATTATTCATATATTCACTTGAGTCCCAAATATCGGAGTTATTTCTAGATTTTTTTTGAAACTCACATCCAACATTTTTCAGATACCTTTGGGTATTTCCAGCATTTCTATATCTGATCCCTTCTCTCCTGGGAGCCTGATCCCAGCCTAGTCTAAACCATCACCTCTCTCAACAGAAGTTTTGAAATAGACTTTGAGGTGAGGTGAGGTGAGGTGAAGTCGCTCAGTTGTGTCTGACTCTTTGCGACCCCATGGACTGTAGCCTACCAGGCTCCTTTGTCCATGGGGTTCTCCAGGCAAGAACACTGGAATGGGTTGCCATTTCCTTCTCCAGGGGATCTTCCCAACCCAGGGATCGAACCCAGGTCTCCCGCATTGGAGGCAGACGCTTTAACCTCTGAGCCACCAGGGTTTTCCTAAACAGAATCATATTTACAGGATAGTCATAGAAATGAAAATTTGCAAATGCCAATCAGATAATGTTATTCTTTTATTTAAAATTTTAGTTACCTCCCATACATACAATGGAATTCAAATCCTAGGTCCTTTATGATGTGATCTGTCTGCCTCCTTGATATTCTCTTCTTTCTTACTAAGTTTGAATCAAATTAACATTCTATGGTTCTGATACACACAAAATTCATTGCTACTTCAGGTCTTTCATCTTTGATTCCTTCTGCCTTGAGTGTCCTTTTACCAGATATTGTAATACTTCGCTCTTAACATTCTTCAAGTCTTTGCTTAGGTATCATTTCATCAGAGATTCTGCCAGATAAGACAGCCAATCACCATAGTTTTTTTAATCACCTCACCCTTCGTCTTCCCTGGTGGCTCAGGTGGTAAGGAGTCTCCCTGCAGTGCAGAAGACCCAGGTTCGATCCCTGGGTTGGGAAGATCCCCTGGAGGAGGAAATGGCAACTGACTCCAGTATTCTTGCCTGGAAAATCCCATGGATGGAGAAGCCTGGTAGGTTATAGTCTGTTAGGGTCACAAAGAGTTTGATATGACTGAGCTACTTCACTTCTTAGGAAAATGCTTTTTCCTTCTCAAATTACATTTACATTTGCTTACTTTCTTTTCTTGTTACATTAGAATATAAGCTCCATGAAAGCAGTGATTTTGACTGCCTTCATTATTACTGATCTCTCATTCACTATAACAGTCTCTGTTTCATGGCAGATTCTCAATAAGTAGTTGTGGAATAAGGATAGCATTAAACATCAAGAAACAAATTTTGGCTTACTTCAAGTATCTTTGAGAAGTTTTGATTCAAATGTACTTGGTGGAAATGTGGGTAATTAAGTAAGTGTACTGCAAGAAAATGGAGGTTTTATACTTCAACAGTGAAAAAAATCTATGAGAGATAATAGTTCTCAGGATACAGTGAGGCCATGATGGTCATAATACTTTTTTTCCAAAATGGTCATAATACTTTTGATTAAAGTCTTACCTAAAAATAGGAAGCAATGGAAATTTGGATTTCTCAGTCATCTTCCTTTTATTATTGATGTCTGAAATGATCATTATTTATCAAGTCTTACTTTGGCTGGAAAATGATTTTTTATATGACATTTCAAGATTTGTGCCTTGAATGTACCTCATTTAAATATTTAGATTTGCTAGGAAGACATCACTGCTCTGGAATTGACAGATCATGTAAAAAGCTGCAAGAGCTAAGATTATTTAATTTTAGTATCTTTTAACATGTTATTTTGTGTTTTGTAATTATATGATGGGTTGAGGTACCTAAGAAAGGATCCTGTTGCCTATTTTTCCAACTTTATCACCCTAAGCTACAAGTCTAGGTATCTCATTGTATTTTTCCTAATTCCCTCCTTGGTTTCGTAGTACAAGGGCAGGTTTCTGGTAGCATTAATTTTCAAATGGGTGGCATAAATGCGGACAAACTGATGGCTCTCCTGTGGACACTGGAGGCTTAGGATCATTGCTCAATTCTTTATTTTCACTTTGTTGGCATGCAGTTTTCATAACTTGTGCTTTCTTTTACAATCTCTAAGATTATTTCTCCCCAAAACTCAGAGCTCATGGGGTATCTCTTCCATATCCAAAAAAGAAAAGAAGTTTTTCTAAAAATCTCTTAATAAAGGAATTTTGGGTATTGGATGATGTAGTTGTGGGGTTGATGAATTTGGTGGTGGATTCTGCTGTGTCTGTAGTGGAGTCTGTATTATCTGTTATGGGGACTGTTGTTATGATGGAGTCTATTGTGTCAGTATTGGGGACTGTTGTGTCAATGGTGGGGACTGTTGTGTCAACGGTGGGGACTGTTGTGTCATCGGTGGGGACTGTTGTGTCAGTGGTGGGGACTGTTGTGTCAGTGGTGGGGACTGTTGTGTCAATGGTGGGGACTATTGTGTCAGCTGGTAGGGACTGTTGTGTTGGCGTCAGGGACTGTTGTATCTGTAATGGAGTTTGTTGTGTCAGTAATGGAGGTAGTAGGGGAGTCTGCTGTAGTTGTTGGTCTTGGGGGTAGAGGTGGAGAGAAGGGAGGATAAATTGGAGGATATGGAAAGAGCTGTGGAGGTCTAAATGGATAAGGTCTTGGTGGATTTGGATAACCTGGGAAGAAAGGAGGGCGTGGTGGAATTCTCCCTGGACCAGAAGGTAGAAGAAGGTATGGTGGAATTCTCCCAGGACCAGAGGGTAGAGAAGGGCGTTGAACAAATCCCGGGACAGAAGGAATGCGTCGTGGAGGAAGCTGAGCAGGTGGCAGTGGTCTAGGCACTGGCAGGCTGGGGCCTCTGTGACTCTCTCCAGACTATGGGAAAAAAAAAAAAAGAAGTAAACAGTTTTAAATTACATATTTCAGTGTCAAGCATAAAAATGTGTATTTTCTGTGTTAGGCAGAATTCTTAGGTGCCTCCCAAGATTCCTATTCCCTGCTGGCCCAAGCTGGCCTGACTTATCAGTTGAGCTCATTTATTGTAAAATAGGTTCTACAGGTCAGAGAGAGAGTTCAGAGAGACTTGAATGCCTTCTGTTGACTTTGAAGCAGAGTGCCACACACCATGTGTGGAGATGATGACTTGGGTGTGAATGCCTGGGGGTGGAAAGAGCTGGGATTGGTCTCTGGTTCTTAGCCAGAAAGCAAGTGGGGACTTCAGTCTTACTGACAAGGGACTGAATTCTGTCAACATCCATGCAAGTTGAAAGAGGACCTGGGCTCTAGAATGGACCATAGCCCTGGTTACACCTTTTGAAATTTCTAAAAGTATGAGCAAGAATCCAACTGAGTCAAGGCCAGAGTCTGACCAAAGAAATAGCAAGACAATAAATGCATTCTTAAAAATCTACTAGTTTATGGCAACTTATTATGCAGCAATGAAAAACTCTTATATGTGTCTAAAGTCTTTGTCAGAGAAAATGTGGAGTTTCTTTTTTACTCTCTGAATGCCTAGTCTCTCAATGAAACCTGAGATAATACTGAGTGGAAAAGAGTTTAGTCAAATAATTTTTTTGCTTATATTAGGATGTGTACTTGCAATCATTCCAAATGGGGAAAATGTCTCTTTATTCAGGATTGTTCCAGGCTTTGAACACTAATAAAGTGTGAAATATATTACTACTTTTTGGTCTACACTAATATAGGAGAGGTAGAGACACACTCTTGCCTTTTGTGAGTCTACAAACCAAGTACCTACAATCCACAACAGTTCAGAAATGGCAGAAAGGGAGGCAGAAAGCTAGTCTCTTGCAGTTTCATGCCCAGATTTAAATTCTGCATCTGCTACTTAGAGATTGTGTGAATGTGGAGTTCTTTTGGAGACTCTCTTTCCTCATTTGGAAAATGTCAGTCCTAAAAATATCTGCCTCCTAGGGCCATTGTGAGATTTGTTGTGAAATGGTGCCTGTCAGGTACTTGGACCATGCTTGGTTTAGGTACAGTGCTCAAGAAATGTTCCCTGCTACTCTGCAAATACAACTTTTAACAAATAGTGCAGGAAACAAATGTTGATTAGGTTCCACTAGAGGAAAGGTTAATGACTGTCTCACTAAAAGGCCAGACTTTGTAAAGAGGCTTAAATAATATAAAATGGGGAGAGGGTGTGCACGTGAAGGGAAAATATGGCAACGCTCTGGGTAAGAAAGTACAAGCCTTCCTTTACTGAGGGTTTCTATGGACACACAAGCACATTCCCTCTTGCTCTCCTCAGGCCCTCCACCTATTGATTTGTCTCTTGTTTTCCCTTTGATAATTCCTAACTTTAGAATTGGACTTCCCAGGTGGTGCGGTGATGAAGAATCTGCCTGACATTGCAGGCGATTCAAGAGATGTGGGTTTGATCCCTGGGTCAGGAAGATCCCTTGGAGAAGGAAATGGCAACCCACTCCAGTATTCTTGCCTATAAAATCCCAGGAGGAGCCTGGCGGGCTACAATCCTTGGGTTTGCAAAAAGTTGAGCACGACTGAGAATGCACAACATTAGAATTACCTTAAATTGTCCATGATTCCTTGTCATGAGTTGAACAGGGCTGGCAGATAATGAAAGCACTGTGCCACCACAGATGATGGTCCTTCAGCGCTCTCCTACAAACCTCTCAAGTATCTGAAGTTTGCTTTTCACATTCCTTAGTGGTCTGTGATTTTCCCAAGTGGATGCTGGTTTCATTAAAATTCTCTACCTCTTTCTGAGCCCCCATCATCCCCACCAAGATGATTTTCCTCCCTCTTCTCCAAAATGATGCACACAATTGGAAACAAGTCACAGATTTGCCAGCCACACAACCATAAAGTCATCAATATATAGATATTTCCTTTCGTTCACAAGTAACATCTCAGAGCTCTGCCAATTGTCCCGTTTGCTTTCTGCGCTTCACGTATGTGCCTTTCAATTGTCTTGTTTTTCTCAGTAGACTATCCCTTATGTTCAGTTTACCTTTTTGAAAAAGGTCCACTTTCAACTGTGCTCTCCCTTGCTGTGACAGCTCTCTGCATCTCTTTCCTTTATAGCAATATTTTCAGAAAAGGTAGTCTAGGTTTGCTAACCCTACTTCTTCATTTCTATTGACTCCAATCAGGCCTCTCCCCACAACATGTCAGTGAAATTCTTTTATTGGTGTATCAATGAGGTAGTAAAATGTCAAAACTCTTCTCTATATCAGTACTCTTGTTTGCCCTCTCTAGCTAGTGATGTTTGATTGGAGTTTGGAGGATACTTGACTCAAGGGCTGACAAGCCAAAAACTAGTCAAGGTGTTTAAAAAGTTTCAGATTTAATTTTTAATTTTCCAGGAAACAAATTCTTAGTGTAGGGAAAATATTTAACATCATTTTCATTGTTGACACAAAGAATTAGGTAAAAGTAGCCTTGTCTCCTAAGGATATTCTGATATAGATCCAAAGGTTAGGTCTAATGAAAAATCTTCATAGTAAATGCCTGTTCTTTTCCTAATCTCTTAACCCAGCCACAATGATTGGTTATTTTTCCACCTTGGGGTCAAAGTAGTGAACTTGGTAAAAATGATGATAATACTATGTTAGTAGAAGAACCTGTCCTCTCAGTAGAATATAATTGGAGCTGATCCTTTGGACCTAAATTTATTTGTATTTTAATAGAATTAATAGTAAACCATTTGTCTTTCTTTGAGGATTATGAGATAATGTCTGTACATTATTTTAATTTATGTAAAATTCTGTATAATGGAATGAACATGCAAAAGACTTCATGCCCAATATTACTGCTTATCTTGTCCATATGTAAAAGATATTTACTCATTGCATTTCTAAACTTCAGTAGTTGTTAATAATCATTAGTCTCATATAATTAAACTGAGAAAAGACTTATTTCTACTTAGACTGCTTATAATTGAACTCAAATTTATTTTGCAAAAAAATCATTAGATAATCAAAATATGATCTTTTAAATTAAGAAAATGGTTTTTTCTCATATTCTGACGATATAAACATATTGAAAATCATCTTTAAGATTAGGTCAGTAAGACATGATATGAACTTTTAAATATGTCTGTATGTTTAACTGGCTTATCAAAAATTATATCATAAGATACTTAATATAATATGCTTAGTGATAAAATGCACTAATATGTACTTAGGCCAATGTTGGACTCCCCGAGTGACCTATTGAATGGCCTGGTCTTATTCAAATTTCTGAGAGTACATGGAAGAAACATTATTTGATGTTTCAGAATGATATAATTTTATGCTTCCTGTTTTGTGAAAATCCTAATGATCTGAAAAAAAGTTTTCTTTTTCCAGTTGGTATAAAGGATCTTACAGATCTTTGGCAGAAATTACTCTGGAATTAATCTCTTTATTCTTATATTGGAATTCATACATACCTCCTTGGAGATTATCATTTCACTACTTAAGAAAACAAAAATTGCGGGTTTTTATCTTTTTCAATTTAAGATATTTGGAAGCTTCTGCAGTCTTTTCCATGAGATATGTTGGTACAAATGTTTATAGTTTCTCAAAAGTTAGCATGCATAGGTTCCCCTGAGTGCTTGACAAAATGTAGATCCCTATTTCCTCCTCTCTGGGCTCTTTTGTTTGTTCTGGGATGAAGTACGGAATATATAGCATATTTTTAATGAATCTGTGTACTCTGATGTAGATGATCCATAAACACTATACATATGTGCTGAGTCCTGTCCGACTCTGTGATCTCATGGACTGTAGCCTGCCAGGCTTCTCTGTCCATGGGATTTTCCATGAACACTATGATGACCATAAATGTTCTTTTTAACTATCTCATTTTATAGATTAGGAAATAAAGTCCCAATGACATTAAACAGCAGTGTTAAATATCAATAATATTCAAATATTGTCTTTCAGTATGTTGGATCAAAGACTTGCAATCAATTTGTTTCAGCTACTTGTGAAATTGCTAATGTGTGGGACCCACATGTGTACGTGTCTGTATAAAGTAGCCTGATGTTGTAGATCCAAACTTCCCCAAATAGCAGCCATGAGCAATGTGTTGCTTTTGAAATTAAGTTAGCTTTTAAATTTAAGGCAGATTAAAACACTAGAACAGTGCTTCAACAATGATTTCTAACTACTAATATATAAAGTATAATGCAAAAAGAAATCTGAAGTAGTAGTTGTTAGAAAAATATACAGATGTGTGTAATGAGACTCACCGAGAAACACGCTACAAAGGCCAGAAGGCCCAAGGTCAAGCACAGTGGTTTCATCCTTATGGTTATTCCTGAAAGTGAGCACAGTGGCTAATCAGCATTACTTTTTAATAGTACTATTCGGAAAGTGTCCAACACTTGTATATGACTCATACAGGAATACTGCTGCTGCTAACTCGCTTCAGCCATGTCCGACTCTGTGCGACCCCAGAGACGACAGCCCACCAGGCTCCCCGTCCCTGGGATTCTCCAGGCAAGAACACTGGAGTGGGTTGCCATTTCTTTCTCCAATGCATGAAAGTGAAAAGTGAAAGTGAAGTCGCTCAGTCGTGTCCAACTCTTAGTGACCCCATGGACTGTAGCCCACCAGGCTCCTTCATCCATGGGCTTTTATAGGAATACTACTGCAGCATTTTAAGAATTTTGTCTAATATTATTTTGGGCTCACAATTAATGTCAGTAGGCTATAGTAACATTTAACTTTAGAATGAGAAATTAGTTTTAACTTTTGGCTTGTGAATGGCAAAAAGTTGTTCAGAAAGCATTTATACCATAGGAACTTTTATAACTAAGGTTTTGGATTTCAAAAGTTGCTACTTTGAAATGGACACCTTATTTGGATTTGAGTATCTTGGTGTTGTAAACTAGTGATTATAGGGCTTTGTAGATTTCTACAGACTCATATTTCAGATATTAATTTCTTAACTAGATCCTATGTTTTAAATTTAACTTCTTGGTACAACTGAAAAATAAGGAAAGAAACAGTATCACTGTACTAGATACAGTTTAAAGGAAAATTATCACATACTATAAATCCTTTCCTAGTTTTAATAACATTTTACTAAGGTGTTTCAATCTGTGATGAGTGGTCACAAAAACTTCAAAAAATCCTCATGTGGTATATTAAAGACCTGTGCATAGAAAAGGGAGGTGTCCAGGTATTTTACTCTCAGTTGGCTCAAAATTGACAATATATTTGAAGTACATGAGCTTGGGTTGTGGAAAGCAACCTCATGCACCTTTGTGCAGTCTAGCTTTTGAGAAGGCAATGGCACCCCACTCCAGTACTCTTGCCTGGCAAATACCATGGACGGAGGAGCCTGGAAGGCTGCAGTCCATGGGGTCGCGAAAAGTCGGACACGACTGAGAGACTTCACTTTCACGCATTGGAGAAGGAAATGGCAATCCACTCCAGTGTTCTTGCCTGGAGAATCCCAGGGACGGGGAAGCCTGGTGGGCTGCCAGCTCTGGGGTCACACAGAGTCAGACACAACTGAAGTGACTTTTCAGCAGTAGCAGTAGCGGCTTTCGGACAATTATCTTTGCCCATCAATTAAGTGTGTTGGCTGAACAATCTGAGTCTTAAAATGATCTAAGGAAGAAAATTCCTTGAATATATATGCATATGATTATATTTTTAAGCATCATTTCTCCTATGACACATTCTTAAAATCTCAGGAAAGGAAAGCCAAGCAAATGATAAAAACATATTGTGCAATCATTCTCTCAGAGTACATCTGACAGTATTTTGGTCATTATGAAGGTCAAAAATCATTAAGGTACATCAGAGGGGAAGGTTGATTGATTGTGTAATTGGATGGATTAATTGTTCCAGGGGCCTAAAATAAATGCTTTTTTTTGATATATGGAATTTCTCAACATTTAATATGCTTTATGGTAACTAAATATTATGTAAGCCACATACTATTCTTTTGTTGAAAATGAACATGCTAAAAAAAAACTCCATAAAATTATATATTTGAAAGTCTGAGAAAAATTTAAATTTCAAAGTAAAAATCCTTTAGTTTATATTTTTATGTACTTACCACTGTATGAGAGCCTTTTCAGGGCTGATTATCCTGCTGGTCAAATTAGTCCTGCCAGGGACTTTTTGAAAGATGGCAAATGAAGTAGAGAAAGAATAAGAAAATTCAGCTGTTATATAGATGCAAGGGATACATAGTGATAACAAGGAAAAGCCTAGTTGAGATTTGGTTGATGTTCTTTAAACAAAGGTAGGAGATTGTCATTGCCAATTTGGCAATCTTTTCAAGCAAGTATTCTTTTTTTTTTTTTCATTTCTGAGGAGGAGCTTTGATCCATTCAGTATTTGGTGTTTCCTGAGGAAACATATATTATATAATGAATCACAATGCCCTTTTGTTTCAACAAAATAGTCTGGAGCTTCAAGTGAACCACTGCTTCTTTATTTTAAAGAGAAGCAGAAAGTGCTGTATTTCAAGTAATTTTAATGAGTCATTTTTTGATTATGTATACTATCATGACCACTTTCTTGGAAGCTCAGGTGGTAAAGAATCTGTTTGCAATGCATCAAATCTGTCTGGTTTGATTCCTGGGTTGGGATGATCCACTGGGGAAGGGGTAGGCTACCCACTCCAGTATTCTTGGGCTTCCCTGATGGCTCAGTTGGTAAAGAATCCACCTGCAATGTGAGAGACCTGGATTCCATCCCTGGGTTGGGAAGATCTCCCCGGCAAAGGGAATGGCTACCCACTCCAGAATTTCAGACAATAGGGGCTTCCTAGATGGCACTAGTGGTAAAGGACTTGCCTGCCCAAGCAGGAGACATAGGGACGTGGGTTAGATCCTTGGGTCTGCAAGATCCCATGGGGGAGGGCATGGCCATCCACTCCAGTATTCTTGCCTGGAGAATCCCATGGACAGAGCAGCCTGGCTATAGTCCATAGGGTCGCAAAGAGTTGGACACGACTGAAAGGACTTAGCACACACATGTACACACTATCATTATATTTACTATGTTATCTAAAAGTTAAATACAGTATGTGGGAAGTTAAAAAATAAAATTATTTTAAAGTTAAACTCTAACTTGATCTAGAGAGAGTTTGGGGGAATGATCGAGAATTAAAATTAGAAGTCATTATTAAATAGATGTTGCTAAAGAGCAAACACATTACCATGGCCAGTTAGATTCAGAGCATTTCCAATATGTCTCTTGACTGTTGGAACTTGACTTTTGGACTATCTTATGTGTTTATGTTTCTGTTGTTTTTCAGTTGAAATTATGAAACTATAACTATTTTATCCTTGGTTGTTTCTACATGTCTGAATCTATATATTTTTTCTTTCATTTATGTAACATTGGTTTAGTTGAATCAGTTTTTGAAAGATGAGAAAAATGGATGCTTGGAATAGGATTTTGATCTAAGTTTTGGAAATAGCAAGAGAGAGAAATCTAGTGGTGGAAGAGGCCAGATTTGTGCAGTTGCTGAATTTGAACTGTATT
This sequence comes from Nanger dama, assembly GCA_917880005.1. Taxonomy (NCBI): domain Eukaryota; kingdom Metazoa; phylum Chordata; class Mammalia; order Artiodactyla; family Bovidae; genus Nanger; species Nanger dama. The sequence goes on from CAKJTW010000001.1 coordinate 19,600,097, forward strand.
TTAATTCTCTGTGCCTATAATTACTTCATGATATTTATGTCATTTAAAAGACTTAAATGGACATTTTAAAGGAAGCTTCTCTTGATCCTTAAAGAACTAAAATAGTTTTCTGAGAGAATGTTCTAAAAGGTTATGTGGTGCTCACAGTTATGAAGTTGGGAAATCACAAGACAGGGTAGGGTGAATTGAGTTCTCTTGTCATCTCTGTTTTACATGTAGGCACTACTGAACCTAAGTCTGCTCACTTCAAGGCCTGAATACTGAGTTAACAAGGGTTTCATGTTGGTTCCTCAATCTACATAACCTTCATCAGCTTCATGAAATTACATGTCATAGTGTGCTGCAGAGATTAATCAAGTGAATCTATGGTTACTTTTACCTCAATTCCCAATATCAGCCTTTATTTCTTGGTTTATGCCAGACTAGCTATTTAACCTCATTTGCCTCAATTTTTGCAGTTGAAGAATGTTGGTATTTATAATTTTCATGTCATGGAGTTTAGTTATTCTTTTGTTCATTCATTCACCCATTCACCAGTTGTTGAATCCCTGCTGGGTTTTTGACACGAAGCTAATTGTTAAAGTCAAAGAATATTGAAATATTTGTTCTCAAAAATATTTTGGAACTTGTAGGTAGTTTGGGACAAAGAAACCCCATTTTGAGAGTTGATCTTAGTTTTAAATCACCATACTTCATTTCATTTGCTTTGTCTTAATTGCCTTAAGATTTATAATGACATAATGGAGTATATAGTTTTGCTAATTTTAGCCTCTAGTCTGCATTGAACAATAACATGCCCAAACAGTGATGATGGTTCTACTTCTAGGTTTACATGGAAAGTTCAATAAAACGTCTTTTTCTCTGACAGTAACCTAGCTTGTCAGAAGATGAGTATCCTTTCTTTTTTGTTTAGATGCCAGTATATTTATTAGCCAAGTGTTTCAAATCCAGGGGTGATCTATGTTGGAATGGATCACTGACTCTGAAGGACTTAGAATGAACACTGGCAAAACTGAAAGACAATTCCTGAGGGGGTTGTGACTAACAAAGTATTAGAACAAGACAAGTCAACAGAAGCACCTGTCTGTTAAGAAATAGAGACTGTCACTCAAGTTAAACTTTAATCAATCATGGCTTGAAAGTTCCTGAATGAATGGTCTCTAGAACAGTACCTAAGTGAGCTAATGTCTCAGGTCACAGGAAAGTCAAGGTGACTGCCGTGTCACAATATTGTTAGTGCAGAGACTGATTTGGGCAGATGGAAACTATCTCCCTGATATCAATAGATTTAGCAGGATTATATTTGAAGTCTGCTGCCCTCCTGCGGAGCAGTAAGCTTTGTTTCTTTGGAGTTATATAAACACTATCAATCAATATGAATCAAAGATAATCAGTTTCCCACTTGAGATCTCTCTTGGGCATGATTTCTAGCTTCATCTTAATATCCAATATATATATATTTTCTTTGTCACAGTTTCACTTTATTAAGAAATCTGTGTACAAGTTTTCTCTGTAAACTAGACCCAATACTTACAAAAATTTAAACTATAAATGTGAGATTTGTTAGTGTATAAATAATGTTTTATTTTAAAATTTAATATGCAAAATAAGTCTAGGACATTGTCATGAAGAAATTAACATTCAGCTTTTTAAATGATGAAGCAATTGAGTGGTAGTTAGTACTAAGATCTTACCAGGCATGTTCAACAATGTTTTTTTCCTAAGAAAATTATTCATAGGATGTTGATAAGGATGTTGCTTAAAAATAATAAGAACTAAAAATTAAGTATATTAAAAAGTAATGACAGTTACATGTGTAATTGCCTGAAAGCTAGTACAAATTCTTAAACAACTTTCAAATTAGGGGGAAAATGGTGTATTGTGTTCTGAAATTCAAAAGACCTTAGTTCCAGTATTCACTTTGCCATTTATGCATAATATTATCTTGTGATAAAGCTCTTTAACTTCTCAAAGCTTTCTTTGTAAAAGGTAAAGTAAAATTGAATAAATCTCTATTATCCTAATTATAGGCTGATCTAGGTTTTCAGGAACCTAAAGTTTATGCTAGTTTGGGAATTGATGTTAAGACAAAGAATGCAAAATTATATTTCCTAAATACCTGTTGCCACCCCAAGACCATCTTATAGGAGACTGTGAGGACACACAGTCTGAAGCACAGAGAGAACATCATTAAGTCATCTCAGAGATGTGGGTTCCCACCTTCCAGCACCCTGCTGTATCAGACCAGGTCTTGGACTAAAAGGACGCTGTCTCTAAAACTCAGAGAAACCAGCACCAGCCAAGTTCTGCTTTTCCATAGGTTGGCATTTCATACTGCAGGATCCTTCCTGCAAGATTCTAAGTTTTAATAATTTCAAACTTACCCTTTCTTCCCTTGACCCAGTGAATACTGGCTTTTGCTTTTTTTTTTTCAGTCACTGTCTGCTTGGTACCTTGGTCTTCTCATTTTGCCTGTTCAGTTACAATTAAGAATTCATAACGTCCAGTTAATGATACTTACATTAAATACCATGAAAAATACCTGGTGTCTCCTGACAGGACTGAGTGATATGACCGCTGAGTGACTAAATGGCTGTGACAGCTACCCTCCTCTACTGGCAGCAGTGGTCTTGGGCTGGGAATGATGTTCAAACCTATAGGACAAAATATTCTTCAGCAAGTATCAAGTTGACTTAAAAACTATACAAAACAAGTAGCAACATAGCATATGGTAATATCCTGGTGGGAATTTGGTGTAATGTTGGTACAACTTCCTATGTCCCAGTTACTCTGAACCTGGGAAATGTGTGATCATGAGAAAGAAGTCTGAATGTGAATGGAAAAACTTTTAGACAAGTCATAAGACTATACTGATTTCAGAGGAATTTGTGAGTTAATGAGCTGTGGTTGGGTGTTCTGGTGGTTCAGAAATATTTTTGTGGGAATACTATGGCCAGCCTAAACTGTGGCAACATGTCACTTGTAGATATGATCTCTCTTGTTATGCCTTCATAACTGTAAGTCTGAGAATCAAGGCTAAAATTCATATTTGGAAAATATTAATCCTTTAGCTGGGAAAGACCCTGCTGCTGGGAAAGATTGAAAGCAGGAGGAGAAGGGGACAACAGAGGATAAGATGGTTGGATGGCATCACTGACTCAATGGACATGAGTCTGAGTAAACTCCAGGAGTTGGTGAGCCTGGCATGCAGCAGTCCATGGGGTCACAGAGGTGGACACAAGTGAGCAACTGAACTGAACTGAATCCTTTATTTTATTTTATTTTTTTTATTTTTCAGTGTCTATAATCAACTTTATTTTAATATGATCTAAACACATATCATTTAGAAAATACCAATAAAAATTTATGTACAAGAGTTGATGCTATCGCATTTGGACAAAGCTGGCAAGTTTCTGCTATGAGGATATACCAGGAGATACCACTGAGGAAACCTAATACATTGGCGTAGATGTTGTAGCATTTGGCCCACAGTTTGATAGCCCTCAGGGTTAACCTGAAGTTGTCAATGTTTAAGACTAAATGTAAAACATCTAGTAAAACCATTTCATTGATCTGCAACAGAATCAAAACCTTGCAATCATTAAGACTTCTTATACATATCTAAATTTTTAAGCAGACTGTCATGTTTTAAGTCCAAGTTTCCTGGAATAGTCTGCAGTGCTAATCTTGCAAACAAAATATCAATCTCTATCCCATCAGACAGTTTGATAACTGGTATGATAACTGGTACAAATGCCTTTTCAACAGCTCTTAAATCTTTTACTTCTCCCTGTAATTTCAACTTATCATAGAATGAGGTGAAAAAGTCACTTCAGTCAACATGTCTTGTTGCAACACACAATGCATCAGTATTGGCAGTTTTTTGTCTATACTCCTAATCTGTAAGATCCAGATGTAAACATTTTCCCATCAGCATGTTCAATTACAGATTGTGGAAGATTCTTGCTTTCTCTGATTTCTCGTATCCAGTCTTTTACCAGCTTAATTTTCCCAAAATTAAAATCCTGCACTGAAGTTCCTCTTTCTCTTCAAAAAAAGGGCTTCAGAGTCTCCACCAGTTTCTGTGTAAGTAGGCAGTTACTCTCCTTGGGGGCTGCTAAGAAGAAGGGAGACGTAATGCCGTAGTGCTTCCATGGCGATTCTGTTTGCTGCTATCTGTGTTTGCTTTGTACTGGAAACAGCTTTGTCTCCGCCCTTTCGCCTGCAAGGCAACCAGCCATACTCTGGGCAGGATCCGCTGATATGGGAAGGAGGGGCCTTGGCTGGTCCAACCTCACTCCTGGTCCAACCTCACTCCTTCTCTGGCCTAGAGAATTTTATTTTAAAAGAAAAGTTTTAAGTTTACAAACAGTGAGAGTTTTACTTCTTCTTTTCCAATTTGGATTCCTTTTATTTCTTTTTCTGCTCTGATTGCTGTGGCTAAAACTTCTAGTACGATACTGAATAGTAGTGGTGAAAGTGGACACCCTTGTCTTGTTCCTGACTTTAGCGGAAATGGTTTCAATTTTTCACCATTGAGGATAATGTTAGCTGTGGGTTTGTCATATATAGCTTTTATTATGTTGAGGTACGTTCCTTCTATTCCTGCTTTCTGGAGAGTTTTTATCATAAACGGATGTTGAATTCCAGAAAACTACTAGAGCTAATCAATGAATATAGTAAAGTTGCAGGATATAAAATCAACACTCAGAAATCCCTTGCATTCTTATACACTAATAATGAGAAAGTAGAAAAAGAAGTTAAGGAAACAATTCCATTCACCATTGCAACGAAAAGAATAAAATACTTAGGAATATACCTACCTACAGAAACTAAAGACCTATATATTGAAAACTATAAAACACTGGTGAAAGAAATCAAAGAGGACACTAATAGATGGAGAAATATACCATGCTCATGGGTCGGAAGAGTCAATATAGTGAAAATGAGTATACTACCCAAAGCAATCTACAGATTCAATGCAATTCCTATCAAGTGAGGGAGAGGGAGAGGGTGGGATGATTTAGGAGAATGGCATTGAAACATGTATACTATCATGTAAGAAACGAAGTGCCAGTTTATGTTCAATACAGGATACAGGATGCATGGGGCTGGTGCACGGGATGATCCAGGGAGATGATATGGGGTGGGAGGTGGGAGGGGGCTTCGGCATTGGGAGATCGTGTACACCTGTGGCTGATTCATGTCAATGTATGGCAAAACAAATACAATATTGTAATGTAGAATAAAGTATTAAAAAAATAAATAAAATTAAAAAAATGTTTAAAAAAAAAGTTTTAAGTTTAAAATTTTCTAGTTGCCTTTTACTAGAGGCACTATGATGTATCATTCAATCCAGAACACTTAAAAATTATATATAACTCACATATACATAAAATATAGACATCTTAAGTGCATAGGTTGTAAATATTTACATATGGATGGGTGCATCTAAGTACTGACACCCAAATGAAGGTAAGCTCACCTAATTACGCTGAGACAAGAGGCATAATCAGGACTGATTGCTTCCCTGTAAATAGATTCTTTGGGGCAAGAATATTGTCAGTGATACATTCTATCATGTTAGGAAACACATTTCTCCTTGTACCATGCCTGGTGATGATAAGGTTGAATATCTGGTTAAGGTGTACATGACCAAATTTCAACTGTTGCCTATAAGATCCATCTTGTCCAATGTAGAGATTTACTTGAGGCATTTTCAAGCAAATTAATTCCATTCAGTGACTTAGTATTTTTAAAATGTCCCCATCTCCTTTATCCTCTGCTCCCTTAGGGCTGGGCATCTTTGGACAGACAGTCACTTTTGCTTCTGTTTCCCATCAGTTCACAGGCTTTCTTTTTTCTTGTAACCTTGTAAGCAGGCTGTGCACCCTGGAAGCAGGAAGCATGGAGAGAGTGGAGCGGCCCAGAGTTCAGCTGTCTAAAGTCGCCGTGGAGTTGATTGCAGTCACTTCTCTATCATTAATTATAATCATAGCTGTACCCTTTCACTGGCATTATGGTCTCACTGCAGGCTTTTTGTTAACACTTTATTCCTGTGTACACACTCAGGGCACAGCATATTGTCCTCCAGGTGTGGGGGTGGAAAATCACTAGAAGGTATCAGGAAGAATGCGGACACCCTCCTTCGTTTTCCAGGCACCCATGCCTGCCCAGCATGAAACTGTAAACGAACCCAGCCTTCTGTGTTAGCTGGGAGGCTTCCGTGGACCACGCACCACTGGACCTCACAAGTCTCTTGTGATCGTGGTGACTCCGTCTTCACGGCCCTGGCTGCCATTCTGCTCCAGGAGGCAAACACAGCTTCTGAGTCGGGGGCAGAAGTTGATGCAACTGCCTCAAGACGGGGAGGAGCTCCCTCAAGGGCAGGTGGCCCCCCGTGCAAGAGGAGCAGCCCCTTCAGAAGACGTTCTCTCAACAGAGCATGCCAGGGGTAGTTCCCCCTTTTCTATCTTTATCCTTTTGATAGTGACAGGATCCTGGCCTCCTGTGCTGTGGCAGGAATTTTTTTTTGATGAGCGTAAGCATATTCACAGAGTCGTTTATATCCATCTAGTTTCAGGCCTTTGGTGCTCAGTTTTAACTGCTGGCACCAAGCGCGAATGACGTCCCTGTGGACCAGGTTGACGGGCAGCAGGACAGTGGGTAGAGGGGGATGGGGATCTAGTCCGTGTCTTCGGAGGTTTCACACTGTCACAGCGTTGTGATGTGTCTCCTGGACTGCAAGCTGTGCTACTTTTTGTATCTCTTTTTCTTTTGGTCCCCTGTGATGAGTTTTTTTGCTTTCTCTGCTTCACCAGAAGTTCCCTCTTCAGCTTCTACTGATATAAGTTTGTAACTCATATGTTCTTCAGATTTCTCTGGAGTTGTTCTCCTTGTTTGTGCTCTCCATGCTCAGAAAGGTCAAGGTTGATAAAATGAAGACTCTCCTTACTTCTAAAATGGCTCTGGCCCAAGATTGCTCTTTTAAAAGTCTCCCTGAACTGAATCCTTTAGCTTCTTACGTTATATATGCTCATTTAAAGCTAATTCCATTCAGTTCCACACACTGACTTTTCTTTTTGTAGTCATTTCTTTTGTCAATGACACTGTCACATGGCTGAAGTTATCCTTGGTGACTTAAATATTCAGCTGAGAGTCCTATCCATGTAGTGTGTTACTGAAAATGCAAGTCTGTGTGCCCAATGCAGAATGAGACCAAACAACACTAACACATTGGCATTTGGAACAGAGAAAGGTTTATTACAGGGCCATGCAAGGAGATGGGTGACTCATTTCTTAAAAACCGCAAACTTCTCAAAAGGTTTCAGCAAAGCCTTTTTATAGTAAACGTGAGGGAGGCACATGGCTACTTCTTGCAAACTTCTTGGTGTCAGATCTTTTGTTCTTGACGTCAGGTCACGGTCAGGCAATAATGTTCCTGTAAATCTCTACTAAACGAATGTGATTCTCTACCCTGACAAGAAAGGCCAAGGTCCTAAGGCACAACTTTCACTCTCTAAGGTCCCAGTCCTGGTTAAGAAGATGCAGATCTCAATTAGTAGCTCCCTCAGGGCTAGGTTCCCAGACCCTGCGCAGCTGTCATCATTGAGGGAGCCAGGTGGCCAACCCAGCTGACCCTCAGGCTCCTAAGGCCACCCAAATGGGATGGGGGAAAGCCAAGGCTCACTAACTGCAACAAGGCAACCTGCCACTGCTACTAGGTTGCAGAGATGGGGATGGGACAGAGATTCAGTGCTGCCTCAAGGCCTGCTGCCAAGCTGAGTGTACGGCCCTGATGAGGGCTTTGGAGTCTTGGAGTCCATAGCCCAGTCTGTTCTCTAAGCCCTCTAGCTCACCTACTGGCCCAAGGCTGGGTGAGCTGGAGAGTCTCTGGGGGAGAAGGCCTGAATCTGCCTCTTTCCTCACTCTCCACCTGATGACCACCACACTTTCCACCATTGGCTGAATCACTTCTCTAATAGTCCCTCACTGACAGTTCATTGCTTGTGGGTGGAGCCAACTGAGATGCCAACCAATGGCTGAGCAATACCTATTTCCTGGCAACAGGAGTGGAGTAATGATGCCCAGCAGTTGCAGCCTGGTAAGGGCTGTGCTCACTGCATTCCGTTACAGTGTCTTCTTATCTCTCTCTATCTTATCTCTCATTTCCAATTACCACTTCAAGTGTCAAATTTAAGGTTGCTATTAACCTTATGTATTCTGCTTCAAAGTCATTCATTCAGATATCTCACTTGGCAGGGAAGAATCACAAACACCTTCTTTTAAGCTTTTCTACCCAAGTATTCCCACTTGCATCTCAGTTGGAATACAAGTCCAGTGAGCTTTTGTCTTTCTTGAAATCTGTCAACTCTGTCCCTTCTCTCGGAAGTCAGTATAGAGTTAATGGCAGAACATAAAAGTAATATTCTTTCAGATATGCTGTCATTGCTTTGAAAATTTAAGATTGGTGCATAGCAGTAAGAAATACATTATTGGCCCAGTACAATTTTGCCCCGTATGTACCTACAATACACATATGTAACAGAATAAGGAGTTACAAAGCACAACATATTCAGTGTTCTATCCAGTCCACCCCATTCCATTTTATCCTGGACTATCTCATACTATAATATATATTCTATCAAAATCCTTCTCTTTGGGATGGAGAATATATTCCCTGATGTAAATAAAAGGAAAACCCTTCAGAATCTACTGTATTGTGAAGAAAATAATACAATCAATTGTTGATATATATAGTTCTGATTGTTTACCAAATATGAAGGAGGATTCAGAAAATAATATATGTACATTTTAGAATTTATTTACTTACCTCCCTCCCTCCCTACATTTGTACCTGTCTGGGAACTTGAAATTTAGCAAAGTTTATAAAAACCCACAAAATACAAGAAAAATATACTTACAAAATAAATGACCTGACACTCATTTAACTGATGCAAAGGAGATGGAAAGGAAGCACTAGCTTTTTTCATCCACTACCCTAGAGTTATAGGCTCAGCGGGCACATGGAAGATTTGTCGTCCAAGTTATTGCAAATGTCAGTTTTACCTAATTTTTCACTGCCTAATATGCTCTCATTTTTTTTTATCCTCACCTTACCAATGTTTAGTAAATAATTGCTTACCTCCCCCTCACTCTCCTTTGTCAGTGTATTAATTCAGTTCAGTTCAGCCACTCAGTTGTGTCCGACTCTTTGCGACCCCATGAATCGCAGCACATCAGGCCTCCCTGTCCATCACCAACTCCCGAAGTTCACTCAGATTCGCATCCATCGAGTCAGTGATGCCATCCAGCCATCTCATCCTCTGTCATCCCCTTCTCCTCTGGCTCCCAATCCCTCCCAGCATCAGAGTCTTTTCCAATGAGTCAAGTCTTCGCATGAGGTGGCCAAAGTACTGAAGTTTCAGCTTTAGCATCATTCCCTCCAAAGAAATCCCAGGGCTGATCTCCTTCAGAATGGACTGGTTGGATCTCCTTGCAGTCCAAGGGACTCTCAAGAGTCTTCTCCAACACCACAGTTCAAAAGCATCAATTCTTCGGTGCTCAGCCTTCTTTACAGTCCAACTCTCACATCCATACATGACCACAGGAAAAACAATAGCCTTGACTAGACGGACCTTCATCGGCAAAGTAATGTCTCTGCTTTTGAATATGCTATCTAGGTTGGTCATAACTTTTCTTCCAAGGAGTAAGCATCTTTTAATTTCGTGACTGCAGTCACCGTCTGCAGGATGACCAATTTTTCTGGAGGTCTTTAAGCAAAAGAATTCCTCTCACCTCATATTCTCATAATGGTATTACCAAACAGTCTTCAGTGTCCAAGTAGTGCTAGGTTTGGCTTTTTTTTTTTTTTTTTGTCAAAATGACTATCATTACTCAGGTGCTGAAACTGGAGACCATAATGGAGCCAAAGTCTTCATGAATTTAAAAGTGAAAGTGAAAGTCACTCAGTTGTGTCCAACTCTTTGAGACCTCATGGACTCTACAGTCCATGGAATTCTCAAGGCCAGTATACTGTAGTAGGTAGCTGTTCCCTTCTCCAGGGGATCTTCCCAACCCAGGGATTGAACCCCAGTCTCTTGAATTTCAGGCAGATTCTTTACCAACCACCAGGGAAGCCCGGGGAATCCCTCATGAATTTAATATAAGATAAATCAGCATTTTAACATGGGACAAGGAGGGAAGAGAAAGTTCCCATAGTTAGGAGTGCCCATAAGACTTTGATTGTTTATGATATGATACTGAATTATGTTTGTTGCAAAAACCTAAGACAAGGTTCTCATCACCTTTTAGATAATGTAACTTCAGTGCAAGCATTAGGAAAAAGATCTAAAAATATAAGAGGATACTAAGCTCATACTCTTGATGGGAATTTATATATCATGTCTAGAACATCTTAATTTAGTTGATTCATGTGAAATCTCATACAGTTGCAGATTTATTTTATAGTTTTCCTTATAATCAGTTCTCTTCTTCACACGTTTCTTTTTGAGGATTCAACAAAGATTAAATGTTATCCAAGAATGATACTACAGAGGTAAATTCATAGTAAATAATTTCAAATCATGATGCTACAAGGTCCTATTTACACATATTGGGAATTCTAAAGACCACCAAAATATAAATGAAAAATACTGATTGTATTCCAAAGTCAACAAGAGATTACAGAGGAAAGTTAAATTAAGGTCTCAGGCAAAAATAAAATTAAAACAAGGCATGTGTAGTATAAAGTTATGCTGACATTAAACAATGAAATGAACATATACTTTATGATTAAAAACTAAATAACAACATTATATGTGAAGATATTTGGTATTTACTGAGAAGCAAGCAGTGAAAGTCAAGAGGATAGCAATCAAAATCAGAACTTTCATCTTGTCCTAGGGTCTTCTAGAAGTAGGTGGCAAGAGATGGTTCATTGGTGGAAGGAAAACAAAACAAATACTGATTTGTTTTTGCTAAATTTTAACCACAGAAAAAACATTTATGCATATTATAGTACATCCCATGGCATATATTGTATCTATGGCATAAAAAGAACTTGTCAAATTTATAAGAAAAATATCAAATCCAATGGATACATGCAAAGGTTAAGAAAAACAAATTCCAATAACAATGTGAGTAGTAGATAAAAATGTGGACAGAAGTCCTTGTTTTGTTGTCAAGAAGACATATAGAACTTTCTATTTGAAAGTTCTATATGTTTTACAATTACTAAGGAGTTATTTTAAAAGGTTAAACCAAAATATGGTCAAGGTTGAGGTAAGGTTGACATCCTTGCATGTAGCCGTTGATTCTGTTACTTGAGATAACCTTTTTGAAAGCAGGATGGCAATATACAAAAGAAACATGAAAATGTCTATACCTTTAACTTGAAGAATCTCAGTCTTGAGGGTTTTTATTGATAAATTAGCCAATAGAAAAAGCTTAAATGTTCATTCTAGTGTTACTTATAATTTAAAATTATGAATACTGATATTGATGACTATAGAAATTTGAAAAATGCTTATGTTATCATGATAAATGAAAAGTTTAAATACCATACTTCAAATAAACTATCCAAGTAGATAAGAACTGGAAAATGTAAGCAAGAAGTAAATAAAGGTGGTATGATGGTTTAATTTATATGCAGATTTTCTGTTATTAAAAACTTACTGTGTTTTGTTGATTTTATAATTTAAACACACAAAAGAAATTAAGAAATTGCCATTAAAATGGTCTTCTGGCTCTGATTTTGACCTTTACATATTGAAGACACTAGACAGAAACACTTAAACATTTACTTACAACTTAAAAATGTGTATCGTTAGAAATATGAAATATTTATATTAATCTTGTCATAAGTATTATTTTATCATATGTAAATAACTTTTAGAAATTTGACATTTCTGTTAAACTTTTTATTTCTTTTGATATGTTCATTATTGCTAGAGTCATCAAAAAAAAATCAAGCAAACAAAATCTGAAATTCTCCAATTGTAGTTCTTGAGGTCTATTTTAAAATTATCCTTTTCATAATTTTGCATTTATATATTATACTTCAGTAATGAATCAATTTGAGGGATTCTCTATTCACTTAACTAATTCCTCTCCCAAAGAAAAGTAGCTATGTATAGGAATTAAAGGCTAATTGCTTATACTTACAAAATCTCAATGTCAAATGTGGCTTCTTTTCTCATTTTTAAGTTGCAACATTAAAAACACGATAACTACAACATTGCTGATGGAAAATTATTATCTTTTAACAATGACTTTATTCATTAGGGCATCTCCATGTAATTTTAACAGAAAGACTACTGGATCAGTAATTACAGGAGCTGAATTTCAATTATCAAATTATGGTCACATAACTTAACCTAAGGTTTATTCTTCTAATTTTAAAGTAAAATGATTGATCTATTTGATAAAATTGTCACAGCCCAATACTCCAAGTATAGAAAACCAAGATAATAAGTATATCTCATCATGTAAAAAGTCACAATTCAAGCAAAATATAACACATTTAGGTATATATCTCTTTCCATTTGTAATAAAAGAAATAATAAACAGAATGGAAACATTCAATTAATTTAAAAACCAAGCCCATTGATTTCTTGTGTAATTTAGCAAAACAGATATTTCTGCACCTGAAAACATTTTCATTTTTATAGGTGCAAAACTAAAAAAATAATTATTGGAATATAGTTGATTTACAATGTTGTGTTAGTTTTTGCTATATAGCAAAGTGATTCAGTTATACATATACATGTATCCATTCTTTTTGGATTCTTTTCCCATATGGGTCATTCAATTTATGCCTAAAAAGGGCCACTTTATTTATTTATTTATTTATTTTTTAAATTAAATTTATTTATTTTTTTAATTACAATACTGTATTTGTTTTGCCATACATTGACACGAATCAGCCATAGGTGAACACAGCAATCAGAGCAGAAAAAGAAATACAAGGAATCCAAATTGGAAAAGAAGAAGTAAAACTCTCACTGTTTGCAGATGACATGATACTCTACATAGAAAATCCTAAAGACTCGACCAGAAAACTACTAGAGCTAATCAGTGAATATAGTAAAGTTGCAGGATATAAAATCAACACTCAGAAATCCCTTGCATTCCTATACACTAATAATGAGAAAGTAGAAAAAGAAGTTAAGGAAACAATTCCATTCACCATTGCAACGAAAAGAATAAAATACTTAGGAATATACCTACCTAAAGAAACTAAAGACCTATATATCGAAAACTATAAAACACTGATGAAAGAAATCAAAGAGGACACTAATAGATGGAGGAATATACCATGCTCATGGCTTGGAAGAATCAATATAGTGAAAATGAGTATACTACCCAAAGCAATCTACAGATTCAATGCAATTCCTATCAAGCTACCAGCAGTATTTTTTTCAGAACTAGATCAAATAATCTCAAGATTTGTATGGAAATACAAAAAACCTCGAATAGCAAAAGCAATCTTGAGAAAGAAAAATGGAACTGGAGGAATCAACTTACCTGACTTCAGGCTCTACTACAAAGCCACAGTCATTAAGACAGTATGGTACTGGCACAAAGACAGAAATATAGATCAATGGAACAAAATCGAAAGCCCTGAGATTAACCCACATACCTATGGACACCTTATCTTCGACAAAGGAGGCAAGAATATACAATGGAGTAAAGATAGTCTCTTTAACAAGTGGTGCTGGGAAAACTGGTCAACCACTTGTAAAAGAATGAAACTAGACCCCTCTCTAACACCATACACAAAAATAAACTCAAAATGGATTAAAGATCTAAGTGTAAGACCAGAAACTATAAAACTCCTAGAGGAGAACATAGGCAAAACACTCTCCAACATAAATCACAGCAGGATCCTCTATGATCCAACTCCCAGTATACTGGAAATAAAAGCAAAGATAAACAAATGGGATCTAATTAAAAAAAGGGCCACTTTAAAGCTATTTGGGATTCCAGAGGACAAGCTATTTTCTTAATTATTACCAGGTTTACAGAAAGTATTAACATTTCACTAATAAAAGGACATAGAACTTATACACTGATAAATTTGTTAAAGCATTTTCATTTTTTTGTATTTATGTTCTCTTTCAAATGCATTATCCATTTGAACTCTTTGAAAATAAGAGTTTATAATCTCATAATAATTACACTAATTAGAAACAATATAAAGTCAAAGTCTAAAGAAAATTGTTTTAAGTTTTTGAAATTTACAAAATGATATCATAATAAAGGATTCTCTCTCTGGTCATCCAGTAATGTCAGCCTTGCCTTAGCTTCTGAGGTCTGGAAGCTCAGAGAAAGAGTATAGGTGATTCATGCCTTATAATATATTTTGTTCTGATTGCTAAGGTATTCTTATAATTAGTATGTTAGCATTTGCTTCTGGGCTAATCCAAACTATTTTCTGAAGCAACAAAATAAAGAGTGTTATAATCTTTAAAAGTTGACATCTGTCCTTTTCATTTTTCCTGAGAAAACATCATGGTTAATTATTTATGCATCAGAAAAAGTGAAGGCTTATTCTTTATAATTTAAAAATAATATTGTAAGTCGATTTCTTTATTTTATTGTGGATGGTTTGTTAAACAACTTGACTTTTTACCAACAAGCCATAATTATTGAAACTTGACTGCAAACCCTAGGTTTAGTGCACATTTTCATAAGTAAAGATTGCTATTTACAATATTTGCCTTGCTGCTATGTGCAAATGTTGTGGAATCTGAGGTGGCAGAAAGATTAGAAGATGATAGCTTTTTGTGTTCATCTCCAACTTTTTAAGATAAAGTAACTGAAACTACAATATTTTGGCCACCTGATATGAAGAGCTGACTCATTTGAAAAGACCCTGATGCTGGGAAAGACTGAGGGCAGGAGGAGAAGGGGATGATAGAGGATGAGATGGTTGGATGGCATCACCAACTCAATGGACATGAGTTTGGGTAAACTCCAGGAGTTGGTGATGGACAGAGAGGCCTGGCGTGCTGCAGTCCCCGGGATCACAAAGAGTTGGAAATGACTGAGCTACTGAATTGAACTGAACTGAACTGAACTGAACTGAAAGTTAGTTTTCAGAGATTATGAAGTTAGTTCAGCTGAAACATTAAGTAGCTAGAGGAGCAGCTGCAAATGTTACATTCATGTCTTGCTTTCTTTTGTACATAAAAATGAGAAAAAGATGAGTAGTGAGCCATTTGATACCAGTGGCTCAGACTGTAAAGCATCTGTCTACAATGCAGGAGACCTGGGTTCGATCCCTGGGTCGGGAAGATCCCCTGAATTGCCTGGAAAATCCCAGGGACAGAGGAGCCTGGTAAGCTACAGTCCATGGGGTAGCAAAGAGTCGGACATGACTGAGCGACTTCACTTTCACTATCCTTTTTACCACTAGGCTAATAATTCTTCAAATTTTAACAGAAGTTATGTTGTGCATGACAGTAGTTGTCTTGCTTAGAAGAAATGTGCCAATTATTGAGCTGTTGAAAATGTGAGCATTGCAATAGTTTGACATTTGCTTTGATGTTAGTAGGTTTTACTTTCCATGAAAGTGTCATTTATCACCAGAAAGATGGAAAAACATCATATACTTACAGGTGGGAAGTTTATTGGTGCATAATTGAATTTGTGATGCTTTTCTTTCAAGTTAGCTGTTAACAATGGTGTATCTTGGTACTGAGGAAGGCATGACAACCCACCTCAGTATTCTTGCCTGGAGAATCCCCATGGACAGAGGAATCTGGTAGGCTACAGTACATGGGGTCAGAAAGTGCTGGACATGACTGAATGACTCAGCACAGCACATCTTGGTGTTAATTCCCCCAGTGATGACTTGAAAATCCGATGAGGACTTCCAGACTTTTAGTGCTCAAGGTGAATTTGAGGTCACTGGACACAATATCTCCTCAGATATTGTTTTCTTTGTTGTTGTTTGTTTCTTAAATTTTTTAGGATAACTTATTGCAATGAGAACAATCTAAAATCAAGATCAAGGGGTAGTCTTAGATCTCTGTGCTTTTACGTAGAAAGTAAATTTGTACAAGAAGAGATTGAAACTTTACAGAAGAACTAGCTCACAGATTCACATCCTACTATTTTAACCCAGATCTATTTATCTCTATGGGCTTCCCTGATGGCTCAGATTGTCAAGAATCTGCCTGCAATACAAGAGACCTGGGTTCGATCCCTGGGTTGGGAAGATCCCCTGGATAAGGAAATGGAAACCCACTCCAGTATCCTTGCCTGGAAAATCCTATGGACAGAGGAACCTGGCAGGCTACAGTCCATGGGGTTAGAAAGAGTTGGACAAGACTGAGTGATTTCACTTCACTTTTGTCTTTCCTTTGCACCAAAATATTTTTGCATGCATGCTAAGTCACTTCAGTCCTTTCCAACTCTTTGTGACCCTATGGACTGTAGCCTGCCATGCTCCTCTGTCCATGGGATTCTTCAGGCAAGAATACTGGAGTGGGTTGCCATTTCCTTCTCCAGGGGATCTTCCCGATCTAGGGATCCAACTTGAGTCTCCTGCATCTCCTGCATTGGCAGGTGGGTTCATCACCACCAGCACCACCTTTCACTTCAGTTCAGTTCAGTTCAGTCACACAGTTGTGTCTGACTCTTTGCGACCCCATGATTGCAGCACGCCAGGCCTCCACTTTTAAGTATGTCTAATTCCTGTTAGGTGTTGGAGAAGACTCTTGAGAGTCCCTTGGACTGCAAGGAGATCCAACCAGTCCATTCTGAAGGTGATCAGCCCTGAAATTTCTTTGGAAGGAATGATACTAAAGCTGAAACTCCAGTACTTTGGCCACCTCATGCGAAGAGTTGACTCATTGGAAAAGACTCTGATGCTGGGAGGGATTGGGGGCAGGAAGAGAAGGGGATGACAGAGGATGAGATGGCTGGATGGCATCACGGACTCGATGGACGTGAGTCTGAGTGAACTCCGAGAGTTGGTGATGGACAGGAGGCCTGGCGTGCTGCGATTCATGGGGTCACAAAGAGTCGGACACGACTGAGTGACTGAACTGAACCAAACTGAACTGAACTGAATTCCTGTTAAGAAAATTTTTGATTAATTCTTACAGTGAACAAAGTGTAGTTGAACTCTGTCTCAGGCATTTTTGCGACTATCAGCTAATTGATTTCCTGGACTAATTTAGGTGATCAATAATGCTTTCACCACCTTAGTGCCTTCCCTGGTGACTCAGTTGGTAAAGAACCCACATATGATGCAAAATACCAGGGTTCAATTCATGGGTCAGGAAGATCTTCTGGAGAAGGAAATGGCAACCCACTCCAGCATTACTGCCTGGAAAATCCATTGGACAGAGGATCCTGGTGAGTTACAGTCAATGGGGTTGCAACAGTCAGACATGACTTAGCAACAAAACCACCACCACCACACCACAGTTAATATGTATTAATTATATATTAATAATCATAATATAGACAATTATATAATATACATTAATAGCTATATATTAATATATATTATATAATATGAACTCATTATATAATTATTAATATATTATATACTCTATATATAATTATATATAATTAATTATATATTAACCACAGTTAATATATATTAATTCCCTTTTCTTTTCTGACTTTGTTTTAAGTTATATATAATCTAAAACTCTACAGAATGAGAGAAAATGTGAGGATTCCAACTCACAACATTTGTTCTCATTATAGAGAAGCAGCCAACTTGCCTAGATCAACAAATGCCCAAGGCTGATACTGGAATGTTCAGATTTTTACATAAAATTTTCATGTCACATAGGCAATGTAGTTAAGCTTCTGCTTATTACTAATTTAGTAGGGTAAATGGAATACACTGATAAATATTGGAATGTACTGAGTATTGGAAGATATATTCTTATTGGTTTCTGCTGTAGTTTGTCTCTCTGTCTCTTGCTTCCTCTATCATACCCAAATCTAACTTTTACTGTTTCATCAAAATAGTCTTTCTAAAACAAAATTAACATATTAATCTCTTTCTTAGAACTTTAGACACCTCTCATTTTCACATCGGGATTTCTTAAAATATTACACAGAGCATTAGTTACTAGCGCAGTTTACTGGGGCTCTGTGAAAAATATACCTCCATGAACACTTCATATATTGGGGGCTTCCCAGATGGCTCCGTGGTAAGGAATCCACCTGTCAATGCAGGAGGTGTAGATGTGTGTGCAATCCTTGGGTTCGGATCCCCTAGGGGAGGAAGTGGCAACCCACTCCAGTATTTTTTTCCTGGAAAATCCCACAGACAGAGGAACCTGGCAGGCTATAGTTTATAGGATGGCAAAGAATTGAACATGAGTGAGCAACTGGGCATGCATGCACACAAGAGCACTTCATAAACCTCCTCTCATTTGAAGACATCAGAAAATATGCCCCAACATTATTAGTGCATTTTACCACGAAAATTTCTTTTAGCTCCTGTGAAAAGCCCTATTAATTTTGGTGAAACTAACTCAGGAAATATAAGCTGTTAGTTACATGAAATTTTAACCCTAAATAGCTATACACATAATGTGATATTTAATGTTATGTGTTAGAGGGAATTTGGTTAGATTGTGGCGCCTTGTTTAGTCAAACACTAGTTTAGATGTTACTGTGAAGGTATTTTGTAGATGTGATTAAGAATAAGTTAACTTTAGATAAAACATATTTTCATAATGTGAGTTAGCCTCATCTAATCAATTGAAAGCAAAGACTGAAATTTCTTTAAAAATAAGAAATTTTGCCTTAAGACTGAAACATAGAAACTCTCTGAATTTCTAGCCTGGGGACTTGCCCTGTGGGTTTTGGATTCAAAATGGCAATATCAACTCTTAATTTTCAGGCTATCAATCTATGCCGTAGATTTCAAACTTGTCAATCTCTACAACTATAATCATCCAGTTTCTTAAAATCCCTCTCTCTCTATCATCTATCATCATCGGTTCTGTTTCTTTGGGGAACTCTGACATATTAATGATCTGATAGTTTGATTATTTTTCCCTTCAAAAGGCTGTATCAGTCATTTGATACATCTGTTCCATTCTCTCTCAGATCCACTGTGCTTAAACTGTTCTTCAATGATATTGAGCACACTAAGTATTTTTATGCTTCTGGATCATTGTTCTTGCCTTTCCCTCAGTGATACCATTTCAGTACCAGTAAACTCATATTCATCCATAAGTATCCAGTTTATACCATTCGTCCTCTGAGGGCATTCATCACCTAATACATCGTCATTCACTATTTAATTTAATTCATTCATTTAACAGATGTTTATTGAGGTTCTATTGTGTTCAAAACTCTCAGAATTGAGCAATGGATAAGGGGGATATGATATCTTCTCTTAGGTTGGGGTGATTAGCTCTGTTTACTTAGGAAACTCTAGTTTATGCCCCTGGTTTTGGAGTCATTATTAATAATGCTTTCTTTCAGTCTCAAAAGAGTTGTGGTATTGATGATGTATTATGTAATCATCTTAATTATCCAACATATAAACTGGTAGGGAAGATAAACATTATATCAACAAGTGTTATGCACTGAATTGTGTCTTTCCTCCTACTCCCAAGTATGATGGAGTTCTAACTCCTACAACCTGTGAAGGTGACCTTATTCAAACGAGATATTTGCAGATGTAACCACGGTGAGGTCACGCAAGATTGAGGGTCCTAATACAATAACCTGTGTCCATATAAGAAAGGGTAATCCAGACACAGAGACACACAAAGAGAGCATTGTGTGGTGAAGGAGGCAGAGATTATAGTGACTGTCTACAAGCCAAAGAATGTAAATGATTGCTAGCAACCAACTAGGAAGAAGCAAGGAAAGATCCTCCTTCCTAAACAAAGTTCCTGGAAGAAGCTGTAGTTGGAGTTTTAAAATAATGATGCTTTTCAGCTTGCTTCCTAGTTCAGTACTAAGGCTGATATGAGGGTAAAGTGATTAAAACTTTAAAGGCTCTCAAATATATTCTGGATAAAATTCAGAATGTTCAACAAACACCACATAGTTTTTCTCCTGCCTACTTTTCCATTTCAACTTGTGTCATTTTTCCAACCACATGTTCAGTTCATTTTCTTGAATAATTTGAGGCATTTCTTGTCTCAGGGCTTTGGACAGGTTATATCCTCAATTCTCTACATTTTTTCAATCTTTAGTTTAAGTCTCACTTTTTCAGACACAACTTCCCTGGACCTGAATTTGTGTGAAGTCGAAGCTGTAGTCTCTTATTATATTTGCTTGTATATCCAGCACAATCTGTGGTTAGGCAGCAACTTAACATTATTCTAGAGTATAGTCTGGGCTTCCCTGGTGAGTCAGCAGTCAAGACTCCTCTTGTCAATGCAGGAGACATAGGTTTAATCCCTGGGTCTGGAAGATTCCCTGGAGAAGGAACTGGCAACCCACTCTAGTATTCTTGCCTAAAAACCCCATGGACAAAGGAGCCTGATAGGCTATAGTCCATGGGGTCACAAAGAGATATGACTTAGCAACTAAACAACAAAGTCTATAGTCTATCTAGTGGTGTAAATTCCTATCCCTCTTCACCCACCTCCCATATAGGTGCCCTTTAACTTTCAACTAGTGCTTTGGCTTTGTTTTACTTTATAAAATATAATAAAATTATGAGCCCTTATAGGATAATTCTACTTAATAGCCAGAGCTAAGTTATTCTTTAAACAATGAATTTTCATATTTTTCACTCATATCTCTAATTTGAGAATTCTGGACTAGAATATCAATCACACTTACACACAGTAAATCAGTTGCTGTCAAAAAGATTTATTGAAGAGAACTCAGCAAAGTGAAAACAGGCCCATTTTAACAGTTGGTGTCAAAAAGAATGAAGATGTATGTCCTTGAATTGCTAAGCCAAAGCATAAGAAGAGTGCAGTATCAATGCTTAAGACCTGAAAAAAATTAGCGAAAATTCAGGAAAGAGATTTTAAAGAAAAAAAAATTAAATTAATCCATATGTTTACATACAATATTGTTTTTGACAAATGCACACATTTGTAAAATATCATTTTGCCTTAGTTTGTATCCAGCATGAGCCAGGAACCCTGTACTATTTCTTATACTTCTTACATGTGGGTGCTAAACAATTACTAAATAGCCTTATTTTTTCTATGAGTGTGAGTTTCAAATATATTTTTCAGTAGAGAATCATTGGTTGCATACTAAAAATATCTGTTCAGAATAAGCATTTAAGGTCTTTTAATACTACAGTTGTTTTTGAGATATTTTATTAATTTGATTCTCTTTGTCTCTAACTGACATTAAAATATGCTACTGAGGATTAACTAAAATGATGTATATGATTAGACACAGTGGGGAGTGAGCTTGCTTTATTGCTCTCCAAAGAAGTTATATTAAAAGAAGTAATTATTGGATAACTCAAGTAAACTTTGTGATAGTAGGGGAACTCTTGCATTGCTGACTTTTTAAAGTTTCCCAAAATATATTCTGCTGCATGACCACTATTCTTAAACCTACGCAATTTCTAAGTTTTGTACTTGCCTTAAATGCTCACATTCTTTCATTTATTAAGATTTATTGCTTGCTGAACAAACTTCTTAGATGTTAAAACTAGCTGCCTAGGCTAGTGCACAATACTTTGTGGCATTTCTGTTGTTGCTTTCAAATCAGGAACTCATCTGGTTCTTCTTTCAGTAGTTTAAAGATACCTGTTTCAGTTGTGAAATTGTCTTCTTTATGGTTGAATGCATCTAGATCAGGAGTAGTTCCTGACAGTTCATCAGTATTCTTAGTTACAGATTCCATTCTATTATTTTCAGGAAAATCTTCTTCTGTAAGCGAATCTTCCGTGAGGTTCATAGCTACTGATGCAGGGATGACAAAGTCATATCTGGATTCTACAGCAGTAAGCAAAACAGAATGACTCTCTTCTTCATTTGCCATATCCCTCTCCATCCAAACACTGACTCCATCTGTAGACTCTTCATCAGTTAGCAGAATATCTTCTGGGTTATCTTTGTCTCTTTCAGCAGTGGTAGTGAGTTCAAACACAGTGATGAACTTTTCCTCATCAGAATCAGTTAGTTTAGGCACAACATTGGGGTCGTTTTCTGGAAGAATTAAGTCAATTTCTGTTATTTTCTCTTCTGTAAGGGCAGTTATGTCTGGAATAGTGGTGAGGTTTCTTTCAGTACCTGGAGTGATTTCAGCCTCAGGGACAGAGGAATCAGTAACATGGGCATTCCCATCAGCAGCGACTTTGAACTTAACTGAGGAAATATAACTGCTTACTTCAGATTTACCCATTGTAGTTGGAAGGATCAGGGTGTCAGCAATGCCAGCTGGTGTGCCAGAGACTTCAGATGTTGGTGACACATCTTTATCCCCTGGGTCAATGGTATTCAAGAGAATATCTTCTTTTGCTATGTCAGTGGAAAAATCGATTAAGGAAATGGCATCTGTTGATGAGATAGTACCAGTTTTCACTGGCAAGAAGTTTTCATTGCTAGACTCATTAGCCATTGGGTTTTTAATGTCCATCAGAGTGGCAAATTCTTTCTCCAGGTGGGATTCAACATCATCTTCTGATTTTAGTCTTTCCTTTGGTGGTATAAGCTTGTTGCCCGTAGTTGAAAAATCATTTTCTAGCATATAGTCATTTACTGAAGTAATGTGGTCTCCTTCTGATGTAATAGTTGTTTCTGATTTAGGAATAGTGTTGTCAGCCCCAAAGAAGATGGTTGCCTCGGTTGTCTTAGTGCTTTCTGCTGGAGGATGAGAATAAGTTTTTGGCAAACCATCTTCAGCCATGGGACAAAGTGGCACCGTGCACGCTCAAAGGTCTTTCCCTGGGTGCAGTGGCATCCCTAGGCAGGAGAGTGGTGTTCATGACAGTGATTGAAGCATTTGTCATCATGGTGATTGTTGCATCAACCACAGGGCCAGTGGCCCTGGCTCTCCTGGGAGGTTGTTTCTGTGCTCTGATTGGGCACTGAGTTATGAGTACTGACATTAAATGAAAGAACTTCCCAGGTGGAACTACTGGTAAAGAATCTGCCTGCCAGTGCAGCAGACAAAAGAGACCTGGGGAGACCTGGGTTCGATACTTGGGTTGGGAAGATCTCCTGGAGAAGGAAATGGCACCCCACTCCAGTATTCTAGCTTGGAAAAATCCCACGGACAGAGGAGCCTGGCAGGCTATAGTCCATGGGGTTGGCAGTGTTGGACATGACTGGACACTTGTCAGTAGCCTTAAATGAAACGATAATAGAGCCCTCTCTGTTTATGAAATCAACATTAAAAGCCAAATAATATAATGGTGGGGAACTTGAGATTTACCATGTCGCTTTATAAGTGCTATACCTTCCAATATGTGTCTCGTATCACTTGAAACAGATATAGCAGAGTCTGCCATGTCCTTAATGGGTTTAGTGTCAATGAGGGAAATTCCAGGTGCCATGGATTATCAGCATCAGCTTCAGGTTACCTGTTTCTCAAGTAAGTAACAGTGTCTTTTGGAAATAAAGCATCTTCTCTTCAGATTCATAGTATTTAAATGTCTAAAACAAATTAATGACATTTTTGACAGTGAATGTAGCTGCAGAAGCTAATTAGGTAGTAGAGATTTCAGTTAATTCTTTTCTTTAGAGCAAGAATTCTCACTTTTTCAGGAGGGATACTAAAAATAAGTTATTGGTCTATTAGGGTCTAGCTAGTTTTCTTCCTCGTTGTAATTGATTTTATTGAATTAACTTGAATAATAGTGAGATTGTCAGATCTTGTAGGTCAAATTATTTAGGAATTTTTTTTTATAGATAGTGTTATTTCAACCCCAAACACACAAAGATTTTTCTGGCAGAGAGTTGATGTTATACATGAAAATTCACCCAGAAACAAGATCAGGGTGTGAATAACTCTTCAGCTTTAATAATTATATCCTCAATTTCAGAGGGAATATCTTTTTTAAAAAAATTATGTTAGTCATCAATACTTTGTTATCATCCTTAAGCTTTAGCTAATTAGGTGAAAAGGGATTGTACTCTGGTGTTAAGTTTTTCTTAATGCTGTTAAAAGAAAGAGAACTTTCAGACTCAGGCAGAACTAAATCTGAAAAAAGGTAGTAACATCATCCAGACCAGTAGTTTCCATCTCAAAGACAAATGCTTATTCTTCATTAAATATGGACTCAGCCTCAAAGTTTGGCCTTCCCTGGTGGCTCAATGGTAAAGAATCTACCTGTATTGCAGGAGATGCAAGTTTGATCCCTGAATCAGGAAGATCTCCTGGAGAAGGGAATGGCTACCCACTCCAGTATTCTTGCCTGGGAAATCCCATGGAAAGAGATGCCTAGCAGGCTATAGTCCATGGGGTCACAGAGCTGGACATGACTAAGTGACCAAGCATGCATGAACTCAACTTCAAAGTTTACAATGTTTTCTCTTAGTTGATTGGTCTGGGACAAATATATTGCTACTTTCTGTGGAAATATCAGATAGGTTTTAAGATGGACAATTTTCACTTCAAATATATGGGCAGCTTTCCAGAAATGTTTTTGCTTCAAGATGCTACCATTACTATTGCGGGCTCCAATGTCTTTATTGACATAGGAAATGCTATCAGCATCAAGGACAAAGAAGGAAGTCTCTGGTTAGTTGTAGGCACATTAAAAAAAAAAATCTAAATAGAAATAAAGTCAGTTCCAGCAGCATTAAAAGAAATATGAGGGTACAGCCATTCTCTGGGTTGGCTAATTTAATGGGAGGTTTTTAACCTCTATTTTTTTTCTTTCTCATAATTTGGTATTTGTGAAGCTTGATTGAAGATAAAACATAAACAAAAGACTTGGTGGTTTTTTGGGGGAATTTTTTGTATGTATGTGTACAAAAAGGAAAAAATGTAAGTGTTAGGTGTATAACTGATAAAAGTTATCTTAGAGATTTGGTATTTGTTATGTTGAATAGAGTAAAAAATAAGGAGCAAAATATTCATTCTTATAAGCATTTATTCCCTGGTTAGAAATGTCAAGTGAAATGATAACAACTTCACAAATAAAAATAGTCAAATAGTCTTTAATTTCAGAGATTACTCCCATGATCACATCTACTCTCCCAGCATGAGGTGGTATCACATTGATTATAGCATAAAAAGGCTTTTCTGTCTATGGAGAATAATTTTATTATTATATGTATATTTTATATTGTTGATCTCAAAAAGGACACTTCAGATTGAGAGTGTGTGTCATCCATCAAAAAACAGGAAGCACATGGAGAAAATCCTGGTGGGGCTGTTGGAATTTTAGCAATCTTGAGAATGGAACTTGAGTCATCTGCTACAAGGAACATGATTTATTTGACCAATGGATCATTCTTACCAAACATATTATCTGACATAAGAACAGAGGATCAGATTCTGTAAGTTTCATTTTATCTGAATAGTAGTTTCTTCCATTGTTTTAACATATATCACACTAATGAGAACATTTTGTCTTTTCCCAGAAAAACTTCAAATTTATATCTACTCACATGTCTCCTGGGGTACATATCTTCCTTATTTTGGCAGCTGCAGCAAGTTTGCTTGGGTAAAATTTTTTTATGTTTCATTTCCTCATGGTGTTTGGCTTGGTGATTATGCATCCTTTTAGACAGCATTTTCTTGAAGCCTATTTTTCATTTTAGTGAAAAAGTAGGAATTGCTAACCAAAGGGATAGATTTTGCAGTAAGTCTTCAGGAAGGTCGTTTGCCACATTTATGATTTTCAAGAATACATGACTAGAAGAATCCTCAGGTATAGACTTTGAAAAGTCCGATGCCATAGGGATGTCCACCATTGAGATGTTCTTTGTATTGAGAATATCTTGCTATTTATCAGAAGAAAAGTCATGTGAAGTTTTAAAAGAATCAACTGAGGCAGAATTCCCATTTAGAAAGAGTCTATGTACCTTTAGATTTTGCAAATTTGTTGGCAAAAATAGAGTTCTTAACCTTAATTGACAGGATTATAATCAGAATATAGCTGTTGTGGTCATAAAATCTTTATTAACAAAAGAAGTCCCACCTTCAGAAACGGTGAAAGAACTGAGAGGAGCAGTTGCATTTTGAGATTTGATTGTATCAGGGTCCACTTTTTTTCTCTTTCCTTCCAGTGATTGGAATGCTGGTGAGTAGGGAAACTGTAACTGAAGGATGTGTTGGCCTGTGGGATCACTATTTCTCTGTTTCCTGAGAAGATAGTATGTACAGCAGGGGCAGTCGCGACCCTCATATCTGCTTTGTTGCTTGTAGGTGCTTCATGGATATACATTGGGTTAATTGTTTCTATCTGTGACTGAAGAATGTCAGTCTTAAAGTATCAATTTTTGCCTCCTCGTTAGATTGTGGTACGGTAGAAATTCCTTCAAATTTAGGTAATATTTTTTCTATCTCAACAGAAGATTCATGTGTAGTATTTCTTCTTCTTTAGGTTTGAAATTCAGTATCTATTGCCTTGAGATTGGCTACATTAAATTCCAACTGAGAATTTCCTTTTACCATGGAAATTATATATCCATGTTAGATAAAGATTCATCATCATTAGGAATAGTGATAATTACTTCTGTGGGTAAGTATGAGTTCTCAGCCATGAAATGGGTTTCCTGAGGAACAATCCCTCTAGAAGCGAATCCTTGGGTATATGAAAGCTTGAATAAGCTGCTCCGGGGGCACTATAATAATCCTTATTGACTAGTTTATTATCAGTGATGATATTTTTATTCACAAGGTAATGCCTCAGATAAGCGTCTTTTAGAAAGTTGGTTCCCACCTGAATAGCTGGATTATTTCCTCTTTTATTTGCACCTGTAAGGTGATTTCCTTCAAATTCAGTAGTTAAATCTTTCACTGTAGAAGCTTTAGTTATCTCCCTCGTGAAATAGGAATTTGGTTTACTGTATTCGTTAGGCAAAAGAGTAGAATTGATGTCTATTTCCCTGCGTTCTGAATTTTGATCACCAGAAGCATCATTATTAAAACTTTTGTTCTTAGTGACGATAGTGCAGATGTCTTTGTTTTGACATCTACCGTATTGTCTGAAGAACCAGCGGCATCAGCTTGGCGAATAGTATAGAAGAAATGTACAGCCTTTGGGATCATTTGACCTTTAATACTTTGCCCTTCTGAGACAACGCCTTCATTAAAGTAAGTGGAGTCTGTAGGCACAGGCTTCAGTGTCTCTGATATTGGCACTGTTGGGTGACACAAGTTTGTATGTTTTGTAAGTCTGGGGGCTGTAGTTTCTTTAGTAGGAGCATTAGAAGTTAAGATGAGAGTTTCAGGTAATCCCACAGATGAAAATCTTAGAGACATGGCGCTATCTGATGATGGAAAGCTATAATGGCCAATGGTATTTTTGTTTGTAGTAGAGGTAGGGATATTTGGCATATTGGTGGACAGCTTTTTCAAAGGATAAAAGAAACTAAGAGCTGTGTTGATTGTGCTTTCTGTGTCTTCATCCGCATTGGAGCTGTCTTTACTTGAATGCTGAGCTACAGGAAAATTATTAAACCTTGAATCAGGCACTGCAGCTGCACCTGTTCTACCTTCAGTAAAATCAGGTTGCCTGGATGTGGTGGTGTCTCCTCTCCCTGGGTGGTGCTACCTTATAAATGTTAGGTGATATGTTAATCATCACTGTTTTTTAAAGCAGGGTTAGTAACAGTTGTGAATGTTCTGCTGTCAGTTACGGGTTTTGTGTCTAGAAAAAGAGAGTAATCAATTATTTTATCTCCCAAGTCAAAGCCCTCAGAGAGAAACAGTGCCATCAATACCATTTATGGTGCTTCTTTGCATGGATGATTTGTCAGAAAAATTAGAAGGAAAAGTTTTACTTGAATCAGTTAGGAAATGAGTTATGGGTTTGTTGGTATTGATACTGGCATTAGAATCTTTGAGAACAATGGGATCAAAGTTCTTGTTTTCCTGTCTAGGAATTGTAGCTTGATAATTTTCTCCAGCTTTGAACTCCGAGGATGTTGCTTCAGATAGGCTGTCTAAAGCAGCAACTGTAGTGTGTGGTCCATGAGACACATGTGTCTTTGGGGTATACATGGCTAACCTTGTTTTTATAAGAGAATTACTTGCTCTGTCCTCTAATCAAAGGCATAGTTGCCTGAGATGTATTCAGAACCACTGCCATCAGATATACTAGTTATATAGTTCTCATTTGCTGGAGTGATTTTGCCTGCAGAAAAAATGTCCTCAACCATTTCTGAAATGTCTTCTGTAAAACAGATGATTTCATATTCAGCAGTTTTTTCTCTCTCTATAACATCTTTGGGCTCAAATATATTCCCTTTAAAAGTGCCTGCCATATCCTCTTCAGAGGTAATAGTATTAGGGAAAATGATAACTTCTTTGGATGGAATAATTGTCTCATCAAATGGAATGTTGTAATTAGTCTTTTTGTTGGTATATTCTCCCACAGTAGTAACAGGAACAGGTTCAGAATATTTGGAAGTTTCCAGGAATGTTGTGAAATAAGGGGGAGAAAAAGTCGACCTATATCGTAGGCCATCTATTTCAAGTGGAGAGTTTGTGATGGCTCCTCCGGTGTCAGTGAATTTATCAGGAAAGGCAGGCCTAGATACTTCTGAGAGAGTTAATGTAGAACTGGCTAAAAATATCTTTTTAAAATTAGACTGTGTTTGAGGTCTGAAGGATGTAGCATCAAATTTAACAGTAAAAAGATCTTCCCTATTCTTATTGCTCTTGGAGTGAGGCTTGGGCTTGATTCCAGATGGAAGGATTTTTCCCACAGCTGGGATGAGAACTGTTGTATTTCTAAAGTGATTTAATTCAGATTTAGCAGCTGAATCTTCTTGATCAAAAAGATTAGTTATTTTCCTTCTCTCATAGACAATATTTTGAGAGTCTCCTCTGGGGGAAAAGGCTTTCATCATAGTTCTTTGAGACTTGGAATATAGTGTGTCTGTCTTAGTCTTATAATTGTCAGGAGTATCTCTATCCAGAGAGAAAAATGAGTCAATTTCACCATTAGTGGGAATATACGAAAAAGTGGGTGATTCAGTTAGAAGAATATTTGAGGCCAATGGATGGGAATAAATGTCTGCTTGCATGATTATGGCCTGCCCCTCTGGAACATCACTTTCATTAATGGCATCACCATATTCAGTTGATCTCTTTAACATTTCCAACCTAGATAGTAAAGATTCAGACAAGGAGTTATCTGTCATTAGGCCAGAAATTTCAGGGTTTTCAGTTAAGGAAGTAGGAGTGAACATGGCAGATATTAATAGAGATGAGAGTCCTCTAGACTCAACTTTATCTTCTCCAGGTAATGTGGAATCACCTCCTTCATAACTATCTTCAGTGGAAAGAGCAATGCAGTCAGCCACAGAGCTGGATGCCTTATTTAGAGATGAGGAAAAGGTTGAAGCTTTGTTTGCATCCTTAGTATTTTTACTGATGAAGGGAAGATCATCATCAGGAGTGGCATTGAACTCAGCTAAAGGAATAATGTTCTGTGAATGGGGCATATCTTCCAAGTTTGAGTTATGTCTATTTGCATTGAATCTGCCTGATATAGAGGGTTTTGCACCATCTGGGACAACATTATTATACAAAACAGATGAGACACCTTTCCTATTGAATTGGTCATTATATTCTACAGGCTTGCTGATCACAGCAGGATCTATAGAGTCAGTTGTGATTATTCTGTCCTTTTCCATTCTTGTTATGCTTTCTAGGCCTGGAACAAATGGGTACTCCGTTATTTTACCTTTAGGGAGAGTGATAATGGTGTTATCTCTAGTTGGAGAACTATATTCTATAACTGTTTCAACTGGAAACTCAGGTGAGGAGGTCCAGTTTGAGTCAGTTGGAGAATAAATCATGGACCTGGGAGACTTTGCATTAAAATGGACAATAGAACTTTTGAGAGCAGTAGGATCATTGTCAGAATTATGAATGTCCTCTCTGGGGACCAAGTTTTGGTGTTTCCTATCAGTTTTGATATCAACTGGATATCCTTGGGTTAAATATTCAGAGATTGCTGTGCTGACAGAGGGTGCATAAGACTCAGATACACTGAAGTCATTAGTATGTGTGCCTTTTCCTATAAGGGGACCATTTCCTTCCTTCACTAGTTCAAGGATGTAGTTATTTGTAGCATATTCAAGAGCATTGTCAACAGGTATAATAGTTACTATATCATTACTATTTAGAATATCTTGACCTGCCAAAAAGGTATCGCGTGTCTCTTCTGAAATGTTTTCCGTAAAAGAAACTTCTTCCATGAAGGCTGTGTCTTTTCCATAAAAGTCTTTTCTCCAAATTTATTGTTATCAATAATGTTTTCAGTGCCTTTTGTTGAAATAATGTTAGTGGGGAAAATATTGGCTTTAACAGAGGGGGTATTGCTTTCTCCAGATGGAATATTATTATTAGTCTTTGTTATGATGCCTTTTGTCATTTTGACAACTGGAGCAACTTTGTAATACTTAGAAGAACTACTGAATCTTGTGAAATCAGAAGGAAGAGGAGTTGGTTTCCATGATGATAACCTGACTGTTCCAGTGAGAGAGTTTACAATGGTCCCTTCTCCAATAACGAGTTTAGTAGAAGAACTTGGATCATTAGACTTAGATGCTTCTGGAAGAGTTAATGTGGAGCCAACTGAAGAGATTCCTTTTACACTGGAGTGTGCTTGAGGGTTAGCAGAAGTAACATCAAATTTAACAGTGAAAGAATTCTCTTTAAGTGTATTTGCTTCTCTTAGAAGAAAATTGCCCATTTCAGAAATATTGGCTTCCTCCTCCATATTGTTATCATTCTTGGGCAAAGAATTAGACCCAGTTACCGAGGAAAGGATTTTCTCTCCAGGTGGACTGAGAACAATTGCATTTGTAATGTAACCTGCATTAAATTTAGTAGCTGGATCTTCTTGATCAGAAAAATTAGCTATTTTTCCTTCTTCATAGACTCTATTTTGAGAGACTTTTATAGGATAAAAGGCTTTTATGATTTTTCCATGAGGTTCAGAATATATTTCATCTGTTTTAATTTTAGAAATGTCAATAGTTCCTCTGTTTACTGAGGGAAGTGAATCAGACTCGTTGTATGCAGGATTGTCTGCAAAAGCAGGGGAACCAATGGGAAGCTTAATGGAGGTCAAGGAGTAGGGCTTCAAATCAATTTCATTAGTAATGGGATCACTACCATCATTAGCAGAATTAGGGTATTCCACCACTGTGTCAAACATATTTGACCATGCAGTTGAAGTAGCCAAAGGGTTATTTATCACTGGGTCAAAGATTTCAAGATTTTTAGTTGAGGCATTAGAAATGAATATGGGCTTTTCTGGAATTTGTAGAGTTAGGAATTCTTTAGACATAATATTTTCCTCTGGAGACATGGAATCACCTCTGTCATAAGTATTTTCAGTGGAAAGAGTAGTGGTATCATCCACAGTGTGGTCTGTATTCATAGGTGAGGAAGAGATTGATGCCTCATTGTTTAAAATTTTGGTCTCTTCATTGATAAGAGAAAGTTTGCCATCAGTGATGACACGGAAATCAGCTGAAGGAATAATGCTTTCCCATGAGTGTGGCTTCTCTGCCATATTAGTTTTTTCTTTAACATTGGGTAATAAAATATCTTCTGCTTTACCTTGGGATTCAGCGTTATAAGTAGCAGATGGAATGACTTTCCTGTAGAAATGATTCTTATTTTCCAATGGCGAGGTGATCACCAAGGAATCGCTGGGTCCATCTAGGAACTTCCTCCCACTCACTAGAGTTACTGTTATTTCTGGATTTGAAGCCAAGGTATAGTCCATCCTTTTGTCTTCAGGGAAGATAATGCTGGTGTCATCTTCTTTTAAAGTGCCTCCTTTTAGAGGTATTTTACCTAGAAACTTGTGAAGATTCTCACTTGTGTGAGTTGGTGGGTAAGTCATAGATCTGGGAACTTTATAATTCAAATTGTCAGTGGAATTGAGACTATTATCCAGGCCAGAACTGAAGTGATCCTCTCCAGATATCAAATTTTGCAGCATTTCCTTAGTTTTTGTTTCTGTTGGGGCTCCTTGAAATAAATGTTTGTGTGCATCAGCACTGGAGTAGAGTGGGTGAGGCCCAACTATTTTGGGGTCATAAATGAGAGTAAGTTCTTTAGTAACTGGATTGTTATTCTCCTCCTGTGGTTCAAGGACATATTGCTTTATAACATCCTCAAAAACTGTGGCATCAAACACAGTACTTATTACATCCTCATCATCTGGAACATTTTCACCCTCTGAAGTAATGTTTGAGATATTTTCTGTAATAAGAGCTACTTCATTTTCAGTGTTTATATCTTTCCCTACAAAATTTCTTTGCACAGATCTGTTAGTAAAAATAATGTTTAACATGTCTTTTGTTGAAGTATTGGTACTAAGATAAATGATGTCTTTGTTAGATGGAGAATTTCTTTCCTGAAATGGAGTATTATTATTATTAGTCTTTGTTGCAGTATCTTTTTTCATTTTGAAAACTGGATCAAGTTCGGAATATCTTGATGAACTCACAGCAAGATCAAAAGGAAAAAGAGTTGATTTCCACAATTGTTCATAGGATCCAGTGGGAACATTATGAAACAAACCTATAGGACCTGTATCTTCATCAGACAGAGCAGAACTTTTCTCCTTAGGCTTTAAAGTCTTTTCATGAGACAAGGTGGAATCAGCTGAAAGTATTCTTTTTAAACTGAGAGAAGCTTGAGGTCTAGCAGAAATATTAAATCTACCAATGAAAGTGTTCTCTCTCGGTGTTCTTGAATCTCCTAACATGAAATTGCCTTCTTTGGAAACAATGAGTTCCTCCTCCTTGTTACTATTGCTCTTGGAGAGAGTACTGGGCTCGGGGGCTGAGAGACGTGTTTTCTCCAAAGTTGGAATGAGAACTGTTGCATTTGTAATGTGACTTAAATCAAATTTAGCGTTGGTGTTTTCCTCAACAGAGAGTGTGGCCATTTTCCTTATTTCAGAAGAGAAAGAACTTATTTCTGTAGGTGAAAGGACTTTCACTGTTGTACCCAAAGGTTGAACATCTGTCTTACTTTTAGAAATGTTAACAGTCTTTCTCTCCACAGTGGATGGCAAATCAGACCCACCATCTATGGAATTCCTGATAAAAGTTACTGAATTAGCAGAGGGAATAATTGAGTCCAAGGAATGGGGCTGAAGATCTGTTTGGATTTTAATGACCTGATTTTCTGAAATATCAGTTCCATGAATGAGATCAAGGTATTTAGTCACTCTCTCTGGTACTAATGACACTGTCTTTGAAGAGTCTGTCAAAGACCCATCACTTATTAGAGCAGAATCCTCAGTTAGGACTTGAGGCACAAGAACGACACTTTCTGTTGTTTGTAGAGTTGGGAATTCTTTAGATCTAATGTTATTTTCATTAGGTTGTATAGACTCACCTCCTGCATAACTATTCTCAAGGGAAATAGCAGTGGTATCAGCCATAGTGGGAGGTATCTTCATAGGTGAAAAATAAGCTGAAACCCTGTTTTTTTATTCTCAGAATTTTCAGCAACAAAGGAGAGTTCAGTATCAGGGTTGACACTAACTGAAGGAGCAATGGCATCCTGTGAATGGTAACTCTCTGCCTTGAAAGCTGTGTCTTGATTATATTTCAACTTGAGTGACATACTGGGTACCCTCTGGTCATACCGCACAGTGTGTGGGACTGTGTGTGTCTTGTGAAGCCAGTCTTTGCTCATTATTGGATTTGAACTCCTGGTGGGATCAGTGACTACATCTGAGAAGGCCTTGCTTTCTTCCACAATTTCCACTGACTCTGTGTCTGGAGTATTGATAGGCTCAATCCATTTGTCTTCTGGAAGATTGATAATGATGTCGTTTTCACTCTGGATGCCTCTTTCCAGAGATAAATCATCTGGAGATTCTGGAGAAAAAATTCTATTTCTGTCTGTTACGGAGTGAGTCATAGTTCTGGGTAACTTACTTTTGAAATTGATAGTATAATCTTTGAGAAAGGAGCCAACTTTGTCAGAATCAGGGTTTCCTTTTCTGGAGGTCAACAGTTGATATTTTTTAGCTTTGAGTTCTACAGGATTTTCATTTGATAGACTCTCGGTGACATGTATGAGGGTAGGAGCATGAGGTCCAAATTTATAGAGCCTTTGGATGAGGGCAGGTATTTTTGTTGTGGGAGTCTTTTCTTCTCCAATATAAAAGGAATTTTCCTCTGATAAATACTTATGATCATTGTCATCAAGCCTCCTGGTCATTAGATTCTTATGGCCTAGATGATCTTCTTCTGCCAAAAAAACCATATCTGACTCTGTTGAAAAGTCCTTTCTAATAGGAATTACTTCATATTGAGTTGCACTATCTTTTTCTGCAGAATTTAAATATTGTTTCCCATTTATAGTGTTCCTATTGTCATAAGCAAAGATAATGTTGTCAGGTGAAATGGCATTTTTGTCAGTTAGGACAATTATATCAGTAGATGTACTAGACTCATCAGTTATTTTTAGGTCACTCCCTCTGATAATGGGTGCAGGATCAAGTTCAGAATTATTGATTTTGATAAAATCAGCAACAAAAGCAGTAAGAGAAATAGTTGGTTTCTGGGGTAGATGATGTAACTGGCTATAAGAGGTTGTGATAGACCTCTCTAAGTTATCATTATCAAGAGAAGATGAGCCCCTAGCCCTGGCCTTTTCCAGATGTATTGTTCTTATTGTGGAAACAGGGTTAGTTTCTTTGAAAGTTCCAGGCATTTTCTGTTTAGCAGAAGCAACATCCAGCTTAAGAAGGAATGGATTAACCTTTGCTGAATTTACCTCTCTTAAATTCACTGGAATTTTGGCTTCAGAAATAAAGGGATCATCCTCCACAATAGCTTTATCTTTACTGAAAGATGCATTAGCCTCTGTTCCTGAAGTGGTAGTTTCTTTTTCCACAGTATCAGTTTTACTATTAAGGATCTCATTTTCAGTGGTAAGTATGTCAGTGACAACATTGATAGAATTCTCTGAAAAGGCAGTGGGATCTTCAAGAGGAACAGAGGAGACCATGGAGAGGGGATGAAATTCACTTTGTACTTTGGTAATCTTCCAGTTGGGGTTCTTGATAAGAGAGTGGTCACCCAATGGCTCTGATAACTCTACTGTCACAGTTTTATTTGAAAAAGAATAATCATTTTTACTGAGGGCAACTGCAGTTCTAGGTCTTTTCCAATTGGGGATTAATAGTGAATTTAATTTTACGGATAGAACATCATCTACCTCAGGCGTGATGGAGTCACCATTTTCACTGCTT
Organism: Nanger dama; assembly: GCA_917880005.1. Taxonomy (NCBI): domain Eukaryota; kingdom Metazoa; phylum Chordata; class Mammalia; order Artiodactyla; family Bovidae; genus Nanger; species Nanger dama. The sequence continues at coordinate 19,635,441 of CAKJTW010000001.1, forward strand.
TCCTTAGAGTCAAAGATAGAGACACTAGGTGAAATGGTGGCAGCGTTTGTTGGTATTTCGGCGACATTAATATGATTAATAGAAGCTATTGAGCCAGTTTTGATTGTACTCTTACTGATTTCACCACCAGAGACGTTCTCAGCTTGGGAGGCAGTACCTTTAGCCAAGGGATTACTGTGATCCTCTGAAGGCTTTACTTCAGCTAAGTCCATTTTATTTTCATTTATTTTAGAGTTTCCTGATGTGCTTGTGTCTGCCAACTCTGGAGCAGCTGTGCTACTAACATTGGATGAAACGTCTTTCCTGTAGAAATGACTTTGACTTTTTATGGACGTAATGACTGCAGCATGATCAATGGGGAGAATGTCAAATTTTCTCTTCTCTCCCATGGTAACAGTTGTTTCTGTGTGTGGTAGAAAGAAATCTTTGCTTTCTGTATTTCCCAAACCAGAAACTTGAGGGAGAATGATGACATCATTATCTTCAGGCCAAGTGCCCCTTTCTGCAGCTGATCTTTTTAGAAACTCAGGGGAAAAAGTCTTGCCTGCCTCAATTAGGGAGGGCACCATGGTTTTCAGATGCTGAGTGTTAAAATTTTGGGTGTAATTTTTGAAAGAAGTGGCAACAGAATCAAAGTCAGTATTTCCTTCTTTAAGAAAGGTGGCTTGGTACTTGTCTTCAGCGTCAAACTCAGGGTAAATTATTCTATATAGAAGACTCTTTGAGACCTCACCTTTAGAGGATGGTGTTTGATATTCAAATCCATTTGGTCCACGTGTGTATTCACTAGGTTTTGTACTAAGGTGATTTTCTCCCTTCTCTAGTTCAGAGGCATGCTTATTTGAAATATATTCTGAATCACTTTTATCAGATTCAGTGATGATCAAGTCCATAGCATTTAGATCATTTTCCTTTGCTGCAGTAGTCCCATGCCAAAGAACAATGGACTCATCGCCTCTCAATGTGTTTGGATATTCCAGTGATAGAGGAGTTCCTATTCCAGACACTTGATAATAATTCCCCACATTCATATTTTCAGAGGAGACAGTAGTGGAGAAGGTCATAGGAACAATGCCTATATGAGCATTGGTTATGCTACCTATAGCAATGTGCTCTTTTTCTGTTCCTGGATCAGTTTGCTCATCAGTATAGGGCATAAAATGTTTTCTAGAAGCTCCTTTTCTTAATAAGACACTGCCTTCTAGAGCAGGGGCTATATTATCTTTCATTGGAATCCTAAAATTTGGTGTTATAACTGTAGATCTTCTTTCTGGGGGAAAAGTATACCCTTTTGGGACATTTTCTTTCATCACTGGATAAAGAATATCACCACCAAAGAATTCACCATTGTCATCTCCACTATCGCTATTTGCTACAACCACTTTTCCTTGAGACTTGGAAGTAAATTCTTCAAGTGGAGGTTTTGAGACTTCAGTCATGTAGGTTGATGCAGGACTCTCAGATTCAAGTTGGTCAGCTGTAGTTTGGGTTGTTCCTTTGAATCTGATGGAGCTATACACATCAGAATTAAAATAATGTTTATTTGCCAGCTTGTCGCCTGTAGGAACATTATCATCTGAAATAGGTATAACATAAATATGATCTCTCACATTGCCTTCTTTCAGTGTGTTTTCTTCCTCTACTGTAATGCGTATGTCTTTTGGAGGATCTGTTTCATAGTTCAGTGTTATATCTTCCCTGAAAGAGTTTTCAGGTTCATATCTTGAGATATAAAACTTGGTGTTACCACTTCCCTCAGCAGCAGTCAAAGCTGCTGAAGTAAAGTTATGAAAAGTTTTAGGTATTATAATATCTGCCAAAGAGATCTTTTTTGAAGGGTTTGTCGCTTGAGGATGATTGAAGTGGGCAACAGACTTTGTAACAGTAGAAGGATCAGCTATTAACAGAATGGCATCATGTCCAGACACGTTGGGATATATTCTGGAAATGGTTAAGTGATCTCCCGGTTTAATAGGCTTATTATTAAGAGCGTTAACTTCACTCATGGTAAGAATGCCTTTCTTTGTTGGTGAGGTGGCAGCTATTGAAGCCAAGTCTGTTATAACTTCAGTGTTTTTATTCACATAGGAAATATCATCAGATACGGTACTAATGCCAAGAGGAATATTAATAGTTTGAGTCCTAGCCATTTTGCCTTTATTGACAAGTCTCTTGGCATTGCTTGAAGTGATGGCAGCAGGGGCTTGATAGCCATCAATGTAATCAACAATGCTTGCATTATCCATTGTGGAGAGTGATAGTTCATGTTTCATGATGCTCTGAACAACATTTGGGTTCTCTTTGGTGATAATAAGTGGATCATCACTGATTGCATCATAGTATGAATTATGGAGTGTGGGTTTATCCATTCTTCCAATTTGGGAGATAGAATTGCTGGGTAGAAGGAATTCAGTGCCATCTGCTGCTTCCACGTTCTGTTTCACTACTGCACTTTTATGCAGACCATTAGCTATTGTTTTGGTGGCCAGTATCTGAAAATGCATTCTGTCATTTTCAGGTTTTATGACATATAGAACATAATTTTCTCCTCTAGGAGAAGTAAAGTCTCTGTCACTTATTGCTACTTCAGTAATAGGCATACTACTACTTAATGGAGAAAGAGACTTTGTGGTATCAACAGACACAAACCCATTCCTTTCAAAGCTCCTGTCTCCTGATTCAAAGTACTTAGAATTATGTGCAGGTAGAAGATTTTCTATCTGAAAACCAGCATCTTCTTCCACTACAGACTTTATTTCCACATCAGGAGCTGATTCTTCTTCAATAGCTATTTCCTTGTCTATCAGACTTCTAAATCTTTTTCTTGGTGTAAGAACACCAGCTGTTTTTGCAGGCAGGGAGGTCATGGCTACAGTGGGCCTTCCTTCTGGTGTGATGGCCTTATTAATCATCAGTTCAGAGCTATTAATCATATTTGCGGTCCCTTTACTTGCATGAGCAGTGACGTTGTATGCACTGTTTGGAGAACTGAAATCAACTTCTAGTAGAATGTTCAAAGGATCTATTGATAATTTATTGACTTGCCATTTTTGTGTCATGGTATCATTAGTGAGATGAGGATTTTCAACCACAGGATCTGATATCCAAGAACTAGTCAAAAGATCATAAATTAGCAGGGAGTTCTGAGCTTGGTTATTTTGGGCATTGGGCATTGGAGTAGATGACTCAGCTACTGACAAAAGAGTGTATCCTTTGTACATAGGAAAGTCTGTCTTAAGGTTGGGAACTGCAGCACCACCAGCTTGGTTGTTATTAGTAGAGAGATGAATGCTTTCATTCACAGAGTCAGTAGATTGATCTGAAAGAGTGATGTTGACCTTTGAATCTGAGGTCATGTCAGCTACACTGTTTTCACTAAAATAAGCAGACCCAACAGTGCCAGGATGAGTGATAGAGACCACAGGACGAATATTGCTCTGGAAATTGGCTGTTTTAAACATAGCAGATCTTTCAATATCTGTCCTGGCTTTGGTGTCATTTGCAGTGATTGTGATGGGAGTTCTTGGGTTACCTCTGTTGATGAGGTTTGTGCTGTCCTCTGCAAAAGCTTTATTTTATGTTTGACTAGGGGGTTGAACATATCAGTGATACCAGAAGGGAGGATGATTTTGTTTCCTGCTGTTTGGGCATACTCTATATCAGGGTTGAAAGAGAAACCTTTTCTTCTAATATCTGTTGTGAAAGTGTCTGGATGAAAGAAGATGACTTCTTTTACACCTCCATCATCTTTGTCCAGATTTTCAATTCCTTGGAGCATAATACTAACATTCTCAATTCCATCAGTGCTCACATACTTAAAATTGTTTCTATCAGTTTGGAGATTTGCATCAGCAAGAATATTAGAATGATACTTAATTCTTGAATTGTCTACATTAGATTCAATTGTTTTAGCAATATTATTATCAATAGGTGTTGTGATGTTTTCCATCTGAACAGGGTGGATGCCTTCTGTCATACCTTCCTTTAAAGGCCAAGTTATTTTAAAGTTCATGTTGGTGTTGGTCTTTGGTTCCACTGGGATATCGTTAGCATAATGCTTTGTAGAAGTGATACCATTTGTGTTGGAGGCAATTAAGACCCTCTCAAAATGCATAGTAGTTTTAGCTTCATCTAACATTGTTTTGGTATCATTTGAATTACTAATATCATTATTGATTTTCTTATATATTCTATAATTGAGAAAAGAATTTTTAGTATCAATGGGATTGATATTGGAAATGGTTTCTTCAATGTCTGTGTCAGTTGTAATGGATTTGGTATCAGCATTGTCGTACTTACTCAGAATTGGAATAGATTCAAAGTCATTGCCATCATTTGCAGACAAAATGCTAGGTGTCTGAGCATTAACTGTAGATGTACCCTGATTCTTCATGTCTGTGGCATCAATTACAATAGTGTCATCTTTCTGTGGAATTTTAGGATAGTTGCTCATAGTTTTGTCATATCTTTCCAGGTAGCTAGCATCAATTATAATTATGTTATTGCCCTTCATGTCAGCAACATCAAGCAAAGGTATGTAATCTTCTAAAATGTCCGTGGCATAAATATTTGCTGTATTGCCTTCTTTCATAAGGGTTGTGGTACCAACAAAGTATATACTGTGTGGTCTTGCTTCTTCCATGTGGAAGTTGTTCCCATTTGACACAACAGTGGTACTCTCATCTGCAGAGGCACTGAACTCATTCTTAGCATTTTGGACGTAGGCAACAGGATTAGGGGCAAAGAACAGTTTAGACACTCCAGTGGTTGGGAAGAAAGGCTCAAGGCTCTGAATTGCTTTGGCATGAAAGTAGGGAGCAGCAGTGGAATTGGACTTATACTGGGGAGTGGTCGTGGATACAGATACTGAGATGCTATTTTCTTCAGAAACAGTCATCCTGTTGTGTGTTATTCTGGAGTTGGGTGAAAGTCTGGAAAGTGTGGTCCTGAGAGCAGAAGTGTCCTGCGCGGCAGCAGGTGAAGGTGAAACAATGTTCTTTGGGGCCTTTGCCAGAATAGAGTTGTCTACAGTATCCTCGACATAAGCAGCATTACTTGGTAAGTCATTCCCAAATGAGGAAAGTTTATATACACTAGTTTGAAGAGTCTCTGAGTGGTTTCTCTTTGAAAGAGATCCAGAGAGCCTTGTTCCGTTATTAGTAGTCTTAGAGTAGCTATTTGGATTGTATATAGGTGGAGAATTTTCTTTTGTTCTTAGAATGGATGAGAATTGACTTGCTGAGTGATTGTCTGATGAGGACAAAGGCAGACTGGCGTACAGATGGTGATTTGTCTGAGTGTTTATTTCCTGACTCCCATTATACTATAGAGAAAGAAGTAAAATATTCTTGTGAGGTTTCCTTTGCAGATTATATTTTACTGAAAATCTGAAATCAATTGTCATGGCATTAAATTGTTTAAATAAAGCAACATTCTCAAGGTCTCTTCTCTTTATTCATTTAATCAATTTAGAAATAGACAATGTCAGTGTGAAAAGGAACAGCTAATATGTTAAGGTTATGCACCCTCTGTAAATATTAATCCAGGGATTCTAAGGCAAACTTTCAGTAACTAATCTCTTATAATATTAGAAAGTACAAAGAAGCTCTTCAAAATCCCATGCTATATGTATTATAGCTTATATTATCTTTCCTTCATTGTATATATGATTAACTTTAAAATAAGGAAATTTTATAAATAGGAAATAGAATACTAAAAATACAATGATGAATTGTTTAGCAAGACATTCTTTCTTGCATTAAACATATGCTGACAATCTAGATCCATTTTTTACCACCATATAATTTTAAGTTCCATAAAAATACTGTTATACAAAATACTGAAACTTACCAGGAAGCAGGCCACAACATTCAAGATGGTCAGTATTGGGACTAGAATCTTCATTTTGTCTTGTTATTCTGGGCCACTAAGGTAAAACCGAAATCAGATTGATTAAATTCTTTGCAGCCAAAGATGGAGAAGCTCTATACAGTCAGCAAAAACAAGACCAGGAGCTGACTGAGGCTCAGATCATGAACTTGAAAGGTTGTTGTTGAATTACGATGCCGGGATTCTTGGGCCCGAAGGAGAAGAATTCAATCCGGGGCCAGAGATGAGGCTTGATCGCTCAGAGCTTTTGTGTAACAAAGTTTTATTAAAGTATATAGGAGATAGAGAAAGCTTCTGACATAGGCATCAGAAGGGGGCAGAAAGAGTACCCCCTGCTGGTCTTTAGCTGGATGTTATATAGTCACCGGCAGTCTGTTAATGAACGAAAGGAATGTCTCAAAACTTAGAATGGCACCAGGGCCCTCACCCATAAGATGTATTTTGGGATAACCTTGGCTCCAAATGGTTTATCTTGGGCCATAAAATGATTAACTTGAATCTTGAAGAAGGGCAGATCACTAAACAGATAGTTTCATTTACATAGATTAGAGGAACAATATCAGAGTATAACATATTGGTTTATCAAGTAGGTTCTGGGCCCAAAAGGTGGAACCGACTTGAAGATAGAATTTGGGGTAAATGCACAGTACATTAGCATAGCTTAAGATAAACATTTCCATAAGAAAAAGGCAATGGTTAACTTCAGGTGAAACCAGGTATCATTATGACAACACAGAATTTTAAGAGAAACCTCCTTTTAAATTTGTATAGAGAAGGATAAAGTATCGCTAGTTTGTTTACTCCTGCCACTTAAGAGAAATAAAATGTCTGACACTTGCAGGCTATTTCCTCCGTTTGGAGACCCCTGGCCTTCCTGCCTGTTACCCTCTCAATCTCATTATCGCCAAATTCAGACTTAAATTGAAGAAAGTAGGGAAATCACTAGACCATTTAGGTATGACCTAAATCAAATCCCTTATGATTATACAGTGGAAGTGAGAAATAGATTTAAGGGACTAGATCTGATAGAGTGCCAGATGAACTATGGACAGAAGTTTGTGACATTGTACAGGAGACAGGGATCAAGACCATCCCCATAAAAAGAAATGTAAAAAAGCAAAATGGCTGTCTGGAAAGGACTTACAAATAGCTGTGAAAAAAAAAGAGAAGCGAAGCAAAGGAGAAAAGGAAAGATAGAAGCATTTGAATGCAGAGTTCCAAAGAATAGCAAGGAGAGATAAGAAAGCCTTCTTCAGCAATCAATGCAAAGAAAGAGGAAAAGAACAGAATGGGAAAGACTAGAGATCTCTTCAAGAAAATTAGAGATACCAAGGGAACATTTCATGCAAAGATGGGCACAGTAAAGGACAGAAATGGTCTGGACTTAACAGAAGTAGAAGATATTAAGAAGAGGTGGCAAGAATACACAGAAGAACTGGACTAAAAGAACTTCATTACCAAGATAATCATGATGGTATGATCACTCACCTAGAGCCAGACATCCATCCTGGAATGTGAAGTCAAGTGGGCCTTAGAAAACATCACTACAAACAAAGCTAGTGGAGGTGATGGCATTCCAGTTGAGCTGTTTCAAATCCTGAAAGATGATGCTGTGAAAGTGCTGCACTCAATATGGGAGCAAATTTGGGAAACTCAGCAGTGGCCACAGGACTGGAAAAGGTCAGATTTCATTCCAATCCCAAAGAAAGGCAATGCCAAAGAATGTTCAAACTGCCGCACAACTGTACTCATCTCACACTCTAGTAAAGTAATTCTCAAAATCATCCAAGCCAGGCTTCAGAAATACATGAACCATGAACTTCCAGATGTTTAAGCTGGTTTTAGAGAAGGCAGAGGAACCAGGGATCAAATTGCCAACATCCGCTGGATCATGGAAAAAGCGAGAGTTCCAGAAAAACATCTATGTCTGCTTTATTGACTATGCCAAAGCCTTTGACTGTGTGGATCACAATAAACTGTGGAAAGTTCTGAAAGAGATGGGAATACCAGACCACCTGACCTGCCTCTTCAGAAACCTATATGTAGGTCAGGAAGCAACAGTTAGAATTGGTCATGGAACAACAGACTGGTTCCCAATAGGAAAAGGAGTAGGTCAAGACTGTATATTGTCACCCTGCTTATTTAACTTCTGTGTAGAGTACATCATGAGAAATGCCGGACTGGAAGAGCACATGCTGGAATCAAGATTTCTGGGAGAAATATCAATAACCTCAGATATGCAGATGACACCACCCTTATGGCAGAAAGTGAAGAGGAGCTAAAAAGCCTCTTGATGAAAGTGAAAGAGGAGAGTGAAAAAGTCGGCTTAAGCTCAACATTCAGAAAACGAAGATCATGGCATTTGGTCCCATCACTTCCTGGGAAATAGATGGGGAAACAGTGGAAACAGTGTTAGTCTATTTTTGGGGGAGCTCCAAAGTCACTGCAGATGGTGATTGCAGTCATAAAATAAAAGACACTGACTCCTTGGAAGAAAAGTTATGACCAACCTAGACAGCTTATTAAAAGCAGAGACATTACTTTGCCTACAAAGGTCTGTCTAGTCAAGGCTATGGTTTTTCCAGTGGCCATGTATGGATGTGAGAGTTGGACTGTGAAGAAAGCTGAGTGTCGAAGAATTGATGCTTTTGAACTGTGGTGTTGGAGAAGACTCTTGAGAGTCCCTTGGACTGCAAGGAGATCCACCCAGTCCATCGTAAAGGAGATCAGTCCTGGATGTTCATTGGAAGGACTGATGCTGAAGCTGAAACTCCAATATTTTGGCCACCTCATGTAAAGAGTTCACTCTTTGGAAAAGACCCTGATGCTGGGAGGTATTGGGGGCAGGAGGAAAAGGGGACAACTGAGGATGAGATGGCTGGATGGCATCACTGACTTGATGGACATGAATTTGGGTAAACTGTGAGTTGGTGTTGGACAGGGAGGCCTGGTTGCTGTGATTCGTAGGGTGGCAAAGAGTCAGACACGACTGAGTGACTGAACTGAACTGAACTGAAGGTAAAAGATTGTTCTGTGTTTTGTGAATTCATTGACAATCTGAATAACAATTAAAAAATAGTCAGAAATCATCATTATTATTCTTTCTAAAATGCTGACTTAATAAGATGAAGACCGTGCCCAAGTAATTCTAGTGCATTATTAGAAATGATAATAGTGACTACTGTATTTGCTAAGATCAATACCATTTTAACTAGTGAGAATAGGAAGAGTTTTAGCTCTTTTCTATAGCTTATAGAGAATCAAGGCATAAACACTTGAATTAGTACCTACATTTGGACAGAGTACTTCAGTGAGGACTTCATAAAAATCATCCTTAGTCTCTTGTTAATCGTATGCATACAATCAATTTATTACAGTTTTTGAGGACCATACAGACATAAGCTAACTTACTGAATCTATATTCAGCCAGAGTTTAAAGTATACCTTACCTTGCTAAGGAATCTTCTTTTCAGCTGCCTTCTAGTTTTAACTCTTGACCAAATGAACCTGCTTCAGCTATACATAAGTATGGAATCCATGTTGAGAAAGTCTAAATCTAGGAGAGAAATGCAAGTTCCTCGTCTTCCTCCTTTATTTCAGAGGGGGAGAGGAAAAAGCTTCATATATAAGAGATTGCTTCTGAGCTAATCCCCAAACAAAAGAAAGGAGAGGAAATGTCTGTTGGCTTTTGTGCACGCTTCTCTCAGGCACAGAGTGACCTATTAGCTTATCTTCAAATTGAGAGGGGCAAGATTCACATTTTAAATATTATGAAATCTTTAAAAATTAACTCTCTAGCTTCTTGTGCCATTCTAGTTTTCCTGCTTTCTTGTTTTTTTTTTTTTCTTAATTGTTGTTTTCCTTCTTACACAGCAGAAGTTTGATTCACTATAACAACATTTAATAACTTACATTGGAATTCACCTTAAAAACTGTGGTTTTCATAAGGACAGAATTGTGTTTGGTTTTTCGTATCTGAAAAATATGATTATAATATGGAAGAAAGAATTAAAAAGTCACATGCCTATGACAGTCTTTTTTTCCTTTTTTGTATGATTTACATAGATATTATGTTGATCTTTCAGACATCCACTTCCTTCAGTAAACTCAACATTGGCTAGTATGGCTGTTCAGTTTCTGAACTAATTGTTTATTTTCCTGGAATCCAGCAAAAGACATTATCCCTATTATGTCACCTGCTGAGGTGATTCTTTGGTACATAATCTATAACCACCATAAAAATTCTGAAATTACATTGTTACTGACTTTCAGTTTATACTATGCAAGGCATGGTAGTAATGATATTTTTATTTGATGGTATAGACACTCAGTCTATACTTAACTGGCTTGCTTTTTCTTCTCATTTTAAGACATCTAAAATTTTGCTTAATGGTAACAACTTTTTTTTCACCCTGCATATTTCTTTCATGTCATATAACCCAGAAAATCAATAATGATTGTGATGTATGGTTCTAACTAGATGGAAAGACAAAGTCAAACCTCTTGGCATTTTTTTTTTTTCTATCAGGATTGTCAATTTTCCCTATCATCTGGCTTAATACTTTTCTGTAGCTGACATTCTTTTATTATGCATTGGAACAAATATTGAGCCCTCAAAGTTATGTCCAAGGCTGTCATTGGATTGTTTTTTTAATCAGGCAGAGCGTTGATGCACTAAGCATCTATGTAATTACCTTCAGATCAAAAGCAATGTGTCATGAATTGAACAATTATAATCTTATCACTTCGATAGCTTGGCAATATCATCCCCAAGATATTAAACATTGCTCTTTGAGTTAAAGTAATTGTTGGAAAGCTAGTGCAGTAATACATACTTAAAGATGAAATGTTCATTCAATTAGAGATTATATTTGCAAGTCTTCGTTTCATGTAAGCCGCCAGACTCAGACTCAGAATGCTTTGCTGGCACTAATTCATCTTTATAAGATCTAAGATTTTCACCTAGTGGTTTCCAAAGTTGAACCTAAGACAATAAAATAAAATCTTTGTTAAGAAGCGTCATCTTTGAAATTCTTTTTTTTTTTCCTTTGTAGTCTAAGAAGTCCTAATCCATTACCATCTTTCATCAAGGTGAAAAGTTCATTTATTTTTCCATATGCTTTTCAGTTTATAACCTACTTAATATTTCTGGCAGCTGTCTTCTCTAGTGTTACAGTGGACCAACATCAGTGCTTTTCTATATACTAAAAAAATAATATTGAAGGAGGAACTACATATTGAAAAATGGATTATTAGTGTCCACATTCTTATATGACAAAAGTGAAGCCTACTGACATGGCCCTGATTGATTTTCACAGAACGCTTGTTTTGTTTTACTGAATCTTCAAGCATATTAGTATCACATATTTAATAACTGAGAATATTGATGCCTACTTACTGGGTGTCCATGAAACCTACTGGTGGAAACACAGAAGTAGAAGTTACAATACATTCAGGAGTCTAAATAACTTATAATCCATTCTAGGAGGAAAGGAATATACATGACAGCCATGTTTATTGCTATTTGTTTATTCATTTATTTATTTAAGTATTGACTGAGTACCTGAAAACTTTAAGCTTCAGCTCCAGGCCCTGAGTGACACAATGGGGAGGAGATAGGTAAAATCTGCCCAATGAGTTACACAATCAAAGGACTATAATTTGGGGGTTCAGCAGAGGAGAAATGTCTTTGGAAAGGTTCTTGGCTTTGAAGTTTAGGTAAGTTTTGAGACTGAAGTTGCATTAGGGGAGATTTGTTAGGTGTAGGAAAAGGAATGAACAATGGCACAGAAATGAGAATTCTCGGGGTTGATTGGGTTAAGAAGAGAAAATGTCTGATCTCATATTTCTTGCATCCATAGCCTGGGACAGGAGGAGATCAGTGGAGATCTAGAGGAGCCCGAGAACTCTAAAGTGAGTAAATTCCCTTCTTTTCATGTCACTGTACCCACTGGAGTCTGGGTGGACTCTCATACACCTGTAGTAAGACTGACCCTTTTGGATCTTCAAATTTCAATATATAGGAATGAATCCAAGGCTCCAAGACATTTAAACCCCTTTGTAGTCTGAAACTCAACACCATGAAGAAAACTAACCTTATTATGCCCTTTATTTCTCATGATGTGCAAAACATCTAAAACCTAGTTCTTCTATCCTGAAGACATACCTGTATTGCTATAAGAAGATTTAGAAAATGAATGTATTAGAGAACTTTATTACGATTGCCATTCAACATTAACAGGCACCTAGAAGTCATGATCAAGTGTGGTTTTCCTCCAGGTGCAAGAACAAAATGGATGAAGGGTTATAGATTTACTCCAAATTGAGGTTTTTCCAAAGCAAGTACTATACAGCAAGTGCAGGATAAGGGAGTTAATGGTGTCCAAAAGGGAAGGATTATAATAATTGTTTAGGGAATGCTAGTTGGATAAGAGGATAGTAAGGACTCACAGGGGAGGAAGGAAGAGTTAAAAGTTGATGGGATCAGTGGACTGTAGGTATTTCTGAGGTTAAAGAACTGTTAAAATCAGGGTAGCAGAACAGGAGTTGTTTGTAACATTTGTATTGGTATTTAATTATAGCCATGGGAATGAGTGGTTAAAACAGAGTACAAGGCAAACATAAAGGCAAATGGAGTAGAGGAACTGAGGGAACAAAACATAGAAGAAGCTTTCTTTGTGGACACTGAAATCACCAAAATTGAAAAAGAGTGGTGCAAAATAAGCGATAGTGAACCAGGAGAGAAAATCTGTGATGGTTAATTTATGCCTCAGTTTGACTGAGTCAAGGAGTGACCAGATTAAATAATATCTCTGGGTGTGTCCATGAGGCTTCTTTTGGATGAGATTAGCATTTAAACTGGTGAAGTCAGTAAAGCAACATCCAATCCTTTGGGAGTCTGAATAGAAGAAAAATGGTGGAGGATGGAGGAATTTGACTCCTTTAGCGTTCTACCTTCCTGCTTTAGCTTGGATATCAATCTTCTCCTTCTTTTAGATGAGAACATACAACATTAGCAACCCTTGTTCTTAGGCCTTGAACTAGACTTGGTCTGGAGTCACACTATCAGTTGTCCTGGGTCTCCAGCTTACAGATGGCCTATCGTGAGACTTCTCAGTCTCCATAATCATGTAAACCATTTCATCATGATAAATCTCTCCATTAATGGATATATCTACATATATATATTTTATCATAGCTTCTTCCCCTTCAAAATTATATCTCCTGCTCATCCTCACTCTTAGTAAGTGGCCCTATTCCTTATTTCATTAAAACAAAATGAAATCAAAAAGGACATTCACAAGTTGGACCACCATATTTCCTTATCCCCTATAATTTGAGTCCATACGTTCTGTCTTCTCTTGCAATTACTATGGATGAGTACTCCAAAGCTAAGCTTAAGGCCAGCTCCTCCATTTTAGACTAGATCTTACCCCTCTTGCCTAGCCAAAGATTTTATTCCATCAATCCTTTCTCTCCTATATTATTATTTTCTCCCTTTGTTTGCTCATTATCAATATACAATATATTTGTTGGCTCATTATCATCAATATACAATATATAAAGACATGATATTCGTTCTTTTATCTAAAAAAATAGTTTTCAAAAAAAAATTTCCTCAAGCATGCAAGATTTTATTATGAGTAAATCCTTGCCCATAGTGTAGAGCAGATATAACAGATTTACAGAATGGGCCTTTAAGTAATGTAAGACAAGTTACCCAATGATCTACCTTATGCTGTTCCAGGGGATCTTCCTAACCCAGGGATGGAACCCAGGCCTTTTGCATGGCTAGTGAGTACAGCACACTGCTCCTCACTTCTTTTTACTAGTGGTCAAAATTGTTTGAATCTGTTTGAAGGATATGCCTCTCTGATTCATGTGAAGAGACTTGGTTGGAATTATTTGTCTGGAATGGGCTCAGCGTCCATTCCGTTGTCCTCATCTGGGTTTTAAAATTCAAGCTCCTAGATTAGCAAGAAGAACCACATCCTTCAGGGCAGCCTCAGAGTTCAGGCACATCTTTTCCTCCCTGGATTCATTTCCGTTTTGTTTTTCTGTTGTGGGGATTTCCCTTCCTATTGGGCTTCCCTGGTGCCACAGATGGTAAAGAATCTGCCTGAAATGCAGGAGATGTGGGTTTGATCTCTGAGTCAGGAAGGTCACCTGGACAAGGGAATGGGTACCTACTCCAGTGTTCTTGCCCAGATAGAGGCAGTTTCAGGATAGAAGAGCCTGACAGGCTACAGACCCTGGGGTTGCAAAGAGTTGGACACGACTGAGTGACTAACATGTTCCCTTACTATTATGTTGTTCCAAAGTCAGCTATACATTTAGAAGCATATTATATTTAATTCAGAATTTATGTCTCAAAACGTTAATATATATTGAATATTTTCCATGGTCTTAAAAATAGGCAAAATGCAAGGACATGTCATATTATATTAGTGAGCATGCCCCTCTGTTCTCACCCTTTTGATGTCTTCTTATGGAGCTTGGCTTATGGGAGTTTTTAAACCCACACATTATTTGTGTATATTTTCTGTAGTCCACATATTTACCTCAAGAAAGCAAAAATTGCAGGACAAAGTTAAACAGGCAGGGGAGACTTCATTCAGGACTACTCCAATAGTTGACTCTGCTGAACAGATGAGAGCTTTTTAAGCACCAGGTTGAGCTCGTACTGCAGGGTGTTATGACATGCTGACCAGTGGGATGTGTCAAGCACATTGTATGATTCTTGAGTCTGCAAATGTCTTCCACTGTGATAAGGCCATCTGTATTTACTAATTGGTGCTTAATCAAGTTAGGCTGTTACCTTCCGGCAGAGACTAAGAGACAGAGGCACTGTATTCTTTGGCTTCTAGGTCCTTAAGAAGAACTTTCCTCAATTGTAAACTTGGAGAGAGGCTTTAAAAAGATTGATATCTCGAAGAGACAGAAAAAGAATTAAAATTGAAAATTTTCTAAGGAAATGCTCCAAGACTCCAAGGATCTAGAATCAGGAAAAAAACCTTTCTAAAGTTTAGTCAAACTGAGGGTAACATTAAGATCTCAGTCACAGTGGAAGTGTTAGTTGCTCAGTTGTGTCTGACTCTGCAATCCCATGGACTGTAGCCCACCAGGCTCCTCTGTTCATGAAATTCTCTAGGCAAGAATACTGGCCTAGGTAGCCGTTCCCTTCTCCAGGGGATCTTTTC
Organism: Nanger dama; assembly: GCA_917880005.1. Classification (NCBI taxonomy): domain Eukaryota; kingdom Metazoa; phylum Chordata; class Mammalia; order Artiodactyla; family Bovidae; genus Nanger; species Nanger dama. Next base: position 19,650,530 of record CAKJTW010000001.1, read on the forward strand.
AACCCAGGGACTGAACCCGGGTCTCCTGCATTTCAGGCTGATTCTTTATCATCTGAGCCATCAGAAGCCCAGTCAACCTTCTGTTTAAGTATTGCTCATTATTTGGAGCTTTTAGTGAGACAAGCTGTTAGGTTTTTAATTCATATCCAAACGAGAGTTATGTAAATACAAACAAAGATAAGTGATTTTCAAAACGATTTATTGAACAGAAGCTGAAGAAGTGAAAATGAATGCATTCAAGAGGAGAGAGGGTGAAAGAAGCAGAATTTCTAGAATGGTCTCATTTCTGAAATATGATGACAGTCAATTCTTGAGCCAGTATTGATGAAAGTTAAGGTGAGAAATTTAATATTTAGGTAGAATAGGACCTAGAAAAATGTCAAAATATAAAATTAATTTCTACTGTCCTACAAATAACATCTAGCTGTTTTGAAATTGCTATTTTCTATTTCTTATGTGAAATTAATTCCATTTAAGTGAACTACCTGCACCTGTACCCAGTATCACTCTCTTATTTTCCTAACATCTCATAATTTAACCTTAGAGTAAAACATATCTAATTAGATGTTCTAAGTTTACAGTAAAACATAGCTGGCTAGCTGCTGTGTTTAAGGCCTAATCCATCATTACTACTACCTAGAATGTTTCATCCACCCTAACAAACCCCTTATATAAATTTTGATAAATCATATGTTCCAACACTCTTTTCTCTGAAATTATCCTAGATGTGCTCCTTCTAGAAAAAGATGCAGATGCTTATTTACAAAACAGAAATATACTCACAGACATAGAAAACAAACTTATGGTTACTTTTCTGTATACCTGAAAATAATGCAACATTGTAAATCAACTATGCTGCTGCCACCAAGTCACTTTAGTCGTGTCCAACTCTGTGTGACCCCATAGATGGCAGCCCACCAGGCTCCCCCATCCCTGGGATTCTCCAGGCACCATTTCCTTCTCCAATGCATGAAAGTGAAGAAGTTGCTCAGTCGTGTCTGACCCTCAGCGACCCCATGGAATGCAGCCTTCCAGGCTCCTCCGTCCATGGGATTTTCCAGGCAAGAGTATCAGTTCAGTTCAGTCTCTCAGTCGTGTCCGACTCTTTGTGACCCAATGAACCGCAGCACGCCAGGCCTCCCTGTTCATTACCATCTCTCGGAGTTCACTCAGACTAACGTCCATCGAGTCTGTGATGCCATCCAGCCATCTCTTCCTCTGTCATCCCCTTCTCCTCCTGCCCCCAATTCCTCCCAGCATCAAAGTCTTTTCCAATGAGTCAAGTCTTCCCATGAGGTGGCCAAAGTACTGGAGTTTCAGCTTTAGCATCATTCCTTCCAAAGAAATCCCAGGACTGATCTCCTTCAGAGTATACTTCTACAAAAAAAAAAAAAGTCTTTGGACTAATGCTGAATCAAGGAAAGAAAGTTTTATATCATGGTTCTACAATCTAGATGAGTTTTTGGTGTATTGTATCTTCATGAATATAATTTTTTCTAAATTTATTTTCTTCTCCAAGGATTTTCTTTTTAATTATGGCATCATGCTTTCATTACTAAGTACTTAATTGAGGTTTCACTCTTCCTATTTTGGTCAAGTACAACTGCTTACAGTTTCTTGGTTGTGATACTCATTCTCATGTTTGAACATTTATACCTGCCAATTTGCCTTTCTGAAATACTGTTTTCCTATCCATAAACTTATCAGATCCCTCCTCACTCTGCAAGGACTTTATTTTATATATATATAGTATTTAGAAACTTCCAGTGGTTCAGATGGTAAAAGATCTACTTGCAATGCAGAAGACCCAGGTTTGATCCCTGGGTTGGGAAGATCCCTGGAGAAGGGGATGGCAACCCACTCCAGTATTCTTAGTTGCCTGGAGAATTCGATGGACAGAGGAGCCTGACAGGCTACAGTCCATGGGATCTCTAAGAGCTGGACACAACTGAGTGACTAACATAGTGTCTAGAATGGCAGAGCTTAGTAATCTTTATTTTGAAAAGATGCTAAGTGATTGTGATTCAGCTGTCTACTGAATGTGAGATCACCATTTTAGAATTCTAAGCTTTCTGACTGTTGGCTTAAATATTAAGACATTTGGATTCTAGCCTTGGCTTTACCATTGTGTGTTCTGAATGTGACCAAATCCCCAAACTCTGTATCCTATATATAAAATGGGAGAATATATACTCTTTTCCATAGGATTGCAAAAATTGGGGCAGGTCACATGTAACTAGCCATAATGTAAGCTATTTGGAAATATGTAGAACTCTACTGAATTTCTTCATTTCATTCCTTGCATGCATTATTTACCTGTTACTGATACGCTTGATACGTGCTGTTGCATTGCTTTTATGTTGGGCCGCTGGTTGTAGCTTTCTTTGCTATGGTTGGAGTAACAGGTGGTGATTGTATGCCACTATCCACAGCAGAGGAACTCATGGCAGGACTGACCTCGTCAGCAGTGGCAGTTGTTGCAATTTCTCTGGTGGTAGAGTAGTCCAGTTCAGTGGTTGTATCTTCAGATACAGCGGTAGTGATGGAAATCGATGTGGTGGCCGCTTCAGCGGTAGTGCCCCCTATAGGCCCAGTAGATTCCTTATTCTCTGGAGTTGCAGTCATAGTTTCAGGGGTTGGAAAATATGTTTCTGCAGTAGAGGCAGAAGTAAGTGGGGTGGTATTCAGGTTGTACTGGCAACAGTTGTGGCACCTGAGGCCAAGGGTGAGGGTGTGGTTGCACCACCCGTGGAGGCTGCTACTGTTGCAATGGTGGCTGTTATGGGAATTGTGGTTGCTGCTGAAGCAGCTTTTCCCATTGTAGCCACAGACATGGTGCGTGCTCCTAAAGCTGTGGAGTCAGATGAAGGGGTTGTGGCATCGGTGGGTGTAGTGAGGGTGGGTGTAGGGGGTGTGACATCTTCCGTTGGACTTGTGGCATTGGGGGTTGGGTTTGCGGTTCCAGTGCTGATGGTCAAGATAGTAGACCCAGTCGTAGAGGCAGAAATTCCTTGCGTGGTGGTGGCAGCACTTGGCGAGGGTGTGGTGGCCTCGGGAGATGTGGTGACAGTGACGGAAGGCACAGTGCTCACACTTGGGGCGGCCCCAAGCCCCGGAGTTGTGGGGGGCTGCTGTATGTCAGTGGCAGGTCCTCTAGCTGCTGTGGTTGCAGCTGGAGACGTGGCGTCGACTACTGAGGATGGAGGGTTTTTAGCTGTGGGGTTGTGGCATCTGCAGGGACTGTTGTAGCTTCAGTGCTTACGCCATCTGCTGGTGGGGTGACAGTTTCTTTCCCTGGGGCAGGAGCTTCAGAAGCCTGGACACTGGTTTTCCCCACACTGGTCAACACACTGGCTTTAGCCGTAGAGGCTGAAGTCACAGGCGCTGAAGCGGCAGCGCTCGCTACGGTTGTGCCCGCCCGCAGAGGCCGTCGTCATGCCGATGGCTGAGGCTGTGGCGACACCGATGGCGGCTGTATTTAGCTGTGGGTTTGAGGCGGCTGTGGCTCTTGTGATTGTTCCCACAGGTTCTGGGGTGGAGGATCCAGCTGTTGGAGCAGCCGTGGATGTGACGTCTGTTTCCGAGGTTGTGGACTCTGTTGCGCCAGTTGTGACCTCGTCGAGTGGAATCGTGCTGGCGACCGCAGTGGCTGCGTCATCGACTGACTCTGGGATGTCGTCACCCACTAGGATACTGTCTTCAGGGGTGGTGTCATCCGCTGCCTCGAGGGTGGTCTCAGCCACGTGTGCGGTGGCAGTACCAGGTGAGCCGGTGCTTGCGGGACTTGGTGCAACTGCGGTTGTGATGGAGCCGGAAGCAGTGCTAGAAGGTCCAGGGACTTTTGTGGGCGTGAAAGCCAGAGCTGCGGCAGCGCCGGCTGATAATGACGGAGCAGCCGCTCTGCGGGCGCCTCCCCTACAGGTAGGAGAGTGGCGTCAGCCGCTAGGTTCGCTGTAGTTCCGGAATCCAGTGGTGGCAGTGGTGAGGAATATTGTGGAGCCAGCTCCTGGTTTGATGGACGTGGTAGAGCTGGAAGCAGTGGACTCCTGTGATGTAGATGTCGCTGCAGGTGCCACTGACACCGTCCCGGGTGTTGATGCGGTTGTAGCGGACGGAGGCAGCATCTATTGCTGAGTTAGTGGCTGGTGTCCCTTGGCTTGTGGTGGCAGCAACTGAGGATGGAGTTTCAGACGTTCTTGTGGTTGCATCTGATCCCTTACTTGTAGTGGTCGGGCCTTTAGTTGTAATGACTTCGGGGCCCATTGGCCTTATTGGAGGTTTGGGTTTATGACAGGGTGGCTTATGAGGCAGATGAGGTTGGTGTGCCTAGAAATGCGGAGGACCAGGCCATGGCCTTGGTGGAGGTGGATAGAATGGATGAACCTTCAACCGGCACTTATGTGGTCGATTTGGTTGTTGGCAAGGAAATTTATGATGACATTTAGATGGAGGATGTAATGGAAGTGGCTTTGTGACTTTGTTCTCCAGACATTTCCTTACAGCTTGAACTGATTTAGATCCTTTTGGTTTAGATGGTTTCAACCTTTTTTGACAACTGTAGATTTCCCTTTTTGGATTGTTTTACAGTTTTGCTGTCTAAGGGAGGTTGTCTTTTTATTCCTTGAGGGAATGTAAGCTAATTTGAAACTTTCTTAAGAGGTTTAGATGGTCTCTTTTGGACTTCCTTGGCCTTTTCTTTGCTTTTAGAGTTGTGGGCTGTCTTTGTTTAGATGGTTATATAGATTTACTCTTTGCAAGAACTGCTTTTGCAGTCTTTTTACCTGCTGTGGGCTGTTTCTTTGTAGTTTCTTTTGTTAATTCTTTTCTTAACTGATCTTTTGGTCCCACTGGAGCAGATTTAGACAGTTTTTTGGCAGGAAAGTTTGATTTTTTTAGATTTTTCTTTTCAGCCAGAGTTTGTTTGAGAGCTGAGGTATGCTTTCTTTTGCTTGATTTGAATGCTTCCTGGTGGTTTTAGACAAGGAGCTTTTAGATGTGTTTGGTCTTTTCTTTGAGACTGATTGTGTTTTTAGTGCCAATTTAAGTGCTTTAGGCGGATTCACTTGTTTCTTGGCAGGTGAGGTAGACAGTTTTTCGGCTATAGAGGTTTTGCTTTTTGTTGAAACTTCTTTTGGTTGACTGAGTTTTTTTCTTGGAAGATGTAGATGCTGCCGTTTTAGATTTAATCAGATTTTTCTTTTTGGTTTTAGAAGCTGCTCTTGTTCCTGCTGTCTTAGTTGGTCTTTGTTGACCAGAGTTAGCAGTTTGGTATTTTGCTTCTTTAGAGTTTTCTTTTGGCTACACTTTTTGGGGGAGTGGTTTTAATTGCTTTTGCTTGCTTCTGGTTTTTCTTGGTGTATGAAGACAGAGCTCTGTGAGATTTAGCTGGTGTGTTCTGTGGGGATGATGAAGTTTTGGGGAAGCTTTTATTGCTGTGGAGTTAGATGATTGTGTTTTGGATAATACAGACAAAACTTTAGATTTCTTCTTAAGTAAAGATACTTTTGAAGCTGTTCCTATTGTGTGTTTTTTTTTAACTGTTTCTTAGCAGCTGTAGACTGGATTTTCTTGGACTTTTGTGAATTCTTTTTAGCTGAAGTTCTTTCTGAAGCTGCTTTAGCGACTCTTGGCAAATTCAATGGCTTCTTGCTAGAAGAGGACAGGGGCTTTTTGAATGCCTTTATATTGTTCTTTATAGTCAAAGATGATTTTGGTGCTGCTGAAGTCCTTTTTGATTGTTTCTTGCCAGTGATCTTTAGACCTTTTTAGGCTGCTCCAGAGTTTTGCTTGACCTCAGTAGAATATTTCGTTCTGTTAGACCAGAGGAATGGGGGGTCAGCCCTTTCTTGGCAGAGGCCAGTGTGCTTTTTAAGGCTTGCTCTGGTTTTGTCTTTGTGATGGCTTTTTCTTTTTTTCTTTTCTTTTTTTTAAAAATTAATTAATTAATTTATTTTTTAAAATTACAATACTGTATTTGTTTTGCCATACATTGACACGAATCAGCCATAGGTGAACACAATCTCCCAATGCCGAAGCCCCCTCCCACCTCCCACCCCACATCCTCTACTTGAATCATCCTGTGCATCAGCCCCATGCATCCTGCATCCTACATTGAACATAGATTGGCGCTTCGTTTCTTACAGGAAAATATACATGTTTCATTGCCATTCTCCCAAACCATCCCACCCTTTCCCTCTCCCTCAGAGTCCAAAAGTCCACTCTATACCTCTGTGTCTCTTTGTTGTCTCACATATAGGGTCATCATTACTGTCTTCTAAATTCCATATATATGTGTCAGTATACTGTATTGGTGTATTGTGATGGCTTTGTCTTTGTACTTAGTGTCTTCAGATTTGATGATGATTGACTGGCTGCTTTGTTAATCAGCGGAGGTAGGATAGAGGCATGAGAAAGGCCTTGAGGTTTCCTAATGACCTGGGTGGATGAAGGTCTGCTCTTTGATGACCTGGTAGGGAATATTTGCACAGGTTGACTGTTGTTTATCTCTCCTGTTGCCTGGAGCCGTGGTTGCTGACTCTCACTGAACTACGGGGGAGAGCATAGAAGACATCTCCAAATGAAACAGTCAGTTAATTGTTGCTTTATATCCTCCCTTTCATTTTAGAAACTGGTCTGCTCTTTCAGTTAGGAGGTGCTTTGATTTTGAGTGTCAGACAAATTTAGAATAAATTGTATTATAATCTTAAAATGCATGCATACTCTGACTTTGCAACCCCATGGACTGTAGCCTGCCAAGTTCCTCTGTCCTTGATTCTCCAGGCAAGAATACTGGAATGGATTGCCATTTCCTTCTCCAGGGATCTTCCCACCCAGGAATTGAACCCAAGTCTCCTGCATTGCAGGTGGATTTTGTACCACTGAGCCACCAGGGAAGCCTTATAACTTTAAAATACCAAGGCACATTATGTGGATGATTAGAGAAAGTACCTGGGTATTACTTTCAATGTTAGTGTATTTACTTGGAAAATTGAAAAAAATATAGAAATGTAATTTGGAGGAAATCCAATTAGTTGGTTTTGTAAAATACTACCACTAAATCTATGAAAATTTGTTTTTCCCTTAAAAACTGCCGAATAAAAATCATCGTCATGTCGTTTAGGAATGAATAAAAGAACCACATAGACAGCTGTGTTACCCGAATCTCAATGAAAGTATTACAGCTAAATTCCAGTTTAGAAACTATATAAAGGAACAATATTTGGTGCTGAATTAAAAAAAAATTGGATATTAAAAAATGCAAGAAAAACCATTTTTCCTGCTTGCCAAAGCTTTGTCTGAGGCATTGAATGTTGTGGGAAGAATTTTACAAGGAAATAATAATAGTAATAAAAAGGAAGGACTCCTTGGAGTCCATATTGAAGACACTATCATTATTTTGAAACCACTGAAAAAATAGTCTTTCTTCTACTTGATTTGCCAATGAGACTATTTTAAAAATTTGTGCTTATAAGAAGAGCTTCTTTTCTATCAAGAATTATAAAAAATAAATTCTTAAAAAAAAATAAATTCTTCACCTACTCGTTTTTCAGTCACTGCATGTACACTCATATGTGAGCATGCATGCACACAACACAAAAGCATCCTACTTCCCCTCCCTTCTTAATTTCCATAATCATTTAGGAAAATTATATGAGCTGTGGCATAAAAAGAGTTCTAGGAAGGTACATGGAGAGCTATTAAGCTGAGAGATAACCTTTATGCAAATCAGTTTCTGTACTTCTGATGGGTGTGGTGCTCTGTGCATTACTATGTTTCAAGGACAGGTTCTATGGAATCCTGAGAGTCTATAAAGCTATTTGACTTTTGCTCTTCTCTCTCTGATATGTGCATGTATAGGTGTATGTATATATATATATATATATACACATATATAAATATATATACACACATAAATAAATAAATAAATATATATATAGTCTACGAGTTTTATACCTGTTCTGAAATTATTTTGTAAAACGTTATGTACTTTTCCTGTTAATAAATGATTTTTAGATGAGTTACACCTGACAATTAAAGTTACTGAATAATGAAATCCAGTTCTGACTTACATTAATTGTAAAGAACACTATGTTTTTCTTCCTAATGTAGACAATTGTATGGTTAGAGTGTGTACCATGTGTTTACCATGCCAGATTATTAAGATGAATATACAGAAAAATAGACTTCTGATAGCAGAATTTTGTGAAAGGACATGGGAAAGACAGCCTGTACATGTCTTAGGCATTACCTTAGGGAAACTCAGTATAAATGAATTAGTCTCTAGTAGCATGTGGCAACCCACTCCAGTATTCTTGCCTGGAAAATCCCATGGGTGGAAGACCCCAATCCGTGGGGTCACTAAGAGTCAGACACGACTGAGCGACTTCACTTTCACTTTTCACTTTCATGCATTGGAGAAGGAAATGGCAACCCACTCCAGTGATCTTGCCTGGAGAATCCCAGGGATGAGGGAGCCTGGTGGGCTGCCGTCTGTGGGGTCATACAGAGTCAGACATGACTGAAGTGACTTAGCAGAAGTAGCAGCATGTGGCCTTTGAGAATGATAGTGGGCTTCTCAGCTTTATTAGCCATTAAGCCAACAGATCAACTTCTAGAATTATCTTCAGATTCTGAAACCATTTGGTGTTTCTGTCTGAGTCTGAACTGAATCAGTTAGAATCCTTGTCTTTCCCAGTGAAACAGTCTCATTCAAGTGTTCTTCATTTCAGTGAATGATGTATTATCACCTAGAAGTTAATATAAGCCAGAATCCTGAGTTAGTTTGAACTGACCCTCTCATTCTCTCATGCCCATCAGTCACTAAATCCTCTCTATATTTCACTTCATAGACAGTGTTTTGAATCAGCTCACCTCTCTTCATCTTCACCAACAGCATCCTATCCAAGTTAGCATCACATCTTACTTGGGCCTCACCTTGACTCAGCACAGGGTTACTGACTTCTCATTTGGTAGTACACATTTTTCTAGGAGATGGAGACACAGGGAAGAGCAGTACAATGTTTCCCGACCTGTTGGAATTTTCATGATCTCCAAGACAGTCTGTTAACTAACCCGTAGCCCTGCTTTTAATTAAGTACAGTTATCATAATATTTTTCATAAAATAAAGTCTAAATGCCCTAGTTCCCTGGGTAAAACCTTTCACTGGGTTCTCATTGCTCTTTATCCTAAAGACCAAAAAAAAAAAAAAAATCTTCAAGTGGCTTACAAGGTCCTTTGCAACCCCACCTGTTTTTGTTCTTCAGTCACATCTCTATTAGTCTCACTCACATTGCGTGTGTGTGTGTGTGTGTGTGTGTGTGTATTGCTTATGATACTCCTTTTTTTCCTTGAAGGCCTTTATATATTCTATAACACAATCCATTGCAGTAAGTCTTTTTATTCTATCTAGAAATTGGAATGGGCTTCCCTGGTGGCTCAGAGGTTAAAGCGTCCGCCTCTAATGCGGGAGACCCGGGTTCGATCCCTATCCCCTGGAGAAGGAAATGGTAACCCATTCCAGTATTCTTGCCTGGAGAATCCCATGGACGTAGAAGCATGGTAGGCTACGTCCACAGGGTTGCAAAGAGTCGGACACGACTGAGCGACTTCACTCACTCACTCACTCACTCGGAAATTGGAACACTGCCAGTCAAGTTAGTTAATGATGTGTTCATTTCAGTGTAATTCTTATCTTACAAGATGGAATTCTGTCTAGTGTTTGACATGAGTCCGTCCTTCTTTTGGCTTTTATGAAACCACCCCACCATGGTTTTCTTCATACCTCTCTGAAGTTCTTTTTAAGAGGTTTGTTTGTGGATTTTCTTTCTTCTCTACCCAAATGTGAGTTCTTGCATCAATCTTATTTTTTCCTTGCTTAATAGCGATGCCCCTGTAGGAGTTCCTGTAGGACTTGGAAATAGCATCTATTAATATCTGTAGGCTGACTTCTAAGTTTGTTGATTGAACCTTGTGTGTACAACTCTTTCATGAACATCTCCATTTGGTTGTACCACTGCACCTTTAACACAGTCTGCCCCAAATTGAACTAACTCATCAGTGCCCCTAGCTTCTTTCTGATTAAGAAACTAGGCTTTAGTTAATGCAAAAGAGAATAATCTGGAGAAGAGTACCCTGGGAGCATTGGTATTATCCACACAGTTACCTAGAGAGGGTGTCTCTTTTGGATCTTGGTCAGAACTTGCTTCTTCTTGATCTAGCCAATGCCTCTAAGAACTGATACTTTCAGATCTTAAAAGAACTAATTGAATGGTTCTTCCATCTAATTAGGTAACTATTCTTTCCCTTTGTACCTCCTACTTTTCACGTACTGGTTGTGGTAGAGAATGGGGGCTAAGAAAAAAATTGCATACGTGGTATCATTTCAGTTTAACCTTGAAACACTTGCCCCAGGAACAATGAAAACTCTATTTTATCTTTTTCTTGGAAAGAGTAGCAATATAATCTGATATTTGACAAAATTTACAAATTAACACAATGGCCTTTATGTATATCACTTATTCTAAGAAAACTATGCTTCAGTTTCTTACTTGAAATTATAAAATTATTCATATATTGCCAGTGTTTCCAAATTTTGGAAGCTGATATACTTCATTTTTGCAATTTGTTGTAATATTTAAAGTTTAATAGATGTGAAGAGATAATGTCTGAAAGTGTATAATGAGAGGATATAAATAACCTTTCTTCCATTGAGTTAGAACAGATTTATGCACATAAGCTCAAAGGGCCCACATTAGGGAGATTTGTGAAATACCTCCTCCTCCCTTCCCCCGCATTACACCTCCACTCCATTCTTTTGAAACCTCTGTGACTTAGAATCCCTCAGTTTTTAAGAGGACACGTTAGATAGTAATCTGATTTCTGAATACTTTTTTAATCGCTGTGATCATGCAGTGAGAAATGTAAATAATTGTCATTTAGCATGCTAATAACAATTAATTTTATACTGATTCATTTACCATTTTTATGTATTAATCTATGTTGAGCTACATACCATAAAGTCAAATAAACTGCTTGAAAACAGATATACTTATGAGAAATCAGCAACGTATTTGAGAAAATGTATGCAAAACTCTTCTAAAGGCAATTCTAGGGTAGTAAAAAGCCCTGAACCTGAAATCAAAAAGGCTAGATTTAATATCTAGTTCTGTCATTTTATTGGCAAACCACTCCAGTACTCTTGCCTGCAAAATCCCATGGACAGAGGAATCTGGTAGGCTATAGTCCATGGGGTCGCAAAGAGTCAGACATGACTGAGTGACTTCACTTTCACTTCACTTTCTGTCATTTTATTACTATTTGACTTTGGTAAACTTATTTGTAAATGCCATTTTCTCATCTATTAGATGAGAATTATCCCTGTTTTATTCACCTGAATGAGTAGATATTACAATTAAATTAGAATATTCATTTACTTTGTGAACTCTATAGTACTATGTGACTATTTTTTATAATTTAACTTATTCATGTATTGAAATTTTTATAACATTAACTATAGATATATTTGATATAACTAAATCTCAGCATTATTGAGTATGAAATGACAATTTTTGATTTAATTGATTTAATTCAACATATATTTATTGGATGTTATTATTGGATGTGATAGGAGCAAGACAGACTCAGTTCCTGTCTTGAAGGGCCAAAGATTTATTGGAAAGGTTGTAACACAAACAGAAGAAAGTGGCTTTGATCCACTAATATCAGGTTAACAGAGCAATTGTGATTTCCAAAGTTTCCTTTGGATAAACTTTCTCCATTCACCTTTTCATCTGAAAACCTCGTGAAGATCAGAGGTCAGGGTTTGGCTGTACTTGAATGACTGGGTGCCTGCATGAAAATCTGTATCATAATAAAGACTGTGCGATAAAAACACACAGTATTGTCTTTTCTAAGACTTGAAATAATCATTTTAAATTTAATAAAAAAATATATATTGATTTGACTCATAACAAGGTTTGTCTCTTTTATGTTTGTCCTTACTTTGGAACACTAATCAAAACACTCTTTGTTTATAAGATTAATATTATTTTAGGCATTCCATTTATGGTTTTCACTTTTATTGAATATTGGAATACTACAAAAGGACTTTGGAAGCTAGTGACTTTGATCTGTATATCCCCTAAATTTGAGTTTATACTTAATTTTATAAGTAAAGTTCTTATACAGAAATTTTATCATATAACATTTATAAGCTCTATGATTATGTAAAAATTAATCATGCCTTCTCCAATGAGAACTGAAGAGTATTCAGGATGGCAAAACAAATATAGTATTGTAATTAAAAAAATAAATAAATTTAATAATAAAAAAATAGACTAAGCTCTTTGTGATTATCAGTACGATCCATTACACTGTTATTAATATGTTATTGATATAAAGTAAAAAGATTACTAATCATTTGACATTTAAACACTAGTCAAGATTGAATAAAATAAATACCTGGCCAAATTCCTATCAAATTATACGGTGTTAACATTGCCTTAGGCGTATTTCTATTAGGTAGTTTTGAAAAAGTGGGAGAATAACTGCTGACATGTATGTCTTTCACATTCAATAATTAGAGAAGGGAGTTTTGGTTCAGTTTGGGCATCTGTCCTCATATATAATGTATAGAAGATCAAGGCATTGTAAATGATTGCTTGGTAGAAGATTTGAAAGGAAAGGAAATACATCATATATTTTTGAAGAAAGGATAAGAAGGATAAATATTAGTAGAGACTGTAGTCTTAGGTTAACTTCAAGTATTGGGTAGCAATTCAGAAACAGGAGAGAATTTGTAGTTATAGTGTCATTTGAGGAATAATGAAATGTATGAAGATGAAGATATATCTTCATTCTGATATATATGTGCACATACAAATTACAGAAAAATATAATTTTATTTCAATTGATTTCTCTGTCATTTTTTTGGTATATTTTGGATTTGTAATTCTCTTTTCTTTGCTCAGACCTTCAATACAATATTATTACCGTGATCAAGCTCAAAATTATGGATGGCTTGTTCAAGACAGTTTATCAAGCATAATTTCCTCCAAGTTTGTAAGTTAAGTAAGTAAATGTTTGTTGAATGAGTAAATAAGTCAAAATTCAATCATGTACAGTATAACTCTCAATATGATCATTTTCTGAAATACTAAAACATTATATTTCCAGTCATATGTGTTTTGAAACTATTTGTGCTTTTACTTCAACAGTGTTAAAGTAAATTAACTAAAAGGTAAAATTTACATCTAGAAAAATTAAAGAAAACCACTATTTTTTCCAAAATCTCTATGATCTTATAATGTGGCCAGTGAAGAGAATAGCATAGAGTTCTCTTTAAGACCACCTTTAAGAAAATTTTGGAGTTCATTTTTGTGTTAATTCCTGTATGGTTTCTCTTGACAGAAGAGTTGTGTAGCTTCCACTGGTTCTATATTAATACATTTTTTCAACTAATAGTCTTTTCTCACCTGCCCTCTAAAGCTAGGTATTCAACCAAACATCCATTCTTATTTTATCCTGAAACTGGAGAGATAATCAGGGAGTTGAGTGTCTTTCCATTCCATACTCGTGCTTACTACTCATTAGCTGAATCAATAAGAAATATAAAGGCAAGGAACAAAGTGAGTCACTTTACACAGGTGAGCCTCCTGGGGCAGAAAACAGACTGGAGCAGAGGGAGAGTGGATCTGGAGGACAAGAAGAGGTTAGGCACAATGATAAAATCAGGTGTGGGCTTTGCAATTTCCAGGTTATTTTTTTAATTATGAAAGTATTGTAACACATTTACAGGAGACTTAGAAAATACAGAACAAGGTTACATATAGTTCCACTACATTTTAAAAATATTTTTAAAGTACATTAATTAAGATTTTTAGTTGGAATTTCAATATCAAACTCTCAAAAATTAATTGAATGTACAGACTATACACTTTAAGAAGGATATACTTAAATATACTGGCTTAAAGCTCAACATTCAAAATGCTAAGTATATTTAAGGATATATATATATAAACAAATACTAAGTATTAAATATACTTATTTTTTAATAATAAATATTTAATATTAAAACTCAACATTCAAAAAACTAAGATTATGGCATCCGGTCCCATCACTTCATGGCAAATAGATGGGGCAACAATGGAAACAGTAACAGACTTTATTTTCTTGGGTTCCATAATCACTACAGATGGTGACTGCAGCCATGAAATAAAAAAGATCCTTGCTCCTTGGAAGAAAAACTATGACCAACCTAGTTCAGTTCAGTTCAATTGCTCAGTCTGTCTGGCTCTTTGCAATCCCATGAACTGCAGCATGCCAGGCCTCCTTGTCCCTCACCAATTCCCAGAGTTCACCCAAACCCATGTCCATCAAGTCGGTGATGCCATTCAGCCATCTCATCCTCTGTCGTCCCCTTCTCCTCCTGCCCTCAATCCCTCCCAGCATCAGGGTCTTTTCAAATGAGTCAGCTCTTTGCATCAGGTGGCCAAAGTGTTGGAGTTTCAGCTTCAATATCAGTCCTTCCAATGAACATCCAGGACTGATCTCCTTTAGGATGGACTGGTTGGATCTCTTTGTAGTCCAAGGGACTCTCAAGAGTCTTCTCCAACACCACAGTTCAAGAGCATCAATTCTTCAGTGCTCAGCTTTCTTTATAGTCCAACTCTCACATCCATACATGACCACAGGAAAAACCATAGCCTTGACTAGACGGACCTTTGTTGGCAAAGTAATGTCTCTGTTTTAATATGCTGTCTAGATTGTTCATAACTTTCCTTCCAAGGAGCAAGTGTCTTTTAATTTCATGGCTGCAGTCACCATCTGCAGTGATTTTGGAGCCCAGAAAAATAAAGTTAGCCACTGTTTCCACTGTTTTCCCATCTATTTCCCATGAAGTGATGGGACTGGATGCCATGATCTTAGTTTTCTGAATGTTGAGCTTTAAGCCAACTTTTTCACTCTTCTCTTTTACTTTCATCAAGAGGCTCTTTAGTTCTTCTTCACTTTCTGCCATAAGGGTGGTGTCATCTGCATATCTGAGGTTATTGATATTTCTCCCAGCAATCTTGATTCCAGCTTGTGCATCCTCCAGCCCAGCATTTCTCATGATGTACTCTGCATGGAAGTTAAATAAGCAGGGTGACAATATACAGCCGTGATGTACTCCTTTTCCTATTTGGAACCAGTCTGTTGTTCCATGTCCATTTCTAACTTTTGCTTCCTGACCTGCATATAGGTCTCTCAAGAGGCAGGTCAGGTGGTCTGCTCTTCTCATCTCTTTCAGAATTTTCCACAATTTATTGTAGTCCACACAGTCCAAGACCAACCTAGACAGCATATTGAAAAGAAAAGACATTACTTGGACAACAAAGATCCATCTAGTCAAAGCTATGGTTCTTCCAGTAATCATGTGTGGATGTGAGAGTTGGGCCATAAAGAAAGCTTAGCACTGAAGAACTGATGTTTTTGAACTGTGGTGTTGGAGAAGACGCTTGAGAGTCCCTTGGACTGCAAGAAGATCCAACCAGTCAATCCTAAAGGAAATCAGTCCTGAATATTGATTGGAAGGACTAATGCTGAAGCTGAAACTCCAGTACTTTGCCCACCTGATGTGAAGAGCTGACTCACTGGAAAAGTCCCTGATGCTGGGAAAGACTGAAGGCAGGAGGAGAAAGTGATGACAGAAGATGAGATGGTTGGATGGCATCACCGACTTGATAGATATGAATTTGAGCAAGATCCAGGAGCTGGTGATAGACTGGGAACCCTGGAGAGCTGCAATCCATGGGGTCACAAAGAGTCTGACATGACTGAGTGACTGGATTGAACTGAGAAGGAAATAGGAGATCTGAAAAGCACTATGAGCCAATTCAACATAATTAAGATTTTCACTATTTTCACACAACAGTAGGATACAAATTCTACTCAAATTCCCACAGACTGTAAACTACAACACATTGGAACATATCCAGGGATATAAAATAAGGTGCAAAATTTTCATGACCTGAAAGTATTGAAATCATTCAAAGTCTGTTCTCTTACCATTGTGGAATTATGTTAGAAATCATTATCAAAAGATATTTAAAAATAACCCACATATTTTCAAGTGCAGTGTGACATTTACCAAGACCTTTGAGGCATAGGCTTAATGTTTTAAAGGGTGACTACAGCAGTGGCCACAGGACTGGAAAAGGTCAGTTTTCATTCCAATCCCAAAGAAGAGCAATGCCAAAGAATGTTCTAACTACAGCACAGTTCCACTCATTTCACATGCTAGCAAGGTAATGCTCAAAATCCTCCAAGCTAGGCTTCAACAGTATATGAACTGAGAACTTCCAGATGTTCAGGTTGAATTTAGAAAAGGCAGAGGAACAAACCAAAGATCAAATTGTCAATATCCACTGAATCATAGAAGAAGCAAGAGAACTTCAGAAAAAAACATCTATTTCTGCTTCATTGACTATGCTAAAGTCTTTGACTGTGTGGATCACTACAAACTGTGGAAAATTTCTTAAAGAGATGGCAGTACCAGACCACCTTACCTGCCTCCTGCAAAACCTGTATGCAGGTCAAGAAGCAACAGTTAGAACCAGGCATGGAACATGGACTGGTTCCAAACTGGGAAAGGAGTACTTCAAGGCTATATATTGTCACCCTGCTTATTTAACTTACATGCAGACTGAAAAAGAAAGTTAATCACTCAGCTGTGTCTGATTTTTGTGATACCATGGACTGTAGCCTGCCAGGCTTCTCTGTCTATGGAATTCTCCAGGCAAGAGTATGGGAATGGGTTGCCATTTCCTTCTCCAGGGGATTTTCCCGACATAAGAATTGAACCCCAGTCTCCTGCATTGCAGTCTTCACCCCTTGAGCCAGCAGAAAAGTCCTGCATATGCAATGTACATCATGTGGAATGCCAGACTGGATGAAGCTCAAGCTGAAATCAATATTGTCAGGAGAAATATCAATAACCTCAGATATACAGATATCACCACCCTTATGGCAGTAAGTGAAGAGGAACTAAAGAGCCTCTTGATGAACGTGAAAGAGGAGAGTAAAAAAGCTGGCTTAAAACTCAACATTCAAAATTCGAAGATAATGGCATCCGGTCCCATCACTTCTTGGCAGATAGATAAGGAAGCAATGGAAACAGTGACAGATTTTGTTTTTTTGGGCTCCCAAAATCACTGTAGATGGTGACTCCAGACATGAAATTAAAAGACACTTGCTCCACAGAAGAAAAGCTATGACAAATCTAGGCAGAGTATTAAAAAGCAGAAACATAACTTTGCCAACAAAAGTATGTAAAATCAAAGCTATGGTTTTTTCCAGTAGTCATGTACAGATGTGAGAGCTGTACAATAAAAAAGCTGAGCATCGGAGAATTGATGCCTTCAAACTCTGGTGCTGGAGAAGACTCTTCAAAGTCTCTTGGATAGCAAGGAGATCCAATCAGTCCATCCTAAAGGAAGTCAACCCTGAATATTCATTGGAAGGTCTGATGCTGAAGCTGAAACTCCAATACTTTGGCCACCTGACGTGAAGAACTGACTCATTGGAAAAGACCCTGATGCTGGGAAAGATTGAAGGCAGGAGGAGAAGGCGGTGACAGAGGACAAGATGGTTGGATGGCATTACTGACTCAATGGACATGAGTTTGAGGAAACTCTGGGAAATAGTGAAGGACAGGGAAGCCTGGCAGGTGCAGTTAATGGGTCTCAAAGAGTTGGACACAGCTGAGCGACTGTACAACAACAACTGTGTGACTTAATAGTACTTTGCAGTACTTTTGTGCTTCCTGAGGTCTTAACAAAAAAGTTGCACCTGTGGCTTTTTAATCTCAACCATATATTTTGACAGTTTCGTGGATCTGAACTTTGTTTGGAAGCCATTTCGTAAGTTTGGAGTATCTTGCAAAACAATCAAATCCTTTTCGCAGTCTATCCTCTCTTTATGATTTATTTCTTGTTCCTCGTGTATTATCGTATGCAGTGAGATAAAAACAGGTATAGCTTCCAGAATTTGGGGGAAATCTTCTTGGCCAAATCATCCAGTTCACTAGGCACATTTTTTGTTTTTCCAATAACTTCAGGAGAAAAAGATACCTCTCTCTATTCTCCACTAATTTGCTCCTCACTTCCTTCTGTCTCATCACCAGCAGTGTCCTTAAGTGTTTATTTCTGCTAAGAGTCTATTCAAGTATTTTAGGATTTTTAAAACATATTCCTTAATATCCTTCTAGCCCTGTTCATGGTCTGTTCCAAAGCTACTACCACATTTTTAGACACTGGCTACAGCAATAGCTTCATTCTCAGGTACCCAAATCTGTCTTATTTATTTCTGCATAGAAACAGAGGCCTGATTATTATTTCTACACAGTGTAATACTGGAGGTCCTTGCTAGGGCAGTAAAGAATGAAAAAAAAAAAAGACTGGAGATAAAATAATGAAACTCATCATTTGAATACAACTTGTTTGCACAGGGGGCTCAGCTGGTAAAGAGTCAACCTGCAATCTGGGAGACCTGGGTTTGATCACTGGGTTAGGAAGAGCCCCTGGAAAGGGAAAAGCCACCCATTCCAGTATTCTGGCCTGGAGAATACCATGGAACTGTATAGTCTGTAAAAGAGTCAGACACGACTGAGTGACTTTCACTTCACTCTTTGCACAGGTGAAAAATTCAGACAAATGTAAAGGAAAACGATCAGAATTACTAAGTTATTATAGCAGTGTCACTATATAAAAGATTAATAGACAAATCAGTTGTATTTTTTATGTATCAGCAACAAAGGGAATATAAAATTTAAGAATTGTCACTTATAATAATAGAAAACCCCCAAATGCTTATTAAATCTAATGAAATATGTTCAAACTTAACTCTGTAAACTATAAAACTTTATTGTATTAGTTTTCCATTCTGCCATAGCAAATTATCATACATTTAGCAGCTTAAAAATACCCATTTACTATATTTCTAAAAAATGTCTGATGGGTCTCACCAGACTAATACCGAGGTATCCATCTGCATTCTTTTGAAGCCTTTAGGGAAAAATCTGTTTCTTACTTCGTGTGTTGACAGAATTCCATTCCATTGTGGTTGTAGGGCTGAGGGGCCTTATCTTCATTTGGCTATAAACTGAGAGCTGTTTTATTTATGTTTTTAAAGACTTATCTTTTGGCTGTGCTGGGTCTTCGTTGCTGTCCGTGGGCTTTCTCTAGTTTCGCGAGCTGGAGCGGCTCTTGTTCTTCGTCTTCTCATCGCGGTGGCTTCTCTTGTGGAGCATGGGCTCTGGGGTGGGCAGGCTCCATTGGTCGCAGTGTGCGGGCTCAGCAGTGTGGCCCTCTGGGCCTAGCCGCTCCTCAGCATGTGGGCTCTTCCCAGACCCGGGATCAAACCTGTGTTCCCTGCATTGGCAGGCGGATTCCTCTCCTCAGCCACTAGGGAAGCCCTGTTGCTCACTTTTATTTATTTATTTTTTTAATTATTATTAAATTTATTTATTTTTTTAATTAGAGACTGGTACATTACTTAACTCACAGCCTCCTTCCTCCGTCTTCAAAGCCATTCAGTCCTTTTGGTGTCACATCTCTCTGACTCCCTCTCCTACTTCCTCTTCTACTCTTAAAAGTTTATATGAAAAAACTGGGCTCACCTGAATAATCTATGATACTCCCCACTTTAAGGTCTTTAATTTTAATCACATATGCAAAGTCCCTTTTGCCATGGAACATAACATTCACAGCTTCCAGCGATTAGGTCACAGACATATTTGGGATGGGCATTACTCTGCCTATCACAATCCTTAGGCAGAATTAAAAATGACCTAATAAAATAGAGGGATCTACTATGTTCATTAATTAGAAAACAATAGGATACAAATGTGAATTTATTGTTATTGTGAGTCAAAGACTTGTGTGAGGCCAAAATGTTGTAAAAGTCATTCTCTAAGAAATGAAGGGAAAAGAAGAAAAAAAATTCAGAAAAGTGGAGTAATTTAAATGTCTGCCCAGATGGTCACATAGGAATCTATAGAAAATGTGAAAACTGTGTCATGTAAAATTTTATGAAACTAGGGAATAATGTATAATTAAGCTGAAAAAACAAGAAAAATATTTCATAAATCTTTCAATAGGTATTAAAGGAAAAATAGCATTTTAGAACTAAGAGGTCATTCTTAGAGAAACAAATAACAATATGGTTATATAATCTACATTTCTGAATAGTCCAGTTTGTGAAACAACTGTGTACTTGATATTTGAGTGGGAAAGTGTTTATGCTCATGTTTTTAAAGACAGAGTCATTGACTCAGTTAGCTGAGAACCATCAAGTCTGAGATGTAAATGCCCTCCTCACATAGGCCTCAGAACACACCACCCCCAAATAAGCATGGAGATGGGAGGATGTGGAACTATAAGGGAAGTATAGGCTTTTTAATCTCTCAGAAATTTAATTCCTTCTAATCCATTTAGAGAACTCAAACATTCTCAGTGTTTTCTGTCCTGCTTTTCCTTTGAATCCTTTGTTTCCTTACTTACCCTCAACCTCCTCTTTGGTTTAATTTTCTAATTCAAAGAGATAGTGAGTAGAGATACTGTTATGGCTTTGAATGAATAAAAGAATTGTAACTTTTTCAGACTTCTTCCATGGTCTAGTGGTTAAGACCCCATGCTGCCACTGCAGGTCCCCCTGCAGTGAAAACACGGGTTAGATTCATGGTCTGAGCGGCCAACAACATCCACGAAAGAATTATTACTTTTTTGTCTTTTTACATGTTTTTTCCCACAAGGTCATTGCTGAAGGATAAAACAGTGTAATGAACTGTATTTATTTTTAAAACCATAGTTGCTCAAACCCACTACGCCCCTCAATTAACATCTTAACTTTTCCATGCCTCTTTTCCCTCCTTGGAGAATTGGTAGAGAAATTAATGAAGAGATTTGAAACAGGAATGCCCTAGAACATTCTTAGGGTTATTCAACCAGATTCTTTTCTGGGGTGCTTTCCTGGGTTCTGGTGAAAATGTATTCTTTTTGAACCTGAAAAATATCCCCAAATGTCCTATTGCCTTCAGTAATTATAGAGGACTAGTTGAATGCGTCTTCATTTGAAACAGTAAATCAGTTTTTCTGTATTTCTTTTTCTGGGGTTTGGGGATGATAATGTTGAAGATGGAGGAAAACATTTAATGTAGATGAGATTGCTCCAGGTTAAGTTGAAACAAAGGCAACCAAACAGTTATTTCTGGCAAAGGAGGATTTTCTCTTTGCATACTCTCTCTCAAGATCATAAGAATCTTTACATTTGTTCAGTATGAAATGTGATGGTTAATGATTATTATTAGTAATTTATCCTGTGATTTCTAGGCTATCATTCTTTCATGAAAAATTTTAACAAGTAAAAACATCTAGTAATTTAGTATTAATTGTTATTAGTTAATTAATAATTAATTATGCAATATATTGTCCTATATTTATATTTATATTGTCCTATAATCCTACTGTTTTACAACTTTAACTATTTTTTGCATAATTTACTCCCATGACATTTAGGTAGAACTGAAATAATCAGTGTATGAAAACATCCAATGAGAAGATGTAAATCAAAATTCTTCTAATTGCTTAAAATGTTGAAATATTTTCTTAAATAATTTTATTCAGAAAAATATAAGGAACATCTTTCTCATTAAGCTGTTAGAAAGTGAATATCAAAACCATTTTATTTGCAACTACTTTAGAACTTTCTGAGTATTGTTTTGCCTAGATATTTGTTATTTTTTCACATGTAAATACATATTTAAATCACAAGCCAAGTCAGATGGTAAAATTCTTGCTGAGGAAACGCGAGTGTGAGAATTAGAGTATTTGAAAATTCACTGAAGTAATTCAATGAATAAACATTTATTTTACTTAATGATAGTTCTTGTATGATAAATAGAATTCAATCTATGTTTAAATTCAGGCTATCACTTAGCAAGTTTTCTGTAGACAGATCATTTAACCTCCTCTGTAGAAGAAGAACAATGTTTTCCTGAACACATTGTAAGATCTTCTTGGATTTAAATGATAGAATTTATAAATGAATAAAATATGGTGTAAAATTGTTTGTAAATCTGGTTATAACAAGTTAAAACCTAACACTTGTATACTGAGTTAATAGCATTTTATCTTACTTGATTTGTATGTAAAATTATAGATTATAATTTTTAGATCTCATATTTAAAGCATTTGTTATAATGTGTGTGCATGCTCAGTCATGTCCGATTCTTTGCCCCACCATTGACTCTAGTCTACCAAACCCCTCTGTCCATGGAATTTTCCAGGCAACAATACTGGAGTGGGGTGTTATTTTCTACTCAGGGGATCTTCCCAACTCAGGGATCAAGCCCCCATTTTTGTATCTCTTGTATCTTGTATCAAGCCCCCATTTCTTATATCTCCCCATCAGTGTATCTGTGCATTGGCAGGCAGATTTTTTACCACTGAGCCACCTGGGAAACCCTGTCTGTTACAATAGATCCACTTATTCAATCTTTTTTATATTTTTAGGCTTTGTAGTTGGTACTGATAATACATCAATTAATAATAATAATAATAATGGCACTAATGAAAGAGCAAGCTGGCTTAAAACTCAATATTCAAAAAACAAAGATCATGGCATCCGGTCCCATGACTTCATGGAAAATAGATGAGGAAACAGTGGGAACAGTGACGGACTTTATTTTCTTGGGCTCCAAAATCACCGCAGTGACTGCAGCTATGAAATTAAAAGACACTTGCTCCTTGGAAGGAAAGCTATGACCAACCTAGATAGCATATTTAAAAGCAGAGACATTAATTTACTGACAAAGGTCTTATAGTCAAGGTTATGGTTTTTCCGGTAGTCATGTATGGATGTGAGAGTTGGACCATAAAGAAGGCTAAACACCGAAGAATTGATGCTTTTGAACTGTGGTGTTGGAGAAGACTCTTGAGTCCCTTGGACTGCAAGGAGATCTAACCAGTCGATCTTAAAGGAAATCAGTCCTGCACACTCATTGGAAGGACTGATGCTGAAGCTCCAATACTTGGGCTACCTGATGTGAAGAACTGACTCACTGGAAAAGACCCTGATATTGGGAAAGATTGAAGGCAGGAGAAAGGGATGACAGAGGATAAGATGGTAGAAAGGCATCACTGACTCGATGGACATGAGTTTGAGTAAGCTCTGGTGATGGACAGGGAAGCCTGGTATGCTGCAGTCCATGGGGTCACAAAGAATGGGACATGACTGAGTGACTGACCTGGACTGAACTGAATGAAAGAGCAATGCAAATGGTTTTCTTCTGCAAAGAATAACTTTTAGTAGATCCAACATATTCCATTTGGGTAATTCCTTTACTATTAGAGGAAGATGACTTCTAATTCACCCTTACTTCAAAGAGTCTCTTGAGTTGAATTCTTGCTGGATAATCAACAATATAGTAAATGTGCCAGTAGAAGAACAATACATAATGCTGTCTTTTCATGAGATGTGAAGTCATCACTTTCAAACCAGAAAAGCCACATACACTTAAGAGTGTTAAGCTGATTTGACTTATAATGTGATTTACTTTGGAGAAGGAAATGGCAACCCACTCCAGTGTTCTTGCCTAGAGAATCCTGTGGACAGAGGAGCCTGGTGGGCTGCTGTCCATAGGGTTGCATAAAGTCAGACACGACTGAAGCAACTCAGCAGCAGCAGCAGCAGCAGTGATTTACTTTCTTTTCCATTTAAAATTTCCATTTGCTTCAGAACATTAATCACTATATATGTCTTCATGAAGTTCAAAATTACAGCTTTGTTAACCAGATATTTGTACATTTCCAAGAGTTTTTTTTTTGGCGGGGGGTGGGGGGGGTGAAGAGATTCTTGTCTTTAGTTGACAGAAACTATAAGTTATTCTATTTAGCAACTTTCTAAGGAAACCATCATGATCCTTCATTTAGCTGTGCCCTCTGTGCTAAAGTTCTGCTTACGAAGTCCATTTGGCTGATGATATTTGTGGCGGTGGGTGAAATATTTCATATTAACATTTTATTTATATGTTTGTTTAATTTTTAAATTATCTTTCCTAATGTTAACACAAGGAGATTCAGAAATTTAATCAAAGAGAACATACTCCATTTTGTGATTAATAAAAATTATTAGAACTTTTGACTTTATGTGGAAACTCCTCAGTGTTGAGATGCCCCAGGTCTTGGCATTTGCTCCTCTTTTCTTTTCTTTACAGTCACTTCTTTGTTAGCCTCATCTTGCCTCATGGTTCTAAATGCCACCATCATGACACCTACTCTTAAATATAAAACCAAAGTTGCTGGTCCTGACCACTCTTTTATACTTCAGACTTGAATATCCAGCTGTTTACCTGCTATTGCCAATTCAGTTCAGTTCAGGCACTCAGTCGTGTCTGACTCTTTGCGACCCAATGGACTGCAGCACGTCAGGCCTCCCTGTCCATTACCAACTCCCAGAGCTTACTCAAACTCATGTCTGTCGAGTCGGTGATGCCATCCAACCATCTCATCCTCTGTCATCCCCTTCTCCTTCTGTCTTCAATCTTTCCAAGCATGAGGGTCTTTTTTAATGAATCACTTCTTCGCATCAGGTAGCCAAAGTATTGGAGCTTCAGCTTCAGTATCAGTCTTTCTAACGAACATTCAGGACTGATTTCCTTTAGTAGCTATTGCAAATTAGATCACTAAAAAACATTTCCAAACTTCATGTTTTCAAAGTGGAACTCCTAATATTCTTTACAATACAACCAACTACTATACTTTTATAATGTTCACTGTTTTTCAGACCCAAAGTTTGGAATCATTGCAACTCCCTCTTTCACCCCTCACATCTTGTCCATGAGGAGTCTTTAAGTAACATCCAGGATCCTACCTCATTTCATCTCCCTCATCACTATCATCTCTCATCTGGCTTTCATCTACTTTTAATAATACCTGGTCTCTGCCACACCAAAGCCTTATCCAAGGATGTGATGGTTTTATGTTAAGTCAAAGCAAAGGTATGTTTTATATATTACCTTTTTATGACTTTCTTAAAAATAAACAATGGAATATAAAATGTTTTATAAAATGTTTATAGAAAAATGTCTGTGATATAACATTCTGCTTCTATGTTGTCATTCTGTGTCTAAGGACAGATGTATATGTCTAAGTTCACAGTCATTGTATGTCTCTGTATTTATTTCATAGAAATAACAGTAGATCCCAGCATGTGTATCAGAGTTGTTTGTAAAAAAAAATTGTGAGGAAAATATATCTGAACCCCAAATAAGAATTGGTTATATAAATTATGATTTAATAATAACATAAAGAGTTTTGTATGTGATATATGCTTGAAGTTGTAGAATCTCCTAAAGTGATTCATCTATCAAGTTTTTTTTTTAAAGTGAGGTTGAAATCATTGTTTTGTACTACAATAAAAAATTATAGTAAATTATTTTGCATAGCATTAAATCAATTGTTGTTCAGTAGCTAGGTCATGTCTGACTCTTTGTGACCCCATGGACTGCAGCACACTAGACTTCCCTGTCTTTCATTATCTCCCGCAGTTTGATCAAATTCATATTCATTGAGTCAGTGATGCCATCTAACTATCTCATCCTCTGCTGCCCTCTTCTCCTTTTGCCTTCAGTCTTTCCCAGCATCAGGATCTTTTTCAGAGTTGACTCTGCATCAGGTGGCAGAGAGCTTAAAATGGAAGCTTATTTCTTAAATTCTACAGTGCTACACATTTAGTTCTCTAGCTTGTTCTTTGGCACATACTCTTGCAAACTTTGTTTTCAAATTACAATTACAGAATTATTCACTGCATGCATGATGATGCACGTGCACGTGCTCAGTCCTGGCTGACTCTTTGTGACCCTGACTGTACCCTGCCAGCTCCTCTGTCCATACAATTTTTCAGGCAAGAATACTGGAGTGGGTTGCCATTTCCTCCACCAGGGGATCTTCCTGACCCAGGGACTGAACCCTAGTCTCTTGCAT
Source organism: Nanger dama (assembly GCA_917880005.1). Taxonomy (NCBI): domain Eukaryota; kingdom Metazoa; phylum Chordata; class Mammalia; order Artiodactyla; family Bovidae; genus Nanger; species Nanger dama. The sequence goes on from CAKJTW010000001.1 coordinate 19,676,549, forward strand.
TGACAGGCAGATTCTTTATACTGCTCCACCTGGGACATTATATTGAACTAAACTTAATTATCATTGGGATTGTTGCCATTTGGAAAAGTAGCAATTGTTCCTTTTTCAAAAATGGTTTCAGTTTTGAGATCAATGTTAAAATCAATATAATCATCATCATTATTTTTTTGTTGTTCAGTCACTCAGTCATGTCCGACTCTCTGCGACCCCATGGACTGCAGCACATCAGGTTTCCCTGTCTTTCACCATTTCCCAGAATTTGCTCAAACTCAAGTCCATTGAGTTGATGATGCCATCCAACCATCTCATTCTCTGTCATCCCCTTCTTCTCATGTCCTCAATCTTTCCTAGCATCATCAATGTCTTTTCCATTGTGTAGACTCTTTGCATCAGGTGGCCAAACTATTGGAGCTTTAGTTAATCACCATTAGTGTGAGCTTATTAAGTCAGGGAAATCCCAAGTTTTCTAGGTTTCTCAATATTCAAAGAAATCTTAGGTTCAACATTTTTTTTTTTTGGTGCTCATTTTGTTTGTAGATCCATTTGTGCTAGATTTAGTCTCAATTTTGTTGGCTGGTGCAAATGTTCTCTTGACTCATGTGCCAGAATGAGTTGTAGGTAACTTCGGGAGCATATTAGTGATGATTTGGTCCTTGCGAAAACCATAGGTTTAGGGAAAGGGAAATATTTGCTATAATATTTACTGTAATTTGAATATATCTTGTATTTTGAATATCTCAAATTTTACCATTTTTAGTGAAAGAGCTCATGATTTGCAATTTTTATTTCCTTCTCTTCAATATACATGCACACATACATACACATATGTGTGTGTATAGTCCTAGGCACAGTCCTTAACATGGTCCTAGGCATAACCTCTATGAGCTCTGTGACAATAATAGGGTTAACATGGCCTTAGTGGTATTGATAATAGCAGTGTTTTGCTTGCTGTTAGGAGTTAGATGGAGAAGGAAATGGCAACCCACTCCAATGTTCTTGCCTGGAGAATCCCAGGGACAGGGGAGCCTGGTGGGCTGCCATCTATGGGGTCGCACAGAGTCGGACATGACTGAAGTGACTTAGCAGCAGGAACAGGGGTTAGATTTTGAATAGGCATGGTAACAGCAGGAGTTTGCTTAGAATAAGCAGTTAAAAGTGTTTTTAAGATTATATTGTAACTAAGAATTTCAACAGACAGAAATGGTATGGACCTAATAGAAGCAGAAAATATTAAGAAGGAGGCAAGAATACACAGAGGAACTGTACAAAAAAAGATCTTCAAGACCCAGATAATCCTGGTGATGTGATCACTAATCTAGAGCCAGACATCCTAGAATGTGAAATCAAGTGGGCCTTAGAAAGCATCACTACGAACAAAGCTAGTGGAGGTGATGGAATTCCAGCTGAGCTATTTCAAATCCTGAAAGATGATGCTGTGGAAGTGCTGCACTCAATATGCCAGCAAATTTGGAAAACTCAGCAGTGGCCACAGGACTGGAAAGGTCAGTTTTCATTCCAATCCCTAAGAAAGGCAATGCCAAAGAATGCTCAAACTACCTCACAAGTGCACTCATCTCACATGCTAGTAAAGTAATGTTCAAAATTCTCCAAGCCAGGCTTCAGCAATATGTGAACTTCCAGATATTCAAGCTAGTTTTAGAAAAGGCAGAGGAACCAGAGGTCAAATTGCCAACATCTGCTGGATCATGGAAAAAGCAAGAGAGTTCCAGAAAAACATCTATTTCTGCTTTATTGACTATACCAAAGCCTTTGACTATGTGGATCACAATAAACTGTGGGGAATTCTGAAAGAGATGGGAATACCAGACCACCTAACCTGCCTCTTGTGAAACCTACATGCAGGTCAGGAAGCAACAATTAGAACTGGTCATGGAACAACAGACTGGTTCCAAATAGGAAAAGGAGCAGGTCAAGGCTGTATATTGTCACCCTGCTTATTTAACTTCCATGCAGAGTACATCATGAGAAATGCTGGACTGGAAGAAACACAAGCTGGAATCAAGATTGCCGGGAGAAATATCAATAACCTCTGATATGCAGATGACACCACTCTTATGGCAGAAAGTGAAGAGGAACTAAAAAGCCTCTTGATGAAAGTGAAAGAGGAGAGTGAAAAAGTTGGCTTAAAGCTCAACATTCAGAAAACGAAGATCATGGCATCCAGTCCCATCACTTCATGGGAAATAGATGGGGAAACAGGGGAAACAGTGTCAGACTTTATTTTTGGGGGCTCCAAAATCACTGGAGATGGTGACTGCAGCCATGAAATTAAAAGACGGTTACTCTTTGGAAGAAAAGTTATGACCAACCTAGATATTATATTCAAAAGCAGAGACATTACTTTGCCAACAAAGGTCTATTCAGTCAAGGCTATGATTTTTCCAGTGGTCATGTTTGGATATGAAAGTTGGATTGTGAAGAAAGCTGAGCACAAAAGAATTGATGCTTTGAACTGTGGTATTGGAGAAGACTCTTGAGAGTCCCTTGGACTGCAAGGAGATCCAACCAGTCCATTCTAAAGGAGATCAACCTTGGGATTTCTTTGGAAGGAATGATGCTAAGGCTGAAACTCCAGTACTTTGGCCACCTCATGCCAAGAGTTGACTCAATGGAAAAGATTCTGATGCTGGGAGGGATTGGGGGCAGGAGGAGAAGTGGAAGACCAAGGATGAGAGGGCTGTATGGCATCACTGACTCTATGGACGTGAGTCTGAGTGAACTCCAGGAGCTGGTGATGGACAGGGAGGCCTGGCGTGCTGCGATTCATGGGGTCGCAAAGAGTCAGTCTCAACTGAGTGACTGAACTGAACTGAACTGAACTGAACTGAAGAATTTCAACATGGTAGGTTTCTAAGACATGTGGTTGATTGAAACCAGCCATACTGGTTCTTGTTAGATTGCTCCTTTTCTTCCAAGGGGCAAGCATCTTTTAATTTTATGACTTGCAATCACTTTCTGCAGTGATTTTGGAGCCCAAGAAAATAAAATCTGCCACTGTTTCTACTTTTCCCCATCTCTTTGCCATGAAGTGATAGGACTGGATGCCGTAATCTTAGTTTTTGGTTGTTGGGTTTTAAGCCAGCTTTTTCCACTCACCTTTCACCCTCAAGAGGCTCTTTTGTTCCTCTTCACTTTCTATCATTAGAAAGTTATCATCTGCATATCTGAGGTTGTTGGTATTTCTCCCAGCAATCTTGATTCCAACTTGTGCTTCACACAGCCCAGAATTTTGCATGATGTGCTCTGCATATAAGTTAAATAAGCAGAGTGACACTATACAGCCTTGATGTACTCCTTTCCTTATTTGGAACCAGTCTGTTGTTCTATGTCCAGTTTTAAATGTTGCTTCTTGACCTGCATACAGGTTTCTCAGGAGGTAGGTAAGATGGTCTGGTATTCCCATCTCTTTAAGAATTTTCCACAGTTTGTTGTGATCCACATAGTCAAAGGATTTAGTATAGACAATGAAGCAATGTTTTTCTCAAATTCCCTTGCTTTTTCTACAATCCAACAGATGTTGGCTATTTGAGTCCTGCTCTGCTTTCTTGTCTCTGGCCTACAACTGCAGCACCCCTCTTTCCACTATTGGTTATTTTTACTCAAAATTTCCCCTCTTAAATCTTTTGAATCAAGGCTTCATGAATTAGTATGTGATCAGTGACTCAGAGATCAGTGCCATTAAAATGTCATGAGGATCATATTCAAATATTGAGCAAAAGAAATACTCTCCTAGCTTATCTTTCTTCATCCACAGTCTCAACTTCAATTTAAAAAAATCAGAAGAATAAGATTGTCTTTTCTCACTCCAGTTTCTAATTATGTTTTGAGGATACGAAAATAAAAAGTCAAATTCCTGAGCCTTTTTTAAAACCCTTCCTTTCCCAATTGATATCCTTTCTGTAGCCACATATTTAGATGCTTTAATATTTATGTTTTACAGGAATGATTTTGAACTTGGAGTACTATCCACAGTATCGTTTCTAGAATTATTTTGAATGAGCTGGTTTATATTAGATTTCTAGATTTTCTAGAGAGAAAATCATTGGGAAGATTTTTAAAAAACTGCGAATAGAACTTCCTTATGACCCAGCAATCCCATTGCTGGGCATACACACCAAGGAAACCAGAATTGAAAGAGACACATGTACCCGAATGTTCACTGCAGCATTGTTTATAATTGCCAGGACATGGAAACAACCTAGATGTCCATCAGCAGATGAATGGATAAGAAAGCTGTGGTACATATACACAATGGAGTATTACTCAGCCCTTAAAAAGAATAAATTTGACTCAGTTCTAATGAGATGGATGAAACTGAAGCCAATTATACAGAGTGAAGTAAACCAGAAAGAAAAAACACCAATACAGTATACTGACACATATATATGGAATTTAGAAGGATAGTAATGATGACCCTGTAGGTGAGATAACAAAAGAGACACAGAGGTATAGAACGGACTTTTGGCCTCTGAGGGAGAAGGAGAGGGTGGGATGATTTGGGAGAATAGCACTGAAACATGTATACATACTATCATATAAGAAATGAAGCACCAGTCTATGCTCAATACAGGATACAGGATGCTTGGGGCTGGTGTATGGGATGATCCAGGGAGATGGTGTGGGGTGGGAGGTGAGAGGGCACTTCGACATTGGGAGATCATGTACACCTGTGGCTGATTCATGTCAATGTATGGCAAAACCAATACAGTATTGTAAAGTGAATAAAGTATTAAAAAAAAATCTTTGGACCTAGGATTCCAAATTTATCTTAAAGATCCCCTTTTAAATTCTAAAAGGCTAAACAAATTATTAACTACAGATCTTTTAATGTTTATAACAAAATTAATGTGAAGACAAATATTGATTCAATAATTGTGTATTTTTGTGCTTTATATTTCTGTATTCTGCAGTTAGACTCTGTATAATCATTGTTTAACCTTATTTTATTTTTTTAAAACTATAATTTCAAAAATTCTGATAAAGAATAAGGCACAAACCTGTCTAAATAAGCTAGAAATGTTAGTGGAGGAACATTGGAAGATTTTACCAAAGGAAACATCCCATTCTCAGTTTCTAGAGAATGTATAAACAATATTTGATGACAATAGTCAAAGGGCCTCCCTGGTTGCTTACTGGTAAAGAATCTGCCTGCCAATGCAAGAGACTTGGATTTGACCTTCGGATCAGGACGATCCCCTGCAGAAGGGCATGGCAGCCCACTCTAGTATTCTTGCCTGGAAAATCCCATAAACAGAGGAGCCTGGCAAGCTACAGTTCATGGGGCCATAGGAGCCAGACATGACTTAGAGACTAAACAACAACAGCCAGACTACTCACGTGGTGCCTGTCTAGGCTGACACCTTTGTGAGTTGCTGATTTATTGCCCAAATGTAAAACATGACTTAGTGTTTCTAAATAGTATCATTTTTCCCCTTTCTTTTTTCCTTCTTATCACAATTCTCATTCTTCCTTTGTTCACTGAAAACAGTCTCCTTCATTTCCATGCAAAAAATTAAATGTCTAAAAGTTGTTCTTTGACTTCATCATAATTTTTAGAGCTGTATATTTATTCTGGCTTTGGTTTTGGTTATATAAATTTATTGGTGCTAAAACTATGAATTCTAGTATAATTTTTCCTTTGGGAAATATAGTTTTTATTATGATCATCAGCTTCACAATGTGGTTTCAGAGAACACTGTTGCTGACATTTAAAAATAATTGATGAGTCAACATGGCTTAAATGACCTCTTTAGTTTACCAATTTCATAAAATAATTTCTCATTTACTTATTTTTTAAATTAATTTTTACTGGAATATAGTTGATTTACAATGTTGTGTTAGTTTCTTCTGTACAGCAAAGTGAATCAGTTATAGAAATATATCTTTTTAGATTCTATTTCCACATAGGTCATTACAGAGTTTTGAGTATACTTCTCTGTGCTATATATTAGGTTCTTATTAGTTGCTGTTTTATATATAGCAGTGTGGATATGTCAAATATAAACATAATTTTAATGACTTATGATTATACCATGTGAATATTCCACAGGTTCTTATCCATACTTTTGTTAATAGATTACTTTCAGTTTATTATTATTTATAATAATTTGAGATGATCATATTATTCATTAAGCTTTTTCCTTATTTTCCTTACTTCTTTTATTTAGGATCAAGTAATTATATTTTTCATTTATTGATATTCCATTTTTTAAGTAATTATATTTTTCATTTATTGATATTCCATTTTTTTCAGTCTACCTTTGTTCTTATTATTAGTTTACAATGCTATTATATAATTTTCTCTAGTTCTTTTGAAATAAAGTAATTCATGTTGAAATAACTGTGCATAAAAATAAATGAATTGTCTCCATCCAAAAATCTGAAACCTTTGAAGTTTATTTAAATTAATCCTGTTTATTTTATCTAACATCACCTATAGAGGGAGCTCTGAGTCTGGTGATTTTCTCATGACTCTTCCGAGAAAGCAAAGAAAAGCATATTTAATATTTCAAAATGAGAATTTGAAAGCTAGCATTTCTGACCTCTAGCAGTGAGGATATATAATTTCTGAGAGACTGGATAAGAGCAAAGTGAATCCACTTGTTTGAATTCTAAGGCAAAGATGACAAAGTTGGATAAAATTTTGCTTCAAATATTTTATTCATCCCTGCTATTTAAAAAATGCACTTCATTTATTTACAGATTATGCATAGTTTTTATTTTAAACATAATACATACACCAAAAAATGGGGCAAAATGGGGAAATTTAAAAGATGGTATAGAAAGAGATCACAGACATGGTACTATATGCCTGGAGTCTATTAAAAAGACCATTTCTGAAGACTGGTGTTTCCTGCAGAGCTAATATGTTGGGGATCTCCTAAGTCCTAGGAATGAGTTAGTGATTCTTGATTTTATGGAGAAACTACTATAGATTAATCTTAATCTAATGAGAATATCAATAATATGTTCTCTCCTTCTTTCCTTTATTCTACCAGGGGAGAGGAAAGAAATTAACAATTAGGTGATTACTTGTGTATTAATTCTAAACACTTCTTGACACTTAGTTGATAAGCACTTCCTTTTTATATGTAATTTTCCCAATAATGAACATATCTTTATCTTGGTGCTGGAAGAATTGACAATAAAATATGATATACTGTAAGGCCAAGTAAGTACTTTACACAGCCTAGTCTACACTCTTCAGCTATTTTAAATTTAAAAAATTAACTCTTTTTGTTCTGTTAAAAATTCCATTTATTTATTGTTTTAAACATTTAGTTCTTTAAGAAGTTAATTTGACAGCTCTCTCATAAATTTTGAAATTCAATTTTATGATTCAATTTGAATTATTGTTTTAGTTTTTAAATAAAAAAGTTTAATTCAAAGATATATTTCATATTTGATGTATTTTTAGAGGCACAGATATTTTAGTCTTTATGTGTGCTCTATATAGGAACTCAAGCTTTCAAAATATGTATTCAAAATGTGTGTTGACTATGTCGTCTATTGTCCAGTGTTCACATACACGCATCCTTAAAAGGTCTGCTGCTGCTGCTAAGTCGCTTCAATCGTGTCCGACTCTGTGCGACCCCAGAGACGGCAGCCCACCAGGCTTTGTCAAAGATTAGTTGCCAAGTGAAGTAAGACAGACAAAGACAAATACTATATAGTATCATTTATATATTAAATCTAAAAAAAAGAATAATTCAAACTCTTAGAAACAGTGAGTAAATGGTGATTGGCAGATGCTGGGGGTGGGGAAAAATGGGGAGATATTGGTCAAAATACATAAACTTTAAGTTATAAGATGAATACATTCTGAGGATCTAAAGTACAGTATACTACTAGGGCTAATTATACTTTATTGAGTGCTAGAAATTCTCTGAAAGAGTAAATCTTGAGTGTTCTCACCAAAAAGAAAAAGTGACTGAGATGTTGGATGTATTAACTGACTTGATGTAATCATATTGCAAGGTGTTTCAAACTGTCATGTTGAGCACTTTAAATATACACAGTTTTCTCAATTACACTTCAATAAAGCTGGAAAAAAAGATCTTAGTCTTTTTCTATTCCTTCTACCCTATTTGGATTTCTTTTGTTAATTTCTGGGTTGTATAACTTTTTGATAAATCTGCTATAATCTTAACATGATACTAACAGCAGTTTACCTCTTAATTTAACTTTGATTTCACTCCATTAGCTTGCAAAATAGTCTGATTTTTATTTTAAAATCCTTATTAATGCTGTTTATTTATAGTTTTTTTCTTTTGAAAAAGTAATTGGTCATTTTTGTTAGATTTTATAATTAATTTTTAGTTTGTTGCAGTCTAGCAAGAGAGATTCCCAGTTGTAGAATCTTCATGTTTTTAACATTTGAGGCTGTATTTGTGGCCTAATCTATGATCTATTTTAGTAAACATGCAATGGGCACTTGAAATTATAACATGCTCTCAGTTTTTAGGACCCAAAAGTGTGTGATTTGTCTCAAAGAGAGAGAGTGGGGGAATGTGTATTGTTGCTATTGTTGTTGCTAAGTTGTGTCCAGCTCTTTGCAAACCCATGGACTGCTGCACGCCAGGCTCCCCTGTCCTCCATGATCTCCCAGAGTTTGCTTGAAATATGTCCACTGAGTCTGTGATGCTGTCTAACAATCTCATCGTCTTCCACCTCCTTATCCTCAGTGGAAGGAGTCAGCATCAGTGTCTTCTCCAATGAGTCAGTTCTTTGCATTAGGTAGCCAAAGTACTGGAGCCTCAGCTTTAGCACCAGTCTTTTAAATGAATATTCAGGGTTCATTTCCTTTAGGATTGACTAGTTTGATGATCTTGTAGTCCAAGAGACTCAGGAGTCTTCTCCAGCACCACAGTTTGAAAGCATCAATTCCTCAACTCTCAGCCTTCTTTATGGTCCATCTCTCACATCCATTCAGGTGTGTGTGCATGAAAGTTGCTCAGTTGTGTCTGACTCTTTGCGAACCCATGGACTATACAGTCCATGGAATTCTCTAGGCCAGAATACTGGAGTGGTTAGCTTTTCCCTTCTCCAGGGGATTTTCCCAACCCAGGGATAGAGCCCAGGTCTCCTGCATTGCAGGAGGATTCTTTACCAGCTGAGCCATAAGGAAAGCCCAGAATACTGGAGTAGCTTATCCCTTCTCCAGAGAATCTTCCTGATCCAGGAATTGATCTGGGGTCTCCTGCATTGCAAGTGGACTCTTTACCAACTGAGCTATCAGGGAATCCATTCATGGCTAATGGAAAAACCACGGCTTTGACTGTATGGACCTTTGTCAGCAAAGTGATGTCTCTGCTTTTTAGTCTGAAAGTGAAAGTGAAGTCACTCAGTCGTGTCCGACTTTTTGCGACCCCGTGGACTGTAGACCTCCAGGCTCCTCTGTCCATGGGATTATCCAAGCAAGAATACTGGAGTGGCTTGCCATTTCCTTCTCTAGGGGATCTTCTGACCCAGGGACTGAACCCAGGTCTCCCGCATTGCAGGCAGATGTTTAACCTCTGAGCCACCAGGGAAGATTTTTAGTCTAGGTTTGTTGTAATTTATCTCAAAGTACATTCTTCTTTCCTGCACACTGACTTTTAATCTTGCTTTGAGATATTGCTGTCCCATCAGTTATCCAAGCCAGAAAATAGCAAGCTACTTCTTGACCACTGCTCCACCCTGTGTAAATGATCAAGTCTTACTGGTATTGATTCCTTAATATCTCTCAAAATTGTTCTGTCAGTTTCACAATTAGGCTTTCACTAGCTCTCACCCTAATTCTAAATCATAGCTAAAGGAATTTCACTCTCCTTTTCAAAAACCTTAAGTAATTTCATTGATAATAGGATTACAAGTTTAAATGCCGAGAGAACCTAGGTAACAGTGGGTATGTGAGGTCGGCCTGGTGGAGGCTGGCAGAATGAGGCGAGCATGTTTCATTCATGAGAACAAGGAGCAGCAAGTCCTTAGCACAGTTCACCACTCAAATACTGTTGGGGATTAGATGAAGGGGGTACACCAGCACACAGTGCTTTTGTCATAAAGAAAGTTTTGCAACTAGATGAATGGATGAAAAAAGGATAAATCAATAAACGTAAAGGAACCTGAAAGCGTGCATATTGACATTGATGTATGCCCTTCACCCTGACTTGAACTGCAGCCACAGCAGCTAGCTTGCTGACCACACATCAAGTTGTTGCTTAGTTGCTCAGACATGTATGCCTCTTTTTTGACCCCAGGGACTGTAGCCCACCAGGCTACTCTGTCCATGGGATTTCCCAGGCAAGAATACTGGGTTGCCATTTCGTTCTCCAGGGGGTCTTCCTGAGCCAGGGATCAAACTCGTGTCTCTTGCATTGGCAGGTGGATTCTTTACCCCGAGCCATTTGGAAAGCTACACTTCACGTAGCATCGCTGTCAATGACAATTATCACTCCAGACTGTGTGTGCAAGCCACCCGATCCTTCGTATTTTGAAGAACAATCTGGATTTTTATGTTTCTCCCATTTAAAATGTGTTTTACACACTGGCAAGCTAATTGAGTTATTTAAAGTGCTGTTCAAGTCTGAAAATTTGAGAAAGTTATCTAAAAAGTCCAATTCAAATAACACTTTTAAAATTAACACTTTTTCTCCCTTGATCGCTACCCTGGTCTCTCAGTTTATAAGGAATCTCCTCTTCTGTTTTAGACTGTGCTATCACTAGTGACATATGTGGGCATTTTCCCCTCTTTGCTGTGAGCTCTCTTTGGCTACAATCATTGGGTCTTTTGTATTTTCTCATATCAAACAAATAATCTTTGGGTTTTTTTTTTTTTTTTGATTCTTCACTCTTGTTATATCTATGCTATTGACTCTATGTTGTAGAATGAAAGAAAGAATTTGTGGAGTGAAATGTAAATAATAAATATAAGTGCAGCCTTAGAGGTGAGTTACTGACTAGTAAGTATTAGATTGACAAGTTAGTCTCTTTCTTTCTCTTATACTTGCAGGCACATACACACATGCAGACATACAGGGCCTATAAAATTAGATCAAACTCCTGCTTTTTTTCTCAGAGGTTTTAAGGACATGTGATGGTCATGGAGAGAAGGAACAGGGGCAGGATTTCTCAGTGTATTTCCCCTTGAGTCCCAGTCTGTGCATGGGTTACAGTGATGGGGAGGGAGCCAGTCCCAAAGATACCAGTGACATTGTCCACACAAGACAGGGACTTGCTGGATTTAGGAAGCACATTTTTGCTCTTCCAGTGATTCATAACTCAGGAATAATTTAAACTGTCTTTTTCACATAAAACATGTTTACAGGCCTCTAGAACCCTCCTGACATTGCTGTTGTTCAGTTGCTAAGTTGTGTTTGACTTTTATGACCCCATGGACTGCAGCACGCCAGGCCTGACATTTACCAGGGCCAAATATTCATTCAAGGGAAGAAGGCATGTTCAGTTTCTAGATTCTGTGAATAATATCTCTGCTCCTGGTTTTCACAGTTTTCCAGAAATCTTCTGTCTTATATAAGATATTCTTATTATTCCATAGGTAAACACCTTCCAGTGTTTATTTCCTCTCATAAGAATAAAATACACTAAGAAATGTTATCCTTTTAGTTATCCTTCAGTACTTAAGGAATTAAGAGGATTTCAGGGAAGCTTACTCTTAGGACATTAAGGACTTTTTAGAGTGAAGTGAGAAGGACAAATTCCATTTCTATGTCAAGTGAATTTCATCATAATAGAATGCAGTGACAGTTTTTCTTATGGTGCTTCAAATATGTGACCTGATGTGTTTGTGATAGATAAAGAAGAAAGACTAAAAATTACAATACACTATGCTTAAAGAATTGCTATATTTTCATGGCTAAGATTTGCAGTATCTTATATAATTTTGATTATTGGTTGGGGTACTTGGTCAATATTCAAAGGCTATGTGTGGCAGCTATTACCTCAAGTTTCTGAGTAGTGTTATCAATTATAGGTTCAAGAGGAGTGGGCCCTGGAGTTGAAGGAGTTACGGAGTCCACGGCACTAGTTTCTGGAATTACAGTGGAGTCTTCCGCAGACTCTGAGCCATATGCATAGTCAGAGGCTTCAGTCTCACCTTCAGTGTAATAAAAATACTCTTCAGGAGTGGTGACATCCTTTCCAGGCAAAGTTGTACTGGTGGTGGTGATGGCAGTGGGGAGAGCAGAAGTGAGCATGGTAACAGGCAGAGTAGTGCCAAGGCGAGCAGTGTCTGCTCCTGGAGCAGCTGTTGTGGTTTTAAGAACCTCTGCAGCGGTTGCGGTGCTGGTCACAGCTGCACTCTTGGTGCTCACTATAGTGGCCGTGGGGCCAGTCACAGTTACAGCAGTTTCTTGAACAGTCGTGCCAGTTCAAGCAGCGGTGGTTTCAGTGACAGAAATGGCGTCGTCAATGGCAGCAGCAGGAGCATCAGTTACAGCCGTGGTTGTGTCGCTTTCACGGGTGGCTGTCTCTTGCCCGGGAGTGGGGGAGCAGCAGACAGGGTGGTGGTTTGCGGTGTGGAGGTAGTGATAGTAGGTGAGAGGGTAGTGGTAAGGGCTTTTGTAGTAGGTCTAATTTGAGCCCTGCTGGTGGTAATATCATCAGCTCCTCTAGTGGCTGTCTTGGCGATGTTTGCAAAGGTAGTAGCCGGTGCTGTGTGTGATGCAGTAGCTGCTTCTATGGAAATCTCTGATGGCTGCTTTTGGGGTTGATGTGGGCAAGGCTTTTGAGGTTTAGATGTCTGAGTCTGAAGGCGAGGGGAATGAGATTTTACTGGACAAGATGGTAATGGATGAGGTTTTCGCACATGATGCTTATGTGTAAGTGGTAATGCTGGATACCATGAAGACAGGTCAACAGAATGCAAAGGTCTCATCTTCCTTTGTATGTTTTTGGAAGGTAGATTCTGGCTTCCATCATAATTGCATCTTTGAGACTTTTTGTCAGTGGACTTAGTAATTCTTCTTGTAGTAGACCTGGAGCCTGTTAAGTTTGGTGGAGTCGGTTTAGAAGCAACTCGCCTTGTGTTACTCTCAGGGATTTTATTTTATATTTTATGATATAAAATATCTTATTTATTGGTGACAAAGTAACAAATACTGCTAATACTACAAAATTTTGTTGCCTGCAATCATAATGGAAGGAGGTGCTAAATTTTCATGTAATTTTGGTACAAATAGTGATGCTATTTTTTTCCATCCAGGGGTTTGACTCAGTTTTCTCTCTCTCTCTTTTTTTAATTTTATGTTTACTTTATTTTACTACTGTACCATATTGGTTTTTGCCATAGATTGACGTGAATCTGCTACGGGTGTATACGAGCTCCCAATTCTGCACCCCCCTCCCACCTCCCACCCCATATCGTCTCTCTGGATCATCCCTGTGCACCAGCCCCAAGCATCCTGTATCCTGCATCGAACATAGGCTGGCGTTTCATTTCTTACATGCTAATATACATGTTTCAATGCCATTCTCCCAAATCATCCCACCCTCTCCCTCTCCCTCAGAGGCCAAAAGTCCGTTCTATACATCTGTGTCTCTCTTGCTATCTCGCATACAGGGTCATCATTACCATCTTTCTAAATTCCATATATATGTGTCAGTATACTGTATTGGTGTTTTTCTTTCTGGCTTACTTCACTCTGTATAGTTGGCTCCAGTTTCATCCATCTCATTAGAACTGATTCAAATGTTTTCTTTTTAATGGTTGAGTAATACTCCATTGTGTATATGTCCCACAGCTTTCTTATCCATTCATCTGCTGATGGACATCTAGGTTGTTTCCATGCTATTACAAACAGTGCTGCAATGAACTTTGGGGTACATGTGTCCCTTTCAATTCTGGTTTCCTCAATGTGTATGCCCAGCAGTGGGATTGCTGGGTCATAAGGTAGTTCCATTTGCAGGGTTTTTTTTTTTTTTTTTTACTTTATTTTATGTTACAATACTGTATTGGTTTTGCCATACACTGACATGAATCAGCCACAGATGTGCACGATCTCCCAATGCCAAAGCCCCCTCCCACCTCCCACCCCATATCATCTCTCTGGATCATCCCGTGCACCAGCCCCAAGCTTCCTGTATCCTGTATTGAACATAGACTGGCACTGTATTTGCAGTTTTTAAGGAAGCTCCACACTGTTCTCCATAGTGGCTGCACTGGAATTTTAGAGTTTGCTCTTTTAAACTTAAGAACATGATGGCTCCTTATTGCACCTTGGGAAGCTGACGTCTAACTACAGGTTTGGCAGTGGGAGTCTTTTGTTTTGTTGTCTTTATAGTTGTTTCTGTATAGCATTGGCAACTGAAGACCTTTTCCCTGTATTGGGTGAACATGATGTCTGTTTGGGTGTAGGCTCGGTAACTTTTGACTCTTTTGGTTTAGGCTTATCAATTTCCTTTCTTTTTATACCAGTCTTGGTGAGAGATGACTGTTTGGACTTAGACTTGTCTCCTAAGGTCAGTCTGAGTGCAGACTTGTGGATTAAATTCTATTTTTCTGAAGCTGATTTTGATTGAGGCTGTTTTAGTGAAGTGTTGTTAGTTAGAAATTGCTTTTTGGTAGAGGTGAACTTCTTTAGTGTATCTTGGAAAGGTAATGAATGCTTGGATGTAGACTGGGAAGTTAAAGATTTTTAAAATGCAGATGCCAGAGATGAGTTTGATAAAACAGATGGAGATGCTCTTGGTCGAATTCCAGTAAATGAAATCTGGTTTGATGGCTGCTTTAATGTCTGGGCTTCGGCTTGTTTTAATGCACCTTGTACATGAGGGGTTTTATTTTTCCTGTTGGGGCAAGTGAATTAAGCCTTGATAGCTTTTGTTTTGACTGGTCATGAGTTTTAAGACTCTCACTTGACTGCAAATAAAAAATATACAAGTAAAGAATTAAATACATGGCATTAGGTCACACTGAGTGTATTTAAAAATATTCACTAGTAAAAGTTTTAAAACAGCCATTAATTTTTTTTTTAGATGAGATTTAATTTTTTTTGACAATATTACTTTATGGAGCAGTTTTAGATTGATGGCGAAATGAGAGGAAGGTACAGAGTCCTATATACTTACTTCCTGCCTAGATATGCATGGGCTCTTCACTA
Organism: Nanger dama; assembly: GCA_917880005.1. NCBI lineage: Eukaryota > Metazoa > Chordata > Mammalia > Artiodactyla > Bovidae > Nanger > Nanger dama. The sequence continues at coordinate 19,691,668 of CAKJTW010000001.1, forward strand.
TTGTCAGGATTGGAACCACATTGACATATATTACTCAAAGTCTACAGTTTACATTAGACTTCACTTTTATACATTCCATGGGTTTTGACAAACATATAATCACATTTGTTTACCATGCATTCACCATCTTATAGAATTCTAGGCTTCACTACCCTAAAAATCCTGTTTTCTCCTTATTCATCCCTCCTAATCCCTGGCAAGCAGTGATATTTTTTCTGGCTTTATAGTTTTGTTTTTTTCTAGAATGTGATATAATTGGAATTAAACAATATATAGCCTTTTCTGATTAATTCTCTTTATTTAGCAGTATAAATTTAAGATTCCATCATGTTTTTTTCGTGATTTAGTAACTCTCTCTTTTTTTTTAATGTACAGAAAAAATATTCCCCTACATGAATATACCATAGTTTATTCAGTCACAACAAAGGACAATTTGGTTGCTTCCAGAGATTTTGGCAATTATGAACAGAATGTCTGGGTACATAAAAATCCATAAAAACATCTGAGTATGCACTTGTGTGTGAACATAAATTTCTGAATATACCCTCATTGTATGAATATATAGAAAGAAATATAATAAAGTTCATGGTACATTTTTAAAAGGCAACACAGTATGAATTATTCTGGTTTCAAGCACACTGATGTCTCACTCTGAGATTTTTTTTGGTATATAATTGATATGAACATTTTTATCTTTTTCTAAATGAAAAGAAAGTTACCTGTTGACCAGTATTGAAAACTTACCAAGAATAATGTAGTAAGGTTCAAGATAATCATAGATAGATAAGAGCATTCATGTTTTATTTAAGGACCCTAGCAAGAAATAATGATAAAGACAATCAATACCTAATTGTGTAGTGATAGCAGATTATTCAAATCCATACTTTTTTGGTAAATTATGATATTAAGACCTCTCAGAGAGCAATACTTCTTCACTAAATAATTTACTGACTACTCAGGAGCTTTCTGTATTATTTATATATAATAATATGAGCATAATTATGTCAGTGCAACTAACAAACATATGTATAAATATATGCACCATAAATTATGCACAATAGATATAATATAATATATATTATATTATATACCAGGTGAGGTGAGGTGAAGTCGCTCAATCGTGTCCGACTCTTTGCGACCCCGTGGACTGTAACCGACTAGGCTTCTCCGTCCATGGGATTCTCCAGGCAAGAATACTGGAGTGGACTGCCATTTCCTTCTCCAGGGGATCTTCCCGACCCAGGGATCGAACCTGGGTCTCCCACATTGGAGGTAGACGCTTTAACCTCTGAGCCACCAGGGAAGCCACCAGGAAGCCACCAGGGAAGCCCCCAAGGGTTTTATATTATATACCAGGTTCTTCCTTGGTGGCTCAGATGCTAAAGAGTCTGCCTGCAAAGCAGAAGTTCAGTTCAGTTCAGTTCAGTTCAGTCGCTCAGTCGTGTCTGACTCTTTGCAGTCCCACAAATCGCAGCACGCCAGGCCTCCCTGTCCATCACCAAATCCCGGAGTTCACTCAGACTCACGTCCATAGAGTCAGTCATACCATCCAGCCATCTCATCCTCTGTCGGCGCTTCTCCCCCTGCCCCCAATCCCTCACAGCATCAGAGTCTTTTCCAATGAGTCAACTCTTCGCATGAGGTGGCCAGAGTACTGGAGTTTCAGCCTTAGCATCATTCCTTCCAAAGAAATCCCAGAGCTGATCTCCTTTAGAATGGACTGGTTGGATCTCCTTGCAGTCCAAGGGACTCTCAAGAGTCTTCTCCAACACCACAGTTTAAAAGCATTAATTCTTCAGCCCTCAGCTTTCTTCACAGTCCAACTCTCACATCCATATATGACCACAGGAAAAACCATAGCCTTGACTAGACAGACCTTTGTTGGCAAAGTAATGTCTCTGCTTTTGAATATGGTATCTAGATTGGTCATAACTTTTCTTCCAAAGAATAAGTGTCTTTTAATGTCATGGCTGCAGTCACCATCTGCAGTGATTTTGGAGCCCCCAAAATAAAGTCTGACACTTTCCACTGTTTCCCCATCTACTTCCCATGAAGTGATGGGACCAGATGGCATGACTTCATTTTCTGAATGTTGAGCTTTAAGCCAACTCTTTCACTCTCTTCTTTCACTTTCATCAAGAGGCTGTTTAGTTCTTCTTCACTTTCTGCCGTTAAGGGTGGTATCATCTGCATATCTGAGGTTATTGATATTTCTTCTGGAAATGTTGATTCCAGCTTGTTCTTCTTCCAGCCCTTCTCATGATGTACTCTGCATAGAAGTTAAATAAGCAGGGTGACAATATACATCCTTGACGTACTCCTTTTCCTATTTGGAACCAAGAAATAGAGGAAAACAACAGAATAGGAAAGACTGGAAATCTCTTCAAGAAAATTAGAGATACCAAGGGAACATTTCATGCAGATGGGCTCGATAAAGGACAGAAATGGTATGGACCTAACAGAAGCAGAAGATATTAAGAAGAGGTGGCAAGAATACACAGAAGAACTGTACAAAAGGTCTTCACAACCAAGATAATCACGATGGTGTGATCACTCACCTAGAGCCAGACATCCTGGAATGTGAAGTCAAGTGGGCCTTAGAAAGCATCACTACGAACAAAGCTAGTGGAGGTGATGGAATTCCAGTTGAGCTGCTTCAAACTCTGAAAGATGATGCTGTGAAAGTGCTGCACTCAGTATGCCAGCAAATTTGGAAAACTCAGCAGTGGTCACAGGACTGGGAAAGGTCAGTTTTCATTCCAATCCCAAAGAAAGGCAATGCCAAAGAATGCTCCAGACTACCTCACAAGTGCACTCATCTCACATGCTAGTAAAGTAATGCTCAAAATTCTCCAAGCCAGGCTTCAGCAATATGTGAACCATGAACTTCCAGATGTTCAAACTGGTTTTAGAAAAAGCAAAGGAACCAGAGATCAACTTGCCAACATCCGCTGGATCATGGAAAAAGCAAGAGAGTTCCAGAAAACCATCCATTTCTGCTTTATTGACTATGCCAAAGCCTTTGACTGTGTGGATCACAATAAACTGTGGAAAATTCTGAAAGAGATGGGAATACCAGACCACCTGACCTGCCTCTTGAGAAACGTATATCCAGGTCAGGAAGCAACAGTTAGAACTTGACATGGAACATCAGACTGCAAAGCAGAAGATCTGGGTTCAGTTGCTGGGTCAGGGAGATCCCCTGGAGAAGGAAATGGCAATCCATTCCAATAGTCTTGCCTGGAGAATTCCATGGACAGAGGAGCCTGGCCGGCTACAGTCCATGGGGTCTCAAAGAGTCGGACATGACTGAGTGACTCACACATACAGACACATGAGCATAATTTAGAATCACTGGGGTTAACAGCTTAATACTTTAACTATAAGAATAAACTCATTATTAAAGCAAAAACTATTTTTAAGAAGTTTTTAGGTTAAAAAATTTTAATTCACACTTTTAGGATGTTAAAGCCAATGCTCCATAAAAGCCTGGAAGGGTCAAGGCAAGTGGTGAAGTCTGCATCCCTTTATCACCAGGAAGTGTCCTAGGTGGACTGAGGCGTTCCTAACATAGCATTTTTTGACTCAACAAAGACAAGTTTGCCCTGTGATTTTTTTTTTTTTTTACTTAAGTTGCATTTTATTAAAAGCTGCTATTCAGCCATAGAACTTGAGTAATTCATAGAACTAAGCTTTGATTAAACTGCAGACAGTGGAAGTGAGTAGAATTCACCCACTTTCAGTGGGTATAATCAGTGACCATCAGCAATTAGTTTAATTGTCTTAGAAATTCTCAGTCTCAATCTAAGTCAGCAGATAATTTCAATTACTAGTTTATTTATTACATTTATGTCCAAACTATGGAAAACTTGGAGCCAGAAAAGGAAAATCTATGTCCCAATCTTATCTGCACAGATACCTTAGAAGGGGTTTCTCCTCTGGTTTCTGGCGAGGTTTTATCTTCTCTTAACCTCATTGATTCTTTTCTGGTAGTCATCTCCAAAGGAAAACTAGTGAGAACCTTTTGAGTAAATAAACCTTTCATCTCTGAATGTCCCTCCAACTTATTTTCTTTTGAGGATAGACTAAGAAAGCTTTAATAAGATTCCTTTTGGCAAGAGTTAATACTGATTAAAAGAAAGTCAAGCCTATTGACAAAATCAGTTGCTTGTGTGTATTCTTCCATGGAAATATTACAGTTTAGTTACGTCTTTTCTTAGAAAGAAGAAAGTAATTTTATTCCTTATACAACTTTTATCATTTGTACTATGACTTGAAATGATTAGATAAAAATTTGTTGTTTCTGTGACATGAAGTACATCAAAGTTTTATTCTTTAGGGTTCTTGTCTTAACCATCCCAACAATGGTTATAGGTGTTTTGTAATTATTAATTAAAAGACTAACTTTTAAATATAGAAACTATACTGATGCCAAATATTAATTTTATAGAGGTGTTTAGGACTTAATTTTAATTAATTATTTTTGTCTGCACAGGGTTATTTTTAGGACTTTGATCTTGCCTTCAAGAGTTTCTAGATTTCTCAGTATATTCTAATAAAATATACACATAAAAAGAGTGCATTTGATCTGTTTTTGTTCATCAGTCTAGACTATTAGATTCATGGCCTTTATTCCAGTAATATTGGCATGTGGCCAACACATTAGGAAGATTAGGAAAAGGAAATGCCATCATTTCCTTTTTCTAAATAGTATACTAGGGTTAAGATAATGCATAATATTGATACAACAATTTGGTTAGCATTCTGATGACATTCAGCTTTCTTTCCTTGAAAACTGAGATTAAATTATGAAAAACATTCTCTATTTACCTTTCTATATTGCTGTGATTGGTATTATGATTTTCAGTAATTTTCTTTTGAGTTTAAAATTGGCCTTTGGTAGTTTGGTTTATGATCAATGATAAACTGCTAAGGTTAACATTTTCCCTCCTGGATTTTGGTAAAGAAAATTCTAGATTATTTAATTCTATTAAATGGGTATTTTAATTTCAGTTATTAACAACTGTTTTTTTTCTTTATTTACTCATTTGTTTAGCAAATGTCTTGTTGTTCAGTCACTCAGTCGTGTCCAACTCTTTGCAACCCCATGAACTGCAGCACACCAGGCTTCCCTGTCCTTCACTATATCCTGAAGTTTGCTCAAATTCATGTCCATTGAGTCTATGATGCCATCCAAAGATCTCATCCTCTGTCACCCCCTTCTCCTCCTGCCCTCAATCTTTTCCAGCATCAGGGTGTTTTCCAGTGAGTCAGCTCTTGGCATCAGGTGGCATAACCACTGGAGCTTCACCTTTAGCATCAGACCTTCCAATGAGTATTCAAGGTTGATTTCCTCTAGGTATTCACTGGATCAATCTCCTTTCTGTCCAAGAGACTCTCAAAAGTTTTCCATAGCCCTATAATTTGAAAGCATCAATTCTTTGGCACTCAGCCTTCTTTGTGGTCCAACTCTATTTGTGAATGACTACTGGAAAATTTTTGACTATATGGACCTTTGTCAGCTAAGTGATGTCTCTGCTTTTTAATATGCTGTCTAGGTTTGTCATAGTTTTTAAAGAAATGTATTTATTTTTTAAATGAAAGATGATTGCTATACAACTGTGTTGTTTTCTGCCAAACATCAACATGGATCAGTCATAGGTGTACAAGGAGCAAGTGTCTTAATTTCACGGCTGCAGTCACCGTCTGCAGTAATTTTGGAGCCCAAGAAAATAAAATATGTCACTGCTTCCACTTTTTCTCCATCTATTTGCTGTGAAGTGATGGGCCCCAGATGCCATGATCTTAGTTTTTTGAATTTTGAGTTTTAAGCCAGTTTTCCCACTCTCCTCTTTCACCTTCTTCAAGAGTTCTTTAATTGCTCTTCATTTTTTCCTCCAGGCAATCTTAATTCCAGCTTGTGAGCCTTCCAGCCCAGCATTTTTCATGGTGTACTCTGCATGTAGGTTAAATAAGTGGGGTGATAATATACAGCCTTGACCTACTCCTTTCCCAATTTTGAACCAGTTAGTTGTTCCATGTCTCTTAACTGTTGCTTCTAGTCCTGTGTACATGTTTCTCAGGAGTCTGGTAAGGTGGTCTGATAGTCCCATCTCTTTTAGAATTTTCCAGAGTTTGTTGTGATCCACACAGTTAAAGGCTTTAGCGTACTCAGTGGCTTTACTTAGCTTCTATTATACAGTGTGGCTCAGCAGTAAAGAGTCTGCCTGTAATTCAGGAGCCACAGGAGCTGCAGGTTTGGTCCATGGGTCACGAAGATCTCCTGGAGGAGGGCATGGCAACCCACTGCAGTATTCTTGCCTGGAGAATCCCATGGACAGAGGAGCCTTGGGGGTTACAGTCCATAGGGTCACAAAGAGTAAGACATAACTGAAGTGACTAAGCACAGTACAGCACATACAATGTATTGGGGTTCCCCTGGTTGCTCAGATAGTATAAAATCTGCCTGCAATGCAGGAGACTTGGGTTCTGTCCCTAGGTTGAGAAGATTCCCCGGAGAAGGTAATGGATACCTGCTCCAGTATTTTTGCCTGGAGAATTCCATGGACAGGAGGTCTGGTGGATTATAGTCCGTGGGGTTGCAAGAGTCAGACATGACTGAACCACTGACACTTTCACTTCAAACAGTGTATTGGGTTTTACTTTAGAGAGACTTCTTGCCTGGAAAATCCCATGGACCGTGGAACCTGGTAGGTTACCGTCCATGGGGTCGCAAAGAGTTGGACACGACTGAGCGACTTCACTTTCACTTTTAGAGAGACAGTAGTGAGAGAACATAGTTACTGTGCTCATAGGGCTTACCTCCCAGGAGAAGAGCTGGACAGACAGGTGTAACAGGGGAAGTGGTATGGGGAAGGGGAAAGGAACTGGTATGGAAAGGGTGCTGTGGTAGCACATGTGTGAAGTGCTTGGTATTAGAAGTTGGGGAAAGTTTTTCTTAAGGATGTGATATATAAACCAAGGAGACTAATTTTGATAATGTGATATGAATTACCCAAAGGGTTTCAGCAGCTTCAAGCAACTGCTGGTGTTGATGATGATGCAGCTAAAGCCATCAGGGTTTGTTTCTGAGTCATTGGACTGAATGGTATGAGGCTGTAATAGGGCTAGAGGAAGTAGTAAGGTAGTAATAGTAAGATCATGAAATTTAACTACCTTGTGAATGTTCTTTGTGGATAAAGGATTAAAATTTATTGAATGTTCAGTTAATGGAGGATATTATCATGAATGTCTCAGACTCAAACTTGTGTGTCCTAGTAGTCAGATAACAAAGTCTGATAGATTGAATTGTTAGAGTTCAAAATAAAACTCTACCATTTAGTGAATTTTTGTTCTTGGGCAAATTATTAATACTTAATCTCTCTGGGCCTCAGTTTCTTCATTTATATGTGAACATAATAATAGAGCCTCTTTAAGAGAGTTCTATGTGAAATAAAGTAAAGCATGTAAAATCTTTTATAGAGAGCCTGACACATATATCTGTAAATCAAAAAATGGTATTTTCCACCTTATTTATTACCCAGAGTCACACAGTTAAGCAAGCGATTTTGAGCAAAACTTTAATTCAGTTCTATACAAATCTAAAGCCTATAAAATTTCACTATACATTTAAAATGTGGCTCAGATGATAAAGAATCCACCTCCAATGCAGGAGATGCAGGAGACTCAGGTTCAGCCACTGGACTGATTGGATTCTCTGGAGCAGGCTGTGGCAACCCACTCTAGTATTCTTGCCTGGATAATCCCATGGACAGAAGATTTTGGAGGGCTACAGTCCATAGGGTGGCAAAGAGTCCCGACAGGACTGAGTGACTCACACTTCACTTTTCAACACTTTCATACAAAATGAGAATCAATAAGAAACTATTTCAAGAGGTTTCCAGTGAAGATTAAGAGGTTTATATGTGTGAAAACTCTTTATACATTTAAAAAAGTGGTAAATAAATTATTATTATATAACATATAACTGTGTTTTGGAAGACCTGAGAACTTTCAAATAGGCTATTCTGCAAGACTGAATAATAAGATGTTTTTCTATTACTCCCCAGACCATGAGGTCCTAGAGGTGGGAGGAAACATGCTATATTCACATAGTTGGCATTTGGAAATAATTGATAAATGAATGACTATGTGTGACCCTCCAGATCTAATTTATTTTCCATGCTAAAGACAATTTCTTATATAAACTACATTTGCAGAAATGGACTTTACCTCTGAAAGTAATTTATACAAATCCAAAATAACCAACTCACCAATGTGTCTTCTTAAAATGTAAATTGTAGTTGAAGGATTTACTATGTAACAGGGAAGCCCCTATTAGTGTTAATTAAAAAAAAAATCAGAATCTGAAAGTAGAGAGTTATTTTATTTGGTAGGAATGTTAAGGACTCTGAGCCTGGGAATTTGTTCTCGAGAATGATCTAGACTAAAATTGGCATTACTTTTGGGCACTTAATGCTAACTCTAGAGTTCTCATTCTCTCTCTTGGCTTCTCAAGAATCACTTCGTGGTCTTCTAGAGTTGAACACTATGGCTAGGTTCTCTGAACCCAATGACTTAGCCATAAGTTTAGATTTTCCTATATCATCCTGCAGAAGATGGTCTTAATAAATGGAACAATTTGAGAAGCAGATGAAATTATGAGCTTTGCTTTCAATTAAATGTGTATTTCCAAATTCACACTAAGTTTACCTTGGAATTTCAAAGTTTCAAATACCCCTGAGGTGTATTCACAGACTCTTTCACATCAATTTATGATAAAAACTCTCCAGAAAGCAGGGATATAAGGAACATACCTCAACATAATAAAAGCTATATATGACAAACCCACAGCAAACATTATCTTCAGTGGTGAAAAATTGAAAGCATTTTCCCTAAGGTCAGGAACAAGATAAGGGTGTCCACTTTAACCACTACTATTCAACATAGTTTTGGAAGTTTTGGCCACAGCAATCAGAGCAGAAAAAGAAATAAAAGGAATCCAAATTAAAAGAAGAAGTAAAACTCTCACTGTTTGCAGATGACATGATCCTCTACCTAGAAAACCCTAAAGACTCCACCAGAAAATTACTACAGCTAATCAATGAATATAGTAAAGTTGCAGGATATAAAATCAATACACAGAAATCCCTTGCATTCCTATACACTAATAATGAGAAAACAGAAAGAGAAATTAAGGAAACAATTCCATTCACCATTGCAACAAAAAATTGACGGTAATAAAATACTAAGTAGGAATATATCTACCTACAGAAACTAAAGACCTATATATAGAAGACTATCAAACACTGGTGAAAGAAATCAAAGAGGACACTAATAGATGGAGAAATCTACCATGTTCATGGATCGGAAGAATCAATACAATAAAAATGAATATACTACCCAAAGTAATCTATAGATTCAATGCAATCTCTATCAAGCTACCAATGGTATTTTTCACAGAGCTAGAATAAATAATTTCACAATTTGTATGGAAATACAAAAACCTTGAATAGCCAAAAACCTCAGATAGCAAAAGCAGTCTTGAGAAAGAAGAATGGAACTGGAGGAATCAACCTGCCTGACTTCAGGCTCTACTACAAAGCCACAGTCATCAAGACAGCATGGTACTGGCACAAAGATAGAAATACAGATCAGTGGAACAAAATATAAACCCCAGAGATATACAATGGAGAAAAGACAATATTTTTAACAAATGGTGCTGGGAAAACTTGTCAACCACTTGTAAAAGAATGAAACTAGATCACTTTCTAATACCACAGACAAAAATAAAATCAAAATGGATTAAAGATCTAAACGTTAAGACCAGAAAATATAAAACTCTTAAGGGAGAACATAGGCAAAACACTCTCCGACATAAATCACAGCAGGATCCTCTATGACCCACCTCCCAGAATACTGGAAATAAAGGCAAAAATAAACAAATGAGACCTAATTAAAATTAAAAGCTTCTGCATAACAAAGGAAACTATAAGCAAGGTGAAAAGACAGACTTCAGATGGGATAAAATAATAGCAAATGAAGCAACTGACAAACAATTAATCTCAAAAATATACAAGCAACTCCTGCAGCTCAATTCTAGAAAAATAAATGACCCAATCAAAAAATGGGCCAAAGAACTAAATAGACATTTCTCCAAAGAAGACATACAGATGGCTACCAAACACATGGAAAAGATGCTCAACATCACTCATTATCAGAGAAATGCAAATCAAGACCACAATGAGGTACCATTTCACGCCAGTCAGAATGGCTGCTATCCAAAAGTCTACAGCAATAAATGCTGGAGTGGGTGTGGAGAAAGGGGGAACCCTCTTCCACTGTTGGTGGGAATACAAGCTAGTACAGCCACTATGGAGAACAGTGTGGAGATTCCTTAAAAAACTGCAAATTGAACTGCCTTATTATCCAGCAATCCCACTGCTGGGCATACACACCAAGGAAACCAGAATTGAAAGAGACACATGTAACCCAATGTTCATCACAGCACTGTTTATAATAGCCAGGACATGGAAACAACCTAGATGTCCATCAGCAGACGAATGGATAAGAAAGGATGGTACATATACAGAATGGAGTATTACTCAGCCATTAGAAAGAATACATCTGATTCAGTTCTAATGAGGTGGATGAAACTGGAGCCTATTATACAGAGCAAAGTAAGCCAGAAAGAAAAACACCAATATAGTATACTAATGCATATATATGGAATTTAGAAAGATGGTAACAATAACTCTGTATGCGAAACAGGAAAAGAGACACAGATGTATAGAACAGTCTTTTGGACTCTGTGGGAGAGGGCAAAGGTGGGATGATTTGGAAGAATGGCATTGAAACATATATACTATCATGTAAGAAATGAACCGCCAGTCCAGGTTCGATGCAGGATACAGGATGCTTGGGGCTGGTGCGCTGGGATGACCCAGAGGGATGGTAAGGGGAAGAGAGTTCAGGATGGGGAACACATGTACACCCGTGAGATTCATGTTGATGTATGGAAAAACCAATACAATATTGTAAAGTAATTAGCCTCCAGTTAAAATAAATAAATTAAAGAAGAGAGATCCATTGCATTTGATTGGCTTTATTATGCAGGAATCAAAAAACTAAATGTGGCATAAATGTGAAATGTAAGAGGAGACAAGAAGAGCTGGATCTGTGAAAATCATATTCTCTGTTCACTGAAGGCAGACAACTGGCCAAAGGAAAGTTTGAAGTAGTCATTTGGTTCAGCTAGACCTATAAAAATGACAATTTAGAGATTTAGTTTACAATGTGCTAACAGTTCTCATGATATGCATTTTATTTAGCTTCCACGTTTTGCTACATGTCTGTATCCAAGGAGTTTATCTAACTAAATATATAAATTTAAATATTTAAATTCACCACATAGTGAACTGATACAATTGTCTTCATCTATTATTCACAGAAAGACACAGTCCTATGCATTCTTTTTTATAAGTGATCTTATACTGTGTGGTTTTAACTTAGGAATCTGCGTTCTTGAGTTTTGAACAAATGTTAACTATTGAGATAATGATTATTTTATTAAAAACAATCATGTAATAATGTATTTCATATCAATAAAATAGATAGTTGCATACTCAATTACTTGTTTTCACTTTGTGTCCATTAATTTTTTCATTTTCTTTTTGAAATTTTAATGAGTCAAAGGTTTATCAGCTTTATGTTCTCTTTCTTACCAGATGTCCTATTAAACACAATCTCAGTAATAAAATTTATACATATGCTGGTCTTGGAAAATTAGAATATGTTTCCTGTTTTTATTTTTTTAACAAATAGCCCATATGGAAATAGCAGACATACTAATTAAGCCTTACTATCTGAAATCAAGCAGGTTTGATTTGGTTTCCAGTTTTGAACTTTCAGCTGTAGCAATTTGCATCCATAGCATTCATTTGTGGATTCAAGATGGTAATATAATCCATTCCATATTGCTGCTACAGGATTAAACTGAGATTGTTATGTAGTTTTGATAATTTAGTAAGGACTTGATATTTTAGTTGAAAGTAAATTTTAATATTTACTAATTATGCTTCATCTTTTCTAGAGCATTATATTTCACAGATTGATTGCTTTTACATCTCACAATATGTTTTCTCACTTGAATCTCATAGCAACCAAAATTATGAGAAAATGAAAGAGTGATGACTCTTCAGAGAGAGTAATGATTTGCTTAAAGTCGCACAACAGAAGAAGCAGCCTTCTCTGATCTAATGCTATTACTATTATATCATGCTGTGTTCATTTTAGACCAAAAATCATGTAGACAGTGTGATGAAAGTGTTTGTTGCCTAGACCCTCAAAGTTATTTCACAATCTTTAGTTATTTTCTATCTTATTGATCTTTCTGTTTAACTTCTTCATATGTTTTAAATTATTTTGGACTCTGCCATTATCCATTGATCCAAACAATAAATAGACATATTTTACATTATATTTAAAGTTCTGAAAGTTTCCTCTTAATAAGTAGGTGCTTTCCAAGTTAAAAATTAGAATTTTTCTGTGGGATTACCTTACAATAGGAGAAATTTGGGTGCCTAAGCTTATACATCCTTTCAGAAGTGATACCTGACATAAAATGCTATATGTGAAACATGTTGTTTCCTTTCATTCTATTCTTACCAAAAGTAGAGTGCAACAACACTGGTATACAATTAAAATGTATTTAAACTCATATCCTATATGATTTTTTTCTAAGAAAACATATTTTGAGATAAGAAAAATCTTGAGTTTGACACTGTATTTTACTGTCTATGTGTGTGAACAGAAGTAAAATAAAACTAATAGATTCAAACTGAACTGAACTGAAGTTGCTCAGTCGTGTCCGACTCTCTGCAACCCCGTGGACTGTAGCCCACCAGGCTCCTCCGTCCATGGGATTCTCCAGGCAAGAATACTGGAGTGGACTGCCATTTCCTTCTCCAGGGGATCTTCCTGACCCAGGGATTGAACCCAGGTCTCCCGCATTGGAGGCAGACGCTTAAGGAGTATACCAATTGTTGAAAAAGGTTTAATAATAAAATCTGCAATTTTTATTCATTTTGTAAAATAAGGTATTTTAAAACTTTCTTGTTGGGAAAGAATCTAGTATATACATGCTAAAGAACCAGCAAATGTAAGTTATAATTAGCCCCTTTTGCCTTCTCTGTAACAGATTTAGTTTATCCATCTATGATAGTTTAGATGTTATGATTATATTAATAAGTCCGTGAATCTTGGCTAGTATTCAGTTTGCTTATTTACCTGCGTTGTCTTCTCTGACGTCTCCTTAGAGCTTTTAGACTTCAGTTGAAGTAACTTGGGCTGTGTTGGTCTCAGGCACACTGGCAATAATTTCTGAGGAAGCTTCTGGATTATCTACAGTGTTCACTATTGCTTCGGTGTTCACTATTGCTTCGGTGTTCACTACTGCTTCGGTGTTCACTATTGCTTCGGTGGTAGGTGTACTTGCAGGCTCAGCACTAGCAATGGTATTGATGGTAGGGATTTCTGTTTTATCCTGATCCTTCTTTGGTGGAATGGCCATAAATGATAAATGTGGGTGTGGGTGACGTGCCATGGTAGTTGGCTGGTCTTGGCAGGACTTGGCAGGCACAGTATTTGGCAAAACTTGCCATTGAAGAGTTTGGGCAGGTGACCTAACTGCAACTGGCTTTACATAATATGGGTATGGCAGAAATTGATTATTAATTAGTGCAACTGGTCTCTGTTGGTAGTAATTGAGTCCATAACTAGGATACCTACTCAGCACATACTGAATTGGGATATATTTGGCTATTTTGTCATTGAAGAATCTTTCATCTTTCTCACAGCACTGCAAAAAGAATAAATTATGCAGAATGGTATTATTGTAGGCTGGAGTGAAGAGATATCTTAAATCAGAATTTTTTGAAACAAATTATTATAGCATTTGATGTTAAGAAAGTACAACATTGGAAACAGTGAACCCAGAAACCATATTATTTGAAAAGATATGGGTTTGTACATCTTCCTTCCACTTCTTGATTTTCAGCAAATATTAAAAATAACATTAGTTTCAAAAAACTAGATGAGATAGCTCATAATGTAAACCACTTTGCACAGAGCTTGGCATATATAAAAGTGCTCAGTAAATGTTGCCTTTTATAAGTACCATAGCCAGAACAGTTTCATAGAGAGCTTTGACATACAGTACACAAGCATACTACACACAGAAAAAAACTGTATATCTCTTTCCATATATATGAGTGTATATATATATATATATATATACATACATATATATATATATATGTGTGTATTCTCACCACATGTTTGTAACTGTTTTTTATTTTATTTATCTAGGTATTAGGCTAAGGGTACATTTTATCTAAACTAGTTCTAGCAAAATAGTAAAAATAATGTGATATGGATTCCTGGGTTTATATGTTGGTATTTTTTTTTCTGCTTAGTTTTATCCATTAAAGATCAGTTAGGAAATTTTCCATCTTTATTTGCCACAGTTCTATTAATTAGGTACAGTCATAAAATATATTAATTAGGTGCAATTAACTATATATAATTATATACTGGTATATTAATACTGTATATTATATGATCATATAATATTATAAATTATATATTATACACTATATTATATATTATATATAATGTGATATGATGTGGATTCTTGGGTTTATATATTTTTATATAGTTTACAAAATATATATAATATTATAATATATATTATATATTCAGTTCAGTTCATTTCAGTCTCTCAGTCACGTCCGACTCTTTGTGACCCCATGAACTGCAGCAAGGCAGGCCACCCTGTCCATCATCAACTCCCGGAGTCCACCCAAATCGATGTCCATTGAGTCCGTGATGCCATCCAACCATCTCATCCTCTGTTGTCCCCTTCTCCTGCCCTCAATCTTTCCCAGCATCAGGGTCTTTTCAAATGAGTCAGCTCTTTGCATCAAGTGGCCAAAGTAATAGAACTAATCAATTATTAATATGTAATATATATTATATATAATTATACAAAAATATATATTCCACATCATATATATCACATTATATTGCATATATAAATATATATATAATATATATATTCCACATCACATCAACTCATGCGATATAATGTGATTATTATTTTTATTGATTAATTAATTAATTAATATTAATTAGGTACAATTATAAAATATAAAAACATTAGCTCTTTCCTTATGAATAGAAACAAATTAATGAAATTATACCTCAGAGCAAAGTTTTCTCATGAAAGGAGACATTTAAAGGTATTCATTCAAACAAACTGGGGGAAGTAAATACAATTGTATGAGAAGCATCCGAAGATGTTTCAGAGAGGATCATTCCCCATTTCTTAAAAAGTAGACAGAAGAAATATTAAGCTTTGCTTTGGTTTTCATTGTTTTCCCAGTATTAAATTCTGAGAAGGTTTTCTCATGTTGCTAAATATTCATGAAAATCAACACGACTTGGCCTGTAAAGTGATACCAAGATTTTCAGATAAACATTGATATTGATTCATATGATTGGTTGATAAAATGATTATTTTTACAAAGATTATTCAATTATTTTATATAGTTTAAATATTTACTTAATCTTTAGATAGAAGGCATTTTAATATCATTAAACTTTGCAGAATTTTATTCTTTGGATTCATATCTCTATTGGAAACAAACTTACTATTGGTTGTTCCTGGTTTTGCCCCTGGGCATCCTGGTGAGATTCAGAGAAAGAATCAGAAACAAGAAATTAGAAGAAGAAAAGCATGATAGAGTCTAGCTTTTGGGATTTTAAAATATCTTTTATAAAAATATAAAACATTTTTTCTTGCTTTTATTTTAGTATTGTAAAATATTATAAAGCACTTTTCTGGGTTATCTAAAGTCTGTGAAACCCTCAAGAAATGACAGATACATGCTAACTAAAATAGCAATAATGAGCCCCATGGTTAAGTTGTTCTTAAAAATCACTATATAGGGAGAAAAATTCAAGGTTGAAAAGAATATGATCATTTGATCTCTGTACCAACAACTGTATATGATATTGCTTAAATGAAGAACATGAACAACCTATATCAGTTTGTACTGAATATATATCGCTAAAAATAAGAGGAGTACTGAGCATATTTTTCTGTTTCTGCTCTCCTAAGATGGTTTATAAGACTTTCTTGATTAAAAAATTGCCTCTAGCATAACACTGGTATATAAATGCTATAAAAATAATGGCATTTTAAAATTATCATGTATTTGTAGTACTTTTCTTAGTTCTGGATTGTAACATGCATAGGAAATCAGGAGTAGAAAGTAGTTTCCAGGCATATCTATATGAAGCTTTAAAACTTACAAAAGGTGAGTTCATAATGGTAAATAGTTTTAAGATGACAGTTTTAGTTTAAAACTTTTCACACATATCCCTGGGATATAAAAGATCCTATAAACCTTTAGGAAGTTGTTGGTATAGGATATCAGAGATTTAAAAAACAATAAAATACAGGGTGTGTTAAGACAGGGATTTATTTACCTCTAAATTTATTAAGTCATTAGTTTAAATTTTAAAAGTTATATTAATATTGAAAGTTTGCCTACACTAAAACATCCTGAAAATTTAGATATAGATTTGAATATAATATCAGTCTACATGCATTATGTATTCTTGGTATATGTTCATTTTAGTATCTTGTATCTTAAATATTTTAAAGATGTGTGTGATCTCATATCATTTTTACATCACCTCAGTTTTCACACTTGCATTTTCAACGTTGAAAAACAATCAATGGTTATATCATGAAATGTTTGTTCTTTATTGTTAACTTTTAAAGGTTTATCAAAAAGTGTTTTTATTATAAGTACAGACATGGATAACACCTGGATAGATATCAATAGACTTTTAAAATGACCTATGGACTATAGCCCACCAGGCTCCCCTGTCCATGGAATTCTCCAGGTAAGATACTTGAGTGGGTAGCCATTCCCTTCTTTGGGGAAATCGTCCCAATCCAAGGATGAAAACTAGGTCTCCTGCATGCAGGCAGATTCTTTACTATCTGAGACACCAGGGAAGCCCAGGTGTCAATGGCCTTTAAATAGTTTTCAGTGATTTCTTAAAATAGTCTTTCAAAAATATGACTTTTTGGGGAAAATTCTTTGACAGAAATTATTAAACTGCTGTACAGAAAAGATACACCAATTTATAATGCCATCAATAGACTATAAGATCATGCAGTTCATCACGTAATTTCTAATAATAAATATTATCTTCAGTTCAGTTCAATTCAGTTCAGTCGCTCAGTCGTGTCCGACTCTTTGCGACCCCATGAATGCAGCACGCCAGGCCTCCCTGCTCATCATCTCTATTATCTTAGCTATTTATATTTTGGAGAGAAGGAATACATTTAGCACATAAGAGATGCTACAACATTGCTGTATTAAGTTGTATGATTTTGATTGGGTAAGTAAGATTGTATAATAAGATTGGATGGTAAAAATCAATATAAACTTTCATTCATCTTTTGAATTATTTGTTCATATCCATGGGGCTTGTAGCTTTGTGAAGACAGGAAGGAGAGTTTGGGGCTAGCGCTGGCTCAAATAGTTCAAGAAGATGTTTTCAGAGGTCAAGCAGTTGTGAATCACTTTCTGATTTAAACTTTAACCTCTATCCCTCAAGAGAAAGCCCAAGTTCTAAATATGTAGGTGGCTACAATAAAATCAAATTTCAAAGAAGAAAGGAAGAAATATGAATGTCATAGTAATTCAAATTTTTAAAAAGATTCTAAGAATTTACCAAATTATTTAAGAGATATTAACTTGAAAGCAAAACTAAATTTAATAATAAATGAATTATGAAACAAGAGTTAGTGCTGTTCCAAATTTTACAGTTTAAGAGGAGGTCATCAGTTCAGTCGCTCAGTCGTGTCTGACTCTGCGATCGCATGCCAGGCTTCCCTGTTTATTACCAACTCCTGGAGCTTATTTAAACTCACATCGAGTCGGTAATGCCATCCAACTATCTCATCCTCTGTCCCCTTCTCCTTCTGCCTTCAATATTTCCTAGCATCAGGGTCTCTTCCAATGAGTCAGTTCTTCACATCAGATGGCCAAAGTATTGGAGCTTCAGCTTCAGAATCTGTCCTTTCAATGAATATTCAGAACTGATTTCCTTTAGGACAGACTGGTTGGATCTCCTTGCAGTCCAAGGGATTCTCAAGAATCTTCTCCAACACCATAGTTCAAAAGCATCAATTCTTCAGTGCTCAGCTTTCTTTATAGTCCAATTCTCACAACCATACATGAGCACTGGAAAAGCCATAGCTTTGACCAGACAGACCTTGGTTGGCAAAGTAATATCTCTGCTTTTGAATATGCTATCTAGGTTGGTCATAACTTTTCTTCCAAGGAGCAAGTGTCTTTTATTTTAATGGCTGCAGTCACCATCTGCAGTGATTTTGGAGCCCCCAAAATAAAGTCTGTCAGTGTTTCCATTGTTTCCCCATCTATTTGCCATGAAGTGATGGGACCAGATGCCATGATCTTAGTTTTCTGAGTGTTGAGCTTTAAGCCAACTTTTTCACTCTCTTCTTTCACTTTCATCAAGAGGCTCTTTAGTTCTTCTTCACTTTCTGCCATATGGGTGGTATCATCTGCATATCTGAGGTTATTGATATTTCTCCCGGCAATCTTGATTACAACTTGTGCTTCATCCAGCCCAATATTTCTCATGATGTACTGTGTGTATAAGTTAATAAGCAGGGTGACAATATACAGCCCTGATGTACTCCTTTCCTGATTTAGAACCAGCCTGTTGATCCATGTCCAGTTCTAACTGTTGCTTCTTGACCTGAAGACAGATTTTTCAGGAGGCAGGTCAGGTGGTCTAGTGTTCTCATCTCTTTATGAATTTTCCAGTTTGTTGTAGAGTAGAAGTAGTTTGTTACAGAGTAGAAAGACTTGTGCTCATCTTCTCCTGCAAGAACTCCAAAATTTCAACTTGCTGCTGAACAACCATCAACAGGAGAATGTTGGATCCCACCGAAGAAAGATACCTCATGTCCAGGGGCAAAGGAGAAGCCCCAGCAAGATGGTAGAAGGGTGAAGTAGCATTTAAAATCAAACCCCATACCCACCAGAGATGCTTGGAGGGCTCAAATAAACCTGGTATGCACCAGGATCCAGAGACCCCACAGAGACTGAGCCAGAACTTTGTTTGAATGTCTCCTGCAGAGGCACAGGTCAGCAGTTGACTGCTGTAGGGCAGGAGCTCTGGGTGCAGTAGACCTGGGTTATGGCATAAGCTCTCCTAGAGGAGGTCATCATTAACCCCACCATAGAGCCTCCAGACTGAGGAAACTGACTCTTGGAGGGCACAAACAAAAGCGTGTGTGCACCAGGACCCAAGAGAAAGAAGCAGTGACCCCACAAGAGACTGACTCAGACTTGCGCCTGAGTGTCCAGGAGTCTCTGGCAGAGGCATTTGTCAGCGGTGGCCTGCTGCAAGCTGGGGGCACTGAGTGCAGCAGTGTGTGCATGGGACCTTTCGAAGGAGGTCGCCAGCCATTATCCACCATAGTCTGGCCTCAGGTCAAACAATAGGGAGGGAACACAGCCCTGCCCATCAACAGAAAATTGGGTTAAAGATTTACTGAGCATGGCCCTGCCCATCAGAACAAGAAGAGGTCATAAAGCATCAGATGTTAAAAAATTTAAATTTGTTTATTTTTAGTTGGAGGATAATTGCTTTACAATATTGTGTTGGTTTCTGCCATACAGTAACATGAATCGACCATTGGTATGTTATGTCCCCTCTGTCTTGAATCTTCCTTCCACCTCCTACCCCATCCTACCCCTCTAAGTTGTCACAGAGCCCTAGGTTTGAGCTCTCTGCGTCATACAGCAAATTTCCACTGGCTATTTAATTTTACACATGGTAATGTATAATGTTTTTAATTAAATTCCTATCTCACACAAACTCCAGTCTGTTTAGAGACTAAATACTTAAAATATTAGGGTCTTGTTTAAGCTTCTCTTTTTCTTTTTTTTTTAACCAATTTCAAATAACTTGATATATATACTTTACATCCAAATATATTGTAACTTTGGTTATAATCTTCATATTCTGTCAACTCCCTCTCAGGGATTGTATCCATAAATAACTCTATGATTTTCAGGAATTTTCTTGAATTACATGCTATAATGTAGTGTAATTACATATAACATGAAAAAGGTTTGGGATTTTTTTTTTTTAATTTTTTTGACTAGTTTTCCTTATTGTTTTGGCTATTGGTCTGTTTTATTTTCATGTTCATTTGGGGATCCCAGGCACTTATTTGCCAACAGTAGGAACAGGAAAATAAACATCTGATGCTTTCAGATGTTTGCCTAAAAATCAAAGAGGTGTTTATGGATATAATCCCTGCTGCTGCTGCTAAGTTGCTTCAGTCGTGTCTGACTCTGTGCGACCCCATAGACGGCAGCCCACCAGGCTCCTCCGTCCCTGGGATTCTCCAGGCAAGAACACTGGGGTGGGTTGCCATGTCCTTCTCCAATGCATGAAAGTGAAGAGTGAAAGTGAAGTTGCTCAGTCGTGTCCAACTCTTAGCGACCCCATGGACTGCAGCCTATCAGGCTCCTCCACTAATGGGATTTTCCAGGCAAGAGTACTGGAGTGGGTTGCCATTGCCTTCTCCATATAATCCCTGAGAAGGAGTTAACACAATGGAAGTATTATAACAAAAGTTCCAATACATTTAAATATTGAAAGTACATGTCAAGTTATTTGAAATTGGTAAAAAGCTTAAACAGGGAGGGAGGAAGAAGGGGGGGTTCAGGATGGGGAACGTGTATACCTTTGATGGATTCATGTTGATGTATGGCAAAACCAATACAATATTGTAAAGTAATTAACCTCCAATTAAAATAAATAAATTTATATTAAAAAAACCTTAAGTTCCTAATATTTTAAGGATTTAGTTCCTAAACAAACTGGAGTTTGCATGAAATAGGAATTTAACTAAAAACATTTCTGATCTTCATCCATGGTTTATATATTTTTTGTGAATTATTTTAAGCTCATATTATAATTTAAAAATATTTTCAGGATTTTCCCCCAAATATATTTTCTCTATCATATGAGACTTTTTAAAGGTTTTCTCTAGATGACAAAGTGTGATTTCTTTATTCCTAGAAACCAGAAGAATATCCAGAAGAATATGACTTTAATAAGAAAAATTAATGTAAAAATAAATTACTTATACAGCGATTTTGTTCTATAAAATATAACTGTATTTAGAAATTTACACAATTAAAGCCCTTAAATAAATTAAAAAGTTTGATACAAACTGATTAGATGAAATTAACTCACCAAAAATGGCAGGGTTAATGCCAGGATAGTCACAACTAGGAAAAAACTCTTCGTCATTGCACCTAAAATTAAATTAAAAACATTAGATTAACAGGATCTGTTGCTGATAATTTAGGAATGACTTGGAGGAATGTTTTCTTTGGTTTAACGGCAGGGAAAAACCAGATTTAGGGAGAGATATAGCCAATGTGATATAAGGCTTCCTGGTGGCTCAGATGGTAAAGCTTCTGCCCGCAATGCGGGAGACCTGGGTTTGATTCCTGGGTCAGGAAGTTCCCCTGGAGAAGGAAATGGCAATCCACTCCAGCACTCTTGCCTGGAAAATCCCATGGACGGAGGAGCCTGATAGACTACAGTCCCTCGGATCGCAAAGAGTCGGACAAGACTAAACGATTTCACATAGGCAATGTGAAAAACCTATTTTATCAAAAAGCTTTAGAAAAACCAAACGATAGGAAATATATGAATTTAAGTTTTGGTTATGTTACTGAATGTCTCATTACAAGGTTAACCCTGTATTCATTTCATATGTGCCAAGAACATAGTAGGAACAAAGCTCTGTGTGTCAGTGATGAGATTATTAAGGTGAATTGGTCAAGTAACAAATTTTAGGAAGAGTTGCAACGTACACAAATCACTGTTAGATAAAAGAGAGTAGAAAGTGTCACAAAAGTGCTGTTCTACAGATAGAAATGTTCAGTTAAGAAATCAATAAATTATTTCTGTAAGACATAGCATATAGGTGGGACTTGCCCATGCAGAGATTAATAGAGAGGAACGTCAAGGAAAAGAGAACGCCTTAGGAATATCCATGGGCATTTGAATGGACAGAAGGGAAAGAAAAAGTTGGAAAGAAAGTTTAGGGCAGAGAAAGATGAGGCATTAAATGCCAGGCCAAAGAATTAGATAGCTTTCCTAACACTAGTTGAGTGGCTTCAGATAAGAAACTGAGGTGACTACACATTCCTTTGGAGAACTGATCTCTATCTTGGGCTCTATTCTCTACTTTGAATAAGTATTTCCCTTTATCTGGTCCTAGTAGTCTTCTTGCCTATAAATAAAAGTTTGAACTGAAATTTCTGAAACTCTTTAATTCTGTGACTGATCTGATAGGAATACTTAAAGAGATTGGGGGCGTATCTGGAAACGTCATTTTTCATAATCTGCTTCTCCAGTAATCATAAGTTACATAATTAGCTTGATCAATTTAATGAAAAAAAAAGTAAGATATGACAATTACAGTTCTGGATGAAATATTTGAAGAAATAAATTAACTTTATCTTTCTAAAGACTCGAGTATAGGGTAATAATACCTATTTATTTGATTTTAAAAGCTAAATTGTCATTTTAGAAAGATACATATAACATTTTAGATTTTTAAAATATTAACAAATTTTGCATTTATAAATTAAATACTACATCTTGTTACAGCCATTGTTATCATACTTGTATAGATTTGAAACCTGCAAACTGAGTTTTACAGACTAGGGTCACAGAATTAGAAGTTCAGGCTTGATAAAGAGTGCACACCAGACTCAACTCACTTTTGATTTCCAGGTAAGAATGATTAGAAAGTCTGTCTACTAAACTGACTTCAGAACCTCTGATGGAATATCACTGAATGGAAAAGAACTTAATGTGAGTTCAAATTTGAGCAACCTACAGCATTGATTGTTTCCTCAAATTTCATTGAATAGAATGGAGCTCCTTATGAATTCTTCACTTGCCAGTGAAATTTTTCTTAGTTGAAATAGATTTAATATATAACATTGTGTTAATTTAATGTGTCTAACATATTTATTTAATGTATTTGTGTTTTGTAATTTGTATTGATAATTAACAACTCTGTCATGTCACATAATTATCATTTCTTTTTTGTGGTGGGATAATTAATATCTAGTCTCTTAGCAAGCTTGAAGATTACAATACATTACAGTGAATATAGAAAAAATATTGTACAGTAATCATTGGCTAGCTTTAAAGATTGTAGTCTGAACAACATTTCTATGGTGAATCACGGAATCTTTTATCTTTTATATCATGCAAAATGATATCACACTCATACAAAAACATCTTGTAAAATGGTAGTAGTTATTCCCTTTTAAGCATAAACAGAAACCAGAGAAATAAGACCATTCTTTACTTATCAGTTACTTAAAACAGTAAGTACTTGAATTTGCCTTCATAACTTGGCAATCCAGAAAAATTTGTGAAACAGAACTATTCAGCTTTCCTGAGGGATGTATATGTGAAGTCACTCAGTCGTGTCCGACTCTTTGCGACCCCAAGGACTGTAGTCTATCAAGCTCCTCTGTCCATGGGATTTTCCAGGCAAGAGTGCTGGAGTGGATTGCCATTTCCTTCTCCAGGGGAACTTCCTGACCCAGGAATCAAACCTGGGTCTCCCACATTGCAGGCAGACGCTTTTACCGTGTGAGCCACCAGGGAAGCCTTCGAGGGATGTAATAAGTCCTGTTATATTTTTAAGTTGTATACTATGACAAATGAAATTATAACCTTTAGACGGAAATAAAATGTTGAAATTAATTAAGGGATCAATCTGGATTATCCTACTTTCATCTTCCTAAAAAGTTAGCCCTCCACATTTTTCTGTAGGAATAGATTCACAGTCTTGAACATACTTTTTTTTTTTAAGACTCTACATTGTCTTCAATACTTTACCAAGTACCAAATCTTGACTTTAACCCACAGTGAAGTTAAAAATAAATTTGATCATAACATTATACAGAATCTAATGTTTAGATTAGAAACATATCATAATGATGACAAAGGATATTCAAGCTTAACAATAAAAGCCAAAAGGAAGAAAATGTTCTTCTAAAATAACTTTGGTGGTGTAATAATTACAAACTGCTGTGAAGAAGAATTATTCTCTTTGAAAGATTTAATGTGATTACCTTTCCTTGTGACCGTCAGCTCTTGCTTGGCAGTAGGTTCAGTTGGCCTTTCAACTGTAAGGAACACCCAAGGTAAATAACCAGAGACTAATTAAAGGGTGTTAGTGTCTTGCGTCATGAGATTTATCTTCCTTTTACGTTGCACCAATAGGAAGATGACAGAAAGGAAAGAAAGATCTGATGATAGCAGGGCCATCTTTACATCAGTTTCAGTTAATGGAATGCAGAGAAGGAAATAGAGTTGTCATTCATAAGATTTGAAACAGATTATTCACACTTTTTAAGACTGAATTTTTATGTTTATGAAAAGTTATAGAGGATTTTTAAGAATATTCATTGCATTTTAATCAACTAATTCCACCTATTTGAATTTAAAGCTATTATTAACTGAAAAGTAGCTAGCCATAGCACTTTTACATTTCAAATGTATCTTATTATTTCAAGAACCTGGGTATGAAGTAATTCTACATATATTATGGGATGTGGTTGCTCATCCTCTTTCTAGAATTACAGCCATCAGTATTTAACAGTTAGAAAACTGACCATCTTTTATATGCCCAAGAATAATTTATGTTAAATACAAATATGAAATATTAATCAATATAAAGTAGGGATCCATTTTCATTTTATTCTTCAGTAAATTCATTGTATAAACACCTGTTTGTTGATTGATTAATTTCTTATGAGTCAAAGTTGCACTTAGATTTTTTCTTTAATTTTTGAAGGACTCTCATAATGTTCTCCATAGTGGCTTTATCAGTTTGCATTGCCAGCAACAGTGTAGGAGGATTCCCCTTTCTTCACATCTTCTTTAGCATTTATTATTTGCACTTAGATTTGTAAATTTCAATAATATAGGTGAACCATTCTGGATGTACAAAATTAAATAGCTAAATTCAGAATAATTGTTCTGTTTCAAATTGAAAGAGACGCATGTACCCCAATGTTCATTGCAGCGCTGTTTATAATAGCCAGGACATGGAAGCAACCTAGATGTCATGCGATGAATGGAAAAGAAAGCTGTGGTACATATACACTGTGGAATACTACTCAGCCCTTAAAAAGAATAAATTTGACTCAGTTCTAATGAGATGGATGAAATTGGAACCAATTATACAGAGTGAAGTAAGCCAGAAAGAAAAACACCAATACAGTATACTGACACATATATATGGAATTTGGAAGACAGTAATGATGACCCTATATGTGAGACAACAAAGAGACACAGAGGTATAGAGTGGACTTTTGGACTCTGAGGGAGAGGGAAAGGGTGGGATGGTTTGGGAGAATGGCAATGAAACATGTATATTTTCCTGTAAGAAACGAAGCGCCAATCTATGTTCAATGTAGGATGCAGGATGCATGGGGCTGATGCACAGGATAATTCAAGTAGAGGATGTGGGGTGGGAGGTGGGAGGGGCTTCGGCATTGGGAGATTGTGTTCACCTATGGCTGATTCGTGTCAATGTATGGCAAAACAAATACAGTATTGTAATTAAAAAAAAAAAAAAAAGACGGCTTATTCTGACTTACAAAATATATATCTTAAAGCCACCAATATGGGGGTATTTTCATAAAATACGACTAACCAAATAATTTTCCTAGATAATTAAGGAAAGAATATCTGCTTTATGTTAACTGTTATTTCATTTTATCTATGAAGTCCTGACCAGATTGTGGTATTTACAGGAATCGATGTAGGACTGCCAGGATACAAACAAGAATTAATAGCAGCATTGTGTTGTATTCCTCTTTTTCTTAGAAGTATTTCATGTCTTGGAAGGTTCAGAGTGATGGTCATGACCTTAAATGTTTATTCAGCTTGTACAGAGTAAATGGAAAATTTCTATTTCTCAGAATAGTTTGACTTCTGCTGTCAAAAGAGAAAGATGGCAGAATTTCAAAACTGCTAACACAAGCTGCTACACAGTAAAACCAGCCATTCGATTTAAACTGTTTTGTCACATCATTTTCCTTTGGTCATTTGGGTCAATTGATAGTTGCAAGATTAAGGTCTGGTCAGTCCCTAAATTATGAAAGTTTTCTATTCCACATAATGATTTCTCAGTCACTGATTTAGAGCCATAAAATTGTATAGATTTATAGTTGTCTTTATTTAATTCACAAATCCCATAGACTCAAAATATCTTCAATGAGATTGTTTTCTCAAGATAATATATTTCACCTGGGAAGGATAGGAATTCTTCCCCCTACTAAAAGACAAACACTTCTGCAGTGGGGCAGCGGGTCTCCTATCCACTTCAAACAATAATCTGTGTCTTTGGAAAACTTTGCAAACTGGATATTATTCTTTTAGCACTTATAGTATTTTAGGTTCTGTTCCAGGCATTAGGCTTCCCAGGTGACTGAGTGGAAAAAAATCTGCCTGCCAATGCAGGAGACACAGGAGATGTGGGTTTGATCCCTGGATTGGGAAGTTTCCCTGAGAAGTAAATGGCAACCCACTCCATATTCTTTCTTGGGAAGTCCATGGATAGAAGAGACTTGTGGGCTACTGTCCACGGGGTTGCAAAAGTTAGACATGACTGAGCATGCATGCTCTGGGCATTAAGGATAAATTAGTAACCAAAGCAGGCAAAAATTGTTGCTCAGGTTGGGCTGATAGTCTAACACTTACTTGAATACTAGTGACATTGAACATTTCCCATATCAAATATACTGAACTAAGGGATTGAAAGAGTTTTGAATGACTGTTGTAGACAAACTGGGTATAATCTATAGTGGAGCTGTTCAGATACCCTGGTGTTTTCCAAAGAAAAGCTAAAGAAGAATCAGATCTCCTATGAAATGAAATCTGCCAGGATGTTGGGATGGTGCTGAACAGTCTCAAAACTACTGTTCGTGACCTAGAGTATATTCACCAGTTTAATCTAGTCATGTATTTGTCAGAGAGGCCATGGTTGACTCCTAAAACACATCTAGAATATGAGAGGAGGACCAGCAGGGCTTCTCAGTCAAGCTACAACTTCCTTTTGTTTAGATCCTGATAAGCAGTATCCATTTATGTAACTCTTACACAGTGTAATTTTGTAATAATGCTATATTTCCAGTACTATGAAATAAACATTTTGTAGTACGTGGTATGATTATTATTGACTCATATGCAGTTTTTACTCACAACAATTTCCCTTTTTAATATTTATTATTTCAATTGTTTTCTCTTCTTTTGGTGGTATTCACTTGGTATAGTTTGTTATTTTTTTAAATGTATTATTTTATCTTTCAGCAACTTCATTAGTATGAAGCTAATCTCAATAGTTTCTACAATAAGCTTGAAGTACAACAATGTTTGTGATAGTCACAATATAAATACATAACTTTCTATATGATTCATTCTTAAGACATCAGAAAAGTAACATTTTAGTGAAGAATCATGTATGCTTCAGAAACCACTGCTGTGATATGTAAAAATCATAGGAAAATAGCAGAAAATGCTCCTAAAATTATTTAAACACTCCATTGTGTTCAGTCACTAAGTCATGTCCAACTCTGCCACCAATGGACTGCAGTACCCAAGGCTCTCCTGTCCTTCACTGTCTCCTGGAGTTTACTCAAATTCATGTCCATTGAGCTGGTGATGCTGTCGAACCATCTCCTGTGTCCCGCTTCTCCTCCTGCACTCAAGCTTTCCCAACATCAGGGTCTTTTCCAATGAGCTGACTCTTTTCACCAGGCAGACAAAGTATTAGAGCTTGTTTCAGCATCAGTCCTTCCAATGAGTTTTCAGGGTTGATTTCCTTTGAGATTGACTGATTTGATCTCCTTGCAATCCAAGGGACTCTTAAGAGTCTTCTCCAGCACCACAGTTTGAAAGCATCAGGTTTTGGTGCTCAGCCTTCTTTACGGTCCAACTCTCACATACATATATGACTACTGGAAAAACCATAGCTTTGATTATATGGACCTTTGACTGCAAAGTGATGTCTCTGCTTTTTAATATACTGTCTAGGCTTGTCATAGCTTTCTTTCCAAAGAGCAAATTTCTTTAAATTTCATGGTTGCAGTCGCCATCTGCAGTGATTTTGGAGCCCAAGAAAATAAAATCTGTCACTGCTTTGACTTTGTGGTGTTTTAGTCGCTAAGTGATGTCCAACTATTGGGACCACATGGACTCCTCTGTCCATGGGATTTTCTAGGCAAGAATACTGGAGAGGGTCGCCATTTCCTTCTCTAAGGGATCTTCCCAACCCAGGGATTGGACTTGGTCGGCACTACAGGCAGATTCTTTACCGACTGAGCTACCAGGAAAGCACCTTCTATTTGCCATGGAGTGATAAGACTGGATGCTATGAATCGAAGTTTTTGGATGTTGTGTTTTAAGCTGGCTTTTTCCATTCTCCTCTTTCACCCTCATCAAGAGGCTCTTTAGTTCCTCTTCACTTTCTGCTGTTAGAGTGGTATCATTTACATATCTAAGGTTTTGGCTATTTTCCCCAGCAATCTTGATTCTGGCCTATGATTCATCCAGCCTGATATTTCACATGATGTACTCTGGGTAGAAGTTAAACAGGGTGATAATATACAGCCTTGATGTACTCCTTTCCCAACTTTGTAATTAGTCTGTTGTTCCATGTCTGGTTCTAACTGCTGCTTGTTGACCTGCATCAAGGTTTCTTTCCCGTCTCTTTAAGAATTTTTTAGGGTTTTTTTTTTTTTTTTTTTTTTGTGATCCACTTAGTCAAAAGCTTTCATATACATGTTTTTCTGGAAAGCAGTAGATGTTTTTCTGGATTTTTGTTTTTTTGTCTATGATCCAACAGATGTTGGTAATTTGATCTCTGGTTCCTCTGCCCTTTCTAAACTCAGCTTATACATCTGGAAGTTCTCAGTTCATGAACTGCTAAAGCCTAGCTTGTAGAAATTTGAGCATAACCTTACTAGCATGAGACATGAGAGCAATTATCTGGTAGTGTGAACATTCTTTGGCATTGCCTTTCTTTGGAACTGGAATAAAAAATGACTTTTTCCAGTCATGTAGCCACTGCTGAATTTTCCAAATTTGCTGACGTATTGAGTGTAGCACTTTAACAGCATCATCTTTTAGGTGTTTAAATAGCCAACTGGAATTCCATCAGTTCCATTAGCTTTGTTTGTAGTTAATGCTTCCTAAGGCCCACTTGACTTCACACTCCAGGATGTTTGGCTGCAGGTGAGTGACCACACTATTGTAGTTATCCAGGTCATTAAGACCTTTTTTGTATAGTTCCTACCTGTTCTTGGAGAAGGCAATGGCACCCCACTCCAGCACTTTTGCCTGGAAAATCCTATGGATGGAGGAGCCTGGTGGGCTGCAGTCCATGGGGTCGCTGAGGGTTGGACACGACTGAGCGACTTCACTTTCACTTTTCTCTTTCATGCATTGGAGAAGGAAATGGCAACCCACTCCAGTGTTCTTGCCTGGAGAATCCCAGGGACGGGGGGAGCCTGGTGGGCTGCCGTCTATGGGGTCGCACAGAGTCAGACACGACTGAAGTGATTTAGCTTAGCTTTAGCTTACCTATTCTTAATCTCTTCAGTTTCTGTTTGGTCTTATCATTTCTATCCTTCATCATGCCCATCCTTTCAGGAAATATTCCCCCATCTCTCCAGTTTTCCTGAAGAGATCTCTAGTCTTTTCCATTCTATTGCTTTCTTCTACTTCTTTGCATTGTTCATTGAAGGAGGCCTTCTTATCTTCCTTGCTATTCTCTGGAACTCTGCATACAGTGGGGCATATCTTTCCCTTTCTCCCTTGCTTTTCGTTTCTATTCTTTCCTCCACTATTTGTAAGGCCTCTTCAGACAACCACTCTGCCTTCTTGCATTTCTTTTTCTTTGGGATGATTTTGGTCTCTGTCTCCTGTACAAACTATGAGCCTCTGTCCATAGTTTTAACGCTAGCAAAGTGGAGTATCACTATCTTGCTCTCCGTAGACCATTAAAAAATAAGGCACTTTGGGGAATACAGTAGATAGTCATGACCTCTACTTGCAAAGGATATCAAAAGAGAACTTGTTTTCAGCTGGACATTGATAAGAAGGCTGTGAAGAGATGTTTGATGTTATATGGAGTCTGAAATGAGATGTCATTATGGATTTAGTACTAGTGCACACATAACTTCATGCTTTAGTAACTTTTCTGATTTCAGAATTTCTGGGTTTCTTTTAAAGGACATAGATTACAAAATATAAGGAGTAAGCACAAAACTTTTCACTTTTCATTTCTGTAAAGTGTTAATCATTCAGTATGGTTTTAGGGCTCTCAGTAATTCTGTCTTACATTTATTACAATAGGTCTTTTATTCCTTTCAGGACTTTCAAAACAGATAGCCAGGTCAATTATGACCTACGTGTGGCCAAAACCATTGCTAACGTTTAGAATCTCTGCTTAGTCTTAGCAGCCCTTGGAAACAGTGATGGTCTTTCTGACTTTAATGACTTTGTTTGTTCGTTTGTTTGTTTTTTCCTCTCAGATCCCTGGTTGCCCTTAATTTCTCTCTTAGTTCCTTTCATTTTCTTTAAACTCTAAAGTTGAGAAAACTTTTAAAGATTCTTCCTGAGTTCATCCCTCCTCTACCTTCCCTCCA
Source organism: Nanger dama (assembly GCA_917880005.1). NCBI lineage: Eukaryota > Metazoa > Chordata > Mammalia > Artiodactyla > Bovidae > Nanger > Nanger dama. Next base: position 19,722,558 of record CAKJTW010000001.1, read on the forward strand.
GTCTCTATCTTAGTATCATTCTACTTGACCTACCCTATTTTTATATATCATCTCCATGCTGTTGACGTCACTGAACCACAGATATAAGTATCCAATAGCTTTTGTAATATCTCCATTTGTATTTTAATTAAATGCCCCAAATTTATCATGAACAAAACCTAATATTTGATCTGGAAACCTGTCCCTGTCTCAACCATGTCTTCCACTAGTCTTTTCCTTTTTAATAAATGGTCCTATGATACTCCCAGTGGTTCAAGAGAAAATCCTATGGGTCATCTTTTGTCCCACCCTCCTCCTTTCCAACAGTCCATTAGAAGAATTATAAGCCCTGAATCCACCACCACTGTCTAGTTTTACCTAATGAGACCCAGATACTGGCATCATACACTTGACTATCCTAACAGTTTCCTGTCTGATCTCACTACTCTCACTCTTCTCATCTTATAATCATTCTTCATATAGCTATAAAAATGTGACTTTTGAACATATATCTGTCATGATTATTCTCCTGTTTAAAAGCTTTCAATGGCTTCCTGTAGCACTTAGAATAAGTTCCAAGTCTTTCATCAGAGCCTATTACTCTTTCTTTAGTCCTCTTACCTTATCTTCTACCAATCTTTCTTTCAATATGTGCCAGTTTCAGCAAACTTTCTGTTCCTAGAAAGGGCCAAATTCTGGGATTTCTGGGAAAATCAGGAACTTTTCACTTTTGTTTGTAGTCTCTCAAACATTCTTACCCTAATTTCTCTTGTTATTATTTCCACTATATTATTCAGGTTTCAGTTTGACTGTCTTTTCTCAGAGACACTCTCCTTGGCACTTTTTCTGAGTAGTCATTTCCTTTTCTTCATCACCCTATCATTTAACTTTTTATTTTCTTCATAACTTATCACAAGAAATGATTTAAAAATTTACATATGTTCATTTACTATTCTCTTCTCCCACTAGAAGATAATTTCCCCAGTGCATATACCTTTTTCTGGTACATATGAGACACTCAAATGTTGTAGGAATGATTAAAAATGTGGGCTGTTTAAGTTGTAAATTCTGGCCTCACTCCACACCACTGAGTCAGAATTTTTAAGTGGAGACAGGTTTCTGGAAATCTACACAGTTAATAAGCACCTAAATAATTTTGGTACAGATGAAAGGTTGAAAATCGCTACTTTCTTCTTGATGAAGACAGACCCTGGTCATAAAGAACTTCTAAAGTGGACAAGCTTTCTTATCCATTCATCTGCTAATGGACAGACGAATGGACATCTAGGTTGCTTCCATGTCCTGGCTATTATAAACATTGCTGCGATGAACATTGGGGTACACATGTTTCTTTCAATTCTAGTTTCCTCAGTGTGTATGCCCAGCAGTGGGATTGCTGGGTCATAAGGCAGTTCAATTTGCAGTTTTTTAAGGAATCTCCACACTGTTCTCCATAGTGGCTGTACTAGCTTGCATTCCCACCAACAGTGTAAGAGGGTTCCCTTTTCTCCACACCCTCTCCAGCATTTATTGCTTGTAGACTTTTGGATCGCAGCTATTCTGACTGGTGTGAAGTGGTATCTCATTGTGGTCTTGATTTGCATTTCTCTGATAATGAGTGATGTTGAGCATCTTGTCATGGGTTTGGTAGCCATCCGTATGTCTTCTTTGGAGAAATGTCTATTTAGTTCTTTGGCCCATTTTTGATTGGGTTATTTATTTTTCTGGAATTGAGCTGCAGGAGTTGCTTGTATATTTTGAGATTAGTTGTTTGTCAGTTGCTTCATTTGCTATTATTTTCTCCCATTCTGAAGGCTGTCTTTTCACCTTGCTTATAGTTTCCTTTGTATGCAGAAGCTTTTAATTTTAATTAGGTTCCATTTTTTAAATTTTTGCCTTTATTTCCAATATTCTGGGAGGTGGGTCATAGAGGATCCTGCTGTGATTTATGTTGGAGAGTGTTTTGCCTATGTTCTCCTTTAGGGGTTTTATAGTTTCTGGTCTTACATTTAGATCTTTAATCCATTTTGAGTTTATTTTCATGTGTGGTATTAGAAAGTGTTCTAGTTTCATTCTTTTACAAGTGGTTGACCAGTTTTTCCAGCACCACTTGTTAAAGATATTGTCTTTTCTCCATTGTATATTCTTGCCTCCTTTGTCAAAGATAAAGTGTCCATAGTTGTGTGGATTTATCTGTGGGCTTTCTATTTTGTTCCATTGATCTATATTTCTGTCTTTGTGCCAGTACCATACTGTCTTGATGACTGTGGCTTTGTATAGCCTGAAGTCAGGCAGGTTGATTCCTCCAGTTCCATTCTTCTTTCTCAAGATTGCTTTTTGCTATTCGAGGTTTTTGTATTTCCATACAAATCTTGAAATTATTTGTTCTAGCTCTGTGAAAAATACTGTTGGTAGCTTGATAGAGATTGCATTGAATCTGTAGATTGCTTTGGGTAGGATACTCATTTTCACTATATTGATTCTTCCGATCCATGAACATGGTATATTTCTCCATCTATTAGTGTCCTCTTTGTTTTCTTTCACCAGTGTTTTATAGTTTTCTATATATAAGTCTTTAGTTTCTTTGGGTAGATATATTCCTAAGTATTTTATTCTTTTCGTTGCAATGATGAATGAAATTGTTTCCTTAATTTCTCTTTCTACTTTCTAATTATTAGTGTATAGGAATGCAAGGGATTTCTGTGTATTGATTTTATATCCTGCAACTTTACTATATTCATGATTAGCTGTAGTAATTTTCTGGTGGAGTCTTTAGGGTTTTCTATGTAGAGGATCATGTCATCTGTAAACAGTGAGAGTTTTAATTCTTCTTTTCCAATTTGTATTCCTTTTATTTCTTTTTCTGCTCTGATTGCTGTGGCCAAAACTTCCAAAACTATGTTGAATAGTAGCGGTGAAAGTTGGCACCCTTGTCTTGTTCCTGACTTTAGGGGAAATGCTTTCAATTTTTCACCATTGAGGATAATGTTTGCTGTGGGTTTGTCATATACAGCTTTTATTATGTTGAGGTATGTTCCTTCTATTCCTGCTTTCTGCAGAATTTTTATCATCAATGGATGTTGAATTTGTCAAAGGCTTTCTCTGCATCTATTGAGATATTCATATGACTTTTATTTTTCAATTTGTTAATGTGGTGAATTACATTGATTGATTTGTGGATATTGAAGAATCCTCGCATCCCTGGGATAAAGCCCACTTGGTCATGGTATATGATTATTTTAATGTGTTGTTGGATTCTGACTGCTAGAATTTTGTTAAGGATTTTTGCATCTATGTTTATCAGTGATACTGGCCTGTAATTTTCTTTCTTTGTGACATCTTTGTCAGGTTTTGGTATTAGGGTGATGGTGGCCTCATAGAATGAGTTTGGAAGTTTACCTTCCTCTGCAATTTTCTGGAAGAGTTTGAGTAGGATAGGTGTTAGCTCTTCTCTACATTTTTGGTAGAATTCAGCTGTGAAGCTGTCTGGACCTGGGCTTTTGTTTGCTGGAAGATTTCTGATTACAGTTTCAATTTCCATGCTTGTGATGGGTCTGTTAAGATTTTCTATTTCTTCCTGGTTCAGTTTTGGAAAGTTGTACTTTTCTAAGAATTTGTCCATCTCTTCCAAGTTGTCCATTTTATTGGCATATAATTGCTGATAGTAGTCTCTTATGATTCTTTGTATTTCTGTGTTGTCTGTTGTGATCTCTCCATTTTCATTTCTAATTTTATTGATTTGATTTTTCTCCCTTTGTTTCTTGATGAGTCTGGCTAATGGTTTGTCAATTTTATTTATCCTTTCAAAGAACCAGCTTTTGGCTTTGGTCTCTTTTGTTTCTTTTGCATTTATTTCTGCCCTAATTTTTAATATTTTTTTCCTTCTACTAACCCTGGGATTATCCATTTCTTCCTTTTCTAGTTGTTTTAGGTGTAGAGTTAGGTTATTTATTTGACTTCTTTTTGTTTCTTGAGATATGCCTGTATTGCTATGAACTTTCCCCTTATCACTGCTTTTACAGTGTCCCACAGGTTTTGGGTTGTTGTGTTTTCATTTTCATTTGTTTCTATGCATACTTTGATTTCTTTTGATTTCTTCTGTGATTTATTGGTTATTCAGTGTTTTTCGGCCTCCATATGTTGGAATTTTTAATAGTTTTTCTCCTGTAATTGAGATCTAATCTTAATGCATTATGGTCAGAAAAGATGCTTGGAATGATTTCAATTTTTTTGAATTTACCAAGGCTAGATTTATGGCCCAGGATGTGATCTATCCTGGAGAAGTTTCCGTGAGCACTTGAGAAAAAGGTGAAATTCATTGTTTTGGGGTGAAATGTCCTATAGATTTCAATTAGGTCTAACTGGTCTATTGTATCATTTAAAGTTTGTGTTTCTTTGTTAATTTTCCGTTTAGTTGATCTGTCCATAGGTGTGAGTGGGGTATTAAAGTCTCCCACTCTTATTGTGTTATTACTAATTTCCCCTTTCATATTGCAGTGCTCCTATGTTGGGTGCATATATATTTATAATTGTTGTATCTTCTTCTTGGATTGATCTTTTGATCATTATGTAGTGGCCTTCTTCATCTCTTTTCACAGCCTTTGTTTTAAAGTCTATTTTATCTGATATGAGTATTGCTGCGCCTGCTTTCTTTTGGTCTCTATTTGCATGGAATATCTTTTTCCAGCCCTTCACTTTCAACCTGTATGTGTCCCTTGTTTTGAGATGGGTCTCTTGTAGACAACATATATAGGGGTCTTATTTTTGTATCCATTCAGCCAGTCTTTGTCTTTTGGTTGGGGCATTCAACCCATTTACATTTAAGGTAATTATTGGTAAGTATGATCCCATTGCCATTTACTTTGTTGTTTTGGGTTTGGGTTTATACACCCTTTTTGTGTTTCCTGTCTAGAGAAGATCCTTTAGCATTTGTTGGAGAGCTTGTTTGATGGTGCTGAATTCTCTCAGCTTTTGCTTGTCTGTAGAGCTTTTAAGTTCTCCTTCATATTTGAATGAGATCCTTGCTGGGTACAGTAATCTGGGCTGTAGGTTATTTTCTTTCAGCACTTTAAGTATGTCTTGCTATTCCCCCTTGGCCTGAAGAGTTTCTATTGAAAAATCAGCTGTTATCCTTATGGGAATCCCCTTGTGTGTTATTTGTTGTTTCCCCCTTGCTGCTTTTAATATTTGTTCTTTGTGGTTGATCTTTGTTAATTTGATTAATATGTTTCTTGGGGTGTTTCACCTTGGGTTTATCCTATTTGAGACCCTCTGGGTTTCTTGGACTTGGGTGATTATTTCCTTTTCCATTTTAGGGAGGTTTTCGACTAGTATCTTCTCAAGTATTTTCTCATGGTCTTTCTTTTTGCAGACGAATGGATTAAGAAAGCTGTGGTACATATACACAATGGAGTATTATTTAGCCATTTAAAAGAATACATTTGAATCCGTTCTAATGAGGTGGATGAAACTGGAGCTGATTATACAGAGTGAAGTAAGCCAGAAAGAAAAACACCAATACAGTATACTAACACATATATATGGAATTTAGAAAGATGGTAATGATAATCCTGTATGTGAGACAGTAAAAGAGACACAAATGTATAGAACAGACTTTTGGACTCTGTGGGAGAGGGAGAGGATGGGATGATTTGGGAGAATGGCATTGAAACATGTATACTATCATGTAAGACATGAATCACCAGTCTAGGTTCGATACAGGATACAGGATGCTTGGGCCTGGTGCACTGGGATCACCCAGAGAAATGATATGGGGAGAGAGGTGGGAGGGGGGTTCAGGATTGGGAACTCATGTACAACCGTGGTGGATTCATGTCAATGTATGGCAAAACCAATTCAGTATTGTAAAGTAAAAATAAATAAATTTAAAAATATAGTGGACAGCATATTATCTGGAATTCTAATTTATTTCACTGAAGGGCTAGTATATATCGTTGAGTGATGCATTTTTCTGAGATTAGTTTTTCTGTGAGAGCCTTAGAACAGACTTTCCCTAACTGCTGGGAAGCTGGTCTCTAGCTGAGAGCTCTTGTTTGAAGTGAGGGCAGCTGGATTTTAGTGTAGCCCTGAATTATTCTTTTTTTTTTTTCTTTTTCTTTATTCCAGAACCAAAGTCTTGAACTGGTAAGGAAACCTGGAGGCTTTCTTAGGCTCTGGTATGGAAGGGCACTTCAATTGTCAACACTTCACTTTTCTCCTTGTTTTGTGGCTAATTGCCTTCAGCTGCCTTGATTTGACCCAACTTTGACCGGAAGTTTCAACTCTGCCTGGGTGTCAATAAATTGACATACATATCTGGGAAAATACTATCTCTTGGATATCTTAACTATTTATATAAGAAAATAACTCATCAGGTGAAATTTGTTCTCTATATTTTATAACAGAAATGTTATACACTGAACAACAAGAATATTGCTAACATATTTATTTATTTTTCCTTTGTTTCTCAGGTCACAGGTTATTTCTAAGATGAAGAGAAGTTTATAGATTCATTTGTATATTCATTAGAAATAGCTTCTAAATGATTTTATTTCCATTTTTTCTCTCTTTTTTACTTTGCTGGTTGAGCTAAATATTATTAAAAATACCAATTTGAGTATTGACTTTATCCATCTGATAAGCATCTATCGAACATCTAATTTATGTTTATCTAAATGTCAATACCTATTTATCCTTTCAGGTTCAGCTCAAAGTCACCAGTAGAAACTCACCAAATTAGTGTAGGAAGAACTAATTTTTCCTTTGCTTAAAAACAAACAAGAACAACAACAACAAAACCCAAACCCTCTCTATGAATACCTTATTGGAACATTCATTGTATTTATTGAAATTGTGTACACGTTTTAGTTTCCTCTTGCTAGACTAAGATCTTTAAAGCTGAAAAATAAATAATTTTGTTCAAATTCCTAGCATTTAGCAGAACAATTGACACATAAGTAATACTTAGTTTTTAGTGAATTGATAAAATTTGGAAGATTATATGGGGGACATATGAGTCCTCTCCTGCAAAGAAGTAGCAGAATACTGGAGTTGAATATAGCTCTTTGTTTACTTTTCCATGTAAGCTTTTTTCAATAATTAGTATATAAACTCTACACGAATATGGCCCCTAGTGTGTCTATAGCTGACTACATTTTAAGATGGCATAATGTGTTCAGGGACACACTGATTTTACCAACTGTTTTAGATCAGTTTAGGGATTGGTCTATGGTCAGTATAGTTTGGGAAACGTAGTGAAGCAAAATTATTTTTTAAACAGGTATTTTCAAGAATGTTACCATGTGTATATATACTGTAAATTTATAAGGGATATTTTGAGGATAAATATTTATTTGAGGTGCCACCTAGTGATATTAATGTTTCAAGAAATACGCTTTGGTAAACTGTGCTTTAGTGGGTCCTATCTTTTTAACCAACATTGGATTACAAAAGAAAATGAAGGTTTGATAGACAGGTTTATTGGGAAACTACCCCACCAACCACAATAATCAAAAATGGCAGGAGCAAAAATGATGTTGTCCAAATACACTGGGAGAATAATTGATTCACTTTAATAGAATATATTTGCCTCACAAATATAGTAGATAAAACATATGATGTTTTCTTTTTTCCTCAGAAGTCTACAGTGATGTAATTAAGCTAGATAAATTAAAAATCCTATTCCAAGAGTTAAGAAATATATCAAAGACTAAAAAAGAGGAGGGAAGATCATAAATTATTTGCAGAACAGCCCTCCTAACTTTCAGAGCAGCCAAAGCTTTTCTTTGGCTACTCTTCAGGGCTCTGGATCCCTATCTTCTTTATGCCCCTCCGTCTTGATTTCTCATGACTGGCTTTCATCAGTCATTCAATGGCATTCAATTTGTCAGCTGTAAGGCTGGGAAACAATTCCTATAAAATTAATATTTCAAATTATACTGAGGACAGTGTGGTCCTCTGGCTGTCATTCAAATAGTTTTAACTGCGAGCACTAATTTTAGTACCAAAGAAGGAATGCTTAATGTTTGAGGAACTTCTGATCCCTGAAAATGGTTGACAGAGACAGCAGTTTCCCTGCTCAAGCCGTGCCAAGAGGCTCATTAGGCTGGCCTTGATCTACAGCCAGCTTATGGTCATGGCAGAATTTCCTGCACTGATGCTAAGGGTCCAGTGATGACTTAAACTTGGAGTGAAGAGATGTAATCTTTACTCAGTGAGAATTCTGATTTCCGGATAAATTACCTGTGGGACAAAGGCTGCCACTGTGACACAATGAAAGGCTTATTGTGTAGGTAGATTCTTGCTGGATGACTTCTGCCATATACTGCAGGGAAGCTTCTTTTCATTGCCACATGCTACCTTTTTTTTCTTTCAGGGATTTTGTTTCTAGAATGTTCATCATGAGATTTACGGGAACTGATGATTAGGACAAACTGATCCTCAGTAAAGGTCACAACCCTTTGCTATATGCACTTACCTTTATATGTAAGATAAATTATACTTGATAAACTGAAAGTCTCTGAGCTTGGTTTTCCCAAAACACATTGTGTGTGTGTGTGTGCATGTGTGTGTGTGCGTGTGTGCTGCTTTCATTATCTTGGGGAATTGTTATATTCTTGTGATACTCCAGGGGATCTTGGGTGGCCTTGGCTGGCAACGGCTTGAAGCAGGGCTTGAGTTTCTAGCCAGAGACTGAGGCCAGGTCACAACAGTGAAAGCACCAAATCTTAGCCACTAGACAGTGACAAGGTCAGTGACAAGGGCCCTGGCACCTTAGCTTTGCAGAAAAGAATTTCCATAAAGACGCAAAGTAGTGAAGCAAGTAAAAAGTATTTATTAAGAGGAAAAAGGACATACCAGTGGATAGACACACCGGTGGACTCAGAGAGTGAGAGAGTTGCTGAGTCATGCCCTCATTGCAGCTTGAATTACTTTTATGGAGCACTTCTTCTGAGTTTCCTTTGGTCAATCGTTTTGAATTGCCTGGTTCAGTCTATATTTGGTATATCTCAGGGTCCTCACATGTGTGCACATGCATCTCTTAGAAAAGATGGATTCTACTGAAAAGGCTTACAGGTAGAACATTTCTTGGCATCACTCCCCATTTGACATCCAAGGAACCTTTCTGCACATGTTAGGGAGGTCTCCTGACCTTGAGAATGAGAAATATGTCGTCTGGGCTGGGCCCAGCCTTTCTTAATTGTCCTGCTATTCCCATCTTGGAGTTTCAGTCCGCAAGGAATGAATCTCCAATCACTTTACCCTGAAGAGGGCACAGCTACCTCCATCTCACAGGAACGTAAAATCTCTTCAAGAAAGAAACAGAAGTACAAATTATTTATTTTATTAGAGGGTAAATTATAAGAGGATTCATAAAAAGTGGGGGAAAAGCAGTGAAAGAGAGTCAAATGGTAAGTGATGCATTCTGTTTGGAGAAATAGCAGAAAATTTTTCAGGCAGTTCATAATATTGGATTTGGACCTTGAGAGATAAATTGGATTTAAACAGTGAAACAGTGGAAAGGATATTCCATGAGGAGAGAGCATAATAAGCACAGGCACAGCTGTGTGTGACATCCAGTGGTGGGAAATGACGATGGCCTAGTGTGCCAGTGGAGAATGCAAGGGAGGCTAGAGGTGGGTGGCTGGAGGGATTCGAAAAGAAGCTGGAGGTTAGTATGTAGAGGCCTTGAATGCCATGTGGGGGAAGCAGACTTCTTTCTTTTCTGTTTTTGAGTGTGATACCATTTTTATAAAGCTCAAAACAGCAAAATACACTACTTTGAATGCCTTAAATGCATGGTAAATGTAGACAAAATCTCAGAAGACTACAAAGTGTACGAGCACAGTTTTATAAACTCCAAATAACAAAACTAGCATGTGTCATTTTTAATAAATCTTGTATATAGTAAAAGTACATATGCAGAAAAGAAGAATTATAAGCAAACTTTACAGTGAGGAAAAACACACAGATCTTTGCCTTGACCTTCATTGTATTCTATTCTGTGGTTGGAGTGAGGTTTGCTTACCTAATTATGTTATGTTGTACACACATATATGAGTATGTAAATGCATGGAGGGCTTCCCTGGTGACTCAGACAGTAAAGAATCTGCCTGCAGTGAGGGAGACTGGGGTTCGATTCCTGGGTCAAGAAGCTCCCCTGCAGAAGGGAATGGCTACCCACTCCACTATCCTTGCTTGGAGAATTCCATGGATAGAGGAACCTGGTGAGCTGCAGTCCCTGGGGTTGCAGTCAGACATGACTGAGACACTAACACTTTCACTTTTCACTTCACTATGCATAGATGACAGATAGTTGTATGGATAATATTATACATTAACAATTACTCTAATTTGGAGCCAGACCTCTCCCTGGCTTATATTCTAAGTAATGTCAGTGTTAAGAAGCCATTCTGTAACTCCAGTTCTTTGCTCTATTGTAAAGTAAAATAAATAAATAAATAAATAAATAAATCAAATAAATAATAAAAAAAGAAAAAGAAAAAAATTAAAAGAAAATTAAAACCACTGACATTAACTTCAGTAGTGCTTCTTCCTGATCCTGTGTTTCTACTTGCAGAGGTCTCTCTGAATTTCCCCTGTAGGCTGATTCCTTTGCAAACTTAAGGCAATCTTAAGAAGCCTTACAAGACATTTGAACAAGACAGAATAAAGGTCATTATATGTTTTTAAAGCTAAATCCAGTGGCAGTTTGGCACTGGAGTTACGAGCATAGGAGAGCCTGGGGGCAGTTACCCTTATTAGCATGAATTTGATATTTCTTCCTGAAATAAAGCGAAAACAAATGGACTTAACTAGTCTTTGGCACTGTCATTGTGGAGTCCTGGACACAAAATTTATTTGACTAAATATGCTGCTAAAACAAAAGCACAAGATTTGGATAGTGGTTTTTATTTCTTTTTTTGCCATATGCTATGATTGTGAAGGACATTGGACTTTCATGATATTCAATTTCCCCCCACATAAAATGTGACTACTGAAAAGAGATTACGTGGAGATTTGGTGATAGAATGATTTGAAAAAGAACTCTAACCTATATGCTTGATGTAAATGTTATTTTTAAGATTATTCACTCATTACCCTTTTTAAAAAAAATTAAAGTATTTGGTTGTTTTGATATCCTTTACCAACACATCAAGCTTAATATGCTACAGCATATAAATTCCAGACTAAAATGAGTAATTGAGTAATTCAGACTCAGTTAATCAAATGTGTTTCTGAAGTAAATTAAATCATCTTCTAGTCTCATTAATACAAGCAGTAGAACTACATAGATGAAGGAAAGCTACACAATAGCCTGGAGTTAAAACTCCCCTCCAGGTTCTTCTCCCCACCATTCTATACAGAATAAAGAACTTTCTCCCCCAAGAAAGGAAAGGAAGCTAGGATTGATTAAGTTTGGCTCCCAGCTAATCCCAGTCTCCGGTGGTCTCAGGAATTCCTTATAGCAGTTGTAGAAAGCTAACTAATCAAAAATAATCATGAGGACAAACAGACTCCCTCAAAACGATGTATCTCTGCATATATATACCTACTCACTTCTTAACTTAGTGCAGCAGCTCTCTAATCTGACTGCTGTCCCTTCTCGCCTCATTAAAGGTGATCTGTTCCTGTAAAGTGCTGGTCTCCTTCTTTTTTGGAACTTCGTCTTCTCTAATCTCTTATGCTACAATAACATAAGCTACCGAGTAGGCTTTCAGTCAAGGTAATTCCAGGGCTAGTGAATTCTGGTTACTTCCACTCCAGTACTTTCCTTGGAACAGTTATCATCAGGAAGTGTATATTAAATTAAGCTGTTAAAATTTCTTTTGCATTCCTACCGGTAATGCAGATTTAGAAAATGGGAAACCATGATCTTGTATGCTTCTTCAATCACATTTATTTTTCTATGATTAACAGGAATATTGATTCTTCAAGGAAGTGGCTCATGTTCAGTTTTGCAGTGACCTGAAATAAATCACAGATGTAAAGTTATTAAACTCAGTGAGTCATGTGCTTGTGAATGTGTAAGTCTTTTCGCTTTTTAATTACAAATATTGGCTCAAAAGTATATCTAGTTCAAGGGCTGGGAAACTTTCTGCTCAAGAAGACAGAGTAGATGAAAGAAAGAAAGCAGAGACTTTTAGTGGTTGGCATTAGATAAAAGATCTACCCCCCCCGCCCGCCCCACCCCACGAGCTAGGTCCTAATGTAATCTTTAGTACCATTTACATTGCCTCAGTTCATTGGTAATTAACAACCTATCAATTTGTTTTAGAGATGATGAAATAAAAGGGACTTTTATTTCAGGTGGAGCTTTCAGTCTTTAAGAGTTTATTTCATTGTGATAATATAATTAAAAGTTAAATGAGTTTTGATACTAATTAGAACAACAGATGATTTTCTAAGGAATAGGCTGAAATCTACTTTAGACCCTAGATCCACAAGTTCATCAATTATGATCTTTACTTTGACTAAAATTTTTCCTTCTTTGGGTGCTATGATTCAGCCCTTAAATGCACCATTGTTGATGATAGTAGAAAATGTTAAAAATATTTTTCAAAAATATTTTCACAAGAAAGATTATTTCTATTGCATCACAGCAAGTGAGGATTCAAACTGCTGTGTAGGTTGGATCATACAAGGGCACACATATGTACCTGTGAGTTGTTGTTTAGTCACTAAGCTGTGTGTGTCTTTTTGGCTACCCCATGGACTGTAGCCCACCAGGCTCCTGTGTCCATGGGATTTTCCAGCATGAATATTGGAGTGGGTGGCCATTTCCTTCTCAGGGGATCTTTCTGACCCAGGAATCTAAACCATGTCTCCTGTTTGGTAGGTAAATTCTTTACCACTGAGCCCCCAAGGAAGTCCATCCTCTGAGTAGAGACACTGACACTTGCTACCAGAGAAGGAGATTGAAATAAGTTATAACTTGGGCTTCCCTGTGGCTCAGACGGTAAAGAATCTGCCTGCATTGTGTGAGACTCCAGTTTGAATCCTGGGTTGGGAAGATCCCCTGGAGAAGGAACTGGCAACCCACTCCAGTATTCTTGCCTGGAGAATTACATGGATGGAGAAACCTGGCAGGGTCCGTGGGGTTGCAAAGAGTTGGAAATGACTGAGGGACTAAGGAACACACACAGACCAATTGTAACTTAATGGGGCTAAGTGAAAACATTGCAACATTTTATTTTCATGAAACAATGTAGTTCAGTCTATAGACAGCAAAGTAAAGAAAACATGTTGGGTAATGTGTATGTTTCCATGCTGCTTCAATTCATCCCACTCTCTCTTTCCCACACTGTGTCCACAAATCTGTTCTTTATGTCTCCGTCTCCATTGCTGCCTTGCACATAGGTTCATCTGTACCATCTTTCTAGATTCCATTCACATGTTTTAATATACAATATTTGTCTTTCTCTTTCTGACTTTCTTCACTCTGTACAATAGGCTTTAGGTTGTAGGATGAACTCTAGGTTCATCTACCTCATTAGGACTTCCTCAAATGCATTCTTTTTTAAAGCCAAGTAATATTCCACTGTATATATATACCACAATTTCTGTATCCATTCATGTCACCATATGTAAAATAGATAGCCAGTGGGAATTTGCTGTGTGACACAAAGAGCTCAGTCCCATGCTGTGTGACCACCCGGAAGGGTGGATGGCATGGGAGATGGGAGGGAAGTTTTAGAAGGAGGGGACATGTGTGGCTGATTCATTTTGATATATGGCAGAAACCAGCACAGTATTGTAAAGCACTTATCTTCCAAAAAGAAACAAAAACAAAAAAGACACATACTGGGGGCTTCCCTGGCCATCTAGTAATTAAGAATCTGAACTGCCAATGCAGGGAATGTGAGTTTGATCCCTGGTTAAGGAAATAGGATCCTCCTTGTTGCACAGCTAGAAAACAACAACAAAAACACCCCCTCAAAATCCCACATGTTTTGTATTCTGCATACTTACCACCTATTCCATCTTAAATTGCACTGCGACTTCTCTTTCTTATTTACTTCTCATTAAGAGGGGTAGCTGCAGAGACAGATGCAGGTACTGGAATGGGAGGATAAAAATAGGCCCACCATGGACAGAGGAATCGTGAATCATGGTGGTGTGGATATTGGTAAGGAGGAAAAAGAACTGTGAAGATAGTTCATCACTCCCACTGACCTGTTGAGAGAAAGAAATTGAATGAACATGCAGGTCTTCTGAGATATTTACCTTTTCTGTGTTTACTATGAACAGGGATTTGATTAATTTGCATCATTTTAGAAAAATATAGGAAATCACCTAGAGACAACCATGTTCTTGTACATTTCTACTCATAGTCTGATGATTTTCCTGATGACTGCTTCTGTAAGTGTAAGATCAAGGGGAGGGTATTGAGCAGGAGAGGTCAATTTTTTTCTCTTTGCCTTTATATAAGGTCTTTACCCAAAGATACAATCTCCTCTATTTTCTTTCTTTCTTCCTTCCTTCCCTCTCTACTGTCCGCCCATATTCCTATCAATTTCTGTATCCTTAGTTCTCTATAGTTTTGGCCTCAGTTATGCTTGCTTTAAGATAATAAGATTCAGTTCAGTTCAGTTCAGTCACTCAGTTGTGTCTGACTCTGCAACTCCATGAACCGCAGCACGCCAGGCCTCCCTGTCCATCACCAACTCCTGGAGTTTACTCAAACTCATGTCCATTGGGTTGGTGATGCCATCAACCATCTCATCCTGTCATCTCCTTCTCCTCCTGCCCTCAATCTTCCCCAGAATCAGAGTCTTTTCAAATAAGTCAGCTCTTCGCATAAGGTGGCCAAAGTATTGGAGTCTTAGCTTCAACATCGGTCCTTCCAGTGAACACCCAGGACTGGTTGGATGTCTTTGCAGTCCGAGGGATTCTCAAGAGTCCTCCAACACCACAGTTCAAAAACATCAATTTTTCAGCACTCAGCTTTCTTTATAGTCCAACTCTCACATCCATACATGAAATAATATTAATCTGAGTATGAACAAATTCCTAAGCAAGAGCTTCCTGTTTAAAATTTTATTTTCTTTTTCTTAAACATTTTTTATTAACTGTTTAGACCAAAACAAGCTGCTACTGAATTTTCCACTGGTGGGGCCATCAAAGCAGGCCCAAATTTCCTAATTCTCAAATTTTTACTTATATTATCACTTTTATTATCTCTTCTGAACTGGGTTTTGTAGAGTTAAAGCAGAATAGAGGGATGAGCGAGTATCAACATTCATTGGGCTAGTTTTAGTAAAAAAAAAATATTATAATACAATTCATCATAGAGCGATTCAAGTTTCAGTTTGGCCCCACTGTTATGTGAGATGCTGACAAGCAGAGGTCATATCCCTGAAGGCTGAATCTCTGTTGAGTCTAATACCCAAACTTTGTAAGAATTTCTTTAGAGTCTGAGAAGTTTGACTAGAGGAATATCTTTAACCACAGTTATGGATATTTCACATGAAAATCACACATGTTAAACAGCAAAAGTGTAACTTACACTTCGTGCTTCTCTTTCCTTGTCTTGAGAGACCTAAAGATTAAACAGTGAAGTTAATTTAACTCATGATAATAAAACACACAAACTGAGAAACATACATATGTATGAAGGAAATAGTTTAACTATCCACTACTCAATATTGTTTCATAGTAGCCAGTTGTTTAAATTTAGGATTTGAGCTTCCAGAAAATATTCTAGGAATTATTTTTCTGAAAAATATTATTATTTATTCTAAACACCTCAAAAAACATTCACTACTTCATCAAGACTATGTAGAATTAAACTATACATAAAACAGTATATGATTTATAAAATGGCACAGAATATAATGTAAAAAAGTCAGATATTAGACATACTTAAAATAGAAACATTTCCTAGGATTTATGAATTAGAACAATAACCACAGCAACAACAACCAAAAAACCAACAACAACCCATAAATATTCTGAAATACAAAACTACTCACTGGGAAACCAATGGTTATTGCTAAGATGGCTGTGAGCAGAAGGAGAACTTTCATTTTATTCAGATGTAATCTAGAAGTAATAGAAAGACCAAATGTCAGCACAAATTCAGTAGATCTAGTTGTAGCACATATTATGTTACTAATAGCTCTTAGAGCATCAACCTGTTTGGAGACCATGATTTTTTTAGGTAGAATCAAAGGTGTTTTGCAATTTCGATGTTACATCAAGTTTTTAAAAACAAATATTTACATATTATTTAAGAGTAATATTTATCTGTACATGCTAATAAGAGTAGCTGCTAGAAGGAAATACAGCCTTGGCCTATGCAGAGACTTAGTGTGGGGATAAGCAATTTAGGGCTTCTCTGGTGGCTCAGATGGTAAAGAATTTGCTTGCAATGCAAGAGACTTGGGTTCAGCTCTTGGGTCTGGAAGATCCCCTGGAGAAAGGAATAGCTACCCACTCCAGTATTCTTGCCTGGAGAGTTATATGGACAGAAAAGCCTGGCAGGTTACAGTCTATGGTGTCGCAAAAGAGTTGGACATGACTTAGTGACTAAACATTATCAAATATAGAAGAAAACAGAGAAATCAAGGAAAGATTTTGGAGAGAGCAGAATTCAAGTGAACCTATCCCAAAGGGGGATTACAAATATGAATTTAAGGATGATTTAAAACCACCCGAAGCAAACAGGTAAAGCACATCATAGACTCTTTCAGATCTTGTCTTATAGGCAGGACTCAACGTAATTACCAACTACCACCTTTTATCTTTTTTTTCTACTTCTCAAACTGTAGTACCCATAGCAGTATATAGCTGTATGCTGGGGAACACATCCAATGTCTCTGAATAAATCAGATGAATCTTCCTGGAGCATCAATTTCATTTAAGGATTTATAGGAAAATCCAAGTAATTTTTACATTAAAATCAACATGACATTTTATAGAATGGAATGTAAATAGAGAAAATGTTAAAGAAAAAATAGGAGGCCACAAATAAATTGTCACATGTTCATACTCTAGAGAATATGTGACAGTGCATGTTCCTTTCATTTACTGACTTAAGCTCATGGATGGATGAGCCTGAGGCTCTTGTAACAGTAACAGTGTGCCACCAACACTCCAGCCGCCATAAAGCTTTCTTTATGGTTATTCTAAACTATGTACTTACGATAGCTGGGTAATGATTTTAAGAAAGAGTCTTGTAAATAGGTATACCCTAGATGATTGATTGTCCAATCACTTAAAGATTACAGATTCAAGCAACCATTACATGACAGTCTCAATAATTTTAATTTTGACAGTTTACTGGATATACCTATTTCTCTAGATAACATATATAAAGGTATATAATATATCTTGATATATTAAAATCCATGATACTTAAGATCTCTCTTACCTCAAACTTCCCAGTCCGTTCCTTCTCTGAGATGGTGGTATAAGAAATGGAAGTGACTGGCCCTGGAATAGCGCAGCTATTTTATACACTCCGAAGTGAATGGGATGAAGCCTGTGGTTTGAGAGCCTCTCCCTGGGATTAGTTATTAGTTGAATCATCAACTATCACGATGTGTTGAAATTGTGGAATAACTGACATTTACAGTTTCATTGAAACTCTGGCTGAGTGACTACCAAAGGCAACTATTTGTGTTTTCTTTTCAACTTGAGTAATTTGTGTATTCAAAGCTTATCACTTCACATAAAGTTGCCCTCTGCTCTTTAAGTTTTTTCCTTTAATTTCTACAATTAAAAAATTATTTTCTCAGTATCCTGTTGGTATTGATTATAATCAATTGGGAAGTTTTTTTGGTTGTATTGTCATTTTAAAAATCTTAAAAATATTAAAAATCTTTAAATATTTAAAAATCTTAAAAATATTAAGCATGGGATTGATATCTTTTGCATGATTCTACCTTTAGTTCTTTGATTTCAGTGAGCAGGCTTAGAGTTTTAAAGATCAGTGGACCACATTTGGAAACATCAAGTATCTTAGTTACCTTATGGAACATGACAATTTGCTTTTCAACTAAAGATGCACTTAACACAAGAGAAGATGTCTAACCATCTTCTGTGAGATTAAAAACTAGAGCCCTCAAAAATTCAAGAATAATTTTAAATTTCTATGCATAAAATTTGGGCTTTTTATCATATTTAAAGAGCCCTCAAAATATTGCATACGTGCATTCAAATTCTATTTCAGCAGAGTTTTATATGAACAAAATTGTAACAATGCATCAATGTCCCTCTTTTCTTTTTACTTTTTCTAGAAATTATTTCTCAAAAAACTCAGAAAAATAGTTAAAAGCTAACATTTCTTGAGGACTTTTGCTCAGGCACAATCCTAAGCACTTTGTATGTATTACATAATTTAATCCTCAAAACAACCAACTCCAAAGGCAAAGTATTAGTATTATCAACATACTCCCCATTTTACAGAAAAAGAGGTTGAGAGGTAAGGTGTCATAATTAGTACTCTGGCAGAGATGGCATTTAATACCCATAATTTGATTCCAAACCCCAGACTCTTGCCTAATGTCACTGTTGCAGGTTAGCAAAATCAGTGTAAAAGCAGGGAAACTTTAAACTTTTGTTGCTTATAACTGAATATTCAATCTTGTCACTCTGAGAAAACTGCTTCATTTAGAAACCTAATTTATTATAACTAGTGTGTTTTTGAATATTAGTTTTCATTTTAACCAAGATGGGATTAGAGTTGATTTCCTCAGGACTATGATAGGAGGTTGTGTGTCTGTGCGTACACGCAAATGTATGTGTGTATTTGTATGCACATGTGTATAACATGTTCACTTCCTTATCTTACGTGTTTTAATTTCTTATACTTACCTAAAAATGTTCTGACAAAAGCTGCCAGTTGCCCCTTAATTGTGATGACAATTAATGCTTTTCTGTCCTTATGTTATAGACATTTGGGGGTATTTAATTGTGATGACTATTCCACTCAGAAAACTGATTTTCTTTCCCTGGGTTTCGTAAGCCTCTTTCTCTGTTCTTTTTCAGCTTTTTTGATAGCAACCTTCAGTCTTTGTGGATTCTTTTCTTCAGTGCATTGTATGTGACCTCTTATGCATTTAACTTACATGTGATCTGCATAATGTAGTTGACTTCTCACTC
The DNA here is from genome assembly GCA_917880005.1 of Nanger dama. Classification (NCBI taxonomy): domain Eukaryota; kingdom Metazoa; phylum Chordata; class Mammalia; order Artiodactyla; family Bovidae; genus Nanger; species Nanger dama. The sequence goes on from CAKJTW010000001.1 coordinate 19,741,644, forward strand.
CCTAACTTATGCTTTTGACTCCCTATTTTGAAGTCTTTAACTGCATATTCCATTTAGATGTTTGATGAGTATAATTCAAACTGAATTATTGCTATTACCTCTCAACCTCTCCTCACTTGCATCTGCTTCCTCAACTGACGTTTATCAATCATCCATCCATGCCAGAAATCTAAGACTTACTCTGTCTTTGCCTAGTCCCTCTCCTTTGGCATCTAACAGTAAGCGTTTCCTTGCTGCGTATTCACAGACTCAGTCTTTTCCATGTTCATGGCCATTTCCTTGTTTTAGTCCTTCATTTTCTTTTGGATTGTGACTATACCCTCTTAATTTGATTCTCTGTCTCCATTATTCTCCTCTCTCCTACCCATCTTCATCATATTCTTCCAAAGTGCCTTTAGACCTTTTAAAATGCAATTAATTATAGGATAAAATTCATACTGTGTCTTAGCTGAGTATACACATACACACTGAAACAGGGTTTTAAAAACGAATAATTTCACTAATAAATAATTCTTAAACATATAATATTTTTCCAGGTTTGTTGAGACATAGTGGACATATTACATTGGGAAATTTAAGGTATACAGTGTAATAGTTTGATAGCTGTATAGGTTATGCAATGATTACCATAATATGTTTAGTTAACACATCCATTACTTTACATGGTTAGCTTTGTGTGTTTAAGTTTGTGAATGTGTTGTGGGAACACTTAAGATATAACTCTCTAATCAACTTTCAAATATACTATACAGTATTGTTATGATCATGGTGTAGGTCAGATCCCTAGAACTTATTCATCTTATGACTGGAAGTCTCTATACTTTGACCACCATCACCCATTTCCTCTAGGCTCCAACTCTTTATAACCTTGTTTTCATTTGTTTGTTTTTAAATTTCACATATAAGCAAGATAATGAAATATTTGTCTTTCAAATTAGTAAATTTTGGTGCCCTAACTTTTGATTTCCATTTGTGTAGGGCCACAAGTTGCCCTGATCAAACCAGCAAGTTGCAGAAAGCTGTGATTATCCTACTATTGAAATTCTAGCTACTACAGGGTAGCAGAAAAAGTGAAGTTGTCAGCCATCACTACTAGCAAGCTACATGAAGTAGGAAGAGCTCTAGATTTGAGACTGGTGATTATATTTTTAGATTTTCTTTGTTGGCTATGAGTGGGAAAGTCATACTCTGAGTCTCAGTTTTCTTATCTTTAAAGTAAAGATAATTGTCTCTGGAATTGAGAATTAAGTGAAATGAAATGTATAAAAACATTCAGCATTCAGTTTGATTTCATAAATGATGTTTTATCAGTGTCAGAGTTGAAGTTTTGAGTAAATCTGATCTCTTCCTGCCATACATCCTCAAGGTTCCTCAGAGGATTGAGTTTCTTGGCTAATATAAAGGTATATAGAAGCACTTTGGGCTTCCCTGGTGGCTCAGCAGTAAAGAATCTGCCTGCCAGTGCAGGATACGTGGGTTCAATCCCTGGGTTGTGAAGATCCCCTAGAGGCGGAAGTGGCAACCCACACCAGTATTCATGCCTGGGAAATTCCAAAGAGAGAGAAGCCTGGTGGGTTGGGGTTGCAAAGAGTCAGACATAACTTAGTGACTAAACAACAACATACGGAAGCACCATACATAGTAATTAAAATCAGATAAATGCTTAATGGGCTTCCCTGGTGGCTTGGACCATAAAGAATCTGCCTGCCAATGCAAGAGATGCAAGCAGGTTTGAACCCTGGGTCTGGAAGATCCTTTGGAGGAAGAAATGACAATCTACTCCAACATTCTTGCTTGGAGAATTCCATAGAGAGAGGAGCCTGGCAGTTCCCCAATGACTCAATGGATAAAGAATCTGCCTGCAAAGTAGGAGACACAGATTCAATCCCTGGGTTGGGATGATTCCCTTGGAGTAAGAAATGGCAACTGATCTGCTGGAGAAGGGATAGGCTACCCACTCCACTATTCTTGAGCTTCCTTTGTGGCTCAGTTGGTAAAGAATCTGCCTGCAATGCTGGAGTTCTGGGTTCGATCCCTGAGTTGGGAAGATTCCCTGGAGAAGGGAAAAGCTACCCACTCTGGTATTCTGACCTAGAGAATCTCATAGACTCTATAGTCCGTGGGGTAGCAAAGAGTGGGACACAACTGAGTGACTTTGATTTCTGGTGTTCTTGCCTGAAAAATCCAGGGGACAGAGGAGTTTGGCAGGCTACAGTCCAAAGGGTTGCAAAGAGTCAGAGAGAACTGAGAAATTAAGCATGCAAGGGCTTACTATGTTAGTTAAATCTGAAAATAAATAGGAAATTTTGAAATTGAGCAGTATCAGGAAGCAAGTATTCTTTTTCACTGGTGATCTAATTTTACTCACCATATAATATCCCTCCAAGGACAAATAAGCTATAATTCTTGCTGAATTCAGGCAATAAAAACTGCTGTTCGTTTCTTGTGATAATCTTAATTCAAATGTCTAGAATTTAATAAACAGAAAACACTCTTGCTTTACAGAACAAAAATTACAGATACAAGAACACTCTCTGCAAAGTCTGCAGCACATGGCTGTCTTTCAAAGGGCAACGGTAATGCAGTTCAGTTCAGCCAACTCTTTGCGACCCCATGGACTGCAGCACACCAGATTCCCTGTCTATCACCAACTACTGGAGCTTGCTCAAACTCATGTCCATCGAGCCTGTGATCCCATCCAATCATCTCATCCTCTGTCATCCCCTTATCCTTCGGCCTTGAACCTTTCCCAGCATCAGGGTCTCTGCTAATGAGTCAGTTCCTTGCATCAGGTGGCCAAAGTATTAGAGCTTCAGCTTTAGTATCAGTCCTTCCAATGAATATTCAGGACTGATTTCCTTTAGGATTGACTGCTTTGATCTCCTTGCAGTTCAAGGAACCCTCCAGGGTCTTCTCCAACACCACGGTTTGCCGGAGTCCAACTCCAGCAGCCAGGGATTCAACCTGAAGAGGTGAACAGTGTCGGCGATGAGACAGCTCTCATTTTTCTATGGACTAGATGGACCTTTGTTGGGTAACATTAAGGAGGCTAACCAGAAAGTTTGCCCATGGAGTGGGCTTCAGAAGCTGAACAGTCTTATCATATGAAAGTTTAGTTTTATCATGGGAACTCAGAGGGCAGAAACAAAACATTAATATATCAAGATATTAAAAATAATCTATAAGAAAATTTTTTAAAGTTAAAAGACGCCTATCTCTACAGATATTCAAGGAAACATTGAGTGACCACAGGCTGAGGTAGAGCAGAAGGGACTTTTGTGTAGCCAATAGAACTTCCTAGATGGCCTCTCTGTACCCTTTCAGTTATAATACTTTCAGACCAGGTGTTAAATAGAGATGGAAATTCCTACCAGAACAGGTTTAGTTAGCAGTTAATAAAAAAATAAATCCCATAGGTTTATTCTCTTCAAAGGATTAGAATTAGTGGTAAGGAAATGCACATTGTAAGCCACACTATGGGAAGTCTTAGAGGATTAACTCACTACTACTTCAATAAGAGAACAGAAATATTTTGTTCTATATCTTATATTCCACATCTTATAATACATACAAAGTTGATATATGTTAGAAATATTTTGTAGAAATTTAGTACATACACCTTTTTAAAAATTAATGTTTATTGGAGTGTAGTTGCTTTACAATATTGTGTTAAGTTTCTACTATACAGCAAAATGAATTAGCTTTACATATACATATGTCCCTCCCTTTTGGACTTTTTTTTCCCATTTTGGTCAACATAGTGCATTAAGTAGAGTCCCCTGTGTTATACAGTATTCTCATTACTGTATTGAGAGTTATCTATTTTATACATAGTAGTATATACACATAACGTTTTCTTTAGGCATTATTACCTTTTTTTGTGTGTGTGAATTGAAAACCATAAGAAATGACCTAATGAAGTTAATAAACTTGCATACATGTCAATGCTAAGGAGGAATATTATTTTAAAAAGTCTTGGATGTCTTCCATCTAAGAGAATGGATACAGACAAATCTGAATTCTCTTCAAACCTCTATGAATGCTATACATCCAACTAGAAGTGACTGTAGTGACTGTGGATTTCTGCAAAAGAATTACAACCCTATGTGTCAGTGTTGTAGAATCTGAGTGGTTGTCAATCCCCCAGTCATCATGGCAGACCTGACCCCCATCTGTTAAAAAGCAGAGTGGTCCTAGAGTTCTTATGCCCAGAATCCGCACTGGCAAGTGCCACAGTCATGGCCAGCTGTCCGCATGTCTACCATGCTGTTCCTTGAAATGGGACTGGCTTACACCAGCAATCAGTAGATGTTTAATAAATACTTATTGAGTGAACAAGTTAGCTTTTTCAGAAATTGCTTTAGCTATTTCCTTGTGCTCTTTATCATTTATGCCACTGCTTGAAGTCCAGAGGCCAATTGCTATAAATCTGTATTTATTAACTTCGTACTATATTCATGAGACATAATTTTATCCGGATAATTTTAATTTTATACCAAGTTCTATTAAAATAAATTATTTTTATGTGGATCAAATCATGGAAATTACCATATTTGATATATGTTGCAAACAGCGTACATAGCTCACGTTGCTGTATTTGACATATACAAACAGCTTATGGGCCTGTCCCCAAATTTCCCTTTCCCTCTGTAAAATAAATAATTCCTTTTCTCAAAGTCAAGCAAGTAATGGTTAAATACAAAACCTTAAAAAAAAAAACCAGTGACTTCCTTCTATGCACTATTACCTATTTTTCTAAACTATTTGCATGTGAGCGTGCTTAGTTGCTCAGTCCTGTCCAGATCTCTGTGACCTCGTGGACTGTAGCCTGCCAGGCTCCTCTGCTCATAAAATTGTCCAGGCAAGAATACTGGCGTGGGTTGCCATTTCCTTCTCTAAGTGATCTTCCCCACCCAAGGAGCAAACCTGCATCTTCTTCATTGGCAAGCGAATTCTTTACCACTGAGCCACCTGGGAAGTCTATACATTTTTTTCTAAGCTGTTTAAATAGAACCTGAATATTTTGACATGACATAGTTTATAGTACCACTACCTTGTCTGTGTTTCTCATTAGTGTAACACTTCCTGTGGTTCCTACTGAGTAGACATTATATGCTGATGGTGATATACATGTAGAGGTTTAAGACAGTGGCCTGCAGAATCCTGCATCCAGGATCTGAATCACACTCCTCTGCTTAACTTGGATAAGTCTCTTAATCTTTTACAACCACCATTTATTCAGCATTAAAATAACAAAGACAGTATTTTTTCCTGTTTGTCTCATAGTTTTAACAATTTAAATTTTAAAAAATGATGTTTTTTATAGGGCAGTGTGTTACAGTCAAGTCTTAAACTGTGAGTCTTCTTCAGATACATATCTGATTTTTTCCACATTCATTGTTCAGAGTTTCAAGTTTTTCCCCTTTATTTTTATTGTTGAATTATCAAAATGTTCCTTACAAAAATCTTGTTTTCTTACTTTGGTAAAGATTTTAATTATACAAAATCCATAAGGACCCACATAATTAGGAAACATTCTGTTAGCTCTGCGTTATTCATTATTAACATTTTCAAAAAGAATATGTCCTGGAAGCTGACAATCGTTTGCATGAAATATATTGTATATATTCACCATAGCCCTATGGGGTAAGTTATGCAATTATTTCTATTTTACAGATGAGGAAAAGGTGACTTAGAAGTTAAATATCTAAGATCATAAATGGAGAAAATTATGTAACTGGAATACAGAATTAGTCAGATCCTAACCACAATAGGAGTGATATGAATAGTGAATCATAAGGAGACTGTAGAGATTTTTTAAAGTTATATAATCTATTATTTTAAAATTTGTTTTTATATCAAAAGGGGTTACATGCCAACTTTTTGGGCCAAATGACTACAATATATGATAGTCTTTTAGATGTATACACCTTAAATAATAACTATATACTCAAAAATAATGCATTTTAATTTGAACAGGAGAAACTTTAGCCACAAAGTATCCTTTCTCTGCTTTTAGTTCTATTCAACTGTCAGTGGATTTGATACAGCCCACCCACTTTGGACAGGGCTATCTACTCTACTGAGTCCACCAAGTCAAACGCTAATCTCATTCAGAAAATCTTTCACAGATACACTCAGAAAAAAAATGTTAAAATCTAGATACTCTGCTGCAAGTTGAGACACAAAACTAGCCAGCATACAAAGGAAAGTTGCCTATACTCAAAAATAAAATCAGTCAATAGAAACAGACCCACATCTATTGAAATGAACAGATAAGAATTTTAAAATAAGTAGATTTAAACAAGCTGAAGGACTTATAGAAATATAACCAATATGCTGAGTAAAATATTAGACATTACTTGGAAAGATAAGAAAATTGTTGAAAATCAAACGGAAATCCCAGAACTTAAAATTTTAAAATCCTGAAATTAAAATTTCACTGGAAGAGAATGATAGTAGAAGCAGATTGGATATAGTAAAAGAAAAGAACAGTGAATCCAAAGAAGGTCAACAGAAATTTTCAAAATTGAATCTCTCAGAAAAATTTTTTAAAAAGTTTCAGTCACCTGAGGGATAATATCACATAATCTAACATGAATTCTAGAATGAGAAAATGGAATAGAAAGATAGTAAAAAAAAATATTGGAAATTTTTCCCTCAAAATTTAGTCAAAAGCCAGTTCTAAATGCAGGAAATTTAAAGCACAAGTTGTATTAATATGAAGATAGTTAATTATAATAATAATAGACAAAGACAAACATTGTCTATTATTTGTTGTTCAGTCACTAAGTCTTGTCTGACTCCTATGTGACCCCATGGACTGCAGCACACCAAACTTCTCTCTTCACTGTCTCCCAGAGTTTGCTCAGACTCATGTCCCTTGAATCAGTGATGCCATCCAACCATCTTATTCTCTGTAGCCCCCTTTTTCCTCCCTGCCTTCAATCATTCCCAGCATCAAGGTCTTTTCCATTGAGTTGGTTCAAGAGGAATCATGTGGCCAAAGTATTGGAGCTTCAGTATCAGTCCTTCCAGTGAATATTTAGGGTTGATTTCCTTTAGAGATTGACTGGTTTGAACTCCTTGCTGTCCAAGGGACTCTCAAGAGTCTTCTCCAGCACCACAGTTTGGAAGTGTCAATTCTTTGACATTCAGCCTTCTTTATGATCCAAATCTCACGTCCATCCGTACATGATTCCTGGAAAAACAGTAGCTTTGACTATATGGACCTTTGTCAGCAAAGTGAAGTCTCTACTCTTTAATATGCTCTCTAGGTTTGTCATAGCTTTTCTTCCAAGGAGCAAGCATCTTTTAATTTTAGGGCTGCAGTCACTGTCTGCAGTGATTTTGGAGCCCAAGAAAATAAAAATCTGCCAGTTTTTATTTTTCCTCCAAGTGATGGGACCAGATGCCATGATCTTAGTTTTTTGACTGCTGAGTTTTAAGCCAGATTTTCTCTTTAGTTCCTCTTCGATTTCTGCCATAAGGGTTGTATTGTCTGAATATCTGAAAGTGTTGATATTTCTCCCGGCAATCTTTGTAACAGCTTGTGATTCATCCACCTTGGCATTTTGCATGATGTACTCTGCATATACGTTAAATAAGCAGAATGACAATATACAGCCTTGATGTACTCCTTTCCCAATTTTGAACCAGTCTGTTGTTCCAAGTCCATTTCTAACTGTTGCTTTTTGACCTGCATACAGATTTCTCAGGAGGCAGATCAGGTGGTGTGGTATTCCCATGTCTTTAAGAACTTTCCAAATTTGTTGTGACTCACACAGTCAAAGAGTTTAGTATAGTAAATGAAGCAGAGGTAGATGTTTTTCTGGAATTCCCTTGCTTTTTCTATGATCCAACAGATGTTGACAATTTGATCTCTGGTTCCTCAGTCTTTTCTAAATCCAGACTGTACATCTGGAAGTTCTTGATTAATGTGCTGTTGAAACCTAACTTGAAGGATTTTGAGCATTACCTTGCTAGCATTTGAAATGAGTGCAATTGTGCTGTAGTTTGAACATTTTATGGCACTGCTCTTCTTTGGGATTGGAAAGAAAATTGATATCTTCCAGTCCTGTAACCACTGCTGACTTTTCCAAATTGTCTATTATTGTCAACTAGCTAATACCAAAGATACAGAGGAAGTCTCAAAAGTAGATCAAGAAAAACATGCATTTCATATGGGAAAACATCAGTATGACTGGTGATCATATACCAAAACTGGAAGTGGTTTCTTTCTGTGTTCAGTTCAGTTCAGTTGCACAGTTGTGTCTAACTCTCTGCAACCCCATGGACTGCAGCATGCCAGGCCTCCTGTGCATCAACAACTCCCAGAGCTTGCTCAAACTCATGTCCTTTGAGTCTGTGATCCCATCCAACAAGCTCATTCTCTGTTGTCCCCTTCTCCTTTGCTTTCGATTTTTCCCAGCATCAGGATCTTTTCTAATGAATCAGTTCTTCACAGCAAGTGGCCAAAATATTGAAGTTTCAGCTTCAGGATTAATCCTTCCAACAAATATTTAAGACTGATTTCCTTTAGGATTGATTGGTTTGATCTCCTTACAGTCCAAGGAATTCTCAAGAGTCTTCTCTAACACCACAGTTAAAAAGCATCAATTCTTTGGTGCTCAGCTTTCTTTATGGTCCAACTCTCACATCCATACATGACTACTGGAAAAACCATAGCTTTGACTAGATGGAACTTTGTTGTCAAAGGACTGTCTCTGCTTTTTAATATGCTGTCTAGTTTGTTCATAGCTTTTTTTCCCAAGGAGCAAGCATCTTTTAATTTCTATGGCTGCAGTCACTATCTGCAGTGATTTTTGAACCCAAGAAAATAAAGTCTTTTGTGTTATAAAGGTTTAATTTTATATGTCAGTTACTCAGTGTGATTTTTAACCCTTAAAAGAAGATGGATATGGATACAATTATTAACAGCGCCAGGAAGCATTTCCTTTCTTTTGAGGAAAAGTAAATTTCTTATCAGAATATCTGACTGGGCCTATAATTTAAATTAAAAAAAAATTGGGAAAACAGCAAAAACAAAACAAAATATGACCTATGGTTGACTTTTCATCTGAACCAATGGAGGCCAGAAGATAATGTAACAACATCTTCAAAGTGTGAAAGCAAATAGATCTGTAAGTTAAGAATTCTATACTTTTATAAAATTCTATAAAAATGTGGGTATAATAAAAGCATCTTAGTAGCAATAAAAGTGGAAGAAATTAATAATCTTAAGATACAAGCTAGCAAACTTTAAAAAATGTTCTTGAGGTTGATAAAAATCCATACTTATGGGGAGTAAGGAAAAGCACTGAAGTTGGTAAGTATGTCAGTACGTATAAGCATATTTTTCTTTAAAGTCTTCAAAAATTAGTAGATATGTATAGAAAAAATTTGTACAAAAACAGCTCAAAAGACAGTGGGGGTATAAATGGTATTTGTATTATCATAAAATAATTTTTCATATGTAAAGATGTAGGATATTAATTCTTTGTAGACAATGATAAGCTAAGGTTATATAGTATAATATTCACAGAAACACTAAATGATACATATCTATTAGCTAAATAGCATATAAAGAAGATAGAAAGGAAGAATAGTAATATATGTTTAATTAAAAATAGAAAGTAAGAAACAAAAAACACAGATGACAAATAGAGAACAAAAAGCATGTGGGTAGACTTAAACTCAATCATGTCAATAATTATACCAAATTTAAATAGACTAAATATTTCAATTAAGAGACAAATGTTGAGATTAGATTAAAATATCAAGAATCAACTATATGCTGCTTATAAAACACTTTAAATGTAAAGACAAACCCATAGAGAATTATAGGAAAGATGTATCACATAAATACTAATCAGAAGAAGCTTACACGTCTCCATTTATATTAGACAAGTTATTAATCGCTCAGTTCAGTTCAGTTGCTCAGTCGTGTCTGACTCTTTGCGACCCCATGAATCGCAGCACGCCAGGCCTCCCTGTCCATCACCAATTCCCGGAGTTCACTCAGACTCATGTCCATCGAGTCAGTGATGCCATCCAACCATCTCACCCTCTGTCGTCCCCTTCTCCTCCTGTGGGTCCACCAGGCTCCTCTGTCTATGGAATTCTCCAGGCAAGGATACCAGAGCGGGTTGCCATTCCCTTCTCCAGGGTTTCTTCCAGACACAGGGATTGAACCCAAGTCTCCTACATTGAGGCAGATTGTTTAGCCTCTGAGCCACTAGGGAATCCCCTAATATTTGACAAACTGAGGTTCAAAACAAGGCATATTATTGGAGATAAAGTAGGGTCATGTCAATGATTAAAAGATCAATTTCTCAAAAGCATTTGAGTTCCAAAACTGTACCTAAAATCAGAAGTAGACAGAAGTAGAGGAGAACAGATGAATCAACAATGGGAAAATTTGAATGACACAATCAAGTTGATCTAATGGATATTTGTAGAACATGGGGACCTGCAACTTGTTTTTTAAATGTACAGGAAATATAACTAAGACTGATCAAAAATCTGAGCCATAGTTTAGTATCAATAACTTTCAAAGGAGTAAAATGGCACTAGAATATGCTCTCTTATGATATAGAATATGATTTCAATGAGTTTAATTAAAAATCAATAGCAACCACAAGTTGAAAATTCCCAAATGTTTATTTATCATCATATTTCTCACTAATCCATGAGTTAAAGAAAAGAACTGTTAGAAATTTTTTTTCTTTAAAATGCTTATATAAAAATAGAAGAAATGTTTGAATCAATGATCTAAGCCAAGGGTTGGCAAATTGCAGGCTGAGGGTCAAAGATGGCCCGTTTGTTATTAATTAATAAAGTTTTATTGGAAAACGTCCATACCCATTCTTTGACATATCATCTATGTTTGCTTTCATTCTACAAACTGTAAGTTTGGTAGTTGCAACAGACTATATGGACCACAAAGCCAAAAATACTATCTGGCCTTAAAAAAAAAAAATTCTCTGACCTCTGTTACAAGCATTTGCCTTAAGAAGCAAATAGAATAAAGAAAATAAGAAAAGATGTAAGTCAATTAAAAAAAAACAAATGACCAAACAAAAAATTCAGTGAAGCCAAAACTTGTTATTTTTTTAAAGTTTTTATATAGAATTGATGAGCTCCAACCAGATTGATAAAGAGAAAAGGTGGGGGGAAGTAGAGGTTATAGAGAGACCTTAAGTGCAGATTTGATAGACATCAAAGGAATATAAGATTGCATGAATAACATTTTCATGCCTATTAATTTGACAACTTAGGAAAATGGACAAGTTTTCTGAAAGACAAACTTTGCAAACCACATAAGAAACAGAACATTGACACAGTCCTACATTTAATAAAGTAACTGAACTGTAATGAAAAATGTTCCCCAAAGAGTGCTCTAGTCTCTAATAGCTTCACTGGTGAGGTCTATCAAATATTTAAAGACAAAATAATATCAAAAATACACAAAAACTCATAAAATAGAGAGGAGGAGACATTTCCCAATGCATTTTACGAAACCAGCAAAATTCCAATATAAAAACTGCCAGGGACATTATAAGAAAAGCAAGTTGCTGTCTAATAGTGTTCACAAACACAGATGCAAAAATCACTCATGGAATAATTAGTAAATAAAATATAGCAATAGTTTAAACACACAACACATTATAACAAATTAGTATGTTTTCCCCCAGGAGTGAAAGTTGGATTGAACATTGAAAAGTGAAACAATGTAATTTACTACATTAACCAAATCAAAGAGAATATCAATATTTTATTTTATTAAAACATTATGGGGAATGAACAGCTGACATCATACTTAATTGTGAAATAATGAATACTCTTCTAATATCAGGAACAATGCAAGTACATCCACTTTTATTCCTTCTAATCAACATTGCATCATATACACTTGTCAGTGTAGCAAGGTAAGAAAAATAATTAAAAATATATGGAGTAATGGAAACAAGATAAATTGTTTTTATTTCAAAAAACCCCTCTCTTTTAAGATGGAAAATAATATGGAACTTACTAATAATTTTATTTAGCAAGATCATTCCATATAAGCTCAGTGTTCAAAAATCAACTGCATTTTTATATGCTAAACATAGAAAATAAGATTAAACACATAAAATATTTAGAAAAATAATTAACAAACATTGTAAGACTTCTACACTGAGAACCACAAAACATTTCAAAGATAAATATAAAATGATCTGAATAAGTATACGTCGTGTTCATGAATTTGAATACTCAATATGATTGAGATGCCAAGCCTTTTCTGATGGATCTAGAAATTCAGCACTGCTGCTGCTGCTGCTGCTGCTGCTAAGTCGCTTCAGTTGTGTCCAACTCTGTGCGACCCCACGGACGGCAGCCCATTGGGCTCCGCCATCCCTGGGATTCTCTAGGCAGGAACACTGGAATGGGTTGCCATTTCCTTCTCCAGAGAGTCAACACTATCCTGTTAAAACTCAGCAGGGTAGAAACTGACAAAGTGACTCTGCAGCTTATATGGAAATGTGAAAGACATTAATTTATAGTAATAAAGACTGTGTAATATTGATGCAAAGACAGAAAAGCAATTAAATGGAATAAAATAGTTCAAAAATAGATGCAGACACAAAAATTCAATAAATTTTCAATAAAAATGCAAAAACAGTTCAGTGAGGAAAGGATAAACTTTTATAGAAATGATTCTGGAGCAATTAGGTGTCTGTATGGGAAAAAAAAGGCTTCCCTGATGGCCCAGTAGTCACATATGCTTGTGAGAGCTGGACTGTGAAAAAGGCAGGATACCAAAGAATTTATGCCTCTGAACTGTGGTGCTGGAGAAGACTCCTGAGTCTCTTGGACAGCAAAGATCAAACCAGTCAATCTTAAGGGAAATCATCCCTGAATTCTCATTGCAAGGACTGATGCTGAATCTAAAGCTCCAGTATTTTGGTCACTTGATGCAAACAGCCAGCTTACTAGAAAAGTCCCAGATGCTGAAAAAGATTGAGGGCAGAAGGAGAAGAGGGCGTCAAAGGATGAGATGGCTGGATGCTATCACCATGCAGTGGACATGAACTTGGGCAAGCTTCAGAAGACTATGAGGGACAGGGAGGTCTGGAGTGCTGTAGTCCATGTGGTCACAAAGAGTCGGACACGACTGGGAGACTGAACAACAATGAAAAAAATTGGTCTTTCCTGAAGGCTGAGTGATAATCTGCCTGCCAATGCAGGAAACAGGTTTCATCCATGGGTCAGGAAGATCACCTGGAGAAGGAAATGGCAACTTGGTCCCTTATTCTTGCCTGGAAAATCCCAAGGACAAAGGAGCCTGGCCCACTATAGTCCATGGCTCACAAAAAAGAGTCCAACATGACTTAACGACTAAACAACATGGAAAAAAATTGTCCTTGACATTTATCTTCACACTCTACACATAGACACACACACACACTTCTACACAAAAACCAATGGCTACAGATTTAAATGTAAAAGCAAAACCACTAAAAAGTTTGTAAGAAAACAAAGGGGAATATATTCATTACTTTGGAGTAGGTGAAGATTTCTATAGTAGGACAAGAGATACTAATCTTCAAAAAACTGACAAATTAATGGCACCAAAATTAAAAAACTTTGATCCTCAAAAAGCACACTAAAAAGTGAAAAAAACAAGCTACAGACTGGAAAAAGTATTTGTAGTAAAATTTTGGATGGACCAAGTATATTATCCAGAATACATAGAAAGCTCTTAAAACTCAATTGTAAGAAAATAAATAAAAATAAATGTAATTTTCAAAAATAAAGATATGCGAATTTCTGGTAAGCATAGGAAAACCACATATTATTAGTCATTAGGAAAATGCAAATGAAAGCCACAAATTATGTAATAGAGTAGATATAGATGGCTTTCCTGGTGATTCAGATGATAAAGCATCTGCCTGCAATGCAGGAGACCCAAGTTCGATCCCTGGATTGGGAAGATCCCTAGAGAAGGGAATGGCAACCCACTTCAGTATTCTTGTCTGGAGAATTCCATGGACAGAGGAGTCTGGTGGGCTGCGGTCCATGTGGTCACAAAGAGTCAGACACAACTGAGCGACTAATACACTCTCAGACTTAACTATTTAATATATTAGATGGAGGTATAAATTTAGGAGCCAGTAATAATTTATATGTGTTTACTAAAGTCACAACAATAGAAATGTTCACTCAGTAATTTCTGAGAGAGAGAAGAGAGGGTAGAGGTCAAACTTGGTGACAGTTAGTGTGAAGCTCAGTTGGTAAAGAATCTGCCTGCAATAAGGGAGACCTGGGTTCCATCTCTGGGTTGGGAAGATCCCTTGGAGAAGGAAAAGGCTACCCACTCCAGTATTCTGGCCTGGAGAATTCCACAGGCTGTATAGTCCAAGGGGTGGCTTGGACACAACTGAGTGACGTTCACTTTCACTTTGGTAGAAGAGGAACTCATGGGAATGATTTAAAAGAAAAATTCTAAATGTTAGCCAGAAGGTAGAGGAACTGGAATTGTGACACACTGTTGACCAGAGTATAAAATATAGGTATACTGAAAAGTACTTGCATGCTTGAGTGCTAAATTGCTTCCGTAATGTCTGACTCTTTGTGACTCAAAGACGGTAGCCCATCAGGTTCCTCTGTCCATGGGATTCTCTAGGCAAGAATACTGGAGTGTGTTGCCATGCCCTCCTCCAGGATATCTTATGGGCCCAGGGATCAAACTGACATTTTGTCTCCTGCTTGTCAAGTGAGTTCTTTATCACTAGCCACCTGGGAAGCCCAGAAAGTACTTAGCACTTGCTTATAATAAACTTAACCTATGGTTTGGTGGTTTTTGTTGCTTTTACTCAAGAGAAATGGAAATGTATGTTAGCAATAGGACTTGCACAGAATGTTCCTACCAGCTTTATTCCTAATGGTCAGTAATTAGAAACAATGCAGATGTTCTTCAATAGGAAAATAATCATATATTCATTTATTGTAATATTATATTTAAGCAGTAATGTGAATGAATCACAAAAGCATTATATTGTGTTGAAGGAATTGCCACAAAAAAATACACAGTGTAATATTGTGTTATTTAATATGTATAAAGTCCCAGAACAGACACAATTAATACACGGTGATAGATATTTTGTTTTTTAAAATAGTAGCTTTAAAAACATGAGAACAGGAAACCAAATTGACCAGAAAATAAAAGGAAGGTGGGGTGGTGGAAATGTTCTGCATCTTGATAGGGGTGATGGTTGCAAGGTACATACATTTATATGTGCATTTATGTGTATATGTGTATGTGAATCAAACTCATCAGACTATATATTTAAAAGTATGAATAAACAATGATGATAGATTGGTTATGTATGTAGTATTTAAAGTGACAGCACACATAAGTTCTATATGTCAGTCTTGAACTCAATGGCACCCCCACTCTAGTACTCTTGCCTGGAAAATTCCATGGATGGAGGAGCCTGGTAGGCTGCAGTGCGTGTGGTTGCTAGAGCAACTTCACTTTCACTTTTCACTTTCATGCATTGGAGAAGGAAATGGCAACCCAATCCAGTGTTCTTGCCTGGAGAATCCCAAGGACAGGGGAGCCTGGTGGGCTGCCATCTATGGGTTTGCACAGAGTTGGTGTCCAACTGAAGCAACTTAGCAGCAGCAGCAGATAGGAATCACCCAGTGAATAAGGTTGGTAGCTAAAGTTTTGAGGCTAAAGTGTGAATTACCAAATATAAGCAACTCTGATTTAGAATATTCTACATAAAGTTTTCCTGGTCAAATCTGTTCAAAATTGAATTGCTCTTTCTGCCTTGCCTTTCTTTCACTGGCCTGGGATGGGGAGATTAGGAAGACAGGGTTAAACAGACATACAGAATGTAGTTCTTTGCATGTATCCAAGTAATATTTCTATTAACTGTACACTCTTGTATTCTTAACCTGTTAACAAAAATGACGGTTTAAAGCTCTTCTGTAATGCAATTTGACATATATAGAATATTTCATTGGTACTGACTATAGTATTCTTGTTTTCAAACATAGTTGTTGCTCAGCAATACTTTGCCAAGACATCCACCTGAAACAAATTGGATCTCCAGTCAGAGATTTGAAAATTTATTTTTAGGCTGAGTCACTAAATTGGATTTTTAAAACCATCCAAACTAATAAGATCCTTTTAATATTGTGTAGAATAAGAAATAAATTTGGCATGCTTAGTTTAATATTGTTTTATCAAAAATTTATTCTTGAAGGAAATTGCAATGTTTATCATTGTATTATTTTACTTATGTAGAACTTATTTAATGCTTTTGTATGTTAATATTGTGTTTGTATAACTTGTGTAATTTTCAAAGCATTTATTATTGTAATCCCTAATACTGGCATTTTTGCATTTCTTTTCTGTGGGAATGGTTTTGATCCCTGTCTCCTGTACAATGTCACGAACCTCTGTCCATAATTCATCAGGCACTCTATCTATCAGATCTAGTCCCTTAAATCTATTTCTCACTTCCACTGTATAATCATAAGGAATTTGATTTAGGTCATACCTGAATGGCCTAGTGCTGTCCCCCACTTTCTTCAATTTAAGTCTGAATTTGGCAATAAGAAGTTCATGATCTGAGCCACAGTCAGCTCCTGGTCTTGTTTTTGTTGACTGTATAGAGCTTCTCCATCTTTGCCTGCAAAGAATATAATCAACCTGATTTCGGTGTTGACCATCTGGTGATGTCCATGTGTAGAGTCTTCTCTTGTGTTGTTGGAAGAGGGTGTTTGCTATGACCAGTGCATTTTATTGGCAGAACTCTGTTAGTTTGTCTTTGCCTTGCTTCATTCTGTACTCCAAGGCCAAATTTGCCTGTTACTCCAGGTGTTTTCTTGACTTCCTCCTTTTGCATTCCAATCCCCTATAATGAAAAGGACATCTTTTGGGGTGTTATTTCTAAAAGATCTTGTAGGTCTTCATAGAACCATTCAACTTCAGCTTGATATTGCCGGGAGAAATATCAACAACCTCAGATATGCAGATGACACCACCCTTATGGCAGAAAGTGAAGAGGAACTCAAAAGCCTCTTGATAAAAGTGAAAGTGGAGAGTGAAAAAGTTGACTTAAAGCTCAACATTCAGAAAACGAAGATCATGGCATCTGGTCTCATCACTTCATGGAAATAGATGGGGAAACAGGGGAAACAGTGTCAGACTTTATTTTTGGGGGCTCCAAAATCACTGCAGATGGGGACTGCAGCCATGACATTAAAAGACGCTTACTGAGGGAGAGGGAAAGGGTGGGATGGTTTGGGAGAATGGCAGTGAAGCATGTGTATTTTCCTGTAAGAAACGAAGCGCTAATCTATGTTTGGTGTAGGATGCGGGATGCATGGGGCTGATGCACAGGATGATTCAGGTAGAGGATGTGGGGTGGGAGGTGGGAGGGGGCTTCGGCATTGGGCGATTGTGTTCACCTATGGCTGATTCCTGTCAATGTATGGCAAAACAAATACAGTATTGTAATTAAAAAAATAAATAAATTTAATTATAAGAAAAAAAAAAAGACGCTTACTCCTTGGAAGAAAAGTTATGGCCAACCTAGTTAGCATATTTAAAAGCAGAGACATTACTTTGCCAACAAAGGTCCGTCTAGTCAAAGCTATGGTTTTTCCTGTAGTCATGTATGGATGTGAGAGTTGGACTGTGAAGAAAGCTGAGCACTGAAGAATTGATGCTTTTGAGCTGTGGTGTTGGAGAAGACTCTTGAGAGTCCCTTGGACTGCAAGGAGATCCAACCAGTCCATTCTGAAGGAGATCAGCCCTGGGATTTCTTTGGAGGGAATGATGCTGAAGTTGAAACTCCAGTACTTTGGCCACCTAATGTAAAGAGCTGACTCATTGGAAAACATTCTGATGCTGGGAGGGACTGGGGGCAGGAGGAGAAGGGGATGACAGAGGATGAGATGGCTGGATGGCATCACTGACTCGATGGACGTGAGTCTGAGTGAACTCTGGGAGTTGGTGATGGACAGGGAAGTCTGGCGTGCTGCAATTCATGGGGTAGCAAAGAACCAGACATGACTGAGCAAATGAACTGAACTGAATACTGGCTTCCCTGGTAGCTCAGATGGTAAAGAATATACCTGCAATGCAGGTGACCCAGGTTTGATCCTTGGGTTGGGAAAATCCCTTGGAGGAAGGCATGGCAACCTATTCCAGTATTCTTGCCTGGATAATTCTGTGGACAGAGTAGCCTGGCAGGCTACAGTCCATGGGGTTTCAAAGAGTCAGACAAGAATGAGTGACTAAATTTCGTTTTTACTTTTCTAATATTGCCAGGTGCTTCTCAGGTGGCTCAGTGGTAAAGAATCTACCAGCAGTGCAGGAGACTCAGGAGATGTGGGTTTGATCCCTGGGTTAGGAAGATCTGCGAGAGGAAATGGCAACTTTCTTCAGCATTCTTGCCTGGAAAATTCCATGGACAGAGGAGTATGGTGGGTTACAGTCCATGGGATTGCAAAGAGTTGAACAAGAGCTAGCGACTAAACAACACCGTATCTGTGGTTTCACATCCAAAGATTCAACCAACCTTGGATCATATAGTATGGTTGTAGGTATTTATTGAAAAATCTGCATATAACTGTACCCCCTCAGTTTAAGGGGCTTCACTGGTGGCTTAGATGGTAAAGAATTTGTCTGCAATGCAGGAGACTCATGTTTGATCCTTGAGTCAGGAAGATTCCCTAGAGAAAGGCATAGCAACTGACTCCAGTGTTCCTCCCTGGAAATCACATGGACAGAGGCGCCTGGTGGGCTCCAGTCCATGCGATTGCAGAGTTGAACACAACTGAGCGAATTTCACTTCATTTCAGTTTAAACTCATGTTGTTCAAGGGATAGCCATATGATTCAGGTATCTTACATGTGTTATTTCATGTAGTCCTTTTGGAAATTTTGAAAAGGTAGATATTGTTACCTCTGTTTTACACCTGAGAAAATTGAGACTCAGGTTAAGTGCCTTACTGAAGGTTCAAAGTCAGACTGAAAGCCACATCTGAAGAAATCCAAAATCTATGTCTTATTTTGTATAAGATGTTGCTTCACCAAACCAGTATACATCTTCCTGGGGACCTATCCTTTTGGTGATGGCAGCCATCTCTCCATGTATCTGTGTCATACTGGGAATGTGCACTTAATGGGATCTGTCATCAAATAATTTTGATTCTAATAGGGACTGCATCAGAAGGAATCTAGTTGAATGGACCTGGGAGGAATAATGAGATGATATGTCAAAGCTAAGAACATACTTTTGTTCATCAGTGTCAGTCACCACACTTGTAAATCCAATGACAGGATATCTTTATTCTCATTGATGCCACCATTTTCCAGAGCTTTCCTTTATTAATGCACTTATACAATTAATCCAGCGATACTCTATTCTTAGTGTTATTACTTTCCAGATTATGCAATGATATTTAGAAAGAAATGTAATTTTGTAAATCTAAGCTTATTAAATGATTGTATTACTTTTCTATGACATTTAAAGAGTATAATGCTATTTATAAGTAAAAAGCAATTCAGGAGAAGAGCCAAAAATATTTCATAGTTTTCAAAGAATCAATATTAATAGTGAGGAAATAAAATGATACTCAAGGTGCTGCCACATCTTTTTTTCTGAAAAATAAAATAAAAGAGCATTTTAATATCATTAGACTGCTCTCTGTAAAATTCCTGAGATATTTTCTAAATTGCTTAAAAAGAAATAAAACTTTACATTTTCTTGCATTGGTTCAGAAGGTCACACTATACTGAAATCCCTTTAGTATTTCTGATTAAAAAGCTTGAATTATCTTGCATTGCGCACAATGCCACATTATAGAAGAGAATTTTCTAAAGAGGTGCTCACACTATTCACTTCTGGTTGTATTTTTATTGACTTTTTTGAATCTGAGGAATGCTAAGTATTCATTTTCATAGAAGGAGAAATCGGAAAAGACTCAGAGGAAGCAGAGGACAGATTTTAAAAATCTTTGCCTTTTACTTTTCCAATTCAGGCCAAATTATTTGCTTTTTAGTGTGTATTTTTACGTGTTAGACCCCATCCCACCCTGCCCTTCTATCAAACACCCACTAGCCTCATAGCCAATGAAACTCATTAGGACAGGTAATCAATTAAAGTAATAGTTAAAATAAAAATCATGGAATTTTAAATTTCCATGTGATTATGCATTTAAAAAAAAATTACTTCGAGACTTTATTTCATTCCAGACTAACACAGATGTATTAGCATTACTTTTAGCTTGCAAAGTGAAGTAGTGATCTGGGGGAACTGACTTTGCATATGAGCTTCACTGGGGGCTCAGATGGTAAAGAATCTGTTTGCAGTGTAGGAGACTCAGATATGATCCCTCGGTTGGGAAGATCCCCTGGAGGAGGGCATGGCAACCTGCTCCAATATTTTTGCCTGGAGAATCCCCATGGACAGAGGAGCCTGGTGGCCTACAGTCCATGGGGTTGCAAAGTGTTGAACATGGCTGAGCAACTAAGCACAGCACAGCACTTTGCATTTACTGTCTGTAGAATGTCTGTAACATGGACCTAGTATATTTGCTATTTGTGTTCTCAGAGATTATGAAAAGTTTATGGTGTAGACAGACACTATCCTCAAAAATTTATTTTGACTAAAAATTTGCTAATAAAATTGCTTATAATTATTGTTAGCTTTGTAGGAATATATAAGCACTTTTTTTTTTTCATTTTGGTATATACCTTTAGTTATTCTTACAATTTTTTTCTTTTAATTTAGGATATGTCATGGAATGTAAGGCATGACTCTTGGCAAATACCTACCCTAAACTCTGAATGATTAGGACAACATCTTATGGTTCCTTCAGGCTATCAGTCTTGGCCTAGTGAGAAAAACATGCATAAAAGCTTTTATTAAATAAAAATTACATTAGATTCTGATTAGCTATGAGAACTTATTGGTCTTCTTATTCAAGATTAAGACCATATATTCTACTATATATTAACTTTGTCGTGATTTTCATAACTAAGTCCTATAAATCAAGCATGAACTTTATTTTTATACTTTCTATTTCGAACCCATTTCTTTCACAAAAAGAATCTTTGATTACTTTACCTTCTTTTCTGTTAGCTCTGTGGTAGTAATTGGGTCCACAGCAGAAGTAAAAAAAGTTGTGGTGGGTTTTTGTGAAGTTGAAGGAATGAAAATTCCTGCATTGGTGTGCTGAAAATTTATCATTTCTTTTTGTAAATATGGTGACACTTCTGCTGGCTATAAGGGTGAGAAAGAAAAGTGATTACAAGTTCAAACACAAGGTCAGAATTGGGAAGAATATAAAGCAGTAGGGTTAAGATGTAAAGCAAGGATTTTATTTGAGAAGTAAATACCTTATTAGTTTTCTAGACTAAAATCTATCCTTTAGAAAGAGTATGCATATATACCAGCAAACACGGATGTCTTTTAATACCTGACTTTAAATAAGTGTACCTGGGCTCCAAAATCACTGCAGATGGTGATTGCAGCCATGAAATTAAAAGACGCTTACTCCTTAGAAGCAAAGTTATGACCAACCTAGATAGCATATTCAAAAGCAGAGACATTACTTTGCCAACAAAGGTCCGTCTAGTCAAGGCTATGTTTTTCCAGTAGTCATGTATGGAGGAACTCTCGAGAGCTTCCCTGGTGGCTCAGAGGTTAAAGCGTCTACCTGGAATGCGGGAGACCCGGGTTTGATCCCTGGGTCGGGAAGATCCCCTGGAGAAGGAAATGGCTACCCATTCTAGTACTCTTGCCTGCTTGCCTGGAGAATCTCATGGAGGAGGAGCCTGTTAGGCTACAATCCATGGGATCGCAAAGAGTCGGACACAACTGAGTGACTTCACTTTCTTCTCCAACACCACAGGTCAAAAGCATCAATTCTTTGGCACTCAGCTTTCTTCACAGTCTAACTCTTTGACCTGTGGAGTTGGAGAAGAAAGTGAATTCACTCAATCGTGTCTGACTCTTTGCCATCCCATGGACTGTAGCCTAGAAGGCTCCTCCCTCCATGAGATTCTTCAGGCAAGAGTACTGGAGTCGGTGGCCATTTCCTTCTCCAGGAGATCTTCCCGACCCAGGGACTGAACCCGGGTCTCCTCCATTCCAGGTAGACGCTTTAACCTCTGAGCCACCAAGGAATGGTCTAGTGGTTTTCCCTACTTTCTTGCTATGGTTTTTCCCAGTGGTCATGTATGGATGTGAGAGTTGGAGTGTGAAGAAAGCTGAGCGCAAAGAATTGATGCTTTTGAACTCTGGTGTTGGAGAAGACTCTTGAGAGTCCCTTGGACTGCAAGGACATCCAATCAGTCCATTCTGAAGGAGATCAGCCCTGGGATTTCTTTGGAAGGAATAATGCTGAAGCTGAAACTCCAGTACTTTGGCCACCTCATGTAAAGAGTTGACTCACTGGAAAAGACTCTGATTCTGGGAGGGACTGGGGGCAGGAGGAGAAGGGGACGACAGAGGATGAGATGGTTGGATGGCGTCACCGACTCGATGGACGTGAGTTTGAGTGAACTCCGGGAATTGGTGATGGACAGGAGGCTTCAGTTCAGTTCAGTCGCTCAGTCGTGTCCCACTCTTTGCGACCCCATGAATTACAGCTCCTCAGGCCTCCCTGTCCATTACCAACTCGCAGAGTTCACTCAAACTCACATACATTGAGTCGGTGATGCCATCCAGCCATCTCATCCTCTGTCGTCCCCTTCTCCTCCTGCCCCCAACGAGTCAGACATGACTGAGCGACTGAACTGAACTGAACTGATGGAGAATATCTGGCATGTATTAGCTCCTCAGTAAATATTTGATGAACTGAGTGAATTGAATCTTATGTGGCAAAAGATTACAGGGTGAAGGAGTAATAATTGTTGATGGAATAATAATAACAATTTCATTAAAATGCACAATAGTGCAAGGAGCTGTAGGCTGTCAGTTGCTGATTTCCAGTAACTATCAAAGTGTGGTAAGGAAACTTACCACTGCAGCCATTTCAGGAGCTGTGCCTAGAAAGGGATCAAAGGCTGGTTGCTGCTGTCCTCCTGGCATAACCTTAAAAGTTGCAAAGTTTAAAATGGTATAAATTAATAACCCATAAAACATTTATCTTGCACCTAAGGGGGTTATACTCTTCTCAACTTCTTCAATTAGTTTCTCAAAAACAAAAATCATAATTTGGATTTGAGAAAGAGAGAAGCAACTCCTGACACTGAGAAACTGGCCCAACACAATAGCCCTGCTGCAGTGTTTGCAGGAGCTGGCCTGACATTCTCTGCTGGACGCTGGTGTTCTCCTATTGTACCTTAACAATCCTATGGAATACCAATATCAGGCAAGGTCACCTCTGAGCACGATGAAGTGCAATCAAAAAACAGCACTTGGTAATCTTGCCCACAGCAAGGTCCCTGTGCAAGGCATGAAAATATCAGGCATCCTTAGGTCCTGGATAATCTGAAGAATTTCTGTTTTTTTTTTTTTACCGATCATGGTCGTTGCCTCACTCCATCATTCTTACCTTTTAGGTTAGAATTATTAAGTTACCCAGTCATAGAACTACCCCCAGTTCTTGAGATTCTTTACTATCTGAGCCGCCACGGAAACCCAGTTCTTGAGAACTCCCAATCAAAAGTAATGTGACTACTTGAACTCTCCCCCAAATCACCTGACACAAGACCAGACCCTGTGAGACATCATTCCAGTCCTTACTGTTCAGACACTTCACAGTTTCTCATGGTGTGTGTCCTCCCCTGTTGCAGTAAGTGGATAAATTTAATTTTGTCCAACTAGAGGTGTGTTCCTGGTGGGTTTTTGACTAAAGGTCACTGGTAGATTTAATAGTTTATTTAGCAAGTAGTTTCAAAAGTTAGTTTTTCTTTTTTTTTTTTTAATGAAAGATACATTTACTTACAGGTTCTACTTGTTGTGGAATATATCCAAATTCAGTATAGAATGGCATCTGTTAGAATTTAAAAAAATGTGTTAGCTCACTCATGATTTTTGTCATAATGCAGTGATAAGTGATTAAAATATATGTATATTATATTGTACTAATACTTTTTAAAAAGTTTATATGTTCTAGGTAGTAAAAATAATTGTTAAATTACCAACCATCCTTTTAGCAGCATATGATTTCTAGGTTAAAATTCTCCCTTTCTCTTTAAATTAGTATGACTTAATTGGAAGCTTCCTTGGTGGCTCAGAGGTTAAAGCGTCTACCTGGCATGTGAGAGACCTGGGTTTGATCCCTGGGTCCGGAAGATCCCCTGGAGAAGGAAATGGCAACCTACTCCAATATTCTTGCCTGGAGAATCTCATGGAGGGAGGAGCCTGCTAGGCTACAGTCCATGGGATCGCAAAGAGTCGGACACAACTGAGTGACTTCACTTTCACTTTTAATTGGAGGTACTACTAGCAGTCATTTGAAGCATAATTTTCAGTTTTCTGTAACTGATTTGATAAGTTTTAAGTGATGATAAATTAAAAATCTAATTTGCACTCTAACTAAAAGTAATCTAGTTATGTATGAGCCATCTAAATTTATATTAAAATTTTACTATTTTATTGAAGGTCCACAAAACTCAATATTGCATTACCTAATTGTATCTCATTGCTATCTCATTGAGATACAATTACCTAATTGTATCTCAGTGATAAAGAATCTGCCTGCTGCTGCAAGAAACCATGGGTTCAATCTCTGGGTTGGGAAGATCCCTTGGAGAAGGAAATAAATGGCAACCCACTCCAGTATTCTTGCTTGGGAAATCCCATGGACAAAGGAGCCTGGCATGTTACAGTCAATGGGGTTGCAAAAGAGTTGGACACCACTTAGCTACTAAACAACAGCAACAACTCTTTCAAAATTCAGTCTTGGCGTGTATTTCCAAATTAGTGTTATGTTAAAAGAAAGCAATATATCTTTTTATGACCATCAGTTCAAGCCATTGAGTTTTTGCACTAAGTATAAATCAGATATTCTCTTTGAAAATTTACCTTTTCTTCTTTATCCTTAGATGGAACTAGTTAAATTAAAATCAAACGCTTGTAGTACCTGCTCCTCAAATAGCTGCTCTCTTGTCTGTGGAGGTGACTGTGCGACTGTTTGTGGAGGCTGTTCCCAGGGTAGGAACATGTAAACTGGATAGTACTGAAGCATCTATTGTAAATAGAAAAGTACAGAAGAGCTTCCTTCAGATCAGTGCAGGTTTTAAAAAAATTCTATTATCAGTATTATTTTAAAGCTGATTTGTCTTTAGAGATTTTGTGAACAAAAGAACACATAAAGCAGTCCTTCCCAAACTTTAGAAAAAACATGTATTGCACATGACACTGGACTTTGTTTCAAGGTTGCTTGGTCAAACGCATTAGCAAGTACTGAATTCAACTAATAACAGACTTCTTAAAAGGGTGCCTTGAACTTTATATATAAGCTTTATATATAAATTGCTTTGCAAATATCTAAGAAGATAGGCTATGCAGCATTTTCCATGGATATTTTTTGACTCTTCATTCTGCAGGATGTGGTATTAGACATTCTACCATAATGAATGAATTGTTCAGAAATGTATTGCCTTTAATAATCGTCATTTTTATTGAAACAACCCAGGTGCATTATAAGATATTTGGAAAATCTAGAAATAGAATAGGAAAAAAAGGAGCACCTGCAGTTTTACCACTCACATCATCATGTATTGGTTTCCACTTATGTCTGTGTGTATGTATATGTGTTTATAGAAAAGTATGATCATTGTACATCCATAGAGTTTTGTGTCCTGTTATTTAATAAGAGCCCTTAATGGAAATGAGTTAAGAAATACAGTATACTGACACATATATATGGAATTTAGAAGACAGTAATGATGACCCTATATGTGAGACAACAAGAGACACAGAGGTATAGAGTGGACTTTTGGACTCTGAGGGAGAGGGAAAGGGTGGGATGGTTTGGGAGAATGGCAATGAAACATGTATATTTTCCTGTAAGAAACGAAACGCTAATCTATGTTCAATGTAGGATGCAGGAGGCATGGGGCTGATGCACAGGATGATTCAAGTAGAGGATGGGGGTGGGAGGTGGGAGGGGCTTCGGCATTGGGAGATTGTGTTCACCTATGGCTGATTCGTGTCAAGTGTCAATGTATGGCAAAACAAATACAGTATTGTAATTAAAAAAATAAATAAATTTAAAAAAAAGCTGAAAAAAATAAAAAATAAAAGTTTAAAAAAAAAGAAAAACAATAACTATGGTTTGAGAAGACGTATATATTTTGTATAGCAGCTTTTAACTCTGGCTAAGAATCAAAAACACCAATTGAACATTTTAACAGATAGTCATATTTAAGATCTCCTCATGGGGTTTTGATTCATGAGGTGTGGGCAGGGTCCAGGTGTCTGTAATTTTCAAAGTTGTCTGTAATTTTCAAAATCCAGAGATTTTAATGCAAAGCCAGAATGGTGAGTCACTGATTTAGTGGTTAAAGGAAGGATGAAGAATTAGATTCTAACTCAGCTATTTATTCTCATTAGAACTGGGAACTTAATCTCATAAAGACTTAGTTTTCTGATCCTAAAATGAAGTAATTCTACTTGTCAGGTATCTAATTCTCTAACTGGTATGAAACAGAATGAGATAATGTCTAGAGGTAATGTTTGTTTTATAATGGGAGCGGACAAAATTACATAATTATTGCACTAAAGCCAGGTGTCTAACTTTTTACAAAATTGTCAACATTCTTCTGGTGAATAATATAATCTATCCATATTCATATTTCTTTGAATGCAGGCTATTTTATTAACATTGAGAGGATTTTCTATGTTACTTTAATGGTTTTACTAATTTACATTCTTTTCTTTAGAGATTCTGCTATTTAATGGAAATCACCACAATTTGAACGTAATATGGAGTTAAACTGAAAATATCCGAGAACCTGGAAATGTTTAGAGCATAACTCAAAAAAACCTCTCTCTACATCATATGATATTTCATCAGATTAATGCATCTTTCTCTGAACCAAAATTTATGGTTGGCCAAAGTCAATCTATGGTATTTCTCCCGAGTTGTTATCAAATGCTAGCATTTTTGGTGGAGAGAGAACTCAACCTAAGGCTTAGTGAGTTCCATAACTCCCAACACAGCCATGTCCTGGTGACTCTGGGGTCCTGGAGACTCCCAGCTGGCTTTTCTTTTAAAGCTGTTAAGTGAGCCTAATATTAACAAACTGCTGCCAGCCCAGCAGGGGTAGTACCCAGACAGTAATAGCATTGCATGGATTTTATAGCCCTGCCATAGGAGTCAGAGCTACAAATATAGAAGAAGATGTTCAATGGAGAGAGTATGTAGTCATCTCTGTACAGGAATGGTGGCCTTTCTTTCACTTACCTGTGCTTGCTCTTGAGGCATTTTGGAGAGCACAGAGGGCATAACCTGCCAAAAAGGAATTATGAAAAAGTTACACTTGACTTTTTAAAATTTCAGTGCTGATTTCTTTAGACCTAAGTGTGTAAATGTAAAATGCATATTAGCAGACTTCAAGAATGACAAAAGGTCATCTACTATCTGTACCAGCACTAATACAAATCACCCTTTTATTGAAGATGAAACGTTCTTAATTATCCTGTCCAAGACATGTTTTCACACTTTCAACTCGTGACTGTGATCCTGGAAGAGCTGATTTATACGGCATTTTTCATGTCAAAAATCAGAAGTACAAGGAAGTACTTCCAGTGATGGTAGAAACACATTAGAGAAGCAATTCTTGCTCAGGAAACACCTATCTTATTTTAAAGCTGATTCATATTCATTTTCACAATCCGTGTGCATTACATTTCTTTTAGATAGAAGAGGCTGGACTTACATTCTTAAGGCCCTGTTGGGTCTGCTGTGGTGTCTGAGGCTGTGAGGGGTCCAGCTGTCCTGCTTGGGTTCCTTGGGCAAAACTGACCTGTCTTGGGATGAATATCTGATTTGGGAGCAGTCCAGCAAACCGCTCGCGAGTTGATAAAGAGAATGGGGAGAGTCCTGGAATTTGATCCTGCTGCTGCTGTGGTAGAATTCCAGGGAAAGGAAGAATCCATGAATTAAATGGGCCCTAGGAGGACACAAGAGACAGAAAGGAAGCATTTCTCTTTCATTTAGAAAAGAATTAAAAGTCAGTCCAGAGTGAGAAAGAAGTAAATGTGAAACAATTTCTATGTGTCTATTGCTGCATTATAAAAAACGACAGCATCTTGGCACATTATGAGTCAAGCAAATAGCGTGAACAGTGGTAAATTCCCAATGATCGTGATGACAAGTATGAATGAGGTGGATAAATGGTACAGAGTCTGCAGTTGCCAGACTGGTTTCAATATATAGATATATTTACCTATTAGCTGTGTATGACTTGTCATAAAATGATTAATTTAACTATCTCATAGTTGAGAGCATTTGTGCCTGAAAATATTCATTTGATCACAGCTTTTACTCTGGCCTTCAAATAAATGGAAATTAAAACATATGTAAAAAATTAGTAACTTTAAAAGTTAAGATTTCAGAAATAGAATCAGGAAACGTTTTATTCTCCTACCAAGTGCCACAAGAAAAGAGTGGTAGGAAATATTCTTGAAATAATTACTGGGATAGGGATACCTGAAGCTGTAGTGGTTGAAGCCGAGCATTATCAAGATTCAGAAGCAACTAGGAAAGAAAGATAATATGAAAACAAGATTACTACACATGTTAAAACTATTAAGAATAAAATTTACTACAAATTCTGTACAGGCAAATACTGTACAACTCAGTTTCCTGTTAGAGGTGAGATGTTTTCTCACTAAGCTCGAACTAAATCACTGTGATTAGAGGTTAGGATTTAACTACCTCTCCTCTGCTGTGTGTGAGATTGCACAGCTTTACCCCATTCCAGTGGTTTAGTCAGTCATTTTATGCTCTTAAACACCTATATCCACCCTGTTAGGTGTTATTAGAGCAAAAAGGTACACAAGAATCTGTTTCTGCCTTTAAAGAATTTGCAGTCAAATAAGGGAGGCAAAGTAGTATTCTAGAAACAACCTTGTATGCAAAACAAACATAAACATTGGGAATGCATTTGGCTATAGTTAGTGGGTAGAACTGCAGGATAAATCAACAAGAAGGCTTTTATCTCTTCCTGCTGTGTTGCCATAAGACAAAAAACTGGGGATGTTGTTTTAAATATTTAAACTAACCTCATTGCTGTTGCTTGCAGACATAAGGCGCTGTGGAATAAGCTAAACAAACAAAAAAACAGAAACAATAAAAGCAGGATTTGTTATGGGTTTCACACAATGATTTCAATTTTATCATGAAATCACTCACCGGGGCTGACATTGTGGCTCCCAGTATGCCGAGAAGAATTAGAGTTCTCATTTTCAGATGAAATACCTAGAAAATACATTGTGAAACTTAACTGTAAAAAGACTGTCTATGTAAAAATCATGATAACAATAATTAGCCAGTAGTGTTCAATCAGAAGCGTGGTTGGGTGAATTCTACAGTATTTACTTATGTCTTAGGATTTAAAATTAAAAAGTACATTTATAAGTATCTGTGACAGAATTCATCCTTTTTCTCAGAGCAGTTATCCAAAAAAAAAATTGTTTGCTTGTCCTTTTAGCTTTCCATAAATGACTCATTTAGTAGCATATGATCTAGTTGGATGAATTTATGAGCAAGAAGGACTCATTTCTTATGCTGTTCTACATCATAGGGAATGGGTGTTTAGGTCCATGGCGGAGGTCAATGAACTTGGTCTTTATTATGAAAACAATTTTATTGTCTATTTAGTGTGGTAAAAGTACTACAGTAAAGAACAGACAATAGCAGTTTAGTACCAGGAAGTTTCTCGGTAAAATTTTAATAACATTAAAATATATTAAAATGAAGCAACTGAGTCAAAAATTTTCTAATTCAAAGAAAGAGGTTATAAAATTAAGCTGTAATATTGATTTATAGAATAATCTGTGGAAATATATTACCTCTTGTCCTCCAGATGCAAAAACTCTTGCTATAGTTCAAATGATTGACCTGCACCAACATTTAGAGTGATCTTGGTAGTTTGTCCTGCAGAACTGACTGATCTGTGTTTATAAAATTATGAAAGCAAAGATTTGATATCTTACCTCACTCCTTTACTTATGAAGAGAAATCTAGATTCATTCAAGGCTTGTGTCCTTTTTAATCCTTCAAGCCTGCTGCTTGGAGCTTCTCCTAAATTTTAAAGTCCCATCATTAAAAAGGAGGACCAATCATTGTTCAAAGGACGAGTGATTCAGTGGGTTTCAGACAATGGCTTAGCTAATAACCCCCTTCTTAATCATCTAGGTGGTATATGGATTCCCACAGTTTTAGTAAGGTCGTTAAATTATCCTTAGAAAATTTTCCCTGTGATCATTCCTGGCTTCTGCTTTGGTTATGACTAATTTTTCCAGAATAATAATTTTTCTCTGCTCCTCTTTTACCATCCTGAAAATGGATACCTTAATAGAGTAACTTTAAAAGATTTTATTCAAGTATTATTGTGTGACTAGTTCTATTTCAAGGGTAAAATACAAAATTTTTAAACAAAGAAGTAGGTCTAAAGGAAAAAAAAATCAAAATCTGTTTAGGAGAGGTAAGATTCTTTGATTATTAAATTCTGGACTGGGTAAATATGAGCTATTTAGGTTACACCTTGAAAACACGTGTATCTCCTTCTATCTAATAATAAAATCCTTAAAAAGATTGCTAAATTTCTGTGAATCTATGACATACATTTTTTTGGATATATGCTGCTTGGGATTACATAATTTAATAAATATGAAGCATGATTGCCTACATGGAAAATGAGAATTTTATGTTTTAAAAATTCCTTGTCACTAAATATGATTTTAGTATTCAAAATACAACTAAGTATTACTTTCTGCACTCATTTTATTTGTATTTTCTTCATAAAGCAAATTTTGTGTTTGTCTTATTTTCCTTTGATGTTAATATTGACCCTGCTCTAATGAATAGTTAGGTTCACAAATGTGATAATATATTAACAATGAATTTCCATTGTTCAAGAGTTCTTTAACTAAATTAACTTTGAATAACTAATGGAAGCCTTAACATGCAGAAAACAAATTTATTGTTTTCAGTGAATTTGGCTTTCTTAGTAGAAGGAGTGGAGAAGGCAATGCACCCCACTCCAGTACTCTTGCCTGGAAAATCCATGGACAGAGGAGCCTGGAAGGCTGCAGTCCATGGGGTCGCTGAGAGTTGGACGTGAGAGTGACTTTCACTTTTCACTTTCATGCATTGGAGAAGGAAATGGCAACCCACTCCAGTGTTCTTGCCTGGAGAATCCCAGGGATGGGGGAGCCTGGTGGGCTGCCGTCTATGGGGGTCGCACAGAGTCGGACACGACTGAAGTGACTTAGCAGCAGCAACAGCAGTAGAAAGAGCCACTTAGAAATTGAATGACTCATTAGCACTAAAATGAACATGCCATTTGCTATCTAGCCAAAAAAAAACTATAGGGACAAAAAATAAATGAAGACAATAAGACTCCTCTTCACTAAAGCAGAGAAGCTTCTACAAGGGTTGTATATCAGTTAGAGAGGAACCTTCCTAAGATTTAGAAGAGTTATCTTTTTAGGTTAGCTAAATAGCTGGACCACCCCAGATGTTGATGCAGATCTTACTAGAGCCAAGTGGTTCTATAACTTAGCCAATTGTTGCCTGGACCAGTAGACTGGCTGAATGGGTGAATTAGGTTGATGGCTCTAAATTGTCTGATGATATATTTACAATGATTTACCTTAGTTTATTCTGAATATTGTCAAATTAAATTTAGTAAACCATAAGCTCTCAGTCTCCTGAGATTCGCTATTGCATCCATCGTACAGGGTCTTAGGCAGCTAACCCTACAACTGAGCCAGAAAGTTGTCAGAGCTAAACATTGAGAAAGTTAGGACATATATTGTGTGTGTGTGTGTGTGTGTCCAGTCGTGTCCAACACTTTGTGGCCCCGTAGACTGTAGCCCTCCAGGCTCCTCTGACCATGGAGTTTTCCAGGCAAGAATGCTGGAATGGGTTTGCCATTTTCCTCCTCCAGGGGACCTTCCTGATTCAGGGAAAGAACCCTCATTTCTTTTGCCTCCCACATTGGCAGGAGGGCTCCTTACCGCTAGTGTCACCTGAATTGCAGAGCCAAAGTAGAGTTAATGTGAACACTATTACCCTGAAGATGAACAGTTTTGCCTAACTGCATTTCTTAAACCAGCAGTTAGTTGGGAGGAGATTTCTGTTATTGTTTTATTTTTGCTTTTATTTTTCCATTACTTGGATATTCTAAAGAAAAGCAGTTGAAACTCTCCAGTTATGCAGCAAGTTGAAGTGGGAAAAGGTAAGGCTGTGCTCTCCTGTGTGATAGCTTTCAATTCCTAAGTCACCAGAGGAAAGTTGCCTCTGAGTAGGAAGGAAGGTAGCCAGGGGCTCTAGTTTAATTCTGAAAACATTGTAGTATGAATAGTGTCTGTGTCTGTTTCTCTCACCCATCTGTGTTAAACTTTTTAATTTCTCTATTGCATGTCATTCACCCAGTAGGTATTCCTGTTAAATAAATGGGTTCCTTCATTCAGGGAAGAAAAAAGGTGACCCAGACCCAGATCCCTGTCAGTCTGTATGGATTAAGGTGCAGGGACATTAAGCAGAGGAAGCTGAAGATGAGGAAATCCTGGACCGGGTAGTGTCCCTGTGACTTCATTATTTTGTTTTAGTTCAATTACCAGAACACCAGACACCCCTTTATTCAAATAAAAGTACAAAAACAAATGTCATCGCCAGGTACATTTGGATTATGTACCATTGAAATTGTCTGTATCTTTTCTCTCTTCCTGTAACATAAATGATGAATCAGAAACAATGGCTTTTAAGTTAGTCATTCCAAAATGTTATCTCTGCTTTTATTGTTGAGCTATTCTGAAAATCGGTTAAGAAGCTTATGGGAACCATTGTGAAGTAGATTCAATGGATCAGGAGAATCAAATTTGAATTTTAGCACTGTTTATAATAAAAACAAATTTCTTGCTTATGAATTATACTTTCCCAGGAACTTCTATTTAGACATCAAGGTAGACAGGACAGATATATCACTGCCATGTTTCATTGAGAAAGCTGAGCTACAGAAGGTTCAGTGACTTCTTCCTTTCATTTTTCATATGACAAATACTTATTGTGCACCTTTTATAGTCTGTATCCTTGCCAGACACTGAGAAATTAGTATTAATAGAACAGAAATTATTTGTGCCTTCACATAAATTACTCTCTCTCCCACTGTCAAAGATGCACCACAATTGTGGCTACTTTTCGGGTCTTTTGATTCTTAACCAAGCAGCCTTTCTAAAGCATCAAGTTGTCTAACCAGAGAAGAGAGAGACAGAGCACAGTTCCGAAGATAATTATCAGATAATAATAATAAATGATAAAAGTGAATATTTGATTATACTGCCAGACTTGAACAATACGTTTCATCTCAATGAAGGCAGTAGGTTTTGTGATGCTAACAATTATTTCAAGGGTAGCCTGTGTAGTAAATACAAAGAATAAGCAAGCTCTTAATCAAATCTCTTCCGTTATATCGTGTTTACTTTTATATGAGACTTTACTAAATACCTCCTTCTGGTTAGTAATACACTACTGGATAGTAATGATTACATGTCCACCGTGGCTCTGCCTTGACTATATGAGTCAAGGCAGAGCCAAGATTGGTAGGTATGTGCGTGTGAATTACAACTATAAAGTATAAATTCTGGGAGTGGTTTTGTTCAGGAATAGATGGTAAGAAAAATAATCCACCCTTCTTCCTTTCACAAAAGGACCCAGGAGTTTCAGAGTAATTGAGAAGCCAGCCCACAGTGACGCTCTGGCTGCAGAATGGCTACTGTCTGGGATTCCCTGCATTGTGGCTTGCAGACTGGGCGGCGGAAGCACAGCCCCTGCGATGCAGCCCTGCTGGTCTGGGCATAGTCAGCATCCACTTTCTCTGAAAATCACTTCTTTTGTTTCCTGACTTGAACCGCTTTCTTTTTCTACTGAACCTCTATAGTATTTAGTTGTGTTCTCTGCTCTCTTTCCGAATACAGAAACCTGTATCTCTTTGTTCTGTTCGGACCTACCATGAGAGTTTGGCCCCAACCTGGTTTCTGTTCTGTAACCTCCCAGAAACAAATATGTCCATTTTAATCAAAATCTTATAGCGCTAGTCATTTTTTAAAAGGAGAATTTCATTTATTTTATTTTTGGCCACACTGGGTCTTCGTTGCTGCGCATGGGTTTCTCTAGTTGCAGCGAGCAGGGCCCACTCTTCATGGTGGTGTGTGGGTTTCTCATTGCGGTGGCTTCTCTTTGCTGCGGGGCACAGGCTCAAGGCACACGGGCTTCAGTAGTAGCGGCGTACAAACTGAGTTGCCCTGGGGTATGTGGACTCTTCTTGGACCAGGGATCCAACCTGTGTCCCCCTGCATTGACAGGCATATTCTTTACCACTGGATCACCAGGAAATCCAAAATCTTACAGTTCTAGTAACTTGTTTTAAAATTAGTTTTTTTTTTTTTTTTTTGGTTGATTTCTTGCTTTCTCCTTTTCAGACATTTAGTCGAGTCCATGCTGTGGTCATCCCTCTCCTATGAGGGACCTAGCACCCTGGGCCAGTCTGCCATAGTTCTCCCACAGAATTCTGTGGCTTGTCTTCTTTTTCCATTTTGTTACATTAAAAGTTGATCTCAACAAAATTTTATGCATTCTGATAGCAGTGTTATTTTATTGCTCAAAATATTAGCTGTCTTGTCTTCCCTTCTCTTTCCTCCCTGCCTTCTTCCATCCATTTATTCTTTTCCTTTATCTCTTACTCCATTCCTTTCTTTGTCCACATAACCAGGTTAATAAAGCCCTCAATAATCTGACCCTTGTTTTATTCTCTCACTTCATTGCTTCTCACTTGGTTCCTTATTGACCAAGCTCCAACCACACCAGCTTTCTTTCTGAATATTTAACATGTTAAATTTATTCCTGCCTTGAGGCCTTTGTATTTGTTCTCTAAGCCCAGGATGCCCTTTGATCACTGAGGGCTGATGCCCTCTTGTCATTCAGTTTAGGAATAACCCCACAAAAGGTATCAGCTTCCTTCCTTCAATTTAGGAATCACCCCACAAATGGATGTTCCCAGAGTTATCCAATCTAGACCAGTCACCTCTACCTTATCTCTCATTTGTCTGCAAAGCAGGCACTGCTGTCTCATGACTGGTACATTTGATTATTTGGTTATTTATTCTTTTCGGTATCAATCGTAAACATTTATTTTTACTTTTAGTTTCTATTGCTAGACTATTACTTCATTAGAGCAGAATCTTATTTTGTTTTCTTCCTTATCCTAGTGCCTCGAATGGTGCCTGGCCCATATTAAGCATTTGAATATTTGTTGAATAATTGCATGATGACTGTTCTGACTCTGAAATCCCAAAGACACATATTAACATAATGAGATTAAGTGCTTCCTAGCAGCACTAACAAATATTAAAATTCACTGAAATGTTTGAAGATAGCACATTATATTTTTAATGTATTGTTTACTCTTCTTTTTAAAAATTCACTCTGTCACTTAGGAATATTATGATATAACAAAATTGTTAATGCACTGTTTTTTACATTCCAAACAAAAAGTACATATCTAACTTGGTTAAATAACTCTTTATAATAGAATCTGTTACTTCATTTCTGGCAAACTTACACATATGAAGAATTTGGTAGAAAGAAGTGGTCATTTGTAATTATGTGTTTCTTCATTTGTAATGTCTTAACCCATGACATAGCAGTCTTAGAAATGTCTGCTTTTTCTGCTTGCTATTTGAACAGTGAAGGGACAACTTATATTTGTTGCTTGGAAAATAAGACTGAGTATCAGATCCGATTATGGAGTCAAGCACAGAAATGGGAGTTAGATTGGTGGAGAGCAGGATCATAAATAGAAAAAAAAAATCAGTATGAAGTTTACAGAAAACAGTACTAGAACTCTGTGCTGGAGGTCGGTCAGTGTTACAAGCTTAGATTATGGAGACAAATATGAGTCAAAGTACTACTAGGTTCTAACTTGTCATCCTGCTTCACCTTGGGGATACTTCAGTCCAAATCACTGGCATTGGTCAGTTGGTCACCCATATTCACATCATCCTGTCTTCTGGAGTTAGTGATGGGAGCAAAGTCATCTTTGGCTGTGTTAGCCTCTGTCGTGAATGCTCCGATGCCCCAGCCAGAGCCCCACTCAGGCATGGGGGACTTTTCACCTCAGCTGCAGGCAGTGCCGCCAGACAGCAACCTCTTCAGAATTTACCTCACTTCCCTCCCTCCAAGATATTTCCCACCCCCTGCTAACAAACACCATCTAACTAATCCACTGGAGGCCAGGCCTCTCATCCTAGCTCCAGAATCCCATGGGACTGATTGAAGCCTTTGCTGACTGCACAGCAGCTTGACATCTCCCTTTGTCTGTTCCTGCTTTTTTTAACTCCAAGGGCCTTTAATACATTTCTTGTATGTTAATCTCCACCTCAGTCTGCTTCCTGGAGATCTCGACTGGAGATAGTCACTAAGACTTTGGTCATGAGAATATTAGCTCTGGATGACCTGTTATAAAGATTTGATCATGGTGCACCAAGTGTTAATCATTTCTCATCAGTTAGCCAGCTCTGAATCACTGCAGAGAAGATTATTTCTGAGAAACAGACTGTAACTCACTAGTCTCATTTATTGTGTGTTCAACTGTGAATGCTCATTCTATGCCTTGGCAATAGTTTAATACCCCAAACTAAACTTCTCATTAGACTTGCTACTAAAATATTATATATTTTAGCAATTAGATGTATACTGAATAAGAACCAATATTATCTGATATATTGGGTCATGAAATGACTAAATAAGAAAACCCTAACACACTGCATATAAAGTCCATGTTGGAAAATTATGGCTGGTTATTCTTGTCATAGAATGATTGATAAAACTTGCCTCCCACTACATCATTGCAATACATTTCTGACCAAGTTTCAGAGGGAGAGAGGGAACAGAGCTCTCACTAGGCTAAGAATCACCTGGCATCAGTGGAACATACACCAGAAAGCTTAGCACGGCATACTTTTGTGAAGTACCAAGTTAGAAGCAGGAAAATCCAGGGCTACAAAAATTTAGTTTCCAAAAACTCCTACAAAACTTCCTAGTCTATTGCATTCATTCATAACCAATTTTTAACTTGTCTGCATCTCAAAAAGAGGCTTTATAAAGACTGAGATTAAGAACACAGACTCGAGTCTTTTTGCCTGTCAGCTGCAAGCCTTTGAATTATGGTCAAGTTTTAACTTCTCTGAGGCTGAGTTTACCTTTCTGCAAAATGGGGATATCCTCCTAGGATTGTTGAGATAATTCATGTTCTGTTCATATAAAAAGCACCCAATGATAGTTAGATTCATCATTAGACAATAGGCACCTTGAGCATCTCCAGGGCATGGTGTGAAATTGACCCAGATTTTTTTGTTGAGTGAATGAAAGAAGAATATGAAGAAATATATTTTATTACAAAACCCAGCTTGGTAAATGGAATGGGACTTGGTGCAGGAAACTAAAAAGTGAACCGCAAAGAGCCAGTGTGATGTGAGAAACAGAAGATTCACAGAGCACTTGCTTACAGGGAGTTCCCTGAACCAAAACTAAGGATATGTATTATCAATCAATTAGTCTATTATTAAAAATATTTTTGAAAAAGTTTTAAAATATTGATTTCAACATTTTGTTAAGAAACATTCACTTGGTTCTACCAATTCCTCTTTCTCTCAAATTCTAACCTTTCTTTTAGTCAGTGGTGTGTTAAAAGTCAGTTAACCAGATCTCTGACCAAAAAAAAGGGGGGAACCCCTAATTTTTAGTATTTCTCGATTTCCATAGTGTAAAACCTCCCATCAGACCCATTCAAGTTACCAGTTGTTCAATATCTAGCTTTTAAAATTCCTAAAGACTGAATCTCAAGAGGCACACAAAACAATTGTTTTGCTTTATCAAAATAATTCTTTCACATAATGGATAATGCTTGAATTTCCCAAATACAGCTTTGTTGCCCTGGTCAGTAGTATTTTATATGATGTATCTCACATAACTGTCAATTTATGCTAAGGTTGTAAATATTTACGGATATGTGAAACTGACATTTGTTTGGTGCCATGTTTCAGGTTCTTAGCTGTGTTTTCGGAATCATTTTTTTTTTTTCAATTGATCCTCATAAGAATCTACAAAGTATCATTATCATCACTATACTTGCAATAAAACTGATGCTCAGATTCTAAATAATTTGCCCAAGAGGACATAGTTCATTAATGATAAAGTCAAATTTGAACTCAGGTCTTTTTCTAAAGTGAGTATTTATTTCTAAACCATCCCTATATGTTTGCCCAGGATGAAGACATTGGACAATTTTTTTCCCCATATAATTTTGAGATACATAAAATAAATGTCATGATCTTTTGATTAAAATTTCCTTCTCACTGTTTATTGAAGATTCCCCAGGTGTGTTGAATAATATAATCCTTGAAATATATTGTTGTAAATAATAAAGTCTCAATTTCTGGATTTTCAGAGGCTTGCCTTAGATCCCTCAGGAATTTTCTAAGACAGAGATACTAATTTTCAGACAATTTAGAAACTCATTTTGACATGAGGAAATGTATTCAAGAATATTGCTCCAATATACAGCTTAAGTGCCCTCAGCTGAGATTACAAAACGGGAAGGTCACATAATAACAGTGCTTATTGTTCTGGTCACATTTCAGTAAAGGAAGTTTGATTTTCTCTATTCCTTTTCCAAGAACATCGTCCACCTACAAAAACAATTATTTAAGGCAGCATAAGCCAAGAACTAATAAACCAGTGCCATGGACAACTTTCCTCATTGGAACTGCTTTCAGAAACATAGAAACTCTGTGCAAACACCATTATTGTGTTTTCATAAATATCTGCTTAACTGGATGTTTTAGTAATATTACTTACAAAGAGCTCAATCTTCTTTCTGGAATTAAACTCATGACTGTATTGGATGCCTCATCAAATTTCTGAATGTATGTGTTATAATCTCCCAAAGCATATGCTTCCTCTTATATCTCCTCTTTTTCCATATATAAAAGTGTATATCACGCAGGCAAACATTTATTTGCAAACTTCTGTGAAGCGTCACAGTCAGGCCTTATTTCTGAAGGATGATGTTAATTAGAACAAAAATATTACTAACAGGTAAATTGTGTGGTGTTATACATAGTGTTTTATTTACATACATCAACTCAGTTGTATTAATAATCCTACAATCTTGAGCTGTAGATATTGACAGTCTCATTTTAAAGTTGGATAAAATATTGATCATTGAGATTCTGAAATCTTCCTAAGGGTATGTGATTGATGAGTTCCAGGGCCAAACCTGAACTGAGATCTATACAACTCCCAAATACTCTTCTTAACAACTGTACTACACTAAAGCACATAGTTTATTAAAGACTTATTCCAGAATCTTAATGTTTACAGTTTCATATATCTACACATTAAAAAAATCTCACTTAGTGAATTGAAGAGTGTTTTATTGTGGGTCTGATGGTTATGAATCTACATTTTCACAAATGTGTTTTTCTTCTTTTGTATCCATGCATGAGTAAGAGTGGAAGAAATTTAACCTTCATTGATGGGGTCACAAAGAGTTGGACATGACTGAGCACACACACACACACACACACACACACACACACACTTACAACCTTCATTGATTATTTATTATCAATATGTTCCTTTCTGTGGTGGAGACTTCCCTGGTGGCTCAGACAGTAAAGAGTTTGCTTGCAATGCAGGAGACCCAGGTTCAATCCCAGGGCTGGGAAGATCCCCTGGAGAAGAAAATGGCAATCCACTCCAGTAC
Organism: Nanger dama; assembly: GCA_917880005.1. Lineage (NCBI taxonomy): Eukaryota > Metazoa > Chordata > Mammalia > Artiodactyla > Bovidae > Nanger > Nanger dama. The sequence goes on from CAKJTW010000001.1 coordinate 19,781,667, forward strand.
TCTTGCCTGGAAAATCCCATGGACAGAGGAGCCTGGTAGCTACAGTCCGTGGGGTTGCAAAGAGTCAGACACGACTGAGCAACTTCACTTTCTGTGGTGATGCCTATTTTACATTATGGTGACAAATATCAGTTTCTTAGACTGTCACTTACTAGGCAAAGATGAAAAAACAGTGTCTTTAAGACACTTTCATTAAAAATGGGTGGCCTGGAGTGGGAGGTGAGGGGTAGGCTCAAGAGGGAGGGCCCATATGTATACCTATGGCTGCTTCATGTTGATGTATGGGAGAAATCAACACAATATTGTAAAGCAATTATCTTACAATTAAAAATAAATAAATTTTAAAAATGTTACAAAAAAAAATTAAACCTGAAGGTATGAAAGGGTGAAAAAATATTACCAAGAAACAGTTAGGAAAGTGTCAACTAATCTCTATAAGAAGACTAAAGAAGTTCATGAATAAACATTATGTAATAATGTGCAAAATGTCTGAGGATGGGTTACCTGTCTAAGCCTGGACTTTGAATAAGTGTTAGTCTGGCTTGAAATGACTTTCTTAAAAACCAGTGTGAATGAAATGACTTGTGGAAAATAATTTTGAGGCCGCATAGCTTCTGCTTGCAAGGGCAGCAGGACCAATTACTTGGACACTCCTTCTTCAGTAATTACTCATCCTGATTTCTCTGGGAGGTAATATTCACTGAGCAGTCATGTTAAGTATTTGCCCAGTGAAGTGAAGCAGGCTTACTGAAACAAGCTACTTGCATTTGTTCAGGGCCTTCACACAAAGTGTAGATCTAGGCAATCACTGAAAGCTAGAATAAACATGTGATATCTCTATTCAAAGTAGAATTTTGAAAAAAAAAAATTGTCTGTCAGGAAATAGAGAATTTCTTTATGTTGGATGGTAGAAAAAATTTCTAGTTCTATATATTTCATAGGTATTTCAGAGAACTGATTTAGATTCGAAGATTAGATGTGCTTTCAGATAAAAATACTTTTGGCACAGAAGGGTAAAATTTGAGCCCAGAAATGAATGACTGGAAATCTGGAAATCTGGCCTGGAGCTAATAGTGATATTAGGAAATTCTTGCTAGGAGAAGTTCCTAGAAAACATGTGCACTGCCTTTTTCCTTTAAGTGTCAAAAGCACCACAGAATTCAAGGACATAGTTTCCTTAGTGACATGTGATGGGTGAGATAGGTAGGATGATCACAAGATTTCCAGATGTGTAACCACCGAGCAGTGCCAAGTCCCATACAGGCCCTAGAATTTGGCAAAACCCACAGCTGTTTATGAAGTACAATTACAACAAAATTTGTGAGCCTAAATTATCACTTATACAGTGATAAAAACTGAAGTTTATAACAATGCTGTTTGGCTAAAACGTTGTGAAAGGAAGACTCTCTGATAAGGCAAAGCACAGGGTGATTTATTAGAAAATCATAAATGCATGAATGAGTATGATAAATTTATTCACTTCAATTCCTCATTCATTGCACAAACGGCATGATTAATAACATGATTTCATCGAAAAGTTGAATCTCATTTCAGGCAATTAACAGCCATATAATTTTGAGCAAGTTAACTAGCTTCTTTGAACTTGTACCCTTGTTTGTAAAATGGGACACATTAACAGCATATTTACAGAGAGTAAATGCTACTAGATGAGAAAATTCATTGCTCATCATAGTAATAATTTTCAACAAATTATTTTAAGGGCAACTTGAAACATCTGATTTTCTAGGAAGAAGTCTCTAAGAGATAACAATCACCGTGAAAAGCTTCACAAACTATTCATATATATGTGACCTTCCACTCCAATCTGAAGTCACCAGGTTGCATTAAAAAATGATTACTTAGAAAAATGTTAGTTTTAAAAATAAAAGATAAAAATTATTGCCAATGTGCCTATCTCCTGCTGTCCTATATTTTTCAAGCCTTCCCTAATTAACTAATGATAGTTTAATTATGATATGTTCTTTATACTAAATCTTAGTATCCACTATTAAAATGCAGATGAATTTATTTCTTCATCCAGAATCATTCATTGAGTTCTAACTGATCCCATGTCCAAGGTCAGAGGCAGGGGCTGAGAGGAGCTACTCCACATTCAAGGACAGGAGGGGCGGCTGTGAGGAGATACCCCTTTGTCCAAGGTGAGGAGCAGTGGTCGCGCTTTGCTGGAGCAGCCATGAAGAGATACTGCACGTCCAAGGTAAGATAAACCCAAGTAAGACGGTAGGTGTTGCGAGAGGCATCAGAGGGCAGACACATAAACCATAATCACAGAAAACTAGTCAGTCTAACCACACGGACCACAGCCTTGTCTAACTCAATGAAACTAAGCTATGCTGCGTGCAGCCACCCAAGATGGGCGGGTCATGGAGGAGAGGTCTGACAGAATGTGGTCCACTGGGGAAGGGAATGGCAAACCACTTCAGTATTCTTGCCTTGAGAACCCCATGAACAGTAAGAAAAGGCAAAATGATAGGATACTGAAAGAGGAAGTCCCCAGGTTGGCAGGTACTCAATATGCTACTGGAGATCAGAGGAGAAATAACTCCAGAAAGAATGAAGGGATGCAGCCAAAGCAAAAACACCCAGTTGTGGATGTGACTGGTGATAGAAGCAAAGTCATTTGCTGTAAAGAGCAATATTGCATAGGAACCTGGAATGTTAGGTCCATGAATCAAGGCAAACTGGAAGTGGTCAAACAGGACATGGCAAGAGTGAACATCAACATTCTAGGAATCAGCAAACAAAGATGGACTAGAATGTGTGAATTTAACTCAGATGACCATTATATCTGCTACTGCAGGCAGGAATCCCTTAGAAGAAATGGAGTAGCCATCATGGTCAACAAAAGAGTCTGAAATGGAGTACTTGGATGCAATTGCAAAACGACAGCATGATCTCTGTTTGTTTCCAAGGCAAACCATTCAATATCATGGTAATCCAACCAGTAACGCTGAAAAAGCTGAAGTTGAACGGTTCTATGAAGACCTACAAGACCTTTTAGAGCTAACAGCCAGAAAAGACTTCTTTTTCATTATAGGGGACTGGAATGCAAAAGTAGGATGTCAAGAAACACCTGGAGTAACAGGCAAATTTGGCCTTGGAATATGGAATGAAGCAGGGCAACAGCTAACAGAGTTTTGTCAAGAAAACGCACTGGTCATAGCAAACACCCTCTTCCAACAACACAAGAGAAGACTCTACACATGGACATCACCAGATGGTCAACACCAAAATCAGATTGATTATATTCTTTGCAGCCAAAGATGGAGAAGCTCTATACAGTCAGCAAAAACAAGACCAGGAGCTGACTGTGGTTCAGATCATGAACTACTTATTGCCAAATTCAAACTTAAATTGAAGAAAGTGGGGAAAACCACTAGACCATTCAGGTAAATCAAATCCCTTATGATTATACAGTGGAAGTGAGAAAAAGATTTAAGGGACTAGAACTGATAGATAGAGTGCCTGATGAACTATGGAATGAGGTTCATGACATTGTACAGGAGACAGGGATCAAGACCATCCCCATTGAAAAGAAATGCAAAAAAAGCAAAATGGCTGTCTGGGAAGGGCTTACAAATAGCTGTGAAAAGAAGAGAAATGAAAAGCAAAGGAGGAAAGGAAAGATATAAGCATCTGAATGCAGAGTTCCAAAGAATTGCAAGGACAAATAAGAAAGCCTTCCTCAGCTATCAATGCAAAGAAATAGAGGAAAACAACAGAATGGGGAAGACTAGAGATCTCTTCAAGAAAATTAGAGATACCAAGGGAACATTTCATGCAAAGATGGGCTCAATAAAGGACAGAAACTGTATGGACCTAAAAGAAGCAGAAGATATTAAGAAGAGGTGGCAAGAATACACAGAAGAACTGTACAAAAAAGAGCTTCACGACCAAGATAATCACGATGGTGTGATCACTCACCTAGAGCCAGACATCCTGGAATGTGAAGTCAAGTGGGCCTTAGAAAGCATCACTATGAACAAAGCTGATGGAGATGATGGAATTCCAGTTGAGCTATTTCAAATCCTGAAAGATGATGCTGTGAAAGTGCTGCACTCAATATGCCAGCAAATTTGGAAAACTCAGCAGTGGCCACAGGACTGGAAAAGGTCAGATTTCATTCCAATTCCAAAGAAAGGCAATGCCAAAGAATGCTCAAACTACTGCACAGTTATATTCATCTCACATGCTAGTACAGTAATGCTCAAAATTCTCCAAGCCAGGCTTCAGCAATATGTGAACCGAGAACTTCTAGATGTTCAAGCTGGTTTTAGAAAAGGCAGAGGAACCAGAGATCAAATTGCCAACATCCGCTGGATCATGGAAAAGGAAGAGAGTTCCAGAAAAACATCTATCTCTGCTTTATTGACTATGCCAATGCTTTTGACTGTGTGGATCACAATAAACTGTGGGAAATTCTGAAAGAGTTGGGAATATCAGACCACCTGACCTGCCTCTTGAGAAATCTATATGCAGGTCAGGAAGCAACAATTAGAAGTGAATGTGGAACAACAGACTGGTTCCAAATAGGAAAAGGAGTACGTCAAGGCTGTATATTGTCATCCTGCTTATTTAACTTATATGCAGAGTACATCATCAGAAATGCTGGGCTGGAAGAAGCAAAAGCTGGAATCAAGATTGCTGGGAGAAATAACAGTCACCTCAGATATGCAGATGACACCACCCTTATGGCGGAAAGTGAAGAGGAGCTAAAAAGCCTGTTGATGAAAGTGAAAGAGGAGAGTGAAAAAGTTGACTTAAAGCTCAACATTCGGAAAACGAAGATCATGGCATCTGGTCCCATCACTTCATGGGAAATAGATGGGGAAACAGTGGAAACAGTGTCAGACTTTATTTTTTTGGGGGCTCCAAAATCACTGCAGATGGTGATTGCAGCCACGAAATTAAAAGATGCTTACTCCTTGGAAGGAAAGTTATGACCAACATGCAGTGCATATTCAAAAGCAGAGACATTACTTTGGCAACAAAGTTCCATCTAGTGAAGGCTATGGTTTTTCCAGTGGTCATGTATGGATGTGAGAGTTGGACTGTGAAGAAATCTGAGCACTGAAAAATTGATGCTTTTGACCTGTGGTGTTGGAGAAGACTCGAGAGTTCTTTGGACTGCAAGGAGATCCAACCAGTCCATTCTGAAGGAGATCAGTCCTGGGTGTTCTTTGGAAGGAGTGATGCTGAAGCTGAAACTCCAGTACTTTGGCCACCTCATGTGAAGAACTGACTCATTGGAAAAGACTCTGATGCTGGGAGGGATTGGGGGCAGGAGGAGAAGGGGACGACAGAGGATGAGATGGCTGGATGGCATCACTGACTCAATGGACATGAGTTTCAGTGAACTCCGGGAGTTGGTGATGGACAGGGAGGCCTGGTATGCTGTAATTCATGGGGTTGCAAATAGTTGGACATGACTGAGTGACTGAGCTGAACTGAACAATGATCCAGAGATACTGCATTCAGAGCACTCACAGTTTAACAGATGAGAATTACATGTAAACTAATGAGTGTTGTGTTGTTTCATGAGGATGGAATAGAAGTAAGGCCCTGGCATAGGTGGATCAAGGATGGAGTGAACTGATAAACCTTCATAGGGCTGAAACCCTCTGAACTGGGCCTTAGAAAAAGAGGAGAAATTAATAATCCAGAATGAAAATACCCAGCAAAATGTACCTTTTGTGCAAACTCATGTATCAAACACAGCTTGATACTTTGGGAGCATAATTACTGGTTTGAGATCATTAGAATATAGGATTCCTGTGGGCAATTGGGAAGATAGAGGCCACATCTTACAGGGTTTTCTAAGATAAATAAATGTATTTGGATTTTACTCTCTTGACATGTAGCATCTATTCCTTAAGGAAAGGTTACGTGTGGTAGTTATTAGCAGTATTTAGCAAACATTTCCATTCTTCCTCTTGGTCATGTGTAAAGTTCTATTTTCAGCCCTTAAACTTAGTGACTTGTTTTGACCAATTAAATATGAGCAAAGAAACAGCATGTATCACTTCTGGCTGGAAGCTTTCAGCTAATTCACTACTTTATTTCTGCTGTTGTCACTGGCAATGATAGATGGTAACTTTTCCATCAGTATGTGTTTTTTTAAACCAACTCTCACAGTGAGAACAATATGTAGCAGAACTTAAAGTGATTTACAGTTAATAGTAGTGGAATGAAGAAATAAATCTTGTAGTTTCAAGTCACTGAGGTTTAAGGGTTGTTTTTACTACAGCATAATTTATCATTTCACTAGCATGTGAACTGTGTAGGCAAGAGACCCTCCTAGTTCTGTGGTATGTTAACCTAAGGGGCTTCAAGTGAACTACATGATCTTTCCAGAGCCTAGTTTTATCATCTGTGAAATAAGACTAATAGTATCTGCCTTGTGGAGCTATTGTGGTGGAGGAAGTCATCAAAAAGATGTGATGATTGACCACCAAACCAGACCCAGGCAATCAGAGATTCCTCACTGTGCACCCACCCTGGTATTGGAATGTAACTTTCGTTCACTGTTCCCACAACCAGAACTGTTTTCAAGGATGCATCCTAGAGAGGGAAATGTGTTGTCAAGACAATCTGGACAGCATACATGACTGAACCCAGTGAAAGGCTTTTGTGTAGACTTTTAAGATTTTGGTGGACAGGTGCAGAGATTACTGGTCTTGTGGCCATCCAAGACAAGCCCTGTATGTAAGTTCTCTTTATTAAAACTGTCATCTACCAATCGTTCTGTTCAGAATCGCAATGTAATGCCTCTTTCATTGGTCTCTGTTGATACTTCATCAACGGGAAGTACTTTATCACTGTCTGATACCATATAATGTGTGTTCGTTAAATAGAAGCTGTAGAAGAGGGTAGCAGAAGATGAGATGGTTAGATAGAATCACTGACTCAATGGACATGAATTTGAGCAAATTCCAGAAGATAGTGAAGGACAGGGAAGCCTGGAGTCACAAAGAGTCAGACATGGCTTAGTGACTGAACAACAACAATAACAAATAGAAGCTGTAACGATCATTATTAAATTAATGTTGCTGATATTTCCACTTCATTCATCTCAACCTCTCAGTCCTCATGCTCAATTTCTTTAACAATCAGTTCAGTGATCATTAACAGTTTCCCTTTAAACTTCAAGTTCTATAATTCTGTTAGTGATGTCTCAGCAGTTTCTGAGTCCACTGATCTAAAGATGGTCTTGATGCTCTCAGTTTTCTATGGTTTATATTTACAAATTCTTGACACACTAATGGACTAACAGCTAGTTAAGGGTTCCCATTCATGAATGGGAACCCTTTTTATATATATATATATATATATATATTCAATAATTTTACTTTATGATGCAAATCCTTAGTATTCATGAGCTATGCATAGAGCTAACAAATTGTATACCACAAATTGTATGACTATTTGTATATAAATGTGTGACGATAGGACAAAAATTATTAGATTGTCTTTATAAGAGTAAACTACAGGTAGCAGACCAAGATCACTGAGTAAAATGGTGCAGAAGCATGTTGTGTGTGTGTGTGCATGTGTGTGTGTGTGTGTGTGTGTATAACTGAGAAAGAGAGAGAGAGAGAGAATACAGGATGGTGATATGGTTTAGTTGCAGAATTAAGGTTTTCTTCCTATAGGTTTGTTTTTGAAAAGTTGAATCATTAAAATAGAATTATTAAAATGTAGAGAAAATTACTGAATGAAATAAGAAATCAGAAACCCGAACACATGAGTCTTATAGTAAGTTCCTGGTGAATCTGATTACCTTTGGGTGTTTTATCTAAATGATTCTGTAGCTAATTAAAGGAACAAAACTTTTATAAGTGCCAGTCACAACTGATTGCATACTGCTACTTATAAAGTTGTACTGAGAGAGTTGAAGGCTAACTCAACTAATAATGTCTGCAGTGGCCACAGTATGGGCCCAAGTCTTGATAAAACTGTCAGCCTTGAAGCAGACTGTTTACCAATGCCTTCAGAATCCATATGTGAGCACTTGAGGGCGATCTCTTCCTGTGTTATACGAACAGAGGTGGTTTTTTTTTTTCTTCCTATGATGTAATTCCAATAGAATGCGGTCCACTGGAGAAAGGAATGGCAAACCACTTCAGTACTCTTGCCTTGAGAACCCCATGAACAACATGAAAAGGCAAAAAGATAGTATGCTGAAAGATGTACTCCCCAGGTCGGTAGGTGCCCATACTGCTAGCATATTGCTACTGGTGATCAGTGGAGATACACCTCCAGAAAGAATGAAGGGATGGAGCCAAAGCAAAAATGACAACCAGTTGTGGATGGACCTGGTGATAGAAGCAAGGTCTGATGCTGTAAAGAGCAATATTGCATAGGAACCTGGAATGTTAGGTCCAGGAATCAAGGCAAATTGGAAGTGGTCAAAAAGGACATAGCAAGAGTGAACATCGACATTCTAGGAATCAGCAAAGATGGACTGGAATGGGTGAATTTAACTCAGATGACCATTATATCTACTACTGTGGGCAGGAATCCCTTAGAAGAAATGGAGTAGCCATCACAGTCAACAAAAGAGTCTGAAATACAGTACTTGGATGCAATCTCAAAATTGACATAATGATATCTGTTTGTTTCCAAGGCAAACCATTCAATATTATGGTAATCCAAGTCTATGCTCCAAACAGTAACGCTGAAGAAATTGAAGTTGAATGGTTTTATGAAGACTTACAAGACCTTTTAGAACTAACACCCCCAAAAGATGTCTTTTTCATTATAAGGGACTGGAATGCAAAAGTAGAATGTCAAGAAACACCTGGAGTAACAGGCAAATTTGGCCTGGGAATACAGAATGAAGCAGGGAAAAGGCTAATAGAGTTCTACCAAGGGAACACACTGGTCATAGCAAACACCCTCTTCCAACAACACAGGAGAAGACTCTACACATGGACATCACCAGACAGTCAAAACTGAAATCAGATTGATTATATTCTTTGCAGCCAAAGATGGAGAAGCTCTATACAGTCAGCAAAAACAAGACTGGGAGCTGACTGTGGCTCAGATCATGAACTCCTTATGGCCAAATTCAGACTGAAATTGAAGAAAGTGGGGAAAACCACTAGACCATTCAGGTATGACCTAAATCAAATCCCTTGTGATTATACAGTGGAAGTAAGAAATAGATTTAAGGAATTAGATCTGACAGACAGAGTGTCTGATGAACTATGGACAGAGGTTTGTGACATTGTACAGGAGACAGGAATCAAGACCATCCCCAAGAAAAAGAAGTGCAAAAAAGCAAAATGGCTGTCTGGGGAGGCCTTACAAATAGCTGTGAAAAGAAGAGGAGCGTAAAGCAAAGGAGAAAAGGAAAGATATAAGCATCCGAATGCAGAGTTCCAAAGAATAGCAAGAAGAGATAAGAAAGCCTTTCTCAGCTATCAATGCAAAGAAATAGAGGAAAACAACAGAATGGGAAAACTAGAGATCTCTTCAAGAAATATAGAGATATCAAGGGAACATTTCATGCAAAGATGGGCTCAATAAAGGACAGAAATGGTAGAGACTTAAATGAAGCAGAAGATATTAAGAAAAGGAGATAAGAATACACAGAAGAACTGTGCAAAAAGATTTTCATGACTCAGATAATCACGATGGTGTGATCACTCACCTAGAGCCAGACATCCTGGAATGTGGAGTCAAGTGGGTCTTAGGAAGCATCAGTACAAACAAAGCTAGTGGAGATGATGGAATTCCAGTTGAGCTATTTCAAATCCTGGAAGATGATGCTGTGAAAGTGCTGCACTCAATATGCCAGCAAATTTGGACAACTCAGCACTGGCCACAGGACTGGAAAAGGTCAATTTTCATTCCAATCCCAAAGAAAGGCAATGCCAAAGAATGCTCAAACTACTGCACAATTATACTCATCTCACACACTAGTAAGTAATGCTCAAAATTCTCCAAGCCAGGCTTCAGCAATACATGAACCGGGAACTTCTAGTGTTCAAGCTGGATTTAGAAAAGGCAGAGGAACCAGAGATCAAGTTGTCAACATCCACTGGATAAGAGAAAAAGCAAGAAAGTTCCAGAAAAACATCTATGTCTGCTTTATTAACTATGTCAAAGCCTTTGACTGTGTGGATCACAATAAACTATGGAAAATTCTGAAAAAGATGGGAATATCAGACCACCTTACCTGCCTCTTGAGAAATCTGTGTGCAGGTCAGGAAGTAACAGAACTGGACATGCAAAAACAGACTGTTTCCAAATAAGAAAAGGAGTACGTCAAAGCTGTATATTGTCACCCTACTTATTGAACTTCTATGCAGAGTACATCATGAGAAACGCTTGGTGGGAGGGAAGCAGAAGGTGGAATCAAGATTGCCAGGAGAAATATCAATAACCTCAGATATGTAGATGACAGCACCCTTAGGGCAGAAAGTGAAGAGAAACTAAAGAGCCATTTGAAAGTGAAAGAGGAGACTGAAAAAGTTGGTTTAAAAGCTCAAGATTAAGGAAACTAAGATCATGGCATCCGCTCCCATCACTTCCTTGCACATAGATGGGGAAACAGTGGAAACAGTGGCTGATTTTATGTTTTTGGGCTCCAAAATCACTGCAGATGTTGATTGCAGCCATGAAATCAAAAGACCCTTACTCCTTGGAAGGAAAGTTATGACCAATCTAAACAGCACATTAAAAAGCAGAGCCATTACTTTGTCAACAAAGTCCATCTAGTCAATTCAGTTCAGTTCAGTCGCTCAGTTGTGTCCGACTCTTTGAGACCCCATGAATCGCAGCATGCCAGGCCTCCCTGTCCATCACCATTTCCCAGAGTTCAATCAGACTCGCGTTCATTGAGTCAGTGATGCCATCCAGCCATCTCAACCTTGGTCGTCCCCTTCTTCTCCTGCCCCTAATCCCTCCCAACATCAAAGTCTTTTCCAATGAGTTAACTCTTCGCATGAGGTGGCCAAAGTACTGGAGTTTCAGCTTCAGCATCATTCCTTCCAAAGAAATCCCAGGGCTGATCTCCTTCAGAATGGACTGGTTGGATCTCCTTGCAGTCCAAGAGACTCTCAAGAGTCTTCTCTAACACCACAGTTCAAAAGCATCAATTCTTTGGTGCTCAGCCTTCTTCACAGTCCAACTCTCAAATCCATACATAACCACTGGAAAAACCATAGCCTTGACTAGACGGACCTTAGTCGGCAAAGTAACGTCTCTGCTTTTGAATATGCTATCTAGGTTGGTCATAACTTTTCTTCCAAGGAGTAAGCGTCTTTTAATTTCATGGCTGCAATCACCATCTGTAGTGATTTTGGAGCCCCCAGAATAAAGTCTGACACTGTTTCCACTGTTTCCCCATCTATTTCCCATGAAATGATGGGACTGGATGCCATGATCTTCGTTTTCTGAATGTTGAGCTTTAAGCCAACTTTTCACTCTTTTCTTTCACTTTCATCAAGAAGCTTTTAGTTCCTCTTCACTTTCTGCCATAAGGGTGGTGTCATCTGCATATCTGAGGTTACTGATATTTCTCCTGGCAATCTTGATTCCAGCTTTTGCTTCTTCCAGCCCAGCGTTTCTCATGATGTACTCTGCATATAAGCTAAATAAGCAGGGTGACAATATACAGCCTTGATGTACTCCTTTTCCTATTTGGAGCCAGTCTGTTGTTTCATGTCCAGTTCTAACTGTTGCTTCCTGACCTGCATACAGATTTCTCAAGAGGCAGGGATGTTGGCAATTTGATCTCTGTTTTCTCTGCCTTTTCTAAAACTAGCTTGAACATCAGGAAGTTCCCAGTTCATGTATTGCTGAAGCCTGGCTTGGAGAATTTTGAGCATTACTTTAACTAGCATGTGAGATGAGTGCAATTGTGTGGTAGTTTGAGCATTCTTTGGCATTGCCTTTCTTTGGGATTAGAATGAAACCAGACCTTTTCCATCTAGTCAAGGCTATGGTTTTTCCAGTAGTCATGTGTGGATGTGAGAGTTGGACTGTGAAGAGAGCTGAGCACCGAAGAATTGATGTTTTTGAACTATGGTGTTGGAGAAGACTCTCGAGAGTCCCTTGGACTGCAAGGAGATCCAACCAGTCCATCATAAAGGTGATCAGTCCTGGATATTCCTTGGTAGGATTGATTCTGAAGCTGAAACTACAATACCTTGGCCACCTGATGTGAAGAACTGAGTCATTGGAAATGATCGTGATGCTGTGAAAGATTGAGGGCAGGAGGGAAAGGGAGCGACAAGATGAGATGGTTGGATGGCATCACTGACTCAGTGGAAATGGATTTGGGTAGACTCCCGGTGTTGGTGATGGACATGAAGGCCTGGAGTGCTGCGGTTCATGGGGTTGCAAAGAGTTAAACATGACTGTGTGACTGAACTGATAGTGTAATTCTTTTTCCAAATGTGTGTGTGTGCCTGCTACATCTCTTCATTTGTGTCTGACTCTGTGCGATTCTCTGGTCTGTAGCTTGCCAGGCCCCTCTGTCCATGGAATTCTCCAGGCAAGAATACTAGAATGGGTTCCCTGTTCCCCCTTCTAGGTGATCTTCCTGACCCAGGGATCCAACGTGCTTCCTTACATCTCCTGCATTGGTAGGTGGATTCTTTACTACTAACCACTTGGGAAACCTCCTTTTTCTTAATATAAAGTAATCAGTCACACTACACTCTAACTTTCCTAGATATACAAGATCCATACAGTATGAAATGTGCTCCAGATAACTGTAGATAATTTAAATTTAATTTTAACCAGCCTGATGTGATGACGAATATGAAAGGCTACAGAAGCTGAGGATAAAGGCCAAACTACATTGGATGGATTTGTGGTTATGGAGTTCACTGTTAATTATAAATGTAGATGTATATCTGGTATTTTTCTGTAGATAAGTATGGAGATGTAAATATCAGAAAAATATTCAGACTACTTCTGCCAGAAGAAATCTGTATCTGGTGAAACTGAATACGTGAGGGAGACCATCTGCTTGACCTTTACTGTTTATTAAGTCAAACGAATATAAAAGCCATTTGAAAGATAAGGCAATAAAGTGGTATCCCTTGCAGTGAGAATCTGTTACAATCTAGACATATATGTATATTTTTAAAATGGGACACATTTTAAATGTTAAATGCTAGAGGAAATTTAGATGCCAACTCAGAAGCTTACAAAATAATCCCTCCATCCCTGTGATAGCATTACGAGGTATATCTAACTTCCGTAAAAATTGTACTAAGAAGGGCATGGACTAAAGTCATTTACGGGAACAAAGGATGATTTTCTCAAGGCATATACCAGGGAGATTAAATTTTAGTACAAGGAAAATAAATGTGACTACAGAACCAATAACGGCATTCACAAACAGGAACAGAGACACGTTGTTTGTCAATCACTGCAAAACCAAGGGAAACAAAGGCATGAGGAAGAGTCAGGAGGGAGTCAAGAGTTCACCTAAGATAAACTCAGCGGCTTATTCAAAGTGTCCTGTGAATAGTGCTGACATTTGGTTCACTAAAGCTTAAAAGTGCAGGCCAGAGGCCAGGCATCTGTGTACATATGAAAAGGCATAGCTATAAGTTGTGATTTGTCACTTGTTTATGCGCTTGGGCAATTTCAAGAGCCAGAATTCTTTTCACCTATGAGTTCTCCTTCTCAGCTGCTCACTGATGTCAGAATTTTCTTCAAGAGTGTGATTTCATTTTTATTAGAACTTGTGAACTCTGTTCAAATGCAGCCAAAGTTTTGAGCTCTTTTTAAATGCTGCTCTTTGACAAAGAACGCTTAAACATTACCTAAATGAGTACATACTAAGGATTTAGATTTTCAGAAGGTTGGAGATGGAAGTGCAGGTTGCCTTTAGCAAGAAGTGGTTGGGAAAGGTCACTCATATTGTTAAGGTGTCTTTGAAAGACCAGGTTTAGATAGGAATAGAATAGGATGAGAGTGAACATAGGTTAGAAGGGAATAGGTTTATGAGCCTACAGACAATAAAGACATTTGACTATTTAATAATTATTATGGAAGATGGCAAAATTAAAAATTGTCCTTTGTGTTTTGTCATTTTCTTAACCCTTCAGTTCAGTTCAGTCACTCAGTCGTGACCAATTCTTTGTGACCCCACGAACCACAGCTCACCAGGCCTGCATGTACATCACCAACTTCTGGAGTTTACTCAAATTCATGTCCACTGAGTTTGTGATGCCATCCAACCATCTCATCCTCTGTCATCCCCTTCTTCCCCTGCCCTTAATCTTTCCCGGCATCACGGTCTTTTCCAGTGAGTCAGTTCCTCTCATCAGGTGGCCAAAGTATTAGCATTTCAGCTTCAACATCAGTCCTTCCAATGAACACCCAGGACTGATTTCCTTTAGGATGGACTGGTTTGATCTCCTTGAAGTCCAAGGGACTCTCGAGAGTCTTTCCAACACCACAGTTCAAAATCATCAATTCTTTGGTGCTCAGCTTTCTTTATAGTCCAAATCTCACATCCATACATGACTACTGGAAAATCCATAGTCTTGACTAGATGGACCTTTGTTGACAAAGTAATGTCTCTGCTTTTTAATATGCTATCTAGGTTGGTCATAACTTTCCTTCCAAGGAGTAAGCGTCTTTTAATTTCGTGGCTGCAATCACCATCTGTAGTGATTTTGGAGCCTCCCAAAATAGTCAGCCACTGTTTCCACTGCTTCCTCATCTATTTGCCATGAAGTGATGGGAGCAGATGCCATGATCTTGTCTTCTGAATATTGAGCTCTTAACCCTTAGGACTGCTAAAAAGTTCCTATCCTGAGATAAGCATCATTTCATTCTAAATTAGGCAAATAAATGCCAACTATTTATATTACTGTGTCTAGATGTGTAATTTAGGTGTATGGAAGATCTACAGGGCACCTTAGAGAAACAACTGAGATAATTAAATGTCTGGGAAATTGATTTTTATGTAGGGTAAAAGACTTAAATCTTTTGGTTTGTGTAAAATAGGACCACATAAGATCACGGATTAACGTAAATATTAGAAATTATATTGTACAAAATTAAAGTGGTGGCATGTACCTCTTCTCCATATATATCACCCTACTTAAAGTATGAAGCTTGCTTTTGATATTTTTCTAGAGCCACCATTGTAGGCTTTATTTCCTTTCCTCAGTAAGAATTTGTAATCCAGTAGAGCTTATAATGAGGTGGCAGGGACTGAAATTAGAGAATACAAAATATATTTCATATCTTTTAATGTGAAAATTCATTTGCATCTATGAACATTTAAAACACTATTGGATGGAACTGAAAGGATATGCAGATCATACTTGAATTCCCTTTTCATCTGCATTGTCCTGGTTTTCTTTTGTATTTGTTTGAATGAATCTACTCTTTTCCATAATTATTTGATGATTTTAGCCACAATTATAACCAACTAATTGTAATGCTGCTTCTTTATTATCAGTCAAGACTCATTTCCTTGCAGAAAAAACTGTTACTTAATTTCACTGCAGTTTTTCCCTAGCTCTATGGAGACCATCTTAAAAATTCAAAATTTCAAATCCTAAAAGATGATGCTATGAAAGAGCTGCACTCAATATGCCAGCAAATTTGGAAGACTCAGCAGTGGCCACAGGACTGGAAAAGGTCAGTTTTCATTCCAATCCCAAAGAAAGGCAATGCCAAAGAATGCTCAGACTACCACACAATTGCACTCATCTCACATGCTAGTAAGGTAATGCTCAAAATTCTCCAAGCCAGGCTTCAACAATAAGTGAACTGTGAACTTCCAGATGTTCAAGCTGATTTTTAAACAGTAGAGACATTACTTTGTCAACAAAGGTCTGTCTAGTCAAAACTATGATTTTCCAGTAGTCATGTATAGATGTGAGAGTTGGACTATAAAGAAAGATGAGTGCTGAAGATTCGATACTTTTGAACTGTGGTGTTGGAGAAGACTCTTGAGAGTCCTTTGGACTGCAAGGAGATCCAACCAGTCCATCCTAAAGGAGACCAGTCCTGGGTGTTCATTGGAAGGATTTATGTTGAAGCTGAAACTCCAATACTTTGACCATCTGATGTGAAGGGCTGACTCATTTGAAAAGACCGTGATGCTGGGAAAGATTGAGGGCAGAAGGAGAAGGGGACGACAGAGGATGAGATGGTTGGATGCCATGATCAGCTCAATGGACATGGGTTTAGGTGGACTCTGGGAGCTAGTAATTGACAGAGAGGCCTATCGTGCTGCCGTTCATGGGGTCGCAAAGAGTCAGACACGACCAGGTGACTGAACTGAACTGAACCCCTGTGTTCAGGCTTTGTTACTGGATGATTTAGAGGTCTGGCATCTGGGCTACAATAACTTTACTATATCAATTCTTTTAGATATTGTGATTAAAAAAAAAAACTAAGTTTATTATTTTTATAAAATTAAAAGATTTAAATTTTTAGCTTTACTGAGGTATAATTCACAAAATTGTAAGCTATTTAAAATGTACAATGTGATAATTTGATTTATGTATACATTGTAAAAGAATTTTCCCCATCAAATTAATCAGCATATCTGTCACCTCACTTTTTGTGTATGAGAATTCTTACTTTTACACAGAGTGAAGTAAGTCAGAAAGAAAAACACCAATACAGTATACTGACACATATATATGGAATTTAGAAAGATAGTAATGATGACCCTCTATGTGAGACAACAAAAGAGACACAGAGGTATAGAACGGACTTTTGGACTCTGAGGGAGAGGGAGAGGGTGGGATGATTTGGGAGAATGGCACTGAAACATGCATACTATCATGTAAGAAACGAAGCGCCAGTCTATGTTCAATACAGGATACAGGATGCTTGGGGCTGGTGCACGGGATGATCCAGGGAGATGATATGGGGTGGGAGGTGGGAGGGGGCTTCGGCATTGGGAGATCGTGGACACCTGTGGCTGATTCATGTCAATGTATGGCAAAACAAATACAGTATTGTAATGTAGAATAAAGTATTAAAAAAATAAAATATAAACCCCCAAAAAGAAAAAGAAAATTATAGTTGATTTATAATATTGTGTTAGCTTCAGATGTACAGCAAAGTGATTTAGTTACATGTATTATATATTTTTCAGACTATTTTCCCTTATATGTTATTAGAAGATATTGAATATAGTCCCTGTGTTATACATTAAATCCTTGTTGCTTATCTATTTTATGCACGGTGGTTTGTATCTATTAATCCCATACTTTTTCTGTTGTTGTTTAGTTTTTCAGTGCTGAAGTTTGTAACCATTTTTCACATTAAAAAAAGTTTATCTATCTACTTAGTTTTGGCTGTGCTGAGTCTTTGTTGCTGCGCTGTCTGGTTACAATGAGCAGGGGCTGCTCTCTAGTTGTGGTACTTGGGCTTTTCCTTGCTGTGGCTCCTCTTGTTGCAGATCTCAGACATGAGTGCTTCAGTAGTTGTGTGCAGGCTTAGTTGCCCCATTGCACGTGGAATCTTCCCAGACCGGGGATCCCACCCTTGTCCTCTGCATTGGCAGGCAGATTCTTAACCATTGTACCACCAGGGAAGTCCAATCCCATACTTCTAGTTTATCTGCCATCCCCTGGCCCACTGCACTAAGGAAAAAAAAGTTCACGCACTCAGGTAGTTCATGTGTGATTACAAACCTTGGTCGATTTTCATCTCTGTTTACCTAGAATTAAAGCTACAGTTTTTATACACCCTCCTATTGTTGGTAAACTCAGTTTGCATGTTGCATTAACACTGTAACACTGGACATTATTTTGATGTCCTGTTTTCATAATTCTTTATCAATGCTCCCTACAGCTGCCCCTGAAAGTGTATTTGCTTCCCCTCACATTATTCAACATTTTTCACTAAAATTAGGTTGCATTCAGTTTCTCACAGCCTCTTTTGATCTATCATAACTCACCACTTCTTTGTTTTTGGCTGTGCTGGGTCTTTGTTGCTGTCTTTGGGCTTTCTCTAGTTGCTTGGGGGGTGGGGTGGGAGCAAGGTTATTCTCTGCTGCTGCTGCTGCTAAGTCACTTCAGTCGTGTCTAACTCTGTGCGACCCCAGAGACGGCAGCCCACCAGGCTCTGCTGTCCCTGGGATTTTCCAGGCAAGAACACTGGAGTGGGTTGCCATTTCCTTCTCCAATGCATGAAAGTGAAAAGTGAAAGTGAAGTCATTCAGTCGTGTCTGACTCCTAGAGACGCCATGGACTGCAGCCTACCAGGCTCCTTTGTCCATGGATTTTCCAGGCAAGAGTACTGGAGTGGGTTGTCATTGCCTTCTCCAGGTTAGTCTCTAGCATGTGGAATCTCTCCAGACCAGGGATCAGTTCTGTGTTCCCTGCATTGGCAAGTGGATTCTTAACCACTGAACCACCAGGAATGTCCCATGGCCCACCACTCTTAAAAAAGAATGCTACTGACTTGATTACAAAACCAGGTCAGTTGCTCTGCATAATGTCCTAAATTCTGGTTTTAACCCAAGATTCATCCTTAACTTTTTCCTCCATTCTCCATGTTTCCTATAGACATTAGGATTGATTGGATTTAGACTCAAGGGTTTAACTTTGTTTTGTTAAGACTAGTTCATGGGTGATGCTGTATACTTCATATTGCATTGTATTTGAAAGCATGTTATATCTGGTGGTTTCACTTCTGCTGCTGCTGCTGCTAAGTCGCTTCAGTCGTGTCCTACTCTGTGTGACCCCACAGATGGCAGCCCACCAGGCTCCCCGTCCCTGGGATTCTCCAGGCAAGAACACTGGAGTGGGTTGCCATTTCCTTCTCCAATGCATGAAAGTGAAAAGTGAAAGTGAAGTCGCTCAGTCGTGTCCAACCCTCAGCAACCCCATGGACTGCAGCCTTCCAGGCTCCTCCGTCCATGGGATTTTCCAGGCAAGAGTACTGGAGTGGGGTGCCATTGCCTTCTCCAATAGTGGATGCTAAGATTGATCAGTGAGTTCAAGTGTTGGCAACTTGATTCCTTTATTGTAGTTTTCCATTTATCTTTTACTTAATGATTTTATCATCTATTGATAACCATAGTTTGAGTCATTTCATTAGGAGTTGCAAAATGTTGACTTTCCAATTCTAGTATACACTTATTCAATAAAACTATTAGATTTCCAAGAAGTACTATTCATACTGCAAAAACAATATAAAATCTCAATTCTTTTGCTTTAGTTAAGAGTTTTAAAATAATGAGTTGGTGCCCAACAACCTTTAATTATGGCCATGAAGGTGTATTTTTTCTTTTCTCTTTTTATATTTTTATTCATTTTAATCACTTGGAATAATAATGTTTTTGAATCATCAAATCATCTCACCTTTGACCAATGGGAGCCTCCTCAATCTGACTCATGAGTTTTTTGTTTTTGTTTTTGGATGTGTACCCATTATTAGCCTTTGATAGCTTCTTTGCTTTCCGGTACAACAATCTGTTCCAAGCCCATCTTGTATATTTTCTGCCCCAGAAATGGATTAAGCTTGGTGCCTTTTAGTGAAAATCATATTTAATTGTAGCTATTCTAATTGAGGGGTATAGTGGTATTTCATTTTGGATTTAATTTGCATTTCATTGATAGCTAATGATTTTGAACTTCTTTTTGTGTGCTAATTGATTATTCATACATCTTCTTTGGTGAAAGTGTTCAAATCATTCACCTATTTTTATATATATATATATATATATTTAATTTTACTTAATTTTACTTTACAATACTGTATTGGTTTTGCCATACATTGACATGAATCCATCACAGGTGTACGTAAGTTCCCAATCCTGAGCCCCTCTCCCACCTCCTTCCCCATATCATCTCTCTGGGTCATCCCAGTGCACCAGCCCCAAGCATCCTGTATCCTGCATCAAACCTAGACTAGCAATTCGTTTCTGACATGATAGTATACATGTTTCAATGCCATTCTCTCAAATCATCCCACCCTCTCTCTCTCCCTCAGAGTTCCAAAGTCTGTTCTTTACATCTGTGTCTCTTTTGCTGTCTCACATACAGGGTTATCATTACCATCTTTCTAAATTCCATATATATGTGTTAGTATACTGTATTGGTGTTTTTCTTTCTGGCTTACTTCACTCTGTATAATCGGCTCCAGTTTCATCCACCTCATTAGAACTGATTCAAATGTATTCTTTTTAATGGCTGAGTAATACTCCATTGTGTATATGTACCACAGCTTTCTTATCCATTCGTCTGCTGATGGACATCTAGGTTGTTTCCATGTCCTGGCTATTATAAACAATGCTGCAATGAACATTGGGGTACATTTGTCTCTTCAATTCTGGTTTCCTCAGTGTGTATGCCCAGCAATGGGATTGCTGGGTCCTAAGGCAGTTCAATTTCCAGTGTTTTAAGGAATCTCCACACTGTTCTCCATAGTGGCTGTACTAGCTTGCATTCCCACCAACAGTGTAAGAGGGTTCCCTTTTCTCCACACCCTCTCCAGCATTTATTGCTTGTAGACTTTTGGATCGCAGCCATTCTGACTGGTGTGAAATGGTACCTCATTGTGGTCTTGATTTGCATTTCTCTGATAATGAGTAATGTTTAGCATTATTGTGATTTTAGAAACAACAGAATTTTAAAGGGTTGAGATTATTATGCGGCTGTTTTTTCAGCAGCTGAAAGTTTGTTCTAGAGTGGTTAAGCGGCTAATGTCCCGAAGCTGACAGTCGTTACACCCGGGACCCTGACTTAGGCTGCAGTGTTTCTGTTACTAGAACCTCATCTGTTAACTCGTATTCTCTGAATCACCCTTAACTATTTCCTGAAGTCAAAATTCTACTGATGTCAAAGTTTGTGTGTTTTTTAGCCCCAACAAATCAAAATTTCAAAACGTTTTCTTAGCTTTTGAATTTTCCAGGCGTTTGATAACCTGCGTCATCACACTAGCAGCCAGTCGAGTACTTTCTGCCATCACCTTTCCATAAGCCAAGGGTCATGGCTCCAGGGTCCTCTGTCTTCAGTTTTTCTTCCTCTCTTTGTACGTAGTCCCAGGTGAGTTTTAAAATATGTTAACCTATTCCTCAATTTTTAAAAAGTGAAAGTCTTGTCTTTAGTATTTTTTGCTATGTTTCTTTTAATTGAAGTATACTGGATATAAATATTATAGAAGTTACAGGTATATTGTGATTTACACTTTAAAAAATATTATATTAACTGTATTCCCTGTGTTGCAAGATACAGCTTATTTTATACATAACAGTTTGCGCCCCTTAATCTACTCCTTAAGTTCCTTTCTTTCTGCTTCAGGTAGGGCCAATTCTGTTTGTAGGATCTCAGCCTTTATCATTTTCTTTCTCCTGATTTTCAAATTCAAACCGACTTCACTAGAATCTGACTTATAAGGATTTATATATTTAAACATATAGAGTTATGAGTTTGCCAAAGGTTTCATTCATTGCTCAAATAGCATCCATCTTCCCATGTCTGAGTAGGGTGATTTAACAAGGAATTATTCTCTCATCAACTTAAATTCTAACTCCAATTTGAATTCTGTCTATTGCCTCTGGGGTCTCCCCAAGAGGTTTCTTTGTTCTAATATTCGGAACCTCGAATGTTAACTTATTTGGCAAAAAAGAAAAAAAAAGCATCTTTGAGAGATGTGATTAAGTTTAAAGTTAAAAAATGGAGAGATTATACTGTATTACCTAGGTGGGCCCTGAATGTAATCTTTGGTTGTGTCCTACTCTTTGTGATCTCATGGACTGGTACCTGCGAAGCACGTTTGTTCATTGACTTTTCCAGGCAAGAATACTGGACTGAGTTGACATTTCCTCCTCCAGGAGGACTTCCTGACCCAGGAACTGAACTTGTGTTTCCTGTGTCTCCTGCATTGGCAGGCAGATTCTTTGCCACTGAGCCACCTGGGAAGCCCCAAATACAATCACATATTCCTTTTAAAGGTAAGATTTGAAAACATACATGGGAGAAGATACTGTAAAAAATAATCAGACAGAGGCTTGATGCTTTATTCCTTAAGGATTAGAATGATGCAGCCATAAGTTAGAGATGCTAATAGCTACAGAAAGAAACTGAGAAGGTCACAGCTCCCCAAAAGCCTATCAAGGGACCATTGACCCTGTGACATATTAATTTCAGCCCAGTCAACTTGATTTTGGACCTCCTGAAATGTGAGGGAATGAATTATTTATTTAAGCCATCAACTTTGTAATTTGTTGGAATAACCAAAAGAAATTAGCATACTTATCATGCTTAACTTCATGATAGTTTGTATTATTTTCTAATTTCCAGTAAAGTTCTAACACCATGTTTCCTTGGTATGCTTTCTCATTCTGCCTCTGATACATTTCAGCTGTGTAATCTTGGCAAATCATTTATCTTCTCTGTTATTCAACTGCCTAATATTTGTGGGAATAATAATTGTATATACTTGCAGGGTTTTTAAGGGCTTAATAAACTTATATTGTTAGGAGCTTATAACAGTGCCTAGAACTGCAAAGTACTATGTAAATTGATGTTAGATAAATGTTTAAAAAGTAGGTAAAACATTTTAGGGGAAGGGAAATGGGGAGATAGCCATGGAATGATGCTTGTCTCCTCTTTATGTTTTGCTGAAAGGTTTACTTTTGTTTTAGGTTCAAAGGATTTGTCAACTAAAGAAGCCACTCATCACACATAATAAGCAATTTTAATATTTAATAGAGGATTATTGGACTTAATTTAAATACACAGTCAATACAAGTAAAGAAACAGATGCAATAGAGAAAAGTAACAGCACATACATCACCAAATGGAGCTGAATGACATACAGAGTTAAATAGCACTGGGAAGTCCCTTGTTAACAGCAGTCTGGAGACCCTATTGGGAAAGGGTACCAGCAGTGCATCCATCCCATGGGTGAGACTTCAGATTGCAATTTCAAGAGCTCCCACTTATTATCCTAAGCCACAAAGTGACGTCTTTACCAGATTGTGCACAAAAATGCAGCTCTGATTTTACTTAAATTTTTTTTTTTTTAAATACTGTGTTTCACTTTGTAAGTCAAAGGATTTAATTAGACCTTGTGGGGTGGGGGGGCGGGGGTGGGGGGGAAGGAGGCGGCGGAGGATTGGCCAGACCCTCAGGGACTCAAGAATTTTAACACCCAGTTCCTTTCTTATCTAAAGTACCACTTGACTTGCTGTGCTTACAGACAGGCATGGAATCCAGACAGTGTCCAGACAGGTCAGAAGCAGGTCAGCTCTCCTAATTCTGAAGCCTGAACAAGACTTCTTCCTTTTTAATTTCCTTAACAAACTGCTTTCTGTTTATTTTCAGAAGAAACAAATTGGAAACAAACAAACAAAAAAAAACTTTTGTGTTGTATTTTTCATAAAGGGTTTATTCAAAAGAAAAGCACATATTGCCATCAGATGTTTAAATCTCTGACTATTATTATTTACATAGTTAAGAAGTAACCTTTTAAAATTGTGAATTTGAAAAAAAACAAATATCATTTATATGTAAATTAAATCCAATGAAAAAAATATCACAAACAAACCTATATGGTGAGGCTGATTATTTAAATGTTTTTTATTGAAATATATTTTTAATGTAACAGAATGGTAGTCTTTGAAAAGAAAATAAATTTTTTTAGCTTTCAGTGATTCTTGTTCCAATTATTCCTGAAAAAGAAAGATAACATATTAGTTTTGTATAAAAAGTATCAAATGGCTATAGAAAATTCCTCTTGTTGCATTATGATTTTAACATTAAGGGACTATATATGGTTATCTATAAATCCATGCTACTGGATGGATATATACTACTGGTTATAGCCAGTCCATTCTGAAGGAGATCAGCCCTGGGATTTCTTTGGAAGGAATGATGCTGAAGCTGAAGCTCCAGTACTTTGGCCACCTCATGCGAAGAGCTGACTCACTGGAAAAGACTGTAATGTTGGGAGGGATTGGGGGCAGGAGGAGAAGGGGACGACCGAGGATGAGATGGCTGGATGGCATCACTGACTTGATGGATGTGAGTGTGAGTGAACTCCGGGAGTTGATGATGGACAGGGAGGCCTGGCGTGCTGTGATTCATGGGGTCGCAAAGAGTCAGACACGACTGAGCGACTGAACTGAACTGAACTATTAGAAGTCACATTTAAGAGAATCAAGTTTGTTTTCCTCTATCTTCTTATAGCTATTATGCATTCTCAGATTTATTTGCATGCATGCATATATTATATAGAATATTTTGTGTGGGAGTGTTGGGATCAGATCACCAATCTCCTGATACTAAATGACTTGAAGTAGAATTCCTTCTCTGTCTTAAAAACTTTTGTAGAAAAGTAGTACTCTTTCTTCTACCTGTTATGAATTGTCATTAATATAGTAAGGAAAGAAATATGAATGTTTATTTATTTTTTAATGTTTATTGAAAATATGAAAATATTAAAATTTGGAATATCTTGAACTAATTCACTAATAAATACCCTTTTATCTTATATAATAGTAAAATAAAAACCTCGAAGACTATCACAGTAGAAAAGGTTTAACAACTCAATATTTAAGGCTTTTAATTCGTTTTGTAATAGCTGCTGTTAACAGGCATCACTAACAATAGTAAAAGCTATCAAATTAGGTCTTCAGTTCTACTGTAAGCACTGATGTCATCTTAGCAGAAATCCTGATGTGGTTAACAGTCAAATAAAGCCTTGCCATTTTCCTGTCTAGGGAATATTTATAACAGTCAAATTGAAAAAGATTTATGAAAGGATAAAGGAATAAGGTCACAATAAAGGATAGAAATAGTATGGACATAACAGGGAGCAGAAGATATTAAGAATCAGTTGCAAGAATACTCAGAAGAAAAAGATCATAATGACCCAGATAACCATGATGGGTGTGATCACTCACCAAGAGCCAGACATCGTGGAGTGTGAAGTCAAGTGGGCCTTAGTAGGAGGCATCACTATGAACAAAGCTAGTGGAGGTGATGGAATTCCAGTTGAGCTATTTCAAATTCTGAAAGATGATGATGTGAAAGTGCTGCACTCAATATGCCAGAAAATTTGGAAAACTCAGCAGTGGCTACAGGACTGGAAAAGGTCAGATTTCATTCCAATTCCAAAGAAAGGCAATGCCAAAGAATGTTCAAATTACCACGTAATTGCACTCATCTGATACTCTAGCAAAGTAATACTGAAACTTCTCCAAGTTAGGCTTCAACAGTACATGAACCGGGAAGCTTCAGATGTTCAAGCTGGATTTAGAAAAGGCAGAGGAATCAGAGGTCAAATTGAAAACATATGCTGGATCATGGAAAAAGCAAGAGAGTTCTAGAAAAACATCTATTTCTGCTTTATTGACTATGCCAATGCCTTTCACTGTGTGGATCACCACAAACTGTGGAAATTCTGAAAGAGATGGGAATACCAGACCACCTTACCTGCCTCCTGAGAAATCTGTATGCAAGATAAGAAGCAACAATTAGAACTGGACATAGAACAGCAGACTGGTTCCAAATTGGGAAAGGAGTATGACAAGGCTGCATATTGTCACTCTGCCTATTTAACTTATATGCAGAGTACATCATGCAAAATGCTGGACTGAATGAAGCACAAGCTGGAATCAAGATTTCCAGGAGAAATATCAACAACCTCAGATATGCAGATGACACCACCCTTATGGCAGAAAGTGAAGAAGAACTAAAGAGCCTCTTGAAGAAAGTGAAAAAGGAGAGTGAAAAAGCTGGTTTAAAACTCAAAATTCAAAAAACTAAGATCATGACATCCAGTCCCATCACTTGATGGCAAATAGATGGGGAAACAATGGACACAATGACAGACTTTATTTTCTTGGGCTCCAAAATCACTGCAGATTTCAGCCATGAAGTTAAAGATGCTTGCTCCTTGAAAGAAAATTTATGACAAACCTAGACAGCATATTAAAAGGCAGAGACATTACTTTGCTGACAAAGGTCCACCTAGTCAAAGTCATGACTTTTCCAATAGTCATGTATGGATGTGAAAGTATAAAGACCATAAAGAAAGCTGAGTTGATGAAGAATTGATGTTTTTAAACTGTGGTGTTGGAGAAGACTCTTGAGAATCCTTTGGACTGCAAGGAAATCCAACCAGTTCATCATAAAGGATATCAGTCCTGAGTGTTCATTGGAAGGTCTGATGTTGAAGCTGAAACTCCAATACTTTGGACTCCTGATGTGAAGAGCTGATTCATTTGAAAAGACCCTAATGCTGGGAAAGACTGAAGGTGGGAGGGGAACGGGATAACAGAGCATGAGATGGTTGGATGGCATCACTGACTCAATGGACATGAGTAAACTCATGAGTAAACTCCGAGAGTTGGTGATGGACAGGGAGGCCTGGTGTGCTGTGGTTCATGGTATCGCAAAGAATTAGACATGACTGAACTATTGAACTGAGCTGAACTGATACTGCTGTCAGACTTAGCTTTTGGAAACAAAAGAACTGGTCAAATTATGTCATAAAGGTGAATAAATTCCTTTGGATATAGGAAACAGTCTGAGACAGTTAGCAGTGTTTTCAAGGCCCACTTTTCTGAAGTCTTATTTCTTTTTACCCATACTTTCTAAAATATCTCTTTATCTCCATGTGAGTCATGAACCATAAGTATGTATATAGACTGATGGAAGGAGAGTTGCTGCTGCTGCTGCTAAGTCACTTCAGTTGTGTCTGACTCTGGTGACCCCATAGACAGCAGCCCACCAGGCTCCCCCGTCCCTGGGATTCTCCAGGCAAGAACACTGGAGTGGGTTGCCATTTCCTTCTCCAATGCATGAAAGTGAAAAGTGAAAGTGAAGTCGCTCAGTCGTGTCCGACCCTCAGCGACCCCATGAACTAGAGCCCACCAGGCTCCTCCGTCCATGGGATTTTCCAGACAAGAGTACTGGAGTGGGGTGCCATTGCCTTTTCTGAAACAACTACTAGGAGTATCCAATTAGTGGCAATACACTTTAGAAATCTTTCACTGTTGAATTTAAACTCTCATTTGTCTTTAGCCTGTGCCCAGGTTTCAGAGTATCTTCCATGTACTTTGGAATCCTTCTTTTCCTTTTTTAAAATAGCCACAGCTCTAAAACTTAGGGACAAAGGGCTTCTATTTTTTTTTTTTTTAATAATTGTTTTTAAGAAAATTTAGAGGACTATAGTTTTGGTTAAAATAAGTAACAGAAACTGAATATACCATCTTGTCTGAAATCAACTTAAAAATACCAAAATATGAGAAACAACTGTTTCTCAAGATCTGAATATCAAGTTATGAAGAACTGCAATCCCTAAGTGATAAGAAGCAGAGGAAATGAACTCTATGATTGTCTTAGCTTACTGCTTGCATTGTTTCAAGACCTTAGTGAAGGGAGATGGAGCTGGGAGTCTAGGAAGACCAAGATAGCTAAAATTCACAGGGTAGAGAATCTGAAGGAAAGAGGAGGACAAAGACATAGATACAAAGATCTAAAAAGGTTATCCTATGCTTATAGCAGTGTTATTTACAATAGCCAAGATATGGAAGCAAGGTACATGTCCATCAATAGGCGAATAAATAAGGAAGGTGTGATTTTGTATATATATATGTGTATATATATGTATATGTGTATATATATACACAATGGAATATTAGTAAGCTATGGACTGTAGCCCATCAGGCTCCTCTGTCCATGGAATTCTCCAGGTAAGAATACTGGAGTGGGTAACCATTCCCTTCTCTAGGGGATCCTCCCATTCCAGGGAGTGAACATGGATCTCCTACATTGCAGGCATATTCTTTACCATCTGAGCCACCAAAGAAACCCCGTATGTATTAGTAGCTCAGTCATGTCCAACTGTTTGCAACCCCACAGACTGTAGCCTGTTGGCTTTTCTGTCCATGGGATTCTAAAGGCAAAAATACTGGAGTGGATTGCCATTCCCTCCATATATATACCAATAGATACAAATATTACTCAGCAATAACAAAGAATGAACTTTTGCCATTTGCAACAACCTGAATGGACCTAGGAGTACTATGCTTAGTGAAATAAGTCAGACAGAGAAAGACAAAGTCTCTGTGTTATCAACTTATATGTGGAATCTAAAAATTAAAACAAAATAGTGTATATAACAAAACAAAAAAGACAATTATGGAGCACAAACTAGTGGTTATTGGTGAGGAGAAGGAAGGTGAGGGGGAGAAAATAAGGGTATGGGATTAGGAGATACAAACTACTATTTATAAAATAGATGAGCAACAAGAATATACTGTACAGCACAGGGTAATATAGTCAATGTTTTGTAATAACTTTACATGGAATACAATCTTTAAATATATCTGATCACAATGATATATACCTAAAACCAATATAATATTGTAAATTAACTATGCTGCTGCTGCTGCTAAGTCGCTTCAGTTGTGTCCGACTCTGTGCGACCCCATAGACAGCAGCCCACCAGGCTCCCCCGTCCCTGGGATTCTCCAGGCAAGACTACTAGAGTGGGTTGCCATTTCCTTCTCCAATGCATGAAAGGAAAAGTGCAAGTGAAGTCGCTCAGTAGTGTCTGACTCTTCACGACCCCATGGACTGCAGCCTACCAGGCTCCTCGGTCCATGGGATTTTCCAGGCAAGAGTACTGGAGTGGGGTGCCATTGCCTTCTACTATAAGTCAATATAAATAAATAAATAGGTTATCCTAAGATATGATGATACTACCTCAGGTCAGGTCAAGAGCCATCTGAAAAGATGAAATGAAAAAATATCTAGTGCTCAAAATGGCATAATATCTGGCAGGAAAAAACGTTTTTATCACACGCAGGTGCTAAGTCACTTCAGTTGTATCTGACTCTTTGCAACCCTATGGACTGTAGCCTGTCAGGCTCCCTGTTGAGATTCTCCAGGCAAGAATACTGGTGTGGGTTGCCATGACCTCCTCCAGGGGGTCTTCCTGACCCAGGGATCGAACCTGCATCTCTTATGTTTCTTGCACTGGCAGGCAGGTTCTTTACCACTGGAACCACCTGGGAACCCCTTGATCACACAGCCAGAGTAAAAAGCTTAGTTTTCACAGGTCATATGGCTGAGCGCTCACAATGATTTGATCTCTGCAATGGGAAAAATGGATCAAAATGGATCAAAATGTTTCTCCATTCCTGTTTACTAAAGGTGAAAATCATAGCAACCTAACGATATCCTAGAATATATTCTTTCCCTCAATATCAGAAGCAAGGCAAGGCTATCCATCTAATCAGTTTTATTGAATATTGAACTAAGCAATTTAAGCCAGTACTGCATGCAATATGTAACTGGATATAAATAAATGGTATAAATGGTATTCAGCTTGAAAGTTAAAATGTTCATCAACAAACGGATGGGTAAAAATTATGATATATCCATATAATCTAACACAACTTTGCAAAAAAAGAGACTGAACTATTGATATGCATAACTACATGGATAAATCTCAGGATAATTATGCTGAGTGAAAGAAACCAGGCACAAAATAGTATATACAGTATGATTCTGCTTATATAGCATCCTGGAAATTGCAAACCAATCTGTACCAACAGAAAATACATAAGAACAGGAAAAAGGGGAGTGTGGGAATATTTAAAGCATACAAACAATAACAAAAAAACACAGTAGGATACTTCTGGCTATTATGAATATAGTCTTATAATTTTTTTCATTGCTGTTTTTCAGTCACTAAGTCTTATCGGACTCTGCAACCATGTGAACTGCAGCAAGCTAGTCTTTCCCTGTCTTTACTATCTCTCTGAGTTTGTTAAAGCTCATGTCCATTGAGTCAGCAATGCCAACAAACCATGGGTGTGTATATACATGCCCAAACTTATCAAAGTATACATTTTTAGTATTGGTAGTTTGTTTTATATCCTATCTCAACAAAGCTGTTCAAAATGTCTCAGTGGATATATGTTTGTTTATGGAGAGACTTTCTCTCCTGCTACTGTAAATCTCATGCATCACAGGACTAAGACTGACGCCACTTACCTGGTCAAAAGAAATAGGGGACTGAGGTTCTAGGGCAGCGTGGGCAGCTGCTGCAGGCTTGGCATCATCAGGCTGTGTGATAGTAAGTGGTTGGACATCTGGGAGAGTAGGTGGGGGTGGAGTAGGTGGGACAAGAATCTCAACTATATATGTATTGTCTGCAGAAGGTGCAGCTTCATTAGGTGGGTAGAAAGGTCCTGTAGGTCTGCGTGAGGCAGGAACAAGGCGGAAAACCCCAGTAGGAGGAGGTTGACCGGAAAAAGGAGATATGGGAAGACTAGCAATACTGTAGAGGGGAGCTCCAAGAACAGTGAAAACCAGGGATTTGAGGGTACTGCTGTATCAGCATCAGGGTTCCCAGGGTAACTGGGGAAGTTAGTCTTTGTAAGATAGATAGGAGGAGTGAAATCACTGTCTGGCATGGGATAAGAAATACTTGCAGATGGGTTAACTGGGTAAGGAATACTTGCAGATGGGTTAACTGGGTAAGGAATACTTGCAGATGGGTCAACTGGGTAAGGAATACTTGCAGATGGGTTAACTGGGTAAGGAATACTTGCAGATGGGGTAACTGGGTAAGGACTGCCTATGTTGTCATTGTAATCCTAAAGGAGAGCAAAGTAGTCAATTAAAGATGATTACCTCCATCCTATCTCTATATTACTTATGACTGTGATAACATTTAATAACTAAAGATTATATTATATCATCCTTTGGGTTTATCACAAAATCCCCAGGGACTAAAGACTTTGCAATATAACTTCTCAATGAATGTAGATTGTTCCTCAATACTTTGGGGACACTTTGTCTTTCCTGATGGATTTTCAAAAACTTTTTAAAGTATCAAATGAGTGCCTACTCTGTGCTGTCCATGTGCCACATGTCCACATGGATAGAGCAGACAAGGTTTCTTTGCCTGTGCCAGGGTTGTTGTCTCCCAGGTAGGAAGCTTCTTCATTAAAATTTAATATTGTGTATAGTATTCTTTCCAATTTTAGGGTCATTTCCTGAATTACTGAGTTAAAATACTTGCTCCTGGATCATGAAGGTAAGATGCATGATACCCAAGCAATAGACATTCCAGAGTGTTCACAGAGGCAGACACATAACAGTGATTCATATTGTGATCAGGGACTCCTAATTCTTATGATTAAAATCTTAACTTTTATAAAAAATTAAAAGTAGTATCTCATATTGTTTTCATTTAAAAATTATTTTCTATTCCTTTGCCATATGTCTAATGGTATTTGGGTAAAACTATACACATTTGGGTCATATGTCTTGGCTTTTCCTTGATAGATTGTTGTGTTGATCTACTGCATACTTGTGGGTATATAGTATTGTTATTTTCTTAACACTCTCCTGTCATCAGAATTGAGGCAAAAACGACAAAGAACTAAACAAAAATTCTAATGGCAGTAAACTGATGAATGTCTTGGTGTGTTACATAGGGATGCTTTGAGTATTTGCTGCACAGAAGTCACATAACAATTTGGGACATACTCCTCCTGCTAGTAATTCCTAGATCATGCTTTCTTCTGCTATGCTTTCATATAGGCAAAATCTTCTCAGATTCATCACTTATTTTGTAGAAGTAAACTCAGTGCAATATTATGAAATCTTGTCAAAACATGAGGAGGAAACCTGGGCATAGCAAAACTTACATCCACTACAGAGGGCATATACTTGCTTAATGCTTTTGTTTGTTGAAAAGAAATAAAATTCTTACAGTAAATATATATAAGTATATATTTATACTTCATAAACATTTTTCTATCAAATATGAGTTTAATAGGATTAATATTTTAACCTGAATAGTAGTCACAAAATTGCATACTAAAAATCAGAGAGTTTTAAAATGTAAAATATACTTCAAGGTAGAAACAAATACATTTCTGTGCATGTTAGTTGCTCAGTCATGTACAACTCTTTGCAATTCCATGGACTGTAGACTGCCAGGCTCCTCTGCTCATGGATTTCTCTAGGCAAGAATACTGGAGTGGGTTTCCATTTCCTCCAAAATACATTTATACATAGATGAAAAAAATTTTTTTACCACATAAATAAAGTGGAAGCATTTCTAAAACAAAGGAAAAAGTTAATTCACTATAGTTATTCATTATGGAGTTCCAGAGAGATAAAAAGGAGAGATAAGAAAGACTTCTTAAGTGAAAAATTCAAATAAATGCAGGAAAACAGCAGAATGGGAAAGACTAGAGATCTCTTCAAGAAAAGTGGAGATATGAAGGGAACATATCATGTAAATATGGGCACAATAAAGGACAGAAGCAGCAAGGACCTAAGAGAAGCTGAAGAGATTAAGAAGACGTGGCAAGAATACACAGAAAACTATACAAAAAGATCTTCATGACCCTGATAACCATGATGGTGTGATCACTTACCTAAAGCCAGACATGCCAAAGTGTGAAGTCAAGGGGGCCTTAGGAAGAATTAGTAAGAACAAAGGTAGAGGAGGTAATGGAGTTCCAGCTGAGCTATTTCAAGTCCTAAAAGATGATGCTGTGAAAGTGCTGCACTCAGTATGCCAGCAAATTTGAAAGGCTCAGCAGTGGCCACAGGATTGGAAAAGGTGTTTTCATTCCAATACCAAAGAAAGGCAATGCTAAAAAATGTTCAAACTACTATACAATTGTGCTTATTTCACATGCTAGCAAGATAATGCTCAAAATCCTTCAAACTAAACTTCAACAGTATGTGAATTAAGAACTTTTAGATGTACAAGCTGGATTTAGAAAAAGCACAGGAACTGGAGATCAAATTGCCAACCTCTTCTGGATCATAGAAAAAGCAAGGCAATTCCAAAAAAAAAAATATCTGCTTTTGCTTCTTTGACTATGCTAAAGCTTTTGACTGTGTGGAGCAGAGCAAACTGTGGAAAATCCTAAAAACAGGGCAATACCAGACTACCTTACTTGTCTCCTGAGAAACTTTTACGCAGATCAAAAAGCAACCATTAGAACTGGGCATGGAACAGTGGACTGATTCAAAATTGGAAAAGGAGTATATTAAGGCTGTATATTGTCACCCTGCTTATTTACCTTTATGCAGAGTGCAGTCGCTCAGTTGTATCCGACTCTTTGTGACCCCATGGACTGTAGCCTACCAGGCTCCTCTGTCCATGGGATTTTCCAGGCAATAGTACTGGAGTGGGTTTCCTTCTCCAGGGGATCTTCCGGATCCAGGGATTGAATCTGGTTCTCCAGATTGTAGACAGATGCTTTACTGTCTGAGCCACCAGGGAAGACATCATATGAAATTCCAGGATGGATGAAGCACAAGCTGGAATCAAGATTGCTGGGAGAAATATCAACAACTTCAGATGTGCAGATGATGCCACTATGACAGCAGAAAGCAAAGAGGAACTAAAGAGCCTCTTGATTATTATAAAAGAGGAGAGAGAAAAAGTTGGCTTAAAGCTCAACATTTAAAAAACTAATATCATGGCATCTGGTCCCATCTGTCCATGGCAGATAGGTGGGGAAACAATAGAAACCATGACAGACTTTATTTTCTCGGGCTACAAAATTACTGGACAATTTTGTGACCGTAGTCACAAAATTAATAGATGCTTGCTTCTTGGAAGAAAAGCTATGACCAACCTAGATAGCATATTAGAAAGCAGAGATATCACTTTGCCAACAAAGGTCCGTGTAGTAAAAACTACGGTTTTTCCAGTATTCATGTATGGATGGGAGAGTTGGACCATAAAGAAGGGTGAGAGTTGAAGAACTGATACTTTTGAATTGTGATGTTGGAGAAGACTCTTGAGAGTCTCTTGGACTGCAAGTCAATCCAACCAGTTAATCCAAAAGAAATTAACCCTAAATACTTACTAAAAGAACTGATGCTGAAACTGAAGCTCCAACACTTTGGCCACGTAATGCAAAGAACCAACTCATTGAAAAAGACCCTGATGCTGGAAAAAGATTGAAGACAGGAGGAGAATGGGGTAACATAAGATGAGATGGTTGGATGCCATCATTAACTCAATGGACATGAGTTTGAGCAAACTCTGGGAGACAGTGAAAGAGAAGCCTGGAGTGCTGCAGTCCATGGGGTCATAAAGAGTCAGACATAGTGACTGAAAAACAACAACTACATCAGACCTTCAGGAATGAGACTTCACTTCCAGAGGAAGCCTAATCCAGTTTTGTATAATTTGAAAAGGTAAACTATTAAGATCATCTGCCTGGAATTCTGGTTCCCTATAATTTTATTCTCCTCCAACCCACTGCCTTTCTGAATTCACTTCTTTTCCTTGCTGCTTATTCATTTTCAGATTACACAACTTTTATTATTTTGGTATCTGAAAATTTCTTTTGAAAAGTTTGGCACAGTAAACTGCATATTCATTAACATGTCTCTGCATTATTATCAACACTATAACTACAATTTACAATTGTAGAATCGTTATCTACAACTATTTGATGATTATACTATGACTGCAATTTAAAAGTCCGTTTACTTACCCTTGCAAAAGAAAAATACATGAGGCAGGCCCAAACGAGAAACTTCATGTTGGTTGACCCTATGAACATTAATGTTATAAATTGATTGTTTCAGAAAACATACAATATATTTCATATTTTTCTTCTATAGAATAACAAAAGTATCTATGGCTTTATTAGTTTGACAGAATGGGAAAGACTAGAGATCTCTTCAAGAAAATTAGAGATACCAAGGGAACAATTTCATGCAAAGAAGAACTCAATAAAGGACAGAAATGGTATGGACCTAACAGAAGCAGAAGATATTAAGAGGTGGCAAGATTACACAGAAGAACTGTACAAAGAAGATCTTCATGACCCAGATAATCACAATGGTGTGATCACTCACCTAGAGCCAGACATCCTGGAATGTGAAGTCAAGTGAGCCTTAGAAAGCATCACTATGAACAAAGCTAGTGGAGGTGATGGAATTCCAGTTGAGCTATTTCAAATCCTGAAAGATGATGCTGTGAAAGTGCTGCACTCAATATGCCAGCAAATTTGGAAAACTCAGCAGTGGCCACAGGACTGGAAAAGGTCAGTTTTCATTCCAATCCCAAAGAAAGGCAATGCCAAAGAACGCTCAAACTACTGCACAATTGCAGTCATCTCACATGCTAGTAAAGTAATGCTCAAAATTCTCCATGCTAGGCTTCAGCAATACATGAACCGTGAACTTCCAGATGTTCAAGCTAGTTTTAGAAAAGGCAGAGGAACCAGAGATCAAATTGCCAACATCTGCTGGATCATGGAAAAAGCAAGAAAGTTCCAGAAAACATCTATTTCTTCTTTATTGATTATGCCAGTGCCTTTGACTGTGTGGATCACAATAAACTGTGGACAGTTCTGAAAGAGATGGGAATACCAGACAGCCTGACCTGCCTCTTGAGAAACTTTTAGGCAGGTCAGGAAGCAACAATTAGAACTGGATATGAAACAACAGACTGGTTCCAAATTGGCAAAGGAGTACGTCAAGGCTGTATATTGTCACCCTGCTTATTTAACTTCTACGCAGAGTACATCATGAGAAATGCTGGACTGGCAGAAGCATAAGCTGGAATCAAGATTGCTGGGAGAAATGTCAGTAACCTCAGATATGCAGATGATACAACCCTTATGGCAGAAAGTGAAGAGAAACTAAAAAGCCTCTTGATGAAAGTGAAAGTGGAGAGTGAAAAAGTTGGCTTAAAGCTCAACATTCAGAAAACGAAGATCATGGCATCTGGTCCCATCACTTCATGGGAAATAGATGGGGAAACAGTGGAAACAGTGTCAGACTTTATTTTTTGGGGGCTCCAAAATCACTGCAGATGGTGATTGCAACCATGAAATTAAAAGATGCTTACTCCTTAGAAGGAAAATTATGACCAACCTAGATGGCATATTCAAAAACAGAGACATTACTTTGCCAACAAAGGTCCCTCTAGTCAAGGCTATGGTTTTTCCAATAGTCATGTATGGATGTGAGAGTTGGACTATGAAGAAAGCTGAGCACTGAAGAATTGATGCTTTTGAACTGTGATGTTGGAGAAGACTCTTGATAGTCCCTTGGACTGCAAGGAGATCCAACCAGTCCATTCTAAAGGAGACCAGTCCTGGGTGTTCTTTTTATTTTTATTTTTTGTAGGTTATATGAAGACACATTTTATTTATTTATTTTTTTAATACTTTATTCTGCGTTACAATACTGTATTTGTTTTGCCATACATTGACTGGGTGTTCTTTTTAAAGCTGAGACTCCAATACTTTGGCCACCTCATGCGAAGAGTTGACTCATTGGAAAAGACCCTGATGCTGGGAAAGATTGGAGGCAGGAAGAGAAGTGGATAGCAGAGGATGAGATGGCTAGATGGCATCACTGACTTGATGGACATATGTTTGGGTGAACTCCGGGAACTGGTGTTGGACAGGGAGGCTTGGCGTGCTGCGATTCATGGGGTCGCAAAGAGTTGGACACGACTGAGCGACTGAACTGACTGACTGACATTTTTTGATGTGCCTTTAAAAGAAATTCTACATAAGTTGTTTAAATAATACCAACTTAAATTATTATTGTATTATAATCAGTTCAGTTCAGTTCAGCCACTCATTGCTCTCCACCTGTTTGTGACCCCATGGACTGCAGCACGCCAGCCCTGTCCATTTCCAACTCATGGAGCTTACTCAAACTCATGTCCACTGAGTCAGTGATGCTATCCAACTATCTTATCCTCTATCATCCCCTTCTCCTCCTGCCTTCAATATTTCCCAGCCTCAGGGTCTTTTCCAGTGAGTCAGTTCTTCACATCAGGTGGCCAAAGTATTGGAGTTTCAGCTTCAGCATCAGTCTTTCCAATGAATATTCAAGATTGATTTCCTATCGGATGGACAGGTTAGATCACCTTGCAGAGATGTTTGTATTATATTTGAAATCCAATTTGACCTTTTTCTTAATATGACAACTGTTAATTTAATGAAGCTTAAATGCATTAGCAATTCTCTTAAAGAGAAATAAATATTTCTTCTTCATAAAGAATGTAAAAATAAAATTTTCAGTCCTTTCAGAAAAATTGATAGCTAATAAAGGATAATAGAACTATAATGTTAGACTCTTTAAAATAAAAACTTCAGAAATAGAAAAGTCCCAGATGTGTCTGCATTTAAAAATCGCACCAAGGTATCATTGCCTCAATTCACTTATCTACCCATGTTATCACTTGTGATTTATTATTTTAGAATGCACCAAAAATGAAAGAAAAAAACAGCAACAAAGAACATTTTTGACCCATTCAAGTAATGCTTTTATCCTCTCTTTTTCTCAGATTTTATTTTTTTCTTCAAATAGATTTAAAGTGAGAAGGGCTTACTTGACCCCATTTTTCATTCCTGCAGAAGAACATGAGAATTTTTCAGTAGTAACCCATCCTTCTCAGGTTTATGTGAACTCTTAAGTCCAGTATACACCTAGAGAAGACAAATTTTCTTTGATACCTCTCCTCTCATGCAGCCTTGAAGTGAGAATTTAAGTGTTTGGTGGATAGACTTACATAACACCCTGTATTACCAACCTCTCCAAATCAGGAAAGAATATAAATATGCCACACATTTATACACTGATGGTGGCTTAGTCCCTAAATTCTATCTGACTTTTTGCAATCCCACGGACTATAACCCACCAGGCTTCCTGGGAATACTAGAAGTGGGTTGCCATTTCCTCTTGCAGGCAATGCATTCTGTTAAAATTTACCTAACTGAGACAGACCATAGAATCCTTAAAAAAAAAAAAAAAAAACACACTTTAAAAATGTGAGCATCTTAGTAAGGTGTGTGTGGTGGGATGGGGGAGTGGGGTACCATGCTTCCAGAATGGAAACTAGTGGCTATAGGTCCTAGTCTTACTCTGGACAATATGACTCACTCCCTTTCCTCCAGGGGTGTTTGTAAGAAATACTTAATCTAATGTTTCTTCTTTTGTTTGAAATAAATCAGCATTAAAACTAAAAATCATTTTGATTTTCGTACTGTTCAATATGCTACAGGAGATCAGTGGAGAAATAACTCCAAAAGAAGGAAGGGATGCAGCCAAAGCAAAAACAATACCCAGCTGTGCATGTGACTGGTGATAGAAGCAAGGTCCGATGCTGTAAGAGGAATATTACATAGGAACCTGGAATGTCAGGTTCATGAATCAAGGTGAATTGGAAGTGGTCAAATAGGAGATGGCATGAGTGAACATCGACATTCTAAGAATCAGTGAACTAAAATGGACTGGAATGGGTGAATTTAACTCAGATGACCATTATATCTACTACTGTGTGCAGGAATCCCTTAGAAGAAATGGAGTAGCTATCATGGTCAACAAAAGAGTCTGAAATGCAATAATTGGATGTAATCTCAAAAGCGATAGATGATCTCTGCTCATTTCCAAGGCAAACCATTCAATATCACAGTAATCTAAGTCTATGCCCTGACCAGTAATGCTGAAGAAGCTGATTTTGAACAGTTCTATGAAGACCTACAAGATCTTTTAGAACTAACACCCCCAAAAGATGTCCTTTTCATTATAGGGATTGGAATGCAAAAGGAGGAAGTCAAGAAATACCTGGAGTAACAGGCAAATTTGGCCTTGGAGTACAGAATGAAACAGGGCAAAGGCTAATAGAGTCTTGCCAAGAGAACGCACTGGTCATAGCAAACACCCTCTTCCAACAACACAAGAGAAGACTCTACACATGGACATCACCAGACAGTCAAAACCGAAATCAGATTGATTATATTCTTTGCAGCTAAAGATGGAGAAGCTCTATACAGTCAGCAAAAACAAGACTTGGAGCTGACTGTGGCTTGGATCATGAACTCCTTATGGCCAAATTCAGACTGAAATTGAAGAAAGTGGGGAAAATCACTAGACTATTCAGGTATGACCTACATCAAATCCCTTATGATTATACAGTGGAAGTGAGAAATAGATTTAAGGGACTAGATCTGATAGAGTACCTGATGAACTATGGACGGAGGTTTGTGACACTGCACAGGAGATAGGGAGCAAGATCATACCCAGGAAAAGAAATGCACAAAAGCAAAATGGCTGTCTGAGGAGGTCTTACAAATAGCTGTGAAAATAAGAGAAATGAAAAGCAAAGGAGAAAAGGAAAGATATAAGCATCTGAATGCAGAGTTCCAAAGAATAGCAAGGAGAGATAAGAAAGCCTTCCTCAGCAATCAATGCAAAGAAATAGAGGAAAAAAACAGAATGGGAAAGACTAGAGATCTCTTCAAGAAATTTAAAGATACCAAGGGAACAATTTCATGCAAAGATGGGCTTGACAAAGGACAGAAATGATATGGACCTAACAGAAGATATTAAGAAGAGATGGCAAGAATACACAGACCTGTACAAAGAAGATCTTCATGACCCAGATAATTATGATGATGTGATCACTCACCTAGAGCCAGACATCAGGGAATGTGAAGTCAAGTGGGCCTTAGAAAGCATCACTATGAACAAAGCTGGTGGAGGTGATGGAATTCCAGTGGAGCTATTTCATTCCTGGAAGACGATGCTGTGAAAGTGCTGCACTCAATATGCCAGCAAATTTGGAAAGCTTAGCAGTGGCCACAGGACTGGAAAAGGTCAGTTTTCATTCCAATGCCCAAAAAGGCAATGCCAAAAAATGCTTAAACTATGGCACAATCGCACTCATCTCACACACTAGTAAAGTAATACTCAAAATTCTCCATGCCAGGCTTCAACGATACTTGAATCATGAACTTCCAGATGTTCAAGCTAGTTTTAGAAAAGGCAGAGGAACCAGAGATCAAATTGTCAACATCTGCTGGATCATGGAAAAAGCAAGAGAGTTCCAGAAAAACATCTATCTCTGCTTTATTGACTATGCCAATGCTTTTGACTGTGTGGATCACAATAAACTGTGGGAAATTCTGAAAGAGATGGGAATACCAGGCCACCTGACCTACCTCTTGAGAAACCTATATGAAGATCAGGAAGCAACAGTTAGAACTGGACATGGCACAACTGACTGGTTCCAAATTGGCAAAGGAGTATGTCAAGGCTGTATATTGTCACCCTGCTTATTTAACTTCTATGCAGAGTACAACATGAGAAATGCTGGACTGGAAGAACAAGCTGGAATCAAGATTGCTGAGAGAAATACCAATAACTTCAGATATACAGATGACACTTATGTGTCATCTTATGGCAGAAAGTGGAGAGAAACTAAAAGCCTATTGATGAAAGTGAAAAAGGAGAGTTAAAAAGTTGGTTTAAAGCTCAACATTCAGAAAACTAAGATCATGGCATCTGGTCCCATCATTTCATGGCTAATGGATGGGGACACAGTGGAAACAGTGTCTGACTTTATTTTTGGGGCTCCAAAATCACTGCAGATGGTGATTGCAGCAATGAAATTAAAAGATGCTTACTGCTTGGCAGGAAGTTATGACCAACCTGCTGCTGCTGCTGTTAAGTCACTTTAGTCGTGTCTGACTCTGTGCGACCCTTTAGAGGGCAGCCCACCAGGCCCCCATGTCCTTGGAACTCTCCAGGCAAGAACACTGGAGTGGGTTGCCATTTCATTCTCCAATGCATGAAAGTGAAAAGTGAAAGTGAAGTCACTCAGTCGTGTCCGACTCTTCGTGACCCCAGTGACTGCAGCCTAACAGGTTTCTCCATCCATGGGATTTTCTAGGCAATAGTACTGGAATGGGGTGCCATTGCCTTCTCCAATGACCAACCTAGATAGCATATTAAAAAGCAGAGACATTACTTTGCCAACAAAGGTCCGTCTAGTCAAGGCTATGGTTTTTCCAGTAGTCATATATGGATATGAGAGTTGGACTGTGAAGAAAGCTGAGTGCTGAAGAATTGATGCTTTTGAACTGTGATGTTGGAGAAGACTCTTGAGAGTCCCTTGGACTGCGAGGGAGATTCAACCAGTCCATCCTAAAGGTGATCCGTCCTGGGTGATCTTTGGAAGGATTGATGCTGAGGCTGAAACTCCAATACTTTGGCTGCCTCATGTGAAGAGTTGACTCATTGGAAAAGACCCTGATGCTGGGAGGGACTGGAGGCAGGAGGAGAAGGGGACAACAGAGGATGAGATGGCTAGATGATATCACCGACTCGATGCACATGAGTTGGGTTAAATCTGGGAGTTGGTGATGGACAGGGAGGCCTGGCGTGTTGCGATTCATGGGGTTGCAAAGAGTTGGACACGACTGAGCGACTCTACCGAACTGAAAACTAAAAAATAAAAACCTATCAATTTTCTGATTTGATTGTAAATTACTTGCTTGTTTCAGAACCATAAAAATAGGGAAGTTTAAATGTAACTCCAAAACGCACTTTGCAAATATGTATTAGGTGTGTGCGTACTAAATCACAGCAGTCATGTCTGACTCTGTGGACTATTCGGACCTTAGCCAGCAGGATCCTCTGTCCATGGGATTTTCTAGGCAAGAGTACTGGAGTGGGTTGTCGTGCCCTCCTCCATGGACTCTTCCCAACCCAGGACCCAAGAATCGAATCTGCATTGCCAGGTGGGTTTTTATACCAGTGGAGCCACCTGGGAAGTC
Organism: Nanger dama; assembly: GCA_917880005.1. Classification (NCBI taxonomy): domain Eukaryota; kingdom Metazoa; phylum Chordata; class Mammalia; order Artiodactyla; family Bovidae; genus Nanger; species Nanger dama. Next base: position 19,823,239 of record CAKJTW010000001.1, read on the forward strand.
CAAATATGCACTACTTGTATGATTTTTTTGCATCAATTGGTAATTGCAGTGAAGGAATCTTATGCTTTAGTTCAAGTATGGAATACAATTGAAAAACAAATAGTTTAAAAATTAACAGTATAGTCTCTCTTCTTATGTTCAGTTCAGTCGCTCAGTTGTGTCTGACTCTTTGGGACCCCATGAACCGCTGCAAGCCAGGCCTCCCTGTGTATCACCAACTCCCAGAGTCCACCCAAACCCATGTCCATCGAGTCAGTGATGCCATCCAACTATCTCATCCTCTGTCATCCCCTCTCCTTCTGCCCCTAATCCCTCCCAGAATCAGAGTCTTTTCCAGTGAGTCAGCTCTTTGCATCAGGTGGCCAAAGTATTGGAGTTTCAGCTTCATCATCAGTCCTTCCAATCAACAACCAGGACTGGTCTCCTTTAGGATGGACTGGTTGGATCTCCTTGCAGTCCAAGGGACTCTCAAGAGCCTTCTCCAACACCACAGTTCAAAAGCACCAATTCTTTGGCTCTCAGCTTTCTTCATAGTCCAACTCTCACATTCATACATGACTACTGGAAAAACCATAGCCTTGACTAGATGGACTTTTTTGCAAAGTAATGTCTCTGTTTTTTAATATGCTGTCTAAGTTGGTCATAACTTTCCTTCCAAGGAGTGTCTTTTAATTTCATGACTGCAATCACTATCGGCTGTGATTTTGGAGCCCCGAAAAATAAAGTCAGCCACTGTTTCCACTGTTTCCCCATCTATTTCCCATGAAGTGATGGGACCAGATGCCATGATCTTTGTTTTCCGAATGTTGAGCTTTAAGACAGCTTCTTCACTCTCCTCTTTCATTGTCATCAAGAGGCTCCTTAGTTCTTCTTAACTTTCTTCTAGAAGGGTGGTGTCATCTGCATATCTGAGGTTATTGATATTTCTCCCAGCAATTTTGATTCCAGCTTGTGCTTCCTCCAGCCTAGCATTTCTCATGATGTACTCTGCATATAAGTTAAATAAGCAGGGTGACAATATATGGCCTTGACATACTCCTTTGCCAGTTTGGAATCAGTCTGTTGTTTCATGTCCAGTTCTAACTCTTCTTCGTGGCCTGCATATAGGTTTCTCAAGAGGCAGGTCAGGTGGTCTGATATTCCCATCCCTTTCAGAATTTTCCACAATTTATTGTGAGTGTTACAAATATGAATTGCCTACCAAAATAATTATAATCATTAAAACTTAGAAGAACCCCTCCTTCATGTGAATTTATTATTGATCACTGTATCTCCAGTTATACATAGTACTGAATAAGAAATGACAATATGATATCATACTGTTTGGCAGTGCTCAAGTCATCATCGGAGCAACATGAAGTTATTTAGCTTGATACACTCTTGAATCATAATAGTGGCTGCAGTGTTTATTCAGAATAAGAGAATTCTTTCTTCAAGTGCATAATATTCTCTCTGTGGAGTCAATTAATACAAATCCCACTACTAAAGGCCTCATAGAAGGAAAAAAAAGTACTCATATATGAGCATAAAATGTTTTCCTCATCTTATTCTGAACTATAACATATGTTTGACATTCAGTGAAGAGAGTTACAAGATACACTGAAAGTCAAGTAAAATTTATGAAGATAAAAAGAAACCATCAGACCAGAGTCAGTTATACAGATGTTAGAATTCTCCTTCAGGGGATCTTCCCAACCCAGGGATCAAACCCAGGTCTCCCACATTGCAGGTGAGTTCTTTATCATCTGAGCCACCAGGGAAGCCCAAATGTAAACTTTATTGACCCTCTATTTCTGATTGTTACACTGAAAATTAGTGTTATTAAGTCCATTACTTTGTGAGTCAACAAGTTAGGAATCTGCAGATTATGGTTGACAGGTGGAAAGAATAGACATGAATAAACATGAGAGTACTCGTCTGTTATGTACAACCTAAAAATAGTAGGTGACTTCAGAACACAGATAGAGCAGAACATATCTTGCTATTTTGTAATAATGGAAATAGGATACTTTATACTTCGTTATTGACTGCTATGCTCTTGGAAATGTCAACATGTTTAATTTACAAGAGAAATACTCAACAAAGATATGCCACTAACTATTGTTACCATAAGTATGCAATCCATCTCCAAAGTTTTGTAATGTGTTTTCCTGCTTTCATATGTTTTAAGTCTTTTTCAATTATAGGAGACTCTTTAGGTATCTATCTGTACCAATAATATAAACTTGCATCTAGATAGTGTTTGAAGATTATTTGTTGATTGCATAAAGCAGCTATGATAAACACTGTGTTCCAGTTTAATTTGTGGTAATAAAATATTACCATCAGGCTTCCCCTAATGACTCAGTGGTAAAGAATCCACCTGCCCATGTAGAGGACTCAGGTTGGGTTCCTGATCCAGGAAGATGCCCTGGAGAAGGAAATGGGAACCCTCTCCAGTATTCTTGCTGGGAAATTCCATGAACAGAGAAGCCTGGCAGGCTACAGTTCATGTGGTCAGAAAGAGTCAGACACAACAGCAACTAAAACAGCAAAACAAATAAAATATTAGGTGTGGAGTATATGGAATATATGGAATTCATTCAATGTCAGATAATGTTTTGATTACTGAGGACTTGATGTCTGCTTACACATTGCCACTGACATTGCTTACATTTTAATTTGGAAACCCAGCAACTATAGACAGGGTTTCAGAAGTCAACTGGATACATCTGTCTCAATTTGGGGAACAGTAATTTAGAGCTGAATTTATCTAAATAATTAGGAGCTGATTTTAATCAGCCAATTGTATGTGGCAATTAAAATATTTAAAGTGGACAATATGATTTAGGAAAAAATATGTTGAAATTGAAAAGAAGTGGCTGTGGCCAGAGGCCTAGAGAGCATTGATATTTGTGTAGGAGAAAGAAATGGGAGTATTTCCAGTAAGAAATAGCTAAATAAAGACAATTGTAAGAATCACCAGGACATAAATATCAATAGATCCAAGTAGAATGTTGCCCCTGAAGACAACATATTTTTTTTTGCTAAAATTTCCTCATCCATAAGGTATAATATTAAGAGTTATTAGTAATGAGTATTGTTAATAGTTATAATGATAATTGAGACAAATATCTAAATTGCCCTGCACATAGCTGTTCTATGAGTTTCAGATGTTATAATCGTTTTTATTACTTTGCCCAGTGAACAACACTGAACAGGATAGAGTACAGAGGAAATGTTAAAAAGCACCAGAGGAGCTATTAGTTTTGAACCAGAGAAAGATCACCACAAGCCCTTGAGATCTGAAGAAGACAGTTAAAGTTATGTTCAGATTTAGATCAAGTTAGTGAAGTGTCACACTAGCGAGGTGGATAGTGTTTAAGATTGATAAACTCAATATTTGTCAATAAAGTAGAAAGGTAATTTTTTTTTCAGTAAGATAATTAGGAGTTTAGAGAGAGTTGAAAAAGGCAGCTAACTCTAATGCCAAGACAACAGAGATTGATACGCAGTCTGTCATGACTAACATGTTTAGAAATGTTTAAAAAACAAACTTACTTTAGTATTCAGCTGCTTTGCATGAAGTAGCAGTAGAAAATTAGTTCATGGTTGCACGCTTTCCAGTAGCATTAAGTACAGAGGGACAGAAGAGTTATGTGAGTTATCAAAATGATACTTAAAAAAATCAAGAGTGAAGTCTGGGCTGTGTAAGAAAGGAAGTGAGGCGAATAAGCAATAGAATGGAATATATTCAGAGTGTTAAGGGATGGAGTGTTCTATGAAGACAAAGTAAAATTCTCTTAGCTTCTACCCCTTCCACTCTTTCAAAATATATGGCATGTGTACCCTTCTTCTGAGAAACCCTTCAGTGTTCAGCCTGAATAGGAAAAAACGTGAGGTTAAGAAGGCTTGGATAGAATGGAGTACAATGAGAAGGTTAAAGGACTGGAGTAGTCTACTGAATCAAAGAAAAAGTCTCCAATTTTCAAATCTTTTCATCAAAGATACATATCATATAATGTCACTTACCTATGAAAACTCCTCCAATGTCTTCCCATCACGAGCAAACGTTTCACAGAGATTTCTAAGCTCAAATAGCTTTCATCTTTATTCTTTCCTCTTTAATTCACTTTCCTTTAAGTTCCTTATCCCTCTGTCTTCTTTGGATATATCACCCTTCTAGAGTTTTCTTATGTTCCATGCATGAAGTCATTTGTTTTTGCTATTTCTCCAGTTGTTAATGCCATTAATAGGGGGCTTCGGAAGGTTGATGTTCCCAGTGACTGACTCCCTACTTTCGTGTGACAAGGCGACCAGAGACAGGAGGACTGAAGCCTCTGGTGAAGGTTTGGGGTTAATGCTGTGGCAGATGATGGGCACAAAGTAAAAGAAAAAAAAAGGTAGAATGATGATTGAATAATACTGTAAACCTAGCTGTGGTTGGAGAATATAATAGGTAATATTTATGAGAAATAAAATTGAATTACTCAGAAAGTGTATGGTTTTTTTGATGGTAGTCAAGCTGCTTCAGAGTTTCTGTTAGGACTCTTTTATATTGTAAGACTCTTTCTGTTAAAATCCATGAAGCCTTCCCCGGTGGCTCAGCAGAAAAGAATTTACCTGCAATTCAGGAGACCAGGGTTTAATCCCTGGGTCAGAAAGATCCCCTGGAGAAGGAAATGGTTACCCACTCCAGTATTCTTGCCTGGGAAATCCCATGGACAGAGGAGCCTAGTGGGTCATGGTCTCAGCTTAGCAGCTAAACAACAAACAATACTATAATCCACAGCCTCATGGGCCAGTATGAACGATGGAAATGATGATTACACACCAAAGAATGCACTTGAAATTTTATTTCCAGAGGGAAAGAAAAATATTTCTATAACTCAGAAAGAGTAAGGAAAGGATTTTAAATAATCATCAGATAAGTTTGTATGAGACCACCATATAAACCCAGTATATTTAATATAAACTAACAGGGAGAGTATAAATAATTCAGGAAATACTCTGCGATTTGTCTTATTGATGCGCCACTCCAAACATGCTGGTTGTATGAAGTAAAGTGGTAGATATGAAACTGTAGAAGATAGATTTTCCAGTCCAACCTGAAAAGGAAAAGAGAATACTACATTATCTATTGATCTCTATTCAAGAAATAAGGTATGTCTGTATACAGAACCCACACATACTCATCCATACTAGTTTAGCAGAATGTTATTTTTTTTTTCAAACTTCAAAATTTATCTTGTATTGGGGTATATTTGATTAACAATGTTGCGGTAGTTTCAAGTGAACAGCAAAGGGATTCAGCCATGCATATACATGTATCCAAAATGTTATTATTTGTAACTATTATCAGTTAATATTTTTTAGTGTTCAACATGATAACCTAACACATAGTAGGATTTTAATAACTAACTGTGAAATAATTTAATGTATGAGTGAAAACTGATAGCCAGTTTCTTTAATCCAACATGTAAAAGTAGTATTAATATTTATATTTATAGGATCACTGTAGATGGTGATTGCAGCCATGAAATTAAAAGACGTTTACTCCTTGGAAAAAAGTTATGACCAACCTAGATAGCATATTCAAAAGCAGAGACATTACTTTGCCAACAAAGGTCTGTCTAGTCAAGGCTATGGTTTTTCCAGTGATCATGTATGGATGTGAGAGTTGGACTGTGAAAAAGCTGAGCACCGAAGAATTGATGCTTTGAACTGTGATGCTGGAGAAGACTCTTGAGAGTCCCTTGGAATGCAAGGAGATCCAACCAGTCCATTCTGAAGCAGATCAGCCCTGGAATTTCTTTGGAAGAAACGATGCTAAAGCTGAAACTCCAGTACTTTGGCCACCTCATGCGAAGAGTTGACTCATTGGAAAAGACTCTGATGCTGGAAGGGATTGGGGGCAGGAGGAGAAGGGGGCGACAGGGGATGAATGAGATGGCTGGATGGGATCACGGACTCAATGAACATGAGTCTGAGTGAACTCCAGGAGTTGGTGATACACAGGGAGGCCTGGCGTGCTGCGATTCATGGGGTCACAAAGAGTCGGACACGACTGAGCGACTGAAGTGATAAAGTGGTAAATATTTACACTTCAGCAACTTTGAAGGAATATTTAATTATTCTTATTTTCTAAAAAATTTATTAAACAAAAAATGTTATTGCTTCCTGAACCTAAAACCCTTGAATCTAATTGAAATCTAGATTTTAATAGAACAAAATAATTATGCAAAATGACAATGGGTCGATATATTAAGAAATTGCTAAAATTATTAAATTCTTCAAAACAGATTTGCATTTTTGGTTTTTCTATTTCTTGTGTCATTTTTCTATCAGTTTGATACCTTTTTTTTCCTTTGTCCTTGCTTTGCTTAGCCTATTTCTAATTATCCGAAAGGACTTACTTTAGGACTTGTCTGATGCATCACTGGATCTTTTTGTACTACTACATATTTCTGATGTCTCTAACTTAGCATCTGGCACCTTGTATGGCATTTTTGTGTCTTTGTCTAGAATAGAGCTTAATGAAGATAAGTTTGGTACCTTATTTTTGTCTCCTTCATGTTTCTCACATTATGGAACACATTATCAATTTTTTAAAATGTAGAATAAGTATATAAGTAATGATAGCAAAGTGAATAAGGCTATTTATTAAACACAACTGAATAATCAGCTCATATTCATAACAGTTATTCTTTTTTCACAGAAAATTATTTTGTGAAGTAGTCTGATCCTTTCCATAATTTGGAGGGAAAAAATGATATGACAAAGCAAATCAAGTTTGTGACAACATAACCTAAAGCCAAAAAAGTGTTCTAAAAAATTCCTCTAGTTGGACTTGGGTTGTAGCTTGGCATCAATAGTGGAGTGTTTGAGCCCTAGAACTGGAAATCTGTGTTGGATTCTTGGCTTTTCCACTTTTACACGGTGATCATGAACGAGTTATTTAATTTCTATGGGGCTCAGTTTCCTTAGGAGAAGGCAATGGCAACCCACTCCAGTACTCTCGCCTGGAAAATCCCATGGATGCAGGAGCCTGGTAGGCTGCAGTCCATGGCGTCATGAAGAGTCAGATACCACTGAGAGACTCCACTTTCACTTTTCCTTTCATGCATTGGAGAAATAAATGGCAACCCACTCCAGTGTTCTTGACTGGAGAATCCCAGGGATGGGGGAGCCTGGTGGGCTGCCGTCTATGGGGTTGCACAGAGTTGGACACAACTGAAGCGACTTAGGAGCAGCAGCAGCAGTTTCCTTATCTCAACGTGGCTAATAATATTGGCTATGTAGGTTTTTATGAACATGAAATTTAATATAGGGAAAGGGCTTAGGATTGTGACAAACATTGCAAGGCCTCAATAAATCACTACCACTGTTACTACTCGTTTCTCTGAAACCTACTTTGTCCCATTGCAGGACACATACAAAGAACAAGAAATCTTGAGTGAGACAGAATGCCAATACTGGAGATGACTTATGTACTGCAAGGACAATATCAAACAAAAAGTGACTACACAAAAAAGCAACATTGGTGTATACTTGTTTCCTTGACTGTTCATCATGGTATTAAGGCGATGTTTAAAGTGTCAAAGAGAATCACTAGGAGAAGTAGGTTTTATGTGTTTAAAACGATAATGATTTTTTTTCCAGAGAAAATAATGCTTGCTTTAAACTAACTTGTGTAAGAAAACTGTATTGTATATCTTTCACCAAACTGAAATTCTGGGTCTGAGCTCTAAGGTGAGAGGTTAACATCTCTGTGATGATTATGCTTGTGACAGTTTTCACCCAGAGCTCTTGCTTCTGATTGAATTTATCATCAGCTATAGAGAACCTACTCTATAATTTATTTCTCAAAATATGTATAAAATGCATGCAAATATACAGATCACTTACATTTGTGAATCCAGGAGGTATAAGCAAAATTTTAAATATTTCATAAACCAAGTATGACTTAAAGTTGAAGCTATATACTTCCCATGCGGCGTTAGTGGTAAGAACCTGCCTGCCAGTGCAGATGAAAGAGACATGGGTTCGATCCCTGGATCAGGAAGATCCCTTGGAAGAGGGCATGGCAACCCACTGTAGTATTCTTGACTGGAGAATACCATGGATAGAGGAGCCTGGTGGGCTATAGTCGATAGGATCACACAGAGTCAGACGTGACTGAAGCAATTTAACATGTATGTATATTACTTAATGTTAGTCATCCTTCACACAAAAATCCCATTTATTGTTTAAATTATAAGCCTAAAGTTACTTACCATAACCAGGTAGAAGCAGTTAATCCAAGAAACTTAAAGGTACCTCTTTAAAAGAGAAAGAAATAACATATTTTAGCTAATTGCTTATAATAACAAACAAAAAGAATATTTACAACTCTGTGGAAATATTTAGAAAAAATTTTGGCACATTATATTCAAACTACAGATACTAAATTCTTATTTTCTCTAATCATGGGGAAGATATCTTTAAATGCTATATGTATATCCAATAAAGTAAATCATATTAAAAAATCCATATAAATGAAGTGACTTGCTCCAAATCAAAAGTTTATTTAAGTCAGGTCTTTTGGATTTCAATCTTATATTTTTATATTAAATTCTTGGTTCTCTAGGTAAAATTTTCTGCTCTCTCCCTTATTCCTTATGTTAAGATACATTTCCTCAGTCACATTTAAAAGAAAATGAAACAAATGAGAAATGTTAGAGTTTGGTCAGGCTACTTTTTGGAATTTTAGATACTTTTGTGAAATGGAAGTAATATTCTCTATGCTGACTCACCTTCAGGAAATGCTGTAGAATCAACTGATATTTATAAGCAAATACTTGTGAAATTTAAATCCAATGTAAACACAATGTATCATGATAATTATTTCTGCTTATTGTAGCTCTGTTCATCTATATGATTTATAATTCAATTTCCAGCCTAGAATATTCATTTAATTTTGTTTTAGCTTTTACTTTAGAACTTAGAATTTTATTTCCATGTTTCATTTCCCTATCTTATTTTTATTACAAAAGATAACTCAGTTTTAAAATTAGAAATAAAAGGGAGAACTCACCACATAGGGAATAGCATTTGTCTTAGGTTGAGTCCATGGCTTCATAGCTTTCTGATGCTGATAAACAGTCTTGAGATACTGGGGCCAGGCAAATTTCTGGTAATACTGGCTGATTTTTTTCTAGGAAAATTATAATTATTCCATTATCCCATGTGTCAGAACATCTGGACCTAACCAAATAAAGTTTTACTTGGATAAATTCTAAATGATACCAAACAGACTTAAGCAAAGTAAAGTTTATTCATATAAAATTATGTTTACTTTTATAAAATAAATGGTAGCTTTAAAAATAGTCTTTGATCATTTCAAACTCTAATGCCAAAATGCTTAAGTGGGAAAAAAAGAAAAAATATTTGTGTAAGAAGGCAAGGGGATGATTTCTTAACAGTGTCTTAGATTGCAGCTTCTTTTCCATATCTCATGGAAATACTTTAGTCCTTAGAGTCATATAGAATGTATGATTTAACTCAGAATCTGCGACACTGAGCCGATTGTTAATCTCTGAGTGTCATTTATCTTATAGAAATAAATGATAATATATTGCCTGTCACCTATTCTGTAATTAAATATCCCTCTCCTCTGTGTTCTATTTTGAACCATTTATATGGGTACAACTATAGATTACTATAGAGATTAAACAGAGGGGTATCTGTCTTTAGGATAATTTCCTATTTTTAGAAAATGAAAAGTCAGTGAGGTTTTAGAATGACTGGTTGGGTGGATTCATGGCAATAGGACAACAGGTTCAATGGGAGAATGTTTTTGCAATAGTTTTCATAAAGTATAAGGAAGACTTATAGAAATTAGAATTTGTTTAAAAAAAGTGAGTTTTTTTGTTTTGCTTTGTTGTTGTTGAGAGGATTGTGCTTCAGCGGTGTCCAAGCTGAGTCAGAGTGTGCTCACATGTTTGTACAAAAATTTACCAGAAAATTTAGGCGATTCTTTTCTTCTTCAGTCAGTTTAGTTTTCTGTTAATCATAAAAATAAACGGCAATAAATACAAAAGCAAATATTATAGGATAGCGTGTAATTAATTTTACTTGAAGAGAAATTACTTACCTTAGTGAATACTTCTGTTGATTCCTTATGGAAAAAAAAAGAAAATCAGCTTTACTTGGATAGCCCACCAGTAATTTTGTCTGTATCATTACAGTAGAGAACTAAAGCTAATTATTTTTAACAATTCAAGGCTGAATCACTGCTATCAAGTAACAAAGTGCTATTTTATAGGAATTTATTATGAATTTAATGAGTTTGAATATGCATTTTCAGATTTAATGAGTTTGAATATGCATTTTCAGAACATTCTTTGTGTCCATATGATAATTGACTGACTGAAAGCATGTTTTGAGTTTCCATTTATGTGCATTATTCATATAATGTCAAATTTTCATTGAGTATAGCAGATGCAAAGCAAAGGAGTAGAGGAGAGAGGGAGAGAGAGGGAAATCTAAAACAAAGTAGGCTCTTGAGGTATGTAGCAGAGCTTGCATATCCTTTCTGGGAAGACCATTGTTTTTTTAATGGCTGTGCCTCCAGTAGTGCTAAGTCACTTCAGTCCTATATGACTCTTTGCAAGTCTATGGACTGTAGCCTGCCAGACTCCTCTGTCCATGGGATACTCCAGGCAAGAATACTGGAATGGGTTGCCATGCCCTTCTTCAGTCAATCTTCTCACCCCAGGGATCAAGTCTGTGTTTCTTGTCTCCTGCATTGGCAGGCTGGTTCTTTAGCACTAGCACCATCTGGGAAACCCTTTTTAATGGGTATGGAACCCCAAATTGAAAGAAAGGGTAAGGCATGCTCCTAAAGCTCTCAGTGAGGTTGATGTTGGACCTCGCCTCAGGCCATAAGACTGTGGGCTGCAGTCCATGTTTCATCCTCTCCTGGGATGTCTTCCCATTGCTGTTTTCCACTTGACTCATTCTAACACAGCAAGTGTTCTTGTAACTGTGATTTACACAACCCATAACCCAATCCAGTATTCAATCCCCTAAGCAACCAGAGAGATTCAGGGTAAAACTATGGTGAAAGCAATTGACAGGATGTTTATTTGGCACTGACTTATTTGCAAAATGCCTGTTATCAATGAATCAGGGTCCAGCTGAACATTATCAAAAGCATGGCTAGAATAGCTACTCAACCTTTTTGGATATACTTTTAGATCTCTAAAATGACTCTGAATCTGTGTAATTTTCTTGCATGTGGTTTTCTTTATTTTATTGGCTATTTTGATATGGCTCTGTTAAAAAATTAAGTATTAGCAAATACCTAATATGCTTAAAATAACAGCAGAAAAGTGCAATAAACTAGTTGGTTGTTTATTTTACAAGTATATTTTTTCTCACTGGATGAACTATTAGAAGATTCTGGGAGAAATAAAAAAAATAGTCAAAATTTGGGGACCAAGATAATTGAATTCTTAGCAGTAGCAGTATAATTTTAACATTTGTGGAGTTTTAGTTCTTTCTCATTTTACAAAAAGAATAATAGTACAATAGGTAAAAGAGAATTGAAGTAAAATACCTAGTTCAAAACTTTGATTAAAAAAAGAAAGAAACTGGAAATAATATAAAACTTTTGTGAACAGAAAAGTCTTACTCACATGGAAGGACTTAATTGAAAAAAATTCAAGACAATTGAGTGGAACAGAGTTAAATGTTGGAGAAAAATCATATTTTTAAATAACTTACAAATACAACTCTATTTTATTAAAAGCAGAATATTTCAGATAAGCCTAATTATTGGTATTAGATTTTGAAACTATTAATTAAAATAGCTTCATATAGAAATAATATCTTACCATGTCAGCTATCTTCTTGGAATTTTCCTTGAAAAATAAAAGAAGAATTAGACATTTAATTTCCACTGGATTGTCTATACATAATTTCCTTTTGACTATATTTAGAAAAACTCCTCTTTTATAAAGAATAATTCAATTTATTTTTATTGCTTTGTAAATCACTGTTGTATCCCAAGAGTCTAAAATAATGTAAAGGGCATAATGCTGGCTAAATGCATATTTCTGAAGTGAATGATGAATGACATATCAATGAATCAATAAATATGTAAATACATTTTATCTGACTGGTATGCATAAACACATTGTCTCCTGATTATATTTATGCAAATAAATAGTATTTTATAACTGTACCAATATTAAAAAGTAATTTCTTAACTGTATTTAATGTAAGTGTTTTTGACTTGCTTCCTGAGAGGAGTTGGCAGATACCTTAAGAAAAAATTGAAATGATACATTTTAGTCTTACTTATGAAATTGCTATTTCTCTTTTTCAAGTATTTTATTCATTATGAAGTAGGAATAAAAGTAGGCAATTTCTTATGTGATGTGAAAATGTGTTTAATTATGTGTAATGTGCAGGAAGACACTTGGGTAACAGCAATTTATATGGATCTGAATTAATTTGAGTTCTTATTTCAGAATAATACATTGGATTTCTCCCACTCTGTTTCTGAAATTTAAGATCTATACCAGGTCTCATGGTGTGACAGCAATATGGTGAGCTATAAAAAAGAAGTAGTAACAGCATTTTGACAAAGTATACTAGCACAGATCCAATCTTTGTATCCTTCAATGTGTACATTTTTGTTCTGCCTTCTCCAGATTTTTCTTAGGGATCTAAAGTTCCAGTTTTCCAATCAGAAAAATTTTTTCAATTTTTATGTAAATCTAGATTTATTGCTTAAGCAACTACATCAAAGACTGTCTAGTACAGTGTATAATAAGTGAATAATATCTTACTAGTTATCAGATTATTGCCTTTGTAGGTAAATGCCTTACCTCACTGGTGGAGAGCTGCTCTCTGTTCTATATCCAAAAAAAAAAAAAAAAAAAAAGGACCATGAAAACTTTCATTATTTATTCCTCATATGAGAAAACATTCCTTAAGACAGACTGTTTTATGAAAGAAAATGGTAGAGAGAAGCTGGAACCTAGGTAAATTACATTTCTTTATATTTTCTTAACAAAGCAATCTTTTGTTACATGAAATTAATGATTACTATCTCCTGTTAGAGAATTGTTTGAGAAGCCAAGCAAAATGATATAGAAGCATGCTCTTAAGACAGGTATGTTCAATTTAAATTAAATTACTTATTTGTCACTATGGTTGCTATTGTTATTTGTTACTATACTTGAGCTATTTTTTGTTTTGTGGTTTAATTTCTGGACTATAAGATTTTTGCAGTTGTTCTGCTTTCTAAGTTAAAACTTGTCTCGTTGGGACATTTTATCTCTAGACATTTTACAAATCTTTATCCTGAACTCATCCCTCACCAAAAACAAAAAGAAAAAAAAATAAGAAACAACATATAAAAAAGCAGCACTCACCACAGTGGGAGTAAAGGGGCCAGCATTTCTCTTAACCTGATCCCATGGGTTCAAAACAATTGGACCTTGATACAGATACTGGAGATACTGGGGGAACTTCTGATAAAACTGATTGATTTCATTCTAGAGAGAAAGAAAATTTTCAATATTTACTCCAGTATTGAATCTTCTCTATGTGTCAAAAGTAGATTATAGAAGAACCAAGTTTCTTAGAACTTTATTTAATTAGATAATTTATACAACATGGCAAATTTACCTAACAAGGGTTGTTTAGTAACATAAAATTTTCTGTAACTGGGATGGAATAGTTATGTGAACATTTGGAGAAGCAGCTGTGGTACTATGACTGTTTACTTGAAGTTATAATTTGTATGAAAATTTTACCAGTGCTTTCTGGTAGTGCTTATCATCCACAGTAATCTTAACTTCCTGTTAAGAAAACAAAACACTTGTTATAAAAATACACAAAAAGAAAACAAAGCTGGGCGATATGAATTTCATTTTATTTGAATGAAAATTAGTTACCTCTGTGGCAACTTCAGTAGATTCCTCGAGGAAGAAAAAGAAGATTAACTTAACTTGTATGATTTAGTCTTAGCATTGTACTACAGTAGAAAGGGCAATTCATTAAGTATATTTAGAGTCCAAGCTACTACTACTGAGAAATTACAGTATTCAGTTCAATTCAGTTCAGTTGCTCAGTCGTGTCCGACTCTGCGACACCATGAATTGCAGCACGCCAGGCCTCCCTGTCCATCACCAAGTTTACCCAAACTCATGTCCATTGAGTCAGTGATGCCATCCAGCCATCTCATCCTCTGTTGTCCCCTTCTCCTCCTGCCCCTAATCCCTCCCAGCATCAGGGTCTTTTCCAGTGAGTCAACTTTTCACATGAAGTGGCCAAAGTATTGGAGTTACAGTATTTATTAGAGATTCAATAAACTGAAAATTCAGAGTCCTCAGTTTCAAAGTAATAATATGTGACTGAAAACATGTTTAATTTTAAAGTTTTCATCAATTCTACATTATTCATTTAATATCAAATGCTTAGGGAGTGTAGACAGGTGACAAACAAGTTTACAAAGTTGGCCTAGTGAGATGTGGCAAACTGAAGCCAGCATACCCTTTCTAGCTGACACATTGCTATTTACAGGAGGCCATTGGCTCTCCATTCCAGACAGACCCGTGGCCTAGAGAAACTAAAGCAGGCTTCCTAGATGTTAAGTAGGAAGTCTTCAGGCTGTGCCTCAAGGCTCTGAGCCAAGGCTATAGTTCTCCCTTTCCCAGACACCTTTCCCCATTGTGCTCATTGCTTGGGTATTTCTATCAATACCAGAGCATATCTTTCTTTCTTTCCTCTGGCATCAGATATTTGATATCTCTGTGAAAGAACACCCATGACAGTAAGTTTGGGTAAGATTTCTCCATTACACATCTAATTTGTGATGTTAACAACAAATTACTACACACTACTAAAAATCTATTTCGGATGAACTTGCTATTCAATGTTAAAAGAAAAGGTCTCTTACCTCACTAGATGGTCTGATAGCATATTCCTTGAAAAGAATAATATATACAATATAAATCTGGCTACCAGAAGAAATACAAACATTATTCTTTGCATGTTAATGTTTACTTGGGATATGTCTCTTATTAGAAACATGATCATTAGTATGATAAGTTAAAAGGACTGAAATAAAAGCAATGCAACCAGACTTCTTGGCTGCTAAAAATGATCATATATTTAAATGTAAGTGGCTCAAGAGAATACACAGTGATTTAGGTGGACATTAGTCAAGTGGACAGGGAAAAACTGTCATTTTGAAACAACTTATAAATCATTTTCCATTTATTAAAAAGGAAATTTAAACATATTCCTATATGCCATTACTAATTTTAGAATATTAAATATTGGTAATATGAACAAAAAATGTTCAAATGGATAAAAATTTCTCACCTCTTCATTTGCGTTCTTTACAATTTCCTAAAGAGAGAAGAAAAATAATTAGATGTATTTCCCCATAGCATTGCTATACTATTTTCTCCTGAATATAAAAGGAAAAATTTCTCTCTCATGGGATGCATTAGACTGAATTTGCTTTCATTGTATGAGTTTTGTATAAGTTATAACAGAATTTCCCATTTGATGACAGTGGTGTTTATTGTTGTTTACTGTGTTTATTGTTGTATCTCCAGTGAGTCTCATAGTTATTACTGCATTCCTAGAGACTAAGATAATGTTGGGGACACAGTTCTTGTTGAATAAAAGATTTGTCAAGTGAGTGAATGAATATAAAAGATAACTTTAGGTAAGGCATGGATAGATTTTTTTCTCATTTTAATAGTCATTACTTATTATGTATTAGGAAAAAGACATCACTAGGGCAACTGACATGCTTTAGGAAGCAAATATATATTGTTTCTGTGATAAATTGATTGAGTCAGTTTTAAGAAAATATTGCAACAGAAAAAGATTAAAAAATGTTTGACACTGAAAAACACTAAAAGATAAGTTCTTCATTCTTCATAGATTCTAGGAATCAAATGTGTTAGTTGATTCATGCAAAGATTCATGCAAAGAATGGTCATAGAATTGAGAAGACTGTAATTTTGGTCTCATTGTTTAAAGATAATCTTGGTTTTCAAGTTTGATTGATTTGAAATATATTTTCCAAATAGAGGTTAATTTCAATGTAGTTCAAATACTATAATATTTTACTTCACATTATGCTACAGATGTGAAATCGGTGTATACCTCGCAGGATGTGGTGCAAAGGTTCTCCTAAAAGAAAACAAAGCCAAAAGGATATAATGTTTATTGAAATGTAGTATAATATTCTTGAGCATACAGTTATAGCAAAGAAAATATGATTTTGTGAACAAAAGTACAGAATTAAGGAAGAAAAGTAAAGATGATGAATCTTTAACAAGAAATTCTTTCAAAGATATTCTACTTTAATATTGTGGCTCGAAAATGGCTCTCAAATCTTTTCCCAGAATTCCTTTCATTAGTATATAGCATTTAAACAAAACAATGAAAACATTACCAGTTTCACAATCACAAACACAATTCTCTTTTTGACTGAATGAGAAAGCGATCGATGTTTGATAGAAAAACTGTTCTCATCAGTGAAAGATTAATAGACTAAAGTAATCAAACTTTACCTTGCTGGGATGAATGGCCATATTCTTTTCCTGCTTATGTATCTACAAAATAAATAAATTTATTTTATAACTTTAATTAAATAAACTTAAAATATATTATATTTGACTTAAGAATTTGGTACTTACTTCCTGGGAGACAGTGATAGATTCCTTAGAAAAAGAAAGACAATATTACTCATTTACCTAAATTGAATTCATATTAGCTTAATCATATATCGATCTACAACCATTATTCATGGGGTAGATAACGTATTAGTCTTTACCTGAATTACAGAACAAAATTAACTGAAGTGTCACTACCTCTACATAACTATTATATTTCATATGCCTAAATCGTTTTGCCTTGTGCTTTGGGTTATGAATATCTGAATCAAAAACTTTCCCAAGTATCATCCACAGAGAAGAAAGAATAGGTTTTCTATTTCCTCTGTACAATTTTCAGTGTTTTTTTTTCATATTATTATTTTCACATTTTTTCTTCTGTCTTTTTAAGAGAGATTAAACACATCACAAGAAAATAAGAACATGCTTAGGTGACACTGCCGGTGACTGTGGGAACCTGTTTGTACCCATAGCTGGGACGTCGCTTAGGAAGTAGCGTGTAATATGGCTCCAGAAAAGCTTTAGTCCTTTTTGCAGAAACAAAGAATGGATCCTTGTCACTGTACTCACAAAATATTCACCATGACTTGTGAACATACCTCATTAATATTGAGACATCTTCAGAAAAAAAAATGTACTAATCTAATCTTGGTGATTTGAATGTGTAGATTTTTGGTCTTTATTCCTCTCTATATACCTTTTCTTTGTGGTTGCACTTCCAATTTTCTCTAATTCTATAGTTCTAGACTCACTGGTGAAAAATTATTTTAAAGACAATAGTTTAGGGCATATTCTGTTTTTATTAACTGAAAAGATTTTCTGTAGATACTAAAGTATCTTACCTCACTGGAGGAGACATGTTCCATCCTCTACAAACAAAAGCAAATACAGTTTTCAGTTTTATGGTAGTTTTAAAATGCCAAGGTATCTCACTATTTTGTTGTGCTTTTATCATTATTCCTGTTGTTTTGATGGCAAGAGACTTTTAGGAATTTGTTTCCGGAAATGCATGGCATTTAGTTGAATATTTTCATCATTATTATAATATTATATCCTATATTATTACCAGCAAATCATTCTGTACGTCAAACAAATCCTTTTTATAGCTTAATGTAGTTCTTACTTTTATGAAGTGTTGTATTCTTAGTTTATCCTATCACAGTTTAAAATATAATGTATGTGCACATGTGCTACAGAATCTTAAAATGTTTATAATACCATGATATTTTGTTTTATTTAGTTTTTGTTTATTGCTAGATTTAATTACTCTTAAGGGAAAGATTGAGGACAATTACTGATTTATAGAGAAGAGTAATTAAGACTAGGAGATTATAAATAAGAAACAATGAAACTTGGTGTAAGATTGACCACTGAAGCTTATCTTATCTTATATTCACCTAACTGGAATTCTACTGTAGCTAAGTTCTTGGTTTGGCTTTAAATTTAGAGACTAACAGAAACTTTTCAAGATTGATGTGTGAGGTGTGGAAATGGAAAGGAAGCACAGAACTCTGGTCACCCTGATGATACGGTACATCTGAAAAGTGAAAATGAATGAAAACATCTGACTCTTTTTGACCCTCTGGACTGTGTAGTCCATGTAATTCTCCAGGTCAGAATACTGGAGTGGTTAGTCTTTCCCTTTTCCAGGGGATCCTCCCAACCCTGGTATCGAACCTAGGTCTCCAGCATTGCAGGCGGATTCTTTAGCAACTGAGCCACAAGAAAAGCCCAGTCTGAACTGAGTGAGAACTGGGCATGGGAGAGGTGTTGGCAGCACAGGCTGCAGGGTAAGGGAAGAAGCCCAGTTGCTCCTGAGGGAGCTAACAGATTACAAGCCTGTATCCTCAAAGCACTTCATGTGAAGCATCTAGTCCTTCTTTATCACTGTATGATATGAATATTTCTGTAACAGTCTCACTAAAAGATGTTGCTTTGAGAAATGAAGGGTTGACTTTGCATTAGGTTATCTGGCCAGTCATTTTCAAAGTTGTTGCTGTTTAGTCTCTCAGTCATGTCTGACTCTTTGCAACTCATAGCCTGTAGACTGCCAAGCTCTTCTGTTCAAGGAATTCCCCAGGCAAGAATACTGAATGGGTTGCCATTTCCTTCGCCATGGGATCTTCCTGACCCAGGGATGGAACTGGAGTCTCCTGCATTGCAGGTGGATTTTTTACCACTGAGCCACCTGGGAAGCCCAACTCCTAAAGTTAGCACTATTCAACACATCCCTGTTTCCTATCAAAGCATCATTGTTTTGATGTTTTGACTGTTTTGATGATGATGTTTCATGATCAAGAATGATGAATTTCTGACATATGCTTGAGAGATGGTTTGGGAATCTACGTTTTCTCTGTGACTCTCCTGAACTTTAAAAGTCCTTGTTATGGTTTCATGTTTCTTACTTTTAAGAAGTGATTCTTGGAGCGAAAATATTTCCCCAATAAATTCAAATGTTTATGGAAGAAAGTGTACGCTTTTTAACTTAGAACTAAAAATCTTTCCAATCCTAGAAGGAGAACACTTTAGAAGTGGCATTTTTGTCCATCTGCATAACTTCCATAAGGCAGGGCCAAGGCCATCTTTGATTATAGCTTTCAAAGTTTATACACTTCCTCTCTATTCCCTGCTGTCTACCGCTGACATTATCCTCATAAACAATTTAATATTCTTATATTTACATAATATATTCTCATCTGTATCTTATTATACTTACATGCTTTGCAAGGGAAACAGCGAAAAGGCAGGTAAAAATGAAGAACTTCATGTTTACTTGGTCCTGTGAGATAGATAAGAAGCTAATTAATAACAGTTTTACTCTCCTTATAATCACATATGTCCTCATTAATTATATATTAAATTATCTTCAGATAATTAGAAAAGGGCAATGAAGACTGATAAAAGTAGATTCATTGAGAAACACATGGATTTGAATACTATGAGTTCTTTACAAGAAGAAATTAACACGACATAATGTAAAATCTGGAGAAGGAAATGTAAAATTTTAGTTTCTAAATTGTGGAGGTTCATTTGGGCATACCAAATTAGTGGCATAATTGACCCTATGTATAAATGGCTAATTTATTTTATTAATTTACCCACTTATTCAATGACTACTTGCTATGTCAGGTACTATTTCAAACATCAAGAAACAGTGATGAAAAATAATGATGTTTATACTAATAATGCCATATACTTTTTTTTTTACAATTCTTCTTAAATCTATGAAGAGTCATATCAGAAATGCAAAAAAACAGAAATCTTTAAAAATCAGATTTCAGGTGAGCCAAAACATGGAGCCTACCTTCCTCATAAGGGGAAGAATTGGCAGGTGAAAATAACGCTGTGCTGGGGATAAGAAGCCTGCTGATCCCAGCTCAGCCTGGGACAAGCTGCTGAACCTTGAGCAAGTCACTGAATATCACTGAACCTGACAGAATAACCACCAAATGAGATTCTTAACTAAGAAGATTTGATTTTTAAGATCCCCTCCAGCTCAATCTCTAATATTATGACCACATATAAATCCCCAAGGTTTGCTGACTGCATATCAATGCAACTTTTCCAGTGCATAAACAAAGAACTGAAAAGTGAAATAAAGTTATTTATGCCTTTTGACATATAATAGTGTTTTACTCTGTAGATCTACAAATTTGAAACCAATTATTTTTAAATGGCAAGATTTTATTTGACTCAAAATTGTTAAATTTGCTGGTGATCTTTGCCTGTGCAAATTTAGAGAATGTGTATGCATGGGAATTATTCCCTGTTTTAAGATTAGCATTGCCTGCTTTTGTTATTAATTTATCATTCCTACTAAAGAATCCCAGATATTCTCGTTTCCTTTTACAGGATAATGCACATGACATTCACTTTATAAGCATTTAATAATGACAATTTTTAAAATAAGATGATAAATATATTAAATTTTATAATTTAAAATTTTGAAATAAGTTCATTATATATAGTCACTTACCTCAATTTTACTTAAGTTATTTTATTTTCCATGGATGAAAGAAACTGAACATGGACAAATATTAGCTAAGAGTTAAAGAAATGCTTTTATCGTGTTGATAAATGAGAACCATAGAAATAGTTGTAGTTATGAAGCGTCTGCTATTGCCAGACATTGTGCTAGGTATGTTGTAAATTCTTTCTCTAGTCTGTGGAACAATTTTGTTAGGTACATGTGTCTGATTAACAGATGAAAGTGATACCAGAAGTCATGCATCTAATGTGCAGCACCCTGGATTTTCAAAAACTTCATTATGATTAGCTCATCCTTAAAATAAGACTGTGGCATTTCATCAGAAGATAGAGCTGTATAACAATTTCTAGCATCTGTATGTTAATTTTTAAAAGAAGCACTGAAAAGGAGACAAATCAGTAGCTATGTTAGCTATCAAACAATTTCTCAAAGAATCTTAAGGTACACTGACATTAGTTACTTTAAAAATACTTTTTGGGAACAATGCTATTAGGTTTTACAATATTACAAGGTACATAGAATAGCAAAAAGATAAATGAAAATATTACCTCGTTTCCTAAAAGGAAGACAAGTAGTCCAGGCAATGGAATATCTCTGATGGATTAGCACAGCACTATTTATACCTTGTTCCTCCATAATATGGTAATTCTGTGGTTTGAAATACCTGAACAGAATTTGAATTCTAAGAAGTCATGATGATTAGAATTGCTTTTCTATCGAATTTTTGTACCCTATACTCCAAGGAATGCTTCTACTCATTTTGATTTAGAACATGATAACAGGTAATGTGGGGTTTATAGTATGTCATGATTATCTATATTTCATGTTTGTGTAGCTCAGCTCTTCCACATTTTAATACTAGTTATGAGACTCAGCATAAGGCTTTTTTGTTCATTTTTTGCCTAGATATACCACAGAGCCTCTTTCAGTCACTACCATCTTAAATAAGCATCTAAAATTATATTTTGGATATGTTAATTAAAATTTCATTTTCAATGAAAAATACATTCTTCCTATTCACTGCTTATCATTTGCCAACTCTAAAAACAGGGTTAGCCATATGCAAGTTTATGTAATACATTGGGAAACTCAGCTCTTCTACTAGCTAGCAGTAACTTTTATAAGTATTTACTTTAAATTTTCTCATTAGTTTCAGAATCTGTCAAATAATACTATCTATATTTAATCCAATTTATAATATTGTCTTAAGTCTTAAGTTAAAGTCACTCAGTCGTGTCCAACTCTTTGAGACTCCATGGACTATACGGTCCATGAATTCTCCAGGCCAGAATACTGGAATGGGTAGCCCTTCCCTTCAGGGTTTCTTCCCAACCCAGGAATTAAATCCAAGTCTTCCACATTGCAGGCAGATTCTTTACCAGCTGAGCCATCAGGAAAGCCAATATTAAAATAATTAGAAATAAATTATATAAAGTGAGTAGATAACTACATATGACCTAATTTTTTTCTGTACCAATTTATCTTCCATTGCTTAGATACTTATCAACAGCTTTCTAATACATCTTGTAACTTCTCATCTGTTCTCTCCAAAATGCATTTTCCATTAACTTCCTCACAAATATTTTCTTTCTAAAATCAATGTAACAAGCAAGCAATTTTATGGAATCAAAATATTTCTGAGGTTTTGTATACTGTCTAGGCTAATGTTCAAGATGTTTAATGTAGAATTCAAGGTCATTCAAGATCTTTTCAGGAAATTTTTCTGCCCTCATTTCTCAACATGTCATATTCCACATTCACAATCTTTCCAGGGCACCATGATATGTCCATGATCATTCTGACTGGAAATACCTTTCTATCACATTATTTACCTTGTAAATGCCAATCTGTTCCTAAATATTTGGTTGAGATTTGAACCATCTGTGAAAAGGTCTCCCAAATCTTCAACATACTTGAACATTTTAATAAATGTGACAAATGAAATAGTTGAACAGATACTGAAGTTGCAAATGTAGTTAAGATTTTTGTTTTATTCTGTGAGTAATTCTTCAGTACACACCAGGAATTTTCTAAGCATCTAGGAGAAAGACATAAACAAATGAAAAATCTCTGCTTTCAAGGAGCTTATATTTCAGCTGGCTGAGAGAGATGATTCCATGATAAATAAAACATCGTTGGTTTTATTATCATGCATGGTAAGGGGAAAACTGGAGAATGAGTACAGGAAGTATTAATAGGGATGAGGTGGTCGCTCTTAGATAGTGTGACCAAGGAATGTCTCCATGAGCAAAAGAGCAAAAACTTGAAGGAAGACAACATTTTACTATAGATAGTTCAGGAGGAACTCATCTGTAAAGGCCCTGATTTAAGAGTCGGCTTGGCAAATTTGAAAAATATTGGATAAAACAACATGGCTGAAAAATAGTAAATTTAGTTGAAACAAAGTCAGAGGAAAAAATGGGACCCATAATGCAAGGTTCTTCAATATTGAAAAGATTTTAAGAAAACAGTTACACTGATTAGAAGATGCTGTCAAATAGAGGATAACTTGGGATTATCGACTAAAAGTAGACTGAAGGGGCAAGAGAAGAAATATGATCAATTTGGAGCCTACTGTAATAATATAGGCATCTGATTATGTCAGCAGATGGAATAGTGAGAAATGGTGGCATTCTAGATATATTTTGAAACTTAGAAAATGTAGAATTTAATAGATTAAAGGTGAGGTGTGAGAGAAAGGAAAAGGTCAATAATTACTCCAGATTTTTGGCTTGATCATCTAGAATAATATAGTTACGACTTACTGGTAGGGCAGATGTTGAGGGAGGATCTGGTTTGTGGGAAAACCATTAGGAGCTTAGTTTTATTTCCCTTAATTAATTAGTTTTATTTTTAAAATTTTCCTTTATATTGGAATTAGAATGAGGATCCTGGTAGGCTACAGTCCATGGGGTCGTGAAGAGTCAGACACGACTGAGCAACTTCACTTTCACTTTTCACTTTCACGCACCGGAGAAGGAAATGGCAACCCACTCCAGTATTCTTGCCTGGAGAATCCCAGGGATGGCAGAGCCGGGTGGGCTGCCATCTCTGGAGTCTCACAAGAGTTGGACACGACTGACGTGACTTAGCAGCAGCATACTTTTAGAAGCTTAGTTTCATAAATGTTAAATTTGAAGTTCCAACTAGAAATTTAGGTTAAAATATAAATAGTATACAAAAATACAAAATTATCTAGTGGGATTGATTTCTTTAATCATTGAAGAATGATTAAAGTACAGACAACAAAGATCTTACTATCACGATTTCAGTATTTTCTAATGCTACTGATTACATTACTTTGTCAACAAAGGTCTGTCTAGTCATGGCTATGGTTTTTCCACTAGTCATGTATGTATGTGAGAGTTGGACTATGAAGAAAGCTGAGTGCCAAAGAATTGATGCTTTTGAACTGTGGTGTTGGAGAAGACTCTAGAGTCCCTTGGACTGCAAGGAGATCCAACTAGTCCATCCTAAAGCAGATCAGTCCTGGGTGTTCATTGGTAGGACTGATGCTGAAGCTGAAACTCCAATATTTTGGCCACCTGATGCAACGAGTTGTCTCATTTGAAAAGACCCTGATGTTGGGAAAGATTGAGGGCAGGAGGAGAAGGGGACGACAGAGGATGAGATGGCTGGATGGCATCACTGACTCGATGGACATGGGTTTGGGTAAACTCTGGGAGTTGGTGATGGACAGGGCGGCCTGGCGTGCTGCAGTCCATGGAGTCTCAAAAGAGTCGGACATGACTGAGTGACTGAACTGAACTGAACTGATGTACAGCTAAAATGAGAACATAAAGAAAAGGAAGTTCTTACCACACTTAGAAATAAAAGACCTGGAGTAGATGAGTTCTGTAGGATATAAATAAACAGAAAGAAAGAAAGGAATTTCTAAAATACTGAGAAGTCCTATATTATTTCAGTGGGCATATATATGTTGTCATATGTTCAATACATTGCAATGATTATATCAGTAGTTCATCAAGACACTTATATACAGAAATGTCCTTAAGTATAAGAACCAGGTAGTCCAGAAAGAAGATAATGTATAGAAGGAGTTTGTACAAAGTTGAAGGAACAGAGAGTTAGGTCATAAGTAATCAAAAAGGTCAACAACCCTGAGGATGGAAACAGAACTTGAATGCAGGTTAATAAGAGCTAAAGATAATTTAAGATATGTTATCTTATAAATGTTACTAGTTGATTAGTGAATATTGGGTCATTGGAAATAATGTGGAAAATTTTGGTAATTTCTATCTAAAACAAAGTGGTGTCTGGAAGAAAAACAACACTAGCAATGTGAGCTACAAGGAATGACATGAGAAATGTATCTAATCATTTTTTCTAAAAAGAAGTTTAATTCAATGTATTTTTGATATGCTCTGAGAAATCTATGAATGAAATCTTATGGAAACTCAAATCATATTTTAATATATTTATCTCTATTTTTAATGTCAAGATATTACTTTATTATGCAGAGAAATCCCTTTTAAACTAAATGTGTGCTATATATTGGAAGAATTGTATGCATGCGGTTGTTCTTCAGAGGGAATGATGCTAAAGCTGAAACTCCAGTAACTTTGGCCACCTCATGTGAAGAGGTGACTCATTGGAAAAGACCCTGATGCTGGGAGGGATTGGGGGCAGGAGGAGAAGGGGACAACAGAGGATGAGATGGCTGGATGGCATCACCGACTTGATGGACGTGAGCTTGAGTGAACTCCGGGAGATGGTGTTAGCCAGGGAGGCCTGATGTGCTGAGATTCATGGGGTTGCAAGGAGTCGGACACGACTGAGCGCCTGAACTGAACTGAACCGAATATAATGCCTGGAGGCCTACATACAAATTTAAAAATCCTGTTACCTTGAGGAGCTATGGATGGGAATGAAATTGAGTAGCAACAGTGAAGCTTCAGTTGCAGTGACAATTTTCTTTTTTTCTATTTGTGAACTAAGGTATTTTAATAAATTAAAGTATTATTTGTGTGTGATGAAATGCACATGTTTTAACTGTACAGGTGGATCATTTACCAGCGTCGAAGTGTGTTATTCCTCTATCACCCCATGAAGTTTCCTCCTGCCCTGTCCCACTTGATCACCTCTCTCAGAAACTGTCACTTATCTGAAATGATCAATAATTCATTTTTTTTCTGTTCTCATTTGTATGTAATCATAGAGCATATACTGCATGACATCTAGCTTCTGTCTCATGGCATAATGTTTCTGAGATTCATCCATGTTGTTGCAATTATTGCTGAGTCATCTATTATAAAAATGCTGTTGAACGATACTCTGGCTGTTTCTAGTTTGGGACTATCATGTATAAAGATATTATAATATTACTTGTACAAAAATCTTTGAAGACAATTTTTTTTGTCTTGGGTAAGACAGAGGAATGGTATAACCTTATCATATGGTAGATGCACACTGAATATTTTAATAGCATGTCAGACAGTTACTTGCAATTTTAAACTGAGAACAGAGCATATGTTAGCATTTGGAGTACAGCCACTAATCTTGTATGACTTTCCGAGTAACTAGATAAACGGTATGCTCAAGGTGGAATGTTCTCTACTTTTACCAGAAGAGGAAGAGAGATTCAAGGAAGTCATGTGATAGGCATAAAGACACAGTTGGATTCAAGTCAGGAAACATTGGCTTTTATTGCAGTGATTTTTATATTCAAGAGTACTCTGTTCTGTCACTTCACTTCTTTATTGAGCAATCTTTTTTATTTTGATTTTGAGCCAAATACATCTTAGTACGTGTATATGAAAGTATATTTTTTTTACCAGAAAATTTTGTGATCTAACTTGAGCAAAATATCTGTGTGAAAAAAATTTAATAGACAACATGAAATGAAGTGAATTTGCTCAGTTGTGTCTGACTCTTTGAGACTCCATGACTGTAGACTACCAGGCTCCTCAGCCCATGGGATTTTCCGGGCAAGAATACTGAAGTGAGTTGCCATTTCCTTCTCCAGGAATAGACAACATAGGCATTACTAAAATGTAGCTTAGAACATAAACATATTAGATATTTTAATGTAATTAATAAGAATTAGGTCCCATCAGTGTAGTTAATAAGAATTTATCTTTTCAATTTTGTCATATACTTATATGAGGACCACCCTGTCCACCACCAGAACAAGAATAAAGATACTGAATAGAAACTTGACTTTATTTGAATCCTAATAAAGTAGATATAATAAAGTAGTAATCAATTCATTCCTCGTCAAACTTGGATGGATCATACTATGTGCTAAAGAATTGTGAACTAGTGATATACAGAAAATTAAGATTATATATCCCTGACTTCAGGAACATATTTTCTCATAAACTCATACTAGGTAAGTTAAACAAAATGTTGTAGTGGGAATGGACTCAAAATGTTATGAGAATATGGAAAATGTTTGTATCAACCAAATCAGATAAGCAGGGACATCTAGGAAAGGATCAGAGTAAATGTAGTGCTATGTCCTATGAAATGAGAGGAGTCACAGAGGAAGGAGGTGAGGAAAAGGAAGGTATCAGAAGCCTGAACAGACAGGAAAATGAGACAGGGTAGCCAAATGAGGGGCAAACAGTTTGAGGTCAAGAGAAAGAGAGTTTTACTTCTTCTTTTCTAATTTGGATTCCTTTTATTTCTTTTTCTGCTTTGATTGCTGTTGCCCAAATTTCTAAAACTATGTTGAATAGTAATGGTGAAAGTTGGCACCCTTGTCTTGCTCCTGACTTTAAGGGAAATGTTTTCAATTTTTCACCATTGGGGATAATGTTTGCTGTGGGTTTGTCATATATAGCTTTTATTATGTTGAGGTATGTTCCTTCTATTCCTGCTTTCTGGAGAATTTTTTTTTTTTTAATCATATGGGTGTTGAATTTTGTCAAAGGCTTTCTCTGCATCTATTGAGATAATCATATGATTTTTATTTTTCAATTTGTTAATGTGGTATATTACATTGATTGATTTGCAGATACTGAAGAATCCTTGCATCCCTGGGATAAAGCCCACTTGGTCATGGTGTACTATCTTTTTAATGTGTTGTTGGATTTTGATTGCTAGAATTTTGTTAAGGAGTTTTGCATCAGTGTTCATCATATATGAAACGAATCGCCAGCCTGGGTTCGATGCATGATACTGGATGCTTGGGGCTGGTGACTGAGATGACCCAGAGGGATGGTATGGGGAGGGGAGAGGGAGGGGGTTCAGGATGGGGAACACGTGTATACCTGTGGTGGATTCATGTTGATGTATAGCAAAACCAATACAATACTGTAAAGTAATTAACCTCCAATTAAAATAAATAAATTTATATTTAAAATAAAAAAATAATAAAATTTAAAAAAGAGAGAAAGAGAGGAAAGAATTGAGGGTAAAATTTTCAGGGAGGCTAAACATTTTATGTCTCCTCTTGGGGGCTGAGAGTGGCATGGAAGACTCTTCATCAGCACGTGAGGTGGAAACGCTGAGTTTTGTATTAATTACTGAAAAATTACTACAGAGAAAGATTTACAGTTCAGTAAAATAGCAGAAGGCATTGCCATTTATGGGTGTGTGTGAAAGAAAGTACAATTATAAGGGCTAATTTGCTGAAATCACTGATGATGTTGATTAAGGAACAGATTGAAGAAATGTTTAAAAGAATAAATGACAGACTATTAAACAACCAATCAAAAATGCAGGATGTTTTGTGTGTCTGCTATGAAAAATGGAATTGGAGTAAATGATTAAATTGTCCCAAAATTCTATTAAAAAGAAAATAAGAGCTTAATCTGGCACTATTTGCTATAATCCCCTTGCTCAATTGTATGCAAGTGAATTCAGAGCCATTAAGTTAAATGTGAACTATATTTGTATTATACAAATTAAATATTAAAATATGTTGTGAGGAATATTTAATAATTAAAGAATTTATAAAATTCATATTTAACAATTGAAAAATGTAAAAGAAATAATACATTTCTCTTGAACTTTTTCTCTCAAGAATGGTATAATATTGCAGAACCATATTGCACCTGAAAAGTAAATAGTACATTTCCGCTAAAGATTTAATAATCAAAGGCATGACGAAGTAATATAGTGACTTCTATGTTGTTTTTTGCTGCTGTTTAGTCACTAAGTCATGTCTGACTCTTTGACTCTTTTGAGACCCACTGAGCCAACAGGGAGGCCCAATATATTGTTTTACTTGCTTTTTATTGTCAGTTTCTCTTATTTATTCACATCAAGAACACCAGATGTTATTCAGAATGCGAAGTATTTAGAGTAGCTAGTGGAGGTGATGGAATTCCAGTTGAGCTATTTCAAATCCTGAAAGATGATACTGTGATAGTGCTGCACTCAATATGCCAGCAAATTTGGAAAACTCAGCAGTGGCCACAGGACTGGAAAAGGTCAGTTTTCATTCCAATCCCTAAGAAAGGCAATGCCAAAGAATGCTCACCACAATAGCACTCATCTCACACACTGGTAAAGTAATGCTCAAAATTCTCCAATCCAGGCTTCAGCAATACATGAACCATGAACTCCCTGATGTTCAAGCTGGTTTTAGAAAAGGCAGAGGAACCAGAGATCAAATTGCCAACATCCACTGGATCATCAAAAAAGCAAGAGAGTTCCAGAAAAACATCTATTTCTGCTTTATTGATTATGCCAAAGCCTTTGACTGTGTGGATCACAATAAACTGTGGAAAATTCTGAAAGAAACGGGAATACCAGACCACTTGACTTGCCTCTTGAGAAACCTGTATGTAGGTCAGGAAGCAATGGTTAGAACTGGACATGGAACAACAGAATGGTTTCCAAATTGGGAAAGGAGTATGTCATGGCTATATATTGTCACCCTGCTTATTTAACTTATATGCAGAGTACATCATGAGAAACGCTGGGCTGGAAGAAGCACAAGCTGGAATCAAGATTGCTGGGAGAATATCAAAAACCTCAGATATGCAGATGACACCACCCTTATGGCAGAAAGTGAAGAGGAACTAAAAAGCCTCTTGATGAAAGTGAAAAAGGAGAGTGAAAAAAATTGGCTTTTAAAGGTCAACATTCAGAAAACAAAGATCACGGCATCTGGTCCCATCACTTCATGGGAAATACATGAGGAAACAGTGGAAACAGTGTCAGACTTTATTTTGGGGGCTCCAAAATCACTGCAGATGGTGATTGCAGCCATGAAATTAAAAGACGCTTACTCCTTGGAAGGAAAGTTATGACCAACCTAGATAGCATATTCAAAAGCAGAGACACTACTTTGCCAACCAAGATCCATCTAGTCAAGGCTATGGTTTTTCCAGTGGTCATGTATGGATGTGAGAGTTGGGCTGTGAAGAAAGCTGAGCACTAAAGAATTGATGCTTTTGAACTGTGGTGTTGGAGAAGACCCTTGAGAGTTCCTTGGACTGCAAGGAGATCCAGCCACTCCATCCTAAAGGAGACCAGTCCTGGGTGTTCATTGGAAGGACTGATGCTGAAGCTGAAACTCCAATCCTTTGGCCACCTGATGCAAAGAGCTGACTCATTTGAAAAGACCGTGATGCTGGGAAAATTGAGGGCAGGAGGAGAAGGGGACGACAGAGGATGAGATGGTTGGATGGCATCATCAACTTGATGGACATGGGTTTGGTTGGACTCCGGGAGATGATGATGAACAGGGAGGCCTGGCATGATGCAGTTCATATGGTCACAAAGAATCGGACATGACTGAGCGACTGAATTGAACTGAACTGAACTTTGGAAAAACAAATTCAAAGATTACATTTAAAATCTTTTGAAAATTAAAATTTTTTTCAGCAATTGAGATAGTAGATAAAATGATAGTATATAAAATAGGAATAAATAAGTGATGTGAAGATTATTTATGCAAAATAAATTTTTTAATGATGGAAATAAAAATGTAAAGAGTAGACAAGGTAGATATGAGAATAAAATAACATGGGAAACTTCATGTCAACCTTAAAAACAAAGTAATTTTGCAAAACAGCCATGTTAGAAATAACACATAAATTCTGAATTTATCTTGAAGTTAAAATACAATTAATTTTAGTGAGTATATCTTAGACTTTCAGACAATTAATATGTTTCTAGGTACTCAAACAATAAGCTAGTAATATCCCTTTTTTTGAGATAATATTTTTCTTTGGATAGTAGAGAAATAAGTATGTTTGAGACAGCTAGATAATTCAAATAATTTTTGCATTTTGATTTCCAGTATCATAGCTATGGAGACTCTTTCTAAATAACTGTTGGAATAAGTCTTGCTCTTAAAAATTACATTGCTAAGTCACATGAAAGCTTTATTCAAACATGTTCGATTGCATTTTTCTTCCTTCCTTCCTTTTGTATCTCCCTTTTTCCTTCCTGCCATCTTTTCCCCCCTCTTACTTTCCCTTCTTTTCTTCTTACTTTTATTTTTCCCTATCTTTGAAAAAGGAAACTTTATAGATATTGGTCATATTACTGAGTGGATTTAAAGCAATAATATGGCTCATGTGAATACAAGAGATTTTGAATAAAATTTCAAATGATCCTACTTGAGTGTAATGTAAATGGAAACGTAAACCACACTGAAATTTAACATATCCTATATTTTAGGTTGGAATACTACATTAAAGTGTCATATTAATATATTCAACAAGATATATTAAAATTGTACTCAACAAGAGAGAAAGTTGTGAAATATGTGTGACATTCAAAATAAAAACTGCTGACTGTATTCATAAGAGTGGCATTATTATTTTGTCTATAATCTTAAACTTCATGACAGGGAGATGGCTTTATAAAACTAATAGACCAGAGCTTGTTTTTCTATCTTTAGGAAAAGAAAGAATGATAGAATGTTCTCCAAAGCCAAATATCAGGCTCTTGAAAATGTCAAGATATTTCCTTTACAACATAGCACAACAAAGAGATATTGCTATCTCCTGAGTATGGTGCCATAAGGATGCAATCCAGAGCCAGCTTTAATATGCACTTTCCTGTTTTCAGTCTCCTCCAAAGACAAGATGATCTTTAACTCTCAATTCATACTAATGAGAGAAACCCAAAGCTGAATCCCTGAAGGATTCTTGAAGTAAATTTTTAAGCCATCAAGGAATTTAGGTGTATGCTATGTTACAGTTTCATTTTAATGTAATATAGAAATATGAGATGACAGATTTGAAAAAGCTTTTAGTGCAATTAGACTGAAGATTTGGTTTTGACTTCAGAGGATCCAAAGAAAATTACATTGACGTTATACTAAGGTGCTTATACATTATCTGGGAGACAAATGAATATATAGAGATGTCTAGGAAGTTGATGTGGCTTCTGTGGTGGCTCAGATGGCAAAGAATCTGTCTGTAATGCAGAAGATCTGTGTCTAATCCTTAGATTGCGAAGATCCCCTGGAGAAGGGAATGGCAACCCACTTCAGTATTCTTGCCTGGAGGATTCCATGGGCAGAGGAGCCTGGCGGGCTACAGTCCATGGGGTTGCAAAGAATCATACACAACTGAGTGACTAACACTTTCTTTCAGGAGATTCTTTTTGTTCAGTCGCTATGTTGTGTCTGATTCTTTGCAACCCCTGAAATGCAGCATGCAAGGCTTCTCTGTCCTTCACTATCTCCCAGAGTTTGCTCAAACTCATGCCCATTTAATTGATGATGCCAATCAACCATCTCATCCTCTGTCATCCCCTTCTCCTCCTGCTTTCAATCTTTCCCAGCATCAGGATATTTCCCAATGAGTCTGCTCTTCACATCAGGTGGCCAGAGTATTGGAGCTTCAGCTTCAGCATCAGTCCTTCCAATGAGTATTCAGGGTTGCATGACTGGTTGATCTCTTTGCTGTCCAAAGGACTCTCAAGTCTTCTCCAGTACCACAGTTTGACAGCATCAGTTCTTCAGCACTCAGCCTTCTTTATGGTCCAAGGCTCTCAAATCTGTACGACTACTGGGATATAGTTGAGTGTCTTAGGGCATCATAGTATATAGAGGATACTGAACATGATTAAGATAAATAGGGTGTAAAGAAAGGGCAAATTAGCCAAGATAGCATGGTCAAGTTCTCTTGCTCCTTGGCCTCTCCCTCTTTCTCCATGTTTTGTGAATAATGATTATGTAACAACTGATATCACCCACAGCACTGCACATGCGTGTCATGAGGTATTCGCTCGGCCGTGGGCTGAGTTTCACCATGAAAGCCCTAGCTGCTGCTTTGGGACTACACTGGAGTGACATCATGGTCATGTTATATGAGGTTATGTTATGGCTCTATTATGGCTCCTTTATGGTTCTGTTGAGGCTGCTGCTACAATTGCGGCATCAGCCAGCACAGAGGCTGCGCTGCGGCTGCCATGCCAGCCAGGAGAGAATAAGCGTGTCTGCAGTTGCTATGGCTCCCCGTTTTCGTCCAGCCCCTTAGCTCGCACTTTGCCTTCCATGGATTCAGCGAACAATGTGCACAGTGCGATACAGGAAGACAACTGGCATCACGGACAGGATTGGCGATACATAGGAAAACGCAGTCAGATAATAAGTAAAGTAACGACTGTAGAACATTAATACTATATCTGGGTGAGAACATTCCATAAAAATAATTAGAAGAAATAACCAAATCAAAAGATTTATAAATGAACTTAACAGGATGATTTTTACAATAGAAGATAGTTAAGTAGAGTGACCAAATAACAAATGAGTTATCAAAAGTTAATCCCAGCATTAGTCTAGACATGTGTGAATAAGACAAAGGGAAAACTATGCTTAATTATCCAAGTTAGAAAATAAATGGAATAGTAAAAAGTGTTACTGTAGAACACCATCTATCCTACTTCATAAAATGCGTGCCTATGCAGAGTACATCATGAGAAACGAGGGCTGGAAGAAGAACAAGCTGGAATCAAGATTGCTGGGAGAAATATCAATAACCTCAGATATGCAGATGACACCACCCTTATGGCAGAAAGTGAGAGGAAACCAAAAGCCTCTTGAAAGTGAAAGAGGAGAGTGAAAAAGTTTGCTTAAAGCTCAACATTCAGAAAACGAAGATTATGGCATCTGGTCCCATCACTTCATGGGAAGTAGATGGGGAAACAGTGGCAACAGTGTCAGACTTTATTTTTGGGGGGCTTCAAAATCACTGCAGATGGTGATTGCAGCCATGAAATTAAAAGATGTTTACTCCTTGGAAGGAAGGTTATGACCAACCTAGACAGCATATTCAAAAGCAGAGACTTTGCCAACCAAGGTCCATCTAGTCAAGGCTATGGTTTTCCATTAGTCACGTATGGATATGAGAGTTGGGCTGTGAAGAAAGCTGAGCATCGAAGAATTGATGCCTTTGAACTGTGGTGTTGGAGAAGACTCTTGAGAGTCCCTTGGACTGCAAGGAGATCCAACCACACCATTCTGAAGGAGATCGGTCCTGGGTGTTCTTTGGAAGGAATGATGCTAAATGATCCAGTGAAGGAATGATCCAGTACTTTGGCCACCTCATGTGAAGAGCTGACTCACTGGAAAAGTCCCTGATGCTGGGAGGGATTGGGGGCAGGAGGAGAAGGGGACGACAGAGGATGAGATGGATGGATGGCATCACCAACTCGATGGACATGAGTTTGAGTGAACTCCGGGAGTTGGTGATGGACAGGGAGGTCTGGTGTGCTGCAACTCATGGGGTCGTAAAGAGTTGGACACGACTGAGTGACTGAACTGAACTGAACTGAAGGTCGAATAAGTCTATGCTAAAAATATAACAGCTAATAAAAATGTTACCATTGTCTAATAAATGATGATAATTGGCATAGTAACTTGGAATCATCACTAATTATAAACATATTCAAATTATTAAATTGTATTTTTATTAAAATAACTATAATATTTTAAGTCATAATGTATAGTCAAATTTTCAGAAAATTTGATAGTCTTATAGGATTGTACTTAAAAATTCCTATTTCAAAGTCAAATGACCATGGAGCTCAGTACTGTATATTTCATATTTTAACTGGATGCATTTTTTTTTTGGAATTGAATTTGCTTTCTTTAAGTCTTTCGGGTTTTGTGTTCCTCAAAGGAAGCCATGTGATAATATGATTACACAAGATAGTAGAAAAAAATGGGTACTACTAAGTATCTAAGGAAATTGTATAAAAATGTACCTTTTTGATACCAGTTGAATAATCAAGTGTTCTAAAATCTGAATATCATGGTATCATCTATAAAATTTAAACAAATTATATTTTCTAATCCACTTTCACTCAGTCTGCTATATGAGACTGTCAGAATGAGTATCACCTTAGAGCTTGTTGGAACTGCAAATTCATAGATCATACTAAAAGTTGTAAAAATATCGAGTTGTTTCAACATGACTTTCTGATTTTGCATTTTTATCTAAATATCTAACCCAATAGTTCTTTAAGTTCTCAGTTTAAAGAATTAACAAATGATAAGTGAAAATATGAACTCAAGGCTTACAAATATCTCTCTAAAAGCAAAGAAAGATATATTTAAAATTAAAATGAGTGGGCCTATTAAGGTTTAATAATTTTTAAGGTATTAATATTTAAACCCACAGTCTGAACTGGTTAGTTTTCAGTGCTGCTTTTTCTGTTGCTTCTCTATTACCTCAGAATTTCATCTACATGAAGGGCATACAGTGCCCTCAAAAGTCAAGTATAAATTGTTCGTGGCAGAACATACCCTTCTGACTCTAAAACTTAACTTGTTTAAAATAAATTTCCAGCTTCCTGGATTCATGTTTCTGCATTGGTTTTTTTTTTTTTTCTATTTAGCTGTTGATTAAAAGTTTTATCTTCAATACATGAACTTGTGTAAGATTTACAGCACACAAACTGTTGCATTCAAACAATAAGGAATGATTAAAGCATATGGAATTTAGAAACCACTGACCAAGTAATTTCTCCTAATGCCAGATTTTCTGTGTTTCTCAAAGTAATACAGGTAAGAATCATATATTGGAGGTATATGAAAGAGTAGCAAACATTGAATTTGTGAATCACTTAGCTTATTGCACACTATTAGCATTCAACACAGAATCGTCAAAGTAGAGACAATGAAGTAAGAACCACACCAAGGAGGATTCCAGAAGGAGGCATCTCAGCAGGAGCAGTGGCCTTCAGTTAGGCAATGGGTTTGGAACAAGTGTGAGTGGGAGGTCACCTTCTGTTCTCCAAGGGCTTCCAGGGCCGGGTCTCTGCAACAACTCTCAATAGCATAAAGTTTTTCCTTGGAAGAGCTCTCAAGTCACTCAGCTTGGTGGGCTCTTTTTAAGGAGCAATGGTTATCCCTGGGGAGAGGTCTTGATTTTGATTATTCTTTCTGTTCCAGTGTGGTACATTGGCCATCAAACCATCCCATCTAAAGAGATGACTTAGTTTATCACCCCAGCACGCTCCCAGTCCTACACAGATATTTCAGAACAACTAATGTGGAAGTCCACATTTGCCACTGGGACTCAATTTTAAACTAACATGTCTTACTCCTAGGAAGGAAAGTTATGACCAACCTAGACAGCATATTGAAGAGCAGAGACATTACTTTACCAAGAAAGGTCCATTTGGTCAAAGCTACGGTTTTTCCAGTAGTCATGTATGGATGTGAGAGTTGGACTAGAAAGAAAGCTGAGTGCTGAAGAATTGATGATTTTGAACTGTGGTGTTGGAGAAGACTCTTGAGAGTCCCTTGGGCTGCAAGGATATCCAACCAGTCAATTCTAAAGGAAATCAGGCCTGAATATTCATTGGAAGGACTGACTGCGAAGCTGAAACTCCAATACTTTGGGCACCTGAAGCAAAGAACCGACTCATTGGAAAAGACCCTGATGCTGGGAAAGATTGAAGACGGGAGGAGAAGGGGACAACAGAGAAAGAGATGTTTGGATGGCATTACTGACTCAATGATATGAGTTTGAATGAACTCCGGGAGTTGGTGATGCACAGGAAGGCCTGGTGTGCTGCAGTCCAAGGGGTCTCAAAGAGTTGGATACGACTGAGCAATTGAACTGAACTGAACTGAACATGTCTTTTTATTTTTATTTTTATTTTTGCTTTATTTTACTTTATAATACTGTATTGGTTTTGCCATACATTGACATGAATCCGCCATGGTTGTACATGAGTTCCCAATCCTGAACCTCCCTCCACCTCCCACGCCATATTATCTCACTGGATCATCCCCGTGCACCAGCCCCAAGCATCCTGTATCCTGTATCGAACATAGACTGGCTTAACATAGCTTCATCCTAGAGGCTTCACACAAGAGTAGAAATCATAACCAAAATGAAATCACATTTTAACAACATGCATTTAAATAAATAATGTCTCACTTTATCTGTTCTTAATTGTTGCCAGCAAATTATTTTCACCTATGGAGCTACTTCATCAAATTATTTTTTCTTCCACAGTGGAGGTGACCTGACTTAAACCAACTTTGTCAATCCAACAACTACCCTTAATATCTGGAGTGGCATGGAGTTGAGTAAATTCTTAATTTTGCAGACAGAATTCATTGCATTCAGCAGCCACCCTTTGATTCTTAGTTTTTACTGCTAATTTCAAAGAGACTGGAAATCATATAACTGTGCTTTTTAATATCTTTGAATTCTAGAAAAGCTTTTCTGAGTGGTCAGTTACTACTATGAGTATCCATCTTCTTCCTTCTCCTTTTCTAAGACTTTATTTTTGTGGTTGTTTCTTTCTCTTAAATATCTTAACTTGTTTTGTTTGCACTTGTTTATTCCCTTGGTCTACAATGATCTTTGTGTGTGTGTGTGTGTGTGTGTGTGTGAGTCGTGTCTGACTCTGCGACC
This sequence comes from Nanger dama, assembly GCA_917880005.1. Classification (NCBI taxonomy): domain Eukaryota; kingdom Metazoa; phylum Chordata; class Mammalia; order Artiodactyla; family Bovidae; genus Nanger; species Nanger dama. Next base: position 19,860,711 of record CAKJTW010000001.1, read on the forward strand.
CCATGGACTGTAGCTCACCAGGCTCCTCTGTCCAAGGGATTCCAAAGGCAAGAGTACTGGAGTAGGTTGCCATTTCCTTCTCCAACTATGACCTTTAGTTATCACTTTTTTTCAGATACCATCTCTTCATTCTCTGCTTCCAATAAATCACACTAACCAACGCTTTTTCACAATGAAGGCTAAGCTTTTGGAAAGATGTCCTATTTATGACTTCTTCCAAATGTTTTTAATGCACTGCCTTTGTAAGTCAGTTCATCCTCTCTTGCATGGATAAAGATAGGTAGTTTATCTTGAATTTCTAAATTAAAATCTAATCTTTATCTGTCAGTTTCAAAATAGATTTTCTACAACAGTTTTACATTTGAAAAAAATAATAGATGTATCAGGCAACTTAACTGCCTCAATACTTTTCTCTGGCTTCTTATCCTGAGTAAGGTAATATTGACAATCCATAACATATAATTCAAGGGCATTCAAATGTTATACAGCAGACATTTGTCATTCCATTTTTCACTACTCTTTGGCTCATTTGCAATTTTCCTGAAAGCACCATGAAGTTTCATGTGTTTTTTTTTTTTTTTTTTTTACTTTATTTTACTTTACAGTACAGTACTGGTTTTGGCATACATTGACATGAATCCACCAAGGGTGTACATGAGCTCCCAAATATGAACCCCCTTCTCACCTCCCACCCCATATCATCCCTCTGGATCATCCTCGTGCACCAGCCCCAAGCATCCTGCATCGAACATAGACTGGCGATTCGTTTCTTACATAATAGTATACATGTTTCAATGCCGTTCTCCCAAATCATCCCACCCTCTCCCTCTCCCTCAGAGTCCAAAAGTCTGCTCTACACATCTGTGTCTCTTTTGCTATCTTGCATACAGGGTCATCATTACCATCTTTCTAAATTCCATATATGTGTTAGTATACTGTATTAGTGTTTTCTTTCTGGCTTACTTCACTCTGTATAATCGGCTCCAGTTTCATCCATCTCATTAGAACTGATTCAAATGTATTATTTTTAATGGCTGAGTAATACTCCATTGTGTATATGTACCATCCTTTCTTATCCATTCATCTGCTGATGGACATCTAGGTTGTTTCCATGTGCTGGCTATTATAAACAGTGCTGTGATGAACATTGGGGTACATGTGTCTCTTTCTCTTCTGGTTTCCTTGGTATGTATGCCCAGCAGTGGGATTGCTGGGTCATAAGGCAGTTCTATTTGCAATTTTTTAAGGAATCTTTACACTGTTCTCCATAGTGGCTGTACTAGTTCACATTCCCACCAGCAGTGTAAGAGGGTTCCCTTTCTTCACACCCTCTCCAGCATTTATTGCTTGTAGACTTTTAGATCGCAGCCATTCTGACTGGTGTGAAATGGTACCTCACTGTGGTCTTGATTTGCATTTCTCTAATAATGAGTGATGTTGAGCATCTTTTCATATGTTTGTTAGCCATCCATACGTCTTCTTTGGAGAAGAGTCTATTTAGTTCTTTGGCCCATTTTTTGATTGGGTCGTTTATTTTTCTGGAATTGAGCTGCATAAGTTGCTTGTATATTTTTGAGATTAGTTGTTTGTCAGTTGCTTCATTTGCTATTGTTTTCTCCCATTCAGAAGGCTGTCTTTGATTTCCATTTTCCTCTGCTCAGGAATGTTCCTCCCTCACATTTTCACAGACAGTGCATTTAATATTCCTTATGTTTAGTTTTAGATCATGTTCGAATTTGACTATAGCTACAAAATTGCCTGCAAATATTATAAAATACAACCCTTAGAGTGTTTATGTAAATGTATTTTCCCTTTAAAAATATAAGTATAGTATATTTAACAAGTATTTATTGATTGCCTAATGTGTGTCAGGAACTCTTTTATCCAAATAGAATTGGGCCATGAAGAAAAAGAAATCTGTCTTCATGGAAGATATACTATACGTTAACTGGCAGGTAAGATAAAACATGATAAGTCATAAATCATTGGTCTGATGAAGAAAAGAAGAAAGTAGAATTAGAGGAATTAGAGGAAAGGGATAGGAAATTTTTCTAGAAGTGGGATATTCAATGTTAATGTGCTAGGAAATGTCTTCCTGACAAGAAAGTAAAAACTTGAAGGAAGTAAAGAAGTCAATGTTATTGACAGTTACTGTAATCTAGATCATGAGATGGAAGCATGCCTGTGATAATATAATAATACTGTTAATAACGATATTAAAGCAAATAAGACAGTGTTGCTTAAATTGAGATCTTTCTTGGAACTGAGATCAGAGAAATCAAAAGAACCTGATTATGCAGGATTTTAAGGGCATTTTGAGGAATTTAAAGGACTTCTGCTCTGGAATTCAGCTTCTGGGGCTGATTGCATATCAGGGACTGGGTTTATCCTGCTTGTTAAATAACTCCGGAAAAATAGCATTCATAAGAATAAAAGTATATCTACTAAACTCTAAATGGAAAAAGAGCAATGTCTAATAACAAATCAAAATTATCAAGCATGGGCCAAAAAGGAAGAAATAACTCACAATGAAGAGGAAAATCAATGAATAGAAACAAACTCAGATACGACAGAAATAATAGAATTAGAAAAAAATTATATAAATACTTAGTGAAACTACATTTTATACATTCAAGTAGAGGAAAGCATGAGCTTGCTTGAAAAATATTGTTTTGACTAGGAAAGTACATTGAATGTAATTAATAACATGTTTTAAGGGAAAAAAGATGAGGGAACTTGAAAGAATACTGAATATAAAAGCTTAGGAATCTTGAAACTATCCAAAATAAAACTGTACAAAATCACGAGGGAAAAGATAAGAATGAAAAGAAACAGTGCTTCAGTGAGCTGGTTCAATGAGAATCTCAAAAGGAACCCATATGTTTTGTATAGCACGTATATAATACATATATAATTGTGCTGAAGGTGAGGAAGGGAAGGAAGAAACAATATTTGAATAAATCAATGAACAAATAATGTCCAAATGTTAGGAAATCTGCAACTCATAGATCAAGAGCACAACAACTTATGACTGCAAAGCATCAAAAGGACCACATCAAACACATTGTAAACAAATGATTTCCTAGCCATTTCTTTCTTTTGACTACGGTACATGAATTATGGGATTTTAGTTCGGTGATAGGGATGAAACCTGTCCTCAAACCCAGCCTCAGTAGTGAAAGCATGCACCCTGGACCTCCAGGGAATTCCTCTACTAGTCTTAAAAAGAAAGTATCTAGAGAAAAAACTATATGTGTTATACAGGGCCACAAGCACATTAATGATAACTGATTTCTCAAAATAAGCCAGGAAAGGGAGGTGGAATATTTTAAGCACTGAAAATAAAATATCTGTCAAGCAAATTCTATGAGTGAAAATATAATTCTAAACTGGAGACCAAAAAAACCTTTTTCAGATCACAAACCTGAGCAAATTTATGATCATATGCTAGCCTTAGAAGTAACATTTAAAGAAAGTCATTCAGGCAGAAGTAAAGTAATAACACATGGCAATCTTTAGCTACTTAATAGAAGAACATTGAAAATGGTAAATATGGGGATGGATAGGAAACACCTCAATTATCTATGTTTGAAAACTCTTAAAAGGTAAATATTTAAAAAATAAAAGTAATAATATATATGGTGTGTGTTTTAATAAAAGTAAGGTTAAAGTATATGACAACATCACCACAAACCACTGAAGGAGGAAAATTGAAGGCTAATATCTAAGATTCCTTATTAATATGGCTGTTAAAAAAAAATAAATGTGACTGAGACTGTAGAAAAGGGAGCTCTGGGGTATTGTAGAAATATATGTTGGTGCAATCCCTAAGAAAGATATTATGAAGTTACCTAAAAATTAAAAATAAAGCTAACATCTGATTCAATAATCCCACTTCTGAGCAATTAACTGAAATAATTTAAATCAAGGTGTCCAAGTTAGATGTGCCCTTTCCTGTTCTTCACATCATTGTTTACAATAGCCAAGACATAGAGATATCTGAATGTGGATTGACACATGAATGGAGAGAATAAATGTATTATGCACATGAAATAGACATTATTATATTTAAAATAAATATATCTATTTTTATAGATGTTATAAAATATATATTATTATATTTAGAATTAAAAGGGGCTTCTCTGGTAGCTCAGCTGGTAAAGAATCTGCTTGCAATGCAGGAGACCTGGGTTTAATCCCTGGGTTGGAAGGATGCACTGGAGGGGGCATTGCAACTCACTCAAGTTTTCTTGCCTGGAGAATCCCCATGGACAGAGGAGCCTGGTGAGCTATAGTCCATGGGTTCACAAAGAGTTGGGCACGACTGAGCCACTAAGAACAGCGGCGCTAAAAAGGGACAATTAGCCATTTGAGACATTATGGATAGATCTAAAGGATACTGTGCTAACTGAAATAAATCAGACGTGGAAAGACTGATATTGTATGATCTCATTTATTGGTAAAATTTAAAATCACCACACTTAGAGAAGCATGAATAGAACTGTGGCTGTGTTTGCCAGGGACAGAAGGTACAAAGTTTTAGCCATGAATGATAGATTCTGAAGATCTACTATACAGCTACTAACAGTGGAAACAGTGTCAGACTTTATTTTGGGGGCTCCAAATATGGGGATGAATAGGAACACTGCAGATGGTGACTGCAGCCATGAAAGTAAAAGACGCTTACTCCTTGGAAGAAAAGTTATGACCAACCTAGATAGCATATTCAAAAGCAGAGACATTACTTTGCCGACTAAGGTCCGTTTAGTCAAGGCTATGATTTTTCCAGTAGTCATGTGTGGATGTGAAATTTGGGCTATGAAGAAGGCTGAGCACTGAAGAATTGATGCTTTTGAACTGTGGTGTTGGAGAAGACTCTTGAGAGTCCCTTGGACTGCAAGGAGACCCAACCAGACCATTCTGAAGGAGATCAGCCCTGGGATTTCTTTGGAGGGGATAATGCGAAAGCTGAAACTCTAGTACTTTGGCCACCTCATGTGAAGAGTTGACTCATTGGAAAAGACTCTGATGCTGGGAGGGATTAGGGGCAAGAGGAGAAGGGGACGACAAAGGATGAGATGGCTGGATGGCATCATGGACTCGATGAATGTGAGTCTGAATGAACTCCAGGAGTTGATGATGGACAGGGAGGCCTGTCATACTGCAGCTCATGGGGTCGCAAAGAGTCGGACACGACTGAGTGACTGAACTGAACTGAACTATACAGCTTAGTGTCTATAGATAGCAGTACTGGATGTTTCAAATTCATATATAGGCATCCCAGGTAACTCGGTGGTAAAGAATTCTCTTGCCAGTGCATGAGATGCAGGAGACACAGGAGATGTAGGTTTGAGACCTGGGTTGAGAATAAACCCTGGAGGAGGGCATGTCAACCCTCTTCAATATTCTTGCCTGGAAAATCCCATGGACACAGGAGCCTGTGGGTTACAGTCCATGGGGTTGCAAAGAGTAGGACACAACTGAGCTACTGAGCAACCACATAAATTTATGTATATAATCTATATATATGTATTAATATTAGGGTTAAGACTTACCAGATATATATTGGTCATACATAAAAGTGAAGATCAGTGGAAACAAACTCAAGGATTTTGTTATGCGTTGAATCTGAACAACTAAGCAGGAAATGAACTGAAATGGGGGAGGGGCACAACAAAAAGTTCTGCATTGGAGGTTAATATTCAAGCATTTTTCACACAGTAGAGTGTGTAAGTGGAGAGTGAAAGGGCAGTTGAGGAGGGAGCACACACACAAATAACTCAGTATCTACTTCCTTCCCTCACGCTCTGATTCTTTCATCAGCATCTGAGCCTGAGGACTCTCCTTTTGTGTTCTGCGAATGTCTTTGATCCAACACTAGGCCTCTCTGTTGTGTGCAAGCCTCTGGAAACTGACGATTGTCCCTGTTTGGGTGATCTTCTCAGGAAGTGTAAAGTTGTTTCCATGTATTTTAGTGAATGAAATTTACTATCCCCTAAAATTATGACACAGCTTAATTTATAGAGTTTTAGCTGCTTATATTTACAGGCAACACGTAGCTGACATTTTCTTCCAAGCTGCATGCTAAAATGAGTATTTCAGAAATAGATGCACAGATAGAACACAAACTTACAGTGAGGAAAAAGGAAGGGGGCGTAAAAATCAGGAAGCTGGGATTAACATAGATACTCTACTATATGTAACAGACAAACAATAAGGATTTACTCTATAGCACAGGGAATGCTACTCAATATTTTATAATAAACTGTTTGGAAAAAGAATCTGAAAGAGAATGAATAATGAATATATGACTATACAAATATTCATTCAACATGTATACATAATACTGAATCATTTTGCTATACACCTAAAACTAACTGGATATTGTAAATCAATTATACTTCAATAAAAGAAGGAATAATTTCTTCAATAAGTACAATTAAAGTGAAAGGCAAGATACTGATTTCTGTTTAGATGATTTCATGCCAACAGCATGGGTTGAAATTTTTTTAATACAGAATATTTCAAAATTAAAATAACACTGCAAGGAGATCAAAGCAGTCAATCCTAAAGGAAATCAGTCCTGAATATTCATTGAAGGACTGATGCTGAAGCTGAAACTCCAATCCTTTGGCCTTCTGATGCGAAGATCTGACTCATTGGAAAAGACCCTGATGGGAGAAAGATTGAAGGCAGGAGGAGAAGGGGACAACAGAGGATGAGATGGTTGGATGGCATCATCGACTCTATGGACATGGGTTTGAACATGGTCTGGGAGCTGGTGATGGACAGAAAGGCCTGGTGTGCTGCGATTCATGGGGTTGCAAAGAGTTGGACACTACTGAGTGACTGAACTGAACTTCTTAAACAAACATGTTCTTAACCAAACAATGTTGTTGTAGTGAGATGACAGAAACCCAGCAGTAGAAGTTGAATTTGTGAAAACAGATACATAGATTGAAATTATACATTTAAAACCTAAGAAATGCCAAGGGTGGATAATAAATGTCAGAATTAGAGAAACGACAAAGACAATTATACTCTATAGCCATCAAAACTCTGTCAAATATGCTGTGAAGACATAAATTGTTGCAAATTTAGCCACCAACTTTGTTACTTTGTTATTACAGTCCGAGGATAAAATGAGATATCCAGTATTTGCTTGATAGATCAATTTATTACTACGGTAAGTTTTTAAAATTTTTGAAATACTTTAACATAGAGAAGAAAGTAGAACACAAGCAATTAGTTCAGAGAATATCATTACTACTGTTTAGAAATATTACTATGATCTCAGGAGTGTGTTTTGCATGTAAAACTACTTATTTGGAATTTTTTTTTCTTTGAAAGCCAGAATATGGACACAGCAGGAGGGCAAGAACCTTCCTGAGTACAAAGCAAATACATCTTCTCACCAAGCCTGTAGATAAAGAGAAAACATTCTTTTTATTAACTTTGAACTACAGATAAAATCATGGCTAATAACATTATTCTTACTTGTTTTCAAATTATATCCATATACACTCCTTTGTGTCTGACCAAGTGTTCACAACTGCCCATTTGTTACCTCTCCTTTGTGTCCTCCATATGTTACTCAGACTTCTCCTCCTCTGGTGCCCTGATCTCTGCTTACTGTTAGGCCTGGACAATCACTAAAAAGTGGAACATGGTCTATGGGGTTGCACAGAGTTGGACACGACTGAAGCGACTTAGCAGCAGCAGCAGCAGCAGCTCCCTTTACAGCTTATTTTGAGATTCGACTGACCACAGTAGACACTTTTTCTGTCAGACTCTACTAGACATTTCACCTGTCTAGACTAACTTCCCTTAAGTCTCTTCTGGTCTCTGCTTAATCTTTTTTATTTTTTACCCTATAAATGGAAAATTTTTCTGATTGCTTTTGAAATCGTTGCAGAGTTCTGTGATTTGTGCATTCTCTATATAGTAGTGGTTTATTCTGAATAAAGTCTCTCCTTATCTAATTTTGGATTTGTCTTGATTTGACTTGATCAATGATTTTTGACCCCAAATGGTACCCATGTAAATTCATTTCTATGTAAAAGATTCAGTAAAATCATTCTAAAATGGTTCTATAACTGGACTCCAAATTAAATCACTATTGTCACTACCACTCTTTCTTAGTTCAAGCTCTTATTTCTCACAATTATTTTGATAATTTCCCAATGAACTTTATTTTCTGTCTACACTCCCTCTCAACTTGCCAAACACTCCATATATAATACGTCTATATAAGCCATCCATTCTTATTACTCCTTTATCTTATGATTTTTAGCTGATGATTATTTCTATTTATGGCCAGATTAAATCAGATCTGGGCTGGATGAAGCACAAGCTGGAATCAAGATTGCCAGGAGAAGTATCAATAACATCAGCTATGCAGATGACATCAACCTGAGGGCAGAAAGTGAAGAACTAAAGAGCCTCTTGATGAAAGTGAAAGAGGAGAGTGAAAAAGTTGGCTTAAAGCTCAACACTCAGAAAACAAAGATCATGGCATCTGGGCCCGTCATTTCATGGCAAAGAAATGGAGAAACAGTGGAAACAGTGGCTGACTTTACTTTTTGGGCTCCAAAATCACTGCAGATGCTGATTGCAGCCATGAAATAAAAGATGCTTACTCCTTGGAAGAAAAGTTATGACAAACCTAGACAACATATTGAATAGCAGAGACATTACTTTGCCAACAAAGGTCCATCTGGTCAAGGCTATGGTTTTTCCAGTACTTGTGTATGGATGTGAGAGTTGGACTATAAAGAAAGTTGAGTGCTAAAGAATTAATGCTTTTGAACTGTGGTGTTGGAGAAGACTCTTGAGAGTCCCTTGGACGTGGGGAGACCCAACCAGTCCATCCTAAAGGAAATCAGTCCTGGGTGTTCATTGGAAGGACTAATGTTGAAACTGTAACTCCAGTATTTGGCTACCTGATATAAAGAGCCGACTCATTTGAAAAGACCCTGATGCTGGGAAAGATTGAAGACAGGAGGAGAAGGGGATGACAGAGAATGAGATGGTTGGATGGCATCACTGACTCAATGGGCATGATTTTGATTAAACTCCAGGAGTTGGTGATGGACAGGGAGGTCTTGCATGCTGCTGTCCATTGGGTCGCAAAGAGTCAGACATGACTGAACGACTGGACTGAAGCTGTCTAGTGCAGGGACTCTGGCTTAATGTTTTTATATCCTTAGTGGCTGTCTCAGTGAATGCCTATGGGTGGTCTAAAAATATTTGTTTAATGAATGAATGCAAATCTCATTTGGATCCTTTCCTAAAACAGTAACAGAGGGACAGAATTTTCAATTGTTCTCATCCAAAAGTTAAAAGAATTCCTATATTTCCATGTCTTCAAGTCTCATTTTCAACTTTGGATTTTTCCTGCTACTTCATGAAAATATCAAACGACTATTGATAAATGCAGAGAATGATTCCTATCATCTTTTTTTTCCCCTGCACTTCTCACATAAGAAAAACTGTGTCAGTTTGAATTTCAGTCCTCTTGGACTTTTAATGTGAACGCTTGTTCAAACTGAACATAGCCAAAGTATCTCCTTTAGCATCTCCTACATTAATAGACCAAACGTATTCATAAAGCGAGATTCCCTGGAGGAAACAGCAACAACGAAGAAACAGACAAATAACTTTAGCATCACGTGTCTTTACTGAAAGTCATATTTCCTGAGAACATTTATTTGCTAATCAAATTCTGAGCACTTTCTTCCATTTCTTTTTTCTCCTTCCCTAGCTTGGTCATCCATTCAATGCATCGTGAAATTTGATTGCCATTTCTTAAGGCTTCTTTATCATACTTCTTTCAAGTCTTTCTTTTCCCAACCAATTTTAGTCCCCTGCCCCTCCACTTATAAACAGAGTCCAGATTTTATCCATGTTTTTTCTGTCAATGAAATTTTCATTAATATTATATCTTTCTTTGATCAAAAATCTTCCATGATTGCTTTATACATGGGAAGACAAGTTCAGATTGTTTGTTCTGTTATTAATGGCACTGTTGCTGCTGCAACTGCTAAGTTGCTTCAGTGTCTGACTCTGTGCGACCCTGTAGACGGCAGCCTACCAGGCTCCCCAGACCCTGGGATTCTCCAGGTAAGAACACTGGAGTGGGTTGCCATTTCCTTCTCCAATGCATGAAAGTGAAAAGCGAAAGTGAAGTCGCTCAGTCGTGCCCGACTCTTAGCGACCCCATGGACTGCAGCCCACCAGGCTCCTCCATCCATGGGATTCTCTAGGCAAGAGTACTGGAGTGGGTTGCCATTGCCTTCTCCCATTAATGACTTTAGAATGAATTGCTAATAAGCTCCAATCCTTTGCCTTTGCAGTTGTTCCAAAGTTTACATCGAGAAGGAAAAGTTTTAAACAATATGTTGATGCAGATTTAGTGGCAGAGCAACCTGTAGTCACAGTTCTATAAAATTCTGTTCAAGGAATTTTGCATATCATCTTTTAAAAGGCTCACTAGTTCTATGAGGTAATTATTACTATGCTACTATTGAGTCTGATGCAAAAGTGAACTTTAGAAAAGATTAAGGCTATTTCATACAATTTTGGGGACCAGGATACAAACGCAGGTGTCTCCATACCCAGTGCTCAGTCTTTGAGCCACAGGACAGATGTTTTCTTTGGAAGCATTTGGATAAATAATTGGGCTCCCCTGGTGGCTCAGATGGTAAAAAATCCACCTGCAATGTGGAAGACCTGGGTTCGATCCCTGGGTAGGGAAGATCCTCTGGAGGAGGGCATGGCAACTCACTCCAGTATTCTTGCCTGGAGAATCCCCATGGACAGGGAGCCTGGTGGGCCATGGACAGAGGAGTCAATGGGGTTGCAAAGAGTCGGACACGACTGAATGACTAAGCACAGCACAGATAAATAAGTACAGTTTAAGAGAGCTACACCAGGCTGCACGTCTTAAACTGGGGCTGCTTTTGTTTTTATGACTTGCTCTTGACTTTTCTTGTTTTAATTGTCACCCTTCATAATTCTGGAGAATATGAAATGTCACTAGACTTGTCTTACCTTTGTGTTTATGTCCTGTGATTACTGAGCAGCTAGTACCCGACTTGATATGGATATGGATATGGATATGGGTATGGATAATCAGGAATAAATCCACCTTGCTGGATTGGGTAAGGTCTCTGCATACATCAAAAGGGAGGAGAAAATTGCATAGAGTTAAGATAATGTAGAGCAAATAATTCATAGTAGTATCTATTAACAACTTATATCATAAATGTGGTAGTTCCTTCTATATCACCTGTTGGATTATTTTTCAAACTTTTAGTTAGAGTTTTACTTTTTGTATAAGAAAAATATTTTTTAAATAGTAAAATAGCATAGGATTTTTTTTTTTTTTTTTGCTGTTTGTTGATGATTCTGTTGTTTTATCATACCCAGAGCCATTGATTATGGCTGACCTCCCCAAAATGATTTAAAATCTTTTTTATGATATTAGCTGTAAACTGATTTTATCACCCTTCTAGGGAGTAGGCATTTACTAATTTTAAATTACTGGAATTGTTGCTAATCACTGTTGTATTATAATGAGCTTACTGCCTCTTAAAACCCCTAATTCTGTAATATTCACTTCTGTTAATCCAAATAGTCTTCATCCAACCTTCTGAACCTTTTTATTTGATGTCATTTTAAGATCATCTACTTGTTAAGTTAGTATACATTTTTGAGATTTATAACATTGATAAGACATGTCCAAAAGTGTGAGAAATCAGGGATACATTTCATGGAGCAAAATGTTAAATAGAATAAAATGATCTCTCTCATCATATGGTCAATTTAACTTTACCTTATGACTTTATCACACACTATGAGAATCAGAAATTTGAAAGCTACCATTATAGCCTCTATGCTCCTCTAAGTGCATATTATGCTCAAAAGAATATGACTCTTTAGGCAAAGTCAAATTATTCATCAGACAAACCTATCTGAGTTTTAAGAAAGTGATTGGCTACATTAGGTTGGCATTATGAATTTCCATCTAAATGCTACTAATATTAAGGAGTTCAGGACTTTCCTCAGTGTATTATCAAGAAATAAATGTATAAATAAATAAATTACAAATGCATAAACAAGGACTGCATTCACTGTATAAATATATTTCAGAGATGAATGTGGGTCTTTCTTTTACAATTAATACTAGGGAATAAAATATGTTTGTGCTATACCATTTTCTTAGGGGAATACTTACATACAGTTGTCCAAACCTGCGAAGTTTCTGGTAAAATAAAGAACAAATTAAAGTTTTAAAACATGTTTAATTATCACCTTTTCCAGTGAATGAAAGTGCCTTACCTCTTCAGATGAATCAGCTTTCTGGGGAAAAAAGAAAAGAAGAAAAAGTTGGCACATTTATTTTTAAACTTTTAATTTGTTATGGGGTAAAGTAGTTAACATTTTAATTTTACACTTCTATATTGAGTGCAAAAATGCACTTAGCTGCCACAATTAAACAAAATAGAGGCAAAGTCTTAGATGACTGATAGAGGCAAGCTGAGTTCTTTTTTTTCTTTTTTTTTCTGTTTTGATTGTTGATTATACTTTGGTTGTTGTTTACTTATACCTTTAAAATGAATAATGAATAATAGTTTACTGCCATGTTAATTTGATACATTCAAATAATTCACTGTGGTTTAAATTTCTTTTGGGTGTGAAATTGAGAAAAATCTATTAATTTGAATAGGACAGTGAATTTGAAGAGTTTATTTTTGTTTTTGCTCAAGAAAAACATTTTTATGTGGATATGTTTAAGTAACTCAAAAGCCACTGATATTCAAATATTAGTATACTGGTAGAGCCTGATATTATATTTTTCTCTGTTCCTCTAAAAGTTTTATTTTTCCACAACTATCATTTCATAGAAAATAACATGATTTACAGCGATATCATAACCATTTGTTTTTGAAACTCTTACTAGAATTTGTTCAATATTTTGTGGTATTGTAACTTCTTGTGTAATTTCTCAATAACTGGAGATAATGAATGTGAAGTGAAGGGACAATTACTTTTAACAGGAGTAAAAATTTAAGGAAAGTAGAAAAAGAAGGAAGACAATGATAGAAGGAGGAAGAGAAGGTAGAGGAGAGGGAAGAAGTGGAAAGCAATTTAGAGAAGTGAAGTTTTACCTAATGACATGTGGGAGTGAATGACAGTACAAGCTGAGAATTCATGGCATTTGTCAGAGCTACAGCTTTTAATATTTAAGTGCCTTTTACCAGCTCTCTAGTCTCATATTATGAAATCTGTAAAAATGTTATTTTTACATTATACTAATTATACTTTAATTCTGTGTGTGTTACGCATATGCATGTCTTTTCATTTTTTTAATTTTTATTTATTTATTTATTTTTTAAATTACAATACTGTACTTGTTTTGCCATACATTGACACGAATCAGCCATAGGTGAACACAATCTCCCAATGCCGAAGCCCCCTCCCACCTCCCACCCCACATCCTCTACTTGAATCATCCTGTGCATCAGCCCCATGCATCCTGCATCCTACATTGAACATAGATTGGCGCTTCGTTTCTTACAGGAAAATATACATGTTTCATTGCCATTCTCCCAAACCATCCCTGTTCAACATCACTCATTATCAGAGAAATGCATGTCTTTTCAAAATATATTCTAATTCCACATGAATTTATGAAGCTTAATTCAAGGAAAATTTTCCTATAAAACATTAAAAAAATTTTAAAGCCATGTTCAGGTAAATGCACATATAGGTCAGAACACAAGAAATAGGAAATACTTTTAGGATACTTTCTAAGAGCTTAAGTTCAAAATTTCCTGGTATATCAATACTTACAATCATGGCAACCATGAGAGCCATAATAAAGGCAAAGAAAAAAGATCTTCATGTCTGGTAGAGTCCTGCAAAAGCATATGTGAAAAATCAGTAACCCATCCACTGCTGCATTAAAAAATCAAACATGTATTGATCAGTCTATGCTCCACAGTCTTGTGACACTGAATAGAAATGTAAAGACAATAGAATCATATTGCCTGACATCATGGAATGTAGAGACAAGTAGGCATCTTGATAAGCAAAAAGAAGTACTGTGATGTTAAGTACTAAAGCACTGTAAACACACAGCAAGTGAGTGTCTTAGACCTAGAGAATGGAGATATTGAAGAAAATAAAATGGTAAGACTTAGACTTCCCCCATGGTCCAGTGGTTTAGAATCTGCCTGCCAGTTCAGGGGTAATGAGCTTGACCCCAGGTCAAGGAGAATTCCACAAACTGCAGGGCAAATAAGCCCATTAGCCACAGCTACTGACCTTGTGCCCTAGATCCCATGCTCTGCAACAGGAGAAGCCACTCCAAAGAGAAGCAACTCCAGAACTAGAGAATAGGCCCTGCTCCCCACAACTATAGAATGCCAGGGTGTAGCAACGAAAACCCAACACAGCCAAAAATTTTTAAAAGAGAAAAAAAAGGCAAGACTTGTATTACCTTATATGGGGTTAGTGAGTAAGTAAAAACAAATCTTTGTGGCCTATACAAAGAAGAAAAAAATGAAAGAGAATGAGAATAAATAGTTCATCTTGTAATAAGGACAGAAAAAGGAGTCAGGCTGACCATTTAGACCTCTGTGAAATGATAGGGAATTTACATAATGATGGTATGGATCGTTAAGTAAGGTGGAATTTAAGATGTATTTAGAAGGTAGAATGACAAGCTACAGGGATTGGTTTTGAATCTAAATTAGTGAAAATGAGTCAGGTTTCTGGCTTGAAAATTGTAGATGATGTAATCTTGGTATTAGAAAATTAATGATGCTGGGGAGAGAAAAAAATGTTTTAGGAAAAAATTCTAGTTATTTTCAAATTGAATTAATAAAATTATTTAATCTTCAAATAACTTTATTGAACACAATTAAACTTAACTGGGAAACTTTAATATGTTTTTATAACTTTTTTTCTGCAATGAACACAGTACTGTTGCTGTTGAAAAGAATTAATGTAGATTATTTCTAAATTACTAATATTAAATATAAAAAATTCCTTATATATAAGGTGAATGATGAGTAAATGTAAAAACAATTTTTAGTGATAGAACATCACAGCAACATCTTTAAGGAAAGAAACTACTCAGGATAAATAACTATAAATCTCTTATATATAAATTAGAATTTGTAACTGACGATTTTTCTCTTTTCCTGTGTTTGCTGATGGTGTCTTATTTATTTAAGCCCTGAAAATCAGACACACTATAAAAATTATATATTTCTTGGTCGGGTTTTTCAATCAGTGAAGTTATGACACAAAAAAGATGCACTTTTAGTGCTGTTTATCCTTTTATAGAATGTAGATACTTGAGAGAAATGATAGAAACTGATCCTGAGAGATGGATAGACAGAATAATCTAAGGACTTAAAAAAAATGCTTCTTAAAATATGCAACAATAAAGCTTGTGTAGGTTCAGAAAAACAGAATATAGGTTGATAATGAGAAAGCAATGGGAAAAAAATAACCTTGAAAAATACTACTTAAATTTAATAGAATGCTTATTTTTCCAAAATAGAGTTGATGCTACTTGAGATACTTTTTCTGTAAAACAAGCTACACTGTAGGCTAAAGGTAAACGTGTTAACAAAAAGATCATATATTTAGTCAAGAAGAAATAGGCTTCTAAGATGTATCAGAGATAGAGAAGATGGAACTCTTGTCTTCCATTTTCCAACTCAATCGCCTTGTGCAACAATTGCTGTCAGTTCAGAGGCACTGAAATTCTGAAATCACTTTTAGATCCTGACAGAGGGTTATCATTTATTTAAAATTATTTCTTTATGAGAAGCTATCAACAAATAACATATAATTAATAAAGTATTTCAGCTCATTCTGCTGAGCAAAAGGTTAGAATAAGACATCATATTAGATTATATATGAACATACCTTTCACGCAAGATTAGACTCAGGAGTCAGAGAAGCTGAAATTCTGAAGCTTGAAGAGAGGATGCCCTTCACTGGAGAACTGTTGTATTTAAATACACTTGATGTTTTCCATTTGTCATTCTAAATCATGTCAGTTGTCAAATCATATCATAGAACAGAAGATAATGCCCAAAACCTGTCTTCACAGATATTAAGAATAAAGTTAACAAGGTGACTTTACAATAGATGATTGTGAAGCAGAAAGACTAGGGAACAAATGAATCCATCAAAAGTTAATCCTAGTATCAATCTAGGCCATATGAATAAAATAAAGGAAAAAATATGATAGAGAAAAGCAAGTTAGAAACAAAATTAAATAGTAAAAATATTTCTGTAAAACACTAATAACCACTCACATTATTTCAGCAAATGCATTTTTGAGATGGAGCAAATCTAGGCCAAAAATACTTGAAGGAAAGTTATGACAAACTTAGACAGAATATTAAAAAGCAGAGACATAAATTTGCCAACAAATGTCCGTCTAGTCAAGGCTATGGTTTTTCCAGTGGTCATGTATGGATGTGAGAGTTGGATTGTGAAGAAAGCTAAATGCTGAAGAATTGATGCTTTTGAACTGTGGTGTTGGAGAAGACTCTTGAATGTCCCTTGGACTGCAAGGAGATTCAACCAGTTCATCTTAAAGGAGATCAGTCCTGAGTGTTCATTGCAAGGACTGATGTTGAAGTTGAAACTCCAATACTTAGGCCACTTGATGCGAAGAGTTGACTCATTTGAAAAGACCCTGATGCTGAGAAAGATTGAAGGCAGGAGGAGAAGGGGACAACAGAGAATGAGATGGTTGGATGGCATCATCGACTCTATGGACATAGGTTTGGGTGTATTCTGGGAGTTCGTGATGGACAAGGAGGACTGGCGTGCTGTGGTTCATGGGGTCACAAAGAGTTGGCCACAACTGAGCAGCTGAACTAGAGTTGGACTGTAAAGAAAGCTGAGTGCCGAAGAATTGATGCTTTTGAACTGTGGTGTTGGAGAAGACTCTTGAGAGTCCCTTGGACAACAAGGAGATCCAACCAGTCTATTCAAAAGATCAGTCCTGGGTGTTCTTGGAAGGAATGATGCTAAAGCTGAAACTCCAGTACTTTGGCCACCTCATATCAAGAGTTGACTCATTGGAAAACACTCTGATGCTGGGAGGGATTGGAGGCAGGAAGAGAAGTGGATGACAGAGGATGAGATGGCTGGATGGCATCACCGACTCAATGGACTTGAGTTTGGGTGAACTCCGGGAGCTGGTGATGGAGAGGGAAGACTGGCATGCTGCAATTCATGGAGTTGCAAAGAGTCGGACACAACTGAGTGACTGAACTGAACTGAACTGAAGATATGGTGCTATCATAATAAATTCATTTATTTTAAATGTTTCCTACAAATTATTAAGTTGTTCTTTTATCTTATTACAGTATGTTCCAACCAAATGTTAAATATTAGAAAAATTTGATAATCCTTTGTATATTGCCTGATAAAATGATGTTTTTCTCAGAACCATGTAAAAGTGAAACTCTCTAGCATATAGTTCATGTAGTGATTAGATTCATATGTTCAGAATTAAATTTACTTCCTTGAATCTTAGAGGATCATGTTTCTCAGTGGAAGTCATGAGTTGACATGATTATACTAGGTAGAAGAAAATACTTACGTCTGCCTCAGTCCCTCAGGAAATTAATACAAAATTTACCTCTTTGCTATCTGTTGGCTAATTTAATATACTCAGAATGGGAAATCAGAAAATCATGTAAATTTTAAACAAATTTTTTGTCTTATTTCACGATTACTCAGTATATATTATAGGAGACCATCAGAATCAGCATCTTCAGAGACATTCTTGGAAAGTCAACTTCATTAGCTCTCATCAGATATATTGAATCACGATGTTGGAAGAGCACTAGGAATCCAATTTTCACACTGTCTCCAGGTTATTCTTTTTGTACCATGAAGTTGAAGAATCCAGGTAAGTACACTGATAAAGACATTGTTCATCTAATGAAGTGACCCTACCAGTAGGTCATAGTTTTGGTCTTTGTAGGAAAAATTTGTGCTATAGGTGAATAATATCATTATAAATTATTTTTATTCTCTGGACAGTGCTTTGACATTATGCATGATGTATTAAGGCAACAAAAGAATTAAAGTCAGATTCAAGTTCCATATTGTTTCTACTCTTTTCCATGATTTTTTTGTCTTGCAGATACATGGTTGGTTTTCAAATGCAAAATAAGTTTAATTTTGTAGGTATATTTTGAAGGAGGAAAAGATGTATAGGGTTCAGAAACCCTTCAAATTAGCCTGATTTTTAAGAATAAGTCTTGCTTTATCCATTTTGGAGATTAAAGTGATTTTCTTCCTTCCATTCTCTATTCTTTCTCATTCTTCCTCATTGAGTTTCTTCCCTCCACATTTTTTCTTCATTGATTCATTTAAGCAATGGTCCTAGACACAATTCTAGTAGATCTAAGATATTCACAGTGTAAGAGAACTAATGTCCCAGAGGCCCTCCAAAAAATCAACAAGAAAAAACACAAACTGTCTGGTAATAATAATTGATAGAGACTCATATTTCTATTTAAAATTTACAAATAAACTTAATACACCTGTATTTTACTTTGGGGCACCAAGATGCAAACATTATTGCACTCATGATTATCTCCTTCAACATGATAGAAAGTGTGGGGGTTAGATTAAAAGCAGGAAATTACAACTGTGGACTCTAAACAAGGAGTTCAGTTCAGTTCAGTTCAGTCGCTCAGTCCTGTCCCGACGCTTTGTGACCCCATGAATCGCAGCACGCCAGGCCTCCCTGTTCATCACCATCTCTCGGAATTCACTCAGACTCACATCCATCGAGTCAGTGATGCCATCCAGCCATCTCATCCTCGGTCGTCCCCTTCTCCTCCTGCCCCTAATCCCTCCCAGCATCAGAGTCTTTTCCAATGAGTCAACTCTTCGCATGAGGTGGCCAAAGTACTGAAGTTTCAGCTTTAGCATCATTCCTTCCTAAGAAACCCCAGGGTTGATCTTCAGAATGGACTGGTTGGATCTCTTTGCAGTCCAAGGGACTCTCAAGAGTCTTCTCCAACGTCACAGTTCAAAAGCATCAATTCTTCATCACTCAGCCTTCTTCACAGTCCAACTCTCACATCTATACATGACCCCAGGATAAACCATAGACTTGACTAGATGGACCTTAGTTGGCAAAGTAATGTCTCTGCTTTTGAACATGCTATCTAGGTTGGTCATAACTTTTCTTCCAAGGAGTAAGCGTCTTTAAATTTCATGGCTGCAGTCACCATCTGCAGTGATTTTGGAGCCCCCAAAATAAAGTCTGACAGTTTCCACTGTTTCCCCATCTATTTGCCATGAAGTGATGGGACCGGATGCCATGATCTTCATTTTCTGAATGTTGAGCTTTAAGCCAACTTTTCACTCTCCTCATTCACCTTCATCAAGAGGCCCTTTAGCTCCTCTTCACTTTCTGCCATAAGGGTGGTGTCATCTGCTTATCTGAGGTTACTGATATTTCTCCCAGCAATCTTGATTCCAGCTTGTTTCTTCCAGTCCAGCGTTTCTCATGATGTACTCTGCATAGAAGTTAAATAAGCAGGGTGACAATATACAGCCTTGACATACTCCTTTTCCTATTTGGAACTAGTCTGTTGTTCCATGTCCAGTTCTAACTGTTGCTTCCTGATCTGCATATAGGTTTTTCAAGAGGCAGGTAAAGGCGTCTGGTATTCCCATCTCTTTCAGAATTGTCCACAGTTTATTGTGATCTACACAGTCAAAGGCTTTGGCATAGTCAATAAAGCAGAAATAGATGCTTTTCTGGAATTCTCTTGCTTTTTTGATGATCCAGCAGATGTTGGCAATTTGATCTCTGGTTCCTCTGCCTTTTCTAAAACCATCTTGAACATCAGGAAGTTCATGGTTCACGTATTGCTGAAGCCTGGCTTGGAGAATTTTGAACATTACTTTACTAGCATGTGAGATGAGTACAATTGCATGGTAGTTTGAGCATTCTTTGGCATTGCCTTTCTTTGGGACTGCAATGAAAACTGACCTTTTCCAGTCCTGTGGCCACTGCTGAGTTTTCCAAATTTGCTGGCATATTGAGTGCAGCACTTTCACAGCATCATCTTTCAGGATTTGAAATAGCTCTACTGGAATTTCATCACCTCCACTAGCTTTGTTCGTAGTGATGCTTTCTAAGGCCCACTTGACTTTACATTCCAAGATTTCTGGCTCTAGATTAGTGATCACATCATCATGATTATCTGGGTCTTGAAGATCTTTTTGTACAGTTCTTCTGTGTATTCTTGCCACCTCTTCTTAATATCTTCGCTTTTGTTAGGTCCATACCTTTTCTGTCCTTTATAGAGCCCATCTTTGCATGAAATGTTCCCTTGGTATCTCTAATTTTCTTGAAGATATCTCTAGTCTTTACCATTCTGTTCTTTTCCTCTACTTCTTTGCATCGATCGCTGAAGAAGGCTTTCTTATCTCTTCTTGCAATTCTTTGGAACTCTGCATTCAGATGCTTATATCTTTCCTTTTCTCCTTTGCTTTTCACTTTTCTTCTTTTCACAGCTATTTGTAAGGCCTCCCCAGACAGCCATTTTGCTTTTTTGCATTTCTTTTCAATGGGGATGGTCTTGATCCCTGTCTCCTGTACAATGTCACGAACCTCATTCCATAGTTCATCAGGCACTCTATCTATCAGATCTAGGCCCTTAAATCTATTTCTCACTTCCACTGTATAATCATAAGGGATTTGATTTAGGTCATATCTGAATGGTCTAGCGGTTTTCCCTACTTTCTTCAATTTCAGTCTGAATTTGGCAATAAGGAGTTCATGATTTGAGTCACAGTCAGCTCCTGGTCTTGTTTTTGTTGATTGTATAGAGCTTCTCCATCTAGATCTGTGTTATTATGGTTTCATCCTCTAAGAACAGTGGGTCATTATGGCAAGTGGATGGATCAGAGGATGTCTTGATATTTCAAGTTAAGAGCACAGATGATTTGTCTGTACTAACCAAGCAACATACTATTTGAAAATGTCAAGGTCATTCATTTTCAAAGGAAAAATCAACAAAGAGCTACTGTTGTATCACTGGTGTGACATTAAATTGATGACATTAGAAAGCAATCTGTGAGTGAGTATTTGTAGGGATATTATTATTGGAATGTTCTTATCCGTCTTCTTCCTCTCATCTAGTTTATCTTCCTCCATCACCTCCTGCTCATCCTCCTTCATTTGTCCTTCATTGAAACCACAGTCTTCAGTTTATGACAAAATCTGTGACTTTATTAACTAAAAGAAGAACTTTATTATATTACTGTGAAAAGTACTTAAAAGAAACAATATTGCAAAGAACAATGAAGAAAAATATGTAACTGACTCAGTTCACTTCAGTTCAGTTGCTCAGACGTGTCCGAACTTTGTGATTCCATGAATTTCAGCATGCCAGGCCTCCTGTTCCATCACGACTTCCAGTGTTTACACAAACTCATGTCCATTAAGTCGGTGATGCCATCCAGCCATCTCATCCTCTGTCATCCACTTCTCCTCCTGCCCCCAATCCCTCCCAGCATCAGTCTTTTCCAATGAGTCAACTCTTCGCATGAGGTGGCCAATGTATTGGAGTTTCAGCTTTAGCATCAGTCCTTCCAATGAACACTCAGGACTGATCTCCTTAGAATGGACTGGTTGGATCTCCTCACAGTCCAAGGGACTCTCAAGAGTCTTCTCTAACACCGCAGTTCAAAAACATCAATTCTTCAGCACTCAGCTTTCTTCCTAGTCCAACTCTCACATCCATACATGACCCCAGGAAAAACCATAGCCTTGAGTAGATGGACCTTAGTCGGCAAAGTAATGTCTCTGCTTTTTAATATGCTATCTAGGTTGGTAATGACTTTCTTTCCAAAGAGTAAGGGTCCTTTAATTTAATGGCTGCAATCACCATCTGCAGTGATTTTGGAGCCCCCCCAAATAAAGTCTGACACTATTTCCCCATCTATTTCCCATGAAGTAATGGGACCAGATGCCATGATCTTAGTTTCCTGAATGTTGAGCTTTAAGGCAACTTTAAGCCAACTTTTTCGCTCTCCTCTTTTACTTTCATCAGGAGACTTTTTACTTCCTCTTCACTTTCAGCCATAAGGGTGGTGTCATCTGCATATCTGAGGTTATTGATATTTCTCCCGGCAACCTTGATTCCAGCTTGTGTTTCTTCCAGCCCAGCATTTCTCATGATGTACTCTGCATAGAAGTTAAATAAGCAGGGTGACAATGTACAGTCTTAATGTACTCCTTTTCCTATTTGGAACCAATCTGTTGTTCCATGTCCACTTCTAACTGCTGCTTCCTGACTTGCATATAGGTTTCTCAGGAGGCAGGTCAGGTGGTCTGGTGTTCCCATCTCTTTCAGAATTTCCCACAGTTTATTGTGATCTACAGTCAAAGGCTTTGGCATAGTCAACAAAGCAAAAATAGATGTTTTTCTGGAACTCTTTCTTTTTGATGATCCATTGGATGTTGGCAATTTGATCTCTGGGTCCTTTGCCTTTTCTAAAACCATCTTGAACATCTGGAAGTTCATGGTTCACACAATGCTAAAGCCTGCCATGGAGAATTTTAAGCATTACTTTACTAGCCTGTGAGATGATTGCAACTGTGCAGTAGTTTGAGCATTATTTGGCATTGCCTTTCTTTGGAATTGGAATGAAAACTGACCTTTTCCAGTCCTGTGGCCACTGCCTGGTTTCCAAATTTGCTGACATATTGAGTGCAGCACTTTCACAGCATCATCTTTCAGGATTTGAAATAGCTCAACTGGAATTCTATCATCTCCACTAGCTTTGTTCATAGTGATGCTTCCTAAGGCCCACCTGACTTCACATTCCAGGATGTCTGGCTCTAGGTGAGTGATCACACCATCGTGATTATCTGGGTCATGAAGACATTTTTGTACAGTTCTTCTGTGTTCTTGCCACCTCTTCTTAATATCTTTTGCTTCTGTTTGGTCCCTACCATTCTGTCCTTTATTGAGGCCACCTTTGCATGAATTGTTCCCTTGATATCTCTGTTTTTCTTGAAGAGATCTCTAGTCTCTCCTATTCTGTTGTTTTCCTCTATTTCTTTGCATTGATCACTGAGGAAAGCTTTCTTGTGTCTCCTTTCTATTCTTTGGAATTCTGCATTCAAATAGGCATATCTTTCCTTAGATGAAATCGTGGCTAATAACATTATGCTTACTTGTTTTCAAGTTAGATCCATATATATTCATTTGTGTCTAAGTTTCATAAAAGCTTATTTGTTACCACTATTTTATTGTTTCCATATGTTAGTCTGTCTTCTCTCCTTCCCTGGTGCCCTGATCTCTGCTTTCCCCGAGGACTGGAAAAGCATTAAAAAGTGGAATGTGCTCCCTTAACGGCTTATTCTGAGATTTGATTGACCACAGTAGACACTTTTTCTGTCAGAATCTGCTAGACACAAAAAGCAACTTTACACATGGACATCACCAGATGATCAATACCCAAATCAGATTATATTCTTTGCAGCTAAAAATGGAGAAGCTGTATACAGTCAGCAAAAATAAGACCAGGAGCTGACTGTGGCTCAGGTCATCAGTTCCATATGGCAAAATTCAGGCTTAAATTTAAGAAAGTAGGGGAAACCACAGGATCATTCAAGTATGACCTGAATCAAATCCTTTGTGATTATAGAGTGGAGGTGATGAATAGATTCAAGGGACTAGATCTGGTAGTCAGAGTGCCTGAAGACCTGTGGATGGAGATTTAGTAACATTGTACAGCATGTCATGACCAATACCAACACCATCGGCAAGAAAATGAAATTAAAGGATGCAAAGTGTTTGTCTGAGGAGGCCTTACAAATAGCTAAGAAAATAAGAGAGGCAGAAGGCAAAGGAGAAATGGAAATATATACCCAACTGAATGCAGAATTCCAGAGAATAGCAAGAAGAGATAAGAAAGTCTTAAGTGAACAATGTAAAGTAATAGAGGAAAGCAACAGAATGATAAAGACTAGACATTCAAAGAAAATTGGAGATACCAACGGAATATTTCATGCAAAGATAAGCGCAATAAAGGACAAAAACTGTAAGGGTCTATCAGAAGCAGAAGAGATTAAGAAGCAGTGGCAAGAATACACAGAAAAATTACACAAAAAGGTGTTAATGACCTGGATAACAACAATGGTGTGATCACTTACCTAGAAGAGTGAGACACCCTGGAGTGAATAATCAAATGGGCCTTAGGAAGCATCACTACAGACAAAGCTAGTGGAGGTGATGGAATTCCAGCTGAGCTGTTTTAAATACTAAGATGATTCTGTTAAAGTGCTGCGCTCAATATGTCAGCAAATTTGGAATACTCAGCAGTGGCCATAGGACTGGAAAAGGTCAGTTTTAATTCCAGTCACAAAGAAACACAATGTGAAAGAATGTTCAAACTACTGCACAGTTTCACTCATTTCACATGCAAGCAAGGTAATACTCAAAATTCTCCAAGCTAGACTTCAAAATTACATTGAGAACTTCTAGATGTACAGCCTGGATTTAGAAAAGGCAGAGAAACCAAAGATCAAATTGCCAACATTCGTTGGCTCATAGAAAAAGCAACAGAATTCCAGAAAAAAAAAAATCTACTTCTGCTTCATTCACTGTGCTAAACTTTTGACTGTGTGGATCACAACAAACAGTGGAAAATTCTTAAAGAGTGGGAATACCAGACTATCTGACCTGCCTCCTGAGAAACCTCTATGCAAGACAAGAAGCAGCAGTTAGAACTGGAAATGGAACAAGGGATTGGTTCAAAATTGGGAAGAAGTATGTCAAGGTTGTATATTGTAATCCTGCTTATTTAACTTCTGTGTTGAATACATCATGTGAAATGCTGGGCTGGATGACTTACAAACTGGAATCTAGATTGCTGGGAGAAATATAAACAACTTCAGATATGCAAATCATACCACTTTAATGGCAGAAAGTGAAGAGGAACTAAAGAACCTCTTGATGAAGGTGAATGTGAAGAGTGAAAAAGTTGGCTTAAAACTCAACATTCAGAAAACAATGATCATGGCATCTGGTACCCTCACTTCACAGCAAATAGACAGAGAGAAAGAGGAAACAGTCAGATTTCATTTTCAGTTCAGTTCATTTCAGTCGCTCAGTCGTGTCTGACTCTTTGCGACCCCACAATGGCAGCACGGCAGGCCTCCCTGTTCATTACCATCTCCCGGAGTTCACTCAGACTCACATCCATTGAGTCTGTAATGCCATCCAGCCCTCTCATCCTCTGTCGTCCCCTTCTCCTCCTGCCCCCAATCCCTCCCAGCATCAGAGTCTTTTCCAATGAGTCAACTCTTCGCATGAGGTGGCCAAAGTATTAGAGTTTCAGCTTTAGCATCATTCCTTCCAAAGAAATCCCAAGGCTGATCTCCTTCAGAATGGACTGGTTGGATCTCCTTGCAGTCCAAGGGACTCTCAAGAGTCTTCTCCAACACCACAGTTCAAAAGCATCAATTCTTCAGTGCTCAGCCTTCTTCACAGGTCAACTCTCACATCCATACATGACCCCAGGAAAAACCATAGCCTTGACTAGATGGACCTTAGTCAGCAAAGTAATGTCTCTGCTTCTGAATATGTTATCTAGGTTGGTCATAACTTTCCTTCCAAGGAGTAAGCGTCTTTAAATTTCATTACTGCAATCACCATCTGCAGTGATTTTGGAGCCCCCCAAAATAAAGTCTGACACTGTTTCCACTGTTTCCCCGTCTATTTGCCATGAAGTGATGGGACTGGATGCCATGATCTTCGTTTTTGAATGTTGAGCTTTAAGCCAACTTTTTCACTCTCCTCTTTAACTTTCATCAGGAGGCTTTTTAGTTTCTCTTCACTTTCTGCCATAAGGGTGGTGTCATCTGCATATCTGAGGTTATTGGTATTTCTCCCGGCAATCTTGATTCCAGCTTGTGTTTCTTCCAGCTCAGCGTTTCTCATGATGTACTCTGCATTGAAGTTAAATAAGCAAGGTGACAATATACAGCCTTTGGGGGCTCCAAAATCACTGTGGATGGTGACTGCAGCCACAAGATTGGAAAAAGACACTTGCTCTTTGAAAGAAAAGCTATAACAAACCTAGACAGTGTATTAAAAATCAGAGACATCACTTTGCTGACAAAGTTTCATATAATAAAAGCTGTGTTTTTTTAAGAAGCCATGTACGTACGTGAGAGTTGCACCATAAAGAAGGTTGAGTGCTGAAGAATTGATGCTTTCAAACTGTGGTGCTGGAAAAGACTCTTGAGTCCCTTGGACTGCAAGGATATCAAACCAATCAATCCTAAAGGAAATCAACACTGAATACTCATTAAAAGGACTGATGCTAAATCTCCAATACTTTGGTCACATAATTTGAAGAGCCGAATCATTGGAAAAGACCCTGATGCTGGGAAAGATTGAAAGCAAAAGAAGAAGGCGGTGGCAGAGGGTGATATGGTTGGATGATGTCAGTGACTCAATGGACATGAGTTTGAGCAAACTCAAGGAGATAGTGAAGGGCAAGGAAGTCTCAGTTCAGTTCAGTTCAGTTGCTCAGTCCTGTCCGACTCTTTGTGACTCCATGGACCACAGCACACCAGGTCACCCTATCCATCACCAACTCCCAGAGTTTACTCAAACTCATGCCCATTGAGTCAGTGATGCCATTTAACCATCTCATCCTCTGTCATCCCCTTGTCCTCCTGCCCTCAAACTTTCCCGGTGTCATAATCTTTTCCAATAAGTTAGCTCTTTGCATCAGGTGGCCAAAGTATTGGAGTTCCAGCTTCAACACCGTCCTTCCAATGAACACTCAGGACTGATCTCCTTTAGAATTGATTGACTGCATCTCTTTCCAGTGCAAGGGACTCTCAAGAGTCTTCTCCAACACCACAGTTCAAAATCATCAATTCTTTAGCACTCAAGTTTCTTTATAGTACACATTTCACATCTACACATGCTTACTGGAAAAATCATAGCTTTGACTAGACGGACCTTTGTTCGCAAAGTAGTCTCTGCTTTTAATATGCCATCTATTTTGGTCATAACTTTCCTTCCAAGGAGCAAGTGTCTTAACTTCATAGCTGCAGTCACCATCTGCAGTGATTTTGGACCCCAGAAAATTAAAGTCAGCCACTATTTCCATTGTTTCCCCATCTATCTGCCATGAAGTCATGGGGGTGAATGCCATGATCTTAGTTTCCTGAATGTTGAGCTTTCAAGCCAACTTTTGCACTCTCCTCTTTCACTTTCATCAGGAGGCTTTTTAGTTTCTCTTCACTTTCTGCCATAAGGGTGGTGTCATCTGCATATCTGAGGTTATTGATATTTCTCCCAGCAACCTTGATTTCAGCTTGTGATTCATCCATCCCAGTGTTTTCCATGATGTACTCTGCATATAAGTTAAATAAACAGAGTGAAAATATCCAGTCTTGATGTACTCCTTTCCCAATTTGGAACCAGTCTGTTGTTCCATGTCCAGTTCTAACTGTTGCTTCCTGACCTGCATACAGATTTCTCAAGAGGCAGGTCAGGTGGTCTGGTACTCCCATCTCTTGAAGAATTTTCACAGTTTGTTGTGATCCACACAGTCAGAGGCTTTGGCATAGTCATGCTGCTGTTCAACGGTTTGCAAAGAGTAGGACAGGACCTTGTGACTGAACAACAATTACCAGGCATTTCTTTCTGATAGATTAACTTCCCTTAAATGTCTCTACTTTTCTTTGCTTATTTTGCTTTACCCAATCAAAAGAAGAGTTTTCTGCTTGCTTTTGAAATCCTTGCAAATTTCTGTGATTTGAGCATTCCCTATATTGAAATGCTTTATTCTGATTAAAGTCTCTCCTAATCTAAGTTTGGGCTTCCCTGGTAGCTCATGTGGTAAAGTATCTGCCTGCAATTCTGGAGACCCTGGTTTGATTCCTGAATTGGGAAGATCCACTGGAGAAGGGATAGGCTACCCATACCCACTCCAGTATTCTTGGAGAAGGGAACTGGTAGTGGCCTGGAGAATCCACGGACAGAGGAGCCTGGTGGGCTGTAGTTCATGGGGTCACAAAGAGTTGGACACAACTGAGCAACTAATACTTTCATTTTATCCAAGTTTGGATTTGTCTTTATTTGACATGACAAATGATTTTTGACCAAAATACCATGCCTATTTAACTTCCTCTCTGTATAAAATGTTTAGTAAAATAATTCTAAAATAGTTATATAATGAGACTTTTGCTGCTATCTGTTCAGTTCAGTTCAGTTTGCTGCTATCAATACCACTCTTTCCTAGTTCAAGCTCTTATTTCTCACATTATTTTAATAGTGTTCCAATGGACTTTATTTTCTGTCTATACTCCCTCTCAGTTGACCTGGCCAAATTCTACCTTATATAATATACCTATATAAGCCATCCAATCTTATCACTCCTTTATCACATGATAGTTTAGTTGATGATTAATTATTTTTAAAGCCATATTTAAAGCCATACACTAACTTGTTTGGGCTTCCCTGTGGCTCAGACGATAAAGAATCTGCCTGCAATGTGGGAGACCCAGGTTCGATCCCGAGTCAAAAAGATTCCCTGAAGAAGGAAATTTTATGGACAGATAAGCCTGGTGGGCTACAGCCCATGGGTCACAAAGACTTGGTCACAACTGAGCAACTAACACTTTCACTTTCACTTTTTCACCAAGCTGTGTAGTGCAGAGACTGGCTGAATATTTTTATATCGCCATTAGCTATCTAATGGCATGCGTATGTTTGGTCAAGAAATATCTGTTGAATGACTGAATATAAGCTTCAGTCGGATCCTTTTTACCTAAAATAGTAACACTGTTCAACTGTTCTCTTCTAAAATTTAAGAGAACTTCTATATTCTCATGGCTTGAGTCTCTATAATTAGAGAAACCAATTATGGTTGAAACTGTTATTATTTTTCCTGGTACTTCACAGATTTAAAAAATATTGAAAATCATTTGGAGAATTAATTTTATCATCTTTTTTCCCCCTGCACTTCCCACATGAAAATCAAAGGTTCAGTTCAGTTTACTTCAGTTCAGTCACTCAGTCATGTCCAACTCTTTGTGACCCCATGAATTGCAGCATGCCAGGCCTCCCTGTCCATCACCAGCTCCTGGAATTCACTCAGATTCATGTCCATCAAGGGGCTTCCCTGGTGGCTCAGAGGTTAAAGCATCTGCCTCCAATGCGGAGACCCAGGTTCAATCCCTGGGTTGGGAAGATCCCCTGGAGAAGGAAATGGCAATCCACTCCAGTATTCTTGCCTGGAGAATCCCATGGACGGAGAAACCTAGTAGGTTACAGTCCACGGGGTCGCAAAGAGTCGGACACGACTGAGCGACTTCACCTCACCTCATGTCCATCAAGTCAGTGACGCCATCCAGCCATCTCATCCTCTGTTGTCCCCTTCTCCTCCTGCCCCCAATCCCTCCCAGCATCAGAGTCTTTTCCAACGAGTCAACTCTTCACATGAGGTGGCCAAAGTACTGGAGTTTCAGCTTTAGCATCATTCCTTCCAGAGAAATTCCTGGGCTGATCTCCTTCAGAATGGACTGGTTGGATCTCCTTGCAGTCCAAGGGACTCTCAAGAGTCTTCTCCAACACCACAGTTCAAAAGCATCAGTTCTTTAGCGCTCAGTTGCATTTTAGCTCACTTGGACTTTCAGTGTGAATACTGTTATCTTTCAGACTGAACACAGCCAAAGGTATCTCCTTTAGCCTCTCCTACATAAACAGGCCAAACAAAATCATAAACTATTATTCCCTGAAAGAAACAACAACAATCGAGAAACAGATGTTAATGTTATATGTCTTTTCCAAAAGTCATAGGTCCTAGTACATTTATTTGCTAATCAAAGGCTGACAACTTTGCTCCATTTCTTTTTCCTCCTTCCGTGATTTGTTCATTCATTCATTCTATTACCAAACTTGAGTGCTTTTCTTAGGGCCTCTTTTTCAAATTTCTTTTAAGATTTTCTCTTCCTGACAGATTTCAGTCCCCCTGACTCTCCACTTAAAAACAGGCTCCATATTTTATCCATGTTTACCTCTGTCAAGTAACATTTTTAATATATCTTCCTTGATGAAAAACCTTCAGTGATTACCTCATACCTCAGAAATTAAGTTCAAATTCTCTGTCCTGTTAAAAGCATCACGAAATTCAATTTGAATAAATATTCTCCATGCATATAAAATAATTGAAAATGTTTTGCAATTCCAGTTTGCTTGTTAGAATAAACCAAGTATAGAAATGAAATGAACTTAGTAAAATGTTTCTGTAGAAAATAATTTACCTTATTTCAACAAATGCATGCTTAGGATGGGTCAAGCCTATAAAAAAAATGAAATCATCTTTTAAAATTTTATCATTGTTTAATATTGAGGCTAACTGGCATAATAAAATTGGAGTTATTTATTTCAAATGTGTGATATCTAAATAATTAAGCTATACTTATGTTATTGATTTTAAGATAGTTTGACTTAAAATATTCAAAAGTTTGCAAAAGTTTGATAATTTTTATAATATTATTGATAAAGTAACTCATTTTTACAGTCAAATGACCATGGAGCTCACTACTCTATTTTCCATATAAAAACTGGATGAATTTTTTAAATTTAATTTATTAATGCTTACTTTGTATATTTAGGGTCTCATGTTCCTCAGTGGAAGACATATGTTACCATGATTTTACTAAATAGAAGAAAAATATGTATCACTAACTCTTTAGGCAGATTTGTTTAAAGATACAGCTCTTTGCATGGGATGGATAATCAAATATACTCAAAACTGAATTCCATAAAAGCTTCTGTAATGTTTAAATTATACTGAGATGGTGCAGTGGTAAAGAATTTGCATGCTAATACAGGAGATAAAAGAGATGGGAGTTCGACACCTGGGTTGTGAAGATCCCTTGGAGTTGATCTTTCCTCTAGGAATGGCAACCTAGTCCAGTATTCTTGCCTGAAAAATTCCATGGACTGAGGAGCCTGGTGGGTTACAGTCCATGGTATTGCAGAGTCTGACATGACAGAGCAACTGAGCACAGTCCTTTTTAACTCAAAGCGTGATATATAGGACCATCAGGATGAGTATCACCTAAGAGCTTACCAGAAATACAAATTCACGGGCTCTGTTTCCAAACATGCTGAATCAGAATCTTGGACAAATAGAAGGAGTCTCACTTAAACAGTATTTCCAGGGGGTTCTTTGTATACCATAAAGTCTAGGAAGCCATATAGTAGATTCATAAATCTAGGTCTTAGGTTTGACACATAAATAGGACTTAAGATTTTATTTTGTTTCGGGTGTTTTAAGGAAATATTTACAGGTGAATCTTCTGTCCTCATCTTTGAACAGCCCCATTGGATGTTACTGCTGTTCTTGGGTAGTCTACAAAACAATATAAATGCTGCAATAAGCAAATAATAATGTAATTCAAATTTAATTTATATCTTATTCTTTTTATTGATTTCAAGCATTAGAGATTTATAATTTTTCCACAAATGCAAAGCAAAAGCAATCTTTATGTGTTCTCAAAAGAAAAGTACAGTGTCCACAAACTGCAAGAAGTCTTATTTAAAAAAAAATCCTTGCTTTTTCTTTTTGAAAATATTGCCTGATTTTCTTGCTTCATTCTTTGCTTCTTTCATTCTCCCTTCCTTACTCACTTAATTCCTTCCCTCCTCCATTTCCTCATTTATTGCTCACTGATTCATTGAATTTCCATTCATAGGAAGTATTTTAACAGAACTATGGTCTTCATAATCTAGTGAGCAAGATGTGAATTAATGTTCCAAAGGCCCTACAGAACAGCAACAGCAATAAACACAGACCATTGCAGTAAAAAAGAGGCAGATGCTAATCTATGCATTTAAACCTACAATTAAACTTATCTCACCTGGATTTCAGATTGGGATGCCAAAATGTAGCCATTATTCCATCCATAATTTTCTGCTTCAACACAATAAGAGGTTGAGGATTATGTATGACAGTAGGAAATAAGAATAGAAGACTAAATAAAGATTAGCCCTCTAATGTGATGATAATCACTTAGTCGTGACTCTTTGCCACTCCATGAACTGTAGCCCTTCAGGCTTCTCTGATCATGGGGTTTTTCAGGCAAGAATACTGGAGTGGATTCCCTTTCCCTTCTCCAGGGATCTTCCTGACCCAGGGATCGAAACTGGCTCTCCTGCATTGCAGGCAGATTCTTTACCATCTGAGCCACCAGGGAAGTGCTTAATCCTCCAGGAACTGTAGGTAATTTTGGAAGACTGATGGACTCGATCATGTCCTGATATTTTATTATTAAGATAAACACATATTATGTGCTCTATAATCAACCACCACACTGCTTGAAAATGGCAGGGCATTTCATTTGAAAGGGAACAAGTCTATAAACGATGGCTGCTGTATCACAGGTTTGACATTAAACTGGTATCATAAAAATGCCACTTGTGAATGGATATTTTATGGTGATATTATCATTAGATTTTCTTCTTCTTCTTTTGTTTGTCTTCTTCATGTTTGAAATTGGATTTTCCAGCCACATCCATTCAGAAAAAGGAAGTAACAAATTGTATCTAAAATTTATAATTGTGTAAATGCACATATATTCTGCTTTTCAGAGAAGGTATTTACAGATTAATTATTATAGCTAATGTTTATAGCATATATATGTAAATACTCATTTACATATGTGTATATCACATCTGACCATACTGTTAGTGTATGCTATTACCCAAATGGGGCTTTCTTGGTGGCTCAAATGGTAAAGAATCTGCCTGCAATGCAGGAGACCCAGATTTGATCCCTGGTTTGGGAAGATTCCCTGGAGAAGGGAATGGCAACCCATTCAGTACTCTTGCCTGGTGAATTCCAAGGACAGAGGAGCCTGGTGGGCTACAGTCCAGGGGGTTGTAAAGAGTCTGACTGAGCAACTAACACTTTTACCATATTAGTACCTGAGTAGAGTATCTAATATTTCTATTAAACTAGTAATTAAGGAATTAAAAATTATCTCACTTTTGTAATATATTACAAAAAAGATTTACCATTATATATCTAACAGAAAATAGTTGATATTTTTAACATATGTTGATGGGACATTATTAATTATTCTGATTTTTCCTAGTTTAGTAAGCATCATAAAATTCTACAGTGTCTACAATGAGAATACATGGATCTACTTGAAACCGTGACTCATTCGAAGAATTCTGCTAGCAAAATAGTTTTCAACAAACTACAAGTGACTTCAAACATAATTTTAAAAAAATATCACTCAAAAAGAACAATGTTATTCTTTCCCTCCAGATTGCTTCTTAATAGCCTTATAAAGATTATAGTTTCTGCTTGACAGTTGATACTGCAATTTCTAATTATCCTACAAGAAACATGATGAAGATATGTTTCTAAGCAGAGAACAAAATGGCAAATCTGGAAATCTGAAGTTATAAAAGGAAAACTGTCATCAATAAAGGCAAAAATACAGTGAAGTCAGGAAATCAACCAATTAGAGATCTAGTTGGAAGTTTAAAAGACAAAGGGAGTCAAATCATCTATATTCACAGTAAGTAGATACGTAAATTTGGAATTGGAATGAAAACTGCCCTTTTCCAGTCCTGTGGCCACTGCTGAGCTTTCCAGATTTGCTGACATATTGATTGCAGCACTTTACCAGAATCATCTTTAGGATTTGAAATAGCTCAGCAGGAATGTCATCATCACCACTAGCTTTGTTCATAGTAATGCTTCTTAAGGCCCACTTGACTTCAGACTTCAGGATATATGGTTCTAGATGAGAAATCATACCATAGTTGTTATCCGGATGAAGACCCATTTTAATAGTTCTGTGCATTCTTGCCATCTCTTCTTAGTTTCTTCTGCTTCTATTAGGTCTTTACTGTTTCTGTCCTTTATCATGTCCTTCCTCGTGTGAAATGTTCCCCTGTATCTTCAATTTTATTGAGAAATCTCTAGTCTTTCCCATTCTATTATTCTCCCTATTTCTTTGCATTGCTCATTTAAAAGGCCTTCTTATCTCTCCTTGCTATTCTCTGGAACTCTGCATTCAGTTGGGTATCTCTCTCTCTCTTTTTCCTTGCCTTTTGCTTCTCTTCTTTTCTCAGCTAGCTGTAAAATCTCAGACAACTCCTTTTTCCTTCTTGAATTTCTTTTTCTTTGGGGTGCTTTTGGTCACTGCCTCCTGTATGATGATATTAACTTCCATCCATAGTTCTTCACACACTGTCTACTAGATCTAATCCCTTGAATCTATTCATCATCTATACTGGATAATTATAGGGCATTTGATTTAGGTCATACCTAAATGGCTTAGTGATTTTCCTTACTTTCTTCAATTTAAGACTGAATTTTGCAATAAGGAGCTCATGATCTGAGCCATAGTCAACTCCAAGCTTTGCTTTTGCTAACTGTAGAAAGCTTCTCCATCTTTGATTGCAAAAAACATTATCAATATGATTTCAGTTACTGACCATCTGGTGATGTCCATGTTTAGAGTTGTCTCTTGGGTTGTTGGAAAAGGGTGTTTGCTATGACCAGGTGCTCTTTTGGCAAAACTCTGTTAACCTTTGCTCTGCCTGTTTTTGTACTTCAAGGCCAAACTGAGTGTAATATTGGATATCTGTTGACTTCCTACTTTTTCATTCTAAACCTCAATGATGAAAAAAGCATCATTTTGATTTTTGTTCTAGAAGGTGCTGTAGGTCTTCATAGAACCAGTCAGCTACAGCTTCTTTGGAATCTGTGGTTGGATTACTGCGGCATAAGGTTGGATTACTGTGATGTTGAATGGTTTGTCTTGGAAATGAACTGCATTCTGCCATCTTTGAGATTGCACACAAGTACTGCATTTTGGACTATCTGTTGACTATTTGAGCTACTCTGTTTCTTCTAAGGGATTCTTGCCCACAATAGTAGATATAATGGTTATCTGAATTAAATTCAAGAGCAGAGACATTACTTTGCCGACTAAGGTCTGTCTAGTCAAGGCTATGGTTTTTCCTGTGGTCATGTATGGATGTGAGAGTTGGACTATGAAGAAGGCTGAATGTCAAAGAATTGATGCTTTTGAACTGTGGTGTTGGAGAAGACTCTTGAGAGTCCCTTGGACTGCAAGCAGATCCAACCAGCCCATTCTGAAGGAGATCAGCCCTGGGATTCCTTTGGAAGGAATGATGCTAAAGCTGAAACTCCAATACTTTGGCCACCTCATGTGAAGAGTTGACTCGTTGGAAAAGACCCTGATGCTGGGAGGGATTGGGGGCAGGAGGAGAAGGGGACGACAAAGGATGAGATGGCTGGATGGTATCACTGACTTGATGAATGTGAGTCTGAGTGAACTCTGGGAGATGGTGAATGACAGGGAGGCCTGGCGTGCTGCGATTCAGGGAGTCACAAAGAGTCAGACACGACTGAGTGACTGAGCTGAACTGAACTTAACTGAATTAAATTCACCCATTGTCTATTTTAGTTCATTCATTCCTAAGATGTCGATGCCCACTCTTACCATCTTCTGCTTAACCATCTCTAATTTACCTTTATTCATTGACCTAACATTCCAGGTTCCTATGCAACATTGTTCTTAAAAAATAAAACTTTACTTTCACCACCAAACAGTTCACAGCTGAGTGTCCTTTCTGCTTCAGCCCAGCTGCTTCATTCTTTCTGGAGCTATTAATAATTGCCCTCTGCTTTTCTCAAGTAACCTATAGGACACCTTACCTTCTGGAGGCTCATCTTTCAGCTTTGTACCTTTTTGCCTTTTCATACTGTTCATGGAGTTCTCGTGGCAAAGAATATTGGAATCATTTGCCATTCCCTCTTCCAGTGGGCCACCTTTTGTCAGAACTCTCCACTATTACCCATCCATCTTGGGTTGTCCTGCATAGCATGGCTCATAGCTTCATTAAGTTAAACTAGCCCTTTTGCACAATAACGCTGTGACCCATATGGGGGATCTAGAAGGAAGTTTAAATAACAAACGGAGTCAAATTATCAAAATCCAAAATAAGTTAAGGGATACAGAAAACAAAACAAGAAAAAAAATGTAAAATATAGTGTCAAAGACAAGAATGTGGAACAAGGTTGAAAACACAATGTGGTTAAAATGCATTTGAACATAACATCATCAACTTAAAAATCATGTATATATATGCAAGTTGCTATATATAAGCATTATGATAACAACAAACCAAAAATCTATAATATATGTACCATAAAAGGAAAAAAATATAATAATAACACTGAAAATAGTCATTACATCATAAGGGAAGAAAGCAAAAGAAGACAAAAGGAATTTTAAAATACTACAATTATAACTCAAAAATGTTTATCAAATGGAAATAAGTACATACCTATTAATACTTCAAATACAAATAGAATAAATGCTCCCCTCAAAAGACATGGAGTTGATGAATCAATACAAAAACAATATACACAGAGAGCTATCTGCATGAGTTCCACTTCAGACTTAAATACACGTTCAGACTAAAAGTGAGGTGATGTAAAAGGTAGCCCATGTAAATGAAATGATCAGAAACCTGAGGTCATAATATTTATATAAGACAAAATAGAGTTTATAAGAAATACTCTTAACAAGAGACAAAGGAGGCCATTGAACAATGATAAAGCCATCAATCCAATAAGAATATGCTATTATGTTGTATTTCTTTATGGCAACTGCTGTTAATTAGACATATCAGAGCAGTCATATAATAATGTATAAAAATATATATCACTATGCTGTGCAACTGAAACTAAACAGTGATATAGTTAAGCATCAGTAGGAAGAAAAAAAAAAAAAAGGTAGACCCTGGAGGGAAATGCATCAAAATACTGACAATGTTTATTTTTGGGTGTTGGGATATATATGTGATGGGTCATTTTACTTTATGATTTTATGTACTTCAAGTTGCCTGCAATGAGTTAATATTGATAGTAAAATTAGGGAAAACACATTACATATAATAAAAATTAAAACTTAAAACAGAAACACCAAAAATAGCACAAAAGAAGAAAAGTATAACTCACAATGAAGAGAAAAATCAAGACATATAAATAGACTCAGAAGTGAGGCAAAGGATTGAATTAGAAAACAAATATATTAAAATATTTACCCTAATTGTATTTCATATGATAAGTAGAAAAAGGCATGAGTATGCTTGAGAAATACAAGGTCCAAAATGAAACGTACACTGAATGCAATTACAGCATGATTAGGAAAAGAGATGAAAGAATGGACAGACATATGGAAACAGGGACAACAAAGATGAAAAAAAAGGACAGTGCAAAATAGTGCATCAAGGAGGGAGAGGGCAGCAAGTAAACAGCTTTAATTGTGGTGAAAGAGTGAAAATTGTCCAAATATTAGGAAAACTATAAACCATAGATTAATAAGCTCAACAAATGATGGTAAGAGCATTAAAAAAAATAGTTCATTATAACCAAATTGTTTGCAAGCAGCCTTAAAGAAAACATTAAAAAGAAACCATGGAAAAGACATGATGTACAGAGCAGCAAAGATATGAATGACAACTGACTTGATTTTGCCAAATATACTAACTAGAAGGGATTGGCAGCACTTTCTTTTACTCAAGTGTCTGTCAAAAAAATTCTATAACCAATGAATATATATTAGTACCTCTAAAATGAAGATAAAATAACATTTTTCAGATTCACAAAACTGAATGACTTAATGACTGACTGACCTGCCTTACTGGAAATTCAAGAAAGTCCTTTGGGCAGAAGTAAACTGTTATACAGTCAACAAAAACAAGACCAGGAGCTGACTTGGCTCAGATCATGAACTCCTTATTACCAAATTCAGACTGAAATTGAAGAAAGCAGGGAAAACTGCTAGACCATTCAGGTATGACCTAAATCAAATCCCTTATGATTATACAGTGGAAGTGAGAAATAGATTTAAGGGCCTAGATCAGATAGATAAAGTGCCTGATGAACTATGGAATGAGGTTCGTGACATTGTACAGGAGACAGGGATCAAGACCATCCCCGTGGAAAAGAAATGCAAAAAAGCAAAATGGCTGTCTGGGGAAGCTTTACAAATAGCTGTGAAAAGAAGAGAAGTGAAAAGCAAAGGAGAAAAGGAAAGATAGAAGCATCTGAATGCAGAGTTCCAAAGAAGAGCAAGAAGAGATAAGAAAGCCTTCCCAGTGATCAATGCAAAGAAATAGAGGAAAACAACAGAATGGGAAAGACTAGAGATCTCTTCAAGAAAATTAGAGGAGAGAGATGAAAAAGATGGTGGAGGAATAGGATGGGGAGACCACTTTCTCCCTCACTACTTCATCAAAAGAACATTTCAACGCTGAGTAAATTCCACAAAACAACTTCTAAATGCTGGCAGAGGACATCAGGCGTCCAGCAAAGCAAATCATTGGCTTCAAAAACAGGTAGGAATAAATATAAAATATGAAAAAAGAGACAAAGGAAGTGGGGAGGGAGCTTCATCCCAGGAAAGGAATCCCGTCCCGGGAAGAGACTCTTAAAAGAGAAGTTTCCAAACACCAGGAAACATTCTCGCACCTGAGTCTGTGGAGAGCGTTGGAAGCACAGAGGGCAACATAACAGGAAGGAAAAATAAATAAATAATTAAAACCAACAGATTACAGAGCCCAACAGTAAATCCCCAGCGGATAAGCAGCGCAAACGCCTGCACCCGACTCTAGCAAGTGGAGGTTGGGCAGGGGAGGAGCGGGAGGCGCAAGCGGCAGTGCTTTCTAAGAATCGGGCCGCGGGAGACGCAGGCTGCAGGGCTTTTCTCGAGAATCGGGTCATAATGCCCCACGCGTGGCCAGAATGAACTAACTTGGGCTAGCAAACCAGACTGTGGGATAGCTACCATGCAAAATGCTTGAACATAAGACACCACCAGGACCACACACAGAACAAAGGATGGATTGGAAATAGCCGGCTGCAGACCATCCCCCTCTGGCGACAGGCAGCCAGAGCCTTAAGTGCTGGAAGGGGGCAATTGCAGCTCAAGAGAGACATTACCTACCAAATTGCAAGCAGGTTTCTTTGCTAACTAAGACTTCTGGGGGCTCTGGACAGTCATCATCTGCCTGAGAATGAGCTCAGCGGTTTTCCCAGAAAATTGAGCAGCACGGAAAGGCCAGAAATCGCAGCAATTGCGCTCGCCAAACTCCCTAGCTACTCGGACCTGGGAAGGGCACAAAGCACAGGCCCAACCAAATCTGCGCCTCGGAGGGCTTCCTGAGCACTGAGCCAGAGTGGCTTAGACTGAGGAGGTGCATGAAGCCTAGGGCAGGCCTCAGATGGGCGGAGCAATGTAGAACCTGAGCGGTGTGTGCTGCAAGCAGGGGCAAGCCCAGCGCAGAGTCCATCACCGCCCTCCCTGAGTCAAGATGGAAATCAGACACGGAAGAGACCAGCCAACAGAGGAAGTCAAACAGAGGGAACAGCCTTGGTAGCAACCCCACACAGCCCACAATGCCAGAGAAAGGGCCAGATATACCTTTACTACTTTTATGATCATCTTTTTTTTTTGAGTTGATGTGGAAGCATGATTTTTCTTTTTTTTAAAGATTTTTAAATTTTATTTTTCTTCTTTTTTAACTTTCTTAAATTTTTAAGTCCTCTATATCTCTATTTATTATTTTTATAACCTATTATTACTTTTCAAAAAAAAAAAAACCCTATTTTTAAAGCAAACACTGTATATAGTCTTTTTGTGGTGGAGGTTGTTGTCTTTTAATAATTCTGGTGGCTTTTTTTTCTTCTTTTTTTTTTCTTCTTCTTTTCTTTAATATTTTATTTTTGAAAATCCAATCTCTAATCCAGATTTTTAATCTTTGCATTTTGGTATTTGTTGTCAATTTTGTACATTTAAAAACCTAATCTTCAGTACCTAATTTTACATGAGTACGAGATTACTGGCTTGACCACTCTCTCCTCCTTTGGACTCTCTTTTTCTCCATCAGGTGGCCTCTGTCTTCTCCCTCCCCCTCCTCTTCTCTACCCAACTCTGTGAATCTCTGTGTGTTCTAGAAGGTGGAGAACACTTAGGGAACTGGTTACGGGCTGGATCTGTCTCCCTCCTTTTCATCTCCCTCTTTTATCCCCCTGGCCACCTCTGTCTACTTCCCCCTCTCCTCTTCCCTGTATAACGCTGTGAACACCTCTGAGAGGTCCAGACTGTGGAGCACACACAAGAAAGTGGTTATGGGCTAGCTTGCTTTCTCCTCTTTTGATTCCACTTCATCCCATTCCAGTCACCTCTAACTACCCCCTCCCTCTTCTCTCTTCCATGTAACTCAGTGATCCTCTAGGGGTGACCCTCAATGTGGAGAAACCTTTCATCTTTAACCTAGATGTTTTAACATCAGTGCTGTATAGATGGAGAAGTCCTGAGGCCATTGTAAAAATAAAACTGAAAACCAGAATCAGGAGGCCTAAGTCCAAATCCTGAGATCATCAGAGAATTCCTGAATACAGGGACATTATTCAGTAGGAGCTCATCAAATGCCTCTATACCTACACCGAAACCGAACACCACCCAAGGGCCAACAAGTTCCAGAACAAGACATACCACACAAATTCTCCATCAACACAAGAACACACCCTTGAGCTTCAATATACAGGCAGCTCAAAAATACTCCAACACCATTGTCGTCTCATAACCCATTACTAGACACTTCACAGCACTCAAGAGAGAAGAAATCCAGCTCCACCCACCAGAACTCCAACACAATCCTCCCTAATCAAGAAACCTTGACAAGCCACTGATACAACCCCACACACAGTGAGGAAGCTCAATAATAAAGAGAACTCCACAAATTCCCAGAATATACAAAGGCCACCCCAAACACAGCAATATAACCAAGATGAAGAGAAAGGAATACCCAGCAGGTAAAGGAA
The DNA here is from genome assembly GCA_917880005.1 of Nanger dama. Taxonomy (NCBI): domain Eukaryota; kingdom Metazoa; phylum Chordata; class Mammalia; order Artiodactyla; family Bovidae; genus Nanger; species Nanger dama. The sequence continues at coordinate 19,901,715 of CAKJTW010000001.1, forward strand.
CAGGAGAAATGCCCACCAAACCAAACAAAAGAGGAAGAGATAGGGAATCTACCTGAGAAAGAATTCCAAATATTGATAGTGAAAATGATCCAAAATCTTGAAATCAAAATGGAATCACAGATAAACAGCCTGGAGTCAAGGATTGAGAAGATGCAAGAAAGGTTTAACAAGGACCTAGAAGAAATAAGAGTCAACATTTAATGAATAATGCAATAAATGAGATCAGAAACACTCTGGAGGCAACAAATAGTAGAATAACGGAGGCAGAAGATAGGCTTAGTGAAATAGAAGATAGAATGGTAGAAATAAATGAATCAGCGAGGAAAAAAGAAAAACAAATTAGAAGAAATGAGGACAACCTCAGAGACCTCCAGGACAATATGAAACGCTCCAACATTCGAATTATAGGAGTCCCAGAAGAAGAAGACAAAAAGAAAGACCATGAGAAAATACTTGAGGAGATAATAGTTGAAAACTTCCCTAAAATGGGGAAGGAAATAATCACCCAAGTCCAAGAAACCCAGAGAGTGCCAAACAGGATAAACCCAAGGCGAAACACCCCAAGACATATATTAAATTAACAAAGACCAAACACAAAGAGCAAATATTAAAAGCAGCAAGGGAAAAACAACAAGTAACACACAGGGGATCCCCATAAGAATAACTGCAGATCTTTCAATAGAAACTCCAGGCCAGGAGGGAATGGCAAGATATACTTAAAATGATGAAAGATAATAACCTATAGCCCAGACTGCTGTACCCAGCAAGGATCTCATTCAAATATGAAGGAGAAATCAAGAGCTTTACAGACAAGCAAAAGCTGAGAAAATTCAGCACCACCAAACCAGCTCTCCAACAAATACTAAAGGATAGACTTTAGACAGGAAACACAAAAAGGGCGTACAAACGCGAACCCCAAACAATAAAGTAAATGGCAACAGGAGCATACTTATCAATAATTACCTTAAATGTAAATGGGTTGAATGCCCCAACCAAAAGACAAAGACTGGCTGAATGGATACAAAAACAAGATCCTTATATATGCTGCCTACAAGAGACCCACCTCAAAACAATGGACACATACAGACTGAAAGTGAAGGGCTGGAAAAAGATATTCCATGCAAATAGAGACCAAAAGAAAGCAGGAGTAGCAATACTCATATCCAATAAAATAGACTTTAAAACAAAGGCTGTGAAAAGAGACAAAGAAGGCCACTACATAATGATCAAAGGATCAATCCAAAAAGAAGACATAACAATTATAAATATATATGCACCCAACATAGGAGCACCGCAATATGTAAGACAATTGCTAACAAGCATGAAAGGGAAATTAATAATAACACAATAATAGTGGGAGACTTTAATACCCCACTCACACCTATGGACAGATCAACTAAACAGAAAATTAACAAAGAAATGCAAACTTTAAATGATACAGTAGACCAGTAGACCTAATTGATATCTATAGGACATTTCACCCCAAAACAATGAATTTCACCTTTTTCTCAAGTGCACATGGAACCTTTTCCAGGATATATCACATCCCAGGCCATAAATCTAACCTTGATAAATTCAAAAAAATCAAAATCATTCCAAGCATCTTCTCTGACCATAATGCACTAAGGTTAGATCTCAATTACAGGAGAAAAATTATTAAAAATTCCAACATTTGGGGGCTAAGCAACACCCTTCTGAATAATCAACAAATCACAGAAGAAATCAAAAAAGAAATCGAAATATGCATAGAAATGAATGAAAATGAAAACACAACTACACAAAACCTGTGGGACACTATAAAAGCAGTGCTAAGAGGAAAGTTCATACAATACAGGCATACCTCAAGAAACAAGAAAAAAGTCAAATAAATAACCTAACTCTACACCTAAAGCAACTAGAAAAGGAAGAAATAGAGAACCCCAGAGTCAGTAGAAGGAAAGAAACTTTAAAAATTAGGGCAGAAATAAATGAAAAAGAAACAAAAGAGACCATAGCAAAAATCAACAAAGCAAAAAGCTGGTTCTTTGAAAGGATAAATAAACTTGACAAACCATTAGCCAGACTCATCAAGAAACAAAGAGAAAAAAATCAAATCAATAAAATTAGAAATGAAAATGGAGAGATCACGAAAGACAGCATAGAAATACAAAGGGTCATAAGAGACTACTATCAGCAATTATATGCCAATAAAATGGACAACTTGGAAGCAATGGACAAATTCTTAGAAAAGTACAACTTTCCAAAACTGAACCAGGAAGAAATAAAATCTTAACAGACCCATCACAAGCATGGAAACTGAAACTGTAATCAGAAATCTTCTGGTAAACAAAAGCCCAGGTCCAGATGGCTTCACAGCTGAATTCTACCAAAAATTTTCGAGAAGAGCTAACACCTATCTTACTGAAATTATTTCAGAAAATTTCAGAGAAAGGTAAACTTCCAAACTCATTCTATGAGGCCATCATCACCCTAATACCAAAAGCTGACAAAGACACCACAAAAAAGAAAACTACAGGCCAATATCACTGATGAACATAGATGCAAAAATCCTTAACAAAATTCTAGCAATCAAAATCCAACAACACATTAAAAAGATCATACACCATGACCAAGTGGGCTTTATCCCAGGGATGCAAGGATTCTTCAATATCCACAAATCAATCAATGTAATTCACCACATTAACAAATTGAAAAATAAAAGTCATATGATTATCTCAGTAGATGCAGAGAAGGCCTTTGACAAAATTCAACATCCATTTATGATAAAAACTTTCCAGAAAGCAGGAATAGAAGGAACGTACCTCAACATAATAAAAGCTATATATGACAAACCCACAGCTAACATTATCCTCAATGGTGAAAAATTGAAACCATTTCCCCTAAAGTCAGGAACAAGATAAGGGTGCCCACTTTCACCACTACTATTCAATATAGTTTTGGAAGTTTTGGCCACAGCAATCAGAGCAGAAAAAGAAATAAAAGGAATCCAAATTGGAAAAGAAGAATTAAAACTCTCACTGTTTGCAGATGACATGATCCTCTACATAGAAAATCCTAAAGACTCCACCAGAAAACTACTAGAGCTAATCAATGAATATAGTAAAGTTGCAAGATATAAAATCAACACTCAGAAATCCCTTGCGTTCCTATACACTAATAATGAGAAAGTAGAAAAAGGAAGTTAAGGAAACAATTCCATTAACCATTGCAACAAAAAGAATAAAATACTTAAGAATATACCTACCTAAAGAAACTAAAGACCTATATATCGAAAACTATAAAACACTGATGAAAGAAATCAAAGAGGACACTAATAGATGGAGAAATATACCATGTTCATGGATTGGAAGAGTCAATATAGTGAAAATGAGTATACTACCCAAAGCAATCTATAGATTCAATGCAATCCCTATCAAGATACCAGCAGTATTTTTCACAGAATTAGAACAAATAATTTCAAGATTTGTATGGAAATACAAAAAACCTCGAATGGCAAAAGCAATCTTGAGAAAGAAGAATGGAACTGGAGGAATCAACTTGCCAGACTTCAGGTTCTACTACAAAGCCACAGTCATCAAGACAGTATGGTACTGGCACAAAGACAGAAATATAGATCAATGGAACAAAAGATAAATCCACACACCTATGGACACCTTATCTTCGACAAAGGAGGCAAGAATATACAACGGAGTAAAGACAACCTCTTTAACAAATGGTGCTGGGAAAACTGGTCAACCATTTGTAAAAGAATGAAACTAGATCACTTTCTAACACCACACACAAAAATAAACTCAAAATGGATTAAAGATCTAAATGTAAGACCAGAAACTATAAAACTCCTAGAGGAGAACATAGGCAAAACACTCTCTGACATAAATCACAGCAGGATCCTCTATGATCCACCTCCCAGTATACTGGAAATAAAAGCAAAAATTAACAAATGGGATCTAATTAAAATTAAAAGCTTCTGCACAACAAAGGAAACTATAAGTAAGGTGAAAAGACAGCCTTCTGAATGGGAGAAAACAATAGCAAATAAAGCAACTGACAAACAGCTAATCTCAAAGATATACAAGCAACTTATGCAACTCAACTCCAGAAAAATAAAGGATCCAATCTAAAAATGGGCCAAAGAACTAAATAGGCATTTCTCCAAAGAATGAATGGGTAACAAACACATGAAAAGATGCTCAACATCACTCATTATTAGAGAAATGCAAATCAAGACCACAATGAGGTACCATTTCACACCAGTCAGAATGGCTGGGATCCAAAAGTCTACAAGCAATAAATGCTGGAGAGGATGTGGAGAAACGGGAACCCTCTTACACTGTTGGTGGGGATGCAAACTAGTACAGCCATTATGGAAAACAGTGTGGAGATTCCTTAAAAAAATGCAAATAGAACTGCCTTATGACCCAGGAATCCCACTGCTGGGCATACACACTGAGGAAACCAGACTTGAAAGAGACACATGTTCCCCAATGTTCATTGATTGCAGCACTGTTTATAATAGCCAGGACATGGAAACAACCTAGATGTCCATCAGCAAATGAATGGATAAGAAAGCTGTGATACATATACACAATGGAATATTACTCAGCCCTTAAAAAGAATAAATTTGTATCAGTTCTAATGAGATGGATGAAACTGGAGCCGATTATACATAGCGAAGTAAGCCAAAAGAAAAACACCAATACAGTATACTGACACATGTATATGGAATTTAGAAAGATAGTAATGATGACCCCGTATGTGAGACAACAAAAGAGACACAGAGGTATAGAATGGACTTTTGGCCTCTGAGGGAGAAGGAGAGGGTGGGATGATTTGGAAGAATGGCACTGAAACATGTGTACTATCATGCAAGAAACGAAGTGCCAGTCTATGTTCGATACAGGATACAAGATGCTTGGGGCTGGTGCACGGGGATGATCCAGAGAGATGATATGGGGTGGGAGGTAGGAGGAGGCTTCGGCATTGGGAGATCATGTACAGTTGTGGCTGATTCATGTCAATGTATGGCAAAACCAATACAGTACTGTAACGTAGAATAAAGTAAAAAAAAACCACAGATAAGTAACAAAGATGTAAAATATAACATGGGAAGTATAGCTAATATTTTATCACAGCTTTATATAGAGTATAATCTATAAAAATATTGAATTACTATACAGTATACCTCAAATTAATATAATATTGTAAGTCAATTATACTCTAATTAAAAAGTATTTTAAATTAAAAAAATTGTAATGAAATCAAGAAAATTAGAGATATCAAGGGAAAATTTCATGCAAAGATGGGCTCAATAAAAGATAGAAATGGTATGGACGGTATGGACCTAACAGAAGTAGAAGATATTAAGAAGAGATGGCAAGAATACACGGAAGAACTGTACAAAAGGATTTTCACGACCTGGATAATCATGATGGTGTGATCACTCATCTAGAGCCAGACATCCTGGAATGTGAAGTCAAGTGGGCCTTAGAAAGCATCACTATGAACAAAGCTAGTGGAGGTGATGGAATTCCACTACAGCTATTTCAAATCCTGAAAGATGATGCTGTGAAAGTGCTGCACTCAATATGCCAGCAAATTTGGAAAACTCAACAGTAGCCACAGGACTGGAAAAGGTCAGTTTTCATTCCAGTTCCAAAGAAAGGCAATGTCAAAGAATGTTCAAACTACTGCACAATTGCACTCATCTCACACGCTAGTAAAGTTATGTTCAAAGTTCTCCAAGTCAGGCTTCAGCAATACGTGACCATGAACTCCCTTATGTTCAAGCTGGTTTTAGAAAAGGCAGAGGAACCAGAGATCAAATTGCCAACATGGAAAAAGCAAGAGAGTTCCAGAAAAACATCTATTTCTACTTTATTGAATATGCCAATGCCTTTGACTGTATGGATCACAATAAACTGTGGGCAATCCTGAAAGAGATGGGAATACCAGACTACCTGACCTGCCTCTTGAGAAATCTGTATGCAGGTCAGGAAGCAGCAGTTAGCACAAGACATGGAACAACAGACTGGTTCCAAATAGGAAAAGGAGTACATCAAGGCTGTATATTGTCACCCTGCTTTTTACCTTCAATGCAGAGTACATCATGAGAAATGCTGGGCTAGAAGAAGCACAAGCTGGAGTCAAGATTGCCGGGAGAAATATCAGTAACCTCAGATATGCAGATGACACCATCCTTGTGGCAGAAAGTGAAGGAGAGCTAAAAGCCTCTTGATGAAAGTGAAGGAGAGTGAAAAAGTTGGCTTAAAGCTCAATATTCAGAAAACGAAGATCATGGCATCCAGTCCCATCCCTTCATGGGAAATAGATGGAGAAACGGTGGAAACAGTGGCTGACTTTATTTTTTTGGGCTCCACAATCACTGCAGATAGTGACTGCAGCCATGAAATTAAAAGACGCTTACTCTTTGGAAGAAAAGTTATGACCAACCTAGATAGCATATTCAAAAGCAGAGACATTACTTTGCCGACTAAGGTCCGTCTAGTCAAGGGTATGGTTTTTCCAGTGGTCATGTATGGATGTGAGAATTGGACTGTGAAGAAGGCTGAGTGCCGAAGAATTGATGCTTTTGAACTGTGGTGTTGGAGAAGACTCTTGAGAGTCCCTTGGACTGCAAGGAGATCCAACCAGTCCATTCTGAAGGAGATCATCCCTGGGATTTCTTTGGAAGGAATGATGCTGAAGCGGAAACTCCAGTACTTTGGCCACCTCATGAGAAGAGTTGACTCATTGGAAAAGACTTTGATGCTGAGAGGGACTGGGGGCAGGAGGAGAAGGAAACGACAGAGGATGAAATGGCTGGATGGCATCACTGACTCGATGGACGCGAGTCTGAGTGAACTTCAGGAGCTGGTGATGGACAAGGAGCCCTGGTGTGCTGCGATTCATGGGGTCGCAGAAAGTCGGACACGACTGAGCGACTGAACTGAACTGAACTGAACTGAAAACTGTTATGAGGCAGACATTTGTATCTATTCAAAGGAAGCACATTGAAAATGGTAAATAGAGAGGTACAAATGAAACATCTCAACCACTTGTGTTAAAACTCTCCAAAAGTAAAATATTTTGAAAACAAACCTAATGTTAATACAATGTATGGTGGGGATCAATGTGCACCCAGTTAAAATACAAGATAAGAACAACACTAAGGGCAGGGGGCCAAAGTTTCCTGTTGTAAGATTCCCTATCATGGTGGTTATTGCTTAAAAAAAAAAAAAAAAAAACAAAAAACCCAGAATCCGGCAAGTGCTCTTGAGGCTGTGGAGAAAAGGAAGCCCTGGTGCACTCTGGGAATGTAATTCTTGTAACCCCTGGGGAAAATACAGGGTATCTCAAAAAATTAAAATTAGAGCCACTGTCTAATTCCTTCATCCTATATCTAGGTTTTTATCTGGAGGACAGGAATAAGGATCTCAAAGTGACACCTGCACCCTCATATTCTCTGGCAGGTTTATGTTAGCCAATATGTGGAAACAACTTAAATCTGACCTCACAGAAGAATGAATAGAAAATATGAGGTGTATAGACACAGTGGAATGCATTACTCATCTTTAAAAAGAAAGAAATCTGTCATTTGGAATGGTGTGGATGGACCTGAAATTTTTATGCTAAGAGAAATAAGCCAGACACAGAAAGGCAAATATTTTATGGTACCCCTTATGTGTAGAATCTAAATTTGTCAAACTCACAGAAATATAGAATAAAGCTATGGTACCCTGGACTGCAGAGGAGTGGAGTATAAGAATGTAATGGTCTGAAGATACAAAGTTTCAGTCCCGCAAGATAAGTAAGTCCTGAATATCTACTGAATAATACCTAGAAGACAATGCTGTATTTTATCTTTAAGATTTGCTAAGAGAGACCTTTGCATGAGATATTCCTTTGGTATCTCTAATTTTCTTGAAGAGATCTCTAGTCTTTCCCATTCTGTTCTTTTCCTCTATTTCTTTGCATTGATCACTGAAGAAGGCTTTCTTATCTCTTCTTGCTATTCTTTGGAACTCTGCATTCAGATGCTTATATCTTTCCTTTTCTCCTTTGTTTTTGCCTCTCTTCTTTAACGAAGCTATTTGTAACGCCTCCCCAGACAGCCATTTGCTTTTTTGCATTTCTTTTCCATGGGGATGGTCTTGATCCTTGTCTCTGTACAATGTCACAAACCTCAGTCCATAGTTCATCAGGCACTCTATCTATCAGATCTAGGCCCTTAAATCTATTTCTCACTTCCACTGTATAATCATAAGGGATTTGATTTAGGTCATACCTGAATGGTCTAGTGGTTTTCCCTACTTTTCTTGCTATAGTTTTTCCGTGGTCATGTATGGATGTGAGAGTTGGACTGTGAAGAAGGCTGAACACCGAAGAATTGATACTCTTGGACTATGGTGTTGGAGAAGACTCTTGAGAGTCCCTTGGACTGCAAGGAGATCCAGCCAATCCATTCTGAAGGAGATCAGCCCTGGGATTTCTTTGGAAGGAATGATACTAAAGCTGAAACTCCAGTACTTTGGCTACCTCATGCGAAGAGTTGACTCATTGGAAAAGACTGTGATGCTGGGAGGGATTGGGGGCAGGAGGAGAAGGGGACGACAGAGGATGAGATGGCTGGATGGCATCACTGACTCGATGGAGATGAGTCTGAGCGAACTCCGGGAGTTGGTGATGGACAGAGAGGCCTGGCGTGCTGCGGTTCATGAGGTTGCAAAGAGTCGGACACGACTGAGCAATTGAACTGAATTGAACTGAAGAGGGATCTACTGTGTGTTCTTACCACTCACAACCACATAAAATAATAATAATCAAATAATAATAAAGGATGTGGGTGGAAATATTTCTTGATGATGGATATGTTTATGGAGTTGATGGCAGTGATGCCTTCATGGATATATACTTATCCTCAAACTCCTACTCAATTAAGTGATTTTGGTACTTTGCTATCACAGTGCTTGGACATAATACAACAGGATATCTGGTGTATGCTTGATAGATCAGTTATTAAGCATGCATGGTAGGTTTAAAATTTTTTTTCAAAATATTTGAACAGAGAAAAGAAAGTAGAAACCAATTACATAGTTCAGAGAATATCATTATTATGTTTTAAAATATTGATATTTGATTCCAAGTGTGTGTTGTGCAACTACTTGACTGAATTGTTTTTCTTTGTTCTATTCATTTGAAAGATGGATTTTCAACACAACAGAAAGAGTAGGAAAAATCATGGTGAAAAATCTGTGGATAAAGAGAAAACACTATATTAAATTTGAACTACAGATAAAGTCATTAATAATACCATTATGCTTTTTATTTTTGAGTTATATTAATGTATACTCATTTGTACCTGACCAAGGGTTCACAATTGCCCATTTGTTATCCCCTCCCTTCCTGCCTTCCAAGATGCCCTGATGTCTGCTTGTCCCTAGCAGTGGAAAGGCACTAAACGGTGGAATGTGTCCTCTTATCAAATTATCATGAGTATCAGCTGACCAGAGTGGACACTTTTTCTGTCAGACTGGGCTGATCACTTCCTTCCGGCTACCCAACTTTCCCTAAAAATTTCTGCCAACCTGTACATTTCTCACTTTACCCTAGAAAGAAAAAGTCTTTTCTGTTTTTCATCACCAACTTAATTCAATCTCTTTGCCCTTTTGCTTAAACATGGCTTATACACCTCATCCAAAGATATCTTTCCCAAATACTATTTTTAATACTTCCTTCTTTTTCCAATGTCTTTAGCTATTATCTATACCTAGGGAGTCAAGTAAATGTCTTTGTCCTGTCATTAACGGCAAGAAGTAATTTGAGTGAAAGTCAATGGGATAGCAGCCAGTGAAATGAAGCTCAGCCATAAAAAGGAACAAGTTATGTCATTTTCAGAGATACAGATGGACCTATAGACTGTTGTACAGAGTAAATGAATCAGAAAGAGAAAAACAGATATCATTTATGAATGTATATATGTGGAATCTAGAAAAATGATACAGATTATATTATTTGCAAAGCATAAGTAGAGACACAGACATAAAGCACATATGCACGGATAACAAGGGAGAAAGCAGGGGAAGGATGGATTGGAAGATTGGAGTTGATGGGTACACTAGTACGTGTAGAGCTTCCCTGACGGCTAAGTAACGAATCTGCCTACAGCGCAAGAGACACAGGAGACACGGGTCCAATCCCTGGGCCAAGAAGATCCGCTGGAGAAGGAAATGGCAACTACTCCAGCGTTCTTGACCGGAAAATCCCACGGACAGAGGAACTGCCGGCTACCATCCAGTGAGTCACAAAGAGTTGGACATGACCGAATGATTAAGCACAATCAATATACCATGTGAAAAATAAGTTATCAATGAGAATCTACTGTATAACACAGGGAAGTCTACTCTGTGCTCTGTGATGATCTAAGTGGAAGTACAAAAGAGTGTGTGTGTGTATATATATATATATATACACACACACATATATACATATATATATATACACACATATATATATGTGTATATATATGGGTTATTCACTTTTCTGTAAAGCAGAAACTGACGCAGCAGTGTAAAAAGCTATACTCCCAGCCAAAAAGAATTATTATCGTACCTATTTTTTCCATGGGAAAAAGATTTAGAAAAGATTAGGAAAAGTTCAGGTTGTGAAATTGTCAGGAACAGACAGCATACAACCACGAGGTGTTCTGGTCACCATAGCCCACCTCTTTAACTTCCTAGATAGATGTTTACTTTTTGAAATATTTAGATAAATACATATTTAGAAGGCCTACACTAGGCGGCATTTCTCAAATGGGCTTCTTTTGGTTTGATGTCTTATGTTTTTCCTTGTTTTTACCTGTCATCATTGATACTTTTGGAGAATATTAAATGTTATTAGACTTGGCTTACCTCTCTAATCATGTCCTGTAGTTACTAAGCAGCATTTTAAGGAAATGGACAAGCAGGAGAATAATTTAGTGGATATCATTGATATGGCTGGTATTGTTGGAAAATATCCTCTCTGTATACAAACAAAAGGAAGGAGGAAATTATAGAGAATGAGACAATGACAGTGCAAATAATTTATAATAATTTCCATGAAAAATAGGTTATTAATGTATGTGGTGAGCTGAAGTCGCTCAGTCGTGTCCGACTCTTTGTGACCCCGTGGACTGTAACCTACTAGGCTTCTCTGTCCATGGGATTCTCCAGGCAAGAATGCTGGAGCGGATTGCCATTTCCTTCTCCAGGGGATCTTCCTGACCCAGGGGATCGAACCCGGGTCTCCCACATTGGAGGCAGATGCTTTAACCTTGGAGCCACCAGGGAAGCCCTGTAGGACCTTATATATTATCTATACAATTGTTTTTTCAAACTTTGATAGGTTTCACCTTTTTAAAAAAGAATAATGGTTTAAAAGTACTAAAAGAACAATAATTCATTTATATTTTTACTACTTAACAACAATTTTGTTGTCTTATAATATACATGGATCCACTGAATATAGCCAACCACTCACAAATGGTTCTATATTACCTATATTACTACCTTCAAATTCCTACTTTGCTCATTCTTAAATCCAGGGAGGAGGCATCTACTAACTCCAGTTTAGGTGGACTTGCTACATCTCATTCTTTATTTATAAATGAGATACTGTCTCTTGAAACTCCTACATTCCTAATATTCACTTTTGTTAATGAACTCCATCTCTCCTTTTGCATCTTTTTTTTGAAGCTATTTGAATTTATGTACTTACTGTATTAGTAAGAACTCTGGAGACCTATCAAACTGATATGACATATCAAAATAATATGAGACACCAGTGATACATTTCATTAAGAAAAAAGTTAAATAAAATTGTCTCTCTTCTTTAGCTTGGTCAACTAACATACATTAACGACTTCATTACCTTCCAAAAGAATCAGAAAATGGTAACTGACCACATAATATATGTTCTTTAGCAGCCTCTATGGTCCTTTAGGTGTATATTGTACTTAGTATAATAAGAATTTCAATATTCTTCAGAGGAAACCAATTATTTACCAAACAGAAATAACTTTTCCTAGAAAATAACTGGCTTTATCAGGGTGGCATTATAGGTTTCTATGTAAACAGTAATAATACACAAGTCTTTTGGGTCTTTACCTAGTGTATCATAAAAAGATAATTCAGTGTATACCTAGGCTAATCATTGTATAGATATATTTCAGAGATAAGTATGCATTCTCTTATAGAATAAATACTCCTAGTAGAAAATATTCTTATACTATACCATATTATCAGAGGAATACATACATGATGTTTTTTCCGTTTCCAATGACGTTTCTGTTAAGGTAAAGAACAGATTAACATTTTAATACATGTTTTATTTTCAAATATTCCAGTGAAGGAAAGTGTCTTACCTCTTCAGATGAATCACCTCTCTGGGAAAAAGAAAAGGAGAAAATAGTTAACATTTTAATTTCTCGGTTATAAACTGAGTGTAAACATATATTTAGCTGCCTCAATTTTGATTAAACAAAGATGTAAGGTTTTTGATAATTGATACACTAAAAAAATTTTTTTGTTAGTTGAACAACATCTTTAATATGAGAAGAAATATGAAGAGAAAACTTTTACTATTATCAATTTGCTACATTCAAATAGTGATTCACTCTGAAACAATTTCTTCTTTGTTGAAAGTGAGACAAATGTATCACTGTGAATTGAGAATAAAATTGAAAATTAAGGTTTAGATTTGCTCAAGTCAAATGTTTTTACGTAGATATGTTCAAGTAGCTCAAAAGCTACTTACATTCATATATTAGTTATGCTAATAGGGTCTGATATAAAGTTTCTTTCTAATTCTTTACTTTAAAATTTTTTTCGATGAACATAGATGCAAAAATCCTCAACAAAATCCTAGCAATCAGAATCCAGCAACACATTAAAAAGATCATACACCATGACCAAGTGGGCTTTATCCCAGGGATGCAAGGATTCTTCAATATCCGCAAGTCAATCAATGTAATTCATCACATTAACAAACTCAGAAATAAAAATCATATGATTATCTCAATAGATGCAGAAAAAGCCTTTGACAAAATTCAGCATCCATTTATGATAAAAACTCTCCAGAAAGCAGGAATGGAAGGAACATACCTCAACATAATAAAAGCTATATATGACAAACCCACAGCTAACATTATCCTCAATGGCGAAAAATTGAAACCATTTCCCCTAAAGTCAGGAACAAGACAAGGGTGTCCACTTTCACCACTACTCTTCAACATCGTACTGGAAGTTTTGGCCACAGCAATCAGAGCAGAAAAAGAAATACAAGGAATCCAAATTGGAAAAGAAGAAGTAAAACTCTCACTGTTTGCAGATGACATGATCCTCTACATAGAAAATCCTAAAGACTCGACCAGAAAACTACTAGAACTAATCAGTGAATATAGTAAAGTTGCAGGATATAAAATCAACACTCAGAAATCCCTTGCACAAATTCCTATACACTAATAATGAGAAAGTAGAAAAAAGAAGTGAAGGAAACAATTCCATTCACCATTGCAACGAAAAGAATAAAATACTTAGGAGTATTCCTACCTAAAGAAACTAAAGACCTATATATCGAAAACTATAAAACACTGATGAAAGAAATCAAAGAGGACACTAATAGATGGAGGAATATACCATGCTCATGGGTTGGAAGAGTCAATATAGTGAAAATGAGTATACTACCCAAAGCAATCTACAGATTCAATGCAATTCCCATCAAGCTACCAGCAGTATTTTTCACATAACTAGATCAAATAATCTCAAGATTTGTATGGAAATACAAAAAACCTTGAATAGCCAAAGCAATCTTGAGAAAGAAAAATGGAACTGGCGGAATCAATTTGCCTGACTTCAGGCTCTACTACAAAGCCACAGTCATTAAGACAGTATGGTACTGGCACAAAGACAGAAATATAGATCAATGGAACAAAATCGAAAGCCCTGAGATTAACCCACATACCTATGGACACCTTATCTTCGACAAAGGAGGCAAGAATATACAATGGAGTAAAGACAGTCTCTTTAACAGGTGGTGCTGGGAAAACTGGTCAACCACTTGTAAAAGAATGAAACTAGACCCCTCACTAACACCATACACAAAAATAAACTCAAAATGGATTAAAGATCTAAATGTAAGACCAGAAACTATAAAACTCCTAGAGGAGAACATAGGCAAAACACTCTCTGACATAAATCACAGCAGGATCCTCTATGATCCACCTCCCAGTATACTGGAAATAAAAGCAAAGATAAACAAATGGGATCTAATTAAAATTAAAAGCTTCTGCACAACAAAGGAAACTATAAGCAAGGTGAAAAGACAGCCTTCTGAATGGGAGAAAACAATAGCAAATGAAACAACTGACAAACAACTAATCTCAAAGATATATAAGCAACTTATGCAGCTCAACTCCAGAAAAATAAATGATCCAATAAAAAAATGGGCCAAAGAACTAAATAGGCATTTCTCCAAAGAAGACATACGGATGGCTAACAAACACATGAAAAGATGTTCAGCATCACTCATTATCAGAGAAATGCAAATCAAGACCACAATGAGGTACCATTTCACACCAGTCAGAATGGCTGCGATCCAAAAGTCTACAAGCAATAAATGCTGGAGAGGGTGTGGAGAAAAGGGAACCCTCTTACACTGCTGGTGGGAATGCAAACTAGTACAGCCATTATGGAAAACAGTGTGGAGATTCCTTAAAAATTGCAAATAGAACTGCCTTATGACCCAGCAATCCCACTGCTGGGCATACACACTGAGGAAACCAGAATTGAAAGAGACACATGTACCCCAATGTTCATTGCAGCGCTGTTTATAATAGCCAGGACATGGAAGCAACCTAGATGTCCATCAGCAGATGAATGGATAAGAAAGCTGTGGTTCATATACACTATGGAATACTACTCAGCCCTTAAAAAGAATAAATTTGACTCAGTTCTAATGAGATGGATGAAATTGGAACCGATTATACAGAGTGAAGTAAGCCAGAAAGAAAAACACCAATACAGTATACTGACACATATATATGGAATTTAGAAGACAGTAATGATGACCCTATATGTGAGACAACAAGAGACACAGAGGTATAGAGTGGACTTTTGGACTCTGAGGGGGAGAGGAAAGGGTGGGATGGTTTGGGAGAATGGCAGTGAAGCATGTGTATTTTCCTGTAAGAAATGAAGCGCTAATCTATGTTTGGTGTAGGATGCAGGATGCATGGGGCTGATGCACAGGATGATTCAGGTAGAGGATGTGGGGTGGGAGGTGGGAGGGGGCTTCGGCATTGGGCGATTGTGTTCACCTATGGCTGATTCGTGTCAATGTATGGCAAAACAAATACAGTATTGTAATTAAAAAAAAATAAATTTAATTAAAAAAAAAAATAAAAAAATAAAAAACAGCCATCCAATAAGTTGGAGATCAATTAATAGATTAACAAAAACAAGTATTATTAAACTGTGATTGGAATTCTACTCAATTTTTATCACTCCTCTTCGGTTCAACCATAGTGCTTACAATTGGGGAAAAAATCAAATTTCATTTGCAAGATATGCGTAATAATGCTTCCTTAAATGTACAATTGTTGCAAAGGAAATCCTGGAAACCTATGAGTCTACCCTCTTCCAACAAATTAGAAACCTTCGCTGAACAGCTAGCTGATCAATTGTCTGGGCTAGAGCCTCAAAGATGGTTTCAAGGCATTACACATACTATTGGATGTGGAACTATAACGCTGATAATTATCCTGGTGATTATAATTGTAACATACCAATGCCTTTCAACTAAAATTGTTCAAACTAAACAAACTCACTTGCTCAGGGCCTTTTTCACACAAGTATTAACAGTCATCCCCAATTATGAAAAAGTAAAAGGGGAAACTGTCAGGGGACATTCAACTTTAAAGGATCCAACATGATATTTTTTCTTTTATGTGCTGGTTCTCAAGGACTCTATTCTTTATCAGTTCCTGGAAAACAAGAACGAGCAGAGCTGCACGCAGTTCTCAGGACTAAGGTCATGAGAAAGAGCATCTGCTTGGAATCCACTCAGTGACTCCCTTCAGTGACCTTTTACTTGAAGGTAATTTGTTCAGTTATGCCCCTCTTCCTCAGGATATGGAATGCTTTCTGGCCCTTTCAAGATTGTTATTTGCTTCGCTTTGTTTTTACTTAATGTTTTTACTGCCTAAAGCTGCCTTGTATAAATATATATAAACATGCGTTTTTGCAAATAAAGCACCCTTGTTTCACTCGAAAAAAAATTTTTTTCTACTTCTATTATTTTATAAAAAATAATCTGTTATTGTGATATAAATAACCAATGTGTTTTTGAAAGATCCATGACAACTTATTGGATTAACAGAAGTCATCTTATTTCTTGAAGAGTATCTCAGTAACTAGACATAAAGAATATCAAAGTGAAAGTTACCACTGCTTTCATAGAAGGAGAAATAAATTTAGAGGAAGATGAGAGCAATTCAGAGAGGTCAGTTTTGCCTAGTGACCCAAAGCAGCCAATGACACTACAGGAAGCCCTGATATTTCATAATTTAAAGTTTTTAGTATTTAAATGTCTTTATTAACACCTCAGACTCACATTTTTATAAGATTACTTTAAAAAATTAATTTTCACACTAAAGATTATTACACTTTTATGTCTCTGTGTGTTTAGTGTTTGTGTATGGATGTGATAATATACGTGTGTATATTAAAGATATATTCTAAATCCTTAATGAATTTATGTAGTACAATTCAAGGAAAATATTCATTTAAAAACATTAAAATTTCTAAAGCATTGTTCAGGTAAATGCATGTGTATGCATACTAGATTACTTCAGTCATTTCTGACTCTTTGTGACCCTGTGGACTGTAACCTGCCAGGCTCCTCCATCCATGGGATTCTCTAGGCAAGAATACTGAAGTGTGTTGTCATGCCCTCTTCCAGGGGATCTTCCTGACTCAGGGATTGAACCCGTGTCTCTGATGGCTCCTGAACTGGCACATATAGACCAAAACACATGAAACTAGACACTGGCTAATTTTGAAAACATATTCTTCAAAATTCCCAGTATACTTACAATCATGGCTAGGATGAGAGCCATAATAAAGACAAAGATAAAGATCTTCATATTTGGTGGAGTCCTGTGAAAGCATATGCGAAAAATCTACTGACACATTCAGTCTTTCATTTACACACCAAACATTTCATTTACACATCATACTATGTTCCAAAGCCTAGTGAAACAGACTAGAAATGCAAGGACAATTGAAACACATAAACACACTTCTTGACATCATGGAACTTAGAAACCAGTAGGGATCTTGATAAATAAAGGTAAGTGTTTTGATTTGGAAATACTAAAGTGCTATGACGGCTTCTCTGGTGGCTCAGGCGGTAAAGCGTCTGCCTACAATGCGGGAGAGCCAGGTTTGATCCCTGGGTCAGGAAGATCCTCTGGAGAAGGAAGTGGCAACCCATTCCAGTACTCTTGCCTAGAAAATCCCATGGATGGAGGAGGCTGGTAGGCTACAGTCCATGGGGTCAACTGAGAGACTTCACTTAAAGTGCTATAAACACACAGAAAATGAACATCTTAAGTAAACCAAGAGAATGGAGATATTTAAGAAAGTAAAAGCATAAGTTGTGTTACATAATATACAGCAAGTGAGTAAGTAAAGTGTGGGTGGTCTGCAGAGAAACAAAAATGAGACAGTATGAAAATGAGTAGTTCAGTCTGCAAGGACAAAAAAAGGTGTCAGGCTGACCACTTAGATTTCTGTTATATATATATAATTATAAGAGAGGTTTAGGAGGTAGAATGACAAGCACCAACCTACCTCCTAAACCTCTGCCTTAATTATGATCCCAAATAGCATTTACTGAAATTGTTCCGATTTGCAAAATTATCAATAGTTAGCACACAGTTTATATATGGTATCCAATTCATTTTAGCAATCAAAAATTGCAAATGACATACTATATTACACATGAGTATGTTAGCTTTTTCCCGAAAATGAGACTCACCAGTCACGAAAGCTGAAATTCTGATGCTTCAGGAGATGTTCTTTGCTAGAAAACTGATGTGTTTAAATACCTTGTAATCCTTCATTTGTTTTTATAACTACATCAGTGATGAGATGTTATTATAGAACTGAAAATACTTCCTAAAATCTGTCCCCGTAGACACTAAAAATAAACTTAACAGGGTGATTTTACAAAAGAAATTTGTGAAGCAAGTGTCCAGGAAACCAGTGGACCCATTAAATGTTAATCCCCGTTAGTCTAGACAAGTGTGAATAAGACAAAGGCAAAGTGTGTTAGCATAAGTCATGTAGAAATAAATGGAATGGCAAAATGTTTCTGTAAAATACCATCTATCCATTTCAACAGATGTGTGCCCAAGTTGAAATAAGTATATACCAAAAATAAAATCATCTAATTAAAACTTTATGTGCTTTCTAATAAATGGTGATAACTGACATAATGAAATGGAGTTATTTCAAGTGTGTTTCCTACAAATTACTAAATTGTACTTTTTTTCTATTGACAGAATATTTTAAGTCTTCAAGTCAAATACTTGTAAAACTTGGTAATCCTATGGGGTATTGTTTGATTAAATAATTATTAATTTTATTTTTTATTTTTAAAAAAAATTTTTAAATTAAATTTATTTTTTTAATTACAATACTGTATTTGTTTTGCCATACATTGACACGAATCAGCCATAGGTGAACACAATCTCTCAATGCTGAAGCCCCCTCCCACCTCCCACCCCACATCCTCTACTTGAATCATCCTGTGCATCAGCCCCATGCATCCTGCATCCTACATTGAACATAGATTGGCGCTTCGTTTCTTACAGGAAAATATACATGTTTCATTGCCATTCTCCCAAACCATCCCACCCTTTCCCTCTCCCTCAGAGTCCAAAGTCAAATAACCATAAAGCTCAGTACTTTCTATCTCTCATAGTAAGAGATATATCTCATACATATATCTTGAATGAATTTACTTCCTTTGAGTCTTAGGGGCTCATTTATCTTTAGTGGAAAATAAGCATATTAATTAATATCCTTATTTTTTTTTTAATTGCTCAGCCATGTCCAACTCTTTGGGACTCCATGGACTGTAGCCTGCCAGGTTCCTCTGTTCATGGAATTCTCCAGGCGAGAATATTGAAGTGGGTTGCCATTCCCTTCTCCAAGGGATCTACATGACTTGGGGATTGAACCTGGGTCTCCAGCATTGCAGGCAAATTGCTTACCACGTGAGCCACCATACTGTTATTCAAAATGTGGTATGTGGGATGATCAGAATCAGCATTACCAGAGAGTTTGTCGGAAATGCAAATTCATTAGTTTTCTTTACAGAAATGTTGAAACAGAATCTTGGAGATGTTTTGGAAATACTATTTTAACAATATCTCCAGGTGATTGTGTATCTTAAAGTTTGAGAAAGCACATAATAGACTAATGTATGTTTGTCTCTTGACTGGATCCCTAAGGTTTAGCTTTATATCAGGAATCGAGAGGAGGTTTATAACAGGAATTAAGATTTAGCTCTATATCACAGGAAATATTTATTATGTGAGTTTTCTATGCTATATTAGACCATTCCCACTAGACATTAATGCTATATTCTAGGTAACATATAAGGTGGGCCTCCCTGGTGGCTCAGTAGTAAAGAATCTGCCTGCAACACAGGAGACCTGGCTTTGATCCCTGGTCAGGAAGATCCCTGGAGGAGGACATGGCAACCCACTCCAGTACTCATGCCTAGAGAATCCCATAGTTAGAGGAGCTTGGCAGAGGGCAGTCTTGCAGAGTCAGACATGACTGAAGTGATTCAGCAGTAGCAGTAACAGCATATAAAATGATACAAATCCTTTTTAAGGTAAATAAAGCATTAAAATCCAATTAAATTTAAACAATTCTCTCTCTATTTCATTGTTTTCTAAAAAAAAATTTTTGTGTGTATATTCCTGTGTGGATTGTTGAAATGAAAAGTACTGCAGCTGACAGGTATATATGAGGTCTCTTCTCAAATGCAAAAAACAAATCCAGTCTCTAGTAGACTCTCAATAGAAAAAAGACATAGGTTAGGAATCACTGATAGGTCTGATCTTTAAAATAAGTCTTTCTTTACTCATTTGGAATTGTCAAGTGATTTTTTTAATCTTCCTTTATTCATTCTCTCTCCTTCCCTTACTTCTTACTCCCCACTTCTCCATTTATGTCTTTTTTATTCTTTTTATGTTCTTAAGCACTATTCTAGTTGAATTATGACACTCATAGCCTAGAGAACAAAAAGT
Organism: Nanger dama; assembly: GCA_917880005.1. Classification (NCBI taxonomy): domain Eukaryota; kingdom Metazoa; phylum Chordata; class Mammalia; order Artiodactyla; family Bovidae; genus Nanger; species Nanger dama. The sequence goes on from CAKJTW010000001.1 coordinate 19,922,077, forward strand.
AAACTAATATTCTAATGGCCCTACCAAACAACAACAGCAACAAACACAAACTTCAGTTTATAAAAATTGATAGATGGCAAAACACTTTTAAAGTTGACAATTAAATTTGGCTCACCCATATTTTAGTTTGTGACACCAAAATGGAGGCTTTATTCCACTCAACATTTTCTGCTTTGATATGGTAGGAAGTGTGGGCATTGTGTACGACAGTAGGAGCTCAGAATATTAGACTCTAAACACAGGAATAGCCCTCATGTGTTACTTATAGCTTCAACCTCCAGGAATGGTAGGTCATTTTAGAAGACTGAGGAACCAGGATATGTCCTGATACTTTATAAGTGAGAGAGGCAGACATATATTCTCTATAACCAACCACCATATTGTTTGAAAATGCCAAGGTCCTTTATTTACAAGAAAAAATTGAATAAGAGATGCTGCTGTATCACAGGTGTGACATTAAATTAGGGGCATAAGAATGTGACCCGTGAATGGGTATTTATGGTGAAATTTATGCTGGAATTCCCTCTCCTTCTCTTACTTCTCCTTTTGTTCTTATTCTTTCCCCTCTTCCTCCTCCTTCATTCTCTCCTTTTTCTATATTTCTCCTACACTAAAGCATGGCCTATAGTTTGTTACAAATTTTTTAAACAGTTTATTTAGATAAAAAATAAACTAAAAAAATTTTTTGTGTGTATATTCCTGTGTGGATTGTTGAAATGAAAAGTACTGCAGCTGACAAATACAGAAAAACATCTGATGACCTTCTGGGTCTAGGTAACACAAACCTTCTGGGTATTGGAAACATACAAAGAGATAATCTCCTATTCTTGCCTTTAAGCAGGTTACTTTATGTTTTTGACTGAGTGTTTGTGTTGCTCTAAATTCATATGTTGAAACCTTACCCTGCAATCTGTTCTATTTGGGGTTGAGCATTCTGAGCGGTACTGAGATTTGCATACTAATTTGCTTCAGCTGTGTCCAACCCTTTGTGTCCCTATGGACTGTAGCATGCCAGGGTCCTCTGTCCATGGGATTCTGTAGGCAAGAATACTGGAATGGGTTGCCATTCCCTTCTCCAAGGGATCTTCCCAACCCAAGGATCGAACCAGCGTCTTTATGTCTCCTGCTCTGGCAGGCAGGTCCCTGACCACTTGCGCTACCACTGAGGTTTAGGTGAGGTCCTAGTGTGGAAAACCTGTGATGGATTAATGCCCGTATTAGAAGAAGTAGAGACTCCAGGGCTTTTTCTCTCCGCCCTGTAAAGATACAGGAGGAAGACATCTGTCTGCAAGCCAGTAAGAAGGCCTATACAATAGAATCCAACTATGCTGCACCCTGGTTTTGGACTTCCCAGCCTCTAGAACAAATAAATGTCTGTTGGGTTACACATTCTATAGTGTTCCAGCCTCTAGAACAAATAAATGTCTGTTGGGTAACACATTCTATAGTTCAATTATCCCTCTATAACGTCAGGTGAGTGGTTCTAGGGTAATATGGCTAGGAAAAACCTCACAGAAAAAGCAAGTAGAGACGTAAGTGTAGAGTGGGGAATGGTCCATGCATTTATGTGGAGAAAGAATCCCAGACTAAGGAACAACCAATGGGAAGCTCTCAGATGCCAGCTCACCTATTCTGCTCAATGAATAGCAAGAGGCCAGCGGACAGAGGAGGAGTCAGAGGGAGAATATGCAGAACAAAAAACACCTAATGATGTAAGGTATTTAGGTCATTTTAATGAGTTTTGGATTTTAATCTGAGAGTAACAGGAAATCAATGGAAGGGGTTATGTAGAGGTGCTGTTGCTTTGAATGTTAAATAACAGTCTAAGAAAGTGGGGATGGATATGTAAGGTGACTGCTGAACTTCATTTTATAGTGAGGACAATTGTGTTGAGTATTATTTTTCTCAGCTACATTCACAGAGGCAGAAGGTAGAATTTGGATTAATCTGTGATATGATCTAGGTAAGACAGTATAGTAAAATCAGAGACAAATAAGGGATTTGGGTATATGTATGAAAAGTGAACTAGTGATTTCCTTGAAATTTAAGGTAGAAAAGAGAGGATATACAGACATTTGAATTTAAAGGCATTGAAGAACTGACTGGGTCCTAGATTCTGATGAAATCAAATTATGTTTTGCTTCAGATATAAAAGGGGGTTATTAAATAGGTAAGAAATGGTATGGGAGAGTAGAAAGGATGAAATTATGGAGTGGGGAAAATTACTTTCATGACAAACTATAGTTATATGTCCTTTCACATTTATTATCTGAATTACAAGCAGGAATCACAACATCTACAAATGTTTTCATTGTGTGACCTTTCAAGACTTCTAATGCAGGCATTCTAAATGTGAGGTGATTTTGCAACCCCCTGCCTCAGGAGACACTGGGAAATTTCTTGAGACTTTTTGATTCTCAAAGATGTGCAGTTGGTGCTACTACTTCGTGATAGAGGTCAGGGATGCTGCTAAACATCCTACAACACATTATGAAAACCCTCACAACAAAGAATTCTTCTGCCCAAAATATCAATAATATGAAGGTTGAAAAATACTGGTCTAGCATGTAGTATGTGCTCAATAGCAAGGAGAGATAAGAAAGCCTTCCTCAGTGATTAATGCAAAGCAACAGAGGAAAACAATAGAATGGGAAAGACTAGAGAGCTCTTCAAGCAAATTAGAGATTTCAAGGGAACATTTCATGCAAAGATGGGCACAATAAAGGACAGAAATTATATGGTGGAGTTGGTGATGGACAGGGAGGCCTGGCATGCTGCGATTCATGGGGTTGCAAAGAGTCAGACACGACTGAGTGACTGAATTGAGCTGAACTGAACTGAACAAAGCAGAAGATATTAAGAAGAGGTGGCAAGAATGCACAGAAGAACAATATAAAACAGAACTTCATGACCCAGATAACCATGATGATGTGATCACTCACCTAGAGCCAGACACCCTGGAATGCAAAGTCAAGTGGGCCTTAGAAAGCCTCATTATGAACAAAGCTAGTGGAGGTGATGGAATTCCAGTTGAGCTACTTCAAATCTTAAAAGATGATGCTGTGAAAGTGCTGCACTCAATATGCCAGCAAATTTGGAAAACTCAGCAGTAGCCACAGGACTGGAAAAGGTCAGTTTTCATTCCAATCCCAAAGAAAGGCAATGCCAAAGAATGTTCAAGCGCCCACATGATTGCACTCATCTCACATGCTAGCAAAATAACTCTCAAAATACTCCAAGCCAGGCTTCAACAGTACATGGAGCATGAACTTCCAGATGTTCAAGCTGGTTTAAGAAAAGGCAGAGGAACCAGAGATCAAATTGCCAACATCCATTAGATCATCAAAAAGCACGAGAATTACAGAAAAACATCCGCTTTATTGACTACGCTAAAGTCTTTGACTGTGTGGATCACAATAAACTGTGGAAAATTCTTCAAGAGATGGGAATACCAGACCACCTTACTTGCCTCCTGAGAAATCTGTATGCAGGTCCAGAAGCAGCAGTTAGAACTGGACATGGAACAACAGACTGGTTCCAAATTGGGAAAGGAGTGCATAAAGGAATATTCATTGGAAGGATTGATGCTGAAGCTGAAACTCCTATACTCTGGCCACCTAATGCGAAGATCTGACTCATTGGAAAAGACCCTGATGTTGGGAACGATTGAAGGCAGGAGGAGAAGGGGATGACAGAGGATGAGATGGTTGGATCGAATCACTGACTCAATGGACATGAGTTTGAGTAAGCTCCAAGTGTTGGTGGTGGACAGGAAAGCCTGGCGTGCTGCAGTCCATGAGGTCACAAAGATTCGGACATGACTGAGTGACTAAACTGATACTGATGTGCTCAACAAATGTATCTTGAACTTGTGTGAAGTTCTATGGTCATATGTAAAGGAAGAATAATCAGGATTAGCTGTGTGTCCTATGAATTAGGGTTCTGGGTTTTATGCGTTCATAGTATCTGCTGGTTCAAAGAACATTTTTCTTATTCTCTGGTTCTTGATTTACTTTATAAACTAATCTTAATAGTTATACTTCACTTAGATAGGAAACTATTATATTTGGATAATCTCATGGAAAGGATTAAATACTCCATCTATATGAGTAATGCTGAACTATCTACTCCTACCTAATAATTTGTCAGAATTCACTAATTCTGTGTTATATTGTTTCTAACTCTGAATCATTATATGAATCCCCAGCATTTTATTTTCCTCCCTCTATATTTTGGAATTTATTAAACAGTGCTTCAAATAATTTTTAGGAAACTGAAGTTTTTAGTAACAGCTCTATCTCTAAATAGCTTTAGTATCTTGAAAAAGTAATACAAATTCTCAAATCCTTAATTTCCTCTTCTCTATAATATCTTTAAAATATTCTATAAATGATATCTCTTAATATTTATTTTTTTGGCCATCCAACACAGCTTATGGGATCTTAGTTACCCACTGAGGGATTATACCCATGCCAACTGCAGTGAAGGTACAAAATCCTAAGCTGGACTCACCAGTGATTTCCCAATATCTCCTTTAGTTCTTATTTCTGAATATTTTTGGTCCCTTTATTGTACTCTTCATCCAGATTTTCTATTGATTTCTTTCCTGAGGATATTACCTACATGGTTTCAGCTAGAATATATCCAAATCTCAGGACTGCATATTTCAGATTCATTGGCCAATACGGAAAAAAAAAAACTTTGGCTAAACAAATCATGCTTATAAAAAATAGTACTAGAACATCTTACTTTGACTATATCTTGCTCCTCATCCAGAGTTATCTAATAAAATTTCCCTATATGAAATTCTTTTGCCATATAAAAATGGCAACTTTTAGGTAACATTGCAAAAATTTGAGTTGCCCATATGGCACTTTGCTTCTTACTGGTCACTGTGTTCTGAGACTTACCTGGACAGTGGTACCTGATGTCATCTTAAATTGCTGGCTTTTTAATTTTCCATTGGACAAGCTTCTTTCTTTAGTATATTGTTAAGGATTTCCTTGATCAAGATTTTACCTACTTTTCTGGTCCAATCGAATCCATAACTCTATCAATTGATATAATTCAAAATTGGTGAGACACAGTCATAAGGAAATGCTGTGTTTATTGCACAATATGTAAAGTGTCTTCCTGAAAAAATAAAAGGGAACTGTTGAATGGGAAGGACATGTTTTCTTTTGTATTCCTTTTCTCAGAAGTCACACTTTTTTTTGCCTGTGGCTTTGGCAACCAAAAGCTAACACATAAAGGCATATGAGGTAGCCAAGGCCTTTTCTAGTTAGATCTATGACACTGAGTTCATTTCATCATTTATTTTCCTGACTTCTTCCTGGATCCATATGAGCAGTCTTAGAATGAATATTAGCTGAATAATCCAAATACATAGTAGAATTTGATTTGGGTTTTCTAAGCAATACAAGACTTGTATAACAGTGAGATGTATTACCATCCAACACACATCTCAGCATGATATAAATGCAAGGTATATTGTGAAAAAAAATTATTAATTATGTCAAAGTGTTTACTTTAGAAGATCATCTATCTGTCCCAAAGCCGTGAATATATATATTGAAGGTAATGAATAGATGAAACAAACCTTGTAAAAATGAGTAGTGTGAAATACAACTACATTTATGAACATCTATCACTAAAGAGGCAAAGAAACTTGAAGAATGCTTTTGTAAATGGGCTCCTATTAATAAAAAGTACTTTTGAGGTCTGGCTCAGACTTTCATTTTCTTTCTTCTTTCCCTCATTTGCTCTTCTGTGAATACTAGCTGATTACTTTGACTCACTATAAATGATATGAGGCCAAACTTGAGCTGTGCCATTTTAGTAAACCTGTATAAATCATATTTGTTCTACAGAAGTATTCTCTAAATAAATATTACTTTCTGTCTTAAAATCCCTCAACAAATCCACACTATTTAGAGAATAAGATTGATGTTCCCTAGAGTCACAGCATGCATTGTCTGCCATTATCTGATCCCTTTCTCTTTCTCTCTTCTCACCTCCATCTACTCCTTTTTCTTTGCAGTTCATGACCCAGATTCACTGTTTGATATGGCTTGCATGTGTGTGTGCTGAGTTATGTCTGACTCTTGTCAACCCCATGAATGATAGTCCACCAGGCTCCACTGTCCATGAAAATTTCCAGTCAAGAATACTGGAGGGGATTGCATTTCCTACTCCATTTGATTAATTCAGTGACTTTAAAATTTTTTTTTTCCATATTTAGGAGCCTATTCTTCCCTTTTAGTCTATACTCTCTTCGCTCTTCAGGTTTAAGCTATCATCATGTGCTTGTTAGCTTGTTACTTTCTCCATTATAGCTTAAACACTAACAACTATTCAGGTTGAAATGAAATTGTGTTCTTTGTGTGGCCTGTATATTTCTGTCGTATATTAGAATTTACCCCAAGATCTCAAAGACCCACTGAATACTAAAGAGACCTCATTGTGGTTACAATAATTTGGGGACTGGGCCAAAACTTCTGTGCATCCCAGCCAAGATCTGTAGCTACTGGACAATTTCATTTCCTTTATCAGATTGTGAATTATTCCTATTAAAATGCTCCCAGAATTTCTGGGGCCAGAAAAATAGGAAGAATTCATTTTCTAATCATGCAGATTTCTAGGAATTGAAATCCACTATTGGTTTTATTTCAAACCGCAAAATTAGCATGCCATTAAGTACTATATATAAACAGCCACAAAATCAGATCATTATCCATTCAGCTCCTCCTTCACTTCTTCTCCTCTACTTTGGAAAAAAAGGTAAGAATCTCAGATATAATTTCAGGGTATCTGCTACTCATCTTTATTTCAGACTAGGTTAAAATGTAGAAAGAACATAATTGCTTAAAATAGATCTTAAAAATAAGGGTGTTTAAGATAAGGTTTATACTATTTTCAGCAAATATGTTAAAAAATAGAAGTGACTATAAAGATTTGATAAAAATTATAGTGACTGCAAATGTTTTAGGAATATAATAAGATGTAGTAACAGTGGTTGCTATTTTCTTTAGCACAAGACTAGTTAACAGCCTGTATTAAAAGATCTTGAATTAAATATTTTCAATTTGATTGAACCTACCTTAGCCATAAAGGCAAGCACATTTAATTTATACTATGGGGATTTGAATAATCATTACTGAGAAGTTCTACCAACAAAAAGTTTATAGAACTAGCATATTTAGTCAAGAGATAAAGAGGGTTGTTAGGATACATATGTTATTTGAAAGGTATTTATAATAGAAGAGTATATTTATCAAAATTTCTCAGAACATCCAAATTTCAAGTTTATCATTTATCTTACAATATTTCAAAAATACTAAAATAGATACATGAAATACGGAAGTAAATTAAAGAAAAAGTATTTTACTTAGTAAAAAAATTGTAGGTTGGACAGAGACTACCAGGAAACAAAAACAATGAAAAATGTGACCTGACAGAAATTATAGCTCAAAGTATAGTAGTCAGTAATGAAATGGCTTAAAAACTGGTATAAAAATGCTAGTTATAAAATAAACAAAATGCAATAATATCCTCCCTACATGTAATGAACTCAGTATTACACTCTTTTTTGAAGTCTTGACAATAAAAATTTATTTAAAAGTTTATAGACATCTTGAATAAAGTAAAACAAATTAAGAATTAGCATCCATGAGAAAAATATAGAAAATTTTTCTTAATTTAGTTTGAAAATCTGGGATTGAAAATGTGTGTCAAGAGATGTTGGTGGCAAGAACATTGTTTTTTTCAAGAACTTATAAAAATGCAACAAAACAAACCATTTAATACATTTTGGTCATAAACAATAATGTATTTTATTTTATGCTCCAAGGAGAAGTAGTCTAAAGTGGGGACTGGGCAAGAGAACCTGACACTCTGGTAAATCACCAAGAGATAAGTACACAGTTCTATGTAGAGAAAATAAGCATAGTGTATGATCTCTAAAATTATGTGGGACAAAGGAGAGATGACATTAGGCATGTGGGGATGAAGACTGAGTAGGGAAGAAACAATCTAGTTAGTCCAAGAAAACATCTGGATCAGTGGAACAAATAAAAGAAATGCTAAAATGAAACAGAAGTCTTACTGGAAATAAAAGATATGAATAAGACAAAAATTCATGAAAATCAATCAGTTTAGTAGAGAAAAGATAAAAATAAAGTATGACATTCTTCTTCATATACATTGTTTGATCAGATGCCCCTCAATAAAACAGAGTCTCCCAACAGAACTGAAACTTTAATATTTTGTTCACTGCTCTAATCCCAGAATCTAAGCAATATCTGGCAATAAAAATGATAAATAAATATTTTTTAATAAGTGAATCAACCACTTAATTTTTCTGTAAATATTTGTAATTTCTCTTCTGTCTTTCCAAAAAACACTCATAAGTACTGTGAATGGGATGAGAAAGAGTAAAGTAGGATATAGGCTGTTAGCTGAAAACATCTGAATGGCTGGCAGTGAAGCATTAACTGGAAATGTAAGATTAATGAGTAATAGTAAATTTTAACCTTGGCCATATGATAAAATGTTTATTAATATTTTTCTAAAATACAGGGCTTTTGTTTTTGCCATAAGGTTTGCAGGATCTTGGTTCCCTGACCAGGGATCAAACCCACACTCCCCTGGAAGCATGGCATCTCGGACATTTGTATTATACACTATCTTTGGTTCCTTTTAAAGGGAAGTAATTTTACTTAAATAAGAAAATAGATTGACAAGTAATACACTGTTTCCTCATCTTCCCATTCACAGGAATTGAGAGCCATGAAGGTCCTCATCCTTGCCTGCCTGGTGGCTCTGGCCCTTGCAAGAGAGGTAAATACAGAAAAAAAAATGTTGAAATAAATAAGATTAGTACTGTCTGCCTATGTGTAGAAAATCGCATTACCAACATTGTAAATATATAAATAATGTGCAATCTCAGATTTATTTTTTAATGTTAAGAAAGTCATTTATGTTCATCCACTATCTCAACAGTATCCTATAGGACCACAACTCTGAGTCAAGTGCTTTCTATAGTATTGTACCATCTGTACCATCAATCCCTAAAGAAAAAGGAAAATAAACCAATAAGCAACAGACCAACAAGAAGGAACACAGATAAGAACAAAAAATGAGTAATATTGCACAAATACAATTGCATGCATATACAATCTAGATAAATATATCTTATTCCAGTGACGAAATATTTGTATCTCTTACTGTAGGGTGCTAAGTTTACCTGTGTCTATTCAACACAGGATGATACTCCAGAGGATGACGTATCAGACAACAGTAATACATATGTTCATAATTATAATAAAAAGTGTTCAGTAAAAATTAAAATAACTCCTTTTATGTTACCCATAAAAACTCATTAAGGTAAAACAAAAATATACCAATGAAAGTTACTAAATTTAAAATACTCTCAAAAGACATATAACATTTTTATTTTTCAGATTTGTGAAATAGCTCTGAATAAAGCAAGTAAAAATTAGGTAGGAAAAATATTTAATAATCAGTTGACTGTGGGAACTAAAGTTTTTTTTTTTTTTTCCTCTTTAGCAGGAAGAATTCAATGTAGCTGGTGAGGTACGATATTTTTATACAAAGAAAAAAATTAATTTTACTGTAAAATAGTAAGTCTTTGATGATCTAGCAGAAGACTCAGCTAACTGTCCATTTTTATTTTTCCTTTATAGACTGTGGAAACCCTTTCAAGCAGTGAGGTAAGATAATATTCATTCAGAGGCAATTTCCCAGATTTAGAGCAATAAAACACTGTATTATTTTTTTGTGTTACATTAATGGCAACCCACTTCAGTGCTCTTGCCTGGAAAATCCCACGGATGGAGGAGCCTGGTGGGCTGCAGTCCATGGGGTTGCTAAGAGTCGGACACGACTGAGCGGCTTCACCTTCACTTTTCACTTTCATGCATTGGAGAAGGAAATGGCAACCCACTCCAGCGTTCTTGCCTGGAAAATCCCAGGGACGGGGGAGCCTGGTGAGCTGCCGTCTGTCTATGGGGTCTTGAAGTGTTGGATACGACTGAAGCAACTTAGCAGCAGCAGGGCAGTTAAGGCTTTTCTAGTAGCTCAGTTGGTAAAGAATATGCTTGCAATGCAGAAGACCCTGGTTCAATTCCTAAGGATCTGCAGGAGAAGGGATAGGCTACCCACTCCTGTGTTCTTTAAGCTAATGTGGCTACGTACTGACCGGTAACTATTGTCAATTTCCACTGTATATCTTTTAAAGGAATAAATGTGTAGGTTTAATATTCTAGTAATTTGTAAATGGTTTGTTATTTGAAATTGTGTCACTGTGCCCTTCCTGCTTTTTTTTTCCTTAATGAACTGTACAGTCCTCTTTTCTCTCTTGAACTCTCTCTGTTAACCTCTTTCCATGCTTTGGCATTTATTGAGCACTTTCTGTTTCACACTTTGACTAGGAACTGCAGTACGGACTGGAAAGAGGGATGCCCTTTGTAAAGTGTGGGCAGACATGCAAATGGACATATTTTATTATTATACCAGCAATCTAGTAAATAAGAGGCAGTGAGAATGAGTGTAGTCCTAAATCTGTCTGGTGGAGTGAGGTAGATAATAACCCTACGCCACTCTTTTTGGGTCTGACATCAGCTGTTGGTTAAATAGTGCTCAATATACTTTGTCTCTTCACAAAGGTCATAAGATCCTCATGCTGCTGCTGCTGCTAAGTCGCTTCAGTCGTGACCGACTCTGTGCGACCCCATAGACAGCAGCCCACCAGGCTCCCCCGTCCCTGGGATTCTCCAGGCAAGAACACTAGAGTGGGTTGCCATTTCCTTCTCCAATGCATGAAAGTGAAAAGCGAAAGTGAAGTTGCTCAGTCATGCCCGACTCTTATGGACTGCAGCCTACCAGGCTCCTCCGTCCATGGGATTTTCCAGGCAAGAGTACTGGAGTGGGTTGCCATTGCCTTCTCTGAAAATTCTTATAGGAGGGTGTGTATTTCTTATAATTCGGTAGAAGCCTAAAGATAACCAGGGAACGAAGAATGATTAAGACGTGCCTTAGTGGTTATTATTATATATTTTCAATGGCTATTATTCTTTTAGAACCAGATGAAAATATTAGAGATCATTTGTTATCCTAAGGAGAGAACAAGGTGATTGAGGGACATGTATGCATGCAAAATTGCTTCAGCCCTTTCCACCTCTGTATGAGCCTATGGACTGTAACCTGCCAGGTTCCTCTGTCTGTGGGATTCTCCAGGCAAGAATACTGGAGTGGGTTGTCATCTCCTCCTCCAGGGCCTAGGAACTGAACCTGCATCTCTTATGTCTCCTGCATTGCCAGGCAGGTTCTTTACCACTAGCACCTGGGAAGCCCAATTAACATCTATTAAATGCCTCTTTGGGTACTATGTTCTCTAATCCTCTTTTTCTTGACTGCATCATCTTTCTTTTTATACAACAGCCTTATTCAGAATAGTGGAACATAAACTTTCAGCCATAAAATAATGATATTATCAAATGAGCTGTCCATATTAACCTATTAAATGTCTTCATTTTCTGATTTATGTTGACAAGTTATCTTTAAAGCTAAACCTGATTTTATTTTTATTTTTCCAAAGGAATCTATTACACACATCAATAAGGTAAAACCTTCATATTTAAATGCACATTTTTAAAAATTTCATGTTTGATTTTTATAAACAGCATTTCTTTATGTGTGATTTTCTTTTACTAGAAAATTGAGAAGGTTCAAAGTGAGGAACAGCAGCAAACAGAGGTAATTTGTTCATTATGAGAATATTTTGAGAAGCATTATGAAACATAACACATAAAAAGATTTCTAATAATTATGTTCAGTCTAAAGAATGGTAATATAAATGTCAGTGTAAGAAATGAAAACTCTGACAAAAATGAAAATATTTTAAAGATATAAACACATTTTTAAATACGTAATCAAATTTCAGAGTATAGAATACATAACTAAGAATAACTATTGATATATTCATTTTATTAGTGGTATACCTGGTTTTAATAACTGCATATTAGTAGGAACATTTCCAGACTGAGGACTGTGATCCCCTTATTCTACTGATGGATATGCTGATGAAAGCCAGTAGGGTGATAGTGTGGCACTAATCCTCATTTGATCATTTATCAGCTGTATAACCTTAGCTCCACGTTTCTCTGTACTTCATTTTCTTCACCTGTAAATTGAGAATATTCATAATTGCCCAGAATTGATGAACTGGCACACAGTGAATATTCAATGGTTTTATATTATGTTTGATAGCTTTTATACTCACATTTGGGGCATTTATGAATGTGTGGAGTTCTAAAAAGTATTTCCATTACCCAGATGTGAGAAGTGAGGTACAGAACAATTGAGTATGCAAATACATACCACATAATTATTAAATAGCTTAAAAATAAGGATTTGGGGACAACATAAAATTCTTTCATTATATTACTCTTGTGGTAACATATTTATTTAATTGTGGTATTTAAGCTTTCCTGTTTTAGAACTGAAGTTTGATTGTTTGGCACTTAGGCCAAATATTTTCTAAATCAAAATGAATTTACAACTTGATGCCTTTAAAGACTCAAGATTACCACCTCCTACCAAGAGAAGTAGTGCTAGAAGTTGGCCATTGTTAAGGAACTCCTTGAAATAAAAAGCACATATTAATAAACCTCAGAGTAACTTTTAAAGTCTTTTTAAAATAGATCTTTCTTCATTATATGAAATCAGTTTGGACTATTATCCAAAATACATAGCTACCACTCTGCAGGCAACTCAGGAAAATGTGGAATAAGTGTTGAAATCTCCAAACCTTGATTTCACTTGACTCTCTAATTTCACCTGTGAAGGAAGTTAGGTTAACGAGAAATCCTTCAGTGAGCATTTTACTCATTAGTCTTCGTATGATCCCAAACAATTTCTTAACCAAACCAAATGGAAGATTTTCTTTCTTCTCTTCACTGAATTATGTTTTAAAAGAGGAGGATAATTCATCATGAATAACAATTATAACTGGATTATGGACTCAAAGATGTTTTTTCTTTCTTTCCAGGATGCACTCCAGGATAAAATCCACCCCTTTGCCCAGACACAGTCTCTAGTCTATCCCTTCCCTGGGCCCATCCCTAACAGCCTCCCACAAAACATCCTGCCTCTTACTCAAACCCCTGTGGTGGTGCCACCTTTCTTTCAGCCTGAAATAATGGGAGTCTCCAAAGTGAAGGAGACCATGGCTCCTAAGCACAAAGAAATGCCCTTCCCTAAATATCCAGCTGAGCCCTTTTCTGAAAGCCAGAGCCTGACTCTCACTGATGTTGAAAAGCTGCACCTTCCTCTGCCTCTGCTCCAGTCTTGGATGCACCAGCCTCCCCAGCCTCTTCCTCCAACCGTCATGTTTCCTCCTCAGTCCGTGCTGTCCCTTTCTCAGCCCAAAGTTCTGCCTGTTCCCCAGAAAGCAGTGCCCCAGAGAGATATGCCCATCCAGGCCTTTCTGCTGTACCAGGAGCCTGTACTCGGTCCTGTTCGGGGACCCTTCCCTATTATTGTAAGTCCAAATTTACTAACTGTGCTGTTTAACTTCTGATGTTTGTATGACATTCAAGTAATTAAGAGCTCTACAAAAAAATGAATAATGAATGGTTCCAAAATAAGCATAGCTGAGATTAATGATTCTCAGCATTAGTTATAAACAGAATAAGCTGGAGAACCTTCACCTCCCCTCCACCACCAGATCTCAATGTCTAGGTTTACCCATGGAGATTCTGATGTAACTGTTCTTTCTATGTAGAAAAAACTTACTGGGAAGAAATAATATCATGGACTATGACTTAATTGGTCTGTTGAGAACTTAGATGAAGGGGATTAAGGTACAATAAAGCCAGAATTGAATTTGATAATCTCATTTGGCTAAGAAATAACAAACCTAAGAAGGTTTGCTATTTTCTACAATTTTGAAGTTTTCCTTATGCACAATTATTTCACCACATGACTCATTTCATATCTTGTTTTTGATATATGAGCATATAGGGGCAAAATACTGAGATGCTTATTTCAATACTCAGGGAAAATTTTCTTGCCAAAAGAGAAGAATTGTATAATTCATTCACTTATTATTATTATTTTTTAATTTTTAAGGTCTAAGAGGATTTCAAAGTGAATGCCCCCTCCTCACTTTTGGTAAGCTTTAGGAGATTGGAGGCAGACTGATCATTTTTATAGTTAATATCTTTTGCATTTCATTTTCCTGGATAAGCCCCAATAGTAGCAATCAGTATACCAGCTTAAAGATTAACTATAAATTTACTTTCAATGATTGACTGTTATTTACTGACCTGAAATTATGTATTTGTTATATTTCAAATAATGCAAAACTGTATATATATGGTGTTGACAGATTTGATTGGTTTTCTTTCAATTGCCTATATCCTTATTATTGATTGTCATCATTTATAGAAAAAATTGAAAATAATTTCTTATACTTTTATGTAAACCTGTTAGAGCTTATTTTAAAGATCAACTGCATTCACATTTCTAATCTAGTCAGTAAGACCTTCAATTGTTTTATCTCACTTAAAGTTTATATATTGTCTTTTAATTCATAAGTCAAAATACAATCTCACAGTCCAGATATGGGACTTAAAAGGGGATAGAATATAGTTTTGATATTCTTAAAGATATACATCCTTTTGTGATCATGATTCAGCAGACATTTTAATAAAATGATTCCAAGTGAGCTGATATTTGGTCCTAGAGGAATTTTTATAACCTTTAAGATAAGGCACAGCATGGTGTTTTTGTAATAAGATTTCTTTTATGAAAAAGTCATACCAGAATTGCAAATGGGGTGAGATGAAGAGTTATAACATATAACTAAATGTATATTTGTTCTCTATTCCACAGAATTGACTGCGACTGGAAATATGGCAACTTTTCAATCCTTGCATCATGCTACTAAGATAATCTTTAAATGAGTATACATGGAACAAAAAAAGAAACTTTGTTCCTTTATTTATTTTATGCTTTTTCATCTTAATTTGAATTTGAGTCATCAACTATGTATTTTCAAAATTTTAATTCAACATTAGCATAAAAGTTCAATTTTAACTTGGAAATATCATGAACATATCAAAATATGTATAAAAATAATTTCTGGAATTGTGATTATTATTTCTTTAAGAATCTATTTCCTAACCAGTCATTTCAATAAATTAATCCTTAGGCATATTCAAGTTTTCTTGTCTTTATTATATTTTTAAATGAAATTGGTCTCTTTATTGTTAACTTAAAATTATCTTTGATGTTAAAAATAGCTGTGGAAAATTAAAATTGAATAGAATTCTTTGAATTGAATACCAAAGGATATCAAAAAGTAGAGGGAAAAGATAGGGTGAGCCTATGCTGCATATGTCCTTAGAAAGTCTTGGTTTATACCTGTTACCTAAGTTAAACAATTATACTTGTTCCTTTCACTCTTGAAAGTACCCAGCATCGGATGTTAAATTTTATAGTCATCCTAGTCAAAAACAAAAAAAACAAAAAACTCAAATGTGATATCTGAATCACAGCTCTACAGTGTGGTAGCTAAGTGGTGCTGTGTAAGTTAGTCTCTAAGAGATTCCACTCTTACATTTATAAACAGTCAATTTAAGGTGTTTTATTGGAGTTTTAATGTGAAAAGTGCACTATATGGCGTATGATAGGTGTGCCCGGTTGAATCTCATTTCTGACTTCACTGACACCAGTGCAAGGAGCTGAGTTGTGTGATTTTAGCCATTAATGCCCAAGAGACTAGAACTTATGCAAAGCTCTGATATCCATTGTCTCTGTCTGTGGAGTAATTATTTCATTGCCATGAATTATCTGTCTGTCATATCCTACATTTTTATACATGATTCAGTTCCCTTCAGTTCACACAATGACTAGTCTAATTTCATCTTTCCTGCATCCTCCATGTTTTCCTCACTTCAGGATTAAGTGAAGCTATACTTAAGCACAATATTTCTTATCTTTAAAGAAAAATTCCATCTTTGAGAGTTGTTTTTTTGGTCACTAAGTCATGTCCAACTCTTTGTGACCCCATGGACTGGAGCATGCCAGGCTTCCCTGTCTTTCGCTCTCTCCTGGAGTTTGCTCAGACTCATGTAGATTGAGTCGGTGATGGTATCCAACTATCTCATCATCTGTTGTGCCCTTCTCCTCCTGCCCTCAGTCTTTACCAGCATCAGAGTCTTTCTCAGATTCTTTAGGTTATTATATAACAACTATCATAAAAAGAGTATCCAAATTGCTGTGTCCATTATTTCACATGTTATTCTCTCTTTAACCTGCTCCAATCCCAATTTTATCCCTATGGGAACTGCTTTATTGAAGATCACCAACGTCTTTTATTTTACCCAACCTCTCAGTGAGTGCTATGAAGTAGAGTTGACTATTTCTTCATTTTGAAATAGTATGCTTTGTTTCACTTGATATCCTAAAGCTGATAAAGCTTGGTTTTCTCTTAACTCACTAGGCACTTCTTTGAAGTCTCTCTTCTGGCATTTTCTCTTTTTCCAAAATTTTAATGGTTGGAGTACCCTAGATTTTAGCCTTACTTTGGTTGATGTTGTTCAGTTCCATTCTCAGCCTCAGAGCTTCTGACTGTACGTCTCCAAACTTATTTGTTTCCTAAACTCCAAACTCATGCACTCAACTGCATTCTTGACCTCCAAACTGAGTTATCTAATTAATGTCCCAAACCTGGCATGACCAAGCATAAATTTTTGTCTGAATCCAGTCTCCAACTTGCTCAAAATTTAGTTAAGCATAATTCAGTTACAAAGGCAGCTGATGTTGTAGGCAATAGACCTGAATGGGAACATCACAAAAGAAGTTATCTTAATTGTCAATAAAAATATGAAAAGTGCTCTAGATCATCAATCTTCAGAAAAATGCAAATTAAAGGTACTTAATAATATCATGACACAACCATCAGAATGACTGAAATGAAAAGAATTGTAGTAACAGTTCAGTTCAGTTCAGTCACTCAGTCATCTCTGACTCTTTCCGACCCCATGAACTACAGCATGCCAGGCCTTCCTGTCCATCACCAACTCCCAGAGTTTACCCAGACTCATGTCCACTGAGTTGGTGATGCCATCCAACCATCTCATCTTCTGTCGTCCCCTTCTCCTCCTGCCCTCAATCTTTCCCAGCATCAGGGTTTTTCCCAATGAGTCAGCTCTTCTCATCAGGTGGCCGAAATATTGGAGTTTTAGCTTCAACATCAGTCCTTCCAATGAACATCCAGGACTGATCTCTTTTAGGATGGACTAGTTGGATCTCCTTGCAGTCCAAGGGACTCTCAAGAGTCTTCTCCAACACCACAGTTCAAAAGCATCAATTCTTTGGCACTCAGCTTTCCTTATAGTCCATGTCTCACATCCAGACATGACTACTGGAAAAACCATAGCCTTGACTAGGTGGACATTTGTTGACAAAGTAATGTCTCTGCTTTTTAATATATTGTCTAGATTGGTCATAACTTTCCTTCCAAGGAGTAATTGTCTTTTAAATTCATGGCTGCAATCACCATCTGCAGTGATTTTGGAGCCCCAAAATATAAAGTCAGCCACTGTTTCCACTGTTTCCCCATCTATTTGCTATGAAGTGATGGGACTGGATGCCACGATCTTAGTTTTCTGAATGTTGAGCTTTAAGCCAGCTTTTTCACTCTCCTCTTTCACTTTCATTAAGAGACTCTTTAGTTCCTCTTTACTTTCTGCCATAAGGATGGTGTCATCTGCATATCTGAGGTTACTGATATTTCTCCCGGCAATTTTGATTCCAGTTCTAATTGTTGCTTCCTGACCTGCATACAGGTTTCTCAAGAGGCAAGTCAGGTGGTCTGGTATTCTCATCTGTTTCAGAATTTTCCACAGTTTATTGTGATTCACACAGTCAAAGCCTTTGGCATAGCCAATACAGCAGAAATAGATGTTTTTCTGGAACTCTCTTGCTTTTTCCATGATCCAGCGGATGTTGGTAATTTGATCTCTGGTTCCTTTGCCTTTTCTGAAACCAGCTTTAACATCTGGAAGTTCATGGTTCACGTAATACAAAATGCAATACAAAATGTCTGCAGAAACAAAGGAATAAAAAGTAATGCTAAAAATGTTAATACTTACAGAAATTTTTATAGTAGTAAAGAATTCACCTGCAATACAGGAGACCCGGGTTAGATCCCTGGGTTGGAAGACCTCCTGGAGAAGGAAATGGCTACCCAATCTGGTATTCTTGTCTGGAGAAGGCAAGAATGGACAGAGAAGCCCATGGGCTATGGTCCATCGGGTCACAAAGAGTTGAAAGTGACCTTGCACACAGCAAGCACAGGTGCACACACAGACACAGACACACACACACACACACACACATGCTCTAAAACATTTACCCAAGCTTCTCAGCCACGTTAATAATTCTGTTGAATTAAAATCAACAGAAGTGTGAATTAATAGTATTTTGTATAAATAAATTGTAGTATACAATGCAATGAGATATTATAATTAATGTGAATGTAATTATAATTAATTACTGTACAGAAAACAACATGGATGAATTTTTTATAAATAATATTAAGTGATAGTCAATGGACACAAAATATAATGCAATGTAGTGCCCCCATAATTAGATAAGTTAGAATCGATGAGTAGTTAATATCTGATGAGGTAAACTAGACTACTGGTTATCTGAGAGAAGGAAGAACTTGACAGGGAATGTGAGAAAGTTTTCTCAGGTACCTGTGCTATTATTCCCCTTAGCCTGGAATATGAATATTTTGTGGTAATTTTTTTTAATGTGGTGATGTTTAGTTGCTAAATCATGTCTAACTCTTGTGACCTCAGTTACTATAGCCCGCCAGTCTTCATTCATGGGATTTTCCAGGCAAGAATTCTGGAGTGGGTTGCCATTTCCCTCTCTAGGGGATCTTCCCTACTTTCCAAGCTAGGGATAGAGCCAGTGTTTTTAATGTCTTCTGCACGGGCAGGTGGGTTCTCTACCACTAATGCCACCTGGGGAGCACTCAGTATGTGGCATGGTGGCAGTGGTTTAGTCGCTAATCCATGTCTGACTCTTGCGACCCTAAGGCTGTAGCCTGCCAGGCTCCTCCGTCCATGGGATTTTACAGGCAAGGATACTGGAGTGTGTTACCATTTCCTTGTCCAGGGGATCTCCCCTACCCAGGGATCAAACCCAGGCCTCTTGTATTGCAGGTAGATTCTTTACCAACTGAGCTATGGGGGAAGCACAGTATGTGGCCTACTTTCTTCCTCTTTCCTATGGTTGGGCCTTCACCAACGCAGAGTCACTTCTTTGCTTTTGAGCTTGAAAGTAATTATATATGAGAGTATAAAAATGGTTTCCTAAGAACTATGGAATAATTGGGTTTTGCTACTGTTAAATGTGGAGTTTTAGCCCCCATTGAGGTAGAATCTTTAAATGAGAAGCAGGAGATGAGAGAGAACTTGCAGATAATTTACCCTTACTCACAGGTAGACATTGTGCAATAATCACTTTCCATTTTTGATAGCTAAAAGAATTCAGAGGACCCAAACAGGTTTTTACTAACAGGACAGCTTTATTACAAGCAGAAGACAAAGTACAGTAACAGGAGAAGGATATGCATAGAAAGAGGTACAGAGATCTCAGAGACAAATTTTATTTTTTCTTCTACTGCTTGATTATTGTTCTTTAGTTACTCAGTTGAGTCTGACTCTTTGCGACCCCGTGGACTGCAGCATGCCAGGCAGCCCTGTCCTTCACTGTCTCCCAGAACTTGATCAGACTCATGTCCATTCAGTCAGTGATGCCATCCAACCATCTCATCCTCTGTCATCCACTTCTCTTCCTGGCTTCAATTTTTCCCAGTATCAGGGTCTTCTCTAGTGAGTTGGCTCTTCGCATTAGGTGGCCAAAGTATTGAAACTTCAGTTTCAGCATCAGTCCTTCAATGAATATTCAGGACTGATTTCTTTTAGGATGGACTGGTTGGAGCTCCTTGTAGTCCAAGGGACTCTCAAGAGTCTTCTCCAACACCACAGTTCAAAAGCATCAATTCTTTGTTGCTCAGCTTTCTTTATAGTCCAACTCTCATATCCATACATGACTACTAGAAAAACCATAGCTTTGACTAGACAGAACTTAGTCAGCAAAGTAATGTCTCTGCTTTTGAATATGCTGTCTAGGTTGGTAATAGCTTCTCTCCCAGGGAGCAAGCATCTTTTAATCATGGCTGTAGTCACAATCTGCAGTGATTCTGGAGCCCAAGAAAATAAAGTCTCTCACTGTTTCCCCATTTATTTGCCATGAAATGATGGGACAGGATGCCATGATCTTGGTTTTGAATGTTGGGTTTTAAGCTAACTTTTTCACTCTCCTCTTTCACTTTCATCAAGAGGCTCTTTAGTTCTTCTTAGTTTTCTGCCATAAGTGTGGTGTCATCTTTCTATCTCAGTTTATTGATATTTCTCCCAGAAATCTTGATTCCAGCTTTTGATTCATCCAGCCTGGCATTTTGTATTATGTACTCTGCATATAAGTTAAATAAGCAGGGTGATGATATACAGCCTTGACATACTCCTTTCCTGATTTGGAACCAGTCTGTTGTTCCATGTCTCGTTCTAACTGTTGCTTCTGAGCAGCAAACAGATTTCCCAGGAAGCAGGTAAGGTGGTCTGGTATTCTCTTGAAGAATTTTCCAGTTTGTTGTGATCCACAAAGTCAAAGACAAAGGCAAAAATCCAATTGTACACTTGCAAATTTTGGTTGCATAAATTAATAAATCTCCTCCTTGTTGGCTCTGATGGTAATGCAGGAAACCTGGGTTCAGTCCCTGGATTGGGAAGATTCACTGGAGAATGGCTATCCACTCCAGTATTCCTACCTGATGAACAAAGGATCCTAGTGGGCTACAGTACATGAGGTCACAGAGAGTTGAACACAACTGAGCGACTCACACTTTCACTTTTGCTCTTGCATTAATTTGTGATGTTTTATTTGTGTCATTTGGAACCATAAGATTCTCGGCAGAATACAACCATGTTTCTATAACTCATCAGTTCAGTTCAGTCACTCAGTCCTGTGCGAATCTTTGTGACCCCATGAATCGCAGCACGCCAGGCCTCCCTGTCCATCACCAACTCCCAGAGTTCACTTAAACTCATGTCCATCGAGTCAGTGCCATCCAGCCATCTCATCCTCTCATAGTTCTGTGTTAATGAAACTTTCATCACTCATGGCCATAAAGCTTATATTAAAAAAAAATCCAAGGTCTAATTTTTGAATTATAAAATTAATATTTAGTTCATCACTTCAAAACAAAACACCACATTCCAAATGGTTTAAGCAACAGGAACTTACTTTTCACAGTTCTAAAGACTGGCAGTCCATGGTCAAGGTGCCAGCAGATCCTGCAAACAGCAAAGGCTCACTTCCTGGCCTTTTTACTGTATCCTCACATGAGAGTGAAATGATCATCTCTCTCATATCTTTTCTTTTAATGGAACTAATCCCACTCACTCATAATTATTCCACTCTTATGACCTAATTGCCTCCAAAGTTGCCACCTCCAAATGCCTTCACACTGGGTATTAGAGCTTCAATATATGAATTTGGGGTGGGGCATAAATATTTAATCTATAGTAATTAACATGACCTGATTCACAAACTGGGTAGGTCTTGTGAAATTTATGAAAGTAGCATCTCAAGTACTGAAAGTGAAATATGTTGGAAGATATGGAAAATTTAGAGAACCTCCAGATCCCAAATGTTCTTGAAAGTCTCCCTGGAACTCTTATTCATGGTAAAATTATGACTTCTTTGTTTACAACAGCTAATTGTGACCTTAATTTCCAGCCTCTCATTTTGCTTCATTATAACCAAGATTCAACCTTGATATGACCTGGAAGTAGAACTCAGAAAGCCTGGAAAGTTCTTAACTTAATGCACATCCTAGTAAATAGACTAGTATCTTAAGGGATGGATTTGGCCAATAAAAAGAAGGGGCTACGTAGTTTGTTTTAAAAAGAAAAAAACAAACAAACAAACATGTTTTTCCATGTTAGACCATGTTAAAAAATTAGGAGATCTTACACACCAACCTGTGTTTCTAGTTTCTTCTAGAGTTGCAATATTTGGCCACATATGACTTGTGCATTCCTTTCTACATGCAACAATGGAATGGAAGGAGTAACAGAAGAGGAATGCATATATTTGTCAGTTCATTCTCAGAAAGATTTTCACAATCATTTCTTTTACTCACTTATATTATTTGCGAAGTTCTAGAGGTCAGTTTGGTAACCACAATCAAAATGGAAACATTTAAGAATCTGTAAAAGCTGTACTTAGTACCAGTGGTCCATCAGTTCCCTGTGTCTATAGTAAAAGCATCAATGCCTCTCCTTTATTTATTTATTTTTTTCAATGCCTCTACTTTAAACTTTTCCATGAAGGATAAACTCTTACAAAAATATTTACTGCCTAACAACAGTTGACTTAAAACTCTAGTTGGAGGTGCAAATTATTGAAATTGCATTTCCTACCTCAGGGGAAAATGGAATGAGACTAGTGTCACCAAACTTAGTGATAAGTGGTAAACTCCAGAGCAAGGTGATAATTAAAACTTTCAGAGATATAGTGAATGGAGCAATTATTTCATGAGAAATGGTCAAATCAGATGTGATCTCTGTGTGAGGCTAATTATTATATCCTTAGGAAAATTTAATGGTTGTGTTATCGTGCTGGTTTTTGATGTAGCAATACAAAAATTTTCTAGTGAACATAATTTGCTGAACAAAACTCTGGCTCACGCTGCTATCAGAGTGAGTAATGATTCACCCCACCTGCTATTTACAAATAAGAATCTGCCAGGGTCCAGCCCCAGTGGATCCAGGGTAATTCAAAGGGGAGATGGTGTGGCGTCTTAGAAATAATTATTTAATTAGAAATATAAGAGAGATTAGGAAAAAATAGTATAGTAGGAACATTTAGTGGAGAAAAGGTTCTGAATAACTTGGTTTACGTGGGGAACTAATAAAACCTCAGGACAAGAGGTCTGCACCATCTATGTTAGGCCACTGGCACCCGTTTGAATAGCAGAAGGTGCCCCACCTTGGGCTCCCAGTCTTGTGGGTCTTAGAAGCCAGGGCACGTAAGTAGACATGGTGAGCCTCCAAGCCCCAGATGGGAATTCAGCCTGAAAATAGAGTAAGAAAAGACAAGGGGGAACCATTCTTTCCAGTGACTGCCCCATCCTCTATTGTCCAGAAAGACCTTTTATACTTTTGATTGTACATAGAGATCAATGGATAATACAAAATTATGCAGCGTCAGCAGCCCTAACTCTGATCGAGACCAGGCTTTCTCTCTGCATACCTAGTTGTATACACAAGTCTTAGGTGATTTGCATCATCTTCTGGCCAGAAGGCCAATTAACATTTACGGCCCTTATCTGATAAGAGTCTGTCAACCAGAGAACTTATTTGTGTTGTTCTTCCCAAAGTCTAGTGCCACTCTCAGAAAGCAAGCACTAAATAAAGTTACATTCTTACAAAGCAAGGACACAATTTATAACAAACAAAGAAAGAGGAGTACAGTGATTTATAACAAAGAGAAAAGTAATTAACTCAAAAGTCTAGTGTTGCTAACATCAAAACAACTACATTCCTTTTTTATATCCCAATTACATTGATTAATATCCTTCAGGTGCCTAAAAGATAAAGAATATGGAGGCCTGGCAGCAGTCATTGACTCAACAGTGAAACCCTTCACCAATGTAATTTTTAGCTCTTTAGAAAAGGCTCTGTATCTTTAAGATGTTTTAAGTTGGAATCAAGATTGCTGTGAGAAATATCAATAACCTCAGATATGCAGACACCACACTTATGGCAGAAAGTGAAGAGGAACTCAAAACCCTCTTGTTGAAAGTGAAAGTAGAGAGTGAAAAAGCTGGCTTGAAAGCTCAACATTCAGAAAATGAAGATCATGGCATCCGGTCCCATCACTTCATGGGAAATAGTGTCAGACTTTATTTTTTTGAGCTCTAAAATCACTGCAGATGGTGATTGCAGCCATGAAGTTAAATGATGCTTACTCCTTGGAAGAAAAGTTATGACCAACCTACATAGTATATTCAAAAGCAGAGACATTACTTTGTCGACTAAGGTCCGTCTAGTCAAGGCTATGGTTTCTCCAGTGATCATGTATGGATGTGAGAGTTGGACTGTGAAGAAGGTTGAGTGCAGAAGAATTGATGCTTTTGCACTGTGGTGTTGGAAAAGACTCTTGAGAGTCCCTTGGACTGCAAGGAGATCCAACCAGTCCATTCTGAAGGAGATCAGCCCAGGAATTTCTTTGGAAGGAATGATGCTAAAGCTGAAACTCCAGTACTTTGGCCACCTCATGCGAAGAGTTGACTCAGTGGAAAAATCTCTGATGCTGGGAGGGATTGGGGTCAGGAGGAGAAGGGGATAACCGAGGATGAGATGGCTGGATGGCATCACTGACTCGATGGACATGAGTCTGAGTGAACTCTGGGAGTTGGTGATGGACAGAGAGGCCTGGCGTGCTGCGATTCATGGTACCGCAAAGAGTTGGACACGACTGAGCGACTGAACTGAAATGAACTGAACTGAACTGAAGCTTTGTGCCTCTCGAGATTGGGGGCAGTAAATAATCACAAGTTGTAAAAGTCCAGACAGACCGGACAGGAACGTTAGAAAGCTATCAGAGGGATTTAAGCTGAGACATTCTGTTTATATACAGGAGACTGTTAACTGGAGCCTAAATTAATTTTTTTTTAGAGGAAGGTGATCTGGGATGGACCCTGTTATGTCAGAAGACTGGAAAGCACAGTAAATAAGGCAGACAGACTCTGGTTTTTGGTGTTAGATGTTCAGGAAAACCCAGGGGGAACCCCTGAAGCCAGATCACACATTTGCGTATGTCTGGCTTCCTTTCTCACGACCTTTTCCATGGGCGGGATTACTCACACTGGCTCCTGGCAAGAATCAGTTTATGGAGCTATATTCCTAGAATGAAACGAACATCAAAATTCTATAGGAAAGATCATACGATAACATCATATTTCCAACTCTGGTACTTGCCTTCAGATTATGAATTTGACGCATTTACCTGGATAAAAGGAACTATGTTATCTTATTACAGACTCTGAGATCCATGCTTTGTCTTATCACTCATTAGTTGGATAGAGAAATGTCCTGATAATCTATTGTTCATGTTGAGATTTCTTTGAATTGAGTAATAATTTGTGTTGCTCCTCGAGTTTGCCTCCTTTCAAGCCTAGGGATATTCTAAATCATTTATGATAAGTCATCAGTTCAGAGTGTAATGTTTGACTGGATATATTTAGACACTCCTCTAATGCCCATATTATCCCCCTGACTTATGGAATAAGGAGGTCAAAAAATGCTAAATAGAAGCCATTCTTGCATCTCTTTCTATCATAAAATCATAATTTGCATTGCTGGGAGAATTACAGCTGTTGAACACTAAAAGATGCAAAGACTAAAAGATAGCAAATTACATCATTATTCTACTTCCTCATTTAGCCTTTAAAATAGCTTCTTGGAGGATAACAATAGATTATTTCAAACTTAATGAGGTTATGGCACCTATTACAGGTGGCATTTTTAATATGGTACATGTCTGGCAAATTCCTGATATTTATTTCACAGTTAGTAAATTCATTTTTTTTTTCCATTCTGACTTAGCTAAAGAACAAAAATACCAGAAAGAGTTTGCTCTCGTCTTAGAAACAGAACTTTCTCTTTCACGGGACAGCTTTTAAGGACAAGTTTGCTCTAGTCTTGTACCACAGTCTAATCTACAGAAAATGTGACTTTTATTGTACTACTGTTTATGAGACATTCATTAAATGGATGATATTATTTATAGGATTCACAACACATGAAATTGTGTTTTGCTGATTCTTTGGGAACTGACATGATGACAGAAGCTGGGAGATACATTTTATGAAGACGTATGAATTTGCACCATCCGTTAAATTCTGCCAGGTCCAGTATTCAGAATATGTTGACAAACCTTGTCTAGATTTAATAACAAGTTGTTGCACCTTGTACTTTCTAACATAGAGGAGGCGGGAGACCTAATACTAAGTGGATTTTTAAAAAAAATTTTCAAGGCAAAAATTACATGTTTCAATGTTATGTATACATATACACATAATAAGTAAGAAACAGAACAACTGATATAGATGGTCTAAGCTGTTGTATAAGAAACCTTGTTACCTGTGTTTTGTGACCTGGGTCATACAAGGTTCTTAAAGAGTCATGACAGATTGGGTTGGTTGGGAATCCTAGAATAAAGCCAGGAAAGTAAATTTCACCTGGGGCTTTAAAGATATCAGAGTAAGCAACTATTGTCATTTTGAGAAGTAATTCCTCATGAGAGATTTGGAGGACACTGAACAGCTCACTCTGAATGTTCTCTTTACTGTGTGTCCTGTGTTAACCTTTACAATGTTTATTTTGTAATCTACCTAGTTATAAACTCAAGTATAATCAAATGGATTGGGCTCCAGCAAGTCCTGCATAATTAAACAGTGTAACCAGGTTGTTCAAATTCCCAGTGCACCCACAACTACTACACTGCTGTTCTATCTGAAGCCACATCTATGTTCACATGGAAAATATTCTATAAACAGTTGACTTCAAATGAAAGATCTTAGACTCAGTTTATAATCTACCAGCATCAGCTAGAAGTGAACATTTGAATTTTTTCATTAAAATGTGGTTGAAAGTGTCATAAAAATTTAGTGAAAACAAAGTGTTATATACATACAAACTCACAAGGTTGTGTAAATTCCTCCCAATGGAATAATGACAAAAAGTAGGAATAGTGCCTTAAAATGTAATTTATTGAAAAGAAGAAAGACAAAAATCTCAGTTACTGCACACAATAATTTGAAATAATGGCACTTACAGGAGAAGTGATTCAAAGGCTTTTAAAACATTTTTCATATAGAAATTTAATGAAGACTTTAATTCCCTTTGACTCAGTGGCCTTTATACCAGCAATGATACTACTGGAATTTAGGTAACAAGCTGTTAAGACAATTTCACTTAAGGATGTTACACAATCTAAAATACAGTAGAGAACTCAAGAAGAAAGAGTGCCTTCAATTTGAGATTGCCCTATTCTAAAACAGCAGTTGAAGCCTTTGGATAGAATGGTTTGACATGATAGATGAAAAGACATGTAGAGCATGGAATTTTCAATCCCATCTGTAAATCAAAAAGAAATATGTGGTTAGTTACACTGCATGTTTTGAAAGGAGAAGCTACTGTTATGATAAGTTACACTTTAATAGTCATTTTCTCTTCATCTTAAGATGAAGTTCACAAAGTTATATGTGTCTCCTGTTACTAACACATACCCCACTGCTCCTGACTTTTAAGTTTTACAGGCAATTTATGACTAGGCTGCACTTTCTTTTGGAGTAACAGAAAATATGGCAAAATAATTCAAAGTAAAAACTTCCAAGTATGTCACACTTTTATTTTCCTTCTTTTGATCTGTTGTAAGGGAAGTTTCCACCACTAGAAAGGGAACATACACACACACACAACTACAAGCTCCTATACAGTAAATTGAAGTACTCAAAACACATCTATGGACATTTAAATCTGTCTTCTTCTTAATAGACACTTGATTTAATAATGTGACTTTTAAGTATTTCTATTTCAGTGATCATAAAGAATAAGGTTCCTCTGTGGGGGTCACTAGAATTAGTAACATCCATATTCCTATACTTGTGTAGAAATTTCAATATAATAAATTATATTAATTAAAATTAGCTAGTTTTATTGTTACTTAAATTTGATATTATTATAATACAAAAAATGTTGAAGCCAATTTAATTATTGATATTATCTAAGTGTAATGTGTCTACATATAGCTAGACTAGAGGACCAGCAAAACAACTTTATAGTCTACAAGTTGTACCTTTGTACTCAGTTCTCATATGAAAAGAGGATCAATGATTAGACAAGCAATTTCCAACTTACCAGAGACCATAACTGTGGAGTTCCTCAGAATTCACTTGACTCTTCTGAAGGAACAAAAATTGGTAAAATGTGAGTATGGTGGTCAGTAATAAAATTTTGCTAAGTCAAAAAATGAGCACTAATTTTGCCAGCAGTATGCTTAATAGATTATTATATTTAATCACCTTCAAGGTTATAAAGACAAGCATCATTATGTTATTTAAAGTAGAAGAAAAAAAAAAAAAAGATCAGGATTTCAAGTTAGGACTTTAGGAATGCCAAAACCTGCAGTTTATCCCCAACACTGCATTCTAATGTATATCATGGGTATAATCAAAAGAAAAGCATTTAAAGATTAGCAAAAGTGCAAGGAGGATAAAGTTGAATTTTTACTTTGGAGAGAAAATTTTCCTCCTATTTTCATCAGAATGATTATCACTTATCAAATAGATAGCACTGCTCCACATGTTCCTGAGTAATATTAGCCATATATCAGAAAGTTCTCATCAATTTTCCATTTCAGAAAATTCTAATATAGGACACTAAGCATTTATGTGTCATGCTTATTCTAAATCTATTTTTATATTATGTTTTATTCTGTTTCCTTTGATAAGGCAGCGATATGCAGTCATTTAAATCACTTACCACCACAGTGGCATAGCAGTCTTTCCACTGTTCTCAGAGCCAATGGGATTAGGGATGTCAGAGAGTGATGGGGCATCAGTGAATTGTGTGCCTAGTGGAAGGTAATACCAGGCACCAGATGGATAGGCATCCAGCTGGTAGAACTGTCTGAAAAGCTAGAGAGAAAGACCATTGAAAAAGCAACAGTGTGTGAGAAATCAGTTTTGAATTTCTGAAAATGAATCATTGCATTCATTTCAGACATGGCTATTCACATCACAAGAGATGTTTACTCTGTGAGGAAACAGAGAAATCAAACTCTTCCCTAATCACTCTTTTCATATGAGAACTGAGTACAAAGGTACAACTTGTAGACTATAAAGTTGTTTTGCTGGTCCTTTAGTCTAGCTATATTTAGACACATAACATTTAGATAATATCAATAATTACATTGGCTTCAACATTTTTTGTATTATGAAAATTACAGTAAGGAAATTTTGGAAAGAGTTTTTCTTAGGGTACCTGAGGGTAATGAATAAATCACTTCCTTAAGATCAATAGTCAGTATTGAACTCCAAGAACCTGCATTACTAACACAGGTCCACCTATCAAAGTCCAGAGGAAAGTGGTAGTGTGAATTTAATTATTATATAATTTATAAACTCATGGGCATTTGGATTAGAGAAGGTCATTTTTGCCTTTCTGTTCTATAGTTTAGTTTTTCATGAAGACAATGAGTTCAAAGAAAGGAAAGGTCCTCATCCCAGAATAATACAGGGATTTCAGAAATTCCAAGAATAAAGAAAAAAATTCTCTAATTCCTAGCCCAGTGCCCCTTCATAACTATAAGGTTTTGGTGCAAAAACATTTCTTTTCTGAAATTTTAGAACAGGTACCTCTGTTAATCTATCATGGCCTTT
The DNA here is from genome assembly GCA_917880005.1 of Nanger dama. Taxonomy (NCBI): domain Eukaryota; kingdom Metazoa; phylum Chordata; class Mammalia; order Artiodactyla; family Bovidae; genus Nanger; species Nanger dama. The sequence goes on from CAKJTW010000001.1 coordinate 19,951,697, forward strand.
TATTTGATTCTATGTATTAATGTAATTCTTTATATATTCAGGTGGAAAATATATGTTCTTTGATGGAATTAGAAAAACCAGAGAAAGCATTTCAAGTTTTGTTGTGGTTGCCTATCCTAACGATTATAATAAATATGATATCTGAGATTTTATCTTATTAGTATTAATATAAAAATAAAATAAATTCACCTGAGGGTAGAAGTAGGCCAGTTCCTTAAAGGAGAGAGAGAGGAAAAAAAAGTTTCATGATTCAAACCCAGTTAAATGCCATAATAGACTAAAGTATTACTACCAAATGCTCTCACTAAGATTAGAATGATTACTCTCTTTTTTTAAGATTACATGGAAAGGTGAAGATAGTGTACTCTTTAGAACTCAGTGAAGTACGTAATTGTCTTTTCTTTTCTCTTCTTTGGCCCATGAGCGAAGAGAGAATTTTAGAAGAAATTGAGAGCAAAATATGATTCACATTAAGGAATAATTATCATAAAATTGATTGATGACTACTATGTTTTGAATCTTGTTTAATCCCTTATCAGATTCATATTTATAAAACTCCATGGTCTTCTTTGCATGGTTTATTTTTTAAATTAGCATACTATATATAAGCTCAACCATCAGTGGACCAAAGAAACTGAACTGAATGCAGTTACCACCTTTAAAAGTGAAGACACTAAAAACACTGCAAAACTCAAGATATGTGAGTTTTGGAAGAAAATAAACTGATAGATTCATATTAATTTCACAAATGAAAGAGCAGGGCTCAGAGAGAACACAGTTTGCTCAAGGTTATAAGATTAGATCTAAGACTGAAAACTTAGAATAATGTGCAGTACACATGTACTATAGATTAATAAAAAGTACTATAGATTAATAAAAAAGTCAAATTTGAACAATATGAATAGTTGGTTGAGGTTGTTCTAGCTTAAAAGTTGACCTGAAGCTGTCTTCATTCAGGGATGGCCATAGAATTGTTCTTTCATTTCCTTTGGAAACTTAGATCTGCTCTTTCATAGCAATGTTAGAACCAGCAATGTTAGAATCCAAGACCAGTCAACAACTAAGAAATACTAGCAGAGCACTACTTCTTGATGTAACTAGTTAAATAAGTCCCCCAAAACAGTGGTTACCAATAGATAGTTTGGGGCAGTATTAAAACACACAGAGACAGACACACATTTACCTGACTCACTCCAACCATAGGCTCTTTCTGGAAAGAAAAAAGAGTCAGGGTGAACTTTTAAGGCTGAATAAAACCAAAAATGCAAGAAGCAAACTTTTGAAGAAGTGCTTTGCATGTTAGAGATCTGGAAATTCACATTAATAATTTTGCCAATTGCATTATTTAGATACTATTTCTTAGACATATGAAACATACTCAACAATCCTCATAAGATTCACTAAACGACAGTAGTGATTGAAATTGGCATAGCTTTTGATAGGAATCAGAATTGTAATAGCAGCACATATTTCACAGCAGCTGGTGGTCACCTTAAAAATGAAATCAGAAGCCCCAGGAACACTACTGAATCAATGGAATGCAGGGTGGAGGAAGAATCAGTTTCTATTATATATTATAGATAAATACACTATACAGATGGAAGGGAAAACAGATCAGAAAGTTTTTTTGACAGAAACATTTGATATATCTCCAGACAGTTTCTTCTAAAGCTTTCAATTAGTATTAATAAATCACCAAATGGCTTACTTGAAAGAGTATAATTATGAGTTTGAATTTCCTAAATATAAATTGAATTTAAGAATCAAATCATGGACATAAAGATATAAAATTTAGGAATACCCTTAAAGAGAAATTAACATAACCATGGAAATTAACACTTCATAGTGTTTAGCATTACAAAGGTGCTGCTGTCAGGTGAGACTGACAGAATAGAACAGCTCCCATTCCAAAGAAGAATGACAAATAGTTCTCCTTTCTCAGATTGATTACTACAAATTGTTTCAGAAAGTTGGGAGTGAAAAATAACCATCTGAGAAGAAAGAAGTCTCTCCAAAATTGTGAAGCTATTTAAAAGCAAACATATTTAAACTTTGCAACATATTATCATTATGTAATTCATTTAGCAAAATATTACCTGGTGGGCATGGTTTCCCTCTTTCATACTGTGAAGTTGTTCCTAAATAAAAGGAAATATGTTATAGGTTACTTAGATATCTTCTGATATAACACATTCATTTTATAATTACCAAGAATATATCATCATCTGTGAAGATTAGTATAAACTATATTCTCTGCCAAGCTTTTGAAAATTAGCAATATAGCTTTTATTTTCTAACTTTAGAAAAAATATTCAACTCAGTGTTACACTTATTATAATTTGGAAGGATAAAGAATCTGTAAGTTTCATATCTGGGGGAAAATAATCCACCAATTCCCTAAGACTACATATTTTCTGTTCATGACTATTAATCACTCATTTACATTTTATCTTTTATAAATTTTAAATAAAACATTATCAAATATGGGTAATATAAAAACTTCTCCCTTGGATTATATTCATTTCTGTTAAAAAGAAAGAGGAACACACATTATGAAAACAACACTTGAAGAAAATAATAAGATATTCTAGATTTAATAAATAATCTTATATGGTCATGAATAGCTTCCTCAGAAAGAGAGACCTCTTTATTTTAGTACATTGATTTTACTCATGTGTGAATCACAGACATTTGCTAGGCACTTTCATTCACTGGGGGTCTATGCTAAATGCTAGGGACCACCTATGAAATAAATAATAATGAATACTATGAGCAGTGAACACTATGAACGATGAACACTATGAGCAGGACCATATAGTAATAATACTTGTGGAGGTTACGGCCTAATCATATCATAACTAAGGTGCTAAAATATATTATTCATGTAATTTCTTAGATTAGTAATGATAAATTTGATTGGGGTACTGATATATCTAAATTCATTTGGCTTCTAAGTCCAAAGCAACACAAGAAAATTTGAAACTGAAGCAAGAGTGACACTAAGGTCCAAATTAAATTCATTATTGACTCCCACCTTCCTATAAGTGTAACAGAATAAAAATGTGAAAATGTAATTTTGCTAAATTTAAGACAAGCCCTTTCCCCTAAAGTCCCAATTAATCAAGCTTATTTGGTATAACTAAAAGAAAAAATTATGGCCTCCCAAGTGAAAAACTATGATACTCAAAAGGATTGATACTAAATAGTGAAGCTGGATTGTGCTAATAGATACTTTTTTGATCTATCCATACTATCAGAAGATAGTTTATTACTTCATAGTTCAAATGCTCATCTTATAGTGCATGTAATATATTTTAATGTATTTTAAATTTAGTAAATATATCTCACCTCAGCACTATTGGGAACAATTTCCTTAAAAGTAAAAACATGTATTATTAGTTATATGACTTTAATTTACACTCAAGATAAAAATGCTAATTAACCAGACACATCATAGCTTACCTGTGATTAAAAAAACCAAAACCTTTATAATATTGTCAAAGGTCTCATGAACATAGCAAATTTTAAAGAGACTAGGGATTAGGGGAAGGAGAGATTTTTGAACATTTTATTGGACTTGCCACAAGCTAGCCTCAGGGTTAACTGAATAGGAGATTGCTCATTCAATATTCAAAACAATATCAGGAAATGAAAATAACTATCAAGGAAGCGGGTCTAGAGACAATAAGATCAGTCAACTTGCCAGTTCTTTCTTAGAAAATTTTGACAAAAGCAATTTGAATATATGGGATCCCTGATTCCTTCTACAGAGTCTACATTGTTTTCTTAAATGGAATGTTTATTTGGCAATGATCTGTGCTTTCACAAGGAGGCACATATATATGGAATCACCGCTTAGAACTGAATTTGGGAAAATAAATACAGAATAAATTCCAGAATGTAATGAATCATTTGGGAGGCTCTAACATGATTTGATATATAATTTAGGCAAAGTAAATTTCATTTAATTATTTTAATTCTGTAGACAATTTTGTATTATTATAATAAAATATTACCAGGTGGGGTATGCTGTATTTTTTCAGTCTGAGAAGCTGGTCCTATTCAAAAGAAAAAAATATTGTCAATTTCTGTGTATACCATCTATCATGGTATCCCTTTTCAAGGAGTAAAGAATGAGAAACTAATAATCTTACGTTAGTGTTGTTTCTACCACAGAGAATTTGGATTAGCCCAATTATTCTTGTTTTTTTAACATTAGAAAAACAACTGTGTTACATTATTTTTAACTTAAAATATATTATAATGCAGTCATATATAAATAAATATTCAGTCAATCCTAAAAGAAATCAGTCCTGAATATTCACTGGAAAGACTTTTGTTGAAGCTCCAATAATTTTGGCCACCTGATTTGAAGAACTGATGCATTGGAAAAGACCCTAATGCTGGGAAAGATTGAAGGCAGGAGAGGAGAAGAGGACAGAGGATGAGATGGTTGGATGGCATCACTGAATGGACATGAGCTTGAGCAAGCTTCGGGTGTTGGTCATGGACAGGGAGTCCTCATGCGTTACGGTCCAGGGGGTCACAAAGAGTTGGATATGACTGAGAGACTGAACTGAACTGAGGTAGTTTTGCTTATAGTGTGTATTATATCAGAATTGCTAAGAAAATTGAAAACAGATTTGCTTTCTGTGCTGTGCTAAGTCATCTCAGTTGTACCCAACTCTCTGTGATCCTATGGATATAGCTCTCCAAGCTCCTTTGTCTATGGAATTCTCAAGGCAAGAATACGACAGTGGGTTGCCATGCCCTCCTCGAGGGGATCTTTCCAATCCAGTGATCAAGCCGAGGGCTTCTTTACCACCAGCACCACCCCATTTGTTTTCTGATTTTTGCAAATTAAATCAGAATATTGGATGAAGGAAAAAATGATGTTTCAGATACTAGCCACATTTACCGAGGGCTTACTTTGCACTATGTATTGCTTGTATTAATTGCTTTATGTGCTTAAATATTACTATTGTTTTGTCACTTTGGAACTTAGGCTTTAGATTTACAGATAAGGAAACTGTCTAATATCACATGCTGGTAAAAGGTAGAGCTTAGAGTCAAACTCAAGTCTGGTCAAATCTATAGTGTGCCATTTCAATACTGTGCTGATCAGATCTGAAAGTAGACTATAATACACAAATATTCAAATGAGAGTATGAATTAAATATCTCGGATTTAAAAAGTTGTCAGTTTTATTTTCAGAAGGGATCAGTATACTACTAGAATCTGTTAGACTGCTTACTTTTTTTAAGTTTAGCAGATATTGAAAAGGAGAGATAACTTATCAATACAACATTCTTGCTCATTCCCTGATACATTGGTCTTTGATTAACTTTTAATAAAATTTTACCAGATAACCCAGGTAATGCTCAGAGGGCACATCTTCCTTTTGAATGTACTTCTGCTAAAAAATTCAAAAATAAAAAGTTTAATTAAATTTTAAGATATCTTGGATGATGTCAATATATTTTAAATTTAGTAAATATATCTCACCTCAGCACTATTGGGAACAATTTCCTTAAAAAATAAAAAACATGTGTTGTTAGTTTTGTGACATTAATTTACATTCTAGATAAAAACGCTAATTAACCAGACACATCATAGCTTATCTGTGGTAAACTGATTTTAGCCACAAATTCCTGGGTAATTTAGATAAGATGAACGATCAAAGTACATGTTCTCTTTTCTCTTCTCACTACTTTCACCAGGGAAGTTATTCAGAATGTTGGATTGTGAAGTATTCACTTTTAACTGAATTCACTGGAACTGGGTTTATTTTGTAAATTGGATGAAGTCCTGCTCCCGAAGTTTAAGGATTTCATCACCTTGTATGCCTTCTCTTTTTCTCCTCTAGGTTAACAAATAGCAAAGGATTCCAGTGCCTCTTTAACACAGAATTGACTGAGTTCCACAAAGGATATATCATGTGTATATTTCACAATTTAGAAGCATAGCCATTATTGTAATTTTCAGTGACAACACTTAGTTCTACAAAAATCTGGGAAGGAAAAAAAATCAGAAAAATAATGTTTGGACACCACAGATATCCAGATAGGATTATTCGCCAAGAAAGAAATCTATATTTTGTCTCTGACAAATAATTGTTTTCTTACATTTTGGGGGTTGATAGCCTTGTATGTTAAAATTAGGATAGAGCTACTTACATAGTGCCTTATACAATGAAACTTTACGAGACATATAAACTTTATGGTTCAACAAAATTTCATAAACATTTTCTAACTGGGATACTAAATTAACGTAAAAATGGTATACCTCACTTGATGAACTGCTTCCAGCTTTCATTTGCTAAAAGAAAGAGAATCATTGTTACTGCCTCTGAGACTTTTAGAATTAGAAGGAAACTATTCCACACTTTCATACTGGGTTGCTAACTAGTTTTTAGTGAAAACAATTGGGTATAAAAAGATTCAGGGCCAATAAAATTTACTTTTTTGGGTTGTCAGTTTTATTTAAAATATGTTGGAGAGGGGAGTATAATAACTTACTTTATAACTTAAAACCTTTTTATTAAAACAAATACAGATACTTTCTTGAGTAGAATGCAAATGCATATGAATTTTTGTGATAAAAGTGAAACCTGGAATGAAGAATCTTATTGAGCTGGGCTACCTGAAACCCTGGGTTGAGTTTATATTCTCACATACACTTGGGGCAATTTTGATGTAAATAAATTGGAAATATTAAAATAGAACAATCAATTTCAGAATGGAACTAAAATTACATGAGCTTTTAAAAGTTTTAATCTTTGAAACATTTAGTTGTTTTCCTATGTCATAGATGTTCATATTTACATATGGATCTGATTTCTGTTCCCAAGTACATACTAAGAGATTGCTTCTAATATGCAGCAAAATAGTCATCTCTTGGGAGAGTTGAGTAAAAAGTATTGTGGGCTAATGAATTTTTTCCATGTTTTGAGATTAGGTAGCATAGCCCATTGGAGAATGGAATGGAAAACCACTTCAGCATTCTTGCTTTGGGAACCCCATGAACAGTATGAAAAGGTTAAAAGATATGACACTGAAAGATGAACTCCCCAGGTCAGTAGGTGCCCAACATGCTACTGGAGAAGAGTGGAGGAATCACTAAAGGAAGTCAATCCTGAATATTCACAGGGAGAACTGATGTTAAAGCTGAAGATTCAATACTTTGGCCACCTGATGTGAAGAACCGACTCACTGGAGAAGACCCTGGTGCTGGGAAAGATTGAGGGCAGGAGGAGATGGGGATGTCAGAGGATGAGATGGTTGGATAGCATCACTGACTGAATGGACATGAGTTTGAGCAAGCTCTGGGAGATGGGTGAAGGACAGGTAAGCCTGGCGTGCTCCAGTCAATGGGGTCTCAGAGCTGGGAATGACTGAGTGACTGAACAACAGCATAGTCCATTGATCCAATCGCTGCAATAGATTCTTTCTGCCCAAAGACCACCTCAACACACAAGAGAGTGAACTCTTATCCTGGGATGACAGAAACAGGGTTTTAATTTTTTGAGTCAGATGTTTCATTTTTAAACACTCATGCACATTTTACTTTTTACTCTTGATTTTAATAAAGAAGCAAAGTTTCTCCTGATCATGTAAATGTCAAATTTCTTCTCCTTACTTTATCTGGCACAACATTGTACATTCTTCGGTATGATAGTACTGCTTGAGTTCAATCGCACAATTGGAGCAGATAGCTTTCCTAAAGCATAGAGCATATCCTATTTATGATATATAAGTATAGAGTTTATTAAAATAAAGATCTTACCTTAGCATCTTCCATGGCTTGATCCTTAGAAAAGAAAAGAGAATTAACTTTATTTTTCATGACAAACATTCCAATATAAAATGATAATTACCAAATAAAATGGATGCCAAAGGAAATAGAAATGGGTGGCAATAGTGAAGTGGTAAGGAAAGTTTAAAAAAGCCTACCTACCAGGCTAACTAAAGAATTTTCCTCTTTAATCTGCATTTCAGAGTTCAATAAAAAGTACTGTAGATTTTTATATGTTTGATAAATCATTATAAATATCCTACATTTTCCTTTAACTAACCTAACTTCTTTTTTTTCTTTAACTTGGCTTTTGGATGACAAACAGAGCATTGGATTAAAGATTATGTGATAAATAAAAGTGCACAAAGCATTGGTTCAATGATGTATAAATATTTAAGCAAAGTGAATTTTCTCCATGTAGTATGTTGTGTTCAGTTTCCATGACCATAACAGTATAGAGAGCAGTGAGATGATCCATAGAATTTAAGCTCAAAATACTATGTTGGTTTAGTTATCCAGCCAATTTTGGTCAACATACATGTTGCATCTTTTTTCATTGAATTAGAGATATCTGTTTCAGTTTTGGCCTTAGAGAATTGTTCATTCATTTTGATTAGGATACTTAAAGGATATTTGCTTAGGATATTTTTACTTTTTTATTTCCTTATATTATATTTAATAGTTTTAAAATAAAGAATCTTACCTCAGTTGATTCACTCCCAATATCCTGCCAAGAAAAGATACTTAGTCAGGTATGAAGAATATTAAGAAGATATAAATTTTTAAATTCCTGTATTTTTTTTAATAACAAAGCTATTAAAACTTTGAAAAACAACCTGATCAAAAAATTGTGTCTAAAGAAAGTAAAAAAATCATTTGTGACTACGTAAAACATTCTCGGAGCAGATATATTGCTTTATGTAGTACTCAATAAAACATTTTTTCTGTTTTGGTGATCAGTGAAAATAGTCTGACAGTCCATAATTGCACTAATTCATTCTTTTATCCATTCATTCATTTATACTAATGCCTTGTCTCCTCACAGTTGCAAAGTTAAATCAATATTTAGAATTCTCAGTAGATCTCATCAGTCATTTTGAAAGTTCAAGAAAAGTATAAATGTTACAGGAAATTTTTTTTCTAAAATGTTTTTCATACTGCACAAAGCATTTTTTGACATACCATCTAAAGAAAATTTTTGTATTTTCATTACCTTGAGTTCATCAGTCTGTTTTTCCCTCAAAAATTCTCTTTGTCAAAACCAATAAATTGTAGGTTGCAAAATACGATTTTGAGATAACTTTAAAATAATTTAAATAGCATTTATGTTCCTTACCTTACTCAGTTCATTGATGTTCTCCTTAAGGACAGAAAGGAAGAGAGAAACATGAATGAATGGATATCTGTAAGAAATGTATCTTACATTTTGCTGTTGCAAATTAAAAATAAATATGCATTTTGTAAATGCACTAATATTTCTTACAATATCATTTCTTGCATTATCTCCTTGCTAAGTTTTCTTTATTTAAGCTGTCAGTACATTACTGTGCACTTAAAAAATTTTGTTCCAGTAAATTTGACTATTATTGTCTTTCATCTTGTTTAAGTCGTAGTTCTGAGTTATCTTGATTTCTCTGTCTGGTTCAATAATCTAATAATAATCTAAGTGATTTTTCCACAAAAAGGCAATAAAAAATTGGCATAATACCATAAATAACATAGAGTAAAATGCTTTGTTAATTCTGCTGTATATTCTGTTCAGAACTTCTTACCTTTCCAAACACTTCTGGAAAAGGCTACAAGGGAAAAAGGTTATATTAAAAATCATTCAGACTAAACTGGGTTGCCTATCAAATCTTTTAAATACCGGTCTTGAAATAAAATTTCTATTTGTGTTCTATTTGAGAGTTCAGTCATGAAATTACAGAAATCACAACACATCCAGAGTATTGTAGAGATAAGAGAACATTCCATCATAATGAGAATGGAAATTGTAAAATTTACATAGATTATGCACAAGACAGCGTGTTTTACAAAGAGTCAAATGTATAGGTACAGATTAATATTTAAAGCAGCTTTTTAATATTTGCATATATAATTTCAATATTCTTTGTGGTTGCTTCAGTGAGTAAAGGAAAAAAAATTTGACCAAGTGAAAAATATTTATAAATAAAAATTAAGTTGATTTTTCCAGAAAAATACATTTGTCATTGAAGAAGAAGTACATAATACTTACCGCCACAACAAACCTGAGTAAATTTTTATTGAGGACTTCCTGTAGGAATTAAATTGTGAATTGTAAAAGTGAAAAACACAGTCAAAAAAGAAGAATGTTTTTCCATTTGAACACAAATTCTCCATTTATTTAGGTAAACCAAAATATTTCTTAGGTAAAATAAGAGATAATTAGTTTCAGTTTTATGATTTATTTTAAAATCTGAAGGAGACACCATATTTGGTTCCTTCTTTATCAGGCCTATAGTTTTAGTCAGTTCATACTTATCAAATGTCAAAGGAAGAATTAAATAAGAATGTAATGAAGAATCCCAGGGACAGGGGAGCCTAGTGGGCTGCCGTCTATGGGGTCGCACAGAGTCGGACACAACTGAAGCGACTTAGCAGCAGCAGCAGCAGTAATGAAAACAGAGAAGTGAGAGGGTAATCAACTATCTGAGTACTTGGATACAATTGAAATGAATGTATACAAATGAAAATTGAAATGAAGAAGATATTCAGTATTTATCATAGCTAACTGAAAGAGAAATTAGTTGGGGTAAAGAAAGAACCTTACCTGTCTGCTGTCTGGCTCATTCTGTAAAGATTAAAAAATGAACTAAGCAGTGGATAGGGTGGAAGATTAATGACTCTTGTAAAAGTGTGTGATAGAGTATCTAATTTAATACTCAGTGTGTAAATTGAGATCAAATTGTAAATCATATGTTTGAGTGCAAGAAGAAGAGATAGAAAGAATGAATAATACATTAAAATAGACCACATATACATATTCTATTAATTATTGCTCTTGCATTATAAAATTTTTATTAATCATAAATACGTAAGTCCAAATGCCCTCTTCTCTAAAAAAGTTTGTGAGAGCAGATCAGTATTCAGCTCAATAGTTGAAGATATTACACCTCAGCGAATGTGAAACTGGCTGTTTTCTAGAGAAGGAAGGAATTAGACTACAATCTATATATTAGCAATTTGTCATCACTTAAGCTACACAATTTACAGTGAGTTCTTGGAACATAGAATAGAACACTCACTTGAGAGAGTCCTTGGTGCTTGATGGGATGTTTCTGTTAAAAGAAAATGTAAGAATTATAAAAACAAAAGCACTCAAAATACAATAATAATAATATCACAAGGCACATGTAATACTATACATTTAATGGTGCTGTTTAAGAAATTTGTATTTTAACAGCTAAATTTGATGCCAAGTTCCCCTGGGAGGAAAAAATTTTATTGGCAAAAATAAAAGTAAATTGTCTTCTGTTTTTAGAGTCGGTGGAGAAAAGAATATAAAAAGACAAAAAATAATCTGAAATATTGTTGGTCTGGATTTTATTTTTTATCATAAATTAAATTATATAAAATTTTAACTCAATCTGCATTTTAACTGTGGGAACAAGATTTATGTTTGTTAAATGTTAGCATTAAAAAATGATGTTTTCTTTGGAAAAGGATTAAAGAATCTGTTTGCTGAGGGATCTATATCTGTTTCACTGATAAAAGGAAAAGATATGGACTACTCCAATGACACATTTCTGAAGAACTTGGATCCTTTTTTGTAACTTACTGTCAGATATTTCCTTCTTTTGATGCTTAGAGTTTAGCACAGACAGAACTCTATTGGTTAAGAAGCTGGATTATTAGTAACCCTTCATTATTTAAAATTTAGAAAATAGGAGTTTAACAATAGAATATCTTAGCATTTCAGAAACTTTTGCATCTATATTTGATAGTTTGAGTGTCCAAATATCCAAAACTATTATCTTATTTGAATTGCTTTCTTGTCAGTTGATTCCTATTTATTTATTTATCATTATCTAGAGGTCACAAAGGAACAGAATAACTTTTTGTTTCACATTAATAACTGAATTTGTTTTTTGAGAAGAAACTTAAGTTACTTTATATTATCTGGTTTTTCTTTCTACAAGGACCAAATTATCAGATCTTTGAATCAGCTGAATGAGCCCAACTTTCTGTACCTTGGGAAATATTGGTTGGCATGAGCCATCTCAAATGAGAGTTTGATTTAGGTTCCAAAAGTGGATACACTGGAATATAGGGATTAATAGTATATTTGGTTGGAGAAGGCAATGGCAACCCACTCCAGTACTCATGACTGGAAAATCCCATGGATGGAGGAGCCTGATAGGCTGCTGTCCATGGGGTCGCGAAGAGTCGGACACGACTGAGCGACTTACTTTCACTTTTCGCTTTCATGCATTGGAGAAGGAAATGGCAACCCACGCCAGTGTTCTTGCCTGGAGAATCCCAGGGACGGCAGCACCAGGTGGGAGGCCGTCTATGGTGTCGCATAGAGTCGGACACGACTGAAGTGAGTTAGCAGCAGCAGCAGTATATTTGGTAATACAAAATTGGACATATATATGTTTACAAATATGTTAAGCCTATAATGAATGGACCCAGGCAAAGAGACTAGTTACTTTCTTTGATGCTCTTTATTGTATTGTTAATTATCTTATTTCTTTTAAAATTTTTAATATTTTATTGTGAGGTGTTTATATTTAAAGTTAGAAATTTTATTTAGAGTTAAGTCTTTGAATAAACTAAATAATAATTATCAAAATGTGAAGGATTACCATAGCTTTAATATTAACACTTTAACAGCTAATTAGAGACATCAAATTCTTTATGACTACAATATCTTGCACTTGATGAGACTTGCATCAAACTGCATTTGAGATGACTTCAAACAAGAATCTAGAATCTTCTAAGTTCTCTACTGTACTCACAGGCCTGGCAAGAGCAACAGCCACAAGACAGATGAGGATGAGAAGTTTCATGGTTGTCAAGATCTATGTAAGAAAATAAAGTAGTTAGATCTTATAATAAAATTTGATTCATGAAAAAAATATTCTTGATATTTCCAACAAGGAGTATATTATGATAAAAGTTGTTTCACTTGAAAGTAATATTTTTATTAATTTAGTTTTTTATTTTGCTCTTCTATATAAATATTTACTGTTCAAATTATTTTGCTTAGTGCTTATGTGAGATAAGAAATACCAATATCTTACTATACTTTAAAGTAAAGCATTTGATCCTGAAAGTAATAGTAGGGTTTTGTCAGAGGAATAGAGAAGCATTAATATTTAAATATTACAAATTTTAAAATACTACTATAAAAATTAAAAAGAAATTTCCTCTAGATCATTGGATTTGTTAAAATTGATAAACTAAAACCCACTGGTAAATTACATTTAATTTTATCCGTAATTTTTTGAAAATGTCTTTATCCTTTAGCCTGCTCTTTCAGAGTCTTCATGAAAAGCATTGTTTGTGCATTATGTAGAAACTATTAAATTTCATTAAATTTTTAAAAGATCTAGCTATTACTTAATTTTGCTGGGTTGATATATCCATGACATGACTGTATGAAAATGATTGAACAGAATCATAAGTCAAATATATCATGTTTGACTCCTAGAGTTCAATTTAATTGCAAGACTCCAAAATACATACATTTTATATGTGCTGGAAAAATGCATTTCAGATAAATAAGAAAAATTAGATTATACATGAAATTTGTTTATACTTTAGTCAGCAAACTAATGACAGATTATTTTATATAGGCTGCTTCAATTTACAAACTGTAAAATCTACCTGCATTTGTTAAAAAGACATATTTATAAGCCCCAAATGAGTTTACTATTTTCATATATTTGTATCCTTATAAATATTCAAATTTAATCATCTTTATAAAAGTAGTGATTTATATCTAATTGTCTATCATTGACATTTCCTTTATAAAATTAATTTTATTAACCTAATAACATAGAATAAAAATGGCCTTGAAATATTCTACCAGAAATGATCTTCACTATGCAAACAAAAATATAAATTGTTCTGTATGACAACTTTTTACAGAATTTGGCAAAAATGATTCAAATTATTTTACCATAAATCTATACTGAAGTTATGTATCTATGTTTTCAATATATAGGAATTTATTTTAAAAATGATCAGACAATTTGGTCTTTACAAAAGTATTTAATTTTTCACCTATAGCTCTGAGATAGATAGTATCAACATTTGCAAATATATTTTTAAGCTAACAGTATATCATAGGAAAGTGCCAATACTTGCAATCACATAGAAAAGTTATAACTGCATATTAGTGAAGAATGAAAGATGAGACAGAGGAAAATCATAGAAATTTTGTTATATGTATACATAATACCTTGAACCCAAGACTGGGAAGAAGCAGCAAGCTGGGTTGATGATCAAGGTGATGGCAGACTTTTGCTTCTGAGCTATTTAAACCTACTGATTAGTAAAATGCTAATTTTGTGGTTTCAGTTTAACCAATACGTTTATTTAAATTCTAAGAATTCTCTCACATAGGAAATCAATGTTCTGTTCAGTTCCTCTCCCAAGAAATTCTAAGGAGAGTTTACAACAAAGAAGTGATTCATTATACAGGAAATGGAATGGCATTGTTCTAAATTAACATACAAGAAAACCCCAACAAAACCCTAGATTTATGGTTATTATGAGAACATGCATTTATATCAATAAAATTTCCTTTGTAACTTTTGAAAAATTCAATACCTGTAAAGGAAATTCTTGGGACAAAACAGGGTCTTCAAAAATTTTCAATTTTTATTAACATACAAGATCATGAGAAGAATTCATTATTTATTTCACCTCTTAAAACTCAGTTAATCCATATTATTTATTTTAATTATTTACCTTGTGAAATAACTTACATTATATGTGGTCTAATCTTTTTCCTGCAAAAAGAAAATACAATTATCGTATAAACTTTGGTGACATTTTAATTATACCACCAAGCTAGTTTTTGTTTATTTTGAGTGTACTAGTTGTGTTAAATAGTTCATTCATTCCGGTATAAATTGTTGTTGTTTAGTCGCTAAGTTGTGTCCAGTTCTTCAGTCCCCTCTGTCCATGGGATTTCCCAAATAATAATATTGGAGTGGGTTGCCATTTCCTTCTGCAGGGTATCTTCCCTACCCAGGGATCAAACTCAGGTCTCCTGCATTGGTAGGAGGATTCTCATTACAGATTATTTAATTAAAATTAATAATTATTCAAGAATTACAATTTTTAAATATTGCAAAAATAAACCATAACTAATTTTCAATCTTTTAAAGTTAACAAGTAAAAGAAAAAAATTCCTATCTCTCCAATTCTTAATTGTACTCCTAGAATTAACTGGCATTGTACAAAAATATTATGTGCTAAATAAAATATCTGTACAAGTGAGGGCTTTAAAAACTTGTTGATTGCAACTCCTTGTTTATAAGAAAGGAATCATATTATATACTTTAAAATATGTATAGTGATACTTTCAGTGTATTCATAGTTGTATGATAGGAACATTATTTTGTATTAAAAGAAATTTCAAAACTGTTCAGGCTCTCCACTTTGAAGATAGAAAAGACTATAATTTCCCATATTGAAGTTTTCTTTAGATATTATCTTCCTTACTGTCTGTTTCACATCAATTTCAACAAGATACTAGTGTTTTCTATCCACTCTAATTTATTCAAGGAGCTGAGAACAAAAATCCTCGCTGCATTGTAATACTCTACTTTTGTCTTTCCCAGGAGTGTATCTGGACTTTCCAGGTGGCATTAGTGGTAAAGAACCTGCCTGCCAATGCAGGAAACATTAGAGATGCAGGTTCGATATCTGGGTTGGGAAGATCCCCTGGTGTAGAAAATGGCAACCCATTCTATTGTTCTTGCCTGGAGAATCCCATGGACAGAGGAACTTGGCAGACGATAGTCCACTGGGTCGCAAAGAGTAGGACATGAATGAAATGACTTAGCACGCACGCAAAGGAGTGTATCCACCACAATTTGAAGACATCAGTCCTTTGACACTAATCCTTCTTTATAGTTCAGTTCTCACATCTGTTCATGGCTACTGGAAAAACCATAGCTTTGACTATAAAGACCCTTATCAGTAAAGTGATGTCACTGCTTTTTAATATGCTGTCTAGGTTTGTCAGAACTTTCTTTTCAAGGAGCAAGTGTCATTTAACTTCATGGATATAATCACTGTCTGCGGTGATTCCAAGAAAATAAAATCTGACAGTACTTCCACCTTCTCCCCCGTCCCCCTCTATTTTCCATGAAGTGATGGGGCAGTATGCTGTGAACTTAGTTTTTTGAACACTGAGTTTTAAGCTGTAGATGAGAGACTACACAACTGTGGCTATCTGGGTCATTAAGACCTTTTAAATACAGTTCTTCTGTAATACTATTCTTGCCACTTCTTCTTAATTTCTTCTGCTTCTGTTAAGTCCTTATTATTTCTCTCCTTTTTCATGCTCATCTGGGTTGGGAAGATTCCTGGTGGAAGATCTTGGCAAGTGGGAAATATCCCCTTGTGAAATATGCCCATGACAGCCGTAGTTTTCTTGAAGAGAGCTCTAGTCTTTCTCATTCTATTGTTTTCCTCTATTTCTTTGCATTGTTTGTTTAAAAAGGCTTCTCATTCTCTCTTGCTATTTTCTGGAACTCTGCATTCAGTTGGGTATATCTTTCCCTTTCTCCTTTGTCTTTTGCTTCTTTTCTTTTCTCAACTATTTGTAAAGCCTTCTCAGACAACCACTTTAACTTCTGAAAATTTTTCCCCCTCTTTGGAATAGTGTTGGTCACTGCCTCCTGTACAATGTAATAGCCAGATCTAATCCTTTGAATCTATTCATCACCTCTACTGTATAATCATAAGGGATTTGATTTAGGTCATAGTTGAATTGTCCATTGGTTTTCTCCATTTTCTTTTTAAGCCTGAATTTTGCAATAAGGAGCTCAAGATCTTAGCCACAGTCAGCTCCAGGTCTTATTTTTTACTGACTATATAGAGTCTCTCTATCTTTGGCTGCAAAGAATATAATCTATCCAGTTTCAGTGTTGATCATCTGCTGATGTCCATGTACACAGTCATCTCGTGTTGGTGGAAGAGGGTATTCACTATGACCAATGTGTTTTCTTGACAAAACTGTTAGCCTTTGACTTGCTTCATTTTTAACTCCAAAGCAAAATTTCCTGTTACTCCAAGTGTTTCTTGACTTTCTACTTTTGCATTCCAATCCCCTATGATGAAAAGGATATTGATTTATTTATTTGGTGTCGGTTCTAGAAGGTCATGTAGGTCTTTGTAGAACAAGTCATCTTCAGCATCATCAGCATTAGTGGTTGGGGCACAGACTTGGATTACTGTGACGTTGAATGGTTTGCCTTGGAAACAAATGGAGATCATTCTATTGTTTTTGAGATTGCATCCAAGCACTGCATTTTAGATTCTTTTCTTGACTATGAGGGCTACTCTATTTCTTCTAATTGATTCTTGCCCACAGTAATAAATATAATGGTAATCTGAATTAAATTGCCCATTCCTGTCCAATTTTAGTTCACTGATTTCTTTCCTGCTTGACCATATCCAACTTGCCTTGATTCATGAACCTAAAATTCTAAGTTCCTAATCAATACTGTTCTTTACAGCACTGGACTTTACTTTCATCACCAGACACAACCAGTCATTTCTGCTTTGGCCCACCTGCTTCATCCTTTCTGGAGCTATTAGTAACTGCCCTCTGCTCTTCCCTAGTAGCATATTGGACATCTTCTGACTTGGGGAGCTCATCTTCTGGTGTTGTATCTTTTTGCCTTTTCATACTATTCATGGGATTCTCATGGTAAGAATACTGCAGTGGTTTGCCATTCCCTCCTCCAGTGGACCACATTTTGTCAGAACTCTTCAGTGTTACTGACCATTTTGGGGAGCCTTGTGTGACATGACTCAGAGCTTCATTGAGTTACTCAAGGCTTTTCACCACAACAAGTTTGTGATCCATGAAGGGGACTGTAGATTTACATAATGCCAAATCATGCAAAATATTAGCCTACATTTGTTTGATTTATATTGATATTTTCAATTTGCTTTATCACTTAAAATTCTTCATTTCCAACTACTAAACAAGGCTTAACTCTGAGACACATATTTAGACAATTTGTAGTCAAATGGGCCTTTGCCTTGTAAATAAAGAAAAATATTAATTTTCTGATGTAACAGAGTCATACATAGGGTAACCATAAAGTTGGTCATCTAACATTGATCATTTATGATAGTAAAAGGGTCTACTCTTAATAATTATAACAAAACAATACATATAGATTGGACTAATTTAAGAGCTCAAGGGCATAGATATTCTAGTGATATCACAACTTGTTTTGAAAATGCAACAATATCCCTAAAGAAATGAAACTGGAAATAGATTGGGTAAGGGAGAACTAAGCTTTCTTGACTTTCAAATTTCAATAATGAAAAAAAAATGGATTTAAACTTATTAGAAAAATTAACACACACACAAAAAGCATTATTAATAATAAACATAGATTTTTGAAAAACAAAACTATGAGTTAAGAGACAGACTATCCTCTGCAAGATTATGTACATTGTTGCTAAATATTCTAGTCCAGATTCAAACCTCTTTGGAGGACTGACTTTGTTTGAGACAGTGAAAAATTCAGAATTTGAAGTTTCAAACTGGTTTGTCAAAATTCTCCCAGGAACTTCTGACTGATTAGTCTTCTAGGAAAGTGTTGCTTAATTATATAACAAACAGTCAACCTTCCAGAAGGAAAGTTACTGAGAAATGTGAAAGATATTTTTTTTTTTCTCTAGAAATCCATATGCCATTTGGAATCTAAGAAAAGATACACAGTAAGATCATTAATGATTATTCTTAGATATTGTATAAATAGAATTTTAGTATCCAGAACTAAAACGGAGTTCTTTTCAGGAAGTTTTATATTATGAATATATGATAGTACCGGAAATGTGGAACCTATGCTAGATTTTATATTTGGATTTAAAACAGGGGCCTTTTTAACTTGGTGTTCTGTCAGTTGGTCTTTGGAAATCTTAAGTGAACATTGTTTAAGTAAAGAGGTAGAATGTAGTGGTTGCAAGACAATACTTCAAGGTCAAATTGTAAGTTTAATTTATGGCTTTCAATGATGAGCAGTGTAATTTTGCAACCTCATTTTGTCTCAATGTTCCCAACTGTTTAGTAATATCCACTTCTTATGTGGTTGAGAGGAAAAAAGTCACACACTTAGAACAGTGTCTGAAACAAAATTAAAAAAGAAAAAGCTTCAGCAATACATGAACCGTGAACTTCCAGATGTTCAAGCTGGTTTTAGAAAAAACAGAGGAACCAGAGATCAAATTGCCAACACCTGCTGGATCATAGAAAAAGCAAGAGAGTTCCAGAAAAACATCTATTTCTGCTTTATTGACTATGCCAAAACCTTTCACTGTGTGGATCACAATAAACTGTGGGAAATTCTTCAAGAGATGGGAAGAGGTGGTCACCTGATCTGCCTCTTGAGAAACCTGTATACAGGTCAGGAAGCAACAGTTAGAACTGGACATGGAACAACAGACTGGTTCCAAATAGGAAAAGGAGTACATCAAGGCTGTATATTGTCACCTTGCATATTTAATTTTAGGCAGAGTACATCATGACAAATGTTGGGCTGGAAGAAGCACAAGCTGGAATCAA
Source organism: Nanger dama (assembly GCA_917880005.1). NCBI lineage: Eukaryota > Metazoa > Chordata > Mammalia > Artiodactyla > Bovidae > Nanger > Nanger dama. The sequence continues at coordinate 19,971,282 of CAKJTW010000001.1, forward strand.
GATTGCCGGGAGAAATATCAATAGCCTCAGATATGCAGATGGCACCACCCTTATGGCAGAAAGTGAAGAGGAACTAAAGAGCTTCTTGATAAAAGTGAGAGAGGAGAGTGAAAAAGTTGGCTTAAAGTTCAACATTCAGAAAACAAAGATCATGGCATCCAGTCCCATCACTTCATGGCAAATAAATGGAGAAACAGTGGACACAGTGTCAGACTTCATTTTTCTGGGCTCTAATATCACTGCAGATGGTGACTGCAGCCATGAAATTAAAAGACACTTACTCCTTAGAAGGAAAGTTATGACCAACATAGACAGCATATTAAAAAGCAGAGGCATTACTTTGTCAACAAAGGTCTGTCTAGTCAAGGCTATGGTTTTCCCAGTGGTCATGTATGGATGTGAGAGTTGGACTATAAAGAAGGCTGAGCACTGAAGAACTGATGCTTTTGAACTGTGGTGTTGGAGAAGACTCTTGAGAGTCCCTTAGACTGCAAGGAGATCCAACCAGTTCATCCTAAAGGAGATCAGTCCTGGGTGTTCACTGGAAGGACTGACGTTGAAGCTGAAACTACAATACTTTTGCCACTGATGCGAAGAGTTGACTCATTGGGAAAGACCCTGAAGCTGGGAAAGATTGAGGGCAGGATAAGAAGGGGACGACAGAGGATGAGAAGGTTGGATGGCATCACTGACTCGATGAACATGGGTTTAGGTGGACTCCAGGAGTTGGTGATGGACAGGGAGGCCTGGTGTGCTGTAGTTCATGGTGTCTCAAAGAGTCAGAAACGACTGAGCGACTGAACTGAACTGAACTGAAATAAAATAAGTACTCATTTAAAATTATCCATTATTAGAACATGATCTTTGAAGAATTCCATCTAATTATTTTGTGCCCAAATTATTTTCCTACTTCATGGACTTGTTAACTTTTGAAAATTTATGAATTACATTTTTACATTTATATATGCATTGAAAATGTACAGAAGGGTAAAAAGAAAATTTCTAATAGTGACCACAATTGAAGAAAACTTGGAATGGAATATGAAAGGGGAATTGAAAGGAGAATTTTTAGCTTTATTAATGAGATTTTTTGTTAATGAAATCTTACACAATTTGATATTTACACAGAATAGTGAACTAAAACAGTGCTTATTAAACGTTAATGTGTTTATGAATCGCTAGGATATCATGTTAAAATTCAGATTCAGGTCTAGTAGATCTGAGGTATGTCCTCTGTTTCTGCATTTTTAACAAGTTCTCAAGTGATATCACTGCTGGGAATCTATGTGACACACTTTGGGTAACTAGGAACTAAGAGATTTGAATATGTAAGGTATAGTCCTCTCTTTTAAACTTACTCATTAATGAAAGTTTGTACACAAAATATCATGGAGAAATACCTAAAACTTGAAAATTGTAACAATGTATAGAAGTAATAATGACATTAAAAATACTGAGCTGTGTTTCCATGAAAGTGTTCACCTTTATAACGATGTCTAAAATAAAGCATTTCCTTATCCAACCCTAGATTCTTTCTGTAAGTCGAATATCACTCTAGTAACAGTTTATCTGTCTATGTTGTACTAAAGTCACTGCTCTCCTTTTACCTCCAGCCAAAAATTCATTTATTTTGCACTAACAAGGCATCCACCTACCTAAGACACTTGGGAAAATATGGACTAAAATTTAACTGTGTTAACTAAATGCTACCTAATGAGTTCTTTCTGAAAGACTGTATTTTGGTGGGTAAAGAGATTTTTACCTATCATGAATATCTCTTCTGACTTGAGAAAATGTGTTTTTCATGATTGATAAATCTTCCTAGCTCTAGTCATTGGTTGTCCATGTTTAACAGTGTTAATATGAAGATATAATGTATTTAACATGCCTTACTAACTCCAGAAGATAGTGAAGGACAGGGAAGCTTGAAGTGCTTCAGTTCATGAGATCACAAAGTGTGAGACATAAATTAACAACTGAACAACAGTAACAATGAGCTATCAAAACTAGCTATCTTATCCTATCAGATGGGATAATAAACCATCCCTCTGTAGAATAGAATATATGCATTTATTAATCACTTTTTATAGTTCTTTGCATTGTCTAAAATCTTCTTTTAATTATGATTCCATTTACTCTTTATAAGAATTGTGTTTTGAGGATAAAGCAGAAGTTATTCTTTCTTTTGCAGATAAGGAAACCAAACCATCTGTAAGTTAAAGTAAATTAACTTCTATACAAGGTCTTGCATCTGCTAACAAGGAAAGGATGACTCAGATCTTACAACACCCAAACCTGTGCTCTTTCTAATATACCCTGCTGCTCATTCTTTTACTCAACAAATATGCTTAATATATGCAAGATGTTGTATCTTTAGATAAGTAATGAAGAATGCAACATTCTAGCAAGTGGAGAATGCCTAAAATGCATAAAAGCTGAACTGATTTAAGCCATCTGGGGTAGTGTTAGAGTAAGAGGAACTATCAGTATAAAAGGACTCACATTGTTAAAGACAAACTTTACAATAATTCTGCAAAAGTCTGCAGACTTCCAGACATCTTTCCCTAAATCCAATATGATCCAACAACAATCTTCTAATGCTTTTGTCTTTCACTAACTGCAGCAATATCAATAACAATGTTTCTTCATTCACTAACTAATCTTTAATAGTAGGTAAGTGTTTGCACTCTTATAGAAGTGCTGAAGTGTCTAAAAGTCAATGTTAGAGCAGAGAGAGAAAGACATTCGGAATTTGATTGGGCCATTTGAGTGGGCACCGATATTTTCTAGGATCATGGCAGTTTCAAGATGGAACAAAGAACAAACTGCGGAATCAGGATTGTCTTAGGGAATCCTGAAGGATGGTAAATGGTAGCTGTGAGATGACAAAAGGCCAGACTCCAGAATAACAGAAATTTAAAAGTAAGGAGGCCATTTGAATAAAACTAGTAGAAAAAGTGAACAGGAAGTGGAAAGAGAAACAGAATGACCATTTCTTCCCTTCCTGGAGGTCCTTCTAACCTCCGGATACAGGTGACAACACAGAGGGGACACCTTCTTCCCTCCTATCCCCTGTGAGAAGGTTATAAAATGTGATATTTTTATCTGGGGGATTCAAATTCAAATATCTGTCTTTCTTGAAAGTAAAGTAGATGAAAGGAGTTACTGGCAATGTGATTAAATTTTTACAGACACAGTGAAAAGGATTATTGATGGACTGTGGAGCTGGTATGCTTTAGACTGAAGATTCTTTGAACATGGTTGTTGATTAAAATTTACAGTGATTAAGGATGTAGTATAGTGGGGAAGATTTCATAGAGGCACATGAAAAGTCATGTAAAATCTAACAGGTAGAAGTAATTTTAAGATTTAATTTCTAAATGGCTGATATAAAAAGCAAAGGACAATGAAAGTCCAAAAGACAGCGTATGATGGAATGATGTGGCTTGAAATGACTATTAATATTTGGGTAAGACTTGGAAAGCTGAGAAGTGAAAGGGAGATTTATAGATGAGAGACGTGCTAATGGCAAGTGTGTAGAGGCATCAAATTAAAATTAAAACAGTTCTGTTGGGGGGCACAAACCTATGCATTAATAAATTTTGTATATTGACAGGTACTGTAATTGTTGAGGAACACAAGAACACTGAAGGTGCAAAAAGGAAGTATTAATCTCAGCTTGAAAAGATTAGGAAAGGAGTCCTGAAAGATGAGTAAAAGTGTATGAAACTAAAGTGAGAAAAAAGGGAAGAGAGTTAAACGTGGAGGTGGAAGGGAGGTGTTGGCTTGAAGTGTACCATAATCATCAGGAAGTGATGACTGGCACAGGTGAAAAGGAAGGCAGCAAGCAGAACATGGAAGACCAGGCAGTACAAGGAAGAATTTGAACTTGATTTTGAGAATTAGAAATTTTCCTTTGAGGAAGGCAGATGCCTGAAAAGCTGGCACTCTCTCCTTAGGTGGTGAGGGCAAGTTCTACAGTGTTCTTCAACTCTGCAGTGTTCTCCTCACCCCAGCTCTTCCTGGGTGTCATAACTTCCCCCTTGCTGTTTCAAATCAGGATGGTCATGGATTGTTTCAGTCCAGGTATCTCTAAGACCTTCCTCTTCCTCTGTCTGGAAGCCCTCTGAGAAGGTTACAGGAAGTATTAGTAGAGCCCTTCCTGCTCCAACAATTCACAGCTATGTTCCTGGCCTCCAGGGTCCCTTGTTTCTGAGCGATCACCTAAGGAGACAAGGAAGGTCATCTCTTCAATGTACTGATTATTGTAGTGCCAATGCTCAAATGCAGCCATAGTCTTCCAAAAGCAGTGCAAGCTGTCATTTATTTAGCACATTAAAAAAAATTTATTTATTTAGCTGTGCCAGGTCTTACTTGTGACACTTGAGGTCTTTATTTGTGACGTGTGGAATCCAGTTCCCCTGACCAGGGATTGAACTCAGGCCCCTGCAGTGGGAGCACAAAGTCTTAGCCACTGGACCAACAGGAAAGTCCCTGATCAAGCACTTTTAACAAGCCAGACATTCAGGTACTGTGTTAGTACCTTCAAAATATTTTCTCATTAATATGATTTTTCTCATGGTAATCCCCAAAAGTAAATACTATCATTATTTAGATTTTAGAGATGAAGAAACTAAGGCTTGCAATAGTTAGACAACTTTTCCAGGCTAGTATGTTAACTGGGCTTTGAACTGGGCCATTTTATTCCAGAGGCCCTACTCTTATGCACTGTGGCTCTTTTTTTTGGCCCCACTGAGCAGCACAATGCAAAGAAATAGAGGAAAAGCTAGAAAGGCTAGAGATCTCTTCAACAAAATTAGAGCTATCAAGGGAACATTTTATGCAAAGATGGGCTTGATAAAGGACAGAAATGGTATGAACCTAACAGAAGCAGAAGATATTAAGAAGAGGTGGCAAGAATACATGGAAGAACTATACAAAAAGGATCTTCATGACCCAGATAATCACGATGGCGTGATCACTCATCTACAACCAGACATCTTGGAATGTGAAGTCAAGTGAGCCTTAGAAAGCATCAATCACTACGAACAAAGCTAGTGGAGGTGAAGGAATTCCAGTTGAGCTATTTCAAATCCTGAAAGATGATGCTGTGAAAGTGCTGCACTCAATATGCCAGCAAATTTGGAAAACTCAGCAGTGGCCACAGGACTGGAAAAGGTTTTTTCATTCCAATCCCAAAGAAAGGCAATGCTAAAGAATGCTCAAACTACCACACAATTGCACTCATCTCACATGCTAGTAAAGTAATGCTCAAAATTCTCCAAGCCAGGCTTCAGCAATATGTGAACCATAAACTTCCTGATGTTTAGCTGATTTTAGAAAAGGCAGAGGAACCAGAGATCAAATTGCCAACATCTGCTGGATCATCGAAAAGCAAGAGAGTTCCAGAAAAACATCTATTTCTGCTTTATTGACTATGCCAAAGCCATTGACTGTGTGGATCACAATAAACTGTGGAAAATTTTTCAACAGATGGGAATACCAGACCACCTAACCTGCCTCTTGAGAAATCTGTATGCAGGCCAGGAAGCAACAGTTAGAACTGGACATGGAACAACAGACTGGTTCCAAATAGGAAAAGGAGTACATCAAGGCTGCATATTGTCACCTTGCTTATTTAACTTCTATGCAGAGTGTATCATGAGAAACGCTGGGCTGAAAGAAGCACAAGCTGGAATCAAGATTGCTGGGAGAAATATCAGTAACCTCAGATAAGCAGATGACACCACCCTTATGGCAGAAAGTGAAGAGGAACTAAAAAGCCTCTTGATGAAAGTGAAAGAGGAGAGTGAAAAAGTTGGTTTAAAGCTCAACATTCAGAAAACGAAGATCATGGCATCCGGTCCCATCACGTCATGGGAACTAGATGGGGAAACAGTGGAAACAATGTCAGACTTTATTTTTTGGGGCTCCAAATCACTGCAGATGGTGACTGCAGCCATGAAATTGAAAGACGCTTACTCTTTGGAAGAAAAGTTATGACCAATCTAGATAGCATATTCAAAAGCAGAGACATTACTTTGCCAACAAAGGTTGGTCTAGTCAAGGCTATGGTTTTTCCAGTAGTAATGTATGGATGTGAGAGTTGGACTGTGAGGAAGGCTGAGCGCCGAAGAATTGATGCTTTTGAACTGTGGTGTTGGAGAAGACTCCTGAGAGTCCCTTGGACTGCAAGGAGATCCTACCAGTCCATTCTGAAGGAGATGAACCCTGGGATTTCTTTGGAAGGAATGATGCTAAAGCTGAAATTTCCAGTACTTTGACCACTTCATGCGATGAGTTGACTCATTGGAAAAGACTTTGATGCTGGGAGGGATTGGGGGCAGGAGGAGAAGGGGGACAACCTAGGATGAGATGGCTGGATGGCATCACTGACTCGATGGACATTTGTCTGAATGAACTCTAGGAGTTGGTGATGGACAGGAGGCCTGGTGTGCTGCGATTCATGGGGTCGCAAAAAGTCGGACACGACTGAGGGACTGAACTGAACTGAACTGAGCAGCACATGGGATTTTAGTTACTTGACTAGGGATCAAACCCATGGCCCCTGCCTTGGGAGCTTGGAGTCTTAACCACTGGACTGCCAGGGAGGTCCCTGTGCTTTATTTTTAAAATGTACCCCCAAAGATTTTCTGTGTCTTTGATAAGAGTCCAAACACATGGCCATGTCATATTTATTTGTTTTATTATTTAAATGTATAATCAAGTAGATTACTGAAACATTAAATTCAATTTTAGAGTTTCTGACATTTAACTTATAAAATGAGGCAAAATATTTGAGTCACAAGCTTTACTTATTGTAGAAGAGTTGTAGATTTGGGTTTAGTGACTAAATATGTACACAATTTTTAAAAATCAGCAAGAGAAAAAAAAAGATAATTCATTAACCTTCAGCCCAAAGATAAGCCATTGGTAAAAATGTGTAGTATATTTTTATCTAGACACATACACACACACACATATATACGTGAGTAAAGTATATTACATATATGTGTGAGTAAAGTATATTATACTGATTTCATAAACTACTTGTTCCTCTACTTTTGTTATGTCTTTGTCACATTTTCCCAGTAGCTTTTTTTTTTTTTTTTTAGTGGAGTGCAGCTTATTGCACCAGTGGGCCCAAGGCAGAGTCTCCTCTTTGTCAAGGACCCTGACCAGTTTTTGTGAAAACCTTATATACCCTAAGTGTACATGCCCAAACCCACCTCCCCAAATTCCCTGAAACTAGTCTGAACAAAGAAAAAGAAAGATACAATCAAAGTTAACCCATGATTCATATGCCTTAAGCCTAGGTTGTTAACAGTGGACAATTATCAATAGGCCTATGGACATACCCCAATAAGCATAATAGAATTTATGATTCTATTTGGTTACACAGATAATTAGAGTATTCTTTAGCCAACAGAGAGTCTGAGTATGAGCTCTGCGGCTCTTCCATCCAGGGGGCCTGGTTTTCCAGTTGGTATGTCATTTCCATAGATACTGGGCATATAGCTCAAAGTCCACAGTCTGGCCCAAGATGGAGTCCTGCTTTCAAGATGGAGCCTGTTCTGTCTGTTTCCCCTTTCATTCCCCCATCTTGATGCTCTTAACTCATAGTATGAGCATCATTCATAGGGATATATTGCACCCTGACTCTCTGACCTCCAATTTGGGAGAACGACATCAACCTTTGGGTTACAAAGTTCAAAATGCATTGTAAAATAAAGGGTCCACAAAGCAGAACTATCAAGGCAACTATAACAATGGTAAATATAGTTTTCCACCAATCACCCTTCACCCAGATAGGACCAAAGTCCAAAAAGGAAGATTATCATTAGACATAACTTTTACCTGACCTTTCATGTCATCTAGGGTGGCTGATATATAGCCAGATAAATTAGGAATATATACGCAACATTCAACTTTAATTATAGCACAGGTCCCTCTTTGTATTGAAACTATGGTTAGTCTCAAGATGACACCAGCAAGTCCTTGTAGCAGCAGTTGATTGTAAAGCTTCACCTGTTTCTTCTTTAAGATAATCTTGGTTTCATGGGAATCAGTGGGGTCTTTGTATGTAGTCTGCTCAGCGTCCTCCGAGTCTTGTGGTATGCTCTCTTCACTCTCATGTGGAGGATCAGAACAACAGTATATGGATCCTTCCAGTGTGAGGCCAAGGAGTCGTGTTTCCAGTCCGTTACCACACCTGATCCCCAGGCACAAATTTAGAAACTGTTCCCCAAGGGGGAACGGCACCCTTTCTTGTACAATCTTAGTTACCTGATTTATTACGTTACCTAGTTGTTCCATCTGCTGTGAAATCTCATCTCCTCTTACCTGAGGCAAATTTATTGACAACTGTTTTATTATAGGAGGGGCCTCCCATACACAATTTGTACAGAGAAGAGCAATGGGACTGTGGAGTCATCCTGAGTCTGAGCTGAGCCATTGGAAAGAAGTCCACCCAGGAACAGTCAGTGTCTAAGATCCATTTGGAGAGTGTCTCTTTAAGTGTCTAGATGGTTTCTTCCACCATCTCAGAACTCTGGGGCCTATATGTTGTATGTAATTTCCACTTGATGTTTCAAGTTTTGCTTACTTGTTATACTAAATCAGCTATGAAAGCCAGGCCATTGTCCGATCCAATGCTGGTAGGAAATCCAAATCTGGGAACTATCTCCCTAAGCAGGCACCAGGCTACTTTTGATGCTTTTTCAGTCCGGATAGGAAAAGCTTCTACCCATCCCGAGAAGGTACATATTATTATGACACTACCAGGTAATGTCAGTGTTGGTGAGATTTCATTTCAGTGAAGTCCTCTTCCAGGTGTTCAAAGGGCCGAGTGCCTTTTACCTGAATCCCTGGAGGTTTCTGTCTGTGCCGAGAGGCAACATTAACCTGTGAGCAGGCAGTGTAGTTCTGAGATTTTGTCCTGCATAAGGAAGAGAGGCAGGGAATCAAGAAATATTTTCAAATTAGCTCTTCCAGTTTATCATGGCCTAGATGGGTCGCTTGGTGTGCTTGGCTTACCAGAGTGGGTGCGAGCTCCTTCGGTACTAATAATTTGCCACTTGGCAATTCCCACCATCCCTTTTCAGTCTTGATGGCTCCTTCTGCTTTGGCTAGTTGGTTTTGGGCTTCGGTGTATTTTGGAGAGTCTAGCATTAGCTCAGGTAGCTCCGCCAATATGAGAGCTTTAATAGGGGCTTCACTTGTCACCTCCAAGCCCTCGGCTGCTTGTTTAATGGTCTTATCTGCCAGTCTGTTCCCTGAGCCTGGGGGGTATTCTCTTTTGATGTCCTCAGCAGTGTATGACTGCAACCCTTTCTGGTTCCCAGGCAGCATCTAATAGGGTCTTAATTTCTTCCTTATTTTTAATATCTTTTTCACTAGCTGTCAAAGGCCTCTCTCCTTATACAGAGCCCTGTAGTGTGGCAAAAGCATACCTGGAGTCTGGGTAAATGTTTGTCTTCTTATCTTTCGACAGCTGGAGGGCCCAGATTAGAGTGTATAATTTGGCCTGTTGAGCAGACCAGTATGATGGCAGAGAGCTAGCCTCAACAATGGTTTCTTCTGTGACTACTGCATATCCCGACAGTCGTTGTCCTTGTTTCACCAGGCTGGTGCCATTGGTGTACAGGACCAATTCTGGGTCCGGGATTGACAGGTCTCTCAAGTCAGGTCTACTGGCACGTTTCCTTGCAATCATGTGAGGGCCTACCTTTTCCCACAAGAGAGTGGCCAGATTCAAAGCCTGACAAGGCTCAGTATTAACATGGGGGTTCTCACATAACAGTCCCTGGTATTGAGTAATCCAGGATGTTCACACCCACTTATGGGGGTCCCCTCGCAGGATAGTGTTGACCTCATGTGGGACTTTTACAAACAAATCTTGGCCCAAAGTCAGCCTGGTTGCCTCCCGCACCAGCAAGGCAACCACAGCAACTGCCCATAAGCATCCCAGCCACCCAGTGGCAACATTGTCCAGCCGATTAGAGATAAGTCACTAGTCTGCCCCATGTGCCCATAGTCTGGGACAACACTCCCATAGCCACCTTGTCCTTTTCAGTCACATGAAGAGTCAACGGCTTAGCAAGGCCTGGCAGGCCCAAGGTGTGTGCTGACGTCATTGTACCTGGTTTGAGGTCTATTACCAGCGGGACTTGTTTTGCAAGCCTGGCGGAGGGTAGTCTTCTGCCCAGACCTCAGGGAATTGTTGAGCTAACTCTCTCTCTTGACTGTTTAGCCCTTCCGGTTTCCTTTCCGGGAGATTGTGCAACCTCCATTCATCTTGAGGGGTTACTGAGAGGAAGAGTAAATAGGTGGTTGAGCCCACTCGAACAATGAGTCTTTCGTGGGAGGAAAGGTAATTTGTGCCCCCAATATAGGCAGCAAGTCTCTTCCTAACAAAGGTACTAGTCATTCAAGGATGTATAAAATTCATGAATCACTTGGTGTCCCCCCATCTGACATTTTTAGGGTAGGCTAGAGACACAAAGGCTGCATTTATCACCATCTGAGACCCAGCAGCCTCTGGCTGGGTCTATTGGTGTATAAAGCCTATGGGCCTCGCACAGTCTTTCGCAGAACTCAGAGGGTGATTCACTTTCCCTTTGAATCACTTCAGAGGGTTTTGCAATACTCATAGCTTTTGGGCCCCCATCTTGAGACCTTGATATCTCTCCAGGTGGCCCCTCCCTTCCTCTGTGTTACGGTCCCAGTTGGGCCTCTCATTGGGGATGGCTAGTTCTGCCCACAACTGTGGGTTTGCAGTACCCTCAAACCCATTGCCATTTCTCTTAGCCATTTTCTGGTCTCAGTTTGGATCTTGTATCTTTCCTCAGGGCACTGAAAAGGGAGACTAGTAATTGGATTATGTCATCCTATGTAGGGAGGTGAGTTCAAAAAATAGTCTCCATTAGCCTAATTATGGCTTGTGGCTCCCCCGAGTACTGTGGAGCATGTCTCTGCCAGTTTAATATATTTGTAGAGGAAAATGGCTGGTAATAATAGGCTACAGGGGGCTGATGGTAGTGCCCCGTGCGTCCTGAGCTGGAGGCTGTTGTAGCTCTCTGAGGGGCATCTGTTGCCAAAGTCCAGCTCCAGCAGCCAGGGATTCAGCCTGAAGGTGTGAGTGGTGTCAGTGAGAGAAACTGAGGCAGCCTCTCAGTTTTTCTTTGGACTGCCTGTTTATTTCAAGCTTATGATTCTCTTTTATGCTTTTACAAAAGTATTAGGTCAGAGGTTTGATATTTTTAGTTCCCAGAGATCCAGATTTATTTTTCTCTAAAAATCACTGTTGCCCCTCAAAAGGAGTTCCTTCCTCAGCGATTCTCTTATCTACTTTTTCTCATGTGTCCTTGTGAATACACTGTAACTCATGCTAATGTCTGGGCTGCACACCACATTCCTCAGTTTAATTCTTATCTTTCCAAGTCCTGTTTGCCCCTAGTATCCTAAGCTCAATATTTCTAAGAAAGGGCTTCTAGCTATAAATATCTCTAAAATCCCTAATCTCTAATCTCTATAAGCTATAGTATAATATGCTAACATTACAGCATACCTTAAATCTTTAGCTTCTAAATATTTTAATTATTCCTAAACCCTAAATTCAGCAAACTCCTTCGCCATAAACACTTTCCTCACAAATAGGCTTCAGATAGGACTCCCTTCCATGGTCTCAAGCTGCTGCCTCTGTGCTCACCCTGGAACACTCTTTTGCAAAAGTCCTTGAACAAACGTCAGTGATTAACTTTATGAATTATTCTCTGAGCACAGCTGCAGAAGGCTTTATGCCTTTTCATGCTCCTCTCAAAAATAATAAGCACCTTAATATTCTCTTCAGTCAACTCAGCTGAGGAAAGGGAAAAACAAGTCAGAATCACAAAGCCTAACTCCTTCATTCCGGGTCCGTGCCTAAGGAACAAAGGGAGGGGGTTTAGAGCCGTGCCTCCATTTTGCCAGTAATGCCTAACACGGCTCCTGACAATCTGTAGTGGGGTTCTTCCCCCTGTTCCTTGGCAGAGTGCAGCCTCTGGCTAATTGCTGTGTTTTCTTTCCCCTTCCCATCAGTACTCACTGGGAGAGGTGGGTACAATCTAGGAGGTCCAGCTGAGGTGGTATCCTGGGGGCATTGACCAGAGGTCTCCACTGCTGGAATTGGAGCCTGCTGAAGCGGCTGCTCTATGAACTCTGGGAGAGCTGGTGGAAGAGCAGTGGCTACTGCAGGAACTTCAGCTGGCTCTGGATCGGGCTTTAAGGAGACTTCCGGTCCTAGTGGAGCACTGGGAGGCAGGCGCGTCATTATCCAGTATGAGGGAGGTGTCAGGTCTGCTGCTGCTGCTGCTGCTGCTGCTGCTAAGTCGCTTCAGTCATGTCTGACTCTGTGCGACCCCATAGATGGCAGCCTGATGGCTCCCCATCCCTGGGATTCTCCAGGCCAAGAATGCTGGAGTGGGTATCCATTTCCTTCCCCAATGCATGAAAATGAAAAGTGAAAGTGAAGTCTCTCAGTCGTGCCCGACTCTTAGCAACCCCATGGATTGCAGCCTACCAGGCTCCTCCGTCCATGGGATTTTCCAGGCAAGAGTACTGGAGTGGAGTGCCATTGCCTTCTCTGGTGTCAGATCATCCCCGTCCAAATCCTGTAGAATTTCCTTTTTTATCATCAGTCAGTTTTTGTGCCATTAATATTTTTCCCTTTCCCTTCTGGATACAGAACCTTGTCCAAGTAGGAGGGTCTTGAGCTAACCCTAGCCATGAGTCAATATATGGATACTGATCCGGGTGTCCTGGCTCTCCTGTGACTACTGTATAGACTGCTTCCACTATTTTTAAGTTCATGGTGTTCTCTTGTGCCCATCCTACTCCCATAGGGGGCCATTCGACCTCAAAGAGTATGTGGAGGTGGTTAGGTTTCATCTTCACTCCATAGTCTCCTCCTAATCCCTTCTTTAAATTTTTAATCATGCACTCCAATACATACTTTAGATTCACTTCCCCCATCTTGCTTACCTTCTCGTACCTTCTTCTGCTTTTCCTTTTCGTTCTGTCTACGACATTCTCAGTACCTTATGTACTTCTGATATTTCCACTCAGTGACACTTAAATTGCCATTCTGCCTCCTTCCTAATTGGGGTGAGAAAAGCCTTACCTGCCAGATCCCAGAGGGAGAAGGGGGATGGGCGTGTCTTCACCTGCCGGTCAGCACAGCCAAACCAGAACACCACATGATCCAAGACTGTTTCTCACTTAACTTTTAAAGTCCATTCTGCCTTGATGGGCTTGATCAGGTACGGATGGAAATGCAGATGGGTTAAATATCCCACATCCCAGGCCATCTCCAGAAAAGCCAATTTGTACTAATTTATGTATCCCCTTCCTTCTAGCCTGTCAATTCTGAGGGGGTCAATAATTTCATAGCAGATTGGACACCTCTGTGGGGAGGGCAGAATATGAGCACATAAAAACCAAGTTTCTTCTCCTAAAAATGCCCTAGCAATTTCTTGGTAATAATTTTCCCCAAGATGGCATAGACACCACTACTTAAATGACCTTCACAAATTTCCTTCTTAAACCCTAACAAGCTCGTCAACCTGTGTACCAAGCAATCGTTGCCACCTGCCTATTCCAGGTGCCTGTGCGTCCCCATCCTTCTAGTCTCTCCCAGGGGCTGATCAGGCTCCCTCTTCCATCCAGCTGGGTGGGTTCCTCCTCACCTGAGTGCTCAGTCCCCCTGCTGCCGTCCACTACCTGCTAGCATGAGAGGTCTGGGCCTTGAGAAGCAGAATCCTTCCAGAAGGGTGAGGTGCTTTCCCTCCTCTAGAAGATTCGAGCTGCAAGGCCTCGGAGTAGTCCCAAATGGGACTTGTCTCCTCAAAGTGAGGAATTTTCCGGCCCATGCACCAAATGTTGTAGCCACGTGTTCTGGGAAACAAACTCACTCAGAAGGACAATGCAGATAGTGGATTGCAGTTTATTGCACTGGCGGGCCCCAGGCAGAGTCTCCTCCTAGCCAAGGACCTCCCAGTGGCATTTTTATAGATTAGTAATATTTAAGAAACTTTTAGCAATGGATCCTGTTCTTTAAAATTCAAAATGTAAAAGAGGTAAATGTATATTTCTTTGGTTAAAATATACAGAAAGAATATGGTCTTTTTTATTCCCTGGGGCTCTTTTCAGTTTCTATGAGCCACAATTTTCCATAGTTTAGATGTATAACAATGTATTTAGCCACCATTTAAAAATAATTTTTTATTTTCAGAGTTTGGTTGTAACATGTACACATGTACATGGATTTTATTGCATACCATCTAGCAATGTCTTTTGCATGCAATTGGAAATTCATGAAAGAGTATATAAACATTTCTGATCTTTGGTTCAGACTTCCAAATACCTTTCACAACTGGTATTTTCAATTTATAAAGACATACTTAATGTTTGAAAGTACTTGTTGGACCATTAGCTTTATGCCAAATACTCTTTATCTGACTTGGGAGTTTTATATCTTTGTTAATTTCATTAAATGATGAACAAAAAATTATTATTTAATATTAAGTTGCATCTTGATTCTGTATCTTTTGCCTTTTTCTTGAGAAATGCTTTTATCTTTTTGCAAATTTTATTCAATCATTAATATATTTATCTTGCCAGTCATTACTTTTGTGGACATATTTTCACAAATGTTATTTTCCTTTTAATGTTATGATGGGTTTGATATTGAGAAGTACTCATCTTCTAGATAATCAAATAAATCAACATTTTATTATATGGAGTTTCTTTTTTCTATATTTATTATCACTGAAAGTAAAATAGTTATCATAGTTTTATATCCTTTTTATTCACTGTGTAGATATAATAAATGGAATTTGTTGTAATGAATTGAAAAACTCATATTTATGCAGTCTTATTTTTTTTCCAAAATCCAAGGAGAAAATCCTAACCATCAAAACCTTCAAAAGGAATATCATTAACCTCACATCCAGTTTTGATCCTGGCTTTATAATTTCTCTGGTTTCAGTCTTTACACTTACTTCTGAATTACTAACTTTTAAGGCAAAATAGGAAGTCAAAATAGTCAGCTCTCTCTTTGTTTAAGGAGACATTAGAGACAGAGGTCAAGGACATTTAATTGACCTTAAAGCTATCATCTTGGACAATAGTGACAGGTCACTCAAGGTAAGGAAGCATCCATCATCTAGAAAACAATGGCTTTTCTGTGGTATGTCAAATGCAGGTTCTTAAAAATGTCCTTGTCTCAGTTAGGTAGATTGTACAGTTTACTAGAGTTCTTCAAAACAATGAAATAGTCAGTCTGAACAGTATCTACTTTATTTAATTAGAATATTGGGGCTTTTTAAACTTATAAAGTTGTAAACTTTGTTGACAACCAACAAATTTCTGTAGTACAGTATTTAAATTCAATAAAACATCACATAATTTTTGGCAAGGTGTAATTTAAATTGTTCATTTGTAATTTATATTATATATAAATCTTTATCTTAAATTGTACTATATATATGATTTAAACTTTGACTTTATCAGTTTCTTTTAAGCATAATACTTGCTTTATAAAGGCTTATTTTAATATCATGCTCCCATTTTGGAGAGAGAGTAATGCAGGATATAATCTTTACCTTATATCTTCTACAGATACAAGGGCAATGGTTTCTCCATGCTTCCATTTCTCTTCTTTTCAAACAAACAAACAAGAAGCATTACTGTTGCTTTATAACAACTTTAATTTCTTTTACCAGTTTATATTGGAAAAGAAATGTTGGGAATGTGTGTTATATGCCTAACAAGCAACTGTTTCTATAAATTTCTTACAAATCAATATTAAAATCCAGAATTAATTTTGAAAGAGAATATATGAAGTTAAAAAAAAAAAAAACTAGTTTAAAAATGAGCAAACATTGGAAATGCCCTGATGCTGGGAAAGATTGAAGGTAGGAGGAGAAGGGGATGACAGAGGATGAGATGGTTGGGTGGCATCACTGCTTCAGTGCACATGAGTTTGAGCAAACTCCAAGAGATGAAGGATGGGGAAGCCTGGTGTCCTCAGTCCATGGAGTCACAAAGAGTCGGACACAACTGAGCAGCTGAACAACAATAGAATCTGTCTTCACAGAAGCATTAGGATACCCATGCTGGGCCTTCACTGAATGTTGAGAAACAGTCCTGCAATTTTGCTTTTCCTTATGTCCTGCAGGTAGAATCATTGACTGTCTTTGTTTTGGACCATTTTTCCAAAGTTTTCTTCTTTTTTTTTTTAATATTTTTTTTAATAAGCATACTAGATAGAGAGAGTGTCACTATTAAGAACAAAGGATATGCTTTCTGTCCATTATAATAAAGATCATGGTTCTTTGCAAGGTAAAATTCAGGTAAGCTGGCTGTTCATTATAAAAACTGAGTTCCTTACATTTAGAATTCTTCCCCATGGTAAAACCCACTGTGTATACAGATGATCATCTGGCCCTCTTCAGACAGCACTGTAAGAACCGGGGAAACCAGTGCAAATGCCCATACTCTCCTGTGGTTGCCTGTGTCCAATAAATCTTTTGTCTTATGTTCAGTATTTGCAGTCTTCTGCTGGTATCTTTGAAACTGTGGCAGGCTATTTCTTTACCTTAAATCACAGGCCCTTAAAAATTTCTGAAATTTAGGTCCTGACATTTTACAATATTTCAGTGTTCATTTACGGAAATATTTTAATCAAGCTCGGTAGGCAGATTTTGTTTGGAGATGTTGATTTTGGGAAAGAAGGAAATGAGGAAGGAGATGAATATCAAGGAAACCATCAGAAAAGAAGTCAAGCTTTCCTCTGGTGAATGATTCTGGAAAAAAAAAATTAAAGAGAAAAACAATGAACAAGAAAGCCAAACACAAGAATGAAGGCACAGACTGAATGGAAAGTCAATGCTCTTTTTACTGATTAAAGTATATTTACATTGCAGAATGAAAATTGTCATAAACATAATTTCCCTAAATGTTTTGGAGTATTATTGACATTACAGCCTTAAATCAGTAACTTTTGTAAAGGGGTTTTAAAACAATAAAAAATTGTTACTCTCTTGGCATCTTGCAATCAATATGGTAAGTATGACAATTTAATAAGATTTTTAACTATGAAAGCACTTTATATCAAACAAGTTATCAAAACTTTTCAAAAAGTAGTAAATCAAGACTTTCAGTTTTACTGATAATTATATTTCAGTTAGTTAAAGTTCAAGGTTTTGAGACCACATGCCCATTAGGTTTGATCATTTTGAAGACCAATATTAACAGTAATAAGAAAAGAAAATTTCTAAAGTGAAGGGTAGAAAGAAGCAATGAAAGAAAAGAAAGACAGAAATACACAAAGAGAAATAAAAAAATATAAAGTGAATTATGAATGTACATTTGTGAAAATAAATTCTATTTTATTTTCTTCCTTAGTTGTGGATTTTACTCTTACTCCATAGTGTTTAGATTAACTCAAAGTCCTTAGTTTTTTCATCACTTTCAGTTACTTTGCTTAATTTTGTGATGCTATTCTCTTTCTTCCAATATTCTAAATGAAAAGGCCTTCAAATATATATATTTTTACTATTACCAAAGATATGTAAGACTCCAAAACTTATGAAACAAACAAAAGACATATAATAGAGAATTCCTATGTAGATATGATTAGGTGATATAATAATGGGTGTTTTACCCAAAATCATAGCTGCATCTTTTTAAATCCTAAATTTTGGTAAAGACAGCTCGTTTCACCTAATTACCACTATGTTAGTCCCTAAGTCATGTCTGACTCTTCGTGACCCCATGGACTGTAGCCCTCCAGGCTTCTCTCTCCATGAGATTCTTCAGACAAGAATACTGTAGTGGGTAGCCATTCCTTTCTCCAAGAGGTCTTCCCAACCCAGAGATCGAACCAAGGTCTCTCAAATTGCACACAGATTCTCTCGAATTGCACACAGATTCTTCACCATCTCTGCCACTAGGGAAGCCTCTAATTACCCCTATCAAGATGTAAATTGATTTTCCACACTCAATAAACTTTGCTTTTATTTCAGACTCAGTAACTTAGAAGATGTTAGAATTATGCAAGTAGAGAGACATAAGATAGGTAGAATTTGGTGGACAGGAGGAAAGGGATTGGATTGTGTGCGTTTGTAGGGCGTGTAGTGCCAATGAGGGGGGGTGGCCCCGAGCAGCATAATGTTACTCAGTTCTTGGCGGTATTGGTAAATATCAACTGTGTGGTCAGAGAAAATAATAGATAAGTGCCTAATCTGAAATTTCACCATTTCCAGGCTCATGGTCATCCTTTCTTTCCATCTAAATTCTCTATTTTTGTGCTAGAACTAACGAGTCAGGGACTTTTCAAACACCGCATGTTTTTGGTTCTTGATTACAAACGCTTGAAACAAGCTCTGACTATCTTAAGCAAAAGGTTATTGGAAAGGAGGATTCAGAAGGAGAATTTGAAATATAGCTCTGAATGGTATAGAACAGATCAGCAAGGGAAACTAGCTAGAATAGTCTAAACCTACACAATAGCTGAGCCATAATATCTAATATCTTGTCTTCACTTGGAATTACTCAATAAAGTTTATGATTCCAGGAGAGAAGTTCTCATTGTCAAGCCTGGGTCATGTTGCCCATAACAAAGCACAGAGAACTAGGATATGGTTCTTTGCACTTCCATCATGAGAAATCAGGTGTGTGCACACACCCTCACATGAAGACTACATACAGTAGAGAAAAATCACTACTTCCGAAAGGAATTCAGAGAGCTACTTAGAGTAGAAATTTGAAGATGTTCATAATATAAACCCTACTCAAACATGGATAGAAATTATCTCAGTTAACTTTCTTAATAAACCAAATAATCAGTAGCTTTATGATCTGTCAGTCATTAATATTTGATGCATAGTAGCAAATCAGGATGCATAGACTATGGATAGATTTCCATTTATTGGTAAAGGGGACGCTTAGCATATGAGACAGTTCTAATGTAGATAATACACATCTACATGTTACTTATAGTCTGGTGCTTCCCAAGTGACACTAGTGGTAAAGAACCCACCTGTCAATGCAGGAGACATGAGACATGTGTTTGGTCCCTGGGTTGGGAAGATCCCTGGAGGAGGACATGGCATCTCACTCTAGTATTCTTGCCTGGAGAATTTCATGGACAAGGAAACTGGTGGGCTACAGTCCATAGGGTTGCAAAGAGTTGGAAATGACTGAAGTGACTTCCACACATGCAGTCAGAGCACATTTTTATTTACTTGCTTATTTTCTGACTTTTCCATTATAACATGAGAAAGAATCTTTTTGGTCTTAATCTTAATTCCTAGCACCGTGCTTGGAGGTGTGTTCATCAGATATAGAAGAAATGAATAATATGTTCTGTGAATTTTATTTTTTGAGTTTGCTTCATATTATACAATAATAATGCTCATATGATTAATTATTTTGAGACTTGAAGTGCTCTGGAATCATACCTATTTTTAAGATTCTCTGGCTTTTGATCACATAAGAAACATTACTCAGGAAGTGTTTGATCTGAAAAAAAAAAAAGACTTCTCAAATCTATGAAAAGAACTCACTAAAAGAAGTATTTATATATTGCATTCACCATGGAAGGTGTTCTTATCCTTGTAACTCCGCAAGTAAATAGCATTAGATGGAGTTTTCTTCATATACCAAGAAGACTGAATTAGAAATTATAATTCCTGGAGAGTTACACATTTTGACACAAGAAGGACCTCCTTTCTTGGAACTGAAGGTTATTCCACTTTAAGAATCCTAAATAAAACAAATTTGAAAAATTGTGTGACAGTCAGTGGTTTTCCAACAGTCCTGAGACTGTTACCTACATTTTCCCCTGCAGTACTCAACTGATAAATCTGAATCTGTATTTTTGCAAACTAAATACCACTGTGCAAAATGTTACCAGGAAGGAGAGAAAAGAGAACTATGATCAAATACATAAAGCCTTCTTTTAAACTGTAGGAGTTTTCAGAGCCTTTAAGTCACTAAGGTTTTTATAAATTACTAGAGAAAGATTATAGAATGTAGTATTTCAAAAACATATTTTATAAAGGAACTCTTTCTTTTTGACCTAATTATGGCTCCTTGAAAATTTTGGAAAATATTAGAGCAAATAATTAGAAATAGGCGTTGTTTGTGCAACTCATATTTTTAAAAAAATTATTATTATCATATACTCTCACCTTCTGCTGCTACAAGTTCCGCACAATCTTCATTTTTATAGTGACTTTTGGCTCTCTAGTGGTATATATTGTCCATATCTAGGTCCATGAATGATTTTCCACTGGCTATTCTGAAGTAAAATGTCTCCCCAGTGAAGAGAGGGGTAATTTTTGTTAGTAAGCTGAGAATTACCAAGAGAGAATATTCTTTGGTCATATTATAATGCAAATGTGCATAAACCACACAGCAAGAGTTTTTGTAATTTGTAAGGCATGATATAGAACTCTACCTTTTCAGGATCTAGTGCATTTTATTGGCTATATTATCTCATAGCTGAGAAAATTATAATTTGGATGGTAATAAAAAATACATTAGCAATTGATCAACAGATATCTATTACTACACAGAGAGAATGAACTAATATGATATTTTTAATGAGTGAACAAACACATTCATAGTTCCTAAGAACAGAAGTCAAAAATGCTTTGATAAAATTTATAGCTTGTAGAGATTTAATGTTCCCATACTAATATTGTGTCCCTTATGTTGCATATTCAGAAGAATATTCTGGCTGTAATAGCATAATAGCCCAGAGTTTTGTATAATATCATTAGAATAATAGAATTATTTATGTAATATAGCAATAAAATAATGTTGTTCAGGCAGAGTAGATTAGAGGTTGCTAACCCATATAGAATCTTCTTTAACACTTAAAACACATCTGACTAATAGCTGGCAAATATTGCAGAGATGATGTTGATTCGGTACACAGAAATAATATCCATAAACTCACACAATACAAAGCATTGTACATTGACCATACTTTTCTTAGAAAAACTCTATGACCTACCAGATTCACTTGGGTTGCCAATAGAAGTTTAGGAAATTCAGACTCTCCACAAATTATGAGTTAGCTAATTTTAAAAATGTGGACTTTAGTTTATAATTTAAATTGGGAAATCTTACAAAAACCAGGAGACCAAAAACATATGTGTCTTGGTTGACTAGTAGGCCCATATTACTACCCACTGCACATAGGAAACAAAGAAAAAAATATATATCCTTTCTTAGAAAAATAATTTAGCAATACCTGAATAGATCTGTCTAATCTAATCCTGATATTTTCATTCTGTTGGAATTTTTTTTTTTTTTTAATCAAAGTAGCTATGGCAGAGGCTTCCTGAACATTTTGGATGGTGAGAAGATAAAAGCCATATTGTTGACACAAACCCTGGGAAGGAAAAAGTAGAAATTGTAATCCCAATTATTTGTATGATTGTGAACATTTTGCTGAAATAAAATAAAACAATTCTATCTCCAATTTTTGGTGTTATAAGTATACTGAAAGAACCAGAGCATAAGGAGGAGGACTTAAAATTATAAGCAAAATCATATATACATATCTCTGCCTGAGCCCAGTTCAATCTGGTTAAAATAGGTAAAGCAACTGGACAAGTAATATGATGAACCTATAGGGCACACAGAGCAACTCTGAGGAAAACTAGAAGCCCTCCTGAGAAGACCTAAGAGAAAAGGCAAAGATAATGTCATCTTGGATGCCTTCCTGAAAACCTGTGGGAAAAGGAGAGCACGTGGTCAGAAATTTAACAAATACATTGACTAAACATTTAAACAGAATAGGCTAATGAAACTTTTCTAAAGATAAGGCACACTCTTTTGTTTGTTATTTGATTTTCTATCCAAACCATTTGGGGAAGCTAGTCAGGGTAAATACTAGGAAGTTAAGGGCAATCTGAATCCTCTAGTCCACTAGGACAAACAGTGAAAAAGTGTTAGCTGTACAGTCTCATCTGACTCTGAGACTCGTGGACTGTACCCCACCAGGCTCCTCTGTCCATGTAATTCTTTGGGCAAGAATATTGGATTGGATAGCCATTCCCTTCTCCATGGGATGTTCCTGATCCAGGGATCCGAACCCAAGTCTCCTGCACTGTAGGCAGATTCTTCATCATCTGAGCCACCAGGAAAGCCCCAAAACAAAGGCAGAATAAGTGCTAAACTCAAATGTGAATACTGAACTCATGTCTAGACAACATATAGAATAGAAAATGCAAAAGTTGGAACTAATACTCAGGGGAAATGATGAAGAGAAAGGATTGTTAGGGAATTTGGAATCAACATGTACACACTGCTATATTTAAAATGAACAAACAAAGATCTAATATGTAGCACAGGGAACTCTGCTCAATATTATGTGGCAGCCTGGATGGGAGGGGAGTTTGAGGGAGAATGGGTACATGCTTAAGTATGGCTGAGTGCCTTTTCGTCTGTGAAAGTGAAAAGTGAAAGTTGCTCAGTTGTGTCTGACCCTTTGCAACCCCATGGACTCTAGCCTACCTGATTCTTCTGTCCATGGAATTCTCCAGGCCAGAAAACTGGAGTGGGTAGCCACTCCCTTCTCCAGGGGATCTGCCCAACCTAGGGATTGAACCCAGGCCTCCTGCACTGCAGGCAGATTCTTTCCCCAGCTGAGCCACCGGGAAGCCCTTTTCTGTGCACCTGCAACTGTAACAGTATTGTTAATCTTCTGTACTCCAATATAAAATAAAAAGTTAAAAGCAAAAAGAGTTAGAACTAAGACAATGGGGTGGATAGGCAGTTATACAGGAGACTGCAGATGAATAAGTAATTGTTTCAGGTTAGTTATATGGACATGACTGATACAATTCCATCTTCTATACGAGGCTGTGGAACTTGTATGTGCTTCTTTTATCTTCTCAAATCTTCACTTTGTCAGTCATATGGTACCTGGTGAATTGTGTCCAAACATCTTACTATTAATTATTCATATTTGGAATGAAACTAAATTATCTCTCTAATCAATCTTATAACACTCTCCTTTCCTTAACATAATCCGCACTTCATTCAATAGCTGATTGCTTCTTCTCAAACTTACCTTCAGTTTACTCACCTCTCTGACTTTGCAATCCTCTTTTCAAAATTACTGAGATGTGATTATCTTTATGTGAAAGAAACATAATGAAAAAATGAGGTATGGAATAAAATAGACCTCAGTTTAGCCTCAAGCTCCTTATACTGACATTCTCAGGCAAGATGGAAAATTTGTCTTTGATATAAAATAAAATGCAGACATTTCTTAATTCTTTTGTCACTCCTAAAAACGTGTTTAGCCTTGTTTATTTTTACAAAATCTTAGCAAAATCTTGATTAGTAAAGTTTAGATTGAAGAGGTGTTGAATTGTAAAAGAATATCCTTTACATGTGGAAATAGTATACCTAATAGTCGATTTTTGGCTTCCAAAAATTGGGAACCTCAAAACAAGGATATAGGGAACTTGAATATAGCTAGATATGACAGAGTATAGCTATCTCTGGTTTTAAAGGTGGCAAATTACAGAATACAACAGCAGGTTGAGGTCAAGAAAAATAATGTCTTGTAAGATTCTGTTGGAGCTTGGCTGATAGAATTTAGGGGTAGTTATAATCATATTTACATTTGGTGCTTTTATTTTTTTCTTTCCCCCTACACTGAAGTCCTCTTCTGAAATCAATAAGTGGTGACAAAATTCTGACAAATTCAACAACCTTGTGTAAATGATCTTAGGGAGGACAGAAGGAGACAATATATTAATAAGAATTTAAGATGAAGAAGTTTAGCTACAATTGCCACAGTTGATGCCAGGAGTAATTGTTTAGAATGAAGACTAAAAATGTTTAGAAAAGCCATCACCAGTAATCTAGAGAGGTCTCAGTTTTCTATTGTCACACAGGCTGTGACTTTACAATGTCTCATTAAGATATTCTCATAGAATAGTTGTCCCTGAAGAAGAGAAAACACACTGTGTGATTCAGGAGAGTTATATTTTGTGAATTTTATTTACTGAAAGGTGGAGATGAAGATAATGATGACTCCTACGGTTGTTATAAAGGGGAGTAAAATTTGAAAAAAAAATGACCTAGAAATATACCTGAAATGTGGAAGTGCTGAAAATTTTTAAATTCACTGTTCCACGGTATGTCTTCATCCACAAAACTCTCTCTGCTTGCTTCACTTTAAAGTAATTTATACTCTTTCTAAACACTCATAGTACATTGGACTTCTGTTAAGGTGTTTAAGGTATTATAAGGTTGTAATGTCTATAACTATGAATTTTGTGCAGCTTGTCTCCCGTGATATGTACCTCTTCGTCCCTTCCTTCCTTCTTTCTCCTTCCTTCTTTCCCACCTTCCTCCCTTTCTTTGACAGGTTAAGCATTAATATTCATTCTTATAAAACTCAGGGTGTGCTATGCCTGATAGGGATGCAATATTGTTAAATAGATGTGGAAATAAATATATATATTTAAAACATGAAAATATTCTTTTGGATTGACATGTATATATATCATTATTATTATTATTTACATCAGAGACAACAACTTCCAATTTATATTATGGAAGAGCTTATAGGTCTAAAATTAAAGTGCTAATACTGTGCAAATAGTAGTTATTTGTGTATATTTGCCCTTCCAGTGCATATTATTCCTATCAACCAGAATCCTTTAATGATTCTACCATTCAGTGATGAACATCCTGAAGTTTGGTATGTATGTTAAGCAATAAAGAGCGTATAGGAAAATAAAATAAGAAACTATGCAAAGAAAAATAGGAAAAGAAGGAAACAATTTATATTATACTATATTCTATAGTAACCTTTTGAAGTTCTAGGCAGCTTTCTGTGGAAAACATTTAACTGTTTTGTTGTAGCTGAACTGCACAGATAAACCCAGCTGATGATATCATAATTAAAATGTGACTTGGAAGGAAAGTTATGACCAACCTAGATAGCATATTCAAAAGCAGAGACATTACTTTGCCAACAAAGGTCCCTCTAGTCAAAGCTATGGTTTTTCCAGTGATCATGTATGGATGTGAGAATTGGACTGTAAAGAAAGCTGAGTGCCGAAGAATTGATGCCTTTGAACTGTGGTGTTGAAGACTCTTGAGAGTCCCTTAGACTGCAAGGAGATCCAACCAGTCCATTCTAAAGGAGATCAGTCCTGGGTGTTCTTTGGAAGGACTGATGCTAAAGCTGAAACTCCAATACTTTGGCTACCTCATGTGAAGAGTTGACTCATTGGAAAAGACTCTGATGCTGGGAGGGGCTGGGGGCAGGAGAAGGGGACAACAGAGGATGAGATGGCTGGATGGCACCGACTCGCTGGACATGAGTTTGTGTGAACTCTGGGAGTTGGTGATGGACAGGGAGGCCTGGCATGCTGCGATTCATGGGGTCACAAAGAGTCGGACATGACTGAGCGACTGAACTGAACTGAACTGAGGTCTTGGCCCAAAATATGCCATTCAATATTACATTCAAACTGTTAGGATGATATGTAAACAGGAATAACTTTTTAGTATTTTTCTAAAACCAAAAAACTCTATTCCATATGCATGTGTTACAATATTTCTTGGAACTTGGAAATAACAAAATAAAAATGATAAACTTTGAAATATGTCCAAATGATTAAATCTATTGTTTTAGTAAATAGTATTTACAGTGGTGTTAGACCTAATTTTACAGAAATACTTTGTTTCTTGAAATCATAAATAAATTGATAGCAAAGATAATTACATGTGCCAATAACAAATGCCTTCTATGTGTCCTATACCTTCTCACAATGAGGCCTCCTCAGCTTTATTTTTACCTGAACATCTCAATATACTGATTACATTAAGCTTTCTTTTTTTTTTTTTTTTGTGTGTGTGTTTTGATGGCCTGTACCATTTCTAACCTAATGTGTAAGTTAAATATGTCTATCAAAAGTTTACAGTCTGCCCACATTTTCCCTGGAATGAAAGTACCAGAAAACAAGCATCTTTGTCAGTTTTCATCATTTAATGCATCCTAAGTATCTAGAAGCCTGAAGTTTTGGTCTGATACTTAAAAGAAATAAAATAAGATTACCCAAAGTAATTTAGAGATTCCTAAATAATAAAAAGTCATGCATTACACCAAGATGCTGAACTTCTTAAGGCTATTTTTATTTTAAGAAGTCTAACCTATTTTTTAATTTTGATTTCTACTACCTCTATTAATATAAACTTAGTGTTTGGATGTGTGAAGCTCAAAGTATACTAATTACTTTATCATCTCTAAACATGTAAAGTTTATGGCTATTTCTTTATAAAATGATGTTAATTTTATTAAAAAGAGTTAAAATATAGATAAATGGTGGTGAAAACAGTTTATGGTTTTGGCATAAAATCATAAAATTTGAGGGTTAAAATGATACACTAGGAAATCAAGATGTCACAGATAAAATGCTTGGAAAATGGGCACAATGCACTTCCTAGAAATGTTTTGAATGCACTGGCAATTATTTAAAGATAGATTTAGAACAAGGAAATTATTTGTTAGGTGTATTTCAGTGACATGAAGTCTCTAATATCAGTATTCAGCCAAAATTAAATGGATAAATGTGAAAAAAAGCAAACTGTTGACTGATTCTATAACATAGATTAAATATATTTTAATCTAAAAGAGGGAAATGTAATTATTTCACTGTGTTGATTAAGTTTGAAATCTTATAACACTGAAGAGAAAAGAGATAGAAAATTACCTAATTAAATTACATAGCCTAAAAACTTACATAGTCTAATAGAATTCAATTCTACTGCTGAGCTGCTAATATTGATACAGCTAGTTCAATACAGTTAAAAATATAGTTTGGCAAACTGTATTAATACTTAGTCTTCTCAGAATTTGAAGACAAAATAAGCTCCTAAAAATGTAATTAATTCTTTAATATTTTGGAAAAATAAAGACAGTGAAATTATTATCATAACAGATAGTAATACTATCATGTCCCTTTATATGAATAAGGACATGGGTTGACTGTTGTAGATAATGAGAAAAAAAAAATGACACTTTCATTCCAAACATTTAAATCTAAATATGATAGTTACAATTATATTTACATAAAAATTACAGTTGTTAAATACTGCTGACATTTCTATTAGCAACCATAGATCATACCACACCCATAAATGACTGACAAGGAACCCAGCAGCTGTTGAGGACCATAGCAATCTTAACTGGGAATCAGTTTCACCAAGATTTTCTCTTGAGGTTAGTTTTTCCATCTGAAAATGTAGTTTTGTCTTGATCTCACGATGTAGCCCATGAGGTTCAAATTCATTCTTTTCTTTCACTAACCAGATGACATTGGTACTATGCCTTGTCCCCCAAATTCCAAAATTTTCATTGATCCCTTAGGCTTCATCCTCAAATTCCCCTTCTATAACTACCTGTTTACAGATCAGTTATTTAGCTTGGTGAGTAGCTAAATTGTGATGACATCCTGAAATAAGCTTACCTCTCCTTTTGGGCCCAAACCTGAAAATATGGGAAATGGGAATAAAAGGAAAGGAAATTCAATATGTAAGAGGATGTAGGAGTTTGGGGGAAAAAAGCAAAGGCTGAGGAACAGGGAAGGTGAAGTTTGGAGTATCTGCCTTATTCAGCACATGTTGCAACACCTGAGATGCCTAATACTGACAGTTTTTAAGAATTATAGTAAGATGTTGTAGAAGAATCTTATGTGTACAACTAGTTGGTTTAGAAGCCCTTTGTAAGTCCTTCTGAGCCTGACATTTTTTAATTCAGTTTTTCTATATAATCTTTTGGAAAGGCTGAATAGTAATTTCTCTCCAAATCATCTATATGGTAGCAAATTCCTACATCTTGTTCTGTTGATCAAAGTAATTCTTTTCAAATGAAAATTCTAATCTAGATGCATAACATTTCCTCCTTACACAATTTCCTTTTGCTTAGTTTTTGTTATATTTACAAAGAAAACTTTAATCAATTTAGAGATGTTTCTAGAATAGTATCATCCCCATAAGTCTTCCTATTTTACAATTAATAATTACATTTAAGGTTGCTCACCTTTGTGTAGGATGTGGTCTTATGGCTCATAATCTTATTCTGTCTTATATCGGACTATAGTGTGATGAAGTAGAATAAAAACATAGGTTTAAGTGATATATAAAGTTTCATAATCAAATGGTTTCCTATTTTGTATACGTCTTCCCTAAAGGATGATTCCTTTATTCAAAACATACACTGTTTAGTATGTGGCATGTCCTGTAAAATATGAGAGAACAAACAATTGCTCTAAGAAAATTATCTGTGGATAAGGATGTCTATGCACATGAAGAAAATGAACCTTGGGAAACCACAGATCTGGTGCACAAGAACTGCCATTCGAAGCAGGACTCATTCTGATACAAATCTCAGAGAATGTACAACTGAAAGTAATACACTATTTAAAATCAGCTATATTTCAATAAAAACATCTGAGTGCTCAAATTCTAGGACAACTCAAAATAAGCAATTTATTGGTCTGAGTATATGTCTATGACAGATTGATTCAAACAGAAGACCAATTTAGTTGTGAAAATGATCAAGACAGAAAAAAAAAAATATTACATTTAAGCATCAACTAGGAAGGGTTGAATTATTTATAAGGAAATATTTCC